>OY856409.1:1458061271-1460993771 GCA_963693085.1 Alisma plantago-aquatica | reverse complement strand
ACTTTCGACTCTTGATTCGCATGCCCCCTCCATTTCCATGTCTACAATAAGCTCCATATTTGCTTTCCACCAAGTCCAAGAACATCTGAGTTCAACCTTGGGATGTTTGAAGAAGATGACCTATATATACACATTCCATGCCACAAGGGTCACTACCTTGCTCGAGACAAGCAAAAGCATAATGAGGGAAATATTTTTAATTCTAAAACTGGAGATCGATAGCAATGAATCTTTTTTTTCAAAAAAGATGGATGGGTTGTAAAAACTTGGATGGATCAACAATTGGATGGACATAAACTCTAAACATGGGTGCTTTGCATCGATCCTGTAATTTTCCATGTACATTCCTTTTGTTTTCCTACCATGCACGTGTGTAGCACATCTCCTTTTATTTTCCTCAATTTTCCTATGTATAAGATTCCATATAAAAAGAGGAGGGAAGTTCCTAAAACAACCAATATGAGAGTAAACACTCCCTTTTGTATTTGAAATGCACAACAATCCACCACTGTTTCAAAAAAAAACATTAGAACTCTAAAATAACTCTCTGGAAGAACTTAAACAAATGACATACATAAACTTTAATAGAACTAAGTTCCTTGAACTAAAGCATAGAGTAGATGTATGTAGAGGATAGATAGAACTATGTTCTTGAACCAATTCCCCTTTTATCAGATTAGAGGTTCATTACTCACACAACATTCATAAAATCAATTTACATTCTTATTGTTTGGCGCATTATGGCCATGCACCTACTGGGAATGTTCATGAGTTCTCTAGATATCTGCCCAAATCTCAATAGGAGCGGCCCCACTCAACACTCATATTTTTGAAATTTTATCAAGTATATATTGCAGTTATACATACCACCATCACTAGCAATGAAATCCATTAAGAAAAGTATATTTAACTTAATCATTGCAAATCGTTTACATCATAAGAATGAGATACAAATTATTACAATACATTGAGTCATCTAGTGACTTAGTTTTTTCCATTGAATCTCCTTCTCGGGATCACCATTCATGAAGGTTGTGTATCCATCACTTCTGATATGGGCATAATCACATTCTCCTCGATGTGTTGCTCACTAGTCTTTGACTTAAAGGCTTTTTCAGAGGATTGGCCAATTGTAGTTCCGATTGTACATAATTCATTAAGATTATACTATCACATATAATATGCCTCACAATGTTATGACGTAGATAAATATGTCTAATCTTCCAATTATAAACTTTGTTGTTAGTTCTTTCTATGGAAACATGATTATCATAGTGAATAAACACTAGTGGAGAAGGTTTCTCCAAAATGGGAAGATCCATTAGAACTTGTCTTAGCCATTCATCTTCAGTTCAAGCCTTTTCTAAGGCAATAAAATCAGATTCCATAGTGGAACGAGCTATACAAGTTTTCTTAGTGGATTTCCAAGACACGAAACCTCCACCCATGATGAATATGTAGCCACTTGTAGATTTCAATTCGTATGAATAAGAAATTCAATTGACATCACAAAATCCTTTTAGCACAATTGGAGATCCACAAAAAATCAATCCATGATTAATTGTGCCTTTTAGGTATCTTAAAACCCTATGAAGAGAATCCCAATGATCCTTGTTAGGATTTTGAGTATATCTACTTAGTCTCCACACTACATATACTAGATCTGGATGAGTACAGTTCATTAAATACATTAGGTTTCTATCTACCTCAACATATTTGACTTGTTGAATACTAACACTTCTATTTTTCTTAAGATTGCAATTGGAATTTAAAGGTGTGCTAATTGTCTTACAATCAAATATTAAAAATCTTTTGAGGATTTTTTCAACATATCATTCTTGAGAGAGCATGATGAAATCATCACTTTTAAGAAGTTTAATTCCCAAAATTACCTTATGTTTCTCCCATATCTTTCATGTAAAAGTTTGGAGCCAAGAAACTTTTTGTACTAATTATTATATAAATATCAGTGCAAAATATAAGCATGTCATCCACATAAAGACTTATAATAATGCAACCTTGGTTATTAAAATTTTGAATAAATACATTTGTCTCCTTCATTTATATCGAACCCATATGATACAATGATTTTATCAAATTTCTCATGCCATTGTTTAAATGCTTGTTTCAAGCCAAAGAGGGATTTGATTAGTATTCATACCATTATAGCCTTCTAGTTCATCCATACAAGTTTCTTCATCTAAATCTCCATTCAAGAAAGAATTTTTAACACCCATTTGATGTATAATTAATTTCTTAATAGATTCCAAAGAAATTAAAATCCAGATTGAAGACATTCTAATTAGAGGAACAAAAGTATCAAAATAGTCAATATCCTTTTTTTGTTTGAATCCCTTGGCTACTAATCGAGCTTTATATTTATCTACAGTACCATTAGTTTTTAATTTTCTTTTAAATATTCATTTACATCAAATGCATTTGACACCTGGTGGAAGATCCACTAATTCTCATGTATGATTAGAAAATATAAATTCACTCTCACTGTTAATTGCTTCCTTCCATAAGGAGGAATTGGGTGAATTAATTACATCATTGTATGATATCTACAATAAAGGAATAGAAGTCATCACCGAGATTCTTTTCCTTCCTCATCCTAGTAGATCGTCTAGGTTCTATATCTTCAGGTTCTAAAACATCATTGGATGTATGTAGAATGTTATCAATAATTTCATTTGAAGGATAAGATGATTTTTACAAAGGAGTTTTCATAGGAAAGATATGCTAAAAAAATAATCATTTTTAGATTCAACAATAGTATTAGGTTCTACAACATTGTTGTTACTTCTATGGATGAGAAATCTATATGTTGCACTATTTTGGGCATAATCTATAAAAATACCATCTAAAGTTCTAGATCCCAATTTTTGCTTCTTAGGTTAAGTTAATAGGAATTTAGTGAAACACCCCCACACTTTGAGATATTTCAAATTAGGAAGATATACTTTCCATAATTCATGTGTTGTCATATTCGTCTTCCTACTAGGAATGGAATTTTGAAGAAAATAAGATGATAAAATCACTCCCCCCCCACAAGTTGTTGGGTTCTCCTAAATTAATTAAAATAGAATTCATCATTTCCTTTGGATTTCTATTTTTACTTCAGCAATCCCATTTGATTGAGGTGAATATGAAGGTGTGTATTCATGTATAATATCATGGGTTACACAAAAACCATTAAAAGGAGAAAAATCATATTCACCACACCTATCCGATTGAAGACATTTTGTTTTATTATTGAGTTGATTTTCTAATTCTGTTTTATATTATCAAACATTTCAAAATCTTCATCCTTTGAATGTAATAAATATAATTTTGTATAGCGTGAGAAATCATCTAAAAAAATAACATAGAATCTTTTTCCACCTCTAGATAAATTCCTTTTAAATCTCAAAGATATGTGTGTACTAAATCTAGTAATTCAGAATTCCTATGTGAAATTTGAGGACTTGGTTTCTTTGTTGATTAGTTTCCGCACATACTTGACATTTATTATTTAAATCAACAACACCATGTATGTCTTTTAGCAAACCTAAGGATTCCATGTGTTGTACATATTTTAAATTAATATGTCAAAGTCTATTATGCCACATATGAATGAAGTCAACGGTATAAGAAGAAGAGGAAATTTCATTACAATAGAGTTTGCTACAATAAAAAGAAAGAGACCATTTGAACAATATCCCATACCAAGGTAGTCCCCAGACTTAGATAGGATGAGTTTTTATTATTTAAAGGACACCTTGACCCCAAACTTAACAAGTTGAGAGATAGAAATAAAACTAACCCTAATGTCTGGAACTTACCTCACATTTTTTATCAGTAGAATTTTCCCAAAAGTCATCTTGATCATGACATTTTCCTTTCCATTCATAGAAGAAGCACTCAAGTTTGACCATGACAACCCGATGCTCATCCTATCCAACTTTTGAGTAGGTCACAAAAGCATCTCATTTTCCACTAATGTGGCGACTAGCCTCGGAGTCGATGATTCAATAATGTTGCCGGAATGATCCCATACTGACCAGACTGATGAATGCCACAAACACATCCTCAATGACAAGGCTGGTTGTTGTTTCCTTAGAATCATGAACAACATGGGTCTTCCTGTGCCTCCATTTAGGAGAACTATGACCATGTTTGCCACAAATATAGCAAAAAAAATTGTTTTTCTTAATATCTTTGTTGTCTTTATTTTCATTTTTATATCTTTTTCCTTTCCTATTTTTCTTGTTATTTTTATTCATCAGAAGACTTATATTTAATTTCAAACCATGCCATTTTTCAATTAATGACCCCACAATGAATGACTCAAGAAGATCAATTTTTTTATTTTTAAATTCATCTAATAATATTTGAATATCATGAATTTTTGTAGTTATTTCTTTACCTTCAGTCATATGAAAATTTAGAAAATTTGCAACAGTAAATTTTTGGGTAGAAGCCACATCCAGAATGTATTTCTTATTTAGTCTTTCCCAAATTTCAGATGCAATTTGAATTGGAAAGTATGGGTCAAATAGTTGGTTAGATAATGTACTTGAATAACATGCCGACAGATACAATTTTTTCCCAATCAACCAAATCATTTTCATGTTTGGGTTTAGATAAAGCAAATACTACATTTGAAACTTCTAAAGTAGTAAGAACTTTTATTGCCAAGCCAATAGTGTTGATCATTAAATGGTTCAATTTTCGTAACATTAGGAAATGGTGTTTGCGAAATAGTATAAATAATGACAATTTGTTATTATTTAGCGGAGTCACATGAATAGATGGGGTTTCAAAACCTTCGATGTTAGTACCAATCAAATTACGAATTACTCTTAAGATTGATGTTCTTGTGGATAAAAATATGACAAATGTAAATATGAAACTATTACCAAATTACTGAGGCGTGCAAACTACACTGTCCTTAAGTGTATTTCTACCTTACTCAATATAGAGTGTCAGTGTAGTAGTAACCAGTGGCTACCCTCCTAGGATACAACTGTGACGACAACCTGAAGCGTGCACTGACAGATCATGACATGGAGTGAACGACTATCGATCGTTCTTCCAGAGAACTTCAAAAATGGGAACAAAACAAGAGAGGGTTTTGTTTCATACTCTTTTTTAAAATGGTGTTAGAGTCTTGTTAAATAACAAACAAGCGTCATACGATTAAATAATGAAAGGATGTGTTTTACTTGTGGTTTAGAACTGCCCAAACGAACAAACACAAAGGGAAAAGATGTAACACATGTTAAGCTACAACATACATAGGCCATAGGCACATTAATATGTTTGTATGAAAAATCCATGTGATTTTTGTACGTGGATGTTGAAACGACACTCAAAACTAACAAGATAGTGGTCATGAGATAGCAACCTATATGGCATGGAAGTAAACTGTGTGCTCATCATAAGTTTGAGCTATGGGATTGTATAAAATATAACAACAAGAGAGAAAGGTTTAACCATTGTAGATGCTTGGCGATGTTGTCTAACAAGTTAGATGTAGACATGTTTATAGATAAGAAAATGAGTGTTTCTTCAAACGTTCTTCATTAATACTAACACAAGAGGAAGTAGGTGTTCTAGTGAATATGTGATCATTACATTGAATGTGCACGAATGTGCTTTTCCTATAAGGGTTATAGATAATATGCAATATCCTATCATGGATTTTTAGTATTATAGGAGGATGGAAACATATTTTTACCATTGTGGGCAAATTGATTAGATAGTTCTATGCAAGGTCATTATTAAGTGTAAATTCAAGAAGATAATTATTATATCCAATTTCATCACCACACTTGTCAGGGAATGAGATGAAGTCATTATCGAAAAGCCAACAATATGGATGATACTAAGAACAAGCGATGGTATATAGAAGATCATCAATCTTGGTTGCTTACATCATCACACATTTTATGATAGGAAAGTTGAGGGGTTAAGACATCTATATTTTTGCTAAACCCAATCCTCCTTACTTGGATGTGGTAGAATGTGAGATAAGACAATTTTCCTTGTTTAACTATCAATGGATTGTTGGTATGTATGCCTAGAGAGCCAATCATGTTTCAATTGTAATGGAATAAATTGTAATTTATTTTTTGGTAAGTCAGAGGGTATTGTATTCACCTTGCCCCTCTTATGCAAGCTAAATCAAATTGGGAACTACAATTAAATTGTTCAAAGCAGAATAAAACCTGGTAATACTACCACCATTAGATGCATCCAAGTTGATGACATCAACAAGGTCATTTGGTGGAATTCTATAGAAATAAAAGCCACTATGGCTTTTGTTATGGAATTTGGCAAGACAATCCACTCCTTATTTCCTTCTCTTTTGGTAAACAGAGAAGACCATCTGGGTTTCCACTTCCTCTTCACATCTGCCACCCATCTTGCCATCTTCGGGAAGGCTGACATATCTCCTTCCAGTGCGTCTTTAGTGTTCTTGGAATCTATCTCAACACAGATCAAAGCATAGTTAATATGTTGCCGAACATCCATGACTAACTCCATAGCATGCACTTCTACATCCAATACACTCATCGTTGATGATTCTACTCCATCGTCCATGCCAATTTCCTTCGCTATCTCGACAAATAGCCACAGTAGTAGAACGACGGGTTTGCACGTTGAAAGTAGCATCAATATTCATTTTTAACTAGCCTCTTTGTGGTTTGCTCCAGGACATAGATTGTGTCTCTTCTTGATGGTTTGTATCATTGGTAGACCATACCTTCAAGCTCATTAGTACCTCCTTATTAATAAGAACTCGTATATGATCAACAGTCAATTCCTTGTTTTTGAAGACTTGTAGATTTATGTGTTTCCATAACTACCAGCAGCCCACCGTGAATTGTAGGTTATGTGGTTTAGGACTAGAAACATTTTTGTGGATCCAATTCCAAAAATTTGTTTCCCCAAAGAAGGAACTCAACGTACTTTGATTTATGATGCCTTTCCATACTTGTGCCGCTTGAATGCAATCTCTTAGAGAATGTAAACTTGTTTCCTTGCCTGACTTGCACACTGGATAGACTTGGTCAGTGGCCATATTTTGAACGACTCTTCTACAATTCGTAAGGATAGAATTATGATCAACAATCCACATGAAATATCTTATTTTCATAGCTAATTTCATCTTCCAAATCAACTCCCATTTACCCTTCGTCTTGATGTCCTTGTCCAACCTGAGACATCGTAAGCACTTCTCATTGTGAACTTGCCTGAGTCTGTGTGTCTCCATTCCCTTGTGTCTGGCTTATTAGTATTTAAGGGGATGGCTATTCCCATAATCTTCCTTACAGCCTCATATGGGAGTCCCTCTCTTAGGAAGTTGAGGTCCCAGTTATTTTCAAGATTAACCAGGCTAGCTACTTTCAAATCCAACAGCTCTGCCGGAATGTGTTTTGTAGCGAGATCCTTCAATAATGAATTACTACCCCACCATTTATTGTGCCAGATTGATGTCGCTACTGTTCACCAGGATCATACTGGAGTTTTCGTGTATGAAGGACTTGCATTGAAGGACAACATGCCCCAACCTGGATATATTAGGTAGATAACCTCCTTTAAAGCCAGCATACTTGGATTGGAGTCCTGCACACCACAAATAATTCCTACAAGAGCTTAAGTCACATGCATGTTTGACTATCAAAGCCTCATTTAGCTCCCTCATCATATGTAGACCAAGACCTCTGTGACGTCTATCGCTTGTAACCTTATTCCAGGCTACCAGTGAAAGGGAGTGATGTGTATAGTTCCCACCCCAAATAGAGGACCAAATACTACTATATATACGGTCGTAGATCTTCATAGGAAAGATAGTAGTTTGCATAATGTAAGATGGGATAGTTGTTAACTTATATTTCTCTTAACAAACTCGACCAGCAAGGCTAAGAATTCTAGCAGACCATGAGTTAATATTAGCCGCAACTTTATCCAGGATATTTCCATAGGTGTCGACCTTCACCCTACCATGTATTAGGGGAACACCTAGATACTTACCCATATTGTCTGACTAGGTGAATCCATTCAACTTACAGATCTATCTATGTATCCTTAAAGGCACACTCTTGGCGAAGTGTACACAAGATTTACTCACAGAATAACTTGCCCTGAGACAGCTCTAAAATCATTGAAACAGTCAATTATAGTCTTCATTTCAGTTACCTCTGCCTTTGCAAAAAGAAATAAGTTATCAGCAAAGAAAAGATGGGATATTTTGGGTCCATTGTTGTATAATAGAATTGGTGACCACTTCTTGTCCCACACCAGGTTGTCAATGGATTGGCTCAGGCATTCTAGACAGAGGACAAACAAGTAGGGGGATAACACGTCTCTGTGTTGAAGCCCTCTAGTAGCTTTAAAGGAACATGCATGTTTCCCATTCCAAATAATGCTGGATTCTCCACCCGAGATAGAGTTAAGAATGTAATTCCTTATAGATTATGGTATACCAATCTTGAGTAAAGTAGCAGCTACAAAAGGCCAAGTCATTTTGGCGTACGCCTTGGACATATCAACTTTGATAGCCATCATTCTGGGTGTTGTCTTCCTCCTCATAACGTGAATGATTTCTTGTGCGATTGTGATGTTATCGACTATTCTCTAACCTAGCACGAAGGCACCTTGGGTAGGGGATATCCAGTTTGAGAGATAACCTTTAAGACTTTCCATGATCACTTTAGAAGCGAGTTTGAGCACACTATTGTTTAGAGAGATAGGTCTAAACTATTTGCACTTTTCTGATTTAGAAATTTTGGGAATAAGAACACTGCTTGCATTGCAGAATGACACCTCCAACTCCGTGCCTGAGAGGGCTTTGCAGACAGTAGAAAGAAGGTTGTTCTTTAACACATGCCAGTTTTTCAAGAGAAAAGAACCGTCTATACCATCGGGCCCGTGGCCTTATGAGGATTTGACTTAGTGAGTATATTACGTAACTCATGGAGCATGGGAGCCTTTTCAATCATATGACAATCTTCACTGGAAAGGGGCTTGAAGATACCATAGAAATTACTGACCTCCTCCGGGTTTATATGAACAGGTTCAGTGAAAATATTAATAAAGTGCTACCCAATTATGTTCATAATGAAGCCTTCATGCGACACCCAAACACCTGTACTATCTTTCAACATAGTGACGGTTTTATGTCTACGTCTTTGTTTGATGTAAGCATTGTATAACTTAGAGTTGATATCCTTGTTAACAAGCCAATTGATGTGACTTTTCTGCTTGAGGTCATCTTCTTCTTTTCTCAGAATCTGAATGTACTTTGTCTCCATATCAGCTATAAGGTTGATGATATTACTATCATATCTGTCAGATAGACTGATTGGAGTGTCTCGATATTTTTGATGATTCTCTTTTTCTCCTTTACTATTTGTTTATTGTAGCTGGATGCCCATTTCAACATATCCTTCTTGGAGTGTTGAGAGCCTCATGGAACTTCAGATCCGATAGCCAGCTATCTTGAATGACCTTCTGAAATTTTGAGTCCGTAGACCAGGATTTCTTGACAACAAATCTAGATGTAATAGGCATATTCACAGTAGATTGCAGAAGAAGGGGGCAATGATCCAACATGTTTCTCAGTAGGTGTTTCACATAGAAAAGAGGATAGTTTTGAAGAAAATCTGCATTAGCCAAAACACGATCCAAACAATCCCTGAGCTTACTGTGGATGTAAGTGTATTTAGCTCCAATGTATACCATGTCTAATAGACCAGATTCAAGAAGTGAACTGTTAAAAAGACTGGCCTCATTGAAATTTTATAAGGGGTTGTCCATCTTCTCCTCTGGTATTAAGGTAGCATTGAAATCCCCCATGGCCACCCATGGCAAACAAACTCTCTTGCTTAGATCAATGAGTTGATTCCACAACAACATGCAAATTGCAATATGTGGGTTGGCATAAACAAACATGACCAGAATAGAGTTTTTGATGTTGCAAGTGATGAATTGCCTGTGGTAGTTAACAATTCATAATTTACAATCTTCCTCTTTCCAACAAACCCAAATCCCACCTACGAATCCTCTGGCTTCACACCAAAAGGATATAGAAAACCCCAACTTCTTAATAGTATTGGTGGTTGTAAAATCGCTGATCCGCGGTTCTCGGATAGAAACTAGTTTAGGCTTTTTCATGAAGATGAGGTCTTTGAGAACTCTAAAAGTGTCATCATTTCCAATGCCTCTCACATTCCAACAAAGGATATTAAACATGATAATAATAAGAAATTAAAGGAGTAAAGAGAGAAAGCAACTCAAGCCAATAGTAAGCGCAACACCCTGGGCATCCCCTTTATCGAAAACTACAACAATACTATCAGGGAGATCAATATCAGCATCCTCAAACTCATGTCCATTCAACCTCGAGTTGTGCCTACGTATAACTGGCGGATCCGTTGGTTTACACTTTCCTTTCCTCTTCATGCCCTAGTTATTTTTTGACCCTACTTTCTGAGGAAGAAGGGTATTATCCTTGTCTCTTGTCCCTTTCTGTGATTTATCCTTTTTCAATCTAGATGAAATAGTGATATTATATACCTCTTGTTCCTCCACAATAATGTCCATAGATGCCTCCTTAACCATGAATTCTTCCCTACCCTCAATAGTAATAACATGATCCACGCCAGGGCTGACTACCACGTCGTTCTCCTTGCCTTGAGCTGTGCCATTATTGGTCATAGATGACTCCTTCACAGTTAGAACAATATTAGTTACATCTCCTAAGACCAGTCTTATACTCTCTTGCCCTGCTTCATTCTCCTTCACTTTCTTTTTCCTCCAAATTTTGGCTGGCCTACCTTGCTTAGTTTTGTCATCGGTACAAGCCGCTTCAAAAGTTGACTCATCTAACATGTTTGTGGGTCTAGAGGATGATACTAGGGAAGACCACCAAGATAAGAAATTGTAATTGATTTTATTAATAAATAAAGGAAAGCTTTGAATTTATTATATTTAATTTAGTTATGAGATAATGATATAATATTATAAATGTCTAGAAAATTGTATTACTCAATGATGTATGTCTTTATAATGACCCCACCCCATGGTAATCCCCAATCAAGGAATGCCAAGAAGCTAGATTTGTTATCCCAAGAAGGATCATATGGTTTTACAAATAATAAAAAATAATTATTCAATTCTACAACAACTATGCTTAAAGCATGATAAAAAAATTGCTTTACACATACATTTCATAAATAGAATTTCAGAACTATACCCAAGGAGAGAACTAGCTTAACTATAATCCTCAAAATATTAATCCACCTTATTCCTTTTTCAATGTGAACTTTTATTGAAAATCCACTTTCCATTAAGCTGGTAGACATAACTACATGTTACCTTAAAACATCAACAAAAAAAATGTTGACAGTTTAATGAATTGTATAGGTATATGGAGGAAACCAAAAGTTTGTATATAATCGTAACAACATAACCACGACAATTATTTTCTATAGGAACAAAATTTACCTCTTCTTAATAACCTCTCAACCATTTTTACTCAACCTCTGGTATACCCTTCTGGGGTTTTATCCCTGTAGTGGACAACAAGGCCACCTTCTCAATCTGGAGCCCAAGTGCCAAGTTAGTCTTCCCAATCTGGGGCCTGACCTAGATGACCTTCCCAATCTGGGGTCTGGTATGATCTCATGGGACATTCTGAATCTGGAGCCTGGTCTGACCTCATATGACCTTCTCAATATGGAGCCTAGTCTGACCTCATATGACCTTCCCAATTTGGAGCCTGGTCTGACCCTCCCAATATAGGGCCTAGTCTTTGGTCCTAGCCATGCATTTTCATTTCCTTTCATTCAAACATCCAAAGTTTGTATGTTGGGTTCAAGCAAGTTATAAGCATATTTTGTCATAGTAATAGTCACTTTATAGATTTTAGGAAATAAAATTTATCCAAGCATTTAATTTCAAGAAATTGGTAAAACCTCAAAAATTGCTATGAAACTAAAGCGATTTAATCATAAGCATAACCACATACCTTGATCAGGATTCTAGATGTCCAAGCAATCAATCAACCAATCAACCAAGCAAATTCACCCTAAAAGTTAATGCAACACACCCATGTGTTACTATTTTATCCAAATCATCCTTAAGACCGACTTGGTCCTTAATTTAGGGTTTCTAGGTCAACATTAGGGTTTTATTAGATTTTTGGCTTCCCAAACCATAGTTTTTGCTTTTCATGCTTTATTAGGTTACAAACCCTAATTCTTCATTAAATACACCTTTTACTTCAAGGAAACCTAGTTTATCCAATTCTGGGTTGATAAACTCAAATAACCATTAAGTTGTTCTTTTTATTCATAAAAGATCAATCTTGGATCAACAATATCAATCTAACACATTAAGATCACCAAGTCTTAGAAATTAGGGTTCTAGATCAATAACTACATTAAAGATAAAAACATTATGTACTTTTTGAACTAGAAGCAGATCTATGCATTGCTTATATTTTATTTGGATTCTATGTGTTCTCATGATCAATTTTCATATATGACATGTCTTATTCTGATATACCAATTATTTATTCGAATTACTTCAAGATGTGCATTTATCAGCCAATCAAATGAGGCCACATCATAAAAACTAGACTTTACCTTATTCTAATGGGGGCTTAGCTCCACGAATAGGCTTCTGCCATCATGGTTCCTCGCGCCCATGTGTCTTAGGAGAGATAAGGGGATGAAAAGGACTAGTTTTCCCTTTTCGCACTACGTTGGACTCAGGGGCAGTGTCGATATTTACCCCCTTCTTCATCTTCTTTTTCCGTGAGTCACGGCCAGGCTCCTTCTTTGTGCCTGGGTGGGTCAACTAAAGGTTGACTTTGTGATTCAAAGTATCAGAGTCCAGGGTAGAGGCACAAACCTCTCCACTGCACCCCCTAGACCCAGTGATTATCTTAGTTTGACCAAAGAGGGCCTGGGAAATGGGGGCGAGAGCCGTGGTTGACTGCTGGAAGGAAGAGGACCGCATAGATGGTTCCTCATCATTTCTCATGCTTTGGGGTTGTGTGTCCATTGTAGAGGGTATCACGGACTACTGGCGTCTTCGAGGGAAATCCCGCCTCCTCTTATATAGGTGTATGGTGCTCAGAATCCAGATGGTTCTGAGCCCTAGAAGAGTAGCTATTCCTTGATTAGGGGTTGAAGGATTGTTTCAAGATACCATTATTTTTTGGGGTTCTTTGGGTCCCTCTCTCCTTCTCATATCTATTGGGACAAAGATTTAAGAAAATCATGAATCAGATAGGGAGGACTAGGTGGTAGAAGTCTGGAAGTGAACGTTGCCCTTTCCTTATCGAATCAAGGTAGAAGGTAAAAGGAAGCACTATTGATCTTCGATCCTATGGTCACCCAACATGTGACACATAAAAGGCCTCCATTAAACCAGAGCCAAAGTCGGCTCATTCAAAAAATCTTCCAATTATGGAGTTATAAGTTTTATTTGCACTTAATATCCATTTTCTTATCGGATTTCTCTAGGACAATAGGAATATGCTTTTGACTCCAAAAGAGTATCTCCTTCATATGAAGTCATCCACTCAAAAGTCATATATTATGCAATTCAAATTCATTTTTCTCTCTCTTTCTTTACTTTTTTCGTTATTTTGATTCCTTTTCTTATTAAAGACATTGTGGAACCGAACATCATACAATAGTGGCCATCCATACACTTTCTGTAAAATTCTACATAATTCTCACATATGCACACAATTATCTTTTATTTCTTTTTACTTTTAATTATTATGTGATTTCTTTTATCTTTTGTTTCCTTTTATCATTATATGATGTATTAAATTGGGATAAACCACAAAATCATGCATTCATGGGAAATTTTCTAAAATAATCCATTCTTTGAAAACAAATCATATGATTTTCCATTCAAATCTCTTTTATTTGAAAATTTGCATTTCAATCAATAAAAGCAAAATTGAGGTTATAACATCCTTCCCCCTTATAGGAATTATGCCCCCAAAATTCAACCAATTAAACAAACAATGTTAGGTAAGCCTTTTTTGTGTTCGTCTTTAGATCCAATGTGGCTTCATCCTCTCCATGGTGCTTCCAAAGAACCTTTACCATCTATATATTTTTACTCTTGATCTCTTTCACCTGGGTATTATGTACCCTCACAGGTGACTCAGGGTAATTTGGCCTCCCTTGGAGTTCAATAGGTTCAATCCTCAACACATGGCTCGATTCCTTCACATAGATTTTTAAATTGGACACATGGAACACATCACGTTTCATACTATACTCAGGGGGTAAGGCTAAACGATAAGCAACTTCACAAATCTGTTCATAAAAATTTCAAACGGACTGACGTATTCGGGTCTCAGCTTCCCTATATTCTTATCTATAGCTCAAAGGGGTCAGATTTTCCGAAACATATGTTCACCCATAGTGAAGTGCAAGTCAGTATACTTCGCATCGACATACAACTTTTGTCGATCATGGGCTCTCTTTAGCCTTTGCTTGATCAAAGAGACTTTATTCGCATACAACTGTTGTTCCTTTGACCTCAACAAGGTCCTCTCACCAACATCATCTTAGTGAAATGGTGACCGACACAACCTCCCATAGAGAGATTCATATGGAGGCATCCCGATACTGGTTTAGTAGTTGTTATTATAAGCAAACTCAGCTAAGGACATGTATTGCTCCCATGATCCACCCTAATCAAACACACATGGTCTCAATAGATCCTCTAGCACCTGGATTATTCTTTCTCACTATCCATTAGTGTGGGGGTGATAAGTAGTGCTAAACTTTAGTCGCGTGCCAAATTCTTCTTGCACTTGTTCCTACCACTTGGAAGTGAACTTTGGTCACAATAAGAAATAATTGAACTCAGAAGACCATGCAGCCAAACTATCTCTCTAATATATAGTTTTGATAGGTCTGTCACCTTGTCAGTGATCTTTAAGGTGAGGAAATGCATAACATGGTAAGGCAATCTACCAAAACCCATATTACATCATGACCTCTCTTAGTCTTGGGGAGACCTACCACAATGTCCATGGTGATCTATTCCCATTTCCACTTAGAAATTTCAATCGTCTGTAACAATCTACCAAGTTGTTGTTGTTCAGCCTTCACCATCTGGCATGTGAGACAACTTGCCACATCTTCCACTATGTCTCTCTTCATCACAGGCTACCAGAAGTGCCACTGCAAATATTTAATCATCTTGGTAGTGCTAGGGTGCATTGTGTACCATGAGCTTCTTGCAAGATAGGATTCTTCAAGGGAGAATCTTCAGGAACCCAAATATGACTCTTGTAGCAGATTCCACCATCTACTCCCACTGAGAGATGTGTCTGAGGTTTCTCTAACAAACCTTTAATCTTGTTAAGTTATGGTCCGGGTTACATGGCAACTACCAACTCGGTCAATAGTTCTGGTTTAATCTGGATGTTAGCCACACACATCTGATCCTCTAACAGCTATGGAGTCCACCTAGCAAACTATTCCAATCCCCTCCACTGGCTAGCAAGATAGGTGCACACCTGAGATGTTTCCAACTAAGTGCATCTACTACTACATTAGTCTTCCCAGGGGATAGACGATGGAGAAAACATAGTCCTTCATATACTCCATCCATCATCTTTGTCTCAAGTTTCGGTCCTTCTGAGTCAGGAAATACTTCAAGCTCTTGCATCCATTATTTTGGTCAGCGTATTCAAATCTCATACCAATGGAACTCAAATTCCATTGGATAATTATATCCTTATTTGAAATCTTAATTTGGTGATTACCTTGCGCACCGCATTTTCCAAACCATTTATCCAATATTCTCTCCTGGGGGTATGGTAACTTTTGCAATTCTCAATTACCATAAAAAGAATTCAGCTTAAGTATTTATTCATCATAGCATTTCTATTACTAGTATGGCATGCATTTGTCTCATATATCACACTCATAAAAATATGAAATAAATATTTGGCTGCAATCCAAATATAAAGTTCATCCCATTCCAAGAGTAGAGGTGGTGCATTTACACATTACCATTTTATTTTTAAATCTGGGTTGAATCATCCTCCACTTGTCTCCAAACTATGAATATCACCATTCCCTTAATTCCACATATACATATAGAAAAAACGTTTCTAATAACTTTTAAGTCTTATCATAACTCATATTTACAAACCTTAGTCATTTCCTCAAGGTCTCTAGGGTTATGGTACTCTTGAGGTTATCTTACCCTTGTGCATCTAGGGAGTGGCTCTCACATTTACCCCTCGGGTCCCATGAACACATGAAGGTGGCCAACCTCCTAACCCATGCGCCTCAGGGAAAAATAGCCATTACCTCCTGACCCTATGGTATCATTCTTTTAGGGAATGACCAACTCCTACTCTCATCGGTCTCATCCCTTCTTGATCTTAGGAATGACTTAGGGTTCTATCATAACTTTATTTTATTTCATCACACATTTTTCTTATGGTTCCTTTGATGATATTTAAGAACATTGTATCCTTTATAATTCTCACCTGAATTTCCTTCATCTCTCTGGGCACTCATAGTTCTCCTTATGTCCCTTCATCAAAAACACGGTGACCTACCCATCTGAGTCTGGCCCCATTCTACTGGTCACTTCCATAGTGACTTTTCTTCAAGTCCCTTAGAGATGGTCATACTTGGGTCTAAAGAATCATACTCAATCTATGTGCTTTTGTGCTTTGTGCATTTAATCTCTCAAGTTCCTTCAAGTAACCTTTGACGTTACCTCAGTTCTTATCCTAATTTTGGAACTCAGTTTTTTAAGAAGGGTCCTTTCCCAGGACAAGATAAAACTAATGCTTGGCAGCACCAAGGTTCACAAAACATACTTGAATCCATAGTTTATATCATCACGTGTAGGGATATCTCCTATCATGCTACCCATTCATGTGGGTAGCTAGCTGAGAACTTATTAATCTTTTTCTAAATTTTACATTAAGTCATATCCATTCCTCATCTCTCAAGGTTAGACCAATTTCAGACCAAGTTGTGTGAGTGGTTCCTTAATCATATTTCATAGTCCAAGTGTGGTTCCCTTCATCCCATAACTTGAGGGGGTGTGTAACACCCTAACTTTTTATAACTAATCCTACAATTAGAATGCCGTAATTTCAAATTTCAAATCTTAATACTTCATATAAAACCTATTGAAATTTAGAGACTCAATTATAATGGATAAATCATGTTTAAGGATAATCTTTTATCATCATGTTGATTGAAACTCAGTTTCATAAAATATATAGCACATTAGTAGTATATATGGGGATAAAGTAAAATTGGTCCTTCAGTAATAATAAGTTGATCTAATAATTTTTGTGAAAACTTGAGTCAATAATATCAAGTTGCATCCAAAATTATAGCCTTCAACTATTTTTTTTCTGGATAGTCTTGGGTAATTAATTACAAATTTAATTTGGAAAGAGAATAATATATAGTAGGGAGTCTCAAAACTAAGAACCAACTTGATTTTTAGAATCCTGGTACCAACATTATACAACCCACCGATTTTAATTAAGTTTCAACTCGTTTAACTTTTTTTTTTTCAATTTCAGTTGGAAAGAAAATAAGTTTAATTCCTAATCCTAGACAATCTGGGACTTTGGTCTCGTGCGTTTTATTGTCGGTCGCATGTGTTAAGTTTTTTCTTTTGGCACGGCCCTTGTGTCAGTCCGGACCAGACTGTCCTACTCACAGATCCATGCCAAACTTGATGACCTGGTTCATAGCCAACGATAGAATCCTGATAATCCCAAGTCTCTTCATACTTCCTGTGTGTATATATATAACCTATGATAGACAAACTTCAAGGACCACAAAATTAAAATCTATCGTTGTTTTTCTTCCCCGCCGCTGAGCGTTCCTGGCCCCAACCCCGTCTTCGTCAGCGATCAAGTGGAGGATTCCCAGAGATCTTGATCCTTCGCGTTGGATACGGAAGATTCTATATGGCGTAGTGGAAGCACAACTAGGATCAGGAGCCACCAATTTTAAGAAATATCATAGTAAGCTCCTCGTTTGTTGTGATGATTTTCAATTTGATTCCAGGTTTTGTACCACGATCATTAGCTAGTTTCTTTCACTCCTCGTCTCCTAGCCGATCTTGCCCAGACTTGTCTTTCAAGTTTTGCTTCTTATTAATCTATCGTAAAGGGTCAACTTTGCTGCTGTTATGGCGTCAAGGTGCCTTCTTGGCCTCCAGGCCACCACGAGACCCAACTTTGGGCTCGTTGGTTCCGGTCAGCGACGAGGTAGTGGCCTAGTCTTTTGTTTTCTACCAACGAGGAGAACAATCATACTTTGGATTTTTGAGTTTTAATCATGGGATTGCGCCTCTATACCTCGCCTGCTTCCGTGCGAGGAAGAAGACCTTTTGATGCTGATATTACTGTTTTACCCTTGATTGGTGATGTTTATGTCACGCCAGTATGGTCAAAGCCGTATTTTTTGGTGTTCTTTTTCTGAGTAGTCACGCTAGCTCGGCCAAGCGGGCCTCCGCCTTATTGCCAGTATTTTATTCATCCATGTCAGTGAGGGCCCCGACGCCTCATTGGAATTTGTCTTACCTGCGTGGATTTTCCTTGCCATGTGATTGGTCAAATCTTCAAAAATTCGTATTTGATTAAATTGATATCATAAAATTTAATATAAATACTCGTTGGAAAGCTAATGAAACAGGGAATAATAATAAAGTGGTTTCAAAGTCTGTTTTGGTCTCAAATTTCCATAAATACCTAAAGAACCCTAAAACTCTAGAAATCAAGTTGATATTAAATATTAATAAATTCTAATTATTCCAACAGGGTATCTAGGGTTTCATCAGCCTAAAGAGGGTGATTAGGTATTGCTCCAATCTTTGTAAGTGGTCCATGCACTTTGAACATAATCATTGGATGTTTAGATGTTATTATGTACAATGTACATGTTATTATGTGAATGTATTATGCATGTTATAGTTTTAATGATTCAAGTTAAACGGTAATGGATAAATGAAATCTATTTTACTGTTTATTTTTTTTTGAATCATCATATCATGTTATATTCATGTTTAAGAGTAAGATTAAAGAGTATCCAAGAGTAAAGAGTAAAGATAATTAATGAACCTTATATAAGATCCTCGTCATGAGCTTTCCTAGCATACAATGTACTTCAGTACAAATCATGGGCTTTCCTAGCACACAGAGTACTTTTGTGCAATTCAAGAGGCATTTTGGTGCAAAGAGAAGAGGCACTTCGGTGCAACAATTGAGGATTCTAATATAAGTCAGATAAAAGACAATGCTAAAATGCAACTTTATTTTCATGATGTTAACTATTTTCCTTTCAGAGTATATGCTATTTCTCTTTTATAATATGTTCAATTCCACTTACAAGTTATTTTATGCATGGTTGGGGGCATGATGCCCGCAGGAAAGGAGCATAATCAATGTTAGAGCTATCTGAGGACCATTTAAAGAAGGAGCGCAAGGACATCTGAGACCAGACCTGGTGGGGTGCCAACTATCAATAGTTTAGATTTTCCTTTATATTCATGAGACATGTATTTTAGTTTAGAGTGTGAGTTTTATGTTATGAGTTGAGATATGAGAAACTATACAATGTATCTTGTGTGGTTTATTTGAACTTTATTTTTATGCAATGATTATCATTTTGTGACATTCCCAATAAGATTTTGCTTCCGCTCAGTGAATTATATGTTTTTAGAAAATTGGGATGTTATAGGGTGTCATGCTTAATAGCTAGGAAATCAATCAACCTTGTGAGCATTATATGCACCAGATATTGTTGCTTCCCCTCTTTGGCCTAGGAACCTCATATTTACCTCCTTTGCATTAGTAATCTAAAATGCATTACTTAGCAGTTCAAGAATGTACCAAACCAAAACATGATATGGCATTTTCCCCCCAACTTTCTCATCCATGTAAACAACCCTTAGAGTCCTAAACAAGTGCTACCAATCTATGTTTGAGGCTTCACATCGTATTACCATTACTTACCTCTCCAAGATCTTGAGAGTAACTTTCCCTCACCTAGATCGTAGGTACTCGTATCATCTATACATCTGTATAAGAAGCCTCTTTATCTTTTCTAGGGTTTAGTCCTTCCAAAGACATCTAGGGTATGACAGGCCTCTAGGGATCATTCATGAAGCAACTCAACTCATCCACTTGGGATAGTCTAGTCTAGGACACAACATACAAATATTTCTTATCATTTCTCCAGTATGCCTATCTCAAAATTCAATCCAATATGCATCACCCCTCTGGCTTAGAACTAATCCCATTGCTAGTCTTGATGTCACTCATTTCCATGTAGGTGCATTCCTATCTCCTTCTCATATCTAAGTGGGAATGCACTTGTTAGGATTCCTAACTAGAGGAGTTTAAACTTTTTGGTCATAATTATCCTTTTGATTTATGGTGTTATCTCTCTCCTAGATCTCTTCTCCATTTTTGGGATGACCCACCCTAGGTCATGTCACCAAAACCAACAGTTGCATTAGGGGTCATGCAACCCCTTATTGTCTATGTTTCACATGCATACTCAAGTCCTCTATGTATATCATGCATGCCTAACCTACTTACTTGCATGTATGGACAAACTAAGGCATCCAACTTATTGGGTTCTCTCTTTCTCTATCCACTGCTAACTGTTTATTAGGGTGGCCCTATTATTTTCCTTCTATTCTGCTCATACCCCAGGATTAGGGTTTTAGGTTGAGATTACGGTCTACAACCTGTACCTTAGGTTTTTGTGATTCTCTTATCCTACTAAGGTTGTTTCCCAAACCATCGCTAGTTCCATTTAGAGTTTACCTTTATAGGGGAGAAACCCAACAAACATTTTATCTTTATCATTATGTCCACTTTTATTATTTAGCGGAGGATGCCTTAATCCCTAACACTCTTAACCCCAAAACAAAAGGAGAGGTGGAGAGAGATAAAACCTTAAGAACTTAATGTTTTTCTAGTGAAAGAGGGTAAAGAAGGGATGAAAGTAGATAAGAAATCCTAGAGGTATCTTATTTTGAGTGAAATCTTCATATTTTGGCCAGGTAGTCACAGATATTTCAGTAGTCCTCGTAATCCAACTAGCGAGTATAGGAAAATTTTGCCAACCATCAGATTGTTATCCTTTTCTAGACACCTCCATCTTTGGAAAATTCTCTAATAACTCCCTTTGGGCTCTAAAGAATTTGCAAAATTTAATAAATATTAGAGATTATATGGAAAACCAAGCTCTGATACCAAATGTGATGACCCACCCCTCGGAAATCCCCAATCAAGGAAGGACAATAAGCTTGATTCATCATCCTAGACATGATCATATGGTTTTGCAAATAGTAAAAAAATAATTAATAAATTTTACCACAACTAACCTTAAAGCATAATTAAAAAAAATATTTTCACATAACTTTCAAAAATAGGATTTTAGAACTTTCCCCAAGGAGAGCACTATCTTAAGTGTAATCCTCCAAACATTATTTAGCCTTTTTCCTTTTTCAATGTCACCTTTTATTGAACATCCACTTTCTATTAAGTTGGTAGATGTAACTGCATGTTATCTTAAAATGCCGAAAAACAAAACTTCAGTCAGTATAACGAATTATACTAGTATGTGGAGGAAACCAAAAGCTTGCATATAATTTGTAACAACATAACCAAAAAAAGTATTTGTTATAGAAACAAAATTTTTATTTTCTTAATAACCTCTCAACCATTTTTACTCAACCTATGGTATACCCTTCCATGGTCTTGTCCCAACAGTGGGCAATAAGGCCACCTTCTCAATATGGAGTCCAGGTGCCAAGTTAGCCTTCCCAATTTGGGGCCTGACCTAGATGACCTTCCCAATGTGGGGCCTGGTATGATCTCATTGGACCTTCCCAATCTGGGGCCTAGTATGATGTCATACGACCTTCCCAATCTGGAGCCTAGTCTGACCTCATATGACCTTCCCAATCTAGGGCCTGATCTGACCTTCCCAATCTCGGGCCTGGTCTTTGGTCCTAGCCATGACTTTTCATTTCCTTTCTTTGAAACATCCAAAGTTAGTATGTTAGGTTTGCGCAAGTTATAAGAATACTTTGTCATAGTCATAGTCACTTTATCGATTGTAGGAAATAAAATTCATCCAAGCATTTAATTTCACGTAATCGGTAAAACCTCAAAATTTTCTATCAAACTAGAGAGATTTAGTTGTAAGCGTAACCACATACCTGGATCAGTAGTCTGGATGTCCTAACAAGCAATCAACCAATCAACTAAGCAAATTCACCATGAAAGTTAATACAACACACCCATGTATTACTATTTTATCCAAATCATCCTTAAGACCAACTTGGTCCTCAATTTAGGGTTTCTAGGTAAACATTTGGGATTTATCAGAGTTTTTGCTTCCCAAAATCCTAGTTTCTACTTTTCATGCTTTATTAGGTTACAAACCCTAATTCTTCATTAAATACACCTTTTACTCCAAGGAACCTTAGTTTATCAAATTATGGGTTGCTAAACTCAAATAACCTTCAAGTAGTTATTTTTATTCATAAAGGATCAATCTTTGATCATCAATGTCAATCTAACACATGAAGATCATCAAGTATTAGAAATTATGGTTCTAGTTCATTAAGTACATTAAAGATAACAACTTCATGTACTTTTCATACTATAAGCAGATCTAAGAATTATTTATATATTTTTTGGATTCTAAGTGTTCTCGTGATCTATTTTCATATTTGACATGTCCCATTCTAATATACCAATTATTTATTAGATTTATTTCATGACATGCAATTATCATCCAATTAAATGAGGCCTCATCATAAAAACTAGCTTTTATCTTATTTACATGTGTGCTTGGATCTGTGAATAGGCTTCTTCCATCATTGTGCCTCACGCCCATGTGGCTTAGGCGAGATAAGGGGATGAAAATGACTAGTTTACCTTTTCCTCACTACATTGGACTTGGGGGAAACATCGATATTTCCCCCCTTCTTCATCTTCTTCCTCATGAGTCACGGCCAGGCTCATGCTTTGCACCTGGGTGGGTCAACCAAAAGTTGACCTTGCAACTCAAAGTATCAGAGCATCGGGCAGAGGCACAGACCTCTCTGCTGCACCTCCCTGGACTTGATGACGATCTAAGTTTGGCCGGAGAGGGCCTGGGAGATGAGGGCGAGAGCCATGGTTGATTGTTGGAAGGTAGAAGACTAAACATTGGGTTCCTCATCATTTTTCATGCTCTGGGGTTGTCTGTCCATTGTGGAGGGTTTCGTGGACTCCTGGCATCTTCGAGGGAAATCCCACCTCCTCTTATATAGGCTTATGATGCTTAGACTCCCAATGGTTTTGAGCCCGAGAGGAGATGTTGTTTCCTGATTTAGGCATTGATGGATTCCATCATGATACCATTATTTTTTTGGGTTCTTTGGGTCCTTCTCTCCTTCCTAAATCTATTGGGACAGATATCCATGAAAATGATGAGTCAGATTGGGAGGAAGAGGCAATAAAAGGTTGGGTGTGAACGTTGCCCTTTCGCTATTGGATCAAGGTACAAGATAAAAGGAAGCACCATTGATCTTCAATCCTACAACCATTCAACATGTTATGCAAAAAATGCCTCCATTAAACTAGAGCCAAAGTGGGTTCATTCAAATGATCTTCCAATTACAGAATTATAAGTATTATTTGCAGTTAATATCCATTTTATTATCGAATTTCTCTAGGCCATTAAGAATACACTTTAGACTCAAAATTTGTAGGATAGGTTACTATTAACTTTCCCAACATTCAATTAATTTTTGGGAATCATTGGAATAACTTAATTAGTCAAACCATGGCCTTTTAGTAAAGCATTTAATTAATTACTCACACCACATGGAAACTCCTTTTTTTCTCAAACTTCAAACTAAATTCTATAATGACTTGAATTACTGGTGTGCAATGTTTGGAACCAAAATTTGATAATAAAAAGTCTTTCTTTCATATGCAAGTTATCCACTCAAAAGGCATATATTATGCAATTAAAATTTATTTTTCTCTTTCTCTCTCTTATATTTTCTTCATTTTGCTTCCTTTTCTTATTAAAGGCATTGTGGAATTGAACATCAAACACTAGTGGCCATCCATACCATTTTATAGAGAATTCTACATAATTCTCACATATGCACACAATTATCTTTTATTTCTTTTTCATTTTAATTATTATGGGATTTCTTTTATCTTTTGGTTTCCCTTTTATTATTATTGGATGTATTTAAATAGGATAAACCACAAAATCATGCATTCAAGGGAAATTTAGCAAAAGAATCAATTCTTTGAAAACAAAATCATATGATTTTCCATTTAAATCCCTTTTATTTGAAAATTTTTCATCTCAAACAATACAAGCAAAATTGAGGTTATAACATCCTCCCCCCTTTTAGGAATTTTGCCCCCAAAATTCAACCATTAAAAAAACAATTTGAGGTAAGCCTTTTCCATGTCTGTCTTCAGCTACTGTGTGGCATCATTCTGTCCATAGTGCTTCCAAAGAACCTTTACCATCTCTATCTTTTTACTCCTGAGCTCTTTCACCTTGGTATCCAGTACCCTCACAGGTGACTTAGGGTAAATTGGCCTTTTTTGGAATCCAATAGGTTCAATGCGCAGCACATGTCTTGGGTCCTTCACATGGAGCTTTAGATTGGACACATGGAACACATCATACATCATACTATATTGAGGGGGTAAGGCTAAACGATAAGCCACTTCACCAATCCGTTCTAAAATCTCAAACGTACCCATGTATCAGGGACTCAACTTCTCTCTCTTCTTATCTATTGTTTGGAGGGGTTAGATTTTTAAAAACACACGTTCACCTACAGTGAAGTGCAATTCAGTCTGCTTTGTATTATCATACAACTTCTGTTGATCCTGGGCTCTCTTTAGACTTTTCTTGATCAAAGCGACTTTATCCACATAAACTGTAGTTCCTCTAATCTCAACAAGGTCCATTCACCAACATCATCCTAGTGAAGTGGTGATTGACACAACCTCCAATAGAGAGCTTCATACAAAGGCATCCCGATACTGGCCTAGTAGCTATTATTGTAAGTAAACTCAACTAAGGGAAGGTAGTGCTCCCATGATCCACCCCAATCGAGCACACATGCTATTAATAGATCCTCTAACATATGGATTGTTCTTTCTCATTGTCCATTAGTCTAGGGGTGATAAGCAGTGCTTAAATTTAGTCTAGTGCCAAGTTCTTCTTTCACATTTTCCTACCACTTGGAAGTGAACAATGGGCTTGGATAAAAAATAATTGAACTCAAAACCCCATGCATTCGAACTATCTCTCTAATATATAACTCTACTAGGTTAATCTGTTGGTATGTATGCCCATAGATCAAGTCATGTGATGATTGTAATGGGATACTTTATAAATGATTTGAATAATAATAAAGGCAATTTCCAATCTATATGTTTTAACTATTTCTGAGATGATAGTGTAACATGATGGATGTCTAGAGAAATGTTTACTCAATGACGTATGCTTTTAGGTTCAAGACCTAAACGATGAGATCATATGGATGTTAAGAGTATACATTCTTGTTTAGTCCCTAGTCGGTTGTTATTGTGGAAATAACAATAGACATCAATAACACTAAAGACAAGATTGTGTTTTGGATGATGACAAAATCTAATTAGTCATGATATAGTGATATCAAACCAAGCACATAGGTACTTGTTAGAGAACAAGTGTACTGCACAGACCCACCATGAGAGTGACACATGGAACCATGATTTGGTAGTCACAGTCAACTCTCACAGTGATGGTGGTGAGTGTGATTCTTTGACCTAAAATCACTACACTCAACACATGTCATTGAGTACACTTTGACATCATCAAACGCAGTCCTGAAATATGGGTTGTTATAAAGGTGATTATTGGGTGACTTTGACACATGGGGCTTTTGAGGGGTGAGTGATAGATATGGGATTTGTCTCTCCTAAGGGAGTTTGATATCCATGGCCACTTGATGAGTAGGATTGAGAAAGGCATGCACATGCATGTGTGAATCAATATGTGATATTGATGTCACACACATCTCACCCAGTCTGCTCTGAGATCAAGGAAATGGATGAATCTTGAAAGGATGATTGTACCATGCCTTGAGTTCATTCAAGACATTAGTGACAAAGGAATTATACATTCGCTGTAACACCATTCACGATTTGTAGGATTAAAAGTTGTTCTCCAACTTTCTATTTCACTTGGGTAGCACTGATGTACAATTAGGCACCACTGTTTGCTTGTGAAGTCATAAGTGTTATGGACTTTCACTGCCAACATGAAATGGACCTGCAGGGTCACACACATAGGATTTAACCTGGAAGAGGAGTTTATCCACAAATTATGTTTAGATTGATTACTAAAAGAGTTTAGTAGTTCAATTAAACACTCAGTTGATTGATATCTCTAAATCATAGTGTTCAAGGTGTTGGACCAATTGATTAGAGTATCAGATCGATTGAAACTGCAATTGACTGATTTTGCACAGTCTGCACTCCCAACCGATCAGCTCATGAGATGAACCGATCGGCTCAGGTTGGTGAATCGATCGGATCAAGTGCTGAGTCGATCGGCTCATGTGTCAATGAAATGACCGGCTCAATTGTTGAACCGGTCGATTCTTGTGACCAACTGAGATCATTTGGAAAGTTAGAAGACACTTTTTGCAAAAACATATTTATTTCACTTGTAAAAATTTGATTTGGACAAGGACTAATATTTTATTAGTCGAAAACAAACATGGAAAGTCAATTCGAGTTGGACCAAGACCACGAACCGATCAGCTCATGCTTGAACTGATCAGCTCAGGTGTCCCAACCAATCGGTTCAGGTGTGAATCGATCGGCTCAAGTCCCCAACCGACCGTTTCATGCTTAAAATGATCGGTTCAGCTGACGTAGTTGGTTGTTTTGTGGAAAATCTCGAACCCTTCTACTCCTGCTTTAATCCCGCATTGCCCGGGGTAGATAACCCTATCCCATGACCCTGCTATATATATAGGGGTATTGGGGGCTTCTCAAAGTACACCTCTGAGAACACCAGTTGCTCTCCAAAATTGTCATTCTCTCTGGTTGTGGTAATCAGGAGAGCCCGAGCAAGTGCTACCCAATAAGGGAGGCACAACAAGGGAAAGACAACTTTAGAAAAGAGACTGGTGGCAGGAGAGTGTGTCGGTGACTAGTACGCCGATAGGAGGGTACGACTCCTTCTGGTGCCTTGTGCGATAAGGCGATCATAGTTCCAGGCAGTCCATGTGGACGACTGCAGAGGCGGGAGACTTTTGCCGCTCAGAGGACAGTTGTCAATCCCGACAGTCCCAGTGGGACCAGGAGCTGCACATACACCGTCCAAGACCAGAGGTGAAGGCTATGCAAGCTGTGAGGTAACATCGTAGAGCAAGCCTTGGGATAAGGTACGCCTCTACAAACCATCCTTCTTATTGTATAGACATTGACGTGATTCCTTTAGACTGGGTTCGGGAGAAGAAAAAATTTTGTTTCTACTGCCTTCTCTGTCTCCCCTAAAAACCCAACAGTGGTATCAGAGCCACGTCAACTGATCTATACTTTAGGATTATCAAAGTGATTGATTTTGATTTATCGCCTTTATTTATTGCATGCGATGTGAATAAAATTGGGTGTATGCATGTCCAATCCTAAATCCACAAATCCCAATATACATATATGATATGTAATATAAATGCACTCGATGTGCGTCACCCTTAAATGAGTTTTGTGGTGGATGTATAGCATGGTTATGGCCAATAAACCCTATGTATGTGTGCTTGGTTGAATGTGGTTGCTTGCATCTCAGTCTGCGCACTGATTCCCTATCTCCTATTCCTGATGTAACTCGAGATTTCTTTCCTACCTTTGCTCCCCTCGAATGTAACTTGGGGTTTCCTTTTTCAAATGTAAAATAAGATAGATTTTTATTTCGTGTTATGTCAAAGAATGAAGGACAATCAGACGACAACTGAAACGATTGGTTCAAGGCATGAACTGATCGGTTGGCGATCAAGACAAGCGGGTGGTGACCTGAGGATATGCACGACGACCAGTGAACCGATTGGCTGGAGGCGCCAGTCGATCGGCTGGTGGCACCCAACTAACCGGCCTAATGGCGAGCCGATCAATCATGGAGATGAGTTGATCAAACCCAGAACAGTGAAGCACAGAGTTCATCTTGTATATGTTGCATGTGATGTGGACCTAGATGACCGTGATTCCTCTTGGCTCAAGGAATCACATTAGGATGGCCATAATCATTGCTTTTATCATTTTACATGTTTTCTGTGGGATATAGCATGTATATGATACTTAGTATATTGTGGTGATTGGATATGTATATGTACCTATAAAAACCAAATCCCTCATTAAATATTAAAGTTTTAGATGCCTTCCAAATGTGACACTCATGAAAATCTTGATCGACTAAGTGTGGGCACGCCCTAGCGTGGTACACCATCTATCTCATGGAAGCGTGAAGGATGGATATGTGGGTATGCCCTAGCAGGGTGCATATTCATCGTGTTGGCTTTGGATCGGACTTAACAAGGTGACTTAGATAGGATCTAGCACCTTGAGGCATGAAGGTGATCATGGCAAGGAGTTTCACATGACATGTTTCAAGAGTTGCATATGATGCAATTGGCAAGAGTTGCCTACCTGGAAGATCTAAGTTGTGGGTGACAACCCTAGCTGGTCCATGACTCAGAGGATTTCAGGATCTTGACCCACTAGAAGATTGTACACTACAATCTTCCGAATTTATGGTGAGGTATGTCCATTTGAATCAAAATAGTGGGAGCGGTAATTAATTAAAGGCCTAATTAACTATCGTCAAATTTTATTCAAATAAATTCAAATCAAATGGAGTTTTGAGAAATGAAATTTTCTCTTGTAGAATGGCTAAAGAATCATCTTTTAAAATGGTCAAATTAATTGAGAATAAATTTCGTAACTGGTTGGGGATTGTGAGAAGTGTTTTGCACAATCTAGATATACTGGTAGCCTTTGAATCCACTCCATGTACACTTAATGCATTGTTTGAGAAGAAGGATAGTTCATTGATAAAGATCAATGGAACAAAGTCCAAGGACAAAGGTGAGGGAGAGAAGGGTTCTCTCACCAAACCAATGTCAGAGTCTTCTGCATGGAAAGGATGGAAGGAACGATGGAAGAAGAAGTGAGAGAGAGAGATCTCTACTTCTAGTGTATACGTGATACATATTAACTTTACTACTTCTTTTTTATGGGTACTTGATACCATATGTGGATCTCACATTTGTTCAAATGTGAAGGATCTTAAAAGAAGTAGGCCTTTGGGGAAAGGCGAGGTTCAACTACGTGTTGCCAATGGGGCAAGAGTTGATGCCAGTGCCGTAGGAACCTATGATTTAACTCTACCTAGTGGGCTAATAATAGAGTTAAAGAACTGCTATTATGTACCTGCCATAAATAGGAATATCATTTCCATCTCTTGTTTGGACAAGGATGGTTTTGAATTTCTTATTAAGAATGAAAAGTGTTCTATTTCAAACAATGGGATCTTTTATGGCAGTGCCCCAATGTCTTATGGTCTATACTTGATAGATCTAGAGACAAGTGTATACAACATAAACACCAAAAGGAAAAAACTCAACAACTCAAACAAAACATATCTTTGGCATTGTCGTCTAGGGCACATAAATGAGAAGCGCATCTCTAGACTCCATAAAGATGGTTATCTAGATGCTTTTGATCATGAATCAATAGAGACATGTGAATCTTGTTTGTCGGGCAAGATGACCAAGACTCCCTTTTCAGGTAAAGGTGAGAGAGCTAGTGATCTATTAGGACTCATTCATACCGATGTATGTGGGCCTTTTAGAACTAATGTCAGAAATGGGTGTCAGTACTTCATTACCTTCACTGGTGACTTCAGTAGGTATGGCTATGTGTACCTGATGAAACATAAGCCAGAAACCTTTGAAAGGTTCAAGGATTTCATGAATGAAATACAAAACCAACTTGGTAAAAGTATTAAAGCACTTTGATCCAATCGAGGTGGAGAATACTTAAGCCAAGAGTTTGAGGACCTTCTGTAAGCCTGTGGTATTGTATCACAATGGACTCCGCCTGGAACACCGTAACATAATGGTGTGTCTGAAAGAAGGAATCACACTTTACCGGATATGGTGCGATCAATGATGAGTTTTGCTAATCTTCTGATTTCCTTCTGGGGTCATGCTCTTGAAACTTCCACGGTTACAGTTAACCGAGTACCATCTAAATTGGTTCAAAAGACACCATATGAGATATGGCATGGGAAGCGTCCCGATTTGTATTTTATTAAGATTTGGGGTTGTGAGGCTTACGTTAGGAAAAATTTTCCTGATAAGCTTGGACCCAAGTCTGATAAATGTTATTTTGTTGGATACCCCAAGGAAATGAGGGGATATTATTTATACCACCCTACTGACAACAAAGTGTTTGTTGCTAGGATAGATGTGTTCCTAGAAAAGGAATTTATTTCCAGAGGAAACAGTGGGAGGAAAATAGAGCTTGAAGAGATTCAAGCCCAACAAGAAAACATTGAACTAGTAAATGTACAAGAGGAACATAGAGATTCACAAGGTGTAGTGGAATCTCAGTCTCCTCAAGTAATATAAGGACCTCACAGATCTAGTAGGACACGCCTTGAACCTGAGAGGTTTGGATACCTTGTGACTCAGGAAGGTGGTGAGTTGATCATTGATGATGATCCAACTACCTATCTAGAGGCTATGGAGGGACCAAATTATGAGAAATGGCTTGAGGCCATGAAATCTGAGATGGAATCCATGTATTCCAACAAAGTATGGACTTACCACCCAAAGGCGTAAAACCCATAGGGTGCAAGTGGGTCTTGAAGACAAAGACCGACATGGATGGCAATGTGCAAACTTATAAAGGCAGATTGGTTACGAAGGGTTTCTGACAAGTTCAAGGTGTTGACTATGACGAAACGTTTTCTCCTGTTACCATGATTAAGGCCATCAGGATCATGCTTGCTATTATGGCTTACTATGACTATGAGATTTGGCTAATGGATGTTAAAACCACATTCCTTAATGAGAATATAAATGAGGATGTGTACATGACACATCCTGAAGGTTTTGTAGATCCAAAGAATGCTAATAAAGTCTGTAAGCTACAAAGGTCAATCTATGGATTGAAGCAAGCGTCATGGAGTTGGAATCTTCAATTTGATGAGGAAGTCAAAGTGTTTTCCTTTATTCAAAATGAAGATGAACCTTGTGTGTACAAGAAGGTTAGTGGGAGCACAACCACATTCCTCATATTGTATGTAGATGACATACTATTGATGGGGAATGATGTCACAGCCTTAGAGAAGGTAAAGACCTGGCTTGGGAATAATTTCTCAATGAAGGACTTAGGAGAAGCATCCTACATTCTAGGTATTAAGATCTATAGAGATAGATCTAAAAGGCTTCTCAGACTAAGTCAAAGCACGTACATTGACAAAGTGCTGAAGCGGTTCAGCATGGAGAACTCAAAGAGAGGCAACATCCCCATGCTACATGGAGTCACCATCTCTAGAGCTCAATGTCCCCAATCTTGTGAAGAGAGGGTGCGTATGAATGGGATCCCATATGCATTACCCATCAGATCCATCATGTACGCTATGTTGTGCACACGCCCAGATGTCTCGTATGCCCTCAGCATGATGAGCAAGTACCAGTCAGATCTCGGGGATGCTCACTGGACAGCCGTAAAGAATATACTCAAGTACTTGCGAAGGACTAAGGATCAGTTCCATATATACAGCGGCGAGGAAGAACTGGTTGTAAGAGGTTACAACGATGCAAGCTTCCAAACTGACAAAGATGATTACAGATCACAATCAGGATTTGTATTTTTCCTAAATAATGGAGCTGTGAGCTGGAAGAGTTCCAAGCAAGAAATAGTTGCCAATTCTACTACAGAGGCCGAGTATATCACTACTTCACATGCAGCAAAGGAAGTTGTGTGGATAAGGAAGTTCATCACTAAACTTGGTGTAGTTCCCAGTAGCTGTGATGCAATTGAGCTTTATTGTGACAATAATGGAGCTATTGCTCAAGATGAGGAGCCCAGATCACATCAGTGGTCCAAGCACATACTGCGGTTCTTCCATCTCATACGAGAGATCGTACAACAAGGAGATGTGAATATTTGTAAAGTACCAACTGAAGACAACATAGTTGATCCACTAACGAAGGCCCTTTCTCAGCAGAAGCATGATGGTCATGCTAGGTCACAAGGACTGAGGTTCCTAGGTGACTGGTTCTAAGTGCAAGTGGGAGTCTATTGGTATGTATGACCATAGAGCAATTCATGTGATGATTGTACTGGGATACTTTGTAAATGATTTGAATAATAATAAAGGCAATTTCCAATCTATATGTTTTAACTATTTCTGAGATGATAGTGTAACATGATGGATGTCTAGAGAATTGTTTTACTCAATGACGCATGCTTTTAGGTTCAGGACCTAAATGATGAGATCATACGGATGTTAAGAGTATACATTCTTGTTTAGTCCCTAGTCGGTTGTTATTGTGGAAATAACCATAGACATCAATAACACTAAAGACTAGATTGTGTTTTGGTTGATGACAGAATCTCATTAGTCATGATATAGTGATATAAAACCAAGCACGTAGGTACTTGTTAGAGAACAAGTATACCAGACACACCCACCATGAGAGTGACACATGGAACCATGATTTGGTAGTCACTGTCAGCTCTCACAGTGATGGTAGTGAGTGTGATTCTTCAACCTGAAATCACTACACTCAACACATGTCGTTGGGTACACTTTGACATCATCAAACACAATCCTAAAATATGGGTTGTTATAAAGGTGATGATTGGGTGACTTTGACACATGGGGCTTTTGAGGGGTGAGTGATAGATATGGGATTTGTCCCTCCTATGGGAGTTTGATGTCTATGGCCACTTGATGAGTAGGATTGATAAAGGCATGCACATGCATGTGTGAATCAATATGTGATATTGATGTCACACATATCTCACCCAGTCTTCTCTGAGATCAAGGAAATGGATGAACGTTGAAAGGATGACTATACCATGCCTTGAGTTCATTCAGGACATTAGTGACAAAGGAATGATACATTCGTTGTAACACCATTCACAGATTGTAGGATTGAAAGTTTTTCTCCAACTTTCTATTTCACTTGGGTAGCACTGATGTGCGACTAGGCACCGCTCTTTGCTTGTGAAGTCATAAGTGTTATGGACTTTCACTGCCAATGTGAAATGGACCTGTAGCGTCACACACATAGGATTTAACCTGGAAGAGGATTTTATCCACAAATGATGTTTATATTGATTACTAAAGGAGTTTAGTAGTTCAATTAAACACTCAATTGATTGATAGCTCAAAATCATAGTGTTCAAAGTGTTGGACCAATTGATTAGAGTATCAGATCGATTGAAACTGCAATTGACTAATTTTGCACAGTCTGCACTGCCAACCGGTTGGCTCATGAATTGAACCGATCGACTCATGAGATAAACCAATCGGCTCAGGTTGGTGAATCGATCGACTCAAGTAGTGAGTCGATCGACTCATGTGTCAATGAAACGATCGACTCAATTGTTGAACCGGTCGATTCGTGTGACCAACCGAGATCATTTGGAAAGTCAGAAGACTCTTTTTGCAAAAACATAATTGTTTCACTTGTACAAATTTGATTTGGACAAGGACTAATATTTGATTAGTTGAAAACAAACATGGATAGTCAATTTGAGTTGGACTAGGACCATGAACTGATCGGCTCATTCTTGAACTGATCGGCTCAGGTGTCCCAACCGATCGGTTTAGGTGTGAATCGATCGGCTCAAGTCCCCAATCGACTATTTCATGCTTGAAACGATCAGTTCAGCTAGCACAGTTGGTTGTTTTTTGGAAAATCTTGAACCCTTCTACTCTTGCTTTAATCCTGCATTGCCCGGGGTAGAGAACCCTATCCCATGACCCTCCTATATATAGGGGTATTGGGGTCTTCTCAAAGTACAACTCAAAGAACACCAATTGCTCTGCAAAGTTGTTGTTCTCTCTGGTTGTGCTAACCAAGAGAGCCCGAGCAAGTGCTACCCGATAATGGAGGCACAACAAGGGAAAGACAACTGTAGAAAAGCGACTGGTGGTAGGAGAGTGTGTCAGTGACTAGTACGCCGACAGGAGGGTACAAATCCTTTCGGTGCCTTGTGCGACAAGGCGATAAGAGTTCCAAGCATTCTGTGTGGATGACTGCAGAGGCGGGAGACTTCTACCTCTCGGAGGACAGCTGTCAATCTCGATAATCTCGGTGAGAGTAGGAGCTGTACAGACACCGTCCAAGACCGGAGGTGAAGACCGCACAAGCCATGAGGTAACGTCACCGAGCAAGCCTCGGGACAAGGTACTCCTCTACAAACCATCCTTCCTAATGTATAGACATTGACACGATTCCTTTAGACTAGGTTCAGGAGAAGAAACAAATTGTTTTCGCTGCCTTCTCTGTATCCCCTAAAAACCCAACATAATCACCTTGTCAGTAATCTTTAAGGCAAGGAAATGTGCTGACTTGGTAAGGCAATCTACCACAACCTATATTGCATCATGACCTCTCTTGGTCTTCAGGAGACCCGCCACAAAGTCCATGGTGATCTGTTCCTATTTCCACTCAAGAATTTCAATTGACTGTAGCAATCCATCAGGTTGCTAGTATTCACCCTTCACCATCTAGCACATGAGACAACTGGCAACATATGCCACTATGTCTCTCTTCATCCCAGGCTACTAGAAGTACTACTATAAGTCTTTAAACATCTTGGTATTCTAGGGTGTATTGTGTACTTAGAATCATGACCTTCTTGCAAGATATGATTCTTCAAGGGAGAATCTTTAGGAACCCAAATACGACTCTTGTAGTGGATTCCACCATCTACTCCCACTAAGAGATGTGTCTGAGGTTTCTCTAACAAACCTTTCATCTTGTTAAGCTCTAAGCTAGCTAAATGGGTAGCAACCAACTCAGTTTGATAGTTTTGGTTTTATTTGGATGTTAGCTGCATAGATCCAGTCCTCTAATAGATGTGGAGTCCACCTAGCATACTCTTCCATCCTCTCCACTAGATAGACATGACAACTGCACACCTGAGCTATTTCTGACTAAGTGCATATTCTACTACATTAGTCTTCCTGGGGTGGTAGGTGATGGTGAAAACATAATCCTTCATATACTCCATCCATCATCATTGTCTCAAGTTAGGTCCTTCCAAGTCAGGATGTACTTCAAGCTCTGGCATCCATTATCTTGGTCACCCGATTGAAATCACATACCTATAGAATTCAAATTCCACTGGATAACTATATCATTATTTGAAATATTAATTTGGTGATTACCTTGATCACCTCATTTTCCAAACCATTTATCCAATATTCTGTCCAGAGGGTATGGTAACTTCTCCAATTCTCAATTACCATAAAAATATTTCAACTTTAGTATTTATTTCTCATACCTTTTCTATTCCTAGTATTCCATGCGCCTGTCCAATCTATCACACTAATAACAAGATGAAATAAGCATTTGGATGTAGTCTAAATACATAGTTCATCCCATTCTAAGAGTAGAGATGGTGCATCTACACATTACCATTTTATTTTCAAATCTAGGTTGAATCATCCTCCACATGATTCCAGCCATGAATACCACCATTCCCTTAATTCCATGTCTAAATATAAGAAAAACTTTTCTCATAACCTTTGAGTCTTATCATAACTCCTATTTAAAAACCTTATTCATTTCCTCAAGGTCTCTAGGGAGTCACTACTCTTGGGGTGATCTTACCCTTATGCATCTATAGAGTGCCTCTCACATTTACCCCTCAGGCCCCATGAAGGCATGAAGGTGGCCAACCTCCTAACCCATGGGCCTCAAGCAAACATAGTCATTACATACCAACACTATGGTTTTGTGCATTAAGGGAATGATCAACTCCTACTCCCATCACTCTCATCCCTTCTTGACCATAGGAATGACTTAGGTTTCTATCATAACTTTATTTTATTTCATCGCACATTTTTCTTGTTGTTACTTTGATGATATCTGAGCACATTGTATCCTTTAGAATTCTCACCCAAATTTCCTTCACCTCTATAAGCACTCCTAGTTTTCCTCATGTCCCTTCATGGGAAACATGACACTGGGCCTGACCCCATTCTACCAGTCACTTCCATAGTGACTTTTCTTCATGCCTCTTAGAGATGGTTATACTTGGATCTAAAGAATCATACTCAATCTATGTGCCTTTGTAATTTGTGCACTTAATCTCTTAAGTTCCTTTAAGTCACCTTTAATGTTACCTCAGTTCTTATTCTAATTTTGGAACTCACTCTTTTAAGAAGGGTCCTTTTCTAGGACAAGATAAAACTAATGCTAGGCAGCACCAAGGTTCACAAAACATACTTGAATCCAAAGTTGATATCATCACATGTAGACATATATCCTATCATTCTACCCATGCATGTGGATAGCAAGCTGAGAACTTATTAATCATTTTCTAAATTTTACATTATGTCATATCCATGTCTCCTCTCTCAAGGATGGACCAATTTCAGACCAACTTGTGTGAGTGGCTCATCAATCATATTTAACAGTCCAAGTGGGGTTTCCTTCATCCCAAAACTTGAGGGGGGTTCCATGCTTAATCCGTATGAACTCACTCAACCTTGTAAACATTATATGCACCACATACCGCTACTTCCCCTCTTTGTTCTAGGACCCTTAGGTTTACCTCCTTTGCATTAATCATCTAAACTGCATGACTTAGCTGCTCAAGCACGTATTAAACCAAAACATGATATGCTATTTCCCCCAACTTTCTCTTCAACATAAACAACACCTAGAGTCCTACACAAGTGCTACGAATCTATGTTTGAGGCTTCACATCATATTACCATTCCTTACCTCTCTAGGATCTTGAGAGTCTCCCACCCTCACCTAGATGGTAGATACTCATATCATCTATACATCTGTATAACAATCCTCTTTCTCTTTTCTAGGGTTTGTTCCTTCCAAAGACATCTAGGGTATGACAAGCCTCTAGGGATCATTAATGAAGCAACTCAACTTGTAACAACCCTGCCTCCTGGTAACCCCCAATTAAGGGAGACCAAGAGGTCAGAGCCATTATCCCAATTTCCCAGATCAAAGGGTCGACAAATAATCAGTAATAACTATTAAATTCTACCATGACTATACTGAAAGCTAGAATAAAATAAAACTTTGCATACCTTTTTCAAAGACTTGTATATCTAACTTCTATCCACATCTGAACTCTATTCTAACTAATCCTCCTTACACTTTATTTCTTAATTTCACAATATGCCACTTTACTATTTGTCCTTTTCAATGGTACCTAAAATGCCGACAAACAAAATGTCACTTAGCATAGATGAATATGCCAGTATCTGGGGGAAACAATAATCGTGCAATTAATAGTAACAACAAATTGGAAGCAATTATGGTTTCGCACACAAACTTTACATCTTAAACATAACTTCTCAATCCATACATATCCTAATCTATGTGTCGTCCCTGCAGTGGACCTGGATACTACCTATCATATGGTAGATCCCTATTAACCCTACATGATCCTACCTAACAGGTAGATCAATACCTAGGGTTGATGAGTCACATGGCACTACCCATAGGTATCCCAATCCCTAACTCATGATATGCTAAAGAGTCGCATGGAACTACCCATAGGTAGCCCAATCCGTAACTCATGATAGCCTAGACCATGATCTAGGTTAACCTTTTCATCATTAACAAAGCCACAAAGCAGGTCCTAGATCTGAGCTAGTCATGCATACATATTAATGGTGATAATCATAGTCACTTTATAGTTTCATGAAATAAAAGTCATCCAAGCTGTTATTTTCACGCAACTGATAAAACATCTAGGAATCGCCATGAAACTAAAGTGATTAACCATAAATGTAACCACATACCTGATCCAGAGCAACTTGATGTCCAAGAAATAATAATCAAGAACAATCATTCAAGCAATCAACAATATCCTGAAATTAATGCATAACATCCAAGTGTCATTGTTTTATTCAAAACATTCTCAAGATTGACTTGGATTCCACCTTAGGATTTCTAGGCGAACTTAGGGTTTTATTAGGGTTTTAGCCTCCATAATGCATTTATTACTTTTAATGCCCTTTTGGTCCAAAAACCCTAATTTCAACATCATAGGAAAAATTATCAGTTTTGGTTCCTTTCGAATTGACAACTCACATTTCATTATGGTCGCATTCACATATGAACCCTATTTATCGCTAAATTCACATTAATTCACTAAAAAACCCTAATTACCAAATCAAGGGTATTTATCCACAATTAGGAAGTTTTATATTTAAAATAGCTCAGAATCATCATATCTCAACTTTATTCATGGATTTGAAAAATTAAAGCCATTAAGAACCATAATTACTAACATTAGGGTTTCAAGGCCCATTAAAGGTTATTTATGTATATGTAACCCTAAATTAATCAAACTATGCATAAAGATCATTCGATTAGATCTAATGTGTCCTTTTTATAGTTAATAGGTTAATATCAACTTTAAACATCCGTATAACACTTCCCAATTCATCAATCATCATAGATTAGGGTTTTTCATCAATTAAACCATTAAAGATAGCATCTTTACATACTTGTGGAACTACAAGCACAAAAAGGCTCCAATTATATTATTATTACATTCCGTGTGTTCTCCTAATCAATTTTCATATATTAAGTTCCTTCATCTAACCTTCTTACTATTTACTATGATTTTTGTAAGAAAAAGCATTTTCTGGATTCTCTAGTTAGAGAGGCAAATTACCTGAGTTTTACGGAAATTAACAACCGTCGGATCGCTGGTCTTCATTGACTACACACGATCGCACGACTCACAAATCTTGCGCCCACTAACGACTTATTGAAGTCACGAAGTAGCCAGGGTGGTTGATCAACTCTCGCGGCCCATCATAGTCTTTGATTGGACGGCGACTGCTTCTTATTCCCCACTCGATCTAGCAGTAGCTTTGCGGCGGTGCCACGACTGAGGGCTCATCGGAGAAAGGCCAATCCGATGGCCTAGGGCATGAGGAAAGAGGGTAAGCGGCCGTTTGGGTTCACATAACTCTCAAAAGTCAAAAGGGGATACTATATATAGGATTTAGCAGCTCTTCTAGGGTTGTCGCTGCCCTTGCTCTCGATCTGATTGGGCGTTTCTTCTAGAATGAATGAAACCACCCAAAACGTAGGCTGGTTGGGTGTGGAAACATCTCACGAATCTAACCAACAACTTTCCATGTTTTCACATCCATTAAAATGTGAGAAAAATCGAAGGAAAGATCCCTCGATTGGAGACCTGTTCCCTAGTTCGGCTAGAACTAGGAGATGCACGGCCTGCGTTGGATCAGGATCCAATGATCCACACTGCTCACGCCAAAACAAAGGAAAACCATATTTCTATTTTGAAGAAAAATCCTTTTGATTTTAGGATAATTTGGAAAAACCATAACTCTTAATCCATGGCTCCGTTTTATCCCAAATTTTGAGGGAATATTGTTAATGACTTAATATATCATAATGCCAAATTTGGGATCAATATCTAAAGGAATATGGTCCCTTTATTTAGTTTCAGTTATTACCCAATTATGTATATTTCTCACCTATTTTATCTTTCCTTTACTATTAAAGTATTATCTTGGATTCCTTGGACCTCAAGGACCCTAATGGCTCGAAATCCCATCTTGGGAACATTTCTTTAGCATCTTTCCTTATCTTTTATCCTTTTTCTTATCTATTCCTTTATTCCAATAAATTACTTTTCCCTTTTCTTTTATTTTGACTACTCTTTCTTTTAGAAATCATAGGTATATGAAATTTACTCCATTGTGGCCATTAATGCCACCTTCTAGAGATTTCTATATAATTCTCATAAATATTTTGCTTGATATTCATTAGCTTGTATCTTTTTCTACTATTTGGACTTTTCTTGTTTTCTTCTCTTTTATATCCATTATTGGATTAACATAATAATAATAGGAATCACGAAATTCCTAGCCAAAGTAATATTTGCAAAGAAATACATCCTTTGAAGCAAAGCATACAACCTTTTCAACTAAGTCCAAATTCATAAAATCAATACATTTCAATTATGAAAACATATGCAAAATTGAGGTTGTAACATTCTTACCCTCTTATAGGAATTTTGCCTTCAAAATTCCATCAAACATTCAAACAAGTAGAATAAGATTTTCCATATCCATCATTGGCACCTATGTGGCTTTACCCTATCCGTGGCGCTTTCAAAGAACCTTTATTATCACACATTCCTTTCTCCAAGTTCTTTCACCTTGGCATCTAGAATCCTCACAGGTGACTCAAGACATTTCAGCCTCCCTTGGGTCTCACTAGGTTCATTGCTCAGCACATGGCTTGGGTACCTCACATAGTGCTCTAAGTTGGATGCATGGATCTCATCACACATTACATTGTCCTAAGGGGTAAGGCTAAACATAACCATCTCCACCAATCCATCTCAAATGGATTGTATTGGGAACCCAGCTTTTTCAGCTATAGTTCAGAGGGGTTGGATTTTCATATCACATATTCTCCCAAAGTGAACTGCATGTCAGTCTAATTTGCATCAGCTCACGACTCATGTCATCCCTGGGCTCTCTCTCATCCATCGCATGATTAAAGAGACTTTGTCTGCACACACTGTGGTCTTTTTTTGACCTTCACGAGGTCCCCTCACCAACATCATCTTAATGAAGTGGTGACTGACACAGCCTCCCTTATAGAGCTTCATTATATTCTGATACTGGCTATGGTGGTTAAAATCACACCTTTCATAGGACAAGAACTGTCCCCATATATCACCTAGATTGAACACACACACTCTCATTAGACCCTCTAGTCTGGATCATGCTAACCATTAGTTGGGGGTGATAAACTGTACTAACATCGAGTTCTTCATGTATCTACCTCCACTTCATGGAATAGAATCTTTATGTCATACTCAAGAACTTTTAAACTTGTATAATCGGTAGTTGAACCATTCTCTCTCTTACATGTAGTTCAACTGGATTTGTCCCTTGACAGTACTCCCTCTATCTCTTAGATCATGTCATCTAGGTAAGGTGATCTACCATATCCAATATTGCATACTGACCTTCCTTGGTCCATGGAGACTTTACACAACATCTACAGTGATGAACTCCCATTCCCTCTAAGGGACTCTTTACCCTCTATATCAACTCATTGGGTTACCGGTGTTCGTCTTTCACCTCCTGACATGCATGGCAACAAGCCACATGCAACTCTGTACACTTCTTAGGCATCCAAATTACTACTACCACTTATTATCGTAGTAGTACCATGGTGTATGGTGAACTTAAAATCATGATCTCATGTATGTCATGATTCCTCAAGGTTGATTCCTTAGAAACCCTAAAACACTCTAGTCAAGGTTTCATCACCTCCCTTTCCATAGAAGTGCATCTGAGGTTCTACAAACATACTTCTACCACAACAAGCCCTACGCTGGCTAATCAAGAAACCACTAACTTGATCACTAGATCCTGTTACATCTGAATGTTAGCCCAACATATCTCCTTTTTAAAACTTAGGGCTAACCTAACAACCTCTTCTAGCCTCTAGCTAAACTAAGCAGCTGCATCTCAACTAGAGCATCCATTACCACCTCACATTCTTATGTATTAGGTAATGTTGAAGACATACACCTCCATGTATTCCACTTACTATCTCATCTAAGTCTATCTTCATCAACAAGACTTAGACCTCATCCTCTTGGTTATCGAACTCAACCTTGTATAGCTCATAAGTTCCACATAGCTCATGATAAGAACATCCTCATAAGATGACTACCTTAGTTCTCTTGGTGTTTGAAACCGTCCACACATCATACACTCCACAAAGGTATCTCTATCATCATACATCATAGCAACATTTCCACTCAGATCATCTTTATCCTTGGTGTATGGCATGTGTACGGTCCTATCTCTCACCCCCCATAACATGAGGAAATAAGCATTTGGCAGCCGTCCAAACACAAAGTTATTCCTATTCCAAGAGTAGATATGGTACATACCACATTGCCAGCACACCTTCAAATCTAAGTTGAAATGTGCAACATATGTCTCCACATCATGAACATCTCAACATCAGGGTTACTTCCATGGAAAACTGGTCTAGAACCCACTTGGGTCATCATACCATCCTTGATCATCTTCTCTAGGTTTGTAGGGTGCCGACAATTTTGGGGTCATTCCTCTTCCCTTATGCATCCAGAGAGTGCCCTCCTCATCTGCCCTTTGGGTCCCATGATTCCATGAAGGTGATCAATCTCCTAACCCATGGCCCTCAGACAATGATAGCTGTTACCTCCCGACCCTATCGTCACGTGCAACTAGGGAATTAGGCAAATCCTACTCTCATCGGTTTTATCCCTACCTAACCTAGGATAGACTTAGGATCCACACATGGCACATATCCAACTTGAAACCTTACCCAAGTCTTCATCATCTCTCTCAACATTCATGGTCTGACTTACATCCTTTCATATGGATCATGGCAACCTATCTACCTTGGTTAGGCCCCATACTGGCTACCTCCATGGTAACACATCCACATGTGCTTAGAGATGGTTATCTATGGGTCTGTAGGTTTCATTCTCATACAATGTACACTCCAATTAGCTTCTCAAGATCCTATGAGACCTCTTTAGGTTACCCTAAACCCAACAAAAGATGATTCATACCCTACAAAAGGGTCCTCTCCCAGGATGGGAGGAAACTATCTCTTAATAACAACAAAGGTCACAAACGTCCTTATGTCTAGGGTTTACATCCACATGAGCATGCTTAGCCCTAGAAAGCTACTAAGGCACATAGCTAACAAGCAGACCACCTACTAAATCATGCTAGGTCTCCATGATAGGTCATACTTGTTCTCATTCCTCAACATTGGACCATCATTATACATGCCCATGTCACCAACCTATATGCGAGGGGTTCATAAAACATACACCTTAATCCGAGGGGTTTCCCTTTCCTCTAAACATGAGGAGTGCCACACTCAAATCTCGTCATGAGCATCAGGTACACTACTTTCCTTCTTAGGTCTAGGAACCCTAGGTTCACTTTTCTACAAGAGCTATCCAACTACATGCTCAACATTCCAACAACGAACCAGACATGTACAAGGTATATCATACACGTCCTATAATCCTTCCACCTGAACAACATCTCAGAGTGGAGTCCTCCTCAAGGACAACACCAAAAATTATGGTGATTTTCTGTCTGGATACAAAAAGCTCCATATAAAGTGGTATTTTTTTACCAATGTGCTATTTTGGAAAATATTTTGCAAAACATGCTATGTTGGTAAATATTTTTTGTAAGAGTGTGTTAAATTGATTTTTTTCCATTATGTTTTACAGGCTATTGAGAACGGGCATCTACCCAACTAATCCGGAATGTGGGACTTACATTCAAAGTCGTGGAGTAAGTTGCCACCGATAAATGCATAATCGTGAAAAAAGTTTATGATCAACTCAAGATGAGCCTGGGATAACCCAAGGCTTCACGTCATAATTTTCAACGTCGCGGCCCTTAGGTAGCTTCTGGAAGGCGAAGATAGCCTATAAAATCCTATATTATCAACCATCATAACCATTGTAGGATCAAAGCAAAAGTTCCATGGGTTAGATATATAGCTTTTACAGCTATTATTTAGCATAGGTTAAGCCAATCTAGCACAGCTAGTACATAATGGAAAGTAACGTAAGTTACCCCTTTTGTATAAAAGGATAATCACGTTATTAATTATTGATTTAATTAATTGTATCTTTCTGAAATGTTTTAGCATAGGTATGAGGCCTCCCAACTTATTACTAAGCCTCCTTAGGGTCCAAGGAACTCTTCTTCCTATCCTTAGAAGGTAAACACCTATATTATCTGCACATAGGTACCATCAACCTCATCCTTCTTCTTAGGGTTTGGTTCCTCTAAGGCAACCAAGATACCATAAGACTCTAGGGATCATGCACGAGGCAACCACAACCATCCACTTAGGTCGTAACATACCCAACTTCTCAGGGTTCCTTATATCCTAGAGTCTAAGCTTTCAACCTTCTTTCTTGGGTCTTGCCCTCTTTCTCTAGAGCTAACCCTACAAAAACCTTACTACTAGAGGTTCTCCATGAAGGTGGATCAAGCTCGCACACATACACCTACATGGGTGAAACGTATGATCAACCTATTTTCACTTGATATTATCTATGGCTCTTTATGCTTAGCTCATAATCTATCCAACATGCCCTTCTAGCCTGGGTTTCGAACTAGTACCAGCATTACTGACATACTCAAGGTGCATACTATGCCATGCTCATATAAGCCCATAGGGTTTCTATATGGTCATCACTAACCTCATCAATGAAGGAGTTATCCTTCACCCTAACATGCACAACCCTTCCCAGGGTTGGGTCGTCAAAGGTACTAGGCCAACCAACCTCACACGGTTCAAACTATCATAGGTATCCAAAACCCAAAATCATATCAACCCACACACATGGTCGGGCATGACATACATCTCATCATGCCATCTCTCTCTCTCCAACCACCACGTAGGGTTAGGGTTATCACCATCCTCAGAGGATATGTCAGGTCTCTACCTTTAATGGAGGTTTCTTCCTCTGAGACCAACTCTCTACTCATCCTCTTGATAAGAAGGTCTAACCTTAGGTCTCTCCTGAGGGCATGACAACACATGTCATATGACCTAAGCATGCAACTATTCTTTAGTTTACGCTTAAACTATTAAGTTTATGTCCATGACATCTTATTTACATGCTTTTAATTAATTTGGTGGAGGATTCCTTAACCTCATTATACAAACCCTGCCCTCAAAAGGGTGAGGAAGAGAGAGAGAGAGAAAACCCTAAACCTTAGAATCTTAATAGAATTAGGGTTGAGAAGGGACGAAAATAGATGAGAGAGTCCTAAAGGTATCTTATTTTGAGCCAGATCCTAAGACATTGGCCAGGCGGTCACACAGATCCAGGAGTCCTCATATTCCGACTAGCGGTGTGGAGGAAAATATTGCCTGCCCCCAGACGTGATCCTTTTCTAGACACCTCTATCTTTCAAAAAATCCTCTAATAACTCCCTCAGCTCTATGGAATTCGTAAAAATTAATAATTACTAAAGATTAAATGAGGAACCAATGCTCTGATACTAAATGTAACAAATCTACCTTTTAGTAACCCCCAATTAAGGTAGACCAAGAGGTCAGAGTTGTTATCCCAATTTCCCAGATCAAAGGTTCGACAAATAATCGGTAATAATTATTAAATTCTACCATGACTATACTAAAAGCTGGAATAAAATAAAACTTTGCATACCTTTTTCAAAGACTTGGATATCTAACTTCTATCCACATCTGGACTCTATTGTAACTAATCCTCCTTGCACTTTGTTTCTTAATTTAACAATATGCCACTTTACTATTTGTCCTTTTCAATGGTACCTAAAACGCTGACAAACAAAATGTCGGTCAACATAAATGAATATGTTGATATGTGGGGGAAACAATAATTGTGCAATTAATAGTAACAACATATTGCAAGAAATTATGGTTTAGCACGCAAACTTTGCATATTAAACATAACTTCTCAATCCATACATATCCTAACCTCTGCGCTATCCCTACAGTGGACCTGGATACTACCTCTCATATGGTAGATCCCTATTAACCCAACATGATCCTACCTAACAAGTAGATCAATACTTAGGGTTGATGAGTCACATGGCACTACGCATAGGTAGCCCAATCCCTAACTCATGATATGCTAAAGAGTCGCATGGCACTACCCATAGGTAGCCCAATCCCTAACTCATGATATCATAGACCATGCTCTAGGTTACCCTTCTCATCATTAGGAAAGCCACAGAGGAGGACCAGGATATGAGCTAGTGATGCATACATATTAATGGTGATAATCATAGTCACTTTATAGTTGCATGAAATAAAAGTCATCCAAGCAGTTATTTTTAGGCAACCGATAAAACATCCAGGAATCGTCGTGAAACTAAAGCGATTCACCATAAACGTAACCACATACTTAATCCAGAGCAACTTGATGTCCAAGCAATAATAATCAAGAACAATCAATCAACCAATCAACAATATCCTGAAATTAATGCATAACATCCAAGTGTCATTGTTTTATTCAAAACATTCTCAAGATCGACTTGGATTCCACCTTAAGATTTCTAGGCCAACTTAGGGTTTTATTAGGGTTTTATCCTCCATAATGCATTTATTACTTTTAATGCCCTTTTTGGTCCACAAACCCTAATTTCAACATCATAGGCACAATTATCATCTTTGGTGCTTTTGAATTGACAACTCACATTTCATTATGGTCGCATTCACATATGAACCCTATTTATCGCTAAATTAACATTAATTCACTAGAAAACCCTAATCACCAAATCAAGGGTATTTATCCACAATTAGGAACTTTTATACTTAAAATAGCTTAGAATCATCATATCTCAACTTTATTGATGGATTTGAACAATTAAAGCCATTAAGAATCATAATTACTAACATTAGGGTTTAAAGGCCCATTAAAGCTTATTTATGTATATGGAACCCTAAATTAATCAAACTTTGCATAAAGAACATCCGATTAGATCTGATGTGTCCTTTTTATAGTTAATAGATTAATATCAACTTTAAACATCCATATAACACTTCCCAATTCATCACTCATCATAGATTATGGTTTTTCATCAATTAAACCATTAAAGATAGCATCTTTACATACTTTTCGAATTGCAAGAATAAAAAGGCTTCAATTATATTTAATTGCATTCCTCGTATTCTCTTGATAAATTTCATATATTAAGTTCCTTCATCTGACCTTCCTACTAATTACTATGATTTTTGCAAGAAAAAGCATTTTCTGGATTTTCTAGTTAGAGAGGCAAATTACCTAAGTTTTTCAGAATTTGACAACCGTCAGATCACTGGTCTTCATTGACTGCACATGATCGCACCGCTCACAAAGCTTGCGCCCACTAATGACTTATTGAATTCACGAAGTAGACAGGGCCGTTGATCAACTCTCGCGGCCCATCATGGTCTTTGATCGGACAGTGGCTGCTTCTTCTTCCCCACCTGATCCAGTAGTAGCTTCGCGACGGTGCTGCGGTTGAGGTCTCATTAGAGAAAGGCCAATCCGATGGCCTAGGGCATGAGGAAAGAGGGTAAGCGGCTGTTTGGGTTCACGTAACTCTCAGAAGTCGAAAGGGGATATTATATATAGGATGTAGGGGCTCTTCTACGGTTGTCGCTGCCCTTACTCTTGGCCCGATTGGGCGTTTCTTCTAGAATGAATGAAACCACCCAAAACCTAGGTTGGTTGGGTGCAGAAACATCTTATGAATCTAACCAACAACTTTCTCTATTTGCACATTGATTAAAATGCAAGAAAAATTGAAGGAAAGATCCCTCAATTGGCGGCCTATTCCCTATTTCGGCTAGAATTAGGAGATGCATGACCTACTTGGATCAGGATCCAACAATCCATACTACTCGCGCCAAAACAAAGGAAAACCATATTTCAATTTTAAAGAAAAATCCTTTTGATTTTAGGATAATTTGGAAAAATCATAACTCTTAATCCATGGCTTTGTTTTATCCCAAATTTTGAGGGAATCTTATTAATGACTTAATATATCATCATGCCAAATTTGGCCTCATTATATAAAGAAATCAGGTCCCTTTATTTAGTTTCCATTTATTACTCAATTATGTATATTTCTCACCCATTTTGTCTTTCCTTTGCTATTAAATTATTATCTTGGATTCCTTTAAACTCAAGGACCCTTAATGGCTCGAAATCCTATCTTGGGAACATTTCTTTAGCATCTTTCCTTATCTTTTATCCTTTTTCTTATATATTCCTTTATTCCAATAAATTATTTTTCCCTTTTCTTTTATTTTGACTACTCTTTCTATGATAAATCATAGGTATATAAAATTTACTCCATTGTGGCCATTAATGCCACCTTCTAGAGATTTCTATATAATTCTCATAAATAATATGCTTAATATTCATTATCTTGTATCTTTTTTGACTATTTGGACTTTTCTTGTTTTCTTCTCTTTTATATCCATATTTGTATTAACATAATAATAATAGGAATCATGAAATTCCTATCCAAAGGGATATTTGCAAAGAAATCCATCCTTTGAAACAAAGCACACAACCTTTTCAACTAAGTCCAAATTCATAAAATCAATACATTTCAATTTTGAAAACATATGAAAATTTGAGGTTGTAACACAACTCATCCACTCAGGGTAGTCTAGTCTAGGACGAATCATAAACATATTTCTCATAATTCCTCGAATTTTCCCATCTCAGAATTCAATCAAATAGGCATCACCCCTATGGCTTAAAACTAATCCCATTGCTAGTCCTGATGTTGCTCACTTCCATGTAGGTGCATGCCTATCTCCATCTCGTATCTGAGTGGGAACACACTTGCTAGGGTTCCTACCTGGAGGAGTTTAAAATTTTTTGTTACAACTATCCTTCCAATTTAGGGTGTTATCTCTCTCCTGGATCTTTTCTCCTTTTTAGGGACGACCCACCCTAGGTTGGGTCACCAAAAAAAATAGTTGCATGAGGGGTCATGCAAACCCTTATTATCTATGTTTCATATGCATACTCAAGTCTTGTACATATATCATGCATGCCTGACCTACGTACTTGCATGTGTGGACAATATAAGACATTCAAATTATTGGGTTCTCTCTTTTTCTATCCATTGATTATTGTTTATTAGGGTGGTCCTATTATTTTCCTTCTATTCTACTCATACCAAGGATTAGGGTTTTGGGTTGAGGTTACGGTCTACAACATGTACCTTAGGTTTTTGCATTTCTCTTGTCCTTCTAAGGTTGTTTCCCAAACCAACCCTAGTTCCATCTAGGGTTTACCTTTATAGGGGATAAACCCATCAACCATTTTCTCCTTATTATTATGTCCACTTTTATTATTTGGTGAAGGATGCCTTAATCCCTAACACTCTTAACTCCAAAACTCAAGAGGAGGTGGAAAGAGAGAAAACCTTAAGCACTTATAGTTTGTCCAGTGAAAGAGGGTAAAGAAGGGATGAAATTAGATAAGAAATCCTAGAGGTATCTTATTTTGAATCAAATCCTCAAATTTTGGCCAGGCAGTCACAGAGATTTCGGGAGTCCTCATAAACCTACTAGCGGGGCAGAGGGAAATCTTGCCAACCCCCAGATTGTGATCCTTTTCTAGAAACCTCCTTCTTTGGAAAATTATACAATAAATCCCTTTGAACTGTAAAGAATTTGCAAAATTTAATAATTATTAGAGATTATATGGAAAACCAAGCTCTGATACAAATGTAACAACCTCACCCCTTGGCCATTCCCAATCAAGGAAGGTCAAGAATCTAGAGTCATATCCCAAGTAGGATCATATGGTTTTGCAAATAATAAAATATAATCAATAAATACTACTACAACTAAGCTTAAAGCATGATAAAGAAAATTCTTTCCACATATATTTCAAAAATAGGATTTCAAAACTTTACCCAAGGAGAGAACTAGCTTAATTATAATCTTCCAAACATTATTTAGCCTTATTCCTTTTTCAATGTCACCTTTTATTGAACATCCACTTTCCATTAAGGTGGTATACATAACTACATGTTATCCTAAAACGCCGACAAACAAAATGTCAGTCAGTATAACAAATTATACTGGTATATGGAGGAAACCAAAAGTTTGCATATAATTGTAACAACATAACCACAACAATTATTTATTACAAAAACAAAATTTACATTTTCTTAATAACCTCTCAACCATTTTTACCCAACCTCTGGTACACCCTTCCAGGATGTTATCCTTGTAGTAGACAACAATGCCACATTCTCACTGGAGCCCAGGAGCCAAGTTAGTCTTTCCAATCTGGGGCCTGACCTAGATGACCTTCCCAATCTAGGTTCTAGTATAATCTCATGGCACCTTCCCAATCTGGGGCATGGTCTGACCTCATATGACCTTCCCAATCTGGTGCTTGGTCTGACCTCATATGACCTTCCCAACCTAGGGCCTGGTCTGAACTTCCCAATGTGGGGCATGGTCTTTGCTCCTAGCCATGACTTTTCATTTCCTTTCATTCAAACATCCAAATTTAGTATATCGGATTCGGGCAAGTTATAATCATACTTTGTCACAATCATAGTCACTTTACAGATTGCAAGAAATAATATTCATCCAAGCTTTTAATTTCTATCAATTGGTAAAACCTTAAAAATTGTTGTGAAATTAGAGTGATTTAGTCGTAAGCATAACCACATACCTTGATCAGGAGTTTAGATCTCTAAGAAAGCAATCAACCAATCAACCAAGCAAATTCACTATAAAAGTTAACGAAACACACCCATGTATTACTATTTTATCCAAATCATCCTTAAGACTGACATGGTCCTCAATTTACAGTTTCTAGGTCAACATTAGGGTTTTATTATAGTTTTAGCTTCCCAAACCCTAGTTTCTACTTTTCATGCTTTATTAGGTTACAAACCCTAATCCTTCATTAAATACATATTTTACTCCAAGTAAACCCTTGTTTATCCAATTATGGGTTGTGAAACTCAAATAACCTTCAAGTTGTTCTTTTTATTCATAAATATTCAATCTTTGATCAACAATGTCAATCTAACACATTAATATCATCAAGTCTTAGAAATTAGGGTTCTAGTTCATTAACTACATTAAATATAACAACTTTATGTACTTTTGGAACTAGAAATAGATCAAAGAATTTACTATGTTTTATTTGGATTCTATGTGTTCTTGTGATCAATTTTCATGTATGACTAGTCCCCTTATGACATACCAATTATTAAATAGTATTATTTCAAGATATGCATTTATCAACCACTCAAATATTATTGATTTTGCACATTTAAGTGAATCCGATCATTTTTGTATTCATATTGAAGTCATTATCTATATTTTAGTAAACTAGGTTGGACATATTACATATTAATGAATTGATTCACATTCCACGTCATGATTAGGTGATTAATTAGATGTGTACTAGGTAACAAGGTGATACACATTTCAAATTTATGACTTGAGTAATCTATGATTAGGTGAATATATATCATTTATGTGCATCAATGTATGCTATCTGATTATGACATCTAATGCCACTAAATTAACATGAATATCATTAAAGATGCATATATTAAGGTTTTATGATTGCAACATAGGGTTTAGGATCAACTTGATCATTATATATCATTATAGCATGCATTACTGCCAAGATTAGATTACACTTTTCTTTCTCATCATATCATTAAGGTTTTCAGTTCATGACATTATTAGTATCATCTATATCCATAATTAGTATTAATATGTGAGTTACCCATATTATGTGCATTGGATATTCATTAGGGTTTGAACATATAAATTATTCCTCAGATGATCATTATATGTTCATTAATATATGAACAAGCATGTTAGGGTTACCACTATTACATGTTTGGTCAAGACAAAGGATCCAAGCATACTAACATCCTATTCATGGAGTTAGGGTTTCTAAAGATAGAGTAGATAGATTCCAAGATGTCACAGGGTTCCATCCCCTAAAGAGGATTTCATCCTCAAAATCTACCCACCCAACATCATCAAACTAACTAAACTCCACCCCTTAAAGAGTTTGACCTATCAAACCAAACTAGACTAGGGGTTAAGGGATGAGTCTACTACACCATGTACAAAATATGTCACACTTCCATTGCACACTCTGATAGATCACTTAACCCCAAACTTCAAAGTCTATGTTCTAGGGATAAACTAACCAAATATCTGGTTCTAAGGAGCATAAAGAAACTATCTTGGTATGCATCCTCAAACAAGTCATCGTACACCTGAACTTAGGGTTCCCAAATATATACAACATAGAATTATAAGGTTAATATTGCCTAAAAGCAAACTATTTCGGACAATCCATATCATCTCAGGCGAGGCCGGTATCTTATGGATATGGGAGTCTTCATAAACCAAGCTAGTGGCACGGAGGAAAGTATTTCCAGCCCCCAGAACCTGATCCTTTCTAGACACTTTTGCTTCAAATTCATGCCCTAATAGTTTCCTAAAGGCAAACCTAAACAACATCAAGTATGCATGTTTTAGTTATGAGTATTTTAGGGTTTTATTCATCAATATTATAATGTGGAACTATAGGGTCCTAAGTCAACCTTTCATCATCTATAGATCAACTCTAGGGAAAACATGTCACCTAAAGGAACTGTGTAAGACAAGGATTCTAATTAGGGAGACAAAACTAAAATAGTCAGATTCCGACTACCATGAGCTTTGATACCATGTTGTAAAAGGGTGAAATCACCCCTTTACTAAAAATTTGAAATATCAAACCTCCATTCCCAACATACTCAAAAGGTATGTTGAAAAGGGTGTAAAATTTTCAAATCTTTATTTATACAATATACAAAAGACAATTGGAAAGTAGCGGAATAGAAATTACTAACTATATTCAATTCCTAAAAGATTATATAAGAATACACCATTCTTCTCATTAGGGTTTACATCAAGATACAACAAACATGATCTAGATAGAGGTAAGTCTAACTAGCACAATTTTGTCTCCAAGTATCATCTCCATCAGCTAGGTCCAAGCCAAAGCTAAGTTCTCCTTGTCTTATCCATCATCTTGCTCAACACCAACACTTGGGTGGCTGGGAAGGCACCCAACAAAAGGGAAGGAAAGTATGTGTCACAAAAACTAGTATAAGATAACAAGATAAGTAAAGCAAGTAAAAATAGGATACATTTCATCATAAGATGAAGATAATAAGAGTGTGAGCCTACTTTCAATAGATGCTTGCCTTAAACAAAGTATAATAAAATAATTGCATGCATGAATAATATTAACTACCTTAACTAAGTAGGTTTGAGGCACCTACCGAACCTTCAACCAAAATATGAGGGGAGAATAAGACATTCCCAATCACCTACACACATTTTTTGTGTGGGGGAGAATAAGACGTTCCCCAGGGCGAATGAACACATGCCCTACTATAGGTGGTTGTACATAAGTACCACTGCTATAGCTAGTTAGTCTAATAAAATCATCATAATAGAATCAATGGCAAGCCATAGCATCATTTAAATAGAACATGGCAGTGGGGTACCAAGACCTAAGAATAATATTCCAAAACTGATTTTTGAGGCAAATATAGCAAAAGATTCAAGAGTATAGGAAATAGTGTTTAATAAAGCCTCATTAGAGAAAAATTAGGTTAAGGTACAATTATTCCCATCATAAATGCACATATAACTTCCTTAGAGCCCTAGAAACCACTTTTCAAAACCTTTAAATGAGATCAGGGTCCACTTGTCCTAATATCATAACCATGTTCATGTATTAGCATTATACACATTCATTAAAGACTCAAAACCCCAAAGTCACCAACTTTCTCTACAAACCAACGATTTAGACCTTGAAATTATCACCACTATCTTACTTAGGTTTTTCTTATCAATATAACATGTATTATTATGTATTTTGAAGATATGGACTTTTGGATGCATTTTTGGTGATTTTTAACTAATTAATTCATTTTATAGAAAATCACCTTTGACAAAACTTGAAATAAGCCTTTATATTTTTTTATTAAAAATAGCACATTTTTTTGATTTCAAAACATATTCTATTTTTTATTTTGGACAAACGAATAAAAATATACAAATTATTGAACTCTGACCAATCAGAAGGTGCCACATAGGCAATTCGGTTCAAAATAGAGGGAAAGCGGGAGAGAGGCCCACCCACTGACTTGGCCCAATCAGGGGTAGCCAAGTCATGCAGTCAAAGGCTGAGCTTGACTCACAGTGAGGCAAAGAAAGAATGGCAAAAAGATTATTTTCCCCTTAGAAAAAAACAAAATCAGACAGGTAGGAAATCGAGAAACAGAGGAGTGTCGGCTGAAATAGGGAAAGACAAGGCTCCCTTTTGTCGACCAGACAACAAAGAAACCCAAACCCTACCAATCTAGGGCTTGCCCAGTTCAAACTCATGCAAGGAATGTGGAGGGCAAGAAATATGGGAGAGAGGAGAGGAGAGGAAGATCGAGAAAAACACCCACTGTGACTACTGTGCGGAGTCTAGGAAGTATGGGACTCGAGGTAGAAGAGAAGATAAGGGCTGTGAGATATGATCTGATAGCCGAGAAAGTATCACGTATCAAAGACCCACATGACAGGAAAAATAGGGAAAAACCTTGTCCAAATCGAATTCTAACAAAGTGATATATTGAATTATTTACCTTTTTCTCTCTCCTCATATGAAGGTGCAAACGAGACCCAAATTTGATTAAACTTGATACCCTAGCTATTTTCATGGTGTAGAATCCGAATATGGAATTAGTTTTGATTTTTTGGCACTTTTAATGGATTAAATAATTCAAAACTCATTTTCTCTTTCCTCATTCATTTATGACTCTAAGATTATCCAAATATGATGAGATTTCACCCATGAGTCCCAACTAATGTTTTAGATATGATTTTGCCATTAATTGATCATGTGGGTTTTATTTATTTAATTAATTATCAAAATGAAGGACGTTCTACACAATTTCTCTCTGCTACTTTTCCCTATTATCTAAATTAGTGGAAAATTGCCCAAAGGCTTATTTTCATAATTAGATAACGAATTTGTAATTAGTTTTCTGATGAATGCATATTCATCTCTTATTTTTGCTTCATTTAGAATAATTAATTAGGACTTTTTTGTTAATTTTAGATAATTCAAAAGTAAATAGCACTTTCATCTTCTTGATATACTTTTTCTGAATTCTTATGATATTTTTCTTAATTTTCAGGAATTATCTAAGTAATTAAACCGAGAAAAGAAGAGATGAAGGTAGGAGGCAATTCAGTTTCCCGCAATGCTGACTTAAATGCATACCTTGCACCAAAATTAGCATAACTCTCGCATCCTAAGGCAGAATTTAATGTTCAAATATGATTTGGAAAGGGAATTCAAAGGCCTACAGGAAAATCATATTTTCGGGCATACTTTAAATTCTCTAGACAATGGAAATTCGCTCGAAATGGCTGCTGCGAGAATCTGCATTAAAGAAAGACAATCAAGAGTTTGTTGACTAGATCTAAAAATTTAAAAGGATGGCTCCCTCTCTTTTTTCCCCCTCTTTTTTTAGATAGCCTACCCCTACTTCTCCTATAAAAGGAAGGGCACTTCCTCCTCCCAAGGAGCATCTTTTGTATCATCTTGGATTTCTTGTATTTTGGAATTCTGCAGCAATTAATCTTATAATCATTCTCATATTATATAATAAAGTAGGTTTTGGTTCAAGCATAGTTCTTTCATTCTTGTTCTTGTCTTTTCTCTCCGCCTTAGTTTTAATCCTCTTCTTCCGTTCTTCAATTTTGGAGCAAGGAACAAAGAGCTAACCCATTTCATCGTCTCTAGCATAAGGATTAATTTTCTGATTTCTGGGCTAGACTATGGCTTCATTTCTTTCTTCCTCCGTCTCCCCTTCCTCCATGTTTTCCACAAGAATGTGTGAGTAGACTTCTATCGAGGCAAGGGGAATAACCCCTTAGCCATGTGATGACTAGATTGAAGATTTATATGATTTTTTAGATAAATGGATTTTGATTTGGATCTCGACGATTTTAACGAAGTGATCTCTCATTTTCATCGCTTGTTAATCTTGGCGGATGCGACCGTGGAACCCAAGATTTAGAACAACCAAATTTATTTCATTGAAATTTGGATGAGACCTAGGAAAAGTCCCCATTAGGATGATTGAACTAGGATCCGTGAACGCCAGGACCAATGGGTTCACGGGGAGTTCATCTTTTGTGAATCATTTACAAATCTTTCACATGCCTTCTTTTATCTTTCTTATCATTTCTTTGATCTCATTTCACATCGACTAGGGTGGTAAAATCCCTTAGCTTCGGTATTTCCTTATTTTGATTGTTAATCTTTAATTTAGTAACTTCATCTTTTTGTTTTAGTTTTAACAAACTCTTAAAACAGATTTTACATTCTTGTTCTCGTAATCATATTTGAAACTGAACCATCTTCATCGCCGTCTCTGTGGATCGACCCTTCTATACTAGCCTTTATTGGAAAGTAGAAAAGTATAAACTCTAGGATAATTTTTCCTAGTGATTGGTGTGCTAAACGACGCACATCATTTTCCACTTTGAAGACATTAGATATTTTATTTCTCTTTCTTGGCCTATTTATTATTTTCCTTTAACAAAGTCTTTTGTATATATTTATATTTTCCAATTTGGGTGATACTTGGCCCTTAAGTAACATTTGGTTCAAGAAAACAAAATTGTATATCAAATTATCTCGTTGGTTTTCTATTTTGAGATAATTGGAAACAATATATTCGACATTATCTCCTTTTATCCATTTATAGAATTTATTAAATATTTTAGGGATTTCTTTTCTTTTTCACAATCTAAAAATTCCTAGAAAGTTCGAGCACAAATTCCATTATTAATTTTATTACTTAAGTTGAAAACTACACTTCAGGCCCATTACATAGGTTTCTACTGATGTATTTTTGCATTAAACCCCTTTATTGGCATAACAGGTGAACAAATGTTCACTAAACCATTTTGTTCTCCTCAAATTAAAAAGAAAGGCCAAAGAGGATAGAAATGAAAAGAAAAGATGGGAAAGAGAGACAAAAATGTCCATGATTCAATATGTTACACCTATAGTATATCTCTGCCCATTGGGCATGTAATAAAGTTAAAGAAATGTTGTTATATACATGCTATAAATAGAAACATCATTTTTGTATCTTGTATGGACAAGGATGCATTGGAATTCGATATTAAAAATGGTCAATGTTCTATTTCAAAAGATGGGATCTTTTACGGTAGTGTCCCAATGTCTTATTGTCTTTATTTGCTAGATCTAAAGATAGATGTTTATAACATAAATAGCAAAACACTAAAACCCAATAACTCAAAAAAAAACATACCATTAGCATTGTCGTCAAGGGAACATAAATGAGAAACACATATCTAAAATGCATAAGGATGCTGATCTAGACTCTTTTTATCTAGAATCAATGGAAACATGTGAATCTTATTTGTTAGGCATGATGGCTAAAACCCCTTTCACTAGTAACAATGAGATGGCTAGTGATCTATTAGGACTCATCCATACATAGTCACAATATACTCCGTTTTTTTTTTAAAAACGCGTTTAAAACGTATATTATTCACGTGACGTATATGACGGCTGTTTTAAACTCCAAACCGAATAATACATTTTAAACGCATTTAATTCACAATTTATTCGCGTATTGCGTTTTAAACGTGTTTAATACATTTTTTTTGCCATTTTAAACGGTTCTGTACTTTTGCTTCACATTTATTTTTTCCACATCCTTTTTAACTTGTAGCAGGGTTCCACTAAACCGTCCAACCTTCCTCCTCTATCCCTTGACACACTAGGAGGAGTAACCCTCGACATTCTACATGTACGCTCCATCTTTCTCCTCCATTCTCCCCCTTTCTTCCCTGATTTGTGCCTGCTGCTCCCACTTCTTCCCCTTCTTCCAATATTAGAGTAATCAGTTCGATGTTTCGTCATTTTCAATCATTATGTGTGGGGTAATATATATTTTGTATGTATATATATATATATTTATATATATATATATATATATATTATATTCCACTTTTTTGCCGACTTTTTTCCGAATAGTTGACCGAACTTTTACCGTACGTTGACCGATTTTTATGCGAATTTTCCACATAATTCCCGATTTCCGAATTTTTCAACTTGGCCGTACGTATCCCGAATACCGAATTTGTGACTATGCATACATATTGATGTATCATTACTTCATTACCTTCATTGATGACTTCAATAGGTATGCTTATGTTTATTTAATGAAACATATGTCAGAATCTCTTGACAGGTTCAAGTAGTTTACAAATGAAGTACAAAACCAACTTGGTAAAAGTATTAAGGAACTTCGTTCTGATTGAGGTGGAAAATAGTTAAAACAAGAGTTTGAGAACCTTCTTAAATCTTGTGGAATTGTATCCCAATAGACTCCATTTGGAACACCTCACCATAATCGTGTGTTAGAAAGAAGGAATCACACATTGCTAGATATGGTCCGATGAATGATGAGTTTAATCGAGGTTCCGACTACCTTCTGGAGATATGCTCTAGAAACCATTGTGTTTACACTACATCAAGTACCATCTAAATCTGTTCAAAAGTCACCATATCAGATATGGCATGGGAAACGTCCCAAAGTGTCTTTTATAAGGATTTGGGATGTGAGGTCTATGTTAAAAGAATGTTTTCTGATAAGCTCAGTCCTAAATGTTATAAATGATATTTTATTGGATATCCTAATGAAACAAGAGGATATTACTTTTGTTCCCAATCTAACAACAAAGTGTTTGTTGCTAGGTATGATGCATTCCTTGAGATGGATTTCATTTCTAAAGGAATCAATGGAAGAAAAGTGGAACTTGAAGAAGCTAAAGACCAACAAGAGAACATAGAACGATAGATGAACAGGAGGAACAAAGAGAATCACAAGATGTTGTGGAATCTCAAATTCCTCAAGTAACACATGAACCACATAGATCTAATAAGATATCCCTTGAGCTTGAAAGATATGGATATCTTATAACTCAAGAAGGCAGTGAATTGGTCATAGATGATGAGCCAATATCCTATCAAGATGTTATTGAAGGAATAGTGTCTGAGAAATGGCATGAAGCCATGAGATCTGAAATGGAATCCATGTATACCAACAATGTATGGACTTTGGTGGATCCACCTGAAGAGGTAAAACCCATAGGTTGAAAGTGGGTCTTCAAGAAGAAAACCAACATGGATGGAAAAGTTCAAACCTATAAGGGAAGATTGGTTGCAAATGGTTTCAGACAAGTTCAAGGTGTTGACTATGACAAAACCTTTCTTCCAGTGGCCATGGTTAAGTCCATCAGGATCATGCTTGCTATTGCAGCTTATCATGACTATGAGATTTGACAGATTGATATTAAGATTGCATTCCTTAATGGGAATCTTTTTCAGGATATGTATATGACACAACCTGAGGGTTTTATAAATTTAAAGGATGCAAATAAATTTTTTAAGCTATAAAGGTCAATCTATGGATTGAAGAAAACATCTTGGAGCTAGAATCTTCATTTTGATGAGACAGTCAAAGAGTTTGGATTTATTCAAAATGAAGATGAATCGTGTGTAAAAGAAGATTAGTGGGAGCATCGTGACATTACTCATTTTGTAGATGACATATTATTGATAGGGATGACATCCCTACTTTACAAAAGGTAAATAAATGGCTTGGAAATAAGTTTTCTATGAAAGACATCAGAGAATCATCCTACATCTTGGTATAAAGATATATAGAGATAGATTCAAGTGGCTTCTTGGACTAAGTCAAAGCACATAAATTGACAAAGTGTTGAAGTGGTTCATTATGGAGAACTCAAAGAGAGGAAACCTACCCATGCTACATGGAGTTACCATCTCTAAGAGTAAACATCCTAGTTCTTGTGAAGAAAGGGAACGCTTGAGTTTTATTCCATATACCCCAGCAATTGGATCAATCATGTATGTAATGTTGTGTAATCATATAGACGTCTCATATTCCTTGAGCATTACGAGCAAATATCAATTAGATCTAGGTGATGCTCACATGGACAGCCATGAAGAACATCCTTAAGTACTTGAGAAGAACTACAAATTTGTTGTTGATCTACGATGGAGAGGAAGAGTTGGTGGCAAGAGGTTAGACCGATGCAAGCTTGTAGACTGATAAAGATGATTTCAAATTGCAATAAGGATTCTTGTTTTACCTAAATAATGGAGTTGTAAACTAGAAGTGTTATGACCCGTTTTAAAGCTTATTGGTAAGCATTATGATTTGAGCCTAATTAAAGTTATTTGAGCTAACTTATGTGCTCATGTGATGGCTAGTGCATCATTAACTTGATTTAGTTGAATTAAGCACATAAGATCAACTAGTGCATAATTAAGGTGATTAATTTGGGTAAAGTGATGATTGGATGCAATTAGAAACTTTGAACTGGAGGAATAGTAAAATTAGTATGATATATTGCTCTAAGGGCGTAGAGAATTTCGTGCTTGAAATATTGCAAGAAGAATCAATCAAGTTGGACCCCCGAGGCCGTAGTTATGGCAATTATAAGAATCCTGGACTGAAATGCAATTTTTCTAATTATTTTCCATTTAAGTGGGTTGGCAACCTGTAGATCATCATCTTCATTTCAATTAACTCCCGTTAGAACAGGGCCTGGTAGCGGCGCCCTAACCCTGCGACTGACCGACCTCTGAAGGAAACTAGCAGGCGGTCCTCTTCAGCCCTCACCTCCGATCCAATATGGGCATCGTGCCCTTCCCCTTCATCTACCCCCTCGCCCTAGGTGCGCAACACCTCAACCTGCTGGCGGCGGACTGCAGAAGCAGCACCTTGGCTGCTGCACGGCGCCGGCCATAGGGCCGTTTTGGGCGAGCTTATCACCAAGGAAGGTGCGATTGGTCTTGTTCGTGAAGTTTGAGCATACAAATGTAGCTCCAGCTGCACTTAGCAACTCAATCAAAGCTCACCAAGCTAGCTGGTTGAGCGACGACCAACCTGCAGCTAGTGCTGCGCGGCGCACGGCCAAGATGGGTTCTTTTGGCTAATCAAACACTTCGGGAAGGTACTCCCTGCTCCTAATTCATGGCCACGAATCCGATTCCATAGCTTAAGCCCAAGATTTAGCTTTTGATCGAGCCAATTTCAGATTTCTTTTGCGTAAAGAAGCTAGTTACTGTCATGTTGCCGGAAGAGTAGTTAATTCATTCAAAGATTGAAGACAATTAAATTACGCCTCGAAATAGGCCTCTAGACGCAATTCCGGACGAACCCGGACAGTTTGAAACGCTGTGAGTAGGAGTTCATTTAGTTATCATCATTTAACTCCTTGGTTGGAATTTTTCGGTAAACTATGCATTTTTGCACTGATATCAGTGGTTATCAGGCATTTTATCAGTATTTGATGAAACTTGAATTTTATTTTATAAATTGCTTCTGTATGATTATACATGATCTAGAACAACTTCTGATCAGTATAGAACAGTTCAATGATTTTATTTGGTGCAATGAAAACCAAAAGTGCTTAATACAATTACTGGAATAGAAATACTGCAATGTATACATTGAGCATAAAATGGATGTTTAGCATCGAAAACTGGATAAGTTGATACTGAGTCATGTTTAAAGATGACAAATGATGTATATGTGTTTTCAAGTGATGCTCAGAATATGAAATAAGTATGAAATGTGATATTCCTGTTTAAGTGTTTATATGTTAATCAGTTAATAGACTTAGGTGCCCCAACACCGTAGAACCCCATTGCGCGGTCTGTACCTTTGGGGTAAAACGGTCAGCCTTGGGGATACACCCAGGCATCAGAGACTCGTGTCCAACAAATACCGAATGTCTCGGTGACACGAAGTCTGAGAGGTAGGATCCCGGTCAGCCCTGGGGATACGCCCAGGCATCAGAGATCCGAGAGAATGTCCCAGTCAGCCCTGGGGATACGCCCAGGAATCAGAGACTTAGAGACCCTCCGACTGTGCACTACAGGTTGCGGGAGGAGTCCAGAGCACTCAGAGTTAGTGCAGTGAGGCCCTTGTGAGCATGAGGCCCTTGAGCGCCTGAGAGTCTTGTGCAGACCAGGATGAGAAGTCAGACTTAGTATTTTCCGGATGTGTCGCTAAGTCTTGTACGGTGGGATCGTAGTTCGCTACAGATCTTCATATGCAGAGTGCGCTGCATATGTTTGGGGCATAACTAAAATGTAATCATATAGGATCACAGTAAATTTAATATGTTAAGAGATTTGAACTTCTGTGCCAATTCTCTATAACTATTTATTTGTTTAAAATATGTGTTGTTGCATAGAAATGTGATTATTATCTGTAAATCTGCTATGTCATTAGAACTTCCCTGCTTAGTACTGCACTTATGTTTTATTTAAATTTTATATATCTGATGAGTTGTTTATTGATAGCTAAATGAAATGCTATTCACTGAGCGAGTAGGCTCACTCCTCTACTCAAACATTTTCAGGTCAACAACAACATCAAGAATCTGAAGGATCTTTCCATCCTAGTTTTTGACAGTAGAAGGTATATGTAGTTAGTTTAGTTAGAGGTCTCTTAGTCCTTTCCCCTCGGTCCTTGGGACATGGTGTGGGTGAGACAGAGTGTGTATGTGGAATGTGTATAAAGATGTAAATTAACTGTTATGTTTACTTTCTGTTAAACAATGTTACATGTTGTAAACTCTGTTTATGTACTCTAGCCAGTTTAATTGAAATGCTTCCGCAATAGTTTATTATGTTTTAGTTTACAGCAATAGTCTGGATATCATTACGGGGTTTTAAAAAGAAAAAGTTCTCAGTGATTTGTTTATGTGATAATCCCTCCGTCGCGCCCTAATCTCGTGATTAGTGGTTAGTGTGAGATCGAAGTGTGACAAGAAGAGTTCCAAGAAAGAGACAATTTTTGTTTCTACAACAGAGGCCAAGCATATTGCCGCATCAAATACAGAAAAGGAGATTTTATGGATCAAAAAGTTGGGGTCATTCCAAACATCAGAGACATTATGTATTTCTGCTAATGGTGTTACATGCAACTCAATTGGAATTTGAATAGATGCAAATCCATGAGCAAAACAACACACAAGGGATATTTTGAATTTATAGTGGACCTAGTATGAAACACCTACTTAAACTAATTACATGTAAGCACAAGTGCATGGGGTCATCTTGTAGTATAGGCAAGTGGTAATAAAAGGGTCAATTATCAGGGAGAGAGGGGGCACTAGAGCTAGGTTAGTGTGAGCTATGTTCCTAAAGTGGCGAGTAGGGTTGGGTATAAAAGTGGCTTTGGTTGATTACAATAAGATTGAAAGAAATAACGACAAGAAGGAAACTAGATTACCAAAAACCCTAAATTACCCTAAGCAAGTTAAAACTAAGAAGCTAGGAAAAATGATTAAATGAGCAAGAGCAAGAAATTACAACTAAGATACACTAGACTATCTATTCAAATGGATAACTAAGAGACAAGTTAACAAGAAGAGCAATCAAGAACCTAGGTTATCACTAGCTAACAAGATTAACATAAGAAAACTCAAAAGAGCACTACCTACTCAAGCAAGACCTATCTATCAAGAACTAAGCAATTGACTAAGAAGCAATAAAGGCAATTAACTAAACTACAATTAACAAGCTAAGAGGACAAGATGGGTTTCAAGCAAGGATTTGGATAGGTGGGTCATTTTGGAATGAAACTATGATATTAGTTGGGGGGTTAACATAGCATGCAAGTATTATATCTTTAATCTAGATTTCCAAACCAAATAACAAGGCAAGTGCTATTTAAATCTACCCTATTCAACTAGTTGGGGAGTTAGGGCTAGGTGTAAGTGTAATAGGACTTGGAAAGTCTAGGTTTCTAGGTTAAGTGGTATTAGGGAAATTGAGAGCCAAGGGTAGGATTGGGGGTGGCGATGAGGGTGTTGCACATCATGTTACTCATCATCTAGCCTTTGTAAAACTTTACACAAAACACCAATCACTCTTACACTAGCTACTTAGATCTCACACCCACTTGTAAAAGAAGGGAGTTGTATGTATTAGAAAATGGTGCTAGCTATGGATCCACTAATTGGACCTAGGAGCAAATCCTAATATTTCCACATGCAATCCATTTTCCCCTAGAAGTTAGGTGTCTTCAAGTATCATACAATAAGAAATCCATGTTTACAAGCACAAATCACAAGTAGGATAATGGGAAATGAGATAGAAACAATAGACAAAAATCATAGAATGCAAATATGTTCATTACAATTCTTATCCCCAAACATAGTATCTAAGTAACATTTTAGCCCCAAACAACCCACCACAAGGGGCTTAGCTACACATGACTAAACAAAAGAACAAAGAAAAGAGAAGAAAGAGGTAGAAATCGATGGAGATCGTGGTAGATCTTCCTCCTTCACCTCTTAGCAACTGTAGAATGTCCTCCCTCATCCAAGATGGATGAAGAGAATGGAAATGTAGGGGATTATGGTGGAAAACCTAGAAAATTTGGGTTTTATGGTGAAAATGGAGTGGAAATGGAAGGTGGGAGGTAGGTGAATGGCTTGAATGCAAGGTAGAGAGTAATGAATGCTCTAGAATAGCTATGGAATGGGTAGGGATGTTAACCTAGTGTTGTGGCCACCACCCATGTATATATAGGTGGTGGTGAAAGCAATTGGGTAAGTGGGGTAATGTTGGAAATTCAGTGTAGAAAAAGCTAGGTTTTAAGTGGCAGCACGATTATTATGGGCAGAATTGCTGTGACGGGTAGAGGTCAGGACAACCATTGTGGGAAGTGAAAAATGTTAGGTTGGAAGTGGTGAAATGAAGGCTGGTAGCACGGTCGTGGTGAGCACAGCCGTGGTGGGGGCTAGGTAGAATAGTTGTACTGGGTAACACATTTGTGGTAGGTGAGGTGGAGTGGAGTTCGTTCTCATTAGTACGCCCCTTCTAGTCTTTGGAAGCATGGAAATTTTGGGGGTACATGGAACGACCATGGTGGATAGCATGACTATTTTGGTGGAGTTGTTGTAGCATGTCAAAATGGGGATCAACCTGTGATTTTTTCATTGGCTAGCACGACCATTCCATAGCACCACATCTATACTAGGGTCTTCAGTAGCACTTTCATCTCCATTCTTTGAAATCCATGGACTTCTTTAGTTAGGTTGACTCTTGGTCACAAAGGGTAGGTTCGGGAAACTTTGGAGTCTTCTTATGGAGCCCTCTATCTCACTCATCCATCCAATGTGGTCCAAGTACTTGAAAAACATGCAAAGAACATCCATAAGTGCATTTGACAATGATATGCATATTGAGGGAATTAACTTGCATTCTAACATGTTTAGATGTGATTGAGATGCAAAAAGACACAAGATGAAGCCCTGAAATAGGACTGCATCACCACCCCAAACTTAAAACATACTTGTCTGGAAGTATGCTTCAACTTAATCTGTCTTTCAATTCAATCAAGGAGTTCAAGGATAATGCAATTTTTGTGATGTTTGTTGGGAAAAACGAATTCACATGAGGAATTAGGCATGAAATCCATTACTCTCTACTCATTTCATTTTTTTTCAAGTGTGAATTGAGCACAAAGCACAAGAACTTACAATATGGGTCACCATTCACATGTACAAGTGATGCAATATTTATAATGCTCCGAGTAAACTGTATCATGCATGAAATACATTCATAGGTTATAATTACTATTTCACTTGCTAGAGATACCTCATACACTTCATTTCATCATGCATTACCCACTTGGCTTGTGTAGGGGAATGAGGCTGATTTACCCTAGCCCTACTAGGCATACAAAGAGAAGAAATGGTTATGAAAAGGAGTGGAGTGCTATTACACTCATATTTTCTTTATTTGTATGATCTTAAACATGGGCACCCTTTATTTTTTTTTTTTATGTTTGGTCACCCATACTTTTGGGAGTGGCCAAGACTGATATGTGCACTTTGGCATCATTTCATGAGGCGTAGAGGTAAAGATATGGTGGAAGAAATGTCAGGTCAAAGATGGGTTACAAGTAGTGGAAATTCATGTTTAATCTCACTCAAGAAAGTTAATCCATGTAACATTCAACAATCAAACAAGTCATGCATAAAATGAATAGTATGCTAAATTGCATCCTTTTCATAAAGAACAAATGAATCCTAAACATTCAAGACTTGCAAGAATCACCCTTTTATTGAAAACAAAAAATTATTTCAAGAGACTTGGAGAACATGAAAAATTCCTACATAGGACACATTCTAGCCAAAAACATCAAAAGCAAGTTACATTATCCAAGATTTAATTATACTCATCACAATAGATAGAGATTCAATTGAAACATACTATTGATGAATAATATTCTAGTTTGGGCAAAATTTGGCCAAAATATTGCCAATTTGCACCAGATTACATCTAAACCTACACTTAAGGAAATTTAAGCATAAAATAGAAAATTCAAATGAAAACACACAAGAATTACCAAAAACTACATGAAAATGCAATGCATCAGATGGAACGACAAAAGATCAATGTTTTTGAAAAATTACTCAAAAATTCATGAAAAAGAACTACATGTATGCATGAATGCGAACAAAAGAAAATCTCCACTAGATAGAGTGAAGTCAATCAAACAAAGATCTGGTGAGACATGCACAAATAGAATAAGCTGAGAAAAGAGGGCCTACTGCCCTACCACCCCAAACTTTTGAATCATGTTGTCCTCAACATGAAACTAAAGCTTAGGAATGATGGGGTAGATGTCAATGCTCTAGTGGTGGTGGATCCTGCAGTGGGCCACCCTATGAAGGTGGGTGCTGGTAATAGTGGCCCTAGTAGTCATCCTGTGGAGGCAGGTGTTGGTAATAGTGGCCCTAATAGTCCACCTGTGGAGGTGGGTGCTGGTAATAGTGGCCCCAGTGGTCCTCCTGTGGAGGTGGGTATGTCTCCTGATATCCAAAAAGGGCTCCCCATAAATCTCCCCAATTAGGGGTTTCTCTGCACCTGCGCATGCTGATAATGGCAGATGTGGTTGATCTGATGGTGCATCTACTGCTGATTTAACTGCATGGTCTGTGGTGTCTACTAAATCACCTCCAACTGTGAATGAATGGTTGACATGTCATATGCATTTGTTTGAGGTGGTTGCACATCAATGCCCTCGTATCTCTATCTCATGCAGCAGGGCTGCTCAAGAATGGGTTGCTACTCAAGTACATTTTTCTCTCCTCCTCCCTCAGGTAAGTCCACTGGCATGGGTCTGTAGTCCTCTCTAGGATACTAGCTTTACCATTTGGAAATCCACATTGGAAGATTGTCCAACGACCTGATATCGTCAAGAAGAATAGCAACATGTAAGGTAACTCTAAAGTTGTGCCAGGGTACCCGGGGTTCATATTGTATATGATATTTTTGTCTCTTATGGATATCATCTGGTACCTAGAAAAATAATTCAAGTCAATCAACTCGGTCCCTTCTACATTTGTGAGGTTCTGGAGATCATAATCGAGTGCTTTTTCTATGGTGGTCACAATCCCCCCCACAATTATGAAAGCATTCTTACTCTTGGAGGGGATTGATTTTAGGAGATCAATCATCATCATACCCATATTCACATGGCCATGAGTTACCATTACTGACATCACAAACATGTCTGTTTGAGAGCAGCAAACTTGGTTGTCATATCGGCCAAAGTCAATGTTAGCTAGAACCTTCTCGATATATCTCAAGGTGGGGTTGAATATTTTGGTTGTTTTCAACTTTCCCATTACAAAGGTGCCTTGGCCAGTGAATGCTTTGCACATCTTAGAATAGTTGCATTATTCATTATTATCATACTTGCCCTCATCAAATTTGTGTGCCATGTTTGGTGTTGCAGCTAAGATCTTGTTGAGGTGGGAAGACTTTAGTACATGTGTGGAGTCGTTGAGCCTGAAGAGGATTGCATCCTCCCCTTGGTATTGTACCTTCTCCAAAGATATGAAGAATTCATGGGTTGTCTCTAGGTATGTCTCTTCTACATTAGTAAACAAATGATAGAACCCACATGATGTTATGAAATCCTTGACGATAGTGTGCATCACAAGGGCCTGCATGCTATTGGGGAAAGCATATCTTGTAGGGATCACCCTCTTGGTAGTGCACTCGGGGTGGAGGGGTCTTGTGAACACTCTTCTTGATGTGCCTCTTCCATATGTAGTTTCCCCAGGTTGCTTTCCCATACACTTCATTCTATCCTCCTCTAGCTTGGAAAAAAAGTCCATAGGTTCATCATCCATGTCCTCACTCTCAATTTGATCTACCTCCTCCTCCTCATAGGTATGTGACCCTAAACTTGTGTCCAAGTTCAAGGGCACCATCTCAATGGTTGCATCAACATCTTCTTCTTCAATCCACAACTAACATCTAGTGGGTTGTTGAGCGGAGCCAAGCTGGGCTTATGAAGTAGAATGCCTCATTGGAGTCAGTCGTGGTGGTAGGTGTGAAGACAATGCAACAACCATTTTCTTGGCCCTCATTTTTCAGATTAGTGCATCAACATCGAAAAAAATTAGCAATATTTTCCAATTCTTCTTCTTCCTCCTCCTCCTCCTCAAGGTTGGTGTAGCTCAGATCTGATGTATGGTGGCTTGTGGACGATCAGAGTCAGGAAGCACTCATCGATGGTGACCTTTAGAGAGATTGAGAAATTGAGTTGGATGGTGATGTAGGGTTGTGTGATAGAGGCATGATGTTGGAGGCCTATTTGGTGTGGATTTTCCCTCCGGTGAGTATACTCATAGTCTTCTCTACCCCTTTCTTGATTGTCTTGCCTGTGCTCTTCATTTTTGCAAGGATTTGGTAGAAAAATGAAGAACCACAATGATTTTTGCACTTCCAGAACGTAGGGCTGGAATCTCCTTGAAGATGGAGAAATAGCGATTAATGGAGGGTGAAAAGTGGAGCTTGAGGTAGGGGAAGGTATGTGGGATCCAAAGGGAACTCGAATCTAGACTTTGGGAGGAAGAGGAGGCGATTTGGGGGTGAACGAGGGTCGCCTTAGTCATCAGTGGCCGTAGAATGGCCATGGTGTATCAAAAAAAAGAATATGTAGTCATGCTGAGGGGGAGTCAGGCTACTTAAGTGTTGGGCCCAGGCCAACATGACCGTTCTAGCCAGCATGGCTATTCTAGTGGAACGCCAACACGACCATGTTGGTCAGAATGGTCATCTTGATTGGGCTCAAAACTTGATATTTCTCTATTAAACATGATCGTGTCAGCACGGCCATGCTAGTACTTTCAAGCTAACAAATCTTCAAAAATTCTCAAATCACTCAATCATTCACAATTCAATCATCAAATTTGATCTAGTTGTTGTTCCATTAATACTTTTCACTGAAAAATGCCCCATTTCTCAAACTTTCACCTATCTGACCTGTATCATTATCAAAAATAAAACAAAATTGTTAAACACAAGTGTGTGTGTTTATTCTTGAAACCATGTAAAAATAAAGCAAAAATATCAAAAAGTGAAGGTTGGGTGCAAAAATTTCCAAACCTAGGCAGGTTGCCTCCCAGTAGCACTAAAATTTACACCTTCAATGCTAGACTTGATCATCTTTGTAGAAATTTCCAACCATCCTTACACTAGATGTCTCTCTCATGTTCATTTAAGCACATCTCTTCATCAAGTAGGTGTTCCTGAACTAGCATCACAATGTCAAAATTTTGTTTGGCGTTTTCTAGACTTACTTCAACAACGACTTTCAATCTTTTCTTGTTGACGGTGAACTCTTTTACTTTGTCCTTTTCACATATCACGATAGCCACAGATGAATATTTCTTTTTGATTTGATAAGGCCCTTCCCACCTAGACCAATGCTTTCTTGGAAAGAACTTTCATCCTAGAATTGTACAACCATACCCATTTCCTGGGCTCAAAGTCCTTCTTCTTGATCAACTTATCATGTAAAAACTTGGTCCTTTCCTTGTAACTTTTTGACAATTCATATGCCTCATGTCTCATTTCATCTAGCTCATGTAGCTACAATTTTCTTCTCAATCTAGTAGTGTCTCCATCCATGTCCATGGCTTTCAAAGCCTATAAAGCCTTGAGTTGCATTTCCATAGGTAAATGGAAGCTTTTACCATACATAACTTTTAATGGTGTGGTGCTAATCGGTGCCTTGAACGCAGTCCTATATGCCCACAAAGCTTCATTGATACGTAAAGACCAACCCTTGTAGTCTGGCCTTACCGTCTTCTCAAGAATGAGCTTTATCTACCAATTAGCTAACTCAAATTTACCACTCGTTTGAGGGTGGTTAGGAGTAGCCATGCGATGATTCACCCCATACCTTTTTAGCAGTCCTTCAAAGGTCTTATGGATGAAATGGCTTCCGCCATCGATAATCATTGCTAGTGTCACACCAAATCGACTGAACATGTTTCACTTCAAAAAATCACAAACCACTTTATGATCATTTGTCCTTGTGGCAATTACTGCAATCCACTTGGATGAATAACCAACGGCCACCAAGATGTATGCATATCTGAAGGGGGGAGGAAACAAACACATGAAGTCAATCCCGTAGACATCAAACACCTCAACCGCTAGAATGTGTGATAGAGGCACCATGTCCCTCTTAGAGATAGTGCCCACCTTTTGGCACATCAAATGACATTTGTAATATTGAATAACATCTTTGAACAAGGTTGGCCAATATAATCCACTTTGAAGAATTTCTACGGCTGTGCATTTTCTACCTAAGTGAAATCCACACACTTCGAACTCCAACATGGATTGGATCACTTGTTTCTCATTTTTAGGGACACATCTTCTTATGATTCAGTCGGGACAATACTTGAATAGATGTGGGTTATCTCAAACATAATTCTTCACCATAGCAAACAACCTCTTGCTTTCTTCTCTAGTCCATGTTCTTGGTACCCTTCCACTAGCCAAAAAGTTAGTTATATGTTTGTACCAGGGACTTTGAGTCAAGTCAAGAAAAATGAGTTTCTCATGGGGCATCATCTCCTTGGTCTGGTTAACTTCATCATAAGGTGCCTCAATGCAGGAGAGATGGTCAATTGTAGAATTTTCCACTCCCTTCTTGTCAACAATCTCCAAATCAAATTCTTGAAGCAAAAGAATCCAGCGGATCAACCTTGGCTTGGAATCTTTCTTTGCCATGAGATATTTCAAGACAACATGATCCATGTATACCACCACCTCCTTTTCAAGAGAAAATAACCGAACTTGTCAACAACAAAAATCACGGCAAGAAAATCTTTTTCTGTGGAGGTGTAGTTTCTTTGGGCTTCATCAAGGGTATTTCTAGAATAATATATGGCATGTGGAACCCAACCATTCTGTTGACCCAACACAGCCCCCACTACCTTATCTGATGCATCAGTCATGATTTCAAATGGCAAGGAGAAATATAGGGGTTGTATAATATGAGTAGAGATGAGCTAATGCTTTAAGTGGTTGAAGGCTTCAACACACTTGTCATCAAATTGAATTCCACATCCTTTTCAAAGAAGTGGCAAAGCGGCCTTGAAATTTTACTAAAGTCTTTGATCAATCATAGTAGAAATGTGTATGCCCCAAGAAAGATCAGACATGTATTACGGTGGAAGGAATAGTGAGAGTGGAAATTAGGCCCACTTTGGCGTTACCAACATCAATTCCGACCTTAGAAACTTGGTGACCCAAAACAATACCTTCAGGAACCATGAAGTGACTCTTTTTCGAGATAGCACCAAACGAACCTTGAGACATCTTTCAAGCACAACTACTAGATGAGCAAACAATCATCAAATTTCTTGTCGAACACTGAATAATCATCCATGAAGACCTCTAAAGACAAATCAAGCATGTTGACAAAGATGGGTGTCATGAATCATTGAAATGTAGAAGGGGCATTGCATAACACAAATGGCATCCTTCTATAAGAAAAAGTACCATATGGACAACTGAATGTTGTCTTCTCTTGGTCCAAGGGATGAAATGCTACCTGGAAGTAACCTGAGTAGCCATAAAAAAAATAGTAGAAGCTCTTCCCTTCAAGTCTTTCTAAGATCTGATCAATGAATGGGAGGGAAAATTGGTCCTTCCTAGTCTTCTCATTCATCTTTCTATAGTCCACACACATCCTCCACATTGACTTATCTCTCACTGGCATGAACTCTCCATCCTTTTTCTCAGCTATTGAGATCCCACCCTTCTTGGGCACAATGTGGATGAGACTCACCTAAGGGATATCAGAAATGGTATAGATAATCCCAACATCTAGAAACTTCACTACTTATTGTGACATGACCTCTTTCAGGTTAGGATTCAACCGTCTTCACATTTTCTGTGTTGGCTTGGCATCATCTTCAAGGTAAATCCTACGAACACAGATGGAAGGGTCAATGCCCCTCAAATCAGCAACAAACCATCCAATGGCTTGAATCTTTTTCTTCAAAACCTCCATCAAGGTGTCTTCTTGTTCTAGAGAAAGGAGAGAGGAAATGAGCACCACGAGGGTGTCATTGGAACCTAGGAAATCATACTCACCCCTTCAGGAAGATATTTGAGCTCTAGAACTTGAGGCTCTTCAAGGTAATTCTTCAATGGTTTAGAAATGTAAAGGAGGTACTCACTTGCAGTCACTAAGGCTAGCTCATCTTCCTCATCCTCATCATCATCATCATCTGGGAGTTCCACAATAGGCACTAGACCTCTACCTTGAGTGGTAGTTTGAATCCATGTCGGTAAGCATTCGTCTACCATCTCATCAAGACACTCAATAAGATAGCAATCCTCCTATGTAGCACCTATCACATTGGCCTTAGCAAAATACTTGAACATGTTCCATCAGATCATCACGTACATGAAGGTCACATACATGGTACCGGTCCTCACATGAATAAGGACATCGACTGTAGCTTGGAAGGGTCTCCCCAAGATAATAGGCACCTTTCTAGAGTATTTTTTCATATCCATCTCAATGAAGTCGGTAGAGAAGAATGTAGAGGTCTTATCATCAAGTCTTACTAATACATCATCAACACACCCTCTAGGAATTTTGATAGATCGGTCAGCCAATTGCAAAGTACAGTGAGCTGGACCCAGTTGTCCCATTTGCAGTTTAGCAAATACATCATTCAACATTAGATTCACACTAGAACCCAAGTCAAGAAGAGCTTCGTCTATGCGGTGTTCTCCAATGTAGCAAGAGATGATGGGAGCACCAACATCTTTCCTTTTCCTTGGCATGGTGTGTTGTAGAATTTATCTCACTTGCTTAGTGAGATTGACCTTCCTTGGTGTTCTTCTAGTCGTTCTCCTCTTTAATGTGAACAAATCTTTCAAGAACTTGGCATAAGACGAGATTTTCTTGATTGCATCAAGCAAAGGAATATTGATATTTACCTACTTAAACATTTCCATGATGTCTTCAGAGTTCTTCTTCTTCCTTCTTTCAGTGGATGGTTCCTCAAGTACATCTGGTAGGGGTGGGAGTCGTGCTCCCAACTAGCCCAAATCAACAGAATCATCAATCAGTATCACAAGAATCACAATATCTTCCCTCTACATTTTAGTATCAAATTAGGTTCCTATCATACTATCCTCAACTTGAATCTTAGTATCACCATCTCTGATCACAGTATCAACTCTGTCGTTACTAGCTACACTATCAATAGAAGTGTCTCGTGGCTATTCCAAGATCTTACCACTTCTCATAACTGTCACCACCTTCACATGCTCATGGGTGGTAGAAGAAGAAGCTTGTGGTGCTAATAGTCATTGTTGAGGTGGCGGTGGTCTTGGGTGTGGGGAATTTGGGTTTTGGACAACGAATTGTGGTTATGATGTTTGTGGTGGATGGGGATGATATTACAGAGGGACTTGTTGGTATAGGGAGGTGGAAGTGGAGTGTGTTGGTAGTTGAATGGGGGTTGTGGAGGTGGAGGGGCATAAGGGTTGGGTGGTCCTTGGTACTATGGTGGAGCATAGACACATTGGGGGTGACCTTAAAACCACCATCATTGTTTGGGTTAGGAATAGGTTGAGAAGGGAGTCTTCCTTCTTCACGACGAGTAAGTGAAAGATAAATCTAATCAAGCTTTTTCTCAAGGTGGCTAATCATTTTCCCATGGGAGGAAACATCTTCATTCACTTCATCAAGGTTCCTTAGCCTCCCAAGCATCTCCTCTTCAATCTTTGAGTTGTACTTAGGGCCTTGATGTCGCCTTGGCTGTCCTTGCCCCTATTCACGTTGTTTTTTCCAAGAGAAGTTGGGACAGTTCCTCCATTCTAGAGTATAATAGTTGGACATTGGACTTTGATTATTCTGGTTTCCAAAAGCATGCAAAGCATTCACTTCTTCATCAATGACATCAATTTCCATTGTAGATTGGTTAGAAGAACGTCCAACTTGGTTCTTCATCATGCTCGTCATATCTACCATCATCTTCATCATTTGGGGGTTGTCTTCTGTTCTGACTGGAGTTGTAGGAGGGGGGAGGAATGTAGTTCTGGTCACAATACTCCCCTTTACTTGAAGTTCGGTGGCAAGAGTTCTCGGTAAGATGCTCAGATAGGGGCCAAAACTGCTCCAGTGGCTTTTCCATGAATGTACCTCCACATGAGGAATCAACAAGAATCAGAATCAGCTCAACCGACCCAGTGTAGAATGTTTGAACAAGCTACCATAGAGGTACCTCATGATGAGGACAGAAACATATGAGCTTTTGGAACCTTTCCCAAGCTTCATGGAAGGGTTCATTCTCTTTTTGTGTAAAGGAGGTCATGCATCTTTGCATTTGATTCAACTTGGTGATTGGGTATAACTTCTTGAGGAAGTCATTCTTTACCACATTCCAGGTTACTAACTCAGGCTTGGACATGTTCCACTCCTTGTATTTTTCTTTCGGTGAAAAGGGAAAGAGGGTTCTTTAGATTGAGTAATCGGTGGTGGTGGGTGTGCAAAAAGTGGAGCAAGTTTTAAGAAAAACATCTATGTGTGGTAGGGATTCTTGTTCTCGATCCCATAGTAAGTGGGAAGGAGTCCTAGAAGGGCCGGTGGAATGGAGAATTATTGACCCGACATTTGGTCAATAAGGGTGATGATTGGGGAGTTATATTTCCCTGTGGTGAAGTACTCGTGGAGAGGGCAGTTTTGGTTGTGTTGAGCCTCACCATTAGGACCAGAACCATCCATTTCAGCTAATTGGTGTTGTTTGTAGCAGTGTTGGCATCTTCTTCTACCTATCTCGGGGTCATAGGGAACCAAGTCAGTATAATCTGAATGTGTACTACTCGTGCACATCCGTCACCTACAAAACACACAAAGAAGAAACAAGACCCAAGTTAGACGACTAGTATGCAAGAGTAAACAAAGAATAAAGAATAGCAATGGTTAGGGCAATATGAAAAGCTGAGCTACACTAACTATCTCAGCCTAGCGCCTCTATCCCCAGCAACAAAACCAAAAAGCTTAGTGCATTTCTGCTAGTGGTGTTACACACTACTCAATTGGAATTTAAACAGATGCAACTTTGCGAGCAAACAACACATGGGGAATCTTTCAAATTTATAGTAAACCTAGTGTGACATACCTACTTAAGCTAATCACACGTACCTGCAAGTGCATGGGGTCATTTTGTAGTATAGGCAAGAAGTAAGAAAAGGGTCGATCCTCAGGGAGAGGGGGCACTAGAGCTAGGTTAGCGTGAGCTATGTTCCTCAAGTGGAGAGTAGGGTTTTAGGGTTTTAAAGTGGTTTTGGTTTATTACACTAAGATTGCAAGAAATTAACAAAAAAAAAGGAAACTAGATGACCAAAAACCCAAAATTACCCTAAGCAAGTAAGAAATAAGAAGCTAGGCAAAATGATTAATTGAGCAAGGGCAAGAAATTGCAACTAAGCTAAACTAGACTAGAAATTCAAACTAACAACTAAGAGACAAGTTAAGCACAATGACAAGCAAGAACCTAGGTTATCACTAGATAACTAGATTAACACAAGCAAGCTTAAAAGTGCACTACCTACTCAAGCAAGACCTAGCTATCAAGAACTAATCAATTGACTAAGAAGCAACAAAGGCAATTCACTAAACTAGAATGAACAAGCTAAGAGGAAAAGGTGGGTTTCAAGAAAGCATATGGATAGGTGGGCCGTTTGGGAATGAAACTGTGATATTAGTTGGGGGTTAACATAACATGCAAGTCTTTTATCTTCAATCTATATTGCCAAACCAAACAACAAGGCATGTTCTATTTGAATCTAACCTATGCTACTAGTTGGGGAACTAGGGATAGGTGTAATTATAATATGACTTTCCAAGTCTAGGTTTCTAGGGTAAGTGGTATCAGGGCAATTGAGATCCAAGGGTAGGAATGGGGGTAGAGATGAGAGTGACTTTAGAAAAATCTAGCAAATTGCACTAATCACTATTATACTAGCTACTTAGATTTCACACTTACTTGTAGGAGAAGGGAGTTGTATGTAGGAACAAAGGGTGCTTGCTAGGGACCCACTAATTGGACTTAGGAGAAATTCCTAAGATAGCCACATACAATCCATTTTCCCCTAGAAGGTAGGTGTCTTCAAGCAGCATACAACAAGAAATCCATGTTTACAAGAATAAATCACAAGTAATATAATGGGAAATGAGATAGAAGCAAGAGACAATCATCATAGAATGGAAATATGTTCATGACAAGTTATTTCCCCCCCAACATGGTCTCAATGTAACATTTTAGTCCCAAACAACCCACTACAAGGTGCTTAGCTACACATGACTACATAAAATAGAAAAGAAAGAGAAGAAAATGGTAGAAATCCATGGAGCTCATGGTAGATCTTCCTCATTCACCTTGTAGAAGCTATAGAACATCCTCCCTCCTCCAAGATGAATGAAGAGCATGGAAATATAGGGGATTATGGTGGAAAACCTAGAAAACTAGGGTTCTATGGTGGAAATGGAGTGAAAATGGAAGGTGGGAGGTAGATCAATGGCTTGAATGCAAGGAAGAGAGTAATGAATGCTCTAGAGTAGTTAAGGAGTAGGTAGGGATGCTAACCTAGTGTTGTGGACTCCACCATGTATATATAGGTGGTGGTGGAAGCAATAGGGTAAGTGGGGGTATTGTTGGAAATTCAGTGTGGAAAAAGCTAGGTTTTAGGTGGCAACATGGTTGTTCTGGGCAGAATGACCATGGTGGGTGGAGGTCAGGATGGCCATGGTGGTAGAGAATGGCCATGGTGGGAAGTGAAAAATGTTAGGTTGGAAGTGGTAAAATGAAGGCTGGTAGCACGGTCGTGCTGAACAACACAGATGTGGTGGGGGCTAGGTAGAACGTCCCTATTGGGTAGCACGACCATGGTGGGCGAGGTGGAGTGGAGGTCGTTCTTCTCAGTATGCCCATTTTGGTCTTTGGAAGCATGGTCATTTTTGTTGGAATGACCATTTTTGGGGCTTCATGGAACGACCGTGTTAGGTAGCACATCCGTTTTGGTGGATTTGTTGTAGCATGTCAAAATGGGGATCAACCTGTGATTATTGCTTTGGCGAGCACGACTGTTCCATGGGACCACGACTGTGTTGGGGTCTTCAGTAGCACTTTGAGCTCCATTATTTGAAATATATGGACTTCTTTTCTTGGGTTGACTCTTGGCCACCAAGGGTAGGTTGGAGAAGCTTTGGGGTCTTCTTTGGACCCCTCTATCTCACACTTCCATCCAACATGGTCCAAGTACCTAAAAAACATTCAAAGAAATTCCATTAAGCGCATTTGATAGTAAGATGCATATTGAGGGAATTAACTTTCATTCTAACATGTTTAGATGTAATTGAGATTCAAAATGACACAATATGAAGCCCTAAAATAGGGGTGCATCATGACACATTTGAGTTGTATTGTGACAACGATGGAGCTATTGCACAAGATAAGGAACCCAAATCACAGCAATGTTTAAAGCATATACAAAGGTGGTTCTATCTCATACAAGAGATTGTACAATGAGGAGATATAAAGATTTTTAGAGTACCAATTAAGAAAAATATTGATGACCCCTTGACAAAGGCACTTTTATAGCAAAACCATGATGGTCATGTTAGATCACTTGGAATATGATTCGTGGGTGATTATCTCTAAGTGAAATCGGGAGTCCATTGGTATGTATGCCCAGAGGGTCAATCATGTGATGATTGTAATGGCATAAATTGTAATTGATTTGATTAATAAATAAAGGAAAACATCCAATTTATTCAGTTGTGAGATAATGATGTAACATTATAAATGTATATAGAAGAAATGAAATCATATGAATGTTATGTGTACATCTATGTTCTCATTATGTCCCTGATCAATTGTTATTGTGGAAGGTTGATAGACAAAAATGGCACAAGATCAGAGTTTGAGTTGGTTTATGATAGAGTCTCATTAGTCATGATATGGCTATATCAAACCAAGCAGACAATTACATGTTGGAGAACAGTGTATCAGACAGACCCACCATGAGACTGATGACATGAGTTCTAGGCAGTCCATGTGGAGTACTCTAGGGGTAAGAGTCATTTGGCTGATGCTAGGAGGACAATGTCAAATTGTTGTCTGTGGTGAGATCATAGGAGTCACATCAGAAGCTGTCCAATTTGCTGTCCATGGTGAAGACTAGGAGATGCACATACATTGTCCAAGAGCAAATAAAAAATAGTTGTGCATCAAGAAAGAAAAAGAGACGTCGTTGAATTGCTCCAGGACCATGTATATCCTCAAAATCATCCTTCCATCTTATAGTTATTGACATGATCTATTGGTTTATGGGGAATATGGTAGATTTAATTTTTGTTTCCACTGCCTATTATGTAGCCATATTTTCCAACAAGGATTTAGATTAGATCAACAAAGTTTGAATTTTTGGGGAATTTGAGGGTCGAAGACAAAGGATCTAGGTGTTGGGTGGTGCATAGTTGTCAATATGAGAGAACACGTCCCAATTTAGGTTCCTCAAGAGGGGTTGGCCATATCAACACTTGAATATAGGAGTTGTGACTATGGTCTCTGTGGGATAGTTTTTCTAGATAGAGTCCAAAGCATGTTCACATAGACGATAAGGTTACTTAGAATTTGGATTTAGTTAAATGCACAACATATTTAAGAATTGTGTGAAAACTTAGGGGAGCATCTCTTGATGGCATCAAATCCTGTGGAGACTTTCAAGCTTTTTATTATGATGCCTTGTAGACTATCAAAAGGGGGGAAAGGAAAAGCATGTGCCTTTCCACACCCCAATTTCTAGATCATTTGATAGTCCTTTAAATAATGTTGTACTAAAAATTACAAACAATCCTTATATGGGACAATAGACTAGGGTGTGTCCCAATTCTCAAGTCTTGAAAGTGTGATTTAAATTGTATCATATTGACCACTTCGAGGGATGAAAGAAGGGGAGCATTCCTATGACGTGCATCACTTTGGGGGTCTTTACAGAGTGTTCATGAGGTGATTTTTATAATGTTATGTGGAGGATTTGACCCTCAATTTTTTTGGGAATTCCTATAAAGTGTTGCAAAATCTTAGTCAGGATGAAGTGTAAAACAAGCCTGGATATGATCCTATGATAAGAATAGGTGCAACTATAGGTGTGTACTACATTGGATATGAGTGTTACTGGTTTTAGTTGGGTTAAGTGGCTAAATCTAAATAGGCTTAACTGTGATCAAATTCATGGTTTATTGGCTAAATGTAGATATTTGGAACATACCCATGGTTGATGATGCCATACAAACATGAAACACCTTTGGAAAGGGATGGAAATATTGAAAACTAGTGTTTTGTGCCTTAGAATTTGGTCCCTTCTATTAATACCACTAATGCACCTGTCCCATGTCCCAAGCACATAAGCTCTAAGGTTAGAGAAGTGCAGAACAGCTGCCACCAACATTTAAAAAAAACAAAATAGGGTGCCTGATAATGTTCATCTCACCCAAGTATGCTCTTTTAAAGTGATTTTGGGTGCTAGAGATCAACCTTCATTCCAAGAAGCATATATGTGGTTTAGTCGGTGTCTTTGAATGATAAAGTAAAAAATAATTGTCTTAGTCTTCCTATGCAGATCTTTGAGTTTTGTCCATGCACTTTTGTTAATATATGTCTTAATTGAAGTTGTGTATTTTGCTCTTAGTTGTGCATTTTCCACTCATGGTGAGGGTAATATTCAATTCATCATCAGAGTTACCTCCACCTTTGTTTGTTGGAGGGAGGCATGTGGCTATGGTGGAAGCTAGATTCAACTGATGAGCATAGAAGATGTTTTGATGGACTCCACATGTAGGGTTTGTTTGACTTGTTTTATCATTTGGTATACACTAAGGAGAAAATCCCTACAGTTTAGGATTGGAACACTTACAACTTTTAATTTCGAGACATATTTGACCACAACACCAGAATTGTTGGTGTATATGCTATATTAGTCACTCCATTTTATGTCTTCATCTTAGGGTGCCCAAGAATCTTTGGTGCATCTCCTCATTGAGGAGTTGGGACAGAAGAAGTCAGTGATTGTGACCTTCCTTAGTTTATGAGGTGCATTAGTGAAGGTATGATATCTATGAGATTACTTCAAATATCAAAATTATCCACATGGTTTCCATGATTTATGGGGTCTTCAGGGGTCCTTTTTATCATATTTTTAAGAAAACATTATAATAATCTCATCTAGAATAAGTGTCTACACATGCTTCCTATGGTGCTGGTTGTGAGGGACAATGCATCTTTCTTTTATTTTTGTCAGAGTTTTAATTAACAATGCTTCATGAGTGCCAACCAAAGAGGTAAAATAGAAGGAAAGGTTACTCATCCATTGAAAATTTCATTGGTAATGCATCTATATTGTTCAAGGCTTCAATCAACATTTTGAAGGGAAATGAACATAGTTTCTTTATTTATAAAACTAATATGACATTGTTTGTGGTGTACTTTCATGCTTGTGGTTGGCTGATAGGGTGGTTATCCAAGTTGACAGATGCAAACCAATTTTGGAACTAGGGAACAACGATAGGATATTATAGGTTTAATTCTCTATCGATGGAAGTGTATCACAATTTTATTGTGTTGCCAAAATAGAGTGTTGCATGGCCTATTATATGATTATGTTTCTTTGGAAATTCGGGCATCGATCTATTGATTATGAGAGTGAAGTGTTGCATGTCCTTTTTTCTCATCAACGCAACACCATGAAGGTATGAAAGATTGTATGGTGACAACATTTAAACAATAGATCATGAGTTCCTTTGACTATCTGCCAATATTATTATACCATGGAGCATAGTTTGGGTGGAAGTAAACCAATTTTTCTACTTTAACTAAAATTTCATGCAAGATTTTTTTTTTTGGAGAGAGGATGGAGGGTCCTATGATTGGGCTCCCTACCAACTATACTATTTAGGCTAAATCAGCCAAAGCAAGGTCTAAAAAACGTGAAGTAAAAGACTGGGAAAAAGTAAATCTAGCTACTTGTCCCCTTCGTGCCATGGTGGCAACTTCATGGACAAGTTTGTTACAAGAACGACTAACATAAGAAATGTTGCAAAAAGAGAAGAGGTGTGTCATATTCCTAATGTCATCCGCAAGGATCCCCACCTAGTCCCTTCTCGTAGAGGAGTCACTGCAGGCTTGGGCAACTTCAAGCACATCCGTCTCCATCTCCACGTGTCTGGAACCATGGTTGTGCGCCCACTGGAGTGCTGCTCTCATGGCTGTAGCTTCTACCGTTGGTGTCCCTGTGTACCTACTAATCTTCTCGCCCGCTATCCTGCTCAGCACCCCCATCACTGTCGCGCATCACCATCCCTATGGCTGCCTTGCCTTCCTCCCCACATGACGCGTCAACATTGATCTTCATTCATCCCGGTGTTGCCCTAGCCCATCATGGTGTTCTGTCACTACCCCGCTGTGCCTTCCAACTTCTCCTTAGTTGCTCTTCCCCCCCATCCTGCTTGGTCCAAGACAGTGCTAAACGGTATAGGTAGCTGTTGTGTACTTCTCCATCTTGGAAGACATGCATGTTGCGCCCCCTCCAAACAGCCCACATGGCTGCTATGATCTCCTCCTTTTCTACCCTCTCCAATTCCGCCCCCATGGTGATGATAAGGTCTTCATCTGTGTAATCATCCACCCACTCTTGAATCCCTCTTCCCAACTGTTCCTAGACCTCCGTAGCATTCGGGCACCTGAAAAGCATATGTGGAATAGATTCCCTTTCCGACATGCACAACTGACATGTGCCATCCTCAATGCAATGTCTGTCGAACAACCTCCCCTTGTTTGCTAGCCCCCCCCCCCGTGCACACTCTCCAAATGAAGTGTGCCATCTTGGGCGACCACCCCCCTCTCCATATGCGCTGCCATAAGGAGTCTCCCTGCTGCCTTGCTTGCTTCCGGGCTTCCTCTTTGCCAAGCATGCCTAGCCAGTATGCTAATCGCACCGTGAAAATACCTTTCTTTTCCGGCCACCACGACCATATATCGTCTTGTTCACGTAGGCTGAGCGGGATAGTTTTATTCTCTCAATGTAAGATGATGGAAAGCAAACCTTGAGTCTGTCAGAATCCCATTCAATGCCATCCAGTGTCATGAGCTCACACACCTTCCTGTAGGATATGTCATCTGAGATCTTGAAGCGTGCAAGAGTGTCCTCCTCTCCTGGCAGCCATGAGTCATCCCAAATGTCGACGTCTTTTCCATTACCTATCCTCCACTCCATCCCTTCCTTCAGCAGTGCCTTTGCTCCCCATAAGCTCCTCCATGTATAGCTAGGATTATAGCCTCTCCTCGCCTCCCAGATGGATGATCTAGGAAAATATCTGGCCTTCAAAACTTTGTCCACAAGTGAATGCGGGTTTACTCCTAACCGCCATAATTGTTTGGCTAGCAGTGCTTGGTTGAAAATATGGAAATTCCGGAAACGGAGGCCTCCCACCTTTTTTGGTGTGCACATGTTTTCCCAGCTTGTCCATGCTAGTTTCCTTTCGTTTCCCTTTGCGCCCCACCAAAACCTAGCTATGATACTTTGAATTTCATCAAGCGTGCCCACTGGTATCTGGAAAATACTCATCACGTATGTCGGGATAGCCTGCGCCACTTCCTTGATGAGGACCTCCTTGCTGGGTTTGGACAGCAATTTCTCAGACCAACCTTGCAATTTTTTTGAAATCCTCTCCTTCACGAAGCTGAAGATATGTTTTTTTGATCTTCCTATCGCTGTTGGGAGACCCAGGTACTGTGCATGCCTGTCTACCACCTTCACTTGCAGCAAACCTTTGAGATGTTCCCGCTTTGTGGCCGTCACCCCTTTGCTGAAAACTACCTCCGTCTTTGATAAATTAATTTGTTGACCGGATTCTTGTTCATATTAGCTAATAATTTCAGCTATCTTCAAGCATTCTGATGAGGTTGCTCTAGCAAAAAGGATGTTGTCATCTGCAAAGAAGAGGTGAGATATACGTGGCGCCCCTCTACACGATGTGATACCATGTATAAGGTTGTCACGGGAAGCAATACTTAACAAGGTAGAAAAAGCTTCCGAACATATAATGAAAAGATAGGGAGAGAGAGGGTCACCCTGGCGAAATCCCCACCAAGGTTTTGTTCTCCTGGTACGGTCCCCATTTATAGCAAACATATGATGTACAGATGTGGTGCAATCTTGGATCTTCTCCCTCCATACCTCCCCGAACCCCATTTTTTCCATCACAAAATTTAGGAAACTCCATTCAACCCTATCATAAGCTTTGGACATGTCTAACTTCAGAGCAAGGCTGCCTTTTTTATTTCCTTTGTCTCTTTTCATAGCATGGAAGAGTTCATAGGTGATGAGTGCATTATCAGTAATCATGCGTCCCAGGATAAAAGCACTTTGGTTCTCCATTATAATACTATTCATTAGCGGCTTTAGTCTGTTTGTCATCACTTTAGAGGCAATCTTGTACAGGACATTGCAGAGGCTAATCGAGCAAAATTCTCCCACTTTTTTGGGTTTGTTGGTTTTTGGGATCATTACCACCAAAGTTTCATTTACATCCTCTATGCTTCTTTCCCCTTTCCACCACCCCTTAATGTAGCTATCCACGTCTTGACCCACGATATTCTAGTACTTTTGGTAGAACATCGCTTTCATTCCATCTGGACCCAACACTTTATTGGGATGCATTTGTCTAAGGGCTGCCCATATCTCCTCATTTGTGATCTCTCTTTCCAGGTCTTTTCTTTGTTCCTCACTGATCATCATACTAATACCTCTTATTGCTTGTTCAAAGCCCGTGGGATTGCTACTCTAGAAAATCTTGGAGAAAAAATTGGTAATGATGGATTCAATATCATCTTCATGTGTTTTGTAATTCCCTTGGTCATCTTCAAGGCCCTCTATCCAGTTCCTTCTTTTTCTGTTGGATGCCTTATGATGGAAATAAGTTGTGTTGCGGTCCCCTTCCTTAAGTTCTTTGACATATGCTCTTGCTGCCCAATATTCCTCATCTTTCCTGAGCCAGTATTGAAGGTCTTTCGATATCTCTTCTGCCCTTTGAAGGAAAATTTAATTTGGTGGATGTGTCTGGACTTTCTTTAACTCGCCTTCAAGATAATGTATCCTTTTTTTCCTTTCCCCAAACTTATTTGCTGCCCACATTTTTAGCTGATCTTTGCAAGTATTTATCTTTGACTTTAGATCACCACCTCTTCTCCATGTTTCCCCTATGATATTTTCGCAATCTGCCTCTCCTGCCCACATGGGCTCAAAGGCAAAATACTTTCTTCTCCTTCTCCCTTTATTTTCTCTATTCTCAGCTATCATGATAATAGGACCGTGATCAGACTCATAGATAGGCAAATGAATGACTTTGCAGTGGCTAAACATATCCCTCCACTTGAGCTCCGGGAGGTATCTATGGAGTCTTTCTTGCACAAGAGTTCTTTCAGACATCCCTCATCTCCAAGTGTAGATGTTTCCTTCAAAGCCAAGGTCCACCAATTCACAGTCATCAATGGTGTCCCAAAAATTTTGCATGACCTTTTCCTCTCTGAGAGGTCCACCTTTCTTTTCAGAATTTGATACTATCTCATTAAAATCACCAAAAAAGAGAATCGGCTCCTCAGCCTCTGCTTTTAGCCTCCTCATTAAATCCCACGTCTTTGATTTGCTCTGCTGATCTGCCCACCCGTATATCCCAATGGAACGCCATGTAGCCCCTGTCTCTTTATCTTTTACTAGACTGGTAACATGTCGGTTAGAGTAGTTGAGTACCTCCACCTCAGCATCTCTCTACCAAAATCCAATACCCCCTGCCCGGCCCGTGCTAGAGATGCACAAACCATCTTTGTAGCCACAACTTTTTTGTACCCCTTCCAGATTCTTTCCAGCAATCATAGTTTCCATAATGAAAACTATATTCGGGTGCTCTCTCCAAACCAACGATCGGAGAGCAGTGCACGTGTCAGGGTCACCCAATCCCTGACAGTTCCAGCTGAAGAGTTTCATTGTCCTTCGCGGGATTGGGCATTGACTATCTCTGCTACTTGGGTCTCACAGACCCTGGTTGAGTTAGAGTCACCCGTTGGAATTTGTCTTGCCTTCTCCTCGCACGTTCCAATCATAGGTGCATCATCCAGCTCCATGTCGCACCAGTCTGATTTCTTGTCACGTTTCCCTTTCCTTTTTTCCCACACCACGTCCTCTTCTGGGATGCCAAGTCGGGCACCTCTACTCATCTTATACACCCAGGGTTGATGTTTCTTCTTTGCTCGAGTTGTGCTTGCACCTTGTTTTTGTTTTAGTCCCATTGCCTTCTTTCTTTGTGCTCTAGTGATGGCACGATGATCCCCCTGTGCTTTGGTTATGTGACATCCACCTTCATGCTGGTGTTGTAAAGTAGATGTCTTTGATCGGGCAACGTCAGCAGTCATGCATTTCCCCTCACCAACGTGTTGCTTAGGTATCATTCCATCCGCCTCTCCATCAACCTCTTCCTCATGGACGGTTGGTGCAGCTTCATCGATGAGGACCCGATCGTGTCGTTCTCCCTCTATACCCACGTAACGCTCCGTCCACTTCCTACTGTGACTCTTACCCGCCCCCGTATCCCCCACAGCCTCCTCAGTGTCACGCCCAGATTGGCATTGTATTGCAGGCACTCGACTCCCGTCTTCCTCCATCCCCTCTGCCCTCGAGGTGCTCCGCCACTCTCCCCCAACACTGCCCCCGCCCCCTGCCGGATAGCTTCTTCTAGGTGTCCTCTACCCCCTGCCGCCTCCCCGTCAGTGGATCCCCAAAGGCACAGCGTGCCTCCGTCATCCCCCCCCGCTTCATACCGCCCTCGCTCACATCAAGCCCGTCTCCCTACCCAACGCCCCTCACCATCGTCCCGACGCTGCGCCCCTCATGACGGCGCGTAGCCACCTCGTGACGGTGTGTAGCCACCATTTCCTTGCCCCTTCTGGATATTCTTCCCTCTGCAACGTCCCCCAATGAGGCCTTCGTGCCGCTCGATGCATCCCCGACGCCATGCCACGACAAGGTTTGAGTTGCACCCGCTGCCCCACTACTACTGCATTTCTCTGGATACCTCTCCACGGATCCACTATGGACATGGCTTCCCTATTGGGACGACGTCTCCTGGCTCTCCCTTCTAAAGTAGAGTTAGCACCGTGCTGGCCTGGTTTGGCCATCGTTGTCCTGGTCTAGCCGTCACTTCTTCCACAGTGACGCCCGCAACCAATTTCCCCAACATTGCACTTGGTCCTGCTCAGCGACGGTGCCCTGGCAGTCCTTGTCAATGTGCCCCAACACCCCACACAGGAAGTAGAAATTGGATAGATGTTCATACTTTACCTCTACCTCCACGATGTTGCCCCCTTTCACCCTGATCTTCAAGGCCCGCTTCAACGGTTTGGTGACATCGAGAAGGATCCTGACGCAGGTGGATGCGTCCCACCCCGAGCCGTCGGCGTCCACCTTGGTCACGTCTTCAACCCGTCCAACAATCTCTCTAACAGTAGCTTCCCCTCGATAGCCTAGAGGGAGGCCATATAAACGTATCCAGAAAGGACTCCTTGTAATGGTAACCTGCCCCGGCTGCTCCTCTTTGCAGATCTCTTTGAACATCAAGAGGCGGTCGTCAAAGTGCCAAGGGGATCCATCAATAACGCGTTGCCTATCGTGCCAATGAGTAAACTAGATAATGAAGATTTCTCATTCCAATTGCTTGAACTCAACCTTCTTTTTAAGACTCCATGCCTACGTTAACGTGCGCTCCAATTCTCGGAAGTTATAGGTGTGATCCGTCAATAGTGTTCCTACCGACGCCAACTCCGTATGATCCTCCTCGTCGTCGCTGCCCACTGGTTGAACATCAATGGGCTCCTCCTCCTCATCCGATAATCGAAGACCTGCATACCTATCCACTAGCTCTGCCACCATCCGGGGACGAGACCAGAAGATAAACCAGCGCTTGAACCTGCAAGAGAAAGGAACCCTAGGTGGGTGGGAAGACGTCCACTGCTCCTAACCCTAATCGCTAGAGGCGACGGGCAGTGAGGGGATGGGTATAAATGAGTTTTTCAGATGAATAGTCAACAAATTTCATGAAAGATCTGTGTATGCTTTGAGTGAAAGAATAAGACTAGGAGCCTCACTTGCTATGAAAAACAATTTTCCTATAGGTTTGGTTCATGTTTTGGTATCTCATAGAAACGATACTGCCTCAATTACAAGAAAGAGTCTTTGTGTTTGTCATAATGAGCACTTTTACAGTGGCACTTACAACATTAGATGATGTTGGTTCCTCATTGATTGTTGATGATGTATTAAATGATAAGTTTTTCTCATAGTTCTTAGGAGAGTAGTCAAGAAAATTACTAGTAGTATTGGTACCACTATAATGTTGTGGTTTACTATTTGGATATGGTAAAGATTTGGATGTGTTTGTTGCATGGGGTTTCCAAAATTTGAGCTTCTTGCAATTTTGGGATCTAAGGTGAAGGATACATCAGTCCTATAATCAAAAGTGTAGTAGAAATTGTTTGTAGGACTCCAGCATTGATTAAGACCCATTGTAGATTGACCTTGCTTAGATGAAGGACATACTGACAGATAAACAAATTTAATGTAGAATTCATGTGAGCGGTGTAGATTCATCATTACCCAAATGATATGTAGTGAAATTCTCACATTTGTTAACATGATGTGATTTTATTAAGGGCCTCATCTTTCAACATGATTTTATAATCATTGTAATTTACATGGATTTTGATAATATTAACTAAGTGGGTGTTTTTTGATCAATCATGATCAGTAAAATGATGAGGTTGAGATGACATTTATGTAATGTCCATCATCGGCCTCAATATCCTAATTGGTTGACCCTCATCTTCTCTGGTGATTTATTATTCTTGTTTCCTTAGATTATAAGGTGTTTACAATGTAGTCTAGGAATGTGTCATGTGCTCCCTCCTATCTTTGGAAGTCATACCACATGATGTGGATGGTGTCCTTAGGAAACAATTTGATGATTTTATCCATACCTTGAAGTCGCATGGCATCTTTAGTGTAAACTTTATGGATGATGTAATCCCCTTGTCATTTAGGATTGAGCTTACCTTGGGTGTGTGGGTTCATTTACATGTATAGTATGAGGTCTCCTTTTTGGGGAGTGTGAGGGTGCACCTTCTTGGAAAATGATTGAATCTTCTTGATGGGTAGAATTCAATGTGGTGTCACTAGTATAGAAACTACCTCTTGTTTCAGTTAAAATGACCCTATAATGTCGATTTCTTATCAACAACTAAGTAAGTGACACTACAATCATAGTTCTAAGATGTTAGTTCTTTGGGGACGCACAAACTAGAGACAAAGATCCAGCCTTAGTTGCTATGATAAAAGAAACTGACATAGGTATGAGTTTGAATCATTGGTTGTAATGCCATACCAGGTCACATGTGTAACTGGTAAAGGTTCCTGATTCGTTAGTTGATTAAACAAACCAATATTGATTGAGCATCCAAGTGGTTGGTTGCATCATATGAAAGCAATAATTAAGTGATACAGTGACAGTTACATCAAAAAAATTGATGACTATGACCGTGTTGTCCAGCATGGCCACTCTTCCCAGCATGACACTTTTAATGTACTCCAATAATGTAAATTTTAGTCCTAAAATTGATGACTCATACCTACACTATTGGGTTTTTTGTGTCAACTAATGAATAAGTTTTATTTTATTTTAAATAGCTAGTTTGCAGACTTGTTGTATGGCTATTCAGCAGGATGCAAAACCTACATTTCATAACTAAAATTTTGAACTATAGGTTCCTTCTTGTGTTCATCTTAACAATAGGCTAACAGACCTGCAAAACCTATAATAACTAATATAATCCACCCACATACAAGATCCATCCTCCAATTCCATTATATATATACACATAATTCTTTTCATTCATATTCACATCCATTCACACACATGATACTTCATTCACATATGCACCAATTCCATTCTCATGACATGTAGAAACACAATTCTCATTGTATACATACATTTCACATTCACCCACATGTATATATATTCAATATTCACATATACACCAATAATTTACTCGCATCAAATTTTAAGTTTCTAGAAATCATAAGCACCACATGTATGTAGAAATAATGACACTAAAGCTTAGAAAACTCAATCTTCATCCCAATAAAATTCAAAGTTCACATCCTTAATGATGGCTTGTACCCATTGTTCTCGTATCTCATATAGCTATTCTATCGTGTAGGGACATTTTGTATCAAGCACCTACAAAGATAATGGCATATATAATTAAAAAGTTTGATAATTTAATATTACCAAATCATATTATTTACTTATGATGATTAAGACTATATATATAGATTACATTTTGTATGCTGTTGATGTGAAGTGCCCCATATCTGACAATCATGCTCATATACTGCATCACACAGTATCTTCATGCCCAACCATTGTCTTGTATAGACATTATAAATTTCAACATACAAAATGTTATTAAATAAAATTATGAATATTTGGCATAAATATGCATTGGATTCAGAAAACTACATCAACATTCTGTCAAATTATCACTTTCTTTTTCTTGTCCACCTTTCCTTCAACCTTTTTGAAATCTTTTAAAGCCCTATACGTTAATGTAAAACATTGAATTGCATTAGTAAATAGTCATGTAATAACATATGTTAATGGATATAAATATAAAAATTTACTCCACTGAATAAGTCCTTTCTCATCTCGTGTTCCCCACTGTCCACTTCATCATCCTTAGGATCTACACAATACACAATTAACATCACAGGGACAATAACCAGCAACACCAAATGGTTATTCCCGATTGAAAAATGGCAAACAAAATAAAACTCATCATTCACAATGAAATGTAATTCTTAAGTCAAAATTATAAGAAACATAACTAAAATTATTCAACATTGAATGAAGCTATAAACCCACTCTTATTTGCTTTACCAAAATAACTAATTGTGGTAGAGCAATATTTGTTAACATATGTTAACTACTAAACTACATGGCTAATCAATGATGGAAATAGAAATGCCACATGGGGCAGTGTGAACTCTACAAACACCCTATGTAAGTAGCTATAAAACATATGTCATGTATGCACTAATATATAAGAAAATAAATCAACATATATAAAATGATGTATTTAGCTATATAAGATCTCACCATATCCAAAGTTGTATCATAGATGTAATCAATCAAACATAAGTAAACATCTCTACAATATCTTGCAAAAATATAATAGTACCATGAGGTTGACCTACAACGTCCTCTTCAATATGGACCATCATAGGCGACCCTTTCTCAAAGTTGACTATCCATACTACCAACCCCATGTAATTAGGACCTAACAAGTTGAATATGTCATTTGCAAGACAACCAGGTATATGTATATAACACCATTAGAGTTCTGCTCTGGCGATCTAGGAGACGACCCAAGGTTCTTGGAGAGGGGGATCTCTCCCCCTCGCCTCCCACCCTTCCCTTCCTTCCACCATCTTGCCTTCCACCTACGCTTCAGCTTGGATCATGGCCACCGCTACGGTAGTCCCTAGACCTACAACCAACAAGGAGACCTTTGGATCTTCATCTGCGGCCACCGCAGTGTTGATCCCTGGATCTTCATCCGCCAAGGAGGCTACTGGTTCTTCATCCACAGAGAATAGGTGTGTGTGGGCCCATGTCCTCAAAGGATCAGATACCTTCAAAGAGTATGACTATCCACCACCAGAGAAGATTGAAGGTAAAAGGTTCGTCACTATTGATGAAGCAACATATGAGGCGATGGAGAAATCGTGGGAACACACTACCATCCTTTATGTAATGGGAAAAAGACCATATTATCATCATCTTCTAGCCTGGATCAAACAGATGTGGAAACCCAAGGGTGGTTTCGATCTATACTCAAAGCCTGACCAATTCTTTCTCCTGCGATTCAACATAGCGGAAGATAAGAAGAACATGATCGAAAGCGACCCCCGTTGGTTTGATGGTCAACTTGTGATCATCAAAGATTACAAAAATAGTGATGATCTTATCAAGGACAGATTCAACAACATCCCAGTTTTGATCAACATCCCTAGCATGGGCAAGAACTGGTCACATCATGCCATTGGCATAGTGGCCAGTGGCATTGGGAAACTTCTAAGAATTGACTACCGATCTATTGCTAGTGAATCCTTGGGAGAAGCTCGTGCACTTGTTGAGGTTGAAGCTGATGAACCTCCTACTGAAGAGGTATGGGTTAATATCCCTAGACGTAAGCCATTGGCGGTTGCCATTACATATGAACATATGCCCAAGAGATTTCCAGACTGCAAAGGATTTGGACATAATGCAGACGACTGTCCAATGAAGCCCAAAGCCATTCCACCAAAACCAATGCAAGATTCTAGAGTTTGGAAGGTAGTCGGCAGCAAGAGGAACTCTTCACGTGAGATAGGAAAATCCTCGAAGACACCTGTGATCTCGGTTAGCAACAGATTCGCTAACCTGGAGACTGAAGAGACTATGGAAACACCTGATGTCCAAGGCTCTTTAGCAGATTTGGTTAACCCGACAGTGGTTGTGGAGAGTGTTGCTGATGTGGTGGCCTCTACAGTCAATGTGGTGACCTCTTCCTATGTTAACACTATGGTGGCCTCCACGTCCAATGATGATATTACAACCAATCCCACTGAGTCGGGAAACAAGAAGTTATCATCTACTTCTAAAGCTGCAACAGCAGATAGTCCTGTTGGAGAGGGGTCTTCATATCCTTCTATTTACACTGATAAAGAAGATGGTGAAATCTTCAGTACTCCATGGAAGAGGACATACAAGAATGCTAGAGTGAGTGGGTCACGTCGTACCTGATCCTTTGGTAGGGTTTATTAATGACAATCTTCATGACCAATGTATCTGGTTCAGGGAAACCACACAAGAAAAGAGAAGTTAGAAGAGCTATTCGTGATTCTAAAGCTACCATTGTTGTCCTTGTTGAAACCAAAATCAGGCATTACATGAAAGCATCAACTGAGAAGCTTCTTCTAAATGGTTGGAGTTGGATTACTAATCATGATAAAGATCCAATTGGGCGTATCTGTGTAGGATGGGATCCCAAATCTTGGGATATTAACTTATAACATATGGATGATCAACAAATCACCATGACTTGCAAAAATAAAGGTGTCCTTCTTTTGTTTCTTATAGCTATCTATGCTAGGAACCTTGTACATGACCGTATTCCTTTATGGAGTACACTTGAGTCTTCTAGCCCTAACATCACTGACCCTTAGTTAGTGATAGGTGACTTCAACAACATCCACAAAAGAGAAGAAAACGTTGGTGGTCGTGAGGTTCCCTCACATATACTCAGTTTGTTTAACACTGCCATTGACAACTGCAATCTAGTTGAACTTCTGACAGTAGGTAATGAGATCTACACTTGGCATAACAAGCGAGGAGCTGCCAAATGCATTGCTTGTAAACTTGATTGTGCCTTAGTCAACGAAGCATGGTTGAGAAAATTTCATGGCACTAAGACAAAGATTAAAACTTGTGCTTTCTCAGATCACTCCACCATTAACGTCGATCTTATTAAGATGGTTAGGAAGAAAAGATCTTTATTCTTTCTTAATTTTTGGATGGACTGGCCTGGCTGCCGTGAACTTATCAAAGATGCTTGGTCCAAGAAGGTCGATGGCAACTCTCTTTTCAGTTGGTCAAAACTAAACTCAAAAGATGGTCAAAGGAGTTCGTCAATCTAAAAAATCTGATTGCTAAAGAAACCATGGAAATGGATGACATTTCCAAATCTCTTAGAAGGAATTCTCTTGATATAGAGCTCATCCAGGTTGAAAAGATCACTTATGATAGACTGGAGCTTCTATCCAAAGCTAAAGAAAAGTACTTCTGGCAATGTAGCTGTCTAGATTGGATAGCTAATGGTGAAAAAAACACCAAGATATACCACTCTACAATCAAAAGAAGAGATGCTATCAATACTATAACCGAGCTTTTTGATGATGCAGGTAACAATATCAATGGTGAGCAGGAAATTGCAAATGTAACTCTTCAATTTTTTGAAGGACTATGCAACCAACCCAATGATGATCCTGCTTCTAATAGCAATCCTTTTATAGATTATGAATGGTCCAAACTTGTCAATGAAGAAGACAACGAAGCTCTATGCAAAATTCCTAATTTTCTAGAGATCAAGGAGGCTGTTTGAGAAATTGGTCCTAACAAAAGTCCTGGACCGGACAATTTCAATGAAGTTTTCTATAGATCCAATTGGAGCCTCATTAGTTCTGATCTAACTAAAGTTGTTCAATGGTTTTTCAGTGGTGGTAACTTGATTCGCAAAGTGAACCATGTTTTGTTTGCCCTCATTCCAAAAAAGGATATGGTCTCCTCTCCTGCGGATTTCCGTCCTATATCATGTTGTTCAATGCTCTACAAAATTATGGCCAAGATTATTACTAGAAGACTTGCTCTGGTACTTCCAAGAATCATCTCTATCAATCAAGGCACATTCGTTAATGGTAGAAGCATTGAGGGTTGTTCCATGCTAGCTTTGGAGTTCACCCTAAACTTTAACCATAAAAATGGTTCTCCATCAACCTGTGTCAAGCTTGACATTACGAAGGCTTTTGATATTGTTCCCTGGTCATATCTGTGGGATGCTCTACATGGATTGGGGTTCAATGACAAATGGATTTCCATGATCCAACCGTGCATTCAAACACCATCGTTTTCCCTCTTGCTGAATGGTAGCTTGATTGGATTCTTTAGAAACACCAATGGTCTCTGTCAAGGGGACCCATTACTATTGCTATGGAAGGTCTTAGTAGAAGAATTAACAAAGCACACCAGTTAGGTCTACTCAAATCCTTCACTGTCATACACACAAGAGTCTTGAGCCATTTGCTATTCACCGATGATGTTCTGATCTTCACACAAGGATGAGCACATTCTCTGAAAAATCTGAAGCTGCTACTTCTTGACTATGGAAAGACCTCAGGCATGAAATATAATCCAAATAAAACCCATTTGTTTATGTCGAAATCATGCAGAGATAAGGACAGACTTGTCTCCATTCTGGGCATCTATAGGGGGGAATGGCCTACAAAGTACCTAGGATTTCCCTTGGCTGGGGGTAATCTCAGGCGCATACATTTCCATGGTTGCCTTGATAAGCAAAGAGACATGATTTCTAGATGGCCTGGATCGAAGATTGCTATGGTAGGAAGATTAATTCTCATCAACCATTGTTCTATGGGATTGATAAATTACTGGCTTCACAAAGGAGAGGTATCTTCAGTTGCTCTTCATAGAATGGAAATCATGTTGGCTGACTTCATCTGGTGCAATCCAGTCCACGCGGCCTCATGGACCAAACTTGCTTATCCAAGAACTGAAGGCGGCCTCAACCTCAAGAACCTTAATGAGTTGGCAGATTTCCACCTCTCAAAAGGATCAAAAAGTTGTTGCACAGTGATTCGATATGGAGCATATGGATGAGGAGTAGATACGGGTCCAATCTTGGCGTCCAACCTCCACACACATGGGGTTACTCTACTACTTGGAGAAGAATGGTGAAGTTGTGGTCACAGTTCACCAATTTAGATGACAATCTACTTTGGGAAAGTTGTCACCAAAAAGCAAATGCAGATAACGCTTTCAAGAATCTTTGGTTCAAATATCATCGGCCTAGATGGAGTCTAACCTGCTTTCGAGTTCTTAAAAATATCTTGCCCACCATGGACCATATCAAAGTTTGGTACCCCAATGTGAGTGACATCTGTTGTCTATGTAGGTCGTCAATTGAGAGTGTTGGTCACCTATTTGGCAATTTCTCCTATTGGAAATATATTTGGGGACGCGCTCAACTCAAACTCAATGTCAGATTGCCCTACAACATATATGAATGTCTGAGGGTCACATGCTCAAGAGGAAGAGGGACTGCTCTGGAAACAATGATCCTTTGGACAATCACTGGATGCGTCCATATCATTTGGCAAGAGAGGAACAATAGGAAGCATGGGATACAAAATAAAGACTACCTTCTTCTGTTCAATACAATTGAAAGAGAAATCAAATTTCTCTACAATATGCATAAAGAGAAACTAGCTAATATATCCCCTATTGTAATCAGGAATTGGGAACTATAACCAATTCTTTGCAATTCTTTTTGATTTCTCATGTAAGCTATAAGTTATAGCTTGTACATTTTTCCCTTTTATAGGGTTGGAAATATATTTACCTAAAATTTCCAAAAAAGGTATATGTACATATATATATATATATATATATATATATATATATATATATATATATATATATATATATATCAGAAATTATCAGAGCCATGTAACAATCCAAAACACGAAGATGAAATTAGATATGAATATAACAAGTTAGAAAATTTATATAATAACATATATGAAGCTTTAGATTTAGAATTTGAAGTAAACATTGAATAATATGTATAAGAAATTAAGGTCCATGAAAACCATTCAAAAAATTTTCAAAAGATTCAAGAAATGATAGTAGAATTACAGAGAACAATGGAATATCTATATGAAAAACAAAATAACGAATGTATATCAAAAATAAATCCATTCCAAACAAGTGGAAATGAAATAAGCTTATGCCCTCTTTAGATAGAAGAAACAGATGACTTTCAAATTGAACAATTAGAAAATAAATATTTAGAAGCCGAAGTAGAAGAACTAGATAGTTTAAGTCAATAAATTGTAAGATTAACGGAAAAAGTCAGAACTATAAACATGAAACCTATACAGGAAGAGACATCTGGAAGTCAAGTAACCATGCCTATTCCTATAACGGTCCATAGCGGACAAGGCAGTAGAAATGAAACACCAGAACAACCAGGAGCTAGATACTGGTCAGATCCTAGCTTTAGAAGAAAACCTACTGATAGGAATAGATACGAAGGAATAAATTGGGCATCTAATAGAAGACCAAGTAATATTACTCTATAAACCCCAGTTGATTATATGAATCAAGAATATATTAGTGCAAACGAAATTTATTTAAATCTAAATTGTGTCAGAAATATTGACGAAGCTATAACAAGATGGGCGAAAGCCACATATTTATCAATAACATCACAAAGTTATGATATTGAAACAACATCAAGATTTTGTCATTTAACCTTCCAAGGAATCGTAACAGATTAATGGAAAGGATTAACTGGTAATGATAAAGAAGCAGTAAAAGGAGCAGCAACTACATTAGGTCAAGTGGTAAATAACTATAAAAATGAGTTACGAAGAGAATTTTTAGGAGAAACATGGAATGTAAGCAGAGATGTAGAAAAAGAAAAAGAAAAACAGAGACTTACCTTTTTACTATATAACCTAAAATTCTGTGATATGTGCCGAATAGATGAATATATATGTAAATTTCAGGAATATTTCTATAAAATATATGATAGAACAGATAGAGAAAATGTTACCAATAAAAGTCTACTAAATTTATTTTATACAAAAGTGCCTGACCCTTGGGGATTTAAAGCAATGTAATTATACCCTCAATATATTGGACAAAGAGCAGACACATTAGGAGGACGAATAGAATTTCTAAAAATGAAATTAGAAGAATGGTGTGTTGAAGCTACACTAAGTAGAAAAATAAATAAAGTGGTAAAACAGAGACTTTGTTGTTCACAATTAACCCATCCAATAACTATAGGATGTGAGCCAATAAGGTATAATAGAAGAAATAAATATAAATTTAAGAAGAGAAAAAGGTTTGGATTTAAACCTAAACCAAAAAAAAATATTACAAAAGAAAGAAGAATTATAGTAAAATATAAAGAAACCAAAAGAATGTAAATGCTTTATATGCCAAGAAATAGGACATTATGCCAATGAATGTCCAAAAAGAGGATCTAAGAAAATTAACCAAAAACAATTCGAAGAAATTATAGAGGAAGAACTTTCTGAAATAGAAAACATTCAAGAATTTGTTCAAATAACAGACGATGAACAATCAGATGGATCGATCTATTATTTCTTAGACACAGAATCAGACTGAAGAAGAAATAATAGATGAATATCAGGAAGAAGTAGGAAATTTCTTGCAAGAAGTATTAATAGATAGAAAATTATTCAATAGAATAAGAAATACCGAATTAAGATTAGAAAATTCTGATGCATTTAGAACATCTCTCTTTGAAAAGATTACTCAAAGAAAACATATTTTCTATTATGGAATAACTAATAGAGAAATTCCTATGCAGATAGAATACACTAGAAATAGAATAAATATACCTTTACTTCGAAAAGAAGACCAGATGAGAAAAATGGAAAAAATAAAAGATAGATCTAAAATAGGATGGATTCACATAGGAGCTATTCAAATGATGATAAAAGCAACCTTTAGGGAAGGAATAGATTCACCCATAAATGTTGTATTTATAGATAATAAAATTAATGATAGAAGAGATGCTACGTTAGGAATATTACAAGGAAATCTTAGTCATCAAAAACTAATCTTTAATATTTATCCAAAGATAAGTGTAAACATTAGAGATAATAATATAAACAAAACCTTAAGTCTAATACAAGATTTTCAAAGAATAGAATTCATGAAAAAAGGATCCATTCCTTACTCAATAACATATATAATAAGCTATTCTCTTAGCAATGCACATCACTCTAAAAATTTTGAAGATAAAGATATTATAATGCTTCCTAATATATTTAAAGATATAGGAAATATCACAACGCCAGACATAATTTCAGAAATAGAGATACTAGAAAATATAAATATAGATGTCTCAGAAAAACCCTTGGTAACAGATAATAAAATCCCAAGAAGATTACGTTATGAGGGAAATCAGTTACAATTAACAAATGAAGATAGAATAGAAGAAGCTAGAGCAAGCACTGATAGATATAATGGAAGACTAAGACCAATATTAAGAAATTTGCAAAGAACAACAAGTTTAAGAATTCTAGCAGACAATAGAAATGCTAGAAACTATAAATTATATGGAAAATATTTCAATGGACAAGAATGGAATATGACTACAATACTAATAGATTCAGGAGCAGGAGCCTCATTTATCCAACAAGGAATGATACCTTATATATAAAAAATACCCATAGGATCACCTTATGCAGATACGAATTTTGATGGACAAGAATATGAAATTACACATCAAGCCATAGTTCCAATTGAAATACAAGATATACAAATTTACATAACACTCTATGTACAATCAGACAGTCATAATGATGAATATAAATTATATTAGGAATGAGTGCACTACAAAAAATGGACCATTTTCATTACAAAGTGAAGGACTATATTTTACACATAATAACCAAGAGTATTTTTGGAAAAAAGAGAAGGACTAGTATATATAGTGTCTATATAGTAGCAGGAATTGTATATGAAGAATACAAAATAGAATATTTCCATGCATTCCTAGATACAGGTGCAGGGACTTGCATTGCCTGAAGACAATGCTTTCCTAAAAACTATATCACAACACTACCTACATTATATGGAAAAGATTTTATAGGAAAAAGACATGCGCTAACCCATGGAGTTAGAAAACCTAAAATTATTTTAGGAAATTATATAGTTACATGTCCACCATTTTATACTCCCGAAAATGCACAACAAGACATATTATTAGGAAATGATTTCACACAAAAATTTAAATTATATATACAACACCAAAATTATATTCAACTATTGACACCCTCTGATCATTGGATTACAGTAAAAAGAGTTCAAAAAGCATATAAAAGAAACAAATTTAATTTTCGCAGCAAACGTGGTGATTATAATACAACTGAACAGAAACTAATAAAACAACCAATAAAAGGACGAATCATTACACAACTCAATATATATGATATTGAAGTATTATTTGAAAAGAACTATAGTGATAATCCATTAGCCCTTTGGAATATTAGTCAAGAATGGGCTAGAATAGAACTAATTGACAATACTAAAATAATCAGAGTAAAACACATGAGATATAATCATGTTGACATTGAAGAATTTAGGACCTAATTACAGGAATTAGAAACATCACAATTAATACAAAAATCAAAAAGCCCTCATTCTAGTCCAACATTCATGGTAAGAAAAAATGTAGAAATTAAAAGAGGAAAAGCTAGAATGGTAGTAAATTACAAACAACTAACTCAACATACCAAGTTTGATGGATATTTTCTTCCACACAAAGCGACTTTAATAAATATGACAAGAGGAAAAATATTTATTCAAAATTTGACTGCAAATCAGGATTCTTTCAAATAAGACTAGATGAAAAAAGTATACCATTAACAACATTCAGTACTCCACAAGGACATTATGAATGGACAGTAATGCCTTTCGGATTAAAAAATGCTCCACAAATATACCAAAGAAGAATGGATAAGGTATTCGAACCTTATAATTCCTTTTGTCTAGTATATGTAGATGATATTATTATAGAAGTAAAAGTGAAGAAAAACATTACAAACATCTGCAAATATTTTCCCTTCTTTGCCAAAAGGCAGGAATAGTATTATCTAAGAAAAAGATAGAAATCTGTAAATCTAAAATAGAATTCTTAGGATTAAAATTAGACTCAAGCAGAATAGAATTGCAGGAACATATTGTCGAGAAAATTTTTATGTTTCTAGAAAAAATAGAAGACAAAAAACAACTACAAAGATTTTTAGGATGTCTAAATTATGCAGAACAATTTATCGAAAATTTGGCAAAATTAAGAAATTCTTTACAAAAACAATTAAAGAAAAATGCTATCTTCCTTATGACAGAAGAACTTATAAATCATGTTAGATTTATAAAATAAAAATGCAAAAATCTACCAAGATTTGACCTCCCTTTAGAAGGAGATGACTTAATAATAGAAATTGATGCCTCAGAAGAATTTTGGGGAGCAGTCTTAAAGAAAAAAGATGAACAAAAAGAAAAAATATACAGATATACATCCAGAACGTTTACCGACCCAGAAAAAAGGTATCACTCAAATGAGAAGGAATTACTAGCATTAAAAAAGGGAATTAAGAAGTTCTCTTATTTCTTGTTACCTAAAAAATTCTTAGCACGAGTAGATAATACCCAAGTAAAAGCTTTCATTAAAAATAATCTACCATCTACACCAAAATATAAACGACCAAGCAGATGGCAGACATTTTTTGCAGAATATATTTTTGACATAGAAGTTATTAAAGGAGAAACTAACTTTCTTATAGATTTTTTATCAAGAGAATACAATGGAGCAAGTTGAAAAGAAACTTGCAGAATTAGAAGCTCGATTACAATGTAATTGTAATCTGTTACAAGACAATTATGTAGAATTAATTGAAATGATTTAAAAATAGGATAAAATTATTGACAATATAGAAGAAAGGAAACAAGATATTGCAGGAATAATTGTAGATCTGAATTTCTTCAGGAGAGAAATACAGTAGAAAGGATCAGAAACAACACAGATGGATAAAGCGATAAGAAAAAGGCCAATTGATATATCCCTCCAAATTTGTGATTCAATCAGTAGCCAAAAAACTACTGAAAATACAATCCTAATGGCAAGAGAAAGCAGCTTTAAAACTGCCAAGACCAGCTTTACAGCTGAAAATATTATCTTTTCAGAGAAAGATGATAGCCAAATGGTAAGAAGAAGATTTCAAACTACAATTTCCTCAGAAAATAGTTCCCACCTAACAGTAGAGAATACGATCTCTTCGAAGAATGAATCATGCGATAAAGCATATAATATAAAACTGATGCCCGAAAGAATATTTAAATTCAGGGTATCTCAGAGTGAGCAGGATTATGACCTACAATTGAACCTCACGGAGTTCTTAACAAAAAATGAAAATGAATACAGATCTCTATTAGAGATTGTTTACAATCTCAAAACAACAGAGACTTGTGTTCCAGATCATACGGGAATTTATCCCAGAATCAATTTTGACAAAGGAGCTGATCCAAGAATTCTTAAAGACTATTTCAGAATTAGAGCAGCAAATTTAATATATTTGAGCCATGACCTCGGAGAAATTCAAGGGCTGCCCCAAGAAATTATCAGAGCAGTCAGAGAATTTAAAAGTAATAGCCCACTAGTAACACCTACTAGTGAAATTTATATCAGGATTTTCTCAGCATATGAAGATTGGGAAAAATTAAAGAAGTTTAATCCAGGTCAGGGTATCTTCCCCAGAATACGTCAAAGAAATAGAAGCAAGTTACCGAAAAGAATTTGAAGGAAACAAAGTCAACAAAGAATTTGTTGAAACGAGGAGAGCTCTGGGACTAAAAGTTCTTTACCAAGTATTAGAAAAATTAATCAACAAAAACCAAAGTTGGCTACACAAAGCCTCAGAAAATATAATTATTCTTTCTAATATAAGAAGAATTAATATATCAACAAAAACCAATCTAGAAAGGTTTCTAAAAAGGAAATAATTTCACACAAAATTTTAAATTATATATATAACACCAAAATTATATTCAACTATTGACACCCTGTGATCATTGGATTACAGTAAAAAGAGTTCAAAAAGCATATAAAAGAAACAAATTTAATTTTCACAACAAACATGGTGATTATAATACAACTGAACAAAAACCAATAAAACAACCAATAAAAGGACGAATCATTGCACAACTCAATATACGAGATATTGAAGTATTATTTGAAAAGAACTATAGTGATAATCCATTAGCCCTTTGGAATATTAGTCAAGAATGGGCTATAATAGAACTAATTGACAATACTAAAATAATCAGAGTAAAACCCATGAGATATAATCTTGTTGACATTGAAGAATTCAGGACCCAATTATAGGAATTAGAAACATCACAATTAATACAAAAATCAAAAAGCCCACATTCTTGTCCAGCATTCATGGTAAGAAACCATGTAGAAATTAAAAGAGGAAAAGCTAGAATGGTAATAAATTACAAACAACTAAATCAACATACCAAGTTTGATGGATATTTTCTTCCACACAAAGAGACTTCAATAAATATGACAAGAGGAAAAAATATTTATTCAAAATTTGACTACAAATCAGGATTCTATCAAATAAGACTAGATGAAAAAAAGTATACCATTAACAACATTCAGTACTCCACAAGGACATTATGAATGGACAGTAATGCCTTTCAGATTAAAAAATGCTCCGCAAATATACCAAAGAAGAATGGATAAGGTATTTGAACCTTATAATTCCTTTTGTCTAGTATATGTAGATGATATTCTTATAGCTAGTAAAAGTGAAGAAGAACATTACAAACATCTGCAAATATTTTCCTTTCTTTGCCAAAAGGCAGGAATAGTATTATCTAAGAAGAAGACAAAATGTGTAAATCTAAAATAGAATTCTTAGGATTAAAATTAGACTCAAGCGGAATAAAATTGTAGGAACATATTGTAGAGAAAATTGTTATGTTTCCAGACAAAACAGAAGACAACAAACAACTACAAATATTTTTAGGATGTCTAAATTATGCAGAACAATTTATCAAAAATTTGGCAAAATTAAGAAATTCCTTACAAAAACTATTAAAGAAAAATGCTATATTCCTTATGACAGAAGAACTTATAAATCATGTTAGATTTATAAAAGAAAAATGCAAAAATCTACCAAGATTAGACCTCCCTTTAGAAGGAGACGACTTAATAATGGAAACTGACGCCTCTAAAGAATTTTGGGGAGCAGTCTTAAAGAAAAAAGATGAACAAAAAGAAAAAATATGTAGATATACCTCTGAAACTTTTACCGACATAGAGAAAAGGTATCACTCAAATGAGAAGGAATTACTAGCATTAAAAAAGGGAATTAAGAAGTTCTATTATTTCTTATTACCTAAAAAATTCTTAGCACGAGTAGATAATACCCAAGTAAAAGCTTTCATAAAAAATAATCTACCATCTACACCAGAATATAAATGACTAAGCAGATGGCAGACATTTTTTGCAGAATATATTTTTGACATAGAAGTTATTAAAGGAGAAACTAACTTTCTTACAATTTTTTTATCAAGAGAATACAATGGAGCAAGTTGAAAAGAAACTTGTAGAATTAGAAGCTCGATTACAACGTAATTGTAATCTGTTACAAGACAATTACGTAGAACTAATTGAAATGATTCAAAAACAGGATAAAATTATTGTCAATATAGAAGAAAGTAAACAAGATATTGCAGGAATAATTGTAGATTTAAATTGCTTCAGGAGAGAAATACAACAAAAAGGATCAAAAACAACACGGATGGATAAAGCGACAGGTAAAAGGCCAATTGATATATCCGTCCAAATTTCGGATTCAATCAGTAGCCAAAAACTACTGAAAATACAAGCCTAACGACAAGAGAAAGCAGCTTTAAAACTGCTAAGACCAGCTTTACAACAGAGAATATTATCTCTTCGGAGAAAGATGATAGCCAAATGGCAAGAAGCAGTTTTCAAACTGCAATTTCCTCAGAAAACACTTCCCGCCTAACAATGGAGAATAAGATCTCTTCGGAGAAAGAATCACACGATAAAGCAAATAATATAAAACTGATGCCCGAAAGAATATTTAAATTCAGGGTATCTCAGAGTGAGCAGGATTATGACCTGCAATTGAACCTCACAGAGTTCTTAACAAAAAATGAAAATGAATACATATCTCTATTAGAGATTGTTTACAATCTCAAAACAACAGAGACTTGTGTTCCAGATCATACGGGAATTTATCCCAGAATCAATTTTAACAAAGGAGCTGATCCAAGAATTATTAAAGACTATTTTAGAATTGGAGCAGCAAATTTAGTATATTTGAGCCATGACCTCAGAGAAATTCAAGGGCTGCCCCAAGAAATTATCAAAGCAGTCAAAGAATTTAAAAGCAATAGCCCACTAGTAAAACCTACTAGTGAAATTTATATCAAGATTTTCTCAACATCTGAAGATTGGGAAAAATTAAAGAAGTTTAATCCAGTACATTGCATCCAAATCATGGTATCTTCCCCAGAATACGTCAAAGAAATAGAAGGAAGTTACTGAAAAGAATTTGAAGGAAACAAAGCCAACAAGGAATTTGTTGAAACCAGAAGAGCTCTGGGACTAAAAGTTCTTTTCCAAGTATTAGAAAAATTAATCAACGAAAACCGAAGCTGGCTACACAAAGCCTTGGACAATATAATTATTCTTTCTAATACAAGAAGAACTAATATATCAACAAAAATCAATCTAGAAAGGTTTCTAAAAAGGATAGAAATCGAACAAATAAAGTCAAGTTGCAGATGCCAACAAGTGTTTTGCCATCTCAGAAAGCACGAAGGAAGGATATGTCCCGCATGCCTAGACAAGATGGAAAGAGACAGCCACAGCAGCACTAGCCGCTGAAGATGAAAAAGACGTCAGCAATGACGAACAAAAGCAATAATACATCAGATACATCATCAATAATGAAAGAAAGCATTAGAAAGAAGAAGCATTCTCGAACGCACAAGTGTTCGTCAAAGAAAGACATCAAAAAGAAGATTATTCTCCACCGGACAAGTGTGCGACAAACATGTAAAGAGAAAAGAATGTAAGCATCAATGTAACCAAGAGAGCGTCTATATAAGCTCTCGAGGACCAGTAGGGGGGACACTCATAGTCGGAGAGAGTCCCAATAGAATATGTGTATACTCTAAGTCTTTCGTTCAATAAAAGAGCATCGTCTCTATTTCCCAATTCCATTCCAGATTCTATCTCAGTTCTTGATATGATTCTTGCATTCTAATTCCCATAGCGTAAGAAATAGGCTTTAGTCTGGAGATAATAATTCTTGTACTATCATAAAGAAGGAAGATTTGTGTGTGACCCGTTACACCCCCAGTTCATTTTATCTTCACTGATCGAGAGTCATATCTCCCTTATTCTATCCCGGAGGCTGTCGTCCAATTAGTCCGATCAAGCAAAGAGTGCATAAGGATGAAGGGACATGAAGGCTATAGGATGATAAGCAGTTCGAGATCTGGTATGTCCAGGTCTAAGGATTACTTCTCTTAGAAATCGTTCAGAGAAGATCGACTGACGTTGAAGATAGAAGGAAGCGAGGTGGGCAACACAGGTATACAGACTATCTTGCTCTTTATGGTACTTCGAGTATTATTATCTTCTTGCTAGAGGCTAGTTTCTTATGCTATGAACTTGATTACGTGAAGAACTTTTATTCGTATAAAATTTGAACTAAAAAAGAACATACTAAGCACCTTGTTTAAAATAAGTAATAATCATAGACAAAATGATAAAGCTGAAAAAGCATACAACACCCATAAGGGCAGCTCGAGTATGTTTTTGAAGCATGATAATATAATCAAAAAATTCTGCCAACAAAAAGTGGTATTACATATATATATATATATATATATATATATATATATATATATATATATATATATATATGTATATATATATCAATTGTCATGTATACATGTATATACAGATACAAGAGCAATGCAAATTTAGCATACATCAGTATAGAAAAATTCATCTTTGGGCCACACAACCATGCCACCTTCTACATCATCTATCGTTTTGTGCTCGAGGTGGTCATATGGCAATGTAGTCTACTTGCAAGGGTCATAGATAAGCCTTGGCATCAGCAGAACCGCATGGGAAGGAAATAGAACACCATGAATCATGTCACCTTCAATGTGTGGGTAAGTCATGCCCATTGCAACAACATATCCTTCTATAAAAGATGGCATGGCCTCAAATACTACAAATTTGCAAAGAGTGTTTTATGTATACCTAAACTCAAACATATTATGCAAATCATTATGACTATGTCATAAAAATATGTACAACAAATGTGCTAGGTGGTGGGTCTAATGGATTACTCCCAACCAACTCTGTTGCAGGGGGATCCACCTCATATGAAGAGTGGGGTGCCACATGTACTGTCTGAGTAGCTGAATGAAAAGCATCATATTGTCATATTTCTTCCTCCATTCCCTTTGCAATCATCTCTTGTACCTTTTCTTCTAAGAATCCTCCTTTCTGGGTAGATTTTCACTTATGCTCAGATGGCCCAAAGAAGGCTCTTTTGTAGAAACCAGCACCAGCAGCCCTAACATGCCCAGGATGCTCTGGGTTACCTAGAGCAAATCAATTCATCTTTTGTGTCCTCAGGGATGAACTTGCCTTGTTTCCTTTGCTCATGGAGCTCCCTCTAATCATCATCAATAATAATTGGTAAGTAAAACATAACAATCAAGGTCATGGTAAAGCATAACAATCATCAATAGTATTTTCTCTAAGAGTTAAATTTTACCATTTTTGCAGCAGCCGAAGTAGTTGCGAGGTTGGCTATTTCTCTAGATTTGGTTTGCCTGCCATCTATCCCTAGATCATGATGAGGTAGAGGTGCAAGATTAGTAGAGGACTCAAGATTCCTAGGATTAGATACTGAGAAGAAGTCACCTATAGTAGCTTTTGGCAAACATTTGCATAGAAAGTTGGACCCATCGTGTGGTTGTGCACATTATTTGCACACGTTTCTCTTTGAGCATCGCTTATAGGCTAGTTAGTCCAAAACATATGTTAAATATGTAGTACAATGAATTCATAAGAATGTATTTAAAATGAGAATCAAGGCTTAGCACTTTGAATTTTTTGGTTAGTCTCTTAGCAACAAACTCCTCCCACACCTTCTACTCAAGATAGTTCCATTACTCAGTGATGACCTTCTTCTTTTTCTCAGTGTTTTGTATGTATTCTCTTGTTAGATTTGTCCTATACTTCCTTAGTACCCTATCATAACATTGCATCACATTTTTATGATGTAGTTTTTCATCCAAGTCAAATATGTTCTGCAAAAGTTCATATACTTAATGGAATATTCATAAAAATAGAATCATAAATAGTTTTAAAAATAGATTTGTAAATGATAATATTTCACACATAGTTCCTTCCATATTAAGTGTTTCTTTCCTTGATCAACATTGTGCCAAGATTCTACATTTACATCTATTTTTTTGCGAGTTAGAACCCCTAGATATGACACAAAAGAACCACAATTCTTCCCAACATAATTTCCTTGATAATCAAACTCAACTACCAGCTTCGGTATGTTACCCCTTTTCTCTAGTAACTTGTTCATCATGGTGACACCTCTTATTTTTTCACACTGACAATGTTGCACATCAAGCTCAACAAGATCCTCAGGGTGCACATTGTCATGTTAAAATTGATAAACAGCACACATAAGTCATAAAAAGATATAACTTACAAATGTGATAAAATAATACATAACAATAAAAAAAGATAGACATTGAAAAATGCACATCTATGTAATAAACCAACACAACTTATAGCAGTGTCATGCTCATGGGGCACATTGTCATGGTGCTCATCGTTATGGTAATTATCATCACAATTATCAAACTCATGGTCTGACTCCATCTCAAATAATGTCATATTAAAAATAGTCAAACTATGAAATATAAGTGATAACGAATGTAAATTGCTTATCTAACATAAAAAAAATGCCTCTAATATTTGGATCTTGTATCAATTAACATTCCCTTGGTGTGATCTCCATGCATATATAAGTCAATGTCAGCTTCAATATTTGGTGTTGGAAAGTCGACTGACAATGGACTAGAGTCATCATACTTGTCATAGTACTCTTCTTCATCTATAGGATCTGAAATGAACTGCCTATTACCATGAAGAATAGCCAACCATTTTTCATATTCAAGATTAACAATATAAAATATTTTCTTCATCTGTGATTCGATTATGAATGGTTCACCCTTCTTGCCAATCTTTTCAAAATTCACTAATGTGAAATCCAATTTATCCACTATAACTCCTTTGGTGTTATCAACCCAATTACACCTAAAGATCAAAACTCTGAAATCTATGTAGTCAAACTCCCATATGTCTTCAATGACCATAATATGACATTTTAGCTTCATGTGGACTCTTATCCTTTGCACTAGAAAAATACAATGAAGACACTTGAAGGGGGACCCCACTATTTTAGACAACACTGTTATCATCTTGATGCTTTGTGTAATATGAAAATCCATTTATTTCAAACCCTTCATAACACATAACATTCATTTTTTATTTAAAAGTGAGGCATTTGATATTTTTAGAAACATTATTTGGTGTTTCTGGTAGTTGACGTAAGACTTTATCTTCAAATAACCTAATAAATGTCTTGTTATACTCTCTAGAAAGCCACATTGAATTGACTTGAGAATATTTTATTTTTATGAAATTGGTATGTTCGTTGATATGAAAACTCCCTTCTTCGATGTTTTGTAAAATATACAAGTGTTCTTGTTCCCATAGCTCACGACTGATTACTTTCACTCGTGCTATTATAGTCCCTTTGCTAGAATAGTCTTTAATATTCTTACCGATTACATGAGCTTCATTACTACTCATAGAGTCATTACAAAAGTCCATAACCTCCCTAGCCATATAAACATCAATAATACTACCTTCTGGTCGATAATGGTTTTGATCACCACCTTTAAAAATAGTCATGTATTGTTCAAAAGGATGCATCTCACGTAATAAAACTGGTCCCAATATTTTGAATTCTCTAGTCAAATGGACAACAAGATGTGCCATGATATCAAAGAATGAAGGAGGAAAATACATCTTAAGCTGGCACAGGGTAACAACCACTTCTCTTTGCAACTTATTGAGATTCTAAGGAACAATAACCTTCCTACATAGAGTGTTGAAGAAGAAACAAATCCTGGTGATAGCAAATCTTACATGCTATGGGAGTTTTGATCAAATTTCCATGGGAAATATTTTTTTCATTAGAGTATGAAAATCATGTTATTTAAGACATATCACTACAAATCCTTCATTGACACTAGTCTACGGATATTGGAAGAGTATCCCTATGGTACCTTAACATTAAGCAAGCACTCACAAAAAGTTTTCTTCTCCTTTCTAGACAATGTGCAACAAGCAGAAGGTAAATATATTTTTTGATTAGTACTAACTTCCTTTCTAAATTCTTTCCTTATTCCCATTTCATGTAGGTCCAATCTGGATTTGATGCCATCTTGAGCCTTATGGAGTGTATTCAACAGAGTACTAGTGACTCTATCACAGACATTTTTCTCAACATGCATGACATTGATGCAATGCCTAACTTCCAAAGAACTCCAATATGGAAGATCCCAGAATATTATTGACCTCTTCTGATATAAATATTTGTCAAGTGATTATGTATCTGAGTTGATATCTATACCATGACTAAAGAGACATATCCATCACTCATAGAACAAGGTAATTTTTGTGTATTGTTGTTGTCCTATACTATTCACAGTAATGGTCGACAACAGACATAACATGACCAAATACTTTTATTACACAGATAATATCATGTTTAGGTCCTTAACCCAAACCATATTTCATAAATTCAAAATATTCTTAGGGAATTATTAGGTTTATTCATGATTCAAATACTAAAACAAACATAATAAGTGTAATTGCCTCTTATTAATTAGTAAAATCTATTACAAAGTATCCCTTTGACAATCATCATATGATGGTTCTTGCGGCAAATAACCATCAGATTTAATGATCACTTGATTAACTTTGCCATTTACTCATTGTTCATTAAGTAAAGAGTATAGGAAACCTTATATGAAGTCCCTGTTACAGTACAAGTCAAGCATAAGAAACCTTAGAAGCTTTAGAAAGCTTCACATCATGCATGGAAGTGGACATACTTAATCCAAATCATCATTTTCTATCATAACAAGGCCACTCCCTCAAAAAGGTTCAACCTTTACCTCAAAAGGTATGCATTTCTTTGCATTTCATCAATAGATAACCATATCCATGTTTTTTATGACGTTCTCTTGAATGGTGGAAACATAAGAAGAGAATAGAATGCATACAAATGACAACTTTAAGCAAACATTGAATATTTCACAAAATTTCAGTATCATAATTTCTAGGAAACTTAGTATTCATCTTAGATCGACATGGAAACATCAGGAAAGGTAGGGATTTCAAATTTCCCTATTTTTGTCTTAGACTAGAATTGAAACATCAAGAAAGGTAGGAATTTTGAATTTTCCCCACATACAGCCCAAAAACCCAAAAAGTATCATTTTTAGGGAAAGAGCAAGTATATTCTACAATTTTTTTTGCATTATAATTACATGAATGTTTGATGTTTCCACCTTTAACCATCATACTACGGTATGGCATCCTAAATATACCCATCATACCAACCAAATAGTCCATCAAAATCACATCTTTAAGCCATTTAAGCATGCATATATAACTATTATGGTTTTCCATGTATGCTAGGTAAGCATAAAAGACAAAAGAGATGGTCATATTACTCCCCATTCATGAAGGACACGGTCTCTGGAAAGGATGAACATGATCTAAGATCCAAATACCACAAAACAACCCACTAACGACTCAATATCACCCCTCCTAGAAAAATTTAGCTTCAACTAGGCTGAACAGGGTACAAAGGAGAAACATTATCTTAAAGAAGTTATTTTTTCCATGGTTACCCATTAATAGGAAGAAGAAAAATGGTATAATAGAGGAGAAACACTATGAAAATATCAAAAAGGGTGAATATCATACATATTCTAGGGTTAAAGTCTTGTCTTCATCCTTGGATCCTCCAAAGAAGGCTTGATCACCACCATCCACACACAAACATGATAAACAGTCATGCCATTTGCCTCTCCTTTCTCCAGTAGTGTTCCAACTTCTCTACAGGACAATAATGGACCCAATGAATAATGTGTGCGAATATTTATAGACTTAGGAATGTGGAAATATCAAAACAAATACGCCCCATCAGGCTAAAAATAATGTTGAAAACCAATCTACCTCCTAGTCAAGAAATCCGTCAAACCCCTTATCGAAAAAACATTTACCTTCTTGTTAAAAATGTAATGGATACCCTCATCAAGAAATATATGGACCTCAACTCAAAAAAGTCATCAAACCCATTTCAGAAATGCCATTGACCCCCACTTAGCAAAGGCATTGATCCAACTATTAAAGTCTAGCGATCCAAGACCTACCAAGCCCTTAAATCGACTCATGCAAGTGCACAAAGGTGAAACACTATGGAAATAAAGACTTGAGCACATTATTTTTCATCATTTTAAGCACGCAAATATCACAATCATGATCTTAAGTTAAATGCTTTAGATAAATAAAATATTATTTCAAAAAATAATGAAATCAAGACAAAGAAAGTAGGATTAAAAATTAGTTATGGTAAAGGTAAGGATGGGGTCTTACATTATGGAAGCTTTTTAGAGAATTTTCAAACATATTTCTTGGGTTGGTAAGACCAAGAATTTTAGAATTTCCAAAAGATACAAAATTCCTAAATAAAAGCCTTCACAGTGGCCCGACATACAAATTGGGTTGCCATACCTTTTTGTTTAAAAAAACAAACGATCTAAAGACAAAATCTGATAAAGTAGATGATGGATTCATAAGATTCCTATTTATGATATGTTGTATGTTTCGTAAGAGGGAAATGTGGTAACCAGTGAGAACACGAAAGATATCAAATGCAAAGGGGAGGAAATTATGAAGGTTTTCTTCACATGCAACTCTTTTCTTACAAACTTTATGTGTGGCTGCATCAGAAGTTTAATGTCCTGCCTTGATGTAATCCAAACCATTCCCAGTCAATGGAGACTCTCTAGTAAGATCAATGAAAGTATGCAATCCTTCGGCCCAATCAAATATAATATGTCATATGTCTTAAGGAGTGGAGGCCATCACTACGTGTCCTTAAAAGGGAAATTGGAGCTTCTTCAAAGTCTTTAATATAAGCACAAGAATAATGTCAAAGATGTCATCTCGAATGACATCATGAAAAATCTTGAATCATGGGCAGATGCGATAATGCATTATGTGGTCACCAAAGGAATCAAGATTAGTAGAATGAAAAAGGGGGCAATATTCATTCCAGGGTATAGATGAATCATCAATTAGTAACAGAGAATGTATCAGTACTCCCAGTGTCATAGATGATCCAAGACCTTCAAAAGGAAGAGCAATACGAAAATCTTGTGCAAGGTAAACTTGTAAGGAAGCCAGAATAGCCCCTTGTCGCTGAGACAACTATAACATATTGAAGCACCAAAATACCATGTTGTAGTAAGTGTATGCCAAAAGAGACTACGTCTTGGGGGTGGCATAATTAGTACATGACAACATGGTCCATAAAAGGATGGTAGAATATCACAGATGGAAGCAAAAGTGGTGTCAATGGTGCCACTGGAAGGAATAGGACCAATGTCACAAAGAATATGGTCTTGAAGCTTTATGGTGTGAACCCATGAAGTAACATAGGCATAGATCCCTACATCCTGGGCAATTGTAATACCCAATCCTCTAAGATGCATAGGTAGGGTGTCTAGAAGTCATTGTAGATCAAAAAAACTTTTTCCTTCACCAACAACAATACGTGAAACACAACAACAAAATCTAGAATCAATGTCTTCTAAGAATGAAGAAACAAATCCATGTGGTGTTGTTCAAATCAGTGTTGGCATCCCAACACATGAACTAAGGAGGAGAAGTTCACTTTGTGGATCATTAAGTGAGGCAAGGAGGTCAATCATACCTAGATATTTGGCAACACGCTTTCTCAATAAATCGAAAGAAAAAGTACGATCATTGGAGCTAGACTGCCAAAAACCTTCACACCCCTCATAGGTCGTGAAATGTTAGGATTAAATTAGACATAACCTGGAACCCATCCAGGGTTGTCATAAGGCCAAAAGAATTCTATTTTTCATATATTGAGATGAAGCCCAAAACCCGGGCCTAAATCTCACAGGAGGGATAAGGTCGTGGGTAGTTCAACATTGTTACCAATAAGAGTGCCATCATCAAGGTATAAAGATAATAAGCAAAGAAGGCAAGTTGTAAAATTAAGGGACAAAGAGACAATGAGAAAATAAGTGCCCCAAGTGGGTCACCTTGTTGGACCCCAACAAAGGACAAAATAGAGTCACCCTGGTCCAAGTAAACATGAGCATGAAAGGAATAGTAGAATTCAACCTTGTGTGCAATCTTCGGGCAGTGGAAAAGAACTACATGAAAAATGCTTGATCTATCAACGATATTGAAGGCATTAGAAAAGTCCAAAAGAGCCAGTGTGTATGAACATGTCTCTTATCATGGACAAGGTGTGTCACGACATGAAAGAGAGATTTAGCACCACCAGAAACACTGACACCAAACTGGTGATCCTGAAGATAAGAGACAATATGTAGAGTAACTCCTTTAGCTATAATCTTTGAAATGAGATTAAGCCAAATGGTTCTAACAATAATGGGACAAATGACATTATCAAGCTTGAGAAGAGGTGTCAAGTGAGCGCTAGTAGCATAAGTAGCCAAGATATAGGGCAACATCTAGCCAACCAAAGATGTATGAAAATAGATACAACATCCTAGAACATGTCCTTCATTGCAACAGTCGTTCCATTCATGACATCCAACATGTGTTGCACATGAAAACCATCACACCCACAAGTTGTGCCTTTGTGAAACAAAATAATAGCATCTTCAACCATACGACAAGATGCAACAAATAAAGAAGAAGTCAAATCTAAGACTGGAAGAACCAATGGAGGTAGGAGTTGAGTATGCTTGGACTCAAGATCTAGTTGAGTTGTAGCATTAGTTCGTGCAACACCACTAGAAGAATGTGAATAGATGCTACAAACTAACCGTCTTAGACCTTAGACTTGGCATGAGAAGTATTTGAGTATGATGTATGAGAATGATTAATAGGTAGTTGGTGTTGCAAATACGCATAAGAAGTTGTTAAATACCATTTGGGCCAGAGTTACATGTCTCCCAAGCTTTAAGAATCATCAATGGTTGCATAGAAGCATGATTTTGAGCAAAAGATTCAGTAGAAGAAATATGAGTAAAATGATAAAGGACAAGCAAAGTAAGCAATAGCATACGTATCTAGACATAAATTGAGGATGGACATGATGCATCCTAATTCAGAACAACTCACCAAGAATCTACAAAGCAAAGATGGCAAAGGAGAGAGATATTCTTGACTGTATGTCCACCCACTTGATATACTTTGTCAAGTAGATTGGCACATAGATCTAGATGGATTTATGGACGTGTAGGCATTTCAATGAATTGATGGGATTTTTGGTTATAGTGAACAAAAATGGGATACACCACTTTTGTAGGAGAAAAAAGCTAGGCAATACTCATATGACTCGAATTTGGGCTAACATTATCCACATATCTATAATTACTAGGATTTTCTAGAGTAGTCTCAATTCTCATATTATATACTTGTACATGAGCACACATATACTTTTTTACAACCATCCATTGTACTTCCCTAGGTGTTGACTAAGAATTGGAATTTTGTATTACTAACACCCACATTTTTAAGAAATATATTAAGTTCACAAAAAAGTAAACCAATGGTTTATTTTCTACTAATCATACTAGTTGTGTTGACTAGGTGTGAGCTTATTAAAGCCAACATCTAGATAGATCAATGGATCCTTTATGATGTAGCATGATGTGAAGAGACTCAATGAAGCTGTAAGACCCCTGACCTAGCTTCATGATAATTTGTTCTTACTTTTTATAAAAAGATTCTTAGAACCTTTCTCTAATCTTTTGAGATGCTTTGTTATCGTGTGACATGCTCATATTTTCAGTTTAGTCCTGTTTGGATGTTGTTTGAGCTATGTTTGCTTGTTTTGGACTAAAATGAAATTTATCAAACTTGATGGGTTATCTTGCAATTTTTCACATGTTGAGTGTGCCCTTAGTGCTTTGGCATGAGAATGATTCTATGGGGCACCTTGTGGGACCTTGATTGATGAGCTGGCATCATGTGGTATGCTAGGGTTTCTAGGGTTTTGTTGGTGTCGATCTTGTTGTTTTACTTGAGTGTAGTAACCCTTCTCTCAACCGCATGGTGTGGTTTAGGAGTGTCTCAACTGAGACAAACCCCCTTGGTGTTGTTTTCTCAACCTACATGGTTGTGGTTGTATTCCAGGTTGAGACAGTGGTCTTCTTGTGGTGTGTCTCGGCCTAGTATGTTGATGATCCTTTTGTCTCGATCGAGACAGGTGCCTTGATGTGTCTTGACTAAAACCAGTGTGTTGGGGACCTAAGTGGTCGAAACCCAACATTGGATATATCACCATAACGTGCATGCATGCATATAGTGGTTGTATGTTGGTTTCTTTAGTAGACAAGTGTCCCTTCGGTATTCTATTGTGTTGACATCTCATACATACCCTACTTCCCTCCTCCTTTGGGTATGTAACCCCTTATCTTCATTTGTGAGCAACCTTTTTGGCCTACTCTCTTCCTACTCCCTTATGACTGACCTTGGAGCTTTGGGAGAAAAGGAGATCTGATCGTAAGGCTATGGTGGCTGATCAACCTTGCTTAAGGAAGGTTTTGTGCTAGATCAACTGTAATGGTGGTGATTCTTGGAGATTTCTTCTTAGTAAGTAATACTAAACCCTAATCATGTTTTCCCTATTCTAAAACCTCCATAATCATCTTCTTCTTCCATGGCCATGGAATGTGTACCATCCATGGTGGACATTTGAGAGTCAATCCTCACCATAAGGGGTCATAGACTATGTTTTGACATGGTGAACCCGAGTGAAAGGATGATTCCTTCTCTTCTTTTTCCTTCTTTGGTTCAGCCTAGGATTTCTTGCCCTCTTTTCTTGAGGTACCTCTTAATTATGGTGATCTTTTATTTTGAGGTGATCTTGTTGTCAAAGTGCTCATCAAGTTGGAGTATCTTCTTCTCTCTTAGAGATTTGGATCTTGGAGCTTGGATCTCCACATAAGGCATGTTATATAACTTTCCCCTCTTCTATTTTTTCACCCTGATTTTTCTCTTTTGTTGTTGTCTCTACCTCTAAAATATGATCTTAACGTGCTAAAAAATATTATCATGATTTAGTGTTTGAACCATGATGATAGTCCTGTGAAATTTGCTTCTATTTTCCCAAACCCTAATTTCACTTATAGCCAGTTTTGAGATAAATACAAGATGAATAGTTTTATAGCCTCGATTTACGATTTCTATCTTTATGAATGGGAATTTGGGTACCTTAGTTTAACACAGGCTTTAGTTCTATTTGACATGTGTTAAATATGAGTAATCACCTCTCTTAATGAGGCCCTATTGTGTAGATTTCTATCATGGTCAAAATATGTTGATGATCATCTTTGTATGGAGATATTCCCTTTGTTTGTGATGATTTTTCCTTGTGATAACCTACTATTTTGGATATGTTTCAACACAAAAAATACATCTAAAATAGGTGTGCATAGTCCATCAACATGTTCCCTAGCTTCCCTTGGTGCAATAGTACCCTGGCCCACACTACTTGTTTTGTAAAGGATATATAGAGCTAGTAGATCTAGAGATCCCACTTTGCTTCTATTTAACTTCGTATCACCAGTAAGGGATGTCCTACTATAGATCACCTACTGACGTTTAGTTCGACCAAATCAACATGGAGGTCTTCCAATCACTTTTTTTTACACTATCATTCTATTCTCTTCTCTTTACATTAGGAATAAGGATCTACCTCATAGAGAACTTTGTACAAGGAATTGATTTTTTATTTTGTCCTCCTTGAATACTTATGACGCTAAGAATAACTTCTATGACAACCTTTCCAACACAAGCATGATTACTCAAAACAAAGCGTGTAATTATCACTAACAATGATATTACCATATAACAAGGTAAATTAAAACCAATTTCATTTTAGGATCTCAAGCTAAAAAAATCACAGTTAAAGACATAATCCATTGCCACTCGCATTTCATTCACAATAAAATGTATTACACATCATTGTTCACTGGCTATATAGCCACAATCTAATCATCTTCTCATGTATAGAAACCATGTTTGTATCACTATGGCATAAAGCCAAAAACTCAAATTAATGTACAATATTCACAAAACACCCCCAAGGACCTGAGTGTACATGGATGATACATAGGAATCTATTACTAGACACTGAATGCATGTCCATGATCCAACAACTACAACTTTTTTTATTATCAATCTCAACCGCATGATCTTTGTATCAGCCTGTCCATCCACCTAAGAAAATGGATCCCATGGGGTGAGACCAAAGTCCCAGCAATAGATATAACTCTCCACCAACATCTATTATGAGCACATATAAGCTAAACATCAATTAATACTATAAACAAATAGGCAGATTCATCTAAATGATATAAGCAAAGAAATTATTACTATTTAAGCAGTTCAACTATCTACAAATGAGTAATAGATCATCGAATACTTTAAGAAGGAATATGAAGAACATGTATAACTATTATAAAATAAACAATATAAGAAACACAACAAGGGGGTCATCCAATGTTATTCGTAGATGGACCTAGAAATAACACTACACAGTTGTATTTCATCTTTAATTATTATGCCATGAGGATTTGAGGCATAACTTTCAAATCCAATTGACCACTACTAAGTTGAAATCAGTACCGTATAAGATCAATGGAAGAGGCAAACTCCATGATCATCACCAACACTAATCAGTTAGCTCGAGTTTGCAACACAGTGATATAACAGTTAGACTGCAAGACAACAACTTATAGTCATAGCAATAGTCATGTAGACGACAACTCATAGTCAAAGATATGGTCCTATAAAGTAACTAGCCTGCCTTAGTACATGTCAGATCACTAGAGAACAAGCTCATGCATGGTCTTTCTATAATAAAACATCATATGACTATTTCAACAATTTAAGGATACAAGTAGATAACTCCACTTGTACCCCTCATATTCAACAATATGTTCTCTGAGTTTCCAATAAGAGTTACTCATTTCACCATCCAGCTAGATATTGATGGTGAAGATGGATCTATGGTATAGAGAGACTACATGATTAAGGTTTCACTTTATTAGTTATGCCAATTGGGTGAATTAAGGCTCCATGATACAAGTGGACATACACAAACCCTAATTCAATCTATCAAGCATAACAGTGAAACAACTTCAGAATATATAAAATGAATAAGGTGTGACCATGTCACATTATCTTAGGTCAACACTGTCTCACTGCTTTAAACAAGGCCATCAACATCATAACCTATTAACACTATCATATCAGGCTAATCATTATTAACATGTCGTTGGGGATAAAAACCCCTCATCACATCACTGGGAGATACACCTCTCATTAGGCATTAAGCCTTCACTATGTCATAAGACCCATCACATTATTCTTATAACTCATTGTTATCTCATCATGCCTCCTCACACATATAAGCATCACATTTATCACATCACATATACACCATAGCAATCATTAGCTTTGATAATCATCTCACATGTAAGGTCAATGTTATACAAATAAAGAGAGAGAACATCTCAACATATTAAGAACTTTAGGCTATGTAAGCAATACTTCATGTGTCCACTCAATTTAGGGTTAGGGTATCATGCTTAACCATATAAGGTTCCATGGAATTATTTATTTACCAAACTCTAGTTTCATTACCTCCCACAAGGTTGGAGTGTATTAGGGTTAAGAACTATAGATTTTAAATAAGTGTGCACATTCAAATGTTTACATTTCTAGTACACCTCATCAAGGCTTATGGACATCATCTAGTATCATTTAATAATCTTCATGGCATTCACAAGATATGACACTTAGTTAACCTACAAGATTAGAGCCATACAAATAGGAGAGAGAAAACATCATAATATGATAACCACTTCAAAAGAGAGAATCAAACACATCACATGACCCAATGTTGGGGTTTGTGTTCCTTATTTATTCGAATAGGGTTTTATAACTTTATTCATTCACCAAACTGTAGTTACACCATTTCCCACATTTTTGGAACATATTAAGGTTAAGGAACATGATTAGGGTTGACCAAACAATCATGCAAACAACACTATACATGAATCATTACTTTCTTACATGAATCATTAATTAATTTCTCATGCACATGTGTTGACTATATGTTCATGAATCTATCTCAACCATCCATCACATAAGTGTATCAATCACCCTCAAGCAAAGTATCTCGACCACCTTCATGAGAAGTATCTCGACCGCCTTCATGCAAAGCGTCTAGACCACACTCATGCAAGGTGTCTTGACTACAACATGGCTATGTATCTCGACTACAACAAAATCATATGTCTCGATCTCAAACCAAAACATATCTCGACCATCTCCAAAGGAAATCATCTCGACCTAAACAAAAGTAGGTGTACTGACCTACACAAGGACATGTGTTTTGACCACCCACTCAACATTGTGTCACGACCGCTAACCATTATGGGTCACAACCAATGTATAGTTAGGGTTTCGATCATCAAAAAAAGTACATGTCATGACCATGACAAAACCAACTCATGGTATCGACCCTAACATAAAAGTTTACACATGTCTCAACCCAAAGCATCACCTAATAATCTCGACCCCAAAATCACACATGGGTACATATGACTCGACCCAAAATTGGAATCTAAATAGAAAGAATACCAAGAGTCATTATACTCAAAACCTAGGAATCAATATCATTCAAACCCTAGAACAAGTCACCATGAATATCATTAATCAAAGCCACTTTGGAAAGAGAAAGTACAAGCCTCAACACATGTGAGAAATCATTCAAAACTCCAAGGAAAACATGTTGGCCGAAACTTAGAATATGGTGTTGTGTTTTACCCCTAGAACATATAATCTCTATATAATATGATGATCTTGTAAAATGCGTTAAAATGAAACTCCTATGATAAAACATTTCCAAGAAAAAAAGTTTCATGTCAAATAAATGGGATCTACCTAATGTAATACCTAGATCTAACATTCGAGGCATACTTTTTAGGTTATTCCTTTTCAAAGTTAAATGAATCCTATCTCAAATGATATGTTACACTAAAGAAATATTTATGGGTATGGTTTTTGATGCAATAATAGTAAAGAAAAAATCATGTGTAGATCTGCCCTTTCCTTAAATTATTGATGGTGTGGATGTATTAGTGGAATTTTCTCTTATAGTTTGATTAGGGTTTTGAACCAAAGCATTAATTTGACCCTGCAAATAATTATTTCTAAATTTATAAAATAGGTTAATATTCCTATAAATTTTAGAAAGGGTTAGTACTTAATTTGTTGTCTTGGGATTGGTACAAATGGGAAAAATAACACTAATGAAGCTCTAGTATGAAGCTTTTTTTAATCTATGGTATAATTTTCTATGTGTACATGGTGGCTATTAATCTAATGCCTTATGACTAGGAACCTTTCTAGCAGTCTAGTAGTCTACAAACCTTATTTTGGTGTTGATTAATAAAGTTACTTATGACCAACCTTAAACATATATGTCACACTGGGTTAGTGTTGTAATTGATGATATATAGTATTTTTTATTAACCATGTATGAACCATGTTATATTGATATATTATTTGTATTGGGAAACTATGAACTCGGGAGGCACCTTATTCTGATATTATATATATATATATATATATATATATATATATATATATATATCCAACTTTGAATAACCTCATGATATAGATTCTTGACTTGTATGACTTATGTTTCTAATACTTGATCTATTAGCATATGTTACAAAAGTTTCTTGTATGCATGTCTTACTTTTTAGTTTTATCATTTCTTATTATAGTATGCTAGTTCTTGCATGATAATTTGTCATCACTAACATCATTAAGTGATTTTACTATTATTATCTCACATCCATTGCGATATGTTTGTGTTATATATAGTTTTATAAGTCTCATTAGGAACATGGTTTTGTTTGATTTTTCAGATATTTTAGCACTTAAATATGGAAGTAGTCCAGAATTCATTTTGTTTGGGCACGATTCTCTGTATATAGTATAATGCAATGAAATTTTAATATAATTATTGTTTTAAATTTAAATTTCATATTGTGGTTTTGTGCCATTCTTACAAAAAAAAGTCTAGTTTTCAAGAATATAATACTATTATTAGCTTTTATCTATGCACGAAGCATATTTGTGCTCATATATTTTGATTTCGGGATTTTAGGTCTAGAGATAGGTTTAGGATAATAGATGGAGCAATATGAAATATAGATTGTGATCATGATCATATGCATATACCTATTATATAACTTGTTAAACTTTTTTATATATTTTAATATTATAAAACTTAAAATTTTATATGGACGGTGTAATAAATCCATATAATTCAATATTTGTATTAGCGAATTAAGTTGGTGAGTGGTTGTTTTGTTTGTGTTTTCTTTCAAATTTAGCATTTACAATACAATTTAGTTACTATGTCTGGGTTTTCCACTCGATCACTACGATCTAAAATATGTGAATGTCAGAGAGATTGCTAAAAGATTTTTCTTTGGAGAAAATAAGTAGTAAAAACAAATATTTGAAAGTAGATATACAAATGGGGTTTTCGTTAATGAATTACTATTTAGTGACCGATAAAACTCAATATTTATACCAATAATTTTTCCATCACATGTTATTTGACTACTTAAAATCATAATAAATGAATGAATTATGAATAATTTCTATTATAAACTCAAAATATGATACATAAGTACATATGTCATTAAATTATTGATTGTTGAGTTCTAAAAAATTCCTATTTGTCTACATATAGCATGGAGTTGTTGATTGGGACTTCAAACATTGAGGCGGGAGAGCAAACATGAGAGTAATGTAGGAAATAAGAGGTAATATAAGGTGGCATCAGAAGAAGATGCAATGGAAACATCGACACCACTCATTGCCATGTAGTTGCATGCTTACATCTATGGTATTTATTTAAAACTATCAAGGCTTTATTCATGTAGAACTTCAAGACTAGGTAAATAGAAAGGACTAGTACTACTATGGATCAAGTTTGAGTCCTCCAACACAATATTTAAGAAAAACTTAGGGAATTGAGTCCACCTATCTGAAATTATTTTATTTTACTAACCATCTAGATAGGGTATTGGTAGTCCTATTACATTTTCTTATAAAAAAGGTAAACTCTGCTATATTTAACTTGGTTTTGTCTCTCTCAATATGCTTTTGGATTGGTCAAAACCTTACTAGCATTTAAGTTGTCCTAGTAAGCTTTTTATAGGCATGTTGATTATCGCTCATCATTAATAATGGTGTATTACAAGTGTTGCATTGTTGAAGGCTCAATAGAATGGCCATAGTGTAACTTGTAGGATCTCCTTGTGAACTCCTCTTTTGAATACACCCTAGACCCATTTTCCAGTGTGATCCCCGAGGATGTAACTGTTAGTAATTAATTACTACTTTTTATTATCAAAGCATACACATGTAGAATCAACTTTCCAAATGGCGATGGTGCCCACTTCTCTCAGCTTTTTGTCCCAATTGACTCACTCTCCCAATCCCTGGTGAAAGTTTCTATATAGCTGAGGACATAACATTCATATAATTGCAAATTTTGTTCAAACTAGTGCACTGTAATGGAATACTAGTAGGCATCTATTATGGAAAACCTTGCATACTCCCGAAGCAAACCCTATACAGCCAGTCATTGTGTTGGGCTCAGTTATTGACATTTGAATATATCTATTGTATGATTGATGCACAATGGTTGTGGTAGTGAGTGTTTGTAACATAAAAATTATGTAGGCCATATAGATTATTTATTGGAAGCATAATCCTTAATGATAATGTCACAAAATGATATTCATTGTATAAAAATAAAGTTAAATGAGCCAACATTATATTTATTTTGCAATTTATCACGTATCAAACTCACAAAATAGAACCCTAACCCTATAATATAACATATGTCTCATAGACATGAAGGAAATCTAATCTATAGATAGTTGGCACCCCATAAGGACTAGCCACGGAAGTCCTTGAGCTCTTCTTTAAGTTTGTCCTTCGATGGATCTATCCTTGACGTTGCTCATTTCATGTGGGCATCATGCCCCAAGACATGCATAAAATAAATCATAAGTGGAACTAAACATGTTATAACATGAAATAACATATATTTCAAAACTAGATCATTTAACATCATGATGATAAATAATGTATTTTATCATTTTTTATCTATCTTATATAAGAACCCTCAAGTTTTGCACCAAAGTGCCTCTGATCTTTACATTGAAGTGCCTCTTAATTTTCTCACCAAAGTTCTATATGTGATAGAAAGATCATGATTTGCAAATGAATGCACGATATACTAGGATACCCATGACATGGATCTCATATAAGGTCTGTTCATTGTCTTTCATCTTACTCTTGAATATTATTCAATCTTTGTACTATACATGGATATGATATGGAATGATAACTATTGAAAATAATTAGTAAAAAGGATTTCATTCATCTAATATATTTATACTTATCAAAAAAATTATAGCATTGATGACACATTCACATTGTAACATGTACATTATACTCAATAGCATACAAACATCCAAAAAATTGTGTTCAAAGTGCGTGGACCACTTACAGAGTCTAGAGCAACTACTAATGGTATCTTGATGTATATGAATTTATAATCACCCTCTTGATTCAATTAACATTCACTAATAATTGATATTCAATATAAATTTAGAATTAAAGGGTTAATGGCTTTTCAAGTTCAAAATAGGCTTCAAAACTACTCCAGAATTGTTCCCTACATTTTTATATTCCAATGAGTAGTTATTCTTATTTCTTTGACATTGGATGAATTATATGCAAATGTTTCAAGCCTAGACCAATTATAAAAACTCCTTATAAATCAACAAATTGGTGTACCCAGTAATTTGGGACTAGACTTGCACTAAGGTAGTCCAATTAAAGCGGGCCATCTAGACTGGCCCTACTAAACCAACACACTAAGGTAAAACTTGAATAGCCATGAAAATTTTGAATTTGTCTAGCAAAGCGTGATGTGAAAAAAAAACCCATTACCAGACATAATGGTAAAAAAATTGACACAAAAACATCTTCCTAGTTCATCTCATGAGAATGTTTAGTAGACATCAGAAAATGAAAATTTACTAATTGTGATTTGTAGTTCCTTACTTCTAGGGAGTCACACCATTCGTTTCCTTGGCGTTGACCAAACTACACAACCTGAAGAAGAGGGCTTGAGGTGTCCCAAGGATCCAAGACCCTATAATGCCCTTACCAGTCAAGGGAGAATCTTGATGATTTAAGGGGATCTAGTATGCACTTGCCTCATCTCTCAAAAAGTACCTCATGATGATTACTTGAAATCACCAGTGAGACAAATAGGGTCGGACAAACTGTTGTCCATGGAGAAATTCTTGGATTCAATAACAGAAGAAACTGGGTGCTAAAAGGGAAAAAGAGAGATCTACCTCAATTGGACCAAATAAAAACTCATGATCTTGTTGACATTCAATGGAGATGTTACAAGCCTTCATAGTTGTCGCAACAATTTGAGATCATGTGATGGATTGGAAGGAGTTGGAGGATGCAACTAAACTGGGGAGTTTTGTGGGGAGATGAACCTAGAGGTTGGAAACAAATATAGGTGATGGAAAATAACTCGTGGAGGTCTCTAGATTTTTTTGGGCGTATATACATAAGTTCAGGGGTCTTAGTGGAATGAGGGTCATGCGGATGTTGAAATAGGGATAGGGAAGAGTCATGGCATTGTCTGGGGTGTCTAGGACACACGACCTCTAGGACTAGGTCTTTTTAGATCTGTCTCAATGAGGTGAAGGTAGTGTTGAGTTCTATAGTGATAAGGATTACAATAAAAGGGGAGGGGTTGTAGGTGGAGGTGACTCCTATTTCTCTCAATATACACTATTGCATGAGATAGGATACTAGGGAGATCCCCACATATCATGATTTAATTACTCAAACTAAGCTCACACCCAATGAAAGAAATGAAGGTTATTCGTGACACTCGTTAAATGAATACCAATTGAAAACTAAAGTCCAAAATAATTAGGATTATTATTTTTCTCTAAGTCAAATTGAAACATCTAAAATCGTCCAATTCTAGTCAATGTTGGTACCTAAATCGACTATGAGGATCTGCAACTCTAGTTAATTTCTGGGTTTGGTAGACACAAATCTCTATTTAATTTTTTAAGGATAAACATGTATTAATTATCTAGGTAACATATGAATAACAAGATGCTCATATTTTGGGGAAAGCTAAATATTGTCAGAATCAACTGTTATAAATTTTATTGGGCCAACTTATGTACACTTATTATGTCAATTTCACTTTGACCCCCCTATGTATAGCTAGTTTGACTAATTAGGGTTATATTTGATGAAATTAAGTTGCCTTTGAATTGATAATGTGCAATTATATATGAATTTAGTGGAACCATATTCTAGTATTAATTTTTAGTCCCATTAATATACGAGGGTTTAATTGAAGCATTGATGTTTGAAATGCTACCCACTCAAAATTTTATTGGACTATCCGCCTTAGGGTTTTACTTAATCCTAGTTTGCAATACAAATCATGTTTTGTGCTAAATCTAATGAAAACTTATCTATCAACTTGATGCTTAGCTTAACTACAAGGTTTAGGGCTTCTAACCATGATTTGAAACTTATTATCCAAATGTATTGGGTTTTTTTGGCTTTCCAGTTTAGGTCTTCTATATCATCTCTCTTGGAAGCATCTCTAGATATAGGTTGTCTAGACACAAATCTAGAGGTGTGAGAACTCATTAGGATATTGTTCAATATCTTAGTATCATATATGTCGCATACCACATATGCTAGCAAGAAGAAGACTAGATTCATAATAAGTATTTTTGCTCTTGACATTTCCTATAAAATTCCTAATTGGTTGGCCACCACCATTGAAAATAAGAGAAGACATGCCACTACCCATGGTGGAGTAGATTTCACAAAAAGGATCTAAACTGGATAAACCACTACACCTAACACAAGTGCCCTCACATTAACATATAAACTTGTACTTATTTTATAGTTTTTACCACTACACATTCTTGAAAACTATGTAATATGCAACATCCTTAACTTCATGCCTTCTATACATATGTTTTCTATCATTAAGTGAGAACATAAAAGCTATGTAGCAAATCATGAGATATGCCTAGTGGCTAACTATATTTTTTCTCTGATACTATATCGAAACATCCCAATCATATAAAACATATAAATTACTAAGAGAAAGAATAATTTTCATTGGGAATGTCACAAAATTGTATTCATTGCATAAAAATGAAGTTAAATGAACCAAAACAGGATACAAATTGCAATTTCTTACAAATCAAACTCCAAACATAAAACTCACACTTTAGATTATAACAACATCTCATTAACATTAAGGAAATCAAATATATTGATTGTTTTAAACCCACTAGGACTAGCCTCATATGTCCTAAAGATTTTCCTTAAGTTAGACCTTACATCGATCTATCATCAATGTTTCTCCTTTCCTATGGGTATCGTGCCCCAACCATGCATAAAATATTTTTTGTGTGGAATTGAGCATGTTACGACATCAAATAACATATACTTCAAAAGGAAATCATTTAATACCGTGAAAATAAAAGTTTGCATTTTTATCATTATATTTTATGTGGCTTATATAAGAATCATCAAAATTTGCACCCAAGATCTTCTTCTCTTTGCACCGAAGTGCCTCTTGAATGCACCAATATACTATGTATTCTAGGAATCCCATGATTTACACAGAAGTGCTTGTATAATAGGAATCCTAAGATATTATATGAGATTCATTCATTATCTTATTCTTACTCTTGAATACTCTTTAAATCTTGCTCTTGAACATGAACATGATGTGACATGATGACTGTTGAAATTGTAAAAAAGATTTCATTCTTCTATTAACTTTAATCTTTAATCAACAAAACTATAACATGAATACTATAGTTACATTATAACATATACATTATACTCAATAACATGCAAAAATCCAATAATTATGTTCAAAGTGCGTGAACCTCTTATAGAGATTGGAGCAACTTCTAATTGGTCTCTTAATGTGGATGAACCCCTAATCACACAATGCATTCCAATTAATATTCATTAACAATTGACATTTGAACTAATTTTAGTGTTTAATGGTTGATGGCATTTTGAATTCAAAATAGGCTTCAAAATTATTCAAGAATTGTTCCTTGCATTTTTCACCTTTTTACCGAGTATTTATGCATATTCTCATGATATTGGATGAATTATCAAAGAATTTTCCAAGCATGGAACAATAAGAAAACTCATTGTACGTAGACAAATTGGTTTATCCAGTATTTGGGTATGGACCTGCCTTGATGTGGTCCAATGACAACCAACAACCTAGGATGCCGCCGCTAAACCAACATGCAATGATAAAACTAGAATACCAATGACAAATCCAAATTTTCCCATTTAGGTGTGACATGTATAAAATCCACTGGGGGACATAGCGGTAAAACAACCAGTATGACCATCTCTTTGCTACATTCAGGATGATGATTAACAAAATTAGAAAACTTAACATTATCAGTGTTGATTTATAGTTCCTCACTATTGGGGAGCTGCACCATTGGTTTCTCAACACTGACCCAACTCAGAGATCCAAAAAAAAGGCCTTGAGATGGCCCAAGGCTCCAGGACCCTTTACCAGCATTTCTGGCAGAGTGAGAAGCTTTAGGATCTAACCACAGCTGGGACACACTTGCCTCAGGTCTTGACAAACACCTCAAGGTGATTTGGTTATATCACAAAGGGATAAATAGGTCAAATGAATCTTAGATTGTGAAGAAATTCTTGGATTCATGAACTGCAAAAATTGAAGGCTAAAAGGGGAAAATAGGGGATCTACCTAAATTGGCCCTAACAAAAAGCCAAGTTCTTCACAACGGTCGGTGAAGATGTTCCAATCCTTGCAATTTGTCACAATAGCTAGAGACCCTATGAAGAACTGGAAGGTGTTTTAGGATGTGGCATCACAAGGAGTTTCATGGACATATAAACCTAGGGGATGAAAACATAATTGGGTGATGGAAACATGCTCATGACAGTCTCGAGATTGTTTTGTGAGGTTATATACTATAAGTTTAGGGGTTTTTGGGAAAAGAGGATCTCACAAAGGTTCAAATAGGGGAGAGCGTAGAGTCACATAATAGTCTAGGGTGTCTTGGGAACGAGACCCCTAGAATAGGTCGCTTTGGATTTGTCTTAGGGAAGAGAACGTTGTATTGGGTTTTGTAGTGATAGGGATTACACAGAGAGAGGGAGGGTTTGTAGGTCGATATAAGGCCCTATCCTTGTTTTATTCATAAACATAATTATTTGTCTTATTTGGGTAATTAGTTTCAATATTAAAAAATGTTTTAATATTTTATATCCACTAATAAAGCTATGCTTAAACATTGAGTCAATTTTTATTTTTTTTCTCAAGTTATTACCTTTTTGGGGGGGTCTAAAAATAATTTGAATACATGAATAATTTTCTTGATGATATTCTTGATAACTAGAGTTTCATTTTTTAGAATGCTTTTAAACCGTGTTGCATAAAATATCAATCCTTGATTTTGATTTTGTAGAGTGGAGAAGGTATATATACCTTTCAATGCTTCTTGGGGCTTAACAACTAATGATTGTTCAGAATGTGCCTTCAGATGGTGTTGTGTTGCCTTCCAAGAGCTATCCAAACATCCCTTCAGATAGTCGATCAGAATGCACCTTTTAATGGCTGGTTGGGATAGCCTTTAGATGGGTGGTGAGGGTGCACCTTCCGATGGTTGGTCTAGGGTGTGCTTTCTAATGGTTGGCATGTGCGTGTGTGAGTGTCTTTAGATGGCTTATTTGGAAATGATGGGGAACCTAGCCATTGACTGATGGCATCACAATTTTTGACATCCAACCTCCTTTTTTCTTTTACTTCCAAGTTATAAATACCCCTCCCTACTTCTCTCAAACGAACCTTTTACCCCTTCCTTACTATTGAGAACCTTTGAAGGCCATAATTTGATGATGAGCAGCCATCAGTAGGTGATGCAAGGAACTCCATGTGTCAAAACCTTGTTTGATTGTGGATTCATGCATGTGAATCAAGGCTCCTTGGTCTGATCTCATGTCCTCGATCATTTCTCTTACTTCTATCAAGTAAATTTCTTGGTCTTTTACTTGTTTTCATGATGTTCTTCACCCTTTTCCCTCATACAATTGAGTTTTTTGATGTTCGTGGAGTTTACATGGTGTTTTCTTACTAGAACCCCATGCTTGTGGGTTGAGAAATTTCTTTTCTGCTACCTTGCTCTAGTTTCACCTTATTCTAGTTGATTGGAGGCATTTTTGGAAGTTTTGGTGGACCAATCTTGGTACTTTGATGCTAATTTTGAGAGTTCTATCTCAAAGTTCAATTTTCTTCTCTCTATTAGGCAAGTTATATAACGTTGAATACATCTCTTGCTTACTTCCTACATGCATGTTGTTAATCTTACTTTAGAACTCGTAAAATGTTAAATGATGGTCCTTGTAGGTGTTGTTTTGTATGTTAAAATGATGATATGAACATGTTGGTTATATTAAGATCTTATGAACACTATTTGTTGAACATTGAACTGACCTTTACGTATGCTATATTTGAAATCCAAAGTATTAGTAGTTGAACCACTATTATGTTGGTGTGAAAATGGTTGGACAAAATCGTAACACTAAGGATAACTTATCCATGTTAAATGTTGAACGTTATGAATGCTAATAAAATTTTGACCTTGATGATGATCATGGTTTGGTACACTCTAGTTAGTAGTAAGTTCCTTCCTAACCAAGAACTATTCCATATTCTTTGAAGGAGTGTTATGGAACTGCTTAAATACATTTTATATCTTTTGACGTTGTAAATTCTAATGATCTTTGTAAGAATATTTTAAGTATTTATACTTAACTTGATTGATGCAGTCAAAACACTTAATTGGCTTCATTAATCAAGTGAAACCTTGATCATGAAGTTCCCTGAGTCTATAGAACTATTCCAGTGTTAGGACTTGTTGAATAGAGAAATAAGTAATCCAAAAGGAGCTTGAAATCGTATATTGTTGAATATATGCAGGTGCAGGGAGAGTATATCCCTATCATCGAGGCCATGTCTTAGAGATGATAAGTATTGAGAGTGACAAAGGTCGTAACTCAGATTTAGGGTTTTATATCCTGGTTTCTAGTGTCGTGTCATGTGTACCCAGGGATGACGGTAGTTTTAGTAGTTGGGTCGACGTTCCACTATGGCTATTACTCGTATTGGCCAAGGAGAAGATATATTAGGATTGTAGACATCCTAAATCTTATATGCAGCTGGTTTTGACTTTGTATTTAGGTAGTAGTTTGAGTGGTTCACCTCAAACTACCCAGGACTTATTAAAATATACAATTTAGTTGTGTAGCATATCTTTTAGGGTTATTTGGTCAATCATATTGGATATTAACCCTTGTGATGTTTCTTTTTAAATCATAGATGGTTTATGATTTGGTAAGAAAAATCAATCATACTTATGATGTTATATATGCTTGATCTTGATGAAAGTTATATAATCATTCAATTCTGTAATATTATCTACTTCATTTGTTTAAAATATAACACTAGTAAGAAATAGATATTTTGGATTTATATTTCGCATTGGGATATGGGTCTCACCTCATGGGCCACCATATCTTTTTAGGTGATGGGCAACACCGTTTGATGTAGAGTAATTAGGAGGAGTTGTTTGAAGATCAGTGGAGGAAGAAGATTGGTTAGGTTGTATAGAGTCCTAGAGTCATTCATGTACTTTCATGTCTGGGTGGAGAGTTTTGTAGATGATGTATATAGACTCGAGCTTTTAATAATGTATCTTGGTCTATGTAAATTATGCAATTATGTGAACAATATTTTCTGTAATAGGTTGTGAGTGAGGCCACTAAACAAAAGTATGAATACCTGATATGATCATATATATATATATATATATATATATATATATATATATATATAATTGTCAACTCCATTGCCTCCTTCTCCACACGTAACACATTTCATGACTTTCTCAATGTGTTTTTTTCCCTTGCCTCTTGTGTCTTTTAGTTGTTTGACATCTGTGGCAATATTTTGATTTTGAGCTGTAATGGTTTCCAAAGCCTTGGATTCGATTGACGATACTTTAGACCCGGCTTTCTTGGTTGAACTTCAATCACTTCTGTCGTACTCCATGCCTTCTTGCAATGCAGCCATGTTATCAATGGTTTTCATAGTTTTGCTCATTTTCATTCCAAGAAAATGAATTCCGATAGATGCATTCAGCGAAGTTCGTTATGTGGGGGTTAGCCGATGGTAGAATGTTTCCACCAGGAATCCATTGTGATAGTTATGGTGGGGAGAATCTCTTTGATATTCTTGAAATCTCTCCCATGCTTTGTGGAGATTCTAGATGGGTTTTTACGTAAAGGAAGTGATCTTTTGCATATTTCGAATAGTTAACTTGGTGGGGTAAAATTTAGTGACAAAAGCATCTACAAGGGGCCTCCATCCATATATGGACTGGTGGGGTAAGTTAAGGTACCCAAATAGAGCTTTACCTTTGAGAGATAAATTGAATCCCTTGCAATATATGACTTCTTGAGGCACCCCTCTCATCTTGATTGTATCACAAATATTTTTGAAGGCGTCAAGATGATAGTAAGGATTGTCATTCTTTGAATTCCCTCTGAAGGGCTTGTTCTGGATCAGTGATATTATGATAAGTTTCAACTCAACATTAGCCGCATCGAAAAGTGATATATATATATATGTATGTAGGACCTTTGTGTAAATGTTCTCTAACATGTTTATAAAGTTCATTCGTGTTTTATTCTATGCCTTTTTGGTAATATGCTTTTAGAGTGATTGAATCCACATTTTATTTTGAATAATCTCATTTTGTGTGGAGGATTGTAGAAGTTGAGGTGGCAGTGATGAGAGGCACTCATGTTCCTATTGACACAAAATGCTACATTGGGTAGAAGACATTGTAAATCCTCACATATCGAGATCTGATAGCTCAAAGTGAGCCCTCTTCCAACTAAAGAAAAGTAGGGTCGGTGTTAGACTCATTTAAATGAAAATTGATTAAAAATCAAAGTCCAAAATCATTAATTGATTTTATTTCTAAATCATATTGAAGCATATAGAATTATCCACATCCAGCCAAAATTGGCATCTTTACCTAAATTGACTATGTGGAATCCAAAAACTAGTTAATTTCTTGGTTTTGTAATACAACTATCTGTATTTTCATTTTCACAATAAGTATTTATCAATTGTCTAAGATTACCTAGAAATAGTTAGAGGCTTGTATTTTGTGGGAAAGCTCAACATTATTATACGAAGCTCTTTTAGATTTTATTGGGACAACCTGTGCACACTAATTAGGTAAATTCAATTATAACCCCCTATGTATCATTGATTGACTAATCATTATTATATTTGATGAAATTGAGTTACCATTGGATTGATATTTGAAATTATCTCTGAACTTTGTGTAAGCATAGTTCTAATTTTTATTGAGTCCCATTAACACACTAGGATTGAATTTAAGCATCAACGTCTAAAATTTGAACAATGCATGCATAGTGCTTTGAACTTTCATTCCACATCTCAGGCATTTAGCATTTGTGGTGAATCCTTGAAGCTGGCAAGTATGCTTTGTCATCAGGATCCCATGCATGGTAATCCATATAAACCCTTTCGGTCTCTGACGGACTTTTAAGTAGCACAACTTCATTCATCTACCTAGGGTTTTGGTGGTTCTCAGATTCTATTGATTTTGACGTATTAGTTAAAGGGAAAAACCCTTTGGGATTATCTATATGTATAAGTTGATCTTTGTCAGCGTCCCTCTTCGAGGTGATCATGGAAAGCATGTTCGTATAATATTCAATGTTTAACCATTTTGTTGGGAAAGTTTCATCCCAAAACCTTTCAAGGTTGATTAGGGATCTGACTTGAGATTCAACAAATCTATAGGTATGGATTTAGTTGGTCGGATTCGGGGACATTTCCTACCTTGGACCCATTAGTCTATCCACATATATGTATTGTATCTGGGAAACACGACTATAGAAGCGGGAGTTAGAAGTTGTTCTTGATTCTTTGCTATAAATTTATAGAGCCCTGATCCATATATAACTCTCATTTGAGCGATTGCCATACTTTCTCTTCATGACCTCCCACCATAGTACTAGCCTTTTGGAGATGAAATCTCAGCAACTCTTGATAGTAGTGCCTCATTTTCATTTTCACAGACTCAATCTTTAGTCCGCTATTTTTTTGGATGCCTTTGCTTTGTCCCAACCCACACGGCTCATGCTCTAGTATGGTTCGATCTCCGCCATATGAAATTACTAATTACTTGATCAATCGTGTCACGGACCCAACAAGTTAGTGGATTGCATCATGTAAATAGGTGATGAGTTGATTATCGAACTGATGAGAATGGCTCTTCCAGCTAGGAAAAGTGATTTACTAAACCATGAGGAGACTTTGGCTTCAATTTTGGCTATATCGTCTAGGTATAGATCCTTGCATGCTCTTGCGTGCAGGACATGGATACCTAAGTGCAGGGGTATTTGAGGTGCAATGCAAATTTGAACTCTTATTGGGGATGAACATCTTGCTGCACTTTTTTAATGTTAGGATACATAAATAAATTTTAACTATAAGTAAAATGAAATTAGGTGGGAAATAGTTTTCTATAAACAAAAAAGTAAACACGATATACCTATAACAGTTTTGTGTGTGATCCAAATAAAACCGAAAAGCGTGACTGGACTAACTTTCTTAAGACTTCATAGGCCAACGTTTGTGTGTGGCAACCTCTCTCTCTCTAACGTTTGTGTGTGGCAACCTCTCTCTCTCTCTCTCTCTCACACACACACACACATAACAACCACCACCCTCCCCGTACACACGGTTCACATCCTCTGTGTCCGGGACAATGTGCCACACACATCCCAACCGCACACTTTGTTGTGGAACCCACAAACCAATGGATCGGATGTTGTGGGTCAGAAGTTGGGACACACAATGAATATAGAAGATTTAGACCCTACACACACCCCCGAAATAAATCGAAACAAAAAAAGGACTCACACCGAACCACCAATCTGGAACCATCGGGAATTCCATCCACAACCAATTTTCAGCTTTACAACAGGGCATAATCCTAATCACATCATAACGTTTTCTTATAATCCAAATCACATCGTAACATCGCACACAGGTTTTGCAAGTTAGCATGCGTAGTACAAGGTACTACTTGTGGTTAACCTGTCTATACTGACTGGAAAGCGCCGAACTCCAAGTAACATATCTCTCTGGCCTGTGGTTTATGGAAGACACATCATGCGCCAAATCATGACTCGCATGCATCTCGTCGTGCTTATTGACCAATACTGTTCGTCAATGGCGGCTCGGTAGTGGCAGCAATAGAGATGAACGAGGTGGTGGTGATGAACACCGTGATATCCACCAAAGACTGATACCTGCAGGAGGCCGAATCACTATGGGCACGTTTGGTTTACCGTGTCCAGCTGTATTGGATTGTAATCATAAATCCATTATCAGAAAATCTATGTTTGATTTGATGGAGTAGAAAGAAAGAGAAATCCAGCAATCCCTCCGCATGGAGTAAGTGCAGGACGCCGCGATCCAGAACGACGAAACAGTCTACCCGTCCACATAAGACAAACATAAAACCGTATATTGCTGCATTTGTAAAACCCCACAACTAGCTAATGCAGGATGACAAAAGTCCTGTATTCTTAATAATCCAGCAGAATCCTATAAACAAAACATGCCCTGTGTCATAGATCGGTGTTTAAGGTTTGATTGCAATTGCATACGCGTGAACAAATACACGCAATGCTAAAATATAGGGCCGATTGTCTAACAGAAATGGGGCTCCGAGTTATCGCGATTGCTGTTCACCGCGCATGATCATGCGCAGATGGAGTTATGCCAATGATGATAGTCGTTGGCTGGTTGGAGTTTGTGATGGGTCCGATATTCCACTTGTGTTCAAAAAGTGACTGCGTCATACAGGTTATGCTTCAAGACCAATGTTTGAGTACATTTCAGTGACAACTTTCTCTGTTAGTCACGCTAATCCTGCCGAAAGATAAGAGGTCTAACAAGCATAGATTTATATTACATTTAAGTCCAATAGCTGCAGTTGTTTTGTAGTGTAGTGGTGTATATAGTGTGAAATGTGAAAGTTTTCGGAACACATTGCTTACCTCAAGTAGAAACTCCTTATACATGGGAAGGTTGGAGGATATAAGTTTATAATGGCTAAGGAGGCATAAGGCCACACATGGACGCACACCGTCATGCCATGCCAAGCTTAGACCTCCAAAGTCTGAGAAACAATCTTCAATCTTCTTTATCTTTTTAGATTTAGAGTTATAAGATATCTTTTTACTTCGTTGGAGATGTATCTAACAAAGACATAATGTATTCGAGGTTATATGAGTTGTAACGAATTGAGAAGCGAAAATGTGTGGTTTAGGATGACCCCGTCAGAATATGTATGTATGACGTCGAATACAATTGCCGATAAAGACAATGAATTGTGCTAGAGAGAAAATGTATTATGATGGATTTTTTACAGACCTACACGGTGATTTTAAAGCGAAATACATTAATTTTATTATTGTACAAGAATGACAATATGAGAAAATCAATTGTATTGTTCTTGTTCTTATTCTCTGTCTGTGTGTGTTTTTCCCGACTGCGGCTTCTTATTTATCCGAGTGCTCGTAATGACTGAGGCATTGTTATAACCCCAATTTTTGAGTTCAATTGGTGAGAAATGTAATTTCTCATATTAAAGATATTTGAAGAAATAATAATATAATTTGCTTCAAATAAATGTATTTCATTTAAAATAGCCTTGATTGGTTGCTTTGTGGGCTTTATTGTCTATTGGGCCCAAATAATAAGGAAATTCAATTAATAAATGGATAATTGAATTTTTAAGAAGAGAAATAAAGAGAAATCTTCAAAAAGAAATATTTTATTAAGAAATAATCATGATAATGCAAAATAATGCATATAGGTGCATTAAGAAGGATAATGAGTATTCCAATAAAATGAATTTCGAAATAATGGAGTGTCTTGGGATCCAAGGAGTCCCAATAAAGAGGAAAGAAAGAGAAAATACCAAAATAGCAAAATAAGAAGATAATGTGGATACACAATTAATGTATTACATGGTATTGCTAAAAAGAAGGAAATTACTATTAAAGGAAAATAGGATTTTGAGATAATAGATTCCTTGGGGTTCAAGGAACACAGAATCAAGAAATAATGATAAAAGAAATAAAGAAGAGATAGGAAATATGATTAATATGATGATAACTTGTATATTAAGAAAAGGAATTGAATCCTTATGATAATGACACCAAATTTTACAGGATGAAACATAAGACTGAAATCGAGTTTCCCTCAAAATTTGGGAAAGAAAAGAGTAACCAATTGGGAGATATGAATTTTCCAAGATTCAATTAGAATAGGAATAAAATCCAATTTTAATTGGGAATTAGTTTCCCTTTGTTCTTGCGCGTGTGATGAGAGCCCTTGGATCTTAATCCAAGGGACACGACTCATCGTCCAAGTCCCAAAGGGATAGGGACTGTAGCCGTGCGAGGGGGGGTTTTAATCCCTTGATTTTGTGAGCCCTGATGCATGTGCATCTTTGGAAACTCTCCCTCTGAGTCTGGGAGAGCGAGAGGTTGAGTTCTAACCCTAGTTTGATGGGGTTTTGACGTAAATCCAAGAAACGCCCAATTGGGCTAGGACTGGAGCTGCGACGGGGATTGGGAACCCTAAAAGGGACCTCCCATAGCCTATAAATAGGGGACCTCTCGGTCCCTTGTGCCAGAGCGATCTCGACCGGCCGCTCCTTATTGTTTCCCCTCGCTCGCTAATCTTCTCGATCAAGTCTTCTTCGGCAAGGGCGCCGCCGCGGCGCGAGCAGCAGAAAAAGGAAGAAGACGAACAGCAGCCTCCGTTCGATCAAGATCTAACGGTCGGGTCAACGTTAGGCGGAGACCCTTAGATCTTGAGTCCATCGTAGACTCGGGGTGATCCAACGATTTGGGAAAGGAGGTGGGGCGCGCTTCGGGGATAGTGGAGACACGCAACACTGAGCGTTAGATCCAGAGGTGGACCACGGGCGCAACGATCCAACGGCTCACGAATTTTGGTAAATCCCTCTCTAAGCATATAAATTAGAAAAATAGTTTTCTTTACAAAATTCGTAGTAATAACTAGGAATCTCGTATGACAAAACTTTATATATAAAAGATGTGTAGAAAAATGCAAGGAATATGATAAAAATATTTCCAGAACCTAATTCCACTCCGTTTTGCAAAGGTGCCTTAATTGGCTAATAAAGTGTATTAAAAATTGATGAGAAATCCTAATTGCATGTTAAGAGTGTAATATAGTAAATCAATAGGTCAAATTGTTAAGTTTGACTCTGATAATTTTAATGGTGGTTTGATTTACTGTTTGATTGCAAAAGTACTTAAATTAGAGTTACAATATTTAAAAAGAGGGTTAATTTACATGGAAACCCTAATTTGGGATAAAAGGAGATAAAAATCATATTTTTTTATGAAATAAGGAAATCATATGCCTAATAAAGGAAATTCAATAAGAAATTAGGAGTTTGATAAATTAAGGATGATAATGGTGAAAGAAGAAGTAAACCCCTGATTTCCAAAAGAAACCCTAATGTTGGAATTGAAATCCTAAATGGTATAATGAAATTAAATAATTATTAATAAAAGGAATTGGTACTTTTATTTCAGGATTTCTGTTCATCATTGCTTGTTGATTGGGTTACTCTTCATAATTTGAATCTGTCTTGAAAACTGCAATTAAAGGTATGTGGTTACTTATGATTAACCGCTTATGTTTCTCGATGGTTTCTCGGACGTTTAATCGCATTGAATGCAACTAAACTGCTTGGATGTTCATATTGCAAATTATAAAGTGACTATGACTATCACCTAATGTATATGCCTACAATCTCACTCTCTATGGCATAATAGCTAACCTAGTACATGGCTGCCTATGGGTAGGTCCATCAGGTTAGAGGAAGGCCTAGTACATGGCTACCTATTGGGTTGGTCCATCAGGTCTATGGATGACCTAGTACATGGCTACCTATTGGGTAGGTCCATCAGGTCTATGGATGACTTAGTACATGGCTACCATGGAGGTAGGACCATCAAGTCACATTGAGTTAGATATTGGGCTACCTTCGGGTAGTGCCATGCGACTCTATTACCTAAAAGAGAGGTGAAATCTATGTCCACTGCAGGGACAACCAAGTGTTCGAGAATATGTATGGATTGAGTTGTATGGCTTAAGATGTAATCTTGATTGTTAAATGAGTAATTGAATGATTACATTGTTATCATAGTTGCATGTTTATTGTTTCCCCCACATACCAGCTTCGGCTGACCGACGTTTTGTTTGTCGACGTTTTAGGTACAATGAAAAGAACAAACAGTAAAGTGGCACATGTGATACTAAATGAGAATAAAAGTGCAAAGGAGGATTAGATAGATTAGTATCAGTGTGGATAGAAGTTTAGATATCCAAGTTTTCAAAAGGTATGCAAAAATTTATTTTCTTACAGCTTTCAGTATAGTATGTTAAAATTTGATAATTATTCTTGGTTAATTGCCGAACCTTTGATCCGGAAGTCATGGGTGCGGCTTCGACCTCTCGGTCTCCCTTAATTGGGGGTTATTGGGAGGTGGGGTCGTAACATTTGGTATCAGAGCGTAGGTTCCCCAGTTAACCATTAATAATTATTAAATTTTACAAACTCCATAGAACCTAAGGGAGTTATTAGAAGAGTATCTGAAAGACGGAGGTGTCTAGAAAAGGATCACGACCGGGGGCTGGCAAGATTTTCCTCCGCACCGCTAGTCGGAATACGAGGACTCCCAGATCCGTGTGACTACATGGCCAAAGTCTTAGGGTATGAATCGAAATAAGACACCTTTAGGACTTCTCATCTTATTCATCCCTTCTCATCACAAAATTCTGATAAGGACCTAAAGGATTAGGGTTTTCTTTCTTCTCCTCACCCTCTTGAGGTATGGGTAAGGTTAATAAGGTTTAAGGAATCCTCCATCAAATTAATGAAAAGCATGTAAATAAGATGTCATGGACATAAGCTTAATAGATTAAGCGCAAATTAAGGGATAGATACATGCCTAGGTCGTATGACATAAGTTGTCATGTCCTCAGAAGAGACCTGAGGCTAGACCTTCTTGTCAGGAGGATAAGTTAGTCTTGGAGATAGAGATCTCCATTGCAAGTAGAGACCTGGCACATCCTATGAGGATGATGCTAACCCTAACCCTAAGTGATGGTTAGAGAGAGATGAGTTGGACCAGGTGTTTGAAAGGACATGCCTTTGGGATGCCATATGATACATGGGGTACCTAGCACATTTGGCAACCCAACCCTGGGAAGGGTCATGCATTTTAAGGTAAAGGATAACTCCTTAGATGATGATGTTAGTGAAGGACCTTAGAAACCCTATGGGCCTATGGGTGTAGGGCATTGCATGCACCCAAGGTACATGAGTAGTGCGAGCAATAGGTTGAAACCCTGGCCAAGAAAGTAAGATGTATAGCTTGTAAGGTAAGCATATAGAGCTATGGATAACCTCGAGTACATGAGTTGAACATAGGCGTCATCTAGGTAGGGGCATGCTTTTGAGGTTGATCATTCATGAAGAAGGGACCTCTAATGGTGAGGTTGTATGTGGGGTTAGCTCTAGAGAGAGCAGGAAACCCAACAAGAAGGTTGGAAGCCTAAAACCCTGAATAATGGATGATAGTGATTGCCTCATGATCGATCCCTGAAAGTTGATGATATCTTGGTTGCCTTTAGAGGGACCAACCCTAGAGAATGAAGATGAAGCATCTGGTGCCTATGTGCCTACAGTATAGGTGTTTACCTTCTGAGGTAGGAAAAAGAGTTCCTTAGACCTAGAGAGGTTTAGTGAACAGGTTCTGAGGCCTGTACCTTGTTGGTTGTCCTTACGGAGGATCCAACTCTAAGTGTTGCTCGAGTTGAAGGATGAGAAGAAGTGCATGTCATGCCTTTTGCATGCTTGGTTCGTGGTTAAGAGATGGGGCATGCAGTTTAACACCTACAAGTAAACCTAGGGTTCCTAGGCCTAAGAGGGGAAGTGGTGTACCTAAGGCTCATGATGAGAAGTTGAGTTCCTTAGAACCCCTCACAACTAGGTTGATGACAAAGGGAAAGTTTGATCTTGATCCAACATCGAGGAAAGAAGGATAAGTATGACCTAGCATGGTACAGTAAGTGATCTGCTTGTGCCTTAATGGCTTGCTAGGGTTAAGTAGGCTCGTGGGGATGTAAACCCTAGACCTTAGAGCTTTTGTGACCTTGTGGTCAAGAGATAGTTTTCCTCCCATCCTGGGGGAGGGACCCCTTTGGTAGGGTGTATATCAGTTTTGTTGGTTTAAGGTAACCTAAAGAGGTCTCATAGGATCTGGAGAAGCTAAGTGAAAAGTACATGGTATGAGAATGAACCTGTAGACCCATAGATATCCATATCTAATTGCATATGAATGTGTTACCATGGAGGTAACCAATATGGGGCTTGACCAAGGTAGGCAGGTTGCCATGATCCCTATGAAAGGATGAGAGTCAGCCCATGAATGCAGAAAGAGAGATGATGAAGACTTGGGTAAGGTTCTAAGTGAACATGTACTATGATGGATAATCCTAAGTCTATCCTAGGGTTAGGTAGGGATAAGACCGATGAAAGTAGGAGTTGCCTAATTCCCCAGTTACACATGACCATAGGGTCGGGAGGTAACAACTATCATTGTCTGAGGGCCATGGGTTAGGAGATTGATCACCTTCATGAACTCATGGGACCCAAAGGGCAGATGAGTAGGGCACTCTCTTGATGCATGAGGGGAGGAGGATGACCCCAAAAGAGCCGGTACCCTATAGACCTAGAGGAGATGACCAAGGATATCAACCTTAGTAGGTTCAAGACTAGTTTTCCTTGGAGGTAACTTGATATCAAAATGGCTGTGATGTAGAGACATATGTGGCACATTGCAACTTTTATTTAAAGATGTATTGGCATGGTGGGATGTACCATCTCTACTCTTGGAACAGGAAGAACTCTGTATTTGGACTGCAGCCAAATGCTTATTTCCTCTTGTTATGGGAGTGAGAGATAGGACATTACGCCTGCCATACATCAAGGATAAGAGATGATTTAGGTTGGAACGTTGCCACGAGAAATGAGGATGGAGAAGATAACCTACCCGGGTAAAGTGAATGATACATTGATGTTTTGCAAACACTAAGAGGAATGAGGTAGTCCCCTTATGAGGATGTTTTTATCATGAGCTATGTCGAACTTACAAGTTATAACAGGTTGAATTTGATCACCATGATGATGGATTCAGAGAGTGTTCTTATGAAGATAAATATATAGTTTGAGGTGACATGATAAGTGAAATACATGGAAGTATAATGTTACCTAATACCTAAGGATGTGAAGTGGTAATGGATGCTCTGGTTGAGATACATCTGATTTATTTGACCAGAAGCTAGAAAGGGGTTGATTGTCTAACCTTAAGTTTGAAAAGGAGAGGTGTTTGGATAACACTCAGATGTAACAAGATACACTGAAAAGTTATGGTTGTTTGGTTAGCCAGTCTAGTCCTGGATGCAATGAAAGGATGGTGGTAAAACCTCAGATGTACTTCTTTGGAAGAGAAGGTGATGAAACCCTGACTATAGTGTATTAGGGTTTCGGAGGAATTGATCTTGGAAGAATCATGACATACATGAAATCATGATTGAAGATCACCATACACCATGGAAAATGGCAATAGCACTTTGGATGCTTAAGATGAAGTTGCATGTGGTTTATGGCCATGCGAGCCAGGAGGTAAAGGACGAACCCCACTAACCCAGTGTAACGATATAGAGGACAAAAGAGTCCCTGAGAGGGAACGGGAGCTCAACACTATGGATGTTCCCTGGGCCAAGGAGGGTTATGGTAGGTCGCCTTACCTAGATAACATGAGAAAGAAAGAGTTCTGTTAAGGGACAGATCTAGTTGAACTATCCATGCGAGAGATGGTTCAACTATACCATGATGTGAGTTAAAAAGTTCATGACTATGACCTAAAGGTTTCCTTCCAAAAGATGGAAGTAGGCGCATGAAGAACTCAATGTTAGTATAGTTTATCACCCCTAACTATGGTTAGTATGATCCAGACTAGAGGGTCTGATGAGGGCATGTGTGCTCGTTTAGGGTGATATCTAGAGACAATTTTTGTCCTATGAAAGATGTGACGATGACCACCATAGCCAGTATCGGGTTTTATAAGAAGCTCTGTAAGGGAGGTTGTATTGGTCACCACTTCAGTTAGGTGATGTTGGTGAAAGGACCACATGATGGTTAGAAAAGGGCCACATGATGGTTAGAAAAGGGACCACAGTGCGTGTAGATGAAGTCACTTTGATCGTGCAAGGGCTGAAAGGAGCCTAGAGACGATGTGAGTCGTGAGAAGATGCAAAGTAGACTGACATATATGTTACTGTGGAAGAATATGTGAAAATTCGACCCCTCTGAGTTATAGCTAAGAGAGCTAAGTCCCCGATACATGGGTCCATTAGAGATGGATGGGTGGAGAAGGTTAGGTTTGACCCTACCCCTCAGAATAGAGTAGAGGGAGATGTTTTCCATGTGTCTAATTTAGAGCACTATGTGAGGTACCCCCGACCATGTGCTGAGCAATGAACCTAGTGAGCCCCAAGGGAGGCTGAAATGGCCTGAGTCACCTGTGTAGTTTATAGACGCCAGGATGAAAGAACTCAGAGAAAAGAATATGTGATGATAAAGGTTCTTTGGAAACGCCATGAGTACGGCAAAGCCACACAGGAGCCAATAATGGACATGGAAAAGTCTTATCCTGAATTGTTTGTTTGCTTGCCTGAATTAAGAGGACAAAATTCCTATAAGAGGGGAAGGATGTTATAACCCCAATTTTTGGTTTCAATTGGTGAGAAATGTAATTTCTCATATTAAAGATATTTGAAGAAATAATGATATAATTTGCTTCAAATAAATGTATTTCATTTAAAATAGCCTTGATTGGTTGCTTTGTGGGCTTTATTGTCTATTGGGCCCAAATAACAAGGAAATTCAATTAATAAATGGATAATTGAATTTTTAAGAAGAGAAATAAAGAGAAATCCTCAAAAAGAAATATTTTATTAAGAAATAAACATGATAATGCAAAATAATGCATATAGGTGCATTAAGAAGGATAATGAGTATTCCAATAAAATGAATTTCGAAATAATGGAGTGTCTTGGGATCCAAGGAGTCCCAATAAAGAGGAAAGAAAGAGAAAATACCAAAATAGCAAAATAAGAAGATAATGTGGATACACAATTAATGTATTACATGGTATTGCTAAAAAGAAGGAAATTACTATTAAAGGAAAATAGGATTTCGAGATAACAGATTCCTTGGGGTTCAAGGAACTCAGAATCAAGAAATAATGATAAAAGAAATAAAGAAGAGATAGGAAATATGATTAATATGATGATAACTTGCATATTAAGAAAAGGAATTGAATCCGTATGATAATGACACCAAATTTTATAGGATGAAAGATAAGTCTGAAATCGAGTTTCCCTCAAAATTTGGGAAAGAAAAGAGTAACCAATTGGGAGATATGAATTTTCCAAGATTCAATTGGAATAGGAATAAAATCCAATTTTAATTGGGAATTAGTTTCCCTTTGTTCTTGCGCGTGTGATGAGAGCCCTTGGATCTTAATCCAAGGGATACAGCTCATCGTCCAAGTCCCAAAGGGACAGGGACTGTAGCCGCACGAGGGGGGTTTTTAATCCCTTGATTTCATGAGCCCTGATGCATGTGCATCTTTGGAAACTCTCCCTCTGAGTCCGGGAGAGCAAGAGGTTGAGTTCTAACCCTAGTTTGATGGGGTTTCGACGTAAATCCAAGAAATGCCCAATTGGGCTAGGATTGGAGCTGTGGCGGGGATTGGGAACCCTAAAAGGGACATCCCATAGCCTATAAATAGGGGACCTCTCGGTCCCTTGTGCCAGAGCGATCTCGACTGGCTCCTTATTGTTTCCCCTTGCTCGCTAATATGCTCGATCAAGTCTTCTCCTGCAAGGGCGCCGCCACGGCGCGAGCAGCAGAAAAAGGAAGAAGACGAAGAGAAGCCTTCGTTTGATCAAGATCTAACGGCTGGGTCAACGTTAGGCGGAGACCCTTAGATCTTGAGTCCATCGTAGACTCGGGGTGATCCTACGATCTGGGCAAGGAGGCAGGGCACGCTTCAGGGATAGTGGAGACACACAACGTTGAGCATTAGATCCAGAGGTGGACCACGGGCGCAATGATCCAACGGCTCGCGAATTTTGGTAAATCCCTCTCTAAGCATATAAATCAGGAAAATAATTTTCTTTACAAATTTCGTAGTAATAACTAGGAATCTCGTATGACAAAACTTTATATATGAAAGTTGTTTAGAAAAATGCAAGGAATATGATAAAAATATTTTCAGAACCTAGTTCCACTCCTTTTTGCAAAAGTGCCTTAATTGGCTAATAAAGTGTATTAAAAATTGATGAGAAACCCTAATTGCATGTTAAGAGTGTAATTTAGTAAATCAATAGGTAAAATTGTTAAGTTTGACTCTGATAATGATAATGGTGGTTTGATTTACTGTTTGATTGCAAAAGTGCTTAAATTAGAGTTACAATATTTAAAAAGAGGGTTAATTTACATGTAAACCCTAATTTGGGATAAAAGGAGATAAAGATCATATTTTTTATGAAATAAGGAAATCAAATGCCTAATAAAGGAAATTCAATAAGAAATTAGGAGTTTGATAAATTAAGGATAATAATGGTGAAATAAGAAGTAAAACCCTGATTTCCAAAAGAAACCCTAATGTTGGAATTGAAATCCTAAATGGTATAATGAAATTGGATAATTATTAATAAAAGGAATTGGTACTTTTATTTCAGGATTTATGTTCATCATTTCTTGTTGATTGGGTTACTGTTCATAATTTGAATCTGTCTTGAAAACTGCAATTAAAGGTATGTGGTTACTTATGATTAACCGCTTATGTTTCCCGAAGGTTTCTCGGACGTTTAATCGCATTGAATGCAACTAAACTGGTTGGATGTTCATATTGCAAATTATAAAGTGACTATGACTATCACCTAATGTATATGCCTACAATCTCAGATCTTGGTTCTCTCTGTGGCATAATAGCTAACCTAGTACATGGCTGCCTATGGGTAGGTCCATCATGTTAGAGGAAGGCCTAGTACATGGCTACCTATTGGGTAGGTCCATCAGGTATATGGATGACCTAGTACATGGCTACCTATTGGGTAGGTCCATCAGGTCTATGGATGACTTAGTACATGGTTACCATGTAGGTAGGACCATCTAGTCACATTGAGTTAGATATTGGGCTACCTTCGGGTAGTGCCATGCGACTCTATTACCTAAAAGAGAGGTGAAATCCATGTCCACTGCAGGGACAACCCAGAGTTTGAGAATATGTATGGATTGAGTTGTATGGCTTAAAATGTAATCTTGATTGTTAAATAAGTAATTGAATGATTAAATTGTTATCATAGTAGCATGTTTATTGTTTCCCCCACATACCAGCTTCAGCTGACCAACATTTTTTTTGTCGGTGTTTTAGGTACAATGAAAAGAACAAACAGTAAAGTGGCACATGTGATACTAAATGAGAATAAAAGTGCAAAGGAGGATTAGATAGATTAGTATCAGTGTGGATAGAAGTTCAGAGATCCAAGTTTTCAAAAGGTATGCAAAAATTTATTTTCTTACAGCTTTCAGTATAGTATGTTAAAATTTGATAATTATTCTTGGTTAATTGCCGAACCTTTGATCCGGAAGTCATGGGTGCGGCTTCGACCTCTCGGTCTCCCTTAATTGGGGGTTATCGGGAGGTGGGGTCGTAACATTTGGTATCATAACATAGGTTCCCCAGTTAACCATTAATAATTATTAAATTTTACAAACTCCATAGAACCCAAGGGAGTTATTAGAGGAGTATCCGAAAGACGGAGGTGTCTAGAAAAGGATCACGACCGGGGGCTGGCAAGATTTTCCTCCGCACCGCTAGTCTGAATACGAGGACTCCCAGATCCGTGTGATTACCTAGCCAAAGTCTTAGGGTATGAATCGAAATAAGACACCTTTAGGACTTCTCATCTTATTCAACCCTTCTCATCACGAAATTCTGATAAGGACCTAAAGGATTAGGGTTTTCTTTCTTCTCCTCACCCTCTTGAGGTATGGGTAAGGTTAATAAGGTTTAAGGAATCCTCCATCAAATTAATGAAAATCATGTAAATAAGATGTCATGGACATAAGCTTAATAGATTAAGCGCAAATTAAGGGATAGATACATGCTTAGGTCGTATGACATAAGTTGTCATGTCCTCAGAAGAGACCTGAGGCTAGACCTTCTTGTCAGGAGGATAAGTTAGTCTTGGAGAGAGAGATCTCCATTGCAAGTAGAGACCTGTCACATCCTATGAGGATGATGCTAACCCTAACCCTAAGTGATGGTTAGAGAGAGATGAGTTGGACCAGGTGTTTGAAAGGACATGCCTTTAGGATGCCATATGATCCATGGGGGACTTAGCACCTTTGGCAACCCAACCCTGGGAAGGGTCGTGCATGTTAAGGTAAAGGATAACTCCTTAGATGATGATGTTAGTGAAGGACCTTAGAAACCCTATGGGCCTATGGGTGTAGGGCATTGCATGCACCCAAGGTACGTGAGTAGTGCGAGCAATAGGTTGGAACCCTGGCCATGAAAGTAAGATGTATAGCTTGTAAGGTAAGCATATAGAGCTATGGATAACCTCGAGTACATGAGTTGAACATAGGCGTCATCCATGTAGGGGCATGCTTTTGAGGTTGATCCTTCATGAAGAAGGGACCTCTAATGGTGAGGTTGGATGTGGGGTTAGCTCTAGAGAGAGCAGGAAACCCAGCAAGAAGGTTGGAAGCCTAAAACCCTAAACAATGGATGATTGTGGTTGCCTCATGATCGATCCCTAAAAGTTGATGATATCTTGGTTGCCTTTAGAGGGACCAACCCTAGAGAATGAAGATGAAGCATCTGGTGCCTATGTGCCTATAGTATAGGTGTTTACCTTCTGAGGTAGGAAGAAGAGTTCCTTAGACCTAGATAGGTTTAGTGAACAGGTTCTGAGGCCTGTACCTTGTTGGTTGTCCTTAAGGAGGATCCAACTACAAGTGTTGCTCGAGTTGAAGGATGACAAGAAGTGCATGTCATGCCTTTTGCATGCTTGGTTCATGGTTAAGAGATGGGGCATGCAGTTGAACACCTACAAGTAAACCTAGGGTTCCTAGGCCTAAGAGGGGGAGTGGTGTACCTAAGGTTCATGATGAGAAGTTGAGTTCCTTAGAACCCCTCACAACTAGGTTGATGACAAAGGGAAAGTTTGATCTTGATCCAACATCGAGGAAAGAAGGATAAGTATGACCTAGCATGATACAGTAAGTGATATGCGTGTGCCTTAATGGCTTTCTAGGGTTAAGTAGGCTCGTGGGGATGTAAATCCTAGACCTTAGAGCTTTTGTGACCTTGTGGTCAAGAGATAGTTTTCCTCCCATCCTTGGGGAGGGACCCCTTTGGTAGGGTGTATATCAGTTTTGTTGGTTTAAGGTAACCTAAAGAGGTCTCATAGGATCTGAAGAAGCTAAGTGAAAAGTACATGGTATGAGAATGAACCTGTAGACCCATAGATATCCATCTCTAATTTCATATGAATGTGTTACCATGGAGGTAACCAGTATGGGGCTTGACCAAGGTAGGCAGGTTGCCATGATCCCTATGAAAGGATGAGAGTCGGCCCATGAATGCAGAAAGAGAGATGATGAAGACTTAGGTAAGGTTCTAAGTGAACATGTACTATGATGGATAATTCTAAGTCTATCCTAGGGTCAGGTAGGGATAAGACCGATGAAAGTAGGAGTTGCCTAATTCCCCAGTTACACATGACCATAGGGTCGGGAGGTAACAGCTATCATTGTCTGAGGGCCATGGGTTAGGAGATTGATCACCTTCATGAACTCATGGGACCCAAAGGGCAGATGAGTAGGGCACTCTCTTGATGCATGAGGGGAGGAGGATGACCCCAAAAGAGCCGGTACCCTATAGACCTAGAGGAGATGACCAAGGATATCAACCTCAGTAGGTTCAAGACTAGTTTTCCTTGGAGGTAACTTGATATCGAAATGGCTGTGATGTAGAGACATACGTGGCACGTTGCAACTTAGATTTAAAGATGTACTGGAAAGGTGGGATGTCCATCTCTACTCTTGGAACAGGAAGAACTCTGTATTTGGACTGCAACCAAATGCTTATTTCCTCTTGTTATGGGAGTAAAAGATAGGACATTACGCCTGCCATACATCAAGGATAAGAGATGATTTAGGTTGGAACGTTGCCACGAGAAATGAGGATGGAGAAGATAACCTACCCGGGTAAAGTGAATGATACATGGATGGTTTGCAAACACTAAGAGGAATGCAGTAGTCCCCTTATGAGGATGTTTTTATCATGAGCTATGTGGAACTTACAAGTTATAAAAGGTTGAGTTTGATCACCATGATGATGGAATCAGAGAGTGTTCTTATGAAGATAAATATATAGTTTGAGGTGACATGATAAGTGAAATACATGGAAGTATAATGTTACCTAATACCTAAGGATGTGAAGTGGTAATGGATGCTCTGGTTGAGATACATCTAACTTGTTTGACCAGAAGCTAGAAAGGGGTTGATTGTCTAACCTTAAGTTCAAAAAGGAGAGGTGTTTGGATAACACTCATATGTAACAAGATACATTGAAAAGTTATGGTTGTTTGGTTAGCCATTCTAGTCCTGGATGCAATGAAAGGATGGTGGTAAAACCTTAGATGTACTTCTTTGGAAGAGAAGGTGATGAAACCCCGACTAGAGTGGTTTAGGGTTTTGGAGGAATCGATCTTGGAAGAATCATGACATACAGGAAATCATGATTGAAGATCACCATACACCATGAAAAATGGCAATATCACTTTGGATGCTTAAGATGAAGTTGCATGTGGTTTATGGCCATGCAAGCCAGGAGGTAAAGGACGAACCCCACTAACCCAGTGTAATGATATAGAGGACAAAAGAGTCCCTGAGAGGGAACGGGAGCTCAACACTATGGATGTTCCCTGGGCCAAGGAGGGTTATGGTAGGTCGCCTTACCTAGATAACATGAGAAAGAAAGAGTTTTGTTAAGGGACAGATCTAGTTGAACTATCCATGCGAGAGATGGTTCAACTACACCATGATGCGAGTTAAAAAGTTCATGAGTATGACCTAAAGGTTTCCTTTCAAAAGATGGAAGTTGGTGCATGAAGAACTCAATGTTAGTATAGTTTATCACCCCTAACTATGGTTAGTATGATCCAGACTAGAGGGTCTGATGAGGGCATGTGTGCTCGTTCAGGGTGATATCTAGAGACAGTTTTTGTCCTATGAAAGATGTGACGATGACCACCATAGCAAGTATCGGGTTTTATAAGAAGCTCTGTAAGAGAGGTTGTGTCGGTCACCACTTCAGTATGGTGATGTTGGTGAAAGGACCACATGATGGTTAGAAAAGGGCCACATGATGGTTAGAAAAGGGACCACAGTGCGTGTAGATGAAGTCACTTTGATCGTGCAAGGGCTGAAAGGTGCCTAGAGACGATGTGAGTCGTGAGAAGATGCAAAGTAGACTGACATATATGTTACTGTGGAAGAATATGTGAAAATCCGACCCCTCTGAGTTATAGCTAAGAGAGCTAAGTCCCCGATACATGGGTCCATTAGCGATGGATGGGTGGAGAAGGTTAGGTTTGACCCTACCCCTCAGAATAGAGTAGAGGGAGATGTTTTCCATGTGTCTAATTTAGAGCACTATGCGAGGTACCCCCGACCATGTGCTGAGCAATGAACCTAGTGAGCCCCAAGGGAGGCTGAAATGGCCTGAGTCACCTATGTAGTTTATAGACGCCAGGATGAAAGAACTCAGAGAAAAGAATATGTGATGATAAAGGTTCTTTGGAAACACCATGAGTACGGCAAATCCACATAGGAGCCAATAATGGGCATGGAAAAGTCTTATCCTGAATTGTTTGTTTGCTTGCCTGAATTTTGAGGACAAAATTCCTATAAGAGGGGAAGGATGTTATAACCCCAATTTTTGGGTTCAATTGGTGAGAAATGTAATTTCTCATATTAAAGATATTTGAAGAAATAATGATATAATTTGCTTCAAATAAATGTATTTCATTCAAAATAGCCTTGATTGGTTGCTTTGTGGGCTTTATTGTCTATTGGGCCCAAATAACAAGGAAATTCAATTAATAAATGGATAATTGAATTTTTAAGAAGAGAAATAAAGAGAAATCCTCAAAAAGAAATATTTTATTAAGAAATAAACATGATAATGCAAAATAATGCATATAGGTGCATTAAGAAGGATAATGAGTATTCCAATAAAATGAATTTCGAAATAATGGAGTGTCTTGGGATCCAAGGAGTCCCAATAAAGAGGAAAGAAAGAGAAAATACCAAAATAGCAAAATAAGAAGATAATGTGGATACACAATTAATGTATTACATGGTATTGCTAAAAAGAAGGAAATTACTATTAAAGGAAAATAGGATTTCGAGATAATAGATTCCTTGGGGTTCAAGGAACTCAGAATCAAGAAATAATGATAAAAGAAATAAAGAAGAGATAGGAAATATGATTAATATGATGATAACTTGTATATTAAGAAAAGGAATTGAATCCTTATGATAATGACACCAAATTTTACAGGATGAAAGATAAGTATGAAATCGAGTTTCCCTCACAATTTGGGAAAGAAAAGAGTAACCAATTGGGAGATATGAATTTTCCAAGATTCAATTGGAATAGGAATAAAATCAAATTTTAATTGGGAATTAGTTTCCCTTTGTTCTTGCGCGTGTGATGAGAGCCCTTGGATCTTAATCCAAGGGACACGGCTCATCGTCCAAGTCCCAAAGGGACGGGGACTGTAGCCGCGCGAGGGGGATTTTTAATACCTTGATTTTGTGAGCCCCGATGCATGTGTATCTTTGGAAACTCTCCCTCTGAGTCTGGGAGAGGAAGAGGTTGAGTTCTAACCCTAGTTTGATGGGGTTTCAATGTAAATCCAAGAAATGCCCAATTGGGCTAGGACTGGAGCTGCGGCGGGGATTGGGAACCCTAAAAGGGACCTCCCATAGCCTATAAATAGGGGACCTCTCGGTCCCTTGTGCCAGAGCGATCTCGACCGGCTCCTTATTGTTTCCCCTCGCTCGCTAATCTGCTCGATCAAGTCTTCTCCGGCAAGGGCGCCGCCGCGGCGCAAGCAGCAGAAAAAGGAAGAAGATGAAGAGAAGCCTTCATTCGATCAAGATCTAACGGCTGGGTCAACGTTAGGCGGAGACCCTTAGATCTTGAGTCCATCATAGACTCGGGGTGATCCAACGATCTGGGCAAGGAGGCGGGGCGCGCTTCAGGGATAGTGGAGACACGCAACGCTGGGCGTTAGATCCATAGGTGGACCATAGGCGCAATGATCCAACGGCTCGCGAATTTTGGTAAATCCCTCTCTAAGCATATAAATCAGGAAAATAGTTTTCTTTAAAAAATTCGTAGTAATAACTAGGAATCTCGTATGACAAAACTTTATATATGAAAGTTGTGTATAAAAATGCAAGGAATATGATAACAATATTTCCAGAACCTAATTCCACTTCGTTTTGCAAAAGTGCCTTAATTGGCTAATAAAGTGTATTAAAAATTGATGAGAAACCCTAATTGCATGTTAAGAGTGTAATTTAGTAAATCAATAGGTCAAATTGTTAAGTTTGACTCTGATAATGATAATGGTGGTTTGATTTACTGTTTGATTGCAAAAGTGCTTAAATTAGAGTTACAATATTTAAAAAGAGGGTTAATTTACATGGAAACCCTAATTTGGGATAAAAGGAGATAAAAATCATATTTTTTTATGAAATAAGGAAATCAGATGCCTAATAAAGGAAATTCAATAAGAAATTAGGAGTTTGATAAATTAAGGATGATAATGGTGAAAGAAGAAGTAAAACCCTTATTTCTAAAGGAAACCCTAATGTTGGAATTGAAATCCTAAATGGTATAATGAAATTGGATAATTATTAATAAAAGGAATTGGTACTTTTATTTCAGGATTTCTGTTCATCATTGCTTGTTGATTGGGTTACTGTTCATAATTTGAATCTGTCTTGAAAACTACAATTAAAGGTATGTGGTTACTTATGATTAACTGCTTATGTTTCCCGATGGTTTCTCGGACGTTTAATCGCATTGAATGCAACTAAACTGCTTGGATGTTCATATTGCAAATTATAAAGTGACTATGACTATCACCTAATGTATATGCCTACAATCTCAGATCCTGGTTTTCTCTGTGGCATAATAGCTAACCTAGTACATGGCTACCTATGGGTAGGTCCATCAGGTTAGAGGAAGGCCTAGTACATGGCTACCTATTGGGTAGGTCCATCAGGTCTATGGATGACCTAGTACATGGCTACCTATTGGGTAGGTCCATCAGGTCTATGGATGACTTAGTACATGGCTACCATGGAGGTAGGACCATCAAGTCACATTGAGTTAGATATTGGGCTACCTTTGGGTAGTGCCATGCGACTCTATTACCTAAAAGAGAGGCGAAATCTATGTCCACTGCAGGGACAACCCAGAGTTCGAGAATATGTATGGATTGAGTTGTATGGCTTAAGATGAAATCTTGATTGTTACATAATTAATTGAATGATTATATTGTTATCATAGTTGCATGTTTATTGTTTCCCCCACATACCAGCTTCGGCTGACCGACGTTTTGTTTGTCGGCGTTTTAGGTACAATGAAAAGAACAAACAGTAAAGTGGCACATGTGATACTAAATGAGAATAAAAGTGCAAAGGAGGATTAGATAGATTAGTATCGGTGTGGATAGAAGTTTAGAGATCCAAGTTTTCAAAAGTTAACCAAAAATTTATTTTCTTACAACTTTCAGTATAGTATGTTAAAATTTGATAATTATTCTTGGTTAATTGTCGAACCTTTGATCCGGAAGTCATGGGTGCGGCTTTGACCTCTCAGTCTCCCTTAATTGGGGGTTATCGGGAGGTGGGGTCGTAACAGGCATGGTTGAAGTTTTATGACAATATACACATATGTGTCTATATTGTGTGAACAATCTGTCTTAGAGGTAAGGCATAGGAACCTATGTGTACTTGTACAACACACTATTTTCTCTTAGAGAAGTTTTAACCGATGGGTCATACATTCATATAAGTTCATGTTCTTGTTTTACTTTACTTTGATGTTTCTACATTTTACTTCTTGTATATCCCTATCTGTCAATGCTAATATAAACCTACATGATATATGTGGTTATTATGTTTCTCTTGCTAATGCAAATTATATATTCTTTAGTTCCAAGTATATTGAAGAAAATACTACCTATCTGCATGACATGTCTGATTCTTCAATCTGACCTAAGAATAACATGTATGATATGCATTCAAAACATTATGTTCAAAGTTTACATGTTGAAAACAAAATATTAAGAATTAAACTTGCTGATATAGGATTATTACATCCAACAAATACACGATCCCAAATGATAAGATTTGGATTTTGAAGATTCAAAAAATATAGCTAAATGGAAGGAGAAAGATGATTCCTGACATCGTTGTATATTGTTGACGTTGTCAAACATATTATTTTGTATATATTGTTCTTCTTCAACCACAATGGGTCAACAACATTGGGTCACATTATACTAGAAGTATAATATTAAAGGCCTTTGTTACAATCAAATTTTTACTTTCTTAATAATTCTAGGGTTAATGAAAGCCTGAAAGTTAATTTACTATTTTACCACTTCCATTCTATATTTTTAGGCTAATTAATGAATAATTATAGCTTGGAATACAGTTTCCCAAGTCATGTATGACTGGTACATTTTGAAATTAAGCATAAAATATGTAAATGTGATGACAAACTTTTCACATACAAGTTTGAAATAATCTTCAGGCTTTGGAAAAACCTTAGAGTGATCAATTAGTCAGAAGGGACAAGGGAAGCCACATATGCTTGGATCCCAACTACATCAAACAAGTTGTTGTCTATGATGTGGATGTATTGAGTAGGCATTGACTAATGTGGGACCAGTTTGGGCAAGCTGCCTTTTCAGAAGCAATAGGATTGATGGATGACATGCCAAAATCGTGCATAAAAATGCAAGTGCACGCATCAAGTAATATAGGCCTTGTGAGGCCCGAGTCGAACTCAGGGAGACGCAGTCTCAATGACTACTACTAACTACAGTACGATCAGCTAAGCAGGTTAAAAATGTTGAATTGAGTTTTAACAAAGTAAAAGAAAATTAAGAGAAAATGAAAACGGTTGATTTGAATATGGTTGAATTCCTTAGGATTACCAGCTTCATCATGGGGTCTCGTTGTATATTATCTCTACCAAATTAACATAAATGCCTACTTCTAACCTAGATAGAAAGCCTGTAGCCTGAATTGCTCTCTCATGCAATACAATTCACTACCTAAATCTAAGCCAATTACATGTCTATGCCAATTTATTCTTAGTTTAGGTGCATTAATGAAAACTATGGGTTCTTTCCACTACTCGTACGTCACCTATTCCAAGGAACACGTAGGGAAGTGTACAAGTTATGGTTTTCTAACCGTTAATCCCCCTTCTGGAGTGATTATTGGTCTAATACTCTATCGATGGTGATCAAGCAGCGATAAGTCGTTCAAATCCACACTTATATATCTAGGAATAAATAAGAAACTTATACTAAATCATGTAAATAGTCAATACAATGATTCCCTGGGCCACTCTCGGGTCCTAAGGAAAAGAGGGGTTTAGCCCCACATGTTTCTCAGTCGAGAACACATAGAAAGAGAGAACAAAAACATGGGAAACATGAAGGAGATTCGTGTAACCCCCGGAAAGAAGGTGCTCTGGATGATCCTCCTCGAGAAATGTGCGTTCTACAGTCTTCCAGCAGCAGAAACGTCCGTCAGAGGTGCTCAAAATGTCTAGTCGTCATCCTTCGGCTCTGTGCTCTCTCTCTCTCTCTCTCTCTCTCTTCACTAACCGTCGTGCTGTGAAAAAACTTATGCCCTTTAGGTCTGGCCGTCCTACCTTTCTGTCTTAGGTCACTTACAGTACCACATAACTTGGACCGTTGGATCGGGGCAGTCAGTTTAGATTGCTGAAATCCGATAAAGTTGGTGGCACCGACGGCATCGGGCTTTGGCCGATCTCTGACTGAGTCGGTACCACCGACTGGAATGTCGGTGGTACCGAGTTGATACAAATTTCTCCTTTCCTCTCTGATGCTAACTCGGTGGCACCGACCTGGATGGTTGGTTCCATCGACTCTTTTAGACGATTGAGTCTGTCCCTGATGTCATCTCGGTGGCACCGACCTGTGTGGTCAGTGGCACTGATTCTTCAATTATATGGAAGCTCCTGAAATTTGACAAGGACCATGTATTAAGCCGAGAAATATATAAAATAACATAATTACGATGAAATAAGCATAGTTTGATGCACAAAGAGTATACAAGCCAATTATCAAAATTTATGCACATATAATCAACAAATTGACTAACAAATGCACAAAACGAATGTAAACTAGACCTACAATAAACAAATGTAAACTAGACCTACAATGCACAAAACAATTCCAAGCTCAAATTATTCCCCGGAAAGCTTCGAACAAGATGGTCCGGACCCTTCACTATAAAACATATCTACCCAACTGGAGCTGCCATTATCATCAACAACAACGGAAGTGAACGAACGGTCAACGGACACCGTTTAAAAAGATACTACACTCAGGAAGACAAAACACATCAACAAACCCTCGATGTCAGAAACGCTACGCCCACAATTTCGTCGAGCCAGTGACGTAAAACCAAGGCGCTTCTTGGGAGGCAACCCAAGACCTGAGTATCAATTTCTCCAATTTTCTAGTTTTATACTCTCTTAATTTTGTTTTGCTTTCTCTAAGTTCTTTCATTACTAAATCTAAAAATACAAAAAAAATATACATATATATTTACACTCCAAACGGTCTTAAAACCGTTTGAGACGGGACCAAACGGTCCTCAAACCGTTTGGGACCAAACGGTCTTGAAACCGTTTGGGACCAAACGGTCTTGAAACCGTTTGGGACCAAACGGTCCTCAAACCGTTTGAGACCAAACGGTCCTCAAACCGTTTGGGACCAAACGGTCTTGAAACCGTTTGGGACCAAACGGTCCTCAAACCGTTTGGGACCAAACGGTCTTGAAACCGTTTGGAACCAAACGGTCTTGAAACCGTTTGGAATACAATAAGTCACCGCTATAAATACCGACCCCGCATCTCCATCTTCCTTTCTTCGAATCTTCGCACTCTACAGTCTTTTAGTGCGCAGAACTTCACCTTTTTGCTTCTGTGCTTCCGCGCAAGCTTCTCAATCCACCTTCCACAAGTTTGTCCGGCGACTCCAAGCACGCTGCTCACTCCGCGCCACCTTCGCAGTCGTCGTCAAATGATGTTCTTTGTTGCTGTGCCGTTCCGTCGCCACTATCGCGCCAGTCGCCGTTTCCTCCACCCACCTTCAAACCCTCGCCCCGTTCCACCTTCGCCCCGTTCCACCTTTCCCCCCCCGCGCCGGAGACCTGCGGCTCCTCGCTTTCCAAGCGGTCCTCCAACCGTTTGGAACCAAACGGTCTTCAAACCGTTTGGAACCAAACGGTCCTCAAACCGTTTGGGAGCTTTTGTGCAATCAAGCAGCACATATCGCAGTGCACTCCTTTGCAATTTTGTCTTGATATTGTCTAGCAGATTCGTTGCTAGAATTGCAGATTTCGTCTACAATATCAAGACACAATTGCAAAGGAATGCACTGCGACATCCATAAAGCTCCTGAGTCAGCGCTACAAGGCACCCCAATTCGCATTCACTCTACTCCAATCTCCAGGGATTACCGCAATTTTGGCTTAGCTCGCAGCCCTTGTTCAAATGACTTCTCAACCTATCACTTTCCCACTCTGAGGACAGAGTGTGTGATAAGTTAGGGGGGGGGTCATCAGACAAGGGCTAGGTATCAATCTCTATACACCCCTTTTCCTTAAAATAAGTCACCTCAACTAACTCTAGAATCATGTTAGTCTCTACAAGTATTTAGCACTTAGACATCAAATGGCGATTTATCGACCCCCATCCACTATGGATCCTATTTTTTTGTTCCATTTCTTTATCTGACTCTCCATAGGTCAAAATCAGGGCAGAAATAAGCCGAGATCTCAAGGATGAGAGGGAAATCAGGCAACTTCCAAGTCAAAAAGCTCTGTAAGTGGACCACAAACCAAATAAGTGCATGCTGAAAAACTTTAAGAACAACTTTCCTCTCTTCAAAATAAAAGAGGCTTGGCCGCCCAAAATAAATCCCCATCCCAAAACCCAAGCCTGTGAGTTTTTGAATAAAAGCCAGAGAGACGAATAAAATCATGAGAGTTGTGCCACGAATAAAAACTGATAAAGGGCTCACCCGGCCGGCACATTCCGCTGCCCTCAGAAAGGCAGATGCGTCGTGTCCGGTAGTGAAACCCTAAAAGTTCCAAGCATATGAAAAGGCTAATGAAGGACTTGCCCGGCCGGTACATTCAGCTGCCCTCATAAAGGCAGATGTGTCGTGTCCGGTAGTGAGATCCTAAAAAGCATAAATAGCCCCTCCCCCACTCAAAGGGGAGTTACACTTCAAAGCCTTTAGCCAACCCTCATACCCTCTCTAGCTTCCAATAGGTTTCCAGAGAGGTATAAAGTTGATTAGAGTCAATAGCATGCACAAAATAAATGTGGTCCCAAGGCGAACTTTGAGATACGGAAAAACCTGAAATCCAAGCAACTCTCGAAATCCAAAAGGATCAAGGCATGCAATAAGCCTCGATACGACCCCTGGGGAACTCAGGTCAAGAATTGAAGCAAGAGTATGGAAATTTTAATTAAGATCGCCGCGCCATTTCATGTCTCAGCTCTATCTAACTTGAGGACAAGCTAGACTCTAAGTTAGGGGGGGTGATAACCTCCTATTTTAGTAGTTTATCTTAGTCTTTTTCTTTAGTTTTCCATACTCTTTCTACATTTATATTGTACTTAAACCTAATTTTACCCCTTTTTGTAAATACATCATCAAACTAACTTTTCCTTTTATAATTGCAGAAAAAGCACAAAAAAATAACAAAAGAATAAACTAGCCCAAGGGTCGAGTGGATCCAAACGGTCCCAAGACCGCATGGAGTTCAAACGGTCCCGAGACCGCATGAAGCCAAACGGTCCCAAGACCGCATGGAGTTCAAACGGTCCCGAGACCGCATGAAGCCAAACGGTCCCAAGACCGCATGGAGTTCAAACGGTCCCGAGACCGCATGAAGCCAAACGGTCCCAAGACCGCATGGAGTTCAAACGGTCCCGAGACCGCATGAAGCCAAACGGTCCCAAGACCGCATGGAGTTCAAACGGTCCCGAGACCGCATGAAGCCAAACGGTCCCAAGACCGCATGGAGTTCAAACGGTCCCGAGACCGCATGAAGCCAAACGGTCCCAAGACCGCGTGGAGTTCAAACGGTCCCGAGACCGCATGAAGCCAAACGGTCCCAAGACCGCATGGAGTTCAAACGGTCCCGAGACCGCATGAAGCCAAACGGTCCCAAGACCGCATGGAGTTCAAACGGTCCCGAGACTGCATGAAGCCAAACGGTCCCAAGACCGCATGGAGTTCAAACGGTCCCGAGACCGCATGAAGCCAAACGGTCCCGAGACCGCATGAAGCCAAACGGTCCCGAGACCGCATGGAGTTCAAACGGTCTCAAGACCGTTTGACGCCAAACGGTCCCAAGACCGTTTGACGCCAAACGATCTCAAGACCGTTTGACGCCAAACGATCTCAAGACCGTTTGACGCCAAACGGTCCCAAGACCGCTTGACACCAAACGATCTCAAGACCGTTTGACGCCAAACGGTCCCAAGACCGTTTGAGCCCAAACGGTCTCAAGACCGTTTGACGCCAAACGATCCCAAGACCGTTTGAGCCCAAACGGTCTCAAGACCGTTTGACGCCAAACGATCTCAAGACCGTTTGACGCCAAACGATCCCAAGACCGTTTGAGCCCAAACGGTCTCCAAACCGTTTGGATCTCACTCAAAGCCTATAAATAAGATCTCAGGGCCGTCCATGAAAGGGGAGTCCAGACGTCCAGAGGCTGCCTCTCTACTACCAGAACAACTCCATCCATCACTCGAGGTTGCCGGTCTGAGACTCACGTCCATTGCAAGCTACTCTCTCTCTCTCATCAACAAGGAAGGTGAGAGGAGAAGATCCGTCATCAAGCAAGCTACAAGGGGTGGAGATCGTTGCTCTCTCCACCAAGGGTTCAACCTTCTCTCCTAGTGGAGATGATGTTCTTTCTATCTCTTCTTGCCTCCTTCTTTGTTGCTCCCTCTATGAGGAGCGAGTAGTTCCATCCACTGGGGTGCGGGGACTAGCCCCGCTGCCCATGTTTTGTATTTTGTACTGTAAAAAAGATGTTATCACTTCGTTTTAATGCTAAATCGTTTCACACATGCTTGAATGGTGGCCACGTTCTTGTATGCATTTATTGTCTTTCGTTGTGGTTTGTCTACGACCGCTATCGAGGCTTGAATACCGATTTAGTGTTGGTTTCTGGTGTGTGTATCCACCACGCATCCGTTTCAGTGTCTAGGAGTGTATCTCAAAGAGTGGAGTAAACTCACTACCATCTGGCACACTCCCATCTGTATGGAAGAGACCTTTGGTAAGTCGAGGAACACACTTTGCGAGGGGAATGATGTAAAGCATGTGACCATTCGTTCGGGGATGGCTGGCGTTGCATCATTCCCGCACTTCTCGTAGCTAGGTTATCCCTCACCGGAAACTAGGTCTACAGAGACGCTATTCGATTTGATAATTATCGCTCGCTTGTTAGTTTTAGATGCACGTTTCATGAGGTTGAGTAAGATTCTCTTTTCGGAGACTACATCCTTCAGTGACGCGTAGGATGTACCGTATTAGAGTTACTTAACCCTTGAAGGATGAGATGCATTGCCCTTTTCTTATATGGGCATTGGTCTTGTGGAACATCAAAGGGTGCAATGCATCGCTCTTGTCTTATGTGGGCATCGGTCTTGTGGAACACCCTTGGATGCAACGCATAGCTCTTGTCTTATAAGGCATCGGTCTTGTGGAAACATCCATGCATCTAGCTTATAAGTCTTGCTTAGTACATATACAATGCGTGCGTAGCGGTGGTAAATACCTGCTTAACCCCAGTGATTCATCATCATTTGTTAACTTTTAAGATTTACTTGCTTTATTTACTTTCTTGCTTTACTTTCTTTGTGCTTAGTTTAAAACAACCAAATCAAACCTTCGATCTAAATATCAATCTTTAAGTTGTTAAGTAAAAGCTAAACGTTTTCCATCTTGACTTCGTCAAGACCGTTGTCCCGAGGATTCGACCCTTAACTATACTACGATAAGACTTCCACATGTCTTAGCACATGTGGGTGGAGTCTTCACCATAGTACTAGCAAGGCTAAACTTAGAGACTCATCATCTCTAGGATTTTTAGTGGTGTTGCAAAACAAAACTCCATCACCACTGCTGTGGAAACACCTCTTCTATGATGAACGGTCCACTCCACCTAGATCTTAATTTCTCGGGGTGCAATTTCAATCTTGAGTTAAATAGCAATAGACTCTCTCCCGGTAAAAAGACTCTCCGAGCTATATGGCAGTCATGAATTTGCTTAGTTCTTTCCTTGTACAGTCTTGAGTTCTCATAAGCATTCATTCGAATTTCATCAATCTCATTCAAATGTAACCTCCTTGTCTTACCTACTTCATCTAGATCAAAATTGAGACTTCTCAACGCCCAATGAGCCTTATATTCTAATGCCACAGGAAGATGACACGCTTGACCATAGACTAACCTAAAAGGTGTGGTTCCTATGGGTGTCTTATAGGCAGTCCTAGAGGCCCGTAGCGCATCAACTAACAAATCACTCTAATTCTTCCTACTAGACGACACCATCTTTTCAAGTATCTTTTTAATCTCACGATTGAAAACCTCTACTTGTCCTTGGGTTTTTGGGTGATATGGTGTACCCACACAGTGTGTCACTCCATACTTGTTCAATAGTGCCCCAAATTTCCGATTAGTGAAATGAGTTCCTCCATCACTTATGGTCATCCTTGGCACTCCAAATCTATAGAAAATGTGATCCTTTACAAATTTACATACAACATTTGCATCATTGGTTCGAGCTGGAATTGCTTCCACCCATTTTGATACATAATCTATAGCCAACAAGATGTAAAGGCTGGAGTTAGAGGACACAAAGGGTCCCATGAAATCAATACCCCATAAATCAAAAACCTCTACATCTTGAAACATATTCATAGGAATCTCCTGCCGCTTTGATATGTTACCTGACCGCTGACATGCATCACACATACGCACAAAGTCGTAAGCATCTTTGAATAGGGTCGGGCAATATTATCCACTCTCCAACACCTTTGCGGTTGTCCTAGAAATAGCATGGTGTCCACTTGTTGGTAGTGTGTGGCAATGCTTTAACACACTCTCATACTCCTCTTCATGTACACATCTCCTCAAAATTCCATCCCTACAATGTTTCATCAAAATAGGATCCTCCCAAAAGTAATAGCGCAAAGAATGAAAAAATCATTTCTTTTCTTGATAACCCCAATCTGTAGGGAATTCCTTACAGGCTAAATAATTCACAATATTAGAAAACCAAGGATCTTTTTTCTTAAGGGTGAACAACTACTCATCAAGGAAGGTTTCTAGAACGGGTATATTCATGTCCTTCTCATCCACCCTCTCCAAACGAGATAGGTGGTCAACCACCACATTATGTACCCCTACTTTATCATTGACCTCAATATCAAACTCATGCAATAAAAGGATCCATCGAATCAATCTTGGTTTAACATCCTTCTTTTGCAGCAAGTACTTAATAGCCGCATGGTCAGTCCACACCACCACTTTTTGTCCCACAAGATATTGTCTAAATTTTTCAAAAGAAAAGACCACAGCTAGTAATTCTTTTTCAGTTGTGGTGTAATTAAGTTGTGTGTCGTTAAGTGTTTTAGATGCATAGTATATGACCGTTGGAACCTTGTCTAGGTGTTTCCCCAACACTGCCCCCACAGCATAGTCTGATGCATCACACATCATCTCAAATGGTTGGTTCCAATCTGGAGCCTGCAGAACCGGTGTGGATATGAGTTTTTCCTTCAAAATCTGAAAATCCTTTAAACACCTCTCATCAAAATTGAATTTGACATCCTTTTCTAAAATCTCAGACAATGGTTTAGCAATTTTTGAAAAATCCTTAATAAAGCAACGATAAAACCTGGCATGGCCTAGAAAACTCCTAACTGCCTTCACTGACGTTGGTGGAGGAAGTTTTGAGAGCACTTCTATTTTAACCGGATCCACCTCCAATCCCTTTCTAGACACCTTATGGCCTAACACTATGCCCTCACTAAGAATCATGTGACATTTTTCCCAATTAAGTGCTAAATGAGTGTCTTCACATCTCTACAAGACCTTATCTAAATTTTTCAAGCAATCATCAAAAGACAATCTATAAACTAAAAAATTGTCCATAAAAACCTCGAGACATGTCTCCACCATATTCGAGAAAATTGCCAACATACACCTTTGAAAAGTCATGGTGCATTGCACAACCCGAAAGGCAGGCGGCGATATGCAAAGGTGCCATAAAGGCAGGTGAAGGTAGACTTATCCTAGTCCTTAGGATTAATAGAAATCTGATTGTAGCCCAAATATCTGTCGAGAAAACAAAAATGGGAGAGACCGGCGAGTCGTTCCAAAATCTGATCAATGAATGGTAACGGAAAATAGTCCTTAAGTGTCGTAGTGTTTAACTGGCAGTAATCAATGAAAACTCGCCATCCTATCAATAATCTAATGGTGATTTGATCATTAGATGAATTAGTAGTGACAATGTTTCCCCCCTTTTTAGGCACTACCTGTGTCGGACTAACCCATCAAGAATCTGAAATAGCATATATTATACATGCCGACTGTAGCTTTATTACCTCCTTCTTCACCAACTCATCATAATTGGATTTAAGCGACGCTGAGGTTGAATGACCGGATTCTCTCCTTATTCTAGACAAATCTTGTGTTGGCACAGAGTGGGAGAAATCCCATTGATGTCGGCCATGGACCACCCATAAGAACCTCGGTGATTCTTTAACACATTGATCAATTGTTCTTTTTCCGAGATACTCAATGAAGCCGATATGATGACTGGTAGCTTCTCCTCCGCGGCTAGAAAAACATACTTCAGATGAGGCAGCAGTGGCTTGAGCTCTAACTCAGGTGGGTTTAAAAGTTAAGAAACCAATGGTGGTGGTAGTGGTCCCAAGTCCTCGAAATGCCTTGTATAATAACATGGCAACACCTTCAGAAGCCGTGCACATTCCTCCAATGACCGATTCCAAACACAATCATCCATTATGTTCAATAGACATACCTTTAGGGGAAGTTGCGGATGGACCTATAATATGGAATCCTTTGTGTCATCATCCACAGTAGATAAGCTCAATTCCTCTTCTCTATCATCCAGGTATCCTACCGCCTTGGCAAGTGAGACCACCTTAGTGTATTCCATGATGTCCACAGCAAGTGTACCCTTGTCCACTTTTGTCATAACATGTGCCATGTCTAGATATGGTTTTCCCAAGAATAAAGATATATTGTTATTCATGGGTTGCATCATATTACACTGCTCCTAAGCATTGGATGACTTGGAATTATCCAGCATGGTTATCTCAAACATGTCATATTTAATTCCCATAGTCAGGCGAAATGTTCCCATCTCTAAGATCATGTCGGTTGTTGCTTGGAAGGGCCTTCCTAGAAGAAGCTCATTGCCATGTTCAGCTTGCATCTCCATCAGTACAAAATCTACAGGAAAAACAAATCAGTCCACCTTGACAAGCACATCCTCGCAAATGCCATACGGTGTCACTACCGAGTTGTCCGCTAACTAAATCGTCATACTGCTCTTCCTTGATGTTTTGAGACCAAGCTTCTTAAAAGTGGATAGGGGCATCAAATTGATGCTTTCCCCCGAATCATAGAGTGCCTCACCAAACTTTGTCTTCCCAATGTAGCATGTGATGTTGAAGCAACCCGGGTCTTGCCTCTTTGGTGGAAGCGTGCCTAAGAGGAATGCACTGACTTGCTCTCTTAGTACCACCACCCCGGAATTTGGGATCTTCCTCTTCTTGTTAATGATATCCTTCAGAAACTTACCATATGAGGGTATTTGTTCAATTGCCTCAATCAATGGTATATTAATAGAAAGCTTCCTAAAGTTGTCTAGAAACTTCTCTAATTGTTGATCCATCTTTGTTTCCTTCAAGCTATTAGGATATGGAACCGGTACCGTCTCTGTCATATGATGCGGTGGCACATATGACGTCTTCTTTTCCACCTCAGATTCTTGCTTTTGCTCCTCCCCTGTGTTTTCTGCCTTGGGTTCTGCTTGCGCCTGCTCTGCCACTGAGTCATCGCTATCAACGTGTTTGATCACCTTAGTATCCTCAGTCTATGGGGTCAATATCTTCTTCCCACTTATCAGTAGAATGGCTTAGACCTGTTGATTTCCTATTGGAGTGTCAATATTTCCTGGAAACCCCTACTGAGACAGCTTTCTCAAATCCGCCACATATGCCGCTAGTTGAGACAAAGTTGTCTCAAAGCTCCTCATATGGGCCCCTTGGTTTTGGAGATCATGCTAGAAATTGTTTATCAGTTGCTTTTTTTTTTAAGAAAGTCAGGAGGCTATGTTATTCATCCCGCCCTCCTCTTGCGAGCTTCATTAAAACTAAAATTACATTCACTAATCAATGTATTAACTGGAAACAAGGTAGTACTACTACCCTTACAAATATCCCTAGCTAATTGGGGTTTGATTTCAATAGGTATATTTAGTTGCTCATTTTGCTTCACTATACAGTTGAGAATCTCATTTGTGGTCTCCTCTGCTACAGGTCACTGCTGCTAGTTATTCTTGTGTTGGTGTTGTTGATCATGGTCCTGAAGAGAATTGTTTGGATCTTTCCAAGAGAATTTAGGATCCTTTCTCCATGAATAGTCATTGTTCCTGTAGCCTTGTTGTCGCATATACTTCACTTGGCCTTCTTCATCTGATGAATTATTGTCATTCTCCAACAACTTCTTTGCTATAAAGTCTAGCTTTTCATTCACATATGTAATGACTTTGGATTCCCCTATGCTCTTGATCTTCTCTGGATTGTCTCTCTCATTACCCCATGCCTGATTCTCACCATGTTATTCAAAATATCCTGACATGTTGAGGGTGGGTTATTAAGAAAGAACCCTGAGCCTACACTGCCCAAAGTAGTCTGTTCGCTTTTTTGCAGCCTAAAATAGAACATCTTCACTTGATTTTCTAAATCTATCCCATGGTGTGGAACCTTCCTAATCATTATCTGAAAGCGCTCCCATGCCTAGGAATAAGATTAGGATGCATGTTGCTTGAAGTTGTGGATATTCTTAATCAACTCATTTGTTTTCTCTGGAGGAAAATATCTTTCAAAGAATGCTTCGACCATTTCATCCCATGTCTCAATTGACTCTTTTGGTAGATTGTGCAGCCATTCCTTTGCCTTGTTAGCCAGCGATGATGGAAACAACTTCAGATAGATGACGGTTTGAGGAAACCTATCGAATTTGACCATGTCACTAATTTCCACAAAATTGCTAATATGTGCCACTGGATCTTCATGAGTGTTCCCATAGAATGCTTGTGACTTGATGAGTGTGATCAAAACCGGATCAATGGTACTGAGCTACATTCACATGTTGCTTTTTTATTGGCCTTGTATGTGCAGCTGAAGAGGATGCCTTTATCCTCTCCAAGATCGTCCTCTCTGCTCCTAGATTTCCATCCCTCATTGATCGTCGCTTGGGTGACACTGGTATGCCTTCTAATGAAGTTGTTTGGATAGGAGCCTCAACAACGACTGGAACCTCAGGTGTAGCTTCTCTATAGTCTGTGGTTCTCGTTGTCACCATACACTAGTACCTGAAAAATTGAAAATAGTTAGCCAAGGTACCTAAAGAGAAAATTGGATATATGAATATGAAATAAATCTTTTTTTAAATTAAATTGCACTAAAATTATAAAGTGGCTTAGAGTGGCCGACCGTGACACTCGTAGTGTTGAGACATCATCGTCTCCCTGTAAATGGTGTAACGTGTATTTTACTACGTGCTAAAAACGCAAGTGTACGCGTCGAGTAGTACATGCCTTTGTGAGGCCCGAGTTGAACACAGGGATAGTCGGAATTGTTGGAGACTCCTACTAACTATTTGCGATCAGCTAAGCCGAATAACAAATTGGGGTTTGTTGTCGAAATTAAAAGAAAATAAAAACAAAACAAAACAAGCAATCGATTAAATGTTGGTTTAATCAATTCAAAAGGGTATCTTTAGGATTACGGTTTCACCGTGGGTTTTCATTGTATTAGATTTTATATAATGCCTCAATTTTATCTCTCTATCCAGATAGTGGCCTGAAAACAGAATTACCCACTGTCGTGGTGCAATTCACTACCTAGGTTTAGGTCGGTTCCACCGTCGTAGTAACCTATACCCTAAACTAGGTGCATTATGAACGATCTCTCAGTTTCCACCATTAATTTTACACCACCTTGGTCAAGGGATTTATCGATTAATGTAGGTTTCATCTCTTTTCATCCGTTAATCCTTCTTTCAAAGTGATTAAGTGCATTAGGTTATTATTATGGTGATCAAGCATAACAATATATGGAGAAAACGAAACTATACCACAGATTTAAGAGATAAAATATGAATTACTATTATAAAACTGTCATACAATGAATTCCCGGTCTACTCCAGGTCCTAAAGATGAGGGGGATCAGCCCCGCATGTTCATCTCACACAAGTACATGGTAGAAATAGGGGGAAACATGTGAAAAACGTGGAATGAAAGAGAAAACCCCTAAACGAAGAAGAACTGGTTGATCCTTGGTGTAGAATGCGTGCTCTACCGCCTTTCGGTGGTGGAATGCGTCTTCTTTGGCCTCCAGATCAACAAGTATGAGCTTCTAGCCTCCGTTCTCCTCTCTACCGCTCCTCGGTACTTGTGCAATGGCTAATGAGATCCTCCCCCCGTCTGGGCGGCCGTCATTAGGTATATCTCGGTCATTAGGTCGCTAATTAACCGTAACCGTCCGATTAAGATCATTAGAAAGCCAACTCATATCCTACGGTGTTGATACCATCCACGCGGGTCGATGGTATCGACCAGCTACAGTAGCGGCTGGCTGCAAACCCTTCCTTTATCACACCCGACATCATCTCGATACCATCGACTCGCGTCGATGGTATCGACTTCCTTTATGCGTCAGTTTTGTCGTTTTGCGACGCTGTAGCCTCCTTGCGTCGATGGTATCGACGAAAGAAAATACTCGTTTTTCCTGAAATTAAAACATGAAACCAAATAAATTCACACAAATAATAATATTTTGACAATTGATGCTTAAAACGATAAGTTAAAGGGGATTTGGCATAATATAGCAGCAAAGACCAAAGTAGATGAATTATGCGATATTAACCATAGAAATGACTAATTAAGGCATAAAACACATATGAAATAGGTCTATAATTGCGACTCAAAATCGTCGCATCAAACTCCCCTAAGCTTGAACGTTGCTCGCCCTCGAGCAACTAATCCTTAGAATAGAATTGCTAATGTCAACTAAAAAACAACACATCACAACCAACATCCAAATGACTCCCACCGGACATTCACATACCGGTCCTCTCTAACCACGGAACTGTAATTACCCTGAAGGCGACAGTAATCATCAATAAAAGAAATTGACCTCAAAACCGATGAACACTATCACATAAGGCAGTTAACATAATAAAACTCGCCGGTTCAGACTTGGTGCATCTTGTGATCGCCTATACTATGTTGCTCGCCCTAACTACCATCTACATGGAAGCAGTTCTCCTGATATTCATTAGTGAGGAGAAATTCACGGTGGCCTACCAATCCGAGCAACGGGTGGATGAAGATAGGTGGCTCATGGAAGAAAGTGGAAGTATGATACAGTTTCAACATGCATAAAACAAAAATGCCCTAAATGATGCAAATGCACATGAGAAATGCCCTAATGTCTAAAATTGGGTGGAATGATGCATGCACTAACCATCCGTCTCAAAATGAGATGGATATCGAGTTAAGTTACATCATGTACTCAATTTTCTTAAATTGCAGGTGATATTATGTTCCTTTCTCCTTCTTATTCTTATTGCTTCTACATAACTCTTTTCTTTTTTTTTTATTCTGCAGATTTTTCAGAGATTTTTTTTCTTTTCAACCCTTATAGCCATACTTGACAATGAATATTTTGTTGGGCTTATTTTTCTTCATACTCAGAAATTTGCACTATTTGGAAGGTATGGAACAATGTAATTCACCATTAAAGAAAAATCGAGATAAATGATATACTTTATGCATGAAAATTATGAATGCAACTACATGGCATGCACCTAAGGATAATGTGCATGTATCACTAATCTACTTTTTTTTCATTTTTCAATATATGCAAAACATATGAAAAAAAATTCAATGCGAAACCTATCTATATGCAATGCTGTCAAAGAAGTTAAAACTGTAAAGTACTTCCAATTCTTGCGGTGGATTGTGAAAACAATGAGGTGGAAAGATCACAAGACTAGATGACTGAACCTTAGAAAGATATTATGTGTCCCTCCTTACTGACCTGTATAGTAGTTAAGAGGTTTCTCTCCCCTACTTCCAATTAGAGTCACATTACCATTTGGTCAGTTTAGGCTCAAACAACCATTTCCGTCCACTTTCATGAATCATTGGGAGTACGGTTGTGAAATTTTGTTTTAGAGTTGACAGAACCAATCATTTTCATAGGATATGTGCCCAAGGTTAAACAAGACAAGCTTTCCAAACACACAAAAATTTTGAATTTTCCCTTGATTTTCCCATGCACAAAATGAGACGACACAACTTTATGACATCCACGATTACACTAGATAGAATGTGGATCCTACAAAAACTAAAATTGCAAGAAACAAATAACAAGAACAAAAGCAATAAAGCTAAAAACTAAAAACAATAAAAGATAAAGCTGTTCCAACTAACCCCTAAGCTTGAATTCGACTATGGCCTCATAGTAAAAAACAAACATAAAGATTGGAACAGTGATACTGAATCATTCTTGCGGTGGTGGAGGCGGGTACTGCGGAGCCGTGGGATCCCAAGAAGGATACTCCCCCTGGAAGCTTGGATCAAACTGGGCCCTGGGTGGAGGTTGTGGATAACCTCCAAAATAATTTTGGCTCCAATAATGGTCATAGAAGGGCTCCTGCTGCATCTCCATCCGATACAACTGATCATGTATCCGTTGTTGGTTGTCAAGGAGGAGGCACTCATTCTCGAACATCGCCCTTTGGTTGTCCAGTATCCAGTTCGTAGTGTCTTGAATACCGGCATACACTCCCATATGCTGCTGTTGTGTCTGATGGATATCTTGCAGCATAGTGTACATGCCTTGCATGGAATAGGCATCCTCGCTTGGATGCGAGGGCTGTGGTGGAGGCGGCGTAGGCTGTGATGATGAAGATGCACCCGGATGCATCCTGGGGCACTTCTGGGGTGCTACTCGTGCTCGAAGAGGTGTGTATGCCTCTTCCTCCTCCTCAGCCTCGTCATCCTGTCCGTCGTCGCCGCCGTCATTGCCGCCTTCTTCTTCATCGGAGTCGATGGCTATGATTGGCCATCTGAAGTGTTGTGCACTGTCGATGTGGAAGACCGGATCGGGCAGCGCGCACTCCTGGTAAGCGTGGTTGACGTGGCAGTGCACATACCGACGTGGGAGGAGGTGGCACGAACTCCGTGATATCCATCGGATTCGCGCGAGAGGATGACGCTCCAGCGACATGCACCATGGTTGCGAGAGAAAAGGGATTAGAGAAAGAGCTCAGTGAAGATTGGAGAATTGAATCTCCGCTCGATGAAGACCTTCACTCGGTGCTGCTCGTCGAAGTGCTTGGATGGTTCGGGGGAGTGCTCGGTGCAAAGGAAGAAGATCACTCTGAAGGTGTGACGTCAAATGACGTAATGAATCTCCTTATATAGACTTGGCCGTCACTACTATTGACCCGTCGATACCATCGACGTGAGTCGATGGTATCGACATGAGTCGATGCTATCCGCCCCCATCGCGAGTATCGACGGTCGTCGATGGCTGGATCTTGAAACCCGGATCACTGACGTGTCGATACCATCGACATGGGTCGATGGTATCGACGCTGCACCCGGATCGATGACGTGGAAGCCGCGATTGCCGTTGATTTGTTCGCGCGGATCGGTGACGTGGATGGTCGATACCATCGACGAGGGTCGATGGTATCGACTTGCCTTTATTGCAACACCTCCGCTTTGCGCCTCAACTTGTAACCGTGTCGATACCATCGACGAGGCCGTCGATGGTATCAACTTTCCTAAGTCGATTTTGTCTGTAAATCTCCATAGATCTCGATGGTATCGACTGGCATGTCGATACCATCGACCTTGATTTTTTCGAACTGCCTGTGGGTCCGTCGATACCATCGACGAGGCCGTCGATGGTATCGACGCAGTGCGAAATCTACAGTCGTCTACCTGTTCCATGGTCGATACCATCGACTAGTGTGTCGATGGTATCGAATCTACCTCAACCTACACTATTAACAAAACGATCACGGTATCTTTTTTACAAGAAAAACTAAGTAAAATCAAATTAAATTATAAATGTAAATGAACTAAACTAAGGTACCAATGGTTGGGTTGCCTCCCAACAAGCACCCTTATTTAATGTCTTAGGCTAGACGACATGAAGCTCATCATCTTTTCACTTTGGGGAATGTGTTCAGAGGATCTTGCGGTAGTTTGTATTCAACTCGATCTCCTCCAATTCCCAAATACAATGTACCTCTCCCTAAGGCAGTAACGACATCCGCCGTCGCTTGAAACGATCTTCCTAGTAACATTTCACAGCTTTGGAGCTGTGGCATATCCATGACAACAAAATCCATCGGGAATATGAATCTATCCACTTTGACGAGAACATCCTCGCACACTCCATATGGTCTCACTATAGACCCATCCGCTAATTCAATTGTCACGGCCGACTTCTTGATCTCCTTTAACCCAAGTTTCAGAAATGTCGCCAGAGGCATAAGATTTATGCTGGCGCCTGAATCACATTGCGCTTTAGGAAAATGTCGACCACCTATCGAGCATGGAATGTAGAAGCCTCCTGGGTCTTTTCTCTTCTTTGGTGAACTCCCGTGAATAATGGAGCTCACCGTCTCATTCATCTCACAAATATCATCGTCTTTTATCCGCCTCTTCTTATTGATGATTTCTTTTATAAACTTCCCATAGGCGGGGACCTTCTCAATCATCTCCACCAGCGGAATATTGATATGTAGCTTTCTGAATATCTCTAAGAATTTTCTATAATGCCTGTGCTCCTTCTTCGGCTTTGGTATGTCCAGACTTCACACAACTGCTGCATTAACACACTTATGAGGTGGCACATATGAACTTTTTGAGGCCAGCTCCCCTAAGCTTACTTCAATGATTCCCTCTGGCGTGGACTTTGTCGAAACATCATCAACATGTATAACTTGCTGTGGCTCCTCTCTCGCAATAGATGTATCCACACCTTGACAAACGACCTTCACTTGCTCTTCTTGCCTAGGCGGGGATGCAACCATCATGGTCTCTTGGCAGGATTTCCTGAAAAGAGTGTTTCCGCCTGGCAATCCATAGTAAGTGTGTGGATACGGTATCGCCAGTGTCGCATGCGTAATAAAAGTCATTTTGCTTTCCTCTTTTGCTTCTAGCACCTGAGATTCCTCCTCATTGCTTACCACAGACATATACTTGACCTGATGATGTGCTTGGGTCACATTTGCATTCTCGGCCAGTTTCTGCTGATTGGCGTGCTTGATAGCCGCCACTTCACTTGAAATCTGTGCCACGGTGGTTTCTAATGCCCGCATATGTGCTCCATGGCTTTGTAGCATCTGCCCAAATTTGGTTATAATATCACCTTGAGATTGTAATTGTTTACCAAACATAGCCATCATCTCCTGATTTTGCTGCACCATTTGACCCAGTAGTTCGGTGTTCCTATCTTCAGCTCTAGGCTGTGGCTTGGCATCCGGATCTTGCAGAAAATTATTCAGATCCTTCCATGAGAACTTTTTGTCCTTTCTCCATGCATAGTCATTGTGTCTATAGCCCTGTTGTTGCATGAATTTGACTTGGGCTTCCTCATCCTCAGATGTATCTTCCTTAGCTAGCAGCTTCTTGGCTAGAAGATCTAACTTGTCGTTTAGCTCCTTAATTAATTTGGATTCACCTACAACTCTGACCTGCTCCACAACGCCTCTGTCACCCCATGACTGTTTCCTAGCCATGTTCTTTAATATCTCCCAACATCGGGTGTCCGTATTATTAAAAAAGAATCCTGACCCAGCTGAATCCAAGTTACTCCTATCGTGCTCGGAGAGAGCAAAATAGAATATCTTCACCTGCGTCTCTTTATCCAGCCCATGATGTGGGCACCTCCTCGGCATGACCTGAAATCTCTCCCATGTCTCAGAATATGTCTCACCAGCCTGTTGGGTAAAGTTGTGAATCTTTCTGATCATGTCGTTAGTCTTTTCAGGAGGGAAGAACCTCTCAAAGAAGACCTCCACCATATGGTCCCAAGACTCCACAAATTCGTCATCTAGGTTGTGTAGCCATTCTCGTGCAACTCCCGCTAGTGAACTCAGGAAGAGCTTCAAGTAGAGCGCAGTCTGCGGAAATCTGTCAATTTTCACCATATCGCAGTTCTCCACGAATTGACTCAGGTGCGCGACAGGATCCTCATTCTTTAAACCATGGAAAGCGTTAGACTTCACCAAACTGATTAGAGCCGGATCAATCTTATATGTCGGTATATTGATTGCTTGCTTCTTTATCGGCCCTTTAGAAGTAGATGCGGAAGAAGCTTTGATCTTCGCCCAAATCGTTGGTTCGTCAGTCATCTCTTCGTGTTCGGATTCAGATAACAGTTCCTCTTGATGATCTTGATTATGGTCACCTTCATCTTCCGAGCCCGCCAGTGGAACCTTTGGTGCGTGCTGCGCGTAGTCAGTGGTACGCGTCTGCACCATGCACAGTACCTGAAAATAGAAAAATAAAATTTAGTACAGTGCTTAAGCAATTATTAAAAATTTATAGAACAATTTAAAAATATTTGAAGTTGTCTCAAAATAAAAAAATGTGGCCTAGAGTGGCCGCTCGTAGCACTCAAAGTGCCAACAATTCGCCGTATCCCCGGCAACGGCGCCAAAAACTCGACGTATATTTTACTACGCGCTAAAAACGCAAGTGTACGCGTCGAGTAGTACAGGCCTTTGTGAGGCCCGAGTCGAACACAGGGATAGTCGGAATTATTGGAGACTCCTACTAACTATTTGCGATCAGCTAAGCCGAATAACAAATTGGGGTTTGTTGTCAAAATTAAAAGAAAATAAAAACAAAACAAAACAAGCAATCGATTAAATGTTGGTTTAATCAATTCAAAAGGGTATCTTTAGGATTGCGGTTTTACCGCGGGTTTTCATTGTATTAGATTTTATATAATGCCTCCATTTTATCTCTCTATCTGGATAGTGGCCTGAAAACAGAATTACCCACTGTCGTGGTGCAATTCACTACCTAGGTTTAGGTCGGTTCCACCGTCGTAGTAACCTATACCCTAAACTAGGTGCATTATGAACGATCTCTTAGTTTCCACCATTAATTTTACACCACCTTGGTCAAGGGATTTATCGATTAATGTAGGTTTCATCTCTTTTAAGCCGTTAATCCTTCTTTCAAAGTGATTAAGGGCATTAGGTTATTATTATGGTGATCAAGCATAACAATATATGGAGAAAACGAAATTATACCACAGATTTAAGAGATAAAATATGAATTACTATTATAAAACTGTCATACAATGAATTCCCGGGCTACTCCCGGTCCTAAAGATGAAGGGTATTAGCCCCGCATGTTCATCTCACACAAGCACATGGTAGAAATAGGGGAAAACATGTGAAAAACGTGGAATGAAAGAGAAAACCCCTAAACGGAGAAGAACCGGTTGATCTTTGGTGTAGAATGCGTGCTCTACCGCCTTTCGATGGTGGAATACGTCTTCTTCGGCCTCCAGATCAACAAGTATGAGATTCTAGCCTCCGTTCTCCTCTCTACCGCTCCTCGGTACTTGTGCAATGGCTAATGAGATCCTCCCCCCGTCTGGGCGGCCGTCATTAGGTATATCTCGGTCATTAGGTCGCTAATTAACTGTAACCGTCCGATTGAGATCATTAGAAAGCCAACTCATATCCTACGGTGTCGATACCATCAATGAGGGTCGATGGTATCGACCCGCTACAGTAGCGGCTAGCTGCAAACCCTTCCTTTATCGCACCCGACATCATCTCGATACCATCGACTCGCGTCGATGGTATCGACTTCCTTTATGCGTCGGTTTTGTCATTTTGCGACGTTGTAGCCTCCTTGCGTCGATGGTATCGACTTCCGTCGATGGTATTGACAGAAGCAAATACTCGTTTTTCCTGAAATTAACATATGAAACCAAATAAATTCACACAAATAATAATATTTTGACAATTGATGCTCAAAACGATAAGTTAAAGGGGATTTGGCATAATATAGCAGCAAAGACCAAAGTAGATGAATTATGCGATATTAACCATAGAAATGACCAATTAAGGTATAAAACACATATGAAATAGGTCTATAATTGCAACTCAAAATCGTCGCATCATGGCGCCAAAAACATGACACTCCAAAACTGTGTGTAAAAATGCAAGTGCACGTGTCGAGTAATATAGGCCTTGTGAGGCCTGAGTCGAACTCAGGGAGACGTAGTCTCAGTGACTACTACTAACTATAGTACGATCAGCTAAACCGGTTGAAAATGTTGAATTGAGTTTTAACAAAGCAAAAGAAAATTAAGAGAAAATGAAAACGATTGATTCGAATATGGTTCAATTCCTAAGGATTACAAGTTTCACCATGGGGTCTCATTGTATATTATCTCTACTGAATTAACATATATTCCTACTTCTAACCTAGATAGAAAGCCTGTAGCCCAAATTGCTCACTCCCGCGATACAATTCACTACCTAAATTTAACCCAATTCCATGTCTATGGTAATTTATTCTTAGTATAGGTGCATTAATGAAAACTTTGGGTTCTTTCCACTACCCGTATGTCACCTATTCCAAGGAACGCGTAGGGAAGTGTACAAGTTATGATTTTCTAACCGTTAATCCCCCTTCCGGAGTGATTATTGGTCTAATATCCTATCGATGGTGATCAAGAAGCGATAAGTCTTTCAAATCCACACTTATATATCTAGGAATAAAGATAAACTTATACTAAATCATGTAAATAGTCACTACAACAATTCCTCGGGCTACTCCCGGGTCCTAAGGAAAAGAGGGGTTTAGCCCTACATGTTTTTCAGTTGAGAACATATAGAAGGAGAGAAGAAAAATATGGGAAACATGAAGGAGATTCATGTAACCCCTGGAAAGAAGGTGCTCCGGATGATCCTCCTCGAGAAATGCATGTTCTATAGTCTTGCGGCAGTAGAAACGTCCGTCAGAGGTGCTCAAATCATCTGGTCATCATCCTTTAGCTCCGTGCTCTCTCTCTCTCTCTCTTCTCTGGCCGTCGTGCGGTGTAAAAACTTATCCCCTTTAGGTTTGTCCGTCCTCCCTTTTTGTCCTAGGTCACTTACGGTACAACATAACATGGATCATTGTATTGGGGCGGCCAGTTTAGATTGTTGAAATCCGACAGAGTTGGTGGAACTGACCTAGTGGTCAGTGGCATCAGGCTTTGGCCGATATCTGACAGAGTTGGTACTATCGACTGGAATGCCAGTGGTACGAGTTTATACAATTCTCCTTTCCTATCTGATGTTATCTCAGTGGAACCGACCAAGATGGTCGGTGCCATCGACTCTTTCGGCCGATTGAGGTTGTCCCTGATGTCATCTTGGTGGCACCGACCTGTGTCGTCGGTGGCACCGACTCTTCAAATATATAGAAGCTCCTACAATTTGACAAGGACCATGTATTAAGTCAAAAAATATATAAAATAATATAATTACGATGAAATAAGCATAGTTTGATGTACAAAGAGTATACAAGCCAATTGTCAAGATTTATGCATATATAATCAACAAATTGACTAACAAATGCACAAAACGAATGGAGCAGCATCGGACATGTCACCGCACATTGGGTGCATCCAGCATTGTCATCTGGAGCATTTTTGGCCCATCCTAGCATGCTTCTAGCATAGTACAAGAAGTTTGTCTTCCTTTCCTTGATAGATGTCGACTGAGTTGATTACTTGGGCACCCATTGGGTACCTCTTTGAACTGGCACTGTTCCCAACGATCAATGGCGTTGTTACAATGAAATTCAAAGAAAAACTTCTTGTTTGCAAAAACTAGATTCACAAACCAGAAGTTCAAGAAGTGTTAATCTTGACAATATTTTTGTGGAAAAAAGAGGAAAACATAGAGAATAAAGGGAGAATAGTATAATCTATATCCATGAACATTCAGATTAAACATAATTTAGTACATGTTTATTTCTTTTCTATATCAATACTCATAAGACATCATCTCTATAGACAATATCAAGATTCTCTCTTCTCTTTTCCCTCTAACCTTCCTCCAGTAGGTGATGAGAAGAATACAAGGACTTGGCAATTAGTAGATGATATGGATTTGGGATGAAGTGAAGGGAATGAGTAATCTGGTACCGTAGACCCGATTGTAAGAGTTGAGTAGTTGTTGCAGTTGGAGAAGTTTTTCTAACTTATGTAGTTAGTAGAGATCAATCAGATAAACCATGACATCTATGTGCTCAAAGTTATTGATGAGTTATGGCTTATAGGCGGAGAGTACAAGAGGAAATATATCATAGTGACTTGGATGATATTGTGTATGAATTTCTCTTTGAGTACCCCTTCCTCTATATTATGGAGTTCAAAATAAGATAATTGGAGAGAATTTAATGAGGGAGTATGACAGTGGGTTACTATGAAGCACACTTCACCCATTTAGTCAACTTTTACCCATAGTTGGTTTAGGATGACATAGAAAAGTGTAGAAGGATTGAGGCGAGCCTAAAATTAGAGAAGGAATAGTGTTTCTATGATCAGTTGAAGAGATAAAAAACATTTCAGATTTTGTTGAGGCAACAAGATTGATTGAGGAGTCAAATTATGTATGGAAGTCAGAGGGAATAAAAAGATTTATATATTTTTAGAGAGGAGGAACGATGATTGGCCTACTCAAAGGAGGATGTGCTTTGTTTTTGAAGATAAAAAGAGATCTTAAATGATTTGATAGGTGATGATTTGGTTCTAGTGAAGTGCCTTCTTACTGAAAATAAGGGTAGATACATTCTTAATATGTGGACTTCATCACCTTGATTGAACCTCCAATGAGGCCTTATGGCTCATTCGTGTCAGTTTTGTTAAGATAAGAGAAATCTTTGTGCAACACATGTTGAAGAGAACAATCTAGATAGTGTTTGGGGAAAAAGTTCTAGTGATGCTTCGATTGTTGGATAGATGGGATATTTCAAGATGGTATGATTTACCCTACACTATCAAAAAGTTAGAATTCATGGTTCTAGATTCTTCAAATACACACTCTATCAAGTGAAGAAAGTTCATTAGTGGATTTAAGATCTAAAGTGGGAGAAGCTAGTTCTAGCAGTGGACAAAGATGACAATGTGGTAGGGGGAGAGATAAAGTACATATCTTTTCTTTAACCCTATTTTAAGGAGTAGTTTTTCCCAGAGTTGTTATAGATGAGTTTTGTAAGCTTAACAACACCTCGATTTTATTTTTTTTAGATATTCTAGTGCAATATATTCTTTTATATAGAATAATCTTGTTAGTTGCTTAAATGTAAAATGTAACTGGTGACGAATAATGGTAGAAGAATAGACTATTTGAAATGTTTCATGGATGTCTTTTAAAATGTAACAAGTATAGTATAGAAAATAATCTAGTGAATTTAGATGTAAGAACCTTTCAAATTATCATGGGAATGGAATACCTTGAGATGTGTAGTGTCCAGTTGTTCTACCATAAGCAAGAGGATATCTTTATGCAATGTGGTTTTCTTATGTTTTCATTGGTGATACGAAGTCTAACCCACATGCCTATAATTAGTTGTTCTTGCTGACAAGATGATGAGGAAAGGGTGCAAGATCTTTCTAGCACATGTAATATATGCAGATGCACAAAAGGGAACAATTTGTTAGCAAGATGCTCCTATAGTGTGTGTTCTTCAAGATGTCTTTATATATGAGTTCTAGTATTATCCCAAGTGGAAGAGGTTAAGTTTGAGATTTGACTTTACTTATTAGTCATCTTATAGTTTTACCAGCCTATTGGATGGAGTGAGAAGGGATGGAGGAGTTGAAAACACAATTATAAGATTTTTTGGATAAGGGATTCATCCAACCTAGCACATCATCTTGGTGACTCTAGTTCTCTTAATTAGTAAGAAGGATGGAACTATGATATTTTTCATAGGCTATTGAAAGATGAATAAGGACACCATAAGAACAAGTTCCTTTACCTACGATCAACAATTTGTTTGATCGGTTTTGTCAGTGTAACCCTTCAAAGATATACCTCAAGTAAGATTACCATTAGTTGAGAATAAAGGCACCATATGTATACAAGTGATTTTCTGAACAAGATATGGTCATTATGAGTTATGTTCATGTCTTTGGAATTAAAAATGCTTCTACAACCTTTATGAATTTGATGAATAATGTCCTCAGGTTGTATCATATTACATAGTATTTATTGATGACAATTTAATATGCTAAGCAGGAAAAACACCATGTGCAATATATGAGATAGACTTGCATCAAATTTATGTTGAGTTACACAAGTTTAAATTCTAGATGGATTAAGTTTTTTTCTTAGACATGTCATATCAGGAGAAGGATTCAGCATAGGCCCTATAATGATGGAATATGTTATTATTTAGGAGCAAGCTAAAACTCATATCAAGATAAGAAGCCATTTTTAGTTAGTTGGATACTACATGAGGTTTAAAAGGTATTTAAGTTCCATATAAGCACCCCTCATACACTTAACTAGGAAATATGCAACCTTTGTTTGGTTAGAAACATTTTATAGGAATTTTTACACTTTAAAGGATAGGTTGACTAAAAAAACATGTCTTAATTTTTCATAAGAGTGTCAAAGGATACGATATGTTCTACGATGCCTATATAACAATATTATGATGTGTTGTCATGCAAGATTACAAGGCAGTCACATGTGCATCTAGATAGCTCAAGAAAAATGAACATAAATATCCCATACATTATCTTAAACTATAATTTGTAGTACACACTAAGTACATGGCGTTATTGCCTTTATAGTGAGTCATGTCAGGTTTATATAGAACATACGAACCATAATTATATATATCCATGTAGAAGAAGCTCAACTTGAGATAACAAGGATGATTGGAGTTAATCAAATATTTTGATGTTGCCATTGATAAACCCCCTAGTAAGAACAATGGATTCTATGAGAAAAAAAAGTGAGTTTACCTTTAGTTATTACTTCTATAAGAGTTTGACTTGGATATGAAAGACAACAAAACGAACATAAAATAATGTAGTTTATCATCTCTCTTGTCTCAACACCAGCACCAACAACATTATTCTGATTGATCATGCTTTTCCTATTGAGAAACTCTATGCAGTGAACTCACTTGTGACACCCTGGTTTACCAATTTTGCAAATTATCTAGACACCAGATGCCTTCCTCCATATCTTATTTATCAATAGAAAAAGTTCCTTCGTGACATAAATTTTTTCAATTGGGACGATCCATTTTTTCTTAAACAATATTCAGATGGGATGATCAGGAGATGCATTGTAGATGAAGAGGTCCCAAGTGTGATTTTAGAATGCCACTCCTCTCCTAATGAAGGAAATTTTGGGGGAGACAAGGCATCAACTAAGATTCTAGAGGTGGGTTTCTACTGGACAACTCTATTTCAAGGTGTGCACACATTTGTTAAAGCATAAGATAGATGCCAAAGATCAAGAGGGATTTCAAGGAAATATGAGATGCCATTGGACTCAATTCTAGAAATTGAAGTCTTTGAAGAATAGAGCATATACTACATGTGTTGGTATGTATGCCCTGAGAGCCAATCATGGGATGATTGGTGGGATACATTAAGATTGATTTGACAAACATCAAAGGCAAGCTTCCAATTCTTTCTCATTCAGTCATAAGAGATAATGATAGAACAGATTGAATGTCTAGAGAATGACAGTACTCAATGACGTATGCTTTCAGGTTAATGACCTGAACGATGAGATCATGCGGATGCTAAGAGTTTGTACATTCTTTTTATGTCCATAGTCGGATGTCATTATGGAAGGTAGATAGACAACAATGACACACAAGACTAGATTGTGGTGTTGGTTGATGACAAAATCTCATTAGTCATGATATAGACATATCAAACCAAACACATAGGTACTTGTTAGAGAACAAGTGTACCGGACAGACCCACCATGAGTTTGACACATGGAACCATGACATGGTAGTCACAGTCAGTACTCACAGTGATGGTGGTGAGTGTGATTCTTTGACCTGAAATCACTACACTCAACACATGTCATTGGGCACACTTTGACATCATCAAACGTAGTCCTGAAACATGGGTTGTTATAAAGGTGATGATTGGGTGGCTTTGACACATGGGGATTTTGAGGGGTGAGTGATAGATATGGGATTTGTCCCTCCTGAGGGAGTTTGATATCCATGGCCACTTGATGAGTAGGATTGAGAAAGGTGTGCACGCATGTGTGAATTAGTATGTGATATTGATGTCATACATATCTCTTCCAATCTACTCTGAGATCAAGAAACTGAATGAACGTTGATAGGATGACTGTTCCATGCCTCGAGTTCATTGGGGATATCAGTGATAAAGGAATTATACATTCAATGTAACACTATTCACAGATTGTAGGATTGAAAGTTGTTCTCCAACTTTCTATTTCACTTGGTTAGCACGGATGCGTGACTAGGCACCGCTCTTTGCTTGTGAAGTCATAAGTGTTATGGACTTTCACTTCCAATGTGAAATGGACCTGCAGGGTCACACACATAGGATTAAACTTGGAAGAGGAGTTTTGTCCACAAACAATGTTTAGATTGATTACTAAAGGAGTTTAGTAGTTCAATTACACACTCACTCAATTGATAGCTCAGTATCATAATGTTCAAGGTGTTGGACTGATTGATTAGAGTATCGGATTGATTGAAACTACAATTGACTATTTTTGCACAATCTGCACTCCCAATCGATCGGCTCATGTAATGAACCGATCGGCTGAGCTTGGTGAACTGATCGGCTCAGGTGGTGAGTCGATCGGCTCATGGACAGGGTGAAACAATCGGTTCAAATGTTGAAACGATCGTTCAACTGGTCCAACCGAGCAAGTTGGGAAAGTCAGGTTGGTGAGAAATTTTCTTTTCGTTTCACTTGCCCAATTTGATTGGAACAAGGATTGATATTTGGTACCAATTAGAAACAAAAGAGGAAAAGTCAATCGGGAACTAACTAGGACCATGAACCGACCAGTTCAGAAGTGAACTGACTGTTTCATGGGTCCCAACCGATCAGTTGAGGTGTCAACCGACCAGCTTATATCCCCAACCGACCGTTTTAGAAATGAAACGATCGGTTCAGGTTGCGCAGTTGGTTGTTTTTGTGGAAAATATTGAACCCTTCTACTCCTGCTTTAGTCCCACATTGCCCGAGATAGAGAACCCTGTCCCATGACCCTCCTATATATATAGGGGTATTGGAGTCTTCTCAAAGGACAACTCATTGCAACCAGTTGCTCTGTAAAGTTGTCGTTCTCTCTGGTTTTGGTAACTGAGAGAGCCCAAGCAAGTGCTACCCGATAAGGGAGGCACAGCAAGGGAAAGACAACTACAGAAAGAGACTGGTGGTAGGAGAGTGTGTCAGTGACTAGTACGCTGATAGAAGGGTGTGACTCCTTCCAATTCCTTATGAGACAAGGATATTGGAGTTCCAGGTGGTCCGTGTGGACTACTTCAGAAGCGGGAGATTTTTGCCGCTCGGAGGACATCTTTCAATCCCGACAGTCCCGGTGAGACCAGGAGTCGTCAGTCCCAGTGTGACCAGGAGCTGCACAGACACCGTCCAAGACCGGAGGTGAAGACCGTGCAAGCTGCGAGGTATTGTCGCCGAGCAAGCCTCGGGACAAGGTATGATTCCACAAACCATCATTTCCTATTTTATAGACGTTGACGCGTTTCCTTGTTCTGGGTTTGGGGAGGAAATTTTTTTTCCGCTGCCTTCTCTGGCTCCCCTAAAACCCAACAGTGGTATCAGAGCCACGTCAACTTCTCTATACTTTAGGATTATCGATATGATCGATTTTGGTTTGTCGCCTTTATTTATTGCATACGATGCGAATAAAATTGGCTTTATGCATGTCCAATCCTAAATCAACAAATCCCAATTTACATATATGATATGTATTATTAATGCACTCGATACACGTCACCCTTAAACGAGTTTTGCGGTGGATGTATAGCATGGTTATGACCAATAAACCCTATATGTGTATGGTTGTATGTGGTTGCTTGCATCTCGGTCTGCGCATTGATCTTCCTTCTCCTATTTCTGATGTAACTCAAAATATTTCCAGATTTTCTTTCCTACCTTTGCTCCCCTTAAATGTAACTCGAGGTTTCTCTTTTTACAATGTAAAATAGGATAGAATTTTATTTCCTGTTATGTCAAAGAACAGAGGACATCCTGATGACAGCTGAGACAATCGGTTCAAGGCGTGAACTGATCGGTTTTCATTCCAGACGATCTGTTCAAGCAGTGAGCCGATCAGTTGATGACCGGTTCGAGGAGCGAGATAAGCGGGTGGCGGCCATGATGAGATGCATGATGACCAGGCGAACCGATCGGTTGGAGGAGCCAACCGATCGGCTGGTGGCACCCAGCCGACCAACCTGATAGCGAGCCGATCAGTCATGTGATGAGTTGATCAAACCCAGAAAGGCAAAGCACATAGTTCATCTTGTACAGGTTGCATGTGATTTAGACGTAGATGACTGTGATTCCTTTTGTCTTGAGGAATCACATTAGGATGGCCATAATCATCACTTTTATCATTTCGCATGTTTTCTGTGGGATATAGCATGTATATGATACGTACTATGTATTGTGGTGATTGGATATGTATATGTATATAAAACCAAATCCCTCATTAAATATTAAGTTTTAGATGCCTTCCAAATGCGACACACGTGAAAAGCTTGATCGACCAAGTGTAGGCACACCCTAGCGTGGTGCACCATTTATCTCGTGGAAGCGTGAAGGATGTATATGTGGGTCTGCCCTAGCAGGATGCATATTCGTCATGTTTTCTTTGGGTCAGACTTAACAAGGTGATCTAGATGGGATCTAGTACCTTGAGGCATGGAGGTGATCATGGCAAGGAGTTGCATATGACATCTTATCAAGAGTTGCATATGATGCAATTGGCAAAAGTTGCCTACCTGAGAGATCTAAGTTGTGGGAGACAGCCCTAGCTGGTCCATGACTTAGAGGATTTTAGGATCTTTCCCACTAGAAGGTTGTACGCTGCAATCTTCCGAATTGATGGTGAGGGCTATCAATTTGAACTAAAATAGTGGGAGCGATAATTAATTAAAGGCCTAATTATATTGTCAACTTTTTCAAATCAATCAAATAAGTCAAAAATGAGTTTTTGGACTAAAATTGCATATTTCCTTTTGTAATACAAATGAAAACAAACAACAATCACTTTTCTTTGTGATCAGTCCTTGAAAAGGACAGGCTAAATGGGAAAAACTTCCACGACTGGTATAGGACATTGAGAATTGTTCTCACTCAAGAGCGAAAGCTCTATGTCCTGGATACTCCAATTCCAGATGAACTCGATCCCACCACATCAATGGCTGAAAGTATGCTTATGGAAGCATATCAAGGATGACATTGATGAGGAGTGCTTGATGTTGTGTTCTCTAAACTATGAGTTGCAGAGACAACATGAGACATATGATGTCTCCAAGACATTGTCCTAGTATGTCATGACAGAAGGAGATCCAGTAAGGTATTCACACACTCAATATGATTGGGTATGTGGAAAGACCTGACTAAGCAGGATTCCCTCTGAGCCAAGAGTTGGCTATTGGTATGATACTGCAAATTTTGCGAGAATCATACAGTTCATGATAAATTACAACATGAACAACTTTGACAAGCGTTGACAAAGTTGTTGGACATGTTGAGGACAATAGAGGAAAATATGAAGACAGACTAACCCTAATCTTTGATGAGATCAATGAAAGGTAAGTCTTAAGGGCAAGGGCAAGGGAAAAGCAAAGAAGTGTTCTGATGCTAGCCAGCAGCCCAAGCCGTCTTCAACCTCAAGGCACATGGGGAAGGGGTGTATGAGGGAATTGCCCTCTATATCTGGAAGAACAAAAGAAGATGAAGGAGGGGATAGAGATCTCCAGATAAGGTATCATGAAATGAACCACTTCTTAATCTGAGGTATATGATACCAAGATATGGATATGTCATATATGATATGCAATATCCACAAAGAAGTGATGGCCTTTGTGAAAGGACCAAGAAAGGAGTACCCATCATTGGAGCAAGTGTTGTTTCCATAGATAGGAGTACCTTTCAGTTTATTTCAGCCTAAAGGGCACGAAATAGAGTTGAGAGCTGCTATTTCATATTTTCCAATAGATAGAAACACTTTATTTTTGCATATTGTATGACAATCATGGCAATCAATAAAGAGATGTTTCAATTTCTAAAGATGTGATCTTTGTGGCAATGCCTTGTTTATCTTGTGGTATTTGATATGCATAAGATAAAATGATACCTAAAAGTTATAGATAACTCAAACAATCAAATTAGCATCAATCATGAGAAATTCATTTCTAGTTTCCATGCGATGGATAAATCTAGACTCTTTTGGTTAGAGAACCAGTAAGAGACATGAATATCTTGGACATGATTAATAAATATTCACTAAAGGTAGTGGGAGAATGATTATCCTATTAGGTAAGATACATGTGATGTATATACATACCTATTGGAACAAATGCTAATACTTCAAATGGTGTTTAGAGAAATACCAATATGAATATCCTGAAGTGTTCAAGATTATCATAGAAGAAGTGCAAATTTGGTAAAGTGTTAATTCTTGATGAGATCAATGAATGAAATACTTGGACCAAATGTTTGAGATCCTTATGAGTGATTATGATAGTGTATCATAGTGAACTCATGATTAAATCATGGTGATGTCTAAATCAAAAAGGAGTCATACTCTAAGGAGTTAGAGGATGATTATCAAATAACTAAATTCTTCTTAAATAAAGAATACACTTCGCTAATAAAGGACATTAAGAATTCAAGGAGTTGTGAGTTCTTATATCCTTGACGGATACACCTCGTTTATCTATGTGATGAGTTGTTCATGTGATTAGTCAACTATCTAGATGAATATGAGGAACCGAATTTTGAGTTATGGTTTATGACCATTACATCCTAAATGACATCCATGTGAACCATAAGGTATGACCTTGATGGTAGCACCCATTGGATGAAATCCATAAGTGCAAATGAATCTTAAGTGTTAAGACACATGGATAACATTTTGAGAAGGATGATGCTTGTTGATTGCAACTTAATGACTAAAGGCATTTGGCATATGGATACTAAAACCGCATTCCTATGAGGAATAAAACAAGGATGTGTACATGACACAACCTATAAGGTTTATGAATCCACTAATGCAAATGAAGTCTATAAGTTACAATGGAATAATCAATGTGATTGATTGAGTACAAACATCTCAGAATTGGATCTTTACTTTGATGATATAGTCAAAAGGTTTGACTGATATGTCAAAGATAAAGAAGGGATCTGTGATTTAGTGGGAGCGTGTTCACATTCCACATGTTGATGTGAAATGGAAATGTTCTAGAATGGAAATACAAAAGTGGAAATTATCTTTAAGGAAGATAGAGATGTTTCTTATGTGACAGGAATACAGATCTATAGAGATAGTTCTTGAAAACCTCTTGACCTAAAAAGAGAAAGCATACATTGGCAATTTGTACTGAAGGGTTCAGTATGCATAGATTTAGTGGGAGAAAAAATTTTCCATGTTACATGGAGATAGTATCCCAAGGACAAGTGTCCAATTCTTATGAAGAATGGGAACACTAAGAATAGATGTGGATCTATCATGTATGTAATCATCCCATCATCTTGCATGGAAAGAACAAAATGCATTCATCATCTTGTATGTAGGACATGGCAATATGATGTGTTCATCCTGATAACTCGTATGAAAGACATGACTAGTGGATGTCTGTCTACTTCCAGTAAGGGTTACTGGAATACCATGAGAACTTGATAAGTACTTGAGAAGTACTAGTTCTATGGAGATAAGGAAGAATTCAATGTAAAGAGTTACATTGATGCGAACTTTCGAAAGGATAGAAAATTAATCGCAAAATATATATAGGATATATAAAAGTGAAAGTTTGTTGATAATTGGAAGTGTTCCAATAAACCATTTAAAAGGAAATGTCGAGTATCTATGTGATGGAGAATAAAAGTGGATACTATATGGATCTGGAAGTTCATGAGATGAACTTATAGATATTCTGCTCATTGATGACAAGTATGGAATCCTTGATCATGCAATGTGGCTAAAGGTTAGCAAAGGAATACTAGATCGCATATTACGACACCTCCATCTCATACGTATGACGTACATCAAAGAGATGAGAGACATGCAATTTATACTGACTTTGGCAAGGTGTTGCCATTACTCACTATGATCGTACTAGAGCAGAGTAACATGTGGGACATGTTTGAAGATCACTATGAATATGATTCAAGGGTGATTGGCTCGCAGTGCAAGTGGGAGTCTGTTGGTATGTATACCCTGAGAGCCAATCATGGGATGATTGGTGGGATACATTAAGATTAATTTGACAAACATCAAAGGCAAGCTTCCAATTCTTTCGGGTTCAGTCATAAGAGATAGTGATAGAACAGATTGAATGTCTAGAGAATGACAGTACTCAATGACATATGCTTTCAGGTTAAAGACATCAACGATGAGATCATACGGATGCTAAGAGTTTGTACATTCTTGTTATGTCCCTAGTAGGTTGTCATTATGGAAGGTAGATAGACAGCAATGACACACAAGACTAGATTGTGGTGTTGGTTGATGACAGAATCTCATTAGTCATGATATAGAGATATCAAACCAAACACATAGGTACTTGTTAGAGAACAAGTGTACCGGACAGACCCACCGTGAGTTTGAAACATGGAACCATGACATGGTAGTCACAATCAGTACTCACAGTGATGGTGGTGAGTGTGATTCTTTGACCTGAAATCACTACACTCAACACATGTCGTTGGGCACACTTTGACATCATCAAACACAGTCTTGAAACATGGGTTGTTATAAAGGTGATGATTTGGTGACTTTGACACATGGGGCTTTTGAGGGGTGAGTGATAGATATGGGATTTGTCCCTCCTGAGGGAGTTTGATATCCATGGCCACTTGATGAGTAGGATTGAAAAAGGCGTGCACGCATGTGTGAATCAGTATGTGATATTGATGTCATACATATCTCTTCCAATCTACTCTAAGATCAAGAAACTGAATGAACGTTGACAGGATGACTGTTCCATGCCTCGAGTTCATTGGGGATATCAATGACAAAGGAATTATACATTCACTGTAACACCATTCACGGATTGTAGGATTGAAAGTTGTTCTCCAACTTTCTATTTCACTTGGGTAGCACTGATGTGTGACTAGGCACCGCTCTTTGCTTGTGAAGTCATAAGTGTTATGGACTGTCACTGCCAACGTGAAATGGACCTACAGGGTCACACACATAGGATTTAACCTGGAAGAGGAGTTTTGTCCACAAAAAAATGTTTAGATTGATTACTAAAGGAGTTTAGTAGTTCAATTAAACACTCAATCAATTGATAGATCAGTATCATAATGTTCAAGGTGTCGGACTGATTGATTAGAGTATCAGATTGATTGAAACTGCAATTGACTGTTTCTGCACAATCTGCACTACCAACTGATCGGCTCATGTGATGAACCGATCGGCTGAGATTGGTGAACCGATCGGCTCAGGTGGTGAGTTGATCGGCTCATGGACAGGGTGAAACAATCGGTTCAAAAGTTGAAACGATCGTTCAACTGGTCCAACCGAGTAAGTTGGGAAAGTCAGGTTGGTGAGAAATTTCTTTTCGTTTCACTTGCCCAATTTGATTGGAACAAGGATTGGTATTTGGTACCAATTAGAAACAAAAGAGGAAAAGTCAATCGGGAATTGATCAGGACCACGAACGAATCGGTTCAGAAGTGAACCGACCATTTCATGGGTCCCAACCGATCGGTTGAGGTGTCAACCGACCGGCTTAGATCCCCAACTGACTGTTTAAGAAATGAAACGATCGGTTCAGGTTGTGTAGTTGGTTGTTTTTGTGGAAAATCTCGAACCCTTCTACTCCTGCTTTAGTCCCACATTGCCCGGGATAGAGAACCCTACCCCATGACCCTCCTATATATATAGGGGTATTGGGGGCTTCTCAAAGGACAACTCAGTGCAACCAGTTGCTCTGTAAAGTTGTCGTTCTCTCTGGTTTTGGCAACCGAGAGAGCCCGAGCAAGTGCTACCCGATAAGGGAGGCACAACAAGGGAAAGACAACTGCAGAAAGCGACTGGTGGAAGGAGAGTGTGTCAGTGACTAGTACACTAATATGAGCGTGTGACTCCTTCCAATTCCTTGTGAGATAAGGAGATTGGAGTTCCAGGTGGTCTGTGTGGACTACTTCAAAGGTGGGAGATTTCTGCTGCTTGGAGGATAGCTGTCAATCCCGACAGTCCCGATAAGACCAGGAGTCGTCAGTCCCAGTGCGACCAGGAGCTACACAAACACCGTCCAAGACCGGAGGTGAAGACCGTGCAAGCCGTGAGGTATTGTCCCGAGCAAGCCTCGGGACAAGGTATGATTCCACAAACCATCCTTTCCTATTGTATAGACGTTGACTTGTTTCCTTGTTCTGGGTTTGGGGAGGAAATTTTTTGTTTCCGCTGCCTCTCTGCCTCCCCTAAAACCCAACAACATGGCCTTTTGCCCTCTTCATGCAACGACAAGTTCATCCTAGTGCGTGTGACTATGTATCAACATGGGTAGAGCTGATTCCCACACAATCTCTAGATGCAAAATCAGTGATTAAGTGGTTTCAAAAGATTATCTTTACTAGATTTGGAGTTCCAAGCACAATCATATCCAATAAAGGAAATCATTTCAATGAAACAAACTTCAATAACATCATGAGAAATTATGGGGTGAAGCACAAAATCTCAACTCCTTTTCATCTATAAACTTCAGGGCATGTTGGGGTTTCGAGTAGGTAATTGAAAGCAATATTAGATAAGACAATCTAGTACTCAAGAAAATATTGGGCAATGAAATTAGATGACACATAGTGGGTCTATAGGATAGCTTACAAAACACCAATTGGTACAACTCCATTTACGATGATCTATGGGAAGTTTTGTCATTTAACTATAGAAATTGAACACAGAGTACCTTGGGCAATAAAATTTCCCAACTACAACCTTAAGAAAGTAAGAAAAAGAAGGTTGTTACAACTCCAATAACTCAAATAGCTCAAATTAAATGCATATGAAAATGCCAAAATTTATAGGGAAAGACAAAAATATGGCATGATAACATGATCCAGGATAAAGATTTCAAAGAAGGAGACCAAGTGTTGTTGTTCAACTGCAAGCTAAAACTATATCCTGGGAAACTACGCTAAATGGTCCAAACCATTCTTACTGTTTAAAGTTTATCCATATGGAACTGTGGAGCTACAAGGAAAATAGTGAACATTCAAGGTTACTGGACAACACTATAATCTCTATACCCAAGGACAGATAGAATAGGGAGCCTTCTACTCCCTCTCAGATGTTTCATGTTGTAAACTCAAGTCTCACTTTGGATTCTAAACAGAGTACCTTGTGGGAGTTGACCTCATATTTAGGATACATTTCATTTATGTATCTACTCAAGAAAATTTTCTTTTCCAAATAAATTTTCCATGGATGAATGTAATAATTTAGACACTTATACCAAATGTACCATCATCATTGTAATTGTGAGAGAAAATCCATAAAGAAATTAAATATTTGTAGGCACAATGTTTCGAAGATCAACACCCCTTGTCACCTTCAGACATGAGGAGATTTAGGAAAACATCCCAGATGGCATGGCATATGGTTGTTTTAACATGGTTTGTATGGTGATAGATTACTTATAGATGGAAATCTCCAAGCTAAGAAAACATGTAGAAAAATCCATACACCGTGTACCATTCACGGAAAACTCAAGATATTTGTTGGTTTCAAACACAACGTGCCTTTATTGAGACATGTCGTGTCTTCATCAGGAAAAGAAATTTAAAAATTTTAATGGTCAGATGTGGTGTGTGTTAATCACAACACAGTGTGTCATGCTAGGAGTATCATTTTGATGTTTTTTTGGGAGCAAACATGATGTGTCTTCATCAGGTGAAGTAGAGAAAGAGCCAGCTCAACACACGTTACAACATGTCGTATGTCTTCCTCGACACACTGTGTGCCACAAAATGAAATAGGGTTTTAACCAAATTTCAATTTCATTCTCTCCACTTAACCCTACCACTCATATTGTGTGTCCACCCTTGTGCTTGTGTTTGCACGACCACCAGCCTTTGCTGCCGTGATTTCATTATGAAGCTGCAAGTCCCATGTCGCCGTTGTTGTTGCTTCCCCAACAATAGTTTCATGTAGTCGGTATCAGAGTCGTAGAGCCAAGAGTCAAGCCACCATCATGTCCTCATCTGATACCAGTGAGTAAGAGATCTTACGACACCATCCAACTGTGCTTCCATCATTTTTATCCCAAGCAATCATATCTCCTTATCCATCAATCTTCCTTCATTTTTCTACCATTTCCACCTTTAAACTCAGTTGATGAGAATAAGACACGACATGCACATGCCCACACATGCCGTGACACTGAAGTCATCCTCCACCTCAAGCTTGTCCAGATCACGGAAGACATGTCGTGTTCCTTCTGCAACACATTGTATCCGCTTCTCTAGCAGTAACACCAAAGCCAATGGTTCCCAACAAGCAAACAACAAACTCCAAGAGGGGAGAAAGCTCTTCCTACACCCCAAGATACATGTCTTCAACTCTAGTTCAATGTTACTGAGGAAGAAAATAAAAAATGCCAAACAATGATCACCTATAGGGTCTTACCTATACGCCTTGTTTGTGAGGAGACATTGGAGGCGTTGGGGTTCAAGAATGAAGTCTTAGGATTGCTATAAGAACTAGGGCTCAAGTATACTTGTTTCACTATAAGCCCTACTTATCCAAGACTAACTTATGAATTATTATCTACTTAGCATGTTGAAGATAACCCAAAAAGGCCACATGAACCTTTTGGCATTATTACCTTTAGCTTCTTGGGTGCAATTATAAGATTACCTTCAAGAAACTTTATGATACTTTTAAATGCCATTATGGCAGGGCTATGTCTTATCCTAAAAAATTTAACAATGATGATTTTTTAGGGTGATCCTCAATATGACATGCATGATGGTTCACAAGCTAGGACATCACACATATACTACCCTATATATTATTAGCCAATCGATCAGTTTGTGTGTGAACCAGTCAATTTGCATAGTGAACTAGTCGTTTCGTGTAGTTTTCTATTCTGAATCATATTGGTATTCATTGCATGGTTAATGTAAAACATGACATCAGCACTAATCCTTGATCTAATTGAATTGACCATTGACCAGTCTTTAGTACTCGTGTATTTGCTAGTAAAGAAACACATGGCTTTTATGGAAAGAAATATTTGTTCTTATTGTGGGACATGTTTCATGATTTTAAAATTAATGTTGCTTATTATATCCTCTCTCATTTCATTGAAATCAGACGGGAGAAATCTGGTGACAATATGATTGAAGGACTAATAATCCACATTGTGCACAAAGTTAAACATGAACTGGCAGGATTGGAAGCTACTCCCTAGAGGAATAAAATTGATCTTCAGCTCCTCATCCCTTCAAGATTAATTGTTAGGGACAACTTCGATGGTAACATATCCAGACAATACTTTTTTATCATGAAGAGTTCATTGAACTCCTTGATCTATAGGAAATTACCTTAACAAACAAAGAAAATTGGAAATGTATTTTTTGATGATGGGACTGACTCTAGAGACCAACCCAAGGCTTCCAATGTAGTTGTGGCACCACATCACCCCTCCTTCAACTGGCACTCAGACAGAGTATAGATGGGCTATTCAAGATGTGAATCATCTTTATGGGTATGTCCAATAACATTTTGATCAACAAGACACCCGCCTAGACAAGTTGAGGAAGCAATACTCTGATATGCACAACATTCTACAGAGGACGGATATGTGCTACATCTCTCAAGGCCACTATTCCATGCCTCCATCATTGCCACAACCATAGGAGCAGACCTAGACTTCCATTCCCGATGATCATGATAGTCTTAGATATCATTTTTTAGCTGGACATGAGGGCACTGACCCTTCACTTTGATCCATCCTGGCAGGTTCCCAGAGGATATCCACTTGAGTTTGATTGATGCAGTGAGGAAATTGCAAATTTCAAGCTTGGGGGGGCACCTTGTCAGTGGCTTTATTTTTAGTTGTTTTCTCTTTCATGTCATTTTCTTATGTCATTTGTTTTTGCAATTTGTTTCTATATGTGTGTTTGTCAATTTTTTTCACTCTATCTGGTTCAAATCATGCATGATGATGAGCTGACAGTTTAGTTGTGGTCAATATCTCTCCTATTTCTTGAACCATCTACTTACATTAAGATAATGACTGCATAATACAGTTGGGCACAAATCTCCCTATTTGAAAATTTTCTAATCTTGGCTATTCATATATACATTTAGGTATTTGGCTAAAAAGAATTGCAATTCTCTCACTCATGAACTTAAATCATGTAATGATTCAAATGGTTTGAATCCCTCAACTTTATAGCTTTAATTACCACTATGATGACATCGCCAAATTTATAATGTATATTTCACTTCTCCACTTGAGAATGTTTTTGCAAAATGAATGATTTTCCACCTATGCATTATTCGTCTATATGAAATCTATAAATAAATGGGGAGGTGACTTAGCACAAGAATGCATGGTTCCTAAAGGAGCCAAAATCACATAAAAGGAGGAATTTTTATCTTGATTTGAAAATTTTGAACCCCACAAAATATGGATAAGTCACCCACATTTTCTACCAAATCAATGAAGGTTGGATACTACATCTGAAAGAGGGAAATGAATCCCTAAATAGTGTTCTACGTGCATGTAAGCTTAAAATAGTAGTTGAGTACTATACAAAAGAAGCCAAGGTGAAAATCTTTATGATTGAATAATAATGTGAATGAAGATGGAAGTATAGTTGAAAGGGAATTTCATTTCATTTCATTTGGACTATCAATGGAGTTCTGTGAAAAATTATTATATCTTTGCCTCTGTCATCTTATTTCTACTGATTGCTATCTAGTTTATTTATCCAAGGCAATTTGAATGTCTATCTCAACTTAGTTGCCTATCTTGAGAGTTAAAATTGATTTCATGATTAGTTAGACATATAAATGATGAATGTTCCATTCATGGATTTGTCAATTCATATTCATGAAGATTTGATGTTGTGCCCATATGTCTATCTTTAATCATGTACCTATTTCTTTTTACTGGTAGATAAGCAAATGGTTCAATCATAGGGGGGATTTAATGTACACATCACTTTTTGAACCTATTTTGGGTGCACAATTAACTCATTTTGATCATAATTCTATTCTCGTGCTCGATTTCTCACTTTTTAGTTGTTTTACTTGTTTCATGTTTGTGACCACTGGTACATGATTATGATGAGGAAATGATTGATCTGACCAAAATCTGACCTTATTTGGATTCCGCAAAACACTGCACATATCATAGGAAATTTCTTGATGTTTCTGAAGGGAACATGGTGTGTGTGTTTAAACACATGATGGGTGAGTTCATAGATGGATTTATTTCCCACCATTGAGTAGAAACATGATGTGTCCCTTAGTTGAAACATCATGCCCAATCATTCAAAAGATCTTGTCAAAGTTCCGCAAAAGACACATCGTGTGTTTATTAGCACACGTCATGTTCAATTCTACCAGATCATCTAAGGCCCTCACCAACTCCTAGCGACACGGTGTGTCACTCAGACAACATATTGTACATCCTTCAAGAAGAAGCAGTTTTAATGTTAGTTACTCATGGATACAAAGTGTCTGTCTTCTCACACATAGTGTGTCGCATTTGATTTCTATAGTTTTTCAAAGAAACCCTCCCTAATTTTTAAATATGAGAGAAAACTTATGGGGAAGTTATCTCTTTTCATTTGGAAGAATTTTTGACTGAGAACATATAAGAGTAGAGGAGAGGCAAATTTGGAGAAGAAGAAGAAGTGATTACTTGTGAGAGAACCCCTTCCTCCACTCCATTTTTAGTAGATTGCAGAAATGATGTCCATTCTCCATTCCAACACCCTTGGAAGAGAAGGATTCTATAGAAGAAGCTTTAGCAAAGTTGTGACTTCATCCGTAAGACAGAGTTCTCACTTGTTGTTCTTCTTTCTCAAATTTTGTTGCTCTTTTCCTTCTCTAATAATGTTTGGTTTCATCTTCCATCACTTGTACTTGTGTATTACGACCGTGTACGAGTAGAACTTCATTTCACAGGAAAGGGAGAGTCACTCCCATGTCACAACATATGTGCATTCAAAATTTTTAACTAATGTTGGTTAATTTTCTATTTTAAGATATGTTTCAATGTTTAATTGCTTGTTTGCATTACTAGCCATCTATTGCAATTTATATGCTTCATTCTATGATCTGGGAAGACATGTTAAGGACTAGGGAGTGTATACCTTTCCAACAAATCTTTGACCATGGGAGTGGCTCGAATTATATTGAGAATGTAGCTTTGTGGTTTAAAATAGAGCATAAGCACAAAAGTGCTATGTAGAATTTGAGTCGTATCATATCATTGGGATGTGTATGATGACAAAAAATATCCTTTGTATTTTGACAAGCTAGTTGAATTTCATAGTAGTATGTAAGTTGTGATGTGGAAGTGAATTCCTATACCCAAGATCTTCTTCATCTGATCTAAATATTCTTTAAAGTGATCAGAATTTACTATTTTCTTTAACTTACATAAAGTAGTTTAATCTAAAACCAAACCAACCTTTGAAATCTATCTAGATCATTGAAGATTAGCATTTCTATGCCCAAAAATACACTTGAGCCTTGGACTACGTCGATTATACTACACACATGTATACTTGGGGGTAGTGTTCAAGTCTATAAATCTAAAATTTATGCACATAGCTAAGAGATCCTTAACAAAGTCGATTCAAAAAGAAGAATCGATGTAGCTGACCCCAAAATTGTTGGGATTGAAACTTATATGATGATGAATGAGGATGATGAGTTTGAATCAAGCTTCTCTTCTCGATCTTCCCCTTCTTCTTCCTCAAGTAGGAAGCACTGAGAGAAGGACTAAAAGTGGGTAGAAAAGACAGAATTGGGGATTTTTATCCCATACTTGAGTTGCAATATCCTAGATTGAAGTTTTATAGATACAACTAGAGTTGAGTAAGTGGCAAAAAAAACTATTAGCCATGAATTTTATAGGTTTATGCTAAAATATGAATAACATATTATTCTCATCTTTGTTTGTTTACTATTCTACAAACATTCGTCCTAGCTAAATCTATGTTCTTTTGGTGATAAAAAATGGTGACCAAAAAATCTATGTTTTTCTGGATGATAGATTGGAATGGCCATGTTAGGATGGTTGTAGATAGATTTAGTTTGAAAACATGTGTATTATAATTTCTTAACAATTTGAGATAGTGCAGTCTATAGGAAACAATGTTCCTATGATGAATGTATGATTATTGAGATTGATTGCTACTACTTATGAATTTAAGGCATCAAATGTAAAGATTACATTCAATACATTTCAATATGTTGTGGCTCAGTGATAGTCTTTTGCATAGAAAAATACAGTTTTAAGCTAAGAAATGTACACTAGTCAATTGATTAGTTAAATCAAGAACAAACTAGACTCTACATGTCCTAAACATTATAAAATCTATCATTGGGGATTTCTCTGAATTCTAGAAGTGTGTGTCAACATTCATAGTCCAAGAAGAGATAGTTAGACTTGACATGTGAGGTAGAGGGGACTAAGACCATCACAGATGGTCTTTTTACTATATTGTGTTGCCCAACATTAGCTAAGGATTTTGGTAGTACAAAATATAGATCTGGCAGTTCTGCTACTACTTAGTAACTCAACCTTGTAGAGCCACTAATCTAGGTAGTTATGACTAGTGATTCAACTCTTCGTCTAAGCTCCTCGGTTATAAGGGGGGTCTAGTTTAGCTGTCTAGATGATATTGTCACTGAGACTAGGCATGGAGAGCTCTTCTGTAGATAAGGATCTAACATAACAAATGTAGATTTGTTAGTGTAATCTAAATCTTATTCTATTAGATCAAATCTTATTGTGATATTTCCATATGTGGTATACTTTGTGTGGGTCCATGGATAAGTGAATATGTGAACTCAAAAATGGTTTTAGTTATATATTACTTGCATTCATTCACTAGTACGTGTGTGATTTGTATGGTCTATATCTTTAATTGACATATTTTCCTTTTTCATGTATGATGTTAATAATAAAACATATGCTGAGTATCCTTTCTAATTAGTGAATTTCCACACATTTAGCCCATAGCTCACACACTATTGCAAGTATTTAGTTTCAGGTACCTTATAGTAGGAAGACCCATAACCGAGCCATCAATAGGAGTAGTCAGTGGAGTTGTTAGAGAGTAGTAGTTAGTTGTATAGGAGTTGATAATTTATTCTTCCTCTTGTCCTAGGATTGTGAAAGTTTGAATGAGATAATTCTATGTATAAATATTTGTGAGATTTATATTTATATGTCATATCTAGTTTTTATTATGTTCTAAGTTATGTCCTAAAAAGAAAATTAAGTTGTGAAAAAATTGAAATTCAACCATAGTGGGTTTTCTATTTGTTTCATGAGAATAATGAAAATAGAAAGTAAATCATTTAAGACTGATTTAGAATTAGTTATTATAATAGATTGCTTAGTTTAATTTGATTTATATGGGCTTAAACCTTGGTTAGTTAGTTTGGCATGTGTCGAACTTGGTCTTGAAAAGTGCTACATTGTCAAGAATCTTAAAATATAGATGATTTAAGGAAAGATTGTAATCAAATAAGGGAATGAGCGTTACTACTTATACATGGATTGTGGGAGGATGATATAAAACTACCCATAAATTTATTTTTATGTCTATAGTTAATTTTTTTATAAATCTTGGGGAATCTTTGGTGTTTATATCATGACTAAGAGTGTGATATTTCCCTATATGATTTAAATATAGATATATAAATAGATTGAGCATATAAAGAACATAAGAAGATCACGTTCGAAGAATATAATCATATGGTGAATCACACCTTCAAGCCAAGATCATAAGGGAACACATAGATAATCAGAAGCATCATGGCAACATTCAAAAGAAAACAAAACTCAAACTAGGTTTTCAGTATGAAGTCAGGATGGGCATGATCTAATGAGTCTATATAAGAAGTCTTAAGAACCTAGGGTTACTAATATATTGACTACAACTTCTTTCAAAAATGACTAGAACATGTTTTCTAATCATTGAACTAGTCAATTTGATTGTTCCTAATATCGAAAATGTGTGTTTCTTTATTACATGAAAATATTTGTATCTTATCATGTTGTCATCACTAGATCAACAACCTTTTAAGATCACTCCATCAGTTTATTCAAAGGGGATTGATATATCTTCATGCATAAGATCTTTAGTGGAGTGATATTGATTAGGAATATCATAAGGGCTTACTTTTCATGTAATAAAGTTGCAATAATTCATATTTTTTCTCATTTTTACAGACATTTTATGTGATGTATATGAACTCTTTGAGGTACATGTAGAGCATTGATATGTTTCTCCAACAATAAGAATGGCACATCAATATTTTTAAATGTTGAATCCTCACACTTTTGCATGAAATATCGGAGTACATTAGTTATGATTTAATAAAAGGAATTATATATCATAATCATATTCCTAATATCAACATTGATAGCAAACATAATGTGGTGTTTGGTGAAGTCTAAACAATTTAGGGTTCCTTCCAATCTTATTTGACTTCAAATATCAAATTTATTACACATTTATATTCAATAGTTTAAGGATGCAACAACTCGAATAATAATAGATATTTCATAGACTTCATTGATGAATGTAGATGATATTATATATTTACTTGCTTATTAGTATGAATGAAGTATTATATATTTACAACAATCATACTATAACAATAATAAGAAAGTTATGTCACAGATCCGTTCTTACCCTAATCCCAATCCCACTGTCCAAATGGGTAGTGTTAAAGGGATTAGAGCTCCCGTCCCTAAGTGGCCCAAAAATCACACACAAATAATATGCAAAAATTAAATAACATTCTTCTTTATTAAAATGAACCAAAAGGTTTAGTACATAAGGACTGTAGGCAACATGGAAAGAGAAAATGATAAGAAACTAGCCAACAACTACATCCCTTTTACAATTAGCTCCCATGTAGAGTCCATATTTGATGTAGCCGTCTTTATTTCAGTGGATAAATGAGTAGATGAGTGTAAATCTCTACTTCCTTGCATCACCTAAAATTGAGAAAATCAAGACACAATGTCAATGCAATTGCATGATACACTATATAAAAATAGGTACAACAATTTATAAGAAAACTAGTATACTTGGAAGGACTTATGTTTCAAAAGTATATCAAAAGATCTTCCAAAAACCAAAATGTTGTTCAAAAAGAATTTTATTACAAATTTCCGATTATGTTGTAATCAAGAAGCATGCTTATATTAGTTTGTGTGACTCTATTACCCCAACGTGATGGGGAGGTCACCAAGATCCTTCTCACCATAGGAGATAGGAGGTCAATGTACGAAATCCCACCCGTCAAAATAAGGAGGGTTTACTTATATTCAGTATCAACATTATCAACTTTTATAATCATCATTATCATCATCAATATACGGGAAGTCATAATGGGTATTGCAATTTATGTTTTTATGTTTTTCAACATATACTATAGGAACAACGGAAGACTAATCATAGGGAACAATAGTTCATCCAAGTAAATAGCCAAGCATATGGTCAAGAGATACATAACATTATCTTCAATACAATCAAGGAGGAGTTATATAATAGTGTACCTTTTTGGATGATAACCGAGTAAAGGTTCAAGAGTGAAAGGTCAAGGTCTAAAGTAGTTCCTAGATCAATCAAGATGTAAATTTGAGGGTCAAGATCATATTATGCAAGAACAATGAATCAAGTATGCAAGATTAGGGTTTTTCATTCCTATACAACCCTAGCGTAGATCATCCATTTATAATCGAAATTATATAAATATTTCAACATTTAATCAAGCATCAAGCATATATCGAGAATGAATGATCTACTTTGGTGTTTTTAGGAATCATATTAGATTACCCTAATTATATCATCAATATCTGAGTCATTATTCAAGTTTCTAGATCATAATGATAGGTTTGTGCTTAAACATCAGAGTAAGATTGCATGATGGATTAAGAACTAGATTAGGATCATGAAATTAAGAAAGTTGTCCATTTTATACTCAAGAAGGTTATTCAAAGGTACTTTCATCAAAAAAGATAACATAGATACGAAAAAGGTTATGAAACCATTTTTATTAAATCGGGATAATTTTTCTGATGAAAATGGACTATAATTTCGATATATTTGGAGATAGGAATCTTAAGATATCATTTTTGCAAGTTTGAGTCATTTTATGGAATTTTGGACAGAGAGGGAAATTACAAGGAAAATGAGGGTTGTCGATCTCTTTGTCAACCGTGGACCCGCGAGGTAGATCACAGTGAGGAGAAACCATGCTCCTAGGCATGTGCTCATGGAGGAGGTCAGAGGGAAGATTTCATGTGGGGATGGGCAGCCGTTGATCTGGGGTCGCAGTCAAGGTTTGACCGTGATCGGATGGTTGCTGCAGGTAGACTCGGCCAACAATAGAACCAGCAAATGCGGCAGTGCCACGGCGGAAATGGTGGCCGAAGAAAAAGGGAATGGGAGAGAGAGACCACGACATGGGAAAAGGAGGTGTCATTCGTGTCCGTGGGGGTGGGCCAAAGGCAGCAGGGGGTTTATATAGGAGTTCGGGGCTAGGGTTAGGGCTAGTGCTCCCCGAAGGGGCAGTACACTCCTCAGGCTTGGCGGCGGGTTTGCTTGGCCCTCAAGGCAAGTTTTATCAATATTGAAGGGTGTGGAAAGTTCAAGAGAGGGAGAGGGAGAGTTTCATTGCAAAATTAAGGTGAAAGGAGGGTCATAATGGGGTTCAGTCGAGGACTAGAGGAGTCGGGTCCACGATGGACCTGCCATAACCGGCGCAGTGAAGAATACGACCGAGCATCGTTGGATTCCCAACCCAACGGTCACTGGTCTCTTATCCATGACCCTAGCTATGGGTCTAGATCATGGTCAAGGCAGCTGGGTCAGGCCTGTTGCTAGCCAAGGCAGATGGGCCGAGCCCATCAAGGTATAAAAGAAAAAAAGAGCAAAAAGGGCTAAAAAGGGGGTAGATCTTCGAAAAATCATAACAAATCGTAGGAAAGTCCAAATGGTGTCAAATTTGGAACATAAGTAAAAAATAGAGTGTAGAATATTATGTACAAGTTTGGAGACCAAAAGATAAAGTTACCTAGTAAAACTCAAGTATTTTAACAAAGAGGTGAATTAAGCTAGTTAAGGTGCCTAAGTGTGTAAGAAATTCATATAAATCAATAGAATTTGATTTTGGGTATCTACATTGATCAAAGAGTCAAAAGAGATCATGAATGAACATTATAAAGGTTAAAAAAAATTGAATTGAATAACAGAAAAGAGGAAAAACTCACATTGTCACATCCTCCCCTCCTTATAAGGAATTTTGTCCCCAAAATTTAAACTTCCTTAAAGAGGTCGGGAAATATTTCCTCCATATCTGACTTCAACTCCCAGGTAGCGTCATCACTCCCATGGTGCTTCCACAACACCTTAACCATATCGATTTTCTTATTTTTGAGTTCCTTGGTGTGAGTATCAAGTATCTTGACTGGAACTTCCTGGTATACAAGGGTGTCCTTCAATTCGATCGGTTCATGATTGAGAACATGGCTAGGTTCCTTGATGTATCGCTTCAAATTTGATATGTGAAAAACATTATGTATCATGCTGTATTGTGGAGGTAAGGCCAGCCTATATGCACAATCCCCAATACAGTCCAAAATTTCAAATGGACCCATGTATCTCGGGCTAAGCTTCCCTTTGTTCTTTGCAATAGCTCAAATCAGTCGAATTTTTAGAAAGACATGGTCACCTACTAAGAACTGAGTGTCACTCCTATGTGCATCAACATAACACTTCTAACGATCTTGGGCCCTTTTTAATCTTTTCTTGATTAGGTTGACATTTTTAGAATAGAGTTGTAGTTCCTCAGATTTTAGAATTCATCTTTCGCGTACTTCATCTAAGTAAAGTGGAGATCTACACGGTCTTCCATACAAAGCTTCATAGGGAGGCATGCCTATACTGGACTGGTAGCTATTGTTTTAGGCAAATTCAATGAGAGGAAGGTAGTGGTCCCAAGAACCGCCCCAATCGAGGATGCATGATCTCAGCAGGTCTTCTAGAACTTGGATTGTCCTCTCAAACTATCCATCAGTTTGTGGGTGATATGCAGTACTAAAATTCAGCTGAGTTCCTAGTTCTTCCTGTACTTGTCGCCACAAGTGAGAAGTGAACTTCGCATCATGATCCAATACAATAGATACAAAAATTCCATGTAGTCTGACAATCTCCCGAATGTACAACTCTGTTAGCTCTGGGACTTTCACTACTACAGAAATGGCTTATAACGTCACATTTGCAGGTGTCGGTTTTTAACAAAAACTGACGCCTAAAACCTACAGTGTCGATTGAATACAAACATTGACATAAATCTGTGGGGAGTGGCACACGGGTATTGCTTTGTATTTAGTGTCAGTTCCTCAATAAGAAACCAAAGCCCAAAATCGACCGCCAAATCCAAATTTTCCAATGAAAAAATTACCTCCGAAATTTAACATACGACATTGGTTGTTAACAAACCAACCAACGAATAAAGGTTTTTCGCGAGACAGAAATTGGGCCTAGTTTTATCATCATTTTTCTTACAATAACTGATGCCTATGTGTTTTTGCGCGTTGTCTCCGCGAAATTTTTCACCCCCTTTGGCATCGGTTTTCTACGGCAACCGACGACTATGGTCAGAATTCGAGAACATTTTTTTTGTCGGCATATGTATACAAACATCGATTTTTCATTTTGAAACTGACGACTATAATTGAGAAGAGGTTTTGGTTTTTTTGGTAACCGACACCTATTGTTATAAGCGTTGGTGTTTTTAATAATCGACGTTGATGGTTAACTTAATAGCACCCACGCAAAGCCGACTCTTCACCTTTCTATGTTTCATCCCCGTGAGAATAGGTCTGGCGAGTCCTTGTGCGCCGCCGTCCGCCGCTCCCTGGTACTCCATGCTCGCTGCCGCTGCGTCGCTCCTTCTCCTTGCTCGCCTGCTCCCTGCACATTGCCGCCCTTCTCCTTGCTTGTCGGCTCCCTGCTCACCACCGCCCTTCTCCTTACTCACCACCGCTGGCGCTATGCTCGCCGGCTCCCTGCTTTCCACCGTCGGCTCCCATCTGTGACCTACTCATCCTCCTCTGCATGCTCCATGCCCTCCGCCGCCCAAGGTGAGCCCCCCTACTCCCTGCCCTATGCATGCTCCTAATGCTTTGAGTTTACTTATTTAGATGTTTCTATTGTAAATCAACCTAGGATATGAACAAATCTTATGATTGCATATATTTGTGCTTCTAATCCTCATGCTTGACCTAATTCAGTAAATTTTGATGCATGTTGAAATAAGATTCAAACTTGTTCATTCTAGCTTCCTAATTTTATTTGATTATGTGCTTTGAACCTTGAAACATGTGTATTAATGATACAATGATGTCTCAAACTTAACTCACATGTGGGTCTTCTATTTCTAAAATGATTATATCTTCAATCTGCTTTTTTCACCTTTATACTATATGTATTGCCTCTAAAACAGAAGATCTATTTGGTAGAACTGTTGACCTTTGTCCAGACCCTAAAGTGGACTCTATGAACACAACCAATTAAAGTAGCATATTAATATATAATAGTTTATTTATGAAAGTTACATAGAGACATGCAATTTTTAGTAATAAAATGATCAAAATAACCCCTATTATGTTTTGCTACTGTAAAAAAGTAAACCCTAGGAATTGATAGTATAAATGCATCTAAACATTCATAAGCTATTAATGTGTCACTTGGAGAGAAATGAACATATTCCTATTTAAGTAAAAATTACATAGGACAAAATATGAAGTAATGATTAGTAACATAATGCAGTGGTTATCTATATGAAATTGATTATATATGCAATTCAAGTAGAAATACTAGAAAGAAAGATAATGAAACAAGCATGAAATTGCAAATAACCTTAGATGGGAAAGAAAACTTAAAATCAATGCATGGTGTTTCATGGTCTCTCTTCCTAATGAGTTATGTTACAAATATTTGTATATTAGGTTAAGGACATGTTTCTGTTGTGACATGTTGAGTTTTTTGCTATGTTATACCCACCAAAATTGTGTTATATATAAAATAATACATTGATTAATTTAGGAAGCATTGATATGTTGTTATGGTTATCCACAAGTGTTTTTATAAGAAAATTGTGTGTTGAATGGGGTTGTGAACAAGGGACTGGTGTTATATTTTGTTTTCCTAGAAACCCATCCAAGATTTACTCATTAGGAGTAAATCTTGGATAGTCCCCGGTTTGGGACTGTTGTTGAACACCTAATCTCACTTAGGATGTAAGTGTATAATGTGTATTGGGTTTCCAAGAAAATTTCGGTAGCATTTCCCTATTTGTTCTCTAAGTACATATGTACTTGGAGAACAACAGGGAAATGTTGTCGAAATTTTTTTGAAAACCCAATACACATTATACACTTACTAGTGAGATTAGTTGTTCAAGAATGGGATAAGTGGTACACATTTATTATATATAAGAATGAGAGCACATGTATTTGTTGGCCTAGAAACCCATCCAAGATTTACTCATTAGGAGTAAATCTTGGATAGTCCCCAGTTTGGGACTGTTATTGAACACCTAATCTCACTTAGGATGTAAGTGTATAATGTGTATTGGGTTTTCAATAAAATTTCAGTAGAATTTCCCTAGTGTTCTCTACGTACATATGTACTTGGAGAACAATGGGGAAATGTTGCCGAAATTTTCTTGAAAACCCAATACACATTATACACTTACATCCTAAGTGAGATTAGGTGTTCAGGAATGGGATAGGTGGTACACATTTATTATATATTAGAATGACAACACATGTATTTGCTGGCCTAGAAACTTGTCCAAGATTTACTCATTAGGAGTAAATCTTGGATAGTCCCTGGTTTGGGACTGTTCTTGAACACCTAATCTCACTTAGGATGTTTTAACCATTAATTATATATAAGACCTTAAACCCTAAAGTTGTAACCATAAACTCTAATCTGTTAACCGTAGACCCTAATATTGTTCTAATATATACTTGTTTTCTCTTTGATCATAGAATGGATAGATCACGGATGTCCATTCCAAATTGTTGCACCCCAGAGTTTATTTTTGGTCTTGATTAGTTTATTATATTTGCCAAGGAACATAGGAAACAACCTGGAGATAGGTTCTACTGTCCATGTAGGGACTACGGTAACAACTTGAAAGTCAGCACTGGTGATGAAATCAAAAGTCATGTCATGTGCAACGGGATTGTACAAGGCTATATAGAATGGCACTGGCATGGAGAGATTTTAAACCTAAAATTAGTGGATGTCGATAGTAGTGCTTGTGTGGAAGAAGAAATTGCCTCCGATGACGTAGATGTGAATGAATCAGTTCCAGTAGACATTGTTGATGTGATGCTGCATAGTTGTGGGGTAGAGCACACCAATCCACCTCCCATGTTTAGAAACATTGTGCATGATGCTGAGATAAGAGTCCACATGAAGCTAAAATGTCATATTACGGTGTCATTGAAGACATATGGGAGTTTGACTAAGTAGATTTTAGAATTCTACTCTTTAAATGTAATTGGGTTGATAATACCAAGGAGTTATAGTGGATGAATTGGGTTTCACATTAGTGAACTTTGAAAAGATTGGCGAGAAGGGTGAACCATTCATATTGGCATCATAGGAAAAACAAGTATTTTATATCGATGATGCTGCAAATGATAAATGGTCGGTTGTTCTTCATGGTAAAAGATAGTTCATTGAAGATCCTATAGAGGAAGAACAGTACTATGATAAGTATGATGACTGCAGTCCATTCTCAGTTGGGTTGCCAACACCACCAAATATTGAAGCTAATGATGACTTGTATGTGCGCAAAGATCACAATGAAGGATTGTTAATTGATAAAAGATCGCAATATTAGCGGCATGCATGTTTATATTTTTTTATATGTTTTATTTTTCTGAATGTGAACTTTACAATATGAATGTGAACTTTACAATGTGAATGTGAACTTTACAATGTGAATTACTTTACAATGTGAACTTTACAATCTAAATGTGATCTTTCAGATGGTTGAGCATTCATATGATGACCGTGATGATGATTATTGTGAGGGTGAGGATGTCAGTGCTGCCTCACAATGTAAGTTTTAAAAATATATCCCGCCTCACATTTATAGTTATATCCTGTAAGTGTGTTATTTTTGTCAAATTTTAGGTTGGTGATGTACCTCCTAAAGAAATTGGGGCACTTGATGAGCAGCAAAAAAAATTGAGAAAGTGAGGGGCATCACAATGATGAACAAGTTACTAAAGCAAAGGGGCAATGGACCCAAACTGGCTGTGGATTTTGATCATGCAGGAAATCCAGTTGGAGTGAACTGCAACTCATTTATTTCATATCTTGGGGTTCTTACTCGCAGCCATTGTAATCCTATTTTTGAATCCTGGCATAGAGTTCCTAAGGGGAAGACAGACTTAATCTGGAAGGAACTATGTATGAGTTATCATTATTTGCAATTCTATTTTTGTAGATTACTAATTTTTAGGTTACTAATTAATAGCAATTCTATTTTGTAGAGTATATTTGATCTGGATGAAAAGTTGCATCGTAAATGTGTGATGCAACGCTGTGGGAGGGTCCTAAGGAACTATAGGACAAATTTCACCTGAGATTACATATGCGATGATGAGAAGAGGTTCTTGATTGCTTTCCAATTCTAGACATTGATCACTTTTTGACTAACTATACACTAATAATTTTTGTTTGTATTCTCTTTAAAAAATAAATTTAGGAAGAAGGAAGCCCCTAATCAATGGAACTACCTGGACCCCAAAGACTGGGATGAGTTTGTTACCCAAAGAAAAATGGATGAATTCAAGGTATTAAGCACCACTCCCAATTTAATTAATATACATTCTTATGTATTCACCTATTCAAGATTAACCTTTAGTGTTACTAACCAAATCAATTTTCTTACTAAGGCTATCAGTGATGTTCAAAGAGCAAGGTGTGCACTGAATTTGCATGACCACACAATGGGTCCAAGAGGCTATGCAGGCATTCGCCAAAGACTACATACATAGTATATTGCTCAGTCTGCTGCTACTCAAGAGTCCTCTACTATTGGTCCCGCACCTCTGCCTTGCCATGCTATGTGGATAGCTGGGAGGCAAAACAAGAAGGGATATATAACGAAGCACACAACTGCTGAGGCGGCTACAAAAATGGTAAAATTCAACTCTGAGAGCAATTAATCGATATTGATTATTGTTATGTTTACTTACCAATTTCTGTTGATGGCGATTAGCGGGAACTGCACGAGCAGAGGAAGGAAGGCAAGTTCATCCCTGAGGGCACAAGGGATGAATTGATAGTTGTTCTGGGTAACCCAGAGCATCGTGGACATGTTAGGGGTGCAGGCACTAGTGTGGGCATCAAAGCATTCTTTGGGTCATCCCAGCGCAAACTTGTCCCAAAAGCGGGACTTTCACAAGTTGAGGTAACCTATTCTTTTTTAGAATGTTATTGTGAAAGGGAATTCAATAATTGATAGCTAACATTTCTTTTATCCATGTATAGGTAGATGAATTAATTGCGAGAAAAACCTAAGAAGTAATGGTGAAGTGGTAGTCATCTCAGACGGCCACTCAGACGGTACCTGTGACGTGTCGCGCTTCTATAAGTCCTACTGCAAAGGTTGGGAGTAATCTTGTAGACCCACCACCTAGCACATCCTCTACAAGTATTTTTATGACATAGTAGCTAGTCTTTTCAAGATGATATGTTTGTGTATATATGCATATAACACTCTTTACGTAAATTTGTAGGGGTTAAAGCTATGCCTCTGAAAAGTCAAGAATATGTCGTTGCAGAGGCGTCGGCTTACCCACCCCTTCCAGGGGAAATGTTTCATGGGACTCCAGTACCAGATGGTGCGGTTCGTGTGAGCCCGATAAGTGTAGTCCCCAAATGGAGGGATCTTACATTGTCATATGCCCACCCAAATTCTAAAACACTTGGTGAGGCAAAAGGTGTAGTGGTATTGTGGCCCAAAGCGGATGTCGTCTATACTAATATTGTATGGTAAATTTACATTATGTTAACTTGTTAGTGTGTACGTATATATGAGTCAATTGATCTAAAATTATATATACAGGTCAAAAGGAAGACACCTGCTACATCTCGGCCTCCACCTCCACCTCCTAAAATACCAAGATGGCTTCCAAGGGACCTACATGCCTCATTACGTCCTAATTGTAGTGGTATGATAGATTGGATAGGCGAACATGATCCAAATTGCCCTATAAATGTTACTATTCTGGTGGAAGTTGCAGGTCAATCATACGATAACAAGCTATTTATACAAGACATTTTGGAGATGTTTCGTTATGCTTGGCTGAATACGTCTATGATAGAGCTATGGATATGGTGAGATCTTGTTTATACATCCATATACCTTGTTTTATATGCAGTGATCTGGTTTCTTATATATTAATGCATACATAATACATATTTTACAGCCACTTACACACGATATGTAAAGATTTTTCATTTCTCCATGTGGGATTTTTGGTTCCATCTTTGATTACTCTTGTAGGTAAAAACCCTAGGTTAGTTACTTCATATTGCTGTGATGTTTTTAAATATTTTGGTAAAAACAAGAAGCCGGTGATAATAGCTCCATTCAATGTCGGGTAAGTTTACTTTGCTTATAATTTGGACTTAAGAAAATTACATTTTTATTGTTACTTTTGAGTTATTAATTTTTAACTTTCTTACCTCTAGTGGTAAGGATTGGGAGTTACTAGTTATTGTCCCCGAGATGTTCACTGTCTATTATCTAGATCATGTGGGGAAGAAATTGAATATACATGGACACGCAATGTAAATTCCAATATTCCCGTGAGAAATATTTCATATTTTAATATCTATTAACATCTGTTATTACATTACTATTTAATTATACAATTTAATGTGTTACATTAAAATGTAGGGCTTTACAAGAGTACGCCAAAGTTGGAGGAAAGGTCCCTAAGAAAAAGAACCAACCACTAACTTGGAAGAATGTGAAAGTAATTTCCCGACTCCAATGTATACATTATTTATGTGAACTGTGCTTATTCATATTTTTGAATATTTTTTATATTTCAATTTATAGTGTGCTACACAAGACAACGTCTGGGCATGTGGATACTATGTGATGCGATTTATGAGCATAATTATCGAACATGTCGCAATGGAAATTGATACCATACATCAGCTATTATATGTAGTCTCATTAGATAATATGAAATATATCAATCTTATTATATATTATTAATTATATATACATCATTCTCTTTGCAGGTGTTTAAAATTGACTTCACTATAGGTGAAAAGTTATTATATGTACATACTCCCTATACGATGGATGAGTTAAATGATGTAAAGGAACAATGGGCATAAGACCTACGAGTACTGGGTATTTTTAATATAATTGGGATAATGATGATGATGATGAATAAAGAATGATATTTCTAAACTTTGTTCTCATAATTATTTTTGTGTGAATGTGAATGAATTTTTATGAATTGCCATATGTGTGAATGTGAAGATGATCAATACATGAATGTTTCTACATGTGTCTGAATGTGAAAAGAGATGAAATCAATGGTACTGCAGGTTGCTAAATGTGTGCGAAAATGGAGGAAATTTGAAATGGAACTACTGGTTTCTATATGTGTGTGATGAAAAATAATATGAATTAAATGTGCTTATACATGTGTGTGAATCACATGATAAATATATAATATTGTCTATCTTGTTAATTTTGCAGGTTTGTGGCCGGTTTTTTCTAATATCAATGGATGTTGTAAACCTGCAGTTCAGAAATAAACTGTAGGTTCTGCATCCTGCTGACCAGCCATATAGCAGGCCTGCAAACTGGTAATAAAAATAAAATCAGAACATAGGCGTCGGTTATTTGTGTAAAACCGATAACAAAACACATAGGCGTCAGTTGTTAATGTAAAATCGATGTCTTTATCCCCTTCTGGCATTGGTTATCTGTGAAACCGACACACGACCGTGATGGTAGGGGATATGGCGTCAGTTATTAGTATAAAAATCGACGCTGATGGTGTCGGTTATTAGTAGATTCTAGCCAGGTACCACGGCCGTGTTGGATAGCACGACCGTTGTGGCTGTGAATATGGCGTCGGCTACGTATATAAAGTCAACGATGATGATGCCCTTGTTGGCACCTTTTTGGTGGCGGGAAGGGGTATGGTGTCGGTGGTTAATTAATAACTGACGTTTTTAATAAGGTTATCGTGCCAGTTTTCTTTAAGAACCGACGTAGATAGTCCCCTTGCTGGTGCATTTTTGGTGGAGGGAAGGTTTATGGTGTCGGTTGGGGACCGACACTGAAGGTGTTGACTTTTAGTGGAGCCCACTTGGGTGTCGCTTGGAAACTGATGTCTCGGGCCTTAAATAACTGACGCCAAAGGTTATTTTTATAGTAGTGTAATTTGGTCGTTGTCTTGATCGAAATAAAATGGGCTGACTTAGTTAAGCGATCAACAACAACCCAAATGGCGTCATCCCTTTCCTGGTCCTGGGTAGACCCAGTACGAAATCCATGGTGATGTTTTCCCATTTCCACTCGGGGATAGGTAGGGGTTTTAGAAGACTTCGTGGACATTGATGTTCAGCCTTGATCTGTTGGCAGGTCAGACACTTGGAGATGAAAGTAGCAATGTCAGTCTTCATATTCCTCCACCAGAAGTGCCTTTGCAGATCCTTGTATATTTTAGTCGATCCAGGATGAATTGTATATTTCGACCCGTGAGCTTCTCATAACACCATTTCGATCATGACTGAATCTTCTGGGACCCATATGCGTTGTTTGTATCGGATTCCACCATCCATACCATTTGTTAGATGAGTTTGGGGCTTCTCTAATAGCTTAGTCATTTAGTCAAGGCTCTTACTATTCTTTTGGGCTGATAGGATCTTGGATTGGAGGCCTAGTTTTACATGGACACTGGCCAATCTAAGAACATTGCCCATATGCCTTGGGGCACAAGGTGAAATGACTTCCACGTTCTCCCATTCAGTAGTAAAGACAAAAACACATTTAGCATGTTTCCTACTGAGTGCATCAACCACCACATTTGCCTTACCATGGTGGTAAGCAATGGTGAAGTCATAGTCATTAAGGTACTTGAGCCAACGCCTCTGTCTGAGATTGAGATCCTTCTATGTCAAGATGTATTTTAGACTCTTGTGGTCAGTGAGGATGTCGAAGGTGGCACCATACTTGTAGTGTCACCATATCTTCAAAGCATATATGATGACAGCAAGCTCGAGGTCATGGGTTGGGTAGTTGACCTTGTTTGGCTTCAATTTTCGACAGGCATAAGCAGCTACCTTTCTCTCTTGCATGAGGACACAACCCAGAGCGAACCTTGATGCGTCATTGAAGATGACGAACCCATCATTTCCCGAGGGAAGAGTCAAGACAGGTGCAGTTGTCAACTTTGTCTTTAGCTCTTGAAAACTAGATTTACACTCCTTCGACCAGATAAACTATTCTCCTTTCCTAGTGAGCTTTGTGAGAGGCAAGGCAGTCTTGCTGAAGTTCTGAATGAAACATCGATAATAGCCAGCAAGACCCAGAAAACTTTGAATCTCAGAAACATTCTTTGGGTCTTGCCACTCTAGAACAACCGAGACTTTGGCAGGGTCAACAAAAATTTTCCCACCAAAAATTATGTGGCCTAAGAACATGACTGCAGAAATCCAAAATTCACATTTTGACAAATTTGCATAGCATTTTTGGGATTGGAGGATGTCAAGAACTTTGCAAAGGTGAATATGGTGTGATTCAACATTAGTCGAATATATCAATATGTCATCAATAAAGACCACTACAAACTCGAAGACACTATTCATCAAATTCATAAACACACCAGGGACATTGGTCAACCCATATGGCATGACAAGGAATTCATAATGCCCATATCGGGTTCGAAAGGATGTTTTAGGGATGTCTTCATCCTTAACTTTGAGTTGGTGGTAACCAGAATGGAGATCAATTTTTGAAAAGACATGGGCAAAACAAAGTTGATCGAAAAGGTCATCAATTCTGAGCAGTGGATACTTGTTTTTCATAGTAGCTTGATTGATCAGACGATAGTCAATACACATGCGAAGGGAACCATCCTTTTTCTTGACAAATAGAATGGGGGCTCCCTAAGGAGAGATACTAGGGTGGTCAAAACCCTTTTCAAGCAATTCCTACAACTGCTTTTTCAGCTCAGTCAATTTGGCAGGAGCCATCCGATAGGGTGCCCGAGAAATGGGTGCAGTACCAGGTGCTAATTCGATAGAAAACTCAACATCGTGATCTGGTGGTAGCCCAGGGAGCTCCTCAGGAAAGATACTCGGGTACTCCCACACTATATCAATGTTTTCTAGGGCACTCGTATCAGGATTGACTATGGTTACAGTTGCTAGGTATGCTTTACAGCCTTTAGCTATCAAGTTTTGGGATTTAATCAGAGAAATAACAACATTTTAATTTCGATCTTTCCTTCCAGGAATTACAAGAATAGGGAGGTTGGGTTTGGAAATAATGACTTTCTTGGCACGATAATCGATTAGAGCATGGTTTTTATGGAGCCAATCCATCCCTAAAATAGGGTCAAAGTCTTCCATGTCAAAGATTATGAAATCTGACTCAAAACTACATGTAGCATAAGATAGGGGGACTTTTTCGACAATATAGTAGGAGACTTTCATCTTCCCAATTGGGGTAGTTACATCAAGTATGTACCCTAAGTCCCTTGTTTCAAGATTCAACAGAGGCAAGATTCTTAGACATGAAGGTGTTTGTTGACCCAAAGTCAAATAGAGTAACAACAAAATGGTCTCAGATTTGCATCATACCTACGTATACATATATATATTGTGTTAGGATTTTGTATAAGATAATCATGATACAATGTTCTAGAAATAATTTTGAATTTAAAAGGTACCTTCAATGAGTTTGTTTTCATTCGCCTTCGCCTCATCTACATTCACGGCAAAGACACGGGCCTATCGATGTTCACCTTGCCTGGCTCATGATGGAGGAGGGTGTGGTAGTTATCTCTGAAGTGACCCTCCTGTTTGCAGTAATGGCAGACTGGGGACGAATACTTGCACTGGCCAGTGTGGAAGTTACCACAGTTGTGGCAACGAGGAATATTGGCATTCTGGCCTTGACCCCTGTTTTGGCTAGGATTCTAGTTTTGTGCAGGACCACGGTTGTAATTCTAGTTCTGGCCTTGATTGTAGTTTTGGGCAGGAGGATTTCTCTGGTTCTTCTGTCGGTTCTTGTTCTTATTGTCACCAATATGGGGTTTTCCCTTCTGTTCGGGTTTTGCAGGTACAACCTCATTCAGGCCTCGATAGGCAAGGGTAGGTAATGGTTTCCCGTGTCCCATCCCTAGGGTTCTTTCCATGGATAAGGCATGGTCATAGGAATCTTGAAAATTGGTGGGTTTGGGTGAGGATACAAAAGCTTTTAGGGTAAGGAAGAGCCCATCAATGTAATGGTCAAGTTTTTGTTCTTCAGTGAAGTTGGTGACATGCCTCTCCAGAAGGCGTAACTGTCCGCTATATTCAACCACTGTTTTAGTTCCTTGGGTAAGGGTGAGGAATTGTTTTTATTTCTCCTTTCTCTCAGATGTGGGTTGGAAACGGTTGGTGAAAATGGGTTTGAAGGATTCCCAGTTGACAAGGATGATCTGTTGTGACCAGATATAATTCTCCCACCACAACTTGGTCGCCGCCTTCAACTGGTAGGTAGCAAAACCAACCTTGTCTTGTTTAGGGCACCTCAAAACCCTAAAGGTGTTCTCCATGGACACTAACCGGGCATCAGCCTTGTCTAGGACATCATCTTTGTCTCCCCATTGATGGCTTCCGGGCTGAGTTTCAGAAAATCCTAGATAGTGATGGGTTTTGGGTTATGGGTTGGCACAAGGGATGCTTCACGAACAGCTAGGTCATGGAGGGCATCCATAATGGTCTTCTATTTGAACTCCCACTCCCCCATATTTGTGGTCTTATTGGCAGAACCGACATCTTCATCATCATTCATATGGGGCTTCTTCCCCTTGTCTTTAGTACCAGAGGTCCCTTCACCATCCCTATTGTTCCTAGTTTTTGGGGCCATCGGCAAGTGTTCAACTGATATAAGTTTTCTTATTTATAACTTTCAAAGCAAAAATATGATAGATCATGGAAATATTGCAACAAGTTTTCTCAATTTATTTTCGGATTTTAGTTGTTCCCATCCTTAAATTACCCAAAAAATAGAGAGAGAGTACATAAATCAAGTCATGACACCTTAAAGAGAATAAGAAGATGAGAAGTCATCCTACTTCCTTATCATAGGTGGCTTGGGAAATCCTTAAAGAAGATATAAGATGCTAGAAGACTCTTTAAGGTTATAGAAATTCCTCCCATCCATTTCTGGATCAACTAAGGCCAGGTGGAGCAGGAGGAACCTCAGCCACCGTGAAGACGGACATGAGGAATTATGCCAGAACCCCCTTTGTGCTCTTTCTAGACACCTCAATTTTCACCATAGTGAATTTTAAGGCTTCCTTGGTTCAGCGATTAAGAACATCATTTCACTAATGCATATGAAGTGTGTTATGGCTCTGATACCAACTGTCATAGATCTGTTCTTACCCTAATCCCAATCCCACCGTCCAAATGGGCAGTGTTAAAGGGATTAGAGCACCTGTCCCTGAGTGGCCCAAAAATCACACACAAATAATATGCAAAAATGAAATAACATTCTTCTTTATTAAAATGAACCAAAAAGTTTAGTACATAAGGCTCGTAGGAAACATAGAAAGAGAAAAAGATAAGAAACTAGTCAACAACTACATCCTTTTTACAATTAGCTCCCATGTAGAATCCATATTTGATGTAGCAGTCTTTATTTCAGTGGATAGATGAGTAGATGAGTGTAAATATCTAGTTCCTTGCATTACCTAAAATCAAGAAAATCAAGACACAATGTCAATGTAATTGCATAGTACACTATATAAGAATAGGTAAAACAATTTTTAAGAAAACTGGTATACTTGGCAGGACTTATGTTTCAAAAGTATATCAAACGATCTTCCAAAAACCAAAATGTTGTTCAACAAGAATTTTATTACGAATTTCCCATTATGATGTAATCAAGAAGCATGCTTATATTAGTTTGTGTGACTCTATTACCCCAACGTGATGGGGAGGTCACCAAGATCCTTCTCACCATAGGAGATAGGAGGTCAATGTACAAAATCCCACCCTTCAAAATAAGGAGGGTTTGCTTATATTCAATATGAACATTATCAACTTTTCCAATCATCATTATCATCATCAATATACAGGCAGTCATAATGGTATTGCAATTTATGATATCATTTTTTTCAACATATACTATAGGGAAAACGGAAGACTAATCATAGGGAAAAATAGTTCATCCAAGTAAATATCCAAGCATATGGTCAAGAGATACATAAAAGTATCTTTAATACAATCAAAGAGGAGTTATATAATGCATACCTTTTTGGATGCTAACTGAGTAAAGGTTCAAGAGTGAAAGGTCAAGGTCTTGAGTAGTTCCCAGATCAATCAAGATGTAGATTTGAGGGTCAAGATCATATTATGCAAGAACCATGTATCGAGTATGCAAGATTAGGGTTTTGCATTCCTATACAACCCTAGGGTAGATCATCCATTTATAATCGACATTATATCATTATTTCAACATTTAATCAAGCATCAAGCATATACCGAGAATGAATGATCTACTTTGGTGTTTTTAGGAAACATATTAGATTACCCTAATTATATCATAAATATCTGAGTCATTATTCAAGTTTCTAGATCATAATGATATGTTTGTGCTTAAACATTAGAGTAAGATTGCATGATGGATCAGGAACTAGACTAGGATCATAAAATTAAGAAAGTTGTCCATTTTATACTCAAGAAGGTTATTCAAAGGTACTTGCATCAAAACAGAGAACATAGATATGAAACATGTTCTGAAACCATTTTTATTAGTTAGGGATAATTTTGCTGATAAAATGGACTATAATTTCAATATATTTGGAGCTAGGAATCTCAAGATATCATTTTTGCAAGTTTGATTCATTTTCTGGAATTTTGGGAAGAGAGGGAAATTACCAGAAAAATGAGGGTCGTCGATCTCTTGGTCAACCGTGGACCCGTGAGGTAGATCAATGGCAAGGAGAAACCGTGCTCCTGGGCACATGCTCATGGAGGATGTTAGAGGGAAGATTTTGCATGGGGATGGGAGACTGTTGATCTGGGGTCGCGGTCAAGGTTTGACCGTCATTCGACGGTTACTGCAGGTCGACTCGGCCAACAATAGCGCCAGCAAATGCGGCGGTGCCGCGGCAGAGATGGTGGCCAGAGAAAAAGGGAATGGGAGAGAGAGAATACAACATTGGAAAAGGAGGTGTCATTCATGTCCGTGGGAGAGGGACGAAGGCAGTAGGGGGTTGATATAGGAGTTTGGGGCTTGGGTTAGGGCTAGGGCTCCAAAAAGGGGCGGCACACTCCTCTGGCTTGGCGGCGGGTTTGCTTGGCCCTCAAGGAAAGGTTTCACAAGATTGAAGGGTGTGGAAAGTTCGAGAGAGGGAGAGTTTCATTGCAAAATTAGGGCGAAAGGAGGGTCATAATGGGGTTCGGTCGAGGACTAGGGGAGCCTGGTCCACGATGGACCTGCCATAACCGGCGCAACGAAGAAGACGACCGAGCGTTGTTGGATTCCCAATCAAACGGTTGCTGGTCTCTCGTGCATGACCCTACCTGTGGTTCTAGATCATGGGCAACATGATCGGGTCAGGCCTGGTGCCAGCCAAGGCAGATGGGCCGAGCCCATCAAGGTATTAGAGAAAAAAAGAGCAAAAAGGGCTAAAAGGGGTAGATCTTTGAAAAATAATAACAAATCATAGGAAAGTCCAAATGGTATCAAATTTGGACCATAGGTACAAAATAGAGCATAAAATATTGTGTACAAGTTTGGAGACCAAAAGATAAAGTTACCTGGTAAAATTCAAGTATTTGAACAAAGAGGTGAATTAAGCTAGTTAAGGTGCCTAAGTGTGCAAGAAATTCATATAAATCAATAGAATTTGATTTTGGGTATCTACATTGATCAAACAGTCAAAAGAGATCCTGAATGAACATTATAAAGGTAAAAAAAATATGAATTGAATAACAATAAAGAGGAAAAACCCACATTGTCACAAGTTACTTCATAGAGTACCAAAAATATTTTACAAACAGACTAATAGATTTGGTACTATGAATAAATATCACTTAGAATTACATGCACACACTCAATTGTATCCTTGCATTCAATCAAAATGTTTGAGAAATAGAAACTTCCTACTATACACTACCCACACAATAGAAGATTTACATATAACATACGTGAACATGAGGAAAGGTTTGAGAGCAAGAATCATGTCTCGTTTGATGATGAAGGTAGTGGAGAAATACCTCTCCCCATCGAAGTCTTTCATATGAATGAATTGATTTTTGCTGAGTACACATAAAAAGACAAAACATAAGAGTGACAATTATGTCATGGTCAATTATGTCAGGGAACTCAATATAGAAAATGGTATTAGTTTGTCACTTATTTTCTTTAGGATCCTCCACATATGGAAGGCATTGCTAAGAGATGGGATTAATTGAACTTATATACAAGATAGTGGTTGAAATTAGAGATGACAATGGTGAAGTGATAAAATCATATCCGCGGATAACCACATCATATTTTATACCGCAACCGTACCAAGTGGTTATGGTGCTGATATGGTTTTAAAATTTTAAAACCTCAGTGGTGTGGTGTGGTTATGATTCTATAGAAAAAAATAATAGATAAATATCGCACCATAGATAATTTGTTTTACTTATATATAAATATATCTAAAATACTATCATAAACACATTATTTGTTTTCATTCTCACATAGATAGCTTGATCACCATTTTTAAACTTAGTTTTTTTGTTGTTTAGTATGAACAAAATATTGTCTTTGAGTTTGTCTATGAAAAATACTCTATACGTGTATAATTTTATAAATTTGATGTCTAATACAATTATGGTTAATAGAAACTTGTTCACAATGTGATATCGTGCGGTGCGGTTTACCGTGGTTTTTTGGCGGTGTGGATCTGGTTCCTCAAATGATGTCTATGACAAATACTATATATGTGTATAATTTTATAAATTTGATGTATAATATTATTATGGTTAATAGAAACTTGTTCACAATGTGATATCATGCGGTAGGTTAATCGTGGTTTTTTGGCAGTGTGGATATGATGGATATGGTTTTGATTTTTCTATGTGGCGTGATTATGATTTTGTTAGCGAACGGTACCATATCTGCACCACTGCCATCCCTAGTTGAAATAGTGATTAAACTAAAGACAAATTTATTAAAGAAGTGAGAAACCTTGTTTGGAACTAGTCGTAGTAGACTGGCTAAGTGAAATATATTAAGGAGTTCAAAGAAAACTGAATCTCATTGTTAAAGATTTCATTTTTATTATTTCATTGACTGATATCTGGCTCATACATATTGGCGTATGTGTTTCAGTTGTACGAAATTCAGATCACATACATCCTCTGAGAACATATTATTGTCTATGAAAATTTTGCCATGTTTTGGATCTGCACGGTATAGCAACAATACAGTACTGAGATTTTGCCGTAAGCAAGTAGGTGAGAGGAAAATATTCCGTGTTCTTCTATCCAATGAAGGTTATTACCTAGGAGTTGTGTTCACCGAGTTCCCATCTTCCCGCTCAACGTGGTCTAGAGCCAAACATCTGGTCGAGTAAGAGCACTACGGCCATGGCGACAGCAGTGTCCATTCCTGGGTTCACTACCATCCTGAACACATCGTCCCCTAGCGTCACGCCAGAGGCAGCCTCCTTCCTCTGAATCTCCGCCACAACGCAGCGGTTACTGTCGTATACGGCGCACGCGCGGTTCGTGTAGGATCCTTCCACAACGCACTCCCACCGGTCATTATCACTACTTGCGTTCCCGCCCTTGGTACAGGTAGTGACGCGGGCTATATCCTTGGATCTGGAACATGGTAGGTTGACGAGCTTCTTGGCGGAGAAGAGCGGGTTCGTCGTCTCCTCACCGTCGTACACGTGCCAGTTGTCGCCGACAGTCAGTTTCTGCAAGTAGGAGATAAACCAAGCGTCAAGATTGTTCCAAATTCGAACTAGAGAGTAGAATAACTGCATCTGAAGATGTTATACCTTTCGTCGGAGAGTGAGAACCGGCGCGCCGTCAGCTTCCATGAGCGCGACCACGTCTTTATTCCCGGCGAGGTAGTTATCGACCCGGTACACCAGGTTGCCGTTGGAGTCGAAAACTGTGAATCCGCGGCAGTTGAACAGGAGGGACTTCCTCCACACCGTTAGAACAGTCGGCTCCCGTGTGATGCAGGGAGAACTGGATGTCGAAGCGACGCTGGCTTCAGCCGTGGTGGCGTTCGGGTGGACCTTGGTCATCTCGATGGTTACTAATTACTAGACTGGCTTTGCACTGGCGGCAACACCGGTTAGAATAAACAGGAAGGATCTACGGCCGGCGCGCCTTTGCACTTAATTCGCCGGTTGGCGCACGTTATCCTTCTTCGTTACGGTGGAAACTCCTTTTCCTGGAGTAGTCTAGCCGCCCCTTAGTACAGGCTGCGGATGCGTTTCCCCACTCAGCAACTGAGACGTACTTATACCTGCTACAGCCGAAACTGCCCCTTGTGCTGTCCATTCCATCGCTCCACCATCACGCCTCGTCGGCTGGACGTTCATGGTCCCAAACGAGAAAACGACAAAAGACGTGGAGGCGTATGTTTTCCATTTGATGTGTGTTATTTACCATACCAACCATCGCGACCACTTATTATCCATCCACGAAATGGTCCGCTTACAATGTACGTACTAGTTGCTGCACCAGTAGATAACGGGCTCTTCCCAGCCACACCAGCCATGGACTGCTTAAGCCTCGATCATCCTACGCCTGGGTAGACCTTGCCGAACTAATTTTGGGTGTTTCCTGTTGCTGTGTGTGGGATTTCCTGTCAGGCTCGATAGGGACCATGGCACCATTGACGTTCTATTCACATTCCGCTGTGAGCTCGAGCAGTGGAGTTGATATAAGTTTGGGGTATGACTCAAGATTCATCCGCAACAAATGCGACTAGATGGAACGTAGATCATGCCATACAAGTGAACCATGTATGTTGTTCCCTCCGGTGGTATAGACTATGGACCATGTTGTGTCAAGTTGTAAGTCCAGGTGTACATACTAGCTACATATACACTATCTAGCGCATGGTTATAGGAAAGGCTCTGATTAGTTTGTTGTAATCAATCCGGAAAACTTGAAATTTCTATTTTAGTCTTTCATGATTAGCTTAAGTGATAATTTCTTTTTATTTTTTTGGATACTTTACAATTTAGTTTTATTCATCATGTGCTCTAGGGCAGGCCCAAGACTATAATCGACATTTACATCTATGGTCAACCAAGATGGCTTTGAGGAAAGGAAACTAACATTGGGATTTGTTAGGAGAGAATGTTTTGCTATTGCGGGCACGTTTGCTTTGCCGGGTTCCGTTGTATTGGATTGTAATCCAAAATCCTTGAGCCGAAAATTTATGTTTGAAACTGTAAAATGAGAGAAATCCAGCATTTGTCAACTATACAAGCGTGCAGGATTAAGATCCCCATCTCAAAAGGGCGGGACGCCGTCACTCCAGCAAACTTGCCGGATAAACTTTGTTAACTATTGCGCTGCCACCCACGTCAATCTGCACATGACGGCTGGTCCCGACACTGCAAAAGCAATGACAACGTCCAGCTGGCTGAACATATTGTTCTTTGGTTATGTATTTCTGGAAGTCAGCAAATTACTAAAATCGGGATTGAAGAAGTTCGGGATTCGTCTTCATCACATTAGATCCCCCAAAGCAAACGTGCTCTGCGTCTGAAACTAAGTTCAGCTTGCGAGGGATGAACTGCATGGAGACACCTGAGATGTACGAACAGTCCTCCCAGAAATGTTTCCAATATGGTTGGAATTTTGTGTCAAAGGGGCAGGTCCAACTAGTAAGCTTATCGCTCTCTTTGCATCCGAGAGAATTGTCACTTGTTGCATCCCATTTGTTCTGCATATACGAGCAGCTTGGGTGATACCCCAAACCTCTGCCTCAAGTGCAGATTGAGCAATAATTGATGAACATGTGCCCATGATACAAGAACCAGACCTCAATACCACATGAGTACCCGCAAGAATTGAAGAACATGTGCCCATGATACAAAAACCAGACCTCAATACCACATAAGTACCCGAACCGGCCCTCCTGCTGCTAGGCTGGTAGGATGCATCCATAAATACTAGGAAGTCCGCATCAACTTGTCAAATAAAGTGGGGGTCCTCATTGGTCGAGTTTCCTTTGTCTCGTTGGTGCATCATCGTGGAGATGATACATGTACATTCTTTGATAAAGGCGACCCTTGATTCAGGATATGATATTTTCCCATAGTGAACTAACTCATTTCGAACTTGCCATATGTGCCAGAAAGCCACCGAAAGCATAGAAGATGACGGATCATTACCATGAGGTAAGATGATGTTTGATATCCAGTTATCTTCGTCAAGGTTGAAGAAGTCCAGTGGGAGTGCTAACCTGGTTCATATCGATTTGATAGTGGAACAATCTATGACATTGTGTAGCAAAGACTTTTGTACATTTTGACATATAGAGCAGATGATGTCTACATCTATATGTCTTCTTCTTTTCTTCACATTGTTGAGCAATGCTTTGTGTTGCAGTAGCCCAAGACCTCCTCCCTCTTTGGATGATGTAATCTTCTTCCACAAGACTAGAGACATTTTCCTATTTTCTCTACCATCAAACCAGATGAAGTTCTTCACATGTGTGTTTATATCATCACATAGTCTTGACGACAACCCGACAAATTGCATGGCATATGCTCTTGTAGAACTGACTTAGCAAGGGTGATTCGACCGACTATGGAAAGTTGGCGAGAGGACCAACTTTTCATTCTTTCTTTCATCTTAGAGACGACACTTTCATGGGTCCTTTGATTTAGTCGGTGGTGAAGAAGAGGGACTCTCAAGTAGCTACCTAGGTTGTCTGTATGAGGTATTCTCAATTTGATGCATAAGGCTAATCTCACTACGCAAGGTATAACGTGTTAGAAGAAGCATTTTGATATCTCTTTAAAGATTGACACCGCTGAGAATTCTTGCAGGACTCTGGCAATGTTGTTGCTTGCTTGTGGGATGCTTCTGCCACAAGCATAATATCATATGTGAATAATACATGTGAAAATAAGGTACCATTTCTTGAGTGCATGATTGGTTTCCATTATTCAGTTTGTACTTCATAAGAAATCGACTAGTTCAAACGTTCCATACAACGAACAAAAATGCACAGGCTGATGGGGTCACCTTGGTGAACACCTTGGGTGGACTTGAAAGCAGGCAGGGGCAAGCCTTCCCAATGAATAGAAGTAGGGCCACTAGAGATAATTTCCATAATGATGTGAGTAATATTGCTCGGAAGACTAACTTTCTACAGCATGTCAAATGTGCATCCTATCAAAAGCTTTCGATAGGTTGAGTTTGATATTGATTCAATGCCTGTCTTAAGTCTTGCTTTTCATAGAATGGATTACTTCTTGGACTAAGAGTATATTATTATTAATGTGTCTTCTGGGTATGAACTTAGAATGAGAGTCAAAAATCCAACCTGGAAGGAGTGGCTTAAAACCTCTCAATGATGACCTTGGAAATGAGTTTGAAGCATGTATTGTTTAGCAAGGTGGTCCCAAAATCGTTGCATCATTGTGGTTGCCTCACATTGGGTGTTAGCACCATGTATGCATTAGAGAGTTTGGAATCAATAATACCTATGTTGATGGCATTGGGACTATGAAAACCATTGATCCCCCTACTTGTGTCAAGTTTGATTGAATAAAATTAGCATGAACTCCTTGAGGGTTGTTCGCTGTGTTGGGCGCCATTGTAAATTCCACCATTTGTATTTCTTCTGGTCCAGGCATGTGGGCTAGGAAGTTACTAGTATGGTGATTGATGTCAGGAAAGTGACCTCTTTAGTTAAGGATAGTGGTCAAATTTCTGAGGGATGTTACAATCGACATCATTAGGTTGTAGAAATAGTCTTTCACCATGCTCTAGATTGCTATTTTTTCTATAATTCACTCGCGTTCATCATCACAAACTCATGTGATTTGTTCACTTGTCTTTTGGTTTTCACATAAGTTTGAAAGAACTTAGTATTGCAATCTCCTTCCCTGAGCTAATTGATGTGTGCCTTTTGACGCCAATCTACTTCTTCTCCCAATAGAATATGGTGGTATTGCTCATGCAATGCAATGTCATTTAGTTCATTAGCAGTTGATGGAAAAGAGTTAGATATTACCTAACTTTTTTGTCAATGCTCTTGGGAGTTTTATATTTTTCTCGCCGTTGCATTGTAAATTGTTTGGATTCCCAAGATAGGGAAGCAACTTGGAAAGATGGAAGAGCATAAGTAAATGGTTTGCCACCATCCCACTTGGGTACGAGTTCCTACTTGAATTCAGATACCATGGTCCAACTTTCTTTGGTTTGAAGTGTTGCTTTTGGCTTCCCAATAGAGAGGTTGTTAGTGAAAAGGACTGGGTTGTGATATAAATAGAGTGAGGAAAGAATGGAGACATTAAAACCTTCTTCTACTGTAAGCCATGCATCATTGGTGATTACTCTGTCAAGTTTCTCGTAGACATGAAGTTGTTTAGAAGTGAAGAAATGTCCTTGTGCCTTGGTATCGGCAATGCCAGTTTGTAGGATGGTAGAACATATTGGACACTCTTTTGTCAAAGTATCTACTTCCATTCTTCTCTGTAGAGTGGAACATTGTATGAAAGTCTCCCACCACCACCTAGACACTATGAACATGTGGGAGATTTCCTACAATCGCTTCCTAGAAGGGGGCATTTGCTTGGGTTGGGGCTTCCATACACAAAGGTAATGTACCGATTTCTATTTAGTATGCAGTGAATAAGTTTCCTGTGAATAACAAGCATTTTGAGATCACAATGATCTGTGTCGCAAAGAAGCTAGATTCCACTTGAGAATCTTAAGGCTTCAATGTTGTGTGAAGAGGAGTGGACAAGCTTTCAGATGACATTTAGTGCAGTAATGCCACTGCATCTAGTTACCCCCAAAGCAAGTAGGTGAATCTTGTTCATAGATTTATATTCTACAACAATCAAATTTTTTCCTTAGATTTAGCTCCTTGGATGTTTCAGCAAAGAAAATTCACCATATATAAAACAACATCAATGGCCTAGTTGATAGAAGGTCCAAGTCCTATGGCATGATCGCCCTCGCTAGGGTGGTTCTCACCCATGTTTTGATTTTCCTCATGGAAGCTTAGGATGCATTTTCCTTCACTAGTATTGTTAGCATTCGCAAATAGTTGGGCTAGCTTCCCTTCTTCCTCTCTACGCCTAGGATGACTTGCATAGGTTGATATATTACCTTCTTGCTGTAGAGTAATACCCCACCACCTTCAATTTCATTATCTCCCCAGTTGAAGATATGTCTATTAGTGGCCTATTTACCAATAACATGGCTACTTCCAAACTGGAATGGGGTGTTTGTTTCCTGACCTTCGATCATCTCATCATCTACCAAGATCATTGATGTGTCCTGAGTAGATGGAGGATGTTGGCTTGGTTAGGCTTGGTGTCATGTTTCCAGTATCCCTGGGATGACCAACTGTCTTTTGGAGCCATTTTTCTTCTAACGACAGGTCATTACTATTTCTTGATCATCCTTCTTGGTTTCTTTCTCTTCAAATGTTGAGTTTAATACATCAGAGGTTGGTTGACTAGTTGGTGTGGGTGTTTCTTTAGTTTGCTTCTCGAGCTTCTAAGGTGGTTGACGATGTTTTGGCTTTTTTAAATGGATTTCCTAGGAATAGGGTGTAGCCACCATGAGCAGATGGACCGCCGATGATGACGCATCTGTAATAGTGAATGATGGCATGAATGATTTATCTGTGTGAACCATACGTCCACATCTAATGCGGATTAGGAGAATATTCTCATACTCAATATAAAATTGTTCCCTATTCAAGGAGATTGCCGACACCAGTGGCTTAGGGGTATTGACTTCCATAGTGACTTGGGAAAACATTCCTCAATGACTGGCCACTCTGGTGTTATTGATCTTAATAGTTTTCCCTGTTAGATCTCCAACACTAGAAAGTAGTTGGGTTTGATACATGAATACCCATAGATCTAGGACCCTAGTTCATACTGAAGGACTCTAGAGGGTATGAAGTTAAAGGATCTTTCTACAAGATTAAAATACAAACACAGTTAATTGCAACTTGCTTAAACAATGTGGAAATATAAAGCAAGTTAGTGGACAAAAGATGCAACAATAAGAAGACAAAGAAATAGAGTGGTTCTGTCAAATGACGTCAGTCCACTACCTAGTTGTTTCCATCTATGATTTCTAAACCATATATTTTATTCCTTTACTATACCCATACATAATACATAAAATTTATCAGTGCCTTTTGAGGAGTAAAGACAAACCCTCCTTTTTAGATCAAGGAGAACTATCACTTTCTTTGATGGGCTGTTGGAAAGTTCACCCACTTGGAGATGATCACAATCAACATTCACCACCTTGGTTGCAACATTCAATTGAGAAGTAGCATCAAGAGAGCTCCACTAAAGCCTTCTACCTCAAAGTAGTGAGAAGCAACAACAAATCGAAGCATGGGAATAAGAAGGGATGAAGAAAATTACAATGCTCTTCACAAGATATACAAATAATCTATAATGGACAACTGATGATGATCCACTCCACAAGGTTACGCGAAATCTATATTATGTGCAGAAGGACACTAGTATTGAGATAAGGCTTAGGCTCGCTTGATGGAATCTTGAAATCAAACATGTAGAAGCTAAGCACTTTGAGTAAGATTGCAAGTAGTATCTCAAGTGTCCTTTGGTTGTCCCGAGGGGGTTCCTATTTATAGAATACACTTAGGAAAGCCTAGGAATAGTTAGGATAATTGTTGGGGTGGTTGGCACATCATAAGTGGGAAACTAGCCATTTAATTGGAGTAAAAATGGCTAGTTGAGCACTAACAAATTTTGTCTGAAAAACTTTCTCAGTTGATAATGAGTTAGACTAAGATTGCCTCGATCGACTAGTTAGTCAACTGAGAAGTGTCCAGAGAGAAGAAGTAGGTTGTAACAACTTTTTGTTATTTGACAAAATCTTTGACTAAGAATAACCCAAAACTCAATATTTGTAATAGATCTTTCCCGACCGTCAAAGTCTTTGACCGAGTGGATTTTGGTTGATAAAGAATTCAACTAATAAAAACTCTATAAAATGATATGCAAAATATGGGGAAATCTATATAAATATTTTTATACTAAAACCTAACAACCCTAAAAGATTCATATGAGTATGGAATAGGGTTTTGGTTAGGTTTCAAAAAATAAACACTTTTCCTCACATCTTATCTATCAAGTTGTATAATAATACACTTGCAGAATCATAATCATGGTACAACTTCACCTACAAGCATCCAAACATATATAAATTTTCATGGTCTTTTTCATTGAATCTTGACGTAGTTCCTTGATCATCTAAAATACTTAGATAGCATATTCGATTCAAAAATAGGAAATGTTTATCATCATCAAAAGAGAAGATAAGCTCATTTCCAATTTAGCCAACAATCTCCCCATTTTTGAAGATGGCAAAAAATTATAATTATAATTAAAACATAAAATGAAAATTTTATACCTTACTGACCTTTTACATGAGTGTATTTAGAATGTGTGCAAATTTACATTAGAGAGATAAGGAACATATCATCCAACTCTCAAAGTAAATGTGCAATAATTTATAGCAAGAAAAAGTATATATTTTTGGCTAAGAGAGGATATGTATGATCCATCTTAGTTTGGAGAAGAAATTCATAAAACTCAAGGAATTAAGTTTGTCTTTGAATTATCTCCCCCCCCCCATTTTATTATCACAAAAAGGTAGAAATATGAATTAAGATGACTCCCTCTCAGTGGGATACTCCCCCCTAATATTATGCCCATGTTTAGACATAGTAGTCAAGATAAGTAAAAAGATATCAAAATGTCAATTTCAGCCACAATGATACAATCATGAACAAGTACTAAGCAAGATCAATTCATTCATTTAGTCAAACCATTATATACCTTTTTCTCAAAAGGTAGGAAATACATAAGAGTCAAAGATAACCAAATGATACATAAAAAATAGACAAAATATTACTTAAAGACATTAACAATCTTATCCACACATGAATCCTACCCATAGAAGGGTTCAACACAATATTATTGTACAATAGTTCTGAATCTAGTGCATGAGTGGTAGCATGAGCATATGCTTCAATAAAAGTAGGTGTTGGTCGAAGAGAAAATGGACAACTATATCTTGAAGTTGTGTATTGAGTGTTGGTATGGTATAGATCGGTGGATGGTGGAGGTGGAGATTGGTGGATTGTGGAGGTGGAACTTGAGTGTAATTTATGGATGGATTAAAGTATTGATACTCCTAGAGTATTGCTCGTAAGGGAAGTTATAGAGAGTATTTGGGTCAAAGATTGAATCTTTTGGTTTAGGTAGGTCATGGAATTGTGGGTATGATCAAAATGTCTCCTAATTTGATAAGCTACCCCTTTGTGGTAGAAACATCATTTGAAAGGGTACTTAAGGATTAAGTAGTGGGAGGAGAAGAAAGTGGAGTAATGAGATCTTGTGAGGTACCTTCTTCATGTCTCTCTTGTTTATGCCCAAAGTCAATGCCAATTTTATCAATAGTGTTTTGGGTGATTCTTTGGGTTTGAATGTCAGGGGTATAACCTAAATCAACCAATATCTTGCCAATTGAATATTCAATAATTTGGCAAAAAAAATCATCTTAGGGTATTTGTATAATAAATTCATCCATGTTACAAAGAATAAATGCCAACAAAGTTGATGGGAATTTCTTTAAGAATGGAATAGATAAGGAGCATACCAAAATTGTGGAATTTCAGATATATTGGCTCGGGGAAAAATATTGTTGCTAATGATAAGGTTGATAATTCTAAATTTAGGAATACAAGAGGTTGCATATCTAGAATATCAAGGATATCTTCCTCAGAGAAACCAAAATATAGCCCATGAACCATGGAGGTGTAGGAAAATGATTATTTTGGTCCTGAACAAGATTGGAATAGAACACATAAACTGCTTGAGCGACCAAAAATGATATGTGGTTGTAAGAAACTCCTTAAAGTTCTGGAACTCAGAGAGACATGTGAGATTTAGAACGTTCAAGAAATCATGTGCTTCCACTAGTTGGGGAGGAGTACGAGTTTTAGAGGATAAGTGCAAGTACTTTTCACCCATTGTGGTGTTGATGAATAGATGTCATTGATTATCCTTTGAGAAGGAGCTGGAGGAGGAGTCGAGGTTGATGGTTCCTTCCTAGAGGAGATTTTCTTCTTGCCACCATGGGTTGAAGATGAAGCCATTTGATGCAAAGTGGTGGAGATGAATAAGACTAGATGAAGAAAATGAGAGGAGACTGATTTAGTGGAGATGGAGACCAAGCCCAACTAATGGAATGGTGTATGGATCGCTTAAGAGATGCTAAACAAGTTTTCTCAAGAAGTGTGAAGATAATGGACAAGTTAGGCACAATTTATATCCAAATTTGTAACTTCTCGGTTGATGAATTGTTGACCGATTGGCCCAAAAGTTAAAAAATGGGCAAATAACAATGATATTTTTAGGACAAAATGTTTGAGACTATAGTCGACAACTTTGTCGACCGAGAGACTATTCAGTGAGGAATTGGTCGAACGAGACACTATCTACCAAGCTTGATAATTTTCTTTTGAAGAATTTGGCACCCTATTTCGATCGAAGAAAGACGTTGACTGAGACAAAAAGCGGTCCAAAATATGTTTGACCAGTCAAATTTTTTTTTTGAGTGTTTCAGCAATGAATAATTTATGATTTGAATGAGGAATCATCTTACTGAGCAATCTATTTCATGGTGTATATAAGCGTTCAAGAGCAATGCAATACACATAGTATGAGCAATAGAAAATCATTGTGAAAAGATATCAAAGTGCATATTTTCATGAGGAACAATGTTTAATTTGTATCTTATTACTCTAAATTGTTCCAAAGAAGAAGGATTTTTATAGTTATGAAATTAAAACATTTTTAGTAATGATTTGATTCTCCAAATTATATTTCTAACAATCTTATTTTTTATTGAATTGTTAGTCAACCACGGGGCCCCTCAGTTGAAGTTATTTTTTGACCGAGAGGCAATTCTAGAGAATCCATATTTTCTTTTTAACAATTTAAGTAAAAGATATTTAAAAAAATTATTTAAATTAAAGATGTGCACATGTATATCGAATTAGGTTGAGATAAGACACAAAAATATTTATCACATTTAAGAATAGGTCAAATATAAACATGTTCAAGTTTTTATTCCATGTCTGGGATTTTGTCAATGACTCCTTTCTTCCTATAATCACATGAAAAGAAATAATGTCCAAGACGTTGGCAGTAGTGGCATGAGATAAAAGATATTTGAGTTTTCTTTTCTACATTTTGAGAGTTTACAACTTTATTTTTAGGTACATATATAGTTCTAGTCTTGGGAATATATGTCTTTTTGGTTTTAGACATATGTGAAGATTTGTTCTTTGGAACATATCCTAAACCTCTTCTTCTTACTTGTTTATAAGAACTAGTATTTTATCCAAACTTTTGTTTCCTTGCATTAATATAGAAATTTGTTTTTGTAACTCAACATTTTCAACAAGTTTTTTTGTTTTATCCAAGTTACTTGAGCAAGATCTGAAAGCAAAGTATCTTTATCATTTACCAAAACATCATAATCTAAATGAGTATACAAAATAGATTGTGTTTAATAATCATTTAGTTTAGCAAGCATATCAACCTTTTGAGAAAGAATGCTACTGTTATTTGAAGAACAAGTATTTTATCCTTATAACTCTCATTAGATTCTTCTAATACACTATTCGAAGATTTTAAAGTATCATTTTTAAATATAAGATTATTTCAATTAACTAGAAGTTCATTAATGATTTTGTCAAGTTTCTTCTTTTGCTTTTTGTAATCAATATACATGGTATGAATTTGTTCAAGGCTACTAACTAAAACTTTTTTAGATAATTCAAAAATATCTACCTCATTGATTTCTTCTTCATCCTCTTTCACCATAAGACATTCTACCTCATCCTATTAACTGCTTCCACTATCATCTCTTGATTGATCTCATGCAACATTATAGGCTCTGTCTCATTTTTCTTTATTATTGAATGAGGACTTCTTACCTTTCTTGAACTTTGAGCATTCATTCTTCAAGTGGCCTTTCATTTCACATTCAAAGCACATAGAAGAATAGGATTGAGAAGTAGGAGTTTTGATTGAATAAAATCTCTTATATCTCTTACCATTTACGATCAAGGAACTTTCATCTTGATCATTACTTGTGTCACTACTTTCTTGAGTGATGTTCTTTGATGAAGCTTTGGTGGCGGCTTTGAGTGAAAGATCCTTCCTTCTTCCCCTTTTTATTTAGTTTCCACTCTTTCTTCATCCTCAAGTGTGACTTCATGCGTTTCCAAGTTCCCTATGAGATGTTCCGTCATCATTGTTTTAAGATCATTTGCCTCCTCTATTGTGGTGACCTTTGCTTTGTACTTAGGTGGCAATGACCTAAGTATTTTGGAGACTTTCTCTTATTCTCTTATGTATTTTCCCAAAGAACTTATGATGTTGATAATGTTAGAAAGTCTAGCATACATGTCTATCATAGATTCATTAGGCTGTATATAGAATACCTCAAATAATTGTTTTATCATGTTAATATTAGTATTCTTTACTTGGGTAGTACCCTCATGAGTTATAGACAATTTATGTAATATTTCATAAGCTGATTCACAAGAGGATATGTAATTAAATTCGCTAGAAGATAGAAAACAATAAAGAATACTTATAGCATTTGAATTGCGTGTGGATTTTTTACCATTTTCATCGTACCATTATTCTAACTTCATGATCGAAAGTGCATAAGACTAGAAATCATCTTTCATAGTTTGAAGCTAATTCCTTGGAAGTAAAATTGAATCCTCCTCTTCAAATATGTGTAGTTAGATGTATAGAACACCGCTGGCCGACTCACATATGATCCTTCAGGTTGAGGCGGCTGAGCACATTCACCTCCATTCTTCAAGACTTATTAGAGCTCTTTGAAACCTACTTCGATACCAATTGAAAGAATCTATAGGGGGATAGAGTTAAAGGACATTTCTACAAGATCGAAACACATATATTATTAATTTCAACTTTCTTAAAGAATGTGGAATTATAAAGCAAGTTAGTAGACAAAAGATGCAACTACAAAAGACAAAGATTTGGAGTGGTTCAGTCAAATGATGTCAGTCTACTACCTAGTTGTTTTCAACCAAGATTTGTAAACCATGTATTTTATTCCTTTACTATACCAATACACAAACATAAAATTTACCGATATCTTTTGAGGACCAAAGACACCCTCTTTTCATCCCAAGGAGAACTATTATTAAAACATCCCAACTCAAACAAAACACGATTACATACTAACCATCAGATTACCAAAAATCACGGGAAATTAAAACCAATTTACAACAAGAACCATAAGATGAGACATGTTGCATCTGGGCCAACACTTTTTTTTCATAACATATTTTCAAGGTGCTACAACATAATTTCCCATCATCTCGTTACACGAAATAACTGTTCCACATGCTAATTTATTACATCAAGGTATAGAAGCCAAAAACTACATATCGATCATGTTATCAGAAACATCAAAAAACTCTCCTGAAGACCTGAGTGTACAGGGATGACACATAGGACTCTACTGATAGACACTATCTATTCCACCAAGTACGATACCTATGCATATCATCTCAGCCACATGATCTTCATCTCGCCAGGCATGTCCACCTAAAAATGTTATTTAACCAGCGGGGTGAGACACACAGTCCCAACAAAAAACATAACCCTCTACCAACTTTATTATTATCACAGATAACTGAGCAGATAGATCAATTTAAACAACAAGTAATAACCAACAAGTTATGCAAGAAGGAATATGAAGAACATGTATATGAAAAACTTATACAAAGATCATAAAAGAACATTACAAGGCCTCATTGAATGTTTCGTATTTTCCTTAAGCAAAGATACTATATGGCTTGATTACAAATTATTATGCTCTGTGGAAGTGATCTGTACCGCTCGAATCCAACCTTCGGTTGTGAAACCCAAATTCGATGCCATACAAGGTCAATGGAATAGTCGGAATCCATGAACTCTACCCTCATGGTCAATGCACGAGAACCAAAGCAGGAGCACACTCTCTTGCTTAAGTGACCTCAATCACAGGGTCAGCTCCGCAGGCTACCCTTTCTCTAACCCACCTTGGTATAGGTTACGGGCCACAGGCCTGTTCACCGTGCTCCCAAGCCATGAACACATTCATGCTCTATCACACTGAGCCATGGGCCTGTTCACCATGCTCTATCACACTGACCCATGGGCCTATTCACCATGCTCTTATACACATCTTGAGTCTACAACCACATTTGCACTCTAATCCTCATATTTTTTGCTAGGAGAAGCCCCACATATTCAAAAATATGCACTCCAAGTTAACCCGCAGGAGAACACGTTTCACCATCACCAGCTCCTGACGATGATGGATCTATGGCCAGGGCAAACTACATGAAAGTTCATGTATATTTAGTTAATTCATTTTAAGTGGATTGTTGGGGCAACCAAGTTGTATTAAACAACCATATATAAAACACAAACAACATTAAAATCCATTATCTTATGTCAAATTGTTACTAGTATTCTCAATACCTTCAACAATCATCATATTGCCATGGGATATCAATCCCTCAGTTCATCACATAATGTTGCTGCCTCTCAAGGATTCATCATCATGGGATATCAGTCCCTCATATCATAATGCCACTGCCACTCAAGGCTTCATCATCATACATCATCATGGGATAGCAATCCCTCATATCACAACTAGAGGATAACAGCTCAATCAGGAACTAAGCCTTTATCAGGTCACCAGACCTTTCTCATCATATGGTGATACATGTTATCTTATCAAAAAGGCACATCATCATTACTCAAATATTGCGCATATACCAAATTCTACACAAAGCACATGATCATATAATCACCATAGCTCTTACCTGGCTATGAATTTAATTGATAATACATGCATGGTTAGGGAGCATAGCAAAAGAGATAACTAGATCACCACATACAAATCTTTAAAGGAAATATCATGTCATTAAGGTTAAAATTTATAGGTTTGGAACAATCATCCATTTTTATGAACACATGAAGCATAATTTTATAGATGGTGTATTAAACAGTACGCATTATTGTTACCATACCATGGGTATCCACCATACCCTATATCTCGTGTCATCATGCACGCCATTCTTAAGGATTCATCTTTAGGGATCATACAACCATTATCTACCATCAAGCATTATCAAAAGTTCACCTACCATCACCAATAGGTAACCACCATACTTATGTTCACAACCTATTCATCATGTCTTATTATCATGATCAAAGATATGGGTTCAAGGTAGCAAGATAAAATACTATCATATAAGGCTCAAGATAACTTTTTAGGTTTATCGGGTTAGGGCACAACCCTTCACTAGAGGTGTCGCCTACCCTCATCATATAAGGCTCAAGATAACATTTTAGGTTTATCGGGTTAAACCACATTTATTTTTTACGAAGAATGTCTTAAAGCTTCCAATCAAGATGCCCTTACTTCTACACCAATCATGCAAGCTCTAGATTGGGACCTTCACTTCTTGATTATGTGTGATTCTAGAGACTTTGTTGTTGGGGAAGTTCTTGGAAAAAAGACTGATAAGAAGAATCATGTGATCTATTATGCCAACAAAACTCTTGATGAGGTGCAAATAAACTACATTATCACTGAAAAAGAAATGCTTTCAATAATTTATGCTTTTGATAAGTTTTGACCATATGTATTGGGAGGAAAAGTAACCATCTATATTGACCATGGAGTAATCAAGTACCAAATGTTTAAAAAGGACACTAAACCTCACCTCTTTTCATGTGCTCTCCTATTACATAAGTAGGATCATGAAATTATTGACAAAAAGTGATCCAAGAATGTGGTATCAAACCAGCTTTCCTGTATTCATGTCTAAGGGCATGAACCCTTACCGATCAATGGATCCTATCAAGATGAATCACTCTTAGCCATTCATTATATGGAGCATGTAATATAATGGTATGCATAATTTTGCAATTACCTTGCTTGCCAAAAATTCCCACCTGACATGACATATAACAAGAACATGAAATTATTTTTGGATCTGAAGAATAATTATTTGGATGACCCAAACTTGTTTATAAGATGTGTAGAAAATGTTTATATGTGTGTCTCTAAGATGACAAAGCTCACTTTATCATTGTGAAATACCATGCCTCCCCTTAATGGAACAATAGACATAGGTCAAATATTGGTAGCAGAGACAAAGCGGGTACTCCCAGTGGTTTAGGTGGAAACATTGAAACATGCTATAATTTTCTCGAGTTCAACTTCAGTAAAGAGAAACTACTACACATCATAGCTAACTTTCTGGCACTGGAATGTGAATATTAGACCACATTAAGCAATAGTGAGGATTCTTGTTGTGTCGCACAAGGATACCAACACTAGTTAGGTATCTATTTGAGATAATTTTCCCCTCTTTGATTTCATTCAAACTTTTAATATAGGTTGGATATCTACAAGCTCGGTAGAAAAGACTAATCAGACTACCCACACAATACTCTTTCTGTGATAAGGGTTCTATGGATAGCCATTTGTTGGTTATTAGTCGACCAATGTTGATGGGCTTTCCTTGCATAATGCATGATATGATGCACAACTCTGCATGATAAATGCTACCAGTTTCACATTTTGTAGAAAAGGATATTACCTATGATTTTGTGTATAACTCTCAGAATCTAGAATGCACATTCAATGCCTTTCTTGTGCCAGACTTGTAGCAGTAGTGGCCACTGAGTTTGGCCCAGAGTTTGTTAGATGAAAAGCATGAGTCATCTTTGTATAGGAGGCCTGAGAAGGATCTTTTAGCTTCTTTTCCTTAGGCATAGAAGATTTTGTTGAGTATCTTCTTAGTAGTACCTCTTTGGTGTTGTAAAGTAGGACTTGGATTTGTCGATGTGCATTGGTCACTTGTATATTAGTCTGTGCTATAGAGACCTCCTTCATAGTGGACATGAATTACGTTATATGTTTAACATAAGAGTTGATGTCCGAGAAGCACCATGTTGCTACGTTTGATCTAGAGAGTAAATCTTGCACTCTCTTCCAGATGCTCATATCCTTAAGTATGTGTTTGTATGCAAATCATGTAGCTTAGAAAGGTTTTCCTATCATTGCTTTATAACCAGTCGGGTTTGCATTTTTGCAAGGATAGAATTCATTGTGTTTTGGTCCACAATTGAGATTCTCATCTTGAGAAGCTTCTACATCTAGAGAGGAGAAAGGAATGGTCTTTTGTTGGTTTTAATAGTTCACGATTCATGGTAAGTGTGCTTCTGGCATGGCTATGGGGTAACACCAGTAGTGGTCATCACGTCCTCAACGCAAGCCATGGATGATTCTACAAGAATGTGAAATAGTTAGAAGAGTATTGTCCATGAAAGGGAAAAATCAAACATGGAATACCATTTTCTTGGTATAGAAAGTTGTCGACCTCCTTAATAGAGGTCAATAAGTGTAGATTGATGACAAGTTCGATAGGTGTGAGATCAAAATAACCCTATCAAGCTCAGTGATCGATTTGAAAAAGGTCGATAGGATAGCCAGTCGATGGAGTTATGAGTGGGGTCCAATAGACATAACCTATCAACCTCGTTATTAGTTACCTTAGAGGAGAAGAAGAGTATCAAACTAATAAAAACTATGAGAAGTTGTTATCAATCTCTCTCTAGTTATTGATGTGAGTGATTGATAGAGGACATGAGAGCGAGTACGGTCGGTCAAGATATACGAGCTCAAAAGGGTAGAGCTCTATTGTAACCTAGGTTGGGTAAGAAAAAATTACAGTCGGACCTCTTTTAATAGCAGAGACAAAGGGTTGGAGATGGTAAATGGGGTATCAATAACAAAGGTCGCTAGGGACAGGTTGACACATGGACGTCGTCAGGGATACACCAACATGTAGGGTCAACGGGTGTTCACCGTTAGACAATAAGTTGTAAGGAAAAATGGATGAATATCAAACGAATAAGTGTTTAGGTCAATAAATCCTTATGAGAGGATTATCGACCCATCATAATTTAAAAAAAATATTTTGTCATAGGTGATTGATCTATAGGTTGATTTAATGTATTTCATCAATGTTTTTCTATAGGAATAAAGCAAATAAAAATAGAAAAAAATAAAGATAGATATGGGTTGCCTCCCAAGTAGCACTTTCCTTAGAGTCATTTACCTAGATTAGAGAAGTTCACCAATTATGTAGTAAGTGCTTCAGACAAATCCATGTGCACTTTCTTTGTGAAACTGTCAACTTTATAGTAGCACTTCAAATGATTCCCCTCGACTGATAAAGCACTAGACTTGTCACTGTGATTGTCCATCATGTCTAAAGGATATATGTTGATTATAGTAAATGGACTAGACCGTCAAAATTGTCGTGTTATAGGGAAAAGGTAGTGTAGAATTGAATAATAAAACTTTTTCTCTTTCATAGATATCCTTGTTTAATGTCAGAATCATGCTAGGTTTTAGTGTGTTCTTTGTAGATCTTTGCGTTTTCATAGACATGTAAGCAAAATTCCTCTAATTCCTATAATTGAAGGAGACACTTCTCTTTGGCATGGTTTGGGTCCATACTGAGGTTCTTTATGGCCCAATAAGCTTTATGCTCTAATTACTAAGGGATATGGTAAGATTTTACACAGATTTTCTAATAAGGTGTGGTTCCAATAGGGGTTTTATATGAGATCCTTTATGCCCAAAGGGTATGCTTCAGTTTTAAAGACCAATCCTTCCAAGATTTTCCTACTGTCTTTTCAAGAATTTGTTTGTATGCTTTAGTTTTAAAGACCAATCCTTCCAAGATTTTCCTACTGTCTTTTCAAGAATTTGTTTGTTTTTCGATTTGAAACTTCCACTTGACCAACGGTTTGTAGTTAATATGAAGTCTAGATTTTATGAATTACTACATATCACTTTAAAATGGTTTCAAACTATTTTTTGATATTCTGAACCGCCATCACTTACTACTGTTCTCAGGACTCGAAATCTTGAAAAAATGATTTTTGTAAAGAGGTTCATTACTGTTCTATATCACATCTGGGTGAAGACATAACTTCTACCCACTTTGATACATAGTTGACAAAAATATGTATTTTTTCTGAAAAGATGAAGGGAATGGTCCCATGAAGTTGATTCTCCAAATGTGAAAATTTTCAACCTCGATCCAATCAACACTGAGTATTTCATTCCTCTTATTTATATTTCTTTTTATTTGGCATAAATCGCATGCTCGAACATCGACATGTGAATCTTTAAATATGGATGGCGAATAAAATCCTGAATTCAAACTTCTGTAGCAGTCTATTCATCCACGAGGAAAGCAACCACTAGGATTCGGTGAACAATGAATTTGAGGCTCCCCTCCACTCTCCACCACAGGCCATTGTACACACTCTAATTCTTGTGGACTCAAAACAAAAGCAGATACCTACAACTAGTAAACACAACAACACTATATCAATCACTCCACCTAGAACCCATATCTCTGCCCCCTACCATTATTCTAGCTATCACATCTCCTTTACATGAGGCCCATGAAATTCTGGACAATCCTACTTGCCACCAAAAACAAGTAGTTGTACACTCTTCATCTCACCATGTACTATAACCAAACCCACCTTCTCCAACCTCTACAAATTGATCATCTGATATGGTATATCCTGACACAGTCTGCAGATTTTTTTGGCCACAAGTTTGAAATTACTTACCATCTGTTTGATATTTCTAAACTAAAATAAGAGGTGTATGTTTATCTAATCAGATCGATACCCTCATCAAGACGTTTAATGAAATCCAACAGTTGCCTCAACAAATTGCTGCAATCGAACACAAGGTTAACGTCCTAGCTCACCTCCCTCAACAAATGATGGAGATGCTAGTTCTGCAACACCAAATTCTCAACTAGTACAAGTCTAAGGATGATGCACATTGACAAAGTGTCAAACATCATTGTGAATTAATCCAATGTTAATAACATCTGATTTTTTGGATATGCCTTGCATAATTTTTCCTTTAATTTCCTCCCATTATACAATTTTACTTTAACTTTCTTACATTTGTTCATGTTTACCATTTATATGTTGATTTTTGATTAACTAATCATTTTCATATAGGAAATTTATTAAGTGATGGTAATATCCTTAGGCATGACTCCCATCAGTTTCCACAATCGATGGATACCCTCCATCCACCTTTAGTGCCCTAGATGATCCATCCAGTTAAGAATCAACCGATCTAAACCCCATTGGTTCTCAAGACTAATGGCCTCCATGGAGTACCTGACCACCCAACCATCGGAAGGTGATAGGTTGAACGTGCATTGGTTGTCACTACAAAAGTACATAGACATGTATCCTTCTGACAGTTGGGTTTTGTGTAGCCTATCAAAGAAATTTCTTCTTCCACATATCTACCTAGATGTCAATCTGATGGCCACAATGAAGACGTCAATTGGAAGTGTCAACCGGCCCTGCCTGTTGAAGGATCAACGTACTTACCTACTGATGGAATGTCGTCCAATACCAACTGATGTCTAGGTAGCATAGATGACCCTACTGATCGCTTGCCTACACCATCACCAACCAATGGCAGCACTATATGCATCAATCATTAAGACAGTTAAGTGTGTGCCATGAGGCATGTGCACAGGAAGATTGAAGTGCAAGTAAAGTACACTAAAAAGAAACTTGAGCCTCAGACCATGGGCTATAAGTAGAATACCCACTGCTACTATAAGGGGGTTGCTTCAGGTAGCATTCTTGCATCGTGGGATTGAAGCTATGTGTTGCAATTGTGCATCAGTTCCATCGATCTCCATCTCCATCTATCAGTTCGTGGACCCAGAGGACAAGAGTTCAAGTTTTAGTGAGCCTGCATCGTCACCAAGAAGTGCCTAAATCCTTCTTTAAGAGAAGGTGGAAGATGGAGCAACCATCTTCACCATCATTTTCATCTTCTAAGAGGAGAAGGATTCCATCAACCCTGATTTGTTTGTGGTTGTTGCTAGTGTATCTTTCCCTTTTTCTTTGAATCTATTCGCCCTCTTGCATCACCATATCATTCTCCATCTTCATGTATTCTCCTACTAGTAATTCGAGCATTTCATTCACCACCATGAGTGTCTAGTCATTTAAATTGGGTTGGGCCACTAAGGCTCTTCCAACATGTAACTGTTCATATTCATTGAATATATGTTCCTAGCAATGTTTATCTCCAAACTCTTATTCTTGATGCTTCACTTGCATGAATAGCTACCATCCTATATTTTTTATTATTAATACACTGAGAGAGTAGTATTATCCTATATATAAGGGTTATGGTGTTGCATGAATGCATTAGAATGTTGAATACTTAAGCTGATAATCATATGTTTTTGTTGTGATTATTTGTTTGCCATCCTGAGAGAGAGACAACCTTATAATCTAGATCTATCATATTCTTCTTAGAGAATGGAATATACACTTATGATGATTTCTTGTAAACTTATTAAGGGTATACAATGGTGAGTATTTCTTGTTGGTGATAGATCTTGGATTGTGAAACCCAATACAAGTTTCTTTCCATATTTGTGATCACATTGTTGTCATTCTAGTTATTTTTATATCTTTCATATTACCTTTCTTGTTTGATACTTGTTTGTTGGAGAATCACCATTCCATAAGGAATGAACATCTTATCTTACCCCTTGATTGGTGTAACTAAGACAAGAGTTTCAATTCTTAGAAAATACCACCCTTGTACGTGTAGGTCGACCCCATTCTACTACATCAAACCCTGTTATTATTGTTGCAGGGCCTAAGTGACAAGTTATCAATTTAAAAGTTTGATTACTCTAGATCAGCTCCTTTATGAATGTTTGATTTGGGCTAATCAAATGCCATCACAAAATATCCAATCACTCACTTGAGGAAGCCTCATATCCATCTTCATAATCTTCACATAGGAATTCTTATGTTCCAAACACAACTAGGGACAAACTTTGATGTGTTCCCCTAACCTGTTGGTTGGTTCCCTCAGAACTTCAGTCTCACATGTCTCATAGACCCTAATGACCAAGAACGGTTCAAATGGCACTTCTTTGACCATCACTTCTACACAAGAGCATCCATCCATTATTTCACCTCACCACATCTCTCCAACAAAATTAATAATTGGGATTCCATCTTCTCTTCTAAATCCATATGTCAGCCCGTCTAAGGACATCCACTTTTGTGATGTCCCTGGATTTTCTAATAGTTAATCTAATGTGTGATGTCCAAACTGAAACCTTATCTCAGCGAGAATCTCAATTTAAACACCATGCACTAGGCTAAGAAGAAGAAAATTAAAGGAAGATAGAAGGAAGCAACAGTAGCACATGAACGTGAACAAGACAAAAGAATACAACACATGTTCACTATTCAACATATAATTACATAATGAATTGTTACAACATTTGTTATTACACATTAAACTGTAAACTTTTACATACACATGGTACATCTATAACAGGATCTTAAGACAATAGGTCCACCTATGAATCTTCTTGCCACACAACTCTTAACTATCCTGGTCTTCAACAACATATAAGCACATACCTAAAATAAAGATTACATGTGGATTACTATTCAAGATCAGTGTGTTGAGAATGCCTACATGTCTTTTTATATACATGTGGAACACATGAGCTAATTTTCCATTATATCATCCATGAATTTTCCATATGAGGGAATAATGCATCATCTCATCTACCAAAGAGTTTGAGATGTAAGGCCTTGTGCTCTACTACCAAAGAGTTAGATCATTGTACAATGTGATCTTCTACCAAAGAGAATGACCACTTTCCAGCACTATGCTACCAAAGAGAATGAGTGCTTTCATATAATGGAACAAATATATTATATTTCATGTGTTCATAAATATATGTATGGAAAATCAAGCAAGACAATATACATGAACAATCATTCCATCCAATATCATAGGACAAGTATTTGTACACACATAATACAACCATACGAAGTACTAGGCCAAGTAAGAGATAAGGATGTACCTTGATCAAGATATACTAATCATCACATATTCCTGAATCATCTATATACATCGTGAAACCCTGATAAAGATAAGATGATGTACTATCACTAGAATATCCATTAGTTTATGCCTCGTGTAAACCCTAATTATGATTCATTAGGGTTTCACTTAGTCTGATGATATTTCCATCATTATTACTTATCTTATCTTCTTGGAATTAGGTTACTGATCTTGGATTATAGGTTGACATATAGAATCTGATTATTTGATTACATATAATTCTATGTACATATCAACCATAGGTTACATGTATTAATCATCTTAGGGTTTTCTCATCATTTTAGGATCATTTAACATGTAACATGATTAGTATGCATAATTATGATCTCGTAATTTTATCAAGGGTTCCAGGTACTGATATGAGCTTATACTGAAGTTTCCAAGATTTATTAAGGATAAATGTATTTATTGTATTTCATGTAGGGTTATTATCCCTAATTAGCCATACTAAGAAAATTGGATGATTTTGTGCATCAAGATTATAATATTTGACCTCAATTGGATTATACATCCCATTTAGAGTTACTGGCACATTCTCATAATTTTAGGCCATCATTTTATATTTATTATCTATTAAACAAGTTAAATACATCTTACATGATATCAATAAGATTTTAGAATCAAACTACTAATATTATGGTACCAAGTTGTTCTACTCATTTTTCTGAACATTTTGATACCTTATTTGTATTTTTTTGATAACTATGCTATTTTCTGTGATTTATCAAAGATCTATAAATTTGTGAGGAATTTACCTTTTTAGGCCTATGAGGTTCTGTCACATGTCCAGGGAGAGGCGCTCAGCTCTCTGCATTGCCTTACTGTGGTTTGACTGGTTTGGGTTGGTTCTCCCCTGTGGACATAGTCTAGTCTTCTCTCCACTTTGACACAAGTCAGACTCCTTCTCGCATTCTCAATTCACGTGATCACACCCGCTGCCGTGAGGTTTGCATGGCCGCCGCCACATGGGTGACCGCTGACGAGCAATCAATAGTGCTCCACCAAGCTTCCTCATTTCCTTCTACCTCCAATAGGTTCTTCACCTCAAGATTGTCATTGTTAGTTTCCTGGTTCTCCGCATGAGACTCCAGATCTCAACTCCCTTCAAGCTATCTGCCACTTGTACTTGTTTGGTGGAGCAGAAGAGTCACAATGCCTCTGCTCCACTAAATGTCTGCCTAAAGCCCCTAATAGCACCGTCAAATCTCCCTCATCTCAATTGAGACTCTAGAACTCAATGGGAAACCCACTGCATCCGTTTTTGAAATAGGTTTTCATCTCCACCAAGTTGGAGTTCGGTAGCCTACAAAACCTCCTATGGGTTATGATCAGACCATCGACTAGCTTTGCCTAACTATGGGGATCATTATCCCTTCTTAACTTCCCTAAAACTCCCCTCTAGCTCTATTCTCTCATTCTGGTTTGGACCTACTCGCTGTAATGTAGAAGCTGCGAGGAAGGGGGAGCTTGTTCTCCCTTGATTTGACTCTAACTGATGCAAATGAGGGGTTGGGATTATTGTCTCAACTAGACAAGATCAACTATCAGTTTATTTCTCCCTACATCCCACGTTATTGATGATAATGTTCAAGGAAGGTTGTGGCTTCCAGTGCCCCCACTACCATCTTCTAACCACAAGGTGGGAAATGATGTGGTGGCCGACAGATCTTATCTAACGACTGAGAACAACCCCTTCACTTAGAAAATATGTGGCACTAACTTTTCAAAGGCCTCAACCACTAGATTTGAGATCCAAGGCCAAAACGTGACCATGTAGACCCATCCCAAACCAAGGGCGTGTCACACAGGTTAAAGATTAGAACTTTGTTCCATACGTCATCAATAATCCACATTATTTTACCAATTTCCAACCTAAAGTTCTCTTTCTAAGAACATCAAAATATTACCAAACTTTAACCATAGCTTTATCATAACTCAAGCTTCATTCCACTAGAAGTTTGTACCAAAATATCACTTCTTGAGCAGTTAGTTAATTCACTAAAAGAAACATAAATTTAAGGAATAATAAAGATATAATTTATAACCTATGACCTCCAAACTTCATCAAAGCACTTAGGACTCTTAATAAAAATCTAACATATGAATACACTTATGTCATTTTGTCTCCAAAGACTCCAAAAGACCACTCTACCACGTCCTACACACCTTAAAAGAAATTTCATCCTCAAAATTAAGCCAAAATTCAGTCTTTCACATCATATGCATCTTAAAAGAAATTTTATCCTCGAAATTAAGCCATTCTAATACTCCTAGGAAAACCAAAAATATTCATCCACATGCAGGGCACCACTTGAGGTGAAAAATCCCTACAAACACAATCTCTAGAAGATATATGTACCATTCCTAGGATGATTTTAAGCATCTTGGGTGCACAATCACTCCATGCAAGGTTGAAACAAGGGTTTATAAGCTTAGTCTATGTTGTTTCTTTTTGCATTAAACAAGGGTTTATAAGCTTAGGCTACGTTGTTTCTTTTTGCATTATGATTCTCATAGCCCTTTTTTTTAAGCATAAAGATTCCAACCTTATGTTAACCATTTGGGAAGATTTACTTCTAATTAACTTAATTTTTCCATATAAACCATAACAAGGTGCCATTGCCATTATATTGCATTATTTGTCACAACATATTTAACATATTCATTAAGCACTAATATTAACACATTGTCTGTCATATGTCATTAATATTTTTTGAAGTCATGTGTCATTAATATGATTTCATATGACTATCATATTTGGTTACAAACTTCACTACTAATTTCATCACAACACTATCCAACAATATTACACTATTTTCATTATTCAAGTATGTGATTAACCATTTATTACAGATATATTAGACCATTATGTGGTTTTCCATCATCGTACCTTCCTATATCACATCTCAAGATTAGATCACAAATATATATAGATATTTTATCAATGTTGTGCTAAACAAACTACTACAAGTGAAACATCCCAACTCGAACAAAACAAAATTACATACTAACCAGTGGATTACCAAAAATCATGAGAAATTAAAACCAATTTACAACAAGCACCATAAGATGAGACATGTTGCATCTGAGCCAACACATTATTTTCATAACATATTTTCAAGGTGCTACAACATAATTTCCCATCATCTCATTACATGAAATAACTATTCCACATACTGATTTATTACATCAAGGTATAGAAGCCAAAAACCACATATCGATCATCTTATCAAAAACATAAAAAAACTCTCCTGAAGACCTCAGTGTACAGGGACGACACATAGGACTCTACTGCTAGACACGATCTATTCCACCAGGTAAGATACCTCTGCATATCATCTCAGCCACATGATCTTCATCTCGCTAGGAACGTCCACCTAAAAATGTTATTTAACCAGAGGGGTGAGACACACAGTCCCAATGAGAAACATAACCCTCTACTGACTTTATTATTGTCACCAATAACTGAGCAGATAGATCAATTTAAACAATAGGTAATAACTAACCAATTATGCAAGAAGGAATATGAAGAACATGTATATGAAAACCTTATACAAAGATAATAGAAGAACATTACGAGGCCTCATCCAATGTTTCATATCTTCCCTAAGCAAAGATACTATACAACTTGATTATGAATTATTATGCCCTATGGAAGTGAGTTGTACCGCTCAAATCCAACCTTCGGTTGTAAAACCAAAACTCAGTGCCATACATGGTCAATGGAAGAGCCAGAATCCACAACCTCTACCCTCGTGGCTAGTGCACGAGAACCAAAGTAGGACCACAGTCTCTTGCTTAAGTGACCTCAGTCACAAGGTCAGCTCCACATGCTACCCTTTCTCTAGCCCACCTTGGTACATGTTACGTCGCTAGTATATATTGAGCCACGATCATGTTCACCATGCTCCCGAGCCATGAATGCATTCATGCTCTATCACACTGAGCCATGGGCATGTTCACCATGCTCTATCACACTGAGCCATGGGCCTGTTCACCATGCTCTTATATACATCTTGAGTCTACAACCACAATTGCACTCTAATCCTCCTATTTTCAGCTAAGAGAAACCCCGCATATTCAATAATATGTGCTCTGGGTTAACCTGTAGGAGAACCCATTTCACCATCATCAGCTCCTGACAATGATGGATCTATGGCCAGGGAAAACTACATGAAAGTTACTCTATATGTAGTTAATGTATTTTAAATGGCTGGTTGGGGCAACCAAGTTGTATTAAACAACCATATATAAAACATAAACAATATTAAATTCCATTATCTTGTCTCACACTGTTACAGTATTTTCTCAATGCCCTCAACAATCATCATATTGCCATGGGATATCAATCCCTCAGTTCAACACATAATTCTATTGCCTCTCAATGGTTCATCATCATGGCATATCAATCCATCATATCATAATGCCACTGCCTCTCAAGGCTTCATCATCATACATCATCATGGGATAGCAATCCCTCATATCACAACTAGAGGATAACACCTCAATCAGACACTCAACCTTTATCAGGTCACCAGACCTTTCTCATCATATGGTGAAACATGTTATCTTATCAACAAGGCACATCATCATTTCTCAGATATTGTGCATATACCAAATGCTATACAAAGCACACGGTCTTATAATCACCATAGATCTTACCTGGATATGAATTCAATTGATAATACTTGCATGGTTAGGGAGCATAGCAAAAGAGATAATTGGATCACCACATACAAATCTTTAAAGGACATATCATGTCATTAAGATTAAGGTTTATAGGTTTGGAACAATCATCCTTTATTATGATCACATGAAGCATAATTTTATAGATGGTTTATTAAATAATACACATTACTATTACCATACCATGGGTATCCACCATACCCTATATCTCATGTCATCATGCACACCATTCTTAAGGATTCATCTTTAGGGATCATACAACCATGATCTACCATCAAGCATTATCAAAAGTTCACCTACCATCAACCATAGATAACCACCATGCTAATGTTCACAACCTATTCGTCATGTCTTATCATCATGATCAAAGATATGGGTTCAAGGTAGCAAGATAAAATACTATCATATAAGGCTCAAGATAAATTTTTAGGTTTATCAGGTTAGATAACAACCCTTCACTAGAGGTGTCGCCTACCCTCACCAAAACCCAACAACAACCAACAAACCCTCACTCAAGAGTGTCGGGTAGGGTACCAACCCTTACCGAAGGATATCTGGTAGAGCATAATCCTTCAACAAAAGGGATATCGAGCACCAAAAACCCTAAGCACCATGCCTCCAGGTATATCATGCAAGAACACCTCCAAAGGCCATATCGCCCATACATACCTTAGGCAAGCACTGTCAAGAGACCACCTTCTAAGATATCAAACAACTCATGGATCTAAGCATGTCAGATTCCATGTTCAACCAACACATCTCACTTCCTCTTGGGTTAGGCAACCTCACAACTGTGTCAGCCAAGGACCTCATATAACCAAAACCACCAAGGTTCTCTCTAGGTCATCCCTACCAGGATTGATTTTCTTCTTGCCCCATCTATGTTTACCTCTATCAACAAGATATAGGTGTAACAACCTCTGCCCTACTTGGTTCACACAAGCCTCACTAGTCCTTGTGTTACTCATGACACCATATCATCCAAAATCTCAATGTGTATCTCCCCAGGCCTACAACCCAGGCTCAGACCATATTATCCAAGCATTCATCCTTAGTGTCGCCCAAGTCATCAGATACATACACACTTATATTGGGTTAGGGTCGATGATATCAGACAGCATATCAAGGGACCATCCATAATGCCCAACCTCACATCTTTGTCATCCATGGAGCACTATCTTAGGCAACACACCATGACGACCAAGAGATCATCACAACAAGAGCACCCCTATCAGTCAACTAGAGTTTGGGAAACTCTATCGCCCAAGACTCCATGTCACCCCAGATGCCATGTCGGGCAACTAGGGTTAAAGCATCCATATCAGCCAAGACACTATATTGTCCAAGCTATAGTTAGGGCTTCATATCGGCCAACTATCATATCACCCATCATCATATCATCAAAGAGCTAGATCTCACCTCACAACTCAAGGAAGGAGGGGTTTGCATCAAAACTCAACATTAAAGCATGCCTACTCATGTCGCCCAAGGTATCCAAGAAGGTATATCATCCAACCTAGGGTTAAGGAGACCCTATCAAACAAACTAACATGTCGCCCAACCATATAGAGCATAGGCTCACATCTCAACAACCAAGTGAGAGAGGGGTTGTAAGGACCCTGACCTCCGTTTAGGGCTTACCCTATTTGTTTTGCTTAACCCTGATGCTTTGTTGCTTGCTAATCACCTTTGGTGGTGATTAGGGCTTGTTGGTGCTTTGTTGAGAGTTGGAGGTGCTACTTGCAATTAACCCAAGTCTAGGGTTTGTGGGCAAGTTTTGAGGTGGTCCTCCCTCTCCTTGCTTCCTCTAGTGTTGAGAGGAAGGTTTGGGCCCGTTGCTTGAGTTCCTTTGGGCTTGGTTGAGCTTGTTGGGCCTTGTTGAGTGTTACCTTTGCTTCTTTGTGCCTTGTGTCGGGCAAGTGCTTACTTGTGTCAGCCTAGTGTGTCACCCAAGGTTTGTGTCGCCCTGGTGGTGTGTCTCCCAGAGTTGTTTCGGCCATTGAGTGGGTGTGTTGGCCATATCTTGGGGGTGTGTCGCCAATGGACCTTTGACCATCTTTGACCTCGTTTGTGTCACCACTAGTGGACACTTGGTGCTTGATGCTTGTATGAGACAATGGCCTTAGACATGTGTTTAGGACATGCTAGAGTGGTGGCATTGCCCATGGACAAGTGTCCCTAGGTGGGTGACACCTTGCTTTGCTCTACTTTAGTTTCTCCTCCATCCCCTTCTATATATGTGTTTCCTTTCCCTTGCTAAGGATCCCTTTAGTTCCTTAGTCTCCCTCTTCCTTGGTGCACAACACACTCTCTTCTCTTGCAAGCTTGGTGGTCGATCCTTCTTCGAGTCTCCTTCTTCATCTAGTGGTGGCCGAACCCTAGAGTGCCTTGCTCTCCTTCTTCCTTGGTGGTGCTTGGAGCTAGGAGCTTGAAGCTTGCTTAAGGCGGGTTACATAACTCCTGACCCTAACTACACTACCTTCTTTTATGTTCTTATATGTTGCTAGTTAGTTCCTTCCTTAATTTGTTCTTGTTGGTCGAACCTTGTGTTCTAGGGTTTCCTGGTGAGAAATACTCCTTTCTCTCCTTGGTCCAGAGGAGTGAGCTTGAGTTCTAGCAGCATAGGTAATACCCCTCTCTTGTTTAAGTTGAGAGGTGAGCTTGTGTTCTAGTTGCTTGAGCAACACCCTCCTCTCACCATGGACTTGAAAGGTGAGCTTTGTGGTAGATGTGGACCTTGGTTGTGGTTGAACCTTGTGTTTCCCGATTGATGTTAAGAGATGTACAAGACCCCTCTCTCGTTTAAATTGAGAGGTGAGCCATCTTCTTGACTCTTTAGGGTTTTGGTGCCCTTGAGCTTGTGGTTGGTGGTGACCCTATCGGGGTGCATCTTGCCCGATATGGTGTTGTTGGTGGTGCTGCCCGATGTCCTTTCCTTAGTCTAACCTTGGACGACATGTTGTGTTTGTGATGGGCGATACACCTTGGTCCTTGACCCTTTGTGTGTCGGGCGTCCCTCTAAGATGAATGCTCTGCCCAATACTCTTACCCTTGTGTCTGTGATTGGCGTCACCCGTAGTTGGGTATCCTGCCCGACACGCCTAGCTCAGTTGATTGCTTGGTGTTTTCATCACCTTTGAACGATGAGACGTTGCAATCTGGACCTGCATTACCTTGGGTGCCGGCCGATACGCTTAGTCCAAGGTAGTAACCTAGTACACAATGCGTCGTCGCCCGATACCTCTTAGGTTGAGCTGCACGTTGCATAGGGATGCCCCATTGCACCTGATGAATGACATGCCTATAAGCTTAGTTGCCCGGTAGGCCTTGTGGCCGTTATCCCTGATACACATCACAACGTTGCATGGTACACCCTTGCTGTTAGGCTTGGCCGTTATGTGCTGGTATGAGTTGTGGGTTGGGTGATAGGGGAAGCACCCTACCCGATACAACCTTTTGTGAGGTTGCCCTACCCGATACCACCTCTGGTGAGGGTGGAGGGTGCTTTTCGTGAGGGCCATGTCCCTTATGGAAACAAAATATGTTAGATGTTGTTCTTGCTATCACGTTTAGTCCTGATGGTGACCTCTGAGATGCTTGATGGTAATCATTATGGTAGAGCTTATCTGTGTAACTTAATTTGACCATACATATGTATGTGATCATCTTGATATTATGTATAATGATGAGGAAATGGTAAGCATATATGATGCTTTGCATAATGATATGACCTATGTCTAAGGTCATAAGTTGAGGCATGATTGATAAAGCATATAAGAATCAATGTCACCCTATGTTGATAATATGAACTTCTAATCTATTCATGATGATTATGTATACTAACCATGCAGGTCTCATACAGATGCATAGCCTGGTAAAGGGCTATGAGGTATATATGTTGAGTAACTCTACTGTGATGGTTACTCTTGATAATGTGATAATTTGTATCATGTATTTGACTAAAGTTCTTGGGATTGCTATCCCATGTTGATGATGTAAGCCTTGAGAGGCAGTGGCACTATGCGATAAGGGATTGAGATCCCATGGCAATGTGATGATCCTTGAGATGGATTGAGATGATTGGAAAGAGGCCAAGTGATAACATGTAAAGTTGGATCCTTGTGATGGATCAGGATGATGTTGATTACAATAAAAGCATAATGTTGAGTTTCATGATGTTTATTCTTGTTATAGTTTACATGTTATATAACTTGGTTGAATCTTGCAATCCATATAAAAGATACTAATTAATCACAATGGAATATATCATGTAGTTGTCTTGGCCATAGATCCATCATCGTCAGGAGCTGGTGATGGTGAAACGGGTTCTCCTGCATGTTAACTCGGAGTGCATATTGTTGAGTATGTGAGGTTTCTCCTAGCCTAAAGTGAGGAGGTAAGAGTGCAACTTCGGTTGTAGACTCCAGGGTGGGGATTCAGGCCCGTAGCCCAAGTATGTGAAGAGCATGGTGAATAGGCCCATGGCTCAGGATATGTGATATGGGAGCATGAATGCGTTCATGGCTCAGAGCACGGTGAATAGGCCCGTGGCTCAGTTTCACTAGCGTGGATACCTGTACCGAGGAGGGCTAGGTAGAGGGTAGCCTGACCCTGTGGCTGAGGCCACTTAAGCACGAGATTGCGGTCCTAATTTGGTTCTCGTGCACTGACCACAAGGTGGGAGGTCGTGGAGTCTGGCTCTTCCATTGACCTTGTATGGCACCGGCTCCAGGTTTCGCAGCCGTCGGTTGGATTTGAGCGGTACGACTCACTTCCTCAGGGCATAATAATACGTAATCCAGCCGAATAGTATTTACTACATAAGGCAAAACACGAAACATTGGTTGAGGATTTGCTTATGTAGTTAATCTTGCAGTTACTTATACATTCCTTATATTATGAAGTAAGACCTTATAAATCCTATCTTGTTAATCATGTTCCATAAATAAGTACTTGGGTATACATCTTCTGTACTTCTGGTAAGCTTGATAGTATGAACAACTTTACTTTATAACTGCTCTTGTGATACTTCTTATCAGCTATCTGTTGTTGTTGCTTTATCTTTCGAATGTTTTCTAGTTTCGGCGGGGAGTTATGTTTCTCGTTGGGACTGTGTGTCTCACCCCACTGGTTTATACCCTTTTTTTTAGGTGTTCAAGCCAGACGTGGTGGTGGTCGCGGAGTTGCGACCGAGCAGCAAGACGAGCAGTAGAAGGCAAGAGATGGATATGCTATTGTTTTGGATGTTTTGTAGTAGAGTCTTAGAGTCATCCCAATACTCTCAGGTCCTTGGAGGTGTTTTGACGTTGTTTCACGATGTATAGCTGTTGATGTTTTGTATATCCTGTTGTTGGCCGGGTGTGGACCTTTATGTATGTATAAACAGGTGATGAACTCATGTGATGACAGGACAGCTGTTCCTCTAAGCTGTGGGCACATATCAGATCTTGTAGTGGTGTATATATAACATGTTTCCTTGCAAGATGAAGACTTATATGTAATGGTTTCTCAGTTTATCTGCTTTCCGCATTCAGTTTTAATTAACCCGTGTTTTTGGTAATATATGGTCTATGGTGATTTCCACACGTTTTCACGTAACATCTCACTGTCTGTGTGATAGTGGATGTGTTGCCACAAGTTTTGGTATCAGAGCTCTAGGTTCACTGAGTCTATAGGGATTTAGGACTAGGTTGTGTCTGTTCTTGTGAGTTTTGCAGATTTTCTTATAATCACCTTCTGCCCTCAGCGGAAGAAAAGCCAAGATGTCTGGAAACCATGAAGAACATGCTTCCGAGCATAGCGATGTTGCATCAGTTGATGGAGCTATAGGGCAGGCACACAAAGATCGGGTGCCTGAGGTCCCCCAACCTGACCCAGCCATTCTTAAACACCCTGCCTATCAATAGCTTATGGGGCAGATGATGGCTATGATGAATCACATGGTTGAGCGATTTCCAGTGCCTCTGCCGAGAGCACAGGCTCCCCATGGTGAAACATCGGATATTGGGAAGACCTTTGAGCGGCTTCACCGAGTCAGAGCTTCAGATTATGCTAGAACGGCTGATCCAACGGATGCAGATCTGTGGCTGACAAATCTTGAGAAGGCTTTCCGGATCCTCGACATCCCCGAAGCAGACAAAGTAAAGCATGCTATCTACCTTCTGAAGGGTAGTGATGGTCACTGGTGGACCATCGAGGAAGAGAAGCGACCTGGTGAGGTGATCGGTTGGGAGGTTTTCCGGCGTGAGTTCGTCAACAAATACTTTCCGAAGACGTATTTGGATGAGAAGATCAGCCAGTTTGAGCACTTGCGCCAGGGAGCGATGAACATCACCGAGTATGAAGCCAAGTTCATGGACCTGTTGAGGTTTTGTCCTCACATGGCAACGACAGATGACGAGCGAATCAGACTTTTCGAGAAAGGTCTAAGTGCTGAGCTGACGACACCTACTTCTGCGTTGGAGAAACGAGAGCGGTTTGCTACATTTGTGGAATCTGTCCGGAGGATCGAACGGTCAGTAAGGGAGAAAAGAGAATCTATGTCTAAGAAGAGGCATGCTCAGTCACAGGGGTAGAGGTTTGGTGGCTTCAAGAAGCCAAGGTTTTCAGCACCTTCAGTGATGAGAGGTTCCAGTATACCGTCGCAGTGGTCTCTGAATAAGGGAAGAGGATATGTTTCTTCCCCATCAAAGGCACATAGTACAGCTTCAGTGGCAGTGTCAGGGCCATTTAAGCCACAGTTCGAAGATAGGGTATGCCATCTGTGTGGTCAGACCGGGCATTTCAAGTTAAACTTCCCGAGTAGGGATGTTGAAGTGACACAACAGCCGATGCAGAATCATCAAGGGTCAGATAGATAGTAGCCCAGTGGTAGTAGATGGTGAGGACGCGGTCAAGCATTGCAAGCGGGATCGTCTGCTCCAGGAAGCATATGACGGGGACAGCAAGCAACAACTTGATTCAATGCTATGAGTCAGCCGGAGGCGATAGTCAACCCGCGAGTGGTGACAGGTCAGATGGAGTTATTTCATTCTAATATGTCTACTTCTTGCTTTATATCTGTTCTAGTTGACCCGGGTGCTACACACTCTTTTATCACCTATAGTATGCTTGAGAACTGTCGTTTACCTGTTAGCTGTAAGAAAGATAGCTTGTTGTTAGAAACCCCTCTTGATGGTTCCTCGATGCTTCGATAAGAGTGTCCATCTTGTGTCTTATCTTTTTCGGGACACAGTATACAAGTGAATATTATACCACTTGATATGCATGGTTTCGATGTTATCCTTGGGATGGATACCTTAGAGAAGTATAGAGTTGTTTTGGACTGTGGATCCAAGCAAGATGTGTTTGATGATGCGGGAGAAAAGTGGATCTTCCAGGGAGATAGGAAGATTCTTCCAACATGTCTGGTATTAGCAACGGTGGAAGAGAAATTTCTACGACAAGGATGTGAGGCATTCGTAGCACATGTTGTGGATACCATTGTGGATATTGTTGTGTCTACCAAGGCAAAAGGTCCTAGCCTTGAAGAGGTGTCAGTTGTTTGAGAGTTTGCCGATGTGTTTCCTAATGAGTTCCCTAGTGTTCCTCCACCCTGAGAGATTGACTTCGAGATCAATCTGGTTCCAGGAACACAACCAGTTGCACATACGCCATATAGGATGGCTCCGGTAGAGATGGAAGAGCTTAAGAAGCAGTTGCAAGAGTTGTTGGAGAAAGGTTTCATCCAACCGAGTACATCGCCTTGGGGTGCTCCAGTGTTGTTCATCAAGAACAAGGACAGGTCGATGCGATTACGTATAGATTACCGACAATTGAACAAGGTCACGATCAAGAATAAGTACCCGTTACCGAGGATAGATGATCTATTCAATCAGTTGCGTGGTGCTACAGTGTTTTCGAAGATCGATCTACGGTCTGGATATCATCAGTTGACGATTAAGGCGGATGACATACCAAAGTCAGCTTTTAGGACAAGGTATGGTCATTTTGAGTTCGTGGTTATACCGTTTGGGCTAACCAATGCACCTGCTGCTTTCATGGATTTGATGAACAGAGTGTTCCGTCCGTTCCTAGATCAGTTTGTTGTAGTCTTCATAGATGACATCTTGATCTATAGCCGGGACAGGCAAGAACATGAGTGACATCTTCGTCTAGCATTGACTCTTCTTCGCCAACATCAGTTGTATGCTAAGTTCAGTAAGTGTGAGTTCTGGTTGGAAGAAGTGACTTTCTTGGGTCATGTGATATCTGTAGAAGGATTCAAAGTAGATCCGAAGAAGGTGGAATCCATTGCAGATTGGGAGAAGCCTAAGACACCGATAGAAGTTCATAGTTTCCTGGGTTTAGCAGGATACTACCGAAGATTTATCAAGGACTTCAGTGCGATTGCGTTGCCGATGACGAAGTTGACTAGAAAAGATGTACCTTTTGTCTGGGATGATCATTGTCAGTGAGCTTTCCAAAGTTTGAAGGAAAAGCTGACCAGTGCCCCAGTGCTAGTACTGCCAGAGCCTGGAAAGGGCTATGTTGTTTTCTGTGATGCTTCCAAGAAAGGTTTACGTTGTGTGCTGATGCAGGAAGATCGTGTGGTTTCTTTTGCTTCACGACAGCTTAAGAAACACGAGGAGAACTATCTAACTCCTGATTTGGAATTGGCAGCTGTGGTTCATGCATTAAGGATTTGGAGACACTATCTTTATGGGGAAGTGTGTCAGATCTTTATGGATCATAAGAATCTAAAGTACATCTTTTCGCAACATGAGTTGAACATGTGATAGCGTCAATGGATAGATTTAATCAGTGATTACGACTGCACCATCAAGTATCATCCTGGTAAGGTGAATGTGGTAGATGATGTGCTTAGCCAAAAGTCTTCCTCTCTTTCTTCAAAGAAGGCACAATTGAGTTCCCTGGTATGCCATAGACAGGATATGTTTGTTTCCTTGCGGCAGATGAATGTGTAGATGGAAGTTTCCTTGTTAGATGGACTTTTAGCGCAGATGCAAGTCAAGCCTACGCTGAGGCAACAAATCAAAGATGCACAACAGTCAGAAAATGTAGTACAGTTGATCAGAGCAGAGTTTGGCAGCGAAAAGCGTGATGGGTTCCATGAGTCCGAGGATGGACTAGTTTGCTATCGTAATAGGATGGTAGTCCCCGATGCTGATGATCTGAGGAAGTTAGTGCTCGAGGAAGCACACACGTCGATGTATGCTATGCATCCAGGAGTCACCAAGATGTTTCATAGTATGAAGGACTTGTATTGGTGGCCCGGCTTGAAGAAAGATGTATTCGAGTTTGTGGCTAGGAGTGTGGTTTGTCAATAAGTCAAGGTTGAGCATCAAAAGCCAGCAGGTACATTGCAACCGCTGCCAATACCGCAATGGAAATGGGATCATATAACCATGGATTTCGTAGTTGGTCTACCCATGACAACTAGGAATCATGATTACATTTGGGTGATAGTGGACAGATTGACGAAGTCTGACCATTTCATACCTGTAAAGACAATGTATACAACTGAGAAACTCGCTCGAGTATATGTGGATGAGATTGTGCGTTTGCACAGTGTGCCAGCAACGATAGTTTCTGACAGAGGTACTCAATTCACGAGTCGTTTCTGGGAACAGTTGCACAAAGCATTGGGAACACAGTTAAGGTTCAGTACCACCTTCCACCCGTAGACAGATGGACAGTCTGAAAGGACTATTCATACCTTGGAGGATCTTCTTCGAGCTTGTGTTCTACAATTCCTAGGCAGTTGGGATGTACATCTCAGTTTGATAGAGTTTGCTTACAACAATAGTTATCAGCGGAGCATTGACATGGCTCCTTATGAGGCCTTATATGGAAGGAAGTGCATATCTCCTTTGTGTTGGTATGAGTCTGGTGAATATCAACTTTTGGGTCCTGAGTTAGTGCAACAGATGACAGAAAAGATCAAAGTGATACAACAACAGTTGAAAGCGGCACAGGACAAGCAGAAGTCTTATGCAGACAATCACCGACGACCTTTGGAGTTCCAGGTAGGAGACAAAGTGTATCTTAAAGTCTCGCCATGGAAAGGTGTGCTAAGGTTTGGCTGGAAGGGTAAGTTAGCACCCAAGTATATGGGGCCATACCCAGTCATAGCACGTATGGGCAAGGTAGCTTACGAGTTGGAGCTACCGCCAGAGTTGCATAGGTTACATCCAGTGTTCCATGTCAGTATGCTGAAGAAAAGTCATCCGGATTCGGGTACAGTGATACAACCAGTTGAAGTTGAGCTTGATGAAGATGTGACCTACGAGGAAGGTTCTATGGCGATCCTTGATAGAAGAGTTAAGAAGCTGAAGAGGAAGGACCTGGTTCTTGTGAAGGTTCTTTGGCATCATCGTGGTGTTGAGGAAGCCACGTGGGATCTTGAGGAAGAGATGAGGAGGAAGTATCCCTCGCTTTTCCCTTCGGATTTTGGGGACAAAATCCTTTTTGTAGGGGGTTAGTTTGTAAGTACCCTGACCTCCGTTTAGAGCTTACCCTGTTTGTTTTGCTTAACCCTGATGCTTTGTTGCTTGCTAATCACCTATGGTGGTGATTAGGGCTTGTTGGTGCTTTGTTGAGAGCTGGAGGTGCTACTTGCAATTAACCCAAGTCTACGGTTTGTGGGCAAGTTTTGAGGTGTTCCGCCCTCTCCTTGCTTCCTCTAGTGTTGAGAGGAAGGTTTGGGCCCATTGCTTGAGTTCCTTTGGGCTTGGTTGAGCTTGTTGGGCCTTGTTGAGTGTTACCTTTGCTTCTTTATGCCTTGTGTTGGGCAAGTGCTTGCTTGTGTCGACCTAGTGTGTCGCCCAGGGTTTGTGTCGCCCTGGTGGTGTGTCGCCCAGAGTTGTGTCGGCCATGGAGTGGGTGTGTCGGCCATGGAGTGGGGGTGTGTCACCCATGGACCTTTGACCATCTTTGACCTCGTTTGTGTCACCATTAGTGGACACTTGGTGCTTGATGCTTGCATGTAGCAATGGCCTTAGACATGTGTTTAGGACATGCTAGAGTGGTGGCATTGCCCATGGACAAGTGTCCCTAGGTGGGCGACACCTTGCTTTGCTCTACTTTGGTTTCTCCTCCATCCCCTTCTATATATGTGTTTCCTTTCCCTTTCTAAGGATCCCTTTAGTTCCTTAGTCTCCCTCTTCCTTGGTGCACGTCACACTCTCTTCGCTTGCAAGCTTGGTGGCCGATCCTTCTTGGAGTCTCCTTCTTCCTCTAGTGGTGGTCGAACCCTAGAGTGCCTTGCTATCCTTCTTCCTTGGTGGTGCTTGGAGCTAGGAGCTTGAAGCTTGCATAAGGCGGGTTACATAACTCCTAACCCTAACTACACTACCTTCTTTTATGTTCTTATATGTTGCTAGTTAGTTCCTTGCTTAAGTTGTTCTTGTTGGCCGAACCTTGTGTTCTAGGGTTTCCTGGTGAGCAATACTCCTTTCTCTCCTTAGTCTAGAGGAGTGAGCTTGAGTTCTAGCAGCATAGGCAATACCCCTCTCTTATTTAAGTTGAGAGGTGAGCTTGTGTTCTAGTTTCTTGAGAAACACCCTCCTCTCACCATGGACTTGAAAGGTGAGGTTTGTGGTAGATGTGGACCTTGGTTGTGGTTGAACCTTGTGTTTCCCGATTGATGTTAAGAGATGTACAAGACCCCTCTCTCATTTAAGTTGAGAGGTGAGCCATCTTCTTGACTCTTTAGGGTTTTGATGCCCTTGAGCTTGAGGTTGGTGGTGACCCTGTCGGGGTGCATCTTGCCCGATATGGTGTTGTTGGTGGTGCTGCCCAGTGTCCTTTCCTTGGTCTAACCTTGGATGACATGTTGTGTTTGTGATGGGCGATACACCTTGGTCCTTGACCCTTTGTGTGTCGGGTGTCCCTCTAAGATGAATGCTCTGCCCGATACTCTTACCCTTGTGTCTGTGATGGGCGTCACCCCTAGTTGGGTATTCTTCCCGACACGCCTAGCTCAGTTGGTTGCTTGGTGTTGTCATCACCTTTGAATGATGAGGCTTTGCAATCTGGACCTGCATTACCTTGGGTGCCGGCCGATACATTAGTCCAAGGTAGTAACCTAGTGCACAACGCGTCGTCGCCCGATACCTCTCAGGTTGAGCTGCATGTTGCATAGGGACGCCCTGTTGCACCTGATGAACGACACGCCTATAAGCTTGGTTGCCCGGCAGGCCTTGTGGCCGTTATCCCTGATACACATCACAACATTGCACGGTACACCCTTGCTATTAGGCTTGGCCGTTATGTGCTGGTATGAGTTGTAGATTGGGCGATAGGGGAAGCACCCTGCCCAATACAACCTTTTGTGAGGATGCCCTTCTCGATACCACCTTTGGTGAGGGTGGCGGGTGCTTTTAGTGAGGGTCCTGTCCCTTATGAAAAAAAAATATGTTTGATGTTGTTCTTGCTATCACGTTTAGTCCTGATGGTGACCTCTGAGATGCTTGATCATAATCGTTATGGTAGAACTTATACATGTAACTTAATATGACCTTACATATGTATGTGATCATCTTTATATTATGTATAATGATGAGAAAATGGTAAGCATATAAGATGCTTTGCATAATGATATGACCTATGTCTAAGGTCATAAGTTGAGGCATGATTGATAAAGCATATAAGCATCAATGTCACCCTATGTTGATAATATGAACTTCTAAGCTATTCATGATAATTATGTATACTAACCATGCAGGTCTCATACATATGCATAGCCAGGTAAAGGGCTATGAGGTATATATGTTGAGTAACTCTGCTGTGATGGTTACTCTTGATAATGAGATAATATGTATGATGTATTTGACTAAAGTGCTTGGGATTGCTATCCCATGTTGATGATGTAAGCCTTGAGAGGCAGTGGCACTATGCGATAAGGGATTGAGATCCCATGGCAATGTGATGATCCTTGAGATGGATCTAGATGATTGGCAAGACGCCAAGTGATAACATGTAATGTTGGATCCTTGTGATGGATCAGGATGATGTTGATTACAATAAAAGCATAATGTTGAGTTTCATGATGTTTATTCTTGTTATAGTTTACATGTTATATAACTTGGTTGAATCTTGCAATCCATATAAAAGATACTAATTAATCATAGTGGAATATATCATGTAGTTGTCCTGGCCATAGATCCATCATTGTCAAGAGCTGGTGATGGTGAAACAGGTTCTCCTGCGGGTTAACTTGGAGCACATATTATTGAGTATGCGAGGTTTCTCCTAGCATAAAGTGAGGAGGTAAGAGTGCAACTTCAGTTGTAGACTCCAGGGTGCGGATTCAGGCCCGTAGCCCAAGTATGTGAAGAGCATGGTGAACAGGCCCGTGGCTCAGGATATGTGATATGGGAGCATGAATGCGTTCATGGCTCAGAGCACGGTGAACAGGCCCGTGGCTCAGTTTCACTAGTGATGATACCTGTATCGAGGCGAGCTAGGTAGAGGGTAGCCTGACCCTGTGGCTGAGGCAACTTAAGCATGATACTGCGGTCCTGCTTTGGTTCTCGTACACTGACCATGAGGTGGGAGGTCATGGAGTCCGTCTCTTCCATTGACCTTATATGGCACCGGCTCCGGGTTTCGCAGCCTTCGGTTGGATTTGAGCGGTACGACTCACTTCCTCAGGGAATAATAATACGTAATCTAGCCGAATAGTATTTACTGCTTAAGGCAAAACACGAAACATTGGTTGAGGCCTTGCTTATGTAGTTAATCTTGTAGTTACTTATACATTCCTTATATTATGAAGTAAGACCTTATAAATCCTATCTTGTTAATCATTTTCCATAAAGAAGTACTTGGGTATACATCTTCCGTACTTCTGGAAAGCTTGATAGTATGAACAACTTTACTTTATAACTGCTCTTGTGATACTTCTTATCAGCTATCTACTGTTGTTGCTTTATCTTTCGAAGGTTTTCTAGTTTCAGCGGGGAGTTATGTTTCTCACTGGGACTGTGTGTCTCACCGTGCTGGTTTATACCATTTTTTTAGGTGTTCAAGCCAGACGTGGTGGTGGTCGCGGAGTTGCGTCCGAGCAGCAAGACGAGCAGTAGAAGGCAAGAGATGGATATGCTACTGTTTTGGATGTTTTGTAGTAGAGTCTTAGAGTCATCCCTGTACTCTCAGGTCCTTGGAGGTGTTTTGATGTTGTTTCACGATGTATAGCTGTTGATGTTTTGTATATCCTGCTGTTGGCCGGGTGTGGACCTTTATGTATGTATAAACAGGTGATGAACTCATGTGATGACAGGACAACTGTTCCTCTAAGCTATGGGCACGTTTCAGATCTTATAGTGGTGTATATATAACATGTTTCCTTGCAGGATGAGGACTTATATGTAATGGTTTCTCGGTTTATCCGCTTTCCGCATTCAGTTTTAATTAACCCGTATTTTTGGTAATCTGTGGTTTATGGTGATTTCCGCACATTTTCGCGTAACACCTCGCTATCTGTGTGATAGTGAGATGTGTTTCCATAGGGGTATTTCCCAAGGACTCACTATCGTACATCTTTGGATAAAAGGATCCTAAGCTCATCTATCAACAACAAAGTGAGAGAGGGGTATTGCTTACAATCCATCAACCAAAGCACAACCTATCGGGGAAGACTATATATCGGGTAAGCACCATATCAGGTGGGTCATCTTCAACCTCAAGACACCCTTCACCAACTTTCACAAGGAAAACAAGATAAGGACCGTAATAAAATGTGACCATTTCCATTAGAATAGATCTCAAGTTCCACATACACAACTATCATAGAGAAGGGTATCGATTTAAAGACAAGAATCAATGTATGCACATATGGAGAGTGAACATAATGAAGATGGTTAAGAGTTATGTAACCCACCTTAAGAGGATCTCCATGAAAGGTATCAAGCTTCCTAGTCCAAGCATCAAACCCACGCTCCTCACCATGAATATCATCCATCCCAGGCTCCAAACTTGCCTTCGGATCCATCATCATCGCCTCAAGAAACAAAAGACGAAGAAGAAGAAGCCATGGTTATGCTTAGCTCAAGAAGAAGTAAAGAGGTAGAGAACCACAGCCTTGCCTACTCTCATCAAGGGCCCATCCATGTCCGAGAGGGGAGGAAGGAGGTGAAGAAGAAATAACAAGGAAAAGCTAGTAAAGAAGCATGACTCTCCGAGGTTGGATCCTGAGCAAGAAATCTCCATGGGCAAGGAACTCGGCCTCCCATGCTCCATGGGGGTTTCCTTAAGCTCCCAAGATCGTCTCATATAGGAAGGGGAAATAGGTGGCCGAAAATGATCACTTGGGTCAGGAGGAAGGGAGTTATATACACCAAGGAAGAGAGAAGTAGCAAAGGAAAGGTGTCATAACCACATAAACTTAGATGCCACTTGCTCATGATCTTAATTCCACTTGTTGTCACCCAAGCTCCAAATGCATGGCCTGATGATACACTCTAGGTATTGTATCATGCAGCTAGGCACCCTTCATGGGAAAAACACCCCCTAAACCGATACATACTCCAAGCTCTACCCGATACACTAAAGGACAAGATAGCACATGTGACATATAAGGCATAAAAACTATATAGAGATGTCACTCCTTAACTATCATCCAAACAAGGTGACACAACTTCCATCCACATCCTAGATGATGCCAAACAGAAGGGAGGAGACTCTAGATCTGATTAATTGCAAATTGGCCTTTCAATTTGGGTAATTTGCAATTTACACAAAAACTATCACATAAAGCACAAGCATCATTCGACCAAGCTCAAACTTGGAGCATAGGCCGTCCTCAAGGCACCCCACACTCATTCTCTTTCCAATGATGCTAGAGAACTAAAGGCATGCTCTACATGTGACACATTGTAATATAACCCCTTTCTTTGGGTAAATTGCACTTTGATCCAAAACAAGCAAACATTGCTCAAACAACATCCAAACGGGACCAAACTGGAAACATAAGTTTGTCACATGATATCAAAACTGCTTGATGGATTGGATTAAGGTTCTAAGCAACTTTCTTAAGCAAAGAAAATAGGATTAGCCCAAAACATGGGTCTGGGTCCTTACAAGTCATAAACCCCTAACAAGGATTTCGTCCCCGAAATCTCAAGAAAAAATAAGATGGGTGTTACTCATGCATCACATCATACAACTCCACAAACGCTCCTAGGTGTTATAGATCTATGACCAACGTACTTTCTCTTCTTCTAGAGCCAACACATGGTTTCCTCTACGGGTCACAGGCTCAGCCCTCCATCTCATCATCCTTTTTCAGATAACACTCTTTCTATACTAAAACATCACATGCAACTTGTATCACTTAGGTATCAGTTCCTTTACTGATATATCGCCTTCCTTGTTATGCTTCTGTTGTGCTACTCTGATCTTACAATCTCAACACTTAAGCTTCACATAACTTGTATCACTATCCTTCTTCTATATACATTCCAATTGTTCCTTCTCCTTCCATTAAGGATGTCTCTAATCCAAGGGAGATCTATCTCAGAAGGGATTGTCATAAGATAAACACATGCATACACATAAAAAAACTCATAAAGCACTTCACTATGTCTTGCTTAAGATGTAACATAAAGGAGCTATCGAGTAACCAAGGAACTAAACATCTTGATTATCAATAATAGAGCAGGATACACCACATCATCTTGGATGCAAGGCTGCCACAACTTCATATTGGTTCCCAAGGGCACAACATGTGTCATCACAGTTGTAACATGTATGCATTATTCTCAACTAGTTTGGATAGGGATTACAAACCTTGTTCATCTGTCTCTAACTGATGCACATCCTGCCTAGACCTTTCTTTACTTGAGATTATGCTAGGAGTATTCCAAGGAATCAGGCTTAACTTGATGAACTTTTCCCAAGATGATCTTATCGTGGTTCTTTTCCTTGGGTGCACACCTTCCGATGGCATGTTTATGTGGAGCATAAAGCCCTAACATGTAATAGCCATACTATAAGCCCTTATCCAGTTTGAACCAAAGCCAACTTCTCCATTTGAGACCACTTAACACCTTTCCAAGGATATCCGTTCCCAGGGTTATCTCAATCCTTGATATGTCAAGTGGAAAGAGATTCGCTTGACTTTCATGTCCAAGAAAAGAAAGGATACGAGAAGGATATACTTCATCCAACACAACCAGGTCATCCAACAAGGTGCTCGACAATAGGCTATCTCTCTCCTGACTAATAAGAAGGAAACATCTGCCAAACATACTACAAGAGTTAAAAAGAGGGGGGGTACACCATATACCAGATCAACTGGGGCAGTTAAGAGGGAAGAAGAAGACAAAGTGGAAAGGAGTGACTCTATCTGACATGCCAGCACACATTGTTCTGGCCAACTCATGTCACAAGATCTAACTGTTGCCTTCTTCTTTCTAGTCAAACCATCTGGTCCTCACTTGCTTATCCTCATCATCATTCCTCTGGGATGCTGAACTACTGCCTCAAGGGTCACCACATAGGTCCAGACTCCAAAACAAGCTTCAAGCTTATGGGTTCCAGGTCAAGGATGATCTAACAAGATAGTTCACCACCATACCTTCATGATCCAGTTATCTTGACTCTTAATTCCCCCTTACCAGAAGACATGTTCTCACCTTCTCATATTCTTGGATTCCTTACTTTGGTATCCATATCTTGAGCCAAAACATATCACTTTCGCTATCACATCCATAATCTACCATCATCACCAGATCAAAATGTGTCAGGAGGATCCTACTGTTGTCATTTATCACAGGCATCTCCATCTTGGAACTAAAGTCCAAGATCAACTGATACTTTTCAATGTATCCAACCAGAGATCGCTCCAAAAGCATACATATCAAGTGACACAAGGTCAACTTGACTGTCATTCCCTCAGAAGGAAGGAACACAAGGGAACAAACTCCTCCTATCACCCCATCAGCATCTATGGTTTTATACCAAGGGGAGGAAATTATCACTTTCTTTGATCTTTACATGAGTTTTCAACTATTTATGCATCATTAAACTTTGTTCCATTTGGTTTTATCTTGCTTCTTCTTGGTTTCCTTGCAATCAACACAGGAATCATCAAGACAATTGTGTGTTATTACTCTTTTTCTCTTGTTGTCATTTCATCATATTCATGATTATTTCCAAATTGTACCCTGCTTCCACTTTCTTTTTGTGAAAAAGAGCGTTACTCTTAACATATTCTTTATTGAATAGGGATCATCTCCCTTGTTCCCTTCTACTTATCATGAATTTTACACTTTATACTTTCCCTTTTTTTTTCTTACGTTCATTGGTTGGTCTGAGATTATCTCCAGTTCCATATTATTTACTCATCACTTGTTCTTCTCTTTCTTCCTACCTTATCTTTGCTTTTAGGCATTTTCTTCATCTTGTGTAAGTTTTATACTTTAACTCACCTTGTTATCACATGTTAATCTATCTTGTACTAGATGTATCTCTTGAGATTATGGTTCCAAGAACTTATCTCGCCGCATTCTTATATGGATTTGGGTTTCATATAACCTCTACTTCCCCTTTTTATTACCAAGCATCCAAGTATTAAGGGGTTATGGTGCATTCATTTACCTCTTTTATAACATGATGAAGGTATTAGTGTCACATTTCCAGATTTGTTATGCTCTTTAGATTTCTGCACAATGACTACTTGATCAGAGTAATCAAGGAGGAAACAATCTAATGCTCCATACTTACCTTTTTCTTCAATATTTGAATAGTTGGCCAGGGCATCAAGTACTGAGATTAGGTAGTATGCACCATATTTTATTTCACAGTCCAACCTTAGACACCATTCTAATCCTACTCCTAGTGTCCCTGTAGACTCAGCGAACCTAGACCTTTGATACCAACCACTTGAAACATCCAAACTCGAACAAAACATGATTACATACTAACCAGCGGATTACCAAAAATCATGAGAAATTAAAATTGATTTACAACAAGCACCATAAGATGAGACATGTTGCATCTGAGCCAACACTTTCTTTTCATAACATATTTTCAAGGTGCTACAACATAATTTCCCATCATTTTGCTACATGAAACAACTGTTCCACATGCTGATTTATTACATCAAGGTACAGAAGCCAAAAACCACATATCGATCATCTTATTAGAAACATCGAAAAACTCTTCCAAAGACCTGAGTGTACAGGGACGACACATAGGACTGTACTGCTAGACACTATCTATTCCAATGGTACGAAACCTCTACATATCATCTCAACCACATGATCTTCATCTCACCAGGCACGTCCACCTAAAAATGTTATTTAACCAGCGGGGTGAGACACAAAGTCCCAGTGAGAAACATAACCCCCTACCAACTTTGTTATTGTCACAGATAACTGAGCAGATGGATCAATTTAAATGATAGGTAATAACTAGCCAGTTATGCAAGAAGGAATATGAAGAACATGTATATGAAAAACTTATACAAAGATAATAGAAGAACATTACAAGGCCTCATCCAATGTTTCATATTTTCCTTAAGAAAAGATACTATACGGCTTGATTACGAATTATTATGCCCTGTGGAAGTGAGCCATACCGCTCAAATCCAACCTTCAGTTGCGAAACCCAAAGCTGATGCCATACAAGGTCAATGGAAGAGTCGGAATCCACGACCTCTACCTTCAAGGTCAGTGCACGAGAACCAAAGCAGGACCACAGTCTCTTGCTTAAGTGACCTCAATCACAGGGTTAGATCTGCATGCTACCATTTCTCTAGCCCACCTTGGTACATGTTACAACGCTAGTATATCTTGAGCCACAGGTCTGTTCACCGTGCTCCTGAGCCATGAACGCATTCGTGCTCTATCACACTGAGCCATGGGCCTGTTCACCATGCTCTATCACACTGAGCCATGGGCATGTTCACCATGCTCTTATACACATGTTGCGTCTACAACCGTAGTTGCACTCTAATCCTTCTTTTTTCGGCTAGCAGAAACCCTGCATATTCAATAATATGCACTCCGGGTTAAGCCGTAGGAGAAACCATTTCACCATCACCAACTCCTGATGATGATGGATCTATGGCCATGGAAAAATACATGAAATTTCATCTATATTTAGTTAATGCATTTTAAGTGGATTTTTGGGGCAACCAAGTTGTATTAAACAACCATATATAAAATGTAAACAACATTAAATTCCATTATCTTGTGTCACATTATTACTGTTATTCTAAATGCCCTCAACAATCATCATATTTCCATGGGATATCAATCCCTCAGTTCATCACATAGTGTTATTGCCTCTCAAGGCTTCATCATCGTGGGATATCAATCCCTCATATCATAATTCCACTGCCTCTCAAGGCTTCATCATCATACATCATCCTGGGATAACAATCCCTCATATCACAACTAGATGATAACACCTCAATCAGGCACTGAGCCTTTATCAGGTCACCAGACCTTTCTCATCATATGGTGATACATGTTATCTTATCAACAAGGCACATCATAATTACTAATATATTGCGCATATACCAAATGCTACACAAAGCACATGATCATATAATCAGCATAACTCTTACATGGATATGAATTCAACTGATAATACCTGCATGGTTAGGGAGCATAGAAAAAGAGATAACTGGATCACCACATACAAATATTTAAAGGACATATCATGTCATTAAGATTAAGGTTTATAGGTTTGGAACAATCATCATTTATTATGATCACATGAAGCATAATCTAATAGATGGTGTATTAAACAATACACAATATTGTTACCATACCATGGGTATCCACCATACCCTATATCTCATGTCATCATGCACGCCATTCTTAAGGAATCATCTTTAGTGATCGTACAACCATGATCTACCATCGAGCATCATCAAAAGTTCACCTACCATCAACCATAGGTAACCACCATACTAATGTTCACAACCTATTCGTCATGTATTATCATCATGATTAAAGATATGGGTTCAAGGTAGCAAGATAACATACTATCATATAAGGCTAAAGATAACTTTTTAGGTGTATTGGGTAAGGACACAACCCTTCACTAGAGGTGTCGCCTACCCTCACCAAAACCTGGCAATGACCAACGAACCCTTACTAAAGAGTGTTGGGTAGGGTACGAACCCTCACCCAATCATATCAAGTAGAGCACAATCCTTCAACAAAAGGGATATCGGGCACCAAAAACCCTAAGCACCATGCCTCCAGGCATATCGTACAAGAACACCTCCAAAGGCCATATCGCCCAGACATACCTAAGGCCATAACTATCAAGAGACCACTTTCTAAGATATCAAACAAATCATGGATCTAAGCATGTCAGATTCCATGTTCAACCAACACATCTCACTTCCTCTTGGGTTAGGCAACCTCACAACTGTGTCGGCCAAGGACCTCATAGCACTGAAACCACCAAGGATCTCTATAGGTCATCCCTACCAGGTTTGACTTCCTTCTTGCCCCATCTATGTTCACCTATATCAACAAGATATAGGTGTAACAACCTCTACCCTACTTGGTTCACCCAAGCCTCACTAGTCCTTGTGTTACTCATGACCCCATGTCGTCCAAACTCTCAACTTGTATCACCCCAGGTCTACCGCCTAGGCTTAGACTGTATTTACCAATCATTCATCCTTATAGTATCACCAAAGTCATCAGATACATACAGACTTATATCAGGTTAGGGTCGATGATATCGGGCAGCATATCAAGGGACCATCCATAACGCCCAACCTCACATCTTTGTCATCCATGGAGCACTATCTTGGGCAACACACCATGACGCCTAAGAGATCATCACAACAAGAGAACCTCTATCGGTCAACTAGAGTTAGGGAAACCCTATCGCCCAAGACTCCATGTCACCCAAGATGCCATGTCGCCCAAGATGACATGTCGGGCAACTAGGGTTAAAGCATCCACATCGGCCAAGACACTATATTGTCCAAGCTAAGGTTTGGGTTTCATATCGACCAACTATCATATCGCCCATCATCATATCGGCCAAGAGCTAGAGCTCACCTCACAACTCAAGGAAGGAGGGGTGTTGCTCAAAACTCAAACTTAAAGCATGTCTACTCATGTCGCCCAAGGTATCCAAGAGGGTATATCATCCAAGCTAGGGTTAAGGAGACCCTATCGGCCAAACTAACATTTTGCCCAACCATATAGAGCATAGGCTCACCTCTCAACAACCAAGTGAGAGAGGGGTCTTACCCAATGACTCACCATCATAAATCTTTGGATAAAAGGATCCTAAGCTCACCTCTCAATGGCAATGTGAGAGAGGGGTATTTCTCACAATCCATCAACTAAAGCACAACCTATCAGGCAAGACTCTATATCGGGTAAGGCCCCATATCGAGTAAGCACCATATCAGGTGGGTCATCTTCAACCTCAAGACACCCTTCACCAACTTGCACAAGGAAAACAGGATAAGAACAGTAACAAAACATGACCATTTCCATTAGAATAGATCTCAAGTTCCACATACACAACTATCATACAAAAGGGTATCGATTTAAAGACAAGAATTAATGTATGCACGTATGGAGAGTGAACACAATAAAGATGGTTAAGAGTTATGTAACCCGCCTTAAGAGGATCTCCATGAAAGGCATCAAGCTTCCTGGTCCAAGCATCAAACCCACATTCCTCACTGTGAAGATCATCCATCCCAGGCTCAAAACTTGCCTTCGGCTCCATCATCGTCACCTCAAGAAATAAAATATGAAGAAGAAGAAGAAGCCATGGTTATGCTTAGCTCAAGAAGAAGTAAAGAGGGAGAGAACCACGTCCTTGCCTACTCTCATCAAGGGTCCATCGATGGCTGAGAGGAGAAGAAATAAGGTGAAGAAGAAAGCACAAAGAAAAGCTAGTAAAGAAGCATGACTCACCAAGGTCGGACCTTGAGCAAGAAATCTCCATGGGTAAGGAACTCAGCCTCCCAAGCTCCATGGGGGTTTCCTTAAGCTCCCAAAGCTCCCAATCTCATCTCATACAGGAAGGGGAAAGAGGTAGCCAAAAAGGATCACTTATGTAAGGAGGAAGGGAGTTATAAACACCAAGGAAGAGAGAGGTAGCAAAGGAAAGGTGTCATAACCACATAAACTTAGATGCCACTTGCTCATGATCCTAACGCCACTTGTTGTCACGCAAGATCCACATCCATGGCCTGGAGATACACTCTAGGTAGTGTATCGTGCAGCTGGTCACTCTTCATGGGCAACACACCCCCTAAACTGATACATACTCCAAGCTCTACTCGATACACTAATGGACAAGATAGCACATGTGAGATGTGAGATATAAGGCATAAAAACTATATAGAGATGTCACTCCTTAACTATCATCCAAATAAGGCACCCCAACTTCCATCCATGTCCTAGATGATGCCAAAAAGAAGGGAGGAGACTCTAGAGCTGACAAATTGCATATTGGGCCTACAATTTGGGTAATTTGCAATTTACACCAAAACTAGCTCATAAAGCACAATCATCATCTGACCAAGCTCAAACTTGGAGCATAGGCCCTCCTCAAGGTGCCCCATAGCCTCATTATATTTCAAATGATGCTAGAGAATGAAAGACATTCTCTAAATGTGACATATTGCAATATAACCCCTTTCCTTGGGTAAATTGCACTTCGGTCCAAAACTAGCAAACATTGCTCAAACAACATACAAACGGGACCAAACTAGAAACATAAGTTTGTCACGTGATATCAAAACTTCTTGAGGGATTAGATTAAGGGTATAAGAACCTTTCTTAAGCAAAGCAAATATGGTTAGCCCAAAACATGGGTCAGGGTCCTTACAACAAGTGTCTTGTCAAACATATATCAAAACTTTATCTAATCCATTTGAGGTTCCCTGACCCATACTTGAGGGTAGTGTCATGCTCAGCTTCTTTGAGCTCACTCAACTCTATGACTATTTCAACAAGACAAACTTTATTTTCCCTCTTTTAGTCCAGGGTTCTCAGATTACCTCGTTGGCACTATTTGATTGCTTTATGAGCTCTAGCCACACAAGCACAAACCAAACTATCATGATGTGACCTTATCTTCCTAGGTCTCTACCCATAAAATACTATTTTCCAACTCTCTCTTATATACACATCCATTAGATTCCTATGAGGAACCACTAACAAAAGCTTGAGGCTTTACAAAAATTAACTCATTTACCTCCTGTAGGTTCTTGGGACTCTCTCCCCCTCACCCAGATGGTAGGTACACCTATTCATATCCACATTTGCCTATAACCAGCCTCTCTCTGACTCTAGGGTTTGGTCCCGCCTAGGTGTGATGTCCCCAGATTTTCTAAAACATAATCTAATGTGTCACGTACAAATTGAAACCTCACCTCAACGAGAATCCCAATTTGAGCACCACACACTAGGCTGAGAAGAAGAAAATCAAGGGAGTTAAAAGGAAACAACAGTAGCACATTGATAACACATTTAGCTTGTGATAGTCACTGTACATACGCCAACCAATCACTGTTCTTGTTGCTATTTCATCTCCATCTTCTCCATGTATTACTATCATTCCAACTTTCTTGGGCACCACATTGATGGGGCCAACCCAGTTGCTATCACTCATCAGGTAGATGATCCCAGCATCTCGCAACTTCATAACATCCTTCTTTACAACTTCCTTTAGCATTTGGTTTAGCTTTCTCTATGGTTGAGCTAAAGGCTTGGTTGTTTCTTTGAGACAAATTTTGTGCATGCATAGGGTTGGGTTGAGGCCTATGATGTCTTCTATAGAATACCCTATAGCCTTTCTATGTAGCCTGAGCTCCTTTAGCAACTTCTCCAGCTGGTCATCTGTTAAGTTGGCCTTAACGATCACTGGATTCCTCTCTTCCTTGTCTAATAATTCATACCTCAGACCCTCTGGGAGTGATTTAAATTATGGTTTTGGATTTGGTGCTTTTTTCTCCTCAGGTGTTAGCTTTAGAGAAGCATACTTTACGGTCTCGAATATCACTTCATCATCATTGAATTCCTCTTTTGGTTCATTCAGGTAGTCCAAGATCTCTACAACCTCACGGCCTTCCATTATAGGGTCCTGACTATTTAAAGCTCACATGAGGGGATCAACAATTACCTTGTCCTCTTGTACCTCTTCACAATATTGATTGTAGTTGTCCATGAAGTAGACTGATTCAGAGAGAGAAGGTCCCCTCATGGCGTCTTGTACCCAAAAATTTAGGTGATCATCCCCCAGTCGCAAGGTGATGACTCCTTCTGCTACATCTATTAAGGCTCTCCCTATTGTGAGGAAAGGCCTCTCAAATATCATTGGGCATTTAGAGTCTTCGACTGTGTCTATGACTACTATATCGCACAATATGAAGAACTTCCTGATCAGTATCGGGACATCTTCAGCTATTCCTACATGTCTTGTAAAGGTGTGATCGGCCAACTCGATCCTCATCCCCATCTTCACCATGTCTGTATTCCCAAGCCTTTGTGCTAGAGTCAAGGGTATTAGACTAATTCTCACTCTCAAATCGACTAACCCCTTTCTATCCACATTGTCTTCGTGGAAAAGGGTATATTGAATGCCCCGAGGTCCCTTTTCGTGGTTGGTAACTCAGCTTGAACAAAGTCACTTGACATTTTTGCCAATTGAACAGTCTTGATGTGATCTCCTCTCCTTCTCTTTGTGATCATGTCTTTTAATAATTTTTCATATGTTGGCATTTCTTCAATTGCATCGAGAAAGGGTACATACAAGTGTATCTTCTGTACGACTTCCATAAACTTTTCTTACCTCTTCTTCAAGTGTGCCTTGATCAATTTATAGGGTAAAGGAACTCTAGGGGTGTACGGGTTTTTCTTCTAAAGGACATCTCCTATAGGATCAGAGTTTGTTTCCTCTTCTTCCTTCTTATTTTCATGGTTCCCTTCTTCTCTACCACTTACAGCTTGTTCTTTCCCTTTTGATTCTTTTGTTTCTTTCTCATTCTCAGATTGTTGATTAATACAACTTCCTCCTTCTTTGGTGTTGTTAGCATTAGAATTTTTCCAACATTCCCCCAGTTCAGAGAGTGGCCATTTTTGCAATCTCAGTATTTGATGGGATCTTCCCCGAAGGGTTTTTCATGAGTTCTGCTAGTTGTGCAAGTTGTTGATCAATCTGCCTTTGATGAGTTTTAATTGAAGTTAGCATTTCTGAATTGGTGATAGAAATTTGAGAAAGTTGGTCATTCACTGAAGCTTGCCATTTTGCAAAGTCAAATAGTTGAGAAATCATGTCAGTTTGGTTGTTGTCCTCGGCTTGGCTCGGCCCGGGGCCTTGTCCTTGCCCTTGTCGACTCACATTTTTATTTTGAATTTCGTAGCTGCTATTGTTTGTCTAATAATTAGTAGTCTTAGTGTATTGAGTCGGTCCACCCTTCTTCTCGAATCGTGGAGGAGACTTAGACGAATTACTCAGTTGATAACATCCCATTTTATGAACTTTTTGCATATGTTCTATGCTTCTCCTAACATACCTTTTATAGACTTTTTGCACTTATTTTAGTACTTTTATCTAATATCTCAATTGCACACGTCTTCCGCCTTTGCAGGGTAATACCAAGACATGGTCACGGTTAGCACCCCGACCGCGGCTCATCGACCACTACCCCCATTGCAGTCGAAGCCCTCATAATCATCCCTACATCCCGCGACCATGGTGCTTCACTTACCTTTGATTGTGGCCTATGACTCGCACACCACGACTGCGATGGAAGCCTCGATCGAGCACTGTGGGATCCTCGACCGAGAACGAACCTCGACTGAGGTCAAGCCTCGACCGACCACAGAGGGAGCCTCAACCAAGATCCTACCACGACCATGGCTCAGATGGTTATGACTGCGCTTGTGAACACGGGTTTGTCATGCTCGGTAGTACCACCCTAAAGCTCATTAAAGAGTCACTAAGAATCCCTAGGAGACCTATGAGATCATCCCAGCAGTAGGGTTGGTTTCAGCACAATACGAGGAGTTTGTCACACTGCTTTGGGCCAACTGGCTCAGACTGTAGGGATTGTTTCTTGTTACATGGATGAACCTGACATAGAACGGGATCCTCATAAGTCATTAGAGTCTTTTCACTTTTGTTGCTTCTTAGGACCTAAATAAGTGGGAGATGTGTTGTTCCCAATTGGTCTACATGAAGACATCATATTGGCTCACTTCTCATCACCTGTATGATCACCTATGTGACAATTCTTTTATGTTTTATAATTATGATTCAAACCCTCATGAATATCGATAGGTTGCAGTGAATTTTCTTAACCTTGCATGGATGCTCCTTGGTCATACTTTAACAAGATTGTGCTCGATTGATGGGGGGTTCGTTCTAAAACAACATGGGTCAAGAGAATTGGTGTTTTAAATTATTTTTCTTAACCTTAGCATTTTATCACCAAGCTTAATTTGGATGTTATCTTTTTGTTATTTGAGAACATTCTTTCTTGAGGACAAGCAAAGGTTTAAGCTTTGGGTGGTTGATAACACCCAAATTCAGGCATTTATGCTAAGCATTTATTTATGGTTTTCTACCATTATATCCTTAATATGACCAAAATAACCCTAGATGTTTATCTTTTAGTAATTTATATCTTTTCATAGATAAAGTTGCTCAACTAGACAATTTTGGGAATTGTAGGCACCAAACCTGAAAAGACATCTATTCTCTAGGATTTCTCCCCAACACATGATTTTTACAGTAGTTACACTTCCATCCGTCACGACCGCGGTGGACTAAGCATCGCACCATGTGCACCAGCTTAGGAGACACCATGATCGAGAAAGAAGGATGTTGTGACCGTGGCCAACAAGGCAATGTCGCGGCCACGACCAAGAATACAATGCCATGACCTTGGCCAAGATGTTGTGTCGACCGAAACTCGACACGACCAGGCCCAACTCGACATGGTTGAGACAAGGCCACTGTCATGACCATGAGACATCAACCTCGAGCTCGACATGACCGCGACCGCGGCACATCGACTGCGACTGTGCCACATCAACCTCAACCACGACACGACCACAATTGTAACACAACCCCCTTCACTGTGGGGTCTGTCTTGACTGAGGTATCTACCTCGATTGTGGGGTCTTCCTCAACCATGACCCTGACACAACTGTGACCAGCCCGACACATTTGAGCTGAGAACAAGGTTGTGACCAAGGTAGGTGTCACGACCATCTTTTGACTTCTCCTATAAATACCCACCCCCCGTGACCTGGTGAGGGGTTCAGAGATTTGTCTAGTTCAATATTGTGGTTCCACACATTCTTAGTTCCCAGAGCCCCATGGGAGAGTTCTAAGGTCTGAAAAGGTTGAAGTACTCATCCTACATTTGTTTCTCCAGTTTACTTCCATCCACCGTCATTTTCCACCACCATTCACCCATATCCTACCATTCCCAACCATCTTCCACCTCCGTACACCCACCAAATTGTTGTTTGGGATGAAATCAAAGAGAAAGGAGGCCAAGGAGCCTAGAGGACCAAGGAGGATGACCCAAAGATGACATCCAGCCTATACAGAGGCTAAGGAGCGAGAGCCACCTCTCCTCTACGGGCTAAATCTCTTCTTCTTCTCCTTTCTTCTATTGTTCTCATTTATCCCTATACAAATGATGTTCTTCCATCTTTGTTCAGTGCCAACTATGCTTGTCCATAGCTAGTTGAGCTCCTGCTTGGCATGTAGCCCATTTTGGGCATGTTTATGTACTTTTACCTTAAGCAAACAAATTTATTTTAGATCTAGCACGTTCTATGTTCTCTCTTCCCTTTCTGATTATGAATGCTAGTTTGGTTGATCTCTTTCTTGCTTGAACTTATATTTCTACCTATATCAAGAGATATATTATAGAAATAGATAAGAGAAGGTAGTTTGGATCAAAATCTAAAAGAAGGACGGTTCAAGGTGATCTGTGCAGAACTGTAGACCTGGGCATGACCAGGCCTAGTCCGAAATGGTCAGGCCCACTACCAGGTTCCGCCCAGATCACACTTGTTCCTAACATCTCAGAATATCCTAGACCTAAGAGGGTATCTAGAATATTCTAGGGTGTTGATTTGTCATCCTCGAGAGAGGTTTCATATCATCGATAGGTTTTAGTCACAGTGCGTGAAAGCGAGTGGGACAACCCCACAGGAACATATACCACCATACGTACTATGTTTGGATGTAGTTTGTTTGCTGAGGTGTTCGAGGGTTGTCTACACCTGAGAATGGGTGCATAGACTTCCCAACTTGTGGTTACATAGCCAAGAACTCCTTCTCTCTGATTAGTAGAATCAGAAAGTATCTAGTTTGTTTTCTTTTCTTTGTTTTGTTCTACTGCGTCACTAACTTCTAGACTAGTTCTAGCTCCATGCTTTTATCGACCATCGAATTGGCTTATTTGACTTAAGAAGTGAGATCTTAAGCATCATAAATGTCCCCATGTCCCTATGTTCAACCCCATATATCTACTTCAACCCCGTAATAAGGTTGTGGGGGTCCTTGAAGGTCTAGATTATATTTTAAAGTTCGATTCCTTCTGAGTTCGCATCCTTTCAGACACATGATTCAGGTCGCAACACACATGCACATGAAAAATAAACAAACCATACAACACATGTTCACCATTCAACATATAACTATAAAATGAGTTATTACAACATTTGATATTACATATGGAATAGTAAACTTTACATATACATGTACAACCACTAAACAACAAGATCTTAGGACAACATGTCAACCATTACATCAGCTCTCCATACGACTCTCAACTATCATAGTCTTCAAGATCATATGTCCACAATCGAAAAAAAGGTTACATGTGGTACATGTCAGCCCAATATTCAAGAATATTATACTGAGTACTCCTACATGTCTTTTTATATACCTCTCATTACTAAGCCTGGAAATAAGATAAAACTAACACATGGAAATAACAAAATAAATATAAGGAAAAGCATATATTTGCACAAAGATATTCATTAACAAAAGAGAACACATAGTTTAAGCTCACTTTCCATTTTATGTGAAGTTGATCAACCACATGCACTATTCTGCCAAAAAGATTTAGTGCTCACACTTTCTAGTCTACCAAAGAGTTTTAGTACTTTCATACATGCACTATTCTACCAAAGAGATTTAGTGCTCACATGTACTATTCTGCCAAAGAGAATTAGTACTTTCCTCAATGCACTATTCTACCAAAGAGATTTAGTTCTATCATATAATGGAATAGATATATTATGTTTGATGCGTTCATAGAAATAAGTATGGAAAATCAAGCAACATATCATACAAGAACAAGAATTTCATCCAATATCATATGCCAAGTATTATACTACACATATAATGCAACCACACTAAATAGTAGGCCAAGTAAGAGGTAAGGTGGTACCTTGATCAAGATATCCTAATCATTACATTCTTGATATCATTATATGCTTGTTTAAACTTGATTAAGACAAGATCATGTATTGCCATCAGATTCTCAACATAACCCTAGTTATGACTTATTTTAGGGTTTTTCTTAGCTCATTAAGCTATTCCCATCATTATTTCTTGTCTTATTCTTCTTTTTATCTTGGGTTGATGTTATTGATGTTGTATTCCATATTATAGTCAATTGTATGACCTTTAGTTTCCATATCATTGTATGTGCATATTAACCCTAGGTTATGTACACTAATCCAATTACAGTTTCAAACTATAAATTATGAGTCATTATCATATAACATGAATTATGTGCATGATATTGATATGTTAGTTTCACATTGTGTTTCATATACTATTATGAATATATTCTGGAGTTTTCAAGATTATTGATCATATTTGTAATTACTGCATATTAATAAGGGTTATCCGCCCTAATTAGCCCTATGGAGAAAATTTAATGATTTCATGCATCAACATCATAATCACTAACTTTAAAAGGATTATACACATGAAATGGATTTACTAAAATATTATCATAATTTAAGGCTTTTGTTTAATATTTATTATCTAGGATATAAGTATTTAACAACTTACATGATATCACTAAGATTAGCGCACCAAAATACTAAATAATGCTTTCATTGTGTTCTAATCATTTTTTCGAGAATTTTGGTACCTTATTTGTATTTTTTTGATAACCGAGATAATTTCTATGAATTATCGAAGATCTGAGCATTTCTGAGGTAATTACCTCTTTTGGCTAATCTGAGACCGCCACGTGTCTAATGAAGGTCGAGGATCCGTGGTTGAGTTGGTCAGTTATCACTGGTTTGGTTCGGTTTTGTGCCTGGTCTATCATACTAGGCTTTCTGATTCAAGGCTGGTTTGGGTGAATGGACCAGGGTTTACCTATCTGGACCACCTGCTCATTTTTTGTTTCTTGCATTCAGCACAATGCCCGCAAAAGGAGGTCTGGGAATAGAAGTCACCGCCTCTATCTTCATCTCCGTTAAGTGATTGGAAGCTATTCCTTCCTTCTCGTCACCGATTGGTTTTACCATGATCTACGACCATCCCCTATTTGTGTATGTGGTCTCTCAGAATAGCTGACGGTGGCTCCTTCTTCCTCCTCTATTTCCTCATCGGATTTAGGAGTGGTCACAGCTGCGTAGAAGAGGCTAAACTGCATTTTACCATGAAAATCCAACATGAAGGTTCTAGGAGCACCTCCAAGTATCTAGAAACTCGATCATGCCTCCTGTAGATGGTGTGATACACTCCTCACACATCCCCGAGCTCCATCTTCAACTGGCAAGAAGGTCCTCCTCATCCACCATAAAAATTGCCATGAAGATCTACAGGGGCGGCTGGGTTGGACTCCCCTGACCTCGCTCTTCTGTCCCATTTTTGATATTTTGGACCCCCTGTAAGACACTTTGGATTGCCTTTCTACGCTCAACCTCGCCTCATTCTCCATCTACCCTCAGTAGTGGAGACAAAAGGGAAAATTGGGAGCTTGATCTCTCTATCTACTAAACCAAATCTTATGGCTAGAGGGTCTATGGTCTCTTTTTAATGAATGAGAACAAATGTTCGGTCCTTTTCATACATAACCCCTCATTCTCTGGGATGGGATCATGGGTTAGTTGTGATTTTCAAATAGCTCCACTACCTTGCTCTAACCGCAAGGTAGGAGATGACTGCAGGCCATCCGATCTAATAGATCTAAGGGTAGTAGAAGGCCCACATAGTCAATCCAGATCTCACTCTCCTTACTATCTATGTGACACTAATTAAAATCAGGACTTAGGTCAACAAAGCATCAAAATGCACATTATTTCATTATATTCAAACTTTAATAACTTCCTCTAGTGTCCTCCAATAGCCACCAAAATTTAACCACAGTCTTGTATCAACATAAGAAACATTCTATTCAAATTTTTTGACAAAGCTCAACTATTTGACTTATCAATTAAATACTTAAAAAGGGAATAACTTAAGGATCTTAATCATGATGTCAACACCAATTAACATCCATATTTTTTCAAAGCACTTATAACACCCAAAATAACTCAATATGCAAGAATTCACCTATGCCCTTTAGTATTGAGGGATTCCCAAATATTTCTCCATCACATCGTACACACCTTAAAAGAAATTTCATCCTCTAAATTATTCCAAAATCCAGTCCATCACATCATATACATCTTTAAAGTAATTTCGCCCTCGAAATTAAGCCATACTCATACACCAGGAGAAAAACCAAATGGTCTCAATTTGCATGTACGAATCCATTTTAAGTGTAACATGTCCACCAACAAAAGCTCCATAACTATATCAAAACCACTACTAGGTGGTTTTAAAACATCTAGGGAAAACCACTCACCATATAACAATTTCACCATGTTGAGCTTATGTCATATTTCCAATTAGGATTTTGGTACTCATTTCACCCAAGCGTAAGATTCAAACAATATATTATACATGAAATATTTCACATTTTAGGATTTACATCCTCATTTTCTCCAAAAATTAGGTTCTAACATTATGTACTCATTTTGGGAAGATTTTTTTATAATTAACTCAATTTTATCCATATAGATCATAACAAGGTGCCATCATCATTATATTATGTTATTTGTTACCACATATTCAACATATTCAATAAGCACTAATATTAAAACCACTTGATATATATCATTAATATGGTATTACTTCACTTTCTAATATTAGGTTACAACTTTTCTTAGTGATTTATTCACATGATTAACCAACCATATTATATCATCACTATTTATGTAACATGTGTCTTTAGTGTCGTGCCATTTTACTTTCTCATACTAGGTTGTAAACTCTATTAGAGATTCATCATGAGCTTAGATGACTATTCATATTATCATCATTATTCATGTATATGGTTAACCATTTATACATTGATATCTATTAAACCATCTCTAGGTTTTCCAATGTGTCATATCTATATATCACATTTCAAGATAAGATCACATTCTTACACATATTATATCATGGTTAGACTAACAAACTTATACAAGTGGCTTGTCAAACATATATCAAAACTTTATCTAGTCCAATTGAGGTTCTCCTGACCAATATCATGAGGGTAGTGCCATACTCAGGGTCTCTAAACCAACTTAACTCGATGAGTATCTCATATGCATATACTTTACCTTTTGACTCTTAGTCTAGGGTTCTCAGATTACCTCATTGGAACTAGTGATAGCCTTACAAGATCTAGCCACATATGCACAAACCAAAAAAATTCTATGACATTCTCTTCATAGGTATCTACCCATGAAACATGCCTACCCAAAACTCTCTCCATATATTTGTAACTACTAGATTTCTATAAGGTACCATCAACCTGAGCTTGAGTCTTCATAGAAACTAGCACATAGTTACCTCCTCCAGGGTCTTGGTACTCTCTCCCTCACCCAGATGGTAGGTTCTCACATTTTCTTATTCACATATGCATACATAACCATCCTCTCTCTGACTCTTGGGTTTGGTCCTCGCAAGGACATTTAGGGTTCAAGAAGACTATAGGAATCATGCATAGAGAAACTCAAATCAATCACTCATGAGTATTCTAGTTTTGGACATATCATATCACATATCTCTCATCATTCTCATATCTTGGAGTTTAGGTTCTCTGAACTTCTCCCAATGGGTCTCACCCTCTCTGGAGTTAACCCTAAAATAGGTCCTAACACTAGAGATCCTCCTTCATAAAAGAGATTGAGGTTCTTATTGATTCACAACCTTGTCTCATCTTAGCTTATCTTAACTTATAATATCACACAAACTTACATAATCAAAACTTATCTCCAATCCTCAAACCTAAACTTAGGTCCTCAAATACAACATATATCATCATAAATCAACTTATATTACTATATCAAACTTAGATCACAACATCTAAAGTCATATTATCTATTCCACCTATCACATATTGTAACAAGGCTTCAGACATCTAATATAGAACTACTCTCTCTTCTAGAATCATGTCATTTACTTTCATACAAGGCATCAGAGAAAATTATCAAGGTTTGTTCCGATTGGAATCAAAAACCAAATCTAGAAAATGAGTGTCCCACACATAGTAGAGAGTACAGTTCCATGAAAACTAGTAAAAAGGGTGAGAACAAAGTGTAGACTAGTGTAGCTACTCCAGACAACGAGAGACATATGTCTAGGGTTTCTCTTCCCTTGATGCACATCATTTCCAAATCATGCAACATCCCATACCATTGCACTATAAGGAAAGAACGACATCTAAGGACCTACTATACAACAAGCACCAATCTAGACCTAGTTCTCAGACATCTAGGTGCTAACCTAGAGGCTAAGTTAGATCAAGTTTCTATAAGACAACTAATCTAACCTTAAAGATGTTCTAGTTCAAGGTTTTCTTTAGTTTGATTTGCACAACGAGCAAATATCAGGCTTTGTATTTGTTCATGCTCTGATACCACCTATGATGTCCCCAAATTTTCTAAAACTTAATCTAATGTGTGTCGTCCAAATTGAAACGTCATTACAATAAGAATCCCAATTTGAGCACGACACACTAGGCTAAGAATAAGAAAATCAAGGGAGTCAGGTGTAAACAATAGTATAACATACACATGAACAATAAAGAAATTGTAAAACACATGTTCACCATTCCACATATAATTATAAAATGAATTGTTACAACATTTGATATTACATATTGAATTGTAAACTTTATATATAAATGTACTACCACTAAACAACAAGATCATAAGACAATAGGTCCACCTGTACATCAGCTCGCCATACGACTCTCAACTATCATAGTCTTCAAGATCATATGTACACAACCTAAACAAAAGATTACATGTGGTACACATCTGCACAATATTCAAGAATAATGTAGTGAGTACTTCTACGTGTCTTTTTATATACCTCTCATTACTAAGCTTGGAAATAAGATAAAACTAATACTTGGCAGTAACAAAAGAAATATAAGGAAAATTGTATATTTTCACAAAGATATTCATTAACAAAAGAGAACACATATTTTAATCTCACTTTCTATTATATGTAAAGTTGATCAACAACATGCACTAGTCTACCAAAGAGATTTAGTGCTCACACATACTAGTCTGCCAAAGTTTTGTACTTTCATAAATGCACTATTCTACCAAAGAGATTTAGTGCTCACATGTACTATTCTACCAAAGAGATTTAGTACTTTCCTCAATGCACTATAATACCAAAGAGATTTAGTGTATCATATAATGGAATAGATATATTATGTTTAATGTGTTCATAGCAATAAATATGGAAAAACAAGAAACATATCATACAAGAACAATCATTTCATCCAATATCATATGGTAAGTATTCTACTACACATATAATGCAACCATAATAAATAGTAGGCCAAGTAAGAGGTAAGGGTGTACATTGATCAAAATATCCTAATCATCACATTTTTGATATCACTATATGCTTGTTTAAACCTGATTAAGATAGGATCATTTACTACCATGAAATTCTCATCATAACCCTGGTTATGATTCATTTTAGGGTTTTGCTTAGCTCATTAAGCTATTCCCATCATTAGTTCTTGTCTTATTCTTCTTGTTATCTGGGGTTGATGTTACTAGTGTTTTATTCCAAATTATAGTCAATTGTATGACCCTTAGTTTCCATATCATTGTATGTACATATTAACCCTAGGTTATATATGCTAATCCAATTAGGGTTTCAAACTATAAATTATGAGTCATTATCATATAACATGAATTATGTGCATGATATTGATATGTTAGTTTCACATTGTGTTTGATATACTGTTATGAATATATTCTGGAGTTTCTAAGTTTCATTGAGCATATTTCTAATAAGTGCATATTCATTAGGGTTATCAACCCTATTTAGCCATATGGAGAAAATTACATGATTTGGTGCATCAACATCATAATCACTAAACTTAAAATGATTATAAACATGAAAATGGATTTAATGAAATATTATCATAATTTTAGGCCTTTGTTTGATATTTATTATCCATGTGATAAGCATTTAACAACTTACATGATATCACTAAGATTTGTGCATAGAAATCTTGATATTATGCGTTCACTATGTTCATATCATTTTTCTAAGAATTTTGGTACTTTATTTGTATTATTCTGATAACCGAGTTAATTTCTATGAATTATTGAAGATCTGAGCATTTCTGAGATAATTACCTCTTTTGGCCAATTCGAGTCTGCCATGTGTCTAATGAAGGTTGTGGCTCCGTGGTTGAGCCGGATGGTTCTCACTATTTTGGCTCCATTTTGCACCTGGTCGATCGGACTAGGCTTTCTGATTCAAGGCTGGTTTGGGTGACTAGACCGGGGTTTACCTATTTTGATTGCCCACTCACTTTCTATCTCTTACGTTCAATGCAACGCCCGTGTGAGAAGGACTGGGAACAGAAGCCACCATCTCTAGCTTTATCTCTGGCCAGCGATTGGCAACTAGTCCTTCCTCCTCATCACCAATTGGTTTTACCACGATCTTTGGCCATCCCCTATCTATGCATGTGGTCTCTCAAAATAGCATATGGTGGCTCCTTCCTCCTCCTCTATGTCCTTGCCGACTCCAGGAGTGATCACAACTGCGTAGAAGAGGCAAAAGTGCATTATGCCAAAAACATCCAACATGAAGGTTCCAAGAGAACCTCCAGGCATTTGGAAACTTGATCATGCCTCCCATAGACAGTGTGATGCACTCTTCATACATCCCTGAGCTCCATCTTCTCCTGGAAGTAAAGTGATCCTCATCCACCATCAAAACTGCCATGAAGGTCTACATAGACAACTGGGTTGCACTCCCCTGACCTTAGTCTTCCTTCCCATTTTTGATATCATGGACCCCCCCTACAAGACACTTTGGATTGCCTTTATAGGCTCAACCCCACCTCATTCTCTGTCTTCCCTCAGTAGTGGAGACGAGAGGGAAAACTGGGAGGTTGATCTCTCTATCTACTAAACCAAATATTATGGCTAGAGGGTCTATTGTTTCCTTTTGATGAAATGAGAACAACTGTTCGATCTGTTTCATGCAAAACCCCTCATTCTCTGGCACAGGATCGTGGGTTAGTTGTTATTTTCAAATAGCTCCACTACAGTACTCAAACAACAAGGTAGGAGATGACTGTAGGCCATCCAATCTAATAGATCAAAGGGCGATAGAATGCCCATGTATTCAATCTAGATCTCACTCTCCTTATACTAGCAACGTGACTCTAATTAAAACCAGGACTTAAGTCTACAAAGCATTAAAATGCACATTATTTCATTATATTCAAACTTGAGTAACTTCCTCTAGGGTCCTCCAATAGGAACAAAAATTTAACCATAGTCTTATATCAACATAAGATACTTTCTATTCAAATTTGGTGACAAAAATCAACTATTTGACTTGTCAATTAAATACTCAAAAAGGGATAACTTAAGGATCTTAATCATGATATCAACACCAATTAGCATCCATATTTTGTCAAATCACATATAATTCCCAAAATAACTCAATATGCATGAATTCACCTATGTCCTTAAGTATTCAGAGATTCCAAAAGTCTACTCCATCACATCCTACACAATTATGCCAAAATCCAATCCATCACACTAGGACATCAAGGCTTCAACAACTCTATAAGAATCATGCATAAAGCAACTCAACACATTGACTCTAGAGTAGTCTAGTTTAGGACATATCACAACACATATCTATCATAATTCTCATATCTTGGTGTTTAGGTTCTCTGACCTTCTCCCTCTGGGTCTCACTCTCTCTAGAGTTAACCCTATAACTAGTCCTAACACTAGAGGTTCTCCTTTGTAAAAGAGCTTGAGGCTCATCCTAACTCACAACCTGATCTTATCTTATCTTGTCTTAATGAAGAAAAGCACACATACTTGCATTATTAAAACTTATCTCAAATATTCAAAACTGAACCGTAATCCTTCAAGACAACATTGACCATCATAAACCATCTTATATCATCTATATAAGACCTACATCATATCATTAAAACTAATTTCATATATCACATGTTCCAACAAGGCTCTAGACATCTAATCTAGAAATACTCTCTCTTCTAGACTGATGTCATTCAATTTCACTTAGGTTGCATGACCACCTCCTACTCATACATGTGTGGGGACACATTTTTGTAATACTTTCATATATAATAAAATATTATATAGTTTTTCTCTGATAAAACAAACGTCAGAGAAAACTATCGATGTTCAATCTGATTTGAATCAAAAACCAAATCCACAAAATGAGTGTTCCACACATAGCAGAGAGTTTAGTGTCATACCACCTAATGAAAAGGTTGAGAACAAGGTATACACTAGTGTATCTACCCTAGACAATGAGAACCATATGTCTAGAATTTCTCTTCCCTTGATGGACATCATTTTGAATAATGTAATGTACCATACCGCCACATCATAATGAAATAATGTCAACTTAGGACTTGCTATAAAACAAGCATGAGTCTAGACCTAGTTCTCAAACATCTAGGTGTTGACCTAGAGGCTAGGTCATATGTATCTCTATAAGATGACTAATCTAACTCTAAAGATTATAAATTTCAAGGTTTTCTTTAGTTTGAGTTGCATAATAAGAAAATGTCAGGCTTTGCTATTGTTCATCCTCTGATACCACCTGTGATGTCCCTAGATTTTTTAAAACTTAATCTAATGTGTGATGTCCAAATTGAAATCTCACCTCAGTGAGAATCTCAATTTAAAAACCCCACACTAGGCTCAGAAGAAGAAAATTTGAGGAAGTCAGAAGGAAACAATAGTAGCACATACACATGAATAAGAACAAAAGCATACGACACATGTTCACCATTCAACATATAATTACATAATGAATTATTACAACATTTGATATTACACATTGAACAATAAACTTTTACATACACATGCTACATCTATAATAGGATCTCAAGACTAAAGGTCCACATGTACATATGCTCGCCACACAACTCTCAACTATCCTGGTCTTCAAGAGCATATAAGCACATACCTAAAATAAAGATTACATGTGGTATACGTCAGTGCAATATTCAAGAATATTGTACTGAGTATGCCTACAAGTCTTTTAAATACCTATCCTTACTGAGACTTGGTAATAAGGTAAAACTAATACTTGGCAGTAACAAAGGGGAATATAAGCAAATCATATACTCAAAAGTGTTATTTATAAACAAAAGAGAACACATGTTTTAAGCTCATTTTCCATTATATCATCCATGCATTTTTCACCTGATTAAATAATGATTCATATCAACTACCAAATAGTTTGATATGTAAGGCCTTATGATCTACTACCAAATAGTTAGATCATTGTACAATGTGATCTGCTAATAAGGTGAATGATCACATTCCAGCACTTTTCTAACAAACAGAATTAGTGCTTTCATATAATGGAATAGATATTTTATGTTTCATGTGTTCATAACTATATGTATGGAAAATCAAGTAAAATAATATGCAAGAACAATCATTCCATCCAATATCATATGCCAAGTATTTGTACACACATATTACAACCATACTAAGTAGCAGGTCAAGTAAGAGGTAAGGGTGTACCTTGATCAAGATATACTAATCATCACATATTCATGAGTCATCTATACCCTTTATCAAACCCTGATAAAGATAAGATCATGTACTATACTAAGATTCTCCATTACTTTATACCTCATCTAAACACTAATTATGATTCATTAAGGTTTCACTTAGTCTTATGATATTCCCATCATTATTACTTGTCTTATCTTCTTGAATTAGGTTACTAGTCTTGGATTATAGGTTGACATATAGAATATGATTATTTGATTACATATAATTGTATGTACATATCAACCCTAGGTTACATTTATTAATTATCTTAGGGTTTTCTCATCATTTTAGGATCATTTAACATGTAACATGATTTATACACATAATTATGACCTTGTAATTTTATCAAGGGTTCCAGGTAGTGATATGAGCTCATACTAAAGTTTCCAAGATTGATAGAGTATAAATGTATTTATCGTATTTCATGTATGGTTATTAGACCTAATTAGCCATACTGGCACATTCTCATAATTTAGGCCATCATTTAATATTTATTATCCATTAAACAAGTCCAATACACCTAACACGATATCACTAAGATTTTAAGCATCAAACTATTGATATTATGGTTCCAACATTTTGATTCCTTATTTGTATTTTTCTGATAACTATGCTATTTTCTATGATTTATCAAAGATCTATGAATTTGTGAGGTGTTTACCTTTTCAGTCCCATAGGGTTTTGCCACATGTCCAGGGAGAGGCGCTTAGCTCTCTACATTTCCTTACTGTGGTCTAGCCAGTTTAGGTTGGTTCTCTCTTGTAGACCTAATCTAGCCTTCTCTCCACTTTGACGCAAGCCAGACTCCTTCTCGCATTCTCAATTCATGCAATCACCCATGTTTCCGCGTGGTATGTGTAGCTTCCATCGCACGGGTGACATTCGATGAGAAATCAGTAGTTTTCCACCATGCTTCCTCATCTCCTTCCACCTCCAATAGGTTCTTCGCCTCAAGATTGTCACAGTCAATTTCTTGGTTCGCCGCATGAGACTCCAGATCTTTTCTCCCTTCAAGCTCTTCGCTGCTTGCACTGGTTTGGTGGAGAAAAAGAGGCATAATGCCTCCGCTCCACTAAACGTCTGCCTAAATCTCCTAATAGCACCACCAGGTCTCCCTCATCTCAATTGAGGATCTAGAACTCGATGGGAAACCCACTGCATCCTTTCCTAAACTGGGTCTCCATCTCCACCAAGCTTGAGCTTAGTAGCCTACAAAACCTCCTATGGTTTACGATCAGACCATCAACTAGCTTCTCCAAACTATGGGGATCATTATCCCTTCTTAACTTCCCTAAAACTCCCCCTCTATCTCTATTCCCTCATTTTGGGTTGGACCTGCTCATTGTAATGGTAAAGCCACAAGGAAGGGGGACCTTGTTATCCTTCAATTTGAATCCAACTGATGCAAATGTGGCGTCGAGATTATTATCTCTACTAGATGAGATCAACTACTATTTTGTTTCTCCTTACACCCCACGTTCTTGAAAATAATGGTCAAGGAAGGCTTTGGCTTCCACTGCCCCACTTCCATCGTCTAACCACAAGGTGGGAGATGATGTGGTAGCCCTCAGATCTTTTCCAATGTCTAAGAACAACCCCTTCACTTAGAAAATCTATGGCACTAACTTTTCAAAGGCCTAAACCATTGGATTTGAGATCCAAGGTCAAAACATGACAATGCAGACCCAGCCCAAACCAAGGGCGTGTCACATAGGCTAAAGATTAGAACTTTGATACATAAATCATCCTTAATGCACATTATTTCACCAATTTACAACCTAAATTTCTCCTTCTAGGAACATCAAAATATTACCAAACTTTAACCATAGCTTTATCATAATTCAACCTTCATTCCACTAGAATTTTGTACCAAAATATCACTTCTTGAGAGTCAGTTAATTCACTAAAAGAGACATAAATCTTAGGAACACTAAAGATATAATTTATAACCTATGGACTCCAAACTTCATCAAAGCACCTGGGACTCTTAATACAAATCTAACATATGAATACACTTATGTCATTTTGTGTCCAAAGACTCCAAAAGTTCACTCTATCACATCCTACACACCTTAGAAGAAATTTCATCCTTGAAATTAAGCCAAAATTTAGTCTTTCACAACATCCACGCTTCTGAAAATGGCATTCCTCTCACTCAGAGTCCTACAATTTATTTTCTAAGCAACCTTCTATAGAGGCTACATGAGAATCTACTTGGTGACAATAGTCCAATCAAGTCACTCTGTAGTCACCAAACTTTTGAGAAAGCCATTTATCTAGGTTTAAATGAAGAAAATCTAGAGCTACAAGATGATGTTACCAGTCCAACTGACGTTGATCACATTTCTTGTAATGAAGATGATGGTAATTTTTCAGCCATTCTATCAAACATGGGCCCATGACTTCCAAATCCCATCTTCCCAGAACCACTAATACCTCTTCCACCTCAACTTCCTTGCAAAATGCATGATTTTGAATCATACTGCTAATAAGGGTTGCCAATTCTTCATATCTTCATCCTACATGCTATTATGAATGATGAACTAGTTGGAAAATGAATCATTGATAACAATAGGGTGTAGTCTCTTTCTAGGATTGTGTTAAGTCACATCTTTTGCAGCCAAGCTAGGATAAAAAAAAATCTTTTCACAGTTTTGTGCTACTAATTTATAAGGTGTGATTCCCAACGACAAAGAGTGGTCATTCTGCAACACCACACATTTTCTTGTTGATTTGATATTCAAAAATCATTTCAACATGCTAACATAGAAACACTCCTTGTCAAAATCAAGGAGTGGACTACACAAGTGATTCTTCTTCCTTTGCACTTCAAAAGATATTGGTTACTATGTATCGCGGATTTGGTTAAATTGCAAATTACCTTGTACACACTTATTGTATTGATCTACAAAGTGCACATATGTGATTTCATGATCCTGTAAAAAAAAGATTTCACACATCCCTATTCTTATACAATGTGATATTTTTCATCGTTGTCCTTACCACAAGCCTAACTAGACAAGCTATGTTATTGAGCCACTAGTCCACTAGTAAAACCCGAAGAAAGGCAATAGTGTTTTCATTGTACTTCGGGTCATTGAGGCTCTTAATCGTGAAATCTCTGTCGATAAACTAGGCCATAACCATTTCCACACAATACATGAATGTCATGCAATGAAAGTGATACATGATTACTGTTTCTTCCAAGATCTAGAACATTCAAAAAATCTATGAGATTTATACCCTTTAGTCCCTCAGACTTTCAAGGACCGTTTCAGAAAATTTGTTGTAAATAGATAGTAGAAGAAGCCCAAATGCCACCTTCCCCTCTCGATTCCCAACCACCAGGATTTATATCCGCTTCTTTATGAGATTGTGAGGTCATTGATATCTTCAACACGCTGGATCAACCGAAGCCATTTTCTGTCTATGGGCCAACAACATCCATTGATCCAAAGTTACTCATAATCTTCACCTAAGAACATCATATGATATTCTACACAAGTTGTGTTTTTCCTACAACCTTTTCAGTCTTAGATACTCACCTACTATATAAAATGCATCGAAAGCATTGTTGAAACATGTTCTAGGGGAATAATTCCTTTTTTACGTCAGCATGGAAATAATTGCACTTCTCAAGGCTCGACGAAATGGAATGTACCCCAGGTTTTCTATCATAGTCCACAACAGTGTCTTCTTTCAAATAATTGTGTCTTCTAAATTCTTCAATAGATGTACTCCATCTCAAAACTACATGTTGTTAATGAAGAATGCCATGAAGATAACCTCCATTGTTTGTGGCAATTATGCAATGATGCTTAGATATTTCTTTCTAATTTTCACACTTTGGGGACTGTGTGTTGTAAGTTAGGGGTTGGGTTATCTCATAATAGGTACCCATAATATCAAATGGTCTTCATTTTTTCCCATTAATCATTTTATGAATGATTTCATTTAATGTGTTTTCATCATCATTTTAAAATGTATTCATGTACAAAATGATGAAGATGAAGATGATCAAAAACTCCCTTTCCAAATAATTTAGTCCTTATTCTTCAAGCCTTTCTTACACAAATTGATTGCAAGGAGGCAGTAGTCAGAAAAATTCTGTAAATTTTCATTAATATGATGTTGCTTTTATATCTTTCTCTCAGAAAAATGTTACTTATTCCTCTAACTTGATTCTATCTTTAGAACATAACAAAATATTCTTGTAAGAATATCAACCAAAATAAACTCTAATTCAGTTGAAGGCACATTCTCATAAAAACAAGTTCTACCTTGTCCTCCATTCCATCTCCACATCATACAAAATCCCAAAAAGTGTGAGCAATCAAAGCAAAAAGTGAATAATTAAATCAAGGATTTGTTCCCTACTTTTAGTCAAAGGACATATCAAAATAGTGTATTGTTGTGATCATGAACACAAATATGTCACTTTTGATAAAACTCGAGACCAAATTATACACACCCCCATTTGCAATGGTGTTATTAAAGGTATAGAAAACGAGTACATGATACATAGGATGTTCATGTAGGGAAATATGGTGACAGAGTAGGCAGTGGAAACAAAAAATTAACTACCATATTCCCCTTTATAATAGTAGATCACATCAATAACTATATGATGGGAAGGATGGTTACAAGGATATACCTAGCCCTAGAGCAAGTCCAACGACAATCTCCTCGTTGTAGTGTGTGCCTTTCTTCAAATTGCATTCAAACAATGTATGTAGTAGCTCCTAGTTGATCACCACAGATGGAAGCTTGGCATTGTCCTCCTAGTGGGAAAAGATCCTCTCTTCTACAGTAGTCCACATGAACCACTATGAACTCTTGTTATTATAGAAGAACAAACAAAAAGGAGTTATCCCTTCTCTTTAGTGTACTAGCACCAACTTACTCTCCCACAGTTGTTCTCCCTTTCTATCCCTCCCTTTATCGGGTAGGACTTGCTCAGGTTCTCTCGATTACCACAAACATAGAAGAAAAAAATTGTCAGAGGTAATTGATAATATCTCCAAGAAGCTCCCAGTACCCTTTATTTATAGGAGGATTAGGTTCGGGTTCCTAGTCTAAGGGGGAGTGGAAGGGACTGGAATTTCACAAATTTTTGCATCCTATGAACGGTGAAATGATTGGTTCATAGGTTAACCAATTCATTGGCATGTGACCTAGTCAGTTCAACCCTTGAACCAGTCATTTCATCATGTTTCCAATTGTAATTGTATTGACAATTATAATTCAATTAATGCAAAACCTTGACATCACCAATCCTTGACCCAATCGAATTGAACCATGAACTGGGCGGTTCATCTCATGAACCGGTCATTTGATGACCTTGAGCCGATCGGTTCACTCAGTGAACCAGTTGGTTCATGTCGTGGTTCATCAAAATTCAACCAATGCAGTTTCCAATCAACCTGACACTCCAACTCAATAATTCAACACTTGAGTCGGTTGGTTCAGATGTTTAGTGAGTCAATTGTTGTTTAAATCAAATACCCAAACACTTTAGTAATCACGTTAAACATCATTCATGAATAAACTCCTATTCCAAGTGTATCATATGTGTGTGACCCTATAGGTTCCAAGTTAGTTGGCAGTGAATGTCCATAACTAGTTTATGACATTACAAGAAATGAGCAGTATCTAGAAACACACCATTTCTACCCATGAAAATGGAAAGTTGGAGAATGACTTCAACCTACAAAATTGTAATTGGTGTTACAATGTTTGTATAGTTCCTTTGTCACTGATATCCATATTGAAGTTGAGGCATGGAATAGTCATCCTCTTCAACATTCAATCTATGTTCCATGAACTAGAGAAAACTATTTGAGATATATGTAAGCTCAATATCACATTCTAACTCATATGTGCATGGCCACACATTTCTCAATCTCTCTAATCAAGTGGCCAGGTATCAAACTCCTATAGGAAGGACAAATCCCATCTACATCACTCACAGTCATCCCCATGTGGCATAGTGCATTCGATCTTCACCTTCATGGAAACCATTATTCAAGGTCACAGTAAATATGTCAAAGTATAGTGAACGACATGTGATGAGAATAGTGATTTCAGGTCTAAGAACCACAATCACCAACAACACTATGAGAGATGATTCTAACTACCATGTAATGGTTTCCATGTTTCATTCTCATGGTGGGTTTGTTTAATACATTGTTCTCAAACAAGTATCTATGTGTTTGGTTTCATATCAAATATCATGACTAAAGAGATTTTGTCATCAACCGACACACACTCTAGTCTTGTGTTATTTTTCTCAATTAACCTTCCACAATAACAACCGACTAGGGACATAATAAGAATTTATATACTCTTAACTTTTGTATGTTCTCATTGTTCAGGTCATCAACCTAAAGATTTACATCATTGAAATATCATTCTCAATGCCATTTATCATGTTACATCATTATCTCATAACTGAATAATACAGAATAAATCAGAATATTGCCTTTATTATTAATCAAATCCTTTTCAAGTTATGCCATTACAATCATCATATGATTGGATCTCTGGTAATACATACCAATAGACTCCCACTTGCACATAGAGCCAATCACCCATGAATATTATTTGAAGTGATCTAACATGACCATCATGCTTCTGCTATGAAAGTACTTTTATTAAGGGGACAACTACATTGTTCTCAGTTATTACTCTACAAATCTTCACATCTCCTCATTGTACAATTTCTCATATGAGATGGAACCTCCTTTGTATATGCTCGGAATGCTATTGTGATATGGGTTCCTTAGCTTGTGCAATAACTCCCTTGTTGCAACAATATATCTCAATTGCATCGATGATGCTTGGAACCACCCCAAGTTCAGAGATGGACTTTTTGATTCAGATCATCTCCTTTTCGACATTGGATGTTGCAATATACTCAACCTATGTTGTAGAATCCACAACTATCTCTTGCATAGAACTCTTGCAACGTACATATCTGTTGTAGAGGCAAAACACAAATCCTAATTGCAATTGATAAACATCTTGGTCAGTGTAGAAGCTTTCATTGGTGTAACCCTTTACCACCAACTCTTCCTCTCTTCCATATATTAGGAATAGATCCTTAGTTCTTCTCTAGTACTTAAGGATGTTCTTCACGACTGTCTAATGAGCATCACCTACATCTGACTGATATCTACTCATCATGCTCAAGGCAATTGAGACATCATAACAAGTACATAACATTGTATACTTGATGGATTCGATTGTAGATTCATATAAAGTCCTACTCATGTGTTCCCTTTCTTCACAAGAACTGGGGCATTATGCTCCAGAGATGGAAACTCCATGAGATGTGGGCAAGTTTCCTCCCTTTGAGTCCTCCATGTTGAACCTCTTTAAACATTTTGTCAATGTATGTGCTCAAACTTAGTCCAGGAAGCCTTTTGGATCTATCTTTATAGATTCATATTCCTAACATGTAGGATGCTTCTCCTAAGTCCTTCATAAAGAATGTATTTGCAAGCCAGGTCTTTACCATATGTAGTGTAGGGATGTCATTCCCTATATATAGTATGTCATCTATATACAATATATGTAATACAATCACACTCCCACTAACTTTCTAGTACACACAAGGTTCGACATCATTTTGACTAAAGCCAAACTATTTGACTATTTCGTCAAATGGAAGATTCCAGCTCCTAGATGCTTACTTTAATCCATGGATTGAACTTTGTAGCTTAAAAATTTATTAGCATCCTATTTGCATCATGTAGATATATAAAACCCTTAGGTTGTATCATGTACACATCCTCAAGAAGATTCATGTTACAGAATGCAATTTTAACATCCATATGCCAAATCTCATAGTCATGATAAGGTGCAATCGAAAGCATGATCCTGATGGACTTAACCATGGAAAATGGCAAAAAGGTTTCGTCATAGTGAACACCTTGAACTTGATTGTAACCCTTTGCAACCAATCTAACTTTATAAGGTTTGTATATTTCCATCAGTGTCAGTCTTCTTATTGAAGCTCCACTTACACCCTATGGGTTTTACCCCTTCAGGTGGATTCACGAAGGCCATACCTTATTGGTGTACATGGATTCCATCTCACATCTCATGGCCTTAAGCCATTTCTTAGATTATGGTCCCTTAGTATCTTCAAGATAGGTTGTTGTCTCATTATGTATGCCCAACTCACTGCATTCTTAAGTCACAAAACCAAAACTTTCAAGCTTAACGTGTGTCCTACTAGATCTATGAGATTCATGTATTACTTGAGGAATTTGATTCCACAATGAATTGTGATTCTCCTTGTTCCTCTTGTACATCTACTGGTTCAATGTTTTCTTGTTGGTCTTGGACCTCTTTAAGTTCTACTCTCCTCCCACTGATTCCTTTGGAAACAAATTCCTTTTCTAGGAATGCAACATCTCTAGCAACAAACACTTTGATGTTAGATAAGGAATAAAAGGGTTATACTCTATTTTCCTTAGGATAATTAACAAAACAAAATTTCTCTAATTAGGATCCAAGGTTTTTTATGGAAACTGCTTTCTCACATAAACTTCACATCCTCAAATTTCTATAAAAGACACATCAAAACACTTTCCATACCATATCTCATATGGTTTATTTTGAACCAATTTAGATGGTACACGGTTTAGCATAAAAATGGTGATTTCAAGAGCATAACCCCAGAAGTTATTCACAAGTTCAATTAAACTCATCATTAATCACACGATATCTAGAAATTTTTGATTCATTTTTCTGATACACCATTATGTTGAGGCGTTCCAAGTGGAGTTCATTGTGATACAACACCACAGTCTCGCAAAAGGTCCTCAAACTTTTGGCTTAAGTATTCTCCACCTCAATCAAAATGAAGTTCCTTAATACTTTTTCCAAGTTGGTTTTGCACATCACTCATGAAATCCTTGAACTTTTCAAGGGTTTTGATTTATCTTTTATCAAGTATACATAACCATACCTACTGAAGTCATAAATGAAGGTAATTAAGTATCGATACCCACCTCTAGAAGTTATTCTAAAAGGGTTGCATACATCAATATGTATGCGTCCTAATAGATCAATATCCCTTTCAATGTTATCGGTGAAAAGGGTCTTAGTCATCTTTCCCAATAAACAAGATTCACATGTCGCTATTTATTCAAAATCAAAATATTCGAAATAACTCTTTATGGAGTCTAGATATGTGATTCTCATTTATGTGACCTATACGACAATGCCAAAGATATGTTTTGTTTGAGTTATCTAGTTATAGTCTTTTTGTATATACGTTATAAACAAATGTCTTTAGGTCTAGCAAATAATATCCATAAGACATTTGGACACTGCCACAAAAGATCTCATATTTTGAAATAGAACACCGACCATTCTTAATATGAAATTCATTAACTCTATAGAAATGATGTCTATAGAAAATACAAAAATGATGTTTCTATTTGTAGCAGATACATAATAGTAGTTCATTAACTCTATTACAAGACATGCAAGAAGAGATGATTTGTAGGTTCCAACTAGAGTGGTAGAAACTTTTGTTCATTTGGCAACTTGCAATTAACGTATCTCTTTCTTAAAGGCCTACTTCTTTTCAGATCATGCATATCTAAGCATAGGTGAGATCCACATCCAGTACCTAGTACCCATGATGAAGTAGATAAATCTATCTTGATAATGTATCTGCCTGAAGTGGGGATATGTATCCCCATCTTCTTCTTATTGAATGCCTTCAAGTATAAAAGACAGGTTCCTCTTGTACTTTTCTTTCTCCTTATATTGAGTGTTAATGATCTAGATTTATGCTTAGCCTCATTAATCTTCATGGCCATGGTTTCATCCTCAGACTCCATTCCTATGATCATCATCACATATTTGTCCTTCTTCATTCTTTATTCGATATTATCAGCATGCCAAGAAAATATAACAATGGTCTTGCCATGTTATTCAAGTGGTAACACTCGATCAATGGCTATATGACTCAGGCAATGATTGCATAATCATATATATGGCCTACTCTTGGCTCAAAGTGAATTTCAATTCTTCTAGATGTTCCACATGTCCAATCATATTGAGCACATGGGTCTCTACTAGGCCTTCGTCTGTCATCTTACACTCAAATAACATGTTTGAGATATTGTACCTTTCATGCTTTGTATGAATATGTTCACACTCTTAAGATGTGTTACCACCTCAAGGATCCCCATATCCTCACAGTGATCATGCAACTCATACTTCATGCATCTTAGCATAAGGTGTTTTATATCCAAGGTATCATTGACATCCTTCCAATAAGCATCCACCTCATCCCTAGGCACATCAGGAGTAGGTATTTCTAGCACGGGTTTATCTAGGACATGGAGCTTATGCTCATCATTGAGAACCCTTATAAAAGTCTGAAACCAGTCGAAGAAATTTGTCCTGTTAAGTTTATCCTTCATAAGTTCTGATCACAACAATGATTTGATTGTCATTTGATTCTATAAGAGAAAATTTGCATTTAGTCAAAACACTTTTGATTTTATTTGATTTAAATATTATTTGACAATAATTAATTAGGCCTTTAAAATAATTATCTCTCCCACTATTTTATTTAATTTTATAGCCCTCCAATATCAATTCAATAGGCTGCAGCATACAACCTTCTAGTGAAATAGGATCCAAAACAATTAAATTATTGCCTAGCCAATGTTAGCGTCCATAATCAATTATTAATGTAGGCAACATTTTCCAATTGCATCTTATACAATTATTGCATAAATGATATGTACAACTCCTTGCCATAGCCATCTTCATGCTTCTAGGTTCTTAAGCCTCATTTAGGAGAATAATTTATAAATGTGGCATTCTTATACAGTAGAAGGTGTATCATAGTTAGTAGTTGGTGATAACAAATACCATTCTTTATAGATTTAGCAATTAAAGTTTGCATTGATGAAAGCCGCCAAAATCGGCAGGCTTCCTAATCACCACATTTTCATCAAAATGGGGCTCCCGAAACCTACTCTGATGTGGCACCACTACAACATGCCTTATTTAACTAAGTAGTTGAATTATCAGAAGTGCAAAATCTACATATTAAATTCCATTAGTCTAAAAGTTGGAATGCAAATGGCTCCTTAATCTCATTAAGATCACTTAATTAAGCCTGACCCAAAAGACAACACGATACTAGTGCACCCTGCTTAGAAGGCCCACATAAATACCATCACACTTCCATGAGATAGATGGCACACCACACTATGCATGTCGATGCTTATTCAATCAAGCTTTTCATGTGTGTTTCTCATGGAAAGCATATTAGACTTAATATCTTATTGATGGATTTGTTTTTATAAATACATATATATCCAATCACCACATATTATAATATGTATCATACACATGCTATATCCAAAAAACCTAATTGATGGTTATGGTTATTCTATTATAATTTCATAGATCCATAAGGAATTACCACCACCTAGGGTCTACATCTCATGTAGAAATCTCTTCTTCATGAAGATTTGTGCTTGCCAATCTGGGTTGATTTGTTCAACCCTTGAACTGATTGGCTCGCCTCCAAGCTGGTCATTTGGTTTTCTCCCAGTTCATCTGGTCTTCAGTCATGTTGGTATGTATGCCCTGAGAGCCAATCATGAGATGATTGGTGGGATATATTAAGATTGATTTGATAAACATCAAAGGCAAGCTTCCAATTCTTTCTGGTTCAGTCATATGAGATAGTGATAGAACATATTGAATGTCTAGAGAATGACAGTACTCAATGACGTATCTTTCAGGTTAAGGACCTGAACGATGAGATCATACGGATGCTAAGAGTTTGTACATTCTTGTTATGTCCCTAGTCGGATGTCATTGTGGAAGGTAGATAGACAACATTGACACACAAGACTAGAATGTGGTGTTGGTTGATGACATAATCTCATTAGTCATGATATAGAGATATCAAACCAAACACATAGGTACTTGTTAGAGAACAAGTGTACCAGACAGACCCACCGTGAGTTTGACACATGGAACCATGACATGGTAGTCATAGTCAGTACTCACAGTGATGGTGGTGAATGTGATTCTTTGCCCTGAAATCACTACACTCAACACATGTCGTTGGGTACACTTTGACATCATCAAACGCAGTCCTGAAACATGGGTTGTTATAAAGGTGATGATTGGGTGGCTTTGACACATGGGGCTTTTGAGGGCTGAGTGATAGATATGGGATTTGTCCCTCCTGAGGGAGTTTGATATCCAAGGCCACTTGATGAGTAGGATTGAGATAGGCGTGTGCACGCATGAGTGAATCAGTATGTGATATTGATGTCATACATATCTCGTTCAATCTGCTCTGAGATCAAGAAAGTGAATGAACGTTGACAGGATGACTGTTCCATGCCTCGAGTTCATTCGGGATATCAGTGATAAAGGAATTATACATTCACTGTAACACCATTCACGGATTGTAGGATTGAAAGTTGTTCTCCAACTTTCTACTTTCACTTGGGTAGCACTGATGTGTGACTAGGTACCGCTCTATGCTTGTGAAGTCATAAGTGTTATGGACTTTCACTGCCAATGTGAAATGGACCTGCAGGGTCACCCACATAGGATTTAACCTAGAAGAGGAGTTTTGTCCACAAATAATGTTTAGATTGATTACTAAAGGAGTTTAGTAGTTCAATTAAATACTCAATCAATTTATAGCTCAATGTCATAGTGTTTAAGGTGTTGGACACATTGATTGGAGTATCAGATTGATTGAAACCGCAATTGACTAATTCTGCACAATATGCACTCCCAACCGATCGGCTCATGTGATGAACTGATCGAATCAGCTTGGTGAACCGGTCGGCTCAGGTGGTGAGTCGATCGGCTCATGGACAGGGTGAACGATTGCTTCAAGTGTTGAAATGATCAGTTCAATTGTTGCAACCGAGCAAGTTGGGAAAGTCGGATTGGTGAGAATTTTCCTTTCGTTTCACTTACCCAGTTTGATTGGGAAAAGGATTGGTATTTGATACCAATTAGAAACAAAAGAGGGAAAGTCGATCGGGAACTGATCAGGACCACAAACCGATCGGTTCAGAAAGTGAAGCGACTGTTTCATGGGTCCCAACCGATCGGTTGAGTGTCAACCGACCGGCTCAGACCCCCAACTGACTATTTCAGAAATGAAACGATCAGTTCAGGTTGCGAGTTGGTTGTTTTATGGAAAATCCCAAACCCTTCTACTCCTGCTTTTAGTCCCATATTGCCCGGGATGGAGAACCCTGTCCCATGACCCTCCTATATATAGGGGTATTGGGGGCTTCTCAATGTACAAATCAGTGCAACCAGTTGCTCTGCAAAGTTCTCGTTCTCTCTGGTTTTGGTAACCCAGAGAGCCCAAGCAAGTGCTACCCGATAAGGGAGGCACAACAAGGGAAAGACAACTGCAGTTGTGACTGGTAGAAGGAGAGTGTGTTGGCGACTAGTACGCTGACAGGAGGGTGCGACTCCTTCCAACTCCTTTTGGGACAAGGAGTGTGGAGTTCTAGGTGGTCCGTGTGGACTACTTCAGAGGCGGGAGGTTTCTGTCGCTCGGAGGACAACCGTCAATCCTGACAGTTCCGGTGAGACCAGGAGTCGTCAGTCCCGGTGCGACCACGAGCAGCACAGACACCGTCCAAGACCGGAGGTGAAGACTGTGCAAGCCGCGAGGTATTGTCGCCGAGCAAGCCTTGGGACAAGGTATGATTCCACAAACCATCCTTTCCTATTGTATAGACGTTGACTCGTTTCCTTGTTCTGGGTTTGGGGGAGAAAATTTTGTTTCCGTTGCCTTCTCTGCCTCCCCTAAAACCCAATAAGTCCACCATCTTTTAAATCCTCCATTTGATTGGTTGGGCCACCAGCTGATTCGTTCAGCTCCTCCTGTTGCCTATCCTTATCAATCCTAGAGTCAGTTGGATCATATTCTGAAATAGGTAACTCGTCTTCTTTAACATAAAAATAACTAAATATCCTTGTTACGTATTACATGATAATAGAGAAACCTCAGGATACATTCGAGGGGAGCATAGGTAAGAGAGAATAACACTTTTACAATTTGAAAAGAAGGTAGAGGCTCAGTATGCAAACCGAGATATACTAGGAATACGCATCCACACAACCAACATGCACATATATCTAGGTTATTGGCCATAACCATGCTTCACATCCACCATCAAAACTAACTTTTAGGGTGACTCATGTAAATTGTATATATATATATGGGATTATACATGGTCTTTAATCATATATGCACACTAATTAGTTGAAGTATTCACATCATATGAAATAAATAAATGATGAAAACAAAAAAACCGATCATATCGATTATCCCAAACCATAATAAATTGACATGACTCAGATACCACTGTAGGGAAATATAACCATAGAGCAGGCAGCGGAAAGAAAAATTGAACTTCCATATTCCCATTTATAATAGTAGATCATGTAACTAACTATATGATGGGAAGGATGGTTTCGAGGATATACCTAGTCCTAGAGAAAGTCCAGTGACAATCTCCTCGTTGTAGTATGTGCCATTATTCAAGTTTCATTCGAACAACATCTATAGAAACTCCTAGTAGATCACCACAGATGGCATCTTGAGGTTGTCCTCATAGTGGGAAAATCTCCTCACCTCTAGAGTAGTCCACACAGACCACTGGGAACACTTGTCATTCTAGAAGAACAGACAAGAAGGAGTTGTCCCTTCTCGTTGGTGTACTAGCACCAACTTGCTCTCCAACAATTGTTCTCCCTTGATATCCCTCCATTTATCGGGTAGAACTTGCTCAGATTCTCTCAGTTACCACAACCATAGAAGAAAGCAATTATCAAAGTCAATTGATGATATCTCTATGAAGCCCCAAGTACCCGTGTATTTATAAAAGGGCTAAGGTCAGGGTTCCAAGTCTGCGCTGGAGTGGAAGGGTCCGGAATTTCATGAGTTTTTTGCACCCTGCAAGTCGCAAAATGATCAGTTCAAAGGTGAACTGATGAGTTGGCATGTGATTCGATCGGTTCAACCATTGAACCAATCGTTTCATCATGTTTCCCAATCACAATTGTATTGGCGATTACAATTCAGTTAATGCACAATCATGAAGTCAACACTAATCCATGATACAATCGAAATAATCCATGAACCAAGTGGTTAATCTCATGACCCGTTCATTTGAAGACCTTGAGTTTATTGGTTCACTCATTGAACCGATCGGCTCATACCCTAGTTCATCAGAATTCAACCAATGCAATTTCCAATCAACCTGACATTACAACCAATCAACACTTGAACCGGTCAGTTCATAGTTCAATCAGTCAATTTTTGTTTAAATTGAATACCTAAATAGTTTAGTAACTAAGTTAAACATCATTCATGAATAAACTCATAGTCCATGTGTATCCTATGTGTGTGTCCCTATATGTTCCAAGTTAGTTGGCAGTGAATGTCCATAATTAGTTTATGACATTACAAGCAATGAGCGGTATCTAGGAACACATCATTGCTACCTAAGTAAAAAAAAAGTTGGAGAACGACTTCAACCTACAATCTGTAATTAGTGTTATAGTGTTTGTATAGTTCCTTTGTTACTGATATCCAGATTGAACTTGAGGCATGGAATAGTCATCCTCTTCAACATTCAATCTTTGTTCCTTGAACTAGAGAATATTGTCTGAGATATATGTAACCTCAATATCACATTTTGAGTCATATGTGCATGGATGTTCATTTCTTAGTCTCACTAATCAAGTGTCCAGGATATAAAACTCATGTAGGATGGACAAATCCCATCTACATCACTTATAGTCATCCCCATCTACCATAGTGCATCTGATCATCACCTTTATGGAAACCCTTATTTAAGGTCATGGTGGATGATGTCAAAGTAAATTTAACGACATGTGATGGATGTAGTGATTTTGGGTCTAAGAACCACAATCACCACTAATACTATGAGAGATGCTCATGTAATGGATTCCATGTGTCACTCTCATGGTTGGTTTGTCTGATACATTGTTCTATAACAAGTATATATGTGTTTGGTTTGATATAACATTTCATGACTGATGAGATTATATCATCAACTAACACACACCCTAGTCTTATGTGTTTTTGCTGTCAATTAACCTTCCACAATAACAACTGACTAGGGACATAATTAGAATGTATATACTCTTAACATTTGTATGATCTAATTGTTCATGTCATCAACCCGAAGACATACGTCAGTGAGTAATATCATTTTCAATGACATTTATCATATTACATCATTATGATAAAATAAAATAAATTAGAAATTTCCTTTATTATTTATCAAAATATTTACAAGTTATGCCATTAAAATAATCATATGATTGTCTTTCTGGGCATACAAAACAATAGTTCAATCACTACTCTAAAACCAATTGGTTTGGAATGCAGGGACCACTTACAGATTTAATATACCTATATTTGATTGACTCAAAAGAAGGAAGGGATACCCATAATCCTTTTTAGCCTACCCATTTCATCCATCGTTCTCCAAATACTATGATGAGAGTGAAAGATACTTTGTAAAGTGAAATGTGTATCAAAGGCAGTTTATGAGCAATAACAACCAATAAACAAGCAAAGAAAGATCTTTTGAATGATTGATGTTTTTACAAGGAAAGATCATTTCATGAATTAGTAAAGATTTTTATAAGAGGATGACATAAAAACTTCTAACATACATCAATACATCATCCTACTTTTTTTGTTTTAGACAATGATTCTATTAGCTTGAGGGCAATCTAAATTCTAAGTTTGTTGGAGTTGATAACATCAATTTTAATGCATATTTTATAACTCTTTCATAATATACAATATCTGATTAAGTGATTAGGGATCACAAATTCCTTCTTTTATACTAAGTCATCAAATACTTAACTCTGACTAAGTTCTTCTGCAAAATTGCAGAACTTGAACTCAAATTCATGAATCTTGATGGCCTACCCAATGACCTCCAACTGATGGCAAAGATGTCGAACTGAACAAAGAATCACAGTCCATTGACCTTTTAGGATGAAAATTGAACCACGATTAAGAGATCAATATATTGATCTATCGAGCTTCTATACTGAGAGAGTTGTTGACACTTAGAATAATGGATGCTAGCTCAATCCTCAAAATGATGGATTCAAGCTCGACAAAGACCCATGGGCTGGAGCCTTGCAACATACTATCAGTATCTAGATCAACGACTATCAAAATAGGAAACATTGAGATATTAGACAACCCACTATCAACCTTCTATTGATAGTCCATTATAAGGAAACCATCAACCTCCAAGTCAATGACCAGAAGCCCAAGGGTCAGTGCCATGTGGACAAATCACATATTGATAAGGTTCAAGTCAAACCCTATAAATAGACCCCAAAGGCATCTTGTTTCCTTTGAACAAGCCAAAGGGTTGTCATGGACACCGAGACCAAGACCAAGACCAAGTATAGAACAATTGACCAAGATAGATCCATCGACCTAGAGAGGCCCATGGACCTCAAGAGTTTTCAATTAGCCACTTCCATTGACGAGCCGATAGACCTGCTTGACCAAGTTTTTCTAGTAAGAGAATCATGTACCATCAATACCTTGTGGGATAATCGATCTCCCAATCAGATTCAGCTAAAGGTGGGTAGATCGACCACTTGATCTACCCTTGTATAAACTCCTTTCCCCATTTTCTTATTGTTTCATAATTTTCATTTGAGAACTATGACTTGTTCAAGTTGTAATATGTTTCCTTCTTGTGCCATGAGTTGCTAAAATCAATAACTTGGGTTTGGAGTAGCCGTCAGGTTCTCCCAACCATGTAATATTTCCTTCTTATGTTTGATATGTGTGTTCTTATAGTTTTATTTCTATACTCATGTTTTAATGCAGTGCTTATTTGATTAGCTACCTTCTTGAAATGTTTGATCTAGATTTATTTGAGATAACAAGTTCAGTGACATCAAGAGTATGGATTAGTAACAAGACACAAGAGCTACGAGTTTCTATAACAAGCATCATAGGATTATTCTTGATCATTTGGTTATCATCTTGAGATAGAGATACCTTTGGATAGAAATCTACTTGGATATTGAGAAAGGTAAGGTGTAGATATCTTTTATGACTATATGCAATGCATGTGAAGAATATATATAAATTGGAAGACAAGGTTTTGCATGGTTTAGGTTTTTATGATTGGTGAAGCCCAATCCAAGTTCCCTTTTTTATCATTTCACAATTATATCTTTGTTTCACTAGATATTCTTAAATTAGATTTACTATTTTAGTTAAATTAATATGTTCCTTGACTAGAAATTATTAAGGATAATTGTTAAATATAGATATTCAGATAATTGGGACCCCAAATTGTGCTAAAAATTCTTAATAAGATAAATGAGAAATATATATAATGTTTCATGGATGATAATGAAACATAACTCTTTTGGAAACAAAGTGAATATGACATGACATAATTAAAAGAATAATAATGATAAGGTGATATCCTAATAAATATAATATTAATGAGCCAAAAATGTAAATAATGTTAAATCTCATAAAAGGAATCTCGGTAGTAGAACCCTAAGTGATCCTTGAGAACCTGATTTAAGAGGAGTTTCTAGTAGAAGTTTAGGTGGAAGTTTTTGGTTGGAGGAACAACCTGAAGTTTTTTGTTGTGATTATGCACACTCACCCTTCCCTCCTTTCTTAGGATTTCAGGGATGAAATCTGGGTGGAGTGTTGTAACAGACCGAATCCTGGACATTTTTTCTTTTGGCCCTCTTTCTAAGATTTTCCTTTCATTTCTATCCTTTTTGGCCTTAATATTCAATTTGTGGAATTATGAGTGGTTTGGGGTGATTTTTATCACCATTTATGCCAACATTTGGGTTTATGCACACATACCTCAGTAAATATTTTAAGGGTCAAAAATGTAAATTTACCACATATATGAGATAATGATAAAATAATTCGTTCTAGATCATTTCTTAGCCTTATGGAGCAAGGAAGAGAAAAGGGAATGAATAATGTTGCTTTAAATATGTTAACATGATATTGAATTAATTAATATGGGAAATATTGGTATTATTGGATAATCAGATAAAATTCATAAAAGGAACAATAATTGGTTAAAGATAAGTTGAGATTCATTTTCTTTGGGTATGTTTTGGCTTGTAGGCCAAGTTTTATAATTTTGGAATGATAATAATTATATCCCATGTATGTTGAAAACAAAATGTGAGTTTTCCTCAAACTATGAAATAAAATATTAAATGACTCCAAAAGTGGAAACTAATCTTGGTCTCATGATCTACACATTAAAAATAGCCTTTGAGTGAATTGTCAAGTAATTTGGATAATCTTTAATATACATGTGAATTTAAGAGAGAGAAACTGTGTAGAACCTTCATAATATTAAATAAATATACAAACAACTCCAACATGTAAAATTGATGGAAAATTTGTATCCAAGGCACTTAATGTGACTTGTGGGTGAACTTTCATCAAATTTGGAGAGTCTTATGACCATTAATGAAAGAGGAAAGAGAAAATAAGTTTTGACTTATTTAACACATCAAAAGTTTTCAAAAGGTAAATGTAATTGCTTATTCAGATTCCTCATATCAAAAATAGGCTTGATGTCAAATCTCTTTTAATTTGGAGTTTGTTTACACCCTCTAAAGAGAAGAGAAAAAACTCAAATAATCAAATATTTCTCTTTATTCCAAATAAGATTGGGAATAGAATTAAATGTATCGGTCATGCGCGAGTGGGACCGTTGGATCTGCAATCCAACGGTTAGGAGATCGTCTCCTACCCACTGCGAAACAAGGCAACATGTCAGTTTTTTTGGGAAACTTGGATCACGATTTTCTCCCTCAATTCTCCACCATTTTTTGTAATTTTTCATGTGTTGGTTTCGTCTTTGAATTCCACACCCAAAGACCCCTTGGTTGAGTCATATTTCTTCGTATCCAAGAAATGCCCAAAGCTGGGCTTGGAGCTTTGTCATGGTCAAACTGAAGAAGCCCTAGAACACACACACACACACACACACACACACACACACATATATATATATATATATATATATATATATATATATATATATATATATATATATATATATATATATATATATAAAGGTTTGGTTTTTCGTGACCCCCTCACCCGACCGCAATCATCTCACATGCCAATTTTCTTACAGATCACCTTCTCGAGCATGCCTGATCCAGTTTTTAACTTCAGTTTGCGGAGGCTCTCCTGAAGCAATTCTTCCTCCAGTCTTAGATCAAATCAAGAGGTGAGTTTGTGGGGTCTTGTTCTTCACTTTCATTCTCTCATACCGTGAATTGGGTATTGCCTCATGGTTTCCCTCTTTCGATCGAGCTAGCTGTGCTACTGCTTGCAGCAATGGTGATGGACTAAGGAAGGGGGTGACATTGCCTGTTGTTTCCCGATATTACCCCTATTTTCTTCTTTTATTTTCATTTTTCGGCAAAGGGCAATATGATCTTTTCACTGTGTTTTCTTTTGCTTTGAGTGAGTCAAAGAAGGGTTATTGATTGAGTGACATGGTTGTGTGTGATTGGGCAATGTCATCTGGGCCCAATTCCTTCTCTTTTCTTTTTCGCGGCCCTCTGGTGCTTATCTGGATTTTTTGAGTTTCCTGATTGGTTGATTTTGCAAATTTATATCTTTTGATCTGGTTGTCCAAAAATTAAAAACAAATACGTTTTGGAATCGGAAAAATATTCTCTATCTAATAAAAATATTTCGAATGTATGATTTGATTTTTGTTGAAGTTGATTTTCTATAAAATGATTTAATGATTAAAAATCACTAAAAATGCATTTAAAGGTCCATATCTTCAAAATACATAAAATTATATGTTTTCTTAATCAGAAAAACCTAACTAAGAATTAGGGTCAAAAAAGAGGTTTTTTTTTACAAGTCAAAAAGTAGGATTTTCTTTACATTAATGTACATAATAAGCCCTATTACATGGTTATACATTGAAAATAGGAAAAGTGGACCTTGGATTATCTAGAAGTGGTGAAAGTGAATAACTGAAATTAATATAAAAGGTATGTGCATCTAACACCTTAGTTGGGAAATTTTTTCCCTTAACCTACTTTTCCCTAATGAGGCTTAATTTAATCTAATTCGCTATTCTTGAAACCTAATGTATCTATGCCTCAAATCAATTTATAAATTCATGTTGTTTGGGTCTTATACCCCACTGCCATGCTTATTGATTATTATAATTAATCTTTCTATGATGACTTTTCTAACATGTGGATTTATGTTCTATTTAATTTAAAGTAGCGTTAGTTATGTTCAACCACCCATAGAGGGCATGTATTTAATCGCCTTTGGGAATGTTTTTATTCTCCCCATATTGTTATGTTGGTGACTGGGAATGTCTTATTCTCCCCTCACTGATAGGTTAGAGGTCTGGTAGGTGCCTCAACCCTACTTAGTTAGGTAGAGATAATTATCTTACATGCAAATCCTTTTTAATATAATTGTTAATGGCAAGTTTCTTTTGAATATAGCCTCATACTCTTGTTATCTTCATCTTATGATGAACCCCAACCTATTTTTATTTTCTTTATTTATCTTGTTATCCTAGACTTGTTTTGTGACACATACTTTTCTTCCCTTTCCCTTTTGTCAAGTGATTTCCCAACCACACAGGTGTTGTGTAACATCCCTGACCTAGTTTATGAGGTAACCCTATTTGTTTTGGCTAATAAAGTTGCTTATAACTTTAATATAATCCTCTAAGGTGCTTGTTATCATGTGACACACTCATGATTCAAGTTTGGTATCAGAGCATGTTGAACATGCCTCATGTGTTTTTGCATCATAAGAGAGAGAATGATGCATGGTGGTGTCTTGTGGAAGGACTAAATTCCAAGTTTGGACTTGTTTGAACAATGTTGGTACCTTGTGCACCAATTTTGGTACAAATTGTAATTTACCCAAAATGTGGGGTTAATATGAAAATTACCACCTCTAGAGTGTTCCTACTTCCTCTATGTATCATTTAGAGGAGAGAGAATGAATGACACACCATGTTTGAATCAATTATGAATGATGGTAATCTTGGTGATGAAATGACCAAGAAAAAGGGTTGAATATGAAAGCTTAACTTGAGTTGTATCAAGTTGAAAAGCTTATATATGAGTGCCTATCGTCCAAGGAGCCCAAGGAGGTGTCCCATATCGTTTTGTGAACTCTTGGAAAAGTCCATATCATGCAAAGCACCTCAAGGAGGTGAGGTGTGACGGCCAACAAGTTTCCTTAGAAAAAGTGTATCGGCTTGATTTAAAATAGTGATTAAACCTAGATGACTTATCCAAATGGATAAGTAATGGAAGAATTTGCATCTCAAGATGATCCTCAACCATTTCGCAAGACAAGATAAATGTTCATGCATGCATGTACACGTGTCACTCATGCATGACACGTGGCACCTACTATCTCAAATGTTGACACCTCATTTTTGCCTTCCTTCATGAACAACAAGTATATATACCCCTAGTTTCACCCCTTGGTGCAATTTTGCGACCCTTACCACCCTCCTACCCTAAGGTATCGTGCATAGAGCACCCATATCGTGAAGGGATGTTGTGGTATCGTGCATGGGCCTTGGGATATCACCCATGGAAAGAGCATATCGCCCAAGTAGGTGATATTGGCCATATAGGGTGATATCGGCCATAGAGTGAAGTTTTGACTCCAAGTGAGTGTCATATCATGAAAGTGAGTGCCATATCGTGCAAGAGGGGTGTCATATCTTGCAAGGACACTAGTGTATCGTGAAAAGGTGTTAAGGAGCAAGAAGGAGCTCATACTTAACCCTAAGGTGAGGATAAGATCATCTTCAACCTTGGATTGAAGCATGAATTTAGGGTTTTGATCTTCCTTTCTTTGCTTCTTCACCAATTGCTTATCCATGGTGATTCTTTGCATATAGAGCAGTTTTGAAGTCCATCTTCAACCTTAGGAACGTGGATCTTTGGAGCTTAGACCTTTGAAGTTGTTCTTAAGGTGGGTTATATAACTTGAACTCAGCCATGTTATTATTCATCACCTAAATTGCTATACTTAATGAATTACTTTTAATTCCGAACTTTCCTGAAATAGTTGATGAGATTATGAGTTCTAGTAGTTGATTAGACCTGTTTATATGAACTATAATAGTTAGAATAAAGATCTAGAGCTTGAAGATGATGGTATCACCTTATAAAAGTTATATTGGGTGCAAGCATACAAGCAAGCACCTCTAACCCGATATGATGAAGCACCTACTTCATTAAAATGACATGGATATGATTGTATACCTTGTTGCACGATATGGGGGTGTAATATACACCTCTTTCACGATAGGGAGTCAAGTATAGACTCCATGCACGATACAAGGTCAATTGCATACTTGTAAGTTGATGTGAAACCCTAATTTGGGTAACTCGATATGAGTAAAGAATAACAAATGCTATTGAACGATATGGTAGCCCGTTACACAACCCTAGTTGATGTCTAGCCCGACATGGTGATGGATTTATACCTCATGCACGACATGGGTAACACATATAAACAACTCTAGCCCGATATGAATGGTATGTATATACTTCTAGCCCGATATGGTGGTGCCTATACACCTACAACCCGATATGGTGAACATATGCACACCTTTAACCTGAGAAACCTTGTGGAGGTGAGGGCAAGATACTCCTAGGAGTGATGAGTGAAACACCAATTAATGGTGTGGCTAATACCTTGATAGGTAAAACACCTAGAGTGGTTTATAATGGAGAACCTTATATCAATAATGTCTCAACCTGAGATGAGTCCATATCAATTGATGATGGTTGGACAATTCAAATGTATGACTTATGATCAATACACTACAGAATGAATGTGATGGGCTAGTGCATAAAGTATTAGGATGGGAAATACCCTAATACATGATAAGTTGATGAATTTAAGTAAGTTAAAAGTGATGAGGGAAGTGATACATCAAGACATGATAGATATCACATCCAGCATTTCAAGGTTGATGTACCTTGATGCACCTTAAATCCAATGTACTTGGATGAGTAACACATGAAGTGTGTTATGTCAATTGTTACATTGAGATGTAATGAGTTTAATGCACTTGGATAAGTGTGGGCTAACATACCTTGGGAAAGGGTTAAGCCAAGTTAATACGTATGATGTAATCATACCCTGGTAAGGATGAGAGACAAACTCATACCTTGTTTTGATGATTCATTTAATGATAAATGACGAGAGGTGACAAGATGTTTAATGGCCTTGTGAGCCATGTGAATAGTTGTTGCCTAGTGAGTGGTGATAAGATGTTTAATGGCCTTATGAGCCATGTGAATAGTTGTTGCCTAGTAAGAGGTGACAAGATGTTTAATGGAGTTGCGAGCCATGTGAATAGTTGTTGCCTAGTGAGAGGTGACAAGATGTTTAATGGGCCTTGTGAGTCATGTGATTAGTTGTTTCCTAATGAGTGGTGACAAGATATTGATCTAAAGATTGATGTAAGAATTGGTAATGTTTAAAATAAACCAAGTAAATGGGAACCCTGTAACATAATAATAATAATAAATGGTTACAAAGATAATAATATCATAGGATTGGTCATAACCCAATACCTGGAATAATATCACAGGATTGGTCATAACCCAATACCTGGAATAATATCATAGGATTGACATAGATCCGTACCTGGAATGCACAAGATTGGTAACAACCCAATACCTGGAATAATTGCACAGGATTGGTAATAACCCAATGCCTGGAATAATGTCACAGGATTGACATAGTTTAATACCTAGAATGCACAAGATTGGTAATAACCCAATGCCTAGAATAATATCACAGGATTGACATAGATCAATACCTGGAATGCACAAGATTGGTAATAACCCAATGCCTGGAATAATATCACATGATTGACATAGATCAATACCTAGAATGCACATGATTGGTAACAACCCAATACCTGGAATAATTGCATAGGATTGGTAATAACCCAATGCCTAGAATAATGTCATAGGATTGACATAGTTCAATACCTAGAATGAACAGGATTGGTAATAACCCAATACCTGGAATAATTGCACATGATTGGTAATAACCCAATGCCTGGAATAATATCACAGGATTGACATAGTTCAATACCTAGAATGCACAGGATTGGTAATAACCCAATGCCTGGAATAATATCACAGGATTGACATAGATCAATACCTGAAATGCACATGTTTGGTAATAACCCAATTCCTGGAATAATATCACAGGATTGACATAGATCAATACCTGGAATGCATAGGATTGGTAACAACCCAATACCTGGAATAATTGCACAGGATTGGTAATAACCCAATGCCTGGAATAATGTCACAAGATTGACATAGTTCAATACCTAGAATGCACATGATTGGTAATAACCCAATACCTAGAATAATATCACATGATTGGTCATAACCCAATACCTGGAATAATATCACAGGATTGGTCATAACCCAATACATGGAATAATATCACAGGATTGGTCATAACCCAATACGTGGAATAATTGCACATGATTGACATAGTTCAATGCCTGGAATAATGTCACAGGATTGGCGTAGTCCAATGCTTGGAATGGTTGCACAGGATTGGCATAGTCCAATGCCTGGACAAAATATGATGATGTATACTCACATGACTGGTACAATTCGATATCTGGTTAGCATATTGGCTGAGGCCAACAGATAGAAATGAGAATGATTCATGGATGACATACCATGATAATGGGTATCACAGGATAAGCTTGAGATGTTGATATAGTATGATGGGTAAATGATATACATGTTCTTCCTATTCCTTATAAAGAGAATGGATGATTTACTGCTCTGTCATAGATAGTTGCAATGCTTTAAAAAATGAGAATATTCTAACTGCTTATCCTCTGCTCAGTTTAATACTATTTAACTGTAATGATAACATTGTTGGAAGAGAGTTATATCTCTCGCTGGGACAATTACAATTGTCTCACCCCGTGGGATCCACATTTTTTTAGGTGGACATGCACAAGGGGGGTTGAGACCATAATACAGAGAAATAACAATAGCAAGAGGGATAATAGTGACAGCTCAGGTTGAGTGTACTGTCTGTCAGGTCTTGTAGATAGAAATCCTATGTGTCGTCTCTGTACTCTCAGGTCCTTGGAGTTAGTTCGTACTGGTTTCAAGAATAATACGAGATTTTGGCTTGAATGCCTCGAGTTTTCATGTTTCTCCAGTATGTGTTTTGATAGAGCAACTGTTATATGTTGTCATCGAGATGAGATGAAACAATGTTGTACAATGTAAATCATGATATGTATGAGTTTTGGATCTTTCAGTAAAAGTTTTCTGTACAAGGATCTCCTTGCAAAATGGTTTTAAATTTTAGTGATTTTTGTTAATCCTTTGTTTATGTTTATTATGTTTAATTAGTAATGATTTGTTTGTCAGTTTGGCAACTGTCGTTACATGTTGAGCAAGGTGATGGATAAGACAAGAAGATCATAGCTTTTGGCATGAACTTGGTTGATGGAGATGTTTCTTTGGAGACAAGATTGTAGTAGTTAGACTTTCCTCTATCTAGATCATATTTGTGTATCTTGATGTAAACCCTAAAGAGAGAATGATGTATTCTTATATAATCTTTTATGAAATTGATTATAGTTAGTTATTCTTTATTCCGTTGCTTTCCAATGGTCTTTTGTATACCATTATAATAAATTTTGAAAATTTATACCTATTCCATCTTACCTTTGAGTGTGTGTGGAGTGGATGTTCATTCTTCACATTTTTGGTAAAGGGGTGATTTCACTCTTTTACATAGTCACCCACTAATTCATATTTATAATTAGAAGAATTGTATATATTCCGAGGCATTAGTTGATTAGGTATGTGCATTAGGAAATGTAAGGTATAACTAACGTATGTCAAAACAAGAATTTCAATAAATCAAGGGACTAGTTTGTAGATATTTCTCGAATGAGAAGAACATCTTCATTTTGACACAAAAAATTAAATGGAGACAAATAGTTCTCAAGGTACATGATAAAAAAACAAAATTTCTAAACAAGACCTAAAATGAAAACAATTTTATGAATGAACTCAAGTTTGGGAGAATTTTTTAGTATAGATCAAAATAGATTTAGTGTCCCAAAACTATGTTACAATTTCATTCTCTCAAAGGGTCAATGTGTGACCCACTTGTGTGTGTAATCCCCTAGATATTACCCCCTTTATAAAATAGAGGCACATGTTAGAGATTCCAAAAATCCAATCCTTTTCCTAGTTTCAAATTTCAATCAATAAAAAATAGGAAATTTTTGGATAGCATTATATTCAATCAACTAGAAATATAAATGATCAAATGAAATACCCTAACTTCTGGAAAATATGCACCAGTCAATTGATTGACATATCCATCAACTTTTTGATTTGTTGACGCTAATGCTATCCACCTAATGCATGCACTAGTCAATCAATTGACATTCATTTAGTTTTTGTGTACATCTCCATATTTCAAATCAATGTTTTAACTGACATATAATCATCATAATGATTTTTTCAACTATTTTTAATTTATTTACATCTCAATTAACAAGTTATAGTATAAATCATTTTATGTATAATTTATAATTGCTCCACTTATAATTCTAATTTCAATCTTCTCTTTGGTGAGCATCCTATGCTTGCAAACTATCTATTTTACATTACCTTGGTAGTGATTTTAAAGACCTCACAAAAATGAGAGGTGTTGATCCACACCATTTTTAATGTTGTCTGGTTTGGTTTTCAAATGAGTAAAATCATGGAAAGTGTCAATGAAGATGGATAATGAATGAAAAGAAGATATGTAAACAAACTTCTATATCAAAACTTATTTGGATATGGTATATAGGTGTAACCATAATCAATAAATTCATATAAAAAGGAGATAAGGTCTCCATGGAGTTAGAGAAATCAATGCAAACATCTTAGATCTGTGAGTAACATCCTGATGGATGTCATGATATGAAAATGTGATTCAAACATAATACTCAACATACCAACTGACCACTATAACTCTGGTAAGATATGTGCTCATATATTTAAATAAAATTATGTATTCAATGCAAATTACAAAGTCACATGACGAACTAGTAACTATGACTATATTTCTATCTTGACTAGAATCCCTAATCATGTGATTCAAACATTTATTTCCTATAATGGGAAATCTTTCGATCATAGTGAATGTCAATCTCATGATTGATTCATTACAAACTACCTTTCTTATGTGTTTCCGTCAAGGTCCCTACATGAGAATGTCCCATGAAAGAGATACATGTCATTGAAGAGGGAATTTATTATGCAAATACATAACAAACATGCATATATTTGTGATCCATGTACATATTTGAGTTTAAAGCCACCCAAACCAGACCTTGAGGGGTAGGCCATGCTCTTCATAGTTTCCCCTCCTTTCCTACCTACTCAGGTCCCACCAAAGAATTTTATAGCTGCATCACAATTCCTCTAGAAGACAGGCACACACTTGGAATTCATCCCATGTTCCTTGTGACACCTTGTCACAATAAATGAGATTACTCAAGACATAAAACACGATCAACTACAACTAATCCCATAGTTGGGAAAGCTGATTAATTAAAACCAATTTCAACATCATAAACAAGTTCTAAAACATTTACTCAAAGGTCCATATTTTCCATAAACTCATATACCATAGCAGGTATTTAAATCTGAGTCCAGTGGTCTTAGTCACATCCTGTATACAAAAGAGATATTTCAGATGTACATGCTATATGTATACAAACACTGGCACACTACCAAAAACTCATGTTGATACATGTATATCATCTACAGAACTCATTCCATACTGGTACATTGATGACACTAAGACTCTACTAATATAACTACAATTGTCCCACCTTCGACGCCTATAGATCACCAGGATGATCCTCTTCAAGAGCATGATCTTGACCACACCGTCCTCAACCATCTCAAAAGATGTGGTGACCCACGAGGTGAAAATCATGTCCCAATGAGACATATAACTCTCCACAATCATTATTTAATAAGCAATTGAGAAGATTGACAATTCTAACATGCTAAACAAGTTCAGTAGATCAAGTAATTCCTAAGTTAAACATAGCATCAAGTAGGATCAATAAGATATGTAAGAGATAAAGTAGAACTTATCATTTGTTCACAATCAATCTCTCTAATTGCATTATATAACATTTAGCGGTGTAGAAGAATAAGGCAAGGGTTAACAACCAATGTGAAGCGTATTTAACCCTAGCAGGTATACTACATGGTTGTATTACATCTTTAACTATGCCCTGAGGAATTTGAGGAATACCACTCAAATCCCAACTGACCACTACTAAATCAAAATTAGTTCCATACAAGATCTAGAAGGACCAAATTCCTAAGATATTATCTGCCCTCGGTCAGTACGAGTCTGCCATGGAGACACATAAGATCAAGTTGCTGACAGCCTAGTCCATCCTTGGTATAGGTCAGGACACTAGTAAAAGTAGGTGGGTATGCAAACCCTACCATCCTAGGTACAACTGCAGTTGTCCTCAAATCTCATCACATGTATAATCATTGAGACACAACCATAACAGTACTCAAACTAAGGGTTAGGTATGACCGTAGGCATCCTCCCAAAACTTGAAATCAAGATGTTAAGTACATACAATCACTTGCACCTCACATACTCAAAAGTATGCACTCAAATTCCCATTAGGAATACTCATTTCACCATATGGAAAGTTATAACACTCAGATGGATCTATGGCACAGGGCACTACATGATTAGGATTTCATTTGATTAGTTATTCTAATTGGGTGGATTAAGGATACATCATACAAGTGGACATACAAGCACAAATTCATTTCTGGAAAACATATAAGTATGAAAATTTTAGAAGATATAAAACGTATGAGACATAATGCTTGATCGCAATACCACATTATGTTATACATTGTCAATCATGAGATTACATTTGTCACCACACCACCACAAGATAAAATTCACACATCATGCTAATATAGGGTTCCAACCCTTATCATGTTATAAAGAGGATTACACCTCCAATAGGGCTCAACCATGCCTAAAGGTCATCAATACCACCACATCACTCCCTGTAAGATCACCTTTATCTTTCCATGACTTAGAATAAGGCTCAACAAGTCATCAACATACATAAGACATATGAGTTGTAACATAGAAAGGGATTATGATGTTTCAATTGCACCATATTAGGGTCTCGACAACAACAAGTGAGTATTACATCATCATAGTAATTATACAAGAAGGCTAAGTACAATCAATCACCATCACTTGGTTACATTAGAGTTAGGTGTAAGAAGTTATGTTTCATTAAGGTTACATATGAACACATTATGGTGATTATCAATTATTTTCATATGAGGGAAAAGGTAAAACTACAAGTTTAAGGCTTTAAACCATCAAATTCTCATTACTAGAATCAAAACATTACACTAAAATCTTTATCCCAAACCATTGCATGTTGCATCATTAAATCCTAATCATTGGATCAGATTCATCATTCAAAACCATCGGTTGATGTATAGGTCTAACCCTTGAATCATTTAACCAAGAAGATCATTGGTTTAGGGCTTAAAAGAATCAACACATGAGACCTAGTATCACCATTAGTTGTGGTTTCCTAGACAACCATCAGTTGTGGTGTCCAAGACCACCATCAGTTGTGACACTTTGTGTCAGCATCAGTTAATGAGGTCAGCACTACCATTGGTTGACACCATTGGGTGTTACTATCTTTAGAGCACTAAAACATCGAGTTTTGTGCTTCCAAAAGTTTCCAAAACTGAACTAAGGTGTGACCATTGGTGATTAAGAAAACAACATTAAAAGGTAACGCCATTGGGTCTAGCAAGGAAACAACCATCGGTTCTTATATAAGGTTTGAAAACAACCTAAAATCCTAAGAGTAATCCATCGATTAGGAGGTATTAAGCACCATCAGTTTATATGTCTGCAATAAACAAGCCATCCTCTACATAAGGAAGGTCGTAGACATAGTTTCAGGTTCATCTAGAGTTAGAAACTAATCAAGGAACATCATCAAAATTGAGACTCTAGGCAAAGATATCTTCTATATGCTTAAATCTTCATCTTAGACCAAGAACATGAGTGAGAAAGCTAGTAGTAAGAAATAAAGGGCTATAAAACTCACCTCTAGGAAGAAGACCAAGCTACAAATAGCAAGAAAACTCCGGTTTAGAAGGTAGAAAATCCTAGTTTTAGCTCTAAACTCAGCCAACTAGCTCTTTCTCTACAAGGGAAGCAAACCCTACGTCAAGAGAGCAAGAAAGATAGTTCTTTAAGATTTAGAGAAAGTTATACCATGAGAAACCATGGTTACCTCCTAGAAGAAGGTAGGAGAAAGAAGAATAGAAATAAAAACATATGAAATAAAGATAAATTTACTAGTTTAGGTCAAGAACACCCAAAGGAAGCTCAACAAACCCTAGATGAGGTCATATCCGAACCCTAGATGCTCCAATAAGAAGGTCGGCTATCTTCTTCAATCTTAGGCACCTTGTTCACCACCAAGTAGGGGAAGATGAATCTATAGATAGGAAAGGAGAGATAAGGGTCCAAAGTTTTCATTTGGGTGCTAAAGGAGAGGTACATATATCTTATGGATAAGGGAGAAGAGAAGCTAGAGGTGTCCTTATAGGTTTGTCATGTGTCCATGGCCTATGACTATCACAGTCATGCAAGAATCAGCTCCATCAGTTGTGGATACCTACTAATCCATTAGTTGTTGTCTTTGTAGGCCAACATCTTCTTCCATTCATGGTAGAAATTAATTCTTGAAACCCTAGCTTATTAAGTGGTGAACCATCATTTGATCACCTCCTTTCAGTGAACCATTGGTCCAAGCTGGTCCAAAAATGAAAACCATCAAACTAATACCTCTAGAGATGACCATACATTTTCACCACCTGGTGATGACCATTAGTTGTCAACCAAACAAGGAGACCATCGGGTGATTTCCTCTCAAGGTAGCTCATCCATGAAGGGTAAAATCCTAACTCGCCCTAGAAGGGTAACGACACAAAACCCACATAAAAATAGGAGCCCCATGGCCTAAAAATATTAAGAATGATAGGAAAACATCTAAGGAACATACATCATGTGACACATTGCAAGGAAAACCCCATATATGGGCAATTTTTAGAATAATCAAATATGTGCACAAAATTGCATAAATTGCACAAACATGTCCAAACTGGACCAAATTTGAAAATTAAGCTTGTCATATGACATCAAAGCACTTATTAAGGTTTGATCAAGGTTTTAAGAACCCTATGATGATATTTAATCATGTTCAACACTTTAAGAAAGGTCAGGGGTCTTACAACTATAAACCCCTAAAAAGGATTTTGCCCCCTAAATCCTACACAAAGAGAGATGGATACTTTCTATGCAGCTCATCCTATAACTCCCACACGTATTCCTATACACAATGGTGATGGCACAAAACCTTCACTAACTCTATATCCTTCTTTTTGAACTTCTTCACCCTTCTATCCAGGATCAACACAGGACCCTCAACATAGGAAACATCCTCATCTAACTCAACCTCCACTGGTTGGATTGTTTGCTATGTATCTAGATGACATTTCCTTAGCATGGAGATATGAAAGACACCATGCAACCTATGTAACTCTGGTGGTAGTTCTAACTTGTATGCCACTTTTCCAACACGTTCCAAGATAGGGTCTGGTCCCATAAACCTTGGAGCTAACTTACCCTTCTTACCAAACCTTAACACACATTTCCAAGGAGAAACCTCCACATTCACTCTGTCTTCCACTTGGAATTCAAGCGGTATGTGACATTTATCCACTTACGACTTTCGTTAATGTTGAGCTACTTTCAACTGTTGTTGTATCACCTTAATCTTCTATGTTGTCTATTGTACAAGGTCAACACCTAAAAGTTGGTACTCACCTATCTCATACCAACAAAGTGGAGACGACAAAATCTTCCAAACAAAGCCTCATAAGGTGCCATATCTATGTTCCAATGATAATTGTTATTGTAGAAAAACTCTATTAAGATCAAGTTTACGTTCCAACTTCTAAGAAACTACAACACACATGCCCTTAAAATATCCTCTAATGTATGAATAATCCTTTCAGACTGGCCATCTATCTATGGATGGAAAGTTGTATTAAACCTCAGTTGTATTCCCAACGTCGTATGCAAACGTTCCCAAAAATGACTTGTGAACCGTTGACCTTTATCAAAAACTATAGTCACTGGAATACCATGCAACTAGACTACCTTGTCAATATATATTTATGCTAGCTTCTCTATTGTGTATGTCATCTTGACTGGAAGGAAATGGGTTGACGTGGTCAACTTGTCCACTATCACCCATATGGAATCATGACCTTAGGTTGTTCTAGGAAGACCAACCACAATGTCCATAGTGATACGATCCCATTTCCATTGTGGTATTGGTAACAGTTGTAATGTCTCTATAGGCTTCTGGTGTTCAAAGCCATGAACTCTGCCATGTCACGATTTAAACCAGGAAACTGATACATGTCCTTCAAATTATGTTACATCTTGGTACTTCCTGGATGCATCGCATACATTGAGGAATGAGCCTCCTCAAGTACCATCTTCCTCAAACCATCCACAGCAGGAACCACTGTCCTATTCTGGAAGCAAACTATCATGTCATATGCCTCATGGAAACCATCATACTTCTCACTGACCAACTCAAATCGGATATTCTGTATCACTATATTGTTCTATTGTGCTTCATAGATCTGGTGACTCAAAGTAGGTTTAATTTGTAATTGTGCCAAAAATGTTGCTAACAAAGAAACTTCCAATTTTACATTCATCTGACGAAGAGACACCAACATGTCTTACTTGTAGCACACCAAGGAGAATAATTGTTCTTGTAATGTAGATGATGATGAAGACGAATTTCTGCTCAATACATTAGCTACCACATTTTCCTTTTCTGGATGGTAGTCTATTGTACAATCATAGTCTTTAATCATATCCATCCATCTCCTCTGCCTCATATTCAACTCCTTTAAAAAGATATATTGTAGATTCTTGTGGTCGATGAAGATCTAAAACTTTTCTCCATATAAGTAGCGACTTCATATCTTTAACATGTTAACCACTATTGCAAGTTCCATGTCGTGTGTTGGGTAGTTCTCATCGTGTTTCTTAAGTTGTCGTAAAGCAAAAAAATTCACATTTTTATCTTGCATCAGTACGCATCTGAACCCATTCTTCGATGCATCACAAAAGACAACATAGCCTTTCCCTTTCTCTAGTGCACTAGTCAACTTCTCTTTTAACTGTTGGAAAGAATATTGAAACTTGCCATCCCATACAAAAGGAACATCCTACCTTGTTAACTTAGTTAGGGGTAATGCTTCAACATTGATGTTCTTGATGAACCTCATGTACTATCCCACCAGACCTAGAAAATTGTGAATCTCCATCGATGTCTTAGGTTGTTCCCATTCCTAAAGGGACTTGACCTTCTTAGGGTCAACCTAAACATACATGACCCAGAAAAGACATCTCAGAGAGCTAGAATTTGCACTTTCTTAATTAAGCACATAATTGGTGTTGCCTCAATAATGTCAAAGCCTAGCAAAGGTGTTGCTCATTCTACTAATTATCCTTGGAGTATACGAGGATTCCATCTATGAACATGACCACACATTGATCAAGGTAGGGCCTAAATACCCTATTCATCAAATCCATGAAAGTTGTTGGTGCATTGGTTAGCCCGAACGACATAACCATGAATTTGTAATGACCATACCTAGTCCTAAAAGCTGACTTGGGTATGTCATCCATCTTGATCCTCAAATGGTGGTAACCTAAACTCAGATCTATCTTTGAAAACATAGTGTCGCCCCTCAACTGATCAAAAAGGACATCAATCCTTGGCAATGGATACTTGTTCTTTACTGTCACCTTGTTCAACTTTCGATAGTTTATACATAACCTCATGGACCCATATTTCTTATTGACAAACAACACATGAGAACCCCAAGGGGAAGTGCTCAGTCTAATAAAATTCTTTTCCAACAGTTCCTGCCACTGTTTCTTCAGTTCCTACTTCTCTTCCAGTGCCATTCTATATGGTGCTTGCACTATGGGTTGTGTTTCAGGAACAAGTTTATTTCAAAATCAATCTCTCTAGTAGGGGGAACTCCAAGAAACTCTTCAGGAAAAACATCCTCGAATTCTTGCACCATTGGTACCTCCCAAATACTAGGACCTCTCACCTTGGTATCCACAACATGAGCCATAAAAGCTTAACAACCATGTCTCATCAAGCTCTTTGTTGTCAATTGTCATAGATGATACCAAACATGTGGGAAGAATATTTCTATCACCTTAGAAGATGCATGACACATAGCCATCATAGAACGTCGCTACCTTAGTACTAAAGTCCAACACCACCTTATACTTTTCTAAGGTATCCATCCCTAGGATCATCACATTGAATCCATGCATGTCAAGTGGCATAAGATCCACTTGAATGTTGCATCTTGAGAAAGAAAGAACACCAGAAGAACACACCTCCTGCAACTCAGAGGATCCAACTAAAGGGGTTTTTAAACAAAGACTATAAGTTCTACAAATAACAAGAGGATTACAACTATCTATCACCTCTCTGGTGAGAAAAGAGTGTGTCACACCTCGTTCAACTAGCACAGATACAAAACAAGTAGACAAATTAGAATGAAATAACTCCATCTGACCTATCATGACTCATGGATTGATCACTACTTCCAGCTAACTCATAGCATAGAACTTGGTTGTCGCTTGTTTTTGTTCACATCCTCTACTAGCTTGTCCAAAGGATCCTATTTGTGATAGTTGACTGTGTCCTCTACTACTACCATTATTAAAATGTTGGTTCTATTGTAAACCTCACTGATTCTTCCTTGATTGTTGGGTTTCGTCCTCATTCTTCATTGGGAAATTCCATCTGATATGCCCTATCTTTCCACATTGGTGGCACGTCATGTTATCATTTTTTGTCTTAGATGGTCCTATCACTGAGATTGACGTTGCGCTATGAGCTCCTTTGAGAGTAACACTACTACCTCTGCCCCTACTTGGAGACTACTGTGATGGGGTATATGACCTCTTCTCCGTAAAAGTTGACCTTTATTGCAACTATGGTGGAGAAAACCTCACCTTTTTAAAGCCTCCAAAAGACTACCCTTGAAACTAAGATAGTCTTTTCTTAACGTTGACATCACACTTCTCTATAAAGACCTCTCAATCTCCCTTACTGACTTCAAAAAGGTGTAAACACTTTATCTATTCTCCAAAGTTGATGTTACTGTAGTTAACTTTGTACTCAGACCCTTCTCAAACCTACAAATCATTTCCTTATCTATTGTTGCCATATTAGGGTAGAACCTCATAAGATCCATAAACTTTAACTCATACTCATTAATGGTCATTGTTCCTTGTCGGATCTTCTCAAACTATAAAATCTTCTTGTAAGGCACCTAAACTTGCTTAATGAGTTGAATGAGCTTAATTATCATAATTGAATTCTTATAACCCTAATATAACCTTTTGATATGCTTTGAAATCATAATACAAGCTTAAGTTTCCAATTTGGGCCAATTTGGACATTGTTTGAGCAAGTTATGCAATTTTATGCACATTTTGGACTTTTCTAAAAATTACCCAATTGAGAGGTTTCCTTTGTAATTTATCACTTGAAATATGTTCCTTGGATATTCTATCATCATTATTGAACTTTTTGAGACATGGGGAACCTATTTAAACCTTATTTTGAAGGTGTTTTCTCCAAGGGTATTTTCGGAATTACCCCTTCATGGATGAGCTACCTTTAGTAACTATCAACTAATGAGTTATTTGTTTTCCTTGGAAATTGACAAAAAGAGGGATAAGCATGTCTGTATGGATGGTGGGGGAGCTTCTTGTGTGTGTGCTTGTATATTCTTAATAGTTTGAGGCCATGGATACTTGGAAAGATACTAGAACTTCAACTTTTTCTTTTTCATTATCTTAAAGTTTCATATACTTATCCCTATGCACCAAAACGAGCCATTTTCTCTCCACCACTTCCCACCTTATACAAACCTTGTCCTCCCTTGGTGCTTCTATGAATTTCCTGTCCAAGGAAGAAGAAAGAGGGGAGCTTCTTGGAAAAAGAATCTAGGGTTGCAATTGACTTCCTTTTGGGTTTAAAGAGCTTCCTTCTAGTTATCTTGACCTAAAAGAGTAAGAATCCCCTTCTTTCCTTTGTTAATTTCTTTTTTATCATATCTCCTACCTTTCTACAGGTCGGAACCTTGCTGTTCCATGGTAGAAATTGCTCTAAAGATCTAAAACCCTACCTTTCTTGCTCCTTATGCTTAGGGTTTGCTCATTTGATGAAGAAAGGTGCTAGATGGACGAGTTTACAACTTATGATTGGATTTCCTACCCTACCTGCTCTAGTTTTATTCTAATTTTGATTTCATCTTCTCTTTATAGGCAAGTTTTATAACTTGTTCCACATTTATTGGTTACCATAAGCTTTCTAGCTCATGTTCTTGCTTGAAAATGATGATTCATGCACTAAAAAGCTATGCTTGACTTGGATTTCGATTTTTATAATGTTCCCTATTCTGATTTCAGTTCTATATGAACCTTTGATCATGTATAAGTTATTCCTAAGGTATAATATGACTTGGATCAGGTTGGTTTGACAACCTATGGTGCTAAGCACCTATCAACCAATGGTCAATTTTAGGGTTTAAAGCTAATTTCATCTATAAACCCATGACCCGATGATGGTACCATTTTAACAACTCTATGGTGTTGTCTTCATGATAACTGATGGTTGAGATCAAAGGTGTCATATGATTGTGACAACCTATGGTCACTTCCTTAGTTGTAGCATCAATTAAGCCTTAGCCCAATGGTTTCTTGGGTCACTTGATGCAATGGTCGGACCTATACTGTAATTGATGGTTTTAACATATGAACTTGACCCAAGGGTCAAGATCCACTGTTTATTCCTCCGATAAAGTGGAATGATGGCCAATGTAATATTTTGGTCCAAATAATGTGATTTATATGGTTTCATTTTTATGATCAACTTAAGGATCTTACTTGTTGACAATGGATGGCATGTTTTCAATGAACAATTGATTGTGGGTTTTACCCTACTCTCAATGGAACTTTTTGTGTTGTTAATCAAGGGATGTCTAGGGTTAGATGGTGACTCTTTCTAGATAACAAATCAAGGACTTCATTGGTGGTTTATCCTAGGTGTTTACTTATGTAAACAACCAATGGTCTTACCGTTTAAACATCCATTGGTTCTGGGTGACATAGTGGTATGGATATATTGGTTGAAAGATGATGGAATAAATGGAGGGTTACCCTTAATAAAGTATTCTTACCTATTCACTCATATGAATAGAAGGAATGATAATCACATTGTGTTGATATGTAACCCTAATGAGGTATAGCTTGTTATACCTAGCTTTAATATAACTAAATGATGGTAATTGGGTATGAATAGTCCTTGAATGACTAATACAATCATGGAGTACTCTGTTATTGTTATTGAAAGCCTAGTATGCTATAACCCGATGGTTACACCTTGATTTATGTATGGGTTCATATTTGAGAATGGTATGGAATGTGATGGTGATGCTTCACCTTATGCATCCATTATCCAATGAGGATTTTGTGAGTTAGGGTTTGGGGTATAAGTGTCGATTAGTAACATTAATATGATTTATCTTGTTGAACCTAACTCTAATGCAAATAGATAAAGATGAGTATTCATGTTTAACATTCTTATATGATGGAATGATGGTGGAATAACCTCCTTAACATGATCATAACCTTAATGTGTTAATTGGTGGTTATCATAGCCACATGGTTGATACTTTCTTATGCTAAACATGTGCATTATGAATATGATGAGTGTTAATCATATCTAGATTCCTTGCATGTTGATGTAATAAAGGAATGTTGTTAATGTTAATATAACCCTACTATGATTGTTTATGAATATATCCTAGATCATTAGTGCAATATTGTGTTGATCTGGTGTATTATATGTAAGTGATGTTGTTGAGCATTGTTATAAGGCATGCAAAGATAATGATGATCTTGTTGGGAATAGTACGATGGTCTTAATGACCTTTCGGTATGTTGAGCCCTGAATGAGGTGTAATCATCTTGTGTTGATACCCTTTGATACCTTGTAATACTGTGAAAAGGATTTTATATCCTGTGATAGTATGATGTTCTTAATGACCTTTGGGCATGGTTGAGTCCTAAATGATGTGTAATCCTCTTATGTTGATAAGGGTTGATACCCTGTGATATTGTGAAAAGGATTTATATCTTGTGATAGTATGATGACTAGTCTGGTCTCATGAATGGCAAGTGAATAGTACCATGTGATGATGAAATGAGAAATTATGTTTCACACATTTTATATCTTTTCAAAGTTGTGATATTTATATTCTTTCTAGAAGTGAATTAGGGTTTGTATGTCAACTTGTTGATGCAGCCTTAATTCACCCAATTGGCATAACTAATCAAGTGAAACTCTAATCATGTAGTACCCTATGCCGTAGAGCCATCTTTAGTGTTAGAACTTGCTGGATGGTGAAATGAGTATTCCTAAGGGAAACTCGAAGTGCATATTTTTGAGTATGTGGGGGTGGTAGGTTGAAGATATATCCTTGTCATCCACAATGTAGATTTTGGAGGTTGTCTATGGCCATGCCTCATACATCTGATGTGATTGAGAACGACTGTGTTCATGTCTCAGTGATTATAACATGATGTGATTGAGGACAACTACGATTGTACCTCAGATTAGAGGGTTTTGTATACCCAGGCTTCTAGTATCTTGACCTGTACTAAGGGCGGACTAGTGATTATCAGCTTGACTATATGTCGATGTGGTGGTAGCTTTGACTGATATGTCACTACCTTTTTACTCGTACTGACCGAGGGGAAGATATCTTAGGATACCAGAACTCCTAGATCTTGTACGGAACCGAATAACCCTTCGCAGGGGTCAGTTGGACTTTGAATGGTATGATTCAAATTACTCAGGGCGTAATAAAAGATGTAATATAGCCATTTAGTATATTTGTTTAGGGTTATACATGACGTTTCACATTGAAGGATAACCCTTGTTTGTTATCTTTACATAAAGATGATTCTTAGTGCAATTAAGAGATAGTAGATACACTTATGTTGTGGATATGCTTAAGATTGTAGATGTGTACATATAGTAGCCATGATTATGTTGATAACTATATTGCTACTGCTGATCATTATCATGATGCTAACTATCTCATGTTGTTAGTTATGTTTAGCATGCTAGCCATGCCTTTGTAACTAGAGATGCATATACTGCTAATCATGCTTATCGAGATAGTTGTGCTTATGTTGTTAGCTCTTCTTATGATGTTGATATGTTCAACCAATTAGACATGCTCATGTTGTTAGCTATGCTATGTTACTAGACTTTCTCATGATACTAGATATGCATATGCTACTGAATTGTTATATTGTCAACAAGATAAAGGATGATAGTCTGGCTAATGATGATAGTAATTATCTGCTCCTTTATGTATTTTGTTCATCATCAGTATTGTTGATCTTATTTGTTATATCTGATTAAACTGCTTAACGGTTTAATTACTTAAAAATGTTGTAATCACTAAATGTTATTGGAGGTTATATCTCTTGCTAGGACATGGGTCTTACCCTTGTTGTACACCACATTTTTTTAAGTAATCAGAAGTGACAAAAACAAATATGTGGTAGAAAATAGGAGCTATGGTAATGAATCTTTAAGAAAGTTGATTAGGTGTCTAGTTTGTCCAAGAGTCGTCCCTGTACTCTCAGGTTTGGGCAGGAAAAGTTTGTAGATGGTGTTTCAAACGAATCAAACTTTTGTTCGCATATTAATGCTTGTTTGTGTGGTGTATACAAATGTTGTTCTCCTGTGCATATATGTTGTGGATAAGACGATAGAACAATTTGTATCAAATTCTTGACATAGTATGGATAAAAGAATGATGTTGGGTTGTTATGTAAATGTTTCTGAGCAGGCGCTAACATTTTTTTTTATATAAGCCAGAGGGATCTTTTATTCATCCCACCCCTCTCTTGTGGGCAAAAATATCCAACCAGTACATCTCCTGCTTATAACTTGCAGGTATCGCCCAAAAAATATCCCACAAAAAAACCCAACACATAACCAACAGGCATTGCCAACAAAAGATCATCTCACCTTCTTCCTATGCAAATGCACATAAGGAAACTTCCTTTTCTCCAAAATAACCATCCCACGAATACGTCTAGGGACTCTGTTGATGTCAGTGATAATTGACATGTGCGAGTATTTTCTTCCCCAATGACCAATAGCTCTAGGGATTGCATTTGCAGCACTATGAATAAGTGATCCAGTGATGTAGCTTCTCTTCATCTCCGATCTCAACTCCTGGACTCGAGATCTGATTCTCCAAGGTTCCAATCCATCATTCCAAAGGATATTAAAAACCTCCTCATTATCTATCTCAATGGACGAAATTCTCAGCATGAGATCATGTGTAACCTTTAACCCGACAATGCAAGCTTGAACATAAGCATCAATAAATTCTGTATCAGTAATCCAAGCAAAAAATATCGCACATGTGTCCGCATTATGATTCCTCACGATACCAGCAGCCCATCTTCTCTTCTGCCCATCTGTGCAAAAGTCATAACCAATCGTTAGATTCATCTTGAGGTTAAACAAATCGGGTTTTACCCATCTGAACAACTGTATCTCTCTCAAAACAATCTTCGGTTCATGTATGCCAGCAATACGAAACCTCTCATGGACTTCATCCCGTATGATCACAGGGAAGTGTTTCTGACTCATCTTATTATTAACATAATCGACAATCCTTTTCCATTCAAGGTCAACATTCAAGGATTTGTTGCCATATCTGGCCGAGCATCTACATCTCCAAATGCTGTACGGAATCTGCAGAGAAACCTGTCCAGTAATCCATTCATCAAACTGATTAGAACAGCCCAAACCTGCCATCTTGATCAGCGACATGATATCCGCCGGTGCATCCTTGCCCGTCATCTGAGAAAAAATAGACCATAGATGTATAGCCGTCTGACCATCAAAGAACAGATGTTTTGTCTCCTCCTCTTGAGGGCTCGTACAACAATTACAACAGGATGCGAGAGAAATGCAGCAGCTCTGCTTGATATTATCATCCGTGGGAATGGCTTTCCTCACTATCTTCCACAGCAGCGCACTAGCCTTAGGTGAGTCGAGCTTCCAAATCCTACCAAGATCAGTCATATCGACTGTCATAGGAGGTCTTAGAATCTTCTTTGCAGATTTGAGCGAGAAGGAACCATTCTTCGTAGGACCCCAGACTATTTTGTCATCTGAATCGAATAACCAAACACCTGATCTTCTTATAAACTCCATACCTTGATCGTTCACTAGGTGACTAATGGATTGCCAATCCCAACAAATGTCACTGCTCTAGAAATCTTTAACTAGAAAAGGAAGACGTCTATCACTAGAAAAGATAGCGTAATCCGAAAGTCGTACATCACACCAATTAGCATCCCAGAATGAGACTTCTCCTCTACCAATTGCCCATCTGCAATGAGGGTACATCTTAGGGAACATATTCCAAATCCTATTCCAGAAAGGAGATGAGGTACTACTAATCTTGAGGTCATGCGGGTAAGAAGCTGATCTACCACCATGAGTATTTGCATATTTCTTCCTGCAGAAAACCGCCCAAAGAGAATCACCATTTGCTAGTTCCCAGCAAGCTTTAGCCGTAAAAGAATCATTGATCATTCTAAGAGACACAATATCGAGGCCACCTTCTTCTTTAGGCGTAGCAATCTTCTTCCACCCAACCCATGTTCTTCTCTTCTCATTCTTTCTGTCGGCCCATAGAAACTTGGAGAATTTATGCTCTAACCTGTCCATGATACCTTCCGGCATCCCAATGGCCGCAGCCATATAAATCACCACTGAAGATAAAACCTGTGCAATCAACAGTCTTCTACCTACGAACGATAACAGATTCGCTTTCCAGGAAGCTATCTTCATATTGACTTTGTCAATAATGAAATCAAAGTCCGCCAGCTTGTATTTACCTTTAGTAATTGGGATGCCCAAATAAGTAAAGGCCTGTGAAGATTTTTCAATGTCTAAAGCTCTCGCAATCAAATCTGATGTATGACTATTCTTGCCTCTGACCAAACACACAGATTTATTCTTGTTAATCATCTGACCAGTCGCTCGTTCATAGGCATTAAAAATGCACTTAACATTCTGAGTCGAGGATTGAGTCGCATTGAAAAAGAGAACCAAGTCATCAGCATACAAAAGTAAGGACGGAGCCATAGCTTGACCTCTCGTGAAGAATCTCTTAATAATGTTGTTATGGGTCATATCATTCACCTTTCTGCAGAGAAGTTCTTCAAAAATAATGAAAAGGAACGGAGATATGGCGTTACCTTGCTTCAGACCTCTCTTGATAGGAAAGAAACCGGCTGTTGCTTCGCCAACAGTGACCGTCGTCCACGTGAATCTGAAGAAGCTCATGCACAGGGCGATGGCATCATCAAGGAACCCAAACTTTGTTAAGACTCTCTCCATCACATTCCAATCAACCCTATCATACGCCCTTGACATATCAAATTTCACCACAGCATTCGGGTTCTCAGTACCCTGGTTAATATCATGAATAAGCTCTCTGGCCAACCTAACATGATGAGTGATGTCATTTCCTTTCAAGAACGCCCCTTGGTTCTGGGAAATCATCTTCGACATCAAGGAAACCATCCTATTGCTCAAGGTTCTCGCGAGGATACGAAGGAACATGTTCTCTATAGAGATAGGTCTGAAGTCATTAGCAAGAAGACTGGGATTCTCCTTCTTTGGAATGAGGAGGATTCTGCTACAAAACAATCCTCTATGACAAGGTTGACCTTGAAAAAAGGCTTTAGCATCGACATGAAATCATCTCTAATAATTTCCCAAGCACCCGTGAAGAAAGCTAAAGTGAATCCGTCCGGTCCAGGAGCTGACATATGATCCATCTGCTTCATCGTTCTCCAAATATCATCATCTGTAGGAGGATTCGTAAGAGTACAACTGTCATCACTCGATATAACCTCAGGGATATGTTGCAAGAAATCCTGTCACGATGATTCATCAATAACAGTATCATTGTTGAAAAGTTGTTCGTAATGTTCAGCCGCTCTCTCAGCAATATCAACCGGATCAGAGGAGATGGATCCATCAGGTAAAATGATGTTCACAAGACTTCTATGTCTTCGTCTAGATCTGACTATAGCATGATAAAATTTCGTATTCCTTTCACCATCATTGAGACAGTCAACACGGGCCTTCTCCTTCCATATATTCTCCTCCATATCAAGTAAATGTTCCAGCTCATTTTCTGCCATCTTCAAATTGACCTCATTAATAGGAATCAGATTTTCATCAAAGGCAATCTGTGTATAAAAAAGAACATCCTCAAGATCTTTTATTCTTTGTTTAATATCTCCAATGGCATTTTTACTCCATGCCCGAAGAGCAAAATGGACCTTCTTCAGCTTCTGACAGAAGATAAAGGACGGATGCCCATCCATCCTATCCTTCCAAGCATGTTCAATATTTTTGAGACAGTCAGATTCGTGAAGCCACGACGACATAAACGAAAAATGACTCATCCTCTTCAAATGATTCTGAACATCCGGGATGACGACAATAGGACAATGGTCCGAGACTCTAGCTCTAGTCAGATGTATGGATTTCGTTGATGGTCTTTCAGAAGCCCACTTTCCATTAACTAGGACTCTATCAATCCGCTCCCAGATAGTTGGAGTTAAAACTTGTTTGTTTACCCAAGTGAACCGACTGCCATCGAAAGGGATCTCACTCAGATTATTATCCGCTATCATCGAATCAAAATCATATAGATCCTGGAAATTAGGGGCATTTCCACCACGCTTCTCCACAGAGTGCCTCACAGTATTGAAATCCCCAGCAATTAACCAGCTGGTGTCATCAATGATAGACGCCATGAACCTCAGCTCATCCCACAACTCCTTTCTCAAAGTGTTGGAACAATTCGCATATATAGCCGTGATATAAAAGAAAGACCCATTCAGATTGTCACCTCTAATAGTAATGTGTTGTGAACTCTTTCTGAACACTATTGGATTCAACTCTTTGTTCGCGTAGAACCAAATCTTCCCATTTTCTCCATTGTTATCAGTCACCCAATTCAGCTTGACAATATCTAGAAGTTCTTCAGCCGATTCCGCATGTAAAAAAGGTTCAAAAATACAAACAATTCCAGGTTTAAACTTCCCACAGAGCCTCCCTAAAACCCTTCTTGTAGGGTTGTTCGCAGCACCTCTTATGTTCCAGAATAAAGATTTACAATCCATTAAACAATGTACCGCAGGACCCAACGAACGTATTTTCTCTTATCGAGAGAACCACCAATCCTCCTCTCCACTATAGTCATCATATGCATATCTGTCATCATCAGATAATCGACGATGATGTGTATCCCTCCTGTAGGATCGACGATGTTGAAAATCTTCCCTATTATCTCTGCTGTGAAACGATCTATCTCTGACTCTATCAACTCTTCGATACCTCCTTTCTTTTCCATCTCCAATATGGATGAAATCATCAAGTCTCTTGTTAGACAGCATCTTCCTGTTTCCTTCTCGATCAATGACGAATCTTCTAGGTGGAATGTTATCTCTGCAGGCCTGTGTTTTAATTTACCCATATTTTTGGGTACGTGGTTAATTGGTGATTGATTGTGTTTTATGTTTTGAGTAACCTCATTTAGAGTAACAGGTTCTCACACTTCTCATCTAAGTATATCTCAGGAAAAGTATCTACTAACAAACTCCTGCTGAAACTCCTCCCAACCTATCACAACTCGTGGCCTCTTTTCCTCTTCTATGGCCCACCAGTGGCTAGCACTACCCTTCAACATGTACATGATGTGTTTCAACTTGTCTTGTTCAGGGATGTTCATAATCTTAAACACTTTCTCCAGCTAGGTCAACCACATATTGGTATCTGATGGGTTTGACGTAGCAGCTTATTCAATCACCCCGACACGTTTGAGTCGTTCAAACATCTTCCCAACACCCAGGGATTCCACATTAGGAACATATTCCCTAGTTTGAGGAGTTGGCTCTCTGTCCTCTAGATGTGTAGTTGTGGCCATAATCTATCCAAACATGGAATGAAACACAGGGTGGGCCATAGTTTTTGGGTCAAACTGAGGTATTGTGGGCCACTCCGGCCCTACTTATGACACTCTAGCATTGCGTGCCTACCTCCTACAACCTCCTCCTAATGCAACATAGCTTCTCTCAGTGTGTTCTTCATGTCCTCCAGACATATCTGCATAAGCATAAGCTATGATCAGAAATGTTGGATAACATAAGATTAACTCAAGCCAAAGTCTTACATCCCTATAGACTCAGTGAGCCTAGGGCTCTGATACCAACTTAACTATGACACCTCATCACACTAAACAAGATTACTCAAAATATAAAACATGATCAACTACAATTAGTCACATAGTCAAGAATGTTGATTAAGTAAAACCAATTTCAACATCAAATACAAGTTTTGAAGCATTTACTCAAAGGTCCATCTTTTCCATAAACTCATATTCTATGACATATATTTACATCTGAGTCCAGTCGACTCATCCAAATCTTGTATACAAAAGATATAATTCACATGTACATGCTATATGTATATAAACATCATCACACTTCCAAAAACGCATGACAATACATGTATATCATCTACACAACTCATCTCATATCCAGACCTGAGAGTACATGAACGAAAATAAGACTTTACTACTATAACTACAACTATCCCACCTTCTGCATCTACTAATCAAGAGGTTGATCCTTGACGCAAATTTACCATGCGCAAAAATGCGAGTGAACGCGTCAAAGTAATACAGGCCTTGTGAGGCCCGAGTCAAAGTCAGGGATACGTGAAATCGTCGGAGATTCCTACTAACTACTCGTGATCAGCTAGACCGATTAAATAGTTGAGAGTTGTTTAAAATTGAAAGAAAATTAAAAAGAAACAAAACAAGCAATCGATTAAATGTTTGGTTTAATCAATTTAAGATGAGATCTTTAGGATTGCGGTTTCACCGCGGGTTTTCATTGTATTAAATTCTATATATTACTCAATTTTATCTCTCTATTCGGGTAGTGGCCTGAAATCAGAATTGCCCACTGTCGTGGTACAATTCACTACCTATGTCTAGGTCGGTTCCACCGTCGTAGTAACCTATACCCTAAACTAGGTGCATTAAAAATGACCTCTCGGTATCCACCATTAATCTTACACCACCTTGTTCAAGGGATTTGTCAATAAATGTAAATTCCGTCTCTTTTCAACCGTTAATTCTTCTTTCAAAGCAATTAAGGGCATTAGATTATTATTATGTTGATCAAGCATAACAATATAATTGAGAAAATGAAATTATACCACGGATTTAAGAGATAAGATATGAATTATTATGATAAAATCGTCATACAATGAATTCTTGGGCTACTCCCAGTCCTTTAGACAAAGGGGATTAGCCCCGCATGTTCATCTCAGAGTACAACATGGAGTAGAAAAAGGGAAACATGGGGAAAAACGTGATTGAGTGTTAAAACCCCTGAACGGAGAAGATCTAAATGATCCTTGGCGTGGAATACGCGCTCTCCCGCCTTTCAGTGGTGGAAATCATCTTCTTCAGCATCCGGATCGGCTAGGGTGTGGTCTCGGGCTCCGTCCTTCTCTCCCCCCTTCTCGGGATGTGTGCAGCGGCTAATGACGTGATGATTCCCCCTTGGGTGTCGTCATTAGGTATATTTCCCGAATTAGGTCACCAATTAATCACAGTCGTCTGATTAAGATTAATCTGAAACAAACTCATATCTGACAGTGTCGATACCATCGACGTGGGTCGATGGTATCGACCTAGCGCGATATCGGCAGTTCTTCTTTTCTTTTGTCTTTGCGACTGATGTCATCTCGATACCATCGACGAGGGTCGATGGTATCGATGAACCTGTAGCGACGGTTTTGTCTTTTTGTGTCACTATAGCTCCACCAGTCGATAGTATCGACATATGAGTCGATAGTATCGACTCACTTCTCGCCAGCAACCTGATGGTATCTCGATACCATTGACATCCCTGTCGATAGTATCGACTTTCTTCTGGTCCTTGCGGCTGGCAACCTGTGGTCCGGTCGATGGTATCGACCACAGTCGATGGTATCGACGGTATCAGATACTTGTTTTTCTTGAAATTAACACATGAAACCACATAAGTTCACACAAAACGTATTCTATTGATAATTAATACTCAAAATGCTTGAAATAGGGGAAATTTGACATAAAGAAGTAGCCTAGACCAAAGTGAATGAATTATGCAACATTAACCATAAAAATGACTAATAAATGCATAAAGCGCATATCAAACAAGTCTATAAATGCGACTCAAAATCATCGCATCAAACTCCCCTAAGCTTGAACCTTGCTCGCCCTTGAGCAACTAAATCTTAGAATGGAATTGCCAGATTCAACTAAAGAACAAAGCATCACAACAAACATCCCATATGATTCCCACCAGACATTCACATATCGACCTTCGCTAACCACAGAATCATAATTACCCTGAAGGCGACAGTAATCATCCATAAAAGATATTAACCTCAAAACTGATGAACACTATCACATCAGGAAGTTAACATAATAAAATTCATTGGTCCAGACTTAATGCATCTTGTGATTTCCTATACTACGTTGCTCGCCCTAACTACCATCTACATGGAAGCAGTTCTCCTGATTTTCACTAGTGAGGAGAAATTCACAGTGGCCTACCAATCCGAGCAACGGGTGGATGGAATGGGTGTCTCATGGAAGAAGTGGAATCATTATACGGTTTCAACATGCATAAAATAAAAATGCCCTAATTGATGCAAATGCACATGAAAAATGCCCTAATGCCTAAGATTAGGTGGAATGATGCATGCACTAACAATCCATCTCAAAATGAGATGGATATCTAATTAATCTACATCATGTACTCACTCATCTTAAAATGCAGGTGAGATTATGTTCCTTTCTCCTTCTTATTCTAGTTGCTTCTAAATAACTTTTTTTTCCAGATTTTTAGTTTTTTTTTTCTTTTCATATTTTTTCCAAACCCTTATATCCATAATTGACAATGAATACTTTATTGGCTTATTTTTTCTGCATAACTCAAATATTTGCACTATTTAGAAGGTATGGAACAATTTAATTCACCATTAAAGAATAAATGAGGTACATGATATACTTTATGCATAAAAGTTAAGAATGCAACTACATGACATGCACCTAAGGGTAATGTGCATGTATACCTATTCTATATTTTTTATTTTTCATGCAAAACATATGAAGGTGGTTGCAATGCAAGTCCTATCTACATGACATGCAATCAAAAAGGTTAAAACCGTACTTTACTTCCAAGTCTTGGTGGATTGTGAAAAGCAATGAGGTGGACAGATCACAAGACCAATTGACTGAACCTTTAAAAAAAACAATATTATGTATCCCTCCTTACTGACCTGTGTACTAGTTAAGAGGTTTTTCTCTCTTACTTCAAATTAGAGTCTCATTATAATTTGGTCATTTTAGGCTCAAACAACCAATTTCGTCCACTTTCATGAATCATTAGGAATATACAGTTATGATTTTTTGTTTTAAAGTTGGCAAAACCAATCATTTTCTAAGTTAAGTGATCAAAGTTGAACAACACTCAAGCTTGCGAATTTTTAGTTTCCCCCTTAATTCCATGAACATGCAACTGATATGACTCAAGATTGATGACATCCACGATTACACTAGATAGAATGTGGATCCTACAGAAAAACTAAAATTGCAGGAAACAAATGACAAGACACAAAAGCAATAAAACTAAAAATAGAGAAAATAAAAGATAGAGTTGTTCCAACACCCCCCTAAGCTTGAATTTGACTATGGCCTCATAGTCAAAAACAATCTTAAAGGTTGGAACAGAGATACCGCTTTACTCTTCAGGTGGAGGTGGGTACTGCGGAGCCGTAGGGTCCCAAGAAGGATACTCCCCCTGGAAGCTCGGATCAAACTAGGCCCTAAGTGGAGGTTGTGGATAGCCTCCAAAGTAATTTTGGCTCCAATAGTGGTCATAAAAGGTCTGTTGTTGCATCTCCATCCGTTGCAACCGATCATGAATTTGTTGTTGGTTGTTGAGGAGAAGATGCTCGTTCTCGAACATTTCCCTTTGATTGTCCAGTACTCAATTTGTAGTGTCTTGAATACCGATGTACATCGCCATGTGATGCTGCTGCATCTGTTGTATGTCTTGCAGCATAGCATACATGCCCTGCATCGAGTAGGCATCCTCGCTTGGCTGCGAGGGCAGTGGTGGTGGTGGAGGCTGGGATGATGAAGATGCACCCGGATGCATCCGAGGACGCTTCAGTGGTGCCACTTGAGCCCGAAGAGGTGTGAAGGCCTCCTCTTCCTCTTCAGCCTCATCATCATTGTCGTCGTCTTCGTTGCCGCCGTCTTCATCGGAGTCAACGATGGCTATGATAGGCCATCGGAAGTCTTGTGCCCCTTCGATGTTGAAGACCGGATCGGGAAGCGAGCATTCCTGGTAAGCATGGTTGACGTGGCAGTGCCCATACGCCAAACCATCTCGAAGAAGGATGAGGTTGGAGCGGTGCAGATGTTGCAAGTTCATCGGGTTCGCGAGTGAAGACGATGCACCAGCTACATGCACCATGATTGCGACAGAAAGAGGAATAGAAAGGGAGCTCAGTGAAGATCAGAGAAGTGAATCTCCGCTCAATGAAGAACTTGCTCGGTGTTTCTTGTCGTCGGGCTTGGATAGCTATGGAACATGCTCGGCACAAGTCAAGGAGAATTGCACTGGAGTGGTCATGTCATCTGATGCAAATACTCCCCATATATAGCTGCGGCCGGTGCTACTGTATGCCCGTCGATACCATCGACACGAGTCGATGGTATCGACACGGGTAGCACGATCCGTACCTCCGCGAGTATCGACGGTTGTCGATGGCTAGATCTGTGGGGCCCGGATTGCTGACGCATCGATACTATCGACGCAAGTCGATGGTATCGACCCGTCCCCCAGATAGACTCCCTTGTTGTTGTGATCGTCGTTGATCTTTCCCCGGGGATCGTTGACGTGGCACGTCGATACTATCGATGCGAGTCGATAGTATCGACTCTCTGATTAGGGCAAACCCTCGCGAGGCCCGGCCGCCGCCTTCTTTGCATGAATGTGTCGATACCATCGACAAGCCCATCGATGGTATTGACTTTCCTGAGACGATTTGTTCTGAAAAACTCCAGAGATCTCGATAGTATCAACACCCATGTCGATACCATCAACCTCTGCTTGTGATCTGCCTATTGGTATGTCGATACCATCGACGAGGCCGTCGATGGTATCGACGCAGTGCGATTCCTATAGTCGCCAACCTGTACCATGGTCGATACCATCGACAGAAGGGTCGATGGTATCGACTCTGCCTCAGCCCTGCACATGTAGCAACCGATCACGGTATCTTTTTTACACTACAAACTAAGTTAAAACAAATCAAACTACGAATGTAAAGGAACTAAACTAAAGTACCAATGGTTGGGTTGCCTCCCAACAAGCGCCCTTATTTAACGTCTTAGGCTAGATGACTTGAAACACATCATGCATCTGAAAGTGAAATGAGTTTGACCTCATTCACCTTCCTCATGTAATCTTCACCAAAATATAACTTCAACCTCTATCCGTTCACCAAAAATGTAGTCTCGCCATCACGCACCATGATTGCACCATGTGGTTTGACCTCTTCTACCGTGAATGGCCCACTCCATCGGGATTTAAGCTTCCCGGGATGCAACTTCAGCCTTGAATTGAACAAAAGCACACGATCTCCTTTCTTGAAGGTGTGCATCTGAATGTGGCGATCGTGGATCAACTTAGTGCGCTCCTTGTATATCCGAGAGTTCTCATATGCAGTCATTCGCAGCTCATCCAATTCATTTAATTCAAGTAATCTCTTATTCCCCACTTCATCATAACTCAAGTTGAGCTTTCTCAGTGCCCAATGTGCTTTGTGCTCTAACACCACCGGTAAGTGACAAGCCCGACCGTACGCCAACCTAAAAGGTGTGGTGCCTATAGGTGTCTTGTATGCCGTCCTATATGCCCACAATGCATCCGATAGTAAGGCACAACAATTCTTCCTCATGGAAGCCACCGTACGCTCCAAGATCTTCTTAATTTTGCGATTGGAGACCTCCACTTGTCCTTGAGTTTGTGGGTGATACAGGGTACCAATGTTATGTTTGACCCCATATTTACTCAATAATGTTGAGAACTTTTGATTCCTAAAGTTTGTACCCCCATCACTAATGATCATTCGGGGCACTCCAAACCTGCAGAAGATATTTTCCTTAACAAACATGCACACTACAGTACAATCATTAGTCCTTGTGGGTATTGCTTCTACCCTCTTTGACACATAATCAACAGCTAAAAGGATATATAAATTCGAATTTGAGGACACAAAGGGTCCCATGAAATCTATACCCCATAAATCAAATACCTCAACCTCTTGGAAAACATTTAGCGGCATCTCTTGTCTCTTTGAAATGTTACCCGCCCTTTGGCAGGAATCACATTGTCTCACAAACTCATAGGCGTCTCTAAACAAGGTAGACCAATATAGGCCACTTTCCAGTACTTTGTCTGTCGTACAAGAGCTCACATGGTGTCCGCCCGTAGGTAGAGTGTGGCAATGGCAAAGAACACTCTCGTATTCCACCTCAAGTACACACCTGCATAGGACACCATCCCTGCATTGCTTCAAAAGAATAGGGTCATCCCATAAATAATATCGTAGAGAATGGAAAAATTTCTTCTTCTCTTGATACGTCCAATCTTCCGGGATGATTCTACAAGCAAGATAATTCACGATATATGAAAACCACGGATCTTTAGAGTTGACTTTCAAAAGTTGTTCATCCGAGAATGTCTCGGTAATGGGTATGTGTAAATATTTTTCATCTACCCTCTCTAACCTGGACAAATGATCTGCTACAACATTTTCAATCCCTGCCTTGTCTTTGATTTCGATATCAAATTCTTGTAAGAGCAAGATCCACCTAATCAATCTAGGTTTGGCATCTTTTTTCTCCATCAAATATTTAATAGCAGCGTGGTCAGTCCAAACTATGACTTTCGATCCAACTAAATATTGCCGAAATTTTTCAAAAGCGAAAACAACGGCAAGCAATTCTTTTTCAGTAGTCATGTAATTTAGTTGGGCATCATTTAAAGTCTTAGAGGCATAAAATATCACTGCGGGTTTATTGTCCACCCGCTGTCCCAACACAGCTCCTACAGCAAAATCAGATGCATCACACATGAGTTCAAACGACTTAGTCCAATCCGGTGTTTGAACAACCGGTGCAGAAATCGATTTCTCCTTCAGCACGTTGAACGCGTGTAAACATTTGTCATTGAACTCAAAAACGGCATCCTTTTCGAGAAGCTCGGACAAAGATTTGGTGATTTTTGAAAAATCTTTTATGAAACGACGATAAAATCCGGCGTGACCTAAGAAACTCCTTACCCCTTTGACCAAATTTGGTGGGGGAAATTTGGAAATTACTTCAATTTTTACCGGATCTACCTCCAAACCTTTGCTAGACACTTTATGTCCTAGCACTATCCCCTCACTCACCATCATATGACATTTCTCCCAGTTGAGGACCAAATGTGTGTCCTCACATCTTTGTAACACCTTATCCAAATTATAAAGGCATTCATCAAAGGAAGCACCATAAACCGAAAAATCATCCATAAAGACTTCTAGACAGTGTTCTACCATATCAGAAAAAATGGCGAGCATACAACGCTGAAAAGTCGATGGTGCATTGCATAATCCAAAGGGCATGCGGCGATACGCGAAAGTTCCATAGGAACAAGTGAAAGTAGATTTCTCTTGATCCTTAGGATCAATCGAAATCTGATTGTACCCCGAATACCCATCCAGAAAATAGAAATGAGATCGGCCGGCTAAGCGTTCTAAAATTTGATCAATAAATGGGAGAGGAAAGTGATCCTTTAGCGTAGCGGCATTAAGTCGTCGGTAATATATACAACCTTGCCACCCAGTTACCAAGAGGGTGGTGACAGGTTCATTTAAAATATTGTGAATAACAATTATTCCCCCCTTCTTAGGGACTACCTGTGTGGGACTTACCCATGTCGAGTCTGAAATCGCATAGATGATACCTGCTGAGAGAAGCTTAATCACTTCTTTCTTCACAACCTCCATCATGCTCAGATTCAGTCGACATTGCGGTTGAATCACCGGCTTGGCTCCCTCCTTGAACCAAATATTATGTTGGCACAAAGTAGGGGAAATAGCCTTGATATCTGCAACAAACCACCCGAAAGCTCCCTGGTGGTTCTTCAGCACTATCAACAACTGGTCCTCCTCTTCAGCACTCGGATAAGTAGAAATAATCACTGGAAACTTTTCTTCCTTAGCTAGAAAGGCATACTTGAGGTGCGGTGGCAGCGGCTTCAACTCCAATTCCGGCGGGCTGATCAAGGATGATTGAAGCGGTGGGGGAAGTTCGCCTAAATCTTCATAATACCTCGCATAGAAGCATGGCAGCATCTGAAGCATCTTGGCGCACTCCTTGAGTGATTTTCTTCTCATCCAATCATGAGTGATATTGACTAAACAAGCCTCCAGTGGTAATTCCGGATATGCATCAAAAACTTAATTGGCTATAGCATCATCCTCCGTAGAGGGAGGAATGTCCTCATCCTCATCATTCGGGAACCCTACAGCCTTGCAAAGGGATACCACTTTGGTATGCTCCATGATGTCTACAACCAAAGTCCCTTTGTCCACCTTGGTCATTACATGAGCCATATATAGAAATGGCTTCCCTAAACACAGTGAGATATTGTTATCAAAATGTTTTACCATGTGGCATTGCTCCTTGGATTTAGGTGAAGTGGCGCTGGAAGGCATGACCATCTCAAATCGATCATCGGCTATACCTAAGGTCAAACGACCTCTCCCCATCTCAAGTATCATGTCAGTTATAGCTTGGAAGGGTCGTCCGAGCAGTAGCTCATTGCCTTGTTCATCTTGCATCTCCATGACGACAAAATCTGCTGGAAATACAAATCGATCCACTTTCACTAGCACATCTTCACAAATCCCATATGGCTTTACCACTAAATTGTCCGCCAATTGGATTGTCATGTTGCTTGGTCGTGACTCCTTTAATCCCAGCTTCTTGAATGTAGAAAGGGGCATCAAGTTAATGCTCACCCCTGAGTCACATAGTGCTTCACCAAATTTGACTTTCCTGATGTAGCATGAAATGTTGAAACAGCCCGGATCTTGCCTCTTTGTTGGCAATGTGCCCATGATGAAGGCACTCACCTGCTCCTTAAGCACAACAACCTCTGTATCTGGAATTTTCCTCTTCTTGATGATGATGTCTTTCAGAAATTTCCCGTAAGAAGGGATTTGCTCAATAGCTTCCAATAAAGGGATGTTGACTACAAGCTTTCTGAAATTGTCTAAGAACTTTTTAAATTGGGCGTCTACCTTCCTTGCCTTAGCACTGTTCAGATAAGGGATCGGGACAACCTGTGCCCTTTGATGCAGTGGCACATAGGGTGTCCTTTTCTGAGGCTCCTCCTCCTCTACAATAGGATTGTCAGTAGCATCCGCTGCTATGTCCTCAACTGATTCTGTGACTGGTATGGGCATCTCCTCAGTGACCTCACCTTCAATTTCTGCTTGGGGTTTGTTTGGTTCATCGGCTCTAGGATTTAACAGTTTCTTGCCACTTCTTAGCAAGATGGCCTTCGCTTGTTGGTTTCCTCCTGGATCATTAGTATTACCAAGAAAACCTGGATGCGCCGGGTTCTTAAAACTGGCTATCTCTGCTGCCATTTGTGCCATGGATGTTTCTATTGTCCTCATTTGAGCCCCATGGCTCTGCAGTGTCTGCCCAAATTGGTTCATAAACTCCCCTTGTTGTTTTATTTGCTGGCCGAAAGTAGTCATGAGTTCTTGATTTTGCTTTAGCACTTGATTGAGAAACTCTGTGCTCTTATCCTCCGCTACTGGCTGGGGTTTTCCATCTGGATCCTGCAAGAAGTTGTTTGGATCCTTCCAGGAGAACTTCTTGTCTTTCCTCCATGAATAGTCGTTATTCTTGTAGCCTTGCTGCTGCCTCATGAATTTAACTTGAGCCTCATCCTCGGACTCAGTATCCTCCTTTGCAAGCAGTTTCTTCGCGAGAAGATCCATTTTCTCATTCAGCTCCTTTATTGCTTTAGATTCACCTGCCACTCGAACCTGTTCCACGGTGCCTCTTTCGCCCCATGATTGCTTTTTGGCCATGTTCTTTAGGATTTCCCAACACCTAGTGTCTGTGTTATTCAAGAAAAATCCTGAGCCGGTTGAATCGAGGTTGCTTATATCATGCTCGGAGAGAGCAAAATAGAAGATCTTGACTTGTGTCTCCTTATCAAGCCTGTGATGCGGGCACCGCTTGAGTATAATCTGAAACCTTTCCCAGGTCTTGGAATAGGTCTCTCCTACTTGTTGGGTGAAGTTGTGGATCTTTCTGATCATGTCATTGGTCTTCTCGGGCAGAAAGAACCTCTCGAAGAAAACCTCCACCATGTGGTCCGAAGACTCCACATATTCATTGTCCAAGTTGTGTAGCCATTCTCACGCGTTTCCCACTAAAGAACTCGGGAAGAGCTTCAAGTAGAGCACATCTTGTGGAAATCTGTCGATTTTTATCATATCACAATTCTCCACAAATTGACTTATGTGTGCGACGGGGTCTTCATTTTTTAGCCCATGGAAAGCATTAGACTTCACCAAGTTGATTAAAGCCGGATCAATCTTATATGTCGGAATATTATCCGCTTGCTTCTTGATCGGCCCCTTGGAAGCAGATGAGGAAGAAGCCTTGATCTTCTCCCATATTGTCTGTGGCTCATCCATATTTTCTTATTTGGGTTCAGAAAGTATATCATCCAGATGGTCTTGATTATACTCGCCTCCGTCTTCCGGTCCCGGCAGCGGAACCTCTGGTGCATGCCTCGGGTAGTTTGTACTACGTGTTTGCACCATGCACAGTACCTGCAAATAGAGAAATCAAATATCACTACAGTGCTTGGGGATTGCAAATATTTAGAAAATGGATTATAAATTTTTGGAATGATAAAAAAAAATAAAAATGTGGCCTAGAGTGGCCGCTTGCAGCACTCGAAGTGCCAACAATTTTTCGTATCCCCGGCAACGGCGCCAAAAACTTGACGCAAATTTACCATGCGCAAAAACGCAAGTGAACACATCGAAGTAATATAGACCTTGTGAGGCCCGAGTCGAACTCAGGGATACATGAAATCGTCATAGACTCCTACTAACTACTCGCGATCAGCTAGACCGATTAAATAGTTGAGAGTTGTTTAAAATTGAAAGAAAATAAAAAAGAAACAAAACAAGCAATCGATTAAATGTTTGGTTTAATCATTTTAAGATGAGATCTTTAGGATTGCGGTTTCACCGCGGGTTTTCATTGTATTAAATTCTATATATTACTCAATTTTATCTCTCTATTTGGGTAGTAGCCTGAAATCAGAATTGCCCACTATCGTGGTACAATTCACTACCTATGTCTAGGTTGGTTCCACCGTCGTAGTAACCTATACCCTAAACTAGGTGCATTAAAAACGACCTACCAGTATCCACCATTAATGTTACACCACCTTGTTCAAGGGATTTGTCAATTAATGTAAATTTCGTCTCTTTTCAACCGTTAATTCTTCTTTCAATGCAATTAAGGGCATTAGATTATTATTATGGTGATCAAGGATAACAATATAATTGAGAAAACGAAATTATACCACGGATTTAAGAGATAAGATATGAATTATTATGATAAAATCGTCATACAATGAATTCTCGGGCTACTCCCAGTCCTAAAGACGAAGGGGATTAGCCCCGCATGTTCATCTCAGAGTACAACATGGAGTAGAAAAAGGGAAACATGGGGAAAAACGTGATTGAGTGGTGAAACCCCTGAACGGAGAAGATCCAAACGATCCTTGGCATGGAATACACGTTCTCCCACCTTTCGGTGGTGGAAATCATCTTCTTCAGCGTCCGGATCAACTGGGGCGTGCTCTCGAGCTCTGTCCTTCTCTCTCCCTCTTCTCGGGATGTGTGCAACGGCTAATGACGTGATGATTCCCCCTTGGGCGCCGTCATTAGGTATATTTCCCGAATTAGGTCACCAATTAATCACAGTCGTCCGATTAAGATTAATCTGAAACAAACTCATATCTGACGGTGTCGATACCATCGATGCGGGTCGATGGTATCGACCTAGCACGATATCAGCAATTCTTCTTTTCTTTTGTCTTTGCGACTGATGTCATCTCGATACCATCGACGAGGTCGATGGTATCGACGAACCTGTAGAGGCAGGGTTGTCTTTTTGTGTCACTGTAGCTCCACCAGTCGATAGTATCGACATATGAGTCGATAGTATCGACTCACTTCTCGCCAGCAACCTGATGGTATCTCGATACCATCGACATCCCTGTCGATAGTATCGACTTTCTTCTGGTCCTTGCGGCTGGCAACCTGTGGTCCGGTCGATGGTATCGACCACAGTCGATGGTATCGACGGTAGAAGATACTTGTTTTTCCTGAAATTAACACACGAAACCACATAAGTTCACACAAAACGTATTCTATTGATAATTAATACTCAAAATGCTTGAAATAGGGGAAATTTGACATAAAGAAGTAGCATAGACCAAAGTGAATGAATTATGCAACATTAACCATAAAAAATGACTAATAAATGCATAAAGCACATATCAAACAAGTCTATAAATGCGACTCAAAATCATCACATCAATCCTCTTCAATAGAATGGTCTTGACCACACCGTTGTCGACTAGCTAAAAATATGTGGTGACCCACAAGGTGAGACCCATGTCCTAGTAAGAGATATTCACAATGATTATTTAATAAGCAATTGAGCAGATTGAAAAATTTTAACATACTAAACAAGTTCAATAGATTAAGTAATTCCTTAGTTGAAGATAGAAACAAGTAGGATCAATAAGATATGTAAGAGAACAACTAGTACTTATCATTTACTCACAATTAATCTCTCTAATTGCATTATGTAACATTTAGTAGTGTAGAAGAATAAGGCAAGGGTTAACATCCAATGTGAAGCATATTTAACCCCTAGAAGATATACTACATAGATGCATAAAATCTTGAATTATGCCCTAAGGAATTGAGGAATACCACACAAATCCCAACTTACCACTGCTAAGTCTAAACTAGTGCCATACAAGATCTGGGATAACCATATTCCTAAGATCTTCTTTGCCCTCGGTCAGTATGGTCCTCCACAATGACACATAAAGTCAAACTTTTAGTAGACTAGTTTATCCTTGGTATAGGTCATGGCACTAGTAAAAGGAGGTTGGTATGCAAATCCTACCATATGAGGTACAACCATAGTTGTCCTCAAATCTCATCACATGTATAATCATTGAGACACAATCACAGTCGTTCACTAAATGAGGGCTATATATGACCATAGTCATCCTCCCTAAACTTGAAATCAATATGTCAAGGACATAAAATCACTTTAACCTCACATAATCAATATAATGTACTCCAAGTTTCCATTAGGATTACGCATTTCACCATCCAACAAGTTCTAACACTCTGATGGGTCTATGGAAAAGGCACTACAAGATTAGGATTTCATTTGATTAGTTATGCCAATTGGGTGAACTAAGGTTGCATCATATAAGTGGAAATACAAACCCTAATTCATTTCTAGAAAACATATAAGTATGACAACTTCAGAAGATATAAAATGTATGAGACATAATGTGTGATCACAATACCACATGATGTTATTCATTGCCAATCATGAAATTGCATTTCTCACCATGCCAGCACAAGATGCAATTCCACATGACACTAATCTAGGGTTCCAACCCTTATCATGTTATAAAATAGGGTTACACCTCTAGTAGGCTCAACCATGCCCAAAGGTCATCAAGACCATCACATATCATTTCCTACAAGATCACCTTTATCTTTCCATGACATGGAATAAGGCTCAACAAGTCATCAAAACACACAAGACATATAAACTGTAACATAACAAGGGATTATGATTTTCAGATAGCACCACATTAGGGTTTCGACAACAATAAGTGAGTATTCCATTATCAAAGTAATTATATAAGAAGTTTGATTACCATTGATAACCATCACTTGGTTACATTAGAGTTAGGTGTAACAAGTTATGTTTTATTAAGGTTACATATCAACACACGATGGTAATAATCAATTATATTCATACAAGGGAAAAGGTAAGACTACAAGTTCAAGGTTTTGAACCATCAGATTCTCTTTATTAGAAGCAAAACATTACACTAAAGGCTTCATCCCAAACCATTGGATGTTGAAGAATTAAACCCTAATCATTGGATTAGATTCATCATTCAAAACCATTGGTTGATGTATAGGTCTAACCCTTGAATCATTTAATCAAGAAGAAAATTAGTTTAGGGCTTAAAAGAATCAACACATGAGACCTAGCCTCACCATCAATTTTGGTATCATGGACCACCATCGGTTCATGAGGTCAACACTACCATTGGTTGACACAATCGGGTGTTGCCATCTTTAGAGCATTAAACCATCGAGTGTTGTTCTTACAAAAGAGTTTGAAACTGAACTAAGGTGTGACCATCGGTTGATACCATTGGTGTTCAACAAAACAACATTAAAAGTTAACTCTATCGGTTCTAGCAAGGAAACAACCATTGGTTCTTGTATATGGTTTGAAAATAGTCTAAAACCCTAAGTGTAAGCCATCGGTTTGAAGGTATTAAGCACCATCGGTTGATATATAAGAAAGAAACAAGCCATCCTATACCTCAGGAAGGTCGTATACATAGTTTCAGGTTCATCTAGAGTTAGAAACTAATCAAGGAACATCATTAAAATTGAGACTCTTGGCAAAGATATCTTCTATATGCTTAGATTTTTGTTTTAGAACAAGAATATGAGTGAGCAAGCTAGTAGTAAGAAATAAACATGAGGAGAGTTATAAAACTCACCTCTAGGAAGAAGAGCAAGCTCCAAACAGCAAGAAAACTTGAGCTCAGAAGGTAGAAAACCCTAGATTTAGCTCTGAACTCTGCCAACTAGCTCTTTCTCCACAAGGGAAGCAAATCCTACGTCAAGAGATCAAGAAAGATAGGTTATTTAAGATTTAGAGCAAGTTCTACCAAAAGAAATCATAGTTGCATCCTAAAAGAAGGTAGGAGGAAGAAGAACAGTAAGAGAAACCAAGGAAAGAAGGAGAAAATTACTAGTTTAGGTCAAGAACACCCAAAGGGAGCTCCATAAATACTAGATGAGGGCAGATCCGAACCCTAGATGCTCCAACAAGAGGGTTGGCTATCGTCTTCAACCTTGGGCACCATGTTCACCACCAAGTAGGGGAATATGAAGCTATAGACAAGAAATGAGAGATCATGATCCAAAGGTTTAGTCTGGGTGCTAAAAGGAGAGGTACATAATGATTATGGATAAGGGAGAAGAGAAGCTTGAGATGTCCTAGTAGCTTTGCCATGTGTCCATGGCCTATGGTTGTCACAGCCATGCAAGAAGAAGCTCCATCCGTTGTGGAGACCCACTAGGCCATCGGTGATTGGCTTTCCATGCCAAATATCCATTTCAATGCATGGTAGCCATCCATGTTTGAAACCCTAGCTTACTAAGTGGTGAACCATCATTTGATCACCTCCTTTAAGTGAGCCATAAATCCAAGCTGGTCCAAGAAAGAAAACCTTCAAACTACTACCTCTAGAGATGAGCATCGATGGTAACCACCTGGTGGTGACCATAGTTTGTCAACCAAACATGGGGACCATCGATTGATGGCCCTTCAAGGTAGCTCATCCATGAAGGGTAAAGTCCTACTCATCCTAGAAGGGTAACACCACCAAACCAAGGTAAACCTAGGCGTCCCATGGCCAGAAAAGATTAATCATGATAGGGAAACATTTAAGGTACATAAATCATGTGACAAATTGCAAGGAAACCCTTAGATACGGGCAAATTGCCCAAAACAATGTGCAAAAAATTACATAACTTGCACAAACAATGTCCAAACTGGACCAACTTTTAAACTTAAGATTGACATATGATGTCAAAGCACTTCATATGGTTTGATTAATATTTTAAGCACCATATAATGATACTTAAGCATGTTCAACACTTTAAGCAAGGTCATGGGTCTTACATTAGGTGCATCTCCCTCTTTGTTTAATCAACTCCACATCATTCAATAACACCAAAATCATCTAGAAGGTAGGGGAACACTTGACACTTACCCTACATTCCATACCCTCCTACTTTTACATTGAACTACAAATCATGAAAACACACCATGAAAGCCTCCAAAAGGTGGGGCAAACACCGAACATGTTCCCCATGTTCTCACCTTGACTAGTTTGACTAGACAACATCCTGAAGACTCACAACAGATATGATCCACCTATCTTTTGTGCAACCTTCTTCAGACTCCTTTTGACTTGAAAGACACTCCATACTAAAGCCATACCATGGGGATCCCCAAACCTCTATTAATATAATCCCAACCAACATTTTTGGGGGTTATCATTTTTAAGAGGGAAAGAGTTTGTGAGAAGGATGAGATGTCTGATTTGAGTGCTTACTTTTTTTAAAACCCAAGCTAGATAAGGGTATCAAGTTTGAGGGCTTACGAGACTGGGGGGGCTAGAGAATCCAATGAGAGAGAGGAGTGTGTACCTTTACCCCTATTTGAGAGAATATGGAGATACTTTCCCTTCTTACAATGGTCAACAAGGTTCACACATGGATTGACAACAATGTGATATGTTACATCCTTTCCCTTTTCCAACCCCTTACTGGTGTGGGTATATGACCACCTAGGGTTGATGATCACCAGAAATTTTTTTATATTACATCATGTATGTATATTTCCATTTTGATAACTTTGTATATACTCCTTATTCCTTTTTTCCCCACTAATAGACCCCTCCATGGTGAGAGGACATGATCATCTAGGATTGCTGACCACTTCTAAGAATATCTTTTCTCTAAAAAATTATTTTTAGGTGGTATTTTCTTACTATATTCATTATATATAACATAAATAAGTGCTTCTAAAAGGAAAAAACTATAACCTCATTAGGATTTACAACACTTTAAGTGCATTGTGGAGGTGCCTAATACCATCCCCACATGTAACATGACATTTTATCCTTTTATCCAATTTTTCTTGTTAACCTTATCTGCCCAATAATCTGAAGTTCTTCTCTAATAGTTTTCCTATTTTCTCACATAAATGTCATGGTGATATGTCTTCCCAACATGTCCATTGAATAGTACATCAACTGAAAGTACATCTTGTTTATATTTCATTTTTGTAGCTTTCTTTTCTATTTTATTTGTTTGAGTCATTTTTTCTAAGCCATCCAAAAAAATGTAAAAGAAGTATACAAATGAGAAAAAGTGAAACATCATGAGAATTTTTTGAGAGTAGGCACCGTATATTCATCCTTTGAAAAAATGGCCATAACATAATTATTTACCATTCCGCTTATAAAAAAAATGTGTGCATCTTTGATGCTTTGTGATTGTGTAGGGTGCTAACATATATTTTTTTTCTTAAAATAAATGGTTATAGGGAATTAAAGTTTTGATGTGGTATTCCTTTTATAATTATCTTGTGATTTTGAACTCCCTCGGACCACTTTATCATCATAGAAAAAAAGGAGTTTTGGATTTAGAACTCAACATTTGACATTTTACACTCTATCCTACCTACAATGACAAGTACGACAGCACATCACTTACATTGAATGGCCCAAAATACAATTTAATTTATTAATAATGTGCAAGTGGGTTAATACTTAGGATGAAACACACCCACTCCCTCATACTACCGATTGATTTCACTCATTGTGACTAGGAGGTATATTGAGGGTAGTACCCAAGCACAGTGAACCCCAAGACCCCATGTAGAAATAAAGTAAATTGTACCCCCAGTGAAGTTAAGGGAATATACTTCACATATTTTAGGAACAAGTGTTAGGAGGTTGGAAATATTTCCTAAAATTGTGGGGTATAAAATGGGGGAAGATACTCGTTTATACAAGAAAATATACAAAGAGCATGATGAACCCCATGAAGCCAAGATAGCTTTGAATGTTGCCAAATATTCATCCCCTGGGTAAATCTTTTTTTTTTCAAAATCTAAGATACAATCGGAATACTTCCCTAGTTTTGTCTCTTTGGTAAAAAGATGTCTGAAAACATGAGCTATGTGATGGATGCATGAGATAGTAACATCAATAAACACCTTTTTCCAAACCCATGATAGAAGCTAAAATGCTTCCCAAATTTTTAAAATTCTTTGGAAAAACTTTTTTTGCAAGCTAAGATAAATCATTATCACACTAGGTATCGATCTCGGTAAAACCTCCTTTTGAAAACCCAATATTGATCCGTAACTCTATCCATATTTAAGCTTGTTGGTAAAGCATTTTGAAAATTTGAGCTACATCATTCACATAAAAGGCATTGATCTCGGTAAAATTTTCTTTTCGAAACTCAAGATAGAATTTGAATGTTTCCCCATGTTTAGTACCTTGGTAAAACTATTTTCTAAACATGAAATACATGATGCCCACTTAAGGCATGGATTTCAATAAAGATACCTTTCAAAAAACCTAAGATAAAGCCAGAATGCCAACCAAAATGTTGCTCCTTAGTAAAATCTTTTTGAGAACCCAAACTACATCATGCCCACATAAGGCATTGATCTTAGTAAAACCTCCTTTCAAAACTCATGATAGAGACAACATGTTACTTAAATCCCCCCATTGATATGACATTTTTAAACACAAAGTCACATCATGCCCACATGAGGCATTCAACTCGATAAAATATGTCTAGAAATTTGGAAGATGCAAAATGTTTCAAACCCTAGGATACACATGTATGATCCTTGTAATAATTGATGATTAAAAAACCTACTTAGAATCCCAAAAATATGACCTCGATGTCTGAGAACAAAACCTTAGATCACATACAATTACAATGATAGAATAATAAATAAGCCTCAACTTTAACCAATATTCTTTTTGACAATATCAACTTTAGCAAATAAACACGAAATGCAATACGTCTTTACTCGTTCTATAAAAATATACAATCATAGAATGAAATCTCCAGCCTCTCCTTCATGATCCATGTTGAGAAAATGTTTGATAGACTTGATTTTAACTTATCAACATTTTCTTCTTGAGATCTCTTGAGAAAGAAGGAATGATCTTCAAATCTAATTCCTCTATTTGATACCCCATATTCATTTAAGCCATCCACATATGGTGAGCTATTTTATTTATTTATCCAAGTCTTCATCCATGAAATGACAACCACATGTAGGTACATCCATGAAAGGATAAAAATTTGGATGTTAGGAAAGTCTCATGGGGATATGCAAAATGAAAACAATTTGAATTGATTTTTAGTATGAACATCTCAACCATTCACAAAGTATCCTCGTCAACATTATGTGAAGCCTATTTCATCCCTCATTATCCTTTCTAAGCTAGGAAATTTATTTTTTTGTTTCTCTTTGTCTTGAAGAAAATTAAGAGCAAGTTAAGAATGCTACTAGAAATCATGTTGATACACAATGGGAAACATTCTACTCATTCACATTAATGAATTTGGGCATATCCATAACATTTATCCCTTGCCACTCAAGGGGAAAATTTATTTTCTATAAAAACTTGCAAAGAATTTCAAAGCCTCTTTTTTAAGGGGAACTTGTGTGTATGCCAAACCTCAACAACAAAATGTGGAGTCTTACAAGTACATTTACCATGGGGAATGCAATAAGTAATCTTCCCCCTTACACAAAGTCCTTATTTTTTAGATCTCACACATATCTAGAAGCTTCTAATAATATTACAACTGGAACAAATCCTCAAGTAAGCCCATAGGATGTGGATGAGCCAATCACTTAGTACAAATGCCTTGGGTGTCAGATCCAGGAAGATCAAGGATAATGTGTCCCCCATTGGTGTCATTATGAAAAAATGATCCAACAACACCAAGTTTCAAAAGATGTGGCCATGATTGTTGTTACTGCATTAACAGACCCTACCTTTGGAAAGAAGAAAGAACATATACCAATACCTAGGCAGATTAACACATCAATGTATGGCTAATTTGTCATGACCTCCATTAAACTAATGTGAAAATCAATTTCATAAGTTCACAAATATGTGGATCCTAAAATATTTTCTTAATTTGAGGAGACATTTGGCATGAAATAAAAGTGTAAGATTGTTATTATGTCACTAAGTGCTTGTTGTTTAATAATTACTAGAAAAGAATACAACAAGCACAAATAAACCAGAATAATGAATGTTATACCAAAGCTCATTGTGATAGTTGTGTTAGAGATTAATATATTTATTTGTTTTAACATTTCTATTTTCTATTGTCCCATTTCCCATGTGTCCTCCTTACTTATCATGGTCATGTGGTTCATCATGACCATACACTATGTTATGTATAGGAAGTAGAATATACTCGATTGTTCTTCTTTATTGTAAAAATAACTTTATCAAATGCTATGAAAGTTTGAAATTATATAGATTACAACTCTAAGATCAACCACCATTTAGTCCCTTCCTCACCCACCTCATGGTTATCACCATGCATCCCACTTCTTCTTCTTCCTTGCTATTTTCTTCTTTTTCTTCTTCTCTTCTTATTTTTAATCTTCTTCTTCTTTTATTATAATTATTATTATTATTATTATTATATTATTATTATTATTATATTACTATGATTATTATCATCATAATCATCATCACCATGATCATTATTTTCATCATCATCATTATTATCCTTCCACCCTTCTCCATGCATCTCATTTTTAGTTGATGTTGTCATAGTTGAGGTGGGAACTACAACAAAAGTGGGTCCTGCACTACTATCAAGTATATGCAAACCTACTTGTTGGCCATTTTGCATCCTAGGACACCACAATATAGAATTTCCTAGTGATTGTGCACTCAAGCAAATGTAACTCAGATTAGCGACAACCTCCTTATACAAATAAATAGATGCAACTTGTTTGTAGCATTCACTTTCCCCATCACATAAACATGATTAACATTGCAAACTTTTATGTAGCATATGACTTGTTCTTAATCTAGGACTAGGAGAATCATTAAACACCTACCAATTGTCTTTAACACCTACCATAATGTATTACCCATGTGGTAGCATTTCTAACTTAAATCAGCATGCCACTTTGGGGTAGTATATCATATTCCTACCATGATTCTCTATGGTAGTGCATCATCCTCTTCATCATTGCTAGAGATAAGGGTATTAAAAACATTGTTTGGAATTTTGTATGAATGACAACATGTAGATCTCAATATTTAAACTTAATAATAATAGTTGTCATAATTGTATTAATGATGTTCGTATGATTCTAGATGTAGGTGACAAGATCAAGATTCTTGAGAAGAGTTATATGGATATGGAAAAATGTCATTGTGGCAATAGCCAAGTTAAACATTTGTTACATAATAGCATGAAGCATCATATTATGTGCAAGTATTTGTTGCAATAATATGCCAAAAATTAGTGGGATTTTGGAAATCACCATGTAACTTAAGGATACACTTTTCATATAAAACATTCAATATAAACTTTTCCTCACTAAGCAATGAATTTTTTTTAGTTTATTTTCACTCCATTTAAGATCTTGTGCAGCAGTTCAATTTGCCTCAATCTATCACATTTGATAATAAAAGAGTTGTGCAAAAAACACCTCAAAATATTATTCCATACTTAAACCCACTATCTCTTCCACCTATGTGTCTTGTTGTTATGCTAGAATATCAACTGTCCTTAGTTAAATATGTATATTTTTACCTCCAGTAGTCAAATCGACCCATACAAAATCTTGACACTAATGACTATGTTTCTTTTTTTTCATCTACAACACAAGGATGTGGTTGTTCTTGTGAGTCCATGCCCATGGGTAACCTTTTTGGAAACACAAGTCACATTGATATTGGTTATTATAGGATCAAAGGATGTATAGTGGTTCACTCCAAAAATGTAAATTGAGAGTATTTTCCTTGAAGATGTCCTTGGTCCAATACTACTTGCAGGATTAACATATCAGAGTGGAGTTCATTGAGATGAGAAAACTTCATCCCCACCGATTATAGAATCAAAATATATAAAAGAAAGAGATTAAAAACCACAAAAAGGTACAGAAGGAAGTATAGTGAACTAGCCTAAAATGTCAATGCCACTTCCTAGTAGGTTCTCCTATTAGTTCATCTTAAAATGAGATTAACTTTGTATGAACCACCAAAAACCATATACAAAGTACATTTCCAACAAAAGGGAGGATTAAATATTTCTAAGGAAAAGGTCATAGTTTTACCTATGAGCCACCTACCATAACACCAAGGGCTACCTGCCCTAGACCAATCTTCACAAAGAGATAATATAGTAAAAAGGGATGAAGGTGATTGGAAGAATGCGAGATTCACAAGTGGAAAATTACAAATAGCTCTTTGCTAATGATGTTATTCATTCAACTAATGTAGATGGGTAAAAAAAAATAAAGTAGGCAGGTGATCAAGCTAAAGAGATTCTTCATGGGCTTTTCAGTTGGATATACTTCATGTCAAAAGTAGGTAGTGAATTTTATTCTTTGAAAAACTGCCAATGACCTTAATTTATAGCAGATCCTATCAACTAGCCAGTAACAAGAATTAATACATGCAAGCCATTTTTGTTGGATTAGGTAAAGTTTGAGTAATATATTGCAAAGGTACCAACTACAAAATAGATAGTTATGAGCTATAAAATGAACTGATTGTATAATAGTTGATTAAAGTTATAATGAATCGATTGATTGATAAATAGTTGTTAGAGCTAGCATAGTTGATATGCCAGTCTGCTTCAACTGATGTTCGATTTTGTTCTTGACAAATAAATTGCTAGTTAAAGATTATCTAATGATCATCAACCAATGAGACTTCTTGTTTCAGTATGGTCATTGGTCATCTGATGTTCTAGAAGAGATCTTCTGCCAGCGTATGTATATTACAGGAACTCTAAAATTAATGATAAAATGAATATTACATTAAACCCTTAGCCAACTCACAAATTCCACAGTTTTGTGAAAATGCTACCGTGTCAATGTTTCTGATTATGTCATCACATGTAAAGAGTTATAATTACAAGACATACTATCAATATGTATGATCTACAAAAGATCTAATGATGATCATATCTTCAATCAACATGATCTTATTCTATCTCTTATTTTCAATCTCAATTAAGGTCTCACAATTCTGGCCATTTGGAGTGTTCCTATGGTCATAAAATTCAATTAAATTGTTACTTATATATGAACAGGCGAATATGTTTTGTCATCGTCAAAATATTGAAATTAGGCAATGTAGACTTTGGTCGACATCCCTCACTTCACCTTATACATAGTTTTCAATAATTTATAGTTTAGGTACATATACAAGAATCGACAAGTATGTACACATCTAAATATACTGATTTTGGTTTGTTGACATAGTTAGGGGAATTTCACCTATTTTAAAACCCCTCTATCCGTCTAGACTTATATTCATCACTTGTTTCCGTAAACAGTATTCACGTACGTGACAATAGAGGCTCAAGAGTGAGGACCACGTTTGCCTTGCATGCACTTTTAATTATTTATATTCCATTGCTGGTTTATGTCTCTTATAACAGACACATGCACACAACCAAGCAATGCCATGAGACATCTTCTTGATACCCTCGGCCAGTTCCTTCTCTATGTGGTGCGCCAGCAAGTCATTTTCATATAAAATTTAAATCTCTTTTAGTTTCAATCAAACAATTTTTGTTGTCATTTCTACAGTTCTACTCTACATAATCACAACCTTATTTAGCTATATGGAATCCTCAATTGTCTACTATAATTATACTTACTTTAATGCTGTCATTTCTACTCTACATAATCAGAACCTTATTTAGCTATATGGAATCCTTAATTGTCTACTATAATTATGTTATAAATCTTACTTACTTTAATGCACCCAAAAAACATTGGTCTATATCATACACCTAGTGGGATGTTACATTTACCTGAATGAGTGTACTACATACTCAGTGGAACACGACTGCTATTTGTTTGATGATATTATACACCCAATCCGATATAAAAACTATTTGGACGGATATGCAACAACGTACAGAATTCGGCTACTAATATTTAACCGCATTACGACCTAATGGTAAATATTTGTTCCACCCTTTATCAATGTGTTAACCATGCAAATCTTTGTTTGTCGAGACCAACAACATTATCTTCTTGAAAATCAATATGATAAATAATACATGACCCAAAAATGACTAATTCGGGCGTGATTTTCTCTTCTTCAGCCAATGTCAATGGCATCTGGGAACATGTTTATAACATCTTATATACATAATTTATGAAAAAATAAAAAGCACACAAATCGTCGTTCTCAGTCTTATGTGCATACCGGTGCCTTAACGAACTGTAGTACTTCACAGCTTCTCTAGGCTATTGTCGTTGTGATCTAAACGTTGTGTACAGTCTGTTTTCCTTTTCTTTCTTACACTATATCTTGAGATTATCATTGCATGTGCATTTTAAGAATCCAAATCCATCTACGATATTCTAGGGCGATATACAAACACTAATTAGATGGGTTGTACATATGGTTTTGTGACATTGTGAACGACCCATGAACCATGTAAGGTGATTGAATTTATAACGCAGACTTCTTGTGAACCCATAGAGGGGAGAGTCATAATTTATCAACTAAATTTAAATTTTTGAATGGTCCTGCTATTTCCAGTCCGGTTTTACTTTCTACATGCTTTTTGTTGAAAAGTTTGTTTTAACAAAGCCTGCATATATCGACATACACACCTTAGCCGGTTCTCATTCGAGGAATAATTCGGCATCTCACTTGACTTTTCATTTCATTCGCCTCTCTGCAGTTGAAGTCTAAGCTGTCGCTTTAGTCCTCTTATACCCTGATTAAATTAAGTTATCTGATGTGCGTAGCTACAACGACATGGGCAAGCGCATGCAACGCTACAAAGTGATGAGAATAAGTAATTTTGTGCTCCATGTAGTGATGTTTACAAGTGATATCATTTTCTTAGGGGGGGCCGAAGATTTCGTACTTCTATCATCTCACGTTGCCGTACCATGCAATGCACCACATTTCTTAATGATAAAACCACACGTCCAGATCAGATCAAGCCATTTGACAACTTACAGGAAGTATATCCCTCTTAACTAAATTTTAAAAGCAGGCAGCCGCCATTGATCTCAAGCAGATCAGTGTCTTTCCGCTATGCGGAAAACGATATGCCTTGAGTACGTTTCTCCTCTTATTCCTTACAACATGAGTGGAAGAAGATGACAAAGCGAACTCGACAAGAGACATGAGGAGCTGATAATTTTAGTTTCGAGTGTTCTAATATAATTGAAAAGGAAATATAGTTAGTATAATATCATCTGCAATTCCATGTATATGCAGGCCCCTCAAATGATCTCATAATACAACTACAAGATTATAAGGAAACAGAAGGGAGGCGGACAACAATCTGCAATTAAACTGTGAAAGAGGCCAAAAATCATCTTTAGTTAATGATGTTAATTGGAAGAAACATAATGACTACTTAAGAAATGGAAGTAGTTAGTCAATGTGTATCGAATTCAAGTATGTAAAACTGGCTAACTGAATAAGACTGCAACCAAGTTGTATAGAAACTAGAAAAATATCTAAGGTCTACGGCGCCAATATTGATACATCAACCGAACCAGAATTATTTTCAAACAAAATTTAATATCGCAACGTTTATGTGATACTCCTTAATTTTTTGCCTTTTTCCTTAAGCATGGCTTTATTTGCTATATGTAGTTGGCATATGATTTTTGTCATTACATATTATTATCTAACACTCAATTTGATATTTGTAGTTGTTGATTATATCACTCATACATGAAATAAACATCATATTATAATAACTATCGACATGTTGAATTTGAGAAAAGAAACATATCCAAATGAATTTACAAGAGAAAACTTAGTAATCGAACGGAAGATAAACAAGTTAAATAGTGTGACCACTGACCTGATCACTACAATGAACTTAGTTTAGAAAAATCAACACTCCAATATTAATGGATGACCACATTATTATTCCAAAAGATCTGATTAAAAAATACACATAAAAGATCATCTTATCACGAGCGAGAAGACCATTGTAAAGCAACAAGCAACACTGGTGAAGCATTAGTGTTCAATAATTCTTAGGTACCGCTTCCAAACATACCTTAAAAACCAAGAAGTGTTGTTGTGAAATTGTCTTAGCTTGCACATGATAAAGCTAGAGAATAAAGGAAAGGTGGAAACCAGGGAAAAATGGAAGCCGGCACTTAGGGTGTCTAATAAATGATAATTCTTTGATCAACCAATATCCAAAGTTAATAATTATAGCACACCATCCGAGTCCCATGATCTACAGATAATGTATCGGGTTATCATGATCATATATTCATGCTTGTACACGTTCCCAATTACCACCACAGAGCTCAGTGATGTGGGACTATTCCAACATCCCCCCTCATGTACAACTGCATTTTACGAGTGACAACAGGTAGGGTATAATCCTCACACTTGTTTTAGGTCGGCTCTGATGCTATGTTAGAATGTGTGGGTTCATCTCAACACCAATTGGTTATGAGTGATGGGACCACATATCGTTTAAGCCCAAAGACCACGACACAATACCCAATTGGTTTTGAGTTGAACCCACACATTCTAACATGGTATTAAAGTCTAATCGGCCTGAGACAAGTGTGAGGATTACACCCTACTTGTTGTCACTCATAAAATGTGGTTGTACTTGAGGGGAGATGTTGGAATAGTCCCACATAGTTGATCTCTATGGTGGTCTTTCGTATTATATAGTGTGTAGGCCCTTCATTCATTGCCAATTGGTTTTGAGTTGAACCTGTACATTCTAACATAGTATCAGAACTGACCTAAGAGAAGTGTGAGAATTGCACCCTACCTATTGTCATTCATAAAATGTAGCTTTAATGGGGGGGGGCGTTGGATTAGTCTCACACCGTTGAGCTCTATGGTGGTCCTTGTGCTTATAAGGTGTTTGGTTCCTTCACTGCTTGCCAATTGGTTTTGAGTTGAACCCGCACATTCTAACAGTCTGTATGCATGTGTGACATCTATACCCATCTCTAGTTCTTATATATTAATATTCAAATGCATTTCCATACATCAAGATATGTGACAACTTGGTGGTAAGTGATGCAGGGCTAAACTTCTCTTCTACATACACAAGACAATAACCACTTCACTCCTACTATCTTGTACAAGTTGTGCCTTCTTTGGTCTATATCTAAGATAGTTTGCTCAAATCTTAAAGATAATAATCCTCCACAAATTCCAATATATATATATATATATATATATATATATATATATATATATATATATATATATATATATATATATATATATATATATATATATATATATATTATATATTTATTTAAATAGGCGACCCATTTATTTATCTCATACTCTTGTACATGTAGAGCATAGCAGATTACAACCTAGCTCTAATCTTAACTCTCATGGGTCTTATGACTCCAGGTTTACATATATCTCATTATGATATTCTTGCTATAAACTAAGTGGTGGATTTTCATAATACACTTGATTTGCATTACACTGTATGTGTAACTTCGCAAGACCATCAACAACCTAATTGCTCTGACGGTTCATGCACTGCACTAATATCTGATCCCTAGCCTCCGTCTTCCACTTAGCCATCCAGTATGCATATCTAGGAAAAGACCCCGGTTCATCCTTCAACACCTTCGTCGCTAGCAAGTTGTTTGTCTTGATAATGGCCTTTGACCAATTGTGGTTAAGAATTAGCTTCACCGCAAGCATGATACCAGCTAGTTCCGCTTCTAGGGTAGATGTTCTATTCACCTTTGTCGCCCATCCACCCAGTCAAGATCCATGTGCATTCTTCACCACTGCTACTACAACCTTACCACTCTTCTTCCCTGTCGCATCCATGTTCACTTTGATCGTATCCCTGGCAGGAGGGGACCAATTTCCCCCTATATTCATTTCATTTTTTCCACCATTCCTCTTGCAAGATTCAATATTCAGTTGTATTTCTTTGTGTATGCTAGCCACTTGGTGTTCCACTATCTTGGTCTCCCCATCAGACACTTGATGGATTTTTAACTTCCACATACAGTGGCAAGCGAACTAGACGTTGTTCTTCGGGATCCTTTCATTAGTTTTCACTATCTTGAGCCATTCCTCTTTGGTACTGGGTCTGAAAGATAGATCTTGGTCCTTAGGGTTCACCAGCAATTGCCAAATCTTCTTCACCACCTTGTAATCTTGTAGAGCCTGAAGAATGGTTTCATCCTCCTTCCTACATCTCTGGCAAGTAGCCATATTGGTCATGTGTCTTCTTCTTCTTCTATCATTGGCAAAGGGTGAAGGGATCACACACCATATAAGCCCAAAGACCACCATAAAGCTCAGCGGTGTGGGACTATTCCAACATCCCCCCTCAAGTACAATCACATTTTACGAGTGACAATAGGTAGGGTGTAATCCTCACACTTTTCTCAGGCTGGCTGGCTCTAATACCAAGTTAGAATGTGTGGCTTCAAATCAAAACCAATTGGGAATGAATGAAGGGACCATACACCTTATAAACCCAAAGACCACCATAGAACTTAGCGATGTGGGACTATTCCAACATCCCCCTCAAGTACATCAACATTTTACAAGTGACAGTAGGTAGGGTATAATCCTCACACTTTTCTTAGGTTGGCTCGGATACCATGTTAGAATGTGTGAGCTCAACTAAAAACTAATTGGCAACGAGCAAATGGGCCACAAACCTTATAAGCCCAAGGACATTATAGAGCTCAGTGGTGTGGGACTATTCTAACATCCCCCCTCAAGTATAGCCACACTTTACGAGTGACAACATGTAGGGTGTAATCCTAACACTGGTCTTAGGCCGGCTCTAATACCATGTTAGAATTTGTGGCTTCAACTCAAAACCAATTGGCAATGGGTGAAGGGACCACACACCATATAAGCCCAAAGGCCACCTTAGAGCTTAGCGGTTTGGGACTATTCCCACACAAGAACCAACTTTAAAGTTTTTTGACAAGACACCTGTCAAGGGGAGAACTCCATTTAGGTTAGTGCATGTGTGTCTACCATCTGTCCAATCAAATCAAAACTATCGTATTAATCTATTTTGTGGGGTCTTCAATCATTTTAGCATGGTCACTATACTCCCTAACTATTAAGGGGTTTTGGTACCGTCAATAGTCTGGATTTCTCAAATAAGTAAAGTGCATGAAATTTAGTGAATTATTATGTTATATTACCTTTGTTGCCAACGTATACAATAAATAGAACCCCAGTAGGAAATAATTCATGTACATACTTATATTTGACCAGGAAGTGTATACTTTTTTATTTAACTTGGTACACTTTATCTTGATGATAGTTTTTGTTCCAACACTTGGTAGAAATATTTCGAGAGATGACCTCTTTACAAGTTGAAAATTTGACATATATTCATGTAACTTTTCATCTCTCAAACATATTTTAGTGAAAGCATATAACTTAACCTCAAAGATGTTTCAGCATAATACTATATGTTTAATAGACATCTATCTAATAACTCCTTCTAGTAGTAGGTAAAAAATCCTACGATCCCTGTAACGCCCCTCCAAGCACATACATGGAAACGGAAGCAAACCCAAAGTTGTCCATAACATGGGTCACTTGGCTCAGAGGAACATTACAAAACATGATACTCAAAAGCAATAAGATAAATGAAACACTTTGCATTAACTCAAAAATAGATTCATACATTGTTCATAAAAAGGGAAAGACATAACTATCTCATCTGATATCAAAACCTATTACATATAGGCTAAGCAAAACTAAATCATAAACTGTCTCATCTTGATCTCAAGTCTAACACATGTAAGATAAGAAAATCTAAAACATGGAAAGATAAACTAGACTAGAGGATCTACTGAATGGTAGATGGCATCCCACCAAGTCTAGCTTCTTAATTTTTCCTTGAGATGTATGTTCCTCGCTTAAGCTCCTTCATTATTCTCTCCTCCTATGGACATCGCGTCCCCAGCCATGCATTCAAAATGGAAAATAAGTTAGAGTAAGAGGAATTGAGTATTGTTATAATAACATAATAACTTGGCAATAAGAAAATTCATAAAAGTAATTGAACATTAAACATTGGATTCACATACTAAGTTCTTAATAGTTAATTATAATGACCTCTACTCATATGCACCAATTGTGCTCATAGGCCCGTAGGCTCAAATTGATGTTCTACTTGAACTCATGATTTGCACCAAAGTGCCATAACTAGGCTCCAATTGAGCTCATGATTTGCATCGGAGTTCCATAATGTTCCATTTGAACTCATGAATTGCACATAAGTTCCATAATGTTCCATTTGAACTCAGAAGGCCCGATGGCTCAACATTAACATAATGAGGACCAATAATGCAACTAATTACATGATTCATAATTAACTTGACATAATGATTATTTACTTGGATTTAACATGAACATGACATAGATTCTTGAAATGGGAAATTTAAAACATAAGGATCATATGAGAACTTTTGGAAACATTTACTTAAGACTTTTTGAAAATTGTATACATAGTTATCCTATGGTTTAACTTGATCATCATGATACAATAATCTTAAGGCGATTGAAAACCATTACTTAAATACTCAAAGTGCATGGACCCGGTTACCTTTATTTTAGAGAAACCTAATTTTAGTCTCCCTGATCCTGAGTCGAGTCCTAGGTTCCTGAAATTTACCATGGTTTGCATCATTATTAATTTAATTACACCCTAAACCCTAATTGTCTCAGACCTGACACTTTGTGAAAACCAAACCAAAACATGTCTCAAAACACTGACCATTGGATAGATCTTGAAAAACTGAACAAAATTCATATATAACTTGACCCCATCCGATCTACCAATTAAAAGTTATGAATTTTCATGCATCGGCCAATTAGAAATCCAGGAAATATATGTGTGAAATGAAAAAAAATCAATTTAAATGAAACTAAGATGACCGAGAAATCCATAGCAAGTGTTACAATCAATTAAACATATGGGGGAAAAGTTGTAAAACTCGCATCTCAATCAAAGGCGTCGCCACTTGATAAAATAAAAGTAAAAATCCCAAAACACCCCTGCAACATCAATCATGCCATCACCCTACGAAGGGCATTAGGGTAAAATGCATGTCTGGCATCTTGCCTTGTGCCATGGCGTCGAACTCCCAACCCTGGGAGCACAGAACCCAGGTCTAAAGAAGAGGATCTTGATCAAGCAGCTAAAATGTGAAGCACAAATAGCTTCGTTGTACCACAACGAACTCACAGAGCCCTGACTTAGGCTCCAACGTGTGGTAAAGCTCCAACTTCAGCCTACCACCATGGCTCAGTAGAAGAAGAATAAGGGAAAGGGCTCAAGTGTTGATACCATCGAAAGAAACCTTACAAGGGTCTCCAAAATACTAATGAAGGTAAGGTGATGTCAAAATGAGTATTTCCATGAGTGGAGGACAACCAGAGGTCCAGAACGGCAAGCGCCAGCGATGAGCTCAAACTTGTCTACACAATATGGTGACTGGAGTCACCGTAGGACAAACTGACAAAGCGAGAAGGAATCTGGACTTGCATAAATTCTTACCTAATTCCCAATTTGATCGGAGATGGTGAAGGAGGATGAGTCACAATGGAGTTCGTCAGAGATACATATTGAGTAGGTGGTGGTGTCTTGGAGGGCAGGAGGCAAAATTGAGTGGAGTGGGGTGTCTTTCTAGGGTTAGTGATCGTTTAGAACCCATAATATATATGTTTGGGCACTGAGAAGACCTCCTATAAAACTAGGGTGGCGAGGGCAGTTCGAGCCCCGTTGGGTGTTTCTTCACTAGGGAACAAAGTCCCTACAAACCCAGGCTGGTTTGGTTTGGCTCGACGTTGCGATCTCAACGGTGACAAAATTTCTGGAAATGAGGCTCTCTGACGGCTGGTCTGGGTCGGAGAAAGAGGCGCCAGTGGTTGCCTGTGATCGGTCTCCTACTCATTGTAGGAGACGCGTCCGATGGAATATAATGGGAATCCAACAGCCCAGATCATAATAAGAAATTAACAGAGAGCGTGTGACACTTAAATAATGCGGGTCCTTAGGTTAAATCATCAAATATTTTATCAATTTACTACAAAAACCATATGTTAACTTCCCTAATTGATTTGAAGCATCAAATGAAGCCCTATGAACTCCAAATTTGAACCACAAGGTAATTAGGACCTCTATAATCTCCCTATCCTCTTATATTTAGCTTTTCATTGACTTTTGTTCATTACCCCATATAGGTTTCTATTTAATGCACATATTATTAAAAGGTGACATTGATAGAATTATCGTTTACTAAATAAGCTATTTAATCCAAATATAGGTTTATGAGATTATTTCATCATATATTATACTAAGAGGTCCCATTTAATTCCATTTTGTTAGTTACAAGCTTAAACTTGCAAGCTAGGGTTTCACATTAAGGTACATTAATAGATCTAGGATTTTGAGGATGTTACAATTCTACCCACCTTAAATAAATTTTGTCCTTGAAATTTTCTCATGCTACCCACCTTAGGGTTTCACTTATTCTGTCTACACTAATCCTCTTAAAGTCTCATTCTCATGGTAGAACACTATCTTGACCTCCATGTGGGTATATTACTCATGATTCTATTTAACATCATCATTTACATCTCTAAACTCTTCTCTAGGGTTTCAAATTTTACCAAGGATGTTACTTGCTTATCTATGTCAAATATCTACTCCCCCTACCCATGATTGGTCTTACTATATGTCTTGACCAGGTTTAGGTGACTATATTTCTTAAACTTTTAATGCAAACTCTTCTTTTATTAGTCATATTTGAATACATGTCGGCTGGTCATATATTCAAAGTTGACTTATCTTATCACACTCACCTTAGTACCTCCCCCGTGCACATTTCCCATACCACATGCAATTGGAAGGACAAGATAAGCATGATTATGCATATAACATTCTCTCTTCAAAACCCCATGAGCTTGTGTCCCATACCACAAACAAGCGAGAAAAAGAGAGAGTATGCTATATACAGTTCAAGAGTTAACATAAAAATCCAAAAAATCTAGGTACATAACCCTAATCATTATCTTAACTTATGTCTTCTGACTAGATCTCTACTTTGGTTCCTAATATCCTTCACCTACTTCTTCTATATCTAGGGTTAGAACATATGAATCTTTAGCTCAGTGGGCATCTACTCATTGCTCTGATACCATTTTTTAACGTCCCTCCAAGCACATACATGGAAACGGAAGCAAACCCAATGTTGTCCACAACATGGGTCACTTGGCTCAGAGGAACATTACAAAACATGATACTCAAAACCAATAAGATAAATGAAACACTTTGCATTAACTCAAAAATAGATTCACACATTGTTCATAAAAAGGGAAAGACATAACTATCTCATCTGATATCAAAACCTATTACATGTAGGCTAAGCAAAACTAAAGCATAAACTGTCTCATCTTGATCTCAAGTATAACACATGTAAGATAAGAAAATCTAAAACATGGAAAGATAAACTATACTAGAGGATCTACTTAATGGTAGATGGCATCCCACCAAGTCTAGCTTCTTAGTCTTTCCTCGAGATGTATGTTCATCGCTTAAGCTCCTTCCTTATTCTCTCCTCCTATGGACATCACATCCCCAGCTATGCATTCAAAATGGAAAACACATTAGAGTAAGAAGCATTGAATATTGTTATAATAACATAATAACTTGGCAATAAGAAAAGTCATAAAAGTAATTGAACATTAAACATTGGATTCACATACGAAGTTCTTAATAGTTAATTATAATGTCCTCTACTCTTATGCACCAATTGTGTTCATAGGCCCGTAGACTCAAATTGATGTTCCACTTGAGCTCATGATTTGCACCAAAGTGTCATAACTATGCTCCAATTGAGCTCATGATTTGCACTGGAGTGCCATAATGTTCCATTTGAACTCATGAATTGCACATAAGTGCCATAATGTTCCATTTGAACTCATAAGGCTCGAGGGCTCGACATTAACATAATGAGGACCAATAATGCAACTAATTACATGATTCATCATTAGCTTGACATAATGATCATTTGCTTGGATTTAACATGAACATGACATAGATTCTAGAAATGGAAAATTAAAAACATAGTGATCATATGATAACTTTTGGAAACTTTTACTTCAGACTTTCTGAAAATTGAATACATAGTTATCCTATGGTTTAACTTGATCATCATGATACAATAATCTCAAGGCGATTGAAAACCATTACTTAAATACTCAAAGTGCATGGTTCTAGTTATCTTTATTGGAGAAAAACCTAATTTTAGTCTCCCTGGTCCTAAGACGAGTCCTAGGTTCTTGATATTAATCATGGTTTGCATCATTATTAATTTAATTACACCCTAAACCCTAATTGTCTCAAACCTAACACTTCGTGAAAACCAAACCAAAACATGTCTCAAAACACTAACCATTGGATATATCTCAAAATATTGAGCAAAATTCATATATAACTTGACCCCATCCGATCTACCAATTAAAAGTTATGAATTTTCATGCATCGGCCAATCAGAAATCCAGAAAATATATGTGTGATGTGAAAAAAAAATCGATTTAAATGAAACTAAGATGATCGAGAAATCCATAGAAATTGTTACATTCGATTAAACATATGAGGGAAAAGTTGTAAAACTCGTATCTCAATCAAAGGCGCCACCACTTGATAAAATAAAAGTAAAAATCCCAAAACACCCCTGCGACATCAATCGTGCCATCATCCTGCGAAGGGCATTAGGGTAAAATGCACCCCTGGCATCTTTCCTTGTGCCATGGCATCGAACTCCCGACCCTGGGAGCAAGGAACTCAGGTCTAAAGAAGAGGATCTCGATCAAGCAGCTAAAATGTGAAGCACATATAGCTTCGTTGTACCACAATGAACTAACAAAGACCTCACTTAGGCTCCGACGTGTGGTGAAGCTCCAACTTCAGCCTGCCACCATGGCTCAGCAGAAGAAGAATAGGGGAAAGGGCTCGAGTGCTGAAACCACAGAAAGAAGCCTTACAAGGGTCTCCAAAATACCGATGAAGGCAAGGTGATGTCAAAGTGGGTATTTCCATGAGAGGAGGACTACCAGAGGTCCAGAACGGCAAGCGTCGGTGATGAGCTCAAACTTGTCTACACAATATGGCGACTGGAGCCACCGCAGGACAAACCGACAAAGCGAGAAGGAATCTGGGCGTGCATAGATTCTTACCCACTTGCCAATTTGATCGGAGACGGTGAAGGAGGCTGAGCTGTGACAGAGTTCACCAGAGATACAAATCGAGTAGGTGGCGGTGTCTTGGAGGGCAGGAGGTGAAATTGAGTAGAGAGGGGGGTCTTTCTAGGGTTGGCGATCGTTTAGAACCCATAAAATATAGGTTTGGGCACTGAGAAGACCTCCTGTAAAACTAGGGTGGTGACGGGAGTCTGAGCCCCATTGGGTGTTTCTTCACTAGGGCGCAAAGTCCCTGCGAACCCAGGCTCATTTGGTTCGACTTGACGTTGCGATATCAACAGTGAAGAAATTCCCAAAAATGGGGCTCTGTGACGGCCGGTCCGGGTCGGAGAAAGAGGCGCTAGTGGCTGCATGTGCTCGGTCTCCTACTCAAGGTAGGAGACGAGTCTTGTGGTATCTGATGGGCATCCAATGAACCAGATCATATCCAAAATTAAGAGAGAGTGTGTGACACTTAAATAATGTGGGTCCTTAGGTTAAATCATCAAATATTTGATCAATGTACTACAAAAACCATATGTTAACTTCCCTAATTGATTTGAAGGGTCAAATGAAGCCCTATGGACTCCAAATTTGAACCACAAGGTAATTAGGACCTCTAGAACCTCCCTATCCACTTATTTTTAGGTTTTCATTAACTTTTCTTCATTACCCCATATAGGTTGCTATTTAATACACATATTATTAAAAGGTGACATTGATAGAATTATCATTTACTAAATGAGATATTTAAGCCAAATCTAAGGTTATGAGATTATTTCATCATATATTGGACTAAGAGGTCCCATTGAATTCCATTTTGTTAGTTAAAAGCATAAACTTGCAAGCTATGGTTTCACATTAAGGTACATTAACAGATCTAGGATTTTGAGGATGTGAGAATCCCACTACTACTAAAGTTCATGGTAAACCATATTACATCCCCTCAATCAGAAAGGGATACTTTTCATATTGCAACCCAAGAGTAGTACCCATGATGTACCTCAACACTATCATAATTGATACACGTGAATATCAAATATTTATTTTCCAAAAATTACTAGATTCGTAGAGAGTTTAATAGATGTACACATTGTGTTCAAATATCCCATGATCTTACTACATAGTAAGACTAAAGCAAAATATATAAATAAGTGTCAAGTGATTTTAACCCCTAACATCACGTAATGGCATCCCTATCTTTCATCTCAATATGTTACATGAAATTGATGTTGTTTCAAATATCACTTTCATATTGGAACACAAGTGAACAATGTCAACTACATACATGCATAAAATGATGAACCAAACACTAATAGTTTTTCCATAAACATTGTTAGCATATTTATAAAAATTGAAGCAAAAGATGATATCATAGACTCATTTTTCACATACCAGATATTAGGAGCTTGTTTCATATAATATGAATATTTAACAAGTTAATGTGCACTCAAATGATCAACAGAGTATTTAGGTTGTTCCATATATATCTCCTCTGTAAAATCACCATGTAAATATGTTGTATTCACATCCATCTATTAAATAGAGTGTCTATAAATGAAAGAAGACTCCACAATCATAAGAATTATGTCCATGTGAGAAACAAGAAAATGAATCAAAATGGTATACTCCTATTTGCATGTAACCTTTAAAAACCAATTTACTTTGAGTTTGTTGATTTCCCCACCTATATTACTTTTCTTCTTGAAGATTCATCTACAATAAGTAATAGAACAACTAGGGGGTAAAATCCATCATTTCTCATATTCCAATTAAAGGATTGACTAATATTCAAAAACAACTCAATGAGAAAAGCTATGTTATTTGTGTTATAAATGACTATTCTCAATATTAAAAGTGAGAAACTATGCTCAAAACCCTTCAAAACTCCTAGGCCATTTACTTCCCATAGTGTAAGTACATCCCTATGATCATCATATCTAAACTAGTATTTTGTACTTCAAACCTATATTGTTTATCATTTCCACCAAAAAAAAAAAACATAGAGCAAAGTACAGTGTACGGATAGCACATCCTCATAGATTGCCACATTAGAGAGTTATACAATCATATTGGCATCTAAGCTAGATAGTTCCAGACAACCCATAAATTGGCAACTATTTTTTGATTGAATTTTCTTTCTCTTCTTTTCAATGAAGGTAACTTTGTGAAAACCCCACACTAAAATATATTTGAGAGATTTCGTGTGATCTCTTCACAACTTAAATAGTCTAGTTTCCTTGTATTAATGGGAAACACTTTTTACAATATAGAAAATTGTATTTAAATCTTCTATGGATAAATGGTTTGGTATTCCTTAGATTATGACTAAGGCATTCATCATGTTTATTACCAACTAGTTTTTTTACTCTACAATCCATTGGATCATAATGATTGAGAGAAATAATCACATGAATTATATCAAATAATAAAAATACAAAGAACATGTTTTAGGTGTATTTTCTATCCTATCAAACCTTAACCATTTAAATATTCTATGAATTTGTATTTTCAATTCTATCTAAAGATTACTCATGTTAAAATGTTTTAGGTTTTCTTTTCAACAAGTCAACATAAAATTTCTAGTATAATTACCACTACACATAATGATATAATTCTTATTGTTCATAGTAGTATCTCACAAAATTTACAAATATATGTATGCACTGCATATAAATTATTTAAATTCCTATCAACATAATGAAATCACCCATTTACACTTATCAAGCAAGGTTTGGTAATTAATTCTAAATTCTTCATATGTTACATTGAATATACATTTGTAAGACCTGAGAATGCATTATGAAATGAGACACCACAATTTCAAACATATAGAGATAGCACTAGTCGACAATGAGTGGCTCAAGTGGTCAAGTGTGGTATCCCCTAAAAAAGGGACTCGAGTTCAAATCCCAGTTGTCATCTTGATTTACCACCCTCTCGGGCATTCGGCCTCTGCCACAGGCATGGGACAGGGTGGAGAAATCTTTCTCTCTTAATCTCATATAGAGATAGCACTAACGTTTGAAATAGAACTAGAATTTTTCTTAACATAAATCTAAAGAACAATTTTGTCACATGAATAGCCTTTTAATAAATATAAAATGTGTCAAATACATACAACAACTACTTTATCATAACTTTATTTTGAAATGTAAATCTTCTCTAAATCAAATAAGAAATCTAAGGATATTTTTTAACTTATCATAATATGTCTCACTCTATACAACATCAAATTCTTCCTAAAACAAAACATCCAGTCATCCCATTATTTTTACTTGAACTCCATATTCCAAAGTCATGAACCATCATGAAGAGGACAATAAGATATAAAAAGGGATTTGTCAATACATACCTAAAGACCTGCCCCATTTTCTACAATTATATTTGTTAATTGATTGATAGATCCATATCAATCGTAGGGGTCATCATATTGATCACCACCTCCTTAGTTAAAAAAACATTACTTTGTCCCTCTTTAATGGAAAATTTGTGGTCAAGTGACTACCATTCCCACAATTCTAAATTGGTGTGTTACTCTTCTTTGTTTTGGATTTTTGCATTAGGTTTGTATGGATGATTTTTTTTATTTTGTCTGGATATCCCAAAAACACTAAGGTTGAATTACAATTTTTTTTAACATGGATATTATGTTTAACTCAAGCATTCCACTTCACTAAATATACCAACCATCAAGTTACTTGAGGATATTCTTCCCTTTCAGTGCTTCTAATATAGGCTCAAGTCCTTTCGATATGTTACAGACATCACAAAAGCAACCTGCAGATTCATTTGAGATTCTTGAAGTTTATGATACATTATAAAAGTCATGTATCTTTTAGATACAAGCTTCCTCTTGACCATAATACTTCAGAATCTGAATTCAACATACATTTCAAGAATTGAGGTTTTTATACTTTATTTCTCATCCAAGATCCCTCATAGTTTCTTCATCTTTGTAAAAGTATAAAAATGTAAATGTCAAACATAACATTGACCAAATCCATTAGGATACATTATGAACACAAAAGTCTCATCTCCTTCTAGTAAATAATCGTATTATGATATAATCTAGATTAGGGGGCTTTCAATATACTAAATCAAATAGGAAAACTATGGTAATGGAGATTTTGGTACAACATCTCCAATAAATAAAGTGGGTTTCGTTGAATTTTTCTCCTCACAAAGGCAACCTTGCAGTTCATGTATTCCAACCTCAACATGCTAATAAAGGTTGTATATGATTTATATAAGATACATGATAATAAAAACCAGATAAGTAGCATATTTTGTAAGCTTAAATTGGTCAATGAAATAGACCAAATGAAACAATAACATTAAACACAAAAGGAGACAAAAATTAAATAAGTTAGTAAGTATGATTAGATCTAAAGAAAAGGATGATATTTGGAGAAATCAACACTTTGTATCGGTAAATGAATTTTTCATCCCAAAATATCTAGCATATGAATACATCTATAGAATTTCATCATCACTCTCAAGAGAAAAACCATGAGTATAACTCTGATGTGATTCAAGATGATTAGGTACCAACACCACTTATACCACAAAAACTGAGAAAAGGGAAATGGTGAACCAGAAAAAAATGAATATGAGAAATTTTATTCATAAGAACAACATATGACAAAGGTATGGTAGAAGTTAGAGAGAAAAATGAAGGCAGTTCTTACAGTTATAATGCTTTTATATAAGGAAAGAAAATACAAAGACACCAACCATATTTCACTTTTGAAGCCTACTAGGATTATTTTATAATCCTAACAAATCTCTTATCAGTAGGTTTCACTAAGAGTAACAAGTGGTTTGCATGTGCACATGTGCATATCCATGTCACCTTAAGTTTGGGTCAAAAAAATGTTCACAAGAACACCCATATATAAGGTTGAGAACCAAATTGGTGGTGAAAATGTGAGATTAGACTTTCTTCCATGACCACATAAGAAAATATCCATCTCACTCATACTCAAATGCATTTTCACCTAGTTTGAGTTTAATGTACAATAGCTTATACAAGTGCTAAAGTTAATAACAATAACAAGCAACATGGATGATACCTAATTGTGTTGATGTTTTACTAAATTTATAGTCGACACCTCCAAACTCATAAAGTTATTTTGACTTTTATATTTGAAGTGAAGAATTACCTAGAATATTTGTACAAGATATTCATACCCATCAATGCAACATGTTTCAAGAGAAAATATAATTGATCTTATGTACCCAATTTCACATGTCAATTGTTGTGAAATATCAATATTTAATTCAATATAAGCAGTAGTTTTTGTATTGACTAAAGAAGTGTTTTTTGGGACTGTTACATGGAGTTAATGATGTTTTAAGTTAGCAGTGGTGAAAGAAATAAATAAATTGATGGTATTATCCAAATTATAGACCACTTTCCTCAAACAAACTTGTAGTTTTTATCCATGTCTAAATATATTATATAAAGATAAGTACATCAAAAAATCTCTACCACACCAATTTGTACAAGAGACATAAAATGATAGAATAAGAGATAAAAAGTATAAAGATTAGAAAATTGATCTTCGGAACCATATTTGGGAGTATTCTAGAACCAACAAAATCTTATATATGGTTTTACACTTGTTGCATGACTATGTCTGTATTTTTTCCTATTCTTTCGTGCATATTGGATTTGTCCCACAATATGTATCTAATTTTTAGTAGCCACCCTTATTTTTACATAATGGCTAAATCTATGAATAGTATGATATTTAAAAACATTCCATCATTCCTTCAGTCACATTGTATTAGAGAACTAGATCTAGTTTGGGAAGAGTAAAGCATTATAGTGGTGTGCAATCTTTGTTAACACTTGAGCATAATATCTTCCTCTCACGAGAATATTGTCATAAACCACTATCAAGGTCACCATCATGCTCTGATTCACCACATAATAGAGTGATGCATTCCCTCTAAGAAGAATTTATGGTTCATATCAACATCTCTAGATCCATCCTAGGGACCATATCTCATCTCCAACATCATTAAATCATCCTAAGGTGATATCTCTTCTTTATATCCTTCCTTCTCTTCCCTTCACAACCCTATGGTGGGACTAGATGAGGTAGATATATTATGCTTATCAAAGAATATGGTGTGGTATACATGATAAATATACCTTAATGGCGGAAGACATGATGTGTCACATCCTCGACATGGCATGTCAGTTGTTAGGTTTATGGTTTCCTAGTTGTGGTGGTGGTGGAAAACACATTTTGTCATTCCAACAACATGATATATGGACTCCATTAGGGTTTTATCTTACACAACATTCATATGGTGTTTCATCATGCCAATACACCATTTCTCAAAGCATTTAGTGTCTGCTCTTTGAGGCACAACACAACGTGTCTGGCATACAACATAATGTGTCAGGTTCGTCCAATACCAACTTCAATGGATGATGAAGAGAAGAAGCCACAACTCTCACCTCTTCTAGTCAAGACCTTACTTATCACTACTTTCCATGTAAATGGATGCATCTATACTTAATAGAATCACAATGTCAGCATTTGTGTTAAGGTCAAGGAAAGGGAAAAAAAACATCATTGGGGAACCACCCATGGGATAATTTTTTTTAACATGATCATCATGTTTCTGGACTCCTCTCTATTTTATTGAACTATAGGGAGCTCTATAAAATAGGCATCATTGATCATCTAATAAGGTGAAGGTGGTCTCAGATAATATCGAAACTTATGTACTCTAATATTTCAAGGATGTAGGACATGACTATGGAGATACTCACACAATTTACAATTTCATAGATATTAATGACATAAGAGAGGATCTAAATAGCCATTTATAAATCTTCACTAATGTAGTCAAGCTTCAAAAGAAGTGATATCAAATAGAAGTTATCAAGTTCCTAGATGTACTATAGAAGGAGTATGAAGGAGTAGGAGAAAAGATGATGTAACAATAGGGCCCACTACCCAAGGCTCTAGTAGAGTTTCAGGAATGATGATTAGTCCCACATACCACCACTAGCCTTAACTATGTTCTTTGTCCTCACTCACGAGTAAGCCAGGATAAACTTCCTGACTGGTCACCCTTCCTCATACAACTGGGTTGAGCATGCTTAACCACAGAGTTCTATAGTGATAGGCTCCCTAAAAAGGAGGTGCACCTTAGTGATATGGGTAGTTTAATCATTCCTTTTAAGACCATTTTATCTGGGGCCTCAAGTCTTGAGATGTTACAATCTCTCCCACATAGACTCTTGGTGTCCTCATAAAGGCTTAATTATATGGCCTCATAATATTTCTCCATTTTAGTGCAGATTAGGAATGGCCCATGGACGCCTAGCTCCTGATCATGAAATACTAGTCCAAGGTGACTACATCACTATGGACAACCCTTTCCAACATCCCTTGTATGCACGACTCTATATTGGCATTCCACATGATCATGTGGGCCCCACCTACTAGAGGGTTTATGTCTCTGATACCATTTGTAAGACTCAAGCCTACTGCCCAAGGCTCTATTAGAGTTTTATGAATGGCGACTGGCTTCACATACCACCACTATCCTGAACTGTGGTCTTTGTAAACTTCCTAACTAGTCACCCATTCTAGTACTACTCTGGTTCAAGAACGCTTAACCAAAATGTTCTTTAGTGATGGGCTCTCTAAAAAGGACTTGCACCTTGGTGATATGGATAGTCCAATAATTCCTTTAAAGATCATTTAATCTGGGGCCTCAAATCTTTGGATGTTACAAATACTCTAAAAAATTGGAGCTTCCCACAATGGAAGAGTCATATATCAGTCAATATGATGTGTCTTCCTCAAGAAAGATTCTCCTACAAATATGGTGACAGATCAGTCAGCTTGTCCATCCCAAATTACTGCCAACTTGCCAACTATACTTGGACACAATTGTAGTTTTAGGGTAGGTGGAAATTCAATAGTATGAAGTGGTCGAGAAGAATGAACCCACCATGGCAAGAAAGTACACTAAAAGAGAGTTTTTTAATAGCTTTGTGGATATCCTATGAAGTCCTTCTATGCCCATCTCAAAGAGTCTATTGACAATCTCACTCATTAAATCAATATGAGTGATGAGAAGTATAGTCAACTTCTCTATTTCCAAGAATCACAACCACCATTTTCTTTTATTTCCTCTTATGCTTAGATATTATGGGTTGGATCTCATCTATATCCTACATATCTCAATATACCCATTCAAGTTTGTTTTCTTATATTCTTAACATAGGTGAAATAGATCAACAGGTATGTGCCTCATCTCCACCTTATCTGCCAAAAAAAGTGAATAACTCCCAAGTCACCTTGGCTAGTGGCTCTTTAGTTTTCTTTCAAGGCATTAAAACTATTTATCCTCTTATAAACATTATCTTACCATCATCTTGATTCTTTTTGTCCTTTCTTTGAATTTACTGCCTATTAGTCAATTAGCACAAACATATAGAAGAATCCATTACATTTGACATTAACAATATCTTACCCATGATCTTTGGATGCATGCAATGATTGATGGAAGGTATGAGGAAGATCGTATCTATTATCTAGGAATAACTCCACATGCCTGCATGGTTGCATTCTCCCCTCCATATCCATAGTTGTTTAGGTCATTATCACTTTAGAAACTTCATATATGGCACCCTTGTTTTTAGATTATCTAAACATGATTGTGAAGTTTTGTAGCTAGGAAAGTTTCATAGATTGTATGTATTATGTTTATATCTTTCATGATGTTCATTACGGTGTATTGGGGGGATAGTAGGGTCTATTTAAATCTTGAATATCATTATTGTGTGACATTCATTCATGAATTTTCAAGGGAAACATGATTGTAATTTATGAAATATTGTTGTGAAATATTTTTATCTCCAAAGATTTATTGTTGATATTGAAACCAAATTTTCAAAGAAGGTTTGAATAACATGAATAATGTTGAATGTTATGTCAGCCATTCTCTCACTTAATCTCCTATTTTATGTGGTTTTGTTCTACCTAAGATTTTTGGGTGTGTTTCTTTTGTCATGCACTTGTTGTTGGTCCCAAAATCTCAGTCCTCGATCAACTAAGTGTGTGTTTATTAAATATTCTAAAACTCAAAAAGGTTAGTTGTAAAAACCCTCTAAGCATCAGTTACTTTCGTATTCCATTTCAGATTTTCTGAGAAAACTATGTACTTTAGTCAATCATCCAAAGATTCTCAGTATACTTAATATATTCAAGACTCTCTTCCTTTTCCTGTGATCACCAATACTATGATTAGTGTATCCTATATTTCTCCTGATCCTAGACCTACTCATCATGACCTTGACATTGCAAGTATCATGGGTACCACAATAGGTACAAGAAGATCTAGCTCAATGCAACCCTTTTCCAATCACGGCCAACTCTTAGGGTTTCATGTTTCAATGTTTTTTGGTAATAGGGCTATTTTCTTACATAAGGAAAACGGTCTTAGCATTAGACATGTATCCAAATATGCTTTTTATGACTTATTATCACCTTCCTATGATGATTTTATTACAATCATACCTTTCATCCAAGTGCCTCATAATGCATCATTGAGAAAGTCATCCAGGTTGGCGACAAGCTGCAGAAGCTGAGATGGATGATCTTTCACGGAATGATATGTAGAGTCTTGTATCAAAACTTCCAACAAAGAAGTAGTTAGCCACATATGGATCTTACTAATAAAATTTGGTCTTGATGGTTATGTTGATGGGCTAAAATTAAGATTTGGGTAGGGAAGAGTCGGTCTGGTTAGAATAATCAATGCATACAGGACTATGCCAAGGGTTGCATAGAAACCTTCTTCTTGGTATATAAGATGAAAATTATGCCATTATCATCTCCTTTGTTTCTCACTTATCCTACCCCATGTATCAACTTGACATCAAGAACACATTTCTACATGGTGATCCATGTGATGAGATTTATATGGAACCCACCTGTGTCATTTCTTTGGTGGTGTCCCATCTAGTTTTTTAGCTTTCTAAATGTTTATAAGGCCTAAACCAATCACCTTAGGCATGGCTTGGAAACTTTTCTTAGTGAATCTAAAAGTTTGGGATATGAAAACCAAGTTCAGATCGCTCGATATTCCATCAACATGTACCTAATGTTTTTATTTTCCTCATTGCTTTTGTAGAAGCTATTGTTATTATAGGTGATGAACACCAAGGCATAATAAAATTCAAATAGTTCTATCACAATATATTATAGATAAAACATCATGTCCTCTTAAAAAATTGCCTAGTACTCAAGTGGTAAGGTTTGAAGTTGAGAATGTAACTTCTCAGTGCAAGATATGTGTTTGATCTTCTTAAGAATAGTGACATGTTGGGGTCAAAATAAACAATCCTTACCTATAGAAGCCAGAACTAAGAAATATAATGAACAAAAGGAGATATATATCCAAGGAAATGTTATAGATTGGATGGGAAACCAAACATCTCACAATTACTCAACCATATATTTCTTTTTCTACTAGTTTGGTAAGTGAGTTTTCAGAAAAATCCACATTATGATCAGTGTGATGCAGTCATTTGATTTCTTGTGTATTTCCAAAGAAATATAAGGAAATTCATTCTCTATTCTTTTCATTGATATCTAAATGTGCATGTCTTCTTAGATGCATATCGGGAAAGATCTGTGATTGACTGGTGATCAATGATAGATTACTGTGTTTTAGGAAGATAATTTTTTCCCTTGAAAAGGTGAGACAAAACATGTAGTTTTCCTTTCCAATTTTAATTCAGAATATAATTCTATGGCCCATGTCATTAATGTGCTACAATAGGTAAATAACTTTATAGAAGAATTGGGATTTATTCAGAAAAAAAATAATGTACTATGTGTGTCATAATCAAGCTATAATTCATATTCTTCCTACCCTATCTATATAGTGAGAACGAAGAAAATAGAAGTTGATTGCTACTTTGTTTAAAAAAATATCAAAGTCAAGTTCATCAAACACACTCTACTCCATTCATAGGAGCATCTTTTGACTTTATTCACTAATCCTTAAATGGGTATTGAGTCAAATTTATGTATAACAAACTTAGTGATTATATAACTCTGCATTATATTGATGGAGTGTTAGATAACTCCTTCCATATTTTTCTATTATTTTGTATATATTGGAATTTTCTAATATTGTACATCCAGGTTCATTCTAACCACCCTTATTCCTATATGTTAATATAGATGTTTTACATCCTCAGTATTCATTGTCATTTATATTTACTGCTGGACTCTTATATAAATTTTTCAATTAAATTATTATAAAAGGAAAGCTAGTGTATTTCTCCTTGCACACATGTTGCATTGCAACATCCTAATTTTTTTATTCAAATGGTACCAGAGCTACAAGATCCAAGAGAAGTGTAACTGACCCTAACTCTAACCAACAGGGCAAGTCGTCGTCGTACCAGACAGTCGTCTCTACAAAGAGGCAGCAGCAGCCACCAGCAACAACAGTCGTTGTCGCCGTCGGGCAACAATAGGTCGTCAAGCAGCAGTCGTGCAGTCGACAGCCCATAGCAGGCAACCCACCACCGTCGGGGGCCCGTCACCACCGGCCAAGTAGTTTTTAGGTATCTTTCTGTCAGGTTGGACGTCGCTGAGTGAGGGGTCAAACAAGGTTGTCCCTTGACTAGGAGGTGCAAACTTCTTCATATCACTCCAACGGCCTTCTAAAAATATCAATCGAGTAGTCTGCATATACATTGATAATTCCTAATCACATCTCCTCCATGTGTGATTAGTAAATACTCACTTGGAGGTTGTTGATGTGTTGGAAATATTTCATCTCATCTATATTTGAGTGACGTGTATTTGTTTGTCACTCTCTTCCATAATGTGATGTGTATCTTTACGTCACAACATTCACCTACGGGATGTGTATCTCCCTGTCTCCATCCGTCTCCTTATCACAGTCGGATCATGAAGGACAGTAAAGCTTCGGTTGTCTACAATGAGCTAACACCAATTCCTTCTATCAAGATAAATGGGAAGAATTTTTTTCTATGGATGAATGTTGTCCTCACAGTTCTAGAATCCAGAGACAAGGCAAAAATGTGGATTCAGATCCTCCAGCCACAAGGGTATGCAGTGTGGAAGTGTGATAACAGTCTGGTAAAAACGTGACTGTGGGGGAGTATGGAGCCTGGTATTGCTGCTAGGTTCATATTCTACTCTATTGTGAAAGAAATCTGGAATGTTGTTAAGAAGCACTATTCTCAAGAGAAGAAAGCCATGTGTCAATTCATGATATATAATTGTCTCTTTGTAGGGAGATAGGGAGACATAATCACTAAAGGAGTACTTTGGGATAATTCAATCTATTGCTCAAGAGTTGAGCTTTTACAAATGGGCTTCGCATGTTCTGTGACTGATCATTCTTTATTCTATTCTAGCTCTTCTATTGGGTCTGTTATTATTGCAGTATATGTTGATGATATTGTTATCACTGGTAGTGATTCAGTAGGCATATCTAATGTGAAGGATGGCTTGCAGAAGAACTTTCATACAAAAGATATGAGGAAATTGGGATATTTTCTAGGCATTGAAGTCTTTTCTCTCATACAGGTACTAATTTCTCTCAATGAAAAAATGTAATGGATCTACTTCATGAGACATGGATGAGTGCATCCAAACTTGTGTCTACTCCCATGGACTATTAGGTAAAGGAAAATTTTGATGATTCTAATTATTTATATCCATGGTATCATATGAAGATTGTTGGTAAGCTGATATATTTGATTGTGACACGTCCTGACATTTCATTTGTAGTAGGAGGGTTGAGTTAGCATATGAGCTCACCAAAGCACTCACATTGGACAGTAGTCTTTCTGAGGTATCTGAAGGGAAATCCTAAAAAAGGGATACTACAGTCCTAAAATTCCTCCATCTACCCTGGTTCTTACTATCTATGCAGACGTAGATTGGGCTGGAAGTTTGAATGATAGGAGTTCTACATCTAGGTATTGTACTTTTCTAGGAAATAATCTTATCATCTAAAAGAGAAAGAAGCAAAATATTGTGGCTCACTCTAGCACAAAATATGAATACAGAGTAATGGCTCATGCTTGTTGTGAGTTACAGTGGATTCAATCTATGCTTTCTAAATTGCAAATCCTTGTGATATCTCCTATAGATCTCAAATGTGATAATCAAGCATATATCTATATTGCCAAAAATCTTGTTTTCCATGAGCGCGCTAAACATATAAAAGTTTATTGTCATTTTAACAGAGATCAAATCAAGAATGGGAGAGTGGTGACTCCTCATGTCAGATCTGAAGATCAACTTGTGGATGTTCTTACAAAGCCTTTGGGTCCAATAATGTTTCAGAATCTTAGTCACAAGCTGAGGTTACATGATGTGTACACTCCAGCTTGAGGGGGGTGTTAATATAGTTATTTTACAATCACAGTATTTCATTGTGTCATTTATTTTTACTAATGGACTCTTATGTTAATTTCTTAGTTAATTTATTATAAAAGGAGAGGTAGTGTATTGATCCTCCCACACATGTTGCATTGCAGCACCATAATTTTCTTATTCACACTATATAAATGTTATCCATGTTCATAGTTCAATATACAATTATATTCCACTTATCCTACAGTCACAACAATCATATAATAGGTGATATCCTCTAGTATGCCTAATTTTTAATAAGTGGAAGGATGAGTAATCAAATTTTATTGGATTCTTGTACAAATTCCATGGCACCCATACATAGAGATAAACACCACCATGCCCCAAGTCCAATTGACCGCACAAATATACTAAAACTAAAATGAGCCTAATGATGATTATAAAAAAAGTACTAAATATAAAGGGCAATTAACTACTTCAATAACAGTTCTCATAATTAAGAACAAAAGGGAACAACATAAAACCATTCACCAACATGTAACTATACATTGTTTCTAATGTCACCCAGGATACAAGCTAAATAAACACATCATGATCATGCTCTTACATACAATATATGCAATATAAACACTAACATACTAAAAGACCTAAGTCACAAATTCATCAATACTGTAACACATATCCCAAGACATAAGTGTGTATAAATTACTCAAAATACAACTCTAAAACAAGAGGTATCCATCTCAACAAACCACTACCTTGGATAAGGGGACTTGTTACCAACAAAGAATAGATAATTTGATGATAACTTAAAAAGGTCATAAACCACAAGAGTGAGATCGAAGCCTTATTGATATATAATGAGGAAGTATATGGTAAGAGTATGCAACACCTACATATAATGAAATTGACAATTCTAGAAAAAGGAAACACCTAAAAGACATACAAGGGCAAAGAAAAATGTAATGTGATATAATATAAAATAGAAATACAATTAAGACCATATGACTTGATTATGTATTTTATTATTATGTCATGGGTAATTGGGATGTACCACTTTATGAGATTTTAATTATGTATTTATTCTCACTAAGATCTCACATGCATGGATTCATGTGAGTACTAAAAGTAGGGACTCTTAGTATTGTAACCTACTAAAATATAGGGTCCAACATAGGTACTCATGCCAGACCGCTTCCATAGATCACATGTAATATATCAAAATTATATATTTTCAATCACATTGGAAAATGATAGGATATATGACATCAACTGCACTCACATATATTGGGTGAATTCATCGTGCTTAGAGGATCATATTTCATAAGGATTCTCAACAGCCATCATATTCACAAATATATGAGTTTGAGTACCTTGTCATTAGCCTTAAATTGTTACAAGAATACTTTTTTCCCTTCCCAACATCTAAACACTAGGGAAGATATATGATGTCCATAAGTGAACTATCTGATAATGTTTCTTTTATTGATAAATCAAGTTACTAGTCCTTCATAAGAAATGAAGAAAATCTGTAAATTTATACAAAGATTTAATAGAGTAATGCAGTATAGATGAAGAAACCATAATTTTATGTCAATAAACACATAGATAGATATAACTTTCATCTTTAATCCAGGCATATACAATATTATGCATTAGCTTAAAATCTGTAACTATACACTCAATTATTATAATATAACAATAAAATATATTCCTTAAATGTTATTTTGAATGATTTTATATTATGATCTCATCATACCAAAATAAGTAGAGTACTAAAAATAGCATATACAAAAAAGTCAATGTAAATATCATAACTTTTAGCTATGTAGAGTAAGAAATGAGATTTTCTTCATTGCATAATTAAAGAAATTATAGTGACACAAAATATTTTAACGTTCCAAGTATTTCTAACTTATTGCTCCCTACAATTCCATTTATAGGTTATATGTCATAGACTTAGTGAGATGTGGTGATTCTAGGCACAAATGGGTTCATATAAATTGACAAGCATAAGCTAAACCACCGACCTTATGGTGGAACCAAATCATGAAGGTAGAAGCATGAACCCAAGATCTAAAATCTTCACAAACTAAGTTAAAAACATCCAAACTTGTTTGCAAACCTTCCAATTAGGGAAAAGAAGAAGGGAAGAGAAGGATTAGCAAGAAGAACCAAGATTTCTTCTGTAAAATGTGAAGAACTTCAGATAAGAAGGCATAGAAGAGATAGAAGAGGTCAAAGGTAATAAATAAGGAAAGAACATTTTCATATTGGATCTCTTCAAGGTTTGGACAATCATTTCTAGAATGAAAATTGACAATTCTAGTAAGAACATAAACATGTAACTAGATCTCCATAGGTCACCTTCTTCACCTCAAGAATAAACCAAAAGAAGTTCTAGAGTCTATATGTCCATATATATAGGTTCAGTATGATTGAAAGATTGATTTTTTTCTAAAATTATAACATTTAGATGTTCGACTGACCCCCAATAATCAAACAAACAAACTAGTTGATCATGCCCCAAATAAGGTGGTGGAAGGAAAGACCAATGACCCAACTTTGTTGTGGTCATCCTAATTAGTCATTTCTATTAGTTATCTAGGCATCCTAGTATCATTCTGACCAGAAAGAGTCAACATGTGTGTCGTGGTCCCTGCTATGAAAGTTGTCCTGACCTAGTCCATCTAACTATCCAAGACGTTGACAAATGAGAGATCAAAACCCACTGAAAACTATTTTAAGGTGTTTGTTTGTGTTTAGAATTTAACAAATACATATTGACCCTAAAAATCCAATTTCATAGAATTAGGGTTCCAATACAAACAATATCTTAAATAAAACATAAGTAAATCATGTAAATTAGGTATGTGAAGTATGAAACAACAAAATAGCATGCAATCCAAACAATAACAAACCATGAAAGTAATTGAAAATTGTGATTAGAGTTAAATGGGAAATATGTTCTCACAAATCACTTCTCCTACGATATTTTGATCCCATCATCCTAAAACAAAGACGGGTACAATTGTTACATCTCCTTCTCTATTCCCAAGTGACCTTATCTACATCATGATGTCCCCCAAAACCTTCATCGAAGGTATGTCCCGCTTCCTCAACTTTTCTATCTAACAACCAAAGATCAAAATAGGCCATTCCTCATACCTAAGACCATCAACTAACTAAACTTCAACTAGTTTCAATGGTTGTTGAGTATCCCATTCCTCAACATAGAAACATAGAAAGAATCATACAACAACCTTCTCACCTTATGCTGTAATTCCAACTTTGAGGCTACCTTGCCAACACACTCAACAATGGGATAACCTTTCCCCCCACGTGAATCATGGAATAAGCTTAACTTCTCGCTAAACCTCAAAATGTACATCTAAGCTAAACCAATAGATAAACCTGATCTAGAACCTAAAACTCAGGTGCTTTCCTAAGACTACCAGAACATGACTTCAGTCCATCATATCCCACATTTCATAGTCACTTGATGATCAAAATCTTCTTAGTCATATATACACTAATTTAGGACCCAAAAGATCATAATTGATACTATAATACCAACAAATATCCAATATACAAAGACTAACATAGTAAGATTTAAATGGTTCCATATCGATACTCCTATAAAAAATGTTGTATAAACTCTAATAAACAAGATATGTATTCCAATTACCAATGATCATAAAAACCACGTAAAACCTCGAATGATATTCAAATGTCAACATCATCCTCTCCAAGAGACCATTTGTATGTGGGTAAAAGAACATACTAAACTTCAATTGAGTCACAAAAGCTTCATCTAGATCACTTAAAAAGTTACTTTTGATTTGATCCACTCTGTATGAAATGAATGATATGATATTGCATGTAGATTGACTATCTCATTCACTTAAATTTGGTCTAGCTTTTGAACTGAGTAGGTAGTTTTGATAGCATAAAGTTGCTTATATTATTTAATTGATCAATTAAAAACCCAATTGAATCATAGAATTTAGCTTTTTTTGGGGGGAACACCATACAAATAACCTGTAGTAGCATCACCCCATTCACACTTAGTGATAGGAAACAAATTCAATAACCTTGTGTATTTTTTATGTCTTCCTTAGCCTACTAACAAACTTGACACTTGGCCACAAATTGTTCTATATCCTACTTCATCGCTAACCATGAATATAGATCCTTCTATTTGTGTATGATGTGGGTGTTTCTAGGATGCATGTCATATACCAAGGAACATTCTACCTCATGTAATACATCCACTAAACCTCCTACCTCAAGGACACAAAGCATGTTTTTGTAACAAACTGAACCATAATTTGACTAATAAAAAGCCTTCACTATTTATATCACCAAGATCTAATCATAAAATGTGGAGTTATCTATATGGAACATTAGATATGTCATTTCAAAGTAATATGATTTTTCTCCAAAGAACCTCCCAGAAGATTTACCTTCAATTGAAAACTCATCTAAGGGAGAGACACAAAGATATCGCTCTTTTAATACATTTACACTCTCCACAAAAAAAAAGATTTCCTTCCCAGGGCATGTGCCTCAACATTCGTCTTTGATAATGATAATCTATCATAATATCATAGTCTATCATCAACTCGAAGCATCTCTTAGACTATGATATTTGTAATGACTTGAAATTGATCCACATACTAGTTGTTCCTCCAAACCTCTAGCGATATCCATTGGTTCTAACTCCAAATCATGTGTTGGATAGATTTCACATGCTTCTTGATTTTTTAAGAAGTACAAGATATCATTTCTTGTCCAACATCAACACACAACCAAGAAATTTTCTACAAGTATAAGAAGGTGAAAGATCCTTTCCATTCTTCAAGAATAGCCAAATGTAGTGTCGAGGTGAACTTATCCTCAGACAATTGAAAATATTATTTAAACTCCTCATCCTAGAAAAATGGTAGACTCAAATTGGTTAGCTAGGTGAAAGGCATAGTGACCGGCCTAAATCGCGCGTCCAAGAGAAGCGGATTTAAAGTAGTCAGACTTTTAAAGAGAAAACCTGACACTCAGGCCCCCGCAACGATAACGGGGTCTGATGTAGAAATCGGGGTCAAACACAGGGACAAGGTTGGTAGTGCTAAGAATGTGGAATCGATACTTTATACTCTGGCATAAAGGAGGATTAAAAAGGGTGTTCCCAAAGGAACGAAATCTCAAATTCAAGAAAAATAAAACAAGATAAGTAAAAGAAACAGATTGTGACAAGGTATAAGGGATAACTTGGATTGGGGTTCACCAACCAAAGCGTATCTTCAACATGCAATCTCTCTCTCTCCTGCTTACTCATATTAAGATTACACACAACCACAAAAATGTCTATTCCACTCTCTCTCGAGATGAGGATAGATCAGGGCCTGAAAGAAGCCTATCTCTCCAGATGACAACTCAAAAACCTCATAACAGCATCGATGGTTTAAAGTGTTAGCATTCCAACACTCTCGTGCATTCATACTACTCCATAACATGGGATAAAAGTGATATTACTCTCTCGAGATATCAACAATCAAACATCAGAAGATGGTAGCTAAGCATACAAGTGAAGTATTAAAATAGGTTCATGGAGATAATCTTGATAAGGGTAAGTCTATTCAAAAGAAAGAGACAATATACATGTTGGGAGAGCCTTAGTGGCTACTCCCCACCCAAGTTAAGGTGTTTAGCCGCTAATGCTTGCAGATAACATGGCGACATTACAGAAAGATAGATCCATAAGGTACCATGAAGAATGGAGGTGAGTACAATGAGAGGAAACGATAGATCTAGAGGAGAAGAAACATGATACTACACAATACTCCTTCAGATCTAGATCTACCACGGGGAACGTCTCCTTCTCTTGAAGAAGTGGCGGATGCAAGCGGTCATCTTCTCCCTCCTCGGCTTTTGCTCCAGAGATCCAACACTGATGGATCCTCGGCTATGAGGTTGGGATGCGGCAGTACTTCGTGGTACCAAGATCTGATCCCTCCGATCTGATCCCTTGACAAGATAGGTGGGGCTCTATTTATAGGCGCCTTCCACTGACTTAAGACCACAGTCACGGTCTTTCCTTTATTTCTCCTTGGTCACGGTCTTTCTTGTCCTCGGTTGTTCGATGAAGTCATGGTCATGGTCTTTGCTGAACAACCGTGGTCGCGATCTTTGGAGAGACCGCGGCCGCAATCTTTGGAGAGACCGCAGTCGCGATCTTTGGAGAGATCGCGGTCGTGATTCCTTGGTGAATTACCTCAATCGTGATTCCTTGGTGAATAACCGCGGTCACGGTTAGGCTGATTCCTGAAACCACAAAACTGGATTTTAGTCAAGAAGATAGACAAAATGTGTGCAAAATTGACTAAAGTTATACTAAAAGTGGTATTGAATATATATAGAAAATATGCGAAGTGTGGTGTCATCAACTCTCCCAAACTTAGAATCAAGCTTGTCCTCAGGATAAATGCAGGTTCAAGCACCCAGAGAGAGAAAGGATGAACAGTGATAAAATAATAGCATGACTAAAATATCTCATTCTTGCGTCAAGACTAGTGTTGCATGTATTCAATGCCTTCGGTCTCAATCTCTCCTTTTAGACTAAGGGTTGCATAACCTTGTATTATTTGCCATAACCTTCAATTGTAAACAGTTTCTCCTTCTCAAATCATACCCTCCCTTAGCTAGCATCCATACTGGTGCCATATCTTTTTGAAAGGTAGCCTTTGCACCTATTCTTTATTTTTAGAGAGCCCTATGCTAATGTGTATAGGTAGGCTAGAAGCTTTAAGGTGTTTCCTTTTCCTCCTAAACTCCTCACCCACAACTGTCATAAGAACAGTGTTTCCCTTTTTTGGCTTCTGACTTTAAGTCAGGTGGTATGTGAAGTTCCGTTTAGGATTGGAGGTGTGTAAGATTGGCTTCCAGTTCCTGCTTATGGGCGCAAGATATCTGCATTCATGAGTGCAACAATATACCGGTCGGGCAGGAACTTTTGGCATCTTTTAGGGCACATCTCTCATATTTTGTTCTTTATTTTATTTGATTTTTGGATTTTTATCTCTCCTTTCAGGCTTGGGTTTAAGGTTTTGTTTGGTTTTCGGGGCGGCCAAGCCTCTTTTGGATATTTTTCTTGAACAGGGCAGCTTTTTCCTATCTACAGAGACTAGGATTTTCTGGATGCGAGCATCAGGTGGGGATGATTGTTCAGGAGTATGAGTAAGGTTCTCTTAGTTTACAGGGGTTCATGAGTTAAGGTTCTTAAATATACAACGTCTTATTGCAAGAATGAGGTATAACAATGTTGCTATAACTGTTGTTTTACTCATGCTTTCCTGTATGTTGCTCATATTTTTCTCTTTCTGGGGCTGGAACACTACTTTTTTGAAAATTTTAGTGAGAGGGGGCGAGCTTCTGATAGGTCAGTTGCAACGAAAAAATTCAAGATTTCAAAAATTTTTGCGTAAGAACATAAGCATGAAGGAAAGTGGAAAATAAAGGGGAGTAATGGAAAAGTTTTAGTTCCTCTGTGGCCCGTTTATGACTCCTCCCCCAAACTTATCATGAGCCCCGTCTCAGGGCGTTAAAATTTTGAGAAGAAGTATAAATGGGCCTTCTTTATTTATTTATTTGGCGGGGAAAGCCCACTTGGACTCTAGGAGCATGCTGGTGTAGATACCCCTAAGTGTGTGATATTACTTGTACTGCATGTTCTCCACCTTTAGGCCGGTAGTTGCAATAGCTACCATCCATGATAGGTAGAAGAACCCACAGTCATTTGATAGGGTATCTGTTGAGGGCTTCTATGGCAGTATTGGGTCTTTCTGAAGTCTTTGCCTTGTATAATTGTGAACCCTCTGTAATGCTGTCATATCATTTGGACGATGGCTTCAGCACAGGTGTTAGCCTTTTCTTCTGTGGGAGTTTTTTTTGTCGTCATATTAGTCATTTTCTTTATCGAAAAGGTTGCATCAGAGTTATTATACAGAACTACAGCCTTTTTTAATATGTTGATGTACAGCAAGGCCCAATGGTTGTCGTGAAGAATCGGCAGAAAGATGTGTTAAGGTGTGCCTGCTTGGAGTCGTCGTTGGAGCCGCTCTATTTCTTTGGTCTTTTTGTCCTTGAGGATGTCGACTACTAGTAGGAAATATGCCATGTGACAATTTGGCATTGAATCTCCTAACAGCGCCTGGTAGGCGGACATCGTACTCACTGAGAGGTACCCTTCTGTCTTCAACGTTTCACGGAGGTTGTCTTTGAGCACCCAGATGCCATCCCATTCGAAGATGACATCACCTTGTGAATCATCTTCTTTTAGAGAACTCATGATGATTGTTAGTTCTTCCATCAACAGACTGAAGCAGCTCCATCTGTCAAAGTTCTCAAAATAAGGTACTATATCACCAGTCGGGCCTTCTAATCCTTCGTTTCCCAGATCTTCTTCTGCTTCTATTTCTACGAGTTTCACTTCTGCGGAAGGGGCTTCATGAATGTTGAATGCTGACGACTGTTATTCATGCTTTGCTTGCTCTGCAGCCTCTTCACTCTCAGCCCCCCAGCCTGCTTTCCATGTTGTAGCTCTAGCTGGTTCTATTGCGTTGACCCACATGCTTTTTAGTTGTTCCCTCCAAGGTGTTTTCTCGGGGAGAGGGATATCTGCGTGTAACCTACGGGGCACGGCATCAACAGCCATCGTCGGGTCTTTAAAGAATTGGTGATCGTAGATGACCTCCATTATGTACATGCCCCACAGTCCATGTAGGTCTTCCTCGTTTAGGTCTTCCAGGGGAATGCCCTTATTGATTGTTTCCATCATACGTAGGATGATAAAGGCGCAATCCCCTAAACCAACTCCTTCTTGGGGAACATTTTTGGTTATGGAGAAGAGTTTCTAGGACCCTTGGAATCTTGGACTTGCCTCTTTAATAGCCCGTTGTAGGCGTATGGGAATTTTTAAAGCATCCCTAGCATCCTTCCTCTTATATACTAGCAAAAGTTTTGTCCATCTCTTCTGTGCCGCAATTGAACACCGTTGTCTTTCGTTCCATAAGATAGATAACGATTAGGCCCCAGTGCTTTGCATTATGGATGGGTAGCACAAATGTCCTGGTCTCTCGTCTCCTGACCACTGCTTGAAGTTCCAACACTTATGCCGCTCTGTAATCTTCTTTGTATAACAGGTTGGTCAGTCGTGTGGTGTCGTTGAAGATTGGCTGTGGCTTATCATGGTGGAGGAATTCTTCTAAGAGAGTGGCGCAAAGTATCTTGAACATCCTCTTGTGTACTTGTTCCTTCTTCAAAAAGACCCTCCAGAAATCCTCCCTGGTCAGACGTCTACCGTTGATATACAATGTGTCTGACTCGGGTAGATCGTCGTTGAGGACATCTGCCAGGACATGGACATCTCTGCAAGAGATGTGTGACACGGTCTTCATGTCCATGTCCTTCATTTTGGATGGCAGAGGGGGAGCTGCTGCATGTTGTAAAGTTCGTTCTTCAGTTTGCCTCTCCCTGGCGGGCTCTTCTGTAAAGAAGGCTGCTAGCCCGCCCTCCTCGTCTTCCGATGTGGCTTCCTACACCATCAGTATTGAGCCTTCCCTGATGGTGGGCATAACTTCAGCTGCTTTTACAGCACTCTTTGTCAGAGGTTGTGTTGCGGCCTCATGTCTAGCTTCTTCTGATGAGGCTTCTACGGTGATGTCTTTTGCATGACTTTCTTCTGACGTCTGCCCCAGCTTGGCCTCAGCCATCATCTTTAACGTGGCCTCCATCTTCCCATCGTAAATGTAGTTGTTGTGCTCCTCATGTGATGGGAAGAGGAGGAAGTAATTGGATTCCTCCATTCCATCTCCTAGCTCGGCTATTAGCCTATTGAGCTCTATTGCGCCGGCCGAACTAAGGGCTGCGACCATCTCCTCCCGGTGAGCTAGTGCTTCCTACTCTGCTTCCGTTGGAGTGAGTGTGAGAGGAGTGAGGTGACTTCCTTCCTGCTACTCGTTTTCGTTGGCGGTTTCATCCGTTGCCTCCTCAGGGTTGCAGTTGAGGTCAAACCCCCTTGATTGGGATGTATGCTTTTCATATTGGGGGCTTGATCTTCCTGCTGGTAGGTTGCTTTGCTGCTCAACAATGGGAGAGTGTCTTCGTGTTATGCTCCCGTTATTTGTTGCACTAGCTCCTGCCCCAGGCCCCCCTTCATTGTCGTCATGGCTGGAAGGGTTGGCCAGGGAGCATTCTGGGCTAGCAGAGTGCCTAGCCTTTTTCTTTGCCCGCCTGGCTTCGAGTTCTGCACGTTCCTGCTCAAGCTTATGGCGATCTTCTTGTACTCCTCGTTGTTCTTCTTCCATGGCAGCCATTGCCTCTTCGTATTCCTGGTGCATTTGCTCATTGCCTGCGTGCACGGCCTGCCCTTCTTTATGCAGGATTGTCATTTCTTCCTGCATTTTTGTCAGCATCCCCAACATCCTCCATTGATTGCTGAAGACTTCTTGTATTAATTCTGGGAATGTTGACGTCCTTTCATCTATCTCCTTCACCTGCACAGTTAGTGAATACAAATAAGTAGAAATTTTCTCATTTATTGTATTGGTTTGATGCATGTGTTCTCACATTGCATCAAACCTATTACCTAGGGCACCCCCAAAAGATGATGCTCCTTGTTGTTGGTGGTGTAGCTGCTGTCCCGTGTGTGTTATTGGCACACTCGGTACAGTCGGCTACGAAGGTGGTGGCGGTGGGGGCATCTCCCCAGGTTGACTCTTCTTCTTCTGCTCTGCCATTGGTGTGCCTTGAGAGGCTTGTATGTCTGCCTCGCCCTCTGGTGTGTTGGTGCTTTGATGGGTTTCTTCTTCAGGTTGGTCCCCCTATGGCCTTGACTCCGGTATGGCTTGGGAGCATTGTTTTTCTGTCTCCTCCTCCGGCTGGCTGGTGTGTTGTGGTACTACTGGTGTGTCTGTGGTCTTTCTCGCTTCACCCTCCCTAGCAGTTGATTCTTCTTGCAGTCTCGGGGAAGCAGGGTCCGCAGTTTGTACGTCCACATTTAGTTCTGCGGCACTCTCAATTTTAGCTCGCTTCTGGTTTCTTTTTCTCCACCGCTAGTTTCTTTCGTGGCTCTAAATTTTTCTTTAATACTTGTGTTGGGACACTGCTTCGTTCTGGTACGAGCATCGGTTCTGGCGATAAGGTGGCGTGCAGTGCCCCGGAGCTCATTTTTTCGATGTCGTCGAAAGTTGATCCTAGCTTGTGGGTGTCATAGAACGCCATTTCTGGAAGGGGGATTGGCTTCTTAAGTCTTAATTGCTTGAAGTATGCTTTCTCCCCCTTTACTTCCATAATTCCTATGTTGGCGAGGGATTTTATATATATACTTTGTTGTCCCTCCATTTCTTCATATATTTGCAGTTCGACTTCTTCCAGCAGGTAGTCGGCGATCCTTGTTATTTGACTGCCCATAGAGAAGGCAGACTTCCTCCTTGCCTCACCGCCCATAGCTGAAGATAGCATTTTGATGACGATCCTTCCTATATTCACTGGTCGCTTATTGATCATAGACCATATAAGGAAGAGATCCCCTTTGTTGACTGTCCTGGTCTCTGACCTGGCATCTATAGAGAAGGTGGTGATCTTCTGTATTATTTTGATGAAGCAGGAGGTGATTTTGGAGGCTTTGGAAGTTTTCGGGTTATGTCTTTCTTCTCCAGTCAGCTCCTCCCACATTTGGTTGCTATCATACATAGTGATCTCCTTCTCTCCCAGCACACCTGAACAGGCCTTGGCCTGTTCTTCTGATGCGGTAAAGATCCTATTCTGATCGGTTTCCATTATAAGGTGGATTTCACCACCCAACCGTACTTCGAGCTGGTAGTCCTCTCTTGCTGCCCGCGTTCCATCGCCAGTGGTGACCTTTGTCAGAGATGACATAAATTCAAGGGTCAGCCTCCGATGTGACCTTACTTCGGAAGTGCAGATAGTATGTTGGTTTGCGCCCTCCAAAAATTTAACTGTCCTGCCATATAGCCCCAGCTTTTTGAAGTCCTCCACATCGAAGTAACGTGTCGGAACGTAATCCTTGTTTGCGGACATACAGTCATAGGTGGACTGGTGCATGATGTCTCGGGGTACGAAATCTGGTTCCCCTTGCGGAATAGAAACTTCTTCTGTTTCCTTTTCAGTTTTCGTCTTCTTATTGGGCCTGGGCTCCTTGAATGTGGCCTTCCACTTCTTCCCGTGCATGGGGCTTCCTGACTCTTCAGGTTGATACTCTGAGGTCTCTATGTCTTCTGTCTGCCCGGTTGCCTCTGTGGATTGTTCTTGTGGTACCCCTGCCAGTATCCTATGGTATTGCTCCAGTCTCAGTTGTATCTCTAAGCATTTGCGTACTGGCAGGGATGTGCTCTTCTTCAATTGCACTTCCAGGTCCTTGACTATCATTTCTACATCCTAAAGGGAGGTAGCCCTCTGGTACAGTGAATCGCTGGTGGCTGGGGAAGACATTCTGTAGTTTAAACTGAGTTAGTTCCAAAAAGATATTCTATTGACTGCCTAGACATAACCATCATCATGCTGATGGTGGTTATCTAGTTATAGGTTATCATCTGGGTTTAAATTTATTAAACTGTCAGTAAGGATCGCGGTCGTGGGTTTAATCGCGGTCGCAGTCATCTCTTGTAAAGATTGCGGTCGCAAATCTTTTTCTTTTCTGAGGATGAAACAGTGGTCGCGATGTAAATCGTGGTCGCGATCATTATTGTTCGGAGGGAATTGCGGTCGCGACATTTTGAAGAGACAGCGGTCATAGTTTTTAATCGCGGTCGCGGTTACCTCTAGAAAAGGTTGCAGTCACGAATCTTTTCCTTCGATAAAACCGCGGTCACGATCTGAATCACGGTCACAATTATAATCGTGGTCATAGTATTTTCTTCAGGAAAGCCGAAATTAATTCTTATTAGGATTTTTATGGTTTCCGATCTTCGGGTTTATCGCCATGCGGATGATAGCGACGGCCAAACTCTTGGTCCCCTCCGCTACTTTCAGTTCTTAGACAGGTGTTTATTGACCAGATATATTTTTAGGGTTTTACAGACCGTCTTCTAGGTCAAGAAAGAGGACATGGGTAGCCATCTAGAAACAAGGTGTTGGCGAAGCAAAAATTGGTGAAACGGTAGGGCGACTTGTCATAATGATGAAGGGAGGTCCCGGGATCGAAAATAAAGCATATCGGCGTGAGAGGGTTACCTGATTGAAGGGAGAGGATGCGATGACGGTAAGGCAACGAGCGGCGAGGCGGACGATCCCGGTGGGTGCACGGCGGCGAGTAGATCGAGTGTTAGACCGTGAAATCACGGCAACAGTTGCAGTTCTCGAGTCGAGCAGGCAAAGGAAATCTAGGGAAATCTCATGAAAGTGAGGGGAGCATAAAGAGTCTGACGTTCGGCAACCGGGTCTATTTATAGGCATACATATTACTTCTGACTTAACTGACAAAAATTACCACGGTCACGATTATATTCGCGGTCACGATGTTTTAGAAGGGAATCGTGATCGCAGTTATATTCTCGGTCACGATCCATCTAAGGGAAACCGCAGTCGCGAAAATCCAACAACCATTACCAAGGCCACGGTCGCGATTAAATTCACGGTCGTTATTATTAATAAGTCAAACCACCAACTTAAAGAAAACAAGAAACTTAGACTAGAAGAAAGAAAGAAGCATAAACAAAAAATTAAAGCGAAGAGAGATCAAAGACTTGGGTTTCCTCCCAAGAAGCGCTTGCTTTAAAGTCTCTTAGCTAGACTGCATAAATTCTTCACTCCTTTAGTCCTTCAGTGGGATGAGACAATACTCGATCCCTCTCCTTGTCGAGTTTGGTTGGTTCATCTAGGTGGATCTCAGATCTTCTGGCAAAAGCTTCATCCTCGTAAAATCTTTTCAACCTGTGGCCATTGACCTTGAATATCCCGGTCTTTTCTCCTTGGATCTCCATCATTCCTGATGGATAAATCTTTTCCACAGTGAAAGGGCATGACCATCTGGTTCTTAGCTTCCTAGGGAAGAGCCTGATGCTAGAATTGAAAAGAAGAACCTTGTCTCCTTCACTAATATTCTTGCTCTTTAGGTGGGCATCATGCCACACCTTGGTCCTCTATTTGTAGATCTTTGTGCTTTCATAAGCATGTAATCTCAGATCTTCGAGCTCTTGTAGTTGTAGGAATCTTTTTTGTCCCGCCTTTTCCAAATCCATTTATAGGAACTTAATCGCCCAAAGGGCTTTGTGCTCTAACTCTAAGGGTAAATTACAAGACTTTACATAAATTAGCCTATAAGGCGTGGTGCATATGGGTGTCTTGTAAGTAGTTCTATAGGCCCACAGAGTAGCATCGAGCTTCATAGACCAGTCTTTCCGAGTTCAGTTGACAGTCATTTCTAATATTTGCCTAATCTACCTATTGGATACCTCCACCTGTCTAGAGGTTTGAGGGTGATAGGGTGTTGCAACCTTGTGCTTGACCCCGTACTTCTTTGATAGTGCCTCAAATTGTTTCTCCCCAAAATGTGATCCGCCATCACTTATCACGGTGCGGGGTACTCCGAAGCACGGGAAGATGGTTTTCTCAAAAAGCTTAATTACAGATTTAAAGTCGCAAGTTTGGGTGGCAACAACATCCACCCATTTAGATATGTAGTCCACGACCACTAATATGTACTGATAACCCTTTGATGAGGGAAGAGACCCATGTAGTCTATTCCCCAAATGTCAAAGATCTCAACCTCCACCCAGTCTGTCATAGGCATTTCGTTCCTTTTTCCTATATTCCCAGTCAATTGGCACTCCTTGCATACTCTCACATACGCAGAAGCATCCTTGAATAATGAATGCCAATAAAATCTTGATTGAAGGACCTTTGCGGTAGTTCTATCCCCGCCATGATGACCTCCATATGGTGAAGAGTGGCATTCCTAAAATATCAACGGGGCTTCTTCTTCTGGTATGCATCTTTTGTACAAATTGTCGGAACATTTCTTGAATAGTAACGGGTTGTCCCAATAGTAATTTCTCACATCAGATAGAAGCTTCTTCTTCTGGTTGTATGTGATATCTGACGGGAACTCCCTACAAGAAAGGTAGTTGCAAATGTCTACGTACCATGGCAAGTTTTGTTCTTCGGATCATATCATGAGCAAAGCCTCATCTACGTAGTTATCATTAATGGGTGGCTCATTTTCGTCTTCGACAAATATCTGCGACAAATGGTCGGCCACTACATTTTCTGCTCCTTTCTTGTCAATGATCTCATGATCAAATTCTTGGAGTAATAGGGCCCACCTCAGTAACCTAGGCTTAGTGTCCTTCTTTTGCATCAGGTATCTGATAGCTACGTGGTCAGTAAAAACTTTTACCCTTGCTCCAATCAGATAGGACCTAAATTTGCCAAAAGCAAAAAGAATAGCTAACAATTCTTTCTCTGTGGTTGTGTAATTTACTTGTGCTTCGTCTAGAGTGCGGCTGGCGTAGCAGATAACATGACGTTTTCTGTCCTTCTTCTGCCCTAGGACTGCCCCTACGACATAGTCACTAGCATACAAACAGGTGAAGGTGGTTTTCTCCTAATCATCGGGCAGGATGGGAACTTGGTAAAATCTAGAATAACCATCTAAGAAGCAAAAGTATTCATGGTGTTCCAGTCTTTCTAGTACTTGGTCGATAAAGGGAAGAGGATAGTGATCCTTCTTCGTTGCTTGATTCAACTTTCGATAATCGATGCACATTCTCCATCCGGTAACAGTCCGGACGACAACTTCATCTCCTTTATCACCTTTTACCACTGTCATCCCTCCTTTCTTTGGAATAACATGAATTGGGCTCACCCAATTGCTGTCGCTGATAGGGTAGATAATACATGCTTATCTCATCTTGATGACTTCCTTCTTTACAACTTCCTTCAGCATTTGATTCAGCTTCCTCGGGGGTTGAACCAGAGGTTTTGTTGATTCTTCTAGATTTATGTGGTGCATACATAGAGCAGGGTTAAGCCCCTTGATATCATCCACTGAATATCCTATAGCTTGCCTATGTAGCCTTAGCTCATTAAGAAGTCTTCCCATTTGCTCTCTGGTCAAGCTAGCATTGACTATCACAGGATACCTCTCTTCAGGATCGAGAAACTCGTATTTCAAACCTTCCGGTAATTGCTTAAGTTCAGGTTTGGGTTTTTGGACTTCCTGTTCTTCACTTGTTAATTCTAGAGAAGCATACTTGACAGTCTCTACAGCCTCCTCTTTGTCGCTTAACTCCTCTGCATTTTTATTCAGATATTTGAGGATCTCAGCAACTTCAGGGTCGTCAATTTCTGAATCTTCTTTGTTTAACGCCCTCAAAAGAGGGTCAACCACTTCTATATCTTCTTCCACTTCTTTGCAATATTGGTTGTAGCTATCCATGAATGAAGCAGATTATAGCAGGGACGGTCCCTTCATAGCATCTTTCACCTTGAAATCTACGTGATCCTTTCTAACCCTCAGAGTTATGATGCCTTCAACAACATCAATCAGCAACCTGTCGGTTGCTAAGAAAGGACATCCAAAGATAATAGGGCATTTAGGGTCTTCGATAGTGTCAATGATAACAATATCACATGGGATGAAGAATTTCCCCACACGAATCAGAACATCTTCGACTACTCCTACCGGTCTTTTGAAAGTGTGATCTGCCAACTCGATCCTCATATTAGTCCTGACCATCTCAGTCAGTCCTAATCATTGTGCAAGGCTTAAAGGCATTAAACTGATGCTAGCTCCCAGGTCGGCGAGACCTTTCCTTTCGATATTATCCCCTACTACAAAAAGTATAGTGAAGGCTCCAGGGTCCTTCTTCTTGGTAGGTAGTTCTGCCTTTATGAAAGCTGTCGACATGCTGGCCAAGTGTACAGTTTCAATCTTCCCTCCTCTTTTCTTCTTCGTGACCAGATCCTTAAAGAATTTGGCATATGTTAGCATTTCTTCCAACACATCCAGGAATGGTACTTCCAGGTGTAACCTTTTTACCAATTCCATGAACTTCTCATACCTCTTCTTGAGGTGAGCCATTACGAGCTTGTAAGAGAAAGGTAATCTTAGTAAATAGTGACTCCTCTTGGCGAACAATTCTTCTTCAGGTTTCGGTTCCTTCACTGGGGGGTGTTGGTCTTCCCCCTTGGTTGGGTTATCTATAACCTTCTCTGGCGCCAGTTCTTCAGGTCTTATCTCCTCCGGGCGCTCTATTGTCCTCCCCAATCTGAGGATCACCATTTTGGCAGATTCTGTATTAGAAGGGATCTTCCCTGAGGGGTTCTTTACGAGCTCAGCCAACTGAGCGAGTTGTTGGTCTATCTGGCGTTGATGTGTTTGCATATCCACCATTTGTACTTGCATGCTGTTTACGATGCCAGTGTTGGACAGCGCACTTTGCGCAAGTTGATTGTTTATCATGTCCTGTCTTTTCATAAAGTCGGATAGTTGGCCTACTAAGTCAGGCTGACTAGTACTTGTTGCTTGACTCTATCCTTGGGGTTGTCCTTGTCCTTGACTTGCGTTAGTAGCTTGGCGGTTCTGATATTTACCTTGACCTTGATAGTTGATTTTGTTTGTCTGGAAATTGCTCGTCTTGGTGTATTGTCCTTGCCCGCTCTTCTTCTCAAAACCAGGTGGTTGTTTTGGGTGGATTATTCAATTGATGTGAATTTTCTACTGCATCCTTGTTCCCATAGTTGAATCCTGGGTGATCTGGTCTCTTAATGTTAGCATAAGAGACATTTTCAGCTTCCTCCGTTTTGGACTCACTTTCACTAGATTCTTGGAGTCGGGTATATACGCAATTATCTACCCCATGTCCGCCTTCACCACAGGTAACACACTTCATCACTTTCTCAATGGGCTTCTTTCCTTTCCCTCCTGATTCCTTCAGCTATTTAACATATGTGGCTATCTTTTGTATTTGAGATGTGATTGCTTCAAGAGCCTTTGATTCAATCGACGATCCTTCATTGGTGGCTTTCCTTGCATATCCTCTGTCGGTCCGATCATAATCAGTCCCAGCTTGTAACTCAGCCATTTTTTCAATGATCTTTCTGGACCTACTAGGCTTTTTCCCGAGAAAGTTGCTTCCAGCTGCAGCATTCAGTGAGACTCTCTCTTCTGGGGTTATACCATTGTAGAAAGTTGTTATTAAAAAGCCCTCCTTGTAGTTGTGGTGAGGGCAGTCTCTCTGGTACTCATGATACCTTTCCCAGGCTTCATGGAGATTCTCATTTGGCGTCTGCATGAATGACATGATCCTCTGCCTATTCCTGAAAGTTTTCTTAGTAGGGTAAAACTTGTTCACAAAAGTGTCTGCCAGTGTGTTCCATCCATTCAAAGCTTGATGTGGTAACCCAAGGTACCAGGATAGCACCTTGTCCTCTAAAGAGAAGATGAAACCCTTGCAGTAAATGACTTCTTCTGGAACTCCCCGCATTTTGATTGTGTCACAGATATTCTTAAAAGCATCAAGATGATGATAAGGGTTATCGTTCTTTGAATTCCCTCAAAAACTCTTGTTCTGGATCATAGATATGACAGATGGCTTCAATTCAAAGTTTGTTGCATTGAACCTTGGGATTACCATAGGACATCTTGAGTTGTTAGCTTTTGTAGCCACCAATTCCTAAAGATTCTTCTCTTCTTCATCATCCTCTTCGCTGGCTCTTTCCCTACGAGGTCGCTCTTGATGGTTTCTCATGTACCTGCGGTGATGATGACGCTCCTCACGGTGAGGATTATCTTCAGGTTCTTCTTGTTCTTCATTGAGATGATCGCCATTATAATGCCCATCTTCGTCAGATTCTGGTGGGGGTCAGTGTTGTCCTATCCTCACGTTCCACTCGTCTGCAGATGAAGGTGGTTCCACGCGGGGTGGCATGGTGAGCGGAGCTAGTATGGGCTAAGCACTTCCTCCCTAGTTGGTACCTATATAGAACGTACGATCAAGTAAGAAAAATCAGGCTTGATGAAAATGAACTATTCTACGCGGGTCTAGGTTAAAAGACTTAGTGTGATAGTGTTGTCGATCTTATCGTTAAGCTTGAGGCACGGGAGTATAGTTGGTAGACTCGAGTTCTTTAACAGTACCATTTTGCCTTGTCCCCGGCAACGGCGCCAAAAAGTTGACCGACCTAAATTGCGCGTCTAAAAGAAGCGTATTTAAAGTAGTCGGACTTTTAAAGAGATAACCTGACACTCAGGCCCCCACAATGATAACGGGGTCTGATGTAGCAATCAGGGTCAAACACAGAGATAAGGTTGGTAGTGCTAAGAATGTGGAATCGATACTCTATACTCCAGGATAAAGGAGGATTAAAAAGGGTATTCCCAAAGAAATGAATTCTCGAATTCAAGAACAATAAAACAAGATAAGTAAAAGAAATAGATTGTAACAAGGTATAAGGGATAACTTGGATTGGGGTTCACTAACCAAAGCGTCTATTCAACATGCAATCTCTCTCTCTCCTGCTTACTCATATCAAGATTACACGCAACCACAAAAATGTCTATTCCACTCTCTCTAGAGATGAGGATAGATCAGGGCCTGAAAGAAGCCTCTCTCTCGAGATGACAACTCAAAAACCTCGTAATAGCAATGATGGTTTAAAACATTAGCATTCCAACACTCTCATGCATTCATACTACTCCATAACATGGGATAAAAGTGATATTAATCTCTCGAGATATCAATAATCAAACATCAGAAGATGGTAGCTAAGCATACAAGTGAAGTATTAAAACAGGTTCATGGAGATAATCTTGATAAGGGTAAGTCTATTCAAAAGAAAGAGACAATATACATGTTGGGAGAGCCTTAGTGGCTACTCCCCACCCAAGTTAAGGTGTTTAGCCGCTAATGCTTGCAGATAACATGGAGGCATTATAGAAAGATATATCCATGAGGTACCACGAAGAATGGAGGTGAGTACAATGAGAGGAAACGATAGATCTAGAGGAGAAGAAACATGATACTACACAATACTCCTTCAGATCTGGATCTACCACGGGGAACGTCTCCTCCTCTCGAAGAAGTGGCGGATGTTGGCGGTCGTCTTCTCTCTCCTCGGCTTTCGCTCTAGAGATCCAAGACTGATGGATCCTTGGCTATGAGGTTGGGATGCGGCAGCACTTCATGGTACCAGGATCAGATCCCTCCGATCTGATCCCTTGACAAGATAGGTGGGGGCGCTATTTATAGGCACCTTCTACCGACTTAAGACCACAGTCATGATCTTTCCTTTATTTCTCCTTGGTTGCGATCTTTCTTGACCACGGTTGTTCGGTGAAGTCACGGTCGTGATCTTTGCTGAACAACTGCGGTCGCAATCTTTGGAGAGACCGCGGTCACGATCTTTGGAGAGACCACGGTCGTGATTCCTTGGTGAATAACCACGGTTGCGATTCCTTTGGAGAGACCACGGTCGTGATTCTTTGGCTGATTCCTAAAATTGCAAAACTGGGTTTTAGTCAAGAAGATAGACAAAATTCGTGCAAAATTGACTAAAGTTATACTAAAAGTGGCATTGAATATATATAGAAAATATGCAAAGTGTGGTGTCATCACATAGGTATATTAATGAAGTTTTTGATGACCTGTTTGTGGTAATCAACTAAAGAAAGGAAAAATTCAAACTTCTATTTGCATTTTTAGATACTCTAACTGCAAAATCTTTTGTATCTTCTCAGGATCTATACAAGTATCCTTCCACATATGACATGACCAAGAATAGCTACTTGGGTCAGCTATAACTTGTATTTAGGAACTTCTTTCCTTAACTCATATAAATCTAGGAAAATATGTTTGTCATGCTAACACACACATCTACTTAGTATATTAGGATGTCATCTATGGGCACCACCATAAATCCAAGAAAATTCTATTCATTAGATTCATGAAGATTTTAGGTGCATTGGTTATCCCAAAATCTATAACCACAAACTTATAATTCCCATACCCATCATGATGGTTGTCTTCGGTTTTTCTTTCATTTTCATACTTGATTGATGGTATCGTGGTCATATATTTATCTTGGAGAGAAATGTATCTCCATTTAACTATACAAATAGATCAAGTATCATTGGGAAATGATACAAGATTTTAACTGTAACTCTTTTCAACTTACAATCTATAGACAACCATATTGATCACTATCCTTCTTCTTAGAAAACATAATAGGTTCACTTCGTGGTGATTCACTTGACCATATAAACTCTTTAACAATCAACTCTTGGAATTATATCTTCATCTTTATCATATCTGATGGCTACCTATTGTATGATGTAGTGATGTTGGTCAAGTACTAGGTACCAAATTGATCATCAAATATGTACCTCTAGGTGTTGGATGACATAGAAAGTCCTCTACAAAAACATCTTGAAACTCTTACACAACATGCACCTCTATCATAGATCTTTTTACCATTGTACAAACAATATCTTCTATATAGGTTACGCAACCCTATTTTAAGATCTTCACTACTACATATATGAATACAAGTCCTGACGTAAGACTTATCCACTCTCCACAAAGAGTCCAAGAGGTACTACCATCTCCAGAGTCTTCTATTTTGGATGTGTAGTCCAACTTCATACTATACTTATTGATGTGTGTTATAGCACATGCAAATTTACTAGAGGTGAAATTCCTAGAGTTTATGTTAACCAACGTACAATAGTCACCACTGGAAAGCGAACGAGTCTTATCATACTATAGTTCAGGATTGAACCCAAAGGATGACATATTTAAGAATTAATCTGATCAAGGTAACGTTTTTAGAACTAGTATTTATCACAAAAGGTTGATGGGTGGATTTTACTTAGATTGCAAAGTAAAAGGGTTGAAACAAAGATTGATTATTATGTGGTAGAAGCACTAGGCTGGAATGGGTTTCATCACCCCTACCTAACATTCACTCTCTCACTACATCATATTAAGCATGGAAACATATAGATTGAGGCTACGAAAATCTCCCTTTTGGTGTTAGGATTAAAACTTGTACATATATCATGCTAAGATCACAATCACATTACCTATTAATCATACATATATGCTCAAAATATACCTAGCTGAAATTTTTGTCAAGAGTTTAAGAAGAAACAATCAGTATCCTAGGGTTTAAAGTTCTTTACATCCAAGATCATGACAAACATGTAAACTTGTTTATCATACAAGAATATAAGAATTCAACAATTGATTCCAAGCAGATAATGGTGCAATGAAGATAACAAAATCAAGTAGTGGGGCTACTCCCCACACCCTAATGTGAGGGCTATTCACTCATAGTAGCAGTATTAGGAACAAAAATGGAAGAAACAAGCGGGTGACTCTCTCGCTCTCTAGATCTGCCTCTATTCCATCTCTACATCTCCTGTGTTCTAGGTCAGACCCGTAATGGGGGCCGACTAAGGCAGGGCGGCCTCCTCTGTCCCGGCCTCCACCTCTCCTGAGTAGACGTCGTCGGATTGGCATGATCCGAAGATTGATGTCACAGTGAGGCGGTCATGGGCAGAGACCATCTCCAGACCGAGGGTTTTCCACTGGAATTTCAAGCCTCTAATGATGTTGAGCGACAAGAAGGTACCTGAGTTCAATTAGGGCATTTTGAGACTGTGGATGATTTTCTCTGAACCTGTGATGACGGCAATGGAAGAGTACCATAAATGCTTGATCATTGTCCAAATCATGGGAAAGAGGGCCATCCGGAAAAAGATACATGGTTGGATGATGAAGACTTGGTGGCCAAAGGGATACCTTCAGCTCTCGGCTTTGTCAGGAGGGCTCTTCCTTCCTCGTTTTGCACTAGAGGGAGATATGACGGTGCAGCTGGAGTAGGGCCCATGGTTCTTTGACAACTAGCTGGTGTTGTCTAGGCGTTGGACCGCTGATGCAGATCTTAGGCGTGCTGCCCTGATGTTTGCATCGGTCTGGGTAACCCTACCGGAGGTTGGTCATCATTGGACCAGGCGAGCCATCTCTATAATAGCCTGCGGCATTGGGGAACCCAAAGTCGTTGATTTTTGGACTAGGGGGGAGATGGAAGGTGTCGCCCACATCTGCGTGGACCTCAACGCGGAAAGGATTTCCCCACCTTCAGTTATGGTGTCGTTGTCGGATGGAAAAGCTCTGTACGTGAAGGTGCTTTATGATGCGCTTCCAGAGAGATGTGCAAGCCGTAGGGTGTTCGGTCACGCCACTGGTCATTGCCCGAGTATCTGAGAGGTTCATACTAAACCTCCTTCGATCTAGGGAAGAGACCCCGTGAAGGATCATCGTGTGAATAAAAGAGGGGGCATAAGAGCTATCTTTAGCCAGAGCAGACCTCCTCCACAGGTCAGAGCGGCTAACGGAGGGAAAACTAGAGAAATGACATAGAAAGAAATGGATATGAGAAATAACCTCGACAAAGGGAATGGGACAATGGCTACAGAGGTTGATAGTTTACTAGAAGCCATAGTTATTGAAGAAGGGGAGGTGGTTGTGGGTATGCCTGAACCACCTGATATAAAAAATAATTGTCATAAAGAGAAGGAAGTCAGTGAAGACATCAACAATGAAGACAACCCTTTTGCAACACTTGGGAATATCAACAATCAAGATATTCCAACAACAAGAAACAGAAGTAGAAGCCCAATGCAGACAAGGAGTACAACAACAAAAGGAAAGAAAAAGGGTACCCCCGACTCTGGTGGAGGAGGGGGGGGATAAGGAAACTCGGTGACAGTGCTCGCATGGAATGTGCAAGGTGCATCCCTACCCAAGACGCAAGGTAAGTTGAAGAAGATCATCATTGGTACGGATGTAGAAATTATATTCTGTTTTGAGACAAAAATCAAGAGGAGAATGGCGGATAGAATAAACACCTTTTTTCCGGAAGGGTGGGGCTGTTTATCCAATCTGACGGAATGTGAAGGAGGAAGAATTGTGATGGGGAGGGACCCTACTTGCTGGCAAGTTGAGTTGATACAAATTACAGACCAGATTATGACGATCGGCTGTTTTAATAGGGGAGGTTTCTCTTGCATTATCTTGGGAGTGTATGGTGAAAACTTAGACAAAGACAGAGAAAGACTATGGCGGACCATAAAAGATGCCGCCCAAGATGAGATTCCTTGGTTGGTGTTGGGGGACTTCAACAACACGAGGAAATCCAGAGAAAAGCACAGTGGGTTGAGAGTTCTGGATAGAATCCTAGAAAGCTTCAATAATGCCATTAAAGATGCAAACCTCCTTGAGCTTAATAGATATGGAGGCATAGTTTCTTCGTCAAATAAATAGAATCATAAAAGAAGAATTGCAAGCCTTCTTGACAGGGGACTTGTTAATGAAGCCCGGTTAGATGTCTTCCCCCATGCTGATGTTAACATGGATGGACACCCGTTTAGCGATCACGCCTGGATGAGGGTGTTCCTCACAAACACAAAGATGTTGTGTAGGCCTTTTAGATTCCTCAACCTATGGTGCGGGTGGACTGGATTCAAGGAAGAGGTGGAGAAAAGCTGGAATACTACGGTCTATGGTAACCCTTTGTTTGTGGTACTTAAGAAATTACAACTCACAAAAAGCAACCTTAAAGAGTGGGCAAAGCAGAAAGTGAATATCCCTAACCTTCTTAGAAAAGAGAAAGAGGAGTACAGTTAGGCCGCAGTGTGGTTGATGCTTAACCCGATGTCACAAGAAGCTATTGAAAATGAGAGACAAAAGGAAAAAAGGTTGAATGATATAGAGAAAGCTCAGGAGTCTTTCCTTTGGCAAAGAAGTAGGATGAGATGGATACAAGATGGGGACAGAACCACCTGCGCTTATCACACGGCCATTAAAAAGGTGGAGATGAGAGACATGATCCGGGAGCTCATAAATGAACATGGTCAGAAGGCCAGAAGTAGAGAGGAGATATCTGAACAGGCTATTGATTACTTATATAAGTTGTATAACAAGACCACAATGGAGAGACAGGCGGGAGACATCAGTATTCAGAGAAAAATTACTGAGTAAATGAATTACAACCTTGACAAGGACCCTACTGATAGGGAGATCCATGAAGCCTTAATTACTATAAATCTTGATAAAGCACCTGGTCCAGACGGATTTAATAGCAAATTCTTCCAACATATGTGGCCTCTTATAAATATGGACATCTGTGAAGCTGTGAGATGGTTCTTGAAGGGTGGTAATATGGTTAGGGCGGTTAACCATAACTTTATCAAGCTAATACCCAAGAAGAATGAGGCTATGGAGATGGGGGATTACATACCAATAGCTTGTTGCTCTGTGTTATATAAAATTATATCCAAGTTGTTGGCCAAACAACTGAAAGAGGTATAGCCACAGATCATATTTGAGGAACAAAATTCTTTTGTACAGGGAAGGAAAATAGTTGATTGCTCTCTATTGGCGATTGAATTCCTAAATGACTTTAATATCAAAAGATCTAATGCTAAGGCCTACATGAAGATAGACATAAGCAAAGCCTATGATCATGTTGATTGGAAGTTCTTGTAGAAGATGATGAGTATGCTTGGGTTCTCAACCAAATGGCTGAACACCATGTGTCAATGTGTCGAAACGACGTCCTTCTCCATCCTCATAAATGGCTCACCTGCTAGTATGTTCAAAGCTTCAAATGGCCTATGCCAAGGAGACCCCTTATACCCACTACTTTTCACCATCGTCATGGAAGGACTCACGACGTTCATCAAAGATGCCAAAGATAAAGGACTTATCAAAATGTTTAAAGTCAAAGGCACAAAAGTAATGCCTCATCATATTTTTTCTAACGATGTGCTACTCTTCTATGTTGGCCATGCGAGCAGATTGAAACATTTCTAAAAAGTCCTTATGATGTTTGGGAAAAGCAGTGGGCTTTATATCAGTGCTATCAAATCCTGTGTGTTCTTCTCCAAGTCTTGTGACATGAGAAGAGGTAGACTAAAGAATACTGCTAGAATGAACAGAGGCAAACTCCCTACCAGGTACCTGGGTATACCCATTGTGGGTGGAAGGGGCACTACTACTGATTTCAAAATGTGCAAGGATGAGATAAGGGATAAAATAGAAAAATGGGGTGGCCTTAAGATATCCATGGCGGGCAAACTTGTTTTGGTTAAATCTGTGCTTCAAAGTAAAGTCAAGTTCTGGGTGTATATGTGCCATATACCCAAACCAACACTGGATGCCATTAAATCCCAATTTGCTCATTTTGTTTGGGGGGGCAAAGCCCATGGCATATCTTGGGAGAAAATTGCTAAACCTTTCCGGGAGGGGGGTTTACAGCTCACTGACCCTGTTGATATCATGAGGATCAATACTATAAAGAGAATTGATAGGTTCCTACTGACACCTAATACCGCCTGGGCTAAATGGCTGACAAGAAGATATGGGTGAAACCTTCTGATGAATGAATAGAGCAAACCATTCCCCATGTGGAGGAATATGTGCGAGACCTACTCAGAAATCCAGATCATATACTCTATTAATGGGAATGGCGCATGGGCATGTTCCACCCGCTCACCATGGATCATCAAAGGTTCTGTGGTTGGGTTTGAATGGACTAAAGCTGTGTGGGTCAAGAAATACTATCCCAAATGGAGTACGCTACTGTATAGAGCTATTTTAAAAAGGCTACCCAGACGTGATAGAATGAGCAGTTGGGGCCTGATAGTGGATACGATTTGTCCCCTGTTCCATAGTGAGGATGAGTCGATACAACACACTTTCCGGAACTATAGATATGCTGCTAATGTCTGGTCTATTGTCAGTTTGAGAAACGGACAAGGGCGGGTCCTGGACTGGAGCCTGGGGAGCATCATCCACCAGCTGTTGAGCAAAAATTGGCTCAACAAAGCTGAGTTTGAGGTCAATTGTATTTGCTTGGATTCTACTTGCTTTTTCGTGTGGTAGGAGAGAAACTATAGAGTACACAATGAGACTGAACGTGTTGTTTCCACCTTGGTGGATGAGATAGCTAAGCATATTAGGTGGAAGGTTAGAGCCAACCAAGGTTGGTTGTGTAATCTGAATATACAAAGTAGAGCCTAATGGGATCTTGGTATATAACCCAGTGGTTTGTTTTATTATGGGGTCTGTTTACAGATGCCCTGTAATGTTTTTGTATAGTATAGCTTAGCTATACCCTTTTGGCAATACATTTTACCTATTTCCAAAAAAAACAAAAAGGGAAGAAAGAAAGAAATCCATGACCAGAGAAGGAGGAGCACAGTCATGGTGTGTAGAAGTGGTTCTCCAGACTCTAAGACAAAGGATTCAACGAATAGGAAAGGTCTCCCCTAGAGGTTCATTGGGGTGGACTAGAAGTATTGTTCATTCTTCCTTAAAAATTGGAATTACTGATTTGTACAGGAAGAAGTGGGTTGATAGAAGCTGAGGTCGTCAACTGATGGTCGGAGGTTCTGCATGACAGACTTCCATCAAGGTCAGGACCTTGTATTATGGTGGTGGTGGAGGTGAAAGCACCTTCGGTTGACGTTCATCAACTAATTAAAATGATCGAATATATTTGAAGTGGAATTTGAGTGCACATATTAGCATCTTGACGGTGTCAATGGTTGATCTTTTTTTTGTATGCAAAAGACTTGTATTCATAGGTGGAAGTTAGGGTTCTAAACCCTCCCAATTGACATGGAGTTAAGTGTTTAGCCGCCATAGAGGTGAAGAGACAATGAAGGGAGTTGATAAAGGGTTTGAGATGTTTTGTGTATCCTTCAGTAGGTGAGAGATTGATAAGAACATCAGAAGGTGAAGCAAAAGTCTGTTCGGAAGATAAAAATGAATAGCATTAGTAGGTAAAACTGTCAATTGTGGAGTGCAGGCTAGACTTTGGTTGGTATGTGTAGGAGACCATCTATAGGAAAATGAAGGTTAGCCATCAAGAGATGCATGCATGACTTCCTTCAGTTGGCATGCACTAGCCATCCATCAGAAGGTAGAGCAGAACTCCCTTTAATTGTTGAGTGTGGGGTGTCCTTTGGAAGGTGAAGTCAAAACAACTATCAGAAGATAATAATTCTAGCAGTGGTTGGGCTTCATTCAACTATTGAAAGAAGGAAGGATAGGGTGATGTGATCCAAAGGTTTGGATGGTGTAATGCCAACAGATGGTTGTTAGATGCAATGCAAATAGAAGGTCTGGTAGAAGTAAGCCCACCTCAAGGTGGGGGTGTTTTCATGTTTTGAAGTGTGTGCGTCCATGAAGCATCAACTAAAGGAATCATCAATTGGTAGAGGGACGGATCAATAAAAATCTAGTTCACCACGTCCTTTACCCCTATTATGCAGTGAAGCTCAAGGTTGCCATGAAAATCAAGAATTTTGATCAACACCTTACAAATTATCATAAAATAAAGAAAACCTAAATGCAAGATATTTCAAAGCTAAAATGATGAAAATGAATGCAAAACTATGTTGTTAATGCAACTAAAACTAGGATGAATATGCATTCATCACATATTCAAACTATCATCTATATTATAACAATAAGCCGATACATCTCCAGTAAAAGGTCCACTTAAATATTATGACTCAAGAAATGTAGAATGCAAATGAGCACACCACCATCAACGTAGTTGAACTCATAAACACTTTAACAAAAATGAATATACTAACTCTTATTTGGTAAACTATACAAAAATATCACCACTCCTACTATAAACTAGTGCCTCACACCTGAGCAGATCAAATGTGAAATAAAAGCCTATAAAGTTAAACAAAAGAAAAATAGTTTGATCTCACTTGTTGAAATTTGTGGTGATATCAATGTATTAGTTAGATTCATTGAGCGCACTCAATCATTTACATGCAAGATGCCTCTTCCTAACTTTCATTTGGTACTTAAAAGGACACATACTTAGATTTTTTCCTTCCTCTCACCTATGTGTGATTTTATATTCTTATAGTAACTAAGGGAAAAAGAACCACATGGCCATACTCTTCATACAAATTTTAGTGTTATACCCACATCAAGGTTAGTTTGTAAGTACCTCGATTAGCGTGAAGTACCTTGATTAGTGCTAAGTACCTTGTTAAACATCATGGTTAATCAAGATAAGATAAGATGTGAATCAATAGACGAGATTGATTCATTTGAGGTCATTAATGTCAACTACAGTGTTAATTGTTGAGTTGATTACTAAAGATAATTAACCTAGATAACATGGTCTATTTGTTTTGTTTTTATGCCTTTAGGTTGTAGTGGATTTTGTGCTTGAAAAGTTACAAAAAGAATCACTTGATCCAGACCTACGAGGCAAAAGTTATGGCATTTTTATATTCCTTGGACCAATTCTACAATTTACCATTAATAAGTTATTAACCCTTCCCTTATCCTATTCCCTGATCGAGCATAGCTTGAAAGTGGGCGCACACATAGCAGCGGGCTCCAACCGATGGTGATGGATGGGGCAATTTGGTCGCCTTAAGCTATGACCAGCACTGCCACCCTCTCCTTCTTCTCCTTCCTCCATCCTTTCCCTTCCTCTTCCTCTTCCAATCATGGTCCGACCAGCCAGGCAGGGTCGGCCAACAGTGGTGCCCAGCCAGCCGATCAGCCAATAGTGGGGGGAAAGGAGGGGTGATTTTGGAACCCCTAGCCTCGAGCTATCCTTGGCGTCGTCTTCCTCCACTGTTCTTCCTTTTCTTCCTGCCCAAACGCGACACTCCAATCGTGCCCTAGGGCGACACCCCTGTGGCTGTGCCCAAGCAGTAGCGGCCAGCAGCAGCCGCACAATAGTTGTGTCAGCTGGCCAAGTAGCAGTGGCCAGTGCTAGGAGCAGCAGCAATGATGGTCATTTTAGAAATGTCAGTGATGTCTCTGCCTTATCATTCCTTCTCTATGCTCAACCGACACCCAACCAGTAGGGTGGCGCCCCATCTGGTTTGAGCAGTAATAGTCACGGCCTTGAGCCGCTTTGGGTGTGAGGAAGCACCCAGGAAAGGTGCTATTGAGCTTGTCTTTGAGGTTCAAGCACGAACCCACAGCTCGAGCAGCGAACAACGCCCAAACCAAGAAGTTGTTGTGTGTGCCACGTTCAAACTAGAGAAAGCTAGAGGTAGAAGAAGACCTATTGACGCATAGTAACTGGACTCTAGAACAATTTCAAGTCAATTTCGGTTATCTTGGACCATTGTGAGTAGAATCCCACTTCCAAATGCAAGTATAACTCAAATAATCGTACATTTCAGTTGAAATCGGTGTTATTCGCGGATGTCATCATTTACCCAGGTGTCGGGTAGTGCCGACATTTGTTAATTTCTAAATTGCACAAATTTCTTAGTTACACTTGTACAATGCTAGTTATTTGATTGATGAGTGTGATATAGAATACTGAAATTACACGATTGATCAAAACCTAAATTGCTTAGTTAAATTTTGAAAATAGTAGCACACGACCAATAACAAAATGATTTGGGTATAAACCCAGGCTGTATGATTTTAATAATTTAATAGATGCATGATTTCAAAGAAATGATGATGACATGATAATGTCAATGGAAACCTAGTTGCACACTCCCTATTATATTTAATGTGTGTGGTTAAGTCTTAACACGAATTGACACATTTCTCAAGGTTATTATTAGAAATTCCCAATAATTAATATTAAATCTTGCCATTATAAGTGATTAACCCTTAATTATGTTATGTGAGGCACAACTCAGGATTAGGGTTGATGTGCACATTTTTCTAGGAATTTTAGATAATTTACAAGTGCTACTGATGATTTCTCATATGTTGAGTAATCAACCCTTATCAGTATATTAAGATGTTTAATTGCATGATTTCAATATGTATGTGCCAAGTTGACAAGTATTCTATTTATTTAAATATGTCTGCAAGTACAGTATGTTGATTTCTCAGTAAATTACAGTGTTTGAGCATATTGCACTAACAAGTTAGAAATGATATACATGTTGTATTTATAAGTTTCAAATTAATAGAATCGATACCATAGAGATACCAAAGCCAAGAATAAGTAAGAGAGAGATGTAATGTAGTGAGAGCTTTTCTAGAATAATAAAATAATAGATTTAAGGGCCCTGACACTATACAATCCTATGAGAGGTTTGCGCCTTCGGGATGAAATGACCTACCCTGGAGGTGCATCCAGTATACGGGGGTCAGAACATACCAACAGGTGGTACGGGGGACAAAGCCCTAGTGGAAGTCTCCTTAAATTATAGTTTGTAGTGTCCAACATCAACCAGAAGTCTTGGTGGCTCTTGTTGGGTTTTAGGGGAGACAGAGAAGGCAGCGGAAACAAAAATTTTCTTCTCCCCGTACCCAGTAAAAAGGAATCGCATCAACGTCTATACAGTAAGAAGGATGGTTTGTGGAGACATACCTTATCTAAAGGCTTGCTCGGTGATGTTACCTTGCGGCTTGCACGGTCTTCACCTCCGGTCTAGGATGGTGTCTGTGCAGCTCTGGTCTTACCAGGACTGTCAGGATTGATAGCTGTCCTCCGAGCGGCAGAAATCTCTCGCCTCTGTAGTAGTCCACAAGGACCACCTAGAACTCCGATCGCCTTGTCGTACAAGGCACCAGAAGGATTTGTACCTTCCTATCGGCGTACTAGTCACCGACACACTCTCCTGCCACCAGTCGCTTTTCTGTAGTTGTCTTTCCCTTGTTGTGCCTCCCTTATCCGGTAGCACTTGCTCGGGCTCTCTCGGTTACCATAACTAGAGAGAACAACAATTTTGCAGAGCAACTGGTGTTCTGAGTTGTACTTCAAGAAGCCCCCAATACCCCTATATATATAGGAGGGTCATGGAATGGGGTTCTCTACCCCGAGCAATGCGGGATTAAAGCAGGAGTAGAAGGATTCGAGATTTTCCACAAAACAACCAACTACGCCAGCTGAACTGATCATTTCAAGCATGAACCGATCGGTTGGGGATCTGAGTTGATCGGTTCACACCTGAACCAATCGATTAAGACACCTGAGCTGATCAGTTCAAGCATGAGCCGATCGGTCCATAGTCCCAGTCCATATCAAATTGACTTTTCATGTTTGTTTCCAATTAATCAAATATTAGTCCTTCTGCAAATCAAATTTGTACAAGTGAAACAAATATGTTTTTGCAAAAAGAGTCTTCTGAATTTCCAAATGATCTTGGTTGGTCAAACGAATGGACCGGTTCAACAATTGAGTTGATCGTTTCATTAACACATGAGCCGATCGACTCACCACTTGAGTCGATCGGTTCATCAACCTGAGTCGATCGGTTCAACCCTGTGAGCCGATCGGTTGGGGCAGTAGACTATGCAAATCAGTCAATTGTAGTTCCAATCAATCTGATACTCTTAATCATCTGGTCCAACACCTTGAACACTATGATTTTGAGCTATCAATTGATTAAATGTTTAATTGAACTACTACACTCCTTTAGTAATCAATCTAAACATTGTTTGTGGATATACTCCTCTTCTAGGTTAAATCCTTTGTGTGTGACCCTACAGGCCCCATTTCACATTGGAAGTGAAAGTCCATAACACTTATGACTTCACAAGAAAAGAGTGGTGCCTAGTCGCACATCAGTGCTACCCAAGTGAAATAGAAAGTTGGAGAACAACTTTCAATCCTACAATCCATGAATGGTGTTACAGCAAATGTATAATTCCTTTGTCATTGATATCCTGAATGAACTCAAGGCATGGAACAGTCATCCTGTCAACGTTCATTCACTTTCTTGATCTCAGAGTGGGTTGGAGGAGATATGTGTGACATCAATATCACATACTCATTCACACATGTGTGCGCACACCTATCTCAATCCTACTCATCAAGTGGCCATGGATATCATACTCCCTTAGGAGGGACAAATCCCATATCTATCACTCACCCCTCAAAATCCCCAGGTGTCAAAGCCACCCAATCATCACCTTTATAACAACCCATGTTTTAGGACTGCGTTTGATGATGTCAAAGTGTACCCAACAACATGTGTTGAGTGTAGTGATTTCAGGTCAAAGAATCACACTCACCACCATCACTGTGAGAACTGACTATGACTACCATGTCATGGTTCCATGTGTCAAACTCATAGTGGGTCTGTCCGGTACACTTGTTCTCTAACAAGTACCTATGTGTTTGGTTTGATATCTCCATATCATGACTAATGAGATTCTGTTATCAACCAACACCACAATCTAGTCTTGTGTGTCATTGTTGTCTATCTACCTTCCACAATGACATCCGACTAGGGACATAATAAGAATATACAAACTCTTAGTATATGTATGATCTCACCGTTCAAGTCCTCAACCTGAAAGTATACGTCATTGAGTATTTTCATTCTCTAGACATTCAATTTGTTCTATCATTATCTCATATGACTGAACTAGAAAGAATTGGAAGCTTGCATTTGATGTTTATCAAATCAATCTTAATGTATCCCACCAATCATCCCATGATTGGCTCTCAGGACATACATACCAACAGACTCCCACTTGCACTGTGAGCCAATCACCCTTGAATCATATTCATAGTGATCTTCAAACATGTCCCACATGTTACTGTGCTCTAGTGCTAACATAGTGAGTTATGGCAACACCTTGCCAAAGTCGGTATTAACTACATATCTCTCATCTCTTCTTTGTATGTCACACGTAGGAGATGGAGTTGTCGTAATATACGATCTAGTATTCCTTTGCTAATCTTTAGCCACATTGCATGACCAAGCACTCCTAACTTGTCATCAATGACCGGAATATCTATAAGTTCATCTCTATGAACTTCCAGATCCATATAGTATCCACTAATGTTCTTTAATACACGGATACTCGGCTTTTCCTTTTAAATGGCTTTTCTTGGACCGTTTCCATCAACAAACATTCATCATTTTTTTAATATATCTCACATATATTTTGCGATTAATTTTCTGTCCTTTTCGGAAGTTCCCATCAGTGTAACTCTTTACAGTGAACCCTTCCTTATTTCCATAGAACTATTACTTCTCAAGTACTTATCAAGTTCTTATGGTATTCCAGTAACCCTTACTAGAAATAGACAGACATCCACTCGTCATGTCCCACATACGAGTTATCAGGATGAGCACATCATATTGTCATGTCCTACATACAAGATGATGCATGCATTTTATTCTTTCTATGTCCATACATACAAGATAATGGGATGATTACATACATGATAGATCTATATCTATTCTTAGTGTTCCCATTCTTCATAAGAATTGGACACTTGGACTGGGATACTAACTCCATGTAACATGGACAAGTTTTCTCCCTCTGAATCTGTGCATACTGAACCCTTCAGTATAGATTGCCAATGTATGCTCTCTCTTTTCAGGTCAAGATGTTTTCGAGAATTATCTCTTTAGATCTCTATTCCTATCACATAGGAAATGTCTGTATCTTCCTAAAAGATAATTTCCACTTTGGATTTCCATTCTAGAACATTTCCATTTCACATCAACATATGGAATGTGAATATACTCCCACTAAATTACAGATCCCTTCTTTATCTTTGTCATATCAGTCAAACCCTTTGACTATATTATCAAAGTAAAGATCCAGCTCTTAGTTGCTTGTACTCAATCAATCATATTGATTAGTCCATTGTAACTTATAGACTTCATTTGCATTAATGGATTCATAAACCTTATAGGTTGTGTCACGTACACATCCTTGTTTTTATTCCTCATAGGAATGCGGTTTTAGTATATGTATGCCAAATCTCTTAGTCATTAAGTTGCAATCAAGCATCATCCTTCTATAAATGTTATCCATGTGTCCTAATGCTTAAGACTCATTCGTACTTATGGATTTCATTCCAATGGGTGCTACCATCAAGTTCATACCTTATGGTTCACATGGAAGTTATTTAGGATGTAATGGTCATAAACCATAACTCAAAATATGGTTCCTCATATTCATCTAGATAGTTGATTCATCACATGACCAACTCATCACATAGATAATCGTGGTGTATTTGTCAAGAATATAAGAACTCACAACTCCTTGTGATTCTTAATTCCCTTTATTAGTGTGGGTATTCTTTATTTAAGAAGAAATTAGTTATTTGATAATCATCCTCTAACTCCTTAGAGTATGACTCCTTGTTGATTTAGACATCACCATGCCTTAATCATGAGTTCATTATAATACACTATCATAATTACTCATAAGGATCTCAAACATTTAGTCCAAGTATTTCATTCATTGATCTCATCAAAAATGAACACTTTACCAAATTCATACTTCATCTATGATATTCTTGAACACTTCAAGATTTTCATATTGGTATTTCTCTAAACACTATTTGAAGTACTAGCATTAACTCTAATAGGTATGTAAATACATCACATCTATTATACCTAATAGGATAATCATTCTCCCACTATCTTAGTGAAGATTGATTAATCATGTCCAAGAGATTCATGTCTCTTACTAGTTCTCTAACCAAAAAGAGTCTAGACTTATCCATCATATGGAAACTAGAAATGAATTTCTCATGATTTATGCTAATTTGGTTTTTTTAGTTATCAATAACTTTTAGGTATCATTTTTATCTTATGCATACCAAGTACCATAAGGTAAACGAGGCATTGCCACAAAGATTGAAACATCAACTTTGTTAATTGTCATCATTGTCATATAATATGCAAAAATTAAGGTGTTTCTATCCATTGACAAATATGAAATAGCAGTTCATAACTCTATTTCATGCCTTCGGCTGAAAATAAACTAAAGTACTCCTATTTATGGTGGCAACATTTGCCCCATTTATTGGGTGCTTTACACTTTATATCTTGGTATCATATACCTCAAAAAAGTGTTACAAGTTTATTTCATGACACCTTCAGGTGGAGACATCTGTCGCCTCCTTCTTCTTTAGTTCTTCCAGATAGAGTGGAAAATTCCTTTTCCAATGTCCTAGCTTTTGACAATGGTGGAAATTGCCTCTCTTGGTCATGCCTCCCTTGGCCTTGAGAGTTGAAGACGACTTGGGTTGCTGGCTAGCATCAGAACCTTTCTTAGCCTTGCCTTTGCCCTTATGCTTGGACTTGCCTTTCTTGTTGTTGATCATCATCACATATTTAGGCTTGTCCTTCTTCATCTGTGCCTCGGCTGTCCTCAACATGCCCAACAACTCTGTCAATGGCTTGTCAAAGTTGTTCATGGTGTAGTTCATCACAAGCTGGCTGTAGGATTCTAGCAACGATTGCAGTATCACGTCAGTAGTCAACTCTTGGCTCAGGGGAAATCCCAGTCTTGTCAGGTTCTCCGCATACCCAATCATTTTGAGCGTGTGAGGACCAACTGGATCTCCTTCTGTCATGACACACTTGAACAGTGCCCTGGAGACATCATATCTCTCTTTTCATTCTTGATCTTCATACATGTTCTTGAGATGCTGAATCATCTCAATGACACCCATGTTCTCATGTTGTCTCTGCAACTCATTGTTCATGGAGAACAACATCAAGCACTTTGCATCAATGGCATCTTCAGAATGCTTCTTATAAGCATCCCTTTCTGCCTTTGGTGCGGTAGGAGCAGGTTCCTCTGGAGCTAGAGTATCCAGGACATAGAGCTTTCACTCTTGAGTGAGAACAATTCTCAATGTCCTAAACTAGTCATGGAAGTTAGTCTCATTTAGTTTGTCCTTTTCAAGGACCGATCACAACGAAAAGTGATTGTTGTTTGTTGTCATTTTTGCTATAAAAGGAAATATATGCAATTTTAGTCCAAAACTCAATTTTTGACTTATTTGATTGATTTGAAAAGTTGATGATATAATTAGGACTTTAATTATAATCGCTCCCACTATTTTTTTCAAATTGATAGCCCACACCATCAATTTGGAAGATTGCAGCGTACAATCTTCTAGTGGGTCAAGATCCATATTTCATCAAGTCATGAGTCATCTTTGGCATATCACCCATAATCTTGACTATTTAGGTAGGCCATCATGCCAATTGCATCATATGTAACTCTTGATGAATGAACAAGCACAACACCTTACCATGAACATTCCGTGCATCTGGGCTTAGATGCTCTAAGAATCACCAGTTAAGTCTATCCCAAAAGTCGACACGGTAAACATGCACCCTGCTTTGGCAGAACCTACATGTTTACCCTTCACACTTCCATGAGATAGATGGTGCACCACGCTTTGGCATAACCTACACTTGGTCAATCAATTTTTTCATGTGTGCCATCGATGGAAGGTGTAAAAGAATTAATATTTAGATGAGGGATTTGGTTTTATAGGTACATATACATATCCAATCACCACAATACATAGTACGTATCATATACATGCTATATCCCACACAAAACATGTGAAATGATAAAAGCGATGATTATGTCCATCCTAATGTGATTCCTTGAGCCAAGAGGAATCACGGTCATCTAGGTCTACATCATATGCAACTTGTATAAGATGAACTCTGTGCTTTTCCTTTACTGGGTTTGATCAACTCATCTCCATGATTGATTGGCTCGCCATCAGGTCGGTTGGTTGGGTGCCACCAGCCGATCGATTGGTGCCTCCAGACGATCAATTCACTAGTCATCGTGCATCTCCTCAGGTCACCACTCACTCATCTCACTTCTCAAACTGTTCATCTAGAATGCCAACCGATCAGTTCACACCTTGAATCGATCGTCTCAGTTGCCGTTAGGATGTCCTTCGTTATTCGACATAACAAGAAATAAAATCTATCCTATTTACATTGTAAAAAGGAAAATCCCAAGTTACATTCGGGGGGAGTAGGGGTAGGAAAGAAATCTCAAGTTATCTCAAGTTACATCAAGAATAAAAGATAGAGATAGGGAATCGATGCGCAGATCAAGATGCAAGCAACCGCATTAAACCATACACAGACATAGGATTTATGGGCCATAACCACGCTATATATCCACCACAAAATGTGTTTAAGGGCGACGCGTATCCAGTGCATTCATATTACATATCATATATGTATATTGGGATTTGTGGATTTAGGATTGGACATGCATAAAGACAATTTTATTCGCATTGTAATAAATAAAGGTGACAAACTAAAATCGATCATATCGATAATCCTAAAGTATAAAGCAGTTGATGTGTCTCTGATACCATAGTTGGGTTTTAGGGGAGATAGAAAAGGCAGCAGAAACAAAAATTTGCTTCTCCCCAAACCCAGTATAAAGGAATCACGTCAACGTCTATACAGTAGGAAGGATGGTTTGTGGAGACATACCTTATCCCGAGGCTTGCTCGGTGACATTACCTTGTGGCTTGCATGGTCTTCACCTCCGGTCTTGGATGGTGTCTGTGCAGCTCCTGGTCTTACCGTGACTGTCGGGATTGATAGTTGTCCTCTGAGCGGCAGAAATCTCCCGCCTCTGTAGTAGTTCACACGGACCACCTGGAACTCTGATCGCCTTGTCGCACAAGGCACCAGAAAGAGTTGCACCCTCTTGTTAGTGTACTAGTCACCGACACACTCTCCTACCACCAGTCGCTTTTCTATAGTTGTCTTTCCCTTACTGTGCCTCCCTTATCGGGTAGTACTTGCTCGGGCTCTCTCAGTTACCACAACCAGAGAGAACGACAACTTTGAAAAGCAAATGGTGTTCTGAGTTGTACTTCGAGAAGCCCCCAATACCCCTATATATAGAAGGGTCATGGGATAGGGTTCTCTACCCCGAGCAATGCGGTATTAAAGCAGGAGTAGAAGGATTCGATATTTTCCACAAAACAACCAATTGCGCCAACTGAACTGATCATTTTAAGCATGAACCGATCGGTTCACACCTGAATCGATCGGTTGGGACACCTCAGTCGATCGGTTCAAGCATGAGTCGATCAGTTCGTAGTCCTGGTCCAACTCGAATTGACTTTCCATGTTTGTTTCCAACTAATCAAATATTAGTCCTTGCCCAAATCAAATTTGTACAAGCGAAACAAATATGTTTTTGCAAAAAGAGTCTTTTGACTTTCCAAACGATCTCATTTGGTCACACGAATCGACCAGTTCAACAATTGAGTCGATCATTTCATTAACACCTAAGCCAATCGACTCACCACTTGAGCCGATTAGTTCATCAACCTAAGTCAATCGGTTCAACCCTGTGAGCTGATCAGTTGGGGCAGTAGACTGTGCAAATCAGTGAATTGTAGTTCCAATCAATCCGATACTCTTAATCATCTGGTCCAACACCCTAAACACTGATTTTGAGATGTCAATTGATTAAGTGTTTAATTGAACTACTAAACTCATTTAGTAATCAATCTAAACATCGTTTTTGGATATACTCATCTTCCAGGTTAAATCCTTTGTGTGTGACCCTACAAGCCCCATTTCACGTTGGCAGTGAAAGTCTATAACACTTATGACTTCACAAGCAAAGAGCGGTGCCTAGTCGCACATCAGTGCTACCCGAGTGAAATAGAAAGTTGGAGAACAACTTTCAATCCTACAATATGTGAATGGTGTACAGTGAATGTATAATTCCTTTGTCATTGATATCTCGAATGAACTCAAGGCATGGAACAGTCATCCTGTCAATGTTCATTCACTTTCTTGATCTCAGGGTAGATTGGAGGAGATATGTGTGACATCAGCATCACACATTGATTCACACATGTGTGTGCATGCCTATCTCTATCCTACTCATCAAGTGGCCATGGATATCATACACCCTTAGGAGGGACAAACCCCATATCTATCACTCACCCCTCAAAAGCCCCATGTGTCAAAGCCACCCAATCATCACCTGTATAACAACCCATGTTTCAGGACTGCGTTTGATGATGTCAAAGTGTACCCAACGACATGTGTTGAGTGTAGTGATTTAAGGTCAAAGAATCACACTCACCACCATCACTGTGAGAACTGACTGTGACTACCATGTCATGGTTCCATGTGTCAAACTCATGGTGGGTCTGTTTGGTACACTTGTTCTCTAACAAGTACCTATGTGTTTGGTTTGATATCTCCATATCATGACTAATGAGATTCTGTCATCAACCAACACCACAATCTAGTATTGTGTGTCATTATTGTCTATCTACCTTCCACAATGACATCTGACTAGGGACAAAATAAGAATGTACAAACTCTTAGCATCCGTATGATCTCACCGTTCAGGTCCTCAACCTGAAAGCATACATCATTGAGTATTTTCATTCTCTAGACATTCAATATGTTCTATCATTATCTCATATGACTGAACCAGAAAGAATTGGAAGCTTGCCTTTGATGTTTATTAAATCAATCTTAATGTATCTCACCGATCATTCCATGATTGGCTCTCAGGCCATACATACCAACAACACTAGAGTACAGAAAAGCCAATAGGTGGCTTGACTCACTGCATGTGTGCTCAGGTTAGAGGAGGAGTCTAGTTTATGGCATAATAGGAGTGTCGAGGCCAGAGAGCCAGTTTCCCTATTGTAGACTAGGAGAGTAGTCAGACTTAGCTATCCCGGAGTGTCGGCTAAGTCTTGTACGATGGGATCGTAGTTTGCTACGAGTCTTCATATGTAGAGTACACTACATATGATCAGGGCAAAAGATAAAATATATTCATATAGGTTAACAGAGTTTCTTATAAGTTAAAGAGTTAAGAAATATTTGAGTTAGTTTTACGGTAGTTGTCCTTTAAATAAAATTTTAGTATTCGATATTATTTAATCATATCTACAGCCTTGTCGAAGTTGTTTTCTTAATGAAATGTTGACATCTCATGTCGTTTAAATTATATTGTTTAGATCTTCTTAGTATAGTATTATCTTGAATTTTATTTTAATTAATAAGCATAAATGAGTTATTTGCGATGGTTGGGTGAAATTCTATTCACTGAGCTAGTAGCTCACCAACCTACTGAAACATTTTTTAGGTCAGCGTCAGCACGAGGAAGCTGAAGGATCGTATCACCCAAGTTCTTAGAAGGTAGTACATAGTTCGATAGAGGTCTCTTAGTCCTTTCCCCTTGGTCCTTGGGTATGTGTTGTGGTAGTGAGAGAATGTAGTGTAATATGTAGTTTAGATTTCAGTTATCTATTTTGTTTTATATTCTGCACAAAAAAATGTAATATGGCGTGTAACTCTGTTTTAACTTTCTAGTATGGTTAATGATAAGTTATTTCCGCAGTTTTAATATGATCCCATGTTATTCAAGCTATTAGGTTTTTCCTTTCAGATAATTTTTAGTGATTAAGTAAAGAAAAGGTTAAGGGTGTTTTACCAATGATGATTTCCCAATCTTCGGGGTCATTAGAGATGGCACGGGGATCGGGGCATCACAGGATTTTTGGTATCAGATCCTAGGTTGAGTACATAGTTACTCTAAGTCAAGGTCAGGGGACGACAAGAGACGAATAGGATTAGGACTTAGGTGTCTTCCTTCTAACTACAATTTTCTAACAGGAAGTGTTCTATTGTACTATTGCAGATGGCAGGAAGAGGACGTGGTCACAAGGACCAAGCTGAGAGCTTAGGTTGAGCTGTCAGGGACCATTAGGATAGAAAGTTGGAGTTATAAGTGTGACAGATAGGAAGTGATGTGTCTATAGCTATGGGAGGTCTGAGTATTTAGATACCCTGGCCAAGTTTCTGAATACTTAGATTGACCAGTATCAAGCTACTCTATCTATTCTTCTCTGAATGCCCTAGCCAGGTATGCAGAGGAAGGATGGGCTAGAGAGAAACCCTATAAATCTTAGGGTTAGGAGACTGCAAAGTAATGAAGGAGTAAGAGATTAAACATAGGATTTGATACAACTCTTGCTTTATATTGCTTATTTGATTGGAGATCACTAGAAGTGCTCTTATATGTAAGAATTTAGATTATCAGTTTGTAGAATATACATGGTTCTTTTATATTGTTGTGTATCATGAAGTGATTCATTTATTATTTATATTCTTTGTATCAAGTAGACCTGAAGTTATGTTTAAATAAGTTTTCCCTAAGTGGATATTCTTTCCACATGTTTGAGATTAATAGGAGATAGTTAATCCTAAGTAGCTGTTGGTTTTAGGACTGCAGGTTTGGTCTGGTCCGGCTAGCAGGGTGCATTACTAGGATCTAACGAATCCTATTGAAAATACAATAAAAGTAGACTCTAGATAATTTAGACTCACATCATAGTGAGAATGTGCATACACTAAGATGTTGAAATATAAGCGAAAGATTAGAACAACTAAGAATCAGTTGGAACTGATATCTAAGATTCAACGATTGGGGCCTCATATGAGCAATCCTTAATTGGAAATAAAGGAACACGGCATAAGATTCAGATTAAGTTTAATGATTAGTATTATATAAACTCTAAATATGAGATATGGAAAGGATATGAGAAAAGTATGTAAGGGTTAAGATAGTAAGCATCAATCAGGAGGAATGTATCATATAATAGAGTAAAATACTTTTATGTACTCCAAAGCAAAGGGAAAAATAGAAGAAAAGAGTTAAGTATACAATAAGTACATAGAAATGAAGAGTCTTCAGAATAGTTAAAGTAAAAAGAATTAGATGAGCATGTAAATCATAAGACCAGGATAAGAAACTTAGTTGAATCAAAGAGAAATGTTAGAAATGATGAGCTTGATTAAGGAATGACAATTAAATGACATAATTGAGAGCATGGAATGTATACCTTTATTATGAAGTTTAATACATTCATACATACTACCTTTGGATTATAAGTCTTTATAGACTAACAAACTAGTTCCTGAAATAAGAACAAAAGTGTAGTTTAGAAAATGAATGAGACATACAAAGGCAAACTATATTCAAGGAGGAAGAACTTGATTCAAAAAGAAACTAACTTTGACCCATGCATGAGCCGTTGGATTTAAAATAAAGGATATATAATGTATTCAACATGAGATGAAACTAGTAGAGAGAATATTGATTTAGAATTTCAACTTCACATTAGTAGGAGGATAAATAAAATTATATGCAACATGGTATGCATGATCATACACATGAATAAGCAACATGATCATTGAAAAAAAAAATTAGAAGTTAAAGATGACATGTGGATAAGTAGTATATGGTAAGAGGATTATGGGTATAAGGAAGGGTTTGATGCATGATGGAGTAATATAGATTATAAAAGAAAAATGATATTGACTAATGCTCCAGCAGCTTTCATGGATATGATGAACCGGATTTTCAAGCCGTTCTTGGATCAGTTCATAGTAGTTTTCATAGATGATATTTTGATCTACTCCAGAGATGATGAGAAACATTAGCAGTATCTAAGGATAGTGTTATAGTTGTTGAGACGGCATCAGTTATATGCTAAGTTCAGTAAGTGTGGGTTTTGGTTAACTGAGGTGTCTTTTCTTGGACATGTCATCTCATGAGATGGAGTAAGTGTTGACCCTAAGAAAGTTGAGTCTGTTCTACAGTGGAAGCATCCTAAGACTCCTACTGATATCAGAAGCTTCTTAGGATTAGCAGGTTACTACAGGAGGTTCATCCAGAGCTTCAGTGTTGTAGAGTCACCTCTGACACGCTTAACGAGAAAGGGTGCACCGTTTTTCTGGTCAAACAACTGTGAGAAGAGTTTTTAGATCTTGAAGAAGAGGTTGACTACAACACCAGTGTTGATCCTACCTGAGGCAGGTAAAGGCTACATAGTGTTTTGTGATGCTTCCAAGAGAGGTTTAGACTGTGTGTTGATGTAGGAAGGCAAAGTAGTAGCTTATGCATCTAGACAGCTTAAGAAGAATGAGGAGAATTACCCGACACATGATTTGGAGTTATCTACAGTAGTTCATGCTCTTAAGACATGGTGTCACTATCTTTATGGTAAGGCATGCCAGGTGTTTACAGATCATAAGAGTTTGAAATATATTTTCACCCATAAGGATCTGAATCTTAGACAGTGGAGATGGTTATAATTGATCAAGGATTATGATGTGATGATAGATTATCATCCTGGTAAGGCGAATGTGGTAGCAGATGCCTTGAGTAGAAAGTCAAGTTCAACAGCTGATGTATTCTCTATGGCATGTTTCAAGAGAGACCTACTAGTAGAGATGTGAAAGTTGAACTTAGACTTAAGGGTGACAGAGAAGAGTGGTTTTATTGCACAGAAGCAAGTCAAGCCTACCTTTTATGATCAGATCAAGGAACTTCAGCAGAGTAATAGTGAGTTACAATAGATCATGAAGGACATGAAAAGGGGAAAGAGACCAAAGTTTAGGTTTTTATATGATGGCTTGTTGTATCAGCATGATAGGTTGTGTGTACCTGAAGATAATGATTTGAAAGAAAGGATTCTTGAGGAAGCCCAAGCATCAATGTACGATATGCATCTCGGCAACACTAAGATGTACAGGTATCTCAAGGAGTTGTATTGGTGGTTAGGCATGAAAAATGATGTACTTGAGTACATGGCTAGATGCAATGTGTGCCAGCAGGTTAAGGTTGAGCATCAGAAACCTACAGGTACCTTGCAGTCTCTTTTTATACTAGAGTGGAAGTGGTAGCATATCACAATGGATTTTGTGGTAGGGTTTCCCAAGACATCTGGAGGTTATGACTCGATATGGGTGATTGTGGATAGAATGACTAAGTCAGCTCACTTTCTTCCTATTAAGTCAACCTTTGATGTCATGAAGTTGACTAAGATATACATGGATGAGATAGTCAGGCTACATGGTATTCCAGTTTCAATTATATCAGATAGAGATCCTAATTTCACCTCAAGGTTTTAGAATCAGTTGCATCGTGCTTTGGACACAAAGTTGAGGTTTAGTACAGCTTTTCACCCACAGATGGATGGTTAATTAGAGAGGACCATTCAGACTCTTGACGACATGTTGAGAGCATGTGTCTTGCATTTCAGTGGAAGTTGGGAAGAACACTTGATCCTTATAGAGTTTTCATACAACAATAGTCACCATTCCAGTCTTGGTATGGCCCCATATGAAGCTCTATATGGCAGAAAGTGTAGATCACCTGTATGTTGGTACGAGGTGGGTGAAAAAGAGATTCTTGGACCAGAGATAGTGGATTTGACAATAGAAAAGATTACAGTGATCAGAGAAAAGTTGAAAGCTACACAAGATAGGCAAAAGAGTTACGCTGAGAAGAGACATAGACCTCTTGAGTTTGAGATTGGTGATGAAGTATATATGAATGATTCACCATGGAAAGGAGTGTTGAGGTTTGGCAAGAGAGAAAAACTAACTCTTAGGTTTATGGGCCCATATCCTGTCGTTGATAGGATTGGACGTGTAGCCTATAGGTTGGATTCTCCATCTAAGTTGGCTAATCTACATGATGTGTTTCATGTATCGATGCTGAAGAAGTGTTACACTGGTACAAAGAAGATAGTGGACCCAGAACCTATACAACTCATATTAAATGTGTTCTATGTTGAAGGACCAGTACAAATAGTTGATCGGAGGATCAAGAAACTCAAGAATCATGAGATACCATTAGTGAAGGTTTTATGGAGAAACCATAACCTAGAGGAAGCCATGTGGGAGCTTGAGTTCGAGATGCGTAATAAGTTTCCTTTTCTCTTTTTGTAGGAATTTTGGGACAAAATTCTTATAAGGGAGGGAGATTGTTATAACCCACATCAAGGTTAGTTAGTAAGTACCTCGATTAGAGTGAAGTACCTTTATTAGTGCTAAGTACCTTATTAAACATCATGGTTAATCAAGATAAGCTAAGATGTGAATCAATAGACGAGATTGATTCATTTGAGGTAATTAATGTCAACTATAGTTTTAATTTTTATGTTGATTACCAAAGATAATTAACCTATCTAAGATGGTCTAGTTGCTGTGTTTTTATTCCTTGAGGTTGTAGTGGATTTTATGCTTGAAAAGTTACAAAAAGAATCACTTGATTCGGACCTACAAGGAAAAAGTTATGGCGTTTTATATTCCTTGGACCAATTCTACAATTTACCATTAATAAGTTATTAACCCTTTCCTTATCTTCTTCCCCAATCGAGCACCGCTTGAAAGCAGGCACACACATAGCAGCAGGCCACAACTGAGGGTGATGGATGGGGCAATTTGGGCACCTTAAGCTCCGACCAACAATGCCATCCTCTCCTTCTTCTCCTTCCTCCATCATTTCCCTTCCTCTTCCTCTTCCAATTGTGGCCCAACCAGACAGGTACGAGCCAACAGTGGCGCCCAGCCAGTCGATCGGCCAGTAGTAGGGGAAAGGAGGGGTGATTTTGAAACCCCTAGCCTTGAGCTAGCCTTGGCATCGTCTTCCTCCACCGTTCTTCCTCTTCTTCCCGCCCAAACACAACACTCCAATCGTGCCCTAAGGAAGCGCCCCTGTGGCTGCACCCAAGCAGTAGCGGCCAGCAACAGCCACTCAACAGCTGCGTCAGCTGGCCAGGTAGCAGTGCCCAGCGCTAGGAGTAGCAGTAACGGTGGTCGTTTTAGCAGGACCAGCGAGTCTCTGCCTTCTCCTTCATTCTCCACACTCAACCAATGCCCAACCAACAGGGTGGCACCCCATCTGGTTTGAGTAGTAGCAGCTGCAGCTGCAGCTGCAGCCACGGCCTTGAGCCGCTTTGGGCGCAAGGAAGCACCAAGGAAAGGTGCTATTGAGCTCGTCTTTGATGTTCAAGCACGAACCCGCATCTCCAACAGCGAATGACACCCAAACCAAGAAGTTGTTGCGTGTGCCACGTTCAAATCAGAGCAAGCTAGAGGTAGAAGAAGACCTGCTGACGCTTAGTAACTAGACTCTGGTTGCATTTCAAGTCGATTTTGATCATCTTGGACCACTGTGAGTAGAATCTCACTCCCAATCGCAAGTATAACTCAAACAATCAGACATTTTGGTTGAAATCGGTGTTATTCGTGGATGTTAGCGTTTACCCACGTGTCGGGCAGTGCCAGCATCACTTAATTTCTAAATTGCATGAATTTCTTAGTTATACTTGCATGATGCTATTTATTTGATTGATGAGTGTGATTTAGATTAGCGAAATTACATGATTGATCGAAACCTAAATTTCTTAGTTAAATGTTGAAAATAGTAGCACACGACCAATAAAGAAACGGTTTGGGTATAAACCCAGGCTGTACGATTTCAATAATTTAATAGATGCATGATTTCAAAGAAATGATGATGACATGATAATGTCAATGGAAACCTAGTTGCACGCTCCCTATTATATTTAATGTGTGTGGTTCAGTCGTAACACGAATTGGCACGTTTCTAAAGGTTATTAATAGAAATTCCCAATAATTAATATTAAATCTTTCCATGACAAGTAATTAACCCTTAATTATGTTATTGAGGCACAACTCAGGTTTAGGGTTGATGTGCATGTTTTTCTAGGAATTTCAGATAATTTACAAGTGCTACTGATGATTTCTCATATGTTGAGTAATCAACCCATATCAGTATATTAAGATGTTTAATTGCATGATTTCAATATATATGTGCCAAGTTGACAAGTATTCTATTTATTTAAATCTGCCTACAAGCACAGTATGTTGATTTCTCAGTAAATTACAATGTTTGAGCATATTGCACTGACAAGTTAGAAATGATATACATTTTGTATTTATAAGTTTTAGATTAATAGACTCGGTACCATAGAGATACCAAAGCCAAGAAGAAGTAAGAGAGATATGTGATGTAGTAAGAGCTTTTCTAGAATAATAAAATAATAGATTTAAGGGCACTTACACCATAGAATCCCTATGAGAGGTATGTGCCTTAGGGATGAAACGACCTACCCTGGCAATGCATCCAGTATATAGGGGTCGGTACGTACCAACAGGTGGTACGGAGTATGAATCCCTAGTGTAAGTCTCCTTAAATTATAGTTTGTAGTGTCCAACATCAACCAAAAGTCTTGGTGGCACTAGAGTACAGAAAAGCCAATAGGTGGCTTGACTCTCTTCCTATGTGCTTAGGTTAGAGGAGGAGTCCAGTTTATGGCACAATAGGAGTGTCGAGGCCAGAGAGCAAGTTTCCCTATTGCAGACCAGGAGAGTAGTCAGACTTAGCTATCCCAGGGTGTCGGCTAAGTCTTGTACGGTGGGATCCTAGTTCTCTATGAGTATTCATATGTAGAGTACACTGAATATGATCAGGGCATAAGATAAAATATGTTCGTATAGGTTCACATATTTTCTTATAAGTTAAAGAGTTAAGAAAGATTTGAGTTAGTTTCACAACAGTTGTCTTTTAAATGAAATGTTAGTATTCTCTATTATTTAATCATATCTACAGCCTTGGAGCAGTTGTTTTCTTAATGAAATGTTGACATCTCCTATTGTTTAAATGATATTGTTTAGATCTGCTCAGAATAGTATTATCTTGAAATTTATTCCAATTAATAAACATAAATGAGTTATCTGTGATGGTTGGGTGAAATTCTATTCACTGAGCCAGTAGCTCACCAACCTACTGAAACATTTTTTAGGTCAGCGTCAGCACGAGGAAGCTAAAGGGTCATATCACCCAAGTTCTTAGAAGGTAGTATGTAGTTAGATAGAGGTCTCTTAGTCCTTTCCCCTCGGTCCTTGGGCATGTGGTGTGGTAGTGAGAGAATGTAGTGTAATATGTAGTTTAGATTTCAGTTATCTATTCTGTTTTATATTCCACACAAAAAAAATGTAATATTTCATGTAACTCTGTTTTAACTTTCTAGTAAGGTTAATGATAAGTTGTTTCCACAGTTTTAATATGATCTGATGTTATTCAAGCTATTAGTTTTTTCCTTTAAGTTAATTTTAAGTGATTAAGTAAAGAAAAGGTTAAGGGTGTTTTACCGAGGATGACTCCCCAATCCACGGGGTCATTAGAGATGGCACGGGGATCGGGGCATCACATTTAGTTTCTCGATTCAACATAATTTAGACTCATTTGATGGTTTTTGCATACTAATACTACTACCCAAACTTCACCCTAGATGGCCCGATAATAGATATCGAACTAGAAATCAATGCCCTAGAATAAGAAAAACCTCGAACTCTTGCCTTTCTTGAGAAAGACTATGATTGGCCCCTTCATTCTTATTTTATAACCCTAGCATGTGATTGTTGATGTTGTAGCACACTAGAGATCAGACTCATGAACTATCATAGATTATTTATAGGTTTGATCTAGTCTCTTATTAGAATAAAACTCGTAGTATGAGTGAGTAAAGTACCTACTCTCAATATCCATTATAAGTCAGTGCAACTAAGCTACTGTCTTGGTATCTTATTTCATGGCACACTATTAGAAACCACTCCTCTTAAGAAGGCAAATTGGATTCTTTATATCATCCTCCTCAAGTATGCCCAATATCATGAAAGCCTTCTCCAACTTCATCAAGAAAAGATCCACATCCATCAGATCACCCAATAGTTTTTACTCTTTCATGACAAACCTCCTCAACTTCTTAAAGGTTTGTCTTGAATAAATTGAGGACTAAGCATGTATCATATGTGCCTATAATGGTGGAATAAGCGTCTGATCCTTCATATTATAAAGGTTGACATCATTTGCCAATGCCCTAGGATCAATGCACTAACATGACCTATGGTTAGATACCATAAGAATGAACCAAACCCAAATGATCCAAAAACCATTATCCAAAAGAAGCACTAACTAGAAGCACAAATAAATACCTCTAACACAAAATAATCAAGATTAAGCATAAATGTCCCAACTTATTAAGATTGACCAACTTGTAAAATATTGACTTTTAACAATTAGGTCCAAGCAACATGTAATAATACAAAACTTGATACAAATTATTTCATACAACATATTTAGTATAGACAATAACAAAATAAAATATCTTATTTCTGAATACATTGATAAGTAAAACAAAATAGAGTCCACATGTCTAAGTACAACTAGAAACACAAGATGTCCACCTCAAACTACTACTTCCTTGGACAAGAGGACTCCTTTTTTAAGAACCCCTGGGTAACTAGAGAATACCCTAAAAAATTTGTGAACATGAGAGTGAGAGAGTTATACCATTAAGAGATAATATTATACAATATCTACATATAATTATGATAACAATTCTATGCTAGAAGGTGATAAATGCAATAAAATAAAGACAAAAAACATTGTATATGCAATATTAAGTAATGCATCTATATAATTAAGACAAAAAATATTATCAAGTATTTTTTTATAATTGTTTATGTAATTTGGAATGTACCATAATGATAACTAGATAATAGCTACAGATCCCTTTAGCCCACAATAACAGATATTAGGATTATGTCATATCACACATTATGCCTCAATTGATGCCAATAAAAATGTAAGGGATCATTGAATCACAACTGCATATATCTCAAGTTTATCCAATATTCTCAAGACTTGAACCTCGACATCATGTAATATATCACAATCATATCGACTTAATCAAATTAACATGACTACTATATAATATCATTATATATGGCCTCGACTACACTCACACATAACATGTAAATGTTAAGGCCCTGAGGGTACCATAGATCATATGACTTCTCAGTACCCCTTATATATTTAAAAAGATATATGACTCCAATTACATTCTCACTACCCTTAGATCTCTATAGAAATGTTTGGTTTTCTTGCTCGACTTCCAAACATCAAGGAATATCTACAATGCATAAGGAAAATTACATGATTAGGGTTTCATATATTAGTTACTATAGTTCTCATTTATCATGGCAAGGAAGATAATTTATAATGTCCTATAAAGATCCAAGAAATGCATGAATCATAGATGAAAAAATGCTAACCTTAGACTACTACACTATGACGCATATGACGTGTGTCAATGCTTTTTTTAAAAGAAATCGACAACATAATATATCTCGTCGGTTCTTCAAATAAAACCTCCATGACTATTCAATTTAAAAAACACGACCTATACTTTATTTATCTCATCAGTTGTTACTTAAAGGAACCATTGACATAGAGCTCCCCACAAAATTACAATATTGCATAAAATTTTGAGAGAGCTTTCACTTCCCTAAAAAACCCTATCTCGTTGGATGCTTGAAAAATAATCGACGACATAGAAGCATAACCCTTTGAAGTGATATCGTCAACTTCTCATATAGTAACCAGCACGAAAAGGTACACACCAAATGTCCCGCTAAATTTTTCCCCTAAATTGGATAATCTCTCTGATTGTTATGAATGAAACTGACGATGTATGTGTCACTAGGATGCATCATTAGTCATTGGTTTTGTTGTATCTAATCGAAGAAATAGGTTTGCCACAGGTTTTGTTAGCAATTATTGGATATTAGCTCACTAAATAAGATACATCATTGGCTCTTTTGTAATAACCAATGATTTTGTGTTACTTAAAACCATGAGAAATCTCTCTTTCCCCACTTTCCCCACCCCTTGACAACTCATCTCTGACCTTTGGCAATTTTCAGTTGTCGCCACCCCGCATCCCCTTTGTTGGAGCTCAAAAGCCCCCGCCACCACCATAGGTTCCTCCTCCATCATCCTCTGATGTTTCCATCTCCTGTGCCAGTCATAGCTTCCTTTGCCACTGCCATTGTTCACTGCCTCCTCCTCCTACGCCATAGCTTAGTTTTTCATCTAGCTCCGCTGCCACCAGCTACTTCCATAGGTATTTCCTCACCTCCTTCTTCTCTTCCTTCCTCTTCTCTCCTCCTTCAATTATCTCCTTCTCCCTTTCCCCTCTCCTCCTTCCTCCTCTCTCCTACTTTTCCTGCCCTATGAGACATCGTGTAGGATAGGGGAAGGAGGAGAGAGGAGGAAGGAAGAGAGGGGGAAGGAAGATGAAGATAAGTGAAGGAGGAGATTGTTATGAATTGTATGGAGAAGCATTTTGTAAGGAGGCGATATCACCCCCTTACTAAAAAAACTTGAAGAATTAACATCCATTCCAAACACATTCAAAGGTATGTCGGAATAGGTATAAATTTTCCATTTATTATAATGGTATGCAAAAGACCAAAGTGTAGCAGTAGAATAAAAATAACTGACTATATTCAACATTCATAAAAGATTACACATGTACATCAAAATCTCCCATTAGGGTTTACAACAAGATACAAAAAAAGGATCTAGATAGAGGGAAGTCTAAACTACTTCAAATCTTATCTTCAAAGTAGCATATCCAAGTGATAGGTCCATGCCCAAAGCTATGTTCTCCTGATTCAACTCAACAGCTTGTCCTAACCTGGGTGGTTGGGAAAAACACCCAGAAAAAGGGAAAGGAAAACAAAGTATGTGTCAACAAATATGAATAGGATATCAAGGTAAAGAAAACATGTAAATAAAGGCTAGTTTTCATCATAAGATGAAGATTTCAAGAGTATGAGGCTATATTCAAAAGAAACTTTCCATTAACAATTATATTAAAAAGGATTTGCATGTAAGATAATTATGTCTACCAACCTAAGTAGGGTAGAGGCACCTACCAGACCTATAACCTATAGGTGAGGGGATAATAAGACATTCCCAGTCACCTACACAATTATATAGAGAATAAAAAAAGCATTTCCTAGGGCGATTAAATACATGCCATCTGTGGGTAGTTGTACATAAGTACTGCTACTTTAAATTAAATAGAACATAAATTTACATGCTAGAAAAGTTGTAATGGCAAGAGTGGTCATAATATTCAATAAGCGTGGCAATGGGGTATAAGACCCAAACAAGAATAAACTATAACCTGATTTGAGGCATGAACAACATTAGGATTTAAGAATAGAATATTTAGGGTTCATTTAAGCCTCATTAGAGAAATATAGGATTTGGCTGAAATGATCCCAACATAGGGTGTAAGGAATGCACATACCTTTCTTACTAATATCAATTACTAACTTTCACCACTTTAATTGAGCCCAAGTTCCACTTTGCCTATTTTCAATATATTAACATGTATTAGAGTACATATTGCACATTAATGTATAGAAACCCAAATTTCAGAACTTTTTAGAAAAATTTAGATTTAGATTTTGAAAATATCACCAATGAACTTATTAGGTTCTCCTGATCAAGAAAACATATTTTTATGTTAATTTTGGAGTTATGAGGATTAAGATATACTTTTTATGGTTTTATGCATTAAATTCATTTTATGAAAACCACCCTTCGTCAAACCATGAAATCAGACCTTGAAAAAAAAATTATTAGATAGATATTAATTTTCCAATTCCAAAACATATTTATTTGTCAAATTTGGATAAGCATATTAGAAGATATGAATTTTTCAATACTGACCAATAGGAAATTGCCACATCATCAAACCGATCGAGATAATTGAAGAGAGAGGAATAGGGAGAAAACACCATTTGACCCAATATCAGGTTTTAAGTTGCATAGATAACCAAACTAGAGCTTCTAAAGAAGGTAAAATAGAAATAAACCAAAACCCTAGAAGAACATGGTAGATAGAGATGGAGATCATTGATTTTAAACATAGAAGCATGAGTTTTAAGCATGTACTAAGAAATATATGAGGAGGGGGTTAACAAAACTTACCTCTAGGAAGGTAATAAGGTCCAAGCATTAAGGATCCTAAGATTAGAAGGTCTGGTTGCTCCAAGCCAATCTCGTTTCTTGAGCAAAGATCACCTTCTCCACTTTAGAGGTGCAAACCCTAGCAAAAGAGCATGGATATGAGATGTTTTAGGGTTCTAGGTGGAGTTTTACCATGGAAGGTCATAGTTTTGACCAGGAAGAAGGTGGGAGGAATACTAAGAGCGTGAAAACATGGAAGGAAAGGAGGATACTTACTAGTTTTGATCAAAATCACCAACAAGGAGCTTAAGAAATCCTAAATAGAGAAATTTGGAACCCTAGGAGCCTTCTTCACCAAGGTAGGCACCCTCATTTACCTTGGGGAGAAATTTGGAACCCTATGAGCCTTCTTCACCAAGGTAGGCACCCTCTTTTACCTTGGGGCAGAAACTTTTTGGCCATTCATAGAAGGGATGATGCTCTAAGATGGGGGGAAAGAGAAAGAGAGGATTGATTCTTGGATTGGGAGATGGGAAGGGGTAGGCATGGCTTTATAAAGAAGGGGGCAAACATGAGGTGTCTATAGGACATTCCATGTGTCTTTAGGCTAAGGCTTCATGGCCAAGAGGACAGCTCATAGATACTTCTTGTATATCCAAGTTCGGTCCTAAAAGCCCATGGAGGCTTCTAGTCCATCCCCACCATCCTCCAATTAAAGAAATAACCCCATTGGTTGATAGCTTTTAAAAATAAGCTCATTTATAAAGGGGGTAATCCCTATAATGCCCTTGGAGAGAAACACCTTCAAACCAAGGTACAACTAGGTGCCCCATGGTTAAAAAAACTCAAGAATTGTAAGGGAATGTCTAAGGATTAAAATTCATGTGATAATTTGTAAAGAAAACTTCCCGATTTGGAAAATTGCATAAAAGTCCAAAATGTGCATATAATTGCATAACTTACACAAACAACATCCAAATTGGACCAAACTTGAAACTTAATCTTGTCTCATGATTTAAAAACATCTCATAAGGTTATCGTATGTTTAGAGTACTTGATTATGGTAGTTAAGCTTGTTTAATACATTAAGTAAGGTTTGGGGCCTTACACTTCTAACATGGATTTATTTACCATTGTTCCACTTAAGCATTGATTTTACATTTTAGGTCCTTAAATAAGATTTCACTGAGGTATTTGTGCATAAACCCTTCCATTGGTTTCATTATTGAACAAATGTTCACCAAACCACTATAAATTCCACAATTTAAGCAGCAGGCTAAAAAGGATAGAAACGATAGGAAAATAATATGAAATGGCCAAAAAGAGAATATGTCAAAGTTTCAGTATGTTACAGCACTCTACCTCTTAAAGAGTATTTCATCCTCAAAATCTAAATAAAAGTGAGAAGGGTGAGTATTCAACATATCACCACTAAACTCCCAGGTTGAATCCATTAAACTTCCACCAAAACTTTTAATGACTTAAACTCCTTATTTTTCAACTACTTCACTTGGGAGTTCAGAATCTTCTCAAGTAACTCCACATAGGTTAGGTTCTCATGGATCACCTAAAGGTTCCACTTTTACAATTTCTTTTTAAAAAATGTTGTCTTATTAGAATTATATTCATTAGGATATCACATAATCATTATTATTCTTTTAATTGTGTCATGTCATATTTACTTTGTTTCCAAAAGAGTTATATTTCATTATTATGCACAAACCTAATATATTTCTTATTTATTTCATTAGTAATTTTAGCACAACTAGAGTTATACTAAATTATCTTAATATACATTATTATATCTAACCATTATCTTTAATAATCTAGATTTTGACTCCATATCAATTGTATTAGATTATTTTGTATGAAATAGGACACTTTATCCAATTTGTTATAATTAATCCAAAAAATGACACACTAATTACTTATCTATATATTAGATATTGTTACTTACCGTTCTTGCTCACAATGATTTCATCATTAATCATTCTCTCATATTTATTCACTTCTTATTATTGATTATGAGAATTTGTGTGAATCAATTACTTCTTATCCATATTGAAGTCATTATATATATTTTAATGATCAAGGTGGGACATATTGCATATTAATGATTTGATTCACATACTAAGTCATTAGGTGATTAATCATGTGTATATTAGAGAACAAAGTGATAAGCATTTCATATTGATGACCTGATTAATCTATGATTTATATGAATTAAAGTGTGTTATTTGATTATGACATCTAGTGACACTAACGTATCACGAATGTCATTAAGGATGTATAGGTAAAGATTAGATGATTACAACTAGGGTCTAGGTTAATATGATCATTATTCTTCACCTGTACCTTCTTAGGATGCATTAATTCCAAGGTTAGATTACAATTATCTTGCCCATCATATCATTAGGGTGTATTGATTTATTACATGGTCAACATCATGCTTATCCACTATTAGTATTAAAATGTGAGTTGTTCTTATTATGTTCATTAGATATTCATTAGATGATCGTTATATGTTCTTTTGGATACCAATAAACATGTGGTTACAACTATAACTTGTTTGGTCCAAAACTAAGGATTCAAGAACACTAACTTACTAATTAGGGAGTTAGGGTTTCTAAAGTCAGAGTAGCTAGATTTTAGTATGTTACAGGACTCCATCCCCTTAGAAAGGATTTCATCCTCAAAATCTAACTATCTAAACATCGTCAAACCAACTACTCTCCACTCCTTAAAAGGTTTGACCTAACAAACCAAATTAATCTAGAGGTAAAAGGGTGAGTCTAACTAGACCATATATAAGATCCATCATGCTTCACTGCACACTCTGATTTCTTATGAAACACCAAACTTTAAAGTCTATGTTCTAGGGATAACTATCGAAACATGTGGTTCTATGGGTCATAAGGGAACTATAATGGGTATCCATTCTCAAACAAGTCATTATGCCTGGGAGGCTAGTTCAACATATTAGGATCCCTAAAGATAAATCATATAGATGTCTCAGGCTATTATTGCCTAAAAGCATGCTATTTTGGACAATTCATATCAACTCAGGCCAGGCTGGTATCATATGGATTCGGGAGTCCTCGTAAACCAAACTAGTGGTGTGGAGGAAAATCTTGCCAGCCCCCGAACCCTGATCCTTTCTAGACACCTTTTCTTTCAACTTCATGTCCTAGTAGCTGCCTAAAGGCCGAGATAAACAACCTCAAGTTACTATGGTTACTTATGCACCTTTTAGTTGTAAGTATTTTAGGGATCTATTCATCATTATTATAAGTTGAAACTATAGGATCCTAAATCAACCCTTCATCATATATTGATCAACTCTATGGCAAACATGTCACTTAAAGGTAAGTCAAGTATTCTAACTAGGGAGACAAAATTGAAATAGTCAAATTTCGACTACCATGGGCTCTAATACCATGATGTAAGGAGGCGAGATCACCCCATTACTAAAAAAATTATAGAATTAAAATCCATTACAAACACACTCAAAGGTATGTCGGAAAAGGTATAAATTTTTTAAATTTATTATAATGGTATGAAAAAGATCAACGTGTAGTAGCAGAATAAAAATAACAGACTATATTCAAATTTCATAAAAGATTACACAAGTACTTCAAAATCTCCCATTAGGGTTTACAACAAGATACAAAAAAAAGGATCTAGATAGAGGGAAGTCTAAACTACTTTAAATCTTGTCTCCAAAGCAACATATCCAAGTGCTAGGTCCATGCCCAAAGCTATGTTCTCCTAATTCAACTCAACAGCTTGTCCTAACATGGGTGGTTGGGGAAAACACCCAGCAAAAGGGAAAGGAAAACAAAGTATGTGTCAACAAATATGAATAGGATATCAAGGTAAAGAAAACATGTAAATACCGGCTAGTTTTCATCATAAGATGAAGATTTCAAGAGTACGAGGCTATATTCAAAAGAAACATCCCATTAACAATTATATTAAAAAGGATTTGCATGTAAGATAATTATGTCTACCTAAATAAGTAGGGTTGAGGCACCTACCGGACCTCTAACCTATAGGTGAGGGGAGAATAATGCATTCCCAGTCACCTACACAATTATATAGAGGAGAATAAAAACATTCCCTAGGGAGATTAAATACATGTCCTCTATGGGTGGTTGTAGATGAGTACTGCTACTTTGAATTAAAGAGAACATAAATCTACATGCTAGAAAAGTAGTCATGGCAAGAGTAGTCATAATATTCAATAAGCATGGCAGTGGAATATAAGACCTAAACAAGAAGAAATTATAATCTGATTTGAGGCATGAACAACATTAGGATTCAAGAATAGAAGATTTAGGGTTCATTTAAGCCTCATTAGGGAAATATAGGATTTGGCTACAATTATCTCAACATAGAGTTTAAGGCATGCACATACCTCTATTACAAATATCAATTACTAACTTTCACAACTTTAATTGAGTACAAGTTCCACTTTGACTATTTTCAATGTATTAACGTGTATTAGAGTACATAGTGCACATTAATGTATAGAAACCCTAATTTCAAAACTTTTTAGAAAAATTCGTATCCATATTCTGAAAATATCACCAATGAACTTATTAGGTTCTCTATATAAAAAAAACATATTTTTATGTTACTTTTGGAGTTATGAGGATTAAGATGTACTTTTTATGGTTTTTATGCATTAAATTCATTTAACGAAAACCACCCTTCATCAAACCATGAAATCAGACCTTGAAATAATTTCTATTAGGTATATATTAATTTTCCAATTCCAAAACATATTTATTTGTCAAATTTCAATAAGCGGATTAGAAGATATGAATTTTTCAATACTAACCAATAGGAAATTGCCACATCATCAAATTGATTGAGATAATTGAAGAGAGAGGGATAGAGAGAAAACACCATTTGACCCAATATCATATTTTAAGTTGCGTAGGTAACCAAACTAGAGCTTTTAGAGACGGAAAAATAAAAGAAACCAAAACCCTAGAAGAACATGGTAGATAGAGATGGAGATCATCGATTTTAAACATAGAAGCATGAGTTTTAATCATGTACTAAGCAATATATGAGAAGAGGGTTAACAAAACTTTCCTATAGGAAGGTAAGAAGGTCCAAACTGCAAGGATCCTGAGATTAGAAGGTTTGGTTGCTCCAATCCAAGCTCCTTTCTTGAGCAAAGATCACCTTCTCCACTTTAGAGGTGCAAACCCTAGCAAAAGAACATGGAGATGAGATGTTTTAGGGTTTTAGGTGGAGTTTTACCATGGAAGGTCATGGTTCTGACCTATAAGAACGTGGGACGAATACTAACAGCATGAAAACATGGAAGGAAAGGAGGATTCTTACTAGTTTTGATCAAAATCACCAAGGAGGAGCTTAAGAAATCCTAAATAGAGAAAGTTGGAACCCTAGGAGCCTTCTTCACCAAGGTAGGCACCCTCTTTTACCTTGGGGCAGAAGCTTCATGGACAAACATAGATGGGATGATGCTCTAAGCTGGGGGGAAGAGAAGGAGAGGATTTATTCTTGGATTCGGAGGTGGAAATAGGTAGGCATGGCTTTACAAAGAAGAGGGCAAGCACGAGGTGTCAATGGGACTTTCCATGTGTCCTTAGGCTAAGGCTTCATGGCCATGCAAGAGGACAGCTCATAGAGACTTCTTGTATATCCAAGGTCAGTCCTAAAATCCCATGGATGCTTCTAGTCCATCCCCACCATCCTCACATCACATAAATAACCCATTGGTTGATAGCTTTTAAAGATAAGCTCATTTATAAAGAAGGTAATCCCTATAACACCCTTGGAGAGAAACACCTTCAAACCAAGGTGCAACTAGGTGCCCCATGGTTCAAAAACTCCAGAATGGTAAGGGAATATCTAATACTAAAATTCAGGTGATAATTTGTAAAGAAAACCTCCCAATTGGGTAAATTGCATAAAAGTCCAAAATGTGCATATAATTGCATAACTTCCACAAACAACATCCAAATTGGACGAAACTTGAAACTTAATCTTGTCTCATGATTTCAAAACACTTAACAAGGTTATATTAAGGTTTAGAGTACTTAGTTATGTTAGTTAAGCTTGTCCAATACATTAAGTAAGGTTTGGGGCCTTACACTTCTAACATGGATTTATTTACCATTGTTCCACTTAAGCGCTGATTTTACATTTTAGATCCTTAAATAAGATTTCACCAAAGTATTTGTGCATAAACCCTTCCATTGGTATCATTATTTAACAAATGTTCACCAAACCACTATAAATTCCACAATTTATGCATCAAGCTAAAAAGGATAGAAATGATAGGAAAATATTATGAAATGACCAAAAAGAGAATATGTCAAAGTTTTGATATGTTACACATTTTCTATGATTTTAGCTGTAGTGAATTGTGATGAATTTGAGAAGAGATCGTTTAAATTTTGTAAAAATTGTGATGAATTAATGGAGATTTTGATGAATTAGTATATATTTTTATTGATTATTTGGATTTATTAGGATTATTAGATACTTGTTGATTATTTAGATTTTTTAGGTATCTAAGTTGTACTTATGTATTTAATTAGAGTAGAAATTTTTTTCTAAACCCTAATATCTAAACACTAATCTATAAACTCTAATCTAGAAACCTTAGATTCTAAATTCTAATTTCTAAACTGTGATGTTGACCTAGAAAACCGTCCAAGATTTTGCTCATTAGGAGTAAAGCGGGATAGTCCCCAATTTGATATTATTCTAGAGCAATTTATCTCAATTAGGATGTAAGTGTATAATGAATATTCAATTTTAATAAATTTTGACAACATTTCCTCTTTTGTTATTTGGGTCCATATGTAGGTGGGTATTTGTCCATATACATCGGTGTACTTGGAGAATTACAGGGAAATGTTGCCAAAATTTATTGAAATCGAACACGCACTATACACTTACTAGTGACATGAAGTGCTCAATAATAGAATAGGTGGTACACATTCATCATTGTGAATGCTAATATATGATTAGGGATCAATTCAAACATTTTTTTTATAAAATTAACTTATTGGCTTACATCTGACGAGCTATTCGTCTCCCATCTGATCATAGAATGGATCGATCATGGATGTCTAATCCAAATTGCTACACTCCAGAGTTTATTAATGGTCTCAATCAATTTGTAAGATTTTCATAGTAACATATCAAACAACCTAGAGATAGGTTATGTTGCCCTTGTACGAATTGCATTAACAACTTAAAGTTGACATGTTTGACAATGATCAAAGATCATGTCATGTGCAATGGGATTGTATAGGAATATACAAAATGGTACTATCATGGAGAAATTCCTAGTATGAGATCCTCATATGTTGGTAGTGGTAATTGTTTTGAAGAAGAAATGGCTGACAATGTTGATGCGAACAAACCAAATCCAACATACATAGTTGTTGTGATACTAGATACTTGTAGGATAAATGTTACAAATCCACCTCTCGTAGTACAAGTGTTGTGCATGATGCTGAGAAACTGTTATACTTAGGTTGTACTAAGTTTACAAAGGTGAGAATTGTTTAGAGATTGTATACTCTAAAGGTTAACAATAGGTGGAGTGATAAAAGCTTCACTTCCCTATTGTCTTTGTTTAAAGAAATTCTCCCTGAAGACAATGAGCTTTCAATCTCAACATATGAAACAAAAAAGATGTTGTGACCAATGGAAATTCGAGGCTACGAAGATACATGCATGCCCGAATGACTAGGTGTTATTTCAAAAGGACTATATTGATCTAAAATAATGTCCAAAATGTGGGGCATCTAGTTACAAAAGTAAAACATCAAGTAAGATCAAAACTGAGTCTCCTGCCAAGGTGATGCATCATTTTCCTATAAAACCATGTTGATCAACATGGGAGGTGGTTGCAACAATGGTATATATCTTGGTCTCACAATGCATGTCCATGTTTTCTTTCCCTGGTTTGTTAAGTTTTTAATGATTAGTTGGTTTTGATGATGAATAGTCAGAGATGGGTGAGCAAACAAAGGAGGGAAAATTCACCCCTCAAGCCACACATGATGAATAGATGGTTTATCTAGGGATGAAAGAGAACCATGGATGTGTTAGGGATGTTGGAGCTGGATTTGGGCTAAAATATTTTTGTCTCATCCCAACAAAAGTGTAGATCTTCCAAGAAATGGGAAATGAACTAGGAGGATGTGTATAGATTGATAGATATAGCCTTAGAGAATTTTAAGGCTTCTCAGGCAGTGCAAGCTTCTCCAATAGTAACGAGTTATGTACAACATCACGCACCCGATGAGGGTATTGGGAATACTCTTCCACACCCGCATGGCATGATTGGACTAAGATTAAATTTAAGTCAATTTACACATTGTGTTTATATGTTGTGATAAAGTAATCCCTCAAATTAATAATTATAAGTGTCAATTTAAATGTTTTGTTTCATAAAATTATAGGTGGTTATAAAATATCATCTTTCCATCATATAAGATTGTCGCAAATGTCGAGGTTTATCCGCATGATGATACAGTTCATGGTGTTCCCCTTCCCGCTGTTCATTGTCGTGTGTCTACCATACGTGTCATTTTGGCATGGAAAAAACACCACTTGCATATGAGTAACCGGATGCCACCATAGTTGGAGAGGTAGAAGGCAACTTTATTGGGTGGCCCAAATATCTCATTTTCATACTTGAGGTTTGACAAATGTATATTGAATTTATATATACTCAGAAGCTAATATGAGAATGCATGCATGAAGAACATAACAACTAAGAAGCTCCTTAGGGTTCTAAAGCCTCCACCCCCACATTTTATTCCAAAAGAGTTGATTGACTTCTTAGGCCCTAACTGCAAGGTGTTGACACTATGGTTAGACAATACAAATGCATCAGATACCATGATGATCGACCTTCAGGAGGAGGTCGTAGGTATATTCCATGAGAATGGTATAGTGTTGATAGATGTTTCTGAGCTATTTATGTATCAATGAATGAACAAATCAGTGATAGGACTTTGGTTCGTTGAGTCTAAATACCTCATTATATGTGAAAAATACATGTTTTATAATTATTGCCTATATATTAACTAATTATTACATATATGTTTATATATATATATATATATATATATATATATATATATATATATATATATATGTATATATTTACATATACATATATATACATATTTATATATATTTATATATATACATATATATATGTATATATGTAAATATATATATGTAAATATATAAATATGTATATATATGTGTGTATGTATATGTATATATATATATATATATGTATATATATAGGCATTTCTAATGTTGTAAATTATTAGTGATGTACTTAGTGATCTGAGTGGCACCAAAGATTACATGACTAACGCTATGAAGGTTTTTGGTGCTTCCAAGACCATGATCATAGCCCTCTTCAACGTTGTGTAAGTTTTGGGCTTGTTTTTTATTCTAACTTATGATTATATGATTTTTGTGGAATTTGATTTTTATTTTATTTTCCTTCTATTCACTCAGAAATAAGTATCAGCAGTTGTTAGTGATTGATTTCAAGATCTATACTATGTATTTTCTTGATCCTTTGGGTATAAAAATAACACCAAATGAGGGACACCCAATAAAATTTGTGATTCACACATAAGTATAGTTTTTCTTTGCTCAACATATTAGTTAATATTTGTTCATTTTTGCATCTTATGATAGTTTGATAATTCAACATATATGTTAGTTTAACTTATAGGGGTATGAAAGCATTCTGTAGTGCTAAAGGGAAAGTAGATAGAAAAAAGAAATCAGTAGCTTGGAGGATTATTGATGTATATAGTCTTCTCACTCCAATGCATATACATTATCAACTGTGATTAATTATATTTATTAATTTGTAGTGTCATGTACAAGATTATGACTGGGCATGTCGATATTACATGATGTTGTACATGGACAAAATTGTTAGGCATGCATTATTAAATGTCATATGTATAGGACATGTATTATTATTAGTCTCAGATCATAATTATTAAAGTAGTCTCATTTGATAATACAAACACTCAAATATAATTTGAAATACATCTCATTCTCTTTGTAGATTTTTGACACTATTTAATCATGTATGTTGGAGAGGCTAAATGAGCTATGTGAAGAGTGGGGAGATTGCTTCATCAAGCATGTGGACTTGTCAGCTAATTGAGATGGTTGGTTGTTATCTGTATCCAAACTTTGATGTCAATATTTTGTTTTATGTATGACACATGTAGACATAAACTTTGTGGCAGTTGATGTGTATATGTATTCATGCATAATATATATGTGTGTGAATTCAATGTAAAGTGCATGAGGAGGATTGAATTTGAGTCCACTTTCTAATGTGTATTTGTGCATGTGTATGGAATTGATGTGGATGAGAACTAAACCAATTGATTTGTGAGTTCTTGCATTTGTGCATGTATAAAATGGATGTGGATGACAAATGAATAAATTGAATTGTGGAGTTTTTGTATTTGTGCATATGTATGTGTATAGGTGAGAAATTAATAAATTTAGTTGAGAAGTGAAAATGGATAGAATTTCTTGTATATATATCTTTCTTATTGTTGGTTTGTTGTCCTATTGTTAATGCAGAGCCTACAGTTCTTAATGAACTGCAAACTCTACAAAGGCTAGCAGGTAGATACTAGGTCGACAGACCTGCTATATAAAATAATATACATCTATCCTCAATTATTTCAAAAGAACTGACTACATATATATACTTTTCCAGTTACTTGTAAAAAACCGACGAGATATCCCTTAATTTTCACTATTTATTCACTCATAAAACTGACGACATACTATTAATCATTCGTTATTTCTTGAGAAACTAACTACGTGATTACCAATACATAGTTGGTTGTAGTTCAATAACCAATGAGGAACGGTCAAGGAAAACCATTTTCACTATATAATTAAAATTATGTCAGTTGGTTGTCAAATGAAACTAAAGACATATATGTATGTCTTTGGTTTCTTTTTATTACATAACTGACAACATACGTCCTGAGTTTTCACGTCGCCCACTTAGTCATCAGTTATAACTGATGGCATATGCCAAAGTTAATCAACGAGGTATTCCATTTATGAACTAGGGCTCACTACATACATTGATAGAAAATTTGTCTTTAGGCCATATATAGGTCATGTTATGAATTTAGGATGGAAATCCATCACCACACACTAAATTGTCATTATATACTAGTAAAAAATAGATTAGAAAAATTTCATGATAAGGTTCCAGATTATGAGGAAATTTCCATACAGAAAAATCATAACATCCAATTCTATAAAAAACAATAGATTATATATTTCATTCTAGAATATAAAGTACTTATGTAAGAAAGAACAATAGGATGTTACAAGTATTTCACCCATGAACCACCCTAGAATCTCATATATATGACATACATAATGTGAATCAATGATTTTAGGTGATTACAAAAACTAAATCACTTTCCTTATAGTGGAACAAAGATCCTCAAATTAAGAGTGCAAATCCTTGCTCCAAAACCTCAAACTAAGCTCCAAATGTTCAAACTTGCTTGAATTTTCTCCAACTAGGTGAAAAAAGAAGAAAAGTCTAGGATCGGGAAGAAGAACCAATATTCTTTCCATAGGTGTTATAAAACTTTGGTTAAGAAGTTAGTAAAGAGAGAAAAGTCATCAAACAGTGAGAAGTAAGGATAAACTTACTTACTTTGAGTCTCATCTAGGTCAGAAGGACAACACATAGCTTGGCTCTTCCAAATTTCATAAATAACTCAACATCTAACAAGATTTTCCTAAAGAATACCTTATTTAGCACAAGAATGAACCTGAGAAGGGTATGGAGTTTCAATGGATGCATATCTATAGGATGAGAAAAAATTGAATTTTTGTCCAAAATTTCAAAATTTAGCAAGACACAGAGACAGTCAACTGACTACCCAAAAGTTAGACTAACTAGTTGATTCACAAGCACCTAACTATGTCTAGTAGCAGGACCAACCAATGGCTCGAACATTCTCTAGTTGACATGAGTAGTCGATGAGACTAGTCAACTAACTATCGACCCGACCAATAATAGGCCATGGAAGCGATCAACAACAGTGATGTGGGCCCTTTCTACAAAAATTTATCAGATCTAGTTGATCTGACTGGCCAACATGTCAAATGACTAGGGTCAAAACCGAAGACCAATTATTCTAATGTGTTTTATGTTACAACCCCAATTTTTGGGTTCCTTTGGTGAGGAATGTAATTTCTCACATTAAAGATATTGGAACAAATAATGATATAATTTTTTTTTGAATAAATGGATTTCGTTTACAATAGCTTTGATGATTTTGTTGTGGGCTTTATTGGCTATTGGGCCCGATAACAAGGAAATTCAATTAATAAATGAATAATTGAGTTATTGAGAAAAGAAAGGTGTGGAAACCTCTAGAAGGCAAAAGAACTTAATCCAAAGGTGGATTTCGTGCCACATGGGTTCCTTGGGTTCCAAGGAGTCCAAAGTTGCATAAAGAGTGCAATAATAAAAGAAAAGATCAATTAAGTATTTCTTTATTAAGAAAGAAATTGAAAATATTGATGAAATATGGAAAATAAGTGAAAAGGGGTATAATTGAGTAATCCTTGGTGGAATTTTGTATCCCAAGGATTCCTAATGTTGAAAGAAATACCAATGAGGAAAATAAAAGAGAAATAAAGAGAAAACCTCAAAAAGAGGTATTTTAATGAGAAATAAACAAGATAATGTGAAATAATGCATATTGATGCATTTAAGGATAATGAGTATTCCTTAAAAAGGAATTTCGAATTATTTAAGTTTCTTGGGATCCAAGGAGTCCCAATGAAGAAAGAGGAAAGAGAAAATACCATATTTGCAAAATAAAAGGATAATGTGATACATTATTAAGGAATTTTGTGATATTGATAAAAAGGGAAGTATTTTCTATTAAATAAAAATAGAATTTCGTGACCAATGATTAAGAGGCAAGCATAAAGAGAGTAAAAGAAATAATTCTCGTATTTCAAAGTGTCCATGAGATAAGGAATATCAAGGAAGTAAAAAGGAGAGAGAAGAACTACTTCTCCATGAAGGAATAGGATTCCTTATGGGAGAGAACTTGATTTCTCTTGGAGGAACGTCCTAGGGCATTGCTACTCACCCATATATAAGGGAGTAGCCCAGGGTCGACCCCAAGGGGATATCCCGCGCGTTTCTCTCTATTCCCCCATCTTCTTCTTGTTCTTCTTTGAGCAAACCCTAACCAAGAAGGTAGAGAGAACCCTGGTGTAAATGGAGGATCAAGGAGGGTCCTGGATGGTGGTTTGATGCTCCCACGAGTGATCTAAGGAAGCTCTGCCCTTGTCTTCCTGCTCTAAACCCGCACAATACCTGCAAAGGGGCTGCGACCTAGCTGCAGATCGCAGCATTGGTCCTCCTTATATCGGACGTCTTGGTCGTGGGTCGAGGTGTGGCTGGACGTGTGGGGATGCGGCGGAGGCAGGGAAAGGGTTCCTGAGGAGGTTAGTGCCTTGGAAAGGTGGAAAGAGATCCTGCAATCAACTACAGCACGACTGCATCGTGGCAGTGCATTGTGGATGATCTGGGCTTGCACACAGCCGCCATTGCCACGTCTTCCAGGTACTCTGCTTGTGCCAGGGTACGGCGGGGGCAGCAACACCCTCTCTGATGGCCGTCGAGGTCAAGAGAGGCAGGGAAGAGCTGCGCCAAGCCTACAGAACGGTGGCTAGGGTGGTTGCTTTCGATCTGCTCAAGGTTGAAGAAAGGGAAAGCGGCGTTGGACGCTTTTGCCCTCCACGGGCTAAGGAGCAACCCAACTTATCCAAGGGTGTTTCAGACTTTTCATTATGTTTCAAAGTAGCAAGCTGTGTTGCATGGGACAAGGTGACGTGGCACCCTCCCATTGGCCCAAAGTAAGTGAGTTTTAATAAATTCATAGTAAATAATTGGTAGGTCGAATAAGGACATGTTATACATGAAAGTTGATCAGAAAAACGTGAAGAATCCATTAAAAATATAATTGGAGCTTGATTCCTCTTGCAATTCGAAAAGTAATGGAAGATGTCAACTTTAATGTATTAATGTTTAAAGAACCCTATTTTGATATGAATAATATATTTATAAGGGTTTAATGGATGATTAGAATTGGTATTAAACTGTTGATGATAAAAGGAACATTAGGAACAGAAAAGATGAATTTTGCACGTAATTAGTTTAATTGAGAATTCATGTGCATAAGTATGCTTAATGGGCCTTGAAACCCTAATGTTGGTAATTAGGACTACTAATGGCTTTAATTATTTTATTTCATGAAAAGAACTAAGTTTTCATGGTTATAAGCTATTTCAAGCATTAAAGTTCCTAATTTGTGGATAAATAGTCATAATATAGAAATTAGGGTTTTGAATAAATCAAGTTAGAATTAATGATAAATAACGTTCAAATGAGTATTAGAGCATAATAACGTTCAAATGGCTTTAATTATTTGATTTCATGAAAAGAACTAAGTTTTCATGGTTATAAGCTATTTCAAGCATTAAAGTTCCTAATTTGTGGATAAATAGTCGTAATATAGAAATTAGGGTTTTTGAATGAATCAGGTTAGAATTAATGATAAATAATAAAAAGTGAATTAGAAACCCTAATTCCAATTTAACCCTAAAAGTGAATTAGAAACCCTAGGAAGCGATCTAGGTTTAATGGATCTTGATGACATGAATAATAAAAAGGGAATTACGTGATTATTTCAGGATCTTGTTGAAAATGCTTGCTTGCTTGGATTCTTATTTGCATGGATATTTCTGTTCAAATCATCAGATCAGGTATGTGGTTAATTATGAATAGCCGCCTTAGTTTCCTGAGGATTTTCTGGATGGTTAATCGCATTGAATGCAAATTATCAGTTTGGATGTTCATACTTGCAAACTATAAAGTCACTATGATTATCACATTAATAATAGAAGTATGGATTCTCGCACCTACATGCCACCCGGATGGATGATGCCAAAGGTTAGGCCCAGATGGGTAGACCAATGGACACCTTGAGTGGTGACCCCAGGCACCAAGCTCGGGAATGAGAAGGTGGCCTATGATATTGCATGACTAGTGGGCACCATGAGTGGTGACCCTAGGCACCAAGCTCGGGATTGAGAAGGTGGCCTTAAGTCATTGGCAAAGGAAACCCTAAGGTGGGTATGACAGGGTTAGGGCAAAAGTGGTGGAGAATGTCATACTGAAAAATGTAAATTGGCTTGTTAATTAACTTGATTGTGATAATTTAATTGTTATCCTTATGTGTAAACTTTTAGTTGTCCCCACATACCATTATATTTCGATATACTAACCGACGTTTTGTTTGTCAGAATTTTAGGAACAACAATTGAAAGAACAAACAGTAAAGTGACACATTGTGAAAGTAAAACATAAAGTGTAAGGAGGATTAGTTAGAGTAGATTCAAGCTTGGATAGATAGATTTCCAAAGTTTTATAAGGTATGTAAAGTTTTTATTTTGTATCATTTTTCAGTTTAGTTAGTAAAATTTATTAATTTTTATTGATTATTTATCGAACCTTTGATCATGTTAATTGAATAACGGCTCTGACCTTCAGGTCTCCCTTAATTGGGGGTTACTGGGAGGTAGGGTCGTTACAATTGGTATTAGAGCGAAGGTTCCTCACTTAATCTTTAATAATTATTAAATTTTACAAATTCTGTAGAACCCAAGGGATTTATTAGAGGATTGTCCGAAATATTGAGGTGTCTAGAAAAGGATCATGTCTGGGGGTTGGCAATACTTTCCTCTGCACCGCTACTCAGAATACGAGGACTCCCAGATTGTGTGACTGCCTGGTCGATGTCTTAGGATATGACTCGAAATAAGATACCTTTAGGACTCTCTCATCTTGTTCATCCCTTCTCAACTCAAATTATGTTAAGGACCTTAAGGATTAAGGTTTTCTCTCTTCTCCTCACCCTCTTGAGGTATGGGTAAGGTTGATAAAGATTAAGGAATCCTCCACCAAATTAATAAAAACCATATAAATAAGATGTCATGGGCATAATCTTAATAGAGTTAGCGTAAAAGAATAGATACATGCTTAGGTCTTATGACATAATTTGTCATTTCCCTCAGGAGAGACCTCAGGCTAGACCTTCTTGTAAGGAGGATGAGTAGAGAAAGTGAGTATTGGAGGTAGAGATCTCCATTAAAGTAGAGACCTAGCATATCCTTTAAGGATGATGTTAACCCTAATCCTAAGTGGAGGTTAGAGAGAGAGATGACATGATGAGTTAGATGACATGGTTGACTGGGTGTTTGGATAGATATGCTTTTGGATTGTCATACGATCCATGAGAGGTTGGATGACCTAGCACCTTTGGCAACCCAACCCTGTGAAGGGTCGAGCATGTTGGAGTGAAGGATAGCTCCTTCATGGATGAGGTTAGTGAAGGACCTATAGAAACCCTATGGCTTATGCAAGTAGGGGATAGCATGCACCCAGAGTACGTCAGTGGTACGGTAGTAGGTTGAAACCCTGGCCAGAAGGGCACAATGGATGGCTTATGAGATAAACATAAAGAGATATGGATAGGCTTCACCCACTTAGGGGTATGCTTGTGAGCATGAGCCTTCATGGAGAGGGGACCTCTAGTGGTATGGCTAGATGTGGAGTTAGCTCTAGAGAGAGAAAGCAAGAACCCAGCAAGGAGGTTGGAAGCCTAAAACCTTGAGATATGAGGAACAGTGGGGAGTCAAGAATGATGTAACCTAAGTGAATGATAGTGGTTGCCTTATGCTTGATCCCTGGAGGCTGATGATATCTTGGTTTCCTTTAGAGGAACCAAACCCTAAAGAGAGGATGATGCTTATGGAACCTATGTGCCTATAGTATAGGAGTTTACCTACTAAGATGAGACAAGGAGTGCCTTAGACCCTAAGGAGGTACAAGTAACCAGTTGTGGGGCTTTATACCTAGTTGATTGTACTTGAGGAAGACTCAACTCTGAGGTGTTGCTCGTATAAAAGGATCATGGGAGTACATGGCTGATGGAGCTAGGACTTACACCAAAAGATTTTTAGTCTTCCAATGGGAGTCCCAGAATTCTATCACCAAAAACCCTAGAGAGGATTGATGTCTTCCCTAGGTTTACCTAGAACTGGTGCTTAGATAACAACTCCAACCCCATAAGAGTATGGAAGCCTTATCATAGTACAGATTTAGGATCGAACCCAAAAGACAACGGTCTTGTTGCAAGCAACAAGATGGAAAACGTACAGCACTTCACTTAGTTATTTTACTAATTGGCACTTATATCAAAAGGTTGGATTTTGATTGGTTTTTAGACTAAAGCATGAAAAGTAAATAAAGCAAGTAAAACTAAGATTTAACAAATGATGATGAATCACTGGGGTTAAGCAGGTATTTACCACCGCTACACATGCATTGTATATGTACTAAGCAAGCAAGACTTATAAGCTAGATGCATGGATGTTCCACAAGACCGATGCCTTATAAGACAAGAGCGATGCATTGCATCCAAGGATGTTCCACAAGACCGATGCCTCGTAAGACAAGAGCGATGCATTGCATCCTTCGATGTTCCACAAGACTGATGCCTTATAAGACAAGAGCAATGCATCGCATCCTTCAAGGGTTAAGTAGCTCTCATTCGGTACATTTCTACGTGTCAATGAAGATATGTAGTCTTCCAAAGAGAGAATCTTACTCAACCTCATGAAACGTGCATCTAAAACTAACAAGCGAGCGATAATTATCAAATCGAATAGTATCTTTGTAGGCCTAGTCTCCTATTCGGATAACCTAGCTACGAGAAGTGCGGGAATGTTGCAACGCCAGCCATTCCTGATCAAATGGTCACATGCTTTACATCATTCCCCTCGCAAAGCGTGTTCCTCGACTTACCAAGGTTACTTCCATACAGATGGAAGTGCAACGGATGATAGTGAGTTTACTCCACTCTTTGAGATACACTCCTAGACACCGAAACAGATGCGTGGTGGATACACACACCAGAAACCAACACTAAATCGGTATTCGAGTCTCGAGAGCGGTCGTAGACAAACCACAACAAAAGACAATAGATGCATACAAGAACGTGGCCATCATTCAAGCATGTATGGAACGATTTAGTATTAAAACGAAAGGATAACATCTTTTTAGTACAAAGTACAAGACATGGGCAGCGGGGCTAGTCCCCGCGCCCCAGTGGATGGAACTACTCGCTCCTCATAGAGGGAGCAACAAAGGAGGAGGCAAGAAGAGATAGAAAGAACATCATCTCCACTGAGGAGAGAAGGTTGAACCCTTGGTGGAGAGAGCAACGATCTCCACCCTTCGTGGCTTGCTTGACGACGGATCTTCTCCTCTCACCTTCTTTGTTGATGAGAGAGAAGGTAGCTTTGTAATGGAACGTGAGTCTCAGACCGGCAGCCTCGGGCGGTGGATGGAGTTGTTCTGGTACTAGAGAGGTAGCCTCTGGACGTCTGGACTCCCCTCAGGGATGGCCCTTGAGGTCTTATTTATAGGCCTTGAGTGAGGTCAAACGGTCTGGAGACCGTTTGGGTTCAAACGGTCTTGAGACCGTTTGGCGTCAAACGGTCTTGAGATCGTTTGGCGTCAAACGGTCTTGAGACCGTTTGGCGTCAAACGGTTTTGAGATCGTTTGGCGTCAAACGGTCTTGGGACCGTTTGAACTACATGCGGTCTTGGGACCGTTTGAACTCCATGTGGTCTTGGGACCGTTTGGCTTCATGCGGTCTCGGGACCGTTTGAACTCCATGCGGTCTTGGGACCGTTTGGCTTCATGCGGTCTCGGGACCGTTTGAACTCCATGCGGTCTTGGGACCGTTTGTCTTCATGCGGTCTCAGGACCGTTTGAACTCCATGCGGTCTTGGGACCGTTTGGCTTCATGCGGTCTCAGGACCATTTGAACTCCATGCGGTCTTAGGACCGTTTGGCTTCATGCGGTCTCGGGACCGTTTGAACTCCATGCGGTCTTGGGACCGTTTGGCTTCATGCGGTCTCGGGATCGTTTGAACTCCATGCGGTCTTGGGACCGTTTGGCTTCATGCGGTCTCGGGACCGTTTGAACTCCATGCGGTCTTGGGACCGTTTGGCTTCACTCGGCCTTGAGGTTGGTTTATTCTTTTATGATTTTTTTGTGCTTTTTCTGCAAGTGTAAAAGGAAAAAGTTAGTTTGATGATGTATTTACAAAAAAGGGGTAAAATTAGGTTTATGTACCATATAAACGTAAAAAGAGTATGGAAAACTAGAGAAAAAGACTAAGATAAACTACTAAAATAGGAGGTTATCACCCCCCCTAACTTAGAGTCTAGCTTGTCCTCAAGTTAGATAGAGCTGAGACATGAAATGGCGAGGCGATCTTAATTAGGGTCTCCATACTCTTGCTTCAATTCTTGACCTGAGTTCCCCAGGGGTCATATCGAGGCTTATTGCATGCCTTGATTCTTTTGGATTTCAAGAGTTGCTTGGATCTCAGGGTTTTTCCATATCTCAAAATTTGCCTTGGGACCACATTTATTTTGTGCATGTCGTTGACTCTAATCAACTTTATACCTCTCTGGAAACCTACTGGAAGCTAGAGAGGGTATGAGGGTTGGCCAAAGGCTTTGAAGTGTAGCTCCCCTTCGAGTGGGGGAGGGGCTGTCTATGCTTTTTAGGATCTCACTACCGGGCACGACACATCTGCCTTTATGAGGGCAGCTGAATGTACCGGCCGGGCAAGTCCTTTATGAGCCTTTTCGTATACTTGGAACTTTTAGGGTTTCACTACCGGACGCGACACATCTGCCTTTGTGAGGGCAGCGGAATGTGTCGGCCGGGTGAACCCTTTATCAGTTCTTCATATAGGTCCTTATGCGTGGCACAACTCTCATGATTTTATTCGTCTCTCTGGCTTTTATTCAAAAACTCACAGGCTTGGGTTTTGGAATGAGGATTTATTTTGGGCGGCCAAGCCTCTTTTATTTTGAAGAGAGGAAAGATGTTCTTAAAGTTTTTCAGCATGCACTTATTTGGTTTGTGGTCCACTTGCAGAACTTTTTGATTTGGAAGTTGCCTAATTTCCCTCTCATCCTCGAGATCTCGGCTTATTTAAACCCTGATTTTGACCTGTGGAGAGTCAGATAAAGAATTGAAGCAAAAATATGGGATCCATAGTAGGTGGGAATTGATAAATCGCCATTTGATGTCTGAGTGCTATTTACTTGTAAGACTAACATGATTCTAGAGTTAGTTGAGGTGACTATATATATATATATATATATATATATATATATATATATATATATATATATATATATATATATATTTTAGGGAATTGTAAAAAGGAAAAGGGGGTATAGAAGTTGATACCTAGCCCTTGTCTAATGAATCCCCCCCTAACTTATCACACACTCTGTCCCCAGAGTGGCAAAGTGATAGGTTGAGAAGTCATTAGAACAAGGGCTGCGAGTTAAGGCAGATTTTCGGTAGCCCCTGGAGATCGGAGTAGAGTGGATGAGAATTGCCCTCGTAAAGATGGGGGCATTTATGGCAGAAGGCTGGGCGATTGAAGTGCTCTTTGTTGTATGCCTTGGAGTGCTGACTCAGGAGCTCCATTAATTTCGCAGCGCACTCTTTTGCAATTTTGTCTTGATATTGTCTAGTAGATCCTTTGCTTGATCATACTTCAAGTTACTGTGGTAGCTGCTGCCTTCGACATCAGTTTCCTTGGGATGTCCTACTTCATCATCCATGGATTAAGTCAGGTAGCTGCTATTCTCAATATTGATTCCATCTTCCATGTTGCCACTAACTGGAGGATGGTCTTTGTTGCAAGTGCTGCTTGATATGTGCTGCTTGGTTACACAAAAGTTCATGATATCTTTGTCCTTCAGAAGTAGCTCAAATACAAATACATCTCCAATCCTCAGATCGTTTTCTATCTGAAAGTCATACCAACCAACACCCATTTTGGATATCCTACGGTTCCCATCCTGATAGTGAAAAAGTTTTACGGGAAATTGCTTTGCTGAATAACTAAGCAATGCTCGACCAATTCCCCAAATGTTGTTCAACTTCACAAATTGAGAGGGAATGTGCAAGTAAGTATTTTTAGAAAAGACGTGATGTTGCAGCCTTGCGCTTTCCCTCTGTCTCTTGGGCAGAGGAGTCTTCATCGGGGTTCGGTGTGTAGTCCGAACCTTCATCATCGTTCGAAAAGATGTGCTCGACGTCTTCTTCAGGAGCCTCACCCAGGCATTTGGTGAGGCGGGTTATTTTACACAGGACGTCAATGATCTTGGTCTTGGGAGGGACGGCTCTGGTGGTGTTGTAAGTGTCCTTTATTTGTATGAGCCTGTCTCGCTCCTCCATCATCTGCTCCCTTGTCGGAGCAAGGGCAGTTCCGGATCCAGAAGCCTTGTTTTACGCCACTTCTGAAAAAAGTATGAGTTTCGTAATTTAGAGAAGATTTGAAACAGTTTAAATTTGATATGTAGTTATATCTTTTACAATTTGTGAAAGCAAAAAGGAAACGAAGACCGAACGGTTTCAGGACCGTTTGGTTCCAAACGGTTTCAAGACCATTTGGTTCCAAACGGTTTCAAGACCGTTTGGTCCCAAACGGTTTCAGGATCGTTTGGTTCCAAACGGTTTTGAGGATTGTTTGGCCTCAAACGGTTTCAAGACCGTTTGGTTCCAAACGGTTTGAGGACCGTTTGGCCCCAAACGGTTTCAAGACCATTTGGTTCCAAACGGTTTGAGGACCGTTTGGCCCCAAACGGTTTCAAGACCGTTTGGTTCCAAACGGTTTGAGGACCGTTTGGCCCCAAACGGTTTGAGGACCGTTTGGCCCCAAACGGTTTCAAGACCGTTTGGTTCCAAACGGTTTGAGGACCATTTGGCCCCAAACGGTTTCAAGACCGTTTGGAAAGCGAAGAGTCGCAGGTCGCCGGCACGGGAGAAGGTGGAATGGCGCGAAGGTGAAGAACGCGCCGGCGCCTTCGACAAAGACGAAAACGATGAGAGAACGGCGACGGCGATGAAAGCGGTGGAAGAGTCGGTGAAGTCTTTTGACAGCGACGGCGATGGCGAAGAGAGAGACGTCATGCGATGGTAAAGGAAACGACCACTGGCGCCATGATGGTGACGACAGAACGGCGCGGCGATGAAGGCGATAGAAGAGACGGTGAACTCGGTCGATAACGACGGCGATGGCAACGTAAGCAGCGACTGGCGATGGAATGAGCAGCGTGGAGTCGCCGGACTACCTTGCGGAAGGTGGACGGAAGGGTGACTTTGTGCGGATGCAACAGGAGCAAAAAGGGAAGCTCTTCGCACAAAAACTCTGGAGAAATCGAAGGTTCGAAGAGAGAAAGACGGAGGGGTAGGGTCGATATGTATAGTGATTGGTGGGTGACCTTTTGTATTCCAAACGGTTTGAAGACCACTTGGTCCCAAGCGGTCTCAAGACCATTTTGGTCCCAAACGGTTTCAGGACCGTTTGGTCTCAAACGATTTCAAGACCGTTTGGTCCCAAACGGTTTGAGGACCGTTTGGTCCCAAACGGTTTGAGGACCGTTTGGTCCCAAACGGTTTCAGGACCGTTTGGTCCCAAACGGTTTGAGGACCGTTTGGTCCCAAGCGGTTTGAGGACCATTTCGTTCCAAACGGTTTGAAGACCGTTTGGTGTCCAAACGGTTTCAAGACCGTTTGGCTCCAAACGGTTTGGAGACCGTTTGGAGGGGCACAAAGGGTTTGTATATTTTTATGTTTGTTTTTGAGTATGTATATTATTTTTTTGTATTTTGGTTTATGAATTTTTATTTTGTTTGTTTTATGTATTGTTTTTGTAGTTTTGATTATGTAGATTTTTTTGTATTTTTAGATTAATGATGAAAGAACTTAAAGAAAGCAAAACAAATTCAAAAGAAAATAAAAGACTAGAAATTAGAAAAGGTGATACTCAAGTCTTGGGTTGCCTCCCAAGAAGCGCCTTGGTTTAACGTCACTGGCTCGACGAAACTGTAAGGTTGTTATGCTGTGGGCGTAGCATCTCTGATATCGAGGGTTTGTTGGTGTGTTTTGTCTTCCTGAGTGTAGTATCTTTTTAAACGGTGCCCGTTAACCGTTCGTTCTCCTCCGTTGTTGTCGATGATAATGGCGGCTCCAGTTGGGTAGATATGTTTTATGGTGAAGGGTCCGGACCATTTTGTTCGGAGCTTTCCGGGGAATAATCTGAGCTTGGAGTTGAATAAGAGCACTTTGTCGCCAACGGCGATATCTTTTCTCTTAAGATGTCCATCGTGCCACATTTTTGTTTGCTCTTTATAGATTCCGGCACTGTGATATGCTGTCATTCGGAGTTCTTCTAGCTCCTGTAGCTGGAGTTGTCTGTTCTCCCCTGCACTTTTAAGGTCGAAGTTTAGTTGCTTGATGGCCCACCAGGCTTTATGTTCCAGTTCTACTGGAAGATGACATGATTTGCCGTACACCAAACGAAACGGAGTTGTTCCAATTGGCGTTTTGTAAGCAGTACGGTATGCCCATAGGGCGTAAGGAAGTTTGGTAGACCAATCAGTGCGGTTTTTATTCACTATTTTTTCAAGAATCGCTTTTATCTGTCTATTGGATACTTCTACCTGGCCACTAGTTTGTGGGTGGTAAGGTGTGGCAACTTTGTGATGGACTCCGTATTTTCTCAGTAACGCTTCGAAACTTCGTTCCAGGAAATGGGTCCCGCCATCAGATATGACCGTTCTTGGAACTCCAAATCTTGGAAAGATAGTGTCTTTGAACAATTTGACAACAGGTTTGGAGTCATTGGATAAAGTGGGTACAGCTTCGACCCACTTTGAGACGTAATCCACTGCGACCAAAATGTAAGAGAAGCCATATGATGAAGGGAAAGGTCCCATGTAGTCTACCCCCCATACATCAAACAGTTCAATTTCCTGCCACATAGTAAGAGGCATTTCATCCCTTTTTGATATGTTGCCCGAAAATTGGCATTTATCACAGGCTTTGACAAAATCATGTGAGTCTTTTGATATGGTGGGCCAAAAGAAACCAGATTGTAGAACTTTTATGGCAGTTTTCTTGGCGCCCATGTGCCCCCCGTGGGTCCGGAGTGGCAGTGTTCCAAAACCAAGGTTATTTCTTCTTCTGGAAGGCACCGGCGAAAAAGTCCGTCAGCACAGAGGTAAAATAAGTAGGGTTCGTCCCAATGATAACGTTTTATATCATGAAGGAATTTCCTTTTATCCTGATATGAAGCAGACGGGTGGATGATCCCTGTGGCTAGATAATTGATGATATCAGCAAACCAAGGAAAACTATGAGTGGCCTTCATAAGCTGATCATCAGGAAGAGAGTCCCTGATAGGGATTTTATCTTTTTCTTCAACCTCGATTCTGCTGAGGTGATCGGCTACAACGTTCTCTACGCCACTTTTATCTTTGATTTCTAGGTCGAATTCTTGAAGCATTAATACCCAGCGGATGAGCCTGGGTTTGGCGTCCTGTTTCTGGATCAGATGTCGGATAGCAGAATGGTCAGTGTAGACGATGACTTTAGAGCCGATCAGGTAAGAGCGGAATTTTTCGAAGGCGTAGATGATAGCCAAAAACTCTTTTTCCGTGGTCGTGTAGTTTTTCTGTGCTTCGTCAAGCGTTTTTTATGCATAGTAGATGACATAGGGTTTCTTATCTATCCGTTGTCCTAAAACGGCTCCTATGGCATAATCACTTGCGTCGCACATGATTTCGAATGGTTGCGACCAGTCTGGAGCCCTTAGAATAGGTGCGGAAATTAATGCTTCTTTAAGGGTAGAGAAACTTCGCATACATTCTTGGTCGAAAACGAACTCGGCATCTTTTGTCAGGAGTTGGGTCATAGGTTTAGCTATTTTCGAGAAATCTTTGATGAACCTTCTGTAGAACCCTGCATGACCTAGGAAAGCTCGAACGCCCCTTATGTCCTTCGGAGGTGACAACTTTGAGATAACATCAATCTTTGCTTTGTCGACCTCAATTCCCCTATCACTTACTCTATGTCCGAGGACGATACCTTCTGTTACCATGAAATGACATTTTTCCCAATTCAGGATAAGGTTCGTTTCCTTACAACGTTGCAGGACTCGTTCAAGATTATTTAGACAGTTATCGAAAGAATATCCATAGACAGAGAAATCATCCATAAAGACTTCCATAACAGATTCGGTTAATCCGGCGAAGATGGCAGACATGCAGCGTTGGAAAGTAGCAGGAGCGTTACATAGCCCGAACGGCATTCTTCTGAAAGCATATGTCCCAAAGGGACAAGTGAAGGTGGTTTTTTCTTGGTCCTCTGGATGTATGGGTATTTGGTAGAACCCAGAGTAACCATCGAGATAACAGAAATACTTTTGGTGGGCCAAGCGCTCTAGGACTTCGTCAAGGAAGGGTAGAGGGTAGTGGTCTTTTCTTGTAGCTTTATTCAACTTCCTATAATCGATGCACATTCGCCACCCCGTTACAGTCCTAGTAGGTACGAGCTCATTTTTATCGTTGATCACTACAGTAGTGCCCCCTTTCTTTGGGACAACTTGAACTGGACTGACCCACTGAGAGTCAGAGATAGGATAGATCATGCCAGCTTTGAGTAGTTTGAGGACTTCCAAACGAACTACCTCTTTCAAATTTGGGTTCAGTTTTCTTTGATGTTCACGAGTGGGTTTAAATTCTTCAACCATAGGAAGCTTATGCATACACAGAGCCGGGTTTATGCCTGTGAGGTCGGTTATTTTATAACCAATGATCTTTTTGTGCCTCCTTAGTTTGTCCAGAAGTTTGACTTCTTGGTCTTCGGTAAGGGTGGAGCTGATAATAACTGGGCATAGCTCTTCCTTATCCAGGAAAACATATTTAAGCCCTGTAGGTAAAGTCTTCAATTCAGGGGTTTTTTATGGTTCTGCTGCTTCAATGGTAGTGATGGCTTTAAGCTCTTCAAAAGTAGCCTTTGGTGCTTCTTCTATCTTTTCTAGGTATTGGATGCATTGCTGGACTAGTTCATTTGCAGAGAATTCAACTTCTGGATTGATAAGAGCATTCTCAAGTTCGTCAATTGGCTCGGAGATTTCTAATTGCGACATTTTTTGAATTGCGTCTAAAAGAAAGACTTCTTCTTGGATGTTGGGACCTTTCATGCTATCAAGGACGCAGAATTGAATTGCTTCTTTCCCGAGCCTAAGAATGATGGTTCCAGCTTCGACATCGATTAGCGCTCTGGCTGTAGCTAGGAAAGGCCTACCGAAAATGATCGGATACCTTAAGTCTTCTTTAATATCCATGATGACAAAATCACATGGAACGTAGGCATCCTTCCCTATCCTTACCGGGATATCTTCGATGATTCCCAACGGTGCGGTTATGGTGGAGTCGGCTAGTTGAATAGTCATTGTTGTAGGCAGCAGGTCAGTGAAACCAAGGCGTTGGCACATTGAGTAGGGCATAATGGATATACTAGCCCCGAGGTCAGCCAATCCTTTCTTTGTGGATGCATTTCCAATGCAACATTGGATTCCGAAGGAACCTGGGTCCTTCTTCTTTTTGGGTAGTTTGTTCAAGATGATGTCAGAAGTGGTTTGAGCGAGCTTGACGGTTTCCTGCTCTTTGGTGATATACTTACGTGATAGAAAAGTTTTGAGATACCTTGCCCATGCTGGTACTGCGGATAGAGCGTCAAGGAGTGGGATGTCAATATAAAGTTTCTTCATTGCTTCCTTGAATTTCTGAAACCTGGCGTCCATTTTTGTTTCTTGCAGTCTGCCCGGATACGGAATCCTTGGTTTGAATTGCGGGACCTTGGATTCTGCAGGTACATGCTCTTTGTTTTTGTCCTCTGTGCCTTCGGGGGATTTCCCAATCTCTTGTTGCACATCATCATCATCTAGAGTGATTTTGATGGGTTCAGGAAGAATGCGTCCCGACCTTGTGGTGACGGCATTCAGTTGTTCGTGTTTATTTTGCCCGTATTTAGAGTTTGGTTCAGGCTGCCCATCAAAAGTGCATGTTGGGGGTTTCAATTGTGCAGCAATCTGGGCAAGCTGTGCTTCAACTGCCTTCTGTTGAGCTTGTTGGTTGGCCAGCATGGTTTGCTGAGACTGAAGCATTTGTTTTATCAAAGATAGCTCATCTTTCGGTTGTGCAGTGACGTTTTTCTGAGGGTTTTGTTGTTGAGACTGTTGAATATGCAATTGCGGGTGAAGCGGGGGATGAGTGTACTGATAGTAGGATGATTGATTTCTAGGGTAGTTAGCCCTAGGGAAATTGTTCCTTGGGTTCCCTTGATTTTGGTTAAAATTGTTTGGAAATCCAGGAGGCAGCCTACTGTCAAGTCCCCCTTGTGTCTGATGTTGCGGATTTGCAGTTCCAGAAGGATTCCCATACTGGAACCCAGGATGGTTCCTTGGTTGACTGGGATTATAATAAACTTGTCCGGGAATAGTATGGATGGAGTTGACTTGCTCCGAAATCTAATCTTCAGCCTGATTAGTGATGGCCTCATAGGATTGTGGTGGTGGATGCAGATCCATCATCACATTATAGAGCATTCCGCAGGAAAGAGTCGGATGATCCGAAGCATGACAAGCCTCACAGGATCCTGTGACGGCTTTGACTTGATGAACCAGCGGTGTTTTCTTCTTATCAATTTCCCCTAGGGTTGTTTCAAGGGTTTGCTGTTTATGAGCGATTGTCTTCAAAGCATCGGCTATTGACTTTAGTTCCATAGATTCTTCAGCTTTAAAGACTTTTAAGACGCCTTTTCTGGCTGACCGCCCCCAATTGGACTGGTTTTCGGCTCCTAAGGTAACAATCTTCCAGGCATCTTCATAGTTTTTCCTCATGAAATTTCCTCCAGATGAGGAATCTAGGAACTGTTTAATGTCATCGCTTACCCCCCGATAAAAAGTTTCAATCAATTGATTCTGTGAAATTCCATGATGAGGGCATTTGCGTAGAAGTTCCTTGAATCTTTCCCATGCCTCAGCGAGGGTTTCTCCAGGTAGCTGGGAGAAATGGTTGATCTGCCCTCTGATTTCGTAGGTAAGCGAGGGTGGAAAGAACTTCTCCAAGAATTTTTCCTCTAGAGGGGCCCAAGTGGTTATGATGGGTTCTCTGTCCAATGAGTTGTACCAACTCAAAGCCCTTCCAGATAAGGTGAAATGAAACAGGTGGAGCATTATTGCGTCGAAAGCAATGCCAGCTTGCGGGACCAGGCGGCATAATGCCTTAAACCGTTTCAAATGGTCCATGCAATCATCCCCTGAACCTCCAGAGAAGGAAATTCCTTGCATAATCTGGATCCACTGGGTCCGGATCTCAAAGTTTGGGATATTGATGATTAGAGGCCGGACCGGGTGGTTGTCTTCGTAATTCTCCAGGACAGCATAGTCCCTCGGTTGCTTGTTTCGTAATTCGAGCTGAGCAGCCTCGGTCTCTGCTCTTATGCGGGCTTTCTCTTCTGCTCATATCTCCGCTTGTATTTGGGCACGGGTGTCTGCAATGAGTTGTGCCCGTTGTGCGGTGATAGCAGCATTGACTCTCTCCATCACCAAAGCGGCTTGATGCTGTTCGTCAGCCATTTGACTAGCGCATTGGTGATTGAGACGCATTCTGCGGTGGAAACTTCTCTCTACCTCGGAGTCGAACTCCGGATCAGGGGAGAATCCTCGATTATGCGGTGATTGCATATACGGGTTCTACCTGAGTAAAGAAAAGAGAACACCTTTAGATAATAGAGACAATATGAAAGCTTCAAGAAGATGATGAGTTATGATTCAAAAAGAAAGTGTAAAATCCTAACCAACTAGAAAAATAAACTAAGTGAAATACTAACGTTCCGTTGTCCCCGGCAACGGCGCCATTTTTTGATGGAGCTAGGACTTACACAAAAAGATTTTTAGTCTTCCAATGGGAGTCCCAGAATTCTATCACCAAAAACCCTAGAGAGGATTGATGTCTTCCCTAGGTTTACCTAGAACTGGTGCTTAGATAACAACTCCAACCCCATGAGAGTATGGAAGCCTTATCATAGTACAGATTTAGGATCGAACCCAAAAGACAACGGTCTTGTTGCAAGCAACAAGATGGAAAACGTACAGCACTTCACTTAGTTATTTTACTAATTGGCACTTATATCAAAAGGTTGGATTTTGATTGGTTTTTAGACTAAAGCATGAAAAGTAAATAAAGTAAGTAAAACTAAGATTTAACAAATGATGATGAATCACTGGGGTTAAGTAGGTATTTACCACCGCTACACATGCATTGTATATGTACTAAGCAAACAAGACTTATAAGCTAGATGCATGGATGTTCCACAAGACCGATGCCTTATAAGACAAGAGCGATGCATTGCATCCAAGGATGTTCCACAAGACCGATGCCTCGTAAGACAAGAGCGATGCATTGCATCCTTCGATGTTCCACAAGACCGATGCCTTATAAGACAAGAGCAATGCATCGCATCCTTCAAGGGTTAAGTAGCTCTCATTCGGTACATTTCTACGTGTCAATGAAGATATGTAGTCTTCCAAAGAGAGAATCTTACTCAACCTCATGAAACGTGCATCTAAAACTAACAAGCGAGCGATAATTATCAAAACGAATAGTATCTTTGTAGGCCTAGTCTCCTATTCGGATAACCTAGCTACGAGAAGTGCGGGAATGTTGCAACGCCAGCCATTCTCGATCAAATGGTCACATGCTTTACATCATTCCCCTCGCAAAGCGTGTTCCTCGACTTACCAAGGTTACTTCCATACAGATGGAAGTGCAACGGATGATAGTGAGTTTACTCCACTCTTTGAGATACACTCCTAGACACCGAAACGGATGCGTGGTGGATACACACACCAGAAACCAACACTAAATCGGTATTCGAGTCTCGAGAGAGGTCGTAGACAAACCACAACAAAAGACAATAGATGCTTACAAGAACGTGGCCATCATTCAAGCATGTATGGAACGATTTAGTATTAAAACGAAAGGATAACATCTTTTTAGTACAAAGTACAAGACATGGGCAGCGGGGCTAGTCCCCGCGCCCCAGTGGATGGAACTACTCGCTCCTCATAGAGGGAGCAACAAAGGAGGAGGCAAGAAGAGATAGAAAGAACATCATCTCCACTGAGGAGAGAAGGTTGAACCCTTGGTGGAGAGAGCAACGATCTCCACCCTTCGTGGCTTGCTTGACGATGGATCTTCTCCTCTCACCTTCTTTGTTGATGAGAGAGAAGGTAGCTTTGTAATGGAATGTGAGTCTCAGACCGGCAGCCTCGGGCGGTGGATGGAGTTGTTCTGGTACTAGAGAGGCAGCCTCTGGACGTCTGGACTCCCCCCAGGGATGGCCCTTGAGGTCTTATTTATAGGCCTTGAGTGAGGTCAAACGGTCTGGAGACCGTTTGGGTTCAAACGGTCTTGAGACCGTTTGGCGTCAAACGGTCTTGAGATCGTTTGGCGTCAAACGGTCTTGAGACCGTTTGGCGTCAAACGGTTTTGAGATCGTTTGGCGTCAAACGGTCTTGGGACCGTTTGAACTCCATGTGGTCTTGGGACTGTTTGAACTCCATGCGGTCTTGGGACCGTTTGGCTTCATGCGGTCTCGGGACCGTTTGAACTCCATGCGGTCTTGGGACCGTTTGGCTTCATGCGGTCTCGGGACCGTTTGAACTCCATGCGGTCTTGGGACCGTTTGGCTTCATGCGGTCTCGGGACCATTTGAACTCCATGCGGTCTTGGGACCGTTTGGCTTCATGCGGTCTCGGGACCGTTTGAACTCCATGCGGTCTTGGGACCGTTTGGCTTCATGCGGTCTCGGGACCGTTTGAACTCCATGCGGTCTTGGGACCATTTGGCTTCATGCGGTCTCGGGACCGTTTGAACTCCATGCGGTCTTGGGACCGTTTGGCTTCATGCGGTCTCGGGGCCGTTTGAACTCCATGCGGTCTTGGGACCATTTGGCTTCACTCGGCCTTGAGGTTGGTTTATTCTTTTATGATTTTTTTGTGCTTTTTCTGCAAGTGTAAAAGGAAAAAGTTAGTTTGATGATGTATTTACAAAAGAGGGGTAAAATTAGGTTTATGTACCGTATAAACGTAAAAAGAGTATGGAAAACTAGAGAAAAAGACTAAGATAAACTACTAAAATAGGAGCTTATCAATGGCATACCTTGGACATGCTTGATTCGTGGTTAAGAGGTTGAGCATGTAGTTGGATATCCAAAAGTGAACCTAGGGTTCCTAGTCGAAGAGGGGAAGTGGTGTGCCTAATGCTCATGATGAGAATTGAGTCTCTATAGTTTCGAGCATGGTACTTTTCATGTATAGAGGAAAAGGAAACCCCTTAAGTTAAAGGTAGGTTTGATGAACCCCTCACAACTAAGTTGACCTAATGTTGAGGAAAGAGAACAAGTATGACCTAGCATAGGTGATCTGCTTGTGCCTTAGTAGCTGTTGGGCTAGGCATGTTCATGTGAATTTAAACCCTAAGGACAGTTGTGACCTTGTTGTCAAGAGTTGTAGTTTCCTCCCATCCTGGGAGAGGGACCCTTTGGTAGGGTGTATACCAGTTTTGTTGGCTTTAAAGTAACCTAAAGAGGTTTCATAAGATCTGAGGAGCTAAGTGAAGAGTACATGGTATGAGAATGAACCTACAGACCCATAGATAACCATCTCTACATGCATGTGAATGTGTTACCATGGAGGTAACCGGTATGGGGCCTGACCAAGGTAGGCAGGTCGCCATGATCCTTGAGAAAGGATGAAAGACAACCCAAGAATGCAGAGGGAGAGGTGATGAAGTCTTGGGTAAGGTCCTAAGTCGGACATGTACTATGATAGAATCCTAAGTCTATCCTAGGGTCAAGTGGGGATAAGACTGATGGAAGTAGGAGTTACCTAATTCCCTAGTTGCACATGACCATAGGGTCGGGAGGTAACAACTATCATTGTCTGAGGGCCATGGGTTAGGAGATTGATCACCTTCATAAACTCATGGGACCCAAAGGGCAGATGAGTAGGGCACTCTCTGATGCATGAGGGAAGAGGGGTGACCCCAAAAGTGTCGGCACCCTATAGACCTAGAGGAGATGACCAAGGATTGTGTAGTAACCCAAGTAGAGACCAGTTTTCCATGGAAGAAACTTTGATATCCTGATGTTTGTGATGTAGACACAGGTGTGGCACATTTCAAATCAGATTTAAAGGTGTACTGGCAAGGTGGGATGTACCATCTCTACTCTTGGAACAGGAAGAACTCTATATTTGGACTGCAGCCAAATGCTTATTTCCTCTTATTATGGGAGTGAGAGATAGGACAGTACGCATGCCATACACCAAGGATAAAGATGGTGTGCGTTGAGACGTTGCTACAGAAAGGATAACATACCTTAGTGGAGTGAATGATACATGGACAGGTACAACTGATAAAAGTATTAAGATAATCACCTTGTAAGGATGTTCCTAGTAGAAGCTTTATGGAATTTGCAAGTTATACAAGGTTGAGTTTGATCACCAGGTGGATGAGCTCAGAGTTTCTTGATGAAGATAACTTAGAGGTGTATGTTACCTAACACCTAAGGATAAGAAGTGATAATGAATGCTCTGGTTGAGATATAGCTACCTAGTTTAGCTAGAAGCTAGAAGAAGTTGAAGTTGTTAGGTTAACCTTAAGTTGAGAAGAAGAGATAAGTTTGGCTAACACTCATATATAACGAGATATGTTGAACAATATTAGTGGTTGTTTGGATAGCCATAAGAATGGTTGTAGAACTCTAGATATACTTCTTTGGATAAGAAGGTAATAAAACCCTGAGGAGAGTGGTTTAGGGCTTCCGAGGTATCGACCTTGAGGAATCATGACATATAGAAATTCATTATCACCATACACCATGAAACTACAAAGATAGTAAGTGATGGTAGAGCTTTGGATGCCTGATACATGTTGCATGTGGCCATGCAAGCCAGGAGGTGAAGGACGAACACCAGTAACCCAGTGCATGGATATAAAGTATAGAGAGTCCCCGAGAGAGAATGGGAGTTCATTACTATGGATGTTGTGATAAGTCTCCCCTAGAACAAGGAGGGTCGAGGTGCAATATGGGTTATGGTAGATTGCCTTACCTAGATGACATGAGAGAGGAAGAGTACTGTCACGGGACAGATTCGATTGAACTACTTAAGAGGGAAAGATGATTCAGCTACACCATGATGCGAGTTCACAAGTTCTTGAGTATAACCTAAAAGTTCACTTCCATGAGGAAGAAGTGGATGCATGATGAACTCGATGCAGTACAGTTTATCACCCCCATACTAATGGACAGTATGATCCAGACTAGAGGGTTTGATGAGAGCATGTGTGCTCGTTCAGGGTGATACATAGAGACAATTCTTAAGATGTGATGTTAACCACCATAGCCTTTATTGGGATGAAAGATGTTCTAGAAGGAGGTTGTGTCGGTCACCACTTCATTATGATGATGCGGGTGAAGGAGGCCTCACGAACGTCAGAAAAGAACCACAGTGTGTGCAAATGAAGTAGCTTTGATCGTGCAATGGCTGAGAGAGAGCCCAGTGATGACATGAGTCACGAGCTGATGCAAAGCAGACTGACATGCAGTTCACTGTGGGAGAATATGTGATGTGAAAATCCGACCCCTCAAAGCTACAGCCGAGAAAGTTGAGTCCCCGATATATGGGTCCATTTGAGATAGATTGGTGGAGATGGTTGTGTTTAGCCTTGCCCCTCAGGATAACATGATGTGTAATGTGTTCCATGAGCCTGATCTAGAGCACTATGTGAGGTATCCAAGCCATGTGTTGAGCCCTGAACCTATTTAGCTTTTGAGAGGCTGAAATGTCCTGAGTCACCTATGAGGGTATGATATACCAAGGTAAGAAAGAACTCAGATGGAAGAATATGAGATGATGGAGGTTCTTGGGATGCACCATGGAAAGTGTGATGCCACATGGGAGCCCTGATGGACGTATGAAAGGCTTATCCTGAACTGTTTGTTTGCTTGGTAGAATTTTGAGGGCAAAATTCTTATAAGAGGGGAAGGATGTTACAACCCCAATTTTTGGGTTCCTTTGGTGAGGAATGTAGTTTCTCACATTTAAGATATTGGAACAAATAATTATATAGTTTGTTTTGAATAAATGGATTTCGTTTACAATAGCTTTGATGATTTTGTTTTGGGCTTTATTGGCTATTGGGCCCAATAACAAGGAAATCCAATTAATAAATGAACAATTCAGTTTTTGAGAAAAGAAAGGTGTGGAAACCTCCAGAAGACAAAAGAACTTAATCCAAAGGTGGATTTCGTGCCACATGGGTTCCTTGGGTTCCAAGGAGTCCAAAGTTGCATAAAGAGTGTAATAAGAAAAGAAAAGATCAATTAGGTATTTCTTTATTAAGAAAGAAATTGAAAATATTGATGAAATATGGAAAATAAGTGACAAGGGGTATAATTGAGTAATCCTTGGTGGAATTTCATATCCCAAGGATTCCTAATGTTGAAAGAAATACCAATAAGGAAAATAAAAGAGAAATAAAGATAAAACCTCAAAAATATCTATTTTAATGAGAAATAAACAAGATAATGTGAAATAATGCATATTGATGCATTTAAGGATAATGAGTATTCCTTAAAAAGGAATTTCGAAATATTTGAGTTTCTTGGGATCCAAGGAGTCCCAATGAAGAAAGAGGAAAGAGAAAATACCATATTTGCAAAATAAAAGGATAATGTGATACATTATTAAGGAATTTTGTGATATTGATAAAAAGGGAAGTATTTTCTATTAAATAAAAATAGAATTTCGTGACCAATGATTAAGAGGCAAGCATAAAGAGAGTAAAAGAAATAATTCTCGTATTTCAAAGTGTCCATGAGATAAGGAATATCAAGGAAGTAAATAGGAGAGAGAAGAACTACTTCTCCATGAAGGAATAGGATTCCTTATGGGAGAGAACCTGATTTCTCTTGGAGGAATGTCCTAGGGCATTGCTACTCACCCATATATAAGGGAATAGCCCAGGGTCGACCCCAAGGGGATATCCCGCACGTTTCTCTCTACCCCCCCATCTTCTTCTTGTTCTTCTTTGAGCAAACCCTGACCAAGAAGGTAGGGAGAACCCTGGTGTAAACGGAGGATCAAGGAGGGTCCTGGATGGTGGCTTGATGCTCCCACGAGTGATCTAAGGAAGCTCTGCCCTTGTCTTCCTGCTCTAAACCCACACAATACCTGCAAAGGGGCTGCAACCTAGTTGCAGATCGCAGCATTGGTCCTCCATATATCGGACGTCTTGGCCGTGGGTCGAGGTGTGGCTAGACGCGTGGAGATACGGTGGAGGCAGGGAAAGGGTTCCTAAGGAGGTTAGTGCCTTGGAAAGGTGGAAAGAGATCATGCAATCAACTGCAGCACGGCTGCATCGTGGTAGTGCGTTGTGGATGATCTGGGCTTGCACACGGATGCCATGGCCACGTCTTCCAGGTGCTCTGCTTGCGCCAGGGTACGGCGGGGGCAGCAGCACCCTCTCTGATGGCCGTCGAGGTCAACAGAGGCAGGGAAGAGCTGCGCCAAGCCTGCAGAACGACGGCTAGGGCGGCTGCTTTTGATCTGCTCAAGGTTGAAGAAAGGGAAAGCGGCGTTGGATGCTTTTGCCCTCCGCAGGCTAAGGAGCTACCCAACTTATCCAAGGGCATTTCATACTATTTGTTATGTTTCAAAGTAGCAAGTTGTGTTGCATGGGACAAGGTGACGTGGCGCCCTCCCATTGGCCCAAAGTAAGTGAGTTTCGATAAATTCATAGTAAATAATTGGTAGGTTGAATAAGGACATGTTATACATGAAAGTTGATCAGAAAAACGTGAAGAATCCATTAAAAATATAATTGGAGCTTGATTCCTCTTTCAATTCGAAAAGTAATGGAAGATGTCAACTTTAATATATTAATGTTTAAAGAACCCTATTTTGATATGAATAATATATTTATACGGGTTTAATGGATGATTAGAGTTGGTATTAAACTGTTGATGATAAAAGGAACATTAGGAACAGAAAAGATGAATTTTGCACGTAATTAGTTTAATTGAGAATTCATGTGCATAAGTATGCTTAATGGGCCTTGAAACCCTAATGTTGGTAATTAGGACTACTAATGGCTTTAATTATTTGATTTCATGAATATAACTAAGTTTTCATGGTTATAAGCTATTTCAAGCATTAAAGTTCCTAATTTGTGGATAAATAACCTTAATATAGAAATTAGGGTTTTTGAATTAATCAAGGTAGAATTAATGATAAATAACGTTCATATGAGTATTAGAGCATAATGAACTACAAATCGATGATAAACAAGCATAATGACCTTGTCATGGGTTAAAGAGAATAAAAATGGTAGCTTTATTGAAAAGAGGCTTAATGGACTTATATAATGGTTGTTTATGCCTTAAATCCAAAACCGAGGATTAGATGTGGAAATAATTAGGGTTTGTGATCAATTGCGTTAAATTAGGGATTAAAATAGTAAAAGATGAAGGGAAGCCCTAATTGCAATAGAAACCCTAAAAGTGAATTAGAAACCCAAGGAAGCGAGCTAGGTTTAATGGATCTTGATGACATGAATAATAAAAAGGGAATTATGTGATTATTTTAGGATCTTGTTGAAAATGCTTGCTTGCTTGGATTCTTATTTGCATGGATATTTCTGTTCAAATCGTCAGATCAGGTATGTGGTTAATTATGAATAACCGCCTTAGTTTCCGGAGGATTTTCCGGATGGTTAATCGCATTGAATGCAAATTATCAGTTTGGATGTTCATACTTGCAAACTATAAAGTCACTATGATTATCACATTAATAATATAAGTATGGACTCTCGCACCTACATGCCACCCTGATGGATGATGCCAAAGATCAGGCCCAGATGCATAGACCAATGGACACCTTGAGTGGTGACCTCAGGCACCAAGCTCGGGAATGAGAAGGTGACCTATGATATTGCATGACTAGTGGGCACCATGAGTGGTGACCCCCAGGCACCAACCTCGGGATTGAGAAGGTGGCCTTAAGTCATTGGCAAAGGAAACCCTAAGGTGGGTATGCCAGGGTTAGGGCAAAAGCGGTGGAGAATGTCATACTGAAAAATGTAAATTGGCTTGTTAATTAAATTGATTGTGATAATTAGATTGTTATCCTTATGTGCAAACTTTTGGTTGTCCCCACATACCAATATATTTTGATATATTGACCGACGTTTTGTTTGTCAGCATTTTAGGAACAATAATTGAAAGAACAAACAGTAAAGTGACACATTGTGAAAGTAAAACATAAAGTGCAAGGAGGATTAGTTAGAGTAGATTCAAGCTTGGATAGATAGATTTCTAAAGTTTTAAAAGGTATGCAAAGTTTTTATTTTGTACCATTTTTCAGTTTAGTTAGTAAAATCTATTAATTGTTATTGATTATTTGTCGAACCTTTGATCCTATTAATTGAATAACGGCTCTGACATTCGGGTCTCCCTTACTTGGGGGTTATCGGGAGGCAGGTTCGTTACATTTTTTGTGTGTGTTAGTATTATAGAAAGACCAATATCCCATTGACACGCCATACACTAAATTGAGGTTCCACTCCACTGAATCCCTAAGTAAAACTTAAGTAAAAGATGTAAAACAAAGTGTATGAAGCACTAAGCAACATATCAACATTCAAAATATTCAAGAACAAACCATGTTATTCATATGATATAACAAAATACAATTTAACAAGAGGTAGGCTCCCATTGGTTGCCATGCTCAACTTGAATTGGGGTATTGTATGCATCTTCATTAGTGAAAAAAAATGTTGTGTTTATAAATAACATTGGGATGCATTTTTTCAATTATCCAATTGTACACTTACCTAGACTAAAGTATGTAAATAAGCCTTAAAAGTGTGTAAAGATGCCTTACTTATGCAACAAAATAATATAATGGGAGGCACATCATAATCATAGCATGAGAATGTTAGAAAGGATAAAAAGATCTATACTTTTTGAAATATCTAACAACACATGCAAAGAATATCCCCTCATTTACATAAACAAAAAGTCACTAACACACTTTTTATTGCCAATTAATCTATATAATCTATACATTCTACATATAACCTTTAGTCTGAAACACAAAAACATGTATCTTCTCTTCGTAAGTGTGATTCAACCTAACGGAACAAATGCTTTTATATGAAAGTAGAAAGAAATGTTTGTTACCACTTAATACATTGGATAATGAAAATTGGATCCCCAATAATTATATAAAATATATACTCAGAGAGAGATAAGGAAGACAATGTTACTCTTTTAATATTAAAAGATATCTACTAATTGAATAAATAAAATTTGACCATGTCGTATATATGTTTGCTTCTTGGTGTGCACACATGCCCTTCGGGATACTGTTAGCAAGCTTGATAGAGGGATTTGTTTATTAGTTTCTCTATCATTGGTATCCCCCATGCCATGTTAATTATCTCATCCCTTGTTGTTGTAGCTTGAGCTCTCTTCACGGTTATGATTTCTCTTGAGATTTTAGGCCATTCTCATAAACATTAATTTTTTGTTTCGAATCGGCTATGCTCCGGACCTATGTCTCTAGTATATTACCATTTTTCCGCTATAGTTGGGCTATAGATGCATCATTTTCTCCTTCAAATGATGTTAGACTAGAGAATTCCCTCGTAGATGGTAGTGTCAAATAACAATGTTCCATAGATGTGACTATATTTTGTCAAAGCCAAATAAATATTGTATCTAGATGTTATTGGAAATATTTTTGGTTATAAATTTGTCCGTAACGATTAACAAATATTTACCATATAATGGAAATAATTTCCTATAAAATCTTGTATCTAAAGTATATTGAATTTGACCTTGAGATGTGTCTTTCATGGAATAGCAAAAACAAGCTACGTGATGACACAAAAACTCAGAAAAATATCACACCACTATTGAATAGCGAATTAGATCGTGAAGTCAAAACGCTTGGTATATTTTGGAAGCAAATGCGATTAATAATGGAGACAAAAGTGGCCGCTAGCACGCAAAGCAAGGAACTATTTTCTTGAAAGAAGATATTCAGCGTGCCAAGATCTCGATATGCCTGCGTATCGACCACATCAGAATCTATAATTTCACTTTCAGTGAGTAAATTGCGTATAGATGGATTTCAATTTTGTACGCCACAAAAAGCATCTCAAATGTAGCTAATGATTGACTTTCGTGTAGAAGTTGTTTGGAACACGTAAGACACCGAGATTCACCTAAACCTAAGAAAATTCAACGATTTAGCCGCCAATGATTGTGTAGAAAATCGAGCACCCAAAGGATTGGCAATGGCATATGGACGGACTACCGTGATACACTGCTCAGAGCAGACTGTTGCTCTGATGATGGTACGAGGCGTCGTCTAACGGGCAACCGATGGGTTTCTCCGAAAAACAGCCATGTGGAATTCGTTGGGTTGTTCGGGTAGCCTTCAGGAACAGTGATCTAATTATTATCAATGTAAATCCCGCCGGTGTTATCACAATCTTCCATTAAAGAGTGAGCTTTATTTTTGTTGTTAACGGTTTTCATGGCTTCTACGACATTGCTACACGTGTGAAGATAGCTCCACAACGATTTTGTTCTAGAGACTAGGTCACTAGAGGTATTGTTGTTACACATTCATTCATGCAATGGCATGCACAAACACAACATTTCATTTTTTTCTAAAATAAACGCTACTGGTGCCGTATGTGTGATTTTTTTTTAGCTGGAAAGGTTCGTATGGTTCATTAAACGTGTCACAGAGCATAATTAGTAGCTCAACTGATAAATTCGTCGGTAGTCATACTGCAGATTATGGGTCTTTGCATGGTCTTTATAGCGGGTATACTTCCTGGAAAATAACGATTTCATGAAAATGAGTTGTTTTCATTATTTTCTTTTCTAATAAATTAATGTACATTCATTAGTAACTCGACTGTTAGATATATGAATCGGAATCTCTATGATTATTTCCACATGCAGTCATTCATATTTGGATGTAACTATTGTAAAAAGAAGTGGATGTAACTCCTGTTGAATCTTATCGGGACCTTTCTTTTTAAGTCTGTTCGCAAACTAGATTGGATCGCGAACAATCGTAGCCTGTGATATGTTAAACTAGGATAACAACTAAACCGGCACGCTATGATTAAAACAATGTACTTCGTAGTATTTTCGGTGAAATATTTTTCGATACCACATACTTTGTCTTGAACTCATCAAACAAAATGGCATGCTATAGGTGAGATGTCTAAAAAATAATTTTTATTGGACCTTTATTGGCCCTGTGGCATTTTCCAGTTGATTTTATAACATCAACCAGATTTGCGCTTTGGATAGAACGTTTGTTAATCCTTTGAGGGGCAGATCGAAACAGACTATTGTGGGAAATATATTTCTGGATGTGCTACGAAGAGTATTATTTGGATCAAAGTATCTCAATTTTATTGTTCTTTTCTGGACTAAAACACAGCTGTCACCTTATTATGTTATCGTTTTGTTCCAAATGCTACCATATCTCGGTAGCCAATTGCCGAAAAACCGTTGAGGTTTTTTCAATTTAGCACAAACGGACCATTTCCATTCTAAACATATCCTAAGGGTGGAATATGATATAATGGTCTTATATCCTTTCTCAATTTCACATCTAATGTAATTTTTTTGCTACTTGAAGTTATTCTCTGATTCAAAATCCATGAAAAAAAAACTGTACTGGGAACGGAAAAAGTGGTTGACAAATGGAAGAGGTATTATTCGCTTTTCTATCATCTTGCACAAAGTCTCAACACCTTTTACATTGGGACGGAATTGCATAAAAAATGAGTGCACTAAGATCGAACTCCCAAACAGGAAGTCACCCATTTCATTTGCGGGCGAAAACTACCAGTTGCATACTTTACTCACTTAAAACAAGCGAGTGCTTCCAAGAGAACCCACCGACGGTCTATACCAAGTCACGTTTGTTGTCATCGATCGTACATAGATACCACATATTTTAGATCACCACTAATTTATTTACGAAGGAAATCACATAGGTGCAGGTGATGCGGAAGAAAGATTAATTCCAGCCGCAAATGATTATGCACCTAGTACAAGAAAGTGAAACTACAATATTACTTGTGGTGTGTGGATGTGCTGATGATGGCTTCCCTTCAAAAATAGCCAAGAGTTTCTTTATAGGAAATTGCTGGTCAATTTTATTCAACCCCTGCCCCAGTAGGAAAAGAAAAAAGTTTTGTAGAATGTGGCGCTGTTCAACTCTATACAATAAGGATCAGCTCTCAATACCAACCCAAGAGGCACCCTAGCTCGTGAAGTGTATATTCTATATCTGGCGTTGTTTTCTAAACATATCGAAAATCAATATGTTGAGTATACTCTAGTTCCCGACTTACTGTATCTTTCGATGTAAGCCAGACCAATCCACGCCACTCTATAACATGTGCCCCCCCCCCCACTCACACACAAAAGGTCGGAGGAGGCATCTTTGCAAGCAGGGAGAACCCATAACTAGAGATTGGCATGTGGCATATTCAGCAAGTCACACAAAAGCCTATTGGTCTCTCTGAATGCCACTATAGACCGCTAGTTGTGTCTCCACAAAACAAAATGAGACACAAAAATCCTTTTACTTATCTACAAGGGAACGTTGCACACCTTGAAACTATTCTGACTAGCCTTGTATGCTATATCTCTATCAATAAACCTCTCATCCATATCCATGTAACAAATTCCAAGCCACGACCTAAACAAACTTATTCCTTAACCAATCATGGGATTCCTTTGATTAACTTATCCTTGTGGTTTGGAATGATACTACCCATGCATGGCCCTCCCTCATGACCTCTCACTAACAATCCTCCAAGATGCCACCTGAATGTTAAGGTTAAGGAAATTGATAGAGGCTTAACACATCTAATCTCAGAACACCTACTCTACCACCCTATACTCTTTTTACAAAGCTTATATCTTTCCATGATCAAAAGATGTCTCTCAGTTCACTGACCTCGTATGATGAGATATTTTCAACAATAGTCCTAAATAATTTTCTAAACATGAGCTAGATGATCATATTCTTTTTTCTTAATATACTTGTGCATCTATCTACCTGAAAACATCAAATCACAACAAGGGGGGGATCTCCAATACCAGTCCTACCCAATAAAACTAGCACGTTGAAGCCCAACACACTCTAAGCATATGTTCCATAGTTCAAAAGTCATGGTGGATACCTAAGTATCCATGATCACCTCCATCTCTACCCTGGACAATCTCTCTCCCCTCTCGAAAAGAGGTCATGTTGTTGATGTTTAAGGATATATTTTTGAGCTTCCATGCAAATATGCTCATTTGCATATGCAATACACGATTGTGGATCCACGGTAAACTCCAATATAGGTCATGACCATGTCCCAAACTATCCAACTAATTACATCTACTACAAATCTGAGAGAGAAGTATTTGTCCTATTTGGGAATCCATATCGATTCGTCATTAAACAATAGATGAATGATTGTTCTTTGTTCTTAGGAATCAATATCCCTAGTTTTTGTTAACCCATCGAGCTCATGTTCCAAGTCTAACATAAAAAATCTTGACTTCGTAAGCCCCAATTACATAAATTAGGTATACATGGGCTTAACACTTATAAACCCCAAATAGGAAATTATTGCACCCATTTCCTTAATAAGATGATAGTAAAGATTATACATGGGCTTATTGCACCCCAATCATCATGTTTTTCATGTTCTACCCCCAAAGCTCACCTTTTCATTCATCTTTTATATGTTTTAAGGGTTTGGTTCTGTAGAGAATTGAAAATTAATCCAACAAAACAAATGTTGTTGAATTCTTATAAGTATATCAAAAGTTATGGCCATTTGCATGATTGGTCGTGTTGGGCGACAACACGACACATTTCCACTGGTATGTGGGCCTATCAAAAAGCACCACCTGAAGGCCCAAACCAATCATAGTAATGTGTAATTATTAAAAGTATCATAACTCTTTTATTTTAACTTTGATTTGATTCAGTCATTTTGCGTTAGAATCATAGTCGAATTCTCTACATATCTACAAAAAAGTTTGAAAGAATTACAAAATTATAATTTATTTATTATTAAATTTTTTGAATGTTTTATAGATCTTTCTTAAACATGTGTGGATTATTATTATATCAAATAAAGTTTGAACCTCAAAGTATGCACAATACATCATTTTAACTTAGCAAAGAACACTTTTAACTAAAGTAAAACTGCAGTCAACCTTGTAATAACTTAAAGTGTTAACAATAATCAACAACAAAATTATTTAAAACCTAATTACCAATAAAGAAAGGTATGTATTGTAACAATCTCCCTTTCCTATAAAAGTATCAAATGTTATAGAAGAGGAAGGGATACTTGTTGTAAATCTCTACTCTTCATTATTCTTCCAAAGAACCTTTGCTAGAGATATATCCCTCTTTTATGCTCTCAAACTCTATGATCTTGAATTTATATAGGGTCTTCAACATATGAGATATACTATCTCTACATATATCATATTCTCTATACCTAGATGACACTTATTCAACATGGATACATGAAACACATCATGCAAATTGGCTAGCTCATGAGGCAATTCAAGTTTGTATGCTATCGGTTCGATCCTTTGATTGATTAGATAGGGACCCATGTATCTAGGAGTTAGTTTGTCCCACTTTCAAAACCTTATTACACCTTAATGTGATGAAACTTTCAAGTAAAGATCATCTCCAACCTAAGTACATCTGTCTACATAGATTTTCTACATGTCCTGTGTAATATTCGATTGTTGTTTGATCATATATATATCTTTATGTTGTTTCTTCCACCAACTACAGACTTAGAATATTCCTTTCACCAACTTCATACCAACAAATAGGAGATCTACAATTTCTTCCATACATATCTTCATAAGGGGTCATGCCTAAACAAGTATGATAACTATTGTTATAGGAAAACTCCATAAGACTAATGTGATTATCCCAAATGCCATTGAACTATAATACACATGCTCTCAGCATGTCCTTTACGGTTTAAGTTGTGCTAAAGTTCAACCTTGTTCACAAGGAATGATGTAATGTATTCTAAAATCTAGATGTAAAGTTGGGATTCCTTGTAGATATAATAGTGATTTGCATTCCATGTAATCTAACCATCTAATGTATGTAGACCTTAGCTAGTTTGGGAGCATCCCAAGTTGTCTTAACTAGAAGAAAATGAGAAGATTCAGTTATTCTATCCATATAGGGTCAAAACCATGTGTTGTTCTAGGTAGCCCTACCACAAAGTACATAGTAATATGTTCCCACTTCCGCATAGGAATATGAAGTGGTTACAAGGTACTCGATGGCTTTTGATGTTTAGACTTGACTTATTTGCACAAATGACACTTGGTTACATACTCTGTCACATCTCTCTTCATACTTGGGCACCAATGTAATTCCTTTAGGGGTTTTTAACATCTTCAAACTACCTAGATTCACTTCATGTGTAGAAGAGTGAGCTTTCTCAAGAATCTTCTTTTATAACTCAAAGTCATTTGGCACACACAATCTATCATATTGATACGACAACCCATCATCTGAATATCTAAACTTTGTGCTCTTATCTTCTGTCTGATCATACATGATCTGCTTCAATTTATGGTCACTTTGTTGAAGATTTCTAAATTGATCATGGAGTGTAGGTTTAACCTACATATCCAACCCACCTTGTTCTGACACATTCAAATCTAAATGCATCTCTGTCATTTTGATCAATAACTCTATCCTTACACATGTCATAGAAAACATTTATGTATTTGATTTAGACTTCCTATTCGGATCATCTTCCACAACATTGGCCTTCCTGAGTTGGTAACTAGTGGTAACATCATAGTTCTTAATAATCTCTAACCATCTATGATGTATGAATTTGATATAATTTCATGTAAATATATACTTCAAACTCTTATTGTCAGTAAAGAGACGATGTGTTACCATATAGGTAACGACACCATGTCTTTAAGGTATATACTACTTGTTCTTGCTCAAGATCATGTGTTATATAATTGTCTTAATTCTTCTTGAGTTTTCTAGAAGCATAGGGCACCATCATTCCTCCTCCATAAGACTACATTATAAACCTCTCCTAGATGCATCAAAAAACACCACATATCCATTATCCTCCTTGGGTAAAATCAAAATTGTTGATTACTTAACTTCACCTTTAGTGTTTGAAAACTTTTCTCTCATGTTTCAGAACAAACAAAAGGCATATCCTTCCTTGGTAAATGTGTAAGAGGTGATTCTAATGCACTAAAGTTCCAATAAATCTCTAGTTATATTATGCTGACTCTAGAAAACTTGTAATCTCAATAGGGATTGTGTGTTGTTCCCACTAAAGTACAAACTTCACCTTGTTCGGGTCTATACTAACTCATTTTTTTGTTGCTACATGTCCAAGAAAGGAAACTTCAGCCACCTAAAACTCGTATAAACTGAGTTTAGCATATAGTTGATGTTGTCTCAACAACTACAGCGCTATCCTCAGATGTCGCTCATGTTGTTCTTCATCTCTAAAGTATATAAGGATAGTGTCTATAAGCACTACTATAACCGATCTAAGTGTGGTTTGAAAACTCAATTCATCATGTCCAAAAAAAAATTGGGCATTTGTTAGTTCAAATGATAGGACTAGAAACTCATAATGTCCATATCTTGTTCGAAAGACTGACTTTGGTACATATGATGCCTTTATCCTCAACTAATGATAACTTGACATGAAATCTGTCTTTCAGAAGATTGTTACTCCATGCAACTGATCAAAAAGATCATCAATCCTAGCCAAAGAATTCTCCAATAGTCTTTGCACAACCACATAGTTCCATTCTTCTTTTTCAGAAAAAACCTTGGAGCTCCTCAATATGATGTACTATGTTGAATGAAAACCTTATATAGTAACTCTTGTAACTGACTTTTTAATTCATTTAACTCTATAGGTTCAATTATATAAGTTGGTAATGCTATTGGGTAACTACCTGATAGAATTTGTATTTCAAAGTCAACATCTCTCTCAAGTGACAAATCTAGTAACTCGTCAGGAAATTCATATGGAAACTCGCACCTCTATGGGAACATCATCTATATTAACTATTCATTTATCTTCCTTTACATTTACCACATGTGCTAAAATCGCCTCACATCCATTTCTCATCATCTTATCAGCTATAGTAGTTATACTATGCATGTGGGTAGAACAGTCCTATCTCCAGTGATACATAGGAAAATCCATCTTGTTGAAAGATAGACTCTTTATTCCAACAATTTGAATAGACTCAATACATATCAAGTCAATCCATACCCAAAACTATTTGAAAAAATTAATATCTAAGTGTATGAGATTAACTGCTATAGCATGCCCACTAAAACTCAAGAGACATTTCGAACATTTCTCTTAGAACTATTGGCTCACCTAATGGTATTCTTAGTAGTGATTCAAAAGATAAATCATGAGTTAAAATATTTAATCTCCTAACTAATAGTCTTTGTATAAAATAATATATCACATTGTGATCTATCAAGACTGTACTAAAATGTTGGTAAAGAGAAGCATCTCACCTATAACAATTTTGAGGGAGACTACTCATTGTAGTTGAGTCATAGAGAAGAAATTCCATGTAGATCTCTCATTGCCACAATGTCCTTATTATCAACTATTCCTACTAGGTGCTCCCCTTATAGAGCTTGAAGCCACTGAAGAACTTGCTCCTCTAATTGGAGCTTGCCTCTGTAAATTTTGAAGTTGAGAGTTTGAATTATATGCTAGTGTGATTTGAAGCTTTGGACAGTCGCTTTTGAAGTGTCCCATCTGGCATCTTTCCATAGTCGTGGCATCCTTTAAAGTTAGTTCCCCAATAGTGACTAGAGTGTGCCCTTCCAAAAGTGTCTCAAATAGTCATATCCTATCTCTGTGGGCATGTCATTAATGTTGATCGTGGGGACCTTGATGAAGGTCCCCACCTAGTTGGTGCTTTCCATCTTCTAGGGATAATTATATCAGGATATAAAACCATAGTTTTGAAGCAATATATTAGAAGGAGTTGATGATATTTGACATTTACACCTTTTGTATATGTTTAATTTTACTAGTTAGGATAATCCTGATAAGGTGTGGAGAGTAGTTGGTAATTCAATATGTGTTTAGAACAATTTTAAGGATGAATCTGTTTATAGGTGGAGTGTTGTAACACATCAAATCTTGACATCCAAAACCCCCACTAACACGACTTAGGTACCCATGGGGTTAACGCTTAATAAACCCCTAAAATAGGATATAATTACACCCAAATCATTACAGAGATGATAATAAAGGTTAATTTATCTAGAGCTCGGGTGGGCTAATATTGGTGTAATGAACCCTATCCTCATGGTATCAACATTTGATACACATAAATCACTAAATAAGTAAATAAAGTATAAAATATATCCTTAACAAAGATAAGTATTTGTGAGGGGGTAGTGTGTTTGTGATATTAGGATTCATGGAAAGAAAGCGTATTATATACCTATATATAATTAAAAAATATAACAATGGATTTAGTTAATAATAATATAATTAGTTCTAATTAGCTAATTAATCATTGAATAGAAACTCGACTACAGAAGCTAAATCTAATGACGACTTTCTTAGACTGAGGGGAAAGTACGAAATGAAGGTGATCTATGATCGACATTAGTTACATGGCACAACCCTCCATCACACCTTGAGGAAAATATGTACCTTTATTTATCTCCCTTATATACATCCAAGTGAGAAGGAGATGAGATCAAAGTCAAGGTAGGCGACATTGTTTGCTCAACAAAAATTGAAACAAAAACAATGCAAGTGCATCCTGAACCAGACCCAATAGAAGAGATGCTCCCATGTTTGGATCCCAAACCTATATTTGAAAATAAAGAAAAACTGAACAAGAGACATTGCATAACCAGCCTTTGTAAACAAAGAATCAGACATGGGAATTTTAGCATCATGTCAATCTAGTAAATGTATAAGACCCATCAAATGACAAGCCCTAGATAAACCTCAACAATCATAAACATGATCAGAGGAGCCAATACCTAACTTCCTAGAGGACAATGATGAAGAAGAATAGGTAGCTAGACTCACAAGGACAGTGGTATTCAACTTTTAGAACATTGATATGTGAGTTTTCTATATCCTGAGTGAATAAGCCATGGATCTTGCAATGGAAAAAAATTAAGTCCCTAAACAACTATGATATTGTCATATTTGAATGTGACATCAAACATGTTATGACGGATGGTCTCAAAGAAATCCTGACCATAAGGGGACACATGGCTATAAGTGTAATGAGGGCATGTAAATATCTACTCAAGGACAACCCTCCTGATGTTTACATGGATGTTTATGAGCTTGAAGGGATTTAATAGACAAAAATGATTCCAGAGAAGAGGTATAATAGAGAGGTTGCAAAAGTTCCATAGAAAAGTTCATTTTCTTACCCTGCTGACATGATGGACACTTGACTCTACTATTAGACAAAATCAAAGCCAAGAAGATGAGATTATACAACATCTCTAACCTATTCTTCCGACCCTTTAAAAATAAAAAAACTACCAACTGAATGGGGTGATCAAAGAAAATGTTGAAATATAGTCTAAGTCATTAGTCGAGATGATTAAGTGGTATGGGAAGGACAATGTGTCAGAATATGAAGACAGTGTTTATTTAAAATTGAAGTTTTTCCATAAACTCCCTCAGTACATCAATGAATCAAGCAATTACAACTTCCACATGATGTTTTGGTTGCATACTCTAACTGGTCTAGAATGAAGGTTGAAGATTATAAAGATGACCACTATCATAATATCAAAGGTTCTAATGTTTTTTAGTTGATGCCCATGCATTGAGAAAACAAGGATACATACTATCAACAACCCTAAATTGTTATCACTAGTACAGAATCGACCTTTAGTGTCAGTTATTTAAGGCCTTTGGCATCGGTTTCAAAGCGATACCCAAGTGGGTGTCGCTAAAAGTCAAAACCTTCAACGTCGGTTTTAACACCGACGCCATAACCCTTCCCGCCACCAAAAACACGCCAGAAAGGGCACTATAGGCGTCGGTTATTAAAATAAACCGATACTATATCCAGGTCAAAGACGTCGGTGTTTAACAAAAACTACCACTATATAACCCTTCCCGCCACTAATAAAATGTGCCAGCAAGGGCACCATAGGTGTCAGTTTGTATATATAACTGATACTACCTACCCACATAGACGTCAGTTGTTTGCTAATAACCGAAGATGTATGTCGTTGTTGTCAGTTTTATACTAATAATTGACGCCTATTTTCTGATTTTTTTTTCTTATCAGTTTGCAGTCATGTTGTATGGCTGGTCAGCAGGATGCATAATTTGTAGTTTAGTTTTGAACTGTAGGTTTACAACATCCATTGATATCATCCAACAACATGCCACAAACCTACAAAATTAACAAGATGGACAACAATTTATAATCACACACATGTATAATCACATTTAATTTATATTATTTTTCATCACACACATGTAGAAACTAGTAGTTCCATTTCAAATTTCCTCCATTTTCACACACATTTAGTAGCATGCAGTTCCATTCATTTCATCTCTTTTCACATTCAGACACATGTAGAAACATTCATGTATTGATCATCTTCACATTCACACATATGACAATTTAGAAAAATTCATTCACATTAACACAAAAATAATTATGAGAACAAAGTTTATAAATGTCATTCTTTATTCATCATCATCATTATCGCCATCAGTATCCCAATTATATTTGAAAATTCCCACTACTTGTAGGGCTTTTTCTCATTCTTCTCTTACATCATCTAATTCTTCCCTCATATAGGGAGTATGTACATCTAATAACTTTCCACATGTAGTCAAGTCAGTTTTAAACACTTGCAAAGAGAATAGTGTATATATATATATATAATTAATAATATATAATAAGATTGATATATTTCATATTATCTAATGAGACTATATAGAATACCTTATGTATGGTATCAATTACCATTGTGGCATGTTTGGTGATTAGGTCCATAAATCGCATCACACAGTATGCACATGCCCAGCCGTTGTCTTATATAGCACACTATAAATTGAAACATACAAAATATTCAAAAATACAAATAAGCACAGTTCACATAAATAATATATACATTGGAGTCGGGAAATTACTTTCACATTCTCCCAAATTAGTGGCTAATTCTTTTCTTGGGGACCTTTCGTCCAGCTCTTTTGAACTCATGTAAAGCCCTACATGTTAATGTAACAAATTAAATTGTATAATTAAATAGTCATGTAATAACATATGTTAACGGATATAAAAATATGAAATATTTCTCACGAGAATAATGGCCTTTTCATTTTGTGTCCATATAATGTATTCAATTCATTCTCCGTAGGATCTAGATAATAGACAGTGAACGTCTTGGGGACAATAACTAGTAATTCCCAATGCCCACCACTACAGGTAAGAAAGTTAAAAATTAATAACCCAAAATCTACAATACTACAGGTAAGAAAGTTAAAAATTAATAACCCAAAATCTACAATAAAAATGTAATTTTCTTAAGTCTAAATTATAAGCAAAGTAAACTTACTCGACATTGAATGGAGCTATTATTACTGTCTTCTATTTTTTGCCAAAATATTTAAAAGCAGCACAGCAATATGAAGTAGCTAAAGAAGGGTCTTTATCTACAAGACTAATCAAAGATGGAACCAAAAATCCAACATGGGAAAATAAAAAATCTGTACATATCGTGTGTAAGTGGTTGCAAAACATGTATTATGTATGTATTAATATATAAGAAACTAGATCACCATATATAAAACAAGGTATATGGATGTATAAATAAGATCTCACCATATCCATAGCTCTATCATAGATGTATTCAGCCAATCATAATGAAACAACTCCAAAATATCTTGTATAAATAGCTTGTTATCATATGATTGACCTATAGCATCCTCCGGAATAAAAACATTTATAGGGCAATTTAGATCATGTTCTCCTATCCATACTTCCATACCCCCTACAATTAGGACCTAACAAGGCATGTATGTCCCTTGGAAGCCAACTTGGTACTTCAGGAGGTGGAGGTGGAGGCCGAGATGTAGCGGGTGTCTTCCTTTTGACATGTATATATAATTTCAGATCAATTGACTCATATATACAAACTAACAAATTAATGTAATGTACATTTACCATATAATATTAGTATAGACGACATCCACTTTGGGCCACATTATCACTCCGCCTTCTGCCTCACCAAGCATTTTAGAAATTGGGTGGGCATATGACAATGGAAAATCCCTCCAATTGGGGAGTACATGTATTGGGCTCACATGAACCGCACCAACTAGTACTGAAATCCCATGAAACATGTCCCCTAGAAGGGATGGGTAATCTTGTTCCTCTACGACAATATATTCTTGACTTTTTAGACGGCATGGCTTCAACCCCTATAAATTTACATAAAGAATGTTATATACATATACATAAACATATCATCTTGAAAAGACTAGATACTATGTCATAAAAATACTTACAGTGGACGTGTTAGGTGGGTTTATAGGATTACTCCCAACCTCTGTAGTAGGAGAGGAGCGACACGCCATAGGTACTGTCTGAGTGGCATCCTGAGACGTCTGCCACTTCACCATTTCTTCTTGGATTTTATTATTAATTAACACATCTACCTATACATTGATAAAAGAAACACAAGCTTTTGATTATTGAATTCCCTTTCATAATAACATTCTAAAAAAATAATAGGTTACCTCAACATTTGATAATCCCGCTTTTGGGATAGGTTTGTGTTGTGATGGACCAAAGAATGCTTTTATGTCCACACTAGCACATGCACCCCTAACACGTCCAGGATGCTCTGGGTTACCTAGAGCAACTATCAATTCATCTTGTGTGTCCTCAAGGATGAAATTGCCTTACTTCCTCTGCTCGTAAAGCTCCTGCTAATCGCCATCAACAGAAATTGGTAAGTAAATATAACAAAAATCAATATCAATTTCTCTAAGAGTTGAATTTTACCATTTTTATAGCTGCCTTAGCAATTGCGGGCTTCGTTATATCTCCCTTCTTGTTTTGCCTCCCAACTATCCACATAGCATGGTGAGGCAGAGGTGCGGAACTAATAGTAGAGGGCTTTGCAGTCTCTTAAGTAGCAGTAGATTGAGCAGTAGACTCAGCATGTAGTCTTTGGCGAACGCCTGCATAGCCTCTTGGACCCATTTTGTGGTCATGTACATTTAGTGCACACCTTTCTCTTTGAGCATTGTTGATAGCCATGTTAGTAAGCACATTGATTTGGTTAGTAACACTAAAGGTTAATCTTGAATAGGTGAATACATAAGAACGTATATTAATTAAATTGGGAGTGGTGCTTAATACCTTGAATTCATCCATTTTTCTTTGGGTAACAAAATCCTCCCAATCTTTGGGGTCTAGGTAGTTCCATTGCTCAGTGGCTGCCTTATTCCTAAATTTATTTTTTAAAGAGAATACAAACAAAAATTATTAGTGTAGAGTTAGTCAAAAAGTGATCAATGTCTAGAATTGGAAATCAATCAAGAACCTCCTCTCAGCATCGCGTATGTAATCTCGGGTGAGATTTGTCCTATAGTTCCTTAGGACCCTCCCACAATGTTGCATCACACATTTACAATGCAGCTTTTCATCCAGATCAATTATACTCTACAAAATTGAATTGCTATTAACTAGTATCCTAAAAGTTATTAATCTACAAAAATAGAATTGCAAATAATAATAACTCATGCATAGTTCCTTCCATACTAAGTCTTTCTTCCCGTTAGGAACTTTATGCCAAGATTCAAAGTTAGGACTACAATGGCTATGAGTAAGAACCCCAAGATATGAAATAAACGAGTTGTGGTTCACTCCAACTGGATTTCCTACATGATCGAAATCCACAACCAGTTTGGGTCCATTGCCCCTTTGTTGTAATAACTTGTTCATCATTGTGATGCCCCTCACTTTCTCAATTTTTTTTGTTGCTCATCAAGTGCCCCAAGTTCTTCAGGGGGTACATCATCAACCTAAAATTTGACAAAATAAATGGACATATAGATAGAAATATAGGATATATTTTTAAAACTTACATTGTGAGGTGGCACATTGATATCCTCACCCTCATGGTAATCATCATCACGGTCATCATGCTCATTCTCAGCCATCTGAAAGTGTCATTAAAAAATCAAACATTTAGCATTTGACGTAACTAGAAGATAATAAAACATTGTAAAGTTCACATTCAGACAAATAAAACACTTAAAATTATAAACATGCATGCCTCTAATATTATGATATTTTATCAATTAACAATCCTTCATTGTGATCTCCGCGCACATACAAGTCATCATTAGCTTCAATATTTGGTGGTGTTGGCAACTCAACTTAGAATGGATTGGAGTCATCATACTTATCATAGTACTCTTCTTCATCTATAGGATCTTCAATGAACTGTCTTTTACCATGAAGAACAACCGACCATTTATCATTTGCAGGATCATCAATATAAAATACTTGTTTCATCGGTGATGCCAATATGAATGGTTCACCCTTCTCGCCAATCTTTTCAAAGTTCACTAATGTGAAACCCAATTCATCCACTATAACTCCTTTGGTGTTATCAACCCAATTACATTTTAATAGCGGAATTCTGAAATCTATGTAGTCAAACTCCCATATGTCTTTAATGACACTGTAATATGACATTTTAGCTTCACTTAGACTCTTATCCTTTGCACTTGCAAAAACAATGAAGACGCTTGAAAGGTGACCCCACTGTTTTGGACGATACTCTTATCATCTTGACGCTTTGTGTAATATGAGAATCCATTTATGTCAAACCCTTCATAAGACATAACATTCAATTTTGGTTTAAAGGAGAGGCATTTGATAGTTTCAGTAAGATTATTTGGTGTTTGAGATAGTTGATGTAAGATGTTATCTTCAAACCATTTAATAAATGTCTTGTTATGCTCTCTAGCAAGCCACATTGAATTGGCTCGAGGATATTTTCTCTTGATGAAATTGGTATGTTCCTTGATATAAACACTCACTTCGTCGATGTTGTGTAAAATATACAAGTGACCTTATTCCAACTGCCCATGGCTGATTACTTTCATCCGTGATCCCAAAATTCCTTTGACGGAATACTCCTCAATATTCTTATAATTAATAAGAGCTTCATTAGCACTTAGAAAGCCATTGCAAAAATCCATAACCTCTCTCACCACATAACCCTCAATAATACTCCCTTCATGCCGATAAAGGTTGCGAACATCACCTTTAAAAATGCTCATGTATCGTTCAAAGGGATACATCCAATGCAAGAAAATTGGTCCCAACATTTTCACTTCCCTAGTCAAGTGGACAACAAGATGTACCATGATATCAAAGAACGAAGGAGGAAAATACATCTCAAGCTGACATAGGGTAACAACCACTTCTCTTTGCAATTTATTGAGAGTATTAGGGTCAATAACTTTGCTGCACAGAGTGTTGAAAAAGAAACAAAGTCTGGTGATTGCAAACCTTACATGCTTCGGAAATATAGATCAAATTGCAATCGGTAATATTTGTTGCATTAGAATGTGACAATCATGAGATTTAAGACCTGTCAACTTCAGATTTTTCATTGATACCAATCTACATATGTTGGATGAGTAACCCTTTGGCACCTTAACATTTACCAAGCATTCACAAAAAGTTTCTTCTCCTTTCTAGACAACATGTAACAAGCAGGAGGTAAGTATGTTCTCCGATTACTACTAACTACTTCTATTAATTATGTCCTTATTCCCATTTCACGTAGGTCCATTCTAGATTTTATCCCATCTTTAGTCTTACCTGGTATATTCAACAGAGTAACAATGACGCTATCACAGACATTTTTCTCAACGTGCATGACATTGATACAATGCCTGACTGCCAAAGAACTCCAATAAGGAAGATCCCAAAATATTGACTTCTTCTTGAATAAAGATTTGTCATTCTTTGTGGCCATGGTACATTGTGATCTCTTACCAAATTCATTGGAAAAGTCTTTTACTCTTTCATAAATAACCTCCCCTGGTATAGGTTTAGGTGTACTATGTTCCTCATTCCGTCCATTGAATGCTTTGCGCAACCTACGATATGGATGGAATTTTGGAAGAAACCTTCGATGACCAAGATATACAATCTTGCCGCCATGTTTTAGTCGTATTGAATCAGTGTTCTCTTCACATATAGGACACACTTTCGATCCTTTGACACTATATCCAGACAAATTCTCATATGTTGGAAAGTCATTAACAGTGCAAAACAACATAGCGTGCAAATGAAATGTCTCTCTTTGTGAAGCATCATAGGTCATCACACATTCACCCTAGAGTTTCTTTAAGTCATCAATCAGAGGTTCAAGATAAATGTTGATATCATTTCCAAGTTTTTTAGGGCCCGATATCAACAACGACAACATAATGTACTTATTTTCATACACAACCAGACAAGTATAACTGGCCAAGTGCTATGTTGGCTGTTCAATTTCCCATACAGATTCATCCCATCTGTACAAAGCCCAAGTATTAGATTCCTGACTTCTTCACCGAATTTAGGGTATAATAAATTAATCTTCTTCTACTGTGGGGAATCAGACGCATGTCGTAGGATCCCATCATTATTTTTCCTAACATCTGCATGCCACCTCAAATTCTTCGCATCTATCGGATTGTCAAACAAGTGTTGAAACCGTGATATTATAGGTAGATACCACATCACCTTGGTAGGAGAACCAGTGTTGGACTCCCCTAAAGTCATCAATTTATACCTTGATGCACCACATTTTAGCCAATCTTTCAAATCCACATAGTCCTTTTGAAATAATACACAATCATTTGGGCATGCGTGTAGCTTCTTGGCCTCCATTCCCATTGGGCACAACAATTTCTTGAACTGGTATGTTGATATTGGCAGCTCGTTTCCTTCAAAAAGAATTTCTTTCAACAAAGACAACAATGACGTGAAGCTTTTGTCGCTCCATCTATTGTTAACTTTCAGCTTATACAATCTCAACACAGCGCTAAGCTTTATAAACTTAGTACAACCTGTGTATAATGGTATCTCAGCATCATGCACAATGTTTCTAAACATGGGAGGTGGATCGGTGTGCTCTACCCCACAACTATGCGGCATCGCATCAACGATGTCTACTGGAACTGGTTCGTTCACATCTACATCATCGGAGGCAATTTCTTCTTCCACACAAGCACTGCTATCAACATCCACTGGTTTCACGTTTGAAATCTCTCCATGCTAGTGTCATTCTATATAGCCTTGTACAATCTCGTTGCACATGACATGAGTTTTAATTTCATCACCATTGCTGACTTTCAAGTTGTTACCGCAATGCCTACATGGACAGTAGAACCTATCTCTAGGTTGTTTCTTATGTTCCTTAGAAAATCTAATAAATTGATCAAGACCAGAAATAAACTCTGAGCTGCAGCGATTTGGAATGAACATCCATGATCTATCCATTCTATGATCAAAGAGAAAACAAGTATATATTAGAACAAGATTTGGGTCTAGGGTTAAAAGATTAGGGTTTATGGTTAAAAGTTTAGGGTTTAAGGTCTTATATATAGTAAATGTGTATCACCTATCCCATTCTTGAACACCTAATCCCACTAGTAAGTATATAATGTGTATTGGGTTTTCAAGAAAATTTCAGAAGAATTTCCCCATTGTTCTCCAAGTACATATGTACTTAGAGAACAAATGGGGAAATGCTATCGAAATTTTCTTGAAAACCCAATACACATTATACACTTACATCCTAAGTGAGATTAAGTGTTCAAGAACAGTCTCAAACTGGGGACTATCCAAGATTTACTCCTAATGAGTAAATCTTGGATGGGTTTTTAGGCCAACAAGATTAGAAATAGTGTATGAGTTGATTTACAGTAGCAACATCTTGTAGTCTTAACCATACCCTCTTATATATGTTATGTTTATTTACTAGGATCAAATATATTTATTTCCCAATATATCCTTACTAGGGATATCTATGGTTTAATATAACATACCTTAATATACACTAGTGATTTACTTATATTTTTATTATGTTCCCAAATACAAGTACGCTATAGATGAACTATAATAGGGTATTTAATCAATTGTTCTACTCCATGGTTTATAATCTAAATTTATGTTACTAAAACTCATCCATATGTATATTAATAAGGACAACCTTCTTATATATATAACTATTCTTTCCCCCATATATTAGTTTTCTTTTGATTATTCTAGATTCATATTAAATTAGTAAGACATGTATATTTGTACCTATGCATCTAGTTTGTGGTTAATATGGAACCAACAAAATGGTATTTTAGTAAACAATCATGCAGTATAACAATTTTATACAATCAATACATTCATGCATCAGAATATTATTTTAACACATTATTCAACAGTTATTATCAAACATAATTCAAGAAATTGGGTAGTGGAAATCGATGGAAAAAAGCACATCAATGAACATGAAACAATGACTATGGATCCAACTAAACAAGAAAATGCTTAAAATGATAATACCAATCACCAAAATAAGGTGCAAACTGAAAAAGGGATTTATTAGAACCCCGCACTGATGAGGAGTTGACGTTGGCATGGATTTTGAGTAGTAGAATGAGTAGTAGAAGGGCAGTTAGTGGAGGAGAAGGGCACACAACTTGCTCACCATGGAAGGAGAAGGTAGAAGTAGAGAACCAACAGTTGCGCAATGCAAAGATAGGACGAAGAAGAGAAGGAAGAAGGGTACTTGTTGAGCGGCGGCAGCGGTGGCAGGCGTGGAAGAGGCGATGCGGTAGGCGAGCAAGTAGTCAGAGCTGTAGGAGGTAGGCAAGCGGCGGCCGGAGCAGTAGGCACACGGCAGGCGAGAGACGACAGCGGCAGGTGTGGTTGCGGCGAGCAGCGGCGGCGGAGCACTAGGCGAGCAACGGAATCACCAGACCTAAACTTAATCAGGAATGAAACAAAGAAAGGGGAAGAGTCTGGTTCGCGTGAGTGCTATTAAGTTAACAATAGATGTCGGTTATTAAAAACAATCAGTGCTTAAAATAAAAGGCATCGGTCACCACAAAAAAACTGACACCTATGTTCAGTGATAATCGTCGGTTTTGACTAGAAAAACTGACGTCTATCTACATATGCCGACAAAAAAAATGTTCTAGAATTATGTCCATAGTCGTCGGTTGCTGTAAAAAGCCAACACCAAAAGGGGGCAAAAATTTCACAGGGACAGCGTGCAAAAACACATCGGCGTCGGTTATTGCAAAAAAATCACGACAAAAATGAGCCCAATTTTTGTCTCGTGAAAAACCTTTAGTCGTCAGTTGTTTGGTAAACAATCGACGCCGTATGTGAAATTTTGGAAGAATTTTTTTGCACTAAAAATATTGATTTTGGCGAGCGATTTTAGGCATCAGTTTCTTACTGAGAACCCGACGCTAAATAAAAAGCGATACCCGTGTATGGCCGGTCTTCACATATAGATGTTGGTTTGTACTTTCAGCCGACGTTGTAGGGTTTAGGCGTCAGTTTTTGGGATACAACTGATGCCTCTAAATGTGATGTTATAAGTCATTTATGTAGTAGTGTATACTTTAGCACTTCAAGGAAAGAGTGGATGGTAAATTTTTGGGGTCTAAACAATTGAGGTGGGTTCTTTCTACCTCCGTTCTTTACATTTTTCTTACTTCCTTTTTTTCCTTTTTTTCTAATTTTTAGGAAAATGTTGAAATTTTTTAAAATTTCCTTTGCATATAATTTTTTTACTTATCTTCATAACCAGAATTTGAGGAATATTTACTCCAAGAGGGAAATTTTTTTACAATGACAAATTTTATTCAATCTTTAGAATGTTTAGTAACACCTTAACATGGCTCTTACTATATTCAATGTATGTGTTTGTTTTCATTGTCATAATTGAGGAAAAGGATTAGGACAAATTTTAATTACATAACTAACATGTCTTTATGCTAGTCTCCTCTCAAGATAATTTTGGATGAACTATGCCATCCTAAAACACCTTAAAGTTAACAAGGAATAAGGAGAATATCAACCTAGGCTATGGTTCAGATTGTTGATCATCGACAACTTCAAGTATCACCTAGAAGTGCATACATCCCTGACAAAGGAAAAACCTACCCTACTTCCCACCTTAAGAAAACCCCAAAAAGGAAAAAGAGCATAGAAGTCCACCAAAATCCTAAAAAATAAAAAAATCTAAAACCATAGAAAGAGAGAGAATAAATGCTAGATTGCAAACAAAACTATGGTTTTGTTCCATAAATAGGAACCAAGTGTGCTACCAGTGTGGGCGTATTGTTGCGATCAAAAAATAGCTTTGTAATGACTGACAGTAGTACCCATAGGCAGTACAAAAAACTATTATACTTCATTGGTGTTCATTAAATCCATATCAATTTGGGGAAATGGCATGTAAGACATGAAATCACTAATATATAGACAACTAGCTTGGACTGTAGGGATAACTTTTTCTCTAAATGGATCTATGGATAAATGACTTGAAGAAGTATAAGTTATACCTGACAACCTTAGCCTAACCATACACCCCACATCATCTTAAAAATAAAGATAGGAGTGACTTCTAACTTTAGGGAGATTGCACCTAATCGCAAAAAATTGGTTTCAGAGTTGATATTATGAAGAATTACCTTTAATTTGGTAAGTGAATGTAGAGGTATTGATTAGTGTAGTCCAATACACCGAAATAAATTTATAGGGGACCTTCAAATGGAAGAGGGTAACAAACAGAATCCCTACAATAGTTTTAGAAAGATACTGACATAAAAGCAAGGTTATCTACCTACAATCTTCACTTACAAGTCTACCTAATCCATGTGCTTACTCTTTCATTCCAATAATTGCTTTAAGAGAAGAGAGTTTGCATGCTTTGTGAGTGTGCATTGTGTCTACTTTCAACCCTAAAAGATCTAGAGGTGGTGAATAGAGATTTTTGAATCTTAAAAATAATTAAATACTCAACCAAAGGAGGAGGAAACAAGGAAGACACTTTGGTTTAGAATGGTTCCATCCTTTGAATCAAAGGTAGTCAATCCACTACCCAATTGTCTCCAATTGGGATTTTGAAAGTGATTAATTTTATTTACCTCTTAAGGATGTTACAATAAAATAAAATCACCTTCCTTTAAGTATCCTTCTCTTAGAAGTAGCCTCAACCTCCTTGAAGCAGCCTTCTTTGATGTAACTCCAAGCCCTTGGAGCAGCCTTCTTCTCCTTGAAGTATCTCCACCACCTTGAGATAGCCTTCACATAGAAGTAGCTCCAACCTCCCTTAAAGTCACATTCTTGAAGTAATTTTAAGAACCCTTTGAAGAAGCCTTATCCACCAAGAAGTAGCTTCAACTCAACTCCCTCAAGCAACCTCCACAACTTGGAGTAGCCTAGGAGAACAAGTAGCTTTAACATATAAAGGGGGATTGGAAGAAAGGAAGTACACCAATTGTGTATAGCACTTTGATCCTATTTCAAGCGTTAGACTTCTCAAACCACTTAGGGTGAATGTTTTTATGAGGTAGATAAGAGTCTATGTCTATAGGACACGAATTTGGAGCTTGTAAGACAAGATGGCAAGTGTTTCTTAGCTTGGTTTCTCACTAGAATGTATACTCAAGTGTAGATTAGCAACTGTAGGTGTCCTAAGGCCTCTCCTATTTATAGGAATGGTTTTCAAGTGTCTATGGACGTTTTAGGGAGTCTCTAGAGTGTTCTTAGTGCTTAACTAGTCATTAGGTGTACATTAGTTGGGTAGCAATGGCTAATTTGTTCATGCTTAAAAGAACAATCCAGAACCCTACTTGGTCAACAAGTTTGTCGACCGAATTGTGTCTCAGTCAAGCTTTTCTTCAACTGATCCTTCGTTTAAGGAAAATGTGTTGCAACATCTATTTTCAACTCCCAACTACTAACCACTTGGTCAAACAGTCACAAGCTTTGGATCAAGGTTTGCTTGGTCGAGAATATATTTGACTAAAGCCCATTTTAGAGCACAATTATGTAAGGTTTTGAACAGTGCTCAGAGGTTCGACTGAGGTGGTTCTCCGTCACAAAAAACTTCAAATGAGTGTGTCTCGGCCAACAAGTTTCTCAACCAAGGATGTCCCTATTTTAGTCTTTTGAATCACCTACTAAGTGTGTGTTTCAATGAGTAATGGTGGCTCTAACTCTAGGGGGAAACCTAGGTAAGGGTTATGAGTGGATAGGGAAGATCTAATGCTTGATTTACATTATGTCTAAGTACTTGTACATTATATCTTTGTACAAGTATTTACATTTGAATACAATCATGAACACATATACAATTAAGCACATTTGATTTTCAATTTGCATTGATCTTCATCTTTCCTCTTAGTAGAATCTCCTTATCACCTTGATCCCTAAAATACTCAAATAGCATGTTAGATCTACAAGTGCGAAATGTTTATCATCATAAAAACAAAGGGTATGTTAATGTCCAATTTAGCCAACAATCTCCCTTTTTTTGAAGATGACAACCATTTCTAAAATATAATCAAAATAATTTAAATGATATGAGTTTCATACATGTGATATACCTGAGATGAGAAGGTTCTCTTGATTTCATAAAATGTGTGTTATTTATTCCTAAAGAGATATGTAACACAGTATCCATATCTTAAGGAAATGTAGCATCAATTAATGTCAAGTTAAGAGATCATGAAACTCATTTATTTTGTTTTGTTTTATTTCTCCTCCTTTATCATTTCAAAAAGATAGTCATATTATGATTTTAAAATTACTCCCCTTGAAAGGGAAACTCCCCCTCAATAGACAAGTTTTAAAGAGAAAGAAAAAAATTTATGAAAAATGTCCAATTAAAGTCACAAGATGAAAAATTTATTATCATGATCAAGTGAACACAAACAAGCTCAATTTCATTGATTACAACATAGGATAATAGCAAAAGCTTCACTAAAGTGATTACATAAGCTTTACTACTCACTACATAGGACAACATCACTTAAAAGAGTTCAAGATTGCATCATCCTTAGGATCTTTCCCAAGAAATGGAGCATCATCATAGTACTTGACAAGTGTTTTCCAATTAAGTGCAACTGTCTTGGTGAGAGAATATGCCTCTAGAAATGTAGGTGCCAGATCAAATCTCAAGTCAGCAGCTATCTCCTGGAGTTGCATGGGTGAGTATTGGGTATGGGAAATATCATGTAAAGGTGGTGGTGGAACTTGGGTGTATTGAATTGAAGGGTTAAATGGATAGAGTCTCTAAGGATAGAGTGCATAAGGATATGTGTTAGGAACATTAGGAGACAAAGCTTGCGTTCTTTGGTTGAGATAGGTCATGGCATGGTGGTTGTAGTCTAGTTGTCTCCCAGGGTGATAGGTGGCCCCTTTGAGATAGCAAACATCATTAGCTAGATTTTCTATGGATTAGCTAGGGGGAGTAGGAGATGGTGGATTTACTTCAGTGGATGTCTCCCCTTCAATCCTAGTTCTCTTGTGCCCAAAGTCAATTCCCATTTTATCCATAGTGTTTTTGGTAAGTCTTTGAGGACGCCTATCACACTTGTAGCCTAATTCCTAGAGGTTTTTGTCAAGAGAATATTGGATTATTTGGCAAACAAAATCAGCATAGGGAGGATTTCCAGAGAAGTCAAACATATTGGATAGGATGATGTGAATAAAGTTCATAGCAATGATTTCAAGTATATCATAGATGAGGCACATCCTAAATTGTGGAATTCCAGTTTTGTTGGCTCTAGGATAGATGTTATGGGAAATAATCAGGTTCACTACCCTAGCTTCAGGGGTTAAAGATGTAGCATAATAAGTTCCCCTATGCTCATGAGATGAGGTGTTGGGAAGGAAAATCACATTTTTAATGTCACCTAGGCCAACGGTGTTATCTTTGGTGGAGAATTTTGAGATAGGATTTCTGGTGGTGAGGTCCAGGAATTCTCCATACTCTTCCACATCTATATCTAGCATTTTAAGAATATCATTTTCAAAGAAATGAAATGCTAACCCATCAACCATGGAAGTGAAAGAAATGGCTCATTGGAGTCCCTAGTGAGGTTAGCATAGAACTCATTAACCACTTGGGTGGACCAGAAATGGAAGGAGGGGATAAGAAACTCTGTCAATTTTTGCACCTTGAACGGCTATGAGAGATCAAGGAGAGTGATGAAGTCATTGAGGTCCACCGGTCGTCGAGGAAGTAGAGTCTTTGAGGTGAGATTTAGGTAGCATTCTCCAGCAGCAACATCATTGAAAGGGATGCCATTGATGATGATCAAGGCTGAAGTGACCATCCTTTCCTTCCTTGCGGTAACTTGCTTCTGCCCACCACAAGCTGAGGAGGAGGCCATCTTGAGCAAAGAGTGGTGAAAGAAGAGCTAGAGATGGTAGTGGAAGAATGTTGCTAAATAATAGCTCTAAGGAACACTAGAGAAAGGATGGAGAAGAGAGAAAGTGAGATGTGAAGAAAATGGGTAGATTAAGTTGCTTTTTATAGCAAAACAGACCTACTTGGTTGACAATTTTGTCGACCGAGATCCCAACGGCTCTTTTCCAATGGCTCTTTGTAACGGCTAGTTGGTCGACATTGGAATTCAAATTTTTGGGTGCAACAGTTGAGGACTTGGTTGAAAATATTTTCAACCGAGGGACTTTTGTGAGAAAAAATTTGGTCCACGAGGTTTCTAGAAGAGTTTTGGCTGATATTTGCATAGTCAGTCGAGGGTCCCACCGAGTGGAACTTGGTCAAGAAATTTGTCGACCGAGGGCTTTTTTAGTTCATGATATTGTCGACCAAACATGATACTGTGAGTAGATATGTTAAATTGATTTGAGCTTGTTTAAATGCTTGTTCATGATAATAAATTATTATGACTAAGCAAAGGAATAGTTCTAAAATTATATGCACAAAAAATCACGTGAATTTCAAGTCAAAAATTTATCAAGAAATTTTGAACACATATATCAAAGAAAACATCTTCTAGGGGAGTAATGAGTAACCTCTTTCTATATATTGAAATTGATCCAGAGGAAGAGGTTTGATAAAGATATCAGCTAATTGTTCTTTTGTATCAACATGATGAAGAGATATATTATTTTTAGAAATATTATTTCTTAATAAATAATGTCTAATTTCAATACATTTGGCACGACTATGTAAAAAAAGACTATGGGAGAAGTTTATAGCGCTAGTGTTATCACAGAAAATTGGCTTTGAAGAAAATGCAAATCCATAGTCATTCAAAACTTGTTGCATATAGAGTACTTGAGCACAGCATGAGCCAGCAACCATATATTGGGCTTCATTGGTAGATAGGGCAACTATATTTTGATTCTTACTAAACCAAGATATTAAGACTCCTCCTACTAAGAAACAACCACCACTTGTGCTCTTACGATCAAGTAAACAACCAGTGTAATTAGCATCGGTGTAGACTTCTAAATCCAACAATTGTCCTTTGGGATACACAAACCATAGTCGATAGTACCAGTGAGATATCTTAAAAGTGTTTTAACGGCTTGAAAATAAAAGTGCATTGATTTTGATTGAAATCTAGCACAAATTCCAACAGAAAACATGATATATGGTCTAGAAGCGATCAAATACAGCAAACTACCAATCATGGCCCTATATAAGGAATCATCAATGGGTTCACCATCTTCATCCTTGTCAATTTTAGTAGAAGTGGCCATGGGTGTGGTAGAATACTTGCAATTTTCCATACCAAATCGTCTTATGAGTTCCTTGGAGTATTTCTCTTGGCTTAGAAAAATTCCAGTAGGTGTTTGTTTTATTTGAAAACTAAGGAAAATGTTAATTCTCCCATAAGACTCATCTCAAATTCTTTTTGCATTATATCACTGAATTGATTACATAAGGAATAATGTGAAGAACCAAAGATGATGTCATCAACATATATTTGAACAACAAGAAAATATGATTCATATGTTTTGAAAAATAATGTGGAATCTGATTTTCCAATGGAGAAACTATTATCAAATTGATAGTTTTGAAGTCTTTAATACAAATTTTGTGGTGCTTATTTTAGACCATAAAGATCTTTCTTAAGTTTATAGACATGATCAAGCTTGTCAGGAATCTCAAAACCATGTGGTTGAGCAACATAGTCTTCCTTGTCTAGAATTCCAATTAAAATGGAACTTTTACATCCATTTGAAATAGTTTAATGTCATTATGGGTAGATAAAGATAATAGCATTCAAATAGCTTCAAGTCTAGTTAGAGTGCTTGTTAGTTATATCCTTAAACAACCAATCTAGCTTTATTTCTAACTACTTCCCCAGCTTCATTAAGTTTGTTTCAAAAAACCCACTTAGTTCCAATGATGATTTTGTCTTGAGGTCTAGGAACTAAGTCTCGTGCGTTGTTTTTAGTAAATTGATTTAGTTATTCTTGTATAGACATTATCCAATACTCATCTTTTAGAGACTCATTTACCTTTTTAGGTTCATCAATTGATACAAAGGCCATGTTTGCAACATCTCTAAATGATGATCGAGTTTTTACTTTATCAAAAGGATTTCCTATGACTAAGTATTGAGGATGGTCCTTGATTAATATAGGAATAGGTTTTTGTGCCTCATTTTATGTTGTTCAATTTCATTATTTTGATCATCTTTTGTTGATATGATTAGGTCCACACTTTGATGAGTAATATCATTTAAGATTTCATTTTCAATTTCATTTTCAGCACTTGGTGTTGTCATTTCATGAAATGTGATATGAATTGATTCTTCAACTTTTCTAGAGATAGTATTATAGATTCTAAATTCTTTACTAGAAGTTTAATATGCTAAGAAGAATCCTTTATGTGATTTAGGGTCAAATTTATCTCTATGATCCTTTGTATTTTAGATGTATCAAGGTGTACCAAAGTTATGAAAATAGTCAACTCTTAGTTTCTTGTTGAACATGAGTTTTCTTAAGATGGGAGTGAATTGTTACATTATTCAATCCATAAAATGTTGTATTTATGCTTCATCCCAAAAGGTTTTAGATGTATTGTGTTCAATTGACATTATTCTAGCCATTTCCTATAAAGACCGATTTTTCCTTTCTACTATCCCATTTTGTTGTGGGGTGCGTAGAGCTGAAAATTTATGAGTGTACCCTTGAGATGTACGAAATTATTCAAAAATGTGACTTTCAAATTCCCCATCGTGGCCACTCCTAATGATACATATTTTGTTTCATAGTTGATTTTCAATTTTAGAACAAAATTGAATGAATATTCTAATTATATCATCTTTAGTTGAAAGAAAATGAACCCAAGTGTATCTACTATAATCATCAATAATAACAAATAAATATCTTTTACCACCAATAGATTGAGTCCTTTTAGGACCAAACAAATACATATGAATGAGTTCTAATGATCTAGTAGTACTAAGTAAGGTTTTGGATTTGAAAGAAGTTTTACTTTGCTTGCCTAAAGTACATGGTTCACATTTTTCAGGTTTATCAAAAGAGAGTTTAGGTAAACCACGAACAAGATCATATTTAGTCAAATTTTTTATAACATGTGAGCTTGCACGACCTAATTTTCTATGCCATAATTATAAAGGTTCATCATTTGTAAGAAGACATTTTCTAATAATAGCTTGCATGGGAATTAGGACTAAGTATATATAGATTTCCTAATCTTTTTCCTTCATAAACAAAAACATTAGTGTTCTTTATGAGTAGCTTGTAGCAAGATTTGTTAAATAGAACATCATAGACACTATCACATAATTTATTAACATTAATCAATTTGTGATGCAACCCATCAATAAGTAAGACATTTTTCATTTGAAGATTTGTACCAATATTACCTATTCTAATAATTTTACCTTTGGCATTGTCTCCAAATGTGGTTGTTCCACTCTTATTTCCTTCAAATGTTTGGAAATCCTCTTTGTTTTCAGTCATGTGCTTGGAACAACCACTATCAACCACCCAATCCTATAAAATAGATGAATTTTGGTACCCATGTGGTGGTCCTTTTGGTTAGAAACATTTATTAAAATGATTCACATTTTAAAATAGATTATTATGATGAGTTCTTTACAGGTTTAGAGCAACAAAGGTAAATATAGTCATATGTTTATTATTTCATTAACAAATTCTTTACAGAACTATCTTCAGTCGATTATTTCCTCGATTAGAAGTGTTCTCGTTCAAAAGCTTTCTTGACAGCAAGGATTTTCCAAAAAGTGTGAATTTTGAAAAAACTCCCCTTGGTCGATTATTTCTTCGACCGGAGGGGGTCTCGGTCGAAAACTTCATCGACTAAGATGAGGATCTGTGTGCTTTCAGTAAGTTTATCAATTTCAAACAAATCATGTTGTTATTTCCAAACAAATCATATAAAAATATGCAAGTTAAAGCTTATTTTAGTTGAGATAAGAGAATAAGATTTTCAAATTAAGGCTTAGGTCAAATCTCAACTAAATGTTCCTTGTTTCTAAGTTTTTGTATTTGGAACCCAAACTAGATTTTTATCCTTATTTTTCTTGTAAGTACATGAAAATGAGTAATGTCTAAGACGTAAGCAATAATGACAGCAAATGAAAACAATTTCATTTTTCTTTTTAACATTGTGGTCATGAGCTAGATAGTTTTTAGGTACATACATGACTTTTTTCTTGGGTATTTGAGTCTTTCTAGCTCTAATTTTTTTATAATATTTATCTTTGGGTACATAACCTAGGCCTCTCCTCCCAATTTGACCAGATGAGTTCTCTAGGATTTTATCAAGAATGCCATTATTTTTCAGGCTACTAATATCATTTTTGCAACTTATAAATTTCATCCATTTTCCTTTTAATGTCTAACTTTTCTTGATCTAAATTAGACAAAAAATTATCTCTTTCTTTGACAATAACATCATAATCCAAATGAGTACATAGAATAGGTTGAGTTTGAAGATCATTTATTTTAGCAAGCAATTCAACCTTTTCTTGCCAAAGAAAATTATAGTTTATTTCTACAGAAAGCAACTTGATATTATGATAATTGATGGAGTATTTTAAAGTATCTCTTTTAGAAATGAGACTTTCATTTTCATAAGAAAGCACATATAATTTATCATGCAAATAATTATTTGTTTTTGTAAGCTTTTACAATTTCTTTTTACAATCAACGTATTTATCATGTATTTCTTGAAGACTAGTAACTAACTCTTCTTTAGATGATTCAAGAAGTCTTACCTCACTTGAGTCTTCATTTTCATCTTTCCTTATCCATAAGACATTCTTCTTCTTCCACTCTACTTTCACTATCATCGCTTGATTCATCCCAAGCATCTTCGTAAGCTTTATCTCCCTTGTCTTTCTTCTTGAAGGTAGATTTCTTCCTTTTCTTGATTTTCGGACATTCATTCTTTACATGTCCTTTCTTTCCGCATTCAAAGCACCTAAGTGAATAAGGGGAAGAAGCACTAGAATTTTTGTTATATTTATACCTTCTATATTTCTTAACATTGATAATGAGTGCATCTTCTTCACTTGTTTCATCACTTTCTTGAGTGATGACTTTTGATTGAGCCTTTGTTGTAGCTTTTAAGGCAATGTCCTAACTTTTTCCTTTTTGAAGTTTGACCTCCAATCTTTCTTCTTCTTCAAGGGTGACTTCATGAGTCTCTAGATTGCCAATGAGCTGCTTCATCCTCATTGTGGTGAGATCATTAGCTTCTTCAATGGCCATCACCTTTGGCTTGTATTTTAGAGGGAAAGATCTAAGGATCTTGGACACCTGATCTTCTTCACTTATATACTTACCTAGTGCACTCAGACTATTAACAACATAAGAAAACCTTACATACATTTCACTAATGGATTCATTAGGTTGCATATGAAATTGTTCAAACTTTTGTCTAAGCGTTTTAATTTTGATATTTTTGACTTGGGTGGTACCTTCATGTGTTATTTAAAGTTCATGCCATATATCATAAGCTTTATCACATGAATATATTCTATTAAAATCACTTACAGAAATAGAATAATATAGTATTCTTACCGCCTTTACATTTAATTGAACTGGTTTTACTGTATCTGAATTCCATGTTACATATTCAGTAGTAGGAACTAAGGTGTAGAAACCAACCTCCATTTATATAGGTTTATCCCTTGGAAGTATAATTGCATTCTTCTATTCCAATAGGTGTAGTTTCTTCCATCAGGTGGCTCCCTGTCGTCTAGGGCTCTGGCGACCACGGTGGAGATCTAGGGCTCCCCCCCACGTGCGGCGCTCAAGCCTGGGGGAGGGGGTCAGGCGTCATGTTGGGCCGTCACCTTCTCCCCTCGGGCCTCCTCCTCGACTTGCCTCTCTTTTTGGTCTCCTTTTGGAGGTGCCTCTCTGAGCTCCTCATCTCTCCCCACTGGGCGGCGGCCGTGCGATCTGATTGGGATCGGGTCTTCTCTTCGACGTGTTGCTTGCAGGAGGTGGTGGCGCTCTTCTTCTGGCAGATTCTTGCTCAGATCTGCCTTGAGGCTGAGGTGGGCGGCTGGTGGGGGTGTCCTCGCTGGGGTTCCGGAGGAGGCGGTGGGGGTGTCCTCGCTGGGGTTTCGGAGGAGGCAGGTTTCCCTCCTTTGTTTCTGCATTGCAAGTTTTTCACTTGGGTGCTAGTTTCTGGCAGGCTATCTGCCTTGTTCCGCCGTATATCAGCGTTGCTTGTTCCTTTGAATAAGGATTGTTTCTCCTTCCTCTATGAAGGCGGTGGTTTTTCTAGGGTTTTCCCCGGTAATTCAACCTTGGTTACGGCTAAATCTCGCTCTGGATTGATCTTATTACTCAGTTGTATGGCGTCGTTTGAGTTGATATACGAGTAGAATATTGTCTTGTTCCAGCCCCTCTACCACTACTTAACGCTCAAGTTGAAGGAATTCTTCAGGAAAATCTGCTTAAGACAGCCTCAAGGAAGAAGAATTAATGCAGAAATGTCCCTCTCTCGTTCCAATATGAGTTGTAGTGCCCTTGGGTTACTGAACGTGACATTTGTATGTTCTGTTTGTATCTTGCTCCCCAATTGTAGATGTCGTATGGCTAACAAGTAATGAATCGATCCATTTGCTCTCAAAAAAAAAAGTGTAGTTGCTTCCATCAAAGGGTGGTGGCCGAGTCACATGAGTTCCTTCAAGGTTGAGGTTGCTAAGCAAGTTGTCCCCCATTCTTCAAGACATGTTAGGGCTCCTTCAAGACCTTCTCTAATACCAATTGAAAGATCTAGAGGGGGGTGAATATAGATTTTTTAATCTTAAAGATAATTAAATACTCAACCAAAGAAGGAGGAAGAAATAAGGAAGACACTTCATTTTAGAGTGGTTCCAACCTTTGAATCAAAGGTTGTCAGTCCACTACCCATTTATCTCCAGTTGGGATTTTGAAAGTGATTAATTTTATTTACCTCTCAAGTATGTTATAATAAAATACAATCACCTTTATTGAAGTAGCCTTCTCCTAGAAGTAGCCTCAACCTCCTTGAAGCAGCCTTCTTTGAAGTAACTTTAAGCCCTTGGAGCAACCTTCTTCTCCTTGAAGTAGCTCCACCACCTTGAGATAGCCTTCACCTAGAAGTAGCTCCAACCTCCCTTAAAGAATCCTTCTTGAAGTAATCTCAAGCACCCTTTTAAGTAGCCTTCTCCACCAAGAAGTAGCTTCAACCAAGCTCCCTCAAGTAACCTCCACAACATGGAGTAGCCAAGGAGTACAAGTAGCTTTAACCTATGAAGGGGGATCGGAAGAAAGGAAGTACACCAATTTTGTATAGCACTTTGATCCTATATCAAGCATTAGACCTCTCACACCACTTAGGATGGACGTTTCTATGAGGTGGATAAGAGGCCATGGCTATAGAATGTGAATTTGGAGCTTGTAGAACAAGATGGCAAGTGTTGCTTAGCTTGGTTGCTCACTAGAATGTATTCTCAAGTGTAGCTTAGGTACTTTAGGTGTCCTAAGGCCTCTCCTATATATAGGAATGGTTTGCAAGTGCCTAGGGACGTTCTAGGAAGTCTCTAGAGTGTTCTTAGTGCTTAACTAGCCATTAGATGTACATTAGTTGCGTAGCAATGGCTAATTTGTTCGTGCTTAAAAGAACAATCCAGAGCCCCACTCAGTTGACAAGTTTTTCAACCGAACTATGTCCGGGTCGAGCTTTTCTTCGACCGAGCCTGGGTTTAAGGAAAATGTGTTGCAACATCTATATTAAACTCCCAACTACTAACCACTTGGTCTAACAGTCAAAAACATTGGACCGAGGTTCCCTCGGTCAAAAATATATTTGACTGAAGCCCATTTTATAGCACAATTATGTAAGGTTTTGAATAGTGCTCAGAGGTTTGACCAATGGGGTTCTTGTTCGACAAAAACTTCGACCGAGTGTGTCTCAGCTGACAAGTTTCTCGACCGAGGATGTCCATATTTCAGTCTTTTGAACCACCTATTAAGTGTGTGTTTCAATGAGTATCGGTGACTCTAACTCTAGGGGGAAACCTAGCTAAGGGTTATGAGTGGATAGGGAAGATCTAACACTTGATTCACATGATGTTTAAGTAGTTTTACATTATATCTTTGTGCAAGTGTTTACATTTGAGTACAATGATGAACACATATACAATTAAGCACATTTAGTTTTCAATTTGCAATGATCTTCACCTTTCCTCTTAATAGAATCTCCTTATTAACTTGATCCCTGAAATACTCAAATAACACATTAGATTCACAAGTATGAAATGTTTGTCATCATCAAAACAAAGGGTATGTTAATGTCCAATTTAGCCAACAAATCCAAATTCAATGATTATCCAGTCATGTTAATGGGAGATAACATAGATTTACATTGTGAAATAATTATGGGCCCAAACTTATGAACTTAAATAAACAAAGTGAAGGAAGGAGAATAATTGTTGACAAGAGAGTGAATCCTCTCAGACCAATTGGATGTGGTGTAGGTCTTCCTTCCTTGTCTTCAGTGATTGTAGGAGGATGAGAATAGAGGCCATAGATCAACTTTTCTCTATTTGAGATACCTTTGAGGTGTGGTGTATGGTTGATAAAAACAAATTTATGAGATGAATGGAGTCCAAAAGGAGTAATAGATCCACACAAAAATAACTATCTTTATCTTTGTGTATGGTCAATGAAGAAGGGAGAATATCTTTCATTCATCCATCTCTTAAGTAAAGGCCTTTAGTGCTCAAAGTCATTGGTCTATGAAGAAAATCAACAAGGTTTCTTATCTCATCAATGGTCGATGGTGAAAGGAGAAGCACTTCATAGTATAGAAAATAAGATGTCTCTCTAGTGTGGCCAAGGGTCTCAATTTATAAGAATTAATGGGGTGCTCAAAGCACTTGTAAGTACTATATGAGAAGGTAATTTACTTGCATCATGATAAAGGAGAGCATGTCCCCCGAGGCATGTGTCATTGGGTAGAAGAGACCTAGTCAGTTGATGATGTAAGATTCTCATTGAGAAATGATCATCAACATAGAACCTTCATTGTTTCGATATCATATCAATTAGAATTCCTCATTCTTATGCTTTCTTAGGGAGTGGCCTCTTCGATTATAGTTTTCATCAATGCAGACTCTCATTGTATTGGTGGTGCATCATTCGACAAGGAGAGATAATTGTCAACCAGCCTTCTAGTCTATCATCAATCTAGTTTCGTCGAGCAGTGGCAATTAGTGGAATCATTCATTTTCTATGTGACTGGTCAATGGGGTGGTCTGATCCATAAACCTTGTTCCTAATGATCATCTTGTCCCATGCAAACTCTATTAATTTATTAGCTTTTGCTCAAGCATAGGTCTTGATGAGAGCTCGTCTGGATGGAGATCCTCTCCTTTTATTGATTTGATTCAAGATCACAAAACTTGGTGTTTTCTCTGCAAATGCAAGATATTCTATTTAGGTTGCATATTAACAAATTTGTTAAAATGCATAAGAATTATCATGATAAATTTTAAATAGAGTGAGTAAAGGAGGGTGAAGTATGCATACAACATCCATAATGTTGGATGTTATCAAGTGTTAAACATGTTTTCATGTTAAGCATGAGGTTCTAGCTTCAAATACTCTTGGGGTGTTATTTAATGGGAGAAAGTCTCTTAGAAGGAGAACCATTCAAGGGCTATCCATGAGAATATATTTCATGTTGTACATGGAAGGGTGAGGGGACTTTCCTGAACGTATCTAATGATTACCTTGTTAGGGTAGGTGCACGGTGGCTAAAATTTTCCCATGGGTTTATTGTTGATGTATAATCAACATGATTAGTTATGAAATAATACTAATCGTTAAAGATTAATGTATGCCTTTATCGAGTACGCATATTGCATTCTATTCAGTCGTGGTTACCTAAACACCATAAATTATGTTGACAAAATATGAAATTTAGAATTTCATATGAAGATATGTGTACATCATCATATGTGTTATAGTTTTAGTTGATTTTTTAATAAATATGAGAGAGCTTGTCATTTTTTCTCTTTACAATCTAAAAAAATATGCTACCAACTAAAATAGTCTTATAATACTACTATATAGAGTATTTTCTTTCTTAAACATCCTTCTAAAGAATGTATACATCTGATGATGATTTTCATATCTAAATATTCATCATATATGTTCTTACATATATATCCATGGAACCAAATACTGAAATCGACTAGTATAATCTCCACAATTCTCCTAACTTCAACACATATTACTTAGACTAAATTGCATGGTGATCATTGTCAACTCAATTTACATGCAAATACCCAATTATAAGACCATGACACCTTAAGCCATGAGATAGAAATTTGTTGTTATGCATGTGTATAATAACATATAAAAAAAGAATATACATAGATGTAAAGACTAAAAGCTTCTGAAAAACTGATAAAAAAACTTCTGAAAAATATGAACACCACATTTACATTTACTACCACTCTTGTACTAAAATGATGACCTACAAATTACATGGAATCCTAATTTGGATATTACTATAACAATAATTGAAAATATTGAATGATTTTTTGTGGATTACTCTTCAATAGATTTGAGTCAACTTAAAAAGTTATTCAATAAATGGGTGAGCATCATGCTCATTTGGTTAGGATCCCTACTTAGTTTAGACAAACCTTCACTAACTATTAAACATGTTGCACATGAATAGTCTACAAGTGTATATTTAAAGTTAATTTTTAATAGGTTTTCGGGTTTGGACCCTTACTCCTCCGACTTTGTTGTTCACTAATAAATAAATCGATCCCCATAGTTGTTAGAAAATCTTAGGATTTTTCACTATATTTTAAGTCGATAGAGACGTTAGTTGGATGATTATTGCATATTAGGGCCTACTTCTAATAAGTTATATTATAACATATCTACAAAAATGAAGTGAGAACATTAGAGCAGGTCATATCTAAATAATGATTTCATGTGAAACTAACAACACACGAGTATAAAACACTTACATAATACATTCACTTTTGTTTGTTCCTCCACACCCTTAGGTGTGCCTAAGTACTAACCTTGGACTTTTTCTATTTCTAAGATCAATTTATCCATGATAACACAAAACTCCATACAATTTTTTTGGGTTCTTAGGGCTTGATGGTATTTTAATACTTATTTTACTCATGATTTAACTATTCTTATGAATTCTAATGTGAAATTTAGATCATGATATAGATAATGCTGGTATTGTATTTTGTTTAAAAGTCATGTTTCCATTCTAATTAATAAATGTAGTAATTATGTTAGATTACCTCTTAACTTCATATCCAACAGATTTAACTTGTGAGATCTATGTATCTCATTATCCATATGTATTATTATGTTTGAATAAATGATTTCAAAAATAGACTTTAATGGGATTTCTCCCTATTCTCTTTCTTGTGAGACCATGTTTCTTGTTTTAACCCTTATCCCATTTTTATCATCGTAAGTGTATGATTTTCTCTTGTTTAGTGTGAATATTGAAAATATAATGTAATATTCACTTACCTACTTGATAAGATTAAGTTATGCTAAGTTAGGGTTTGGTGTGTCTAGAAATCTATTTTCTAGAGTTTGGAGTCATATGGGGTATTATGGTATTTTCACGGTGTTAAAAATTCAATCAAATCACCTTAGACAGGGTTCAGCTTGGTTTTTTCCCTTAGTCTGTAGACTTTGGCGATTACTCAACTAACTAATATGTCCCAATAGTTATTGGAAATATGTTGGTAAACATCACTATGTTTTGAGCTTGTTAGATTTTTGGTACGCTAACTATTGCATAGCCAGACCAACTAGGGAAGGCCCCACATACCTATTTTAGGATTCTTCCCACACTTGTTGTTGGTTAGGAAGTTAGTCAGATGACTAGAGACTAGTCACACCAAATAGTCAATTGACCATTAGAGAGGGAAGAGACACTAGCCATCTGTTATTTCATCTTGGTCGAGCCCACTTATGCCCAATATTTAGGTCGATTATTCAATATTCATCTTATGATGAATAATATTTATGTCAAAAATTTCAATATGTACCAAAACAAATATTTTTCATGCCATCTATCCCCTATATATTTGATCTTAGAGACCCTAGACTCTATTAACTTCCCTTCTTCGTCTAGGTTAGTGATTTTGGTGAAATTTTAAAGTTCTAATATAGGAATAATCATAGAAACCTATAGGAGTCTTATTCTAAGTAACCTTTAACTTTTTTTCACATATTTTCATGTCATTTTGTCTCCCCTACCATATTGTTTAGAATTATATAACAAACACGTAATAAAACTTCATTTTTGTTCCTATTTCATCTACTTTCTCCATTTGTAACCTAGTTGGTGGTGGAACAAGCAAGTTTGGAGTGTAGGAGCCTAATTGTGCATCTTTTAAGATATGGGTCCTTCTCGTATGCCCTTAATGTATAGGAATGTCTTGCTTCACTATGGTATCTAAAATAGATATTTGTTTGGTGATCTTTGTGATGCAATTTCTATCTATAATCATCTAAACTTAGTGTACATATATAGTAGATCTATCTATTGAAGGATAATCTTATCCAATTCAAATATATAAATTTGTTGTTGCCTTAGGGCCCACAAGGTCCTTCTTTAAAAGGCACACCCTTTTCATGCAATTTCATGTTTAACAATAATGATGCTCAATAAATGAAGCAATATAAAGATTGTTTTGCTAAGAAACCCAAATTACCATTCTTGTAACTTGTGACACTAGGTCCACTTAATATGGTCCTAGTACTTATGGAGAGAATAAAATGAGAAGAATGTGACATGACCTCAACCACCATCAAATTATTCTATGAGAGTGTCACTCTACCTCATGTACTAGATATTAGTTGTCTGCATATTTTGCCATCCCTTTTGTCATATTTCTAAACTAATTTTATGTTATTATATTTGAAAATTAGATGGATGATAACTCAAGCTTAAATGATATTCATCATACTAATTACAAAACAGTTGATGTGTTTAAACTATTGTTGCAAGTACAATAACTATTTTTTTGTATTTTATCTTTTTGTGCAAGGACACGGATGTGAATAACTTGATTTATTGTAATGAACTTACTACAAGAGGACCATTTATGGCTTTTATTGATCTCACCTTTGAAAATGACCTAAATTAGGATTAGGCTCTATGTCTTCTTGGTTCTTTGGTTTGTTATTGTATTTCCATACTAAATAGCAATACATAATTTTTATTTTCAAGTAAAAAATGAATTCAATCTCTTTTTAACATGGGATACTCAATTTGAATCCACTAGGGACATTTCTTATAGAAAAATCTCTTATAGGTGCATTGTCTAGGACTATTCTTTCAATTTAATGGTCGCCACATGGTTGGACCCATGATTAACCATGTGAGGAGGTTTTGATGTGACCCTTCCTGGGATAGGTTCATCTAGATCAAGTAAATTTTCACACTTAATTCACAATTATTATTTAATCAATTCGTCACTCTTACATTCGTTGTCCTTATTTTAGCTTCTCATCATGTTATTATTTGGTATGCATGGTTTGTAAGAGCAAGCTTGCACAATGAGCCTTACATTTTAGATATATGTGGCATAAAATTTCATCTAGTGTGACAACAAAGAGCCTACATTCATACATTATAAATTTATAAAGTCATTTGCACACATTCTTGCATCCAATATGAAGAAAAATTATGTATGGCACACTAGTCAATCACCACATGTTGTAAATGAATGTTTTTATGTCAAGTGGACAACAATCTATCAAGGTTGTAAGATATTTATATGTTGTCTTTATTCTTGGGTACTATATAATAGTGGTTACGACATCTATATTGAACCCATTTTAATTTCTTATCCTACAACACAATCTACCCTAACAATAAAGATGGATTTTCTTATGTTTTAACATCTTTTTCATCAACATGAATGCTTAGGTAGATTACCATGTAAATACTTGATGCACATAGTGGGAAATAATTTTATAGAACTCTCATATATACTATTAATCTCTATATCTAAATATGAAGGAGATAGTACAACGAATGATGAATATTTAGGTACTCACCTTGTGTAAAAATGAATCATGTGTTTTATCAGATGTCCCTCATTCTCTTATTACCAAGTGGTATGATACCTCATATGCTGCTTAAGTAAATGTCTAGGGAAAATGCCATATTAGATTCCATATATTATACTTGTTCACATTTGGATGTGGTTGTCATTACAAATTTAATACTTTATCTTCCTTGAATTGCTAACATAAATAGGAAAAGGTTTTATGCATTACATTAATCAAAACTATATAAATATGAATTTTATAGTGGAAGTAAATTTTCTGATATGCAAACTTGAAACATGTTTCACATTATTTTCATCTTTATATGAAGTTATATGTATGGAATTATTTATCTTCTTTAATAACCATGTCATAAATATATATTCACTACTTCAGTTGTAGGCATGCATGGAGTGTTATCCATTACCTGCTCTTGCAATACTACTTAAAAGTTTTCCTCTTATATAAATCTTTAGCAAGATCAACCCAATCTAGGGAGTGATATACAATGCTCAAAAATACCAATTCTTACTTCTCACAATGCACTGCACCAACTCTTAAAGAAAGGGAGTGGGTCATGACTAGTTTATCCATTTGAAAGTTAGTTGTGCATATTCATTAAATGAATGCACATTAATTTGGGGTGAAAAAATGTATCTTGCATCTATTACTATAATATCAAAGAGAACTTACAAGAGAATTGAAAAAAGAAAATTACATCCACTACTACAAAAACAGCATTCAGTGTCACTTTTTTGGGCGTCGGTTATTTAGGAAAATCGACGCCTTTAATATTAAATGTCGGTTATTTATGCAAACTGAAGTCTATATTCAAAGACCATCCAGACACGGGTACCGCTTTGTATTCAGCGTCGGCTGGTTATAACAGACTGACGCCTAAAATCGCTCGCGAAATCCAATTTTCGAGCAAAAACATTTTAGGTCACCTACAGCGTCAGTTTTTTAACTATTCACTGACGCGTATTTAAAATGAAAATTTGCATGAAAAGTCCCACTTTCAGTATCGGTTATCCTTAGATAACCGACGTTGATAATGGTTCCCGCCAAATAATTTAGGGTAAAGGTTGTCTAGTTGGGCGTCGATGTTTTACTATCAACCGACGCTAAATCATAATAGGCATCGGTTTTTTAGATAACCGACGTCGTTGACCAACTTAATAGAGGTCGGATCACCTGGCTCTTCTCCCTTTCTTCCTATTTCATCGATTCTCTTGTGCGCTACTCGTCGCCGCTCTCCCAAAATCGCCGCCTGGTGCCTGCGGCTTCTTGCTCGCCGCTGACGCTCCCTGCTGCTGCTCTACGTCGCCGCCGCCACCCGCTGCCTTCATCCTTGCGTCGCCGCCGCACCGCCTTCCTCCTTGCTCACTCCCTACTACGGCACACTCCTTCCTCCCTGCTCACGCCCTACTGCGACGTTGTCTTCTTCCTTGCCGTCGCCCGCTGCTTGCTGCTCTGCTCTCCAGGTATTAGTCGTAGCCTCTGTTCTTCTTTCTCCAGGTGTTCTACTTCTTTCACTGAGAAGAATGGCCTACCACGGCCGTGTTTTTTTTTGGTAAGGATATGAACAAATCTATATGTAATTCTTTATGTAAATTCTAGGATACGTACAAATCTTTTTCTTGCATATATTTGTGCTTCTAATCCTAATGCTTGACCTAATTCAGTAAATTTTGATGCATGTTGAAATAAGATTTAAACTTGTCCATTCTAGCATCCTAATTTGATTTGATTAAACCCTAAAATTGATGAAACCCTAACATCAATTGTGATGAAACCCTAACATGTACATATCTATTATTGTGTTTGTTGGCCTAGAAACCCATCCAAGATTTACAAATTAGGAGTAAATCTTGGGTAGTCCCCAGTTTGGGACTGTTCTTGAACACCTAATCTCACTTAGGATGTAAGTGTATAATGTGTATTAGGTTTTTGAGAAAATTTTGGTAGCATTTCCCCGTTTGTTCTCTAAGTACATATGTACTTAGAGAACAGCGGGGAAATGCTGCCAAAATTTTCTTGAAAACCCAATACACATTATACACTTACTAGTGAGATTAGGTGTTCAAGGATGGGATAGGTGGTACACATTTATTATATATAAAAATGACATCACTTGGCCAGTCATGCTTGTTATATATAATCTTCCTCCCTGGCTGTGTATGAAAAATAAGTATGTTATGATGTCGTTGTTGATATCGGGCCCTAAACAACCCGGAAATGATATCGATGTTTATCTTGAACCTCTGATTGATGACTTAAAGAAACTTTGGGCTGAAGGTGTGATGACCTATGAAGCTAAATGTTTGCTTTTTTAATATCAATATCATTTTCAGATTTGATTTTTCATTATCTTCTAGTTAATACAAATGCTAAATGTTTGCCTTTTTCTAGTTAATACAAATGCTAAATGTTTGCCTTTTTAATGACATTTTCAGATGGCTGACCATGATGTCCATGATGAGCATGAAGTCCATGATGAGCATGCTGTCCATGACGAGCATGGCTAGGATACCAATGTAAGTTCTAAAAACATATCCTGTATTTCTATAAAATTCATTAACTTTTAGTTATGTCATATATCCCATATTTCTATATTGTGCTAATTCAGTGTGTTTATTTTTGTCAAATTTTAGGTTGATGATGCACACGTACCCACTGAAGCACTGGAGAAACTTGATGCGCAGCACCAAATACTTAACAAGAAAAGGGGCATCACTTTGTTGAAGAAGTTAATAGCGCTAAGTGGTAGTGGATCCAAATTGGTTGTGGAGTTTGATAATGGAGGAAATGCAATTGGAGTGAACCGCAATAATTTTGTAAACTATCTTGGGTGTGTCACTCGAAGCCATTGTGGTGTTAAGTATGATAATTGGCATAAAGTTCCTCAGGGGAAGAAAGACTTTATATGGAAGGATTTATGTGTGAGTTATTATTATTTGCAATTCTATTTTGTAGATTACAAATTATATTATTTGCAATTCTATTTTTGGATACTAGTTAATAAGAATTCTATTTTACAGAATATGTTTGCATTGGATGAGAAGCTACATCGTAAAAGCATGATGCAACGTGCTGGAAAGATGCTTAGGAACTATAGGACAAATCTCAACAGAGAATACATAAAACATGGTGATAAGAAGAAGAAGTCAGCCCTTGAACAGTGGAACTTCTTGGACAAAGAAGATTGGGACAATTTTGTTGCTTCAAGAAAATCTGAAGAATTCAAGGTATTAGGCGTCACTCCCAATTTAATTAATATATGTTGTATCCACCTATTCAAGATTAGCATTTAGTGCTACTAACCAAATCATTAATGTGCATACTAACTAGGCCCTCAGTGTCACGCAAAAAGCAAGGCGTGCACTGAATGTGCATGACCACACTATGGGTCCAAAGGGTTATGCAAGCATTCTCCAAAGACTACAGGCGGAGTCTGCGGCTACCCAGGAGTCTGCTCCTACTCAGGAGTCTGCCACACCCATGCCTCGCCATGATATCTGGATAGCTGGGAGGCAAAACAAGAAGGGTGAAATAAAGAAGCCCATAACTATTGAGGCGGCTGCGAAAATGGTAAAATACAACTCTTAGAGCAATCGTTTGAATATTGATTATTTGTGGTGTTAACTTACCAATTTCTGTTGATGGTGATTAGCGGGAGCTGCACGAGCAGAGGAAACAAGGTACGTTCATCCCTCAGGGCACAAGGGATGAATTGATAGTTTCTCTGGGTAACCCAGAGCATCCTGGATGTGTTAGGGGTGCAGGCGTTGGTGTGGGCATCAAAGCATTCTTTGGGCCATCCCAGCGCAAACCCAGAGCGGGACTTTCACAAGAAGAGGTAACCTATTCTTTTTTTAGAATGTTACTGCAAAAGGGAATTCAATAATAAGAAGCTAATGTTTCTTTTATCCATGTATAGGAGAATAAGAGAGTCAAGGATATAGTTTCCAAGAAGGTCAATGATATAGTTGTTGAGAAGGTCAAGGAAGAAATAGTGCGGTGGCAGGCATCTCAGGCTTCCAATCAGCCTATGGCGACCCACTCTTCTCCTGATGCACAGACTGCGAGTAATCCTAGAGACCCATCGCCTAACACGTTTGCTATAAGTATTGTTTATGACATTGTAGCTAGTCTTTTCAAGATGATATGTATATATATATAATAATCTTTATGTAAATTTGTAGGCATTGAAGCCATGCCGCTTAAGAATGCAAGACTATGTTGTTGCAGAGGCGCAGGCTTACCCGTCCCTTCCCGGGGCAATGTTTCACGGGACTCCAATGCCACAGGGCTACGTTCGTGTGAGCCCGATACGTGTGTTACCCGATTGGAGGGAAGCTACATTGCCATATCCCCACCCGGATATTGATACACTTGCTGAGGCAGAAGGCGGGGTGATATTGTTGCCCAAACCAGATGTCGTCTACACTACTGAAATTGAAAGACAAATTTACATTACTTTAGATTGTTAATGTGTATATATGAGGTCAACTAATCTGAAATTATATATACAGGTTAAAAAGAAGACACCCGGAGCACCTAGGCCTCCACCTCCACTTCCTGCATTACCAAGTTGGGTTCCAACTGACCTAAAATACCCGTTAGGTCCTGCTTGTAGGGGAATGGCATGTTGGCTACGAGCACATAATATACATTGCCCTATAATTGTTTCTTTAGAAGCAGATTATGCAGGTCAATCATACGATAGCTCTTTATTTATACAAGATATTATTGAGCTGTATATGTATGATTGGTTGAATACATCAATGATAGAGACATGGATAAGGTGAGATCTTGTTTATACATCCATATACCTTGTGGAAGATCCGGTGATCTGGTTTCTTATATATTAATGCATACGTAATACATGTTTTGCAGCTACTTAGTCGAAGATCAATACAAACAATTTGCATTTGATCATGTGGGTTTTTTTATTCCATCATTGATTAGTATGGTAGCTAAAGACCCTGATAGTGTTCAACAATACTGTATAGATGCTTTTAGAATTTTCGGTCAGCAAAAGAAGACGATAATAATAGCTCCATTCAATGTCAAGTAAGTTTACTTTATTTATAATTTGGACTTAAGAAAATTCCATTTTTATTGTGCATTTTGAGTTATTAATTTTTAACTTTTTTACCTCTAGCGGTAGACATTGGGAGTTACTAGTTATTGTCCCCGGGACGTTCACTGTTTATTATCTAGATCCTACGAGAAGTACATTGAACACTAAAATTGGACACATATTGAGAATGCCATTATTCTGGTGAGAAATATTTCATTTTTATATCCGTTAACATCTGTTATTACATTACTATTTAATTATGCAATTTACTGTGTTACATTAACATGTAGGGGTTTAGATGCATTCAAAAATGCTGTAGGAAATGTCCCAAGGAGAAAGAACCAGCCAATAATTTGGGAGAACGTAAAAGTAAGTTCCTGACTCCAATGTATATATTATTTATGTGAACTATGCTTAGTTGTATTTTTTAATATTTTGTATGTTTCAATTTATAGTGCGCTACACAAGGCAACGGTTGGGCATGTGCATACTATATGATGCGATTTATGCAGATGATTATCCGACATGCCGCATTGGATATTAATACCATACATGAGGTATTATATATAGTCTCATTAGTTAGTATGAAATATATCAATCTTATTTTTATATTATTACTTATATATATACACCATTCTCTTTGCATGTGTTTAAAACTGACCACACTATAGGTAAACGCTTAAAAAATGTACATGCTCCATATATGATGGAAGCATTAAATGAAATAAGAGAAGAATGGGCAAAAGCCATACAAGCAATGGTGATTGTAAGATATAATTGGGATGCTGATAGCGATGTTGAATGATATTTTGTAAATGAATATTTCTGAATGTTTATACATGTCTGAATGTTTCTACGTGTATTTGAATGTTTCTACATGTGTGAATGTGAGAATTGAATTGATGTCTGAATGTATCTACTTGTGTGAAAAAATATTTGTTGATTTTGTAGGTTTGTGGCATATTTGTAGGCTGATATCAATGGATGTCATATACCTGCAGTTCAGAAAACTGAACTGTAGGTTCTCATCCTGTTGACCAGCCACAGCAGGCCTGCAAACTGATAAGAAAAAAAAAATTAAAGTATAGGTGTCGGTTATTTATAAAACACCGTCATCAAAGTCCTACAGCGTCAGTTATTAGATAAAAACCGACGCCTAATATGACAAACAACCCAACCGTGCAGGAAAGCACGGCCGTGGTGGAAAAGGCGTCGCTTATTCGTATAAAACTGACGCCTATAGTACTAAACACGATCGTGCAGCGAAGCACGGCCGTGTCGTCTGGGAGTATGGTGTCGGTTGTTCAGTTGTTAACCGACGCAGAAAGTGTCCTAGGTGATGCCCTTCTTTGTGGCGCGAACCCTATAGACGTCAGCCAACTAAATATAATCGACGCCTATAGATCATATAGGCGTCGGTTAGAAAACCGACGCCGAAGAGTTCGACCTTTAGCGGCGCCCACATACGCGTCTCTTTAAAACCGTCTCCAAAGGGGGTTAAACAACCGACGCCAAAGGCGTATTCTGTAGTAGTGATCCATCATAAAAAAAATTCAAAGTCTATGCAGACAACATGCCTCATCATACAAGGTGAGGACATCCTACCTCCAAAAAGATGTTGGTTAAGCTCCAACTATCTATAATATAAGTCTTTTAAGATAAAGGTACATCTTTCCAACTTGGCTAAGTATGTCAAGAATGCAATACTCAAGTATCAGTAATAACTAATATGTGACTTATGAATACATTTTGAATCTTCCTAGCTTCCCTTATAGTGAGCCATGTAATATAATTCCTCTCAAAGGTCGCCTCTAATTTTGTGAAGCTCATACACAAACATCAATTATTGCACTTTTAACCAATTAAGAACTCATTTAATTACCCCTTCAAAATAAGCCCTTTTTTCAATTACAACATATGGAGCAAAAGTTTAGTGAAAATTCACTAGATAAATGAAAATTAAAGAGTCTGTATGCTAGATGATTCATCTTAAATAGTTCATAATCATCTATAGTTTAGAACTTCATTGGTTACAACTGATATTAACTATTGGATTGGAATGTGTTGATGGACAATAGTTCTTGAAAAATGTAGTTTTACGATTACTAGATATTTATACTTGTTCAACGGTATCATTTTCCCTATTTTTATGTGTTTCAATTCATTCTACTTTTATTTGCAATAAGCGATCATGTTCCTGATTTCATGTGTAAGTGAAATCTTTTTAATACAAATGAGCTACAAGATCAACGGTCCACCCCAATAAATTGCACCAATCTTATAGCCTAGAACCCTACATATCACAAAGTACACAGATTCTATCTAAATGGTTACTGACATTCTGAGGAATAGGAACCATAGAGTCACAATCACCCACACCTTTTGTGAATAGAAGGTTATACTTGAAAGAGTGTGAGTTTTTATACCAAAATATGTAGCAATGTGCTATCCTCACCACAACCTAGTCTAGACTTTGTGTTGAGATTGAGTCCTTTGTGCCTCTACCTCAAGTCTTTGTAGCATTTTCACCATTTTAACACACAATATATGCTATTTTCTTTCTAGCATGTCCTCCACCACTACCACAAATATTGCATGGAAACCTTCATGAAGAAGATAGTGAATGCTCCAAGGTTCATTATCATCATTTTGGATGGCTCTTCTATGTATTGAATTATTGATGCGCTAGTGGTTTAAACAATGAAGAGAAGACATTGTTTCCAACAAAACTTGGTAGCAACCATATGGTTGTCTGGAATCTCTGTGGCATAGGCTAGGAACTCGATTTTATTCTTAGTTGATTGTGTGAAGATTCGAACCACAATCTTGCTATCAAGGATATGTTCCATGTAGACTTTCCACATTGCCAAAATTCATCTTATTCGTTGAGTTTTTCCTTGCTACGTCAGTTATGGGATTAATTATATAATATAAAGGAGAAAAGCTCATCGTAGGATGGCCAAACTAATACTTTAACAAAATCCATAATATTGCGACACTAATAAAAATTCAACTTAAAACAATTTGTTCTTAACGTGCTAACCATTGTGGAGTACTCTTGCGAGCTCAAACGGTTGGCCTTGAATGGTACATGTGGAGCATGCTTCTTATTCAATCGAGTGAAACTGAAACTACTGAAAGGGTAAAAATCCCTTGTGCGGCTAGAAGAGGTTGAATGTTTTTTTTAGCACATTCTAGGTTGCTAGTATAGTTAACAAATACTTTCCTCATCAAATGCATAATTAGATGGAATAGTTGTTTAGATGCTAAATTAACATTACCGTGACTTCTGATATTTAACCAAGATCGTTGGCTATCACAACTATTAGAATTAATCAACTAAATTTCTCAAACTTCATCTCCGTGGTCCCTAGTAATCGCTGAGCTACACAATCACATGATAGTGCTAAACTGAAAACGCAACCCTCTCACATGTAAGAATGGCTTTTAGCTGAAATCGTGAATAGTTTTCAGAAAGCAACGGGGATCCTGTCTGCAGTCCGGTGCCAATGTGCCATCAATTTTGCGCCAGCAGGCGCGTTATGGCTTCCCGAGGAAGCAAAGTGTCCCAAGTACTATTGGCAAACAGGACATCGGAGACCGAGGTTCCAACAAACGTGTCACAGCATGTTAGATCATGTGCCCTTGTATGCGTGATAGGGGAATAGCAAGAGTGGGCAAAGGAGACCATGAATGCTAGATCATATGAAGGTTGTCCTCGTCCATTACCTGTCAGACGTCGAAGGATGCCTGGCTAATTTGGAGGAGAGTGCAGCTGGAACTAATGATGAGATGAAGAGCGTAGTTACAGATGTCATCTTATTCTTTCCTCATAACTGATTCTGGTCCCCAGTCCCCAGATGTCGGCTTATGGATTTTGGCATGAAGTTGGTGACGTACCGACGCATATAGACCAAAAGTTGTAATCCTACTTATTTTCCTTATTTTACTTGCTGGAATGAATTCTTGATGTTAGCACTAAAACCCATCGCAGTGATCAGCAAATAGATAGAAAGTCGTGGACATGGGCGAGACACTGAGACCAATTCAAACCTGTTAATTTTATGAGTGGACAGTTCAAAGGATAACCTGTTTAGTTTAAAACGATACAGGGAGGCAAACTTCTGCCACAGTAACAAATGGACTACTTCGTACTTTATCAATAAAATCGTCTAAGTCGACAAACTAATAGAAAGAGGGTGTAAAGCACAGCGTAATAATTATCATATGATATGGATACAATTACAATGAAATAAAAGGTAGAGAGGTAACAAGCTGCGTCGTCAATCTTTTTTGAATGACAAAATCAATCTCTTGAAATACTACATCCATAGACCTAGGAGTCATAACATTATTATGTATAACTTTTTGGATCCTTATGAAAAGTTTCACTGCCTCTGGTGTTAAGAATCCAAAGGTATCAAATTTGAAATGTACAAATACATGATTTCCGTTGAATGTTTTCTCATGCTTAACTACTCTGACTGGACAGTATGTCCTGCAGTAAAATCTCTATCTTTCAGGTCCGCCAATGGGGAGACTACTATTAGAATAAAACACACACATATTTTCCTCCACACCAGTCAAAAATCAAGACATCCTCTGGTCTAAGTATTGATCTTCCCTTATATGGATCAGTCAAAACATTCACAACCTCTTTTTTAGCAGCAACTCCAGCATGTCTAAGTACATCATAGATGACATCTCTAACAAGATTATGACTAGACTTAAAGCATGGGATCTCTCAGCAATGAAGCACATATTCTCCAAAGGTGTCTAAACACGCCTTGTGACAAATAGGACATACCTCATCAGCCAGAAAAACAAGGGATCATAAGGCAGTATTTGAGGATAGTACCATACTCTACTGGTGACATATGCAGTCTTAGCCCATCAATAGAAATCACAAGAAGAAAATCTTAAATGTGCTTATCTTGCAAACACATAAAAATTGCTTTTTGTCTAATGGTCATGTCAAACTTAACATCTATGCCCTTAATAATTTTGCAAGAAGGGCACTCGCCAAAGTATTTTGGGCTTTAGTGGGGCAGTGTCCTTATTTGTAAAATAGCTAAGATCAAATAATGGAATCATGATACGTAGACAATTGAAAGTACAGTCAAAATTAGAATTTATACCATGTATCTCGCTATCTCACAAAATATGATCTTGAAGCCCCTAGACTGGATGATGGATGCCACAAAAGCATATGAAGAAGCCTTTATTTCTGAATACAAACTTTGAACGCCAAGTTTGATAGGTAAGGAAGTCAACCTCTATTGAAGGTCCCAAAAGAAGGGACTGTCGCATACCACAATATCATCAATAAACTCACATACTCCTCTGTCAAAGTAGGCATGTTTGGAAACATTTGGGTATATGTACTCTAAAACATACTCAAAAGTGGTTGATGTTCCAACGACTAAGCTATTAGTAACATTTTATGTTTTTATAAAACTTTTTGGAGAAATTTTTTGTGAAGGTAAGTTTTTTTTAAGAATAAGTTAGAAAACAAAGTAGTTTGTTTTCTATTTTTTGTTTGAAAAATCCCTCAAATATTCAGGAAAAAGAGAGATATTTACAAATTATGATTCACTTATTTTTAAGACTTAAGACAACCATATGTGTTGGTCAATTTCTATAATAAATTAAATAATTAATAACATTTAACACTTTTCTTCAGTTTGGATCTTCATAGAATCATAGGTCAGTTTGTAAACATATAGATTAGAATAAAAAAACACTCACATATAAGAATATGAATTTCCCTAAATATTAAAAGAAAACATTGTAACATTCAATTACCCCTCTTATTTAGATAATCAACATTCCTTCAACTAATCTTTGAGAAACAAAAGAGGGAGTGAATGTAACATCAATTGCAGGGATCAATTCTATGACGCTCCAAGCAAGTACTATTAGCTACTTGATTTTAATAAAGATAGGTGGCATATAGATAAGTAGTATGTAGCAGCAAGTCAGCCCTGGTGTCGTCAAGTAGTCCAAAGAGGGCTAGGTCACAAACAGAGTAGTCAATGTGCCAAAGCACAAGCAAAAGACAGAGTGGTGATGATGCAAATGGAATGAATCTCACTCGCTAGTATCGCCATATAGATCAATGAGTGATGGGTTACAAGTAGAGTAATAGTCAAAGTGTGCAAGTACGGACAACATAGAGTAGAGGCGACATATCCAAAATGGACAACCTCTTGTAGTCAGGAACTTCATGTTGAAAAGTAACAACACTACAAAATTATTTCTTTCTTCATTCTTTATCTCCTCTTATCCTCCATGTCATCTCTTCCTATATTATCTCCTTCACGCCAACCAAAAATAATCAAGAGAGTGGTTAGGGTGGAGAATCATAAACACCGGTAGAAGAAATGAAAACATAAAAAATGCATAGGATAGCTAATAAATCAAGTCAATCTAGTTTACATGTAGCTTGGAACACATAAGGAGTAGTTAATAAATTGAGGGATGCAAAAAAAAAATGTAAGGTGTGACCGTAAGAGATCAGCATCAACAACTCCATGGTGCTACATGGTAGGAAATCAATGGCAGTCCTTCAGATATAGTAGCAAAAATGTAGAAGTATCACTGAAAGATTGTTATTTTGTGATATAGACGCTCCTAGAATATGTTGGCGATGGGCATCCCTGAGCAGCCGAGAACTTCCAAGGGTTGCGGCCACCTACAGGGGGCGCTCCTCTTTGGCACTCGCTCTCTCACACATATGAGGTTAGGGCACAAGATTGACTAGTATGATACCATATGACAGTGTTTGTTTTCAATTCAAAATCAATTGACAATGATTGAAGGGATAACACACTTTATTGGTCTAAGGACAATCCCCAAACTCAATGGCGTGGACTTATTCTCAACATCCTCCCTCACATGTTGTCACAATTTTTGCGTACTTGCATGTGCTTTTTATTTTGATAGGATGTGAGCTTTTCTCAAACTTATTTTATGAGACCTGCTCTGATATTATATTAAGAAATAAGATAGATTGGCTAGATAATTTGTTTGTTATCATTTAGTAGACAAAACCCACATTCCTATGTAAATAAAAGAACGATACATATAAATTTATGACACAAGCATGTTTGGAGCTCAAGACAATCGTATGGGATGACTCATTTACATAATAAATTAAATTACTAATAACATTTAACATTTTATTACAATACTTCATATCTGTATAATAAAAAAACTCAAAAGTTGGATTTTATATATCCCTTTTAGGCCGCAACTAGCTCTACATTTGTTGTGAATCAAAACTGGTAGTTTCAACTTGCCAAATCCAGATATCTATTTCTTTATTGTGTTTAATATCATATAAGTTGATACATAATATTGTATATTGATGGAGTTTTGCAACGCCACTAAAAATCCTAGAGATGATGAATCCCTAAGTTTAGCCTTGCTAGTACTATGGTAAGATCTCCACCCACGTATGCTAAGACACGCGGAAGTCTTATCGTAGTATAGTTAAGGGTCGAATCCTCGGGACAACGGTCTTGATGTAATCAAGATGGAAAACGTTTTAGTCGTACTTAACTACTTAACAGTTGATATTTAGATCGAAAGTTTGATTTGGTTTTAAGCTAAGTGCAAGGAAAGTAAAGCAAGAAAGTAGAAATTAAGGTTGTAAACAATGATTAAAAAACCACTAGGATGTTGCCGGGTTTCACACCACTACACATGGATCATAAACATGCAACATAATAAAAAGACTTGCAAAGAGAAACCAATCAGCTAGTATCTTTGTAGACTTAGCTTCCTTTCGGATAACCAACTACGAGGAGTGTGGAGTATTGCAATGCCAGCCATCCCCTAACGAATGGTCACTTACTTTGCATTACTCCTTCATGAAGTGTGTTCCTCGACCTTACCAAGGTTGCACTTCCATACGTCAACTGATTCCATTTCATAGTATGAAAGTGCAACGATGGGAGTGAGTTTACTCCACTCGTGAAAGCACTCCTAGATACCAAAACAGACATATGGTGACTACATATATCTAGAACCAACATTCAATCGATATTCAGATCTAAGGGTATAAACGTAGACAATTCATACCAAGAGACAATAAGTAACACAAGTTGGTGATCAAGCAACAAGCATTCATTAAACGATTAATGTTGAGCCAAAAAGGAGAGTATCTCTATTGCAAACGATTGAATTACATTGCATGAAATGAAAACATGGGTAGCGGGGCTACTCCCCGCACCCTAGTGAAAAGGACTACTCACTCATCTCAAGAGCAAAGGAGGGGGTGAGAAGAGAGAGAAAGAACGACATCTCCATGGAGGAGGGAAGGTTGAACTCTTGGTGGAGAGAGCAACGATCTTCACACTTCGTGGTTGCTAGATGATGGATCTTCTCCTCCCACCTTCTTTGTTGATGAGAGAGAAGGTAGCTTGATGATGAGATGTGGACCTCAAATCGGCAGCCTTAGGGCGATGGATGAAGGATGGAATTGCTCTGGAACTGGAGGGGCAGCCTTTGGGCGTCTGAGATCCCCCTCTTGGAGGACCCTTGGGGTCTTATTTATAGGCTTTGAGTGAAGTCCAAATGGTTTGGAGACCATTTGGACCTCAAGACCGTTTGGGGCCTCAAGACCGTTTGGACTGTGAGACCGTTTGGCTTCAAATGGTCTTGAGACCGTATGAACTCCATGCGGTCTCGGGACCATTTGGCTTCATGCGGTCTTGAGACTGTTTGAACTCCATGCGGTCTTGGGACCGGTTGGCTTCATGCGGTCTCGGGACCGTTTGAACTCCATGCGATCTCGGGACCGGTTGGCTTCATGCGGTCTTGAGACCGTTTGAACTCCATGCGGTCTCGGGACCGGTTGGCTTCATGCGGTCTTGAGACTGTTTGAACTCCATGCGGTCTCGGGACCCGTTGGCTTCATGCGGTCTTGAGACCGTTTGACTCCATGCGGTCTCGGGACCGGTTGGCTTCATGCGATCTTGAGACCGTTTGACTCCATGCGGTCTTAAGACCGTTTGACTCCATGCGGTCTCGGGACCGGTTGGCTTCATGCGGTCTTGAGACCGTTTGGCTCCATGCGGTATTGAGGCTGGGTTATTCTTTTATGATTTTTTTTGTGCTTTTTCTGCATATATAAAAGGAAAAAGTTAGTCTAATGGTGTATTTACAAAAAGGGGTAAAATTAGGATTATGTATAGTTTAAACTTTAAAAAGAGTATGGAAAACTAAGGAAAAAGACTAAGATAAACGACTAAAATAGGAGGTTATCACCCCCCTAACTTAGAGTCTAGTTTGTCCTCAAGTTAGATAGAGCTGAGACATGTAATGGCGAGGCGATTTTATTTAGGATTTCCATACTCTTGCTTCAATTCTTGACCTGAGTTCCCCTGGGGTCGTATCAAGTCTTATTGCATGCCTTGATTCTTTCGGATTTCGAGAGTTGCTTGGATCTCAGGTTCTTTCCGTATCTCAAAGTTTGCATTGGGACCACCTTATTTTGTGCATGTTGTTGACTCTAATCAACTTTATACCTCTCTGAAAAACCTACTGGAAGCTAGAGAGGGTATGAGGGTTGGCTAAAGGCTTTGAAGTGTAGCTCCCCCTTCAAGTGGGGGAGGGGCTGTCTATGCTTTTTAGAATCTCACTATCGGGCACGACACATCTGCCTTTATGAGGGCAGCTGAATGTACCGGACGGGCGAGTCCTTTATGAGCCTTTCATATACTTGGAAACTTTAGGGTTTCACTACCGGGCACGACACATCTGCCTTTGTGAGGGAAGCGGAATGTGCCGGCCGGGTGAGACCTTCGTCAGTTCTTCGTATAGATCCTTATGCGTGGCACAACTCTCATACTTTTATTCGTCTCTCTGGCTTTTATTCAATAACTCACAGGCTTGGGTTTTGGGATTTTTGAGAATTTATTTTGGGCGGCCAAGCCTCTTTTATTTTGAAAAAAGGAAAGTTGTTCTTAAAGTTTTTCAATGTGCACTTATTTGGTTTGTGGTCCACTTGCAGAACTTTTTGATTTGGAAGTTGCCTGATTTCCCTCTCATCCTCGAGATCTTGGCTTATTTCTGCCTTGATTTTGACCTGTGGAGAGTCAGATGAAGAATTGAAGCAAAAATATGAAATCAGTAGTGGGTGGAAATTGATAAATCGCCATTCGATGTCTAAGTGCTATTTACTTATAGGGACTAACATGATTCTAGAGTTAGTTGAGGTGACTATTTATGAAAAAGAAATTAAGTAAAAAGAATTGTAAAAAGAATTGTTTAAGAAAAAAAATTAAGAATAGAGTGTTAGATAGAAAGAGGAGTGTAGAAATTGATACCTCGCCCTTGTCTAATGTACCCCCCTAACTTATCACGCACTCTGTCCCCAGAGTGGCAAAGTGAGAGGTTGAGAAGTCATTAGGACAAGGGCCACGGGTTAAGGTAAATCTTCATTTGCCCCCGGAGAACGAAGTAGATTGGATGCGAATTGTCCTCGTAAAGTGTGGTAGTCCACGTCAGTCATTTCCTCTACTGGTCTTTGAAGAACAATGATGGTGTACATCCAGTAGAGGACGTGGAAGCCGCAATCGTTCGATTGTCGTATTTGCTGGGGGCATTTGTGGCAGAAGGCGGGGCGATGGAAATGTTCTTTGTCGTACGCCTTTGTATGCTGACTCAGAAAATTGATTAATTTCTCGGCGCACTCCTTTGCCAGTACTTCTGTTGGCGTCTTTGGCGTCACGACGTAGTGTCGTTGTCGAGCGTTGAACTGGCTGTCGGAACTGTTGTATATTGTGGTTGTTCCGTCTGGGAGGTTTTTTGCCAGGAGAATCCAATGCTCATGATACAGGATGGGTAACATGATGAACTTCGGCGTTGTGTGTTGGAGATATGAGATTAGTGCGTCGGTTGTGCCGAAGTTCTTGAGCTTTAGGAGATCATCTTTCATATATGGAGACGCCATGTATGTGTTTGGGTTGGTTTGGCCAAGTAGAAATTGGTAGGCGGCCATGAGGCTGACAGAAAGGGATCCCTTATCCTGTAGAGTCTCTCGCAGTGAATCTGCCATCACAAGTATGTCTCGAGACATGAATACCAGGTCATCTTTGTCTGCGGAGAGTCACGCCATAATGATACGCAATTCAAGATCGTTAAGACCCTTGCAAGCATCAAGATCAAAATCAGGAAATGTTGGGTTGATGGTGTAAGCAGGATCGCTCTTGCTTTTATCTTGCTCTGGCGACTTGGTCTGTTCTGACTCCTTCAAAACCTATCGGAAAGGTCGCTGTTGTCGTCGCTGGACAGCTGAGAAAAGGTAGCGAGGAACGTCATCTGGTGACATAGTTGGTTCGTTGAAGAATCATCTATCACAGATGAGTTCCATGGCGTAACGTCCACGTAAGGAATGAAAGTCTTAAGCTACCAGGTCGTTGAATGGGATTTCCTGGTTCAACGCTTGAATGTGACGGATGGTGCAGAAAGCGCTATCCCCAAATCCCTCGGTGGCTTAGACTGGAGGGTTTATGATTTTGAACCATGGTTGGCTCCAGTCCTGTCGAAGAGATGGGCGTGCAGCCCAGATTAATTTAAGCAGCCGGAGGGGTATACACCTGGCTTCTCCTGCTGCTTCTCCTATGAAATTTATTGTGCCGGCTGGTAGCTCGGTGCTACAGAAGTTGTATACTTTGGCATCCCGAGCCTCGATATCCACGATCATCAAAAGCCAGTGGTCCGAGACTTGGAAGGGCAGTGTAAGATAACGTGCCCTTCGTGCCAAACTGACCCGCAGCCGCTCAACCGATTTTTCACGTATGTCTTTGTATAAAAGGCCAAAAGACAGAGCGGGCGAAGCGTTAAAAACCGGTTGTTTCCGCGTGTGACTTCTATATGTTTCTATACAATTGGCGAGGAGGACACGGAAGATCGCCATTGGCACCGTGGACCGAGGTCGGAGGATGCTACGGAAGTCTTCACGTGTCAACTTACGCCTGGTTTTGATATTATGATAGATTATGTCTTCCCCCTCCTTTGCATCGTCCACTATAGTGTTCAGTATAAAAATGTCCTGAGCATCTAAAGTAGAGATGGTTGCCATATCTAGGTCGTTCATTTTGTGCAGCAGAGGAGGTGGCGGGGGAAGCTCTTATGGTGGAGGAGAAGCAGGTTGTTCGAAGGCCTCTACATGGCCCTCTAGATTATCGTCCAAGTTAGAGGTAGAGTCAAGATCCTCGTCCGTGTCTAGACTTACTCGGTCTGCCTCGTCTTGGTAATGGGGAGAAGGTGCTGAGAAGAGAGCAGAGGTTTTTGGCGGGCTGGCGCTGGTTCCTAGTATGCATTGTTGTAACTCAGCGTAGGTCGCGTCCTTGGCAGCTTCCCCGATGAACCCCATAGCTGAATAGTCAAAGAATTGATCCCCATATGACATGTTGACATTGTCGTTGTGTGGGGACTTGGGGTGATGGTCACTGTCCTGGTGACCTTTGTCGGACCCTTTTTGGGAGGGTCCTGCTGCATGCCCGGGGTCTTCTCCGTCATCATGCTTGTCGTCCGAAGATGTATCTTTGTTGGAGTCAGTAGATGAGTCGGAGTCATTGTCTTCTTCATCATCGTCATCTTTGTCATCCGCAGCTTCGTCTGTTTTCTTTTTGTTGGCAGACTTTTTACACCGCCGATGAGTGGCTTGTAGCTCGTCGAAAGCCACTTGCAGATGCTCGTGTTTTTCGAGCAGTGCATCGTGGGCTTCTTTGAGGTCTGTGAATCTACCCTCGGTGGAGAGGAGATGTGTTGTCAGTTCTGTGACTTGGGCACGTAGCTGTTGGGTTTCATCATTATTTGCCTCTTCTTGGTGATGATGTAGCTGCGTAAGTGTTCCATCAATGGTAGCCAAGCGCGTGCTCAGGGCCTCTTGATGTTGCTCAAGCTTGCGGAGATTCTCTGGCAGAGGTTGAGTCTGTTTGGAGATCTCATCGACTTTTTGTGATGTAGCTTCTTGCTGACGCGTTGCTCCAAGGACCAGGTCCGGCAGGTTGTTGGTGTGGCTGTTGATGTGCTCAACTTGCTTAGCCACTTCGTCCTGTCGTTGCTGGATGCCTTGGAGGAAGGTAGGCAAGGCTCGGTGTTGTTTGTCGATTTTGGTTACCTGTCGTGATAAATCCTGTACATAAGAAAAAATAGAATTTAATATGTTAGAAGGATCGGTGAGGAGGTTTCGGACAGCGTTAAATTGACGGCCGAATTCCTCATCGATGTTAGTAAAAGGGACCCCAGGAGCGGAAGGGTGAGATGACTGGGGTCTGTGTGGGACGGTGTTAGTGTCTTGCGGAAGAGACACTTATGATGCCCCGAGCTGCGTAGAGACTGTGGATGTAGTCACCAGCGGTGTCGGGGTGGTGGCGGATGTGAAAAGTGGTGGTATTTGAGGCGAAAGTGGTGGTAGCGACAATGATGGGGTGGAAACTACGGGAGTAAATGGAAGGGTGGTGAAGTCGGGCATAGGGATGGAGAAAGGGAAGTTTGTCGTAAAAATGGGTGAAGAAGTGGATGTGAATGGTTGCGTGGATGTGGGGAGGAAGGGAGTGGTAGATGTTGGAATGGTGGAAGGCGGAGTGGTGGTGGCAGTGGTTAGCTGCTCATAGAGACTCTGGATAAAAGAGTCGATGGAGGATGTTGTTAAGACTTCTTCGTGGAACTGCTCGGCCTCCGCATTTGGCCGAGATGTTGGTGTCCCCAACAGCTGTTGGGCCTGCAACTGCCTTCTAGAAGGCCGTTTGATAGGCATTTTTGTGGGTCGAGCTGTCAGGGCTGTGATACTCATCTCTGTTTGACCCGTTGTTGCTTTCTTTTACAAGTTTTTTAACCGAAGCTAGCAGATGAGTAAGCTCCTCGTCAGAGAAAAGGAGCTGTGTCATATCATAGTGTGCTAACTCCGGGAGCGGGAGGAGAGTCCTTGATGACTTGACCATAGGGCAGAATACATAGTGTAGTTTTCCATCCTTTTCCTTGATTATGAACGAGTTCTTTAGAGTTTGCTCGTTGGTGAGGATGTCGCCCTTTAGTTGCGTGCAGCGGAGTAAAGGTTTGTCCATCTTGAGATATTTGATGATAGATGTGACATGACCCCCCATGCAAATCTCTTTCCCCAGGATGGATATTGAGAATTTCTGGATCAGATGACGGCCGATATTAACTGGTCGTTCGTTAAGAATACACCAGAGAACAAAAAGATCGGAGTTTATAACGTTCCCCCCTTCTGTCCTGGGGAAGAGTGCGCCAGCGATGATTTTGTGTACAGTGCGCACAAAACTAGAGTGTATGTTTGACGCCTTGCACGTCTTTGCATCATAAGTGGGGATCCCGGTTAAGGATTTCCAGAATGTATGTCTGTTGAATTCTGGATGATCAGTTCCCACTGTTTTAGCCTTTCGCAGCTGTTCCTGGTCGTCGATAAAGATGGTGTTCAGCATATTCTCTGTTATGACGACCTTGCTGCCAAAAATTTGGGTGACAAGCCTTCTGTCACCCCCATCTCGAAACTTATCCGTGGTGTCGACGGGCTCCTTGGCCAGAAAGGAGAAAAATTCTGTGGTGGGTTCATAGTAGGATACTTCGGGTACAAGACACAACCTGGTGAGGTTGACTTTGTCTAGCACGTTGAAGATACGATCATATATCCCCATCTTTATTAGTATGCTGGAGCAGACATACTTGGTAGGTTTTAGGGTTTTATCGGTGGAGATGGTGGTTTGGATGAAGAGGTTCTCTGGTGGTGGTATCGTGGTGGTGATGGGAATGAAAGTGGTGGTAGTGATGGGGATAGTGGTGGTAGGAATGGTGGTGGTGGGAATGGTGGTGATAGTGGTGGTAGTAGCAGTGATGATAGCTGCCGGGATGGTGGTGGAAGGTTTGGCGAGAGGTTGGTCCATGGCAGAAATGGGTCGGACTTGTTTCCTTGCCCGCTTCTTAGAGGGCTGCCCAGATGCAGTCTCCGGGACCTTGCGCTTCCCTTTTTTCTCTTTGGCAGGTGACTCCTTATCAGAGTTAGGATTGTACTCCGAATCTTCATCAGAAGAGGAGATGACAGTTTCCTCCTCAGGGGGCTCAGAGAAGATCCTCTCTAGGCGATCAAGTTCGCACAGGACTTCCATCATCTTGACGTTTGGGGGTGCCTTCCCAGTCCTATTGAAGTCTGTTCTTATCTTTTGAAGTCTGGCTTGTTCTTCCAGCATTTTCTCTTTTGTCCAGATTTCAGGACCTTCGAACCTGATGGCTTTGCTTGGTTGTGATGCCATATCTGAAAAATAGGAATTTATGAGTTAGAGCGAAAAGTTTTAGAAACAAATTAGATTTTATTTGTAGTTTATGTCTTTTTGTATTTTTGTGAAAGGTTAATGGGTGTGGGAGACCAAACGGTTTCAAGACCGTTTGGTCTCAAACGGTTTGAGGACCGTTTGGTTCCAAACGGTTTGAGGACCGTGTGGTTCCAAACGGTTTCAGGACCGTTTGGTTCCAAACGGTTTGAGGACCGTTTGGTTCCAAACGGTTTCAAGACCGTTTGGTTCCAAATGGTTTGAGGACCGTTTGGTTCCAAACGGTTTGAGGACCGTTTGGTTCCAAACGGGTATCAAGACCGTTTGGTTCCAAACGGTTTGAGGATCGTTTGGTTCCAAACGGTTTCAAGACCATTTGGTTCCAAACGGTTTGAGGACCGTTTGGTTCCAAACGGTTTCAAGACCGTTTGGTTCCAAACGGTTTCAAGACCGTTTGGAAAACGAAAAGTCGCAGGGTTTCCGGCGCAGGTGAAGACGAAGGTGAACCGGCGCGGAGGCGGAGGGTGTGCTGGCGACGAAAACAGCGGTGAAACCAGTGATGTGATAAAAATGGCAACGGTGAGGACGGCGATGATGACGGTGATGCAGATGATGGTGAAGAAATCGTCGAAGACGATAGTGGTCCGAATTGAAGGTGATGACTGTGGTGAAGATGGTGGAAGATAGAATGATGGCGTCGTGAGAATGATGGTGACGTGCGGATGGTCGTTAAAACCATCGGCGGAGAAGGCAGCGATGGTAGAACAGATGGTGAAAGTTCAGGAACGGCGACGAAGGTGGTAGGGAGGAAGGGCGGTGTGCGTTGTGGTCGCCGGACTACCTTGCAGGTGGTTGGTGAACGGGAGTGTGATCGCGCGGGAACAAAGGATGCAGAAGCAAAAGAACAGTTCTTCGCACAAGTGCTCCAGAGAGTTCGGAAGTTCGAAGAGATAAAGACGAAGGGGTAGGGTTTATATTTATAGGGAACGGTTAGCGACCCTTTGTTTTCCAAGCGGTTTCAAGACCGTTTGGTCCCAAACGGTTTTAAGATCGTTTGGTTCCAAACGGTTTTGAGGACCGTTTGGTTCCAAACGGTTTGGAGACCGTTTGGAGTCCAAACAGTTTCAGGACCGTTTGGCTCCAAACGGTTTGGAGACCGTGTGGAGTTCAAACGGTTTCAGGACCGTTTGGCTCCAAACGGTTTGGAGACCGTGTGGAGTCCAAACGGTTTCAGGACCGTTTGGCTCCAAACGGTTTGGAGACCGTTTGGAATCCAAACGGTTTCGGGACCGTTTGGAATCCAAACGGTTTCGGGACCGCTTGGAAGGACAAAGGCAAAAAAAAAAGATTTTATATTTTTGTGTTTGTTTTTTATTTATGCATTTTTATGTTGTTTGTTTTTTATTATTATATTTTTTTATAGTTTTAGTTATGTAGATTTTGTTGTATTTTCATAAGATAAAACTAAGGAAAATAAAAGAGCAGAATCATAAAGGAAGAAGTAGAAATCTTGGGTTGCCTCCCAAGTAGCGCCTTGGTTTAACGTCGATGGCTCGACAAAATTTTTCTCCAGCTATGCTGTTGTTATAGGATCATGGATCCCTATAGTTTGTCTTGATAATTTGTCTGCCGGAGTGTGGTATTTCTTTAATCGGTGACCATTAACGGTCCTTTCTCCTCCATTATCATCGAGAATAATGACAGCTCCTGTCGGGTGTATATGTTTGATTGTGAAAGGCCCCGACCATTTAGTACGCAGTTTTCCTGGAAACATTTTTAGTCTGGAATTGAATAGGAGGACTTTGTCTCCGACGATTATATCCTTTCTTTTTATGTGGCCATCGTGCCACATCTTGGTTTGTTCTTTTTAGATTCTTGCATTGTGGTAGGCTGTCATTCGTAATTCTTCTAGTTCTTGGAGTTGAAGTTGTCTGAATTCACCAGCGCCTTTGAGATTGAAGTTTAGTTGCTTAATGGCCCACCAGGCCTTATGCTCTAATTCAACTGGAAAATGGCAAGACTTCCCATACACTAATCTAAATGGTGTTGTTCCGATTGGTGTTTTGAAAGCTGTGTGGTAGGCCCATAGAGTGTCAGATAGTTTGGTGGACCAATCGGTACGGTGCCGATTGACAGTTTTTTCCAGGATAGCTTTAATTTGCCTATTGGAGACTTCAACCTGTCCACATGTCTGTGGATGATACGGTGTAGAAACTTTATGGTTGACTCCATATTTTCTTAATAAGGCTTCAAAGCTTTGTTCCAAGAAATGTGATCCACCGTCAGATATTATTGTTCTTGGAACGCCGAATCTGGGGAATATTATCTCTTTAAACATCTTGATTACCGGTTTTGAATCACAAGAAATGGTTGGTAGAGCTTCTACCCATTTCGAAACGTAATCCACAGCAACCAAGATGTACATGAATCCGTAAGATGGGGGGAAAGGACCCATGTAATCTATTCCCCATACATCGAAGAGTTCGATTTCTTGCCATATATTCAATGGCATTTCATTTCTTTTGGTTATTCCACCGGATAGTTGGCACTTGTCGCATGATCGCACGTATTCATGTGCATCTTTTGCGATGGTTGGCCAGTAAAAACCAGATTGCAGGACTTTGAGGGCTGTCTTCTTAGAACTCATGTGGCCCCCAATGGGGCCTGAGTGACAGTGCTCTAGAACCGAGGTGATTTCCGTCTCTGGAATGCATCGACGAAAAAGTCCATCTGCGCATAAGCGGAATAGATAGGGCTCGTCCCAGAAATACTGCTTAGCGTCATGAATGAACTTCTTTTTGTCGTGATAGGATGCAGACGGATGAATGATTCCTGTTGCCAAATAATTAACAATGTCGGCATACCAGGGGAATCCATTAGAGACTTTCATTAGTTGGTCGTCCGGGAGGGAGTCTCGGATAGGTACTTTGTCTTCATCCTCGACTTCAATACGGCTGAGATGATCAGTGACGATGTTTTCCACTCCGCTTTTGTCTTTGATTTCCAAATCGAATTCTTGAAGCATCAATACCCAGCGGATAAGTCTAGGTTTTACATCTTGTTTCTGAATTAGATACCGTATAGCGGAGTGGTCAGTGTAGACAATGACCTTAGCTCCAATCAGGTATGAGCGGAATTTCTCGAACGCGTAGATGACAACTAAGAATTCCTTTTCTATAGTGGTGTAATTTTTCTGTTCTTCATCAAGAGTTTTGGATGCGTAGTATATAACATAGGGTTTCTTGTCAATTCTTTGCCCTAATACGGCCCCTATGGAATAATCGCTCGCGTTACACATGATTTCAAAAGGTTGTGACCAATCTGGAGCTCTTAGTATGGGTGCGGAAATCAAGGCATTTTTCAGAGTTGTGAAACTTTGCAAACATTCTTGGTTAAAGTTAAACTCTGTGCCCTTGGTCAGCAGTTGTGTCATGGGTTTTTCTATTTTAGATAAGTCTTTAATAAATCTTCTGTAAAACCCAGCATGACCTAAGAAAGCACGTACCCCTTTTACGTCTTTTGGTGGCAACAATTTCGAGATAATGTCAACTTTTGCTTGATCCACCTCGATCCCTCTGTCGCTCACTCTGTGTCCGAGAACGATACCTTCAGTTACCATAAAATGGCATTTTTCCCAATTTAAGATGAGGTTTGTTTCCTCGCATCTTTGTAAAACTTGAACTAGGTTGAGCAGACAGTTGTCGAAAGAGTCTCCATAAACTGAGAAATCATCCATGAATACCTCCATTATAGATTCTGTTAATCCTGCAAAGATAGCAGACATGCATCTTTGGAAAGTGGGTGGTGCGTTACAAAGCCCGAATGGCATTCTTTTGAAAGCATATGTCCCAAAAGGACAGGTAAAAGTAGTTTTCTCTTGATCTTCAGGGTGGATTGGAATTTGGTAAAATCTTGAATATCCATCAAGATAACAGAAAAGTTTTTGGTGGGCGAGACGTTCAAGAACTTCATCCAAGAAGGGCAAGGGGAAATGATCTTTCCTTGTTGCTTTATTAAGTCTTCTGTAATCTATGCACATTCTCCACCCAGTTACTGTTCTAGTAGGTACCAGTTCATTCTTATCATTAAGAACAACAGTGGTCCCCCCTTTTTTAGGGACCACCTGCACGGGGCTTACCCATTGGGAATCCGAGATTGGGTAGATGATACCTGCCTTCAGAAGTTTGAGAACCTCGATGCGAACTACCTCCTTGAGATTAGGGTTCAACTTTCTTTGATGTTCCCTCGATGGTTTGAATTCTTCCACCATAGGCAATCTGTGCATGCATAAAGCTGGATTTATACCAGTTAAGTTAATCATTTTATATCCGATTGCTTTCTTGTGTCTCTTTAGCTCATCAAGAAGTATGTTTTCTTGGTCTTCTTCCAGAGTAGAGCTGATAATCACTGGACAAAGTTTCTCGCTGTCAAGGAAGACATGTTTGAGTCCTTCGGGTAAGGCCTTCAATTTAGGGGCCTTAGGTGGCTCAGTTGCTTCTATAACAGTGACAGCCTTGAGTTCTTCAAAGGTGGTTGTTGGGGCTTCTTCAGCTTTTTCTAAATATTGAAGGCATTGTTGTACTAGTTCATTTGCCGAAAATTCTACTTCCAGGTTTGTCAAGGCACTTTCCAACTCATCGGAGGGTTCGGATATTTCTAACTGGGACATTTTATATATAGCATCTAGGAGAAAAACTTCCTCTTGAATGCTTGGTCCTTTCATGTTGTTAAGGACTCTGAATTGAAAAGCTTCCTTCCCAAGTCTTAGTATAATCGTTCCCGCTTCTACATCTATGAGTGCTCGGGCGGTAGCTAGGAAAGGTCTTCTGAAGATTATCGGGTATCTTAGATCTTCTTGTATGTCCATAATAACGAAGTCGCACAGGACATAAGAATTTGTTCCTATTCTGACGGGTATATCTTCAATAATTCCAAGGGGAGCAGTTATGGTAGAGTCGGCTAACTGAATTGTCATTGACGTAGGTAACAAATCAGTAAAGCCTAATCTTTTACACATAGAATAGGGCATAATGGATATACTTGCTCCTAGATCTGCTAATCCCTTTTTGCTAGAGCCATTTCCAATCGAACACTGAATACCGAAGGAACCTGGGTCCTTCTTTTTCTTTGGCATTTTATTAAGCAGAATATCTGAAGTGGTCTAAGCTAGTTTCATTGTTTCATGCTTTTCTGTCATATATTTTCTCGACAGCAGGGTTTTCATGTATTTGGCCCAAGCGGGTACTTCAGAAAGGGCATCTAGAAACGGGATATCGATATACAGTTTCTTCATAGCTTCTTTGAATTTTTGGAACCTAGTATCCATTTTGGTTCCTTTCAGCCTGTCCGGGTAAGGAATTCTGAGCGGAGCTTCTGGCGTAGGTCCCTTTTCGTTTTCCCTTTCAGTAGTTTTAGTGGACTTTTCCTTTTCATGAGTTGAGCTTTCTGGTGGTGAGAGAATAGCTACATCATCATCATCATGGATGATTCTAATGGTATCAGGAAGGACACAACCAGACCTCATGGTGACAGCATTCAGTTGCTCAGGTCTATTTTGGTCATGCCTTGGGTTCGCCTCTGGTTGCCCAGCGAAGGTACCTGCTAGTGGTTTCAACTGAGCAGCAATTTGTGCTAATTGGGCCTCCACCGCCTTTTGTTGAGCTTGTTGATTCGCAAGCATGGTCTGCTGAGATTGCAGCATCTGCCTAATCAAAGATATTTCATCAGATGGTTGGGAAGGATCACTCCTCTGTTGATATTGAGTGACTTGTTGCCCCTGGGGTTGCTTTGGAGGTGCTGTCAACTGCGGTTGTTGTGGCTGTTGCAACTGAGGTTGTTGCAGCTGTGGGTGCAGTCCTGGGTATTGATAGGAGGGATTCCTAGGATAATTGGATCGTTGGAACCCATTTCTATAATTCCCTTGATTTTGGGCGAAGTTATTCTGAAATCCTGGTGGTTGTTTGCTGAAAGATCCACCTTGTATCTGTTGTTGAGGATTGGCAGTTCCTGCAGGATTTCCATATTGGAAACCTGGGTGATTTCTTGGTTTATCTGGATTGTAATACACCTGGCCAGGTATTGAATGGATGGAGTTGACTTGCTCTGGCATTTGGTCCTCGGGATGCTCAATAATGGGCTCATATTGCGGCACGGGTGGTTGTAAATCCATCATGACATTGTACAACAGACCACACGATAATGTGGGATGATCAGATGCATGACATGCTTCACAAGTTCCAGTAGCTGCTTTTACTTGTTGAACTTGAGAGCTTTTCTTCTTTTCATATTCCCCGAAAGAAGTTTCAAGGGCTTGTTGCTTGCTAGCAATAGTCTTCAGGGCATCTGCAATGGCCTTGAGTTCCATAGATTCTTCAGCTTTGTAGACTTTAAGAACTCCCTTGGGTTGGTTAGATGACCTTCCCCAATTGGATTGGTTTTCGGCCCCTAGCGTAACTATATTCCAAGCATCTTCATAGTTCTTTCTCATAAAATTTCCTCCAGATGAGGAATCTAGAAATTGCTTGATATCATCACTTACTCCTCTGTAGAATGTTTCTATTAGTTGATTTTGAGATATGCCATGGTGAGGACACTTTCTCAGGAGTTCCTTGAATCTTTCCCAAGCTTCCGCAAGTGTTTCTCCACGTAGTTGGGTGAAGTGATTAATCTGTCCCCTAATCTCATAGGTTAGTGAAGGTGGAAAGAATTTCTCAAGAAACTTTTCTTCTAAAGGAGTCCAAGTAGTGATGATGGGGTGTCTATCTAAAGCATTGTACCAGCTTAGCGCTCTTCCAGATAAGGTGAAGTGGAAAAGGTGTAACATTATTGCTTCCAGGGCGATTCCTGCTTGAGGTACAAGTCGGCAGAGTGACTTGAATCTCTTAAGGTGATCCATGCAATCGTCTCCGGGTGCTCTAGAGAAAGAGATGCCTTGCATGATCTGGATCAATTGCGTCCGGATTTCAAAGTTTGGTATGTTAATAATCGGTGGTCGGACTGGGTGATCATCTTAATAATTCTTCGGGACTGCGTAGTCCCAAAGTTGCTTGTTTCTTAGCGCAAGTTGAGCAGCAGCATTCTCAGCTTGGATGCGGGCTTGTTCCTCAACTCGAATCTCAGCTTGCACTTGAGCACGAGTTTCTGCAATAAGTTGTGCTCGTTGTGCTGCTATGGCGGCGTTAACTCTTTCTGCAACAAGGCGTTGCTCTTCAGCCATCTGTCTGGCTCTTTGGAGGTTAAGTCTAATCCTTCGGTGGAAACTTCTTTCTGCCTCAGAGTCGTACTCTGGTTCAGGGGAGAATCCGATGCTATGCGGGGTTTGCATACACGTTTTCTACCTGAGTAGAAAGAAAATCACACGTTAAGGTAATGAACGGAAATAAGAAGTCAAGAAGATTTGGAGTAGTTATCAAAGAAAAGTGTAAAATCCTAACCAACCAAGAAGTTGTTAAGTGAAAACTAAAACGTTCTGTTGTCCCCGGCAACGGTGCCAATTTTTGATGGAGTTTTGCAACGCCACTAAAAATCCTAGAGATGATGAATCCCTAAGTTTAGCCTTGCTAGTACTATGGTAAGATCTCCACCCACGTATGCTAAGACACGCGGAAGTCTTATCGTAGTATAGTTAAGGGTCGAATCCTCGGGACAATGGTCTTGATGTAATCAAGATGGAAAACGTTTTAGTCGTACTTAACTACTTAACAGTTGATATTTAGATCGAAAGTTTGATTTGGTTTTAAGCTAAGTGCAAGGAAAGTAAAGCAAGAAAGTAGAAATTAAGGTTGTAAACAATGATTAAAAAACCACTAGGATGTTGTCGGGTTTCACACCACTACACATGGATCATAAACATGCAACATAATAAAAAGACTTGCAAAGAGAAACCAATCAGCTAGTATCTTTGTAGACTTAGCTTCCTTTCGGATAACCAACTACGAGGAGTGTGGAGTATTGCAATGCCAGCCATCCCCTAACGAATGGTCACTTACTTTGCATTACTCCTTCATGAAGTGTGTTCCTCGACCTTACCAAGGTTGCACTTCCATACGTCAACTGATTCCATTTCATAGTATGAAAGTGCAACGATGGGAGTGAGTTTACTCCACTCGTGAAAGCACTCCTAGATACCAAAACAGACATATGGTGACTACATATATCTAGAACCAACATTCAATCGATATTCAGATCTAAGGGTATAAACGTAGACAATTCATACCAAGAGACAATAAGTAACACAAGTTGGTGATCAAGAAACAAGCATTCATTAAACGATTGATGTTGAGCCAAAAAGGAGAGTATCTCTATTGTAAACGATTGAATTACATTGCATGAAATGAAAACATGGGTAGCGGGGCTACTCCCCGCACCCTAGTGAAAAGGACTACTCGCTCATCTCAAGAGCAAAGGAGGGGGTGAGAAGAGAGAGAAAGAACGACATCTCCATGGAGGAGGGAAGGTTGAACCCTTGGTGGAGAGAGCAACGATCTTCACACTTCGTGGTTGCTAGATGATGGATCTTCTCCTCCCACCTTCTTTGTTGATGAGAGAGAAGGTAGCTTGATGATGAGATGTGGACCTCAAACCGGCAGCCTTAGGGCGATGGATGAAGGATGGAATTGCTCTGGAACTAGAGGGGCAGCCTTTGGGCGTCTGAGATCCCCCTCTTGGAGGACCCTTGGGGTCTTATTTATAGGCTTTGAGTGAAGTCCAAACGGTTTGGAGACCGTTTGGACCTCAAGACCGTTTGGGGCCTCAAGACCGTTTGGACTGTGAGACCGTTTGGCTTCAAACGGTCTTGAGACCGTATGAACTCCATGCGGTCTCAGGACCGGTTGGCTTCATGCGGTCTCGGGACCGTTTGAACTCCATGCGGTCTCGGGACCGGTTGGCTTCATGCGGTCTTGAGACTGTTTGAACTCCATGCGGTCTCGGGACCGGTTGGCTTCATGCGGTCTTGAGATTGTTTGAACTCCATGCGGTCTCGGGACCGGTTGGCTTCATGCGGTCTTGAGACCGTTTGACTCCATGCGGTCTCGGGACCGATTGGCTTCATGCGGTCTTGAGACCGTTTGACTCCATGCGGTCTTGAGACCGTTTGACTCCATGCGGTCTCGGGACCGGTTGGCTTCCTGCGGTCTTGAGACCGTTTGGCTCCATGCGGTCTTGAGGCTGGGTTATTCTTTTATGATTTTTTTTGTGCTTTTTCTGCATATATAAAAGAAAAAAGTTAGTCTGATGGTGTATTTACAAAAATGGGTAAAATTAGGATTATGTATAGTTTAAACTTTAAAAAGAGTATGGAAAACTAAGGAAAAAGACTAAGATAAACGACTAAAATAGGAGGTTATCATATATCCAACAACGATAATTAATGCGCACATCGAAAATGGGTGACATCTTAAGTCGCTACTCCACCTTTTGCTTCAAGCTTTTTCCTAAATACTTGAGTATACTTTCCCCATAGACTGGAATAATACATGAAAAATATACCTTTATAAATAAAAATATTGACATTTCGTACACCAAAAATGCTAGGGGCTCATACTTTAATTGGTCAAAAGATATTGTAACGACCCCGCCTCGCGGTAACCCCCAATTAAGGGAGGCTGAAAGGACAGATCCGTTAAACAATAACTCAGATCAAAGGTTCGACAAATAATCATTAACAATTATTAAATTCTATCAACTATATTGAAATATGGTAAAAATAAAAACTTTGCATACCTTTTAAAACTGGAATTTCAAAACTTCTATCCACATAGATACTAATCTATTTAATCCTCATTTGCACTTTAATTCTCATTTAATACCACATATGCCACTTTACTGTTTGTTCTTTTCATTGTACCTAAAACGCCGATAATCAAAACGTCGGTCAGTCGAAGCTGGTATGTGGGGGAAACAATAAACGTGCAACTATGATAACAACGTAATCATTCAATTAATCATTTAACAATCAAGATTACATTTTAAATATAACTCCGTGATCCAAGGATACCCTATCCTCTATGTTGTCCCCATTAAACCCCTCATGATCCACCTATAAGTGAACCAATTTCTAGGGTTGAGTCACATGGCACTACTCGCAAGTAGCCCACTCCTTAACTCATGGCAGGCTAATGAGTCTCATGGCACTACACGTAGGTAGCCCAGTTTCTAACTCTCGGTAACCTAGACCTTACTCTAGGTTTACCCCTTTTAGCCTTTACAAGCCACAGAGGTAGATTCGGATCTAAGCCAATTATATATATATATATATATATATTCATAGTGATATTCATAGTCACTTTATAGTTGCATGCAATAAAAGGCATCCGAAAGTTAATTTCAAGCAACTGATAAAACATTCGGAAATCGCCGTGAAACTAAAGCGATTATTCATAAGTGTAACCACATACCTGATTTGATGATTTCACAAGCATTAAGCAATTCAAACCAAGAAAGAAATCCAAGCAAGCAATTCATCAATCACATAATTCCTGAAAAGAATATGTACTCTATTTATTACACACTTTATCAAGAATCTACTTTATTGACTTAGATTCACTTTCTAGGGTTTCTAATCCGAATTAAGGTTTCATTAATATTCATTTGAACTCGCTTCCTAGAGTTTCCTATTTCCTTTTAGGGTTAGTTTAGGGTTCCTCTTCATAATTGATACCATAAACTCTAAAATAGAAAATCTAATCTCAAACCCTAACTAGCTTGTTAATTCCTTCCTAACAGGCTTAGGACCAACTTAACATCACTTTCCTCTAATGTATTTCAAATTAGTCCACATAAGAAAACATTAACCCTACCTTAGGATTTCTAAGTTCATTATTTCCCTAACTCGGCCAATTAGGCATAAGGACCATATTTTTAGATATAAGATGCCCTTTTATTAACAACAAGTTAATCTCATCTTAAATTATCCAAAGAATGCTACTAAATCCCATTACATCAAAAATCAGGGTTTTTCATTAATAAAATCATTAAAGATAGCATCTTCACCTATCTTTCGAGTTACGAGTGTGTCAAGGCCTTGAAAATATTTTTAATGCATTCCTTGTATTCTCTTGATAAATTTGCATATATAACTTATTGCAATCTGAGTTACCAATCATAAGTTGTGATTTATTCAGTTTAATTATGTATGGACCAATAGAAGAATGACATGTCAGCTTTTAATACTCTCTTCTATTATTCTCTCTAGACTCATAATTAAGGGTAGAAATACCTTATTGACCTCAGAGTTGACGCATATGCAGGGACCCTTAGGTCTTTTGCCTCCCAACTATCTCCCTCCTCGCGTAGGGCGCGATCATGTCTGCTGGGTCCACTCCGACACGGCCCTCCTCCTCTGGCATCTGCAACATTGCGTGAGGTTTGATTTCCCCCACAGGTCCCCGCTCAGTTACAGCTAGCCACTGGCGGCACATCTTCATGGCCGATGATGAGAGTAGAAGCTCCCCCTGATCTACAAGACCATAGGAGGATCACGACAATGAAGGAATCATCCACCAGAATCCTGACGGGATGTCGTCGGATGCAAACTCTCCCCACCACGCCATCATCCGCCGCCACCTCCCTCAGGCACGAACACCACCGCACCTGACCTGTCGCTTTTCCCTGGTTGTCCTCCAAGCCTCATATTTCTCTCTCAGCACCATGGACCAAGACGTTGGTTGTTGTCGTCGTCTGGTTTGCTCCAACGGCCATTGCGAAGCCCTTCACACACGATCATCAGTCGGCCCTGTTGCGCTTGGACATGAAGGCAGACCCCACTGTCCTGATCAAACCTTGGCCAAGAAGGCCTTCCTCAAAGAGCGTTCTTCGACCATCCTTCCCTAGCCGTGGTGATACTGATAGATGTCGGAGAGAAGTGCACAGAGAGCAGTTACGATCATTGTCGAGATAGTTAGACAAAGGTCCCTTCGATCAATTTAGGCTTTGGCCTTTTATATAAGTCCTAGGAGGCTCTAGGGTTAAGAGTACGAGGATAGGAGTAAAGCATCGTTCCCTTTTCAAACACACATGGGTGAATACCATAATTCATTAGAAAGGAAAGTGATTAAATATATTAATCCACATGCCTTACTCTCGCATAGAAAAGACCTTTCAAAGCTACACAAAACTTTCTATCTTGGAAACGACAACCTAGAGTCATATAGATAAAAGCACCTCTATATGGTACTTATTGAACAATTCGATCTTTAAATCATTAGGAAAGGCTTCATACCTTGAAATCTAGATTGTCCTTCCCTCTTTTTCTTTTATTTTCCTTTTAATCCCAAACTTTAGGGAAAGTCTTAAATTAGTATAATCTACTCATATCCCATGTTTGAGTCCTAAACCCAAAAGGAAAGAGGTATTTACTTCATATGATAGTTATTCACTAATAAAACCAAATTAATTGATGTTTCTTCTTTCTTTTTCTCCATTGGGGCTCCTTGGACCCCAAGAAACTTTAATATTTCGAAACCTTTTTATTGGATACTTATTATCCTTCTAGATGCATCGATATGCATTATTTCACTTTATCTTGTTTATTTCTTATTAAAATAATTCCTTTTGAGGATTTCTCTTTATTTCTACTTTATTTTCCTCATTGGTATTCCTTTTATCATTAGGAATCCTTGGGATACGAAATTCCACTAAGGATAACTCAAATATACCTCTTTTCACTTATTTTCCACATTTTACCATTATTTTCAATTTCTTTCTTAATAAAGAAATACTAATTTATCTTTTCTTTTCTTATTGCATTCTCTATGCAACTTTGGACTCCTTGGAACCCAAGGAACCCAAGAGGCACGAAATCCTCTTTGGATGTTCCTTCTAGAGGTTTCCATATTTTCCTTTTCTCAAATATTCAATTATTCATTTACTAATTGAATTTTCTTGTTATTTGGGCCCAATAGCCAATAAAGTCCACTACACAAACATCAAGGCTATTGTAAACAAAATCCATGTATTCAAAATAAAGTATATTATTTGTTCAAATATCTTTAATATGAGAAATTACATTTCTCACCAAATGAACCCAAAAATTGGGGTTGTAACATCCTTCCCCTCTTATAGGAATTTTGTCCTCAAAATTCAATCAAGCAAACAAACAATTCAGGATAAGACTCTTCCATGTCCATCATTGGCCCCTATGTGGCTTTACTGTACTCATGGCATTTACAAAGAACCTTTATCATCACATATTCTTTTCTCTGAGTTCTTTCATCATGGCGTCTATAAACTGCACAGGTGACTCAGGCCATTTCAGCCTCCCTTGGGGCTCACTAGGTTCATTGCTCAGCACATGGTCGAGGTACCTCACATAGTGCTCTAAATTGGACACTTGGAACTCCTCACACATTTCTTTATCCTGAGGGGTAAGTTTAACCATAACCTTCTCCACCAATCCATCTCAAATGGACCCATGTATCGAGGACTCAGCTCTCTTAGCTACAACTTAGAGGGGTCGGATTTTCATGTCACATATTCTCCCACAGTGAACTGCATGTCAGTCTACTTTGCATTATCTTACGACTCATGTCGTCCCTGGGCTCCTTTCAGCCATTGGGGTTGTAACAGATACCTCTCGTAACGATGATTTAATAAGTTCGAACATTGCTAAGCCTAGCAGCATGATGTTGAAAAGTTCTTGCCTCGTGCTTTTGAAAAGCATAATCCTTAGTTGACCATTGTTGTACTTAAAAAATATTTGCATACACCCTAACGGAGTGTATACACAAGAAGAAAAATGTGCAGCATTTAATAATGGATTGAGATAAAGGAGCTTGAATGCTCATAAATTAGCCATCGTTTAAAAATACCGTGTTTCAAGAAAAAATGAAATGTTTCCATAGTCGGATAAGTTATGCTTGTGTGTTGCATGTAGTTCACAAAGAAAAATACCTTCTCATTTGGATGTTAGCGTATTGAATGGTAGTATGTTAAAAATTAGGTATGTATGATATTGCTTGAAGGTATTAAAATGGCATCGTAGCTACAGTTGTAAAGTTGTTCAGTTCATCTATCAAATAAGAGTAAAAATGTCATATCTTTTTGTTCATGAATCAACACTGGTAATTAGAGAATTATAGAGCCTACCACATGTACTAAGGCCTACAGACCCATGCCATCTACATTTAGAGATAGATAGTAGCACACTCATTGAGATCTCACTATAAAGTATTTGGTTTTGTAATGCCCTAAGTACAAATTCTTTAGTGAAAGTATGGCATTATATGTTCCCTAGTAAATAGTCTTTCTAGATCTCACTCGTGGCATATGTATATTGGATGTATGAAATATAGGCAAACTATATATACTTTCAAATAAGAAGGGTATGTAGTGCACAACTGTGTAAACACATGACTTCAATGACCACCAATTGGATGATGCTAAGGGTGATTTTGGATTTGATTTCCACTCACACCAAATTTTATATGATTTGTTTTTTCTATACATCAATTACTTATACTTATTAATCAATTCTCGTAGTGTAGTTTCTCAGACAAAGACTAAAGTTATGATGTGGATGATATGCATATGTGGTAATATAAAGTAGGATATATATGTTAAAATAAGAAAAGATGTAAATGGAATTGGATGTTGATGAAAGATCCACATATATGCAACTTCAGAGGTTCTAGATGGGGTCGTGGGGGGTTATGGATGTTTTGTCACAAATCAACATAGGAGGGGAGGATCATGGAATTGTTTGCCATGATACTGACAACAATGATCAGACAACCATTGATGAGTCAAGCCAATAGACTAGCGATGGGGAGTTTCATGATAATGTAGAATCAAGAACACTGCAAGAATAAAGAAACAATGGCAATAACTGATGAATGCATATTCAACCCAGTTTTAGTTGTACTTATAGTCTAATTTTTCTTTCACTTCTGTCATTTCATCTTATAACTAGATTGCATTTAGGCTTTGATTTCATACTAAATCATAGGATTTTGATTAAATTCATTGGTTTTGATGGCAAGTTTATATTTCAATTTATATGCCCAGTGTTGGAGGTAGTGGTCCCACTAACTGACTAGCGGGTCCAAAAAAAACTTATAATAAAATGGATAAGATTTTTAGTGATCTGAACCTCCATCAGACATATTTCATCTATCAAAAGCTTCATCGATGCAGGCCTTCGACCACATGCCAACATCCACCCCCGAGGGTCGGTTTGAACCTTCAAGGGATCTCGCTGATCCATTCACTCACATTTTCCATCGAAAAGATGAGAAGGTAACACATACAACCCACTGGTACCCAGCCTCACATCGAGCATTGATCAGTGACATGCATCCAATCCATTGATGTTGTCTCTTCCTTTCCCTTGACCCGACTCCGATGGTTAGGTGGATCACCACCTCTGATGTCTTATCAAGCAACTAGACCAATAAGAGACCCTAAAACCAATGGAGATTCTAGACCTAGCCTCGTATGGGAGACCTACACACCATCCCAACAATTGCCCTATACTGGCATCTATTGGCCAATCAGGTATCAACCCCTGATGGGAATCCAACTTTTATCCAGTCGATGGGAACTTTGTGCCATGCCTTCAATGGTTAGGAAAACCAAAACACTGATTATATTACTACTTCTCCAAGTCGGTTAATGGGCAAACTTTGCTCTTCGATGCTTGACCAACATTCAACATCTGATGAAGACTCTATTCTTGAACATCAATGTGACTCCTTCCCTTATGTCTTCCAAAAGAATCTTTGTCTACCTCTTGTTACTGATCCTTCATTTCTAGGGTAATAAAACCCAAAATCAAGGTGACTGGGAAGGGTTCTAAAGCCTAGCCTTGACCTATATATACAGGTCCACTTCTATCAAGAGGAGGATCCTACCATTACACCATCACTCTGTTATTTTTACTCCACAACACCCATCTCCAGTTCCATTGACCTCTCCTTATGTTGGTGGCCTCCATCGGTCTACTAACCAATGAGACCGCAGCCTCGCCAAGACTCCAAGATCCATACTTCAAAGGGAGCTAGACCAAGGACATATTTGACCCATCCATCCATCTTCATCCTCCATATGCTTCACCTCTATAGTAGCAGATACATCCCACAAGGGAGAGATATCAGTAGCCTCTAGTTTATCTCCAACAAATGTCAAGGAGGTACCTTTGTTCTAGAATTTGAAGAACCACTCTTGCACATCATGGTTTTGATTTCTTCCTCTTCTATAATTATGACTTATCCTCTAGTTTTCCTATTGTAATTATATTTACTACTATGAGCGAGTAGTCATCTCACAAGAGTGTGGGAGTAGCCTCGCTACCTGAAGTAGTGTAATTTACTACATTTTTGGTTGTATGAACCATTATACATTTGGAATCAACTGATTTCATGCTTGTATTCTTGTTTAATCATCAAGTTTATATGTTTCTCAGATCTTGTGTGTAGAGAACGTTGAACCTAGGATCTAGAATATCGACTGATTCTCGTCAAACCCTTGACGATAATTTCATATAGGCATTTTTAAGGCAATAGAAGTATGATCTCTAGGTAAAGCAATGGAGGGTTTTAAGTGATATTTGTGTGTGTTTTAATCCCAACACTGAAAGGGGGGTTTTCCTAGACTCAACATATACATTTATATGCTTAATATAATGCAGTGAGAAATTGAATGATAGGAAGCAGTGATGAAACCCATTCCACCCTTGTGCTTCCATCCATTTATTAATCAACACTTAATCTAGTTTTTTCTATTGCAACCTAAGTCTAATAAACCATATTAAGAGCCAACATGATTTATAATACTAAGGTTGTAATAGAAGAAAACCCTATGTTGGTTTTTCCATGTTGTGGGAGGTGTGTCCATCTTGTATTCTTTCTTTCTCAGGACGCAACATTCAAGTACATCTCATGCCACTTGATATGCATGGATTCAATGTAATCTTAAGGAAGGATACCTTGGAGAAGTACAAGGTAGTTTTGGAATGTTGTTCCAAAGTTGTGATGTTTTGTGAATGTGATGTTTCTTGGACCTTCGAAAGAGATATGAATATTCTTCCTACTTGTTTTGCATCGCCTTTGATAGTGGAGATGTTGTTGAGGAAGGTGTGAAGCTTTCCTAGCTTATGTGGTGGATACCAAGGTGAGGAGTCCTAGTATCCAAGAGATATTGATAGTGAGGGCATTTGAGGACATTTTCCCCAATGAGTTCCCATGTGTTCCACCCCATAGAAAGATTGATTTTGAATTCAACCTAGTTCCCAGAAGGCAACCCATAGCACAAGCACCCTACATGATGTCTCCAACTGAGATGAAGGAGTTGAAGAAGTAGTTGCAGGAGTTGTTGGAAAAGGGTTTTATATGACTAAGCACTTCCCCTTGGGGTGCTCTGGTGTTGTTTTTGAAGAAGAAGGATGGTTCTATGAGGCTTTACATAGACTGATGACAGTTAAACAAGGATACAATGTAGAATAAGCACTTGTTGCCAAGGATAGATGATCTGTTTGACCAGTCGAGAGGCACTACAATGTTTTCTAAGATATATTTGAGGTCAGGATATCACCAGTCAAGGATCAAGGCAGATGACATACCTAAGACTTCTTTTAGTACTTGGTATGGTCATTATGAGTTTGTAGTTATGTTGTTTGGGCTAATTAATGCTCCAGCTACATTCATGGGTTTTATGGGAAGGGTGTTCAGACAATATCTTGACCAGTTTGTGGTGGTGTTCATAGATGACATCTTGATATACTCTAGGAACAGCCAGCAGCATGAGAAGCTTCCTCACCAGGATTTGGAGTTGTTGAGGCAGCATAAGCTTTATGCCAAGTTCTGTAAGAGCAAGTATTGGTTGACTGAGGTGTACTTTCTTGGACATATCATACCAGTAAAGGGAGTTTGTGTAGGCCCTATGAAAGTAGAGTCAGTGTTGGTATGGGAGTAACCCAAGACACTGACTAAGGTTTGAAGCTTCCTAGGTCTAATTGGTTACTATAGGAGGTTCTTCAGGAATTTGAGTGTTGTGACTTTGCCTTTAACCAGGATAACTAAGAAGGATGTTCCTTTTGTTTGGGATAAGAAGTGCATGCCAGCATTCTTTCCAATTCTTCAAGGAGACGTTGAGGAGTACTCCAATGTTGGTTCTACCAAAACCTAGGAAAGACTACATCATTTTTGTGATGTCTCAAAGAATGGGTTGGGATGTGTGTTTATGCAAGACAAGAATGTAGTTTCTTTCACTTCACAACAGCTTAAGAAACATGAGGAGATCTACCTAACTCATGACCAAGAATTAGCAAATGTGGTTCTTGCCTTAAAGATTTGAGGGCATTACCTTTATGTTGAGAAGAGCCAAATTTTCATATATCACAAGAACCTACAATATAACTTTTCAAAATAAGAGTTGAACATGACGCAGAGTAGATGGATGGAGCTGCTCAAGGACTATGATTGTACGATAGAAAATCATCCTGGAAAGTTGAATCTTATAATTGATGCTTCAAGCAGGAAGTCACCTCCATCTATGGATAAAGCGCAATTGTACTACATTGTATGTCACAAGTGGGACATGCTAGTGTCCATTCAAAATATGAATGTATAGTTGGAGGCTTCCTTGCTAGTAGGTTTGCTGGCACAATTATAGGTAAAGTCGACGTTGATCTAGTAGATCATAGATTCTCAGAGGGATGATATTGTAATATAGAATATCATTGTGAGAACACATTACACTAAATGAGATTACTCAAAGCATAAAACACAATCAATCACTAATTAATCGCATACCCAAAAATATGGGTAAATTAAAACTGATTTCAACATCAACACCTACTCAAAAAAAATTTGCATAAGAGCTCAACATCTTTCTTGTATCCATACTATGCCAAGAATTTGATACAAATTTTTCTATCGTCTTAGCCACAACATATATATACAAGAGAACAATAATCGTATATGCCACACAAACAAGCATTAATATGCTAATAAAAGTCTGATTTATTTGAAACACCATATACAAACTTTTCCTGCCCGAACCTGAGAGTATAAGGATGACTCTAGGACACACTAGACATCTAATCAACTTTATCAAAGATTTATTACCGTAGCTCCTCTTTGCTGCCACATGTTTGTTTTCGTCATTTCCGATTACCTAAAAAAATATGACAAACCACAAGGATGAGACCCATGTCCCAGCAAGAGATATAACCTCCAACAACATTTATTAATTATAACATTTTTAAGTAATTAAATAGTTCAGCAAGTTTAATCAGATATAACAAATAAGGTCAACACTACTGATGATTAACAAAATACATAAAGGATCATATAATAACTATCATCATTAGCCAGACTATCATCCTTTATCTTGTTGACAATATAAGCAATTCAGTAGCATATGCATATCTAGCATCGTGAGCAAGTCTAGTAACATAGCATAGCTAACAACATGAGCATGTCTAATTAGTTGAACATATCAACATCATAAGAAGAGCTAAAAACATAAGCACAAATATTAGGATAAGCATGATTAACAGTATATGCATCTCTAGTTACAAAGGCATGACTAGCATGCTAAACATAACTAGCAACATGAGATAGATAGCATCATGATTATAATCAGCAGTAGCAGTATAGTTATCAACAAAAGTATAACTACTATATGTACGCATCTACAATCTTAAGAATATCCGCAACCTAAGTGTATCTACTATCTCTCAATTGCACTAAGCATCATCTTTATATAAAGATAACAAACAAGGGTTATCATCCAATATGAAACGTTGTGTATAACCCTAAACAAATATGCTACATGGTCATATTACATCTTTTATTACTTCCTGGGGAATTTGAATCATACCATTCAAAGTTCAACTGACCCCTGTGAAGGGCTATTCAGTTCTGTATAAGATCTAGGAGTGTCGATATCCTAAGATCTCTTCCCCTCGATCAGTACGAGTAAAAAGGCAGTGACATATCAGTCAAAGTTTCCACCACATCGAGATATAGTCAAGCTGCTAACCACTAGCCCACCCTTGGTATAGGTCACGGCACTAGAAACCAAACCTAATCATTGAGGTACAACCACACTTGTCCTCTAATCACATCATGTTATAATCAATGAGACACGATTGCAGCCGTTCTCAATCACATTAGATGTATGAGACATGACCATAGCTAACCTCCACAATCTACATTGTGGAGGACAAGGATATATCATATATCCTCAACCTGCCATCCCCACATACTCAACAGTATGTGCTCCTAGTTTCCCTTAGGAATACTCGTTTCACCATCCAGTAAGTTCTGACACTGAAGATGGCTCTACGGCACAAGGCAATACATGATTAGAGTTGCACTTGATTAGTTATGCCAATTGGGTGAATTAATGATGCATCAAACAAGTGGACATACAAACCCTAATTTACTTCTAGCAAGCATATAAATATCAAAACTATAAAAGATATAAAACGTGTGAAATATAATTTCTCATCTCATCATCACATGGTATTATTCACTTGCCATTCATTAGACCACACTAGTCATCATACTATCACAAGATATAAATCCTTTTCACAATATCACAAGGTATCAACGCTTATCAACATAAGAGGATTACATCTCATTCAGGGCTCAACCATGCCCAAGGTCATTAAGACAATCATACTATTCCCTGTAAGATCATCATTATCTTTCCATGCCTTATAACAAGGCTCAACAACATCACTTACATATAATACACCATATCAACACAATATTGCATTAATGAGCTAGGAGATATTCATAAACAATCATAGCAGGGTTATATGAACATTAAGAACATTCCTTTATTACATAAACATGCAAGGAATCTAGATATGATTAACACTCATCATATTCATAATGCATGCATTTAGCATATGAAAGTATCAACCACGTGGTTATGATAACCACCAATTAACACATTAAGGTTATGATCATGTTAAGGAGGTTATTTCACCATCATACCATCATATAAGAATGTTAAATATGAGTACTCATCTTTATCTATTTACAATAGATTTAGGTTCAACAAGATAAATTATATTAATGTTACTAATCAGCACTTATACCCAAACCCTAATTCATGGCATCCCCATTGGATCATAGATGTATAAGGTGAAGCATCACCATCACATTCCATACTATTCTCAAGTATGAACCCACACATAAATTAAGGTGTAACCATTGGGTTATATCATACTAGGGTTTCAATAACATTAACATAGTACTTCATGATTGTATTAGTCATTCAAGGACTATTCATACTCAGTTACCATCATTTAGTTATATTAAAGCTAGTTATAACAAGCTATACCTCATTAGGGTTATATATCAACACAATATGATTATCATCCCTTCTATTCATATGAGTGAATAGGTAATACTACCTTATTAAGGGTAACCCTCCATTTGTTCCATCATCATTCAACCCATATCACCATATCACAATGTCACCCAGAACCATTGGATATTTAAAAGGTAAGACCAATGGTTGTTTATATAAATAAAAACCGTGGATAAACCACCTATGAAGTCCTTAATTTGTGCTCTATAAATAATCACCATCTAACCCTAGACATCCCTTGATTAACAATACAAAAAGTTCCACTGAGAGTAGGGTAAAACCCACAATTGAAGGTTCATTTAAAACAAGCCATCCATTGTCAACAAGTAAGCTCCTTAAGTTGATCATATAAAGGAAACCATCTAAATCACATTATTAGGACCAACATATTACATTAGCCATCATTTCACTTTATTGGAGGAATAAACATTATACCTTGACTATTGGGTCAAGTTCATATATTAAAACCATCAATTACAGTATAGGTCCGACCATTGCATCTAGTTACCCAAGAAACCATTGGTCTAAGGCTTAATTGATGATACAACTATATAATTAACTCACCATAGGTTTTGGAGACCTGATCCACCATCATTAGTGACCACTAAGTCACCATAGGTTTTTATATCAGCACTATATTCGTTAATTAGTATCAAATATCAAACTAATATCACCATTGATTGATAGCATCATTAGGGTACTTAGTTGTTAATCACTAGGCTTCTAATTAGGCCAAAAATGACCTAAGAGGGTGAATTTCAGTTAAAACCCTTGGTTACCACCATCCCTTGTCATGAGGACAACACCATAAGGTTGTTGTAATGGTACCATCATCGGGTCATGGGTTTATAGAAGAAATCACCTTAAAACCCTAAAATTGACCATTGGTTGATAGGTGCTTAGCACCATAGGTTGTCAAGCCAACCTGATCCAAGTCATATTATACCATAGTAATAACGTATACATGATCACTGGTTTATCTATAACTAAAATCAGAACAGAGAACATTATAAAAATCAAAATCCAAGTCAAGCATAGCTTTTTAGTGCATGGATCATCATTTTCAAGCAAGAACATGATCTAGAAAGCTTACGGTAAGCAATAAACGTAGAGCAAGTTATAAAACTTTCCTCTAATGAGAAGATGAAACCCCATACAGAAGAAATCTTGAGTAGTTAGGGTAGAAAATCCAAGCATAAGCTATGAACTCGTCCATCTAGCACCTTTCTTCATCAAATGAGCAAACCCTAAGTATAAGGAGCAAGAAAGGTAGGGTTTTAGAGATTTAGAGCAATTTCTACCATGGAACAGCAAGGTTCCGACCTGGAGGAAGATCTAAGGAATGAGAAGAGCTAGAGAAATGTATAAGGAAAGAAGAAAATAACTTTCCTTGGTCAAAATCCCTAGAAGATGACCTTGGAAACCCTAGGTAGGGCTAAATGGAGCTCTAGGAGACCTTCTTCTCCAAAAAGAGGTTGTCTTCTACCTTAGAGCACTTGGTTCTATAGAAAAACAGAGTGGAGTCGTTGCTCCAGGTTAGGGGAAAGAGAAATCAAGAAAAGTTTCGTACTTGGGCAAGGAAGAGGTAAATATAGGCCATGGATAAGGATGGGAGCAAGCATGAGGTGTAAAAGTAGCTTCCCCACGTGTCTATGGCCTTAAACTATTAAGAATATACAATCACACACACAAGAAGCTCCCCCACAATACTTATAGACCTGCTTAGCTTTCCTTTTTAGAATTTCCCAGCCAATCACATAATTCATTAGTGGATAGCTACTAAAGGTAGCTCATCCGTGAAGGGGTAAATCCTAAAATACCCTTAGAGAAAATGCCTTCAAAACAAGGATTAAATAGGTGCCCCATGGCTCAAAAATCTCAAGAATGATGGGAAAATATCCAAGGAACATAATGCAAGTGATAAATTGCAAATAAACCTCTCAATTAGGTAAATTGTAGAAAAGTCCAAAATGTACATAAAATTACATAACTTGCTCAAACAGTGTCCAAATTGGACCAAATTTGAAACTTAAGATTGTATTATGATTTCAAAGCATATCACAAGGTTAGGGTTCTAAAAATTCAGTTATGGTAATTAAACTTATTCAACTCATTAAGAAAGTTCAGGGGCCTTACAATCATAACAATTTGGTAGTGGGAAGCATGATGGGTTTCATGAGATAGATGATGGGACAGTATGTTTTCACAACAGAGCATTGGTTCTTGACTTCGGTGGTATGAGGGAGGTGGGGCTTAAGGAAGCACATTCCTCAATGTATACGATGCATCTTCATAGTACCAAGATGTATCATAACCTCAAGGACTTGTATGGGTGGTCGGGTGTAAAACATGATGTAGTAAAGTTTGTTTCCAGGCGCCCAGTGTGTCAGTAGGTCAAAGCAGAACATCAAAATCATGTAGGGACATTACAACCCTTGCCAATTCCTTAATGAGAATGGGATCACATAAAAATAGAGTTTGTGTTTGGTCTTCCAAGGACAACCAAAGGTCATGATTCAATGTGGGTGATCATTGATCGGTTGACAAAGTCATCTCACTTCTTTTCAGTCACGACTATCTACACATTAGAGAAATTGGTCCAGCTCTATGTAGATGAGATAGTTCGTCTGCATAGAATACTAGTTACTCTAGTGTCGAACCAAGGCCCCCAATTTACAAGCAGGTTTAAGGGCTTCTACATACAGTGTTGGGGACACAGTTGAGGTTCATTACAACTTTCCACCTATAGACGGATGGCCGATCAAAAAGGACAATTCAGATGTTGGAAGACATGCCGAGAGAATGTGTGCTTTAGTTTCTGGGAAGTTGGGATATTCACCTGAGCCTGATTGAGTTTACCTACAACAACGATTACCAAAGGAGTATATACATGGCACCGTCAGAGGCTTTGTATGATAGGCATTGTAGGTCGCTTCTTTGTTGGTATGAAGTAGGTGAGTATCAGTTGTTGGGTCCTGAGTTGGTTCAGCCCACTACTGAGAAGATCAAGGTGATACAACAAAAGGTTAAGGTAGCCTAGAATAGATAGAAATCATATGTTAATAACTATTGTAGACCATTGGAATTCCAAGTTGGAAACCACATGTACCTTAAGATTTACCCTTTAAAGGATGTACTAAGGTTTCGTAAGAAGGGTAAGCTGGTTCTTTTGGGACCATACTCTATAATAACACAAGTCAGGAAGTTTTCCTACATGTTAGAGTTGGCTCCAGAGTTGCACCAGTTACACAATGTGTTCCATGTTTCAATGTTGAGTAATTGTCATCCTATCATAACGCAAACTTCCAACCTATGGAGATGGAGTTGGATGAGGATGTTTCTTATGTTGAGTGTCATGTGTTGATCCTAGATAGGTGTGCGTAGAAGCTTAGGAAGAAGTATATAGCCTTAGTGAATGTATTTTTCCATCATTTTGGTGTATAGGAAACCATGTAGGAGTTAGAGGATGAGATGCGTAGGAAGTACCCATCCTTGTTTTCTTAGGATTTTGGGGGGGGGGGGGGGGGGGGAATTCTTGTTAGGGGTTTATGATTGCAAGGCCCCTAACCTTGTTTAATCTTCAAATATAATTGTTTGGTATAAATAGATCAATTAGATGCTTAATCTTGGAAGTTAGCCTTGTTTTGTGATGTCACACCGCATGACAAAAATGTGTTTAAAAGTGTAGTTGAATCATATTTTGTTAGTTCAAGTTACTGAATTATGCAAATTGAGGACTTTTATGGGACTTACCCTACCCTAGTTACGTAAACATGGATGTGACACTTGCTTGAATTTCTTTATGATGTGTACAAGACTTTATAATCTTGATTCTTCTTTGGATGTTTTGTACCTTGCATTAGAAAAGTTACAAGTTTTAGTATGTGGTAGTGTGTTCCTTTGTTGGTCAACGATTTTTGTTTTTGTTATGTCAAATGGGATCCTCACTGTTCGACCACTCTTGGTTGACCATCATGATCTCGACACTCAATCAGAACCTTAAGCTTGGTAGGTCTTAGGGTTTTGATCAACGAGGTTCATGGCACGCTGACCAATAAATGGTGACTGACGAGACTCGTGTGTGTGTTCCCGTGAGAATGACCGATGGGTTTTGGAACCATGATGTTCGGCGATCAACAAGTTTCTAGTAGAGAAGAGGTTTCAGTGTTGATGGTTTACCTTACCGACGAGGTCTTAGTGTTTGATGGGACCTAGGTCGATGGGCTTTTTGCCTGATGAGTTTTCCAAGTCAATAATATATATAGCCCCTCTCTTCTTCACCTCTCTTATTTTTGTTTATAGAGCATCAACGTAGCTCAATGAGAATTTCTAGAGGGCAGTGATAGATGAGGGTTCTTTGAAGATGGAGATTGCAAGGTTTTTGTGGTTGCATGTGCTTCGGTCAAGGTTCTTAGGATCGATCTTAAGTTGTTGATCTTATTTCTCGCTCACTTCGAGTAAGTTTCTTATTCTTTTACTTGTTTTCTTAATGTTTTTTGCTCCCCTTCCCTACGGCTGAGTTCTTTTAGGCACTTTGTGAGTTCCTTGGTGTTTCCTTGCAAAGAACCATGTTCATGTGGGTTGAGCTCTCTTGTTTCTTCTTCCTTTCTTGAGTTTCACCTTGCTCGTGAAATAAGAGGATGGTATGGACGTTTTGGTGGGGTCGAGTTGGTTCCTTGTTGCTCATTTTAGAGTTATTCTTCTTCTATCTTTAGTTTCTCTCTCTCTCAGACGAGTTATATAACTTTAAAACATTTCTTGCCTACTATGTGTTTGCATGCCCTTGAATATTGTTTGAAAGACTCGTAATCATGTTAAAATGAACTTTATCGGTGATGTTTCACACAACAAAACAATGATCCATGAACATTAAGTATAGTTCAGACCTTATGAAAATAGTAAAAATGGTTTGGAATTCATTACTTTAATGTAAGGGCTCTTAAGAGCATACTTGCATGTTGTTTTAGCACCCATACCATAAATATCATTTCATGAAGGTTAGTTTTTTATGGTTATCATGCTTTTATATGTTGTTATAATGATGCAAATTGGAGCAAACCTTAATCTTAGTGATAGTCAATCCATGCTATGTCATTGAATGTTAAAGATATTCTAAAATGTTGTATGGTTGGGGATGGAGTGTTAAAAATTGGTTCCGTATGCTTTCTATCATCATGGGTGGTAGAGATGCCCCATTGATCTATAGAATCTTTTAGGTTGTTTTCCATAAGTTGATTGATACAACACAAAAGCACCTAACTAACTCATTAACCAAGTGAAATTTTAATCATTTAGTGCCCTGAGTCGGTAGAACTATTTTTCAGTGCCAGGATTTTCTAGATAGTAAAATAAGTATCCCAAAAGAAACTTGGAGTCATGAGTTGTTGAGAATATGGGGGTGTAGGGAAGGTATATCCTTGTCATCCTGACCCCAAGGTTTTGGAAAGTGGTCGAGGTCGTGTCTCGTATTTGAAAAGTGATTGAGAGTGAATACGGTCATAATTTGGATTTGAGGGTCGTATACCCATGTTCATAGTATCGTGGCTTGTGTACCCAGGGTGTTCTAGGTTGTGTTATTAGTTGATTCAATGTGGCGCTATGGTTGTTATTCTTACTGAGTGGGGGGAAAGAACTTAGGATCCTAGATATCCCAAATCTTATATGGCTCTGATTTTTACTTAGTAGTGGTCAGCTAGTAATTTGAGTGGTACGTCTCAAACTACCCAGGGCTTACTAAAATGTAACTCAGTCGTGTAGCATAATTTTTAAGGTTATTCGATGGATCAGATTGGATGATAATCCTTGCTTTGTTTTCTTTAATTTATAAAATAGTTATTATGCGGTAAGATAAATCAGTTGTAAAATTACCTCTAGCTACATCTATTTATGATGTAAGTTATTATTTTATAACTTTGTAGTACTATTTATTTTTAACTACTTATAGTCATATTCTATAATAAGAAATATATGTTTCTGGATTTATATCTCTCGCTGGGACACAAGTCTCACCTCGTGGGTCACCACATCTTTTTATGTGATCGACAACTCCATCATACATAGAGTGATGAGGAGGTGCAGTTTGAAGACTAGTAGTGATCGAAGGTTGGTTGGGTTCTTGTAGAATCCTAGAGTTGTTCCTATACTCTTAGGTCTGGGAAGGGATTTTTATATGTTGTGTATAATGACTCAAGTTTTGGCGGTATGCCCCAAGTATGTAAATGATGTAATTATGTGGACGGCCTCTTTTGTATACAAGTTTTGGTTGAGTCAATGGAACTTATGTGAAGGTACTTGGCGTTAGATAAATCGAAGATTAGATTATCTTCTCTTTTGTTGATGAAAAATGTTTCCTAATTATGGATCTATTTTTCTATCTAAGTGTTTTAGGTGAAAATAACTATCTTGGTAAAGGTTGATCAAGAAAGTTGTATCAAATGCTTGATTTTTTCATAGGTACTCATTTGTAATACATTTTACAAAACTATAATGTACAAATACTTAAATGTCATGTAAAATCAAGCTATGGATCAACCCCATCTTCTGAAAAACCTATTCTACACTCATATGAAGCCTTTAGGGTTGTTAGATTTTATTAGAAAAGTCATTAGATAGGTTTTCCTAATTTTGTATGTCCTCTTATAGAGTCCTTCTTGTTCGAAGTCTTTTTTGACCGAAATCCACTCGGTCAAAGACTTATATGATGGGGAAATAGTCATTACAATAGTTGAGCTCTGGGTCATTCTTTTTTGAAATCTTTCCCAATCGAGTTTGTCGGTCACACAAAAGTTTGAACGGCAAAGAGCTATTAAACCCTGTTGGACCAAGAAGTTTGACCCACACATAGTCGTTAGACCACTTGTGCACTTAGGACACTTCTCAGACAACAAACTATTTGATCAAGAACAATCCCATTCATAATTTTCTTCAATCGAGAAAGTTCTGGAAGCAAAAATTATTAATAATAAAATTAGTAATGGTAACTAAATTAACCTAATCCTAATGTCTAATTCACCACTAATAATGTCCTAAACATTCTCCACATTCACTCTAACCACTTGTAAGAAATTCCTATATATATGAGTGGTATTAGGACACTTAGAACACAACTTGAACACTTGAGCATTCTATCTTTACGAGAATTGAGCAAAGCACTCTACTTGCAATCTCCTTATAGTTGTCATATTTTTTATGGTGTTGGTCCATATGCTTGATATAGAACAATAGCATATTTGTGGGATTAATTGGTTCTTTTTTCCAATGTCTTTCTCCATTGTTGTATTTCTCTTAGACTACTTCTTGGAGTGAATGTTGTCTAGGAACATGTGAGAGAAGGAGTCTTCTCAATAGGTGCTCTTCTGTGGCATGTGAAAGAAGAGATGAGGTACGGTGCCCTTATGTGTTCGATAAAGAATAGGTGAAGTGGGTGATCTTCTGACCGTTCGTCAAAGAATGTGATAGTTCTCCTTGAGCTGAAAAGGAGGGTTTGTCTCACTCCTTAAAAGGCACTGATAAATTGTATTGTTGTGTATCACTATAGAAAAGGAATAAAATATATGGGTTAGAAATCATGTTTGGAAATAAATAGGTAGTGGACTGACGTCATTTGACCAAACCATCCTAAATCTTTGTATTCTTATGGTTACTTCTTTTGTCCACTAACTTGCTTTAAAATTTTGTATTTTTAAGCAAGGTGCAATTAACTGTGTTTGTGTTTTAAAATTGCAAAAAAAATCTTTAGACTCTATTCACTCCCCCTCCAGTTGGTATCAGCGTGTTTCTTCAAGAAGTCAGAACATGTCTTGAATGATGGGGGACAATGTGCTCAGCCACCTCAACCTTGAGGGATCACATGTGAGCCAACCACTAGTGTTCGATAGATCCAAGTACATGTATTGGAATAGGAGAATACAGTTTTACTTCCAAGGGCTTAGTTTACAACCTGTGGAAGGTGATTGCTTATCCTTATACACTTCCTACCACAGCGTTAGAGCAATAGGATGTCAAAACGGTAAAGAAAACTACATTCAATGCAGAGTCTGCAAGTATTCCTTATTATTATTTATCTTGTAGTGAATTTAATTGCATATCCCCTCTTGTGAAATAGCTTACAAAATTTGGTATAAACTTTCAATAACTCATGATGGCTACTAACCAAGTAAAGAATACAAAGATTAACATGCTAAAACACAAAATTGAGTTGTTCTGCATGCAGCCTAATGAATCTATTGTAGATATGTATGCTAGATTTTCTAACATTATCAACAGCTTGAGTGTTTTAGGAAGACACATAAGGAAAGAAGGCCAAGTTTCCAAAATACTTAGGTCATTGCCACCCAAGTAAAATTGTAGAGGAGGCAAATGATCTTACAACAATGAAGATGGAACAACTCATAGAGAACATGAAAATGCATGAATCCACTCTTGATGAAGAAAAAAAAAGTAGAAGCCAAACAACAGAAGGAAAGAAGGAAGGATCTTCCTCTTGAATCTTCCACAAAAATCATTATCAAAGAACATCACTCAAGAAAGCAGTGACACAAGTAGTGATGATGATAAAAGCGCCTTGATTGTAAATGGTATGAAATATAAAATTTCGTTCTTCTGGGTGATTTGAATGTGGAAAAGGTCACTCGAAGAGTGAATTCCTCAAGCTCAAGGAAGGTAAGAAGTCCTCATTCAAGAAAAAGGACAAAGGAGACAAAGCCTACAGAGCTGTACGGGATCAATCAAGTGATAATAATGAAAGTAGTGAAGAGAGGGAGGTAGAATGTCACAAGGAAAAGGAGGATGAAGAAATAACCAATGAGGTAGACATTTTCAAATTATCTAAAGAATAATTAGCTGGTAGTCTTGAAGAATTTCATGCCAAGTATATTGATTGCAAAAGAAAAAATAAGAAACTTGCCAAAAATATTAATGAACTTCATGTTAATACAAATAGTATTAGTTCTAGAAATTACACTATAAAATCTACAAATAGTATATTAAAATAATATAGAGAGAGTGATAAGGCTAAAATACTTGTTTTTGAAAATAACAATAATCTTATCTCTCAAGAAAAGATTGATATGCTTGCTAAACTAAATGATCATCAAACTCAACCTATTTGTGCACTCATTCAGATTATGATGTCATGGTATAAGAAAGAGACACTTTTCTTTTAGATCTTTCTCGAGTAAACTTAGATATAACCAAAAAACTTGTCGCCGCTCCCTTTGGTTGCATCTACTAATTCGGAACTTAATTTGAAAGACATATTTTGATCCTGACGTTTTCAGGATGCTACTAAACTTCTGAAGTCTCGTTTTTGTAGTGGACCAATTCATTAACATACCACCAAGCCATTTTTTAAAATATTGAGTTACAAAGACAAATGTCTAGATTAATACATGGAAATAAAAGCCTTGATAATATCTTAGTTAATGGTTCTAAACAAGTAGAAAGGAGAGGTTTAGGATATGTGTCGAAGAACAAATCTTCATATATGTCTAAAACCAAAAATGCATATGCTCCCAAGACTAGAACTATATTGTGTCTAAAGGTAAAGTTGTGGAATTCCAAAATGTTGAAAAGAGAGTCATGCTACTATTGTCAAAATCTTAGAAATTATTCATTTTCATATGATTATTAAAAGAAAGGAGCCAATGGAATGGTTTGGTTCTAAAATCCTCAACTTAGAATAAAAAGGATAAAATGTTGAGACTTGAACTATTCTTAATTTTAATAAATGTGTTTGTCTTGTCTCAACCTATTTTGATGTTAATGCGTATATCTTTTATTTTCATTTGTATATCTTTTGTTTATTCACTCTCATATCTTATGTAAATTGTTAAATAGAAATTTTGGATTCTTCAGAACTACCTCTCGGTCGAAAAAAACTTTGACTGAGGGGCCATATGGTCGAAAAATAGTTTGACCACAAATAAGATTGTCTAGATTTAACTGGGATATTTAAATCATTGCAAGAACATGTTTTAAATTTCATCTTTATGGCTTGGATAACATAAGTTTCGTATATGATATTTAACTTATTCTACATTAATCCTCATGGACTCTACCTAGGTACCAAAAATCTTCTCAATTTTGTAAGATTGAGTTGTTGATAGTGGATTCTCCAAGCATATGACTGGAGATAAAAATGTCTTCAATACACTCAAAAAAAAGGGAGGATCAGTCACATTTGGAGATATTGGCAAAGGCACCATCATAATAGGTAATATTGGAACTAGTCTTACAATTATTATATTAGTAGATGACTTGCACCACAATTTACTAAGTGTTAGTCAATTATCTGACAATAGTTGTGATGTAGTTTTCAATAAAACTTACTGAAAATTTCTTGAAAAAGACACACAATATAGTTAATGAAGGAACAAGAGTAGGAAATCTTTATATACTTAGGCCTAACTCTATGAAATCAATTGTTTTTTAATGCCTTATTGCAAATGATAATGCTCAAAATCTACGGTATAGAAGGTTAGCACATGCTAGAACTCATGTTATTAAAAAGTTAATTAAACATGATCTAGTTTGTGGTTTTCCTAAAATTTTGATAATCTCAAAAATTTTCAACCCATTGACTACTCCTTTTCTAGAGGTATGATTGGTAGTATATTATACTTAGTTGTATCTAGATCAGATATTATGCTTGTTGTTGGTTTATGTGCTCAATTTCAATCCAATCCTATGAACTCTCACCTAGTCGTTGTCGAAAGATATTTGAGATATCTAGCTGGTACAATCCGCTATGATATTTGGTATCCACAACGTCAACCATTTGACCTTAAGGCTTATATTGATGTTGACTACATTGGTTTCCGCCTTGATCGCAAGATTACTAGTGGCGGTTTTCTCTTTCTTGGAAAATTGATCATATCTTGGTTTAGTGAGAAACAAAATATTGTTTATTTATCTACCACGAAGAGGAATACATGGCAGCCGGATCATGTTGTGCACACGTTTTATGGATGCAACAAGTTTTAAATAATTATCGATTTTTATTATCTTTAACTCCAATTTTATGTGATAAAACTAGTGCCATAAATTTAGCTCATAATCCTATCTTATGTAGTTGTGCTAAACATATTAAAATTAGATATCATTTTCTTCACGATCATAGTGCTAAAAATGACACTGAAAATCAATTAGGTAATATTTTGCAAAACCTCTTGCTTTGGAATAATTTAGAGTAATTCGAGACAAATTAAACATTGTTCCTCTTGAAAATGTGTATTTTGATATCTTTTAATTCCCAATGATATTGTTCCTAACTACTATGGGAGTATCATATTTAGTTGGAGTATTCCACAAAAGGGGGAGTCATCTTATCTTCATAACTTTCTACCTTTTTGAGATGACAAAGGGGGGAATATTTCAAAGAAAAACTTAATTTATTTCCTTGAGTTTTATAATTTTATTCTCTTAACTAAGACAGATAATTCATATACTCCCTTAGCCAAAGGGATACATTTTTTTAATATAAATTGTTGCACATTTACCTTGAGAGATGGATGATATGTTCCATATCTCTCTAATGTAAATTTTTGCACATTCTAAAGATTCCCAAGGAAAATCTCACTAAGGTATAAAAATTTCATTTTAAGTTTTTTCTTATAATTAGAAATGGTTGTCGTCTTTAAAAAGGGGGAGATTGTTGGCTAATTGGACATTAGCTTATCTTCTATTTTGATGATGAGAAACATTTCCTAATTGTGGAACTAATATGCTATCTAAGTGTTTCATGTGAAAAGAACTATCTTAGGAAAGGTTGATTAAGAAAGGTGTATTAAATTCTTGAATTTTTCATGTGTACGCATTTGTAATACACTAGAACAAAAGTATAATGTACAAATACTTAGAAGTCATGTAAAATCAAGTTGTGGATCAAACCCACCTACCCAAAACCCTATTCCACACTTATATGAAGCCTTTAGGGTTGTTAGAGTTTATTTGAAAAGTCATTAGATTTGTTTCCCTACATTTTGCATATCCTCTTACGGGGTCCTTCTTGGTCAAAGACTTAGACGACCGAGAAAGAGTTGTTACAACACTTGATTTGTGGGTCATTCTCGATCAAAATCTTTCTCGACTGAGATTTTTTGTCGAACAAAAGTTTGACTAATAAAGGGTCATTGAACCCTATTGGACCAATACGTTTGACCCACACATAGCCATTAGTCCACTTGCACACTTAGGATACTTCTTGGTCAACAAATTGTTCCACTGAGAACACTCCAGGTAAGAATTTTCTTCAACTGAGAAATTTTTAGAAGAAAAAATTGTTAGCAATCAAATTATCTGTTGCAACTCAACTAACCTAATCCTAACGGCTAGTTCACCACTAAGAACACCCTAAACACTCCCCACTATCACCCTAACCACTTTTAGCAATTCATATATATAGGAGTGGTCTTAGGAAACCTAGACACAATTTAAACACTTGACCATTCTATGTTTAAGAGAATTGAGAAAAGCACTCTACTTGCAATATCCTTACAACTGAAATTTTGTGTCCTACTCAAAGAACTCCAACACCACTAGTCAACCTTGGCATACTCACTGTGGTTTAATTCATATACTTGATATAGGACAATAGTATATTTGTGAGCTTAATTGGTTCTTCCTTTCTCTAATCATTTTCTCTATTATTGTATTTCTCTTGGACTACTTCTTGAAGTGAAGGTTGTCCATGAACCTGTGGGAGAATAGGATTCTTCTCAATTTGTGCTCTTCCATGGTCATGGAAGAAAAGGTTAGGTATGGTGCTCTAACACATTCGTTAAACAAGAGGTGAAATAGGTGAGTTTCTGGCGGCCCGTCAAAGAAGGTGATAGTTCTCCCTGAGCTTAAAAGGAGGGTTTTTCTTGCTCCTCAAAAAGCATCGGTAAATTTTACATATTGTGTATTGGTATAGAAAAGGAATAAAATACAGGGTTTAGAAATCATAGTTGAAGACAACTAGGTAGTGGACTGGCGTCATTTGATGGAACCACTCTAAATCTTTGTGTTCTTATGGTTGCTTATTTTGTCAATTGCTTGCTTTATATTTCTGAAATCTTTAAACAAGGTGAAATTAACCATATTTGTGTTTTAAACTTGTAAAAAGTTTCTTTAGGCTCTATTCATCCCCCCACCCCTCCAGAGTCTTTTACTGGGTACGGATGTATGTGAATGTGGGACCCATGTGCAATTGTTCCCCTTAGCATGTTTAGAGATCTTATTTTATTTTAATTTTGCACTTCCTAATAATGTGATTAATAAATGTTGTTCAGTATTTTAGTTTTGAATAAACTTAGGTTGCCATAGTTTCATTGGTATCAGAGTGCTAGGTTTGATGAGTCTACAGGGGCATAGGACTTAAGTTGTTCTTTTTGTTCTTACTTGGTCCAACATATCTGACCATGGTTTATGGTTATGTAGATATGTCTAGAGAACATGAAGAACATGATGAGAATAGCTTCACGGCACCTGGAGGTGGTGGTAGATAGAATACCTTAGATGGGGCCAGAACAGCCCGACCCGACCTTATTTGACCCTTCAACTATAGTTGATATGACCTTCCAGTCAGTGTTTGGACATCTTATGGTGACGATCACGCACCTGGAGGATAGGGTTTTTTCACCTCAACCAAGGGAACCTACTACTAATGTCGAATCTCGAGGTCTAGGAAATACCTTTGAAAATTTTAAGCACATGGGAGGCACAGAGTATGCAGGTAGGGCAAACTCGACAAAAACTGACATATGTTTGACTGAATTAGAGAAGGCATTCAGGATTTTGAACATCTCCTGTATGACAAGGTGAGTCATGTGATCTACCTTCTGAAAGGTAGTGATAACCATTGGTGGGCCATTGAGGAGGAGAAGAGATCAGAGAGACGATCGGTTGGGACGAGTTTAAGCGAGAGTTTGTCATTTGTTACTTGCCAAAGACGTATGTGGAAGAGAAGATGGCTCAGTTTGAGTGGTTACGCCAGGGGTCGTGGTCAATGACTGTGAATCAAGGTTCATGGAGTTGTTGAGGCTCTATCCTTATATGGAAGCCACAAAAAAGGAGAGGATCGGGAGGTTTGAGAAAGGCTTGAATGTCGAGTTGACAATGACGACATCAACTTTAGAGTCTCGTGAGAAGGTTTCCCCTTTGCGGAATCTATGAGGAGTATAGAGAGGATGGTAATAGAGTGAGAAGCCGACATCAACAAGAGGTCTGCCTAGTCCCATGGATCACCGTCTGGAAATTTCAAGAAGTTGGGGTTTTCTTCATCATAGCCCTAGCAGTCTCACTCGAGGCGATGTTTTGTGAGCCAAGGACACAGGTAGAGTCACAGTGGTCCCTTAGAAAAGGGAGAGGATGTAGTTTTTTCAGCTAGGGGGAATAGTTCAGGTTCGATGTCTGTGATGGAGCCGTATAGGCCGCTTTATGATACGATGACGTGCTACAAATGTGGTCTGGTAGGGAATGTGAGATGGTCTTGCCTTGTAGAAGACAAGGAGGTCATATAGTAGTCGAGGCAGAGCCAGTAGGGCTCACTGTAGCAACAGTTTAGTGGTGGTGGTAGTAGAGTTCATGGATAGACATCCCATGTAGGGTCTTCAAAGACAACTAGAAGAGGCCAGAGACTACAACAGGTGACATCTAGGTTCCATGCTATGAGCCATCCAGAAGGAGTGGTCACCCGTTGATCATAATAGGTTAGATGTAACTTTTTCATTCTAACATATATGCATCTACATATGTGTTCATTTTAGTTGAATTGGATGTGACGCATTTATTTATCACTAGAGAGGTGATAAATAGTTGTAACCTACCCATTAGTTGTAAGGATGATATCCTTCTTCTAGAAACCCCTTTGATTGGTTCTGACGTGTTATGGGAGGTGTGTCCATCTTGCATTGTTTTTTTCTCAGGAAGCAACATTCGAGTAGATCTCATGCCACTTGATATGCATGGATCCGATGTAATACTAGGGATGGATACCTTGGATAAGTACAAGGTAGTTTTGGACTGCAAAGTTGAGACGTTTTGTGAAGGTGATGTTTGTAACGTCCCTAGATTTGAGGCCTCAGATAATAAGATCTTAAAAGGAATGATTGGACTACCCATATCACCAAGGTGCATCTCTTTTTCCAGGAGCCGATCACTGAAGAACTCCATAGTTGAGCATGCTCATCTTGGAGTAGTACTAGGATGGTTGACCAGTCGGGAAGTTGATACTAGCTTGCCACGTGAGGGAGGAAAAAGTATGCAGTTAAGGCTAGTGGTGGTTTGTGGGGTCATTCGTCATTCTTGAAACTCTGCTAGAGCCTTGGGCAGTGGTCCCGGGTGTTACAAATGGTATCAAGCCAATTCCGCTCCAATAGGTGGGGCCCACATGGCATGTGGCATGCCAGTCTTAAGCCGTGTGGTCCAAGCAAGTTGGAAAAGGCTATCCACTGAGACAAGATGGAGCCACCCTTGCACTGGTAGTCGTGGATGGGAGCTGGGTGTCTATGGGCCATTTTGGGTCTGCACTGAAATGGGGAAGTGATTATGAGGCTGTATAGTTCAGCCTTGACGAGGACGTCAAGAGTCTAAGTGGGGGAGATAGTGACGTCCCTAGATTTGAGGCCTCAGATAACATGATCTTAAAAGGAATAATTGGATTGCCCATATCACTAAGGTGCATCTCCTTTTCCAGGATCCCATCACTAAATAACTCCATAGTTGAGTGTGCTCAGCTTGGGAGTAGTACTAGGATGGGTAACTAGTCGGGAAGTTGATCCTGGATAGCGTGTGAGTGAGGAAAAAGTATGCAGTTAAGGCTAGTGGTGGTCTATGGGGCCAGTCGTCATTCCTGAGACTCTGCTAGAGCCTTGGGCAGTGTGCCCAAGTGTTACAATGTTTATTGGACCTTACAAGGAGATAGGAAGATTTTTCCTACTTGTTTGGTGTTGACTGTTATAGAGGAGAAGTTGTTGAGGTAGGGATGTGAAGCTTTCCTAGCTCATGTGGTGGATACCAAGGTGAGGAGTCCTAGTATCTAAGAAGTACCGATAATGAGGGAATTTGAGGATGTTTTCCCCAATTAGTTCCTAGGTGTTCCACCCCCCCCAGAGAGATTGATTTTGAAATCTACCAAGTTCTTAGAACATAACCCATAACACAAGTGTCCTACAGGATGGCTCCACCTGAGACAAAGGAGTTGAAGAAGCAGTTGCAGAAGTTGTTAGAAAAGGGCTTTAAATGACTAAGCACTTCCCCTTGGGATGCTCTAGTATTCTTTGTGAAGAAGAAGGATGGTTCTATGAGGCTTTGCATAGACTACCGACAATTGAACAGGGCTATAGTGAAGAACAAGTATATATTTCCAAGGATAAATGATTTGTTTGACCAGTTGAGAGGCGATATAGTGTTTTCTAAGATAGATCTAAGTTTAGGATATCACCAGCTAAGGATCAATGTAGATGACATACCTAAGACTTCTTTTCAGAATAGGTATGGTCATTATGAGTTTGTAGTTATGTCGTTTGGGCTAACCAATGGAATAGCAGCATTATGGATCTAATGAACATGGTGTTCATACCATATTTTGACCTGTTTGTGGTGGTGTTCCTAGATGACATCTTGATATACTCTAGGGACGGTCAGCGGCGTGAGCAACATCTTTTTCTAGCATTGGAGTTGTTGAGGCTTCATAGGCTTTAGTACAAGCATAGTAAGTGCGAGTTTTGGTTGATAGAGGTGTCCTTTCTTGGACATATCATCTCAGCAAAGGGAGTTTGTGTAGACCCTAAGAAAGTTGAGTAAGTGTTGGTGTGCAAGAAACCCAAGATATCGACTAAGGTTTAAAGCTTCCTAGGTCTAGTTGGTTATAGGAGATTCATCGTGGATTTCAATTATGTGGTTTTCCCTTTAATCAGGTTGACTAGGAAGGGTGTTCCTTTTATTTGGGATGAGAAGTGTTAGTTTTCTTTCCAATTGTTGAGGGAGAAGTTGACAAGTACTCCACTATTGGTGCTTCCAGAACTTGGAAAAGGCTACATCATTTTCTTTGATGCCTCAAAGAATGGGTTGGGATGTGTGTTCATGCAAGACATGGACATGGTTTCTTTTGCTTCATGACACCTTAAGAAACGTGAGGAGATCTACCCAACTTATGCCTTGGAATTAGCGGTTGGGGTTCTTGCCTTAAAGATTTGGATGCATTACCTCTATGGTTAGAACTGCCAAATTTTCACAGATCATAAGAACCTACAGTACATCCTTTCAAAGAAGAAGCAGAACATGAGGTACAAGACATGGATGGAGATCATCAAGGACTACAATTGTATGATAGAATATCATCTTGGAAAGACTAATGTTGTGGTTGATGCTTTGAGCAGGAAGTTGTGATAACCTAGGTTTTAGGGTTTTGATAACCAACATAGTATTTTAAGACCATGTGTGTTATTTGGACGAATGATACCGAATAGAGGAATTGGATATGCAATTACTGACTCACTTCACTCAAAAAGTGAAACCAAATACCCAATTGATGATTAAAATTGGGTTCAAATAGGACTAATGGGTTTGATTAAATGATTTGTGTACTTATGAGGCCAAGAGGTCCATTGAGTAGCTGCAATGAGCTCAAGGAGGTCAATTGATGAACCCTGAGGTTACTAGGATCACACAAAGTCTTTTGAGATTTATTTGATCAAGATTTGAGGGTTAATTGAATTGTTACAAGGTGTATACATTTATTTATGAGTCTATTGAGGATTCCATTTGAATGAACAAATGTTGGATATTTGGTGTTAAACTTGGTTCAATGCTAGATTACATTTTGAGGAACACTTGCCATGTAATAGATATGGATGTCGAAAATTTGTTCAAATGATCATTATTTAATTGGTTTAGACCTAAGTTTAGATTTCAACTATGTCGCATGATCTTTTGGGTTGGTGGGCTACGGAAAGCCTTACCAGCCGCTGATCTAGAAAGGCCGAACGACTACCCAATCATCCCTGACCTCCACAAATGGAGGAGCAGAGCCCTGATAAGATGTATTGTAGATCCGATGAAGGTGGGAAAAAGGGGATTTTCATTAGAAAAGCCAAAATCTATTTAGCACTCTGAATTGTTTGACCCCTCACTCGACATTGGAGACCTATTGTATTTAGATATTGCAGCCCTTCCCCTCAACCCCTTCCCCATCATATATCACAGGTGAAAACAGAGTGAAGAAGGGATGGTCTCGAGTAGTGTTACAACCCCAATTTTGCATGTGTTTTTCATAATTGAAAAGATTGCATGATTTACTTCAAAGAAGGGATTTCTTTACAAATCTTCCTTACATTAGGAATTTCATGATACCCATTATTACGATAATCCAATAAGGGATATAAAAGAAAGGAATAAAAGAAAAGTTCAAATAATAGAGAAAGATAAAAGATAATGGATTTTTTTATGCAATTATGAGAAATGTATAGAAATATCTAGAAAGTAGCATTGATGGCTACAATTGATTAGATTTCATTACAAGTGATTACTACTGGAAAGGGTAGTCAAAAATAAAGAAAATAGGAAAATAGGAAAGAGAAAATCATGCATAAAATATTCCTTGTAAGTCTTTGACTTGCATATGAAGAAAAGGGGGTTTTCCTTTCTCTTCTTGGACTCAAACGTTGTACAATGGTAGATTAAGTCTTTATAGACTTTCTAATTTGTGAAGAAAGGATGACCCATAAAGCAACGAGAATTTCTTTAATAAGATAGTAAAAGAGTAAACTTTGTAAATCCCAGAAATAGATAAAGAATGGGAAAATCGATATATATATATATATATATATATATATATATATATATATTAATATAGATGGAAAGGAGTTAATAATATCCTTCTACAACCATGAATGCCCTTATAAATAAGTTTCCTTCATCACAATAAGAGAGAGAAGGAGATGTATTATAAGAAAAGGTTCATTTAGCAAGTTTATACATATACATATATACCTAATCGTAGGGCAAAGGAAATTGTGGAAAGAGTTTTGGAAAGGTGTGTGGGCGGTGGCCCTTTTATATCCATATATTCCATGGTTTCAACCGTGAGTGAAAGGAGGAAGGACACGATGTTTTCCTCTTCTAGATCATGGGCATCGTACACAACCTCTTCCTTCCCTACCCTTAATAGCCTCTAGGGTTCCCTAGAACATATATATATAGGAACCCAACATCCCTCATTGGAGGATATGGCGTTCATCCTCCATAGACCACAGAGAGACTCCACCAACATCGTGGTTATGACCTGCATCAGCATGGGAATCGAGAGGATCTTTGGAAGAATGAAGCATCTTCTTCCCTGATTACATTTGCCACAGACTCACCCTGGAGTTGGGTTGTGATCTGGGGTGGAGTGTGGGAGAAAGTGAGCCGCAGCGCAAAGGCCGACGGGTCTAAAAAGCTGCAGCGGCAGCTTGCATCCAAAACCCTAGTCGATGGAATGTTTGTCCCTCACCAGCTTCGGCCGTGAGCAGGTGGCCTGGTCATCTTCATCAGATCCTGGGGGAGTCGCTCTGAGCTCCTCCACGTCCTCAGGGCCCAGGAGGAGGGGTAGGCCACGCGGTTGGCTCACCAGCAGCGTTCGCAGGTCAACGCTGCGAGGAAGAAGAAGATCATGCGGCATTTGACAACTTTACCCCTAATCACATGTTTAAGGAGCGAGGGCATGGGTGTCTTTCTACCTGATCTGACCCGCAAGGTACGTGAGTGGGAGTGTGTTGCCTTTGTGGCACCTCCCTATTGGTCCATATGTGTTTATCTTACAAAATTCATAACTAATCACAGGTAGCTCAGATTTAGATAAGTTATATATGAATTTTGATCAGGAGAACTCAAGGAATGCAATAAAAATATATTTGGAAGCTAATTCCTCTTGAAATTCGAAAAGTAATGTAAGTTATCAACTTTAATACTTTGATGATTAAGAAACCCTATTTTGAGATGATTAATGTGTTTAATAGGGTTTAATGGATGATTAAAGTTGATATTAACTTGTTAATTGTAAAAAGGTACATTAAGAACAAAAAGGATGAACTTTGCACGTAATTGGTTAATTTAGAGTTTCATGCGCATAAATATGCTTTAATGGGCCTTGAAACCCTAATATTAGTAATTGTGACTCTTAATAGCTTTAAATGTTTGAATTCATGATTAAAGTTGAGATATGATAATTCTAAGCTATTTCGAGTGTAAAGATTCCTAATTGTGGATAAATACCCTTAATATGGTAATTAGGGTTTTCTAATGGTTGAATGTAGATTTAATGTGATTAGATCATAATGAACTAAGTTTCTAATTTGAAAGAAGCCAAAGATGATAATTGGCCTTAATGATCGTGTCATGACCTAAAAGGATAAAGATGGTAGTTTTAGTATAAAAGAGGCATATTGGACTTAATTGACATTTAAATTGTGCTTTTCCTAAAATTAAGGTTATATGTTGTTAAAAGGTAGCCTTAATATATTTCATGAGGAATAGATGAGATAATTAGGGTTTAAAATAGTAAAAGATGAAGGGAAACCCTAAAAGTGGACTAGAAACCCTAGGAAGCGAGCTAGGTTTAATAGATCTTGATGGCATGATCAATAATAGGAAATTGTATGCATGTTTCAGGATCTCATTATATGCTTGCTTGCCTATTGTTGATTGGATTATTTATGTCTCACATCAGCTTGACAGGTATGTGGTTACGCATATGGATAATCGCTTTAGTTTCACGGTGATTCCTGAACATTTTTATCGATTGCCTAAAAATAACTGCTTGGATGACTTTTATTTTATGCAATTATAAAGTGACTATGATTATCACTATAAATATAGATACAGGACTGGCTCAGATCCTGGTCCTCCTTTTTGGCTTTGCAAGTGCTAAAAAGGGTAACCTAGAGCAAGGTCTAGGCTATTATGAGTTATAAATTGGGCTACCCACGTGTAGTTCCATGAGACTCTTTAGCACACCATGAGTTAAGGAGTGGGCTACCTTTGGGTAGTGCCATGTGACTCAATCCTAGAAATTGATTCACCTGTTAAGTAGAGTCATGAGGGGTTTAATGGGGATCTACCATAAGGAAGGTAGCATCCAGGTCCATTGCAAGGACAGCGCAGAGGTTAGGGTATGTATGGATCGAGCAGTTATGCTGAAAACATAAAGTTGTTTGTTAAATTATAGTTGACTGCAATATGTTGTTACAATTAATTGCACGGTTATTGTTTCCCCCACATACCAGCATAATTCATTTATCCTGACCGACGTTTTGTTTGTCGACGTTTTAGGTTCAAGTGAAAAGAACAAACAGTAAAGTGGCATATGTGGAATTAAATGAGAATTAAAGTATAAAGGAGGATTAGTTAGAATAGACTCCAAATGTGGATGAAAGTAGATATCCAACTTTTTTTGAAAAAGGTATGCAAAGTTAATTTTATTACAGCCTTTCAGTTTAGTTTGGTTGAGTTTGATAATTATTATTTATTATTTGTTGAACCTTTGATCCAGAAATTGGGATAACAACTCTGACCTCTTGGTCTCCCTTAATTGGGGGTTACTGGGAAGCGGGGTCGTTACATTTGGTATCAGAGCATAGGTTCCTCATTTAATCTGTAATAATTATTAAATTTTACAAACTTTGTAGAACTCAAGGGAGTTATTAGAGGATTTTTCGAAAGACAGAGGTGTCTAGAAAAGGATCACGCCCAGGGGCTGGTAAGATTTTCCTCCGCACCGCTAGTCGGAATACGAGGACTCCCGGATCCGTGTGACTTCCTGGCCAATATCTTAGGATCTGACTCGAAATAAGATACCTTTAGGACTCTCTCACCTTGTTCATCCCTTCTCAACTCAAATGTTGTTAAGGACCTTAAGGATTAGGGTTTTCTCTCTTCTCCTCACCCTCTTGAGGTATGGGTAAGGTTCATAAGGTTTAAGGAATCCTCCACCAAATTAATGAAAAACATGTAAATAAGATGTCATGGACATAAGCTTTATAGTTTAAGCATAAACTAAATAATAGATACATGCTTAGGTCGTATGACATATGTTGTCATGCCCTCAGGAGAGACCTGAGGCTAGACCTTCTTGTTAGGAGGATGAGTAGAGAGAGTTGGTCTTGGAGGTAGAGACCTCCATTATAAGTAGAGATCGGGCACATCCTCTGAGGATGATGCTAACCCTAACCCTAAGTGATGGTTAGAGAGAGAGATGGCATGATGAGTCAGATGTCATGATAGACCAGGTGTGTGGGCATGCTTTTGGATGCCCATGATGATATGAGCCATGTGAGGTTGGATGACCTAGTACCTTTGGCGACCCAACCCTGGGAAGGGTCATGCATGTTAGAGTGAAGGATAGATCCTTCAATGATGAGGTTAGTGAAGAACCTAAGGAAAACTCATGAGCTTATATGAGCATGGCATAGCATGCACCCAGAGTACGTCAGTAGTGCTGACATTAGGCTAAAACCCTGGCCAGGAAAGTATGATGGATAGCTTATGAGATGAGCATAGAGGGTTATGAGTAACCTTAAGAAAACATAAGGTTGAGCATAGGCTTCACCATTTAGGGGTATGTTTGTACACTTGATCCACCTTCATGGAAATAGGACCTCTGGTAGTGAGGCTGGTTGTAGGGTTAGCTCTAGAGAGAGCAGGACCCCAAGCAAGAAGGTTGGAAGCCTAGACTCTGAGATATGAGGAACAGTGGGGAGTTGAGGATGATGCGACCTAAGTGGATGATAGTGGTTGCCTCATACTTGATCCCTGGAGGTTGGTGATATCTTGGTTTCCATTAGAAGAACCAAACCCTAGAGAGAGGATGAGGCTTCTGGTGCCTATGTGCATATGGTATAGATGTTCACCTTCTAGGGTTAGGAAGGAGAGTTTCTTAGACCCAGAAGAGGTTTAGTAACTAGTTGTGAGGCCTTATACCTTGTTGGTTGTCCTGGAGAGGGACTCCACTCTGAAGTGTTGTGCAAGTAGAAGGTTCATGGGAAGTGCATGACATACCTTGCACAGGCTTGGTTCGTGGTTAAAAAGTTGAGCAGACAATTGGACATCTGAAAAGTGAACCTAGGGTTCCTAGGCCTAAGAGGGGAAGTGATGTACCTGAGGCTCACAATGAGATTTGAGTTTTTATAGATTCGTGCATGGTACTCCTCATGTCTAGAGGAAAGAGAAACCCCCTTAAGTTTAAGGTATGTTTGGTGAATCCCTCACAGCTAAGTTGATGACATGGGAAAGTATGATTTTGATCCAATATTGAGGATGAGAACAAGTGTGACCTAGCATGATTTAGTAGGTGGTCTGCTTGTGCCTTAGTAGCTTGCCAGGGTTAAGCATGCTCAGGTGGATGCAAACCCTAGACATAAGGACGTTTGTGACCTGTGTTATCAAGATGTAGTTTCATCCCATCCTGGGAGAGGGACCCTCTTGTAGAGGATATACCAGTTTTGTTGGTTTAAGGTAACCTAAAGGGGTCTCTAGGATCTTGAGAAGCTAAGTGAAAAGTACATGATATGAGAATGAACCTGTAGACCCATAGATATTCATCTTTAAGTGCATGTGGATGTGTTACCATAGAGGTAACTGGTATGGGGCCTGACCAAGGTAGGCAGGTCACCATGACCCATATGAAAGGATGAAAGACAGCCCATGAATGTAGAAAGAGATGATGAAGGCTTGGGTAAGGTTCTAAGTTGGACATGTACTATAATAGAATCCTAAGTCTATCCTAGGGTCATGTAGGGATAAGACCGATGGAAGTAGGAGTTTCCTAATTCCCTAGTTGCACATGACCATAGGATCGGGAGGTAACAACTACCATTGCCTGAGGGCCATGGGTTAGGAGATTGATCACCTTAATGAACTCATGGGACCCAAAGGACAGATGAGTAGGGCACTCTCTGGATGCATAAGGGAAGAGGTATGACCCTAAAAGTGTCAGCTCCCTATAGACCTAGAGGAGATGACCATGGAATGTGTGTGGACCCAAGTAGGTTCAAGACCAGTTCTACATGGAAGTAACTTTGATATCAAGATGTTTGTGATGTAGAGGCATAAGTTGCACATTTCAACTTAGATTTGAAGGTGTGCTGGTAATGTGGGATGTACCATCTCTACTCTTGGAATAGGAAGAACTCTGTGTTTGGACGGCCGCCAAATGCTTATTTCCTCTTGTTATGAGAGTGAGAGATAGGACAGTACGCATGCCATACACCAAGAATAAAAAAAATGAAGTGAGTTGGAACGTTGCTATGAGGCATGAGGACAGAAATGATAACATACTCTTGTGGGGTGAACGATATGTGGGTTTAAAAACATCAAGAGAAATAAGATAGTCATCTTATGAGGATGTTGTTATCATGAGCTATGAGTTATACAAGGTTGAGTTCAAAAACTATGAGAATGAGCTCAGAGTTTTCTTAATAGACTTAGAAATTTGGGATGAGATGATAAGTGGAATACAATGAGGTGTATGTCTTCAAGGAAGTGAAGTGGTAATGGATGCTCTGGTTGAGATGCAGCTGCCTAGTTTAGCTATGGGCTAGAAGAGGTTGTTAGGCTAACCCTAAGTATGAAAAAGAGATAAGTTTGGCTAATAATTAGATGCAACATATCAGTTGATCAAATTAGTAGTTGTTAGTCAGCCTAGGCCTTGATGCAATGAGAGGATGGTTGTAGAACCTCAGATGCACTACTTTGGAAAGGAAGGTGATGAAACCCCGACTAGAACGGTTTAGGGTTTCTGAGGAATCGATCTTGAGGAATCATGACAATACAGGAGATCCTGATTTTAAGATCATCATACACTGTGGTACTACTAAGATAGTAAGTGACAGTAGTACTTTGGATGCCTAAGATGAAGATGTGTGTGGCTTGTCACCATGCAAGCCAGGAGGTGAAGGACGAACACCAGTAACCTAGTGTATTGTTATAGAGGATAAAGAGTCCCCAAGAGGGAATGGGAGTTCATCACTATGGATGTTGTGGTAAGTCTCCCCCATACCAAAGAGGGTCAAGATGCAATATGGGTTATGGTAGATCGCCTTACCTAGATGACATGAGAAAGAAAGAATACTGTCATGGGATGGATTCGGTTGAACTACATATGAGAAAGATGGTTCAACTACACCATGATGCAAGTTCAAAAAGTTCATGAGTATAACCTAAAGATTCACTTCCATAAGATGGAAGTAGATATAGGAAGAACTCAATGTTAGTATAGTTTATCACCCCTAACTAATGGTTAGTACGATCCAGACTAGAGGGTCTGATGAGAGCATGTGTGCTCATTCAAGGTGATATCTAGAGACAGTTCTGGTCTTCTGTAGGATGTGATGATAACCACCATAGTCTTTATCGGGATGTAAAGAAGCTCTGTAAGGGAGGTTGTGTCGGTCACCACTTCATTAAGATGATGTGGGTGAAGGGACCTCACGAAGGTCAGAAAAGGACCACAGTCTGTGCATATGAAGTCGCTTTGATCGTGCAATGGCTGAAAGGAGCCCAGGGACGACATGAGTCGTGAGCTGATACAAAGCAGACTGACATGCAGTTCATTGTGGGAGAGTATGTGATGAGAAAATCTGACCCCTCTAAGTTGTAGCTAAGAGAGTTGAGTCCCTGATACATGGGTCCTTTTGAGATGGATTGGTCTATAAGGTTGTGTTGACCTTTCCCCTCAGGATAAAGTAATATGTGATGGGTTCCATGTGTCCAATTTAGATCACTATGTGAGGTACCCGGGCCATGTGCTGAGCAATGAACCTAGTGAGTCCCAAGGGAGGCTGAAATGACCTGAGTCACCTGTGAGGTTTACAGATGCCAAGGTGAAAAGAACTCAGAGAAAAGAATATGGAATGATAAAGGTTCTTTGGAAGCGCCATGGATAGGGTAAAACCACATATGGGTCAATGATGGACATGTAAAAGGCTTATCCTGAATTGTTTGTTTACTTGATAGAATTTTGAGGAAAAAATTCTTATAAGAGGGGAAGGATGTTACAACCCCAATTTTGTATGTGTTTTTCATAATTGAAAAGATTGCATGATTTACTTCAAAGAAGGGATTTCTTTACAAATCTTCCTTACATTAGGAATTTCATGATACCCATTATTATGATAATCCAATAAGGGATATAAAAGAAAGGAATAAAAGAAAAGTTCAAATAATAGAGAAAGATAAAAGATAATGGATTTTTTAATGCAATTATGAGAAATGTATAGAAATCTCTAGAAAGTAGCATTTATGGCTACAATTGATTAGATTTCATTTACAAGTGATTACTACTGGAAAGGGTAGTCAAAAATAAAGAAAATAGGAAAAGAGGAAAGAGAAAATACATGCATAAAATATGCCTTGTAAGTCTTTGACTTGCGTATGAAGAAAAAGGGGTTTTCCTTTCTCTTCTTGGACTCAAACGTTGTACAATGGTAGATTAAGTCTTTATAGACTTTCTAATTTGAGAAGAAAGGATGACCCATAAAGCAACGAGAGTTTCTTTAATAAGATAGTAAAAGAGTAAACTTTGTAAATCCCACAAATAGATAAAGAATGGGAAAGTGGATATATATATATATATATATATATATATATATATAGGGCAACGATCCAGTGAGAAACATATCTGGTGAGAGAATGAGAGGCATTTGAATAACTCTCCACATAGATCAATTTTTCATATTCCAACCGTACAGATTACAAGTATACCTTAATATCTACCTTCCTATAAAATTTTATCACCATCCAATTTGTAGATCATTCACAACAACCAAATATTTTTCAACGCTCTATATTGAATTTCAGGCTGACCGTTGGATGTAAAAAGTGTATATTGTACATATGGACATGTAAACAATGTCTGATTGCAATGATTTTTTGTGACAAGGTAAATGAAATGATGCTTTTTCCATATATATGGTTGGATTTTAAAAAACAATTACTAATTTGTAGTTATTCAAATGCCTCTCATGCTCTCACCGTAGGATGTTTCTCACTGGATTGCTATCCTATATATATATATATTAATATAGATGGAAAGGAGTTAATAATATCCTTCTACAACCACAAATGCCCTTAGAAATAAGTTTCCTTCCACTACAAGAAAATTGGCTATTTGTGAAGGATGATTCCTTCACAAATGTGCATTAACTCCTTCAAAAAAGAATTCGGTTGAAGGGCATTCCTTCACAAAAAGTCCTACTCTAAAAGCCTCTTCACAAATACTTTGATGAGAGACTCGAGCCTTCATAAATACTATTTTGAAGGACTATTTTACCTTCACAAAAAGACTTTCCCAGCCTCCCAAATACATTTGTGAAGGCTAATTTCACAACTTTCAATGAGGTTCTAGGGCCTTCAAAAATACATTTTTGAAGGACTATTTGACCTTCACAAAAAGACTTCCCAGGCCTCCCAAATACATTTGTGAAGGCTAATTTCACAACTGTCTATGAGGTTCTAGGGCCTTCACAAATATACTTAATTTCCCATGAATTACAACTGTGATGTACATTTATTTGTTTGTCAATGAGGTTTTACCCTTCTTTTATTAGACCCAAATGATATTTTTAGTAACTCATCTAGTTAATAAGACACAACAAACATAATAAATCTCTTCTTTGAAACATTTCTTTTTATTTCACATAGAAAAATTATTCATCACATAGGGAAGGACATGGGCCTTTTCCCTTAATCAATACAAATTTCAATATAAATATATATCTACATTTTGACTTTGTCACTCCTTTTAGCCAATGACTTTGTCACTCCTTTAGCCAATCACATAGGGAAGCACGACCACCCTGCCACCCAACAGAGAGCAATCGCTGCTCAAGGTCTGATATTCTTGCTTCCATCTCTGACTTGATGAGGATTTCAGTCTTGAGACTCTCAACTTCCCTACTTAAATAGTTCTCCTTTAAATTCTCCTCTTCTAGTTGTGCTCCCAATGTAGCTATAACTGCTTCAAGTTCCTCTTTTGTGTTTTGATACTTCTCATTGAGTTTGTTGTTCTCTTCAAAGATGTTAGATATATGAATAAAAGATAACATCAGTCAATGGATTAGGAGAAGAAAAATTTAGAGCTATATCTATTATATGGCACATGTGTGTAACAGATAGGAAATAACTAACCTGCAACTGAAGCTCCTCTCCTTCACAAGCTAATTGTTGGCTTAGATTCTCTATTGTTTTCTTTCAAGAATCGAGGATCTCAAGTGTTTCTTCTTTCTCAGCAACAACTTTATTCAACAGTATCGCATAAAAGTATTCAGTAACGGAACCGATTGTAGCTGCTATAATTGGGAGAATTTTGGTTGTACTTTTCTGCTGATTCTCACAAGCTGCCGATGAATTACAAGAATCTGAATTTTTTCCTACTCTGTAGCATGGTATAAGATTATTAGGGGCATGCTTAAGGAAACCCAAAAATTGATCTTAGTATAAAATGAAGAATATGCCATTGGGAGCCATACTTGAGCGTCAATGACCCAGCTATAGATCGGTCTAGAAGGGCTTGAGGAACAGACCCTTCCATATTGTTGCCAGTTAGGTCGCTGCAATTGAGGTGATGTTGAAAAACGTAAGAAAAAGTGACTGCTTTTATACGTTATCCCCATTTCCATAACACAAATATTATTGACATGATTCTTCAACACTTACAGGAACGTCAGCTTTGTAAGGTCTGCCAAAAAATTCGGTATCGTTCCAGTCAAGTTGTTTCGTGATAGATCCCTAACGTCAACAAACAAAAGCAAAATGTCTGTAAGATATAAACTAGTACAAAGTACTAGTACAGAAATCAGTAGCAAAAATTGTCCAGGGCTATCAAATGACAGAAAACTATATAATAGAACCCATTTGGTCAAAAAAACAAAAATATATAATAGAACCGAACGTTGTGGTGGGTTGTTCAGTTTCTTGATCAGGTTGACATATTTAATCAAGTAACTAAATGAATAAAAGAATATATTCAGAACACATACAAAGTCTGCAGCTGTGTCAGATTGCCTATAGCATTAGATATTTCACCGGTCAAACCAGAAGAAGTGAGATTTCTGCACAGATATAACGAAGCTCATTGTTTTAGTTTGCATTTAGTACATTTAAAGTTTAAGTTTCCATCATAAAAGTATTCATCAGCTACTTCTGCAAGTTATTTTACTGAATAGTGTCCTGCATTTAAAAGAGTGTAATTTATTAGTATATACTAAGTAAAACATATGTTGGTAGATCAAACTCTAGCCGTTACATAGACATTATGGATATTGTGTATCTTTTCTTTTTTGTGCATAAATGTTGAAGGAACCACGAAGTCATGGTATGTTGATCCACTATCTGTCACTTTTAATAGGATTATTTTCCATAAACAAAGAATGGAAATTCAAATGTCTAGATAGCTAAAAATAATAGACTAAAAGAAATCTGCATCTCATGAAGGAAAAAGAATTTCTTCAGTTATAAGATGCATTTGTTCATAAGCATAGATCATAATTTACCTAGCCTGATACGGCTGAGAAGGATAAGTCCTAGAATATTTGGACATCTGGTCGAGAAGGATATCGGAAGCTAACATGATAATTACTTACAAGTAACACACATAATTTTTTATTTTGTTTCTGCTATGCGAGGTTATGAAGATATTTTGCTAGGATGGGGCCCCGTTCTGTCAGCTGTATATTTCAGCTGCCATTATTACGTCAATAGTGACTCCATTATGATAGTGTGTTATTTGGGCTTGATTTTACAGGTTTATTTAGATAACTGATAAGTACATGCTACATAAGCGCCATAAGCGCTACTTATTCGTAATAAAAATGGCAATGTAAGAAGTAAGCAAAATGCCTAATTTGTGGGTGGCTCTTTTCTAATCGCAAACCAAAGTCTAATCAATGATATATCCTCTTGCTTGCCAAAAGAAAAGGCAAGGGGATCTGTGCGTACGAATCTAGTGACGCCATAGTTCTTTGAGCTGCATACTGGTAATTTTCTGGTGCAGATCTGCCAGTTTAGTGGGCAGCTGCATATTACACTCCATTGTTTTTCTAGAATATCCTGTAATGAAATATCATTGATCATTTTAGTTTTTTTCTTCTTTTCTTTTATCCTTTCCTCACAGGGTTCATTTAGAAGTGAGAAGCTTTAGGGCACTGAGGTGTAAAGCTTCAGATGAACAAACTTGTTTGAGGCTTGATTTTTTTTCAGTGGTATAAACTCATACTTCTGTGACTTTGCTAGAGTTTGTGTATACAACTTTCGATCTCTTGCTGCCGTTGTGTTTGTGATATATCGTTCACAAAAAAGATGCTCCCTTTTGGGTTATCGAGGTGTAATTCTCTATGCTAAAAAGTTAATCTATTATGCAGGAGGACGATGCCTGTGGAGGAAATTCTCACCATTGGAATCAAGCCTGGTTGGAAGAAGGGGACCAAAATCACATTCCCATAGAAAGGAAACGAGCAGCCTAATGTCATCCCTGCTGACCTGGTCTTTATAATAGATGAGAAGCCATACAGCGTGTTCACCAGGGATGGCAATGATCTTGTAGTCACCCAAAAGATATCCCTAGTTGAAGCACTCACTGGCTATACAGCCTATATCACCACACTCGATGGCAGAAATCTAAGTATCCCCATTAATTCTATAATCCATCCTACATACGATGAGGTAGTATCTGGGGAAGGAATGCCCTTGCCCAAGGATCCATCTAAGAAAGGTAACTTGAGAATTAAGTTCAACATCAAATTCCCCACAAGGTTAACGGCAGAGTAGAAAGTTGGAGTAAAGAAGCTGCTGGCTCCCTGAAGGGGCCGTGATTAGAGGATGTGAATATGACAGGCTGTGATCTTTAGAAGTAGGCAATTGTAGCTGGAATTGTGGATTGTAATAAACTATTAAATTTTCTTGAGGTTGTATATTTTTCCTGTTTAAGTTTGAAATATCTATAGCATTAATTTTTGTTAGTATCTATTAGATTGATCATGTTTGTGATGGTTGCTTGGGTGTTTGATATTGGAAATTTCAATGTATGATTTAGCATGCTTAGTCATTATGGCTCGAGGGGTGGCAACCCGTACATCATCGTGGCTGGTTGGAGAGGAAGTCATAACAAAACTACAATAGAACAGAACAAAACTGCTGCAAAAAAAAAATATGCACACCTTGTAAATGTCCTCAGGAGATTTTGGCTCCATAACTTCAACATCACGGGAAAGAGCAAGATACCCTTCACTTAACTTTGTGTTATTTATAATTTCTTGCAAAGCTTCTCTTTCATCATCATCTGCCGACATTTCTTCGTCAAGCTCCAATACAACTCCCTAGATTTGAAGAAAAGAAAATCAAGGATATGTTTAGTATTAAATACCATTTAAAAGCAACAAAACACATTTGAAATATCTTAAAAGTGCACTTGTTCATCCTCTCACCAAGAAAAGAATGTATTTAATAAATAAAAAGGTTTTGAGTTTTTCAGTTCAAATATTTTCAAGCAGCATCGTAATGCATTTCACAAGGTGCAATACTTCAAGAACCACTTCAGATATCACGATTTCAGCATCAACCCATAATAAAAAGAGGTGAACACAAATGGTATCACTAAGCTACTGGAAGCTCAAGTTCGAAAAAAGACATACTTGTTGGGCTAAAATATAAGCAAATTGCTTCTTCTGCAGGTGGTCACTAGACGAAGTAAGAACCTGCTTCACATACTGTCAACCAAAATATAGTTTTCATTAATAAATGAACATCATAATGGAAAGTAATGCAGGATTCAAACTAAACATCACATAGGTACAGAACCAAAAAAAAGACCTATCCCTTTACCAGTAAAAGTATAAACATGAATCACATCCAAGAAGTTCCTATGCCTTTACTAGTAGAGTGAGAATGCTGATCAAATCCTCCAAATGTTAATTCATGATCCTTGGTGAAAGATTGGTCAAAACAGTTGGGAAGAAGTCAGATGTAATACAGAAAATATAATGTGTACATAAATACAAATATTACACATAGATATATATATATATATATATATATATATATATTTATATATATATACACACTAACATTTATACAAATGATAAACAATAACCTTAAACTTCAACTTTGTGAGAGGGGAGTATCCAGCAGGCTAACTCAAAGCACCTCAGCCATCACTACCAGGGAGAAAGGGATCATCAGACCCAAACTCTGTCAGAACCAGCAGGGGAAGATCAAGAACCAAGACCCATCAGAAACAAGCATCCAGGCCAGGAATAAAATCTCCAGGTTAAACAGCAGAGGCAGCCTCAACCCGTAAAGGAAAGTTCTCGAAACCTCTTCAAAGCCATCAAAAAACCAAGAGAAAAACTTCATTCTGAACTGAAATAGCAACCATATATATCCACCAACAGCTCGACCTTCACTCCTCGAGTGAGAGGGGAGCAGCAAGCAGGCTGAACCAACCTCAGCAGACAAGAAGCAAAAAACCAAAATTCCAGCCACAAACTCCAGAAAGAACCAAAGAACAGGATGAATAAACAACTCAACCATCACTCATCGAGCAAGAGAGGAGCAAAGGCATCCAGGCCAAAGAAGAAAGAGATAACGATCATCACAGGAACAAGCATCCAGCTCACAGAACTTCAAGAATAAAACCACATAAAAGAACACTCAACCATCACTTCAACGAGTGAGAGGGGAGCAAGGGCAGCAGGGGCCAACCATCAGCATAATATAGGGTATGCAACCAAAGAAAAGCCAAAGAAGCCTCAACCATCACAGCAGAAGGAGCCTCAACCCAAAAAGGTAAGCTTCACTAAGCTCTTTGAACCCACCAAGAACCAACGAGGGACGATCATACTAACTAGATGGCTTAACCATCACAGAAACCATCAGGTTCAACTAGACAAAACATCAACTCAGAAGAAACCACTAAGAAGTTGATACAAGGCAACAACATGATCTTCAGACTCTTCAGCCAGACCCAAAGGCCATCAAAATCCTTGAGTGAGTTCTGCCACTCCACATAGGATAAATTCATCCGCCCAAGGACAACCAAAACCGAACAGTCTGTCGTGTGACTGAAAAGAAAGTCAAGGTGGATTCCTGTGTGACTGAAAGAAGATCATACTAACTAGATGTTCAACCATCACAGAAACCATCAGGATCATAACCAGATAAAGCAGCAACACAGAAGAAATACTGAAAAGCTGATACAAGGCAAAAACATGATCTTCAGACTCTTCATCCAGACCCAAAGGCCTTCAAAATCCTTGAGTGAGTTCTGCACAAGGACAAGATCAACCACAAAAAACACTAGAAACCTTGAGTGAGATCTACCACTGTACACTCAAAGACCACAAGAACAGACACCAGAGCATCCAGCAGAAAAAACCAGGAGACACCAGGATCCCATAAAAGAACACAGCAAATAGAGCCAAGCTAAGAAACGACCATCACCAGCAGAGAAGCACAAACCCCAACCATGAAGACTATCAAGAAAACATGAATTACACCAAGGATCTTGCCAAGTCATAATAGAGCTTCCATCACCAAAAACAAACTTGGTGTGTTTGTACAGATCATCTTTGACACGAATGAGATTATTAAATAACCACGAGTAATTGGGTGATTCTTTAATTTATCTTGAGAATTGATAAGCATTACCTTGGTATTTGGGATGTCAACTTTCAGAGACTGAAGCTCAGCTCCCTGCACTTTGGTGTCTGCTTGGCCTTGCTGAGAAATGGGTGCATCAGTCTTCTGAGATAACATGATATGAGAATTACAAGCACCAAGTCCATACAACTTCAACAACTAGCAAGAAACAACAATGACGGCTGCTGTCAATACCTTCGGAGATAAAAAGTTATATAGGAAAAATTTCTTCATTTATATCAATGCCCGATCAAGAGACAACCCATCAATCTTAACAAAAACCTATAAAAGACAATGCGGCATAACCAATACCTCAAGCAAAGTTGAATGTTTACACCAGCTGCCATTTGATATGGATGCATCATACGAGGTTGCAAAAGCAGATGACTGGTAACATACTACATAAATGGTTGAGGAAGTATATTCAGAGTCAAAATCATTTATATAAATGTTGTGTTTCAAACCTGTTGTAGTACTAGCATGTACTATTGTCATGCTTACCAGGGCACTTGCACTGAAGAATGAGAGAGGTGCAAAGAAAAAAAGTTATTAATAGTGCATGGCTTATATATTCCCTTGGTCTTGTGAAGCATGTAAACCGTTACCAGCGTTGTTATAATATAGGGTATGCAACAAACACTCGGCTCTATGGAGCACACAGGTACCACTATTGTGGCTTTACAATCTCTCATATGAATTCAAATAATACCAAACATTGGCTTGGCTTCTGTTTTGGACAGAAAATATGGGACGTTCGGATCTGTAGAGCACAGAGGCACCACTATGGCTTTTAAAACTCTCATAAGAATTCGAATATACCAAGCATTGGCCTGGCTTCTACTTTTGACAGAAAATATTGAACGTTCGGTATAAGCTACAATTAAATATACTGCTAATGGCAATACAGTACACCTCTTAAGCTTAGAAATAGATAACGGATCTACAAAGTGCATGTACATACAATTCATAATTGGGTTCTGGGTTCATTCTCATGAATATTCTTCTTAACCTTGCCTACTAGATCAGCACCAACATCAACAGAGTTGGCATAGATACCACCACAACTCTCCCAAACATAGCCATTGAGAACCCATCAATTCCATATGACAGCTACTACACACACAAGTCTTCTCTTCTATATCATGTCATGATAGCAGTAGCAATTACATGGAAAGAACAGCTAGAAAACAAATTTAAAATGTGGATCTCATGGAATCCATGGAAGCTTCACATGTTGATAAACATCAATTAAAATTTCAAGAAAATACCAAATAATACTAGCCAAACAATTTTTTATTTAGAACTCATTCGAAATAAATAGAAAGTGAAAGGTGATACCATTTCCTCCCTATAACAACTCCATGGTTTGGATCCTGTAGTATGATGCATTTGGTTTTTTGACCTGTTAACCTTATTTGTGGCAGCAATTTTCTATACAAAAAAAAATTTACTTACTAAACACTATATATGAAAGATAAATGATTATATATCAATTTGATATTACCTCAGACTTCTCAGAAGACCATTGTTTAATAAGATTGTCAAACTGACGAATATCTAATGATGCATTCTGCTCAACCTTTTTCCTCATCAAATCTGGATTATCCTTATACTTTAGATAGTAATCTTTCTTAACCCGTGACTTCCAACTTTGTAAAGCTTTGTGAATGTGAGCATCTACGTAGTTCCATGCATTTGGATGATCTCCCAAATCAAAGAATTTCTGGAAAATATTTGGAGATGTTAAAAAACAATAAAAAACTCTTAAAATATACACTAATTCTAGACTAAAAGAAATTTTGTAATTGGTTAAGTACCTCAATGCATGATTTTCTATCTTCAAATGCTAGTTGTGGTTGCTCTCTCCATTGTAGATCTAAATTCCATATTTGTGGTTTTCTAGCTAATATGCCACAATAACTGTTCAACTTTATATTGTTCTTTCCAACTGCATTACCTGTTGCATTCCATTCCACCTTGTGTCGCTGCTCTCCTGGTTTTGGAATTAGATTAACCTCACTTGTAGGGCCCCTTCCATATCTATGATGGTCATGTTCATCCTCAAGTTCCTCATGCTCATCTCCTACTTCAGTTGAAGGAGAGGAGACTGTAGGTGAAGTAGTAGTGGGTTGTGGTGGGGTTGTAGAAGCTCTCATAGTTGACCTTGTGTTCCTCATCCTGCATAAGATGAAAACATAACAATTGTAGCAATGAATAAGAGGTTAGTCCAACAGTTTATGGAATAAATGTAGAACATTGTAAGCACGTAATAATCCACAAAGAAAAGGGACAAATGATAATGCAATATCTTTGCACCAATACATAATAATCCACAAAGAAAAATATTATATCAACACAAAAAATTCCTCATCCCACATAAGATCAAAAAAGGGACAAATGACAAGGCAATATCCTTGAACCAAAACATAATAATCGACAAAGAAAAATATTGCAAGCACGATCATTCACTAAGGTTTGCAACAACTAATCAAAACAACTTTATTCCTCAGGCTCCCTAGCAACAAATGATCCATGCATACCATTCCTTGACCAGGAGATATCATCACTTGTGTGGTTGGTACCACTATGAACTTGTGTCCCACTCATATAATCCTCAACGATAGGTACTTCAGAATAATTTCGAGGTGGAAGTTTCAAAACAGTGAACCAATTATCATCATCAGGATCTTTTACATAAAAGCATTGCATTGCTTGTGATGCAAGAGTGAATGGTTCATCTTGATTGTATCTCCGTGAGAAATTGAGTTGTGTGAAACCATATTTGTCAATGCGCAAACCATTAGAAGAACTTTCATCAAACCAAGCACACCGAAACAATGGTATTTTTATGTCTGGACCATAACATAGCTCAACGACCTCCTCCAATTGTCCATAATATGTAATTGTAGCCGTAACAGGATTTTTATCCCTCCCACTTGAATAACTAGATGTATCTGCCACCAAGTAGACCCCACTATTTTGTGTATTAGAAGTACTTTCAACATGTTTTGAGCGGAATCGGTATCCATTTACTGAATAGCCTTCATATGACATTCCATCTATAGAAGGACCCTGCGATATCCATCTCAACTCCTCACTAACATCCTTTGGATGATCCATTCGCATACGTATTACCTAATTTATCAACATAAAAATTAGAAGGGATTAAATACTCTTTCAAAATAAAATTTTATTAATTTTATAAAGTACTTACATGCTCTCTCAACCACCTAGCAAATTGTGTTGTGTGTTTTTTTTCTAAAGCATGTAGTGTGATATTTGGTTCAGCCTCTTGAAGCTTTATCATGTGTTCACTGGTTATTGGAAAAATTCAAAAGTTGTGGTTAGTCTATATTAGAAACAATTTAACATTGAAAAAAAAGTTTGATTACCTTCTGTAATCATCAAACATGTCAGTATTAAATAGTACATTTCGATGGGCTTGTTCTAAAGTTTGCACATCAAAGTGTTTCGGTACTCCCACTCTAATAGGAGAGTCATCAACATTACGAGGAGTACGAGTAAATTTTGTGTCAAAATCAGGTAGATATCTAGCATAAAATGTCAAACATTCTTTTGCCAAATAGCCTCTAGCAATAGAACCGGTGGGCTGAGCTTTATTTCTGACATAATTCTTGAGTTTCTTCAACTACCTCTCAATGGGGTACATCCACCTATACCGTACAGAACCGGCAACCCTTGCTTCATAAGCTAAATGTATGGGCAAATGCATCATAATGGTAAAGAATGATGGAGGAAAAACTCTCTCTAACTGACATAGTGTGACAGCAATGTCTTCTTCAAGCTTCTTAAATTCTTCTATATCAATAGCATCTGAGCAAAGTTTATTGAAAAAAAAACATAGGCTTGCAATAGGTTTATAAACATCTAGGCCTATGCAGTTCCACAAGGCAACAGGAAGAAGTTGTTGCATTAAAACATGACAATCATGACTCTTCAATGCTAATAGTTTTTTCTCTCTCATGTTGACACACCTAGATATGTTAGAAGAATATCCATCAGGAACCTTCAATGTTTGTAAAACAGATAGAAACTTCTCTTTCTCCGTACTACTCATTGTGAAAGATGCTGGAGGTAAGTAATAATGGCTCCCTGAATCAACTGGCCACAAATCCCTTTGGATACCCCATTGTTTTAGATCTTGACAAGCTTGTAAGTTGTCCTTACTTTTCTTTGAGTCGCCCAACAAAGTGTTCAAGATGTTCTCACAGACATTTTTTTCTATGTGCATTACATCCAGATTATGTCTCAGCAACAGATATTTCCAATACGGGAGTCGAAAAAAAATACTTATTTTATTCCATCCAGGCGGCAATGGCTCATGTCCATTTGTAGAGATTTTACGTTTATTAATTTTTTCGAATGTGATGTTTGTACAACCCTGAAATTGTTGTAGTATATCATCACCTGACCAACGCCTAGGAGGTTGACGGAAATCTTGTTCTCCATTGAAACTTTTTTATCAAGCCTATAAATATGATTGTTTTTCAAGAAACGTCGATGGAAACCATAACATTGTTTCTTGCCAAATTGAATCCACTTGGATAAGGTGTCTACATTACAAGATGGGCAACCTAAATCCTTTTCCCTTTGGTGCTCCAACCAGAAAGGTCACCATAAGCCGGAAAATCATTTATGGTCCATAAGATCATTGCCCGCATAGTGAAGTTTTTCTTGCTATAAGCATCATATACTTTAACTCCCTGACCCCAAAGTTTTTGAAGCTCATCAATTAATGGCTCTAAGTAAATATCAATATCATTCCCAACCATATGAGGACCTGGGATCAGCAAAGACATCATTATGTATGGCTCCTTTAGAAGAAGCCAAGGAGGGAGATTGAGAGGGGTTAATAGTACAGGCCATGTGCTGTTTGAAGCACTCATAAGTCCAAACGGATTGAATTCGTCTGTAGCTAGAGCAAGTCTGACATTTCGTGGTTCAGCAGCAAAGTCTGGAAATTCTCTATCTATTGAGATCCATTCTTCCGTGTCAGAGGGATGATGAATACGACCATCATTTCCTTTTTCTTTAAATGGCCACATCATATCTTTTGCAACTGAAGGGCACATATAAAGTCTCTCCAGACGAGGGATAATAGGAAAGTGATACATCACCTTTTCAGCTACCTTCTTGCCCTTTGTTTTATATGTCTTTTCATTCCATCTAGACTCACCACAAGTATCACACATCTCTTTCTTTGATGAACCTTTACGAAAGAGCATGCAGTCATTTCGACAGACATCAATTTTAACTTTTTTGAGGCCAAGGTCTTTTACAACTTTATTTGCTTCATAATAAGTCTCAGGAAACATACTGCCTTCTTTTGGGAAGGCTGAGATTATCAACTTCAGCAACTTTGTAAAAGAATTATTTGACCATCCAGACTCCTCCTTCAGATATAATAGAGGCACCAGAATGGACAACTTGGAGTGAGTTTTACAACCTTCATACAGTGGTTGATCGGCTTCTTTGAGAAGCTTGAAAAAGCGTTGGGCATTAAGATTTGCAGGCTCCTCCTCGAGTTCAAATTCACTGGCATGTCTTGTATCACCCATTCTGAATATATCTCCCAACATTTGATGCATATTTCCAGATGTAGGTCTAGTAGACGTTGCACTTATTGTATTCCTCCCGATCATCTCCCCATGATATGTCCAGACATCATAGCTACGAATAAATCCTTTTTGTAAAACATGCAAGAATACATCATCATCTGATTTAATGTATCTATTAGAGCATGTTTTACAAGGACAAATTAAATTTCCCGGTCTGGGTGGTATTTGATGGGTACGTGCAAATTCAATGAATTTTTGTAAACCAGACTGGAATACTTCACTTTGCATCCTATTACCAATATACATCCAATTTTTATCCCGCAAGAAATCCATCTACATACAAGTAAAAAAGAGGATAACGGCCACATTACAACTAAAAAACAAAACTGAACACGAGAAAAATATAATAGAAATTCCTTATAAATTAGATGAAAAATTTACTAAAAGATAAAACTTTTGATTGTAATACTTTTTACCAATATACATCTATGAATACGGTCTCTAGACATAATATAATGAAAAAAAATATATTTCCTTTGATCCCTAGAATCTTAAAAAGACCTAACCTATTTTTGGGCTCATTAGCGCTAATTATTTTACACAACTAATATAAATGTACAATTATAAGGTTTATAATGCATCACCAAATATATATTACCCATTTTTCAACCTTTTCCAGAATAGTTCACCGTATGTTGACTTTTTTTATTTTACTTTTCCGCATAATTCCCATTTTTTATTTTTTTTCATTTCCCGTTTTTTTATTTTTTTTTTCAGTTGGACCGTACGTATCCCGAAGCAAGCTGACTCAGCCCAAACTGGGAATTTCCGAACAGAGGCATTCCACTTTGTTGCACTTAAACTCCTAATACTTAGGAATACAAGGCCTAGTTTGGACGGGATCATCTGGACTACTAGTAGTTGATGTAATAAATGATACTTAGGACCTCTATATTCCGTACTTATGATTACCGTAAGATAGTCTTTAAGGGGCCGTTCGGCCGTTGACATATAAAATACAGGTAGTTTTGTATGTATACGGTATTTGAGTTTAAGAGCATCAAAACTAGGAACCATGTTGCGGAGCAGGCTGAAGACAAGTTTGCGAACAAGCTGACGACGCCACACAAAAGATGACGACGGGGCTGACTTCGCCACAGTGTTCAGTCCCGCCAAACACGGCGGGATTCTGAATCTCACCATTTAACGAAGATGAATACCGAATCAAATACAATAGATAATGTATTGCTGCCGAACTACGTCTCAATTTACACATAATTACCAGTAGTTACGATAACAGCAGCCAGACGGGACCTAATATAGAGCTTTGCTGGATTTTAAATCCTGTCAGAAATGGGGTGCTTCTCAACTGCCATCTTTCGTGTCATTTTACTTGGGTTGCAGGTACGCACGAGGCGCACAACACTACTTTGCACAGCTGGCATTCTTCGGTTCCAGCGGCAAGCATCAAATGTCAGTAGACAACTGTTGGGATTTGTGATGGCAGCGGCCAAACTAGGCCCAGATGTACTCGTAAAAGTTTTATACAAACGGGACCTAACGGTATAGAAATGAAGCTTTATTTGTAGAGACGAGCAGACCTACCTCAAGGTCGAAGGAGGGCGAGTTCACTACGACCACCGCTGCTTTCAGACAAATGCACCGTTCGGCAACGACCGTTCTTATAACATTGAAAATTACAATTATTAAGCGATAGAATCCACAGGTGTTAGTGCATTCGCGTTTACGCTGTGCAGCCGCTGACCAAAGCTGCCCGGACGCTAAGAAGGTTGCAGGAGAGGTTGAGAATCACAACTTGGGTCGACTAAAAATCTCCACACCGGTGGCGCTGCTTCTGTTGGAGGAAGGGGGCGCTCTAGCAGGCAGTCGGCAGCCTCTTCCGCTGGGGCGCCGTCGGGGGCGAAGGCCGTCGTCACTCTTGCAGGCAGTCGGCAGCCGTCTTCCGCTGGGGCGCCGTCGGGCGCGAAGGCCGTCGCCCGTCGTCGTCCGCAGACGATCAAACAGGAAACGCGGGGGTGGGGGCGCAAGGGGAGGAACGGAACGGTTTCCACTAATCTAAACTTCTAATTACTAATTACTAATTAGTGGGGGCGGGAATTTTTGGTGGGAACCCGGTGAAGGAAATTTTGGATTCTAGAAGGATTTTAGACATTCACTAATTGTCTTTTGCATAAAAAATTCGGCTGAAGGAAATTAGTTCATTTGTGTAGGACGGTCCTTCACAAAAACTCAATATTTTTGAAGGGTTTTGGTCCTTCACAAATAACCTTCACTAAAAACCTATTTTTTTGTAGTGTTCATCACCATAAGAGAGAGAAGGAGATGTATTATAAGAAAAGGATCTTTTAGCAAGTTTATACATATACATGTATACCTAATCGTAGGGCAAAGGAAATCATGGAAAGAGTTTTGGAAAGGTGCGTGGATAGTGGCCCTTCTATATCCATATATTCCATGGTTTCAACCATGAGTGAAAGGAGGAAGGACACGATGTTTTCCTCTTCCAGATCATGGGCATCGTACTCAACCTCTTCCTTCCCTACCCTTAATAGCCTCTAGGGTTCCCTGGAACATATATATAGGAACCCAGGATCCCTCGTTGGAGGATATGGTGTTCATCCTCCATAGACCACGGAGAGACTCCACCAATGTCGTGGTTACGAAATGCATTAGCATGGGAATCGAGAGGATCTCTGGAAGAACGACATATCTTCTTCCCTGATTACGTTTTCCACAGACTCGCCCTGGAGTTGGGCTGTGATCTGGGGTGGAGTGCGGGAGAAAGCGAGCTGCAGCGCAAAGGCTGGCGGGTCTAAAAAGCTACAGCGGCAGCCTACATCTAAAACCCTAGTCGACGGAGTGTTTGTCCCTGACCAGCTTCGGCCGCGAGCAGATGGTCTAGTCGTCTTCTTCAGAGCCTGGGGGAGTCGCTCCGAGCTCCTCCAGGTCCTCGGGGCCCAGGAGGAGGGGTAGGCCACGCGGTTGGCTCACCCGCAGCGTTCGCAGGTCGACGATGCGAGGAAGAAGAAGATCGCGCGGCGTTTGATGACTTTACCCCTAATGGCACGTTTAAGGAGCGAGGGCATGGGCGTATTTCCGCCTGATCCGAACCGCAAGGTACGTGAGTGGGAGTGAGTTGCCTACGTGGCACCTCCCTATTGGTCTATATGTGTTTATCTTACAAAATTCATAACTAATCACTGGTAGCTCGGATTTAGATAAGTTATATATGAATTTTGATCAGGAAAACTCAAGGAATGCAATAAAAATATATTTGGAAGCTAATTCCTCTTGCAATTCAAAAAGTAATGGAAGTTATCAACTTTAATACTTTAATGATTAAGAAACCCTATTTTGAGATGATTAATGTGTTTAATAGGGTTTAATGGATGATTAAAATTGATATTAAGTTGTTAATTGTAAAAAGGTACATTAAGAACAAAAAGGATGAACTTTGCACGTAATTGGTTAATTTAGAGTTTCATACGCATAAATATACTTTAATGGGTCTTGAAACCCTAATATTAGTAATTGTGACTCTTAATAGCTTTAAATGTTTGAATTCATGATTAAAGTTGAGATATGATAATTTTAAGCTATTTCAAGTATAAAGATTCCTAATTGTAGATAAATACCCTTAATATGGTAATTAGGGTTTTCTAATGGTTGAATGTAGATTTAATGTGATTAGATCATAATGAACTAAGTTGCTAATTTGAAAGAAGCCAAAGATGATAATTAGCATTAATGATCGTGTCATGACCTAAAAGGATAAAGATGGTAGTTTTAGTGTAAAAGAGGCATATTGGACTTAATTGACATTTAAATTGTGCTTTTTCTAAAACTAAGGTTATATGTTGTTAAAAGGTAGCCTTAATATGTTTCATGAGGAATAGATGAGATAATTAGGGTTAAAATAGTAAAAGATGAAGGGAAATCCTAATTGCAATGGAAACCCTAAAAGTGGACTAGAAACCCTAGGAAGCGAGCTAGGTTTAATAGATCTTGATGGCATGATCAATAATAGAAAATTGTATACATGTTTCAGGATCTCATTATATGTTTTCTTGCCTATTGTTGATTGGATTATTTCTGTCTTACATCAGCTTGACAAGTATGTGGTTACGCATATGGATAATCGTTTTAGTTTCACGGCGATTCCCGAACATTTTTATCGATTGCCTGAAAATAACTAGTTGGATGACTTTTATTTCCTACAACTATAAAGTGACTATGATTATCACTATAAATATAGATACAGTACTGGCTCAGATCTTGGTCCTCCTCTGTGGCTTTGCAAGCGCTAAAAAGGGTAACCTAGAGCAAGGTCTAGGCTATCATGAGTTAGAAATTGAGCTACCCACGTGTAGTGTCATGAGACTCTTTAGCACACCATGAGTTAAGAAGAGTGCTACCTTTGGGTAGTGTCATGTGACTCAACCCTAGAAATTGATTCACTTGTTAGGTAGGGTCATGAGGGGTTTAATGGGGATCTACCATAAAGAAGGTAGCATCCAGGTCCACTGCAGGGACAGCGCAGAGGTTAGGGTATGTATGGATCGAGTAGTTATGATGAAAACGTAAAGTTGTTTGTTAAATTATAGTTGACTGCAATATGTTGTTACACTTAATTGCACGATTATTGTTTCCCCCACATACTAGTATAATTCATTTATACTGACTGACGTTTTGTTGGTCGGCATTTTAAGTTCAAGTGAAAAGAACAAACAGTAAAGTGACATGTGTGGAATTAAATGAGAATTAAAAGACAAAAGAGGATTAGTTAGAATAAACTCTATATATGGATGAAAGTAGTTATCTAATTTTTTTTTAAATGTATGCAAAGTTAATTTTATTACAGTTTTCAGTTTAATTTAGTCGAATTTGATAATTAATATTGATTATTTGGATAACGGCTCTCTTGATGTTCCTGGAGAATATGAAAGGCTGAATCATTACAAGTAGGTTCTAAAGGGATGAGAAGGACCGGTCAAGGTATCCCTACTGGCACACAAAAAAAAAAAAACCATCGAGGTGTGAGCGAGAATGCAGAAACCATGTCCTCCCCTCTCTTTTTCCTTGGGTGGCGGCAGATAGAGACCAGTTATTTTGTCCTTGCCACCAGTCCCTAGAAAAGCTTTGAAGTTGCTAACATAGATCGATCTTAAACCATATCTCTTAGGGTTGTCCGGTGATGCAAGTAAGGCCTCTCCAAGCATTGAAGACCCCCAATTTTGCCCCCATCGCTCGCCCACCATCAGGCTGTCGTTGAATCTGTGGGAGACGTATCCCTATGTCTCACTGCCTCATTCCCTGGGAGAATGAGGGATCTGTAGGTATGCCTAGATATCGACTCGGAGGTGGCATGTGGGTTGCAGAGCTCCGCCGGGCTTCCTCCACGCGACGACACTCCTGCTGGATCGGAAACAGGGAGGAGTTCAGAACCGATTGCCCTTGCTGCCTCGACACCCTGAGTTCAACCAGAGATGGCAGATTTCCTTTGGGTGAGGAGCTTGCAGCAGCTGTGCAGTCCTAGCTACTTCCTTCCCCTGCGGCGGCACTTCCATCGTGAAGAGGGGGCGTGCTTTGAGAACGCAAAAGGGAGAAGACAATGCGAGCCGGTTCAGCGAGAAGAAACGCAACCAAATTTTTTAGTGTATGGCAATCGTGGGAGAGGGAATCGTGCCCCTAATAGGCCATGTGGCATGATCCTATCTACCCTCCATCCCGGATCCAATAGGCTTCAGTTTTCCAAAAGGTAAACCAAACAGGAAATTCTTATTTTCATCCTAATCTTGTATAATGCTCTAAAAATAGCTCCTTTGTCCTATAAATGCCCCAAAAATACCTCTAGACTCAGAAAAATGTCTACTTTGTTATAAGATCGCCATATCAGACTTTTAAGACATATTTATTTGTGATATTTAGTATAATTATAATGTTCCTTTATGGGCTTCATATAATTAGAAAAAATACTATATAGTTGACATAAATTCTCAGATTATATATATTTGAACCCCAGAATCATTTACAAACCATATGTGGACTCAGATCTGATTACTATTCTAAAATGTTAGATCTTTCCTCATTAATGACTAATTAGAGGTTTTTATCCTCATTTTGATTCTAGAAAATAGATTAAACATCAGAAAATTATTAAACTTGAACCGGACCCTTGTTATGATCTCTTGAGCAGTAGAAAAATAACAGACATGTAATTTAGATCAATTAGACCTAGTTTTGGATAAACTCTAGTTTGGACCTAATTAACTATAATAATGTTGAATCTTGTATTAATGATAATTAATTGTTATTAATCAGGTGATGAACAGTGATGTAGATGTTCCAAGAAAATTATAAATCTATGAACTCATGTACATGGGTTTATTGAATTATATTACTATGGTTTTCTTGGTTGAATCATGATATGTATGTATTCTCTCTTCTATTTGCAAATATTGGATGTAGTATCACTATATAGTACTCGATGTTTTATCACTTGAAAATATAAATGATGAGTAGATGTTTGGTAGTTATTTAAGGTGTTCATTATCCCCCTTACGAGGGAATGGATTAATGTTGACTAGTACACCTCCCTAGAGCACTCAGTGTACGAGGAGTTTCCCTAGAGTACTCGGTACACATGGATGGGCCCAATATATATGTTTTGATACTAGTCCACCTTGATAATGCAACTCATCTAGAAAAATAAAAAAATTGCATATTTCGCTTAATCAATAAATGTTTCAATGATCTTCCTTCTTTCTTTTTGCAAATTTTTTTAAATTATGAAAACCATAAATATATGTATCTTTCAACCCATGTACACAACACAATGAGTTAATTTGGTGTTTCACGTATGTTTTAGGTTCAGAACTAGCATGGGATTAAAGAACAGTGAGCAAGTTGTATAGGTTGTACCTATTGTGTAGATCCTAATTAGCATACATGTTCATAGACTTGTAAAACCATCTTTCAATATGTAATTGTAATTCATGTTGTAATAAGTCATTTTTGTAATATACACGTTCAATGTTGAGATTGTTTATGGTGTATGCATTATAGTTGTATGTTCATGTATGTGTATGTCGCTTCTGCAACGCACTTTGATATAATTAGTTAACGTTTTCAAATTTGTTCTCTCGGGCATTCTAAGTCTTGAGACGGCAGAATCATAGGACGTTATAGAAGTCATCTTCATGTAGGGATAAAGAGCAGTTGTTCTCTACGACATGTTACAAGCGGGACACATGCTAGTGTCTCTTTGACATATGAATGTATAGTTGGAGGTTTCCTTGCTGACAGGCTTATAAGTAAAGTTGATGTTGATCTAGTAGAGAAGATATGCTCAGAGGGATGATATTATAATATAGAATATCATATCGGAGTTTGGCAGTGGGAAGCATTATGGGTTTCACGATACAGACAACGAACAATATATTTTCACAAGAGATAGTGGTTCCTGATGTTGGTTGTCTGAGGGAGATGGTGCTTGAGGAATCTCATTCCTCAATGTACACGATGCATCATGGTAGTACCAAGATGTATCATAACCTCAAGGACTTGTACTGGTGGCTAGGCCTAAAACATGATGTAGCAGAGTTGGTTTCTAGGTGCCTAGTGTGTTAGTAGGTCAAAGAAGAACATCAGAAGCCTACAGGGACATTACAACCCTTGTCAATTCCTTAGTAGAAATGGGATCACATAACACTGGACTTTGTAGTTGGTATTCCAAGTACAACCAAAGGTCATGATTCTATTTGGGTGATCGTTGATCGGTTGACAAAATCAACTCATTTTTTTCCGAATAGGACTACCTACACAATGGAGAAGTTGGCTCATATCTATGTGGATGAGATAGTTTGTCTGCATGGAATACCAGTTATCATAGTGTTGGATCAAGGTCCCCAATTACAAGTAGGTTTTGGAGGCATCTGCAACAACATTGGGGACACAGTTGAGGTTCTACGCTTCCCCCCGCAGACGGATGACCAATCAAATAGGACGATTCAGACGTTGGAAGACCTATTGAGAGCATGTGTGCTTCAATTTCTAGGAAGTTGGGATATTCACCAAAGCCTTATTAAGTGTTCCTACAACAACATTTACTAGAGGAGTATAGAGATGGCACAGTATGAGGCTTTGTACGGTAGGTATTGTAGGTCGCCTCTTTGTTGGTATGAAGCAGATAAGTATCAGTTGTTGGGTCATGAGTTGGTTCAACAGACTATCAAGAAGATCAAGGTGATATAACAATAGTTGAAGGCAGTTCAGGATAGATAGAATTCATATGTTGATAACTGTTGTTTGCCATTAGAGTTCCAAGTTGGAGATCACGTGTACATTCGTAGGGTGTACTAAGGTTTGGTAAGAAGGGTAAGATGGATCCTAGGTTTATGGGACCATATCCTATCATAGCATGAGTTGGGAAGGTGGCCTACAACCTAGAGTTGTTACCAAAGTTGCACCGATTGCACACTGTGTTCCATGTTTTGATGTTGAGGAAGTGCCATCCTGGCACAGAGCAGATGTTGCAGCATGCGGAGGTGAAGTTGGATGAGAATGTTTCTTACGTTGAGGGTCTTGATTTGATCTTAGATATGAGTGTACATAAGCATAGGAAGAACGGCATCATCATGGTGTAGAGGAATCCACGTGGGAGTTAGAGTATGAGATTCTTAGGAAGTACCCATCCTTGATTGCTTAGTATTTTGGGGGGAAAATCCTTGTTTTCCTAGGATTTTGGGGATAAAATATTTGTTAGGGGTTTATGGTTGTAAGGCCCCTAACCCTATTTTAATCTTTAAATATAATTGTTCGGCATAAATAGATCAATTAGATGCTTAATCTTGAAAGTTAACCTTGTTTTGTGATGTCGCACCACAAGAAAAACACGTGTTTAAAAATGTAGTCGAACCAAATCTTTTCTGTTCAAGTTACTGATTTATGCAACTTGTAGGCTTTTATGTGATTTACCCTTCCCTGGTTGTGTAAACAAGGATATGACACTTGTTTGACTTAATTTATGATGTGTATAAGATTTTATAATATTGCTTATCCTTTGGATGTTGTTGAACCTTCCCTTATCAAAGTTACAAGTTTTATTGTGTGGTAATGGGTGCCTTCATCGATCGATGGTTTTTGTTTTCCATGTTCCTAATGGGCTCCTCGATTGTCGATGGCTCTCAGGTGACCGATGGGATCTTAGCGCTTGATGGGAACCCTGATCCTGGTAGGCCTTATTGTTTTGGTCAGTGGGGTCCATGGCATGCTGACAGACGAACTCTGGATTGATGGATTTCCAGTGACCGACAAGACTCATGTGTGTGTTTGTGTGGGGATGACCAAAGGGTTTTGGAACCATGACATTCGGCGTTCGAAAAGTTTCTAGCAAAGAAGAGGTTTCGGTGGTCGACAATTTTCTTGACCAACGAGGTTTCACTGCTTGACGGGACCTAAGTCGACGGGCGTTCTACCCAACAAGTTTTCTATATCAACCTTATATGTAGCCCCTCTCTTCTACACCTCTCTCATTTTCATTGGCGAAGTCTCAGAGTAGCTTGGTGAGAATTTTTGGAGTGAGGTGATAGATGAGGGTTCTGCAAAGATGGTCTCGAGGCTTTTGTGGTTGCATGTGCTTGGATCAAGGTTCCTAGGACCAATCTCAAGCTGTTGACCTTATTTCTCACTTCCTTCGAGTAAGTTTCTTATTCTTTTACTCATTTTCTTGCTATTCTTCGCTCCCCTTCTCTTCTTTGGCCGAATTCTCTTTGTGAGTCCCTTGGTGTTTGTTTGCAATAAACTGTGTGGATGTGGGTTGAGCTCTCTCATTTCTTCGTCCTTGCTCTAGTTTCACACTGCTCGTGAAGGAAGAGGACATTATGGATGTTTTGGTGGGTCGAATTGTTGCTTTGTTTCTGATTCTGGAGTTCTTTTTCTATGTTTAGTTTCTTTCTCTCTCTCATGTGAGTTATATAACTTTAAAATATTTCTTACCTACTATGTTTTTGCATGACCTTGAATATTGTTCTAAAGACTCGTAATCATGTTAAAATGAACTTTTTCAGTGTTGTTTTGCACAACAAAATAATGATTCATGAACATTAAGTATAGTTCAAACTTTAAGAAAATAGTAAAAATGGCATGGAAACTTTAATGTAAGGGATCTTAAGAGCGTACATGTGTGATATTTTAACACCCACACCTTAAATTTTGTTGCATGGAGGTTAGTTTGTGATGCTTATCATGATTTTAAATGTAGTTATTGTAACATCCCAAAATTTCACCCCAACAAAATAATAACTTAGAATTCTTAGTGGAGTTTTCTTATAAAGGATAAGTAATGGAATTAATGAAAGTCACCCCAAATTATACATTTCATTTACATTTTGAAAATTGTATATTTTGTTCCTTTATGCATTAGATAAGTCAATGTTATCCTAATATGAAAGGTAGTGAGACATAACTCTTTCTCTTTGTTGATAATGCCTTCAAATATACATAAAAAGATGATGAGTAGGCTCTGGAGTTAAATAAGACTAAACCTCAAAAGTTGGACTCAATAAAATGAACGATACCCATAAGTTTCCATAAATGAAAAGTTAAGTAAGTTATAGACTAGTCATGAATTCATTAAATGTACATGAGTGACACTAATTATGTTATACAAATAAGTCATAGATTGACCATCAAATTTGCAAAGTAACTATTTAGAAGTGTTCTAGGTCTTATTATACACATGTGTTAAAAATTTGAAGTCCATCCGACCTCATTTGACCCCTCAAATGATTTTGAAAAGTTTTCCTATGGTTTAGTTCTTGATTATCTCGATCATTTCCTAAAAATGTCACTTGCTATAGTTCAGAGTATGTCGTTGTCACGCAGACTGTGACCCATTTCGGGTCGGATTCTCGAGTCACCAGGCAGGCAGAAAGACTTGTCTTCCCCGCCCGAAGTACCAAGTCAATGTGGACTTCGACATCACAAAATATCTTTCACCTTGTTCTTGTTCTTCATGAAATCTCGATCTAAATAGAACTTAGTTTCACCATCCTGACAAATTTCTAAAGCCGTCAACCTTGACTTTCATGGGGTTTTGGGGTTTTTATGCCCTAGATGTCCCACACCTAGAGGGACTCCTGGTTTCACCACATTTTGGGCTCCACAGACGCCTAGTATTTCCACTATGCTTTCCCTACAAAGATAAGACTGTAACGACCCCGCCTCCCGGTAACCCCCAATTAAGGGAGACTGAAAGGTCGGTGCCGTTATCCAAATAACAGGATCAAAGGTTCGATAAATAATCAATAACAATTATGAAATTCTACTAACTAACTGGAATTTGGTATAAAATTAAAACTTTACTTACCTTTGAAAACCTTGGAAATCTATCTATCCTGGTCTTGGATTATTCTATCTAATCCTCCTTGCACTTTATTTCCATTTCCGCAATGTGTCACTTTACTGTTTTTTCTTTCAATTGTTGTTCCTAAAACGCCGAAAAACAAAACGTCGGTCAGTATATCGAAATATACTCGTATGTGGGAACAACCAAAATCTTGCAAATATGGCTAACAATTTAATAATCACAATCAAACTAATTAACAAGCCAATTTACCCTTTTCAGTATGACATTCTCCATCGCTTTTGCCCTAACCCTGGCATACCCACCTTAGGGTGCCCTTTGCCAATGACTTAAGGCCACCTTCTAAATCCCGAGCTTGATGCCTGGGGGTCACCACCCATGGTGCCCACTAGTCATGCAATATCATAGGCCACCTTCTCATTCCCGAGCTTGGTGCCTGGGGTCACCACTCAAGGTGTCCATTGGTCTACCCATCTGGGCCTGACCTTTGGCATCATCCATCAGGGTGGCATGTAGGTGTGAGAATACATATTTCTATTTTTTTATGTGATAATCATAGTGACTTTATGATTTGCAAATATGAACATCCAACAGATAATTTGCATTCAATGCGATTAACCATCCGGAAAATCCTCGGGAAACTAAGGCAGTTATCCATAATTAACCACATACCTGATCTAGAGCAACTTGATTGTCCAAGCAATAAGGATAAAGAATCAATCAACAAGTAATCAATAATCCTGAAATTAATGCATACGATCCAAGTGTTATAGTTTATCCAGAACATTCTAAAGCTAGACTTGGATTCTACCTTAGGCTTTCTAGACCACATTGGGGTTTTATTAGGGTTTTTTCCTCCATAACGCTTTTATCATATTAAATGTTCTCTTAGTTCATAAACCCTAATTTCAACATCATAAGCCCAATTAAAGTCGATTATTTCTCTTTTATACCAAAACTACCTTCTTTATCTTTTTAAGTTATTTTAAGGTCATTAGACTTAATTATCACCTTTAGTTTCTTTCGGATTAACAATTCATAATTCATTATGGTCTAATTCCCATATGAACTCTATTTATTATTAATTATACCTTGATTCAATCGAAAACCCTAATTTCTATATTAAGGTTATTTATCCAAAAATTAGGGACTTTAATACTCGAAATAGCTTAGATTCAGCATATTCCAACTTTAATCATGAAATTAGTCAATTAAAGCCATTAAGAGTCGAATTTACCAACATTAGGGTTTCAAGGCCCATTAAAGTATTATTCATGCACATTAAACTCGAAATTAAACTAATTACATGCAAATTCATCCTTTTTGTTCCTAATGTGCCCTTTCATCATTAATAGGTTAATACTAACTCTAATCATCCATTAAACCCTTATAAATATATTATTCATCTCAAAATAGGGTTCTTTAAACATTAACACATCTAAAGCTAATAACTTCCATTACTTTTCGAATTGAACAAGGAATCAGGCTTCAATTATATTTTTATTGCATTCTACGCATTCTCCTGATCAATTTTCATATTTTGTACATTTCCATCGTAGCTACCAATCTTTAGATATGAATTTAGAAAAGATTTACCTTTTTGGACCAATAGCAGATCGCCACGTCACCAACCCATGCAACGTTGGCACGGCTTGCTTTCTTTGGAACATAACGCAATTACTCTTTTACCCCTGGGTAAGTGATCGATTCTTTTAACACGTGGAGGGCAGAAGCTCCAAACGGGCGTCCGAGCTTCTTCAACCTCGGGATACCCTAACCGAGCTGCGATGCAGCAGGTTGCGGGTGTCCTACTCTCTCCTCCAGGCCCCGATCACTGCCGCTGACCTATGCCCCAGCTCCGCCGCCATCCGTCGCCCTTGGGGCACCGCCCAGCCCGCGTCCTAGCTAGATAGACGGAGCGTACAAGGCCTGCGTCCTGCAGATGTCTTGTTGCCATCTATCGGAGGTGGCGCACTATCCAGAGCACGAAATGATGGCCTCTTCTTCTGGCATTGTCCTGGGATAGCCCTTCTTCCAACAAGACCTCGACACCGCTCCTTGGTGTCCTCGGGTCAGATCTACATCGTCCTCTAGGGTTTGTACGGAAAGAAGATGAAGAGAAAGAGAAAAGTGTGTGGAATCCCTTTCAAAATCGAGCCAACAGCCCTACCCCTTATATATGGGGAGGGTATTGATGCCTTACGATGCTTGCCCATGAAGCAACAGGGTTCTTTCCTAAAAGGAATCTAATTTCTTTATTGAAAATCAAGATTCTCCCTTTTATTCCTTATCCTGTTGATATTCCCTTTTTCTTTAGAAAATTAGGAATATAAAAATTCATCTCCTTCACTCTCTTTATTTGCCTTTTAATCTATTAATCACGAAATTATGTTTTTCCTTAAGTAGAAAATACATCTTCTTTGACAAACTACAAAACCCATCAATAATGTATCATGTTATCTCCTTATTTTGCAATTTTGGTATTTTCTTTTTCCTCCTTCTCCATTGGGACTCCTTGGATCTCAAGAAACTCAAATAATTCAAAATCATTTTTATTGGATACTCATTATCCTTCTAGATGCATCTAAATGCATTATTCTTCATTATTCCTCATTATCTTGTTTATTTCTTATTAAAATAATTCTTTTATGAGGATTTCTCTTTTATTTTTCTCATTGGTATTCCTTTTATTGTTAGGAATCATTGGGATATGAAATCCCACTAAGGATAACTCGATTGCACCTCTTTTCACTTGTTTTCCACATATTACCATTATTTTCAATTTATTTCTCGATAAGGAAATATTTAATTGATATCTTCTTTTATTATTGTATTCTCTATGCCACCTTGGACTCCTTCGAACCCAAGGAACCCAAGAGGCACGAAATCCCTCTTTGGATTTTCCTTCTAGAGGTTTCCACACCTTTCTTTTCTCAAAACTCGATTATTCATTTATTAATTGGATTTCCTTGTTATTAGGCCCAATAGCCAATAAAGCCCACAACACAATCATCAAGGCTATTGTAAATGAAATCCATTTATTCAAAACAAATTATATCTTTATTTGTTCAAATATCTTTTATGTGAGAAATTACATTTCTCACCCAAATGAACCCAAAATTTGGGGTTGTAACATCCTTCCCCTCTTATGAGAATTTTGCCCTCAAAATTCCATCAAGCAAGCAAACAAACAGGATAAGTCTTCTTATGTCCATCAGGGCTCCCATGTGGCTTCACCCTTTCCATGGTGTTTCCCAAGAACCTTTATTATCTCATTTTCTTCCATCTGAGTTCTTTCTTACCTTGGTATATCGTACCCTCATAGGTGACTCAGGACTTTTCAGCCTTTCAAAAGCTGAATAGGTTCAGAGCTCAACACCTGGCCTGGGTACCTCACGTAGTGCTCTAAATCGGACTCATGCAACACATCATTTTATCCTGAGGGGTAAGGTTACACAACCATCTCCACCAATCCATCTCAAATGGACCCATATATCGGGGACTCAGCTTTCTCATCTGTAGCTTAGAGGGGTCGGATTTTCACATCACATTTCTCCCACAGTGAACTGCATGTCAGTCTGCTTTGCATCAGCTCGTGATTCATGTCACCACTGGGCTCTCTCTCGGCCATTGCACGATCAAAGCGACTTCATCTACACACACTATGGTTCTTTTCTTACCTTCGTGAGGCCTCCTTCACCGACATCATCTTAATGAAGTGGTGACCGACACAACCTCCCTTTATAACTTCTTGCATCCCGATAAAGGCTATGGTGATTAACATCACATCTTAAGAACTGTCTCTTTGTATCACCCTGAATGAGGACACATGCTCTCATCAGACCCTCTAGTCTGGATCATACTAACCATTAGTAAAGGGTGATAAACTATACTATCATCATGCTTGTCATGTATCTACTTCCACCTCATGGAAGTGAACCTTGGTCATATCCAAGAACTTTTGAACTCGCATCCTGGTGTGGTTGAACCATCTTCTCTCTTAAGTAGTTCAACCGAATCCGCCTCGTGACAGTACTCTTCCTTTCTCATGTCATCTAGGTAAGGCGATCTACCATAACCCATATTGCACCTCGACCCTCCTAGGTCTAAGGGAGGCTTACCACAACATCCATAGTAATGAACTCCCATTCTCTCTCGGGGACTCTCTATACTTTATATCCATGCACTGGGTTACTGGTGTTCGTCCTTCACCCTTGGCTTGCATGACCGCATGCTATATGCAACTTCACATCAAGCAACCAACGTGCTACTATCACTTACTATCTTTGTAGTATCACGATGTTTGGTGATCTTAAAACCATGATCTCCTGTATTGTTATGATTCCTCAAGCTTGATACCTAGAAAACCCTAAACCATTCTCAAAAGGGTTTTATTACCTTCCTATCCAAAGAAGTTTATCTGAGGTTTTATCACCATCCTTTTACTATATCAAGGACTAAATTGGCTAACTGACCGGCCTAAATCGTGCGTCCTAAAATTGGAGGCAGATTTGAGGTAGTCGAGCTTTTACATTTATAAACCTGAATCCTTCTAGGCCCCCGCAACTTTGTTTACGGGGTCAAAGTAGATATACGGGGTCGAACACAGGGACAAGTGGGGTAGTGTTGAGAACCCAGAATCGACACGCTACACTCCGGCAGGTATAAAGAGACGATAAATTCCCCAAAGGGGAAACAGCAAGATGTCACAAATAAAATAAGAAAACTATCTCCAGGTGGATCTACTAGAAAGATTTAAAGTTTTAGTCATTTAGCAGTTTTTAGGGGTTTTCATGCAACAGAAATAGAAAGAACAAACCAGAGCTAGAGCAAGATGCAAAGGATAAGGCTATAGTAAAACAAGCGGCATCGGTAACTTCCTGCACCCCTCCTCTCAGAGCGGGTACCTCTAACCAAGCATCAACACCCCTCTCGAGGTTGTTGGACTAAAGTTAGAGTGGAGAGTTATCAAAACAACTCCGTTCCAGGCACTCTCGTACTCCAGAATCGGACCAAACACTAGAGCCACAACACGACTCTCGAAGCTGTTGCGACGGGAAAACACGATTTGGTAGCTAAGCGAAACGCGATCCAAACATGCAAGCTAGAGTTCATATATCAAACATAGCAGTTTATCCAATATATCGCACCGAGCATATAGCAGCAAGTAAAGAAGCATTTCCATTTCCATAAACATTAAAGGTATTAATTACAATGCGTAAATAAAGAATTAAATGACAGAATTAAAGATAAGTGTCGCCTTCTTGGTATAGAAGGACGACAGGCTACAGCGGCTCTCCAGTCCGATATCGGCCCAGGGGCCTAGCCCGATACAGTCGTGTCGGGCGGCACACCCTCTCGGGCGGCACGCTTCGATGACCAATTGTATCGCTCAAGGACCTTGGCCGATACGCTCAAGTTGGGCGACACACCCTCTCGGGCGGCATGCATGACGGGCGAAGCGTATCGGGTTCGATATCGTGTCGGGCATGGAGTGACGCGTCCTACATTCGGGCACTTATGTCGCTCATCGTCGTTGGCCGATATCGGACCGCAGTGTCGCCCGGGACAGTCCTAAGTGAACCATCCCCTCCCTCTCGGGATGAGGGAGAGCTCACCTAGTGTCGCCCAACACGAGCACTGGGGCGCGATACTCCTGCTCTCGCAGTTCCTCCGAGGATCACTCAAGGCTCCGAAGTATCTGGACTGTCTGACCTGTCTTTTCGGCTCCCTATAGCCGCTATTTATAGGCAGCGGTTGGGGGAAGTTATTGTGCTCGACGCGCCATGTGTCCTCCGTAATTGCGAGTTTGGTGGACGGTCGATACACATATCGCCCGGCACGGGGATCTCGGCTATCGGTCACGTGACGGGTGGCGCCTGCCGGTGGGTGGTCCGTGTCGGGCGACAGGCCATGGCTGTCGGGCGAGCTTGGGCTCCCTGTCGGGTAAAGGACGTGTCGTCCGTCAGCTTCTTCTTGCGTGATATCCCCGTGTCGTGCGTCGTTGCATCGCGCCACCCTGTCGGGCAGTGCTTGTGTTGTATCGGGCCATTGGAAGGTCGATGCAGGTTTGGACTTTTGGACTTATTGCTTGTGGGTCGGGACGGCCTCATTGGGCCAAAACTGGAGGAAAGTTCTGTAAAAGATGGAAGTATTGGATTAAGAGCATTGCTTGGCCAATTATTGCGAAAGTGTATATAAAAGAGAGGAAAATAGCATATAAAAGGGCAGTTTTGATAACAGAAAATAAGGCTAAAATGTCACCAAAATTGGTGTTATCAACTCCCCCAAACTTAGCATTTTGATTGTCCTCAATCAATATTTAAACTTTATTTTGTGATGCTTCTTCTTGCTTGGTACAGCTTTCAGGCCAAGAGGTAAAGCAAGTATAGTAATGCCTTTAGAGATAATGTTGTCTCATTACGAACAAAAGACCTTGCGTTTCCTGCCTTATTATTTCAGTAAATTTCCCTACAGTTTCAGCGAGACTTTATCGTATGATTCCGAAGTTAGCTTCCACACCAAACAGCTTTATTTTCGGGGCAGAAAGTTGTATAAAGGGGTAGGCTAAGGCTTTTTGGGTTTTTCATCTTGTTTCCCATCAGTCCATCCAGGTAAGGGTCCGTTAGCGGGCAAGTGGTCCCTGCAGTCCAAGCCAGTTGGCTTTAGAGCAGTGATTTCACATCCTACGTACCACTGCCCCAGATCTACCATGCCTAAAGATGGGTACTTTTGGAAAACAAGTGTGTATATATTTTTTTCTTTTCTCTTATTGGGCACAACTCTCATGCTTTTATTCACGCTCATAAGGCTTCTCTTTCTTTTTGGGATTTTTGTTGGGTAAGGTAAAAGAAAGAGATTTCTTGCTGTTTGGGAAGCTTTTTCCTTCTCCATACTCGTCTCTTAGTTGTTTGCGAGATTATTATATTTTTTGAAATTTTCGGCGTGGAAAAATGTAATCTTCTATTCGTTTTAAGTAGCATTATCAAAAAGATATAACAAAACTTGTATCTCATTAAGAACAAAGAAAACTAACTTTGCAAGTAGTTGTATCAGATTTTTACTAATATAGTGACTTTGTACATATGTATGGGAATAAAAGTAAAAATTTTCAAAAAAATTTATATGAGCATAGGTACAAATACATGATATAGGAGAACAAAATGGCACAAGAGGTGGAGGGGAAGAAAATTTTTATACCTCCTTCACTGGTACATTGGTACCCCCCAAACTTACTCCACACTCTGTCCCAGAGTAGCAAAGAATATAGGGTGAGTTCATGTTAGCCCAGTGAATGTTATCTAGCGGGTTCGCTTGTGCCTTGTAGAAGCTACAATATGCTTCTTTGCAGCCGGGACAAGCGCAAACCCTCAAAATTGTTTGGCCCTCTTTACTCCTGGTACTTCCGTTGTGAACATGAACAAAAGGACTGATCATCAATCCAAGTTCAGTCCATCTGAGTCTGTTTTCGTTCCCAGGAGTGTGTAGTCAGAGGGCCCCTCCCTTTTTACTGTCTTCCTCTTTTGGAGATGGCCCTAAACCACCGCAGAAGACAGACTATGATAAGGAGATGCACTTCTCTTTTTTCTTTTCGGCGGAAGGTAGCCTAGCTGTCTCGGGATTCTGGCATTTCTGTTTGACTGTTGTTGCTTCAGCCACGGCGTCGATTCTTCTGCGGTGTTTGCCAACTCTTGTGGAGGTTTTTTGTGGACGATTCATGCCTGTTATTAAGTTCAAAAATTATCTCAATGTTAGGCAGGAAAAGTTTAAAAAGAAAACCGATAAAACTTGTTTAGCGATAAAAGCCCGGGTATCGTCCATCAAAAAGGAAGCTCAAGACGATACATGGTTGGACGATACGGGGTTAACCATGTGACACAACTTGTTGCCCGATAAGGGTATGTCAGGCGACAAAGTCGCATGAGGCAAAACCACGATACAAGGAAAATGTGTCGCCCGGTATGGCGTATCGGGCAAACACTTATCAGTCGTTATGTCGTGCTCAAATGCGTCGGGCGATACACTAAAAATCGACTAATCTTATAAACCTGATAAGCATAACGCGATATGAAACTCGTGTCAGGCGATAGGCATGCCGGGCGAGCTAAGCATGTCGGGTGATACCTTTGCTCATAGGAGCCATCGCCCGATTCAAGAGTGAAAGCAAGTCGGCCGACACGCGAGCAAAGGTGGATCACTGCATGCATTACAGGTGGCTGAAAAGAGAAGTGAGGCAGCCCGACACGTTGAGCACACATTGCTATATATAGCAAACTCGGCTGGGGGTAAAACAGGCGTTTCTGGGGCGCGCGTCGGTCGATGAGTCAGGCAATTCCCGAGACGAAGGTCATGTCAGTTAAAACAAGGGCATTTATTTCCTGCACAATACGGCGGTTGCTCGGGAATACCATCCGCCATGGCTCCTGCGGTGCCCCAGAAACTGCGGCTTGATACAAGCGTTACTACGCGCCAGCTGAGGTGCTTCCCGACACGGCTTAAAACGGGCGGCCAAAAACCAAAGCTAGGAGAAGGAAGGACCATCATCGGTTTAGGGTTAAGTCCTCGACCTCAGGAAGTATGACAGCGGTGACCCATAAAACCGAGGAGATGGTGCGCTCGGCGCGTGCACCGACTCGGGCCTTATTACAATTCATAAATTTTGTTTTTATAGGTAATAAGAAAAATGCATCCTACTCTACGAAAGAAAGAAAAACTCGGGCTGCCTCCCGAGGAGCGCTGAGGTTTGCGTCGCCAGCTCGACCGGTGTAAGATCATCGTGCTCCGCCCTCTGTTGTGCCCATATCTTGCAGACTGACCTCTGCTCTCCTGACAAACGCTTCATCTTCATAGAACCTCTTTACCCTGTGTCCATTTACTTGAAATGCATTGGTCGGATCGTCTTTGTCGTAGAGCTCCATCATTCCTGATGGGTATATCTTTGACACGGTGAACGGTCCGGACCACCTCGTTTGTAACTTCCCTGGGAAAAGACGAATAGAGGACTTAAATAACAAGACCTTATCCCCTTCGCTTGCGTCTTTTCTCCTGAGGCGGGTATCATGCCACAATTTTGTCATCTGTTTGTAAATTTTTGCGTTTTCGTAGGCATTCATTCTAAGCTCTTCGAGCTCTTGAAGCTGCAAAAACCTCTTTTCTCCTGCCCTATCGATGTCCATATTTAGGAACTTGATTGCCCAAAGGGCCTTGTGTTCCAACTCTAAAGGCAGGTGGCAGGACTTCCCGTAGATGAGACGGTAGGGGGTGGTTCCAATGGGTGTTTTGTAAGCAATACGGTAGGCCCAAAGTGCGTCATCAAGTTTCATGGACCAATCCTTCCTCGTTCGGTTGATAGTTATCTCCAAGATCTGCTTGATTTTCCTATTAGAAACATCTACCTGCCCTGACGTCTATGGGTGGTAGGGTGTAGCAATCTTGTGCTTCACTTTGTACTTGCGCAGAAGCGCTTCAAACTGTCTTTCTCCAAAGTGCGACCCTCCGTCGCTTATAACAGTGCACGGTACACCGAAACGAGGGAAGATGGTCTTCTCGAAGAGCTTGATAACTGACTTGGCGTCGCAGGTTTGGGTGGCTACCGCTTCCACCCACTTCGATACATAATCCACTGCCACGAGTATGTATTGATACCCCCTGGATGGGGGAAATGGTCTCATGTAGTCGATCCCCCACACGTCAAATATCTCCACTTCGACCCAACTCGCCATTGGCATTTCATTCCTCCGCCCTATGTTCCCTGTAAACTGGCACTCTTTGCAAACCTACACAAATTGTGCAGCGTCTTCAAATAAGGAGGGCCATAAGAAGCCTGACTACAGCACTTTTGCAGTTGTTCTCTCGCTACCCAGGTGACCACCATAGGGGGAGGCGTGGCATTCCCTTAGGATGTCCGCGGTTTCTTCTTCTGGGATGCACCTCCTGTATAAGTTGTCGGCGCACTTTCAGAATAGGAGAGGATCATCCCAGTAGTAGTTTTTAGCATCCGCGAATAGCTTCTTTTTCTGATTGTACGTGATGTCAGGAGGCAGTTCTCCGCAAGCAAGATAATTGCAGATGTCTACAAGCCAGGGCAAATTTTCTTCTTGAGCATCTTCTGCCAACATCAGAGCCTCGTTGGCATAGTCGTCGTTGATTGGTGGCCCTCCCTGTCTCTCAGCCACGATCCTTGATAGGTGGTCGGCGACCACATTTTCTGCTCCCTTCTTGTCAATAATTTCATGGTCGAACTCTTGGAGCAGTAAGGCCCACCTCAACAGCCTGGGCTTTGCGTCCTTCTTGTGCATCAAGTACTTTATAGCCCCATGATCTGTGTATACTTTGACCTTAGCCCCGACGAGATACGACCTGAACTTATCGAACACGAAGACGATCGCGAGCATCTCCTTCTCAGTGGTCATGTAGTTTACTTGAGCCTCGTCCAACGTGCGACTAGCGTAGAAAATTACATGGTGCTTTTTGTCTTTCTTTTGCCCCAGGACTGCTCCAACCGCGTAGTCGCTAGCGTCGCACATCAGCTCAAAAGGTAAACCCCATTTTGGGGCTTGAAGGATAGGTGGTGATATCAAAGCATTTTTCAGGGCCTGAAAAGCATTGAGGCAATCGTTAGAGAAAACAAATTCAGCATGTTTTACCAGAAGATTGGACAGCGGTTTGGAAATCTTTGAGAAGTCCTTGATGAATCTTCGGTAATATCTGCCGTGTCTGAGGAAGTTGCGCACCCCCGTCACGGATCTGGGTGGAGGAAGCTTGGATATTGCTTCCACTTTGCTTACGTCCACCTCGATCCCAAGCCTTGAGATCTTATGCCCTAGAACGATGCCCTCCCGCACCATGAAGGGGCATTTTTCCCAGTTCAGAACTAGGTTGTTCTCCTCGCACCTTTGAAGGACTAATGACAGATTCTTCAGACAGTTATCGAAGTCTTTCCCATAGATTGAAAAGTCGTCCATGAAAACTTCTACGCTGTCCTCTAGGAAATCTGAGAACATCGATATCATGCATCTTTGAAAGGTAGCTGGAGCGTTGCAGAGTCTGAAGGGCATCCTTCGAAAGGCATAAGTGTCGTAAAGGCAGGTGAATGTTGTCTTCTCTTGATCGTTGGGTAAGATGGGTACCTGGTAGAAACCTAAAAAGCAATCAAGAAAACAAAAAAAATTGTGATGCGCTAACCTTTCAAGAACTTGGTCAATAAAAGGTAGCGAAAAATGATCCTTCTTTGTAGTATGATTTAGCTTTCGGTAATCGATGCACATCCGCCATCCGATGACGGTCCTAACTGCCACCTCGTCTCCCTTCTCACCCTTAACCACCGTCATCCCGCCCTTTTTGGGCACTACATGGATCGGACTTACCCAATTGCTATCGCTAATTGGGTAAATGATCCTCGCATCCCTAAGCTTTATTACCTCTTTCTTGACGACCTCCTTGAGCATCTAGTTCAGCTTCCTCTGGGGTTGGGCCAGAGGCTTGGTAGATTCTTCTAAGTTGATGTGATGCATGCACAGGGTGGGGCTAAGGCCTTTGATATCATCTACTGAATATCCTATAGCCCCCCTATGGAGCCTCATCTCCCCAAGGAGTCGGTCCAGCTGATTGCTTGAAAGATTGGCGTTTACGATGACAGGGTTTCGGTGCTCTTCATCCAAGAAATCGTACTTCTGGCCTTCAGGCAATGCTTTTAACTTTGGCTTTGGTCTGGGTGCCTGTTCTTGGGGCTCCCCCTCGAGAGAGGCATACATCGCAGACTCCACCACCTTATCTTCTTCTTGCAAGTCTTCGTCAGAAAGGTTGAAAAGGTCGAGATACCTTGCGACTTCAGGATCTTCGAGGTCGGGGTCCTGACAGCTTATGGCCCTCGCGAGGGGGTCCACTGTCCGGATATCCTCCTCTATTTCCTCGCAGAATTTATTGTAACTATCTGTGAAACATGCTGATTCAGACAGGGATGGACTTCTCATGATCTCTTTCAACTTGAAGTCCATATGGTCGTTTCCGACCCTCAAAGTGATCACCCCCTCAGAGACATCAATCAACGCTCTTCTTGTTGCCAAGAAAGGACGTCCAAAGATGATCAGGCAACGGGGGTCTTCACCTGTGTCGATGACGACTATATCACAGGGGATAAAGAAATCACCAACCCTGATCGGCACATCTTCGACAATGCCAATGGGTCTCTTAAAGGTGTGGTCTGCCAGTTGAATCCGCATGTTGGTTCGAGCCATGTCGGTCAAGTCCACCCTTTGCGTGAAACTTAGGGGCATGAGGTCGATGCTTGCTCCCAAGTCTGCTAGACCCTTCCGCTCGACATTGTCCCCGATGGCGAACGGGATCGTGAAAGCTCCGGGGTCCCTTCTCTTATTCGGCATGTCAGGCTTCAGGAAGGCGGAGGAGGCGGAAGCTAGGTGCATTGTCTCAATCCTTCCTCCCCTTCTCTTCTTTGTGATAAGATCCTTGAGGAACTTGGCGTATGTAGGCATCTCCTCCAATGTGTCAAGGAATGGCACTTCGAGATGAAGCTTCCTGATCGACTCCATGAACTTCTCATGACGCTTCTTCAGATTTGCCCGTATCAGCTTGTAGGGGAACGGAATCCTAGGAGTGTAAACATTCCTTCCGCCAGGTAGCTCTTCAGGGAACCTTTGCGCAGACTCTTGAACGCCTGCCTGTCTTTCTTCCTCCTCTGCTGGAGTTGCACCCTCAAGCCTTGGCTCGGACCTAGGCCTGACTTCATCAGGGCGCTCTAGTGTTCTTCCAGACCTCAGGACTGCCATTGTAGCAGTTTCAGGGTATGGGAGTGCTTTTATTCTAGGATTCTCCATCCGAGCAATCATTTGGGTCAGTCGTCGATCTACCTCACGCTGGCGCATCTGTAAGCTGGCCATCTGGCGTTGCATTGAATTCAGAGCCCCAAGGCTAGGGAGCGTGCTCTGCACCAGTTGGCTGATGATGGTATCATGTCTCTTTATGTAGGTAGAAAGTTGACCAACCAAGTTAGGCTGGTTCGACCTCTCGCCTCGGCCCTGACATTCACCCTCAGAAAGAGACCGCTCGCAACGAGACATGGTATCAAAGCTCGGCGGAACAGGTCACAGTTCTTCAGAGTTCCTGAAATAGCACGAAAATTCAAGTTTAGAAAATTAAATTATTAATTTTAAGCAAAGAATAATAGTAAGAAGGAAAAAAGAAAAAGAGTGTTGTCAAACTCATTCCTAAGCTTGAGGCACAGGAGTGTAGTTAGTGGATTCGGATTCGTCTACAGTACCGTTTTTGCCTTGTCCCCGGCAACGGCGCCAGAAAGTTGACCGGCCTAAATCGCGCGTCCTAAAATTGGAGGCGGATTTGAGGTAGTCGAGCTTTTACATTTATAAATCTGAATCCTTCTAGGCCCTCGCAACTTTGTTTACAGGGTCGAAGTAGATATACGGGGTCGAACACAGGGACAAGGGGGGTGGTGTTGAGAACCCAGAATCGACACGCTACACTCCGGCAGGTATAAAGAGACGATAAATTCCCCAAAGGGGAAATAGCAAGATGTCACAAATAAAACAAGAAAACTATCTCCAGGTGGAGCTACTAGAAAGATTTAAAGTTTTAGTCATTTAGCAGTTTTTAGGGGTTTTCATGCAACAGAAACAGAAAGAACAAACCAGAGCTAGAGCAAGATGCGAAGGATAAGGCTACAATAAAACAAGCGGCATCGGTAACGTCCTACACCCCTCCTCTCAGAGTGGGTACCTCTAACCAAGCATCAACACCCCTCTCGAGGTTGCTGGACTAAAGTTAGAGTGGAGAGTTATCGAAACAACTCCGTTCCAGGCACTCTCGTACTCCAGAATCAGACCAAACACTAGAGCCACAACACGACTCTCGAAGCTGTTGCGACGGGAAAATACGATTCGGTAGCTAAGCGAAACGCGATCCAAACATGCAAGCTAGAGTTCAGATATCAAACATAGCAGTTTATCCAATATATCGCACCGAGCATATAGCAGCAAGTAAAGAATCATTTCTATTTCCATAAACATTAAAGGTCTTAATTGCAATGCGTAAATAAAGAATTAAATGACAGAATTAAAGATAAGTGTCGCCTTCTTGGTGTAGAAGGACGACAGACTACAGCGGCTCTCCAGTCCGATATCGACCCAGGGGCCTAGCCCGATACAGTCGTGTCGGGCGACACGCTTCGATGACCAACTGTATCGCTCAAGGACCTTAGCCGATACGCTCAAATCGGGAGACACACCCTCTTGAGCGGCACGCATGACGGACGAAGCGTATCGGGTTCGATATCGTGTCGGGCATGGAGCGACGCGTCCTAAAGTCGGGCACTTATGTCGTTCATCGTCGTTGGCCGATATCGGCCCGCAGTGTCGCCCGGGACAGTTCTAAGTGAACCATCCCCTCCCTCTCAAGATGAGGGAGAGCTCACCTAGTGTCGCCCGACACAAGCACTGGGGCGCGATACTCCTGCTCTCACAGTTCCTCCGAGGATCACTCAAGGCTCTGAAGTATCCAGACTGTCAGACCTATCTTTTCGGCTCCCTGTAGCTGCTATTTATAGGCAGCGGTTGGGGGAAGTTATGGTGCTCGACGTGCAACGTGTCCTCCGTATTCGCGAGTTTGGTGGACGGCCGAGACACATATCGCCTGGCACGGGGATCTCAGCTATCGATCACGTGACGGGTGGCGCCTGTCGGTGGGTGGTCCGTGTCGGGCGACAGGCCATGGCTGTCGGGTAAAGGGTGTGTCGCCCGTCAGCTTCTTCTTGCGCGGTATCCCCGTGTCGCGCGTCATTGCGTTGCGCCACCCTGTCGGGCAGTGCTTGTGTTGTATCGGGCCATTTGAAGGCCGATGCAGGTTTGGACGTTTGGACTTATTGCTTGTGGGTCGGGACTGCCTCATTGGGCCAAAACTGGAGGAACGTTCTGTAAAAGATGGAAGTATTGAATTAAGAGCATTGTTTGGCCAATTATTGTGAAAGTGTATATAAAAGAGAGGAAAATAGCAGAAAAGGGCAGTTTTGATAACAGAAAACAAGGCTAAAATGTCACCAAAATTGGTGTTATCACTAACCAAACAACCATTAACTTGTTCAACATATCTTGTTTCATCTGTGTGTTAGCCAAAACACATCCTCTTTCTAAACATAGGGTTAGTCGAAAAACCTCAACTTCTTCTAGCTTCCAGCTAAACCAGGCAGCTATATCTCAACCAGAGCATTTATTACCACTTCTTATCCTTAGGTGTTAGGTAATGTCGAAGACATACACCTCCAAGCATTATACTTATCATCTCATCTCAAACTTTAAGTCTATCTTTATCAAGAACACTCTGAGCTCCTCCTCATGGTGATCAAACTCAACCTTGGTTAACTTGCAAATTCCACATAGCTCCTGATAAAACATCCTCTTAAGCTGACTACACTAATTCTCTTAGTGTTTGTAAACCATCCATGTATCATTCACTCCACCAAGGTATGTTATCATCTCTGTCCTCATACCTCGTAGCAACGTTCCAACATGTATCATCTTTTATCCTTGGAGTATGGCATGCATACTGTCCCATCTCTACCTCCCATAACAAGAGGAAATAAGCATTTGGCGGCCGTCCAAACACAAAGTTCTTCCTGTTCTAAGAGTAGAGATGATACATCTCACATCGCCCGTACACCTTCAATTCTAAGTCGAAACGTGCAACTTAAACATCATGATATCAAAGTTACTTCCATGGAAAACTGGTCTCGAACCTACTTGGGTCACCACATAATCTCTGGTCATCTCCTCTAGGTCTATAGGGTGCCGACACTTTTGGGGTCATCCATTTTCCCTTATGCATCCAGAGAGTGCCCTATTCATCTGCCCTTTGGGTCCCATGAGTTCATGAAGGTGATCAGTCTCCTAACCCATGGCCCTCGGACAATGATAGTTATTACCTCCCGACCCTATGGTCATGTGCAACTAGGGAATTAGGACACTCCTTCCATCGGTCTCATCCCTACCTGACCCTAGGATAGACTTAGGATTCCATTATAGTACATGTCCAACTTAGAACCTTACCCAAGCCTTCATCATCTCTCTCTGCATTCTCAACCGACTTTCATCCCTTCATAGGGTCATGGCAACCTACCTTGGTCAGGCCCCATACCGGTTACCTCCATGGTAACACATCCACATGCATTTAGAGATGGTTATCTATGGGTCTACAGTTTCATTCTCATACCATGTACTTTTCACTTAGCTTCTCAAGATCCTATGAGACTTCTTTAGGTTACCTCAAAACCAGCAAAACTGGTATACACCTTACCAAAGGGTCCCTCTCCCAGGATGGGAGGAAACTACCACTCTTGACAACAAGGTCACAACCGTCCTTAGGGTTTACCGTCACATGAGCATGCCTAACCCAGCAACTACTAAAGCACAAGCATACCACCTATTACCCCATGCTAGGTCGTACTTGTTCTCTTCCTCAACATTGGATCAACTTAGTTGTGAGGGGTTCATCAAACATACCCTTAACTTAAGGGGTTTCCTTTACCTCTACACATGAGGAGTATCATGCCCAAAACTGTAGAGACTCAAATCTCATCATGAGCATCAGATACTCTGCTTCCCCTCTTAGGCCTAGGAACCCTAGGTTCACCTTCGGGTGTCCAACTGCCAGCTCAAACTCTTACCCACGTATCAATCATGTCCAAGATATGTCATGTACTTCCATGATCTTTCTACTCGAGCAACACTTTGGGTTGATTCCTCTTCTAGGACAACCAACTAGGTATAGAGCCTCACAACTAGTGACTTAAACCTCTTCAGGGTCTAAATCACTCTTCTACCTATCTCATGAGGAAAACACCTATACCATAGGCACAGAGGTACCAGCAGACTCATCCTCTCTCTAGGGTTTGGTTCCTCTCATAGAAACCAAGACATCATTAGCCTCCAAGGGTCAAGCATACGGCAACCACTATCATCCACTTAGGTCGCATCATCCTCAACTCTCACTGTTCCTCAAGTTTTGGGGTTTTAGGCTTCCAACCTTCTTGCCTGAGGTCTGCTCTCTCTCTCTCTAGAGCTAATTCTACAACCAACCTCTCTATAAGAGGTCCTTTCTTCATGAAGGATCAAGCTCATAAGCATGCCCTTACCTGAGTGAAGCCTATACTCGAACTTATGTTTACTCAAGATTATCCATATCCCCTTATGCTTATCTCATAATCCATCCATTATGATTCATTTCCCCATGTTTCATCCTACTATCAGCATTACGGACGTACTCTGGGTGCAAGTTATACCCTATTTGCACAAGCCCATAGGGTAACTATAGGTTCTCCTCTAACCTTATCCACGAAGGAGCTATCCTTCTCTCATGCATGTGCGACCCTCTCCAGGGTTGGGTCGCCAAAGGTACTAGGTCATCTACCCTCTTATGGCATCCCAAAGGCATGTCTAACCAAACACTCGGTCAACCATGACATCTAACTCATCATGTCATCTTCCTCTCTAACCTTCTCTTAGGGTTAGGGTTAACATCATCCTCAAAGGATGTGTTAGGTCTCAACTTTTAATTGAGGTCTCTACCTCTAAGACTAACTCTCTCTCATCCTCTTGCCAAGGATGTCTATCCTCAGGTCTCTCCTGAGGGCAAAGATAACTCATGTCATACGACCTAAACATGTATCTATTCCTTAGTTTGCGCTTAATCTATTAAGCTTATGTCCATGACATCTTATTTACATGCTTTTTATTAATTTGGTGGAGGATTCCTTAGACCTTATTAACCTTACCCATACCTCAAGAGGGTGAGGAGAAGAGAGAAAACCCTAATCCTTAATGTCCTTAACAGAATTTGAGTTGAGAAGGGATGAACAAGATGAGAGATTCCTAAAGGTATCTTATTTCGATTCATATCCTAAGACATCGGCCAGGCAGTCACACAATCTGGGAGTCCTCGTATTCCGACTAGCGGTGCGGAGGAAAATATTGCCATCCCCTGAACGTGATCTTTTTCTAGACACCTCAGTCTTTCGGACAATCCTCTAATAACTCCATCGGTTCTATGGAATTTGTCAAATATAATAATTATTAATGATTAGATGAGGAATCTACGCTCTGATACCAATTGTAACGACCCCGCCTCCCGGTAAACCCCAATTAAGGGAGACCGAAAGGTCGGTGCTGTTATCCAAATAACAAGATCAAAGGTTCGACAAATAATCAATAACAATTATGAAATTCTACTAACTAACTGGAATTTCGTATAAAATTAAAACTTTACTTATCTTTGAAAACCTTGGAAATATATCTATCCTAGTCTTGGATTATTCTATCTAATCCTCCTTACACTTTATTTCCTTTTCCGCAATGTGTCACTTTACTGTTTGTTCTTTCAATTGTTGTTCCTAAAACGCCGACAAACAAAACGTCGGTCAGTATATCCAAATATACTGGTATGTGGGAACAACCAAAATCTTACAAATATGTCTAACAATTTAATAATCACAATCAAACTAATTAACAAGCCAATTTACCCTTTTCAGTATGACATTCTCCACCGCTTTTGCCCTAACCTTGGCATACCCACCTTAGGGTGCCCTTTGCCAATGACTTAAGGCCACCTTCTCAATCCCGAGCTTGGTGCCTGGGGGTCACCACCCATGGTGCCCACTAGTCATGCAATATCATAGGCCACCTTCTCATTCCCGAGCTTGGTGCCTGGGGTCACCACTCAAGGTGTCCATTGGTCTACCCGTCTGAGCCTGACCTTTAGCATCATCCATCAGGGTGGCATGTAGGTGCGAGAATACATATTTCTATTTTTTTATGTGATAATCATAGTGACTTTATGATTTGCAAATATGAACATCCAATAGATAATTTGCATTCAATGCGATTAACCATCTGAAAAATCCTCGGGAAACTAAGGTTGTTATCCATAATTAACCACATACCTGATCCATAGCAACTTGATTGTCCAAGCAATAAGGATAAAGAATCAATCAACAAGCAATCAATAATCCTGAAATTAATGCATACGATCCAAGTGTTATAGTTTATCTAGAACATTCTAAAGCTAGACTTGGATTCTACCTTAGGCTTTCTAGACCACATTAGGGTTTTATTAGGGTTTTTTCCTCCATAACACTTTTATCATATTAAATGTTCTCTTAGTTCATAAACCCTAATTTCAACATCATAAGCCCAATTAAAGTCGATTATTTCTCTTTTATACCAAAACTACCTTCTTTATCTTTTTAATTTATTTCAAGGTCATTAGACTTAATTATCACCTTTAGTTTCTTTCGGATTAACAATTCATAATTCATTATGGTCTAATTCCCATATGAACACTATTTATTATTAATTATACCTTGATTCAATCGAAAACCCTAATTTCTATATTAAGGTTATTTATCCAAAAATAAAGGACTTTAATACTCGAAATAGCTTAGATTTAGCATATTCCAACTTTAATCATGAAATTAGTCAATTAAAGCCATTAAGAGTCGAATTTACCAACATTAGGGTTTCAAGGCCCATTAAAGTATTATTCATGCACATTAAACTCGAAATAAAATAATTACATACAAATTCATCCTTTTTGTTCCTAATGTGCCCTTTCATCATTAACAGGTTAATACTAACTCTAATCATCCATTAAACCCTTATAAATATATTATTCATCTCAAAATAGGGTTCTTTAAACATTAACACATCTAAAGCTAATAACTTCCATTACTTTTCAAATTGAACAAGGAATCATGCTTCAATTATATTTTTATTGCATTCTACGCATTCTCCTGATCAATTTTCATATTTTGTACATTTCCATCGGAGCTACCAATCTTTAGATATGAATTTAGCAAAGATTTACCTTTTTGGACCAATAGCAGATCGCCACGTCACCAACCCATGCAACGTTGGCACGGATTGCTTTCTTTGGAACATAACACTTACTCTTTTACCCCTGGGTAAGTGATCGATTCTTTTAACACGCGGAGGGCAAAAGCGCCAAACGGGCGTCCGGGCTTCTTCAACCTCGGGATACCCTAACTGAGCTGCGATGCAGCAGGTTGCGGGTGTCCTACCCTCTCCTCCAGGCCCCGATCACTGCCGCCGACCTATGCCCCAGCTCCGCCGCCATCCGTCGCCCTTGGGGCACCGCCCAGCCCGCGTCCTAGCTAGATAGACGGAGCGCACAAGGCCTGCGTCCTGCGGATGTCTTGCTGCCATCTATCGGGTATTTTTCCAACCTCGATTGGATTTCCTTGTTATTGGGCCCAATAGCCAATAAAGCCCACAACACAATCATCAAGACTATTGTAAATGAAATCCATTTATTAATTGGATTTCCTTGTTATTGGGCCCAATAGCCAATAAAGCCCACAACACAATCATCAAGACTATTGTAAATGAAATCCATTTATTCAAAACAAATTATATCTTTATTTGTTCAAATATCTTTTATGTGAGAAATTACATTTCTCACCCAAATGAACCTAAAATTTGGGGTTGTAACAAAGACCCTGAGAGGCAGGAGGATAGATCTGAGAATTACAAATCAGCGCTCATAGTCATTCTTGTTCTTTGGGTCGTGGTGTTGAAGATCTTCTCCTAACACTGCTCTGTGGTCTCATCGTCCCGACAACTCCGGCCTCTACAGCTCAAAGAAAGGGTTGTGAGTAACTCCTTTGGGCCACGCAAACCTCTCCAACTGTCGGGTGTTTGCAATTTTTAGGTTTTGACTTTATCCCTGTTTATACCTTTTTTTGTTGTTCATGAGCCTCTAACGAATCTTGATATTTTGAAGATGTTTTCATTGGGTTTCTCTCTTTGTCTGACACCATCAGTTCACCACACAGATATAGCAACTTGTCTTTGAGTATCCGTATGAATATGTGGAGCACCGAGCTCCTCCTCCTAGTCTACCATGGTGGGAGGTTTTCCTTAGCCTTCTTGTCAGAATCAAATTTGAGTCAGGGATCTCTTTGTTTCATTGAAGGTAGAGAAGCATTAAAGGTAGGTCTTTGGCAGTGGTTTGCACTCCGATTCAAGCCTTGATTTTCCAGTTTTCTCTGTTGTTCGACTTGTTTGAGGTTCTCAAGCATTGATTCATCGATGGGTTGATGAAGATGAGGAGAGTGTAGTTTACACTTTGGCCCCTGGTCAATTAACATCTTTGTCACACTTATATGGACATTTTTGTCCTTTGGCCTTCTTTGAGTAAGCTCTACATGTTGTCCCCGTTGTCATGCAGTCGAACCATTGGGCCAAGTGAGCAAGCCCCCCCCCCCAAGTCAAATTTTATCCTATAACGTGAATCCATTTTCCTTGATTTCTAATTGGTTCATTCTTCGAAAATTCAAAGAAATTAAACAGCTCATCAGAAGAAGAAAAAAGTATAAATAGTCGATGGATAGATTTTTGAATAAGGAAGGTGATTTTCAAGGTTTGAAATCGCAGTTAGTTTATATCAGACCACGTTTTCCTTAAGATCCCAAGCTAGGGTTTAGATGATAATGAAGACCAAGGTTAATTGGAACTATGTTAATTTTAGAATATCATGGTTTATCAAAGCTGATTTTTATCCAATTAATAAGTGGATTCATGCACTTTTAGTTAACAAGTATGGGTAAAGAGCTTTATATTCTCTTACATTTATGAAATTTGATTATAATAATATGAAGTACATATCTCAATGAATACTTGCAAGAAAATTGATTATGAATCAGATTATAGTTTTCATTATGTCTTTCTCAGATATTTCTATCATCATAAAATGTACATGCTTTCTAAGTCAAATTTAATTATTTGAGTTATCATGTTCAAGATCAATGTTAATTATATGATGGATGAATGATGATTGTTCCTTCCAAAATTAAGATGCCTTTTTGGCATAAGGTCTATGTGAGCAATGAGCACTTGGGTGCATAAGATCTATGTGAGCAATGATCTCTTGGGAGCATAAGCTCTATGTGAGCAAGATAAGGATGGAGGACATCATATTCATCCCAAGACAATAATGTTAATGATTAATATAATTAAAGATGAAGTTACATGACATGACAAATTTTAATGTTTAGCCTACTTAAATTTATGTTTTCTCAAAAGTATAGTATATTTTCAGTTCATATAACGTTACTCGGTGCACTTACTCTAACGTGATTTTCTATTTTGCCTTGCACAACTGGGGGTGCAATGCTCGCAGGTACAGAGCAATGTCGAATATAGATCCATATGAAGATCAACCTAATGAATAACTCAAGATTTTTCCTAGTGGGGTTCCATCTACCTAGAAGATTAAATCATTTAGATTATAGTTTCTTTCATGTTCTAAGTTATGTTTAGATGTTAGAGGATAGACTCAAGAACTCGGTAATAGCTGTCTTTGAACATTGTATGAATCAATATCAATATTAATACATGGTGGTTGTTTGCTTTATTTGCAGTGTTTATTATTCTTGTGACATATTGTTTAGCTAAAGTCCCCCATGTTATGGAAAATATGGGAGTTGCTTCCACTGATACATGTATGCTTAAAGAGGTGCTACAGTTATAATGATGTAACAATAGTTGGGGAGAACCTTAAACTTGGTGATAGTCAATCCAAGATATGTCAATGAATGTTGAAGATACTCTAAAATGTTATATGGCATGGGGATGGAGTGTTAAAATTTGGTTCCACACGTATTGTATCATCAGGGTTGGTAGAGACGCCCCATTGATCTATAGAATCTTTTAGGGTGTTTTTCATAACTTGATTGATGCATCACAAAAGCACCTAACTGGCTAATTAACCAAGTAAAATTTTAATCATGTAGTTCCCCGAGTCCATAGAACTATTCTATTGTCAGGATTTGCATGTTAGTCAAATGTATATATCGAAAGGAACATTGTTGAGTATATGCGGGTGAAGGAGGGTATATCCTTATCATCATGAGCCCAAGGTTTTGGAGAGAGTCGAGGTTGTGTCTCATATGTGAAAAGTGATTGAGAGAGACTATGGTCATAACTCGGATTTGAGGGTCGTATACCCTGGTTTCTAGTGTCGTGACATGTGTACCCAAGGTGGGCTAGGATGTCTTAGTAGTAGAGCTGATGTGCCGCTACGGTTGTTACTCATACCTGGCCGAGGGGAAGAGATCTTAGGATCTCAGATATCCCAAATTGTATATCGAGTTGATCTCAACTTAGTAGGGGTCAGCTAGTAGTTTAAGTGGTACGTCTCAAACTACTCAGGGATTAATAAAATGCAACTAGCCGAGTAGCATAAATGTTAAGGTTATTCTATGGATCAGATTGGATGATATGCTTTGTTTTCTTTAATTTATAGAATATTTATATTTTGGTCAGAGATATCAATTGTACAACTACCTCCGGCTACATTTTCTTATGACGCAAGTTATTCAATTTTACAAATTTGTAGTATTATCTTCTTTTAACTACTCATAGTCATATTCTATAATAAGCAATAGATGTTTTTGGAGTTATATCTCTCACTAGGACATGGGTCTCATCTTGAGGGTCACCACATCTTTTTAGGTGATCAACAACGTTGTCAAACATAGAGTGACGAGGAGGCGCAATTTGAAGACTAGTAGTGACAAAAGGTTTGTTGGGTTCTTATAGAGTGCTAGAGTCAACCATGTACTCACATGTCTGGGCAGGGAGTTTTGTATGTTTTGTATAACAACACAAGTTTTGATGGTATGCCCAAAGTATGTGAATGATGTAATTATGTGGATGGCCTCTTTTGTATACATGTTATGGTTGAGGCCATGGAACTTATGTAAAGGTATTTGTTACAAATGTATGTGAATGTGGGACCCATGTGAAAATGTTCCCTTTATCATGTTTAGAGATCTTATTCAGTTTAGTTTTGTTCTTTCTTCATAACGTGATTAATAAGTGTTTATTTACATTTTGGTTTTGAGTAATCTCGATTAGCGTGGTGGGTTTCCACATAATGGGAATATCTTTATAGGAAATAATAAGTTTAAACATTGGACTATTTGTGCTTCAAGATCATATAGAAACTTAAAGCTACGTGTCTATAGTATATCACATAGTTGAATATGGACAATAAGAAAAAAAAATCCCTACTTTTGGTATTTTGACGTCCATTTATGGTCTTCTTTTCTCAAATAAGGTAGACCCCACTGCTCTCAAATATCTACTATGGAATTTTAAGGGATTATAAGATAAAGAAATCATTTAATATGTGCTTTCAAATCCAATTCCATGTGACAACTTATTAAGAATTGTGTTGATCAAATTCGTATTCGGTAACTAGGTATCTAGTAGAAAGTTGGCTTATTTGTGTATTAATTAATTGTAAGATTAAGAGAAATATTAAATTTTAGATTATATAATGATGAAAGAAACATGACAATAGGTTTTACCTATGCCACCCTACCAATCATGTCTCTCACTACATCTAATTTAGCATAAAGGGTATTGATTGAGACATATATATGATTTAGTTCATTTGAAAAATAGAACCATACACAAACAAATATCAATCAAGTCACATTATCATGTTATTCGAGAAATCATCTATCCATGACATGAGGACAACCCATCCAAAATCTTGACTAGGTTTCGACATATAAAACCGATCTCATTAGTTAACTCAAACATTTTGTGATTTTGGGAAACATGATAGACTTGCAATCCATATGGTCAATCAAGAAGAAATGCATTCAAATGAGGATTTTATGGTCAATAACAATTCATATAGTTCCAAAAATACATTTACAAGAAAAGAACTTATGGTAATGGGGCTACTACATGTACCCCAACAGTGAACTACTTGCTACCCATAGAAAGAGATTGACAAGCAGAGAAACAGAGAGTGGATACCATCATCATGAGAAGGCATAGAGAAGTATCATATGTGGTGTGTAGTAGTAGGCTCATTTGATTTGGCAATCATGATATATCTAGGCATAGAAGCAACAACAACTCCTGATTTTGTTAGATCCCCACAATGGCTATGTCTTGATATTCTCTAGATAATTCTAGGATAGAAATGGTACGAGCCCCTAGTTTTTATACCTACTATTTTATTTTATATGATGTCAAGTGGGACCCCCTTTGGTCCCTCAAGTGGTGATGACACTCTAATTTATTTTTGCAGATATCGGAATAAGCAACTATTGTACTAGAGTTAGTCAGATAGCAAATTAACTAGCCTACTTTGAAGATTGTTTAACTAGAGACAATCAACTAAGAGCTCCAATGCAAATATTTACTTCTATATTTAAGATCTAGCATTTTGGGTCATTCCTTTTTCAATCTTGGGATATATCTCTCTCATCCTCTTGATTATTCTTACAAATAAAATAATAAAATTCAATCAAAAAGTAAATAAAATGGATAACTACTAGAAACTAAAACAATAAGAAAACATAAGAAAGATGCATCAAACATAAATAGAATAAGAAATTAGAATTATGGTGAATATGCGTTAATCAACCTACCCTAAACTTTAATGTTGCTCTTCCTCGAGTAGCATAAAATTCTACATATTTTCCAATAAGTACCTTTAAACAATGTGCATGCACATGATCAGATAATGCTTGATTCCCTACCTCCAAAATGTTTATGCTACCCAACCTCTTGAGAATATGGAACATGATCATACATGTACTCATTCCAATCTTTGCTTCGCAACACCACTTCCTCACCATGATCCTTAATATGAAACATTGCTAAGTATGACATTTAAAATTGAGGAATCCCACAAAACTATAAATATTCGTATAATACAATGCTAGGATTTGGTAAAAATGATATCAAATGGAGCATATAACCCACCCTAGATGGGAAAGATATTGAATGGGAGATGTAAGGGAAACTTCTATCTCACCTTTCTCAACTTGAGATTGCTTTTTATATATCTTTTTGACTTGATAATGAAGGACAATTATTGTTTACAATACCATAGTTTTGCTTTATTTGGTAGTACACCCCTATTATATAGAGAAGTGTATGGAAGAATCAATCAGTGTAAATGAGGGTGTACCACCACTAACATAGACTTTGGCACTCATCTTGGGTTTGTGTTGCTTTCGGTGAATGCAATATAGAGTGATGGGGAAATAAGTCTTGAAAATGGTTCAGATCATTGCAAAACTTGTTTTATTATTAGGTGCATTAATTTATTCCTCTACTTCCACAACATCTAATTATCAATTGACATGAGGAAGTGTTGTGATTCCATGGATATGTTTTGTGAATCAACAGGGGTAATGTTTCATTTGATCTTATTCAGCTCCTATAATAATTTACATCCTTTCCAAGGAGAATGACACTAGGGTTCATTGACTAAAAAGGGTGGTTTCTTAACCTCAACAGGTTTTTTGAAATTGGTAAAGTTCAATAATTTTCTTTAATGGAGGGTGTTGCCTGAAAAATATTAAATGCAACGCATATGATGCAACAAGCATATGAATATAATTTGGATTGATAAGAATTTGATTAACTAATGCAATAGTTAACAATTGAAAATTTGGAATATCCTAACTGAATGCAATGGAATAATGCAATGATAAGATGTAAAAGTAAAAAAAATGATAGGTGTGTCAAATATAGTACATACCAACCACCCTCCACTACGATTTTAGAAATTTTCTCGTCCGATAGAAAAACACAAAATCAAAATTGAAGGGAAGAGTGACACTCTATTCAAGGCATGAGTTGTAGTTTTTTCCCTAGTGCAACTAGTTTCTGCACTCATGTTGTATGTGGTGAGTTGTTCCACTGGTCCCAGCAAATAGGAGAGGCAAGTGGTAGATGTGGATGTGTAAACAAGGTATCGCATACCATGAATCTCAAACATACCATTGTACCCAATAATCTAATATAGGGTGACATATTGCATGGTATTCTTTTGGTGGGGAGTTGTAAGTGTAGAAAAATGATCTTAAAGTTTATGCCACGAGTAATGGTCATATTGTATGTAGTGCATATAGTTAATTCCCTAGGTATCTTTTTCACTACATGCAGATCAGGGCATCCTTATGTGGCTCATGAGTCTCAAGCGAGCTAAATTTGAAATCGAAGGAAGATCTATCATGAGGAGTCTACGACTTAGCATTGTGCATGATCTTCCTCTTGGTCTGGAGGGAAGATGGTGGGGTAGTTTTAGGGTTTAGAATTGTACCATCTTGGGCCTCCATGGAGGCACTTCTCCTGCCTAAGAGGGGCTCTTTAGGCTCACCTAATGTAGCTAGAGGATAGCCAATATTATATTGTCTAATATGTGTTGTCAAGTCATCCAAATTGTAAAGTAATTCATCCATGGAAGTCAGATGAACTCTAGCAAATAAGAGCAATAGGTAAATCCTTGAAGAGAAGTAGGGAGACATTTTTCATCCTTTGTCTTTGGAATGAAAGTGGATGCATGCACATAGTTCATATTAATCATCTTTTCTACCTTTTAACATCTTAAATTTGGTATGTGTATGCCCCATATATGTAGTGATTTTCGTAATCATGTCACCATGGGTTAAGAAGGTGGATATCGTCTATTGCAGGGCGTTGTCAAAAAATCAATTAGGATTTTTCCCCAAGTGAAGGCCTTGCAATGCAAAATAGACCAAATGAAATATCGATCTTAGGCATTGACTATACCCTGAGTAACCCCTCTTATCATGATGGTTCATATGAGGATGTAGAAACCACACTACATACTTGTGAATATAATTTTCCTTGGCTATATATGGAAATAGAGGTAGATCATTAGAAATCTTTGTCCAAAAATTTTCCTGATCATAATTATCATGTTTAGTTGGGTAGTCATCCTTATTACACTCATCCACCCATAACACATCATCATTGAGCATGATTGAAGTAAGGTCTATTGCCTCCAATATATCATCCTATAAGAAATCTAAAATGAAAGATGGTCAACGTTGTTGTTGCACTGAATCCTCTTGAAAGTGCTCGGAAATGCCAATTTCAGTTGGCGGCAGACAAGATGAATAGCAAAAGCGATGAATAGCAAAAGAAATTAATTATAGAATCCAAGTGTATCAAGTGTAGATCAACACACCTAATGAGGGATATGCACCAAATGGCCTCCAACTTCATGAATTTGAATCTCTTCTCATAAGTTATGAATTTCATGTACTTGTTGGCCAATGGAGCTTTCTTTGGCTCAAAATTGAGCACATAGGAAGTCTATGTCACGACCTAAGTCAGTTGTGTTGTTGGACTGCTCTCGAGGCTGAAGAGAGATGTTGTGCAGCCCTAGCTTCTTGGCTAATTCGCTTGAGGTCTTCCTCCATCCAGATTCAAAAATCCACGTCTGCGGAATCAGCTGCTAACTATGCATTTATAATTGACAAAAAATACATAAAAATAAATTTATTATAAGAAAATATATTATATAATTAAAATATAAAATGATATTATATATATTAGAAAATAGTTATATTTTGTATTTATATATAAATATTATTTGTATATACTAAATAAATTCTGGTGTTATACAAGAAAAATATAGTAATATCTAATACCTAATCAAAATTTTCAAGATTCAAAGTTAAATATACACAATGTTCCATATCCACCAGATATCATATTTTTTTATTTTGGATGTGATAGTTCTAGAAATTTATTTACATATGTAGTTGTTGCCCCAATGGTTGTGTTGTTTTCTGGGATGGTGAGTGGGTGCTCGTCACCTCCCTCTCGTGTAAGGCCATGTAGACCCCCTTTTAATGTCTCCCCCGGCTCAAGCGATGCCTTCTCCCTAGTTTCTTTAGATTTGTCTTTTTAGTTCTATACTTCATTCTTAATTCTTTTTCCTAACTTTTTTGGTTTCCTCTCCGTGTGAGTTTTTGTTCTCTTCTCTTAAGAGTTTTGTGACATCTGAGCTCTCATGAGATTGGTTAGTTCGATTCATTTATATGTGGTCATATGGTACTACAATGGATACCATCTGGTCGTTTGCTATCTTTTGAATTAGAGAAATAATTTCCTTCCCAAAACCATAGATATCCTCACGGAAGCCTGTACAATAAGATAATGGTATGTAGAGGATGTGTATGAGGACAGAATTTTTGTTTAGGTCTTGGTTTTCTTAGCAAAGAGATGATTTTGTTAAAGCTGTACTCGTTTGAGTTTTAATTTGATATCCAATGTTCGTAATTGTAATCCACGGGTCTTTAAAGAATGTGATGTACAATGAAATTCCGTAAACTCTCTTTCAATATGTTCTATGAAGCACAAACCTGGGTTGCATTATTAACAATATACTGTTCTGATATAGAAGATAAATACATGATGCAAACCTAAAATAATGGACATACTATCAATTATATAGTAATTTGTAGGTGCAGTCATGTTTATCCAAAACCAAGGTACGAGTTCTACAATTACAATCATTTGGCATAACTACAGGTAATGACGTTATCCTCACATATAAAACTCTGCATGTAGCTCGCTTAAGGAACTTATTTAAAGACCCCAGATGTGGGTTCTCATTAATGTCTCAGGAGAATCAGGTGCTACAGGAAAAGCATCCTGTATACATCCGCTTCAGTGGCCACTTGTGGCATTGCTAGGTCATTATTCTCTTCCAGCTTCTTCTTTAGCTCGTTTTCCCTCTCATCTATCTAGGAATTCATTAGACAACCAAGCATGAAACAAAATGCAAAAAGCAGTAACACAGAGAAAACTTGAAATTAAACATACAACTCACAGCATCATAAATGTCATCATTTCTTTCGATATCTCCATGTTTTCTAGGGATGACGTGAATGTGAACATGAGAAATGCTCTGCCCTGCTTGGGGTCCATCCTAGATATCAAAAAGCAATAACAGTGATCAACATATTATATACGGTTCCTTTTTTGCGCTTTTGACGCCATACATGACTGACCTCTTCATCTAAAGCCCACTTTATTTTTAGCACTTTAGGGTGATTGGGTTATTTTCATCATTACCTGCTACCCATTCACCATTTCCATCATTCCATGCCACAATTGCTGGCTGCATTTACCACCAAAGCTGCCACCACTGCTGTCTCGGTAGCCACCGCCACAACCTCCAATATTGCCTCAACATGCACTACCATTGTCACCTTCAGTAGCACTACCCCCACCAACAGCTTTATCATTGCCTCCACTACAATGATCTTACTGGCTGGTGGTTACCCACCATGGGACTGCCTCCTCAGTTGTCACCTCTGCCGCCGTGACTCATCCTCTATTGATACAGTAATGGTTCAAGTGAAGGCCTGTGGTCAATGTTGGTGGTGGTAAAATGGACATAACTATAGTGGTGGCAATGATCATAGAAGTTGTAGTGATGGTGGTGAAGAATCTTGAGTGGCTAAATCCTTGGCGGTTGTATAATGTGACTGAAGACAAGGGGGTAATATAATTTTTGGTTGTGATGAACCTGATTGACTGTATACCCATATTCAATTAAGTACATGCTAGTTATATGTCAGGTTCTTAAGAAAGGTTTAGCCGTTAAAGTAAATAAATACTGAAAGTGAGTCGGTGATTTCCTTCAAATACGTAAGCTAGTAGGGTTGAGCATCGGTCCAGAACTGGACCGAAAGTAAGAATTTATGGACCGTAGACCGGACCGTTTCGAGGAGGACCAGACCGGGACCGGACCGTTTCGTGGTAGGACCGAACCGGACCAAACCGTTTGGACCGTAATCAGCCTTTTTTACATGTTTTACAACTAATTTAATTGTATAAAGTTGATAATCTTAGTCACTTCTAGCAATTATACAAGATTAGTGGCAAAAATTTACACTACTGCTTATATATGTACTTTATTTGTACTTATTACCTAATATACCTACAAATATATATAAATTTTATATAAAAGTCAGTCTGCGGTCCGGTCCATGGTCGGACCGATTTTGGACCGGACCGGACCGAAGACCGAACTCACTAAAATTCGTGGACCACGGACCGGACCGAACTCATAATGGGCCGGACCGGAACGAATTGAGCAGTCCGGTCCGGTTTTGCGGTCTGGACCATTATTTGCTCACCCATATAAGCTAGAGCAAAGCACTAGATCAAGCACTGCCAAAAGAAGATGATACCACTTAATAAAGAATTTTTATTTTTCACAAAAGCAGTTTTCATTTTACTATATTGGCATATGGCACCACCAACTACTCGTCAAGCAGAGTAGCAGACTTAGATTGAATCACCATAAAAATGGCAATTTCACTATAGGTTGTCATTATGAATTTCAAATGGAGATTTATAAGGAATACTTTGCTAAATAGGTTGTACATGGTGGCATCCCACCAATAGGTTTTGGGGTAGACCTGCTATTTTGAATCTTTTTCCCTTAAAATATGTTTAATGTCCCACTCAACATTCAAACCAAAATTTCAAATCTCTAACTTTGGTACGACTTTCTAACCTTTATTCAATAACTGCTACTACAATACACAACTTATGGGCTTAGAAACAATTATGGAGTTGTTAAATATATATACAATGTTAAGTATACAATAACATAGGTTTTGACCAAAAGAAATCACCCAATAGGTTTGCAGGATGATAATCCGTAGAAAAATATTGAATTATTTGTCATTATCCCTCATTGTGGGTTGCACAGCTCTTATATGGTGGAGTTAGCATACAAATATCCTTCATAGAGATCATTTGGGAGATATTTAATTAATGGTATAACTTAACGTAGCTAATAACTTGATAACCAAAAACTTTTTGTCCACAATGAAGCTAGTACGAAGGGAAGGTTATTATGCCGTGGTGTTATGCACTTCCTATGGCACCTCCTACTTGGTAATTTTTCTCTCACAACCTCTAAACTTCTACATCTTTACCAATCATACCCATTTTATTCACATGAAAATCCAATTATAAAAACTTATAAGTTAGGCTACAGTTGACACTTTCAGGAGAAAATTCTAGATCCAAGTCAGCTCTCATTATAAAGAAATACATATCAGGCTAGAAGAGGTCCACAAACCCCAAGTTTCAGTGCAAAATGGTGTATACTTACAGTATATGCCCATATACTCAAAATCAATATTGTAAACCTCAAGTGTCATATTTCAACATGGTTTGGATATAAAATAGATGAGTAAACTAGTATAGTAAGAGTATATACTACATACATCATGCTTTGAAAGCCATGTATGGCAACTGAGTGTATTCCAGTATACACGCTGTCTTGTTCACCATTGCCACAACTTAATGACCATCACAAAAAGAACACTGAATCCTTAGTCATCAACACATGCCTACACCGATGTGTGCTAACATTTCTACCTTAAATACTACTACCAAAGCTACCCTTTTGTCAGTGTCACCTTCCTAAAATCTTCTGCCTCTACTGCAAACCTCCGCCTCCATTGAGCCTTGCAGATGGATTTAAGGGTGGTGATGATTGTAGTGGAGGAGGTGACCAAGACATCCTGGACACCACGATTGAGGTGTAAATAGAGGTAGAGAGGGTGTTGTTGGTGGAGGAAATGATGTTAGAAATGGCTTTAGCAGTGAAAGGGGATGCTGGTCTGAAAGAGATAGGAAAGGTCATGGAGGTGGGGATGGTGTTGGAGGAGGAAGAGATGGTTTAGATGGTGGTGAGGAGGTGGTGGTGGAAGAGAAGATGTCAGTGGTCTTGGTAATGTTGACAGCAACAAAAAAGGCTATATTTGTTAAGAAACAAGTTTAATTGCCCCTTATATGCTGACCACATAGATTACTAAAGTACTAAAGCCAAAAATAACAAGTAATATAAGAACAAGCAGGATAGTAGTCAACAAACTAGAATTATTTCTAAAACTGATAAAGTTCTTCAGAACACAAATGTCACATCGTAAGGCATTTCATGTAAATTTTAGAAGGATCCTCCAGAACGAATTCAGTAAGAAGCCAGCCGCAGATAAAATAAGCAGGAGAAAAACACTCAGCAGTTATCCTTTTTGGATACAGTTGGCCGTTCACGTAGATGAAATAATGAAGCAACAAAAGAGTTAGATGTGGCACCTATTTTATCTTACCGGAATTCAGAAAAAGACACCTTCTTGAAAAAAAATATTAATAGAGAAGGTCGTTCAGGTGAAGATATTCACATATAAAGCATATACTTAATGCATCTGTGGAGATTATAACATCTTTGCTCCAACAGATGATAAAATGTTAGGCAAGTCCACTTCAGTTGGGTCATAAGGTATACCTTAGGGTACACCTGAGGGAAAATAGGGTGGAACTAAACTGCTAGAGACAGTAGAATAGGGTCTGTTTCGTTGAAGGTTGCATATTCTCTAAACAGGATTTTGAAAAGAAACATTTCAAGAACAGGAAAACAAGCTGCAGCCAGTTCGAGCACAATTTGTTTTCCATTGTTTTTTACATAAATTAAAGATGGGATGCAGTTTGGTTTTACATTGTGAGTACACAGAACAAATTGATTGAAGTTGAAATGCCAGTGTAAGCCAATTCTGTGTTTTCATTTCAGCTCAACCAAACATGCCAAGGGTAGAATGCATCATGCCATAACCAATCCTAGTCCGGATTGGTACTAAGACATGGGTGTTGTGTAGATGTAATGTGAAAAATGAGGGCATTAGTGAAATCTTACAAAACACTGAAATCAAATGAGAATAAACAATGTTGGAGATTTGTGATTGTAGAAAAAGCTTTTACCAAATGGCACATAACTAAAATCGATCATTTTAAGCTCCTAAAAGGCTAAAATTTTAAGCTTTAGAAGGCAACCAATGAGAAAGAACTGGAACCCTCATATACATTTTTAGACATCATTTCTGTACACAATTTCTTTTTTTATTTTCCATAAACCAAGAGTTACGATGTGTCACAGCAACTACCTGTATGCTAAACGTAAGCGAAGTTGCCTTGAGATATTGCTCCATTTTGGTACTGACTTTCTGTGCAGTAACCCATAAGTCAGTCACCTCTGCATCTGTAAGATCTGTAAAACGCTTTGCTTCACGTCTGGGGCACACGATTATATGTGTGCAGTGTTAAGTTCATCAAATACGAAAAGTAAAAGTGTAACTATTAGCATATAAAAAAATACCAAAAGTCAGCTTCGTTCATTAATAACTATGCAGAAACATGCCTGATGTCACAGTGCATGGACATATATCAACTACCAAATGACGGTGTACCGCGATAAATATGTCAGTATTTCAGAAAACTGATCCATACACGAAAGGATATGACCTGCACAAGTTAACATAGTGAATGAGCACATGTAAACCTCCTGAGTTCTTGAAGAAAACTAAGATGGTCATGTCATAAAGGGCACTCGGTTTTCTTCTGTGATCTATCCGAGACAAGTGAGCTCAGATTGCGATTAGAAACCATTTTCGGTTCGATGTTGAAACGATGATTTAGCTAAGAACGGAGTATATTACATTCACAGAAAAAAATTACACATCAAATGCGAAAAATTGGAACCATAAGATAGTGGATCCTAAAAGGGTGATCTCGAAAAGAAACAGAGCAACTGAATCTATTAGGATACTGAGGTTTATAATAATTGGCGCCAACCCGAATCCATCTGATTTTTTAACTTTCGGGCTGAAATCATGAAACTGAGAAACCGTCAAGACAAAACATCGTCTTAGTGGTGAAAAGAAGAAGCAGCGGTGAGAGAATGATGAAGATACTAACCAGGAAGGACAGGGCTGATGTTGACGAAGCAGAAGGAATGTTCGGTGGTATAGAAGACTTCGCTCGGACTTATCATGTACTCTCCAAACTGGTAGTACTCCGCCGGAGACGAGGCCATCTGAGCAAGTCGCCCAACTGGAAGGATGCAGGAGGCGTTTTCCGCGGTGTTGGCGTCGAGAAGACAAAGATTAACAAGGGTAAAGGAACCCCACCTTCGGCGCAGCGATCCGTCAACACCTACCCGTTTTCTTCCCGGTGGGCGCCGGATTTCCTCCCCCCATTTTCCTTAGATAATTTGGCGCAGTTGCACGCTACGCACTCAAACACAAAACTTGAAAACGAATTTAATAAACAAAAAAAGAAAGAATGTCACCCCAGCCGCGGCTTTGTGGCAGGTGTGTATATATATATAAAGAACGAAACCAACCCCCCCCCCCCCACCCCACCCCCAACACACACACAATCCAAACCACGTTTGAACCTAATTATGTTTTTTCTGTATATAGTGAACTGATAACTGATTCCTATGTCGTGGCACCATCATCTACTCCTATGGTTATTTTCTCTTATTATTCGTTGAATATATGTGCTAGTGGGGTTAGATATCGAAACCAAAATATTGTCACGTTTTAATTGTATGATTGGATCTTTGGTCACTCACTAAAATCTGGATCTTATGTTTCCAACTACGATTTAGGCGCTAATAGAAAAATGGTCCATGAAACCATTTAAGGGCTGTCAGGACTTTATGTTAGACATGCTATCGAGATGGATAACCATTCATTCCACTTTTTAAAACATAAACATGGCTGAGCGGAAGCACTATTCTTAAGGGGAATGTCATAAACTACTAATCATTGCACAATAGAGTAAATCAACGACCATGTATTATTTTGAATTGGTTCATGCATAGGAATACTGCAACTTGCTCATCTTGAAATCTAGATCTATTGAGACAAACTAGGTTAACATAACTAAGGCATGATGTCAAAGATCTCTAAAAGATTGGATTGGCTTGGTAGATGGCACCCCACCGAGTCTTTTTTTTCTGAAGGTCCTCGAGCTAGTAATTGCACGTCAGTAGCTCCACTCCTCTATGCTTGCTCTTGACCTGCGGGCATCGCGCTTCCACCCATGCATCAAATGATTTGTAAGTAGAATTGAACATATTATAGATTAAAAAAATATGTAAATTGAAAATAAATTTTTAAAATTAAGCATTGAAAAAGATGTACAATTGGGAGTGGCACTTAATACCTTGAATTCATCCATTTTTCTTTAGGTAACAAACTCCTCCTAGTCTTTGGGGTCCAGGTAGTTCCATTGATTAGGGGTTACCTTCTTCCTAAATGTATTTTTAAAAGAGAATACAAACAAAAATTATTAGTGTAGAGTTAGTCAAAAAGTGATCAATGTCTAGAATTGGAAATCAATCAAGAACCTCTTCTCAGCATCGCGTATGTAATCTCGGGTGAGATTTGTCCTATAGTTCCTTAGGACCCTCTCACAGCGTTCCATCACGCATTTATGATGCAGCTTTTCATCCTAATCAAATATACTCTACAAAATAGAGTTGCTATTAACTAGTATCCTAAAAATTAGTAATCTACAAAAATAGAATTGTAAATAATGATAACTCACACATAGTTCCTTCCAGATTAAGTCTTTCTTCCCCTTAGGAACTCTATGCCAGGAATCAAAAATAGGACTACAATGGCTGCGAGTAAGAACCCCAAGATATAAAATAAATGAATTGTGGTTCACTCCAGCTGGATTTCCTCCACAGTCAGTTTGGGTCTATTACCCCTTTGTTGTAGTAACTTGTTCATCATTGTGATGCCCCTCACTTTCTCAATTTTTTTTATTGCTCATCAAGTGCCCCAATTTCTTCAGGGGGTACATCACCAACCTAAAATTTGACAAAAAAAATACACTTACAGGATATAACTATAAATGTGAGGCGGGATATATTTTTAAAACTTACATTGTGAGACGGTGCATTGACGTCCTCACTCTCACGGTAATCATCAGCACGGTCATCATATGAATGCTCAGTCATCTGAAAGTTCACATTCATATTGTAAAGTTCGCATTCAGCTTTTCAAGAACAGTCCCAAACCGGGGACTATCCAAGATTTACTCCTAATGAGTAAATCTTGGACGGGTTTCTAGGCCAAAAAATACATGTACTGTCATTCTTATATATAATAAATGTATACCACCTATCCCATTCTTGAACACCTAATATCACTAGTAAGTGTATAATGTGTATTGGGTTTTCAAGAAAATTTCGGCAGCATTTCCCCGCTGTTCTCCAAGTACATATGTACTTAGAGAATAAACGGGGAAATGCTGCCAAAATTTTCTTGAAAACCCAATACACATTATACACTTACATCCTAAGTGAGATTAGGTGTTCAAGAATAGTCCCAAACCGGGGACTATCCAAGATTTACTCCTAATGAGTAAATCTTGGACGGGTTTCTAGGCCAACAAATACATGTTTGTTGTCATTCTTATACCTACAATCCTAGTTTCATCATTCATATCCTAAGTTTTGTGTAACATCATTTAATCATGCTTGTCAGTATATAATAATCAGTAAATAAACCATGATTCCATATATTAAAGATTTGAATCAAAATGGAGCCTAATGGAACATTGGGAGAGTGAGAATATTATACCTCACTTGAAGGTTGAAGAATAAATATATGTAAATCAACAGCAAGTCAACAGCACCTGCAACAACACAAATGCACAATTCAATTATGTTATAATGTATTAATTAGGGGTCAATCTTGAAGTTTTAACTAGAGCTTCATATATCAACATACATACTAGGTCACATAATCATTTTAGAAATAGAAGACCCACATGTGAGTTAAGTTTGAGACATCAATGTATCTTTAAAACGCATGTTTCAAGGTTCAAAGCACATAATCAAATCAAATTAGGATGCTAGAATGGACAAGTTTGAATCTTATTTCAACATGCATCAAAATTTATTGAATTAGGTCAAGCATGAGGATTAGAAGCACAAATATATGCAAGAACAAGATTTGTTCATATCCTAGATTGATTTACAATAGCAACATATAAATAAATAAACTCAAAGAATTAGATAAATAAATATAATCAATAGATAAACAAATACAAAGTAATAGATAAAAAAGTACAACTCAGTTGATAAACAAATATAAATTAGTAGATGATTAAATAATTGTAAAAAGTAGATGAAAACATACAAAGCCCTAAATTTAAATAATGTGATGAATAAAAAATCATTAGATGAACGAATGAGTAGATAAGTAAATACAAATCAGTATTTAAGTAAATATAAATCAGCACATAAGTAAATACAAATAAGTAGATAAGTAAATACAAATCAGTAGATAAGTAAATATAAATCAGTAGATATATAAATTCAAATAAGTAGATAAGTAAATTCAAATCACTAGATAAGTAAATCCAAATTAGTATAAGTAAATATGAATCACTAGATAAGTAAATACAAATCAGTATATAAGTAGATACAAATTAGTAGATAAGTAAATACAAATCAGTAGATAAGTAAATACTAATCAGTTGATCGAAATCAGCAACTTAGTACAAAGTCCATCACTAAAGTCCCAAACTCAGCATATATGCACAATTAGCATCAAATATAGGACAAAAGGGTAGATTAGAACCCTAATGTACTCAAACATGTATAAGATCCAACCCATTGCCCGCACCCTGAGGGTAGGGGGCCAGGAGCAGGAGCAAGGAGCAAGAAGAGGAGGAAGAAGGGTACCAGGAGCAGCGAGCGGGTAGCCAGAGCAGCAAGCAGGAGAGAGGGCGGCGACGGTGAGCGGGCGGCGGCGGTGATCAGGCGACCAGGAGCAGGAGCAAGGAGCGATGGCTAGAGCAGCAAGCAAGAGAGTTAGCAGGCGGTCGGAGCAGCGAGCGGTGACGGTGAAGAGAGGAGCAGCGAGCGGCGGCGGCGGCGAGTAGAGGAGCAGTGAGCGGCGGTGAGCAGAGGAGCAATGAGTGGCGACGAGCAAGAAATCGCCGGACCTAACCTCAATCAGGAATGAAACAGAGAAAGGGGAAGAGTCTGGCTCACATGGGTGCTATTAAGTTAACCGTCAGTGTCGATTATTTAAAAAATCGACGCTAATAACAATAGGCGTCAGTTACCAAAAAAACACCGACATCTATGCTCAATGATAGTCATCGGTTTCTACTATAAAAACCGACGTCTATCTACATATGCCGACAAAAAAAAATATTCTTGAATTCTATCCATAGTCATCGGTTGCCATAGAAAATCGACGCCACAGGGGTGTAAAAATTTTCACGCGGAAAGCGCGGAAAAACACATCGGTGTCAGTTATTGGAAGATAACGGACGATAAAAATATCCCAATTTCTGTCGCGTGAAAAAACCTTTAGTCGTCGGTTAATTAATTAATAACCGATGTCGTATGTTAAATTTTAGAGGTTATTTTTTTCTACTGGAAAATTTGGATTTCGCGGTTGATTTTTGGCATCGGTTTCTTATTAAGGAACTGACGTTAAATTAAAAGTGATACCCATGTCTGGCCACTCTTCACATATAGATTTCGGTTTGTGTATTCAACCGACGTTGTAGGGTTTAGGCGTTGGTTTCTTGTATACAACTAACGCCTATAAATGTGACGTTATAAGCCATTTCTGTAGTTGTGATCTATTGGGACAAACTAGGTTAACATAACTAAGGCATGATGTGAAAGATATCTAAAAGATTGAATTGTCTTGGTAGATGGCACCCCACCGAGTCTTTTTTTCTAAAGGTCCTCAAGCTAGTAATTGCAGGTCAGATAGATCCACTCCTCTATGCTTTCTCTTGAGCTGCGGGCATCGCGTTTCTACTCATGCATCAAACGATTTGTAAGTAGAATTGAACATATTATAGATTAAAAAAATATGTAAATTGAAAATAAATTTTAAAAATTAAGCATTGAAAAAGATGTACAATTGCTTTTAAACCAGTTTCTTTTATCTTGACCTATATAAGGATCCTCAAGTTTACACATAAGTACATCTTCTCTTATGCATTGAAGTGTCTCTTCTCTTATGCACTGAAGTGTCTCTTAGTTTTGCTCTGAGTAGCCTCTAGGTGAGGATCTTATATAAGCTATCTTTTAGAAGTTGTTCTCCAACTTATCCAATTACTTGGGTGGCAATGAAGTCTTGTTAGATACCAATCATTGTTTTTAAAGTCATAATTTGATTATAAACATCACTGCCAAAATAATTTGGAGCTTATAGGGTCACACACATAGGATGCACTATAATAGGAGTATAGTTGTGGACATGAATAGAAATATTCTAAGTTAAATTGATTACTAAAATATTTAAATAATCAACCAAAATAATATTAGAATATAATTCAAGATGATTAGTTAAAAGGTTTATGTCAATTAATTGGATTTAATTTGTTGACTTATATGATACGTCAGTCGGCTAAACTCAGCAATTAGTTTGAGTTTATAGATGGATGACGAAAAACTAAATTAACATGGTTAATTAATTAATTAATTAATTAACGACATTATTCTATGATATTCAGATTACCGATTTGACAACTCATGAGTGACCTACTTAAAAGTATCTGCAACCTTTTATTTCCCATAGTTTTTAAAAAATTCTACTTTTAAAAAAAATCCTACTTTCTTTCCTCTTATATTTATAGGAGTATGATGCTTAGATTATCAGACATGCTCTTGTGCGTGAACTCTAGCCTTCATCGTTCCTAAGAGAGAGAAGAAGAGAAACTGTGATACTATGATTTCACCAAGAGAGAGGTTTCTCATTCCTGCCGGCTCAGGCAGCACTACGAGGAGTTTCAATCTATTTATTTGGACTACATAGAGATGCAAGCATTGAGAGATTGCATTTAGAGGATGTAAACGAGGACCGTTTGTGCAAAAATGCCGCATGCCACTGCGTGAGGAGGACGTCGTTGGACTTGTTCTGTGATAAGGGATACCTCGTGCACCCTCTTTCTGAATATGAATTTGTTGACAAGATTTGCTTATATGATACATGGAGAATTTTTTTTGTTTCTTCTATGCATGCTGCCTTCACAAATCATAACACCATTAACATCTATAAATACTTATCATTCCACCCATGTGTCTCCTCCAAGATGAAAATACCAAGATAACTCCATCTCTTTTTATCAATACTTGGTTAGGTATTGGCATTTGTGGATATTTTGACCTAGTTTCATGAAAATAGATCTTCCTTTCAACACACTTAACTTGTTTCTGAGCCTTTTCCCTCTTGTATTTACCAATCTTCCTCCTAAGCTCTAGCAAAAATTCCTCATCCAAGGTGGTACAACACAAGCTTCCATGGTCTCTTGGAACTAGGAAAGTGTCATACAATTTTATGATGAGGTAATGAAGCTCTTGAAGCCACTACCATCGCATGTTATAGAGCTTTCAGTGGGCTCTAAATTTTCGTGTTTGGTTTAGTATTACCCATGTTTCAATTGATGTGTTATAGTTGTCTCAATTTTATTTTCAATAGGGACTTCTTTGTTTGGCTACACAAATGTTTTACCAATTTCCTGGGCTCTATACTTCATGAATTTCGTCTACTTTGGAGCTTTCTATCTTTCCCCTATTTTAATAATGGGGGAGACAATTCCTACGCCCCGGGATGCCTCACAATCCCTACTTTGGGTTGTGGAGTCAACAACGCCTAGAGAGCATAATGAGACTCCCCTCTAGCATTGATCAAGTAGTAGTTGAAGTTTATTATCTTAGTCAAGCTCCATTTGTTGATGTGTGTTGAGATCTTTCTTAGAAGCGATCGAGCTAGAAGATTTCTTGATATACCCTCTTTCTCATTGGTTTTGTCGTTGGGGTATTATTGTACTTTTACCCTATGTTTGATTTATCCTATTGCACATTTTAAGTCATCCAAATGATATAATGTGGCATAATTTGTTGTTATTCGTTAGTGTGTGTTGTAGGGAAAAGTGGACATTTTTACCAATTTTTCCATTGTTTTCAATAAATCATATAAATATTGTAAAGTCAATATATATATTTTTGATAGATCTAAAATATGATAGAATTTTTTTTGAAATTATAAAATTATATTATGTTGTGATACTATAGGTTTTTTAACCCAACTAGTAGTAATATAAAGCTATTTTTAAGTGTGAATGTAAAATAATTGAAATAATCCAATGAAAGTTAATTTGATTTCTAGGTGTGGGCATTCTTAACTTAGGATTACTCAAAGTAAGGCGACTTCTACATAGTATGTTGCATTATTATTATTTCACATTTGGCAATTGACCTTTATTACCATATTTGACGTAACTGAGTCAGACATGTCTTGAAATTTTCTACCTCGTATTACATTTAACTATTTGGTTATTATCTCTTAAACTTGCTCCTAATTATATTTGGTCTTATTGGACGTGCAAGATGAACTTAATTATGATATCTTGTTTGTATGTCATCAACATGCCTCCGAATTGTACAATTGATCCATAATATTCCATTTTTGTGATAGAAACCTTGACTGGTTCTTATATGATTGTACTTAACCTACCTCAATATGTGTCATGTTTTGATGTAATGGTGGTAGAATTACACAAGACAACAAGGATAAAATCTAGAGATCACCATAGCTTCTCTAAGGAATCCTCCAACTAGAGTAGAACAATGGGAAGCCCACCCACAAGTTCTAATAGAGTCAAGGTGAATGTAGAGAACACAGGCCTACACCTACTTTACAACAAGATTCAGAGGGACTTCTCAAGGAATAGATGATCAATGTAGCACATATATACACCTTTCCCAGCTATCTATGATGGATACATAAGCACAAGACTAGGCCATAAAACTAATGCCAAACCCAAAATCTAAATTTTACTAGGATGTTATGATAGGAGTGGAGAGGAACTTGGATACATAATATTATTTCATTAAAGATGGATAGGAGGAGACCCTGAATCTTGATGAAACACGAGGATAATAGGAACAATAGATACAAAATCCTGGTAGAGGATGAAGAACTAGGTCAACTTGAAGATGATAACCACACCTCGTCATCTTAAAAGGAAACCCAAGATAGCCACAAGGTATGGAGGAAGACTAAGAGACTAGACAATACTCAAGAATAAACCAATAATATTATGAAGGACATAACAAAATAGGAACCAATATTAGGCATTCCAAGGAAATAGATGCCTTCTGTGCAAGGAGGAGAACACAAAATAGTAGACCCTAGAGGTGACAACATTATAACATGAAGATCAAGACCTATGACAATCAGAGTACAAGATTAGATACTCATGGACAAGACCTTGAGAATATAGGTAACAATGATGAGATACCAAGTAGGCCCTCCTACTATGCCACAATCCCATCCCTATAACACACAAAGCATATTAAGATATGTTGATGTGAACCAGGGGGTAGGAGGTAGCATCTATCTGATCTTATAGATGGTTAACAACTTTCCCCTTCCATTGTATTTTTTATACTAAGCATTCTCTTTTAGAATACCAAGGGTGTAGGCAACACCAAAACACTCAGAGTAACAAAAGATTATGTCTCTTCTTAAAAATCAAGCATCTTGACTATCATTGAACCTCATATTTCTAGTGAATGATCTATTGAGACTATTGGATAGTTTCCTTTCTACAATTCTCATAAGAGTGGAATCCTGATGGGTTATTGTGTAGTATCTGGCATAGAATGATTTTGATTGCACTGTCTCTATAGTGAAAATCCATTTTCAGTAGACCCATTTCTTGATTAATGGGAATATGAATATTACAATTATATAAGGTAGTTTAGATCCCTCCATCCACCTTCATCTTTGGGATCGGCTAGTAAATCTCAGTGCCTTAATCCAAAACCTTTGATATACCTTGGTGAGTATGACTCAATGTTGATGAAAAGATAGATAGTAATCAATCCCTCTTTAAGGGTGATTCATAGTTACTTGAAGCACTGACTAACACAAGGTTGTTGGATGTTGGAAGCAATGGTACCATGTTCACCTACAAAATGGCTTTATCAGATAGTAATGGCTGATGCAAAGGGGATGGCTAAATTTGTTGAGTTCACTTGCAAGAATCTCATTTGGGTAATGGTCTAATCACCACCCTATACATAAACCCCACATATCTATAATACTCCAGAGAAGTGGAGACAGTTCTGGAGCCATTTGTGTCCAAAAAATTCTAGGAGAAGGTAGTTACCTTCCCCTTCTCCCTTCCAGAAATTTCCTCCTGCCCTTCTTACCTTCCCACCTTTTACCCGATGCCTACAAAAGGCAACCAAACCTGGGCATCCTCCTCATTCCACAACATCGTCATTCCTCCATACACACACCACCATTCTCTCCTTTCCACCAACTACACTGCCTCCTTACACCCACAATCTCATTCCCATATCATATTATATGCCTAGACACTACTCCTATAGTGTCGGGTGAAGACAACAGTGGCATAAAGTCCAAGTTGGTTTGGGAAAATAGGGAGATGAGACCAAGCTAAGGAGTGTCCACAGTGTGGGGTACCCAGGGCTTGCGTTCTAGGAGACATTCTAGTAGTCCCTTGCCTAACCATGTATGTAGACCAGAACCCATTTGTAGCAGGAATGACTAAAATTGTCATATATCTTGGTATCAGCTAGCACAATACATAGATAAAGTAAAATGATAATTGTATTGTACTCTATCATTCTTAATGAATCACACAATTTAGGAACTTTTGAGTCATGAACATATTAAAGTCACATCATGTCCTTAAGTAACTATAAAATATTGACACTACATTGTTCAATGATTTATTGGACTTATTTTCAACTCATTAATGCTTTCTATAAGATACTTATTTCACTTAGACTTCAAGTATGGATCATATGATTGCTATTTTCATGAATACAATTAAATTTATCTTAATAGGATAATAATGATGTAGTATTCATGCTACTAAATTATATTGGTATTATTGGTTAAATTTGCACAAAATCATGTTGAACTCTAAATTGTTAAATAATAATCAGGTTCGACACCCCAACGATATGTGACGCCTATGGTTACCTTAGGCTCACCTTTACAACGTGATTTTTCATCCCAAAAGGGATATTGATTGATTGATTGGTGTTTGTTTGGGGGGAGCACATTTTATGGCATGATGTCCATTCAGACTCGACCGACATCTAATGATTGATTGACAGGAAAGGATAAGAGCTCCATCAATAAAATACAAATTAATTGACTTATTGTTAATTAATGGGTAGAAATGGCGGAGTTGGTCTATCTGGACTGATGGAGTGCATGTGTCAGTAGTTGGGATTGATTGGGATTAAAAAGTGGTTGTCAAATTGATTGAGAATATTGAATTGATCACCACAACTCCTACAATTTTTGTGCACTGAAAATGATTGATTGGAAATATATCATTGGTTCATTAGAGTCTCTTAGCATTGAAATTGATCATAGAAATTGTTTATTTCAAATAATGATCATTGATCACACTCGAGAAATGAATAAATCATTTATAATTATGTTATCATATTTTATCACCTTGGATACATACACTAATTGGAGTATATTCCCCTACGATTGGGATCTCGTAGGTACCAATGCATGAGCAATTCGAGCTATCTGCCAGCGGCAAATGTACATGATGGGGAAGATTGCAATGATGGTGTTTTGCTGACTGGTGATTTTATGTTGAGATTTTGATATTGACTCAATAACTAACTCAATTTGTAAATATGTTTAGTATAATTGATAATATGATACTTTCAACTTATAATTGTTGTTGTATCATTGTTGTCGCACTCTGATCACTTTCTTGTTTTAATCTCCATGCTTCACCTTTTGGTTTGGATTTGGGGTGTTACAACTAATTAATGGTATCAAAGCAAGTCTCCTCATGTACCCTCCAATCTGTCAGGTGGCAAGGACAATCTCTTATATCTTAGAACTTTATTGCAATTTTAAATAGGCACATAGATTGGATCTAACTCATTTAGGAGTTCAATTACCCCTATCCATGTAATTAAGCATCTAAATGAGTTGTGCATGCTCCTAGTAATTGGGACTTTGGCCAAGTGACTGGTTATGCCAACAAAAAAGAGTGGGATATACAATTAAAATGAAAAATGTGAGAAAATGTATAAGCATTATAATATGTTTGTATTACCATTGTCAATAGAATTTTGATACCAAAATAAACCACCTATGAGGTTATGCCCTATTAGTAACTGATGAAAAAAAAGCTTTTGTAACTAGATAAATTTTTCAGCTAAGCTAAGAGAAACCACACAAGTTATTACCTTAATTATGTCGGCACTAGATTGTCAAATGAGTGTGATCTTTGCCTTTTCATCTAGTACTAGAAAAAAAAGGGAGGAAAAGTTATACAATTGTGTAATATATGCATAAGTTTCAAGATGTGACCATACATGGGAAAGTCTAGGTTAGTCGAGGTATCTTGAGAAAAAGACAGCATGCTAGATGAATGGCATTTAGATGATACATATCAAATTTGGATGCCTATGGTCATGATTGAAGTTAGGTTAGGTAGTCGATCTAGAGAACTCAATTTTGAACAATCATATTCTAGGTATTTTTTAATGATTCAAGTCTATATCTAATGAATTCAAGTTTAGTTTTGATAGTAGGTAAGATTGATGATCACAAAGGAGTTGTTCACATGTAAACCTTAGTATTTTGTGACCATCCATGTTACGACCCGTGTTGAGCTTACCCTGTAAGTATGCTGCTAAGCATGTGTTTAGCTGCTTTGCTAAGTTATAAGCTTGCTTTTGTTAATAACGTTTAAAACAGATATGATATGTGCGTAGTGTGAATCCTAGCCCTTAAAACGTGTAAGATCTTGCGCTTGAGGCGTTTCCAGAGAAATCGTCTGAAACCGACTTTCGAGCCAAAAGTTGTATGTTTTTGGGCTTTTAGGGACCTGTTTGTAGTTTTTAAAAGTTCTCGGACTTTACGTTTTGGTTCCTAGGTTTTTCCTTCTTATCCTTTCTTTCCCCTTTACTCGTTTCATTTATCAGAAATGAGAGAAACGCAGAGCGTTTCTTCTCTTCTTCACGTGAGAGGGAAAGAGAGAAAGACCAGGGAGAGAAGACGATTTGGAGCCCTAGCTTGGTTCCGGCCAGCAGCTGCGACCCTCCATCCCCACCTCACCGTTCTTCTTCGCCAGCTGAACCAGCAGTAGCCGGAGCTACGCTTGCAGCAGGAGCTGTGCTAGCAGCAGCGGCGGCTAGGAGAAGAAAGGGCGCGAAGAGCAGCCCTAGTTCGTTCTTCTCCTCTCTTACAGTTAGTTCGTGGGTGTACGCATCTTTTGCAGGTGATTTGCTGCACAAATTCGTAGTCTTGTCTGCTGATTCGAGTGAAATCGACATCAGCAGGTCAGTTTAGGTTTTCAGTCTGTTCGCCGTTCGGTCGAGTTATATGTGATTCGGTCGAGTTTTCTTGAGCAGGAACCGAACAGCAGGTTGATCGGTCGAGTTTGTAGCTGATCGGTCGAGTTGTGCAGTGATCGGTTGAGTTTCCGACCAATCGGTCGAGTTTCTGAGCTGTGAGTGGCAGTTCATTCAGAAATCATTATTTAACTCAATTTAAGTGCTTAATTGATTCAGTATTAGTTGGTATAACTCCTAAACAGTGTAGCACATACAATAGTGTATGATAGATTCATTGAAACTTGAAATACGTAGTATGATTGATGAAAGTGATGAAAATTTTTATGTATTACAGTTGCATGTATTTGCTGATTAAAGACGGTTGTTTAGCATTGAATCTGAATAAGTGATACTGAGTTATGTTTAAAGATGACAAATGATATATATGTGGTTTCAAGTGATATTTAGAATGTGAAATAAGTTTGAAATGTGATATTCCTGTTTAAATGTTTATATGTTAATCAGTTAATAGACTTAGGTTCCCTAACATCGTAGAACCCCTTCGAGAGATCTGCTTCTTAGGGGTGAAACTCGTGTTGCAACATTAACCGTGCGGAGTCATGGTGGCACGAGGACAGACATGCAGTGTTCAACAATAATCTGTGCGGAGTCATGGTGGCACTGGAGAAAATAGGGGTTATTGCAACAAGATCTGTGCGGAGTCATGGAGGTAACCCCGTGAGACTCTCCGCCTATGTACTCAGGTTAGAGGAGGAGTCTAGAGCACTCGGAGTAGTGCATTGAGGCCGGAGAGCCTATGAGTCAGGCCGGAGAGCCTGTGGTCCTGTGGCAGAACAGGGCTGGCGTCAGACTTAGCATTTCCCGGGTGTGTCGCTAAGTCTTGTACGGTGGGATCGTAGTTCGCTACGGATCTTTATATGCAGAGTACACTGCATATGATTAGGGCATAATAATATTATAAATATGTAATCATATAGGATCACAGTAAATTTAATGTGTTAAGAGATTTGAACTTTTGTGCCAATTCTCTATAATTGTTTATTTGTTAAAATATCTGATGTTGCTTAGAAATGAGATTGTTATCTATAAAACTGCTATGACATTAGAACAGCCCTATTAGTACTGCACTTATCATTTATTTAATTTTATCTATCTGATGAGTTGTTTAGTGATAGCTAAATGAAATGCTATTCATTGAGCGAGTAGGCTCATCCCTCTACTCAAACATTTTCAGGTCAACAACAGCAACAGGAATCGGAAGGATCTTTTCATCCTAACGCTTAGTCTATAGAAGGTATATGTAGTTAGTCTAGTTAGAGGTCTCTTAGTCCTTTCCCCTCGATCCTTTGAACATGGTGTGGGTGAGGTAGAGAGAGTGCGTATGTGGAATGTGTATAAAGATGTAAATTACCTGTTATGCTTTATTTTATGTCAAACAATGTAATATGATGTAGACCTTGTTTATATTTTTAGTCAGTTTAATAGAAATGCTCCTGTAGTTTGTTTAAGCTTTAGTTTACAGCATAAATCTGGTTATCATTTCAATGTCTTTAAAATGTTTTAAAAAGTTATGAGTGGTTTGGCTTGTGTGTGTTAACCCCTCCGTCGTGCCCTAATCTCGTGATTAGTGGTTAGTGTGAGATTGGGGTGTGACATCTTTTGGTATCAGAGCTTAGGTTGAGTACATAGTTACTCAGAGTCCAAGTCAGGGGACGATAAGAGACCAATAGTATTAAGGTTTAGGTGTCTTTCTTCTATCTGTAGTTTTCTAACAGGAAATATTCGGTTATATCATTGCAGATGGCAGAAAGAGGCTTTGATCGTGATGATCAGGCTGAGAGCCATGTTGGCCCTGATCCACTGTACTTGGGTTCAGGTGGTGGTGACCATGTGGATGAAGCATCCTGTATGTACAGGATGTTTATGGAGACCAGAGAGAGGTATAAGGCTGATAGGCGAGCTTTTACTTCTACCAGCAGTAAGGATTTGATGCGATCTTATGAGCTTGTGAAGAAGCTTGGTGGTACAGAATTCAGTGGTACTACAGATCCAGCAGAGGCTGATGAGTGGTTGAGACAGATAGAGAAGGTCTTTCGCTTGATGGAGCTTTCATAAGAGAAAAAGATTAATCATGCAGTCTATCTTTTGACAGGCGATGCAGAGTTGTGGTGGCGTGGTGTGGAGGAAAAGAGGAGAGGTACAAAGCTTTCTTGGCAGGACTTCTCTGAAGAGTTTCATCTTAAATTTTATCCACCCATTTTCATTAATGAGAAAATGAGGCAGTTACAGAACATTAAGCAGGGGAACATGACAGTTACGGAGTATGAAGCGCTTTTCACCCGGTTAGCGAACTTCTGTCCGCAGCTTGTTCCCGATAACATAGAAAGATGCAGAAGGTTTCAAGAAGGGCTGAGGCCAGAAATTCGGCATACAGTTTCTGCTACTAGTAAAAGGAATAGAGAGAATTTTGGTGAGTTTGTTGAGGCTGTTAGACAGGTTGAAGAATCTGTGAATGCTGACAAGGTGCCTGAGTCTAAGAAGAGATCTGCAGATTTCAGTAGAGGACAGTCCAGTAGTGGATACAGAGGTGGAGGTAGAGGTTTCTTTTCTAAACTTGGGCGTGGCTTTAGCTGTTTCAACAGACAGATATCTGAGGATGTTACTTCTTCTAGAGGCAGAGGGGGATACAACCCAGGGAGATGGGGCAGTGCCGCTAGTGGACAGTCTTCTGGGTCGTCAATGTCAGTGACAGGTCCCCAGGGACAAGGGATACCGCCATGTGACAAATGTAGAAAACCACATTCTGGTCGGTGTTGGAGTCCAAGTTGTTTTGTCTGCGGACAAGTAGGACACCTCAAAAGGGAATGTCCTCAGCTTCAACAAGCAGCATCACAAGCTTTCCAACCTCAGTACCATGATGTTTCGAGTTCTTCTGTGGCTTCTGGTTCCAGAGGTGGTGGAGTGCCTAGTGGCAGGAGTGGTCAGAGAGGACGGCATGTCAGAGGGAGAGCTTTAGCATGTTTCTTCTCTTTGACACCTCAGGAAGGTATAATCTCTTCACAAGTCGTTACAAGAGAAATGCTTTTGTTTAATAGTATACCAGTTTCAGTTTTGATAGATCCGGGTGCTACTCACTCTTTCATACGACGCTCTTTAGTTGGTGAACTTGATTTGTTAACTCAAGGGTTGGTAGATGAGTTAGTGTTGAGGGTTCCACTAGGTGGACCAACAGTTCTGACTGAGTTCTGTCCCGGATGCTTATTATCTTTTAGAGGTTACACCTTTGCTGCTAATCTCATACCCCTGGATGTCAATACTTTTCAAGTCATCTTGGGTATGGATTGTCTTGAGACATATCGAGTGCAACTCGATTGTTGGAAGAAGGAAGCTACCTTTCAACAAGGTGAGTTTTCTTGTGTCTTTACTGGAGACAGGAAAGTTCTTCCTACGTGCATAGTATCAGCTGTTGTAGCTGATAAGATGCTACAGAAAGGATGTGAAGCGTTCCTTGCTCATGTGGTTGACACTAAAGCAGAGAAGAGTACCGCCAGTATTTATGATGTGCCTGTGGTTCGTGAGTTTTCTGATGTTTTTCCAGAAGAGTTTCCACGTTTACCTCCTGTCAGAGACATTGATTTTGAGATTCAGGTATATCCAGGTAGTCATCCAATAGCACTGCCAGCTTATAGAATGGCACCTGCAGAGTTGAAGGAACTCAAGGTGCAGCTGCAGGAGTTGCTAGATAAGGGTTTCATCAGACCCAGTTCTTCACCGTGGGGTGCTCCAGTCCTGTTTGTTAAGAAAAAGGATGGTACCATGCGTCTTTGTATAGATTACAGGCAACTGAACAAGATCACTATTAAGAACAAATACCCTTTGCTGAGAATAGACGATCTGTTTGATCAGTTGCGTGGAGCGACGATCTTCTCTAAAATAGATTTAAGATCTGGATATCATCAGCTTAGAATAAATGCTTCTGATATTCCCAAAACAGATTTCAGAACTAGGTATGGGCATTATGAGTTTCTGGTCATGTCGTTTGGGCTGACCAATGCCCCAGCAGCCTTTATGGATATGATGAATCGGATTTTCAACCCGTTCCTAGATCAGTTTATTGTAGTCTTTATAGATGATGTCCTGATCTATTCCAGAGATGATGTACAGCATGAGCAACACCTGAGAGTAGTGTTGCAGTTGTTGAGGCAACATCAGCTGTATGCTAAGTTTAGCAAGTGCGAGTTCTGGTTGGTTGAGGTAGCATTTCTTGGACATATTATCTCAAGAGATGGAGTTAGCGTTGATCCTAAGAAAGTTGATTATGTGCTTCAGTGGGAACGGCCTAAGACTCCTACTGAGATTAGAAGTTTCTTGGGATTAGCAGGCTATTACAGAAGGTTTATACAGAACTTCAGTGTGCTAGCATCACCCTTGACACGCTTGACGAGGAAGGATGCACCGTTTGTTTGGTCTGATAATTGTGAGAAAAGTTTTCAGATCTTGAAGAGGAAATTGACTTCAGCACCAGTGTTGGTTTTGCCAGAGGCAGACAAAGGTTATACAGTGTTCTGCGATGCTTCCAGGAGAGGTTTGGGCTATGTGTTGATGCAGGAAGACAAAGTTGTGGCTTATGCATCTAGACAGCTTAAGAAGAACGAAGAGAACTATCCTACTCATGATCTGGAGTTAGCTGCTATAGTTCATGCTCTTAAGACATGGCGTCACTACCTGTATGGTGAGACTTTTCAGGTGTTTACGGACCATAAGAGCCTGAAGTATATCTTCACTCAGAAGGATTTGAATCTGAGACAGCGCAGATGGCTTGAGCGGATTAAAGATTATGAGGTGACAATCGATTATCATCCTGGTAAAGCGAATGTTGTGGCAGATGCCTTGAGTAGAAAATTGAGTTCAACAGCAGATGCATTTTCTATGGCATGTTTCAAGAGAGACTTGCTTGTAGATATGTGAAGGTTGAACTTAGACTTGGATGTGACTGGACAAAGTGGGTTGATTGCCCAGATGCAGGTCAAACCTACTTTCTATCATCAGATTAAGGAGTTGCAGCAGAATGATGATGAGTTGCGGCAGGTCATGCAGGATATGTCGGAAGGTAAAAGGTCAGAATTCAGGTTTTCTGACGATGGTGTGTTGTATCTTCATGACAGGTTGTGTATACCTGAGAACAGTGAGCTAAAAGAGCAAATTCTTGAAGAAGCGCATGCTTCTATGTATGCTATGCATCCAGGTAACACAAAAATGTATAGGAACCTCAAAGAACTGTACTGGTGGTCTGGTATGAAGAAAGATGTAGCTGAGTACGTGGTTAGATGTGGAGTGTGTCAGCAGGTTAAAGCTGAGCATCAGAAACCTGCTGGTACCTTGCAGTCGCTTCCTATACCTGAATGGAAATGGGAACACATCACAATGGATTTTGTGGTAGGGTTACCTAGAACGCCTAGAGGTTCATACTCGATATGGGTGATTGTGGATAGACTAACTAAGTCTGCTCACTTTCTTCCTGTCAAGTCAACCTTTGATGTTCCAAAGCTGGTCAAGACTTATGTGGATGAGGTAATCAGATTACATGGGATTCCAGTTTCCATTATTTCTGACAGAGATCCTAAGTTTACATCTAGGTTCTGGAATCAGTTACATCGTGCGTTGGGCACAAGGCTGAGGTTCAGTACAACATTTCACCCGCAGACAGATGGTCAATCTGAGAGGACCATTCAGACTCTTGAAGACATGCTGAGAGCATGCGTTCTGCAGTTCAGAGGTAACTGGGAAGAACACTTAAGCCTGATGGAGTTTGCATATAACAACAGCTACAATTCTAGCCTTGGAATGGCCCCATATGAAGCTCTATATGGCAGGAAGTGTAGATCGCCAGTTTGTTGGTACGAGGTTGGTGAGAAAGAAATTCTTGGACCTGAGATAGTTGATATAACTACAGAGAAGATATATGTGATCAGGGAGAAGTTGAAAGTTGCTCAGGACAGACAGAAAAGTTATGCAGAGAGACGGCGTCGACCTCTTGAGTTTGAGGTTGGTGACGAGGTTTATCTAAAGGTTTCACCGTGGAAGGGAGTGCTAAGGTTTGGCAAAAGAGGCAAGTTGACCCCTAGGTATATGGACCCATATCCTATTATTGAGAGGATTGGACCTGTAGCCTACAGGTTGGATTTGCCGTCTGAATTGGCAAATCTTCATGACGTGTTTCATGTGTCTATGCTGAAGATGTGTCATCCCGGTACAGAAAAGATTTTAGATCCAATACCGGCACAACTTAAAACAGATGTGTCCTACGTGGAAGGACCAGTGCAGATAGTTGATCACCGAATCAAGAAGCTTAAGAACCGTGAGATACCTTTAGTGAAGATTCTGTGGAGGAATCATAACCTTGAAGAAGCTACGTGGGAGCTTGAGTCTGAGATGCGTAGCAAGTTTCCTTTTCTCTTTTAGGAATTTCGGGATGAAATTCTTATAAGGGAGGGAGATTGTTACGACCCGTGTTGAGCTTACCCTGTAAGTATGCTGCTAAGCATGTGTTTAGCTGCTTTGCTAAGTTATAAGCTTGCTTTTGTTAATAATGTTTAAAAAAGATATGATATGTGCGTAGTGTGAATCCTAGCCCTTAAAACGTGTAAGATCTTGCGCTTGAGGCGTTGCCAGAGAAATCATCTGAAACCGACTTTCGAGCCAAAAGTTGTATGTTTTTGGGCTTTTAGGGACCTGTTTGTAGTTTTTAAAAGTTCTCGGACTTTATGTTTTGGTCCCTAGGTTTTTCCTTCTTATCCTTTCTTTCCCCTTTACTCGTTTCATTTATCAGAAACGAGAGAAACGCAGAGTGTTTCTTCTCTTCTTCGCGTGAGAGGGAAAGAGAGAAAGACCAAGGAGAGAAGACGATTTGGAGCCCTAGCTTGGTTCCGGCCAGTAGCTGCGGCCCTCCATCCCCGCCTCACCGTTCTTCTTTGCCAGCTGAACCAGCAGTAGCCGGAGCTACGCTTGCAGCAGGAGCTGCGCTAGCAGCAGCGGCGGCTAGGAGAAGAAAGGGCACGAAGAGCAGCCCTAGTTCGTTCTTCTCCTCTCTTACAGTTAGTTTGTGGGTGTGCACATCTTTTGCAGGTGATTTGCTGCACAAATCCGTAGTCTTGTCTGCTGATTCGAGTGAAATCGACATCAGCAGGTCGGTTTAGGTTTTCAGTCTGTTCGCCGTTCGGTCGAGTTATATGTGATTCGGTCGAGTTTTCTTGAGCAGGAACCGAACAGCAGGTTGATCGGTCGAGTTTGTAGCTGATCGGTCGAGTTGTGCAGTGATCGGTCGAGTTTCCGACCAATCGGTCGAGTTTCTGAGCTGTGAGTGGCAGTTCATTCAGAAATCATTATTTAACTCAATTTAAGTGCTTAATTGCTTCAGTATTAGTTGGTATAACTCCTAAACAGTGTAGCACATACAATAGTGTATGATAGATTCATTGAAACTTGAAATACATAGTATGATTGATGAAAGTGATGAAAATTTTTATGTATTACAGTTGCATGTATTTGCTGATTAAAGACTGTTGTTTAGCATTGAATCTGAATAAGTGATACTGAGTTATGTTTAAAGATGACAAATGATATATATGTAGTTTCAAGTGATATTTAGAATGTGAAATAAGTTTGAAATGTGATATTACTATTTAAATGTTTATATGTTAATCAGTTAATAGACTTAGGTGCCCTAACACCGTAGAACCCCTTCGAGAGATCTGCTTCTTAGGGGTGAAACTCGTGTTGCAACATTAACCGTGCGGAGTCATGGTGGCACGAGGACAGACAGGCAGTGTTCAACAATAATCTGTGCGGAGTCACGGTGGCACTGGAGAAAATAGGGGTTATTGCAACAAGATCCGTGCGGAGTCATGGAGGTAACCCCGTGAGACTCTCCGCCTGTGTACTCGGGTTAGAGGAGGAGTCTAGAGCACTCGGAGTAGTGCATTGAGGCCAGAGAGCCTATGAGTCAGGCCGGAGAGACTGTGGTCCTGTGGCAGAACAGGGCTGGCGTCAGACTTAGCATTTCCCGGGTGTGTCGCTAAGTCTTGTACGGTGGGATCGTAGTTCGCTACGGATCTTTATATGCAGAGTACACTGCATATGATTAGGGCATAATAATATTATAAATATGTAATCATATAGGATCACAGTAAATTTAATGTGTTAAGAGATTTGAACTTTTGTGCCAATTCTCTATAATTGTTTATTTGTTAAAATATCTGATGTTTCTTAGAAATGAGATTGTTATCTATAAAACTGCTATGACATTAGAACTGTCCTGTTAGTACTGCACTTATCATTTATTTAATTTTATCTATCTGATGAGTTGTTTAGTGATAGCTAAATGAAATGCTATTCACTGAGCGAGTAGGCTCATCCCTCTACTCAAACATTTTCAGGTCAACAACAGCAACAGGAATCGGAAGGATCTTTTCATCCTAACGCTTAGTCTATAGAAGGTATATGTAGTTAGTCTAGTTAGAGGTCTCTTAGTCCTTTCCCCTCGATCCTTGGAACATGGTGTGGGTGAGGTAGAGAGAGTGCGTATGTGGAATGTGTATAAAGATGTAAATTACCTGTTATGCTTTATTTTATGTCAAACAATGTAATATGTTGTAGACCTTGTTTATATTTTTAGTCAGTTTAATAGAAATGCTCCTGTAGTTTGTTTAAGCTTTAGTTTACAACATAAATCTGGTTATCATTTCAATGTCTTTAAAATGTTTTAAAAAGTTATGAGTGGTTTGGCTTGTGTGTGTTAACCCCTCTGTCGCGCCCTAATCTCGTGATTAGTGGTTAGTGTGAGATCGGGGTGTGACAATCCAGGTTTGGAAGGCTAAGATTAGCTATAGAATAACATATTGTAATGGTGTTGCATGTATACAAGTACATAACATATAAGTCGTATGTATGTGAGTACCAATATGAGACTCAAGGTAAAGATATGATATGATTCACCTTTATAAAATTAAGAGAATTTCAAGCCCATGTGTATAAACATAATAATTTAGGAGTGAGAGCCTTATATCCAAATAGGTTTGAGACATACAAGACATGGTACAGTAGAAGACTGAAATAAAAACTATGAGGGGATATAATATAAGAGATGAGATTCCTTATTGGTAGTGATACTAAATAGATGGGTCAAGTCATCTTATTTCCGCTCATGATAAGTTGGTAGCCTAGATATATTAGTGAGACCTAACCTTAAGAATGAGAAAAGTTGTGGTATATGGTAATATAACACCCAATGTTCATAAGAAGTCCCTAAACCCTAGAGAGGGAAGATACTTGGCTTAATTAAAAGTCTCATATGCTCAAGTTAATTGTTCCATGTGTACAAATCTTGTGGTTTCTTCTATAGTAGAGGTTTGGGTTGGAGACTATAATTCAAGTAGAGATCATGGTATTAGGAAGTAACCCTTAGAATTGGATATTTTTAGTTGAGTATTTAGAGCATGTGAAACTTGCCTTTGAGTGATATCACTATGGAATCATGATTATGAGATAAGTTTCTTACAACCTCTATACTATCAACGACTTTTATAAGACCTCTCGAAAGATTTCTTTTCTTAAATCTAGCCAAGAACAGATTCAAGTTTTCACAGGTAGTAAGGTGAAAATAAGATTGATGGCATTAAATGACAAGGGGTGATTCATCTTTGATTATGCATGGACAAATGGTCACTTCATAGTTTCTATTTCCGATTGGGTCCTAGTTTAGGTTGTTTTTGGATTCAACATACTAATGTGGTTGCTTATGCTTCTTAACAAATGATGACTTACTAGAGGAACTATTTGATCCATGACCTTGAGTTAACTTATGTGGTACATGCCATAAATATTAGTTATCATTACCTAAGTGAGGATAAATTGAAGTTTTCACATATGACAAAGTGTAGTATCCTTTTTAACTAAAGGGGGGTTGAATGTACGACAACAATTGTAGTTAGAATTCTTAAAAAATTTGGACTTACTTGATATTTTGCCATTATGGGAATACAAAGTACTTGTATAGACCTTGAGTATGGATGAGAAGAGCTTATAACCTTTGAGGGTTGAGATTCATGAGATGTTGGATATTATTACTAATTGTAAGCTTAATTTAAATGGATAATGATAAACTTGGAAAGATAAGCATTCATGAACATAGTGACCTAAACTCAATGTGTTGACATTTAGTATTATACGATGAGGGCAGAAATCAGGAAGGAATATTATAAGATTCATGTATCTCGTAAAGGGAAAATATAGTTAGAAATCATGCTTGGTTTCCCAGTGATAAGTATTGAGATTCTATAGGCAACTGATAAGTCTAGTTATCCTGTACATTCTAGAAGTATTAAAAGGTACAAATACTTACAAAAAAGGGAGAGATGCCATTAGTGACATCGAAAGAGGTCTAGATTGTTGGTAGCTAAGGTTTAGACTCACAACTATTTAGGATATTTCCTTCCCTAGATGACACTGAGTGGTGATATGAACATTTTATTGAGGTTTATCATAATGTATATGAGTATTGTGTGAGGATGGAAACAATCAACACTTTTCTCAATAAGAAAGGTTAGTCGATATGAGGACAACCTTGCATGATTGTATACACAATAGAATTCTCTCTTGCATGGAGTCTTGATATCTATGTATCTAACGAAAACCCTCAATTCATTAGTAATTTTGGAATATATTTCAACAAACACTAAGGACCAAATCATCGATTAATTCTGATACTGCCTTTGTCCTCCAAAATATATAAACAATCCAAATATGCAATTGAGACCTAGGAGGATGTGTTGTAAACCTATTCAAGAAAGATTACAAAATGATGGGATGACCATAAACCTTGACAGAGTTTGTTAATAACAAAAACTACCACAAGGATGACTCCTTACAAAACTCCTTGGTGGACACTCAACACCCTTCAACTTACTTAAATGGTGATGAAGAGAACCTTCTTAGTAAAACTGAGGCAGTGAACCTTTTTAACCAAATTTGATCTGATTCATAGAGTTTTGAGGCTTAAAATAGACAAAGTGACAATGTTGATAAGAAATATGGACATGAAATATATAGACATCACCTAGTAAAAAGAGTATTGAGGTTTGAAAAGAAAAGAATATGAAGCCCAAAACATGTCATTTGGTTTAGAATCCTTGATTTCGTTGCAAAATTTGCTTATAGGATAGCTTTTGTCACAAAAAAGCATATCCTATGGACATCCTTCGTTTCACACATATTTGATGAAGGATAAGTTCTTAATTTGAACCATATCATGGATAGTGTTTCATATGATAAGAGATGTGAGGAGAGACCAATACAAGTCCTAGATAGTTCTATCCTTCAGTTGAGGAGGAAAATCATTCACATGGTATAAAAAGGGAGAGAGGTGGAAATATTTTTGCAACTTGAGAGTTGGGAGCTAATTGAGATAACAATATCCTCACTTGTTTTAAAAGTATTTTAAAATTTGAGGATGAATTTCTTTTAATAGGGTGAGGATGTCAACCCCGCATCTCCAAAATACTCCAGAGAATTAGAGACGGTTCTAGATTCGTTTCTGTCTAGAAAATTCTACGAAAAGGTGGATGCCTTCCCCTTCTCCCTTCCAGAAATTTCCTCCCGCCCTTCTCACCTTCCCTCCTTTTGCTTGATGCCTATAAAAGGCAACCAAGCTTTGGCATCCACCTCACTCCAAAGCATCTTTGTTCCTCCATACACACATTACCATTCTCTCCTTTCCACCAACCACATTGCCTCCTTACTCCCACCATCTCATTCCCAAATCATATTATATGACAAGACACTACTCCTTCACAGTAGAGTGTCAGGTGAAGAGAACAGTGGCATAAGGTCCGAGTTGGTTTGGGAAAATAGTGAGATAAGACCAGGCTTAGAAATGTCCACGGTGTGGGGGTGCCCAGAGGTTGTGTTCTAGGAGACATGCTAGTAGTCTCTCGCCTAACCAGGTATGTAGAACGGATCCCATTTTTAGAAGGAATGACTTAGATTGTCATTTATCTTGGTATCATCTGGCACAATACATAGATAAGGTAAAATGATTATTGTGGTATCCTCTATCATTCTTAATGGATCACATGTTTTAGGAACTTTTGAGTCAGGAACATATTAAAAGCACATCATGTCCTTAAGTAACTGTAAAATATTGATACTACATTGTTCAATGATTTATTGGACTTAAGTAGTCTCTAGGGTTTGATCATCTCCATTGTGGTGGTTCTTGGTGATCCTTGATCTTGGTAAGTGGTTTATCTTTCTTGATCTCATTTTTCTTGAAACCCTACCCCTCTCTCTTTCTTCTCTTAGTCAAACTATGGTTCTCCATAGTTGTCTTCTTGAGGAACTTCTCTCAAACATAGGTCAAATCCATGGTTCTCCCATAGTATTACATGAGTGAGATGAAGATCTTCTCTTTCTCTTTCTCTTTCTCTTTCTCTTTCTCTTTCTACCTAGGGTTTGTACCCTCTTCCTTTTGGGTTTTCTTTGAGCGTGAATTGCTCTTCTTCTCTTGAAGTGATCTTGCTTGGAGTTAGAGTTCATCCAAGCTTGATGTTTCTTCTCTCTCATTGAGCTTCTCGGCTTTTGAAGTTGGTCTTCACCTCAAGGTGGGTTATATAACTCTCCCCTCTTCTATTGTTTCACTTGAATTGCATGCATGTTATCTTATCTGTAAAACATGATTATAGGATGCTTGATTACATTATCTTGATTTAGGGTTTATGATTATGTAGTAATCTTGTATAGATGAGTTCTTTTGCCTAAACCCTAATTCATGTACCCAAAACCTAGTAGATGATGGAGTTGATAGTTCTTACATGCATCTTGAATGTTGTTTTTTATCACCATGTTTATGGTTTGGCTATCACATGATAGAAGGAGGTTTTGTTTCTCGCATGCATGAGCTTAACATTTGATTCATCCCTCATGGCATGGTTTATTTGTTGATTTTAGTGGTGGTCGTTTTAGGGTTTTGATGTTCATCCTTTCATGGAGTTTTCACATTGGTGATGCTTGAGTTTCTTGATGTCATACATCTGTTTCGATCGACATGCATTCTTGGATCCTTGTGGTCTCTAAGACCATGTTGGTGGTGAGATCTGGTTTTGTTATGGTCACCATAACCTTAACCCTAGCTACCTTGGTCGCTACATGAGTTTCTTTTGGGGTCACTACATATGAGCCCCTTATGATGGTCTCTACACAGGTTGGCTTGTTTGGTCGCAGTGACCTTCCGGCATATGTTCTCTATGGGGGTTTGAGCTCTACAAACCCTAACCCTAATCTTTATTTGAGTGTTATGATTGAGTTGGTTCACTTCTTGCGGTTGAAATGGTTTTGGTTGAGGAATGGTCACTAGACTATGATGGTTTGGTCGCAAAAACCCTAAACCTAGTTCTCTTGCGGTCACTACATATGGTTCAACTTGGTTGGTCACAACAAGGGTCTAAGTCTCATGGTCTCTAGGACAATATAAGCCTAGTGGTTGCAAGGGAAGTCTAACCCTAACAGGTCACAATGGTTTCATCTGAGGAGGTCGCTACATATGAGCTAACCCTAGTGGTCGCTACATGTGCTAACCTTAATGGTCGCTACAATGACCCATATTCATAGTCGCTACAAATGGTCTTAATCTACATGGTTGATATGCTTTTCCTAATTTTCATGGGTTAGGTTAATGATGGCTAATCTTATGGCTTCCAAGAATGTGGGAATGGTGTATTAAAGGATATGATGTTAAGTGTTGTATGAGAAACCCTAACCCTAATTGTGAGTACATGATGTAACACTTATCTTGCTTGAAGTAATTATCATGTAATTATGTATTTTATCTCCTATATGTGTAACCCTAATGTTGCAGGTTGAATGAACATCATATCTTGTGGTTGTTATGGTATCTTTGATGTAACACATGTTGATGATTATGAGCCTTTGTAAGGCATGATGAGATAATGATGTTATGCAGGAACTATGTGATTGGGTCTTATGACTTGGAAGATGCTTTATGCCTAGTTTGAGGTAATGTCCTCTAGTAATGTGATGAGGGATGGTTATCCCATGATGATATGATAATGGTGATGGCATGGTATAAGGCAGTGGGACAATATCATGTGATGATATGATCATCTTTATACTTTATACATTTTATATCTTCTGACGTTGTAATCTACCCCTCTCTTTGTAGAGTTTGTCTATGACTTGTACGTTGTGACTTGATTGATGCAATAAAAGATACCCAATTGGCTTAAATAATCAAGTGAACACCTAATCTTGTAGTTTCCTAGGGCCATAGATCCATCTTCAACGTCAGTACTTGCTAGATGGTGAAATGAGTAATTCCTAAGGGAAACTCAGAGTGCATATTATTGAATATGGAGGGGTGCAAGTTGAGGATATATACTTGCATCCATAATTATAGGATTGGAGGTTGACTGCAGTCATGCCCCGACAGAAGAACAGTTGTGGTAGTATCTCAGTGTGTGATATGATAGAGGACAACTATAGTTGTACCTCAGATGATTGGGTTTGTATACCCTATTTTCTAGTGTCATGCCTATATACCAAGGCGGACTAGGAAGATTTGTAGTTTGACTCTATATGTCACCACAGTAGAATCAAACTAACTGAGGGTGTGGGAGATCATAGGAGTTCAGCTCTCCTAGATATTGTATGGAACCAATTTCGACTTAGCAGTGGTCAGTTGGAGTATCAGTAGTATACCTCATCTCCAAACGACATAATAAAAGACATAATACAACCATGTAGTATATTTTCTTAGGGTTAAACATGATTCAAATTGGATGACCCCTTGCCTTGTTTCTTATATTTTTTAGTCGATAACGATTACACATGTTCTTCATATTCCTTATAGAAGTGTATGATGTTCTATTGATCAGTTTGTAGCTATTTGAACTGCTTAATATTCTTTATCAATTTTACTTATTCATTTAGCTAAAATTGCCCATAATGCTTAATCTAGTATACTCCATCTGTGTTAATAATAGTTGTTGGTGGAGAGTTATATCTCTTTCTGGGACATTGGTCTCACCCCATGGGTTTCCAAATCTTTTAGGTAGTCGTGCATTATGTGGTAGACATCGTGCAGTTGAGGAAGAGCATCAAGGAGATCGGTAGTTGTTGAAGGTTGGATATGTTGCTAGTGGTTTGTATTGGAATCTTATGTGTCACCCCTGTACTCTCAGGTCCTTGGGGGTGTTTATAGATGTTGTACATCGATACGAGATTTTTGGCAGTATGCCATGATTGTACATGTATGGCTTGTATATATAAATAGGTTATCTTTTGTAACAAGTTTGTGGAAAGATGTCCATTGTACTGTGATGTATATAGCTTTATGGTATGATATGTGATACAAGTGGCACAATTTGTGGACTTTCATATAATGTGATTCACTTTTTTGGTTATACAAAATACGTTTAATTTATCATGTCTTTTGGTAATCTGGATGTCTAGTGTTAATTTGGTGCTTTAGTATGAGTAATCTCACTTTGGTGTGACCAGTGTGTCACATGTAGAGTGGATCTTGGAAGAAGTTGGTCATTAAGCATTAAATGTTAACTATTAAGTTAAATTTGATTTTCAATTTGGTGAATGGATCCTTCCCCTTAGTCCACATCAAATATAATTTGACAGTTAGGTATCCAAATGATAATAATATATATCATTTTATTCAAATGATAATAATATATATCAAAGTATGAGCAATACTAGATGTTATCATTCCCTATTTGCATCTTCTCCTACATTAGCTAATTTTAATGGCAACAATCTTCTCTCACATTGGTGGGGGTTTGCATAACAAAATTGCCAAGGAATTTTTAAAATATGTAATACATAAACTATTTATGGCTACAAAAACCTTTACCTAATTCATGGCTCTAGTTTCTAGTCTTGTCATTGTTTCTCTATTTTTATTTTAATCAAATGGTTTTATTGTGAGATTATTTTAATATATTACATTCATCCTTTGTTTATTTTTTCAACATTAAACTAATTTCTTTAAAATTATAGTTTATAGGGAAGTAGCAGAGCAATGAGCGACCAAGGTCGGTGCAAGTGGTAAACTAGGTTTCGAGTTTGAAACCCCTTATCTCAAACTTTAGAAAATAAATCTCTTCATAGACGCATTGACCAACACCTACCTTGTAAGAATAATTTGGGTTGTTGTTTGTAGTGGGGGTTCAACTGGCCATCACACATCTAATAATTGAGCATTTCATTTGTTGACTATGAAACCTTTCCAGGAAGCTTTTGATAATGATGATGATGATAGTCAATCTAAATTATCACCAAAGATGACAATAGTTATGTCAGAGATGACCATTTTCAATCACATCCATTAGAATGATATAGATAGATATAAATACATTTAATATTGTAAATAAGAGCACTTTCCCATCAAAACATGGGCCTCCCTCTTTATCCTAATAAACCACCAAAAGCTTCTTGGAATCCTATCATCAACAAATTTTGAAAATAAATTATCTAGGTGGAAAATAAAAACCCTTAGCTTAGTTGGACGCCTCACGCAACTCAACTCCTTTCTCACTCCACTCATCACATATTATCTTAATTTATACCCCTCCCTTCAGGCATTAAAAAATAGACGCTAAATGTATATCATGTCTACTAGGGCAACACTAAATAAAAGAAAAATTACACTTAGTCATCTAGGATATGATCTAAAACCCAAAACTTCAAGGAGTATGGGGAATCAATAACCTCAAGATACACTCATACTGTCTTGTATACAAAATCTCAACATCTCTATGTAGAAACACACCCGCTATTTGGAAAGATATGATCCTCCATCAATATTATTGAAACAAACCCCCTAGCACGCCATAAGAATCTCATATCCTCCCTCTTTAGAAATGTCTCAACAAAACTATTTACATCACAAATAAACACATCCAACTTCATCCTCTCTTATTCAAAAACACAACATTTTGGAAACTTCCCATGTGTACAAAGGCAAAACATTTGCGATATGAACCTTGATACCAACATACTACACAACCTCAACAAAATTAAAACAACAACATAACTTAAAATCATGTCATCATACAAAATTAGATATTAAAATGATATCGTGTATCCCTCCTTCAAGACTCATAATAACAATATCAAACATCAACTATTCTCAAAAAAATTCTTGATGGCAGCAAAGTGAGTCTGGGGTGATCAATACACCTCCAAATCAACATATTCTTTCTACACACATAAAAACATCACTACACATTAAGGTAAAGCATTCTACAAAATCAAATGTCTGCCTAACATTCACATTCTAATATGAATGATTGGGTCAAAAAACTTACGAAAGGAGAAAATTGAAAAATTAGAAGTTTCCAAAGGCCAACTATCTGCTTATTATGTCCTGCAACCAAGAAAATAGTGTATATCTTTTATTGTTATGTACATAGAAAAGATATATGGAATCACTATTTTCAAATCCAAAAAGTCATCAGAGAAACACACATCAAAACTTTCCACAAATTGAGCTATAAGAAAATCAAATACCAATACTACACTATACCTTCAATCCTACCATGCAATAGCATATGGAATGGTTGGATTTGAAGTAACATGATTCTTTTTTATAACAAAATTAGCTCTAACATACACTCACACATATATATTACTGATCTATATAGTGATTTAATCTTGATTCACAATTGATGCTTGTAACAAGACCACAGAACCAGAGTAAGGCCACTCCCTTCAAGAGAAACTCAATAATTGACGATGTCCGACATGGTACATATATGTTGGAGCAAATTCTGGAGGACACTAAAGAAGACTGAGTAGAGGAGTCAACCTTATCCAATATTTTACTAGTTTATCTCTTATCCAGGCCACATTTTCATGTTATTTTGAGACTTGTTTTGGGGGTACTTCACCACCTATCTCTAAATTTCTTATTGGTAGGTGTTAATGTTACTTCTTGTCTTTAAATATTTTTGAATTACTCTTCTATCCTTTTATAATCTCACTTGGCTGACTGATCTTAGGTTTTCTTCCAACATTAATACTACTAAAAATTATTATAACAAAAGCATTGCGTTGAAATCTAGCAAAGATAGTTGAGGTGGGGGTGTCCACTTGTGAAGTCGAGTGTGTGTTATTTCCCAAAGATACATGTACGTAATAGTAAACTAGGTTATTCATTAAATCGTTAATTATAAAGTATGTATACAAAATTGTATGTGGCTCATGAAGTAAGGGTTTATCTGGATGGCAACGTGAAAACTTCAGCTTGGATTAAGGTCGGTTTAAATCTATGCTAAAATTCAAGAAATGTTGCACGTGCATTGTCTAATTCATATCAACAACTTTTACATTTAATAATTAATTCCAAAATATGAAAAGATAAAGAACATGGTTAGACTTATAAATATATAAAAACCTGAATATTATAAAAAAAATGCATGTGCATCGAATTAGAGGCCATTAGAAGAAGAAAAAATAATATAAATTAGTGCAAGTGATTTAAATTGAGGCATCATCATCTAAGGCGAAGGTAACCCCTTGTTCTGCTAGTAGAATCTGTTGTAAGTTGTAGTGCAGATTGTGGGTCTAAATTGCGCTGAGATACTGGGAGGCAAAGGAGCCAATAAAAAAAAGGTGTTTTAGATCCCAACTATCAACAATAATTTCTAAAGCGGCGGTCAGATCAATGTTGGAGTCCGCAAGGCACTCAAGTCGATATATATATTCGACTAAGAACGTGTCGAAATACGTAAAGCTATGATAATATTTTATGACGATGTCTTTGGCACGCTTACTGGCTGGTCGTTAAAAAATCATAATAAAGAAAAATGTAAAGGCGGGAGCGGAGCTACCGCCCGCAATGGAAGACTAATGAAAAGGATGGTTGTTGCCCGGCCAAACGCTGAAGCTGGGGGTTTTCTCTGTTGCCATCCCGACGGTGCGTGCATCTACTGCGCAGCCTGCGGTTGATTGGCATCGTCTTCCCCAAAGCACAGTATTACCAACGGGCGTAGATGGCCGCACCTGCCGCTGAGTATTACCAGTTCGGGCAGTACAGGATCAGCCGGAGCGAGGTCTTCTACACCACCGAGCTCTCCTTCTGTTTCGTCAACATCAAGCCAGTTCTTCCTGGTTGGTACCCTGAATCATTCTCCAAACGGGCCCTTTTTTCTTCCCGCACCTAAGACCCTGCTCCATCTCAGCCTTTCATCCGTTGATGCTCCGTTTTTTATTTTACTCCCAAATCGGATCGTTATTCTAAACTGAAGGGAGAAAAGTATGCGGCGTTTTAGTGGAGTTGGGTTTGACTTTAATTCTTATAAAGCGGATTTGTCACTGATCATAATGTTCTAGTTTGATATCTACACTTCTACATGTTGGCGAATCTTTCCTCAGATCGGCCGTTTATGATCCATTTCTGATTGTGCCTTCAATTTTGACACTCTGCTCACTTTCATTCAGTGAATGCAATTTAGTTCATTGTTCTGTCAAACAAGCTTTACACGTTATGCACAGAAATCACAAAAGTATTCTAATCACATTAGAATATTATCCTTTGTTTGGTTATAAGAAAAATAGTCAAAAGGAACTATGAAGATGGAACAAAAGGAAAGGAAAAAGTTAGGAAACAAAATATGTCCAATTTTACTGTTTGTATGGAAAGAAAATGAAAGACAAAAGAAATAGACAACATGGTGACAGTGTGGAAGTTTGCAAGTGGAGTTTTCTTTGCTCCCAAAACCGACCACTTTTCGTTTCCTCCCTCAGTTCTTCTTTCCATATATTTCATTTGATCCAAACACAAGTAAGATATTATCATTTACAGTTTCCCCGTCTATTCATTTCCTTCCAAGCAAACGTTTTACATTAAATATCAATGAGCATCACTACATTTTCTATGTAAGAGGACAGTGCATCTTCTTTCAATGTATATTGAGCACTGATTAAAAATGAATTTTTGAAATATGTGCCGGTGAGTATGTACTTCACGGGTTGACTCCACACTCGTTCAGCGGCCATTATGAAGAGAACAAAATAATTTCTATTCATTTGTTAATAACAATCATAACGGAGGAAAAGTTTGAGTAACTAACAAATTAACAAACTGACTGTGAAAGGGGAATAGCACAAACATAAGAGAACACTTCTGATCATTTTTATTTTGTTGAGATCCGAATTCTTTCAACCGGTCTCCCTAATTTGCCTCCATTATGTTGTTGTTATGCAGGTCATATCCTTTTTGTGTATGGAGTAGTATACTGGTGTTTGTCATTTATGTAATGCACCGTCATTTGGTAATGTTGACAATGTTGAGGCTGTCCATATAGTTTAAAAAGTACTATCAGGTTTTACTTTTGTGTGTACATTGACATTGATACATGTGCATGATTATTTGATGACCATAACAAATCCACATGTACTTGTGTGCCCAAGACGAGAAGTGAAGCGATTTGCAGACCTTACTGAAGCTGAGGTTACTGATCTGTGGGTTACTGCAAAAAGAGTAGGTTCCAAATTAGAGCAATATCACAGGGCAACTTCACTTATTCTAAATATACAGGTATCGTGATGGAATTATATACAAATTTTTAAGTTAGTTGAGAATCACAAGAAAGTAATCGCTCGTGGTATGTACTGTTTCTAATAATTACCTGTCTTTTTTAGGAATAAGAAAACAGACTCTAGCTTCTTTGCTCTTTACTTGCATGAGATTGCTATTTTAGTTTTTAATATTGCATAAGATTGCTATTTTAGTTTCTGATACGTTTTCTTTCTTTGTTTGGTTACCGTGCAAGCGATGCCATTTTTCACATATATCTTGATACCTTTCCAGATAAAATCTTTTAATATTATTTTAAGGTGTATCTTCACAACGCATTAACCATGCCAGTGGTTCCTGTTTGGGGTGGCAGCCCGTCCGCTTTACTGATTTCTCTCCATAGTTTACGCAATGATGTACAATCTTTGTTGTTCTCCAGTGTATTGCAATATGTTCTGTATATTTGAAGTTTTGTCCTGTTAACTTCCAGTGTCAAATTATAGTAATCTAATTTGATGCTTTCCGTTTATCATCATCTTAATCACATGGGAGTGTATGACCCTGTCCGAGATTAAGTTATTCTCAACCTAATTATAATGCATGAGTTAGGAGTTCAATTACCAAGGTTATTTGAAATGGGGGCGGCACAGACAACATTTTATCTCTTGTTTAGTATCTATTTCTGAAAAATGCTTAGCCAACATGCAAAACACTTTTGACCCTGTCATATGCTTTGCTGTAATTTGCCCTCAGTTTGAGCTCATCTCAGAGTATTTATCTAATTTTAACATTATATGCATTAAGTGTGTTATTGAGTAAATGGGATTGTGAATTTGCCAAAAGAATTCAATTTTCTGAGCGTATTGACTCTATGAGTGGACTATCGTTGTTACTTGGAAGTATCAAGACAATGGATTCTAAATCTGAATAAAACATGTTACTGATTATGGTTGGTGTTTGAGTTTCAGGATGGCCCCCAAGCTGGACAGTCTGTTGCTCATGTCCATATCCATATTCTCCCAAGAAAAGCTGGAGATTCTGATAAAAATAATGATGCTGTGAGTTGTGCATGTTCCTTTCTCCCCGATTTCTTAGTTTGTAGTGCTACCTTGTTATTTGATTATAGTCTTTGTGATTAATGTTTAGCTCGATGGGAGGGACAAGGACCTTAAAAAGAAGCTAGATAACGGGAGGCAGAAGGGGCTTCAAAGGAAGCATCTAGATGACGACGATAGAAAAGATCGACCACTGGCTGAAATGGCCCGTGAAGCGGATGCATATCGGGTGCTTTTCTAGTAGCAATTGTCCTGAGAGCTCGATCAGCTGATTGTTTGTGTCTGGATAGTGTACCTGCTAAACAATCAAATACATCAGTAATGTAGAGGATAACCTGGCTTCAGCCGTGCTGGTTGATCAGGTGATGCACGTTGGCTCTTGGTAATGTGTTTCAAATGAATTTAAGTATCAAAGTGGCATTAAATTTTCTTGCTTGTGGAGGGTAGCAGCAATCTACAGTTTTTTATTACTTTGAAGGTTTCCTAGGGATCTCGCTGTTACTTAATGTCGTTGCTTTTCGTTGTGGATGATCAATTCAGGAGTGCGTATATGAAATGTTTTCCAAAATGGTCTAGCCATTTTCTTCTTCAGCTGACTTCAATTTTATCTCCTTTTGCAAAATTCGTTTGGTGATCGTTGTATTTTTTTCTTCTAGTTACTTCTGGTAATTACCTTACTCTAACTGCAGCAACGACAGAAAGATCAAAGTAGTGTGTTCTGTTTTCTTCCCTTTTGGTTTCCTTCTTGTTGAGGATGATCGATGCTTTCCTTGGTTAAGGATTGTGTGAGTTTCGGTAAGGCATATCCTTAAACCTCGATAATATTTAGACATCAGAACCTGTTCAGTTGGATCGCAAATAAAATAATGATACTGAATTGCTCGGTGTTTTGTAGCTGCATACCATTAGTTACGTGAATTTTCTAACCCATGATAAGAAAACCTACCAGATCGGTGTGGGCACAAGTAGGTTTTGCACACTTTTTGAGCGCACCGGTTAGGCTACGGTTAAGCAGAATTTGGTTAATAACCGTTTAACCGAATGCTTAATTTAATGGTTAATTTTTTGGACAATCTGGACAATTCAGCTTATACGGTTAATTTATTTTGGTTGATTGGTTAAACGATTATTTTTCGATTAAAAATATTTTCTGCTTCGTTAACTGATTTAATTAAACAATCACGATTTATTCAAAAAAAATATCCTGCACTTATGTATACATATACAATTATACTTTTATTTCAAAAAACTTCCACATTATATACTAGTTAAGTTTCTATTAACTATATATTACTATATTTATATGCAATACTACTATAATATAACAATCATTCAAAGACTTTTGTGTATGTTCATACAATATTATTACAAGAGTGTTATTTGATTAGCTAAATTAATCGACCAAATTAACCACTAACCGATTAAGTATAATCAAATTAACCGACACTAATTCGATTAGATAAACGGAAAAATATCCAACCATAAATTAACTATTTAACCGAACCGAATTAATTGAATGCTCAACCCTAAGTTAGACAGCTATGAACATCTCTGAGTTGGACCCCTTATCTTTCACTCAATTCGTTCTCTTCTGATCAACAATGACCGCCCATTCTTCCTCTTGAATAATATTTCATATATTTAGGTTAATGGTGTAAAAACAACAGCTACTATGTTACCAAAAGAAAATTATAAAATGAGTGGCACCTAATCAAAATAGAAACATGCTTGAGAGAAAGAACAACAACATGTTGAGCTAGACACACTCTCATTTCATCACAAAGTTCACACTAATCTATTGCAAAAGTGACCTTTGATCTTGGTCTAATTTTTAATATGATCTACCTATACAAGCAAAAACTTGCTCCTTGCTTCAAAAGGAAATTGTTTGGACGGCCTCTCTTAATTTTTAGATTACAAGTGAAGTAATATGTGAAAACTTCGAGTCTAAAAAAACCCTTATGTGAAACACATACTGACCATTCACGAGAAGAATAATAACACTCCATGTCAACGAAGCCAATAACCGTCAAGCAAATAATTAACAAGAAAAAAAAGTTGGTAAAGAAGACCACAAATACTATTAAGCAATTTTCAGAAGATTATAAGGATTGTCATTTTCTCACAATCATGCGCCCAAAATAGAATCTTTTAACCTGCTTTGGCTCTCTCTCCTCTTTGGCTATCTTTTCTTTATTTTTCTTTTTAGCACCCCCATAACATATGCATGGTACTCTTATTTATAGAGCTGAAAGATAAGGAAAGACCCAAATTTAGGAGTAGGATAAGAGGAAAGAACTATTCTATTGCTAAAGTATATTGAGAATACAATTCTGAACTAAATAGGAAGGAGAAAGGGATAAAGAAATAATATCTTAGAATCCAAGTCTAAAACCGATTTGGACTTTGCTATATTGTTAAACAATATTCATTATCCTAATCTGATAAAAGACATTATCTAAATAATCACCACCTTGGATTTTATTCGCTGAAGTGTGGTTGTTTTTTTTTTGAATTTTACTCCTATTCTTCTTCTATGCTTCTGCCCTCAGAAGTTACTTCCATCACCAAAAGCACTATACCGTACACTCATGTGCAGAGTTCTTGTCTAGACATGGTTGTCGAAACCCATCATGTGAGAGATCCCTCAAGACGTACAATTTGATAAATTGCATTGCTTCCACCTACAGTAAGAAGAACCACATTCTTCACACCTTTCCCCTCCATGCCATAGGCTTATACCTATTTGAGCCACAACAGCTCAGTGGTACTACATTGTCGGTCTTGTGATGTCTTTCTTCTTCTAATAGTTGATAGCTTTGCTTCTGGGTTTATTTACATTTATAGATGAACTTGCAGCCTCACACTTGATTGCACTTGAGAGTGGATCACATGTATTACTATTCGAGTTCATGACACCCATCTCACATGCCAATGCTTTATCTATGCCTCCAGTTTTGATAGAACTCCCTTCATCTACTCCTCTTTTGGTTAGAGCATCTTCAACCAATTGATATGCTCCACTAGACCACATATCCTTCATGATTACTTGCTCTTCGCCAGTAACTCGCAGGATTCCACCTTGCTTTGAAATTTTGCAATCGATGGATTTAAGTGTCATTTTGAGATATTAATTTTCTCTTGAGACTAGGACTTATCGAACACCCAACTATGTGTGACATGCTCCAACATACATCTTGAATGTAATTGTTCTAATTCTGAAAATTTGTTAGAGACTGTCATTTTCCAAAAAAATAGTTCCATGTACTCGATGTATAGAACCTTCACAAAATATTCTTCTTTCTGGGAATATGATGAATTTAGTACCAAAATCAAATATCAAACCATTACAGGTATATGATTCTATAACAACCTGTTCATTTGAATACCCTTCTCTCCATGAGAAAATTCCACCCTTCAATTCCTTCAACTTTAGACAATCTTTTAATATGTGATCCTCCTCATTACATATATAGCATGTATGTCTACCCTTTCCCTTCTGATTCTTCTTCTCGTGACCCTTGCTTTTGTTGATGTCATCAGTAACGACCAAAGCTTTACCACCTGAGGTGGAAGATTCAGATGGATTCTTCAAAAACTTTGTATCCAACTGATATACAGCCTCCTCGTTGAGATTAAGTGTAGTTCTTGACGAGAATATTCATCACCAATTTCTCCCATGATAGTGGAAGATATGAAACTATGAGAACGGCCTTATATCTCACACTAAGCTTCTCCTCCATGCTAACTAGTTGTATGATGAGCTTGTTAAAGACGTTGAGAGTCAACAAACTGTGTGCCCTCTTTCATACACAACTTGTACAATTGCCTTGTTAGCACCCATCTGTTCAATGGTGACTTCAACATGTATTATTCTTCTAAAACTTTTCATAATTTCTTCGATGAGTCTTCATTGGTCACATAACACTTAACCTCAGCAGAAAGACTAAGAGAAATTATACTGACTGCTTTGTGCTCCATCATCCTCCAATCTACATTAGACATCTTTTCTAACTTCTCTCCTAAAGTACTTGGAGTAGGCCTCATTGTACTTGGACATCTTTCATCGTGCTCTGCCACACACTAAAATTACTTTTTCCATCAAACTTTTCTATATGATGACTCCCCATAGTACTCGTTGACGCTGTCATGCTTAACATGCAATTGATGCTCACTGATTGTTTCGCAAGAACCTTGATCTAATACCACTTGAAGTAATGTGCATAAGCTTCAAGCTCAAGAAAAATGGTTATGTGGGATACATCTTGAGAAAGAACAAGAAGGACAATAACATACCCTATCGATGGAGCGAATAACTGCCAAGTAAATAACCTAAGAGAGAACAAAGTTGGCAAAAAAACACTGCAAAATTTCTATAAAGTAACTTCAAGAAGATTACACAGATTGTCACTCTCTCACAATCATCCACCCATAATAGAATCTCATAACTTGCTCTATCTCCCTCTCCTAAGGCTATTTTTGGCATCCCTTTTTGGCACCCCCATGACATATGCATGGTACTCTTATTTATAGAGCTGAAAGATAAGGCCAAACCTAGATTAAGAGTAGTAGAAGAGAATACACCTATTATATTAGGAAAAGATAACGAGAATATAATTCCAAACTAAATAGGAAGAACAAAAAGATACATAAACAATATCTTAGTCTCCAAGTCTAAAACCGTTTTGGACTTTTCTATATTGTAGGACAATATTCATTATCCTAATAGGATAAGTACGATAACCTGGATTTTCTATCTTCTTCAATTAATATACATCTTGACTCTTTAGATCCTCTATCATACTCAATAACCTCCATCACCCCCAAGTTAGTGACTTTGAGTCACTTTATGCTCAACTAACAAGTTATATTTAATTAAATATCACTTTGTACTTATATATATGATTCTAATTTGAGTTTTAATGATTATCATGTATTGTCAGCTTGCAATCAAACTTGAACCCCTTCAATGATTTATTATTACTATAAAATGTATGCCATGTTATATATGATTCAATTAAGAATTTAATGACACAAAAATCTCCTGAATCAGATCATCATAGCCCAAGATATGGCCTTTCGAACATTGGTAAAAAAAACTTTGATTTAGCACATTTTTTACCCTAATTGGGCCTATTTGGGCGCACGACCCAATTAGGAGGAGGTGCCCCGTGTTGGGAAATATGGCATCATATATGGCAGCAGAAACAAAAAATTTACTTCCATATTTCCCTTAGACAGTATTTCACGTCAATAACTATGTAATGGGAAGGAGGGCTGCAAAGTTTATACATGGTCCTAGAGCAAGTTCATCAATAATCTCTTGATGCAGACAACCCCTTGCCTTCGTTGATTCAGCAACCCAAGTGCTTGAGTTTATTTTGATCAATTTTGTCCTTTGGATCTCCTACCTTGAATCCATCCTCTGGTCCAACGGATCCACTTTCATCTTCTTCCTCCATATAGTAGCTCAGTGCCAATGGCATTGAGCTCACCTAACTTCACTTTTCCTGCACTAATAGTTCTTACCTCATTTTAGAAAATTAATGCATCCTTGTGTTTCCCCTTGCTTTCCTCTCTCATTCCCCTCTCTTTTCACCTCTCTATTTTTCATCTATGTAGAGAACCTTCATCAAATATTATTCTCTCTAGGCACATGATGAAGTGAGAACCTAAATCAAATATCCAACCATTACAATCACATGATTCCACAACAACCAATGAATCTAAATAACCTTCTATGAATGAGAAAATGCCACCCTTTAATTCCTTCAACTTCAGACAATTTTTCAATATGTAACTTTCCTCATCACATATATGGCATGTATGTTTGCCCTTGACCTTTTGATTCTTGTTCCCGTGACCCATACATTTGTTGATGTCATTTGTAACATCCAAAACTTGACCACTTGAGGAGGAAGATTCAGGTGGCTTCTTCAAAGACTCTGCATCCAACAGATATGCAACCACATCGTTGAAATTGATTGTAGTTTTCTTGACAAGAATATTCATCACCAATTTCTCCCATGACGATGGAAGAGATGAAACTATGAGAACGGCCTTATCGCTCTCACTAATCTTCTCTTCCATGCTAACCTATTGTGCGATTAGCTTGTTGAAGATGCTAAGATGGTCAACAAACTGTGAGCTTTATTCCATACTCAATTTGTATAATTGCCTTTTTATCACCCATATGTTTCTCAACAACTTCACCATGTACAATTTTTCTAAAACTTTCCATAGTTTATTTGGCTGGTCTCATCGATCAATAATACTTTACCTCAATGGACATACTTAGGTAAATTATACTTAATGCTTTGCACTCCATCATCCTCCAGTCTCCATCATACATCATTTTTGTCTTCTCTGCTTCGCGTGCTTCCATTATCCCTTGTTATTAAGACAACTTTCATCGTTCTCTGCCACACACTAAATTTACTTTTTCCATGAAGCCTTTTTATATGATGACCCCCTATAGTACTCCTCGACACCACCATGCTTTACGTGTATCTCACTGATTGTGTTGTAACAAACTCTCTCTAATACCACTTGAAGTAATATCTGGAAGCTTCAAGCCTAAGAAAACCCCTTATGCGAGATATAGTCCAAGCATGCACAAGAAGAACAATAACAACCCTTATCGATGGAACCAATAACCACCAAGTAAATAACCAAAGAGAGAATATAGTTGTCAAAAAAGATTACAAAATTCTATTAAGAAACTTCAAGAAGATTACATGAATTGTCACTTTCTCACAATCCTACGCCTACAATAGAATCTTATAACCCTCTCTCACACTCTTTCCTCTTTGGTTGTCTTTTTGGCTTCCACTTTCTGGCACCCCCATGACATATGCCCAATACTCTTATATATAGACAAAAGTTAAGACCAGACCCAGATTAAGAGTAGTACAAGATGATACATCTATTCTATTAGGAAAGAATAATGAGAATACAATTTCAACCTAAATAAGAAGGAGAAAAAGGTAAAGAAACAATATCTTGGACTCCAAGTCTAACATTGTTTTGGACTTCCCTATATTGTTAGGACAACATTCATTATCCTAATAGGATAAGAGACATTATATCAAAAATGAGTTAAAACATTGAATTATATTGGTTTCCTACCTTTGTTTTGAGGTGTTTCAAAACTTCTTCCACCGGGCTTAAGTCTCATGTTGCTTGCTTTTAAAGAAAGTGCTATCTACTTGAGTGTGAGTGAAAGGAAAAGACCATGTGCGTAAGGGGATTGACTTGTTTGGTTAATAAGGCTATATCAGAACAAGCAAATCATGCATGTGCCACCACACTCAGTCTGGTTTGGGGTATGTGTCATGTTGCATTTGGTACTTGTTGATATAGATTTCCAACAATTGCATGAAGTTAGCCTTTTATTGTCATGTTTATCACCTTTAAAAGTAATCTATTTCCTTGATTTTCCTAAATGTGTTTTGGCAATCCCAATGAGTTTGTCTTTTTGTCTGCCTATTTGGATAGTATCTAACTACTATCTTACTAGATGTTCTTTTACTTGGTTGACTATACTTATATTTGACTAAATGACTTTTGCTTCCCATTGATAACTAACCAGATGACATACTGTATCCACTCAATTTTGACATTACTTACCATTTATTGTAGTTTGTTTGTGACTCATTCTTAATTGAACCACTTATGTTTTTTAAAATCCATTAGAAATCACTCCTTGAGAATAAAATCTTGGGATGCATTTTCCTTGCCTTATTTTTTATATGAGGAAATGTCCTATTCTTATTTGTAACACACATATCATTGCTTTAGCACATCCAAAAACCTTAGTTACAATTCATTCTCTAGGACAATGCTCTTCAGTTGTGTACAACTTGTTTGTTTCTTATTTTTCCTTGCTACCTCTAATGAACCCATACTCGAATTCTACCCATTCCTCTTCTTCACTTCTTCCATCTCCTACTTCTAAGTTGGGAAAAAATTAGTTTCTAACAAAGTGTTATTTTGCAATGTGAGGCCCAATGGATATCTCAAAATTGCTCTGTTGTTAGTACCTGAGAGATAGTACTTGAGTTATTAAGAGGTAATTAAAAATGGGAGGCAAACTATCAAAAATCTCATAGCTAGGAGCAAAGAAATTTGTCTTCACAATAGTGACCTTCATATGTGTTTTCACCCTAGGCTTAGTCTTTTTAGCTCAATTTAACCAGGTTTTCCTTGTTTTGGATTGGATATCAGCTCTTGCATCCTTGATTTTGATTATTGTAAACTCTCAATAAGATAGTAAATATTTTCCATATTAGTGTAGACAAATTAATAGTGTAGAAAGAGAAGTGCCTATTCAGTAAGACAATAAGAGTGTTGGGTCTCCTATATATATAGGAACCAGAGAGTACATGGTATAAAATACAATGGGCCTAAGCCCAATTAATCAAATATACTAGCATGCCCCCTCAAGTCGGAGAGTAAATATTGTGAAGTCCCAACTTGATTCCCATATACTTGAATAAAGTAGGAGGAAAAGGTTTGGTAAGGATGTCTACAACTTGATCACCAATCCTAATGAGGAGTGATGATCTTCTTGTCTTTGAACATGTCCCACACAAAATGGCAATCAACTTTAATGTGTGCTCATGGAAGACTGGATTATTAGCTATGTGTATAGCCGCCTGGTTGTCACAGTATAGAGTAGCTGGAGTTTGAAAAGGAATTCCAAACTCATTCAGGATGGATTGGACCCACTGTAAATCACAGCATGCATGAGCCATGGCCCGATATTCTGCCTCGGTGTCGGAGTGAACTACCACCACCTATTTTTTACTCCTCTAGAAAGTGTGAATCATGTCACAGTAGTCGAAAGTAACCTGTCGTCCATTAGAATCACTAGGCCAATATGCATTTGCATATCCAGAGATGGATATTACCTTGGACTTGGGATGTTTGTAGAGAAATCTTTTTCCTGGAGCACTTTTTAGACAGTGAAGAATGCATTGAACATTGAACCAGTGGACCTGGAGATGTGCTCATGTGTTGACTGACTACCCCAACAACGTAGGTAATATCTGGTCGAGTAATAGTTAAGTAAATCAGCTTCCCAACTATACAACGATACTTCTCTGGATCAGCAAAGAGTTCTCCTTCATGCATATCCTTTGTATGATAGTCCATGGGGGTGGAGACTAGTTTCACCTCTATCATGTTGGCCTCTTGAAGCAGGTCTAAGACATAGATTCATTGTGAAGCACTTATCCTTGAGGATGAGCGGAGGAATTTGATTCTAAGGAAGCATCGTAGGTTGCCCAAGTCTTTTTTATGGAAATGTGTATGTATAGACTTCTTGAGCTGGGATATCCCCATCATATCCTCACCAGTGATCATGATGTCATCAACATAGATAAAAACAAGAACATTGAATTTGGAGAACTTGGAGAAGAAAAATGCGTGGTTTGTGGTTGATCGTCGAAAGTTAAGCTGAGTTAGGTCATCACTTAACTTGTTGAACCAAGCCCTTGGAGACTGCTTGAGGCCATAGAGAGATTGTCAAAGATGACATACTTTGTTAGAAGATGCCTCATCAGCAACAAAACTGGGCGGTTGTTGCATGTAGACTTCCTCCATGAGATCTCTGTGAAGAAATTCATTCTTGATGTCGAGCTGGTAAAGAGACCAGTCAAGGTGAGCTACAAAGGAGATAAGGATTCAGACGGATGCAATCCTTGTCACTAGAGAGAACGTCTTGAAGTAATCTACACCAAAGGTTTGGGTGAATGCTTTGGCAATCAAGTGAGACTTAAGGTATTCAATAGAACCAAATAACTTATGCTTTATAGAGAAAACCCATCGACAAGCTACAATATTTTTGCCTTATGGTGGGGTCACAAGTTCCCATGTCTTATTTATATGGAGAGCTTGTATTTCTTCCTTCATTGTAGTTTTTCATTCAGGACATCACATAGCATCTGTTGGACACTTATGAATGTATGTTGTATCCAAGGTAGTAGCAAAGGAGGAGACAAAAGAAGAAAGATGTGTTAGACAACACATATTGGAAATGGGATGCTTGATAGTGCAAGAGTGTATACCTTTGCATAGTGCCACTGGTAGATTGGATTGGTATGGAATTGTTGATGATGAAGTAGATACATCCCGTAACTAATATTCTATTTCCCTATTAGGTGTTAAGGATGATGGATATGGTGGTGGTGCCAGTGGGATGAAAGGATTAGGTAATGAGACCATAGTATCAATACGGTCAATGGGGGGTGAGATGGATCAGAAAAAAAATCATCCTCATGAAAGGTGACATCCCTAGAGATATAGATTCTTCCAGATTTAGGTTCAAGATATTTGTATCATTTTTTAAAACAAGGATAACTGAGAAATACTATTTGGATAGCTCAGGGGGAAAGCTTGTCAGCCTTTGGATCAAAATTATGAACAAAGGTAACACAACCAAAAACCGAGGTAGTAGAGGGAACAATGTGGATTTAGGGTAAACTATGGAAAAAGCAGTGCACTTCCTGAGAACAGACGAAGGTTGGAGATTAATAAGAAAGCAAGAGATGAGGATTGCATCAGAACAAAATGACTTAGGCAAGTTGGCATGGATGAGAAGAGAGCGTGTAAAATCAAGTAAATGGCAAATTTTATGCTTGAAAATGCCATTTTGTTGTGGAGACTATGCCCACAAGTGTTGATGAATCATTCCTACGTCACGGAAAAAGGAGATGATAGCCTTTCGGGTATATTCAAGGGAATTTTCAATTTGAGAATCTTAATAGACGTTAAAATTGAACTGAAACCAACTTCTGAAACTCATGAATTAATATAAAGACTTCATCATGAGTGCAAATTAAGTAAAGCCATGTAATTCTTGAAAAATCATCTACAAATGTAAAAAAATATTGATGGTCATTGTAAACAGTAGTCCTGAAGGAACCATAGATATCGGTATGAACTAAGTCAAACATACAGGATGATTGTTTACATACACGGGTCGTAAAGAACACACAATGGTGTTTCCCCAGCTGGCAGGAATTACATGGAATGGAAAAACACGAAGATAAAGAACATGTCTAAAAGTTTAAGCTTGTCTAAAGGTAAATGGCCATGACGTAGATGCAGTTGAAGTGGCATGGAGGCAAGAAGGGCTTGTGGTCGGGTGGAGGGTGGGGAAAAGTAGTAGTAGAGATCACCAGAGCGTACACTTGATGATTCATCCCTATTTTAGGGTTTCATCTTGTGTCATAGTATGTTTCAATCACATCTATACCTGTTAGATTATATGTTATTTCCTTCAATATGCATATTTGTGTAAAATGCACTTATAGACATTATTTGTATGTTTTTTAGGCATTTGGACCACGCTTGATGGAAGAGATAGAGAAGGAGTTATCCTAGGGTTTCTCCACCCTTGGAGAGACCCAAAGTGAAGTTCGATGTTGTTGGTATGTATGCCCATAGAGCAAGTAATGTGATGATTGTAATGGGATATTTTGTAAATGATTTGAATAATAATAAAGGCAATTTCCAATCTATATGTTTTAACTATTTTTGAGATGATAGTGTAACATGATAGATGTCTAGAGAATTGTTTTACTCAATGACTTATGCTTTTAGATTCAGGACCTAAATGATGAGATCATACATATATTAAGAGTATACATTCTTGTTTAGTCCCTAGTTGGTTGTTATTGTGGAAATAACCATAGACATCAATAACACTAAAGACTAGATTGTGTTTTGGTTGATGACAGAATCTCATTAGTCATGATATAGTGATATCAAACCAAGCACATAGGTACTTGTTAGAGAAAAAGTGTACCGAACAGACCCACAGTGAGAGTGACACATGGAACCATGATTGGTAGTCACAATTAGCTCTTACAGTGATGGTGGTGAGTGTGATTCTTCGACCTAAAATCACTACACTCAACACATGTCGTTGGGTACACTTTGACATCATCAAACGTAGTCCTGAAACATGGGTTGTTATAAAGGTGATGATTGGGTGACTTTGACACATGGGGCTTTTGAGGGGTGAGTGATAGATATGGGATTTGTCCCTCCTAAGGGAGTTTGATGTCCATGGCCACTTGATGAGTAGGATTGAGAAAGGCATGCACATGCATGTGTGAATGAATATGTGATATTGATGTCACACACATCTCACCCAGTCTGCTCTGAGATCAAGGAAATGGATGAACATTGAAAGGATGACTGTACCATGCCTTGAGTTCATTCAGGACATTAGTGATAAATAAATTATACATTCGATGTAACACCATTCACAGATTGTAGGATTGAAAGTTGGTCTCCAACTTTCTATTTCACTTGGGTAGCACTGATGTGCGACTAGGCACCTCTCTTTGCTTGGGAAGTCATAAGTGTTATGGACTTTCACTGCCAACGTGAAATGGGCCTATAGGGTCACACACATAGGATTTAACCTGGAAGAGGAGTTTATCCACAAACGATGTTTAGATTGATTACTAAAGGATTTTAGTAGTTCAATTAAACACTCAATCAATTGATAGCTCAATAGCATAGTGTTCAAGGTATTGGACCGATTGATTAGAGTATCAGATTGATTGAAACTGTAATTGACTGATTTTGCACAGTCTGCACTCCCAACCGATCGACTCATGTGATGAACCGATCAGCTCAGGACAGGTTGAGATGAATGGTTCAAGGGTTGAACCGATCAGCTCAACAGGTCCAAACGAGCAAGTTGGGAAAGTCAGGTTGGTGAGAAATTTCTTTTCGTTTCAATTGTCCAATTTGATTGGAACAAGGATTGGTATTTGGATCAATTCGAAACAAAAGAGGAAAAGTCAATCGGGAACTGACCAGGGCAGTGAATTGATCGTTTCATAAGTGAACCAATTGGCTCAGGTGCCCCAACCGACTGGTTCAGGTGTGAACCGATCGACTCAGGTCCCCAACCGATCAGTTCATGCTTGAAATGATCATTTCAGCTGGCGCAGTTGGTTGTTTTGTAGAAAATCTCGAACCCTTCTAATCCTGCTTTAATCCTGCATTGCCTGGGGTAGAGAAACCTGTCCCATGACCCTCCTATATATATATAGGGGTATTGGGGGCTTATCAAAGTCCAACTCAGAACACCAGTTGCTATGCAAAGTTGTCATTCTCTCTGGTTGTGGTAACCAAGAGAGCCCAAGAAAGTGCTACCCAATAAGGGAGGCACAACAAGAGAAAGACAACTACAGAAAAGCAACTGGTTACAGGAGAGTATGTCAGTGACTAGTACGTCGACAGGAGGGTGTGGCTCCTTCTGATTCCTTGTGGGACAAGGAGATCGGAGTTCTAGGTGGTCCGTGTGGACTACTTCAGAGGCGGGAGACTTCTACCGCTCAGAGGATAGCTGTCAATCCCAACAGTCCCGGTGAGACCAGGAGCTGCACAGACACCGTCCAAGACCGGAGGTGAAGACCGCGCAAGCCGTGAGGTAACGTCGCCGAGCAAGAATCGGGACAAGGTACGCCTCTACAAACCATCCTTCCTACTGTATAGACGTTGACACGATTCCTTTATTCTGGGTTTGGGGAGTAGAAAATTTTTGTTTCCGTTGCCTTCTCTGTCTCCCATAAAACCCAACAGTGGTATCAGAACCACGTCAACTACTCTATATTTTAGGATTATCGATATGATCAATTTTGGTTTGTCACCTTTATTTATTTCATACGATGTGAATAAAATTGGCTTTATGCATGTCCAATCCTAAGTCCACAAATCCCAATATACATATATGATATGCAATATGAATACACTCGATACGCGTCACCCTTAAATGAGTTTTTTAGTGGATGTATAGTGTGGTTATGGCCAATAAACCCTATGTATGTGTGCTTGGTTGAATGTGGTTGCTTTCATCTTGGTCTGTACACCGATTCCTATCTCTTATTCCTGATGTAACTCGAGATAACTCAAGATTTCTTTCCTACCTTTGCTCCCCCAAATGTAACTCGAGGTTTCCCAATTTAAATGTAAAATATGATAGATTTTTTATTTCCTGTTATGTCAAAGAACAGAGGACAATCTGACAACAACTGAGACGATCGGTTCAAGGCGTGAACCGATCAGTTGGCGATCATAATGAGCGGGTGGCGACCTGAGGAGATGCACGATGACCAGTGAACCGATCGGCTGGAGGTGCCAGTCGACCGGCTGGTGGCACCCAACCGACCGGTCTGATGGCGAGCCAATCAATCATGGAGATGAGTTGATCAAACCCAGAACGGTGAAGCACATAGTTCATCTTATACATGTTGCATGTGATGTGGACCTAGATGACCGTGATTTCTCTTGGCTCGAGGAATCACATTAGGATGACCATAATCATTGTTTTTATCGTTTCGCATGTGTTCTAGTGGGATATAGCATGTATATGATACTTACTATATTGTGGTGATTGGATATGTATATGTACCTCTAAAAACCAAATCCCTCATTAAATATTAAAGTTTTAGATGCCTTCCAAATGCGACACACATGAAAAGCTTTGTGGGCTCTGATCTCCAAACCATGACATAAACACGATTAAAACTTAGCGGAAGCGAATCGGTAATCAGCGGAAGACAAAAATCACGGGAAATTAAAACTTTTCGAGACAAGAGTTTGGATTCATAAAAGCTTCTTTCATAAAGAGAGGTAACTGTTTACATCTCAGGATAATTACTTCTTGAGTAAATATATACATCAAGATACAAAATCTCAAGATCACATAACACAAGACTCCAAGACCTGAGAGTACAGATGACACATAGGACTGACTCTAACTACACCACATGGCAGGACAAATCTCCACCTGAGATTACTGCTGCCCCTAGTGCTGCTGCTGAGACTGATCACCTGTAGGCTGGTTCCTTCGTCTCCGACGTCCACCTAAAAAGTTGAAGCCTACGGGGTGAGACAATTATACATAATTGTCCCAGCGAGTTATAACTCTTCGCCAGAAGCTTTATTATAACATCAAAGAATAACTTAAACAGTAAAGCCTTCAAAACATTCTATAACAGTTGCAGGTATAACAAGATCTCTACAATTTAGGAGATATGGAGAATATCAACATTATTGCAATGTAACATCAATCAACTAACTTGGAGTCATCTCTAACAAGTTATACTACATGGTTGATTATGTTTTACAAACAACATTATGCCCTGTGGAGATGAGGCTTACCACTCATACTCCAACTGATTGCTGAGAAGCCGCATCAGTATCATACATAGGTCATTAAGAGAGCCAGATTCCCATGACCTTCACCTTCCTCAGTTAGTAAGAGGATCACTTGTAGGACATCTCGTGTCTCTACTACTATAGCTCACCAGGGTAAACTGGTCCTTCGCTATTCTAGAGTCACAGTGGCGTTCTGTACTCTCTTCGTCATCAGGAGGTTTCATATTTACCTACCACTGATACGGATATCTGTGCTTTCTTCGTCATCAGGAGGTTTCATGTTTACCTACCACTGATACGGTATGGAACTTATAGTGAAGGATGGATGGATTCCACATCTACATCACTTTCCTACACTAGGATGTAAGGTTCTACACATCCATGTACCCCACATACTCAAAAGTATGTGCTCCAGGAGTTCCCTAAGGAAAACCTATTTCACCATCACTTAATTTCTGACAATGATGGATCTATGATCAGGGCTCTACATTATACTTGATTAGTTAGGTACATTCAGTATTCTTTAACAGCATACATTGTTCTTCAAACAATAACAATAACATAGCAGCTATAAAAGAAGAATACTAAATGTAACAGGCCTAACTTATATTAATCATCATTTCTCATTATCCTCATCACAAGTCATCTCTAAGGCATGACTTTGATGGTATCCATGGCTCTCACAGCCCATTATCAGTATAGGATGCCACTGGCAAGGCATCAGATTACTTTACTTATTCATAAGGCTAACAACATGCCTTCAATGAATATAACATCAACATCCATACCTGGATATGATCACCTTCATATCAGAACCTGCATGGTTAATACATTTGATAAAGGTAATACAACAATAAGGACTGTACTTCCTACTCTTGTCATAAGAGTTAAATCTTTAATTCAAATCAAATAGAGTTTAATGCTAAAAAACATGCCATTTCCCTTGAATTAGGGTTTACTATTCACATTACATGTCATTACCCTTGAATTAGGGTTTACTATTCACATTACATGTCATTACCCTTGAATTAGGGTTTACTATTCACATTACATGTCATTACCCTTGAATTAGGGTTTACTATTCACATCCAGGTGAATTAAACTCATAACATCATCATGTATGAGTAATATCTTCATTGATGCTCTTGGATTAGTTAAAGGTTCATCATTTATCATAATTAGGGTTTCTATGACCTCACCCAGGTGGACCATACCCTAATTATGCTCACTTATGTGCATTGGAGATGCTTTACTTGAGTTTCTACTTAAAAAGGGTACTTTCTCTCTCTAGAAGTACTTTATCTCTCTAGAAGTACTTTCTCTCCCATCATAATGTTAGATGACATCAACATCACTCTAAAACAGGTTGGATTGAGTCATCATAGGCTAACATAACCAATAACATCACCATTATGTGATTAGAGTTACTTTCTCTCTCTAGGGTACTTTCTCTCTCTAGAGTACTCTCTCTTTCATCATACTCATGGTTGATGATAACATTAGACTAGATCAAGTTAGATAGAGTCATTATGACTAAAAACATCATTCTTATGTAATTAGGGTTTGAATTGAGCAAGGTATAACTCAATTGACCTTTCAGGGGTATATTGGTAATTCACCCCATTGATCATCATTATGGTCAAAACCTTAGTCAAATAACCCCTTAATATCCTAGGTTGTCATTAGGGTTTGATTTGGGCAACATTGAACCATTACATCATCAAATGATTGAATGAGGTCAACCTTGAATCACATTGATTGATTTCAATCATTAATCATCAATTGGATTGAGATTGGTTGAAAGTGTTGACCGTTTGCCCACTTTGACCCTCCAAGACCACGAGCCTCTTTCTAACTCCAAGACCGCGAGCCCCCTTAGGCTTCAAGACCGTGAGCCTCTTCAAGGGTTCAAGACCGCGAAGCCTCCCATTGGTCCAAATTAATGTTGAGACCGCGAAGACCAATTTGAGTTGAGACCGCGAGGGTCATGAAGACCGTTTGCCCTTCTTTGACCTCAGGACCGCGAGGCCCTTCATGGTCTTTAGACCGTGAGCCTCCTCTCGGTCTTGAGACCATGAGCCCCTTCACGGTCTTGAGACCTTGAGCCCTCTCACGGTCTTGAGACCGCGAGGCTCTCATGGTCTCAGCCGCTTGGTCCTTCAACAAGGCTCAAAGATGCAACCGATAATGTCAACCCATGTTGAAGCCCTCAAATGGTCAAAGCTATGTTGGCCACTTATGGATTTAGTCAATTAAGATTATGCTTGATCACTTGGTCATTCAAATGACCCATAATGGTTGACCAATTATGGTTGAAGTCGATTCAATTAGGGTCTATCAATGTTCACCCATCAACACTCAACAATGTGACTCAACACAAGGTTGAACCTTTCAATTGAGCTCCAATTGGGCCAAAACTTAGCCCAAACGGTCTTGAGGTCATGTGGGTGGACCCCACATGGTTTTGAGACCGTTTGCCCAAGATTTCATCAAAATCTAAGGTGATTTGATAGGGGTTGAACCATGATTGAGTCACAAAAACAGAATTTTGATTAATTGATAACTTATTTGCAATTGGGTCCTCAATTGGTCAAATTACTCAACCCTAGACCTTCAAACGGTCTTGGGTGATTGTCCTCTCGGTCTTGAGACCGTTTGGATGAGTTCCAAACGGTCTTGAGACCGTTTGCCCATCAAATTTTGGATTCTAGTGGAAATTCATCAAGGTTGAACAAATTGAGTTGATGATTATATCAATATTTAATTGCAATGTAAATCGGTGTAAAAGTACCTTCAATTGGTCAAAAAATCTTGACCCCAGACTTCCAAACGGTCTTGGTTGATTGCCCTCGCGGTCTTGAGACCGTTTGGTGACCCCCAAACGGTCTTGAGACCGTTTAGGTCAATCAACCCTAAAAACCCTAATTAGGTCACCATAATTTCAGTACTGATTTTATCTAGGGTTAGCCCTAGTATTCACCCTTCAACTCTTAGCCCGTTTGGAACTAGACCATCAAACTTGGTGAGTTGTTAATTAACATAATTTTGAACAGTAATCTCATACGGTCAACGCTTAGTCAACGACCTTACACGGTCTTGAGACCATTTGCCCAAAAAGGCAATTCCAGACCGTTTGAAAATCAGCAATTAATTCATTTAAAGTTGTGACTTAAAAAGGTCATATCTCCCGATTCCTTTGGAGTTAGTCTCACAAATTTTGAGGATAATTAGCCTATATAATTAGGAACAGATTTCTTATACGATCCACGCTCGGTCAACGGGGCCAAACGGTCTTGAGACCGTTTGCCCTATCGCGGTCTCGAGACCGTTTGCTCACCTCACGGTCTTGAGTCCGAGAGAGCAAACTGTTAGGACCGTTTAAGGAAAAGAAAAGCGGTGGGTTTTTCTTGGAAATCACGCCTTCATCTTCTAGCTCAAGAACAGTACAGATATCCCATGGGTTTGCTTGCAAAATAGCAGGGAAAAGTAGGGAAATACTAAGAGCTATCATTAAAACGCATATAAAGATGCACATAGTAAAGCATAGGTTTAGAGTTATAAAACCCGCCTAAAGCTTGCTTCTTGAGCTCCAAGCTTTCAAGATCCAAGCTATAATGGCGTCCTTGAGTTCCCTCAGGTTGGCCAAGGTGAAAACTCCAAGGAAGGATGAAAAGAGACGGCTAGAAAGGTAGGGTTTCAAGAGTTAGCCATGAAGATGACCTTGAATTCGAGTTCTAACCATGGAATTAGGCAAGAAGAGGGGTTTAGACCTACCTTGCACCCCTTGGTCGTCCTCCTTAGCTCCAAGGCAGTCCTTGGTCGTCTTTGGTGAAATGAAACAGTAAGGGAACGAAGGGTAAGTTCTCTTGCAACTAAGGGAAGGAGAGCTTATATACATGGGGTAGGATTTTCAACATTAGTTCATAAGTTGTCCATAATTCCAACTAGGTCCCTCCTTCTTTACTTGATCGTCCCTTCCTCTTTATTCTAAGGACAAACCTTCTCTTAAGGTCTTAGGAAAAGAAGGTAAAGGAGAGCAAGCTAATACTGAGGTACATACATAAAGAAATATTACACATATACCCTAATTATTCAATCACAAGGCATGTCTCATAACTTGATAATTCAATTGAGGTGACTTCCTCATCATTTCTTCTCTTAATGATGGAAAGAGTCTAAAAAGATACTTTAGATGACATATTTCACAATTTGCATCCCTTAATTTGGGTAAATTGCATTTTACCCCAAATTAGGGTTTTAAGCACCGAGATTGCTTCCACAGCTGCACCTTGGTGCCTTAGCTTGGGAAATCCCTCAAACTTGGCTAAACAGATTTCTCATGATGTCTCAACATCAGAGGAACATCTCATCATGTGCAAATTGCAAGCTAACCCTTTTAACTGGGTAAATTGCACATAGGTCCCTGTATATCAAAACATTGCTACAACTTTAAATAAAAAGGAGCAATTGCTGAAATATACGTTTCTGAGAAACTTAATTACATGCTCAGAGTTAATCACAAAGATTTAATTACATATTTAGGCAAAACACCTAGGGTTAACTCATAACCCAGGTCAGGGATGTTACAAGCTTGATCAGCCAAGTGTGGGCACGCCGTAGCGTGGTACACCGTCTATCTCGTAGAAGCGTAAATGATGGATATGTGGGTCTACCATAGCAGGGTGCATATTCATCGTGTTGGCATTGGGTCAGACTTAACAAGGTGACCTAGATAGGATCTAGCACCTTGAGGCATGGAGGTGATCATGGCAAGGAGTTGCATATGCCATCTTTCAAGAGTTGCATATGATGCAATTGGAAAAAGTTGCCTACCAGGAAGATATGAGTTGTGGGTGACAACCCTAGCTGGTCCATGAATCAGAGGATTTCAGGATCTTGACCCACTAGAAGATTGTACGCTGTGATCTTCCAAATTGATGGTGAGGGCTGTCAATTTGAATCAAAATAGTGGGAGCGGTAATTAATTAAAGGCCTATTTAACTACTGTCAAATTTTATTCAAATCAAATCAAATCAAAAGGAGTTTTGACAAATGCAATCTTCTCTTATAGAATGGAAAAAGAATCATCTTTTAAAATGGGCAAATTAATTGAGAATAAATTCCATAACTGGTTGGGGATTGTGAGAAGTGTTCTGCACAATCCAGATATACCGGTAGCCTTTGAATCCACTCTATGTACACTTAACAAGAAGGATAGTTCATTTATGGAGATCAATGGAACAAAGTCTAAGGAAAAAGGTGAGGGAGAGGGGTTCTCTCTCCGAACCAATGTCAGAATCTTCTACACTCAAAATATGGAGAGGATGGAAGGAACGATGGAAGAAGAAGTGAGAGATAGAGATCTCTACTTCTAGTATATACATGATAGAGATTAACTTTACTACTTCTTTGTCATGGTTACTTGATACCGGATGTGGATCTCACATTTGTTCAAATGTGAAGGATTTTAAGAGAATTAGGCCTTTGGGGAAAGGCGAGGTTGAACTACGTGTTGCCAATGGGGCAAGAGTTTCCGCCAGTGTCGTAGGAACCTATGAGTTAACTCTAACTAGTGGGCTAATAATAGAGTTGAAGAACTGCTATTATGTACATACCATAAATAGGAATATCATTTCTATCTCTTATTTGGACAAGGATGGTTTTGAATTTCTTATTAAGAATGGAAAGTGTTCTATTTCAAAAGATGGGATCTTTTATGGCAGTGCCCCAATATCTTATGGTCTATACTTGATAGATATAGAGACAAGTGTATACAATGTTAACACCAAAAGGAAAAAACTCACAACTCAAACAAAACATATCTTTGGCATTGTCGTCTAGGGCACATAAATGAGAAGCGCATCTTTAGACTCCATAAAGATGGTTATCTAGACTCTTTTGATTATGAATTAATAGAGACATGTGAATCTTGTTTGTTGGGAAAGATGACCAAGACTCCCATTTTAGGTAAAGGTGAGAGAGCTAGTGATCTATTAGGACTCATACATACTGATGTATGTGGGCCTTTTAAAACTAATGCCAGAAATGGGTGTCAGTACTTCATTACCTTCATTGATGACTTCGGTAGGTATGGCTATGTGTTCCTAATAAAACATAAGTCAGAAACCCTTAAAAGGTTCAAGATTTTCATGAATGAAGTACATAACCAACTTGGTAAAAGTATTAAAACACTTCGATCTGATTGAGGTGGAGAATACTTAAGCCAGGAGTTTGAGGACCTTCTATGAGCCCGTGGTATTGTATCACAATGGACTCCGTCTGGAACACCACAACATAACAATGTGTCTGAAAGAAGGAATTACACTTTACTAGATATGGTGCGATCAATGATGAGTTTTGCTGATCTTCTGATTTCCTTCTGGGGTCATGCTCTTGAAACTGTCGCTTTTACACTTAACCGAGTACCATCTAAATCGGTTCAAAAGACACCATATGAGATATGGCACGGGAAGCATCCCAATTTGTCTTTTATTAAGATTTGGGGTTGTGAGGATTACGTCAGGAAAATGTTTCCTAATAAGCTTGGACCCAAGTCTGATAAATATTATTTTGTTGGATACCCCAAGGAAATGAGGGGATATTATTTATACCACCCTACTGACAACAAAGTATTTGTTGCTAGGAAAACTATGTTCCTAGAAAAGGAATTTATTTCCAGAGGAAACAGTGGTAGGAAAATAGAGTTTGAAGAGATTCAAGCCCAACAAGAAAACATTGAACCAGTAGATGTACTAGAGGAACATAGAGATTCACAAGGTGTTGTGGAATCTCAATCTCCTCAAGTAATACAAGGACCTTGTAGATCTAGTAGGACATGCCTTGAACTTGAGAGCTTTGGATACCTTGTGACTCAGGAAGGCGGTGAGTTGATCATAGATGATGATCCAACTACCTATCTAGAGGCTATAAAGGGACCAGATTCTGAGAAATGGCTTGAGGCCATGAAATCCAAGATGGAATCCATGTACTCCAACAAAGTATGGACTTTGGTGGAACCACCTGAAGGGGTAAAACCCATAGGGTGCAAGTGGGTCTTTAAGAAGAATACCGACATGGATGGCAATGTGCAAACTTATAAAGGCAAATTGGTTGCAAAGGGTTTCCGACAAGTACAAGGTGTTGACTATGATGAAACTTTTTCTCCGGTTTCGATGATTAAGTCCATCAGGATCATGCTTGCTATTGCGGATTACTATGACTATGACATTTGGCAAATGGATGTTAAAACTGCATTCCTTAATGGGAATATAAATGAGGATGTGTACATGACACAACCTGAAGGTTTTGTAGATCCAAAGAATGCCAATAAAGTTTGTAAGCTACAAAGATCAATCTATGGATTGAAGCAAGCATCTCGGAATTGGAATCTTTGATTTGATGAGGAAGTCAAAGTGTTTGGCTTTATTCAAAATGAAGATGAACCTTGTGTGTACAAGAAGGTTAGTGGGAGCACGACCACATTCCGCATATTGTATGTGGATGACATACTATTGATGGGGAATGATGTCACAACCTTAGAGAAGGTAAAGACTTGGCTTGGGAATACTTTCTCAATGAAGGACATAGGAGAAGCATCCTACATTCTAGGTATTAAGATATATAGAGATAGATCTAAAAGGTTTCTCGGGCTAAGTTAAAGTACGTACATTGATAAAGTGCTGAAGCGGTTCAGCATGGAGAACTCAAAGAGAGGCAATATCCCCATGCTACATGGAGTCACCATCTCTAGAGCTCAATGACCCCAATCTTGTGAAGAGAGGGAGCGTATGAATGTGATCCCATATGCATCAGTCATTGGATCCATCATGTACGCTATGTTGTGCACACACCTAGATGTCTTGTATGCCCTCAGCATGATGAGTAGGTACCAGTCAGATCCTGGGGATGCTCACTGGACAATCGTAAAGAATATCCTCAAGTACTTGCGAAGGACTAAGGATCAATTCCTTATATACGGCGGTGAGGAAGAACTGATTGTAAGAAGTTACAGCGATGCAAGCTTCCAAACCGACAAAGATAATTACATATCACAATCAGGATTTGTATTTTGCCTAAACAATGGAGTTGTGAGCTGGAAGAGTTCCAAGCAAGAAACGGTTTCTGATTCTACTATAGAGGCCGAGTATATCGCTGCTTCACATGCAGCAAAGGAAGTTGTGTGGATCAGGAAGTTCATCACTGAACTTGGTGTAGTTCCCAGTAGTTGTGATGCAATTGAGCTTTATTGTGACAATAATGGAGCTATTTCTCAAGCTAAGGAGCCCATATCACATCAGCGGTCCAAGCACATACTGCGGCGCTTCCATCTCATACGAGCGATCGTACAACGAGGATATGTGAAGATTTGCAAAGTACCAATTGAAGACAACATAGTTGATCCACTGATGAAGGCCCTTTCTCAGTAGAAGCATGATGGTCATGCTAGGTCACAAGGACTGAGGTTCCTAGGTGACTGGCTCTAAGTGCAAGTGGGAGTCTGTTGGTATGTATTCCCATAGAGCAAGTCATGTGATGATTGTAATGGGATACTTTGTAAATGATTTGAATAATAATAAAGGCAATTTCCAATCTATATGTTTTAACTATTTCTAAGATGATAGTGTAACATGATAGATGTCTAGAGAATTGTTTTACTCAATGACATATGTTTTTAGATTCAGGACCTAAACGATGAGATCATACGGATATTAAGAGTATACATTCTTGTTTAGTCCCTAGTCGGTTGTTATTGTGGAAATAACCATAGACATCAATAAAATTAAAGACTAGATTGTGTTTTGGTTGATGACAAAATCTCATTAGTCATGATATAGTGATATCAAACCAAGCACATAGGTACTTGTTAGAGAACAAGTGTACCAGACAGACCCACAATGAGAGTGACACATGGAACCATGATTGGTAGTCACAGTCAGCTCTCATAGTGATGGTGGTGAGTGTGATTCTTCGACTTGAAATCACTACACTCAACACATGTCGTTGGGTACAATTTGACATCATCAAACGCAATCCTGAAACATTGGTTGTTATAAAGGTGATGATTGGGTGACTTTGACACATGGGGCTTTTGAGGGGTGAGTGATAGATATGATATTTGTCCCTCCTAAGGGAGTTTGATGTCCATGGCCACTTGAGGAGTAGGATTGAGAAAGGCATGCACATGCATGTGTGAATCAATATGTGATATTGATGTCACACACATCTCACCCAGTCTTCTCTAAGATCAAGGAAATGGATGAACGTTGAAAGGATGATTGTACCATGCCTTGAGTTCATTCAGGACATTAGTGACAAAGGAATTATACATTCGTTGTAACACCATTCACGGATTGTAGGATTGAAAGTTGTTCTCCAACTTTATATTTCACTTGGGTAGCACTGATGTGTGACTAGACATTGCGGAAGTCATAAGTGTTATGGACTTTCACTACCAACGTGAAATGGGCCTGCAGGGTCACACACATAGGATTTAACCTAGAAGAGGAGTTTATCCACAAACGATGTTTAGATTGATTACTAAAGGAGTTTAGTAGTTCAATTAAACACTCAATCAATTAATAGATCAATATCATAGTGTTTAAGGTGTTGGACTGATTGATTAGAGTATCAGATTGATTGAAACTGCAATTGACTGATTTTGCATAGTCTACACTCCCAACCAATCGGCTCATGTGATGAACCGGTCGGCTCAGGACAGGTTGAGATGACCGGTTCAAGGGTTGAACCGATTGGCCCAACAGGTCCAAACGAGTAAGTTGGGAAATTCAGGTTGGTGAGAAATTTCTTTTTGTTTCACTTGTCCAATTTGATTGGAACAAGGATTGGTATTTGGATCAATTCAAAACAAAAGAGGAAAAGTCAATCAGGAACTGACCAGGGTAGTGAACCGATCGTTTCATAAGTGAACTGATCAGCTCAGGTGCCCCAACCGATCGGTTCAGGTGTGAACCGATCGGCTCAGGTCCCCAACCGACCAGTTCATGCTTGAAACAATCGTTTCAGCTGGCGCAGTTGGTTGTTTTGTGGAAAATCTCGAACCCTTCTACTCCTACTTTAATCACGCATTGCTTGGGGTAAAGAACCGTGTCCCATGACCCTCCTATATATATAGGGGTATTGGGGTCTTCTCAAAGTACAACTCAGAATACCAGTTGCTCTGCAAAGTTGTCGTTCTCTCTGGTTGTGGTAACCAGGAGAGCCCGAGCAAGTGCTACCCAATAAGGGAGGCACAACAATAGAAAGACAACTGTAGAAAAGCAACTGGTTGCAGGAGAGTGTTTCGGTGACTAGTACTCTGATAGGAGGGTGTGACTCCTTTTGATTCCTTGTGGTACAAGGAGATCAGAGTTCCAGGTGGTCCATGTGGACTACTTCAGAGGCGGGAGACTTCTGCCGCTCGGACGACAGTTGTCAATCTCGACATTCCCGGTGAGACCAGGAGCTGCACAGACACCGTCCAAGACTGGAGGTGAATACCACGCAAGCCACGAGGTAACGTCACCGAGCAAGCCTCGGGACAAGGTGCGCCTCTACAAACCATCCTTCCTACTGTATAGACGTTGACGTGATTCCTTTATTCTGGGTTTGGGGAGTAGAAAATTTTTGCTTCCGCTGCCTTCTCTGTCTCCCATAAAACCCAACGGATGCTCCGTCAACCTACCCCTAGTGGCAAAATATCCATTGAAGCAAAGATATCCAAGAAAATCCAAAGAATCAAGACAAAGTGATGATCCAGAGACCAGCACGACCATGGTACCACCGAACGACTGTGCTAGGATACTTGCAAAATCAACAGGTTTAGAGCTCAATTTGTGCAGAAATTCCCACGGTCGTGGTGCACTGACTCCAGAATGGTCGTGTTTCCTAGCATAGACATGGTACATGTAGAGAGAATGGCTATGGAGCTGAGAGCGGACAACTAGATTCGAGCCACCACAGCCGTGGTACCCATCACGACCGTGCTACCCTTACACCACCACAACTGTGTTATTTTGAGTACAAAAGTGACCTATTCCCTATGATTTTCACCTGAATCACCATATTTTCTCCCATCCACCACGACCATTCTCACCCCTCCCCACCACGACCGTGGTGACCACCACAGTTGTGCTACCTACAAAAATCCAGCTACTTTTGTACTGTTTTTCCATACTACCCCTACTTGACCTAGTACTTCCCCCACACCTATATATACCTAGGTGGCGGATCCAGCATGAGGTTACCTACCTTCCACCACCTCTTAGATCTCCATTTTCACCCCTTAGCCATTCCACTCCATTTCCACCTCCATTTTACCATTTCCACCACCATTTTCTCATTTCCACCCATTTCCACCATCATCCCATGCCCCTACACCTTGGAGGAGAGAGGAAGACGCCCTACAACAGCTGAAGTGGAGGATTTCTTCATCTACACCAAGCTCCATGGCTTCTTCTATCTCCTTATCCCTTCTTTTTGTATTTTGCATTATTATGAGTAGTTAGGCCCCTTAGGTGGGTTGTTTGGGGTGTAAAATGTTACTTTGATACCATGTTGGAGGAAAATGATATGTAAACTTTATAATTCCATTTGCTAATGATTATGTTCTATTTCTATCTCACTCTCCAAAAATTTCTTGTTGGTTTGTGCTTGAAATTACCTAGAAATTTAGGGAAATTGATTATATGTGTGAATTTTGAGATTTGCTCCTAGGTCCAATTCTTGGATCCCTGGCTAGTTACCCATCGTCCTACATCCTAATCAATCTTCCTAACCCTAGTTGAGAGATATAAGTAGCTAGTTTAGATGAAATTGATGTGTTTAGCATGGAGCTTTCTCAAGATTAGAATGTGAGTGATGGGAGGCCTAAAACATCACTTCCAACCCCTTTACTAATCTCAACCCCTAATCATCCTAAGATCATCTAACCTAGAAACATAGGCTTGTTTAGACTCTAATTGAATTACACCTAAGCCCTAATCCAATTGAGCCCTGCAAGGGTAGTAGGGAGTGTTAGGGACTAGTTCCCCTACACACAACCTAGCATATCCATGGCTAGTTAGTAGCTTAGGATGATTCATTAGACTATGACTTGTTGTTTGGTTTCATAATCTAAATGGAATTATAATGTTTATATGTCACCTCCCAATTTAAGTGATAAGTGCATCCCCTAAACATCCCACATCTCCCTTAATTTCTTTAAAACCCTAGTTTCCATCTTTCTTAGCTAGTGTTAGCTTAATTAACTCTTTTCTTGCTTAGATAGCTTCTTGCCATGTTCTTGCTTTGTTCTTGCTAGTTTAGCTCTTTAATTGCTCTCTTTCTCTTCTTGCATGCCTTAGTGTAAATTTCATTTTCATACCTAGTTTAGTCTTTTCCCGCTCAATTAGTCTTAATCTAGTCTAGTGTTAACTTAGATTTTATTCTCACCTTTAATTGTTTTCTTTCCCACCTTAGTTTATCAAACAAATCACCTTTAAACCCTTGACCCTAGTCTCCACAGTAGGAACCTAGAAAAACTAACCCAACTATAGTTCCCCCTTTTCTCCATGTGGATCGACCCTATACTTACCTCGCTCCTATACTATGAGACAACCTCGTGTGCTTGTGGGTGTAGTGTTTTAGTTTGTGTGAGTGTATTGAGTGTAGGTCATTATAAATTCAAAAGTGAATCCACCCGTGTGCCTCCATCCACGGAGTTACATCCATTCAAGTCTCAATTGAGTGGCTCGTAACGCCATTGGCGGGGGGGGTGCACAACTGGCTCATGAATTCTTTGCAACCTTAGAGAAGGTACAATACCAGGTAGAAGATGCCATTAGGTTCAAATTGAACATCTCCACTCATGTGCTTAAAGTTTCCCAAATCAATGCTATCTTTGCCCCCAGTTCAGAAATGGCACAAAAATTCAATAAAGGAAGACTTGACAAGAGTGGTAGAGCAAACTACTCCCAGACGTGGAAGACAATTTCTGGTCAAGCTACTTTTTCTACAGGAAAATCCAAGACCAGCAAGATTTACAACCCCTTCATGAGATACCTACAGAAGGTCCTAGCAAACACTTTGTTTGGCCGTTATGACAATCAAGGGTGTTTCTCACAAAAAGATTTGTTTTCTATGGCCACAATTGCAAGTAGGGGATTTGTAAACATAGGTGCCATGGTGATTGACCACTTGAAGACAATTCCCTCTAAGAGTAAAAATCCATTCATCACGGGAGGGATTATCCCCACAATGGAAAAGGCCATCATCAGATCAACCACATGTACCACTATCAGCACACGTAGGTGCAGAGGAACCCCTAATGGGGGAGGAGATCTGGGGAGGACTTTCTAGTTATCAGGAGACATACCCGCCTCCACAGGAGGACTACTGGGGCCATTACTACCAGCACCCACCCCTACACTCAGGCCCACCACAGGATCCCACACCACCCCAACCATGACTTCTACCATATCATTCCTAAGATTTAGTTTCATGTTGAGGATAGCATGATTCAAAAGTTTGGGGTGGTAGGGCAGTAAGCCCTCAGTTCTCAGCTTATTTTATTGATTTCATATCTCATCTGATTACTTTTTGTTTATTTTTGCTATCTAGTTTAGAGTTTACCTACTTTGCATACTTGCATGCTATGTAGTTTGCTTTCTTGTCATTTTTGCATAATTTTTTTAAAAAATACTCTTTTTGCCATGCATTGCATATCATGTAGATTTTTGGTACTTTTTGCATGTTTTAGCTAGGATTTGCTTGTTTACTATTTTAAATTCAACAATATAGGCCTAGATGTGATTGAAGGCAACTTGGCACCATTTTGGCCAATTTTGCCCTAATTTGAGATTTCTTGCCTAAAAGTGTGTTTCAACCCAATCTCTACTTTTTGGATTAAAAATGTTGACCTTTAACAAATGCAAGCGAATTATCATTGTTTATTGCTAAATGGTATCAATTCTGGACTTTTTACATGTGCATCACCTCTCTTGGGTTTGTGAATGATTTGGTTGAATTGTGACTCGAGCAAGCTATGAGTGCTTAGTGCCTATGAAATCACTTGATAGAAGTATAAATTTCAGGTTGTTCACTCATGTGGTGTGATATTGTTGGATGAAGTGTTGGATTAATTTTCATATAGGATACCTTCTGTTGAAGATCACACTAGTGACCCTACTTTGACTCGACTATTCACTCACCATCTTCTTACCCCTCCGCCTTATGAAAGGATGCCAAAGTACACATACCAACTGTGGCCACCTCTAAAAGTTTGGGGTGGCCACATCTACATCTCACCACTTCACTCTATCCACCATATGCCCTATCTACACCAAGGGCAAAAGAAAAGAAAATAAAGAAAATAAAATTTAAAAAAGAAAATAAAAAGGTGCTCCTATTTAAGAGCATCTAAATAAAAAAAAGATGAGTGCTCTATGTAATATCACTCCAAAATCTTACCGCAATCCTTTCTTACATTTTCATACCCATTGAACTAGGAAACATAAAACCTAGCTCATTTTTCCCTTTTCAGCATCCACGTGGGTCATTTGATGTGATTTGGAATATAAGGTTGAAAGCATGAAGGTGAAGCAACACTCCTAGTCGTCCTTGATTAACACCATCATGAAACAATATACCTGAAACTACATGAAAGAAATATGGATAGATTGTGTGTTTTATGCACTATATTTGAAGTTCATATGTTTTGTGCTTTTTCATGATTGGTTTGTGAAAGCAGGAGAGGAGAGAGGTCAAATGCATGTACTTAGTCACTATTGATCCCATTTAGAAATAATCATCATTTAGATTGCATTTGTCATTTCTTGATTGTGGAAAAATTGTAGAGAGATTGAGTTGGAGCATACTTGAGGACAAGTATGTTTCAAGTTTGGGGTGGTGATTCAGCCCTATTTTAGGGTTTCATCTTGTGTCATAGTGCATTTCAATCACATCTATACATGTTAGATTACATGTTATTTCCATCAATATGCATATTTGTGTTAAAATGTACTTATGGACATTATTTACATGTTTTTCAGGTATTTGGACCACACTTGATGGAAGAGAGAGAAGGAGTGATCCTAGGGTTTATCTACCCTAGGAGAGACCCAAAGTAAAGTCTAATGCTCTATAAACCTACCCCTAGGGGCCAAAGATCCATTGAAGCAAGTCAAAGTGTTGATCTAGAGACCAACACGGCCGTGGTACCACAAAATAGTTGTGCTAGGACACTTGCAAAATCAACAGGTTCAACTCAATTTGTGCAAAAATTCCCACGGCTGTGGTACCACAGAACGACCGTGGTGCACTGGCTCCAGAACGGTCATGTTGCCCAGCACGACCGTGGTACCTGCAGAAAGAATGGTCATGGAGCCGAGAACGGGCAACTGAATTCGAGCCACCACGGTCGTGGTACCCACCACGGCCGTGCTACCCTTATCCTACCACAGTCGTGGTGACCACCACGGCCATGCCATTTTCAGTACAAAAGTGACCTATTCCCCGTGATTTTTCACCTGAATCACCACGGTCATTCCCATCCACCACGACTACTCTCACCCCTCCCCACCACGGCCGTAGTGACCACCAGGGTCATGGTACCTACAAAAACTCAGCTACTTTTGCACTATTTTTCCCATACTACCCCTACTTGACCTAGTACTTCCCCTGCACCTATATATACCTAGGTGGTAGCTCCAGCATGAGGTTAGCTACCTTCCACCACCTCTTAGCTCCCCATTTTCACCCCTTAGCCATTCCACTCCATTTCCACCTCCATTTCACCATTTCCACCACCATTTCACAATTTTCACCATCATCCCATGCCCCTACACCTTGGAGGAGAGAGTAGGATGCCATGTAGTAGCTGAAGTGGAGGATTTCTTCATCTACACCGAGCTCTGGCTTCTTCTATCTCCTTATCCCTTGTTTTTGTATTTTGCATTGTTATGAGTAGCTAGGCCCCTTAGGTGGGCTGTTTGGGGGTGTAAAATGTTACTTTCATACCATGTTGGGGGAAAATGATATGTAAACTTTGTAATTCCATTTGTTAATGATTATGTTCTATTTCTATCCTACTCTCCATAAATTGCTTGTTGGTTTGTGCTTGAAATCACCTAGGAATTTAGGGAAATTGATTATGTGTGTGAATTTTGGGATTTGCTCCTAGGTCCAATTCTTGGATCTATAGCTAGCTACCCATCCTCCTACATCCTAATCAATCTTCCTAACCCTAGTTGAGAGATCTAAGTAGCTAGTTTAGATGAAATTGGTGTGTTTAGCATGGAGCTTTCTCCAGGTTAGAATGTGGGTGATGGGAGGCCTAAAACTTCAGTTCCACCCCCTTTAGTAATCTCAAGCCCTAATCATCCTAAGATCGTATAACCTAGAAACCTAGGCTTGTTTAGACTCTAATTGAATTAAACCTAAGCCCTAACCCAATTGAGCCTCGCAAGGGTAGTAGGGAGTGTTAGGGACTAGTTTTCCTACACACAACCTAGCATATCCATGGTTAGTTAGTAGCTTAAGATAATTTATTAGACTCTAACTTGTTGTTTGGTTTGATAATCTAAATGAAATTATAATGTTCATATGTCACCCCCAATTTAAGTGATAAGTGCATCCCCTAAACAACCCACATATCCCTTAATTGCTTTAAAACTCTAGTTTCCATCTTGCTTAGGTAGTGTTAGCCTAATTAACTCTTTTCTTGCTTAGTTAGCTTCTTGCCCTATTCTTGCTTTGTTCTTACTAGTTTAGCTCTTTAATTGCTCTCTTGCTCTTCTTGCATGCCTTAGTGAAAATTGCATTTTCATACCTAGTTTAGTATTTTCCTACTCAATTAGTATTAGTCTAGTCTAGGGTTAACTTAGATTTCATTCTCGCCTTTAATTGCTTTCTTGCTCACCTTAGTTTAACAAACAAATCACCTTTAAACCCTTGACCCTAGTCTCCACAGTAGGAACCTAGCAAAACTAACCCAACTCTAGTGCCCCCTTTTCTCCCTATGGATCGACTCTATACTTACATCCCTCCTATACTACGACACGACCCTGTGCACTTGCGGGTGTAGTGTTTTAGTTTTTCTGAGTGTATTGAGTGTAGGTCATTATAAATTTGAAAATGAATCCACTCGAGTGCCTCCGTCCGCGGAGTAGCATCCATTCAAGTCTCAATTGAGTGGTGTGTAACGCCATTGGAGGGGGCACACCACCTGCCCATCATTGTCAAATTCCTTCAATCCTGTAAAATATAATCAGTTGGACCAAAAGTTACAAAATATTTGAAAGAATCAATAGTTTTTACTATAGACATCAAATTGTATGGAAAGTTTGGAACAAAGTCGACATCGGTCAACTTGACCTTAGAAGTGATAGGAATAGTGTAACATCCCTGACCTGGGTTATAACCTAACCCTATAAGTTTTGCCTAAATATGTAATTATATACTTGTGAATACTCCCTGACATGTAATTAAGTTCCTCAGGAACATTTACTTTCAATTTTGCTCCTTTATATGTAAAGTTGTAGCATTGTTTTGTAGTGCAGGGACCTATGTGCAAATTACCCAGTTAAAGGGGTTAATTTGCAATGTTCACAGGTTAATATGTTCTTATCATAATAAGACATCATATGAGTAAATATGATGAAGTATGAAGGATTTTCCAAGCTTGGGCATCAAGATGCAGCTTGTGAAATGATCCTTGTGGTAAAAATCACCTAATATGGGTATGGAAACCTTTCATGTATGTACCTTAGTTGAAAGTTGGCTTTCTTTACCCTTAGATCTTGAGATTTCATGAGCTTTGCATAAGTTTAGATGAGTTTGGACGTGCCTTGAGCAAGGAGGGACTTAGATGTAAATTCCATACTTTAGAGGTCCTTATGGTGTAAAAAGGCCTAAAGTATATAAGCCCTTTCCTTGTAACAAGTGAATGAACCTTTCATTTCCTTCACTTCTTCTCTTCTTTCTCAACCGACCAAGGCTAGCTCTGGAGCAGAGAGGGACGACCAAGGGTTCTAGGTAAGTTTAGATCATCCCTTTTGCTTGAATTCATGGAGGAAACTCGTTTTCAAGGTTGGATTCATGGCTAGCTCACCTAGCTCTATCTTTCTAGCCTTTCCTTTCCAACGTTTCCTTGGAGAATTCACCTTGGCCGAACCTGTGGAGCTCAAAGACGCCATTAAAGCTTGGAGCTCAAGGAACGATCTTTAGGCGAGTTTTATAACTCTAAACTCTTTGCTTTATATGCATACTTAGTTCTTGCAAATTAGCATGATACTTCTTCTTCTACCTCCCTTCTTCCTTGCACTTTTGCAAGCAAAACGGTGGAATAACTGACCTTAACCAAGGTTGAAGATGATGGGCATGAATTCCTATGCTACTTTATCAAACGACCTTGGACCCTTTTGGTCAAAACGGTTGCAAACCGTTTAAGGTCAAATGGTTTCAAACCGTTTGCTCTCAAACGGTCTTGCAAGACCGTTTGGATTGAAACGGTCTCAAGACCGTTTGATAGGGTTGACCAAGGGACGACCGTTTGAGGGTCTGTTGGTAATATGTTGAATTTCATTCCTGCAAAGAATCAAAGATTAATTCTTAACCAATTGAGAGTTGAAGGCACTTCAACATCCTAACCCAAATCGGGTTGAAATTACTGTTTTAAAGCATAGCTCTTGTTGAATTTTGGGTTGAAGGACCCAAACGGTCTCAAGACCATTTGGGGGTTCTTCCAAACGGTCTCAAGACCGTTTGAGCACAACCCAAGACCGTTTGGAGGTCTAGGGTTGAGATAATCTAATGGTTTGAAGGTCCAATTGCAATAAGTTAATGAATTGATAAAAATGCTGATTTTAGACCTAATTGGAGTTCAACCCTAATCCAAACGACTTGGTTTTTGGTCAAACTTTGGGCAAACGGTCTCAAGACCGTTTGGATGATGTCCAAACGATCTCAAGACCGTTTGGGCCAAGTTTGGGCCCAATTGGAGGTCAATTGATAGGTTCAACCTTGAATTGATTCATATTGTTGAATATTGATGACTATCTGGTTTGAAACCCTAATTGAATTAGAATTAACCCTAATTGGCTTTAAATTGAGGGATACTTTAGTGTACAATTGATTGAGGCTCATCTCAATTGACTCAATTTATAAGTGGTTCACATGGCTTTGGCCAATTGAGGGCTTCAACATACTTAATCATAAACTTTTGTAACTTTTGAACCTTGTTGGAGGTCCAAACGGTTTGAGCCCATTTGGACCAAACGGTCTCAAGACCGTTTGAGGCCAAACGGTCTCAAGGCCGTTTGAGGCCAAACGGTCTCAAGACCATTTGAGGCCAAACGGTCTCAAGACCGTTTGGGCTCAAACGATCTCAAGGTCGTTTGGACCAATCGATCTGAAGATACTATGATCAAACGGTTTCAAACTGCATGAGCTCCAAACGGTTTGAAAGTCAAAACAGTCAACGCACCCAAACGGTCTCAAGACCGTTTGAGGTCAAACGGTCTCAAGACCGTTTGGTCGTTGAAGGTTGAAACCGTTTGAAGGTGTTCAAGGTGGTTTGTACTTAATCAATTGATGGTGTAATTGGTTCAATGGTGATCTAATCTAAACCCTAATGATAACCTAGGTCATTAAGGGATTAAGTGATTAATGAGTTGACCCATGAAGGTGATCATGAGGTCAAATTACCAAAATACCCTTGAGGGGTTTAATTGAGCAATACCTTGTTCTAATCAAACCCTAAATTACATGATAGTGATGATTTGGCTTATGCTAGTCAATGAGGACTTAACCCAACCTAATCTAGAGTGGTGTTATCACCATCTACTAGTAAGAGGAGAGAGAAAGTATCCTAAGAGAGAGAAAGTAACCTTTTATGGTGGAAACTCAATTAAAATGCTTTCCATACATATAAATGTGCATAATTAGGGTATGATCCACCTATGAGAGATCATGGAGACCCTAATTATGATGTTTAGCAAATCTTAATCTTATTTAAGATCTTTAATGATGATGTTCCTCATACATAATGATGTTAAGAGCTCAATTCACCTTGGAGTGAATAGTAAACCCTAATTCTAGGGTAATGACAAGTAATATGAATAGTAAACCCTGGTTGATGAAAATTGGGGAACTTGATTCTTCTATGAGTGTGAAAGTGTAACCTCTAGAATAAATTGCTTACTGCTATCAGTTGAATTAACCTTGCAGGTTGTCATGAGATGATGATCATATCCAGGTATGGATTATGAACCTATATTCATTAAAAGCATGCTTTAGCTTTATGAATAGTGATGTATCATGTTGCCTTGTTAAAGGCAACCTATGAATTAAATGGGCTATGAGAGCCACAAATACCATCAAGGTCAGGATTTAGAGATGACTTGTGATGAAGGTATTGAGAATTGATGATTGATAAGAGTTAGGCTTGTTACATTTAGTATTCTCATTTTATAGCTGTTATGCTAATGTTATTGTTTGAAGAACAATGTTTGATGTTAGAAGAATACTGAATGTACCTAACTAATCAAGTATAATGTAGAGCCCTGATCATAGATCCATCATAGTCAGAGACCAAATGATGGTGAAACAGGTTTTCCCAAGGGAACTCCTGGATCACATACTCTTGAGTATGTGGGGGAAATGGATGCGTAAATCCTTACATCCTAGTGTAGGAATTGATACCGTCAATCCTTCACTACAAAACCAAATGGTGAGATGTATCACAAATCTCCCAAAGAAAACACAAACACCGCATCAGTGAGAGATAAACAAGAAATCTTCCGATGATGAAGAGAGTACAGAACGCCACTGTAACTCTAAAATAGCGAAGGACCAGTTTACCCTGGTAAGCTATAACAAAAGACGTCCTGCCAGATGTCTAGCAAACAATCCTCTAACTGACTGAGGAAGGTGAGGTCATAAGAATCCGGCTCTTTTAATGACCTATGTATGATACTGATGTGACTTCTTAGCGATCAGTTGGAGTATGAGTGGTATGCCTCATCTCCACAGGGCATAAATATGTTTGAAAAACATAATCAACAGTGTAGTATATCTGTTAGGGTTAACTACGAGTTACTTGATTGATGTTACATTGAATAATGTAGATGTTCTTCATATTTCAGAAATGTGGAACTCTTGTTTTTTACTAAAATGGCTATTGAATACTTTGAAAGCTTTTACTGCTTAAGTTATTCTTTGTTCTGCTTATTAAGCTTCTAGTGGAGAGTTATAAATCTCACTGGGACAATTATTCGAAATTGTCTCACCCCGTAGACTTCAACTTTTTAGGTGGTCGTCGAAGACGGAGGAATCAGAATACCGGTGATCAATCCCAGCAGCAACAGCACCAGGAGCAGCAGTAAATCTCAGGTGGAGATTCAGCCTGCTATGTGGTGTAGTTAGAGTCAGTCCTATGTGTCCTCTGTACTCTCAGGTCTTGGAGTCTTTTGTTATGAGTTCTTGAAATTTTGTATCTTGATGTATATAATTACTCAAGAAGTAATTATCATGAGATGTAAACAGTTTATCTCTTGATATGAAAGAAGCTTTTATGGATTCAAGCTCTTGTTTCGAAAAGTTTTAATTTTCCATGATTTTTGTCTTTCGCTGTTAATCGAATCACTTCTGCTAAGTTTGAATCGTGTTTATATCGTGGTTTGGAGATCAGAGCCCACAATTAGTGGTATCAGAGCCATGTTGGTTGAGTCTACAGAGGCATAGGACTTAGGATATCGAGTCTATCTTTATTACTCTTTCCTTATCTAATAGAATCTTCTGCTCCTCAGGAGAAGAAGATACATAAGGATGGCTGAGCCTCATGATGAGTACGTGGCAGAAAGTAGTGCTAGTGCACCTCAAGGCGGTGAAAGGGTTCCAAGAATAGAACAGCCTGCACTAGAGTCACTAAGAGAGCCACCCCAGTTTGACCCAGCCGACATGGGTAACCCAGCTGTACAGACGATGTTCGGGCAGTTTATGACTGCCATGACACACATAACCGACAGGATGCCTATGCCTGCACCTAGGGCACCTGCCCAGCCTGAAGGACAAGGTATCGGTAAGACGTTCGAGCGACTTCGTCGTGTCGGAGCTACCGAGTACTTTGGGACTGCCGACCCCGCAGATGCTGATTTGTGGTTAACAGAGTTAGAGAAGGCTTTTAGGATTCTCAATATCCCTGAAGCTGAGAAGGTTGGACACGCTATCTATCTTCTCAAAGGAAGCGCTGGTCATTGGTGGACAATGGAAGAGCAGAAGAGACCTGGAATGGAGATCTCGTGGGAAGACTTTCGGCGGGAATTTGTTCATAGATATTTCCCAAAGACCTTCCTAGATGAGAAGATCTCTCAGCTTGAGAGACTGAGGCAGGGCATGATGAATATTAGTGAGTATGAAGCTAAGTTCATGGAGTTGTTGCGGTTTTGTCCGCACATGGCTGCCACAGAAGAAGAAAGAATTAGGAGATTCGAGAGGGGTTTGAATGCTGATATGACTACCCCTGTCTCTGCCTTAGAAAACCGAGAGAGATTCTCTACCTTCGTTGAGTCAGTCCGAAGGATAGAGAGATCTGTGGTTGAGAAGAGGCAAACTCAGAAAAGATATCCACAGTTCCATGGTTCTTCAACTAGGGACTTTAAGAAGCCTAGATCCTCTGCACCTAACCCTCCACCACCTAGATCTAGTTCTCAGACTCAGTGGTCTCCAAGTAGAGGTAGAGGACGAAGACAACCACCTCAGGAGACTCAGAGTTCTGCATCAATGTCAGTTACTGGACCACCCAGACCACAACAACTGGAGAGAAGTTGCTACAACTGTGGTAAAGTGGGACACTTGATGAAGGACTGCCGATCTAAGCCTGTCAGTGTGACACAGCCTCCGAGACAGAATCAACAAGGATCTCATAGAATGCAATCTCAAGGAGCAGCTCGATGACGTGGAAAAGCGTCTCAAGCTGGATCATCAGCACCACCTCAACACCAGGCGACAACGAGTTTCTATGCCATGAACCCACCAGAGGCAGTGGTCGATCCACAAGTGGTGACAGGTCAGATGGAACTTTTATATTCTTATATGTCTAAACCTTATGTAGTATATGTTCTGATTGACCCGGGTGCTACACACTATTTTATCACTCGGAGAGTGATTCGTAACTGCAATATGACGGTTAGTCATAAGGCAGATAGTTTGTTGTTGGAGACTCCGTTGAGTGGGTCTGCCGTTTTGCAGGAGGTATGTTCTCCCTGCATCCTCTTCTTTTCTGATCATCACGTTCAAGTGGACCTTATACCACTTGATATGCAAGGATTTGATATAATCCTCGGGATGGATACCTTAGAAAGGTATAAAGTTGTCTTGGATTGTGAATCCAAGTTGGTTGTGTTTGCTGATGAAGGCGACACATGGATCTTTCAAGGTGAAAGAAAGATTCTGCCCACTTGTCTTGTATCAGCTATGGTTGCTGATAAGCTGATGAGGCAAGGATGTTATGCATTCTTGGCCCATGTGGTAGATGTTACCAAGGGAAGTTCCAATCCTACTGAAGTTCCCATAGTCAGGGAATTCGAGGATGTGTTTCCTGAAGAACTTCCTGGTATACCACCACCTCGGGAGATTGATTTTGAAATCAATTTAGTCCCAGATACAAAACCTATAGCCCAGACTCCTTATAGGATGGTGCCTGCCGAGATGGCAGAACTCAAGAAACAACTTCAAGAGTTACTTGAGAAAGGTTTTATCCGACCGAGCACTTCACCTTGGGGTGCTCCAGTTTTGTTTGTTAAAAAGAAAGATGGATCAATGAGTTTGTGCATTGACTATAGACAACTCAATAAAGTAACAATAAAGAACAAGTACCCTTTGCCGAGGATTGATGATCTTTTTGACCAGTTGCGTGGTGCAACAGTCTTCTTAAAGATAGATTTGAGATCTGGATATCATCAAATCCGCATTAAGGACAGTGACATATCCAAGTCTGCCTTTAGGACAAGATATGGTCACTATGAGTTCACGGTTATGTCATTTGGACTAACAAATGCACCAGCTGCATTCATGGAACTCATGAATAGAGTCTTTCGACCTTTCCTTGATCAGTGTGTTGTCGTTTTCATAGATGACATACTGATTTATAGTAAGGATGCTCAGCAGCATGAGCAGCACCTTCGCCAAGCTATGACCTTGCTAAGAGAACACAAGCTGTATGCAAAGTTTAGCAAGTGTGAGTTCTGGCTGCCTGAGGTATCTTTTCTTGGGCATGTGATATCTGCCTCGGGAATTTGTGTTGACCCTGCAAAGGTAGAATCTGTTCTACAATGGGAACAACCGAAGACACCGACGGAGATTTGAAGCTTCTTGGGGTTAGCTGGTTACTATCGAAGGTTTATTAAAAACTTTAGCTCTATAGCCTTACCTTTGACCAAGTTAACCCGGAAAGATGCTCCTTTTTCTTGGAGTGATAAGTGTCAACCGTCTTTCCAGTTGTTGAAGGAGAGGTTGACAAGTGCACCTGTGCTTGTGCTACCTGAGCAAGGAAAAGGATATGTAGTCTTCTGTGATGCCTCTAAGAATGGACTAGGATGTGTGTTGATGCAGGATAAACAAGTGATTTCTTTTGCTTCCCGACAGCTTAAGAAACACGAAGAGAATTATCCGACACACGATCTAGAGTTAGCTGCCGTGGTTCATGCCTTGAAGATCTGGAGACATTATCTTTATGGAGAGACGTTTTAGATTTTCACTGACCATAAGAACCTTAAGTATATCTTCTCTCAGCATGAGCTCAACATGAGGCAACGTCGCTGGATGGAGTTAATCAAGGACTACGATTGTACAATTGATTACCATCCATGGAAGGCCAATGTTGTTGCAGATGCCTTGAGTAGGAAATCAGCAACATCAACCATGGATAGAGCACAACTAAACTCTTTAGTATGCTCTAAGAGAGATATGCTTATCTCTTTAAGGCAAGACAATGTACAGTTGAAGGTGTCATTGTTAGCCGGGTTGATGGCTGAGATGCATATTAAACCTACCCTAAGAGAGTAGATTAAGGAGGCACAACATGTTGATGCTGCAGTTCAGCAGATTGGATCTGAGTATGGAAATGAGAAGCGAGATGGTTTCCATGACTCAGATGACCAGGTGGCATGCTATCATGGGAGGATGATAGTACCAGATGTAGATAACCTGAGGAAGATAATTCTAGAGGAAGCTCATTCTTCAATGTATGCCATGCATCCAGGGAGCACCAAGATGTATCGAAACTTGAAGGATATGTATTGGTGGCCTGGGATGAAGAAGGATGTAGCTGAGTTTGTTCTAAGGTGTTTTGTGTGTCAGCAGGTCAAGGCTGAGCACCAGAAACCTGCAGGAACAATGCAACCCTTACCCGTACCACAATGGAAGTGGGACCATGTGACCATGGACTTTGTTGTTGGCCTACCCAGGACAAACAAAGGACATGATTCCATTTGGGTAGTTGTTGATAGGTTGACAAAGACAGCACATTTCCTACCTATCAAAACAACCTATTCTGCTGAAAGGTTATCACAGTTGTATGTACAAGAGATAGTGCGTTTGCACGGAGTTCCTGTCACAATAGTTTCTGATAGAGGTCCCCAATTTACAAGTCACTTTTGGGAGCAGTTACACAGAGCCTTAGGCACCAAACTAAGGTTTAGTACAGCCTTTCACCCACAGACTGATGGACAGTCGGAAAGGACTATACAGACCTTGGAAGACCTGTTGAGAGAATGTGTTCTCCAGTTTACCGGGAGTTGGGATCTACATCTAAACTTGATAGAGTTTGCCTATAACAATAGCTATCAACATAGTATTGATATGGCACCCTATGAACTTTGTATGGTAGACGTTGTAGATCACCCTTGTGTTGGTATGAGACTGGTGAGCACCAGTTGTTAGGTCCTGATCTTGTGCAGCAAACTACAGAGAAGATTAAAGTTATACAGCAACAACTTAAGACTACACAAGATAGGCAGAAGTCGTATGCTGATAAATGTCATAGACCCCTAGAGTTCCAGGTTAGAGACAGAGTGTATCTCAAGGTCTCACCTTGGAAAGGAGTCCTTCGTTTTGGAAGAAAAGGAAAGTTAGCTCCTAGATTTATGGGACCTTATCCAATTGTTGAAAGAGTTGGAAAGGTGGCCTATAGAATAGAGTTACCTCAAGAGTTGCAGAAGTTACATCCTGTGTTTCACATTTCCATGCTGAGGAAATGTCACCCAGACACCGAGTCAGTTCTACAACCAATGGAAGTAGAATTAAATGATGATATAACATATGAGGAGGGACCAGTGTCAATCCTTGATAACAAAACTAAAAAGTTAAAGAAGAAAGATATAAGCCTCGTGAAAGTCCTCTGGAACCATCGTGGTGTTGAAGAAGCCACTTGGGAACTAGAGGATGAGATGAGAAGGAAATACCCTGCTCTTTTCTCCTAATACATTTTATCGATTTCGGGGACGAAATCCCTGTGAAGGGGTGGATAATTTGTAACATCCCTGACCTGGGTTATAACCTAACCCTAGAAGTTTTGCCTAAATATGTAATTATATACTTGTGAATACTCCCTGGCATGTAATTAAGTTCCTCAGGAACATTTACTTTCAATTTTGCTCCTTTATATGTAAAGTTGTAGCATTGTTTTGTAGTGTAGGGACCTATGTGCAAATTACCCAGTTAAAGGGGTTAATTTGCAATGTTCACATGTTAAGATGTTCTTATGATAATAAGACATCATATGAGTAAATATGATGAAGTATGAAGGATTTTCCAAGCTTGGGCATCAAGATGCAGCTTGTGAAATGATCCTTGTGGTAGAAATCACCTAATATGGGTATGGAAACCTTTCATGTATGTACCTTAGTTGAAAGTTGGCTTTCTTTACCCTTAGATCTTGAGATTTCATGAGCTTTGCATAAGTTTATATGAGTTTGGACGTGCCTTGAGCAAGGAGGGACTTAGATGTAAATTCCATACTTTAGAGGTCCTTATGGTGTAAAAAGGCCTAAAGTATATAAGCCCTTTCCTTGTAACAAGTGAACAAACCTTTCATTTCCTTCACTTATTCTCTTCTTTCTCAACCAACCAAGGCTAGCTCTGGAGCAGAGAGGGATGACCAAGGGTTCTAGGTAAGTTTAGATCATCCCTTTTGCTTGAATTCATGGAGGAAACTCATTTTCAAGGTTGGATTCATGGCTAGCTCAGCTAGCTCTATCTTTCTAGCCTTTCCTTTCCAACGTTTCCTTGGAGAATTCACCTTGGCCGAACCTGTGGAGCTCAAAGACGCCATTAAAGCTTGGAGCTTGAAAGCTTGGAGCTCAAGTAACGACCTTTAGGTGGGTTTTATAACTCTAAACTCTTTGCTTTATATGCATACTTAGTTCTTGCAAATTAGCATGATACTTCTTCTTCTACCTCCCTTCTTCCTTGCACTTTTGCAAGCAAAACGGTGGAATAACCGACCTTAACCAAGGTTGAAGATGATGGGCATGAATTCCTATGCTACTTTATCAAACGACCTTGGACCCTTTTGGTCCAAACGGTTGCAAACCGTTTAAGGTCAAATGGTTTCAAACTGTTTGCTCTCAAACGGTCTTGCAAGACCGTTTGGATTGAAACGGTCTCAAGACCGTTTGATAGGGTTGACCAAGGGACGACCATTTGAGGGTCTGTTGGTAATATGTTGAATTTCATTACTACAAAGAATCAAAGATTAATTCTTAACCAATTGAGAGTTGAAGGCACTTCAACATCCTAACCCTAATCGGGTTGAAATTACTGTTTTAAAGCATAGCTCTTGTTGAGTTTTGGGTTGAAGGACCCAAACGGTCTCAAGACCGTTTGGGGGTTCTTCCAAACGGTCTCAAGACCGTTTGAGCACAACCCAAGACCGTTTGGAGGTCTAGGGTTGAGATAATCTAATGGTTTGAAGGTCCAATTGCAATAAGTTAATGAATTGATAAAAATGCTGATTTTAGACCTAATTGGAGTTCAACCCTAATCCAACCGACTTGGTTTTTTGGTCAAAGTTTGGGAAAACGGTCTCAAGACCATTTGGTTGATGTCCAAACGATCTCAAGACCGTTTGGGCCAAGTTTGGGCCCAATTGGAGGTCAATTGATAGGTTCAACCTTGAATTGATTCATATTGTTGAATATTGATGACTATCCGGTTTGAAACCCTAATTGAATTAGAATTAACCCTAATTGGCTTTCAATTGAGGTATACTTTAGTGTCCAATTGATTGAGGCTCATCTCAATTGACTCAATTTATAAGTGGTTAACATGGCTTTGGCCAATTGAGGGCTTCAACATACTTAATCATAAACCTTTGTAACTTTTGAACCTTGTTGGAGGTCCAAAAGGTTTGAGCCCATTTGGACCAAACGGTCTCAAGACCGTTTGAGGCCAAACGGTCTCAAGACCGTTTGGGACCAAACGGTCTCAAGACCGTTTGGGCTCAAACGATCTCAAGGTCGTTTGGACCAATCAATCTCAAGATACTATGATCAAACGGTTTCAAACCGCATGAGCTCCAAACGGTTTGAAAGTCAAAACGGTCAACGCACCCAAACGGTCTCAAGACCGTTTGAGGTCAAACGGTCTCAAGACCGTTTGGTCGTTGAAGGTTGAAACCGTTTGAAGGTGTTCAAGGTGGTTTGTACTTAATCAATTGATGGTGTAATTGGTTCAATGGTGATCTAATCTAAACCCTAATGATAACCTAGGTCATTAAGGGATTAAGTGATTAATGAGTTGACCCATGAAGGTGATCATGAGGTCAAATTACCAAAATACCCTTGAGGGTTTAATTGAGCAATACCTTGTTCTAATCAAACCCTAAATCACATGATAGTGATGATTTGGCTTATGCTAGTCAATGAGGACTTAACCCAACCTAATCTAGAGTGGTGTTATCACCATCTACTAGTAAGAGGAGAGAGAAAGTATCCTAAGAAAGAGAAAGTAACCTTTTATGGTGGAAACTCAATTAAAATGCTTTCCATACATATAAATGTGCATAATTAGGGTATGATCCACCTATGAGAGATCATGGAAACCCTAATTATGATGTTTAGCAAATCTTAATCTTATTTAAGAGCTTTAATGATGATGTTCCTCATACATAATGATGTTAAGAGCTCAATTCACCTTGGAGTGAATAGTAAACCCTAATTCTAGGGTAATGACAAGTAATATGAATAGTAAACCCTGGTTGATGAAAATTGGGGAACTTGATTCTTCTATGAGTGTGAAAGTGTAACCTCTAGAATAAATTGCTTACTGCTATCAGTTGAATTAACCTTGCAGGTTGTCATGAGATGATGATCATATCCAGGTATGGATTATGAACCTATATTCATTAAAAGCATGCTTTAGCTTTATGAATAGTGATGTATCATGTTGCCTTGCTAAAGGCAACCTATGAATTAAATGGGCTATGAGAGCCACAAATACCATCAAGGTCAGGCTTTAGAGATGACTTGTGATGAAGGTATTGAGAATTGATGATTGATAAGAGTTAGGCTTGTTACATTTAGTATTCTCATTTTATAGCTGTTATGCTAATGTTATTGTTTGAAGAACAATGTTTGATGTTAGAAGAATACTGAATGTACCTAACTAATCAAGTATAATGTAGAGCCCTGATCATAGATCCATCATAGTCAGAGACCAAATGATGGTGAAACAGGTTTTCCCAAGGGAACTCCTGGATCACATACTCTTGAGTATGTGGGGGAAATGGATGCGTAAATCCTTACATCCTAGTGTAGGAATTGATACCGTCAATCCTTCACTACAAAACCAAATGGTGAGATGTATCACAAATCTCCCAAAGAAAACACAAACACCGCATCAGTGAGAGATAAACAAGAATTCTTCCGATGACGAAGAGAGTACAGAATGCCACTGTAACTCTAAAATAGCGAAGGACCAGTTTACCCTGGTAAGCTATATCAAAAGACGTCCTGCCAGATGTCTAGCAAACAATCCTCTAACTGACTGAGGAAGGTGAGGTCATAAGAATCCGACTCTTTTAATGACCTATGTATGATACTGATGTGACTTCTTAGCGATCAGTTGGAGTATGAGTGGTATGCCTCATCTCCACAGGGCATAAATATGTTTGAAAAACATAATCAACATCGTAGTATATCTGTTAGGGTTAACTACGAGTTACTTGATTGATGTTACATTGAATAATGTAGATGTTCTTCATATTTCAGAAATGTTGAACTCTTGTTTATTACTAAAATGGCTATTGAATACTTTGAAAGCTTTTACTGCTTAAGTTATTCTTTGTTCTGCTTATTAAGCTTCTAGTGGAGAGTTATAACTCTCGCTGGGACAATTATTCGAAATTGTCTCACCCCGTAGACTTCAACTTTTTAGGTGGTCGTCGAAGACGGAGGAACCAGAATATCGGTGATCAATCCCAGCAGCAACAGCACCAGGAGCAGTAGTAAATCTCAGGTGGAGATTCAGCCTGCTATGTGGTGTAGTTAGAGTCAGTCCTATGTGTCCTCTGTACTCTCAGGTCTTGGAGTCTTTTGTTATGAGTTCTTGAGATTTTGTATCTTGATGTATATAATTACTCAAGAAGTAATTATCATGAGATGTAAACAGTTTATCTCTTGATATGAAAGAAGCTTTTATGGATTCAAGCTCTTGTTTTGAAAATTTTTAATTTTCCGTGATTTTTGTCTTCCGCTGTTAATCGAATCGCTTCCGCTAAGTTTGAATCATGTTTATATCGTGGTTTGGAGATCAGAGCCCACAAATAGTGCCACACCAAGTTACTCGTTGAACAGACTCATCCTCTATGGTGACAGAGGAGTGAGGGATAAACAAATCAGATGTGGTCAAAAGATGGGGCATACCAGTCATATGTTGAGTCGCACCCGAATCCATAATCCAGCTAGAACTGACAGCAAGCATGGATGCCCAAAATTACCTTGAGAAGCGGTGGCTAGGTGGGAAGATGAACCGGCAGTAGATAAATCTCCAACTTGCCAATCTAAAGAGGTATAAGCGGTAGTATAGTGAAGGGGAGAATCCCCATAATATTGGGTAGCTTGACGAAGGCATTTGTATTCCTCATGAGATAATGAGTCATGAGAAGCTTGAGAAGATGTCTGCGGTGGAGGAGGTGCACGACCAATTGGCGGTGCAGATGCTTGACTAATGTGGGCAGGTGCTTGAGCAACATGGGCAGAGCCTAAACCACGTCCTCTGCCATAGTGTTCTGGATATCCGTACTTCGAGTGGTAGACATCTTCAGTATGGCCCAACTTACCATAATTAGTGTACTTTGGGCGTTGGCCTCGTTCACGACCATGACCTTTGGTCGCCGCTACCATCAGTGATGGAGGTTCATATTCAGTAGTAATAGAAATGTGAGGAGCAAGCATTTCAGACTGGGCCAAGCGTGCATATGCCTGGTCTATGGATGGAAGGATCACACCAACTAGGAGTAGTTGTCGAACAACAACAAAGCAAGGATGAAGCTCGTTGAGGAAGCCCCCAGTGAGTACAGTCTCCCGCTCTTTGGTGACTGCAACAAACTTCGTAGGAGAGAAGAAGTTGAGCTGGTTTGCTAAGGCCTTAATGGCGTCAAAGTACTTGGACAAGGATCGTTCTCCTTGTTGTTTAGAGAAATTCTTGTCTATAATGTTGTACATACGCATACAGTTGTCCTCCTGAGTGAAGAATTATTTCATCTCCTCCTACATAGTCTTAGTGTTTCGGTGCCACATGTACTTGACAGCTACCTCTGGCTCTCATGCCCAAAGCCATGAGAGCACTTGACTATTGCATGTCACCCATGTATCGTCAGGAACCGTCAGTGAGTCATCAATGATAAATTTGAGTTTATTCCGAGACTCAAGAAATATTTGGACAACATTCATCCATAAAAAAAATCATCGTTAAGTTTAACGGTAGATATGTGTGGCAAGTCGTTGTAAATGGTTGTTGGCTTAGAAGCATCATTCACGATGAGGTGAGTAAAGTATCAGATATAACGACACGATACAGACGGAAAGAAAAGTACCAAAATTAGTATGGTACAAACAAAAAGAAAAGTACTGGAATGTAGCACGATACAAAGAGAAAATAAAGATGCCGAAAAATAGCACGACACAAACAAAAAAAAATGTACTCTAATGTAGCACGGTATAAAACACAAAATAAAATAGAAAGCGCTACTAGATTGATTGCAAGGTAGGATACATGAGAGGAAAATTCACAATTTTTAATAAAAGCACTCAGCCATGTGATTAGGAGAACCACATGGAGAGGAAAAATATGACTTTGTTCCTTTTTTTTGTGTGCTTCAGCACATGGCCTTTTGTTTTGACTCTTTTCCTTTATTTCTGCTTTTTTTTACTCAAGTGCCAAGTGCCAACTATTGCCATTAGGATTGAAGAGAATCAGCAAAGGAATGAGACGGCAGCCATTTTTTTAATCGGATACGGTAGTTAGAAAAGGAGAAAAAGAAGAATTCAGGAAAAAGAAAATTGTGGAGAAGACATCCACGGTGATCTTGTGCGCCGCTGCTACGTTTATGAACCGGAAAGAAAGGTGTTGCTGTGTGTATATTTGATTAGTTAGGCTTAGACACATGGATCTATCAATAGGTTATTCGATGGACGATTATGAGCCGGAAAGAAAATGAACGCGGGATCCCTTTCAGCGACTGCTACGTTCTGGCAAATCTAACGCCAAGATAGAAAGATAGTGGCCGTCATGGAGAACGGAGAAAGACGAAGGGAGGGAGAGATTAGGGTTCGGACAGTAAGTCTGATACCATGTAGAAAGAGAAGCGTCTATTCAGTAATAAAATAAGAGTGTTGGGTCTCCTATATATATAGGAATTAGAGAGTACATGAGTTAAATTATAATGGGTCTAAGCCTAACTAATCAAATATACTAACACATAGCATTTATTATTACGATACTTTTTTTGTTCTAAAATTTGTTATTTGATTGTCTTTTATATCTATATCCATGGATCCTAGAAGTCTTATGAGTATGGATGACATTGTGTTACTTTAACACAAAAAGTTTATTGGCCTGCTCCTTCAAAGATGGCAACAAAAGATGAAGGTCTAATTTGGCATTCTTACGACTAATCAAGATTTAACTCCACATGGTGAAAGTAAAACTTCTTTCTATTTTGTTCCTAACACCATAGGTCATCTTATAGATTTATATAGTGACTCATTCTATCCAATAACTCCTACCAACTTGTCAAAATATAAAAAAAAATTATCTTTGCATGGTAGCATTCTCTTAGTCTTGTTCAGCGAGTTGTATGATATAAACCATTAGTTTTCAATATCTCTTGAGCTTTGAAAAGCCTTATCTGATCAATTTGGCATGTCGGGAAAAGGGATGAAAAACTAGACGTTTGTGCATTGGCTTGATTACAAAACGCGGATAACAAGTTTGTTCCTTTCGAAATTCTAGAACACCAAAACTTCATATTTGAGTGTGTAATGAAAGGCTTTGAGATGCAATATAGAGTTGTCGTCTTCACAGAAAAGATAGTTCCTTATGACGCCCAATCTCTTCATCATAGAAATGGAAAGTTAAACATTTCTAGTCTTGCCACTACCCTACAAACAGAAGATCTTAAATGGGAATTTAGAAAAGAAAATCCAACCTTCTATCAACATTGTTATGATGTGAATAATAATAATAAAACTAAAAAATCACCAGAAATCCAAACAACATTTCAAGAAAGATAAAAACCATGATCTTTGGGAGCTAGTGCATCTTATATGTTTGTGGCAAGCCTATCACCTTGCAAATATTTATAGGAACCACAAGATCCATAAGTAGAAAACCCCTAAGAGCAATGAAGTTAATATGATCATTATGGGGGATGATGCTTCCTCTCGTAAAAGGCTAGACACACATTCTCTTGTTCTTAGTGCTAGTACTTTCTATTGATGATTGGTGGTCTGATTCTAGAGTTGTACCTCACACCTACTATGATCCTACTACTTTTTCCACTTCTCAGGAAGACAAAAACCATGTGATATCCTGGGGTGATGATGCTTACATAAGGAAGATTATAGGCTTTGGATGTGTGGATATAAAGCTCAGTTTTTGGAAAGACTTGAAGCTGCAATATATTTTACATGTTCCCTATTGTATAAAGAACCTTTTCAGATGTATAATCTAGATATTCTTTGTTGAGTTAGAAAAATAATTTTGTAATATCTAGATATGGTTCTTTTGCTGGTGTTGGGTATACATGTAATGGTTTGATTAAACTTAGTATTTCTTCATGTAATGGTACTCCTTCTATTAATTATACTTGCACCAATACTCTATCTACTTCTATATTTGTGATATTTCGAATGCTTTTCTGGGACATGTGAATAAATATAGTATCAAGTGTATGGTTTACATGGATTTGATTCCTAAAACTGATTTTTCAGATAATGATAGATGTCAAATTTATGTTGAAGTCAAACCTCCTACATAATTGGTTTGAATAGTAGAAAAAAATTCCACTTTGTCTAAGCTTATCCATATTGATGTTTGTGGTATTAATAAGTGGTTTTTCTCTAGATGGTATGTGTTACTTTGTAACTTTATTGATGGCTTTTACAAATATTCTTATATTTATTTTCTGAAATCTATGTATTAGAAAATGGAAAAGCTTAGGGTCTATATGTATCAAGTAGGGAATCAAAATAGTAAGAGCATCAAGAGGATTGACCGGATATAGTTAGTGAATTCTCCTTGAACGAATTCAATCAATCACTAGTACAGATATCACCTTTAACATCGGTTAAAATATGCTTTTTACGTCAGTTTTCAAGCGACACCCAAGTGGGTGACACTAAGGGTAGAATCATATAGCGTCAGTTCCAGAACCGACGACATAGATTAGGCCCCAATTGCAACTAAAAAAAGAAAGGACACTATTAGGACCATAGGCGTCGTTTATGTCTTAGAAAACCGACACCTATTACCATATCCCGAAAAAAATCTAGTATAGTTAGTTTTTTAATATGTAACTGACGCTTATCTTCATGCTCGAACAAAAAAAATTGTCCCAGGTTAGAGCATACTTGTTGGTTTCCTATATTTAATCAATGTCGTTGACATTGGGTGATGGTTTTTTAAATAACCAATGACTATGTATTGTTTTTTGTTTATTATCAGTTTGTAGGTCTTTTGTCCAGCTGGTCAGCAGGATGCAGAACATGCAGTTCAGTTCTGAACTACATGTTTACAACATCCTTTGATTTCATCTAACAACATGCCACAAACCTGTAATAATACAAGATGATCAAGATTATATATACATCATGTGATTCACACACATATAGAAACACAATTAATTCATTCACATGATTCACACACATGTAGAAATCTATAGTTCTATTCATTCAACTATTTTCACATTCACACACATGTACAAACCTGCAGTTCTATTCATTCAACCATTTTCACATTCACACACATGTAGAAGCGCATTCATTCATTCATCTTCACATTCGTACACATGTATATAGATCAAATTTCAATAAGACAATTCGAAAAAAGTCATTCAAACATGTACATATAAGCTTGTCTTTTATAGTTTAGAAATGTCATCAAATACTTAGATAATTATGACATCAAAGTTTAGAAATGTCATTATTTATCATCATTACTACCCCAATTATAATAAAAAAATGCCTCCCTTTCAAAGGATTTTACCCATTGTTCTATTATGTCATCTAATTGTTCCATCGTATTGGGATCACGTACATGCAATAACTTTTCCCCTGTAATGAAGTCACTAGTTTTAAATACCTGCAAAGAGAATGACGTATATATACAATTAATAAGTTTGATATTTTTATATTATCTAATGAAACTATACTTATATGATGATCAAGACTATATAATATATGTTGTATGTTTTTGATTTCTAGTGTAGCATATGTGACAATTTGGTCCATATACCACATCACGTAGTATGCACATGCCCAAATATTATCTTGTACAACACACTATAAATTTCATCATACAACATTTTAATAAATAAAAATAAGCATAGTTCACATAAATAATATATGCATTGGAGTCAGGAAACTACTTTCACATTCTTCCAGACTAACAATTTCTTTTGCTTGCCATGTCTCCTCCAACTTTTTTGAATTTTTTTAAAGCCCTACACGTTAATGTCACACATTAAATTGTATTACTAAATAGTAATGTTATTATAGATGTTAACAGATATAAATATAAAAAGTTTCTCACGTGAATAATGGCTTTTTCATTGTGTGTCCTGAATTGTCTAATTCCTTCCCCTAAGGGTCTTGACAATAAACAGTCAACGTCTTGGGAACAACAACCAGTAACTCCCAATGCTTACTACTATAGATAAGAAATTTAAAAATATATAACTCAAAATTTAAAATAAAATAGAATTATCTTAAGTCCAAATATAAGCAAAGTAAACCTACTCAACATTGAATGGAGCTATTATCACGCTCTTCTTTTCTTTGCCAAAATATTTAAAAGCGATAGAGCAATATAAGGTAATGGATGAAGGATCTTTATGTACACCACTGATCAAAGATGGAATTAGAAATCCCACATGAGTAAATAAAAATTCTATACAAACCCTATGTAAGTGGATGTAAAACATAAATTATGTATGCATTAATATATAACAAAATAGATCACCGTATATAAAATTAGGTATATAGATATATAAATAAGATATCACCATATCCATAGTTCTGTCATAGATGTATTTAGCCAAGCATAAGTAAATAACTCCAAAATATCTTATATAAATATATTATTATTGTGTGATTGGCCTGCACCCTCCTCCTTAATAGAAACAGTCATATGACAATTTTTAGGTGCTCACCTATCCATATTGCCATACCCTGCATTGAGGACCTAACGAGTCGTATAGGTCCTTTGCAAGCCAACCAGGTACTTCAGGAAGAGGTGGAGGTGGAGGATGATGAGCTATAGCAAGTTTCTTCCCTTTGTTCTGTATATATAATTTCATATCAATTGTCATGTATATAAATATATAATTTCTTAACTTAATGTAAATTTACCATACTTGATAAGTATAGATGACATCCGTTTCGGGCCACATGATCACTCTGCCTTCTGCTTCACCAAGTGTGTCAGCATTTGGGTGGACAAATGGCAATGGATGCTACCTCCAAGTAGAGAACACAAGCCTCGGGCTCACACAAACCACACCATCGGGTATTGGAGTGTCATGAATTGTGTGTCTTGGAAAGCGTGGATAAGCCTCGCCCTCTGCAATGTTGAATTCTTTCAATTTTAGACGGCCTGGATTCAACCCCTACAAATTTACATAGAGTATGTTATATACATAAATAAACATATCATCTTGAAAATACTAGTTACAATATCACTAAAATACTCCCAACCAACTCTAAAGGATCACTCTTGACCACCTCTATCGTAGGAGAAGAGTGGCACACCACACGTACTGTCAGAGTGGCAGACTGAGATACCTGCCACTTGCTCAATGCTTCCTGGACTCTCTTATCAACTATCTCATCTACCTATACATGGAAAAAAGAAACTATTTTTTATTCATGAATTCCCTTTCCAATAACATTCTAAAAAAATAATAGGTTACCTCAACTTTTGAAATTCCCCCTTTTTGGACATGTTTTCCCTGTGATGGCCCAACGAACGCTCTTAGGCCCACTCCAACCTTGTAGCCCTAACACGTCCAGGATGCTTTGGGTTACCGAGAGCAACTGTCAATTCACTCCTTGTTCCCTAAGGGATGAATGCGCCATTCTTCCTCTGCTCGTGAAGCTCACGCTAATCATCATCGATAGAAATTGGTAAGTAAACATAACAATCATCAATACTAATTGCTTTGAGAGATGAATTTTACCATTTTTGCAGCCACCTCAGTAGTTGTGAGGTTGGTTATATCTCCTTTTTTGTTTTGCCTCCCAGCTATCCACACATCATGGTGATGCAGAGGGGCATGAGTAATAGTAGAGAACTCACCAGTCTCAGTATTAGGAGCAGTAGGCTTTTGAACGGAAGACGTCTTTAGTTTTTGGTAAATAGTTGTATAGCCACCTAGACCCATCGTGTGGTCATGCACATTCAGTGCACGCATTGCTCTTTGAGCATCACGCATAGCCTTGTTCATAATCACATTGAATTGGTTAGTAACAATCAAGGTCAATCATGAATAGGTGAATTCATAAGAATGTGTATTAATTAAATTGGGAGTGACACTTAATACCTTGAATTCATCAATATTTCTCTTGAAAACAAATGCCTTCCACTCAGTCTGGTCCAGGTAGTTCCATTGCTCAAGAGTTGACTTCTTCCTTCTATCAACATCTCGTATGTATTGTCAGTTGAGAGTTGTCATATAGTTCCTTAGGACCCTCCCACAACGTTGCTTCACCTTTTTACGATGTAGTATTTCATCCAGTTCAAATATACTCTGCAAATTTTTATATATTTAATAGAGTATTATTAAAAATATAATTGTAAATAACTTTAAAAATAGAATTGCAAATGATAATACCTCACACATAGCTCTTTCCATACTAAGTCTTTCTTCCCTTTAGAAATTGTATGCCAAGATTCTGCATTTACACCACAATGGTTGTGAGTAAGAACCCCAAGATATGAAACAAACGAGCTATGGTTGATCCCAATTGGATTTCCTGCATGATCAAAATCCACAACCTATTTTGGTCCATTTCCCCTTTGTTGTAGTAACTTGTTCATCATAGTGATGCCCCTGATTTTTTCATTTTTTTTTTCTGCTCATCAAGCACCACAAGGTTTTCAGGGGTACATCACCAACCTAAAAATTGACAAAAAAAACACATATAGGATATAAATTATAAATGGACATATATAACTAGATATAGGATATATTGTAAAACTTACATTGTGAGGGGGCACCTCACCCTCATGGCAATCATCATCATGATCATCATACTCATGGTTAGCCATCTAAAAGTGTTATACAAAAACAATCAAAACATTTAACATTTAACATACAAAAAACATTTAACATTTAACATTTAAAAAAATTAAAAACATCCCTCTAATATTGAGATCTTATATCAATTAACATTCCTTCAGTGTGATCTCCATGCACATATAAGTCATCGTTAGCTTCAATATTTAGTGTTGGCAACCCAACTAAGAATGGACTCAAGTCATCAAAATTATCATAGTAGTCTTCTTCATCTATATGATCTTCAATGAACTGTCTTTTACCACGAAGAACAACCAACCATTTTTCATTTGTAGGATCATCGATATAAAATACTTGTTTCACCTATAATGCCAATATGACTGGTTCACCCTTCTCACCAATCTTTTCAAAATTCACTATTGTGAAACCCAATTCATCCACTATAACTTCTTTGGTGTTATCAACCCAATTACACTTACATAGCAGAATTCTAAAATCTACAAAGTCAAACTCCCATATGTCTTCAATGATGTTGTATTATGACATTTTAGCTTCACATGGACTCTTATTTTCACACTAGAAAAAAAACAATGAAGACGCTTGAATGGTGACCTCATTGTTTTAGATGATGCTCTTATCAACTTGAGGCTTTGTGTAATATGAGAACCCATTTATGTCAAACCCTTCATAAGACTTAACATTCATTTTCAGTTTAAAGGTGAGGCATTTGATATTTTTAGCAATATTTTTTGGTGTTTGAGATAGTTGATGTAAGACTTTATCTTCAAACTACTTAATAAATGTCTTGTTATGCTCTCTAGCTAGCAAGCCAAATTGAATTGGCTCAAAGATATTGTTTCTTAATGAAATTGGTATGTTCCGTGATATAAACACTCACTTCATCGATGTTGTGTAAAATATACAAGTGAGCTTGTTCCAACAGCTCATGACTGATTACTTTCATCCATGATCCTAAATTCCTTTGCTAGAATACTCCTTAATATTTTTGTCATTTACAGGAGCGTCATTACCACTCAGAAAATCATTGCAAAAATTCATAACCTCTCTCATCATATAACCCTCAATAATACTCCCTTTAGGCTGATAATGGTTTTAACGTCACATTTAAAAATTCTCATGTATCGTTCAAAAGGATACATCCAATGCAAGAAAACTGGCTCCAACATTTTCACTTCCCTAGTCAAGTGGACAACAAGATGTACCATGATATCAAAGAATGAAGAAGGAAAATACATCTCAAGCTGACATAGGGTAACAACCACTTCTCTTTGCAACTTATCGAGATTCTCAGGATCAATAACTTTGTTGGATAGACTGTTGAAGAAGAAATAAAGTCTGGTGATTACAAACCTTACATGCTTCGACAGTATAGATCGAATGGCCATGGGTAATATTCGTTGCATTAGAGTGTGACAATCATGAGATTTATGACCCATCAACTTTAGATCTTTCATTGATATCAATCTACGAATGTTGGAAGAGTAACCCTGTCGTACCTTAACATTAACCAAGCCCTCACAAAAAGCTTTCTTCTCCTTTCTAGACAACATGTAGCAAGTAGGAGGTAAATATGTTCTCCGATCCATACTAACTACTTCTATTAATTTTATCCTTATTCCCATTTCATGTAGGTCCATTCTAGATTTGATCCCATCTTTAGTCTTACCTGGTATATTCAATAGAGTACCAATGACACTATCACAGACATTTTTCTCAACATGTATGACATCGATACAATGCCTAACTTCCAAAGAACTCCAATAGGGAAGATCCCAAAATATTGACTTCTTCTTGAATAAAGATTTGTCACTTTGTGTGGGCATGGTACATTGTGATCTCTTACCAAATTCATTGACAAAGTCTTTTACTCTATCATAAACAACCTCCCCTGGTATAGGTTTAGGCGCACTTCGTTCCTCATTACATCCATTGAATGCTTTGCACAACCTTCAGTACAGATGGAATTTTGGAAGAAACATTCGATGATCAAGATATACAGTCTTTCTTCTATGTTTAGTCATATTGAATAAGTGTTTTCTTCACATATAGGACACACTTTAGACCCTTTTACACTTTATTCATACAAATTCCCATATATTAGAAAGTCATTAATAGTGCAAAACAACATAGCATGCAAACAAAATGTCTCTCTATGTAAAGCATCATAGGTCATCACACCTTCACCCCAAAGTTTCTTTAAGTCATCAATCAGAGGTTCAAGATAAATGTTGATATCATTTACAGGTTGTTTAGGGCCTGATATCAACGACTACAACATAACGTACTTATTTTTCATACATAACCGGGGAGGAAGATTGTATATAGCAAGCATAACAGGCCAAGTGTTATGTTAGACAAGTCTTAGATTCCTGACTTCTTCACCAAATTCAGGGTACAATAAATTAATCTTCTTCCACTGTGGGGAATTAGGCACATGTCGTAGGATCTCATCATTTTTTTTCTTAACCTTTGTATGCCACCTCAAATTTTTCACATCTTTTAGATTGGAAAACAAGCATTGAAATCATGGTATTATAGGTAGATACCACATCACCTTGGTAGGTGAACTAGTTTTGGACTTCCCTAAAGTTGTCATTTTATACCTTGATGCCCCACATTTTGGACAATCTTTCAAATCCACATAGTCCTTTTGAAATAATACACAATCATTTGGGCACACATGTACCTTCTTATCCTCCATTCCCATTGGACCCAATAATTTCTTTAACTCATATGTTGATATTGGAAGCTCGTTTCCTTTAGTAAGAATTTCTTTCAACGAAGACAACAATGACGTGAAGCTTTTGTTGCTCCATCTATTATTAGCCTTCATCTTATACAATCTCAATACAACGCTAACTTCGTAAACCTAGTACAACCTATGTATAACGGTCTCTCAGCATCATGCATAGTGTTCCTAAACATGGGAGATGGATTGGCGTGCTCTACCCAGAACTATCCAGCATCTCATCAACGATGTCTATTGGAGCCTATTCATCCACATCTACGTCATCGGAGGCAGTTTCTTCTTCCACACAAGCACTGCTATTTTAGGTTTGAAATCTCTCCATGCCAGTACCATTCTGTATAGCCTTGTACAATCCTGTTGCACAAGAAATGACTTTTAACTTCGTCACTAGTGCTCACTTTCAAGTTGTTACCGCAAAACCTACATGGACAATAGAACCTATCTCCTGGTTGTTTCCTATGATCCTCTGTAAATCTAATAAACTGATCAAGACCAGCAAAAAATTCTGGGGTGCAGTGATTTGGAATGGACATTCATGATCTATCCATTCTATGATCAAAGAGAAAACAAGTATATATTAGGGTTTAGCATTAAAAGATTAGGGTTTAGGGTTAAAATATTAGGGAATTATATATCATAAATGTGTACCACCTATCCCATTCTTGAACACCTAATCTCACTAGTAAGTGTATAATTGGCAGCATTTCCCCGTAGTTCTCTGAGTACACCGATGTACATGGAAAAATGCCCACCAACATATGTACTTAGAGAAAAAATGGGAAGTGTTGATGAAACATCATGAAAACCCAAATATACATTACAAACTTACATCCTAAGTGAGATTAAGTGTTTAAGAACAAACCCAAACTAGGGACTATCCAAAATTTACTCCTAATGAGAAAATCTCATACGGGTTTCTAGGCCAACAAAATACATGTATATTGTTATTCATATACCTACAATCCTAGTTTCATCTTTCATATCCTAAGTTTCATGTAACATCATTTAATATAGGTACCATATTCTATAACATTGATTTCAACATCTCTAATGTCCATGCATGTTCATCATCAAGATAATCATTACATATAAATTAGTAATGACCTAGGCAGGGAGAGATTCATAATTGATTTCAAAATTTCAAACTATCTCATGCATTATCATCATTAATCTACATCATACAATATTGATTCATGTAGATGTTAGGGTGACACATCACTACAAAATCAAAGATCTAACATTAGGGTTTTAATATCTTAGATAGATTGATCACAGGATTTGAGCAATATAGTTAATACAAGATTAGGTCTCAAATAGAGCAACATGCACATTAGGTCAAATTTCATTGTTACCAAGTTAAGATATAGTTCAAATATTTGTCAAATTCAAATCATGGCTCAAACATTCATAAATATTTATTGCAATATAGGGGGAGCTATTTGGGGATATCAAACCTACCTAGTACAAGGAGAAGCAGAATCTTAAGCGATCGGTGAGCTCCAGTGTTCTCAAGATAGGCTCAAGCTCCAACAGCAGTGAGCGCAGAGCTCCTCACCGGAGGCGGCATCCTCCCAGCAGAGCGGCTCACCCTACAGTCGCATAGAGCTCTTCATCGACAGAGGCATCCTCCTAGTAGAGTGGCTCACCGGTGGCAGCGTCCTCCCAACAAAGCTCCTCATCGATGGCTCCTCAACAACATCATCTCCACTACAGAAGCTCCTCAGTGACGGCAAGCCAATGGCACAACGACGACGAGGAATCGGCAAGCCAACCATGTGGAGGAGGAAGACAATCGTCGGTAGTGGAATCACCCTAATGAAATCGCAATGAAACAAAGAAGAGGATGAGTCTGTTTCACGCGGGTGGTATTATGTTACCTTTGGTCATCAGTTGTTTGCCAAAACTGATGCCTAATACAAATAGGTGTCGGTCACATGTGAAAAACCGACAACTAAGTGAAATTTTAAACAAAAAAAATTGCACCCGATTAGGGTTTTAGTTGTCAGTTTCTAGGTATACAACCAACATCTATTCACATATCGCAACAAAAAATTTTGTTGCCATAGTTGTCGGTTACCTAACAAAAACTGACGCCGAAGAAGCAAATTGGGGGGAAAAATTTTCATGGGGACAACGCACGAAAATACCTTGTCTTCGGTTCTTTGTCAAAAATCGACTGATGAGGGAATAATTTTTGTCTTGCGAAGGGTGATTAGTCGTCAGTTGCTGACAAATAACCGATGACTAATAAGGGATAAAAAAATTTCACGGGGCCATCGTGCGAAATTTGTGTCGTCGGTTTCTGTACAACCGATGCCATATTTAAAATTTTGGAGGTAAATTTTTTTCATGGAAAATTGTATTTCATGGGAAATTTTAAATTTCAGATTTTTGGCAAATAAACTGACGTTACAGTAAATGCAGTACCCATGTCTTTTGTAAATTGGTCGGACTTAATATATTGGTGACAGTTGTAGCATTTAGAAGACGTTGTTGGTTTATGATGTCAGTTTTTATGTTTAACTGATGCCATCAGATGTGACGTTTTATATCATTTCTGTACTAGTGAATTATGTGAAGAGCATGGACTTAGACATGAAACTACTAGCCCACATAACCCTCAATCAAATGGTGTGGCTAAAAGAAAGAATGGGACGTTGATTGATATGGTCAGTGACATATTAGTTGTGTTTGGTCTTAACCAACATTTCATGGTAGAGGCTATCATAATTGTCAAGTATGTGTTAACCATATATATATATATATATATATATATATATATATATATATATATATATATATATATATATATCTTAAACATAGAGAAAACTCCTTTTGAACTTTGATATTTATTGAAATTCTATTTTAAAGTACATTAAAATTAGGGAGTTCTTGGTCTAAGAAAAGGTGCTTTAAAACAAGAAGAGGAAACTAGATCCCAACACTATAGATATTGTTTTATAGGTTATGCATAATAATTAAAAACTAATAGATTTCTTGTTACCAAATCTAACACTTCAAGTATTATGATTAAATCTATATTAGAAATTAGACATAAATGTTTTAGTTATCGAACATCTCATCTCTTAATTATAGTGTTCCTATGCACGTTTGTGAAAGTTTTTCATTATCAAAATTATTGGAATTCCATAGTGCATAAAAAAGTCATGGTAGGGTTTGGGAGCGCCGGAAGAGGCGGCGGCCGGGGTGGTCGAGGTGGAAGAGGGGGCTGGGGGTTTAGACCGCCGGACGATTATGATCCGGGACGAGAAGGGGAGACTGTCGGCACCGAACAGGAGATCGTGCCGATGGATAGCGAGACGATCACGGAGGAAGATAGAAGCCAAAAGTCCAACGAAGCGATCCGGAAAGACGGCACGGAAATAGCATCAGGAGTTCTGAACAATATAGGAATTAATCTACAATATACCTCATACGAAGTGAACCAGGGTAACAACCAGGCTCGTCCTCAACAAGGCTTAACACGCGAGGTACAACGGGAAAGGATTCCGGGAGACGCGGAATTTCCAAATCTACAGGGGAGTTTGAATCACAATAGCCAGGAACTGAGAACACAGCGGGGATCTGATCCTAGAGTCCCGATCTCATATAGCGATGTAGTAGGCAACCACAGCAAATCTATTCTGGGTTTCGAAGATAGTGAAGTTTTCTTGAACAAAGAGGACATAAGGGTTGTTGTGCAGGAAGGAACTCCCCACATGGAAATCAATCCAAATAAATACAGCCAACTGATGAAACCATGGTGCTTTACTGTGATTGTGAAGGTCCTTGGAAGAGATGTGGGATTCATGGCCCTACAAACTCGGATCAAGGCGTTGTGGAATCCGTTGGGAAACATGCGTCTGATTGACTTGGAAAACAACTACTATCTGGTGCAGTTACTACGTGAAGACGATTATATTCAGGCTTTAACCGGGGGCCCTTGGCCTATGATGGGCTCGTACCTATCGGTGCAACCCTGGGATCCAGAGTTCATCCCTACCGATACGAACCCTAGATATGTGGTGGCTTGGGTGAGGATTCCGAATTTACCAATCTTCCTTTACCAGCAGTGAATACTAGAGGAAATCGGCAACACCATTGGAACTACTGTAAAAGTAGACAACAACACTATTCTCAAGAGACGGGGGAAATTTGCTAGAGTTGCGGTAAAGCTGGATACTTCTAAGCCCCTTATACCGTTGATAATTATCCAGGATGCTATGTACAAATTGGAGTATGAGAATCTGCCTACTATATGCATGTATTGCGGGAGGATCGGACATAAGGAGGAGAATTGTAAAGAGAAGGAGGCAGTGATGGAGACAGCTAGAAAGCACGCTACGGCAGAAAACCCGGATATCCAGCCGATTCCCTGTCTTAATGGAGCCTACACATCTGCTATGCATGCTGCGCCCATGCAGCGTCGTCAACGGAAGCAACCACCGCCGCAAACAGACCGAGCCAAACAAAGCAATAGATTCGTGCATCTGGCTGTAGAAGAGGAGGACCGAGAATCCCAACTGAGCCCGCAAGTGGCAGCTGACAGAGTTACTAGTATAGATTGGAGAGCTAGAAAGGAGGCGACAAGAAGGAATAACCAGGCCCAAGAAGTGCAGCAAAAAGAACAGCAAGGGAACCAAGAACCAACCCCTACAGTAGTACCGGAACAAGTCAGAAATCAAAGGAATCAAGCAGGAGAGAAAGGGAATCACAAAGTCACTACCATAATGGAGGAGGATACAGTTGTTGTCCTCGGTGATGGAGAGGATGGGATGTCGAACCTATCCTTTTGCTTTGGGCAAACTACTCCTACGCCCAAAAGCAACAGGAGGACGGAAGGTATCAAGAATCCACCGCGAGGAGGGGGATCAGTAGGAATACACTTGAGAAACCGTAAAGTAGGTACTGATGCGGATGTTCTAAAACAAGGAACTAGGAAGCGAGGGAACCAATTCCACTAGGAGCAAGGAAGTCAGACGGAGGAGGGTGAAACCAACCCCTTCGTTCCCCCTGCAGTTGTCCAATGATCTGTGCCGCTTGGAATGTCCAGGGCATAGGCAAAGAAGACATCCAGAACGCTATCTGTCATCAAAAGGATAGACTCAAGATCGATATAATGGCTATCATTGAACCACGTATAAGTGGAGTTGCTGCTGATCGTATCATCAAGAAACTGAAATTTGATGAGTCGCATCGGGTGGAAGCGACAGGCTTTTCCGGGGGTATCTGGGTTCTGTGGAGAAGGAGCATTGGGAAGGTGGAGATCTTGGCACTTCACCGCCAATTCGTCCATTGTTTGATTAACAACAGTATGCTGATCACCTTTGTGTACGCTAGTCCGCAGCTGCTGAAGAGGAGATTTCTTTGGGATCATTTGCATACGCTGTCAACTTCTTCATCACTGCCATGGCTGGTTCTCGGGGACTTTAATGCTATCCTTAATATGGAGGAGAAGAGCGGGAGTGATATTGTACATATGGCCAGCTGCCGTGAATTTGCGGATGCGCTGACCGCCGCGGGCTTGGAGGATTTACGGGCGTCAGGTCCTCGCATGACGTTTAAATGGGGTTGTCTGCAAGAACGGCTTGATCGGGCGGTGGCCAATCGGGAATGGATCGAGGTTCACCCCAATACATCGGTGGAGGTATTGCCTAGAGTTGCTTCTGATCACGTGCCTATTCTGGTCAAGACAAACCTGCAACACGCTTCCTACACTCCGCATCTTAAAACAAGCACAAGGTGGTCGACTCGGTGCACATTCCCATCCTTAATCCAGAACCATTGGAATGCGAATGTAGACTTTACTACTGCGGCGGATAGTTTCATGACCGCTGCTGGCCGGTGGGATAAGGAGGAACGGGCTAAGGAGAGAAGACAAAAGAATTTCCTGCTAGCTACCCTTTCCAAGAAACAAAGCGATCTTAGTAACAATTATTCTATGGAGCTGGATGCACAGATCGGAGGTCTGCAGTGTGAATATATGGACGTCCTTGCTAAAGAAGAAGTAGAATGGAGGCAGAAGGCCAGATGTGACTGGCTTAAGCTGGGGGATTCAAATACGTCTTATTATCAAGCGTTGGTGAAGGCAAAGTGTAGACGGAATGTAATTGCTAAGCTAAAAGACGACAGAGGGGAATGGGTGGAGGACGACGAGTTGGACTGCCTGGTTCACAATTACTTCAAATCCTTGTTTAGTGAAGACAGATCTGCTGTGCCGATCACTGATTATAGGGGTTATCCTGGAGCATTTCCGGAGTGGTCGCAGACTACAGACCAGCATATCAGGCGCCCTCCTACTGAAGATGAAATTCTAGAAGTCCTGAAGAGAATGAATCCAGTGAAAGCCCCGGGGCCTGACGGGATAGATGCAGGGTTCCTGCAGAATAACTGGAGCACCATTAAGAATTCTTTACTTCTAACGATTGGTAACTGTTTTGCAGGTCAACCAATCCCTCAGTGTATGGCGAAATCCACCCTTGTTCTAATTCCTAAGAATAACACTCCTACTTTATGCAGTCACCTTCGTCCGATAGCCCTTAATAATGTGAGCATGAAGCTGGTTTCAAAAATCATAGTGGAACGCATCAAGCCATTCCTGAGTGATTGGATATCCCCTAGCCAGACGAGTTTTGTTCCTGGTCGAAGGATTTAGGATAATGTAATTCTTCTGCAGGAGGTGGTTCACTCCATGAGCATGCGAAGAGCAGGGCAGAAGTGCATGACGTTGAAGCTTGATTTAGCAAAAGCATATGATCGGATGAGATGGGATTTTATCTACGATACACTTAAGAGAACACCGATTCCTTCTTCACTTATCACTGTGATCATGAACATAATTACCAGCGGTGAAATTTCCATCTCCTGGAAAGGGAAACTGTTACAGCCTTTCAAAGCTTCTTGCGGAGTACGTCAAGGAGATCCCCTATCGCCTTATGTGTTTGTCTTATGTCTTGAACGATTAAGCCAAGACATCTGCGCTTTGGTGGACGAGGGCAGATGGAAACCGTTGCTGGTCACGCGGAGAGGCCCAAAGTTGACGCATATATGCTTCGCGGACGATATTATCCTTTTCAGTGAGGCATCTGTGGATCAGGCTAGATCTATCATGGATTGCATAAAAAGATTCGGGGAGGTATCCGGCCAAAGGTTGTCTAATGAGAAATCGTCTGTTTATTTTTCGAAGAACACGGATCGATCGCTGAGAAGAAGGATATGCAGAGCTCTTCAGATACAGGAGATGGTGGATATGGGACGACATCTCAGTGTTCCGATACTACACAAGAGAGCCAACAAGGCAGTCTACTTAAGCCTTCTCAATTCCATAGATCAGCGCATCAGTTCTTGGACGACGCAAACGTTATCTCTTGCAGGTAGAGCCACACTGGCTCGCTCTGTGCTCAACTCGATACCCACATATATCATGCAAACTAGCCATCTGCCAATATCTGTGTGTGACAACATCGACAAGAGCATCCGCAATTTTTTGTGGGGAGGTCCAAATACCAGCAGAAGTCTTAGCCTTATCGCCTGGAAAAAGGTTATAGCACCGAAGCTCCATGGAGGGTTAAACATTAAAGCGGCGAGACAGCAGAATGAAGCCCTACTAGCTAGAAATATCTGGGATTTTACTACTGCGTCCGGAGGTATTTGGAAGGACGTGATGACTAGAAAGTACTTGCATCGTCGGGAGGAAGGTAGAAGGACTGGATCTCGTTTGTGGAAATACATGGTGGATAAAAAGGATACTGTGACGAGGAACCTGGCTAAGGCTGTTGTAAATGGGAAGACGACGTCGGTATGGTATGATAGATGGGTGGAGACGAGACAGATACCTTCTGTTAAACCAAATCTCATCATTCCTGAAGACATAAAAGACCTGAAGGTCAGTTCGTTGGCATCCGAGGGAAGCTGGGATACAGACTTCATTAGTTACTGGTTTACTGAGGAAACAGCAAAATCCATTCTGCAAATGCCGCCACCGATCCTGAACGGGAGCAAAGATGCGTGGTGTCATACAGAGGACAACCATGGCCGGTTTAGAACCCAAAACTACTATAAGGAGTTAATTAACACGACTTGTATTCGTACACCTGGTAACTGGACATCTATATGGAAGCTTGCAATACCAGAGCGCATGAAAATTTTCTTGTGGAAGTCACTGCATGAAGGTTTGATGACTAATGTCAATAGAGCCAGAAGAGGGTTCACAGAGGACCAACAGTGTCCAAGGTGTCGGCAGGCTCCAGAAACTACTATTCATGTGCTCAAGGAGTGCCCATACGCACAACTGGTGTGGCAGAGAATAACGAGCAGCAAGAATATAACGTTTGAGCCAGGTGACTCTATGAGAACGTGGTTCGTGCGGAATCTGAAACACAAACGAGATGGTATGATCCGGTCGACTTGGTTTGCAACAACGGTGGAAGCCTTGTGGAGGTATAGAAACGAGCTGATCTTCAATTGCAAGACCTGTCCTCCTAGCACGACTGCGGGTCTAATTGCTACAGCTGCAGGGAGCATCGTGCAGGTATTTCAAAAACCAGCACCTATAGTTATGAGGCAGCCGGCCGCTGCCTGGATACCTCCACCGCCCAATATGATTACCGTCAATGTTGATGGTTCTGTGCAGAAGAAGTGGAGATGAGCAGCCACAAGTTTTGTTGCGAGAGACACTAATCAAACGTGGATTACAGCCGGAGCTCAATCAGTCCAGAGTTGTGACGTGCTAGTTACGGAATTGGTAGCTATCTGCAGGGGGATTGAAGCATTGATGCACAGACAAGAGGAGTTGAGGATTGAATCGGATAGTAAGTTAGCCTGCGATATTCTGAATAACAAGTTGAATAACATGGCTAAATATAAGATTTTCAGAGAAAAGCTCGAAGCATTCAAGAGAAGAAAGCCGAATATGCACATCACTTTTATCAGGCGGGGTGCTAATGTTCTAGCAGATAAGCTAGTGAAATGGGCAGTTAGAAATGTCAATGAATCCATAGTTTGGGCACAATGTCCAGCGTTTGTTCAGGCTGAGCCCCGGAATGAACAAAGGATGGCTCCTTCCTTAAATGTAAACCTAGTTTTGCCTGCAACCCGAGAGCAGGATGAATAAAGTATCTCGGTGTTATAATAAAAAAAATTATTGGAATTCCTCACGATTCAACACCCATATTTGAAGAAAAGCTTGATACTATCAAGTCTCCCTGCTACCTTGGTTGAGGTAAGAGAGATAAAGTCTCTAAGAACTTTGGTTCTGACTTCTACATATTCTTAGTATTGTTGGTGGAGATATTTCATGATTGTTGAACAAAACCTACTTGATATTAGAGTGATATGTAATATTGACGCATAGTGATACATTATCATCTTAGAGTTCCCTTCTTGATTTGAATTTATTTAGGAAAGGATCTATTATGATTTGAATTATGGTGGAATCATTTTTCCCCTTTATTGTGTTTTCTTCTTTTGACGTTAATATGATCATGTTAGTCAATAAGAAGTTGTTTTGAAGTTGACTTTTAATTCAATCTTCAATTTGAAATTCCTTGGTAGGTGGCTTCTTATGTTTCCATTTACCATGGAATATGTTAGTATTTGACCCTTAAAGGGTTTTTTTTGGACCTAGGTTGTTGTTCAACATTCTAGTTTTCTGGATTGGTACTCTTTTGGTGAGTTGGTGGTAACCCGTGTTAGTCAAGAGGCCAACTATGATGTGTGAGGGGTGGTCATGTAATCATTATATCTTATCTGACTACAAATGATTAACTACTCGATTCACCCTACTTTCCACTTTTTAGTCCTATATTTTAAGGTAATTTGAGACCTCAATCATGTTTAAGCTTGCCAAAACTCATCTATGAATAGGTTGGTTCTTCCCTCAGTATGATCATAGCCATAAGTACCGGTAGGGGGAGACTCATTTAGGGTGGATTTGATGTGCCACTAGCTCTTGATTTCATGCTTGTATGGCTCAAATTGTGCCATGTAATGACTACTCAAGCAAAAATTCCCTACCCAATTGGGTTAAGGCGCCACATGTCATAGATACCCCTATGGGCTCTATTCTTGAGACTTCTTGGTGTATGCAATTTGTCACAAGCCTTTATCCATGTTGTCAGGTTTCCATTTGACTTAGTTATTGATCTTTTGGTCATTTTGCATTTAAGTCCTAGGGATTTGAAGCTCAAAACCTTAGGATGCAAGTTCTTGTCTTATAAAAGAGAGTTTTTTATGCGTCATTGGTCACAAATGTCATGCTTCTTAAGATTTATTGTGTCATGTAGTAAGTAATAGAGCAGAAAGTACTCACCCAGTTGGGTTAAGGTTCCAGGTGTCAGAGACACCCCTATAGGCTCTATCCTTGACACTCTTAGTAGAAGCAATTCACGACAAACATATGTCAAGTGTGGGTGCCCTTTGGGATTCACAATTAAAGGTATTCCGTTGATCTTTGATGTTGCGGACATTGATGCTCAAATCCTTATTATGATAAATTGAATTTTAGATTAATGGGAGTTTCCTAGTGAAGGTTACCCATTTGTGGCCCCCTGGTTAGATCGTCATGGAAGATGGTAAGACATGTACAATGTCACATGGGATCTAAATCTCCTTATCCTCTAGTTCGTTTGTTTGTGTTTATAGTGCCTTGTGAGCCAGTTTTATGTCATGTTTAAATTTCATGTAAGGAGTGCCTCTAAATTTGAGGTGCTCGGTTTAAGAAGACCCAGAAGAGGACTTTTTTTTATTTTGAGATGCAATGTTATCCTACAATTTTAGATTTGGATCACTTCATTGATTGAGTAGTTTTTTTATGGGTGAGATTAGGTTTGCGGACCATGTGGGCATCAGAATAGAGGTCGCACTCCTTCCACCTTGTCCCTATGGTTCTACTTTGACCCTTCCACTTTAGGGTGCAAGGGGGACGCATCCTAGTACTTAACTAGATTATGTGACTTTTTCTTTTTTATTTTTGAATGGTTTTTATTTTTCCATTTTGAATTTTTTTTCTTCTCGTTTTGATGTTTCTAAAGTAAAAATAATTATATATCTCCTTAACGATCCTTAGATTTATTGAGCCTTGTAACAATGATGTGTCTTGGTTCTCCTTGGTAGAGCTCAGGCTTGAGTGGAGACTTAATTAACTCTATGATTGCATTTGTTGATGTGTTCTTATTGTGCTCTGGATCTATTCAAGATTCAATCATTATGTCATTGCACCTAGATCTTTAGAGACAAGACCTAGAGTGATTTCTTGAGGTTACCTACCTTGATCAACCCGGGCACAATAAGGTTTTTGATGTTGTGTTTGACGGCAATACATGAGCATGTTTTGTGCCCCATGCTATGATGGAAAGCACAGTGAGCATTGGAGGCTCTTTGGCAAGGGATTAGGAGGCTTCTTTATGGTGGGAAAGTCCACCCAGTTTTTGTCAATGGAAGAATGTTACTAAAAGTGACCCCTAAGGGTGTAAATCTTATCTTGGTTTTTTATGTTGGAATCTCCTTTTTGACAATAGTGCGAGAAATATTCACTTATGAACTTGTTCCTTTTATCGCTCTTTAGAAATAAAGCTTTGTGATCTTCTAGTGGTGACCTATAAAGGTGTAGATTTCTACTATCTAGCCTCTATATCTCTCAGTTTCTATAGTAGTTCTCTTAGATTGTATAAATAGTATGTTGAATTTCTAAGCAAACTTCAACTTTCAATGTTGCAACTAAGCTTGGATGAGGTGGGTTCCTATATGGACCTAGAACTAAATGATAGTTCCAAAATGGTGGTGGAGGATATATAGTGGGTTTGACTCTTAAATCACACATCCAAAAAGGGGCATATCTAGAGTAGTCTTAAATTTATAACCCGAAACTTAAGCCCCCACAACTATTATATGGGGTCCGATGTAGTAATCGGGGTCAAACCACAGGGACAAGAGTGGTGACGACTAAGAATGTAGAGTCTTATCTTAGTTACACAAACGAAGAGGGTATATTAAGACAATGTTCCATAAGGAACGATGTTACTTCAAACAAGCAAAACAAGTAAAAGAAAAGTTAGGAAAGCATTATGAAATAATAAAAGAAAGTAAAACTGTTGTAACAAATATGGATGGGAACTTGGATCGGGTTTTAGCATCTAAGACATATCACCAACATGAAATACTCACACACCTTTGTATACCCTTAGAAATATTACAAGAAATAATCATATATGTCTATTCCCTCCTCTCTCGAGCTTAGGATAGATCTAAATTATGAGGTTGTCTATCTCTCAAGATGGAAAGCAAACAATAACCAAGATAACCATATAATCATTAGCTCAAGCATTCCAACATTCTCATGTATTCATGCAACTCTAAAACACATAGATAAGATTAGTGTTTCTCTTTTGAGGAACCAATGATCAAATCCTTACAAGATGGTAGCTAATCATATAAGTGAAACATTAAGACCAAGTGAATGGATGTAATCTTTGCTAAGAGCATATATTCAAATGGATGTAAGTATATACATGCTGGGAGGGACTTAGTGGCTACTCACAACCCAAGCTATGAGTTTAGCCACTAATGTTCATGAGTAGAATTATGGATTTATACAAATTGAGAGACATTAAGGATAACAATGAGATGGATACACGTAGATGAATAGATTTAGAAGGGAAGAAGGGGGATACACCAACGATGATCTCACAACCATAGTTGTTGAAGGTTGTCTTCAGATCTAGATCTGGCATGGGCGATGGTGAGCAACTAGTAATTCTTTCAAAGGACGATGGCGGTGACATAGATCTTCTCTCTGCTCTGAATCTCATCTTTGGAGATCCAAGCTCAAAGTGGTGGATGATGGGTGAGCATGGAGTGTGACAGAACTTCATTATCTCTGCAATATCATGACCCCTTGCATGGATGAGGTGGTGGTCTATTTATAGTTGTGGGAAACTGACTTCAAAACTGTTGCAGTCGCTACACCGACCCATGCTTCGGTCTCTACTCATAATCAGCCCTTTGGTTGGTATGTGGATCTTGGCTTCAGTCGCTACACAGGCTCACACTTCAATAGCTACGTAGGCTCACGCAATGGTTGCTACATAGGCTGTAGTGACGATAGAGGTTTTGGCTCTCCTACTCGCAAGGACTGGTAGCTTGCAGTGACCACCACAAGATTGACTTCACTGGTCCATTGGTCACAAGGGTGGCTTCTTCTCCTTTGGTCGCAAGGAGCATTAGAATTCCTAGTGATCATAGAGTTGACTTGATGTTATTTACTTCGAATGCTAAGCTATCTTCAACACCGATGAGATCTGTGTCCTGTGTAAAGTAGGGGAAGGGTGAGTTTAGGTAGTCATATCAAGTCTTGCCAAAAACAATTAGAAATTATTAGATAAATCACAAAAGGGATGACATTATGAAGATAAAATAGGCACACAAATGTACACAAAATTGAATGTTATCAGTTGGGTACCCATATGGTCCTAGAACTACATGATAGTTACAAGATGGTGGAGGAGGATATATAGTGGGTTTGACTGCATAAGGCCTCTTCTACTATGCTGGAACAGTAGTTTTCTGACCTTTTCTAGCCTTTGGTATTCTATCTTGATAAACAATGACTTATCTAGTTCATTAGATTATTTTATCTAATCATCATCTTGGTTTTTGTGTGGTGTGAATGTGTGTTTCATAGATGTCTCTTGCTACAGATGCTTAGATGTAACATTCTTGCATAGGCATACTGTTGGTAAGAGTTTTCCGATACAATGTAGTTATTCATCCTTTGGGTTGTACGGTAGTATTATTTGTGCATGACCTTCAAAGGGGAACACATGTATCTATGGCCTTGGTTGACCCATGTTAGCTGTGACTATCTGTTTGCGGCCAAATTCAAGTGCCTTTCTGACCTGTGTCATTTCAGTCTATTGTAACTACTGGATGGATCATGTGTCCACCTGAACCTTCAGTGCATCATTAGAGTCTTCAACCATTATCTTCATTACCTCAACAAAGTTGGATTACTTGTTGGTGATGTGAGTGTTATCATACATGAAAATTCACCTAGGGAAAAAGTCCCCAGATTTTTACCTTAACCAATGTACAATAATCACCACCTACAAGTACAAGGATCTTCTCATAGTATATTTCAGGATCAAACCCAAAGGATAACATATTTAAGAATTATCTAATCAAAATGACTGAACAAGAACTAGTATTTAACACATAGATGGTTGATTGTTAGTTACTCTAATTTGCGACTAATAACGTGTTGGATTAAAGTGAAGAGTTTTCAATGGATGGGGACAATAGGGTGGAGTGGATTTCACCATTTCTACCTATCATTCACTCCCTCAATATATCATATTAATCATGGATATATATATATATATATATATATATATATATATATATATATATATATTAGGCCAAACAAATTCCCCTTCCAGTGCTAGGATTAAAAGTTGGACAAATATCACTCTCAGATTGTTGTTGTGTTACCTATAGATCATGCATCTATCATCTTTAACCATCCAAAATTCTCATCATGGGTTTAATAGGAAACAATTGATATCCCAAATCCTATGTACAAAGATCTCTACATCCAAGACGTAACACCTGGGTCCACTGCCCAAGGTTCTAGTAGAGTTTCACAAATGAAAAATGGAACTAGATACCACCACTTGCATTGATTGCATGCTTTGTCCTCACTCATGCACAACCTACAATCAACTATCTGATAGGTCACTCATCCAAGTACTACTCTATGTTAAGTAGGCCTAACTACAGAGCTCTTAGTGGTGGGCTATTGGAGGTGTTTTGGATCTAGGACCATTTGTAACACCTGATCCCAATGCTTATGGCTCTAGTAGAGCTTCAAGAATGATGATTGGCCCCAAATACCACTGCCAACCTCAGTTGTGCACTTTTCCTCACTCATGTACAACCTCTGATTGACTTCCTGATAGGTCACACATCCTAGTAGTAATCTTGCATGAGCACACTTAACCACAAAGTTCTTAGTGATAATTCCCTAAAAAGGAGGTGTACCTTGGTGATATGGGTAGCCCACTCACTACTTTTTAGACCATTTTCTCTGAGGCCTCAAAACTTGGCACATTACATAAGATATGATGAACATATAAACTTGATGATCATGCAAGAATGTAAGCATGAAGACAATTAATTCCACACATATAATGGTTTATACTAATACATATGTAGTAAAGAGAACAACATCAGGTAGTAGGGATACTCCCCACACCCTATTAAGGGGACAACTCACTCATGGTAGTAAATAAAAACATAGCAACGAAGAAGAGAGAAGAGGTCATCATCACAAAATAAGAGGAAATTGTGTCCATGGTGTGCATGAACAATTCTTTCAGCTATGAAACGAAGGCATTGAACAATAATAGGTACACATCCTTGACGTTCATCAGAGGTGGACTGGAAATTGTCGATCTCTCTTCCTTGTATACTATATATACTACCATAGAGACAATGAATTAGGAGTATGAAATATGGGTCAATGAGTGGAAGACACATAGGTTCTAACTTCCTCTAAAATTAGACCAGTGGTGTAAGACCCCTGACCTGAGTTTTTGGGTAACCTTGTTTTCTTTGACTTAATCATGCACTCAAAACCTTTCTCTAATCCTTTTAGATATAATTAGGTCTTTTGGAGAGCTTAAGTCTCCAGTTTAAGCTTGTTTGGATGTTGTTTGTGCTTTCTGTGCTAGTTTTGGTGCAATTGCAATTTACCCAGTATAGGGGGCTGATGGGTAAATTTTCCACCTCTACAGTGTTCCCTCTCTTTCTTGACATCATCTAGAGGAAAGATAAATAGGAGGGCGCCTTGTTTGAGCCTTATTTGAGGAGTATCACCCTAGGTGGTGACTAGGGTTGAAGTGAGTGTTGAGTGCCCTGACCATGTGTGTTGGTTGTGCTGTCTTGATCTTGGGTCGCTACCATGATTGGTTTTAGAGGGTTTTGTGGTTGAGAAACCTCCTCCAGGTGGTTGAGTCATGATCTAGGAGGTATAGGGTGTCTTTGGGTCGAGATGTTTAACCTAGTTGGGGTTGTCTCGACCTAGGGTTTGTGGAGGTGTCTTGTCTCGACCTAGAGGTGATGTTGGTTGATGGTGTCGCGATCATGGGAGGTGCACCCTAGGATGGCCGCGAACGCAACCATGTGGGAGTCCATGGTGATCGATACACTACCTAGAGTGTATCACAATGTCCTGCATATCATGCTTAAGTGGTTGCATTTGGATGTATGTTGGTCTTTTGCGAGGACAAGTGTCCCTTGGGTCCCTTAATGTGTTAACACCTCACCGTTTCTCTCTCTCTCTCTCTTCTTCAATATATATAACCCCTTATCCCTTATTGATTGCAACCCTTTTCAGCCATCCACCTTCTTACTCCTTCTTTTCTTGACTTGGAGCTTGGTGGAGTAAGGAGGTTCGTCCTTGGAGCTTGGGAAATCAATCTCCTCTAGCATGTGGTAGTGGTGGTGTTCTGAATTCATACTCCATCCTTGGCAAGTGTTCATCTTCTAAGTTGATGTTTCTTTTGATATCCCACCTTAATCTACCTCTCTTTTCTCATCCCTATACCATGGTTCCTCCATGGTGGTCGTTTTAGGAGAAGAAGTCTTCATCCGAATGGGTCATAGACCATGTTTTGACAAGGTAAACCCAAGTGTGAAGAGGATATCCCCTCTCTTTCTTCTGTTCTTCTTTTTTTCAGCCAAGAGCTTCTTTGCTTTTTTCCTTGCGCTAGCTTTGACCTTGGTGTCTTCTTGTTCTTGAGGTGCTCTTGTGGCCAAGAGTGGAGCTTTTGGTGAAACTTCTTCAACCCTTGGATCGTGTTCTTGGAGCTCTTGATCTTAGAGTTTAGAGCTCTTGGTGATGATCGACTTAAGGCGTGTTATATAACACTAAACCTACTCTATTATCGCACTTCTTTATGGTTTTTTATTATTATCTTCTTTTTCTAAATTGCTTCCTCATGATGCTTGTGTTTAGTGGTAATCTCTACAACTTGTTTGGTGGAGATACCATGCCTGATTTGGTGAAATCTGAAACCCTAATCTATCTGTACCCAATTTAGTAGATGATGATTTGTGGGGGATCTTCTCTAAGTTTTGCCCTTGATCTTGATTCCATGCATGGTGTTCATGTACCTAGAAGTGGGATAGATGTTAGGTTCGGTCTTGGTTCTCTTGAGCATGGTTTTCCCTACTTTGGACGAGGCTCTATCTTGGTGGTTTCTAGACCTATGATTTAGGGTTAGGTGATCGGATGCTTGAGTTTCCTTCAGGGTGACCATGGTTCTGTAACGAACCAAAATCCACTATGTATCTCTTTGTACTATTTTTCAATAAGATGTGTCCTTCATCTTCGTCCCATATGTCTTTAGAGTTGATTTAGTGGAATTATGATGGTTATTGGATAAATATCTCCCATGTATTCTTAATAAAGAGTTTTATGCACAAATACCTCAGTAGAAACCTAAGTAATGGGCCTGAAGTGCAAATGTCCACTTAAGTAATTAAAATAATGATGGAATTCATGCTAGAACTTTATGGGACTTTTTAGAATAGGGTAAAGAAAAGAAATTCCAAAATATACATGAAGGAGATGATAAATGTTATAAATAGGATAAAAGGAGATAATGTGGAATATATTTCCAAAAATCTCAATTAAGTGAACCCACAAGATAGTTTGATACACAAATTCGTTTTCTTGGACTAAAAGTTACTTAAGGGCCAAGTATCACCCAATGTGGAAAATATAAAGATATATAAAAGCCTTTATTAGAGGAAAATAGGAAATAAGCCTAGAAAGAGAAATAAAATATTTAATGTTCCCAAATTGGTAAACTAACTCCAAATTCGTAATCTAGGAATAAAAATAAGCCTTTGGGCAAGTTTTTAATTAATTTGGATAATATTTGGATAATGTGAAAAAGTAGGACATAGAAAGTTTGTAGAACCTTCATTTTAAGAATTGATTAAATAAATGGCACCAACATGATCAAATGATAGAAAAATCATATCCAAGACATTAATTGGGACAAGTGGGTGAAATTTTATCATATTTGGATAATAATAGTGTCATAAATGAAGGAGGAAATATAAAATTAGTTTTGAATTATTTAGACCATTAAAAGTCTTCAAAATGAAAAACTAATTCCATATTCGAATTTTGCACCTCAAAATCAATCAGGTTGTCAATTTTTTTCAAAATTTGGAAATTATTTGAGCCCTCAAAAGAAGAGAGAGAAATTTATTAAATAATGTATACACCACTTTATTTGATTTATAATGAAATTAGAAATACATATAGCTAATGCACACGATCCAATGGCTCAGATGGACCTGTTGATCAATCAGATGTTAGAGAGTTTATCTCCTACCTCGGTTCGGATTAGGAAATAGGGAGGAAGTTTTCAAATTTTCGTTTGGCATTATCTTGATCTACACTCAACCAAATGAAACAATTTTTGGTGCTATGAATTCCTCTCGAGATTCCACTTCCAACTATCCTAAAGTTTTTGTGTTTTAGTGAAGAATTGAGAAACCATCAAAGTCGGCCACAACCCACCTCTCACCTCGGGTACCAAAACCCTACTACATACCCCCTTGCCTATAAATACCTACACCCTAAGCACCCTCATCGTCTTTACAACTCAACGCACTAGCCAATTCAACTTTCAATTTCTGTTTTGACCCTCGGTGAGCCACTAAAGATGTAGACCTTTCCACAATTCTCTCATCCTACTCACACCATCTTTGGCACAATTAAAGGCACTGGTATGTTCGTCTATCCTTCCTCTTTCTTTCGAGTACTAGAACATCGAATTTGGTCGAGTATTGTGTTTTTGCCCAAAAAACCATAAGTAGTAGGTGTTGCACACTGACCATGGCATTGGGCAGGTTGGGGAAGATGACCCCTTGGCGAATTACACTTTCGTCCCTGCTCATTTTTCTCTTGTCTCTCTATTCCGCGCGAAGGTTAGTTTCGTCTTTTTGTTTTTATTTTCCAGCCCTTTGACCAGCCTTTTGCTGGGTGCTTCCTAACCACCCATGTGCTGGTACTGTACGAGGAGAAAGACAAGCTTGAAGGAAGTTTTCTCAAGAGTTGATCTCAAGATTTTTGGAAAGGATGACTAGGTTGCTATAGCTAGATCCTATTTTTGTTATCTTTTTCTTTTGGAAACGTTCATGTAGTGAACAATGAAATCCATGTAAAGGCTTAGAAAGAAAAAAAATCCGCTGTTATTGACATTTTATAATGTATCTGGAATCATGTTATTTATTTGGAATATTATGCAAGCATCCCAAATTCTCCATTTTTATGAAATGTGTGGATGTTTTGTATTTCCTTTAAATTTTAGTAAGGAGGTGATATTTCCTCTTTATAGCATGGTATCGGAGCCTTTAGGAGACTATTAGGGCATGAAGTTGAAGCAAGGGTGTCTAGAAAGGATCACGGTTTTATGGGCTGGCAATATTTTCCTCCGAGCCACTAGCTTGGTTTATGAGGACTTTCGTGCCCATATGATACCGACCTAGCCTAAGATAATATGAATTGCCCAAAATAGTATGCTTTTATTAAATAGCATTCTAGATATCCTTTTCTCATCTATGCTTCTATTCTCTCCTCATCTATGATTCTATACTCCTAGGAACCTAATATGATAACCCTACCTTTCAGGAGAGGTGACTTGTTTGACAACATGAACCAGGAGAAGGAGTCGAACCATAATGACCCCAACACTCCTGTGACTCCAGTGGTAAACCATACTACTCCGGGTACCCCCGCCTTCACACTGGAGTAAGAGCTGGCAATGTTGCGCCAGGTGCTATCTACCACCCTAATGGGGCTGGCCGCCAATGTCAACAAGCCAAGGGAGTTCACCCTCACTGACTTCATAAAGACGCAACCACCCTACTTCAAGGGTGAGAGTGAACCCAACATGGTGGACAAAGCCGATGACTCGGTGTTGGCCTTGGATCGGACCTTTGAGGGCATGGTGTACCCTCCTCACCAGAAGGTTTGGTTTACGACTTATGTGCTGGATGGACTGGCACGCGTATGGTGGAATGGTGTTGCCCGCACTCGGGACACCTCTACCATGGAGTGGGACCAGTTTTTGAAGCTCTTCAGAGAGAAGTACATCTACCCTGCTTTCATGAGAAAGAAGGAGGTTGAGCTCTATAGTCTCAGATAGGGAAGCATGAGTGTGTCAGACTACGTTCAAAGATTTCTATTACTGGAGCATTACTCCACCGACCTTGAAGACGATAGAAGAGCAACTTTGTTCTTGGAGGGCCTGAACTACCAGGTGGGTCGAAGCCTCGTCCCGCAGCTTCCACTTACTTTTCAACAAATGGTAGACAAGTCCCTGGCCATCGAGTCCGATCCAGGATTCCAAGCTTCTGGTAACGGATACAATAATAAGAGGAAGAATCAGAACCAGAATGAGAACCGCGGACATGACTGATGCAACAGGTGCTCTCGCAACCATCCTCCAGGGAGATGCCCTATTGGTAATGCACCTGCTCAAAAAGACAACCGATCTCCACCGACCTTCCATGAGTGTAGCCAAGTTGGGCACATCCGACCATTCTGCCCTTGCTTCTAGCAGGGACAGAATAATGCTCAACAGAATAAGGCCCAGTAGCCAAGGAAGAATCCGCCTCTGTAGAACAACAACAACAACAACTAGAACACAAGGCGTCTTCTAGTGGATAGGTGGAATGGGAGAGTGTTCACTCTCAATGCTGAGGAAGAAGGTGAAGACAATGAAGTAATTGAAGGTACCTTGCACCTTAATATGCATCATTTAAAGGCATTATTTGATTCTGGCTTATCCAATACCTTCATATCCTTCCAGTTTGATTATATATTAGAAATAGAATATGAGTTTGTGGATCATGTATTAGACATAAAAAAACCTAGTGGTAAGATTTGCTATTCGTACCTCCAAACTCTGACCATGGACCTCTATATAGCTAGAATAATGTTTCCCATGGATTTTGTCTTACTTGATATGACCGCTTTTGACGTTATCCTGGGAATGGATTGGTTGAAGAGGTATAAAGTGATTTTGCATAGTGAGGAATCTAAGGTTAGTTTGTTTCACCTTGTTGAGGGAAGAATGTGTGTCAAGGGTAGGATGCGAGAGGAGTGACAATTTGTTATCTCCGCCATCAAAGCTGAAAATCTTGTCTCACAAGGGTGTAGAGATTTCCTAGCTTCTATAGTCTTTGATGCTACATCTCCTACTCTCGACCACATTGATGTAGTGAAGGACTTCCCTGATGTCTTTCCTAAGGAGTTACCCAGGTTGCCACCAACTTGTGAGGTGGAATTCTCCATCCAGCTTGTACCTGGAATGTCACCAATATCAAAGCTGAATACCGCTTGGCCCCTGCCGAGATGGCCGAACTGAAGAAGCAGCTTGAAGAGCTTTTCGACATGGGCTTTATCCACCCCAGTGTTTTTCCATGGGGAGCCCATGTCCTATTCGTAAAGAATAAGGATGTATTTATGTGGATTTTTATGGAATACCACATTCTTAACCAAGTGACGGTGAAGAACCATTATCCTTTGCCTTGCATCGACGACCTGTTTGATCAACTAAAGCTAGCCACTATATTCTCCAAGATGGATCTGCGGAGTGGCTACTATCAGATGTGCATTAAGGATGATGATTTCCTGAAGACATTGTTCAGAACTCACTATGGGCATTATGAATTCATGGTCATGCCTTTTGGTTTGACAAATGCCCCTGATGCCTTCATGGACCTGATGAACTGAGTATTCTGCCCATACATTGACAAGTTCATGGTGGTGTTTATCGATGACATTTTGGTTTATTCTGAGACATTAGAACAACATCACGAGCATTTGCATATTGTACTCAACACACTGTGAGAAAATCAACTTTATGCAAAATTCTCAAAGTGTGAGTTATGGATAAAGGAAGTTATGTTTTCGGGTCATGTGATTTCTTCCGTACATATAGTTGTTGATCCTGCGAAGGTAGAAGTTGTGACAAAGTGGAAGGCTCCAAAGAACCCATATGAAATCCATAGTTTCCTCATATTAGCCAGTTACTATCAGAGGTTTACTAAGATCATCTCTAAATTGGCATTGCCTTTGACCAAGATGTCACGAAAGGAGGTCAAGTTCTCATGGACACCTAAGTGTGAGAATAGTTTTTAGAAGTTGAAGGAGTGTTTGACTTCTGCTTCTGTACTTGCCTTGCCTTTTGAGGGCATACCCTATGTAAACTACACCGACACATCCAAACAAGGCTAAGGGTGTGTCTTGATGCAAGATGGAAAGGTGATCGCCTATGCTTCTTTCCAATTGAATCCTAATGAAGCTAATTGGCCTACACATGATTTGGAGCTTGTTGCCATAGTTCATGCTCTGAAGATCTGGCGACACTACCTTTATGACAAAAAGTTTGAAGTGTTCTCTTATCACAAGAGTCTGAGATACTTGTTGACTCAGAGGGATCTATATATACGACAATGTAGGTGGATGGAATACCTCAAATATTATGGCACCATCACCTATCATCCCGGGAAAGCAAACATCGTAGTTGATGCTTTAAGTCACAAGAAGGATGCTATTTGTGCTGCTCTGAGATGTTCAATGTAGGAAAACCTTGAACATGTGACTAGATGGAGACCTCAACCTTTCGATTCAGTAGATGAAGATAAGTTGTGTGTTCATATGGCTAGTTTGACTGTTATATTGACATGTATCTCAGAAGTCATTGCTACACAGTTGGAAAGTTCTGAACTGGAAGAGATGAAGGCCTTGAAAGAGAAACCACAATATGAATTCTCTGTCGGAGTGGATGGTGTTGTCCACTTTAGACAAATGTTGTGGATTCCTAACGTAGGTGATCTGAGATAGAAGATTCTGAGTGAAGCTCATGGGTCCAAGTACACTATTCATCCTGGCACAACAAAGATGTTGTAACGTCCCAGGATTTGAGGCCTCAGATAAAATGATCTTAAAAGGAATGATTAGACTAGTCATATCACCAAGGTGCACCTCCTTTTCAGGGAGCCCATCAGTAAAGAACTTCAAAGTCAAGCATGCTCGACTTGGAGTAGTACTAGGATGGGTGACCAGGCGGGAAGTTGATCCTAGCTTGTGCCTGAGTGTGGACAATGTGTGTAGACAAGGCTAGTGGTGGTTTTTGGGGTCATTCTTCATTCCTAAAACTCTACTAGAGCCTTGGACAGTGGGCCCAAGTGTTACAAATGGTATCAGAGCCCATGGTAGTCAGAATCTTACTATTTCAACTTTGTATCCCTAGTTAGAATACTTTCCTTACCGTTAAGTGACATGTTTTCCCTAGAGTTGATCAATAGAAGATGAAGGGTTGATTTATGATCCTATAGTTTCACATTAGAAAAATGATGAATAGATCCCTAAAATACTTACAACTAAAGGATGCATAAGTAACCATAATAACTTGAGGTTGTTTAGCTTGGCCTTTAGGCAGCTACTAGGACATGAAGTTGAAAGCAAAGGTGTCTAGAAAGGACTAGGGTTTGAGGGCTGGCAAGATTTTCCTCCACACCACTAGCTTGGTTTACGAGGACTCCCAAATCCATATGATACCAGCCTGGGCTTAGCTGATATGAATTGTCTGAAATAGCATGCTTTTAGGCAATAGTAGCCTTAGACATCTATATGATTTATCTTTAGGGACCCTAATATGTTGAACTAGTCTCCCAAGTGTAAAGACTTGTTTGAGTATAGACAAGAGAAAGTTAACCCATAGTTCATAGTTAGTCTTTACAAGTTATGTTTCTTTTTCTTTTTTGCATGATGCGTATGTAGTTGGATGTAAGGAAGTGTAGTTGATCCTTTTGTACCTAAAGAATAGTTTTGACTTAATAAGATGAATCCTTTAAGAGGTGGTTAATAAGTTATTTTCTTATATATGGATGTTTTGATTTCGAGCACGAAATCCCTTTAAGGGGTGGTGTGTTGTAACATACTAGATCTCAGACCCTACCCTAGAAGTTGACATTTTGGACTTAGCCAAACAAGGTTGAAGGTTAGACCTAAATAGATGTTTAGTATAACCCCAATGAGATAATGCATGTATAGATCACCTTAATGTAACCTAATGTTATAACATTAATCTTAGGTTTATAATGGATACATAAAATATCCCACATAACTCATTTTGGTGGTAATATGAAGGTAATAAACATAATTGGATGAATAATTTAGATAATGGGTCGTTAATGGGCCATATGACATATATCATAAAAATAAGTCTCAAAAGTGGAAACAAACTTCAAATTCGAAATCTACATATCAAAATTATCCTACATGTCAAATTTCATTTAATTTGGACTCCTTGAAATATTAGGATAAGTTTAGGAGAGAGAAAATGAGTAAAAGGAATAAATAATGAATAATGTGATTATATATATTCAAAATATGTAAATAATGACAAATTCATATTCAACACATCAAAGATAACTTGTGTATGAAGTTTGGTCCAATTTGGATGTTGTTTGTGCAAGTTATGCAATTTTAGGTACATTCTAGACTTTTATGCAATTTATCCAATTGGGAGGTTTTCTTTGCAAATTAACGCCTGAATTTTAATCCTTAGATATTCCCTTACCATTCTAGAGATTTGGAACCATGTGAAACCTTGTTGCACCTTAGTTTGAAGGTGTTTCTCTCGAAGGGCATTATAGGGATTACGCTCTTTATAAATGAGCTTATCTTTAAAAGCTATCAACCAATGGGGTTATTTCTTTGATTGGAGGATGGTGGGGATGGCCTATAAGTCTCCATGCGATTGTAGGACCGACCTTAGATATAAAAAAAGTATCTATGAGTTGTCCTCTTGTATGGCCATGAAGCCCTAGACTAGGAACACATGGAAAGTCCCATAGACAGCTCATGCTTGCCCCATTCTTTATAAAGCCAAGCCTACCCCTTCCCACCTCCCAATTCAAGAAGAAATCCTCTCCTTCTATTTCCCCCAGATTAGAGCATCATCCCTTCTAAGTTTGTCCACAAATTTTTTGTCCCAAGGTAAAAGAGGGTGCCTACCTTGGTGAAGAAGGCTCCTAGGGTTCCAAATTTCTCTATTCTAGGATTTCTTAAGATCCTCCTTAGTGATTTTGACCAAAACTAGTAAGTATCCTCCTTTCCTTCCCTACTTTCATGCTGTTAGTATTCCTCTCACCTTATTCTAGGTCGAAACCATGACCTTCCATGGTAAAACTCCACCTAGAGCCCTAAAACATCTCATCTCCATGCTCTTTTGCTAGGGTTTGCACCTCTAAAGTGGAGAAGGTGATCTTTGCTCAAGAAAGGAGCTTGGCTTGGAGAAACCAGACCTTCTAATCTTGGGATCCATACTGTTTGGACCTTCTTACCTTCCTATAGGCGAGTTTTGTTAACCCCCTTCTCATATATTTCTTACTACATGCTTAAAATTCATGCTTCTATGTTTAAAATTGATGATTTCCATCTCTTTTTACCATGTTCTTCTATGGTTTTTGTTTCTTGATGTTTTACCTTCTCTAGAAGCTCTAGTTTGGTTACCTATGATACTTCAAACCTGATCTTGGGTCAAATGGTGTTTTCTCCCTCTCCCTCTCTCTTTAATTATCTCGATCGCTTTGATGATGTGGCAATTTCCTATTGGTTCAAATTGAAAAATTCATATCTTTTAATCTGTTTTTCCAAATTTGACAAATAAATATGTTTTGGAATTAAAAAATTACTCTTTATCTAATAAAAATATTTTCAAGGTCTGATTTCATGGTTTGACGAAGGGTGGTTTTTTGTAAAATGAATTTAATGCGTAAAATCCATAAAAAGTGCATTTGAATCATTATAACTTCAAAATTAACATAAACACATGTTTTCTTGATAAGGAGAACTTAATAAGTTTATTGGTGATGTTTTAAGAGTCTAAAATTGAGTTTTTTTCTAAAAAGGTCTAAAATTAGGGTTTGTATACATTAATGTGCACTATGTACTCTAATACATGTTAATACATTGAAAATAGGCAAAGTGGAACTTGGATTCAATTAAAGTGGTGAAAGTTAGTAATTGATATTAGTAAGAGATGTATGTGCAATCCATATTTATGTGTGTGCATTCCTTGCATCCTATGTTGGGATAATTGCAGCCAAACCCTATATTTCCCTAATGAGGCTTAAATGAACCCTAAATCTCCTATTCTTGAATCCTAATGTTGTTCATGCCTCAAATCAGATTATAATTTCTTCTTGTTTGGGTCTGATATCCCACTACCATTCTTATTGAATATTATTACTACTCTTGCCATGACTACTTTTCTAGCATGTAGATTTATGTTCTATTTAATTTAAAGTAGCGGTATTTATGTACAACCACCCACAGAGGACGTATTTAATCACCATGGGGAATATTTTTATTCTCCCCTATATAATTGTGTAGGTGACTGGAAATGTCTTATTCTCCCCTCACCTATAGGTTAGAGGTCCGGTAGGTGCCTCAACCCTACTTAGTTAGGTAGACATAATTATCTTACATGTAAATCCTTTATAATATAGTTGTAAATGGCAAGTTTGTTTTGAATATAGCCTCATACTCTTGTTCTGTTCATCTTATGATGAAATCTCAGCCTTTACTTTCATGATATTTCTTTATCTTTTGTTCTTGTTCATTATTTGACACATACCTTGTATTTCTCTCTCTTCCTGGGTGATTTTCCAACCACCCAGGTTTAGATCGAGGTGTTGAACATGACCAAGGAGAACATAGCTTCCAACATGGACCTAGCTCTTGGAGATGTTGCTTGGAGACAGATTTGAAGTAGTTTTGACTTCCCTCTACTTAGATCCTTATGTTGTATCATACATGTAAACCCTTATGGGAGATTATGATATACTTTTGTAATCTTTTTTCAAAATTGAATATAGTCATTTGTTTAATTTTGATGCTACACTTTGGTCTTTTGCATACAATTATAATAAATTTGGAAAATTTATACCTATTCCAACATATCTTTGAGTGTGTTTGGAATTTATGTTAATTCTTCAAAATTTTTTAGTAAGGAAGTGATCCCACCTCCTTAAAACATGGTATCAGAGACATTTCCCCTCCTGTAGGTGGGGCCCGCATGGGCACGTGGCATGCCAGTCATGAGCTATATGGTCCGGGCATGTTGGAAAGGGTTGCCCATGGTTGACGTAGCCACCCTTATGCTGGTATTCCATGATCAGGAGCTGGGTGTTCATGGGTCATTGTGGGTCTGCACTAAAATGGGGAAATATTATGACGCTTTATGATTGAGCCTTAATGAGGACATCAAGAGTTTAAGTGGAAGAGATTGTAACGTCTTAGGATTTGAGCCCTCAGATAAAATGATCTTAAAAGGAATGATTGGACTACCCACAAAACCAAGGTGCACCTCCTTTTTTGGGAGCCATCACTAAAGAACTCCAAAGTTAAGCGTGTTTGACTTGGAGTAATACTAGGATGGGTGATCAGTCAGGAAGGTGATCATGGCTTGTTCTTGAGTGTGGACAATCTGCACAGTCAAGGCAACTGGTGGTTTGTGGGGCCAGTCATCATTCCGGAAACTCTACTAGAGCCTTGGGCAGTGGGCCTGGGTGTTACAGATGTACAAGGACTTGTAGTGAAGAATATGGTGGAAAAACATGAAGAATGATATAGCTCTGTTCGTCACAAAGTTCTTGACATGTCAGCAAGTCAAGATTGAACATCAATGACCTGGTGGTCTTCTTCATCCTCTTGAAATTCTGGAATGGAAGTGGGAGAAGATCACAATGGATTTTGTTACTAGTTTCCTTAAGTCCAAGAAAGGTTATGATGTTGTTTGGGTGGTTATTGATCGGCTTACAAAATCTACTCATTTCTTGCCTTTCAAAACCACGTATAAAGTTGTTGAGATGGCTCAATTATATGTGGACTGGATAGTTCATCTACATGGTGTGCCTACTGTGATAGTTTCTAATCGAGACCCAAAATTCACTTCTCGTCTATGGGGTCAGATTCAGGAAGAGATGGGTATTGATCTATGTTTCAGTACTATGTACCACCTACAAATCGATGGTCAGTCTGAGAGAATAGTTCATATTCTAGAGGACTTTCTACGTGCTTGCGTGATGGATTGGGGTGGTGCACGGGATCAATATCTGCCATTAGCGGAGTTTGCTTACAACAACAACTACCAAGCCCGTATTGGTATGCCACCTTTTGAAGCACTCTATGGCAGACCTTTTTGTTCATCTATGCATTGGGATGATGTTGGTGATCGGTCCCTGGTGAAGACAGATGATATTTAGATAATGCTCGAGAAGGTACAGTTGATAAAGAAAAGGATGAAAGCTGCTCAACACCGACAGAAGATGTATGCTGATAAAAAGAGGTCTGATGTTAGCATCCTAGTGGGTGACTATGCATTTCTGAAGATCAAGCCTATATGTTCTATTGCGAGATCTAAAGTAAAAGGCAAGTTGAGTCCCTGCTAAGTTAGACCATTTGAAATCTTGGATAAAGTTGGAGATTTTGCATACTGGTTAGCCTTACCTCCTACTTATAATAAGATTCACAATGTGTTCCATGTCTATGTGTTGAGGAAGTATGTGAAAGATCCTTCTCATGTACTCATGATTGAACCTGTGGAGATTCATGAGAATCTGACTTATTGATAACACCCAAATCTACGCATATTCTCTATGCATTTTATCTATGGTTTTATATCACTTTAGTCTTAATATGCCCAATAATGCTCATGTCTTATGCTTTCTATCTCTCATTAGATAATGTAGTTAGAATAGCTAATAACGTAGCTAAATAGCCAGTGTTAGACTTGCATGCACCGAACAAAGTTGAACAACTTCTTATCCTTGTTCTCTCCCTAGTAAACTGAGGCCCAGTGAATTGTACTTCTTGACATCTTGTTTAATGATAACCACAATCTGATCACTATCCTGGGCCCATGTTAGTTATGATTAATTGCTTTTATTGTCTTATCCTCTTTATATACCCATGCTAAACTTAGTGGATTTAATTCCTAATTTAATTGGGTTTATATCTCATGTGCAGGCCAATTGGGAGCATATGGGCCCTATCTTCTCGACCCTATATCCATTTCAGCCCTTGGATTAGGCTCGGTCAACCTTGGTCAACGGACCCTTTCTCCCCCCTCTCACGTGGCTCTGCTCAACCCTAATCGCGATGACAATTTACAGGAACCGCGACTGTAGTTCCTCGTACGTCTGCCCACGGTTATCTCCTCCCATCTACAACCCGCAGTTCCTCTCTGTTCCCTTCCACCGTGACCACTTGCCACTAATGGCTCGCTCCGACCACGTACCAGCCGCGACCGTGACTTCTTCTTCTCCTCTGCTTCCCGCCTCCTACCGCAACCTTGATTCTGTTTCCCTCCATGCACCATGGGTGCAACTGAGCCAAACTGCAATTCTAAGATCGCGACCTCATAACTGTGGTCGCGGTGGTCTTCCTCTTGTCGGAGTTTCTCCTCTCCTCACATGCAGACCATGACCATTCCGCCACCTTCCCACGATCACTCCCCCACTTCCCGCCATGATCGCGACCTAACCTGCAAACACCAGCAACTTCGACCTCCCATGCACCCACCTGCCCATGGTTCTGCATAGCCACAGGATCGCGACCGCTATTCCACAAGATCACGACCGTGATTCTAGGGACCGTGACCAGCCAGTGCAAAAAGGAGACCGCTACCAAAGGGGAAGAAAAGAAGATCACGACCTGCTGATTCAACTTAATAGAAGACATGTGCAGTGCACATGCCACGACCAGCACCCAGCCTATAAATAGAAGGGTACACCCAACCATTTGGGTATCTAGTTCAGATGCCGGAAGGCTACCGGGTTGGAGCCAGAGCCTTGTGGGAGCATCCCAAGGTCCGAGATGACCAAGGAACTCAGCCTACGTGTTCCAACAGCTGCCAGCCTCCACACTCTCTCTCCTCCATCTCCATCTGAGATCTACTCTCTCTAAAGGCAGATGTTGAGGAGAGTGAAGATTTGTGCTACGTTCATCTTCACCACTAAGGAGAGAGAAGATCTGCATCACCGCCCTCCTCTACTACTGCTCTATGGTCTCCATAGGTGGAAGCTGAGGAGAGAGAAGATCACTCTCCATCGACATCCTCTCACCTCCATCGGGCTGCTGTTTGGAGCAGATCTAGAGAGAGAGAGAACCAAGGAGTCCAGATCTAATCAGGGAGAAGGACCAAAAGATGAGATCTAGCCTATACAAAGGCAAAGGAGCGAGAGCCACCTCTCCTCTACGGGCTATATCTCATCCTTCTTCTCTTTCATCCTATTGCATTCCTTTGTTTCTTGTACAAACGATGTTCATCCGTCTTTGTTCGGTGCTAACCATGCTTGTCTATGGCTAGTTAGCCCGATCTGGGAATGTTTATGTACTTTTGCCTTATGCAAGTAGATTTATTTTAGATCTAGTATGTTGCATGTTCTATTTTCTCTTTCTAAGTTATGATTGCTAGTTTGGTTGATCTCTTACTCGCTTGAACTTCTATTTCTGCCTGTATCGAGAGATCCATTGTAGAGATAGCTAAGAGACTATAGTTTGGATCTGAACCCGAGAGGAGGATGATCTAGAGTACTCTGTTCCTAACATTCTAGAATACTCTAAGACTAGAATCTTAGAATATTCTAGGGTGTTGATTTGTCATCCTCGAGAGAGGTTAAATGACATATCATTGATGGTTTTAGTCATGCATCGTGAAAGAGAGTGGGATGACTCCACATGACATATGCCACTGTGTGTACTAGGTGCTTGCTTTGGTGTTCGAGGGTTGTCTATGCCCGAGAATGAGTGCAAAGACTGCCCCATTTGTGGTTACATAGCCAGGAACTCTCTTTCTCATATTAGTAGAATCACGAGCTCAGTTTTGTTTTTTTTTTTCTTTGTTTTGTTTTAATTCATGACAACCCGCTAGACTAGTTCTAGCACATACTTTTATCGACTATCGATTTTGGCTTATCTGACTCGAAAATGAGATATGTGGCATCCTAAACGTCCCCACGTCCCTGTATTCGACCCCTTATATCTGTTTTGACCCTGTAATAAAAGTTGTGGAGGCCTAGAAGGATTCAGGTTATAAATTTAAAAGCTTGATTCCTTCCTTTGTCCCACATTCATTTCTGGACGTGAGAAAAATGCCAATCAACTTTTTGGCACCATTGTCGGGGACACAGTTTTCCATGTTTACACGCCTAAAAGATTTTGTTCTGTCACTTTAAGCCTGTATATATATATATGCATAGTTTTTCTTTTGTTTTAAACATACTTGTTCATATATACTGAATACCTTTCCTTTTTTCTTATACCTTTTTCAGCCATGGATCTTGCTTTAGCAAGATGAGTTATTTTGTCCACATGTCCTATTGAATTTTTCTGCAGTCCCGACTGTTGGCAAATAATTGAAGGTTGTTCTCTACAACTAGTCGAGTTATACTCGCCTCCACTGTCATCATATGTCGAGATTCCAACAACGGAGACTGTCAGTCAGCCCTCGACTCCTGTGCTATCATGGGATCGAGAACTGATTAAGGCAGTGGAGTTGGCTAGGGAAAGTATTCACACACTCACCTCCTTAGCCCCTCATCTACAAGAAGATGGTGATCCAATGCAACAACTACTTGAAGAGCAAGATCATCATCTCAAAGTGGCCACCAAGGCTGCAGACTACAGTAGTAGTTTGCTTCAAACTGTTGAACAAGGATTCATCATAAAGCATCAGTTTGACACAGCGGATTCCCCTTATACGTGCATGGCAGAATCGACGGGTCTCAAAGGCATTGCTTCTCAAGTACAACAACTTCACGATAAAGATGTTGAATAAGGTAGGAGACTCCAAGAGCTCATCAATTTGGTTACAATTCGGTTACAACTGTCATCACAAGACAATGAAGATGTTAGTCATCAAGACCATTCCATTGGGTCTGAAGTGGAGTATGCATCACCATCCTATTCAGACCATCAACTCGATCCACTAGGATTTTTCTGTGAAGACCAACCCACTTGGGGAAGCCCTTCATTCTATCCAGATGACCCAGCTGATGAACCAATGTAAGATATGAGTCATAGACATGAATGGGTCTATGATGACAATGATGAAGATTCTAAAAGCCAAGTTTCCTCACAGCCAGAAGGTTGGTTTGAGGAACTAGAGTCAGATATTAAACCAGACCAGGATGATATCTCTCATATTGAGACATGTCACTTAGCTTTGAGTAGTACGCCGTTCATGGTTTGGAAGTATTTGTTTGATGATGCCGACGACGATAGCTGCTCGACATGGAGTAGTGAGTATACTGACGATGATGAGTTGAAGCAGCTCGAGCCGCCATTTGCACCCATACCTTTAAAATGTAGGGTGGACGTCAAGGGGGCAGGACGGACGGTACACTACAACATGGCTGTTGAGCATGAAGATACCCCTGACTCCATGCCAAGTGATAAGCTTGGGGTGGTAGAACCACAAACAGAGTCTTCATGGAGTACTTCTTGTTCAAAAGATGATTGGATGGCTCAGACTGTACATGAAGATTTATCTGAGCATCCAACCTCAAGTGTAGAGATGGAGAGAGAAGATATGAGTCCTTAAGATGACGTCCAACCTCTCTCATCCATCTCATCCTGTGTCAACATCCCAGGACCTTCATATTCATATTTTTATAATGAAAGGTACCATGAGGATGATATGTCGAAGAATTCATCCCAGTGTTGTTCAAGCCACTTCCAGCACAAAGATGACTTCACTGAGTCGCCAGATTTCTCTTCTCTTCTTCAGACTCGGTAGGGCCAACACATCTGCCTATTCTACTCTGATTATGTGCCGGAACCCGTCGGAAAGACACAAGTGACACTGGTCCCAAAACTTAGTATTTGGGATCCCAGTGTCAGTATCATGGGGCAGCCACCCCCTTTTCTCTTACCCACCCTCTCGCCATTTTATTACAATAAATTTTGCTCTTCATGTCTTGTTAATTAGTTTCTTTCCTCTAATTGTTTTATATCCTTGCATCCATGCATCATCTTTAGAACTTCAATAACTGCCATTAAAATCATGCATTCCTGCCTTACTATTTCAAGTTTAAGTCTTGCTCGAGGACAAGCAAAGTTTTAAGCTTGGGGTGGTAGGCTTTGCCTTTCTATCTCTCCATCCTTCTAGCATGCATGTTTACTTCCTATATTTAGTTTTAAATTTTCAAAAAATTTCAGCTTTTTAGCTTTGCAATTATGGCTATATGGTGTGAATCTAATAGATAAATGCTTGACCTTATGCCTAAATGCACTTTTTTAATCTTAAAAATTGCTTGACCTTTTGCTTGACTTACTCTTTGACTCTTTCTTTGAGTTTGGTAATAAATCTAAGGTTATGTCCATTTTTCATAGTTTAAAGCTAAATTCTCTTGATCTATGTCGTGAATGGCAAATCCATGGTAAAGGACCGTTGGAATGACCTAAAACATGATCAAAGACTCCTAGCTGCGAATTCATGAGCTTGCCTCTATTCTAAGGATTCTTGAATCATAATTGCAACTTTTCACACAGGTGTCAAGCAGATCATGACGAGTTTTGAGCTATAATCATAATGAAGTGTTTTCCTTGATGGACTACACACCCTCTCACCTTAGATTGAGTCAAAAAGATGAAAAATATAAAAATGTGCAAAAGAGGCTTGGCCACCCACAAAATCCCAAAAATATCTATATAGTTCTCACCCAAGCCTACAAATAGAATGCATATGATAAAAGCCTGAGTGTGAACAATAAATGAGCATTGTTTTCTCTTTTAGGAGAGTTGAGGATGGTGCCCAGCTGGTGTATGACTGCGCTCATGAACATGGATATGTCGTGCCTGGTAAAACCACTCTAAAAGCTCATTAGAGAGTCGATAGGAACCCTAGGGGACCTATGAGATCGTCTCAGTAGCAGGGTTGGTTCGAGCACAGTACGAGGAGTTTGTATCACTTCTCTGGGCCAACTGGCTCAGACTGCAGTGACTATTGCTCGTTACATGGACCAACCTGACGCATACCGGGATCCTCAGAAGTCATTAGAGTATTTTTTCTTTGTTTCTTAGGACATAAATAAGTGAGAGGCGCGTTGTTTCTGGATTGGTATGCATGGATTCATGGTGATGGCTCATTGCTCATCACCCGCATGATCACCTATGTGTCAATTCTTTCATGTATAATAATTATGATTCAAACCCTCATGAGTATCGGCAGGCTGTAGTGAATTTGCTTAATCTTGCCTGGACACTCTTTGATCTTGCTTTGGTAGGATTGTGCATGATTGGCGGGGGTTTGTTCTGAAATGACACGGAGTAAGAGTAATGATGCTTTAAACTATTTTTCTCAACTTTAGCATTTATTGCCAAGTTTAATTTGGATGTTATCTTTTTGTTCTTTGAGCACAGTCTTGCTTGAGGACAAGCAAGTTTTAAGCTTGGGGTAGTTGATAACACCCAAATCTACGCATATTCTCTATGCATTTTATCTATGGTTTTATATCACTTTAGTATTAATTTTCCCAATAATGCTCATGTCTTATGCTTTCTATCTCTCATTAGATAATCTAGTTAGAATAACCAATAACGTAGTTAAATAGCCAGTGTTAGACTTGCATGCACTGAACAAAGTTGAACAACCTCTTATCCTTGCTCTCTCCCTGGTAAAATGAGGCCCAGTGAATTGTACTTCTTGACACATTGTTTAATGATAACCACAGTCTGATCACTAGCCTGGGCACAATTTAGTTATGATTAATTGCTTTTATTGTCTTATCCTCTTTATATTCCCATGCTAAACTTAGTGGATTTAATTCTTAATTTAATTGGGTTTATATCTCATGTGCAGGCCAATTGGGGGCATATGGGCCCTATCTTCTCGGCCCTATATCCATTTCAGCCCTTGGATTAGGCTTAGTCAACCTTGGTCAACGGACCCTTGCTTCCCCCTCTCTTGTGGCTCCGCTCATCCCTAATCACGACCACAATTTATAGGAAGTGTGATCGTGGTTCCTTGTACGTCTTCCCGTGGTTATCTCCTCCCATCTACAACCCGTAGTTCCTCTCTGTTCCCTTCCACCTCGATCACCTGCCACTGACGGCTCGCTCTTACCACATGCTAGCTGCGACCGCAGCTTCTTCTTCTCCTCTACTTCTCGCCTCCTGCCGTGACCTCAATTTCGCTTCGCTCCATGCACCGCAGGTGCAACTGAGCCAGACCATGATTCCAAGATCACGGACGCGATTCTGAGATTGCGACCTCATAACCGTCATCACGACAGTCTTCCTCTTACCCATGGTTTCTCCTCTGCTCACATGCAGACCGTGACCATGCTGCCACCTTCCCGCGATCGCTCCCCCACTTCCTGCCATGATCATAACCTAACCTGCAAACTCCAAATACCGCGACCTCCCATGCACCCACCCTCCCCTGGTTCTGCATAGCCACAGGATCCCTACCGTGATTCCACAAGATCGCAATCGCGATTCCAGGGACCGCGACCAGCTAGTGCAAAAAGGAGACCGCGACCAAAGGGGCAGAAAAGAAGATTGCGACTGGCTTATTCAACTTAATAGAAGACACGTGCAGTGCACATGCCATGACCAACACCCAGCCTATAAATAGAAGGGTACCCCCAACCATTTGGGTATCCAGTTCAGACGCCGGAAGGCTGCCGGGTAGGAGCCAGAGCCCCGTGGGAGCATCCCAAGGTCCGAGAGGACCAAGGACTCAACCTACGTGTTCCAACCGCCACCAACCTCCACACTCTCTCTCCTCCATCTCCATCTTAGATCTACTCTCTCTAAAGGAAGAAGTTGAGGAGAGAGAAGATCTATGCTACGTTCATCTTCACCACTAAGGAGAGAGAAGATCCACATCACCACCCTCCTCCACTACTGGTCTACAATCTCCATAGGTGGAAGCTGAGGAGAGAGAAGATCAGTCTCCACCGACATCCTCTCACCTCCACTGGGCTGCTGTTTGGAGCAGATCTAGAGAGAGAGAACCAAGGAGTCCTGATCAGGGAGAAGGACCAAAAGACGATATCCAGTCTATATGGAGGCAAAGGAGCTAGAGCCACCTCTCCTCTACGAGCTATATCTCATCCTTCTTCTCTTTCATCATATTGCATTCCTTTGTTTCTTGTACAAACGATGTTCATCTGTCTTTGTTTGGTGCTAGCCATGCTTGTATATGGCTAGTTAGCTCCTTCTTGGGTATGTAGCCCGATCTGGGCATGTTTATGTACTTTTTCCTTAAGTAAGTAGATTTATTTCAAATCTAATATGTTACATGTTCTATTTTCTCTTTCTAAATTATGATTGCTAGTTTGGTTGATCTCTTACTCACTTGAACTGTTATTTCTGCCTGTATCGAGAGATCCATTGTAGAGATAGCTAAGAGATGATAGTTTGGATCTGAACCTGAGAGGAGTACGATCTGGGGTACTCTGTTCCTAACATTCCAGAATACTCTAAGACCCGAAAGGGAATCTTAGAATATTCTGGGGTGTTGGTTTGTCATCCTCGAGAGAGGTTAAATGACATATTGTTGATGGTTTTAGTCACGCATCGCGAAAGCGAGTGGGATGACTCTACAGAATAGATGCAACTGTGTGTACTAGGTGCTTGCTTGGGTGTTCGAGGGTTGTCTATGTCTGAGAACGAGTGCATAGACTGCCCCATTTGTGGTTACATAACCAGGAACTCTCTTTCTCAAATTAGTAGAACCACAAGCACTGTTTTGTTTTTATTTTATTTTCTTTGTTTTGTTTTAATTCATGACAACCCGCTAGACTAGTTCTAGCACATACTTTTATCGACTATTGCTTTTGGATTATCTGAAACAAAAACGAGATCTGTGGCATCCTAAACGTCCCCACATCCCTGTGTTCAACCTCGTATATCTGCTTCGACCCCGTAATAAAATTTGTGGGGGCCTAGAAGGATTCATGTTATAAATTTAAAAGCTTGATTCCTTCCTTTGTCTCACATCCATTTCTGGACGCGAGAAAAAGGTCGATCACTTATGAAGAGCTACCTGTGAAGATCCTTGACTCCCGGGTAATGCAACTGAAGAATAAGGAGATAGGCTGATAAAGGTTTTATGGAGATATCATGGTTTGGAATAAACCACATGGGAGTTGAGAGATGAGATGTTACGTACTCACCGTTCCCTTTTTGTATGAGATTTTAGGGACGAAATCCTTTTTAAGGGGTGGAGTGCTGCAACATACCGAAATCCACTATGTATCTCTTTGTACTCTTTTTCAATAAGATTTGTCCTTCATCTTCATCCCATATGTCTTTGGAGTTGATTTAGTGGAATTATGATGGTTATTGGATAAATATTTCCCATATATATTTTAAAGGGTTTTATGCACAAATACCTCAGTAGAAACCTAAGTAATGGGCCTGAAGTGCAAATGTCCACTTAAGTAATAAAAATAATGATGGAATTTGTGCCGGAACTTTCTAGGACTTTTTAGAATAGGGAAAAGAAAACAAATCCAAAATATACATGAAGCAGATGATAAATGATATAAATAGGATAAAAGGAGATAATGTGGAATATATTTCCAAAAATCTCAATTAAGTGAACCCACAAGATAATTTGATACACAAATTCGTTTTCTTGGACTAAAAGTTACTTAAGGGTCAAGTATCACCGAATGTGGAAAATATAAAGATATATAAAAGCCTTTATTAGAGGAAAATAGGAAATAAGCCAAGAAAGAGAAATAAAATATTTAATGTTCCAAAATTGGTAAACTAACTTCAAATTCATAATCTAGGAATAAAAATAAGCCTTTGGGAAAGTTTTTAATTAATTTAGATAATATTTGGATAATGTGAAAAAGTAGGACATAGAAAGTGTGTAGAACCTTCATTTTAAGAATTGATTAAATAAATGGCACCAACATGACCAAATGATAGCAAAATCATATCCAATACATTAATTGGGACAAATGGGTGAAATTTGATCATATTTGGATAATAATAGAGTCATAAATGAAGGAGTAAAGAGAAAATGAGTTTAGAATCATTTAACCCATTAAAAGTCCTCAAAAGGCAAAACTAATATTTGAATTATGCACCTCAAAATACTTAAGGGGTGTCAATTTTTATAAAATTTGGAAATTGTTTGAGCCCTCAAAAGAAGAGAGAGAAATTTATTAAATAATGTATACACCACTTTATTTTATTTATAATGCAATTATAAATACATGTGTACCGCGCCTAATATAGAAAATGCACGTGATCCAACAGCTCAGATGGCCCTGTGGATGGATCAAATAGTAGAGAGTGTATTTCCTGCCTCGGTCCAAATTAGGAAATAGGGAGGAAGTTTTCGATTTTTCATTTGGCATTATCTTGATCTACACTCAACCAAATCAAATGATTTTTGGTGCTATGAATTCCTCTTGAGATTCTTATTCCAACTATCCAAAGTTTTCATGTTTTAGTGAAGAATCGAGAAACCCCCAAAGTCAGCCGCAACCCATCTCTCACCTCGGGTACCAAAATCCTACTACATACCCCCTTGCCTATAAATACCTACACCGTAAGCACCCCCATCGTATTTGCAATTCAATGCACTACCCAATTCAACTTTTCATCATTGTTTTGACCCTTGATGAGCCACCAAATACACAGACCTTGTGGCACTTCTCTCATCCTCCTCACACCATCTTCGGTGCAATTAAGGGCACCACTAGGTTCGTCTATCCTTCCTCTTTCTTTTGAGCACTTGAACATCGAATTTGGTCGAGTATTGTGTTTTTTCCCAAAAACCCGCAAGCAGCAGGTGTTGCGCACTACCATGGCATCGAGTAGGTTGGGGGAGATGACCCCTTGGTGAATTATGCTTTCATCCCCGCTCGTTTCTCTCTTATCTCCCTATTCCACGTGAAGGTTAGTTCCGTCTTTTTGTTTTTGTTTTCCAGCCCTTTGACCAGACTTGACCGGTGCCACTTTGGCAGCCAGCGAGTGTGGGTCACTGACTTGGCCCATAGTGATTGGGCTAAGCAGCGGGCCCGGCCTCCTCTCTCACTCGCTCTCTATATTTATAATCAAAAATTGCTTTTTCTAATTTTCTGATTGGTCAGACTTAAATAATTCATAACTAATAATTCCTTGGGCCAAAATTAAAAGTAAAATATGTTCTAGTCTCAAAAAAAGATGATCTATCTAATAAAAATAATTTCAATGTTTGGTTTTGATTTTTAAAATATGTATTTTTGAGGATGATTTAATTAACTAAAAATCATTAAAAATAACCCTAAAAGTCCATATCTTCAAAATACATATATAACATTATATGTTACTTTGATCAGAAAACCCTAACTGAGATATTGGTGATGTTTTCAAGACCTAAATTGGTGGTTTGTAGAAAAAGTTAATAACTTTAGGGTTTTGAGTTCTTAATGAATACATATAATGCTAATACATGAACATGGTTATGATAATAGGACAAGTGGACTTTAATCTTGCTTAGGATTTTGGAAAGTGGTTTCTACGGCTCTAAGGAAGAGGTATGTGCATCTAACACATTAGTTGGGAATATTTATGCCTTAACCTAGTTTTCCATTATGAGGCTTGATTGAGCCTTATTCTTCTATTCCTGAAACCCTAATTTGCTTGTTCCTCAAATTAGTTAATACATTATCTTGTTTGGGTTTCAAACAGCACTACCATGCTTATTGGTTCATTAATTATTCTTGCCATAACTATTTTTCTAGCATGTAGAATTTTGTTCTATTTAATTTGAAGTAGTGGTACTTATGTACAACCACCCACAGAGGGCATGTAAATAATCACCCTAGGGAATGTCTTATTCTCCCCATAATATTGTAGGTGACTAGGAATGTCTTATTCTCCCCTCACCTAAGGTTAGAGGTTCGGTAGGTGCCTCAACCCTACTTAGTTAGGTAGACATAATTATCTTACATGCAAATCCCTTGTAATATAATTGTTAATGGCAAGTTTCTTTTGATATAGCCTCATACTTTTATTATCTTGATCTTATGATGTACCCTAGCCTATTTATACTTTCTTTACTTATCTTGTTATCCCAGACTAGTCTTTGTAACACATACTTTTTCTTCCCTTTCCCTTTTGTTGGGTGCTTCCCAACCTTCTAGGTGTTGGTGTTGTGTAAGGAGAAGGACAAGCTTGAAGGAAGTTTTCTCAGGAGTTGATCTCAAGATTTTTGGAAAGGATGACTAGGTTGCTATAGCTAGATCCTATTTCTCTTATCTTTTTCTTTTGGAAACACTCATGTAGTGAACAATGAAAGCCATGTAAATGCTTAGAAATTTTTATTTCTACTGCTACTGACATTTTATAATGTATTTGGAATCATGATTATTTATTGGGAATATTATGCAAGCATCCCAAATTCTCTATTTTTATGAAATGTGTGGATGTTTTTTATTTCCTTTAAATTTTAGTAAGGAGGTAATCTTGCCTCTTTACTGGTTCTTTCCTTGGTTTTAGTTCTATTTTCAGACCTAGATGGTACATCTTGGTGTGGTCACGACACTTCCCTCTTGGTGGTCACGACCTTGATAACTTTTGGTCGAGATTCTTCCTTGTGGTTGAGTTTGACCTAGTGGTGTTATGTCAAGGCTTTTCGTGTTAAGTGGCCAAGTCACCTCTGATGTTCGTGTCTTGTTTCTGCCTTGCTTAGGATGAGACTCACCCTAGAGTGTAGGGTTGCTGCCATGAGGGTCTTGGGTTGCAACCATGATAGTATTGGATTACGACATGGGTGGAGGTAGAGACACCCTTGAGTTCTTGACACCTTCTGGTCGAGATGTTTTGTGGAACCCTGACCCTAAGTGTGGCGGGCGTGACCTGACCTAGAGGGTGGAGGTCGTGACATGTTAGTGGATGGTCGAGACACATGATATTTGTGGTCGTGACATGGACCATGATGGGTTTTCACGACCTATGTGGTTATGTGGTCAATATAGGGTAATGGTAGGTGGATGCGAAACACATGAGAACACTTAATGATAATCAAATATGGATAATACATAAGCCATACATATTGTTGTTTAGATAGTTATTTACTCAACTCTAATGATGTTTCTTAATCCTTATACAGTCCAAGATTATTGAAGGTGATGGTTCTAGGGTTGATGGTTGAACCTAATCTTATAAACTCTAATCGACTTATAGGAAACCCCAACCCTAATAATGAATGATGAACTTGCTTATTTCTCTATCATGAAAGGATTATGACATCATGAGGTTATGTCTCTCTTTCTTATCAACTTCTAACCATGCATGTATTATGAGATTGATAATCATAGCTCATGCATGCTATGGTGATTATGATATAATACAGGTTAAATGAGCTTTGAGAGGCATGTTGAGGCACTAGTGAGACATGAATGATGTGAATGGTCCTATGACTTGACAGTAACTTGTTGCCTAATATGAGATGAGTTGAGCGATTGATACCCCATGGTATGTGGCTTTGTTGATGATATTGTGAATTGCAATAATACATGCATCGTGTGGTGATATTGTGATAATATTCACACCTGATATGTTTATATCTTCTGGAAGTGTGTTATGCCCTTATTTTTGTAGAGTTTTTTATGACTTTGTATGTTTTAACTTGATTGATTCTAAAGGAAAATTAATTGGCTTAACTAATCAAGTGGAACCTAATCATGTAGTCTTTCCTTGTGCCATACATCTATCTCAGTTTCAACACTTGTTGGATGGTGAAGCGGGATTTCCCTTAGAGGAAGCTTGGAGTCATATACTATTGAGTATATGCATTCACAGGATTGGTTGCGGGCCATACCTGGCAAGAGTGTGGCTGTAGGATATAGCTTAGTGATATGTTGCTTATTAGGTTTCACAAGATTGGCTACGGGTCATACCCTGGTAGGAGTGCAACTACGGTTCATAGCTCAGTTTCACTAGCGTCGTGACATGTACCAACATGGGCTAGGATTTTCATTGTTGACTATATGTCACAAGTTGTAGTTGATCGGTATGTCTCTATTGTGGACTCGTGCACTGACCACGAGGTTTGGTGAGGTTGTGGATTTTGGCTCTTCCATGGACCTTGTATGGCATCGATTTTGACTTAGTAGTGGTCAGTTGGATTCAGGTGGTACGACTTAAATCCTCAAGGCATAATAAAATACATAATTAGCCATGTAGTATACTTGCCTAGGATCAAATACAAAAACGTTGGATGAGGCCTTGCTTGCTTTTGTACAGTCTAGTTGGTAGTAAACATACATGTTCTTCATATTCCTTTTATGATGATAAGATCTTTCATAATCCAATTGCAATTGCTTAATACTATTATTAATGATTACTTGCTTATCATAGTTATAGATCTTCTGATATTCTTAATTTGCCTTATCTGTGCTAATAATAGTGTTGGTGGAGAGTTATATCTCCCACTGAGATTTGGAATCTCACCCTGTGGGTTTCCCACATCTTTTAGGTGGACATCTATGAGGATGTAGAGATCGTGTAGCTGTGGCAAAGCAACAACAAGAAGGATAGAAGTTGATAAGGTTGGAAGTGTTGCTTGTGGTTCTTTTGTTGTTAGAGTCCTAGAGTCATCCATGTACACTCACATCTTTGGGATGGTGTTTGGGTGTGTTTTGTAGACATGCTTTTGATACATTGTTTTGGTATGTGTGCCCCTTTTTGATGTAAAGATATGGTGGATATGTATATATGTTGGGAACATGTTCTCTTGTATCAGGTTGATGGCATACATGGTAAGTATATGTTGATGTAAGTACTTTGTGTCTTGTGATGACTTATATGTAAAGGCTTTTGCAGTTTGGGAGCTTAATAAAAATGCTTTTAATTTCTAGTGTTTTCTGGTAATCTATTTGTTCAATTTTGGTTTTTGTGTTTAGTTTGGAGTTATCTCATGGTATGTGGTGTGGGCCACCTCAGTTTGGTTGGTATCAAAGCTTTAGGTTTGTTGAGTCTATAAGGACCTAGGACTAGGGTTTGTGTCTATTCGTATGTCCTCCAGTCTTTCTTATAGTGATTTCTACTTATGTAGAAGAAGTAGAAAAACTTAAAGGTGTCTGGAGAACATGAAGAACACACTGTTGAGAGTAGTGTTGCTGCTCCACATGGTGGTGTAAGGAACCAGGAATGAGAAGATTGGGTGACTAAGGATCCCCAGTTTGACCCAGCCATGGTTGAGAATCATGCCTTGCAGTCTCTTTTCGGGCAGTTCATGGCTACTATGATGCATATGGCAGACAAGATGCCTGCACCTCAATAGGGCACCAGTTCCCAATGCAAAATCTTTGGATACTGGGAAGACTTTTGAGTGGCTTCATCATGTTAGTACAGTGGAGCATGCTGGGACGGCTAATCGTGCGGATGCAGATCTATGGCTAACTGAGCTTGAGAAATCCTTCAAGATCCTCAACATCCCAGAGGCGGATAAGGTGAAGCATGTGGTGTACCTTCTGAAGGGGAGTGTTGGCCATTGGTGGGCCATAGAAGAGGAGAAGAGGCCTGGAGTGGCTATTGGATGGGAGGAATTTTGACGTGAGTTCGTCAGTCAGTATTTCCCACAGATCTATTTGGATAAGAAGATCAGTCAGTTTGAGCGGATCCAGTAGGGATCCATGTCTATCAATGAGTACGAGGCTAAGTTTATGGAGCTTCTTCGGTTCCGTCGTCACATGGCTACTACAGATGATGAGTGGATTTGCCTTTTTGAGAAGGGTTTGAATATCAAAGTTGTCTACCCTAGCAGCTACCTTGGATAATCGAGAAAGGTTTGCCATGTTTGTGGAGTCTGTTCAGAGGATAGAAAGATCTGTGATAGAGAAACGAGAGGATAGCGCTAGGAAGAGTCCTGCACAATTCCAAGGACAATTGTCAGGAGGCTTTAAGAAGCCAAGGTTTTCTACACTACCAACATTGTAGAGGTTCAGTGTGCAAACACAGTGGTCACCTAGTAAAGACATAGGTTGTAGCCTCCAACCTGCTGGAGCTCACATCACAACATCAATGTTAGTGATGGGGCCATCTAGGCCACAGTTTGAGACTAGAGTGTGCCACAAGTGTGGGAAGGTTGGACACCTGAGGTGGGATTGCCCAGTGAGAGACGATGAGGTGACCCAACAACCTAGGCAGAGCCAGTAGGGCTTGTAGAGATAGCAGATCAGTGGTGTAGGAGGACGAGGATGTGGTCAAGTGTCACAGGATGGATCACCTGCTTAGGGAAGCAGAGAATGAGAGATACAATAGGAACATCTAGATTCAATTCTATGAGTCAGGTGAAGGCAGTGGTCAATCTGTGAGTAGTGACAGGTCAAATGGAGTTATTTCATTATTTTATCTTCTTCTTACTTTGTATCTATTTTGGTTGACATGGGTGCAATGCACTCTTTTATCACTGGGGAGGTGCTTAATAGTTGTCTTTTGCATGTTAGTCATAGGAGAGATAGTTTGTTCTTAGAAACCCCATTAGTTGGTTCTACACTATTGCAGGAGATGTGTCCTTCCTGTGTCCTTTCTTTTTTAGGGCACACCATTGAGATCCACTTGACATGCATGGATTCATTATAATCCTTGGAATGGACACCTAGGACAAGTATAGAGTGGTCTTGGATTGTGGTTCCAAGTAGGTGACATTTGTAGATAGTGGTAAGACGTGGGTCTTCCAAGGAGATAGGAATATTCTTCCGACGTGACTGGTGTTAGTGATGGTGGCAAGGAAGCTGTTGAGGTAGGGTTGTGAGGCATTCTTAGCACATGTGCTGAATATTGAGGTGAGGAGTCCTAGTATCTAGGAGGTGCCAGTTGTCAGATAGTTTGAGTACGTGTTTCCTGAGAAGTTTCTAGGTGTTCTCCCACCCCGAGAGATTGATTTTGAGATCAATCTAGTCCCATGCACACAACTGATACCCAGACACCGTACATGATGGCTCCAACTAAGATGGTAGAGTTGAAGATACAGTTGCAAGAGTTGCTTGATAAGGGTTTTATCATGTCGAGTATGCCATCGTGGGGTGCTCCAGTGCTATTTGTGAAGAAGAAGGACGTGTCTAGGATATTGTGTGTAGACTACATGCAGTTGAACATGGTGACAATAAAGAACAAGTATCCCTTGCCAAGGATAGACGACCTATTTGATCAGTTGTGTGGTGTGAAAATGTTCTCAAATATAGACCTGAGGTCTGGTTATCACCAGTTGAGGATCAAGGAGGATGACATACCTAAGTCGGCTTTTAGGATGAGGTATGGTCACTATGAGTTTGTGGTTATGCCTTTTGGGCTAACCAATGTACTATCAGCATTCATGGACTTGATGAATAGAGTGTTCTGACCGTTTCTTGACCAGTTTGTGGTGGTATTCATAGATGATATCTTGATATACAATCATGATATTCATAAGCATGAGCGACATCTTCATCAGGTTTTGACTGTGTCGAGGCTGTATCAACTTTATGCCAAGTTCATTAAGTACGAGTTCTGGATGAAGGAGGTAGATTTTTTGGGGAATTTCATATCTTCTGAGGGAGTTCGTGTAGATACCAAGAAGGTTGAGTCGGTGACAGAGTGGGAGCAGCCAAAGACACCAACATAAGTGTGAAGTTTTTTGGGTTGGCAGGCTATTACAAGAGATTCATTAAGAACTTTAGTGTTATAGCTCTACCCCTAACAAAGTTGGCAAGGAAGGGTGTGTCATTTTTCTGGAATGACAGATGTCAGTGAGCTTTTCAGACGTTGAAGGGGAAGTTGACAAGTGCACCGATTTAGGTCTTACCTGAGCAAGGAAAAGGATACATCGTCTTCTATGATGCGTCTAGGAATGGTTTGGGTTTTGTCCTGATGCAGTACAAGCAAGTGGTTTCTTTTACTTCTCGACAGCTTAAGAAACATGAGGAGAATTACCCAACCCATGACCTAGAGCTAGCTATTGTGGTTCATGCTTTGAAGATCTAGAAACATTTCCTTTATGGAGAGAAGTTTTAGATCTTCACAGATCATAAGAACCTGAAGTACATCTTCTCACAATAGGAGTTGAACATGAGACATTGGCATTGTATGGAGTTAATCAAGGATTATGACTGCATGATTGATTACCATCCAGGGAAGGCTAATGTTGTGGCACATGCATTGAGAAGGAAGCCTTCATCTTCGCCTATGGATAGAGCCCAGTTGAGTTCTTTGGTGTGCCAAAAGAGATACCTACTGATCTCCCTATGTTAGATGAATGTTAAGGTGGAATTTTCCTTGATAGTAGGATTGTTAGCAGAGTTGCAAGTGAAGCCCACAGTAAGACAACAGATTAAAGAGGCACATCAAGTTGATACCATGATACAGTACATTAGATTTGAGTTTGGTAGCGAGAAGTGTGTTGTCTTCCACGCGTCTGATGGTGAAACTTTGTTACCATGGTAGAATAGTGGATCCTGATGATGATGATCTAAGGAAAATGGTGCTCGAAGAGGCTTACTCATCCATGTAATTCATGCATCCATGTAGCACCAAGATGTATCACAATTTCAAAGACATGTATCAGTGGCCCGAATTGAAGTGAGATGTAGTTGAGTTCATTATGAGATGTGTTGTGTGTCAGCAAGTTAAGGTCGAGCATTAAAATCCTACAGGGACGTTGCAACCGTTTCCTATACCATAGTGGAAATGGGATCATGTGACTATGGACTTTGCGGTTGCTCTGCCTACGACAGCCAAAGGTCATGATTTCATTTGGGTGATCGTTGATAGGTTGACCAAGTCAGTGCATTTTCTTCCTGTGAACACAATGTATACCATTGAGAAGCTTGCCCAAATCTATGTTGATGAGATAGTGCATTTGCATGGCATTCCAGCAACCATCATTTATGACCTAGGTCCCCAGTTTACAAGTCACTTTTGGGAGTGAGTGCACACAACTTTGGGTATGCAGTTGAGGTTCAACACCACCTTTCACCCACTGATAGATGGTCAATCTAAGTGGACCATTCAGATCTTAGAGGATCTACTGAGAGCATGTGTTCTTCAATTTTTGGTCAGTTGGGACATACACCTCAGTCTGATAGAGTTTGCCTACAATAGCAGTTATCAGCAAACCATCGACATGGCACCATATGAGGCATTGTATGGGAGACGTTGTACGTCTCTGTTGTGCTAGTATGAGATAGGCAAGTACCAGCTTCTTGGTCCTGAACTTGTGTAGTTGACAACATAAAAGATCAAAGTGATTCCACATTAGTTGAAGGCAGCACAGAATAGGCAAAAGTTGTATGCAGATAGCCGACGTAGACCCTTGGAGTTCCAAGTGGGAGACAGAGTGTACCTCAAGGTCTCTCCCTAGAAAGGTGTTCTGAGGTTTGGGAAGAAGGGTAAGTTGTCTCCCAGGTTTATGGGACCTTACCCTATGGTGGCGCATGTTGGGAAGGTGGCCTATAGGTTGGAGTTGAAGCCTAAGTTGTACATGTTGCATCTAGTGTTTCATGTGAGTATGTTGAGAAAGTGCCATCCCAATACAAAGTTAGTGTTATAGCCTGTAGAGGTGGAGCCTAATGAGGATGTCTTATGTTGAAGGTCTAGTGTTAATCCTTGACAGAAGAGTGAATATGTTGAAGAAGAAGGATATTGTGCTTGTAAAGGTTCTATGACATCATCGTTGCATTGAGGAAGCCACGTGGGAGCTCGAGAAAGAGATGGGGAGGAAGTACCCCTCTCTTTTCTCTTAGGATTTTGGGGGTGAATCCTTGTTAGGGATTTATGGCTTGTAAGACCCCTGACCTCAGTTTTGGGGTAACCTTGTTTGCTTTGCCTTAATCATGTTCTTATAATCTTTCTCTAATCCTTTGAGATATATTAGGGCTTGTGGAGAGATTAAGTCTCCAGTTTAAGATTGTTTGGATGTTGTTTGTACTTTTTGTGCTAGTTTTGGTGCAATTGCAATTTACCCAGTATAGGGGGCTGATGTGCAATTTGCCACCTCTCAAGTGTTCCCTATCTTTCTTGACATCATCTAGAGGAAATAGAAATAGGAGGGCACCTTGTTTGAGCCTTTTTTGAGGATTATGTCTAGGTGGTGACTAGGGTTGAAGTGAGTGTTGAGTGCCCTGACCATGTGTGTTGGTTGTGCTGTCTTGATCTTGGGTTGTAACCAAGATTGGTTTTGGAGGGTGTCGCACTCAAGACACCTCCTCCAGGTGGTTTATTCATGACCTAGGAGGTATAGGGTGGTCTTGGGTCAAGATATTTGACCTAGCTGAGGTTGTCTCAACCTAGGGTTTGTGGAGATGTCTTGTCTCGACCTAGAGATGATGTTGGTTGATGGTGCGTGACCATGGGAGGTGCACCCTAGGATGGCCACGACAATGACCATGTGGAAGTCCATGGTGGTCGAAACACTACCTATATTGTATCACCATGCCTTTGATGTCATGTTTAAGAGGTTGCATGTGGATGCATGTTGGTCTTTTGCAAGGACAAGTGTCCCATGGGTCCTGTTACGACCCCACCTCCCGATAACCCCAAATTAAGGGAGACTGAGAGGTTGAAGCCGCACCCATAACTTCTGGATCAAAGGTTCAACACTTAACCAAGAACAATTATTAAATTTCAACAATCTATATTGAAAAGCCGTAATAAAAAAAATGCATACCTTTTGAAATTTTTGGATTTCTAAACTTCTATCCATGTACGCATTCTACTCTAACTAATCCTCCTTGCATTTTTCTTCATGTATTTCGCAATATGATGATTTACTATTTTTCCTTTTGGCTTGTACCTAAAACGCCGACAAACAAAACGTCGGTCACCCGAAGCTGGTATGTGGGGGAAACAATAAATGTGCAACTATGATAACAACGTAATCATTCAATTAATCATGTAACAACCAAGATTACATTTTAAATATAACTCCGCGATCCATGACTACCATATCCTCTGTGCTATCCCTACAGTGGACCTGGATATTACCTTCCTTATGGTAGATCCCCATTAAACCCCTCATGGTCCCACCTATAGGTGAACCAGTTTCTAGGGTTGAGTCACATGGCACTACTCGTAAGTATCTTACTCCTTAACTCATGGCAGGCTAATGGGTCTCATGGCACTACACTTGGTAGCCCAATTTCTAACCCACAATAACCTAGACCTTACTCTAGGTTACCCCTTTTAGCCTTGACAAGCCACAGAGGTGGTCTCGGATCTTGCTAGTTATACATGTATATTCATAGTGATAATCACAGTCACTCTATAGTTGCATGAAATAAAAGCATCCAACAGTTATTTCAAGCCATGAGGGAAACGTCGATAAAATCCTCAGAAAATTAGTCGGGATAATCAAAAGCGTAACCACATACCTGATTTGATGATTTCACAGCATTAAGCAAATCCAACCAAGAATGCAATCCAAGCAAGCAATTCAACAATCACATAATTCCTAAAAAGAATATATACTCTATTTATTACACACTTTATCAAGAATCTACTTTATTGACTTGGATTCACTTTCTAGGGTTTCTGGATCCATTTTAGGGATTCATTTTGCAATTAGGGTTTCCCTTCATCTTTTACCATATTAAATCCTAATTTTATGCCATTACTCATAAACCCTAATTATCTCATCATTCTTCAATATTAAGGTTATCTTAACAACATATAACCCTATTTTCATATTACAGGCACATTAATCATCAATTAATTTCATTAAGCTTCTTTTTCATTAAAGCTACTATTTTATCCTTTTAATCCATGACAAGATCATTATACGCATTTATCATCAATTCAAAGTTCATTATGGTCTAATTAACATATGAACTCAATTTGCCATCAATTATACCTTTTAGTCATGAGAAAACCCTAATCACTACATTTGGGGTTTTTATCCAAAATTAGGAACTTTAATGCTCAAAATAGATTAGAACTGTCATATAACCACATATTTTCACATATTTCAAATTATATATGATCTTATCCTCTTTTACCCTAAATTAGGGTTTCTAAATGCTTAATCATTCTCATATGAGGTAAAAACCCTAAATCATATAATTTCACATCTAGATCAGGTTCAAATCTAACATTATCATTCAATGTGTTATTAATACTTAAATTAACCCATTAAGCATACTAGATTCAACCTTTAATCACAAAAAGGGTTTTTAACTTAACTTTAATGCACTTTTCATCAACTTATTATACTTTTGCAATTAGGAACGGAATCAATCTTTAAAAGTATTTTCATTGAATTCCTCTCATTCTCCTGATCAAAATTCATATATTACTTGTCTTAACGAGAGTTACCAATATGTAAATATGAATTTTGCAAAATAAACACATAAGGACCAATAGCGAAGTGCCACGTAGGCAACTTACTCCACGCACGTACCTTAGATTTAAGTTATAATGAAATCTCGCTTATACCCCTGGGCCGAGGACCACTCCTTGACGCCCATGGGGGGCAGAACCGTCCAACACCATGGGTTCTTCTTCAACCTCTGCAGTCCTACGTTGCCGTCGACTAGGACGATTGCGGGGGTTTATCCCCTCTACTCCATGGCCCATGGGTGGTCGGGAATGGCTGTCCTGCCTTCGTCTCCCTCTTCCGTACCCAGGGTGCCTCCTCTTGGCGGCCCAGGTAACTGTTTCCCAACACGCCAAGACTTGCACTTCTCAGTCATGCAGCAGTGATCGAGGGGTCGATTCCCATCGCTCCAAGGCACGCAACTGGTATGAACTCGTCGCCCTGACTCTGGTGGACCCCTGCGCACGCAGGGAAGCTTTAGGTCACGACTGAGATGGCCATCCCTAGGTGTGCTAAATCCGCAACCTGCTTCCTATGTGCAGACCTTCGGCAGGAGTTGCGGGATGATGAAGCTCTGTGAAAGATGACTGATTCTCCCCGGGGAGGTCGTAGGAGTTTAGTGCCTTCATCAAAACCCATCGCAGCTCCTCAGGGCCTTTGGAATTGACCCACTCACATGGCTAGGGTTCATGGATGAAAACAAGAAGAAGGGAAGAGAAAGGTGCTTTGGAATTGTCTTAAACTCGGCTAAAAGGCTCTACCCCTTATATAGGTGAGAGTACAAAGCCCTAAGGTGTGCCTCCTTGAGGAATCAAGTCCTATTCTTGAAGGAAAGATATTTTCCTTGGGTGTGAAGCAACCGTATCTCTCTCTCTTCATTATCTCCTTAGATAACTATGTTATTTGGGTATAAAGGAAAACAAAAATCCTTTTTCTTATCCTCATTATTCTTGCCTTTTAATTCTTTGGCACGAATTTCTATTTTCTTTTAATAGAAATCACTTCCTTTTTCACAATGCCACCAAAATCTTTAATAATGTATCATATTATCTTTTATTTTGTAAACTTGGCATTTTCTCTTCCTTTCCTCTTTATTGGGACTCCTTGGATCCCAAGACACTCCATTATTTCGAAATTCCTTCATAAGGATACCTATTACCCTTCTAGATGCATCTATATGCATTATTTTTCATTATCATGTATATTTCTTATTAAAATATTTCTTTTTGAGGCTTTCTCTTTATTTCTCTTTTATTTTCCTTATTGGTATTCCTTTTATCATTAGAAATCCTTGGGATATGAAATTCCACAAAGGATAACTCAATTATACCTCTTTTCACTTGTTTCCCATATTTTACCATTATTTTCAATTTCTATTTTAATAAAGAAATACTTAATTAATCTTTTCTTTTCTTATTGCTTTCTTTTTTGCGACTTTGGACTCCTTTGAACCCAAGGAACCCAAGAGGCACTAAATCCTCTTTGGATTTTCTTTCTAGAGGTTTCCACATTTTCTTTTCTCAAATATTCAATTATTCATTTACTAATTGAATTTCCTTATTATTTGGGCCCAATAGCCAATAAAGCCCACAACAAAAACATCAAGGCAATTGTAAACATAATCCATTTATTCAAAACAAAATATATCATTATTTGTTCAAATATCCTTACTATGAGAAATTACATTTCTTGGCAAATGAACCCAAAAATTGGGGGTTGTAACATCCTTCCCCTCTTATAAGAATTTTGTCCTCAAAATTCTATCAAGCAAACAAACAATTCAGGATAAGACTTTTCCATGTCCATCATTGGCCCCTATGTGGCTTTACCTTACTCATGGCATTTCCAAAGAACCTTTATCGTCACATATTCTTTTCTCTGAGTTCTTTCATCCTGGCGTCTATAAACTACACAGGTGACTCAGGCCATTTCAGCCTCCCTTGGGTTTACTAGGTTCATTGCTCAACACATGGTCTGGCTACCTCACATAGTGCTCTAAATTGGACACATGGAACTCATCACACATTACTTTATCCTGAGGGGTAAGATCAAACTTAACCTTTTCCACCAAACCATATCAAAAGAACCCATGCATAGGGGACTCAGCTGTCTTAGCTATAACTTAGAGGGGTCGAATTTTCACATATTCTCCCACAGTGAACTTGAATGTCAGTCTACTTTACATCTGCTCACGACTCTCATCGTCTCTAGGCTCCTTTCAGCCCTTGCACAATCAAAGCGACTTCATCTACACACACTGTGGTCCTTTTCTAACCATCATGTGGTCCTTTCACCAACATCACCTTACTGAAGTGGTGACTGACACAACCTCCCTTACAGAGCTTCTTATAAATCCCGATACTGGCTAGGGTGGTCATTGTCACATATTTCATAGGACAAGAGTTGTCTCTAGATATAACCCTGAACAAGCACACATGCTCTCATCAGACCCTTTAGTCTGGATAATACTAACCATTAGTTAGGGGTGATAAACTGTACTAACATTGAGTTCTTCATGTACCTACTTCCACCTTTGGGCAGGGAACCTTTAGGTCAAACTCAAGAACCTTTGAACTTGCATCATGGTGTAACTGATCCATCTCTCTCATGGTAGTTCAACCAAATCTGTCCCTTGACAGAAATCTTTCTTTCTTATATCATCTAGGTAATGCGATCTACCATAACCCACATTACATCTTGACCTTCCTTGGTCTAGGGGAGACTTATCACCACATCCATAGTGATGAACTCCCATTCCCGCTCGGGAACTCTTTATCCTCTATATCAAAGCACTGGGTTACCGATGTTCATCCTTCACCTTCTATCATGCATGGAAACATACCCCATGCAACTTCATCTTAGGTATCCAAAGTACTACTGTCACTTATTATCTTCGTGGTACGGTGTATGGTGATCTTAAAATCATGATCTCCTATATGTCATTATTCTTCAAGATCAATACCTCAAAAACCCTAAACCATTCTATCGGGGTTTCATCACCTTATTTTCCTAAGAAGTGCATCTGAGGTTCTACCACCATCCTTTCATTGTATCAAGGACTAGACTGGCTAACCAAACAACCCTTAACTTTTCAATGTATCTCGTTACATCTGAGTGTTATCCAAACACCTCTCCTTTTCAAACTTAGGGTTAGCCAAACAACCTCTTCTAGCCAAACTAGGCAGCTATAACTCAACCAGAGCATCCATTACCAATTCACATCCTTAGGTATTAGGTAACATTGAAGACATACACTTCCATGTATTTCACTTATTATCTTACCTCAAACTCTATGTCTATCTTCATTAAGAGAACTTTCTGATTTCATCATCATGGTGATCAAACTCAACCTTGTATGACTCATATTTCATGATAAAAATATCCTCATAAGGTGACTACCTCATTTCTCTTTAACTTTTGCAAACCATCCATGTATCATTCACTTTACCAGGGCATGTTATCCTCTCTATCCTCATGCCTTGTAGCAACTTTCCAACTCACATCATCTTTTATCCTTGGTGTATGGCACGTGTATTGTCCTATCTCTCACTCCCATAACAAGAAGAAATAAGCATTTGGATGCAGTCCAAATATAGAGTTCTTCCTGTTCCAAGAGTAGAGATGGTGCATCCCACCTTGCCAGTACACCTTTAAATCTAAGTTGAAACGTGTTGTTTATGCTTCTATATTACAATCATCTTGATATCCAAGTTACCTCCATGGAAAACTGGTTTCGAACCTACTTGGGTCACCTCACAATCCTTGGTCATCCCCTCTAGGTCTATAGGGTGTCGGCACTTTTGGGGTCATCCCTCTTCCCTTATGCATTCCAGAGAGTGCCCTACTCATCTTCCCTTTGGGTCCCATGAGTTCATGAAGGTGATCAATCTCCTAACCCATGGTCCTCATACAATGATAGTTGTTACCTCCCGACCTTATGGTCATGTGCAGCTAGGGGATTAGGCAACCTGCTTCCATCGGTCTTATCTCTACCTGACCCTAGGATAGACTTAGGATTCCATTATAGTACATGTCCAATCTTAGAACCTTACCCAAGCCTTCATCATCTCTCTTTTTGCATTCAAGGGTTGTCTTTCATCCTCTCATAGGGGTCATGGTGACCGGCCTACCTTAGTCAGGCCCCATACCCAGTTACTTCCATGGTAACACATCCTCATGCACTTAGAGATGGATATCTATGGGTCTACAGGTTCATTCTCATACCATGTACTTTTCACTTAGCTTCTTAAGATCCTATGAGACCTCTTTAGGTTAACTTAAACCAAAAAAAACTGGTATACACTCTACCAAAGGGTCCCTCTCCCGTGATGGGAGTAAAACTTCACCTTGATAACAAAGGTCACAAACGTCCTTAGGGTTTATATTTACATGAGCATGCTTGACCCTAGCAAGCCATTAAGGCACAAGAGGACCACCTGCCAAACTATGCCAGGTTACACTTATTCTCGTCCTCAACATTGGGTCAAGATCATACCTTCCCATGTCTTCAACTTAGTTATGAGGGGTTCATCAAACATACCTTAAACTTAAGGGGCTTCCCTTGTCCTCTATACATGAGGAGTACCATGCTCAAAACTATAGAAACTTAATTCTCATCATGAGCATTAGGTACATCATTTCCCCTCTTAGGAACCCTAGGTTCACTTCTAGGTGTCCAACTGCTTGCTCTATCTCTTAACCACGAACCAACCATGTATCGGGTATGACATACACTTCCTATCTTCCTTTTTCCTCGATCAACACTTTAAAGTTGAGTCCTCTTCAAGGACAATCAACAAGGTACAAGGCCTCATAACCTGTTACTATACCTCTCCAGGTCTAAGGAACTCTTCTTCCTATCTCAGAAGGTAAGCACCTATACCACATGCACATAGGTAGCAGAAGCATCATCCTCTCTCTAGGGTTTGGTTCGTCTAAAGGCAACCAAGATATCAACAACTTCCAGGGATCAGACATGAGGCAACCACTATCATCCACTGTTCCTCATATCTCAGGGTTTTAGGCTTCCAACCTTCTTACTGGGTTTCCTACTCTCTCTCTAGAGCTAACCCTACATCCAACCTCACCATTAGAGGTACTCTCTTCATGAAGGATCAACTTCAAAAGCATGCCCCTACCTGGATGAAGCCTATGTTCAACTTATGTTCACTCAAGGTTATCCATAGCTCTTTATGCTTATTTCATAAGCCATCCTTCATACTCACCTGGTTAGGGTCTCAACCTATTTCTCACACTACTGATACATATTCTGGGTGACTACTATGACATGCTCATGGGGTTTCCATAGGTTCTTCACTAACCTCTTCATTGAAGGATCCATCCTTCACTCCAACATGTACAACCCTTTCCAGGGTTAGGTCATCCAAGGTTCATAGCTCATATGGCATCCAAAGGCATGCCCACATACCTGGTCCAACTCATCATGCCATCTCTCTCTAACATTCACTTAGGGTTAGGGTTAGCATCATCCTCAGAGTATGTGCCAGGTCTCTACTTGCAATGGAGATCTCTATCTCCAAGACTAACTCTCTTTACTTATCCTCCTGATAAGAAGGTCTAGCCTCAGGTCTCTTCTGAGGACATGACAACTTATGTCATATGACCTAAGCATGTATCTATTCTTTAGTTTGCGCTTAATCTATTAAGCTTATGTCCATGACATCTTATTTACATGCTTCTCATTAATTTGGTGGAGGATTCCTTAGACCTTATTAACCTTACCCATACCTCAAGAGGGTGAGGAGAAGAGAGAAAACCCTAATCCTTAAGGTCCTTAATAGAAATTGTGATGAGGAGGGATGAATGAGATGAGAAAGTCCTAAAGGTATCTTATTTAGATTCATACCCTAAGACTTTGGCTAAACAGTCACATGGGTCCAGGAGTCCTCGTATTCTGACTAGCGGTGTAGAGGAAAATATTTCCAGCCCCCGGTCACGATCCTTTTCTAGACACCTCTGTCTTTCGGATAATCCTCTAATAACTCCCATGGGCTCTATGGAGTTTGTAAAATTTAATAATTATTAATGGTTAACTGAGGAACCTATGCTCTGATACCAAATGTTACGACCCCACCTCCCGATAACCCCCAATTAAGGGAGACCGAGAGGTTGAAGTCGCACCCATAACTTCCGGATCAAAGGTTTGACACTTAACCAAGAACAATTATTAAATTTCAACAATCTATACTGAAAAGCTGTAATAAAATTTTTCATACCTTTTGAAAATTTTGGATTTCTAAACTTCTATCCATGTACACATTCTACTCTAACTAATCCTCCTTGCATTTTACTTCATGTATTTCACAATATGACGATTTACTGTTTGTCCTTTTGGCTTGTACCTAAAACGCCGACAAACAAAACGTCGGTCAGCCGAAGCTGGTATGTGGGGGAAACAATAAACGCGCAACTATGATAACAACGTAATCATTCAATTAATCATTTAACAACCAAGATTATGTTTTAAATATAACTCCACGATCTATGAGTACCCTATCCTCTGTGTTATCCCTGCACTGAACCTGGATACTACCTTCCTTATGGTAGATCCCCATTAAACCCCTCATAGTCCCACCTATAAGTGAACCAGTTTCTAGGGTTGAGTCACATGGCACTACTCGTAAGTAGCCCACTCCTTAACTCATGGCAGGATAATGGGTCTCATGGCACTACACTTGGTAGCCCAATTTCTAACCCACGATAACCTAGACCTTACTCTAGGTTACCCCTTTTTAGCCTTGACAAGCCACAGAGGTGGTCCCGGATCTGTCCAGTTATACATGTATATTCATAGTGATAATCATAGTCACTCTATAGTTGCATGAAATAAAAGCATCCAACAGTTATTTCAAGCCATGAGGGAAACGTCGATAAAATCCTCGAAAAACTAGTCGGGATAATCATAAGTGTAACCACATACCTGATTTGATGATTTCACAGCATTAAGCAAATCCAACCAAGCAAGCAATTCAACAATCACATAATTCCTGAAAAGAATATATACTCTATTTATTACACACTTTATCAAGAATCTACTTTATTGACTTGGATTCACTTTCTAGGGTTTCTGGATCCATTTTAGGGATTCATTTTACAATTAGGGTTTCCCTTCATCTTTTACCATATTAAATCCTAATTTTATGCCATTACTCATAAACCCTAATTATCTCATCTATTCTACAATATTAAGGTTATCTTAACAACATATAACCCTATTTTCATATTACATGCACATTAATCATCAATTAATTTCATTAAGCTTCTTTTTCATTAAAGCTACTGTTTTATCCTTTTAATCCATGACAAGATCATTATACACATTTATCATCAATTCAAAGTTCATTATGGTCTAATTAACATATGAACTCAATTTGCCATTAATTATACCTTTTATTCATGAGAAAACCCTAATCACTACATTTGGGTTTTTTATCCAAAATCAGGAACTTTAATGCTCGAAATAGATTAGAACCATCATATAACCACATATTTTCACATCTTTCAAATTATATATGATCTTATCCTCTTTTACCCTAAATTAGGGTTTCTAAATGCTTAATCATTCTCATATGAGGTAAAACCCCTAAATCATATAATTTCACATCTAGATCAGGTTCGAATCTAACATTATCATTCAACAGGTTATTAATACTTAAATTAACCCATTAAGCATACTAGATTCAACCTTTAATCACAAAAAGGGTTTTTAACTTAACTTTAATATACTTTTCATCAACTTATTATAATTTTGCAATTAGGAACGGAATAAATCTTTAAAAGTATTTTTATTGAATTCCTCTCATTCTCCTGATCAAAATTCATATATTATTTGTCCTAATCGGAGTTACCAATATGTAAATATGAATTTTGCAAAATAAACACATAAGGACCAATAGCGAAGTGTCATGTAGGCAACTTACTCCACGCATGTACCTTAGATTTAAGTTATAACGAAATCTCTCTTATACCCCTAGGCCGCAGACCACTCCTTCACGCCCATGGGGGGTAGAATCGTCCAACACCATGGGTTCTTCTTCAACCTCCGTAACCCTACGCTGTCGTCGACCAGGACAATTGCGGGGGCTTATCCCCTCTACTCCAGGGCCCGTGGGTGGCCGGGAATGGCCGCCCTGCCTTTGTCTCCCTCTTCCGTACCCAGGGCGCCTCCTCTTGGCGGCCCAGGTAACCATTTCCCAACACACCAAGACCTACACTTCTCGATCATGCATCAGTGATCGTGGGGTCGATTCCCATCGCTCCAAGGCACACAACTAGCCGGAACTCGTTGCCCTGGCTCCGGTGGACCCCTATGCACGCGGGGAAGCTTCAGGTCACGGCTGAGATGGCCATCCCTAGGTGTGCTAAATCCACAACCTGCTGCATGCGTGTAGACCTCCGGCAGGAGTTGCGGGATGACAAAGCTCTGTGAAAGATGACTAATTCTCCCCGGGGTGGTCGTAGGAGTTTGGTGCCTTCATCAAAACCCATCGCAGCTCCTCGGGGCCTTTGGAATTGATCCACTCACATGGCTAGGGTTCATGGATGAAAACAAGAAGAATGGAAGATAAAGGTGCTTTGGAATTGTCTTAAACTCGGCCAAAAGGCTCTACCCCTTATATAGGGGAGAGTACAAAGCCCTAAGACGTGCCTCCTTGAGGACTCAAGTCCTATTCTTGAAAGGAAACATATTTTCCTTGGGTGTGAAGCAACCATCTCTCTCTATTCATTATCTCCTTAGATAACTATGTTATTTGGGTATACAGGAAAACAAAAGTCCTTTTTCTTATCCTCATTATTCTTGCCTTTTAATTATTTGGCACGAATTTCTATTTTCTTTTAATAGAAATCACTTCCTTTTTCACAATGCCACCAAAATCATTAATAATGTATCATATTATCTTTTATTTTGCAAATTTGGCATTTTCTCTTCCTTTCCTCTTTATTGAGACTCTTTGGATCCCAAGACACTCCATTATTTCGAAATTCCTTCATAAGGATACCTATTACCCTTCTAGATGCATCTATATGCATTATTTTTCATTATCATGTATATTTCTTATTAAAATATTTCTTTTTGAGGCTTTCTCTTTATTTCTCTTTTATTTTCCTTATTGGTATTCCTTTTATCATTAGAAATCATTGGGATACGAAATTCCACAAAGGATAACTCAATTATACCTCTTTTCACTTGTTTCCCATATTTTACCATTATTTTCAATTTCTTTCTTAATAAAGAAATACTTAATTAATTTTTTCTTTTCTTATTGCTTTCTTTTTTGCGACTTTGGACTCCTTGGAACCCAAGGAACCCAAGAGGCACTAAATCCTCTTTGGATTTTCTTTCTAGAGGTTTCCACATTTTCTTTTCTCAAATATTCAATTATTCATTTACTAATTGAATTTCCTTGTTATTTGGGCCCAATAGCCAATAAAGCCCACAACACAAACATCAAGGCAATTGTAAACAGAATCCATTTATTCAAAACAAATTATATCATTATTTTTTCAAATATCCTTACTATGAGAAATTACATTTCTCGGCAAATGAATCCAAAAATTGGGGGTTGTAACAGGTCCCTTAGTCTGTTGACACCCACCCTTTTCTCTCTCTCTCTCTTTTCAATCTATATAACTTCTTATCCCTTCTTGCTTGCAACCTTTTCGACCATATACCTTCTTCCTCCTTCTTTTCTTGACTTGGAGCTTGGTGGATCAAGGAGGTTCATTCTTGGAGCTTGGGGAATCAATCTCCTCTTACATGTGGTAGTGGTGGTGATCTGAGCTCATCCACCATCCGGGTGAGTGTTTGTCTTCTAAGTTGATGTTTCTATTGATCGCCCACCTTCTTCTACCTCTCTTTTCTTAGCCCTAGACCATGGTTCTTCCATGGTGGTCATTTTGGGAGAACAACTCCTCATCAAAATGGGTCATAGACCATGTTTTGACAAGGTAGACCCAAGTGAGAAGAGGATTTCCCCTCTCTTTCTTCCATTCTTCTTTGCTTTGGACAAGAGCTTCTTTTCTTATTTCCTTGGGCTATCTTTGACCTTGGTGTCTTATTATTCTTGAGGTTCTCTTGTGTCTGAGAGTGGAGCTTTTGGTGAAGCTTCTTCAACCCTTGGATCGTGTGCTTGGAGCTCTTGATCTTGGAGTTTGGAGCTCTTAGTGGTGATCGACTTAAGGCGGGTTATATAAAACTAAACCTACTCTATTATTGCACTTCTTTATGTTTTCTTTATTACTACTATCTTCTTTCTCTAAATTTCTTCCTCGTCATGCTTGTGCTTAGTGGTAATCTCTAGAGCTTGTTTGGTGGAGATACCATGTTTGGTTTGGAAGAAACTTGAAACCCTAATCTATGTGTACCCGATTTAGTAGATGATGAGTTATGTGGGTTCTTATGTATGTTTTGGCATTGATCTTGCTTCCATGCATGGTGTTCATGTACCTAGAAGTGGGATAGATGTTAGCTTCGGTCTTGGTTGTCTTGAGCATGGTTTTCCCTACTTTGGAAGAGGCAGCTCTATCTTGGTGGTTTCTTGACCTATGCTTTAGGGTTTGGTGATCAAATGCTTGAGTTTCCTTCATGGTGACCATGGTTTGTTATTTAGTTTCAATTCTATTTTCAAACCTAGGTGGTGCATCTTGGTGTGGTCGCGACACTTCCCTCTAGGTGGTCACAACCTGGATAGCTTTTGGTCGAGATGCTTCCTTGTGGTTGAGTTTGACCCAGTGGTGTTAGGTCATTGCTTTTGGTGTTAAGAGGCCTAGTCACCCCCTGATGTTGGTGTCTTGTTTCTGCCTTGCTTAGGATGAGAGTCACCCTAGAGCATAGGCTCACTGTGGGCTCTGATCTCCAAACCACGATATAAACATGATTTAAACGTAGCGGAAACGGTTCGATTAACAGTGAAAGAAAAAATCACAGAAGATTAAAACTTTTCGAGATAAGAGCTTGAATCCATAAAAACTTCTTTCATAAAAGGAGATAAACTGTTTACATCTTTGATAATTACTTCTTGAGTAATTATATACAACATGATACAAAATCTCAAGAACTCAAAATCAAAATCTCAGACCAAAAGACTCCAAGGACCTGAGAGTACAGAGAACACATAGGACTGACTATCTAACTACACAACTCAGCAGTCTGAATCTCCACCTGAGATTTACTACTGCTCCTGGTGTTGCTGCTGCTGATACTGTCCACTTGCAGACTGATTCCTTCATCCTCGACGACCACCTAAAAAGGTTGAAATCTACGGGGTGAGACAATTTTAAATAATTGTCCCAGCGAGAGTTATAACTCTTCGCCAGAAGCTTTATTATAACAATTCAAGAACAACATAGGCAATAAAAGCTTTAAGGTAATCAACAGCAGATTGTTATCAATTAGAACAACAACATTTAAGGAATATGAAGAACATGTATACTAAGTAATGTATCTTCAATCAATGTATCTCGTGGATCAACCTAAGCAGATATGCTACGCGGTTGATTATGTTTTACAAACATCATTATGCCCTGCGGAGATGAGGTATATCGTTCATACTCCAACCGATCACTATTAAGTCGCATCGGTATCATACATAGGTCATCAAAAGAGCCGGATTCTTATGACCTCATCTTCCTCAGTCAGTGTGAGGTTCAACATGCAGGACATCTAATGTCTCTGCTACTATAGCTTACCAGGGTATTCTGGTACTTCGCTATTAGAGTCACAGTGGCATTATGTACTCTCTTCGCCATCGAGGGATTTCTTGTTTATCTCTCATCGATGCGGTATAAAAGACTTTCTCGGGAGATTGGTGTTACATCACCCCGGCATAACCCATCGTGAAGGATAGATAGATTAAGATACATCTACATCAATTCCTACACTAGGATGTAAGGGCATTCACATCCATTTTCCCCACATACTCAAAAGTATCTGATCCAGGAGTTCCCTTAGGAAAACTGTTTCACCATCATTTTGCTTCTGACAATGATGGATCTATGATCAAGGCTCTACATGATATGATTATACTTGATTAGTTAGGTACATTTCAGTATTCTTTTAACATCAAGCATGTTTCCAAGCATGTAAGTATTAAACAATAATATACAAGAAGAATACTAAATGTACCGAGTCTGTCTCATACCTGTGATCAAATGGATATCAAATCTTAATTCTCTCATCATAAGTCATCTTATTAGCATGACCTTGATGTTACTCATGGCTCTTGCAACCCATTAATCTAATATATTTCTCTTATGCTTAAGGAGCATAACATATGTCACTATTCACAAGCCTATAATTATGCTTTCAGTGAATATGATATTATAACCCTTACCTGGCTATGATCATTCTCTTATAAGAACCCGCATGGTTAATTCAATAGACAAAAATAAACAATTTATCTCCAGATCAACAATTACTATTGCAGAATTAACCTTTCAATTCAAGGGTTGAACCTTCATGCCTCCATTAAGGCTAGGTTCCCTGATTTATATCAATTAGGGTTATTCAATCCCTTTCATTATGTTTAGGAATAGTGATTCCTTTTCTCATGCTTTAGTCATGATGATTCATGCTTAAGAACATCACCTGGAATTAGGGTTATTGTATAATTCAATGCATCACCCTCAATTAGGGTTTACTATTCACATTATGTGTCATTACCCTAGAATTTAGGGTTTACCATTCACATTATGGTGAATTGAGCTCATAGCATCATCATGTATAAAATCATCATCATTAATGCCCTCAAGTTAGGTTAAGATTCACTAATTATCATAATTAGGGTTTCCATGATCTCACATAGGTGGATCATACCCTAATCATGCACATTCATATATATTGAAGGTACATTACTTGGATTTCAACCATAATTGGGATCTAATCTCTCCTCTTAATCATAGGTGATGATTACATCACTCTAGATTAGGTTGGGTTAAGTCCTTATTGACTATCATAAGCCAAATCACCACTATCATGTGATTAGGGTTTGATTAGAACAAGGTATTACTCAATTGAACCCTTCAAGGACATTTTGGTAAATTACCCATTGATCGTCATCATGGGTCAATTCATTAGTCATTTAGTCCCTTAATGTCCTAAGTTACCATTAGGGTTTAGATTAGATCACCATTGAACCATTTACACCTTCAAGTGATTAAGTATAAACAACCTTGAAAACCTTCAAACGGTTTCAACCTTCAACCACCAAACGGTCTTGAGACCGTTTGGTCTCAAACGGTCTTGCGACCGTTTGACCACAAACGGTCTTGAAACCATTTGACCTCAAACGGTCTTGAGACCGTTTGGGTGTGTTGACCGTTTGGGGAGAGTTGACTTTCAAACTGTTTGAAGCTTATGCGGTTTGAAACCGTTTGATCTTAAATGATCTTGAGATCGATTGGTCCGAACGACCTTGAGATCGTTTGAGCCCAAACGGTCTTGAGACCCTTTGGCCCCAAACGGTCTTGAGACTGTTTGGCCTCAAACGGTCTTGAGACCGTTTGGCCTCAAACGGTCTTGAGACCGTTTGGATCCAAACGGTCTTGAGACCGTTTGGTCCAAATGGGCTCAAACCGTTTGGACCTCAAAAGTGGATTAAAGGTTATAAACGATTGGGGTTTTCTATGTTGAAGCCTTCAATTGGCCAAATCCTTGTTAGCCACTTATCAATTGAGACAATTAGGGTTTTCCTTAACCAATTGGTCACTCAATTGACCCTCAATTGATATCCAATTAGGGTTGGAGTTGGTTCAATTAAGGTCTATAAACATTCAACCATCAACACTCAACAATGTGAATCAAATCGAAGTTGATCCCATCAATTGACCTCCAATCGGGCTCAAACTTGGCCCAAATGGTCTTGGGATCGTTTGGATAACCTCGAAACGGTCTTGAGACCGTTTGCCCAAAATTCATCAAAATCTAAGTTGATTTGATAGGGGTTGAACCTTAATTAAGTCACAAATCAGCAATTTGATTATTTCAATAACCTACTGTAATTGGGCCCTCAATTGATCAAATTACCTTAACCCTAGACCTCCAAACGGCCTTGGGTTGACACCAAACGGTCTTGAGACCATTTGGATGAGTTCCAAACGGTCTTGAGACCATATGCCCATCCATCCTTTGGACTCTAGTGAAAATTCATCATGGTTTGATCTATTGAGTTAATCATCACATCAATACTTAATTGCAATATGATTTGGTACCTTTGGACCTTCAATTGGTCAACTATACTTGACCCCAGACCTCTAAACGGTCTTGGGTGATCCCCAAACGGTCTTGAGACCGTTTGGATGATTCCCCAAACGGTCTTGAGACCATTTGGGCTAATCAACCCAAAATCACTAATTAACTCATTGGAATTTCAGCACTGATTTCAATTAGGATTTGCCCTATTAATCAACCTTCAACTCATAACTCGTTTGGAGTTAATCCATCAAATTTGGTGAGTCATTAATAAACATCATTATGAACAGTAATCCCAAACGGTCAACGCTTGGTCAACCATCTTAAACGGTCTTGAGACCGTTTTCCCAAAAAGGGCAATTTAAACAGATTGAAAATCAGAACTTAATTCAATTGGATTTGCTAATTGATTTGCTTATATCTCACGATTCCTTTGGATTTAACCCCTCAAATTTTGTGGGTGATTAACCTACATAATTATAAACAAGATTCCCATATGGTCGTCGCTTGGTCAACGCGACCAAATGGTCTTGAAGGCCGTTTTCCTTCATACGACCCTGAAACCGTTTGCCCACCAAATGGTTGTGTAAACCGTATGGGAAATTGGTGGAGGTCGTTTGGTAAAGTGGAAATCCGTGGATAACCATAGGAATTAACGCCCGTATCTTCTACCTCAAGAACAGTAGCAGTTCTTCATGATTTTGCTTGCAAGGATGCAAGGGAAGATAGGGAAGAAGAAGAACTAGCAACTATATGCATAGAAAAAGATGTATAATCAAAGCATAAGGTTTAGAGTTATAAAACCCGCCTAAAGGTTGTTCCTTGAGCTCCAAGCTTCCAAGCTTCAGGTCTTTAATGGCGTCTTTGAGCTCCACAGGTCGGCCAAGGTGAATTCTCCAAGGAAAAGTTGGAAAGGAATGGCTAGAAAGATAAAGCTAGGTGAGCTAGCCATGAATTCAACCTTGAAATCGAGTTTCCTCCATGAATTCAAGAAAAAGGGATGATCCAAACTTACTTTGAGCTCCATGGTCGTTCTCCTATGCTCCAGAGCTCTGCCTTAGTCAGATTGAGCAAGGGGGATAAGTGAGGGAATGAAAGAAACGTTCCTTTGCTTGCAAAGGAAGTGGTATATATATTTTGGGTGAAATTTCTCCATAAAGCTTCTACTTTATCCCATTTCTCATCTAAGTCCTTCTTTTCTTCTTTGCTCGTCCCTACCCCTTATTTCTAAGTACAATCTCCTTCTAAGGCCAAGAATTGAAGGCAAAGAAGATCAACCCATTACTAAAGTACACATATAAAAGGCTATTATACTTACACCTTGATTATTCAATCACAAAGGTGTTCATTTATTATATGATTATTCAAATGAAGTGCCCTCTTCATCATTTCTACTCTAAATGATGAAAAAAGTTATAAAAGATATTTTAGATGATGAAATTTACAAGTTGCACTCCAAATTTTTGGTAAATTGCATTTTACCCCAAAACCAGGGTTTCAAGCACAGGGATTGCTTCCACAGCTGCACCTTGGTGCTCAAGCTTGGGAAATCCTTCAAACTTTACCATAATCATTCTCATGATGTCTCAACATCAGAGGAACATCTCAATATGTGAAATTTGCAAGTTAACCCCTTTAGCTGGGTAATTTGCACATAGGTCCCTGTATTACAAAACAATACTAAAACATTGTTCAATTAGGGCAGAAATGGAAATATGTGTTCCTCAAGAGTTTAATTACATGCCAAAAGATAATCACCAGTATCTTAATTACATAATTAGGCAAAACACCTAGGGTTAACTCATAACCCAGGTCAGGGATGTTACAAATTATCCACCCCTTACAAGGATTTCGTCCCCGAAATCGATAAAACGTATTAAGAGAAAAGAGCAGGGTATTTCCTTCTCATCTCCTACTCTAGTTCCCAAGTGGTTTCTTCAACAGCACGGTGGTTCCAGAGGACTTTCACAAGGCTTATATCTTTCTTCTTTAACTTTTTAGTTCTACTATCAAGGATTGACACTGGTCCTTCCTCATAAGTTATATTTTCATTCAATTCTACTTCCATAGGTTGAAGAACTGACTCGGTATCTGGGTGACATTTCCTCAACATAGAAATGTGAAACACAGGGTGTAACCTCTGTAACTCTGGTGGCAGCTCTAGTTTATATGCTACCTTTCCAATCCGTTCAATGATTGGATAAGGCCCCATAAATCTAGGAGCTAACTTCCCTTTCTTCCAAAACGAAGAACGCCTTTCCAAGGCGAGACTTTGAGATACACTCTGTCTCCGACCTAGAACTATAAGGGTCTATGACGCTTGTCAGCATAAGATTTCTGCCTATCCTGTGCAGTCTTAATCTGTTGTTGTATTACCTTAATCTTTTCTATAGTTTGCTGCACAAGATCAGGTCCTAACAACTGATGCTCACCAGTCTCATACCAACACAAGGGTGATCTACAACGTCTACCATACAAGGCTTCATAAGGTGCCATATCAATACTATGCTGATAGCTATTGTTATAAGCAAACTCTATCAAGCTTAGGTGTAGATCCCAACTTCCGGTAAACTGGAGAACACATGCTCTCAACAGGTCTTCCAAGGTCTGTATGGTCCTTTCCGACTGTCCATCAGTCTGTGGATGAAAGGCCGTACTAAACCTTAGCTTGGTGCCTAAGGATCTGTGTAACTGCTCCCAAAAACGACTTTTAAACTGGGGACCTCTGTCAGAAACTATAGTGACAGGAACTCCGTGCAAATGCACTATCTCTTGAACATACAACTGTGATAACCTCTCCGCAGAATAGGTTGTTTTGACAGGTAAGAAATGCGCTGTCTTAGTCAACCTATCAACAACTACCCAAATGAAATCATGTCCTTTGCTTGTCCTGGGTAGGCCAACAACAAAGTCCATGGTAACATGGTCCCACTTCCACTGTGGTATGGGTAAAGGTTGCATTGTTCTTGCAGGCTTCTGGTGTTCAGCTTTAACTTGCTGACACACAGGACACCTCAGAACAAACTCTGCAACATCCTTCTTCATTCCAGGCCACCAATACATATCTTTCAAGTTTCGATACATCTTGGTACTCCCTGGATGCATGGCATACATCGAAGAATGAGCTTCTTCCAGGACTAACTTCCTCAAGTTGTCCACATCCGGCACTATCATCCTCCCATGATAATAGGCTATTTGATCATCTGAGTCATGGAAACCATCTCGTTTCTCACTACCATACTCCGATCTAATCTGCTGAACTACAGTATCACCTTGTTGTGCTTCCTTAATCTGCTCTCTAAGGGTAGGTTTAATATGCATCTCAGCCAACAACCCGGCAAACAATGACACCTTCAACTGTACATTGTCTTGCCTTAAAGAGATAAGCATATCTCTCTTAGAGCATACTAAAGAGTTTAGTTGTGCCCTTTCCATGGTTGATGTTGCTGATTTCCTACTCAAGGCATCAGCAACCACATTAGCCTTCCCCGGATGGTAATCAATCGTACAATCGTAGTCATTGATTAATCCCATCCAGCGGCGTTGTCTCATATTAAGCTCATGCTGAGAGAAGATGTACTTAAGGTTCTTATGGTCAGTGAAAATCTGAAACGTCTCTCCATAAAGATAATGTCTCCAGATCTTCAGGGCATGAACCACAGTAGCTAACTCTAGATCGTGTGTCGGATAATTCTCTTTGTGTTTCTTAAGCTGTCGGGAAGCAAAAGAAATTACTTGTTTATTCTGCATCAACACACATCCGAGTCCATTCTTGGAGGCATCACAGAATACTATGTATCCTTTGCCATGCTCAGGTAACACAAGTATTGGTGCACTTGTCAACCTCTCCTTCAACAATTGAAAAGATTGCTGGCACTTATCGCTCCAGTCAAAAGGAACTTCTTTCCGGGTCAACTTTGTCAAGGGTAAGGCTATGGAACTAAAGTTCTTAATGAACCTTCGATAATATCCTGCTAACCCTAGGAAACTTCGAATCTCCGTCGGCGTTTTTGGTTGTTCCCACTATAGAACAGATTCTACCTTTGTAGGGTCAACACGAATTCCCGAGGCAGATATCACATGTCCAAGAAAAGATACCTCCGACAGCCAGAACTCACACTTGCTAAACTTAGCATACAGCTTGTGTTCTCTTAGCAAGGTCAAAGCTTGGCAAAGATGCTGCTCATGCTGCTGAGCATCCTTGCTAAAAATCAGAATGTCATCTATGAAGATGACAACACACTGATCGAGGAAAGGTCAAAAAACTCTATTCATGAGTTCCATGAATGCAGCTGGTGCATTGGTTAGTCCAAACGACATAACCGTGAACTCATAGTGACCATATCTTGTCCTAAAGGCAGACTTGGATATGTCACTATCCTTAATACAGAGTTGATGATATCCAGACCTCAGGTCTATCTTTGAGAAGACGGTTGCACCACGCAACTGGTCAAAGAGATCATCAATCCTCGGCAGAGGGTACTTATTCTTTATCGTTACTTTATTGAGTTGTCTATAATCAATGCACAACCGCATTGACCCATCTTTCTTTCTAACAAACAAAACCGGAGCACCCCAAGGTGAAGTGCTCAGTCGGATAAAACCTTTCTCAAGTAACCCTTGAAGCTGTTTCTTGAGTTCTGCCATCTCAACAGGCGCCATCCTATACGGTGTCTGGGCTATAGGTTTCGTGTCTGGGATCAAATTGATTTCAAAATCAATTTCCCGAGGCGGTGGTATACCTAGAAGTTCTTCAGGAAACACGTCCTTGAATTCCCTGACTATAGGAACTTCAGCAGGGTTGAGACCTTCTTTGGTAACATCTACCACATGGGCCAAGAATGCATAACATCCTTGCCTCATCAGCTTATCAGCAACCATAGCTGACACAAGACAGGTGGGCAGAATCTTCCTTTCTCCTTGAAAGATCCACGTGTTGTTTTTATTAGCAAACACAGCAAGCTTGGATTCACAATCCAAGACAACTCGATACTTTTCCAAGGTATCCATCCCAAGGATCATATCAAATCCTTGCATATCAAGTGGTATAAGGTCCACTTGAATGCGATGGTTAGAAAAGAAGAGGATGCAGGGAGAGCATACCTCCTGCAACACAGCAGACCCACTCAACGGAGTCTCCAAAAACAAGCTATCTGCCCTATGACTAATTGTCATATAGCAGTTACGAATCACTCTCCGAGTGACAAAGGAGTGCGTAGCACCCGGGTCAATTAGAACAGATACCACACAGGATTTAGACATATTAGAATATAAAAGTTCCATCTGACTTGCCACTACTCGTGGATTGACCACTGCATTAGGTGGGTTCATAGCATAGAGCCTTGCTGTCGCCTGGTGTTGAGGTGGTGTTGATGATCCAACTTGAGATGCTTGTCCACGTCCTCGAGCTGCTCCTTGAGATTGCCTTCTCTGAGATCCCTATTGACTCTGCCTCTGAGGTTGAGTCACACTGACAGGCCTAGATCGGCAGTCCTTCATTAAATGCCCCACCTTCCCACAGTTGTAACATCTCCTCTCCAGTTTTTGTGGTCTGGGTGGTCCTGTGACTGACATCGATGCTGAACTACGAGTCTCTTGTTGAGGTAGGCTCCGTCCCCTGCCTCTACTCGGTGACCACTGTGTCTGAGCACTCGTTCTGGGTGGTGGAGGTGTAGGTGCAGAGAATCTATGCTTCTTAAAGTCTCTAGATGAAGAACTCTGGAACTGCGGATATCTTTTATGGGTTTGTCTCTTCTCGACTACGGATTTCTCTATCCTTCTGACTAACTCAACGAAGGTAACAAACATCTCCCGATTCTCTAGGGCAGACACGGGAGTAGTCAAGTCGGCGTTTAAACCCTTCTCGAACCTTCTGATTCTTTCTTCTTCTGTGGCAGCCATGTGCGGACAAAACCACAGTAACTCCATGAACTTAGCTTCATACTCGCTAATGTTCATCATGCCCTGCCTCAGTCTCTCAAACTAAGAGATCTTGTCATCTAGGAAGGTCTTTGGAAAATATCTATTGATAAATTCCCGACGGAAATCTTCCCACGAGATCTCCACTCCAGGCCTCTTCTGCTCTTCCATGGTCCACCAGTGACCAGCACTTCCCTTGAGAAGATAGACAGCGTGTCTAACCTTCTGAGCTTCTGGGATGTTGAGGATTTTAAAAGCTTTTTCCAATTCGGTCAACCACATATCAGCATCTGCAGGATCAGCTGTTCCAAAGTATTCGGTTGCTCCGACACGACGAAGTCACTCGAACGTCTTACCGATACCTTGTCCTTCAGGCTGGGCAGGTGCCCTAGGTGCAGGCATGGGCATCATGTCGGTGATGTGTGTCATGGCAGTCATAAACTGCCCGAACATAGTTTGAACAGCTGGGTTTTCCATGTCAGCTGGGTCAAACTGAGGTGGCTCTCTGGGTGGCTCAGGTACAGGTTGTTCTATCTCCAGGTTCCTTGTACCTCCTTGGAGTGCAGCAACACTACTTTCTGCCACGAACTCCTCGTGTGGTTCAGACATTCTTAATTATCTTCTTCTCCTGAGGAGCAGAAGACTCTATTAGATAAGAAAGAAATGCTAAGGATAGACTCAACATCCTAATTCCTATGTCTCTGTAGACTCAGCGAACCTAGAGCTCTGATACCACTAATTTTGGGCTCTGATCTCCAAACCACGATATAAACACGATTTAAACGTAGCGGAAACGGTTCGATTAACAGCGGAAGACAAAAATCACAGAAGATTAAAACTTTTCGAGATAAGAGCTTGAATCCATAAAAACTTCTTTCATAAAAGGAGATAAACTGTTTACATCTTTGATAATTAGTTCTTGAGTAATTATATACAACATGATACAAAATCTCAAGAACTCAAAATCAAAATCTCAGACCAAAAGACTCCAAGGACCTGAGAGTACAGAGAACACATAGGACTGACTATCTAACTACACAACTCAGCAGTCTGAATCTCCACCTGAGATTTACTGCTGCTACTGGTGCTGCTGCTGCTGATACTGTCCACCTGCAGACTGATTCCTTCATCCTCGACGACCACCTAAAAAGGTTGAAATCTACGGGGTGAGACAATTTTAAATAATTGTCCCAGCGAGAGTTATAACTCTTCGCCAGAAGCTTTATTATAACAATTCAAGAACAACATAGGCAATAAAAGCTTTAAGGTAATCAACAGCAGATTGTTATCAATTAGAACAACAACATTTAAGGAATATGAAGAACATGTATACTAAGTAATGTATCTTCAATCAATGTATCTCGTGGATCAACCTAAGCAGATATGCTACGCGGTTGATTATGTTTTACAAACATCATTATGCCCTGCGGAGATGAGGTATACCATTCATACTCCAATCGATCACTATTAAGTCGCATCGGTATCATACATAGGTCATCAAAAGAGCCGGATTCTTATGACCTCATCTTCCTCAGTCAGTGTGAGGTTCAACATGCAGGACATCTAATGTCTCTGCTACTATAGCTTACCAGGGTATTCTGGTACTTCGCTATTAGAGTCACAGTGGCATTCTGTACTCTCTTCGCCATCGAGGGATTTCTTGTTTATCTCTCATCGATGCGGTATAAAATACTTTCTCGGGAGATTAGTGTTACATCACCCCAGCATAACCCATAGTGAAGGATAGATATATTAAGATACATCTACATCAATCCCTACACTAGGATGTAAGGGCATTCACATCCATTTTCCCCACATACTCAAAAGTATCTGATCCAGGAGTTCCCTTAGGAAAACATGTTTCACCATCATTTTGCTTCTGACAATGATGGATCTATGATCAGGGCTCTACATGATATGATTATACTTGATTAGTTAGGTACATTTCAGTATTCTTTTAACATCAAGCATGTTTCCAAGCATGTAAGTATTAAACAATAATATACAAGAAGAATACTAAATGTACCAAGTCTGTCTCATACCTGTGATCAAATGGATATCAAATCTTAATTCTCTCATCATAAGTCATCTTATCAGCATGACCTTGATGTTACTCATGGCTCTTGCAGCCCATTAATCTCATATATTTCTCTTATGCTTAAGGAGCATAACATATGTCACTATTCACAAGCCTATAATTATGCTTTCAGTGAATATGATATTATAACCCTTACCTGGCTATGATCATTCTCTTATAAGAACCTGCATGGTTAATTCAATAGACAACAATAAACAATTTATCTCCAGATCAACAATTACTATTGCAGAATTAACCTTTCAATTCAAGGGTTGAACCTTCATGCCTCCATTAAGGCTAGGTTCCCTGATTTATATCAATTAGGGTTATTCAATCCCTTTCATTATGTTTAGGAATAGTGATTCCTTTTCTCATGCTTTAGTCATGATGATTCATGCTTAAGAACATCACCTGGAATTAGGGTTATTGTATAATTCAATGCATCACCCTCAATTAGGGTTTACTATTCACATTATGTGTCATTACCCTAGAATTTAGGGTTTACCATTCACATTATGGTGAATTGAGCTCATAGCATCATCATGTATAAAATCATCATCATTAATGCCCTCAAGTTAGGTTAAGATTCACTAATTATCATAATTAGGATTTCCATGATCTCACATAGGTGGATCATACCCTAATCATGCACATTCATATATATTGAAGGTACATTACTTGGATTTCAACCATAATTGGGATCTTCTCTCTCCTATTAATCATAGGTGATGATTACATCACTCTAGATTAGGTTGGGTTAAGTCCTTATTGACTATCATAAGCCAAATCACCACTATCATGTGATTAGGGTTTGATTAGAACAAGGTATTACTCAATTGAACCCTTCAAGGACATTTTGGTACATTACCCATTGATCGTCATCATGGGTCAATTCATTAGTCATTTAGTCCCTTAATGTCCTAAGTTACCATTAGGTTTTAGATTAGATCATCATTGAACCATTTACACCTTCAAGTGATTAAGTATAAACAACCTTGAAAACCTTCAAACGGTTTCAACCTTCAACCACCAAACGGTCTTGAGACCATTTGGTCTCAAACGGTCTTGAGACTGTTTGACCTCAAACGGTCTTGAGACCGTTTGACCTCAAACGGTCTTGAGACCGTTTGGGTGTGTTGACCGTTTGGGGAGAGTTGACTTTCAAACCGTTTGAAGCTTATGCGGTTTGAAACCGTTTGATCTTAAACGATCTTGAGATCAATTGGTCCAAACGACCTTGAGATCGTTTGAGCCCAAATGGTCTTGAGACAGTTTGGATCCAAACGGTCTTGAGACCGTTTGGTCCAAATGGGCTCAAACCGTTTGGACCTCAAAAGTGGATTAAAGGTTATAAACGATTGGGGTTTTCTATGTTGAAGCCTTCAATTGGCCAAATCCTTGTTAGCCACTTATCAATTGAGACAATTAGGGTTATCCTTAACCAATTGGTCACTCAATTGACCCTCAATTGATATCCAATTAGGGTTGGAGTTGGTTCAATTAAGGTCTATAAACATTCAACCATCAACACTCAACAATGTGAATCAAATCGAAGTTGATCCCATCAATTGACCTCCAATCGGGCTCAAACTTGGCCCAAACGGTCTTGGGATCATTTGGATAACCTCCAAACGGTCTTGAGATCGTTTGCCCAAGAATTCATCAAAATCTAAGTTGATTTGATAGGGGTTGAACCTTAATTAAGTCACAAATCAGCAATTTGATTATTTCAATAACCCATTGTAATTGGGCCCTCAATTGATCAAATTACATTAACCCTAGACCTCCAAACGGTCTTAGGTTGACACCAAACGGTCTTGAGACCGTTTGTATGAGTTCCAAACGGTCTTGAGACCGTTTTCCCATCCATTCTTTGGACTCTAGTAAAAATTCATCAAGGTTTGATCTATTGAGTTAATCATCACATCAATACTTAATTGCAATATGATTTGGTACCTTTGGACCTTCAATTGGTCAACTATACTTGACCCCAGACCTCTAAATGGTCTTGGGTGATCCCCAAATGGTCTTGAGACCGTTTGGGCTAATCAACCCAAAATCACTAATTAACTCATTGGAATTTCAGCACTGATTTCAATTAGGATTTGCCCTATTAATCAACCTTCAACTCATAACTCGTTTGGAATTAATCCATCAAATTTGGTGAGTCATTAATCAACATCATTATGAACAGTAATCCCAAACGGTCAATGCTTGGTCAACCATATTAAATGGTCTTGAGACCGTTTGCCCAAAAAGGGCAATTTAAATAGATTGAAAATCAGAACTTAATTCAATTGGATTTGCTAATTGATTTGCTTATATCTCACGATTCCTTTGGAGTTAACCCCTCAAATTTTGTGGGTGATTAACCTACATAATTATAAACAAGATTCCCATACAGTCGTCACTTGGTCAACGCGACCAAACGGTCTTGAAGTCCGTTTGCCTTCATACGACCCTGAAACCGTTTGCCCACCAAATGGTTGTGTAAACCGTATGGGCAATTGGTGGAGGTCGTTTGGTAAAGTGGAAATCCGTGGATAAGCATAGAAATTAACGCCCTTATCGTCTACCTCAAGAACAGTAGCAGTTCTTCATGATTTTTCTTGCAAGGATGCAAGGGAAGAAGAAGAACTGGCAACTATATGCATAGAAAAAGATGTATAATCAAAGCATAAGGTTTAGAGTTATAAAACCCACCTAAAGGTTGTTTCTTGAGCTCCAAGCTTCCAAGCTTCAGGTCTTTAATGGTGTCTTTGAGCTCCACAAGTCGGCCAAGGTGAATTCTCCAAGGAAAAGTTGGAAAGGAATGGCTAGAAAGATAAAGCTAGGTGAGCTAGCCATGAATTCAACCTTGAAATCGAGTTTCCTCCATGAATTCAAGCAAAAGGGATGATCCAAACTTACTTTGAACTCCCTGGTCGTTCTCCTATGCTCCAGAGCTCTACCTTAGTTGGTTTGAGCAAGGGGGATAAGTGAGGGAATGAAAGAAACGTTCCTTTGCTTGTAAAGGAAGTGGTATATATATTTTGGGTGAAATTTCTCCATAAAGCTTCTATTTTATCCCATTTCTCATCTAAGTCCTTCCTTTCTTCTTTGCTCGTCCCTACCCCTTATTTCTAAGGACAATCTCCTTCTAAGGCCAATAATTGAAGGCAAAGAAGATCAACCCATTACTAAAGTACACATATAAAAGGCTATTATACTTACACCTTGATTATTCAATCACAAAGGTGTTCATTTATTATATGATTATTCAAATGAAGTGCCCTCTTCATCATTTCTACTCTAAATGATGAAAAAAGTTATAAAAGATATTTTAGAAGATGAAATTTACAAGTTGCACTCCAAATTTTGGGAAAATTGCATTTTACCCCAAAACCAGGGTTTCAAGCACAGGGATTGCTTCCACAGCTGCACCTTGGTGCTCAAGCTTGGGAAATCCTTCAAACTTTACCATAATCATTCTAATGATGTCTCAACATCAAAGGAACATCTCAACATGTGAAATTTGCAAGTTAACCCCTTTAGCTAGGTAATTTGCACATAGGTCCATGTATTACAAAACAATACTAAAACATTGTTCAATTAGGGCAGAAATGGAAATATGTGTTCCTCACGAGTTTAATTACATGCCAAAAGATAATCACCAGTATCTTAATTACATAATTAGGCAAAACACCTAGGGTTAACTCATAACCCAGGTCAGGGATGTTACACTCACAACCATGAGGGCTTTGGGTCACGGACATGATGGTATTGGGTTGCAACATGGGTGGAAGTCGAGCCACCTTTGAGACCTTGACACCTTCTGGTCTAGATGTTTTCTGGAACCCTAACCTTAAGTGCTGTGGGCATGACATGACCTACAGAGTGGAGGTCATGACATGTTGGTGGATGGTCAAGATACATGAGTGTTTTGGTCGTGACATGGACCATGATGGGTGGTCGCGACCTATGTGGTTATATGGTCAATATAGGGTAATGGTAGGTGGATGAGAAACATATGAGGACACTTAATGGCAATCATATATGAATAATACATAAGCCATATGTAATTCTATTTATGATGATATTTAATCAACTCTAATGATGTTTCCTAATCCTTATACACTCCAATATGATTGAGGGTTGATGGTTGAACCTAGTCTTGTAAACTCTAATTGGCTTAGAGGAAACCCTAACCCTAATAATGAATGATGAACTTGCTTGTTTCTCTGTCATGAAAGGATTATGATGTCATTAGGTTATATTTCTCTTGCTTATCAACTTATAACCATGCAGGTATTATGATATTGATAATCATAGCTAGTACATGCTATGGTGATTATGATATAATATAGGTTAAATGAGCCTTGAGAGGCATGTTGAGGCACTGGTGATACATGAATGATGTGAATGTTCCTATGACCTGGAAGTAACTTGTTGCCTAATATGAGATGGGTTGAGGGATTGATACCCCATGGAATGTGGCTTTGGTGATGATATTGTGAATTGTAATGATACAAGCATCATATGGTGATACCATGCCAAGATTCACACGTGAGATGTTTATATCTTTTAAAAGTTTGGCATTCCCTTATCTTTGTAGAGTTTGTTATGACTTTGTACGTTGTAACTTGATTGATGCTAAAAGACAATTAATTGACTTAACTAATCAAGTGGAACCTAATAATGTAGTCTTGCCTTGTGCCATAGACCCATCTCAGTGTTAGCACTTACTGGATGGTGAAATGGGCTTTCCCTTAGAGGAAGCTTGGAGTCATATACTGTTGAGTATATGCATTCACAAGATTGGATGTGGGCCGTACCCTAGAAAGAGTGGCCTAGGTCGTGGATCAGTGATATGTTTCTTATGAGGTTTCATAAGATTGGCTACGGGCCATATCCTGACATGAGTGCGACTGTGGGTCGTAGCTCAGTTTTACTAGCATTGTGACCTGTACCAAGGTAGGCTAGGATTTTACTGTTGACTAGATGTCATAGGTTGTAGTTGATCGGCATGTCTCTATTGTGGACCCGTGTACTGACCATAAGGTTTGGTGAGGTCATGGATTTCGGCTCTTCCATGTAGTTTCCCAACCATTAGTGGTGAGGATGAACTCTATCAAAGCAAGTTGCTTGCCCAACCATTAGTGCACAAATAGAGGCTAGGCAGTGGGGCACTTTAGCAGAGAGCTTGTTGAGATGGAGAGGTAGAGATTCCATCAGTATCAGAAGTAGACAGACAAAGGATCAGAGGGGTTGTCATTCTCTTGGCAATATTTGTTTTCAAAGGGACCATCATCAGAGGTATACCTATGAGAATTATGAATGATAAGAGGTCGATGACATTCCAAATTTAGGGACAACAACTCCACCAAGGGGAGCTATTGGTGTGGGTTTTTAGTATTGCGTCATTGAATATCCTGACCAATGAGATGTGACTCGATGATGTAGCCTAATGAAGTCTTAGATCACTGAAAATTTTGTCCATTTTATAAAAAATTTATTTGACCCACTTGTCAGTTAGCAGAACCACCATCTCCTACACTCCTACCATGCAATGAAGCTCAAGCCTAACATGAAAACCAAGAATTTGGACTAAAACCTTATAAATTATCATAAAAATAAAGAAAACCTAAAGTCAAGCAATTTCTAAGATAAATTGATGGAAATGAATGCAAAACTAGATTGAAAATGAAACTAAAATAGGGATGGAAATGCATTCATCAAATAACCCCAAACTTGAAAGTTGCTCATCCTTGAGTAACACAAAATCTAAAATAGTCTCCTTATGTATACTTTCAACCTATGTGGTTTCCTCACTTTCACATCATGCTAATATCCCTATCACCTGATATCGCCAAGTTGGTCCAACTTCCAAAGATCACAAGACACATCTATATTTTTCTTCCTAAAAACATTTCTTCACCACCACACCAATAGCATGTACTAAGAGTTTTCAAGAAAGCTCAGAGGGTCTCACATAGCAACAAGTATGCCTATGATCCAACCCTAGGATACATTTAAAAGGATATCAAAATGAGACTTTATTGTGTCCCTGGGTATAAAATGGAGAAAAAGGGGCGCGGAAGGAAGACGTGCATCTTTCCTATGTTTGACCTGAGATTGTATTTATTTGTTCAAATACCTATATTGCAACATGTATATATTTTTGTGCATATTGGCATCTTTTGTTTTTGGTGATACAGCCCTATTACATAGAGAAGGGTGTGGAACAAGCGAATAGAGTAGGGATGGGTGTGCCACCCAAACTTGGAGTTCAACACTTTTTATGGCTTTTTGTTTTCTTTTTCATGGATGGAAGATAATAAGATTGAATAAGAAGTGTAGAAGAGGGGTCATATTGATATGCAACTTGACTTATGACTTAGTGCATCTGGATGTTCTTCTAGCACCATCATGCTTGAATGATGACATGATAAGGGAAAAGTGATGATAACATGAATTCTTTTCACTAGTCATTTAGATTAATTTTTCATTTGATCCCTCTCAGTTCCTCAAATACCTACCATCTCTTATAGGGAAACATGATGTTTGGGTTCCTAGTCCACATGGTGTGATATCTAGCCATCGGTTGTTTCAAAAATAGTCATCGTGAGGTGTTTCTTTAGTAAGGGGAGTTAAATAATTAAGCATGCATGGTGCAAATAGAAATTTGAATCTAAGCCAACTATATAATGGCCTTAATTACTCTAGAGATCAAAAAAATTCAGGCCAACTGCAATGAAAACTAGAAATGATGAGATCATAAGTTACAAAAAAGTAGGTGTTGGTAGAGAGCAGAATACATACCACCTACTCTCCACCCCAAACCTATATATTTGCTAGTTACCTAGAAAACACTAAATCCATGATGTAGGTGAGGAACTTTTCTAGTTAGTCCATGACTCGTGGTTTCTCTCCATTTTAAAAAAAGTCATTCTCTACAATCAAAATTGTTAGAACCGATGACCTTTCATGATATGCACTAACTAAGTAAATTCAAATATGAGGTAGAATGGAAAAATAGTAAAAATGAAAGTAACACTTAGGTTGCCTGTCAAGAAATGCCTTTGTTTAATATCGACGGTTTGATGCCTGAAAATCATTCATTATATGTTTGAGGGAGTAGTATGAGTGGTTGGTTGGCTTTCATATTAGAAATAGTGAAATAATCTTTGAGTTGGTGGCCATTGATTGTGAATTCCCAACTTTTCCTACTTTAAATTATAATAGCTCCATGAGGAAATATATGCTTAATAATGAACGGACCCGACTATAGGGTCCTAAGCTTTCCTAGAAATAAATGGGTACAAGATTCTTGAAATAATACTTGATCTCCAACCTATGAATCTTTCGTATTCAATTGGAAATCATTCCACATATTCATGCTCTCCTTGTAGATGTGTGCATTTTTGTATCTCTTCTAGTTCTTGCAATTAAAGAAGAAAATTTTCCTTTGTTGCACGAAGGTCAAAGTTGAGTAGGTTGATGGCCCATTGTGCATTCTGTTTGAGCTCTATGGTAAGTGAAAAGACTTCCCATAAATCATACAAAAATGTGTAGTGTCCAACAGATTCATGTGAGAAATTTTATATGTCCAGAGTGTGTCATTTAGCTTGTGAGCCTAATCTTGTCTTGTCATGTTGGATGTATTCTCTAGAATAGCTTTGATTTGACAGTTGGAAACCTCCACTTGACCACTCATCTGAGGGTGGTATGGAGTATCCATAGAATGCGAGACTCCATACTTGTAAAGGAGTGTTCAAAGATGTGTTCAACAAATTATGATCCCCCATCAGAAATGGCAGTGCGGGGGACTCTGAAGCGTGAGAATATATTATCTTTGAATAGTTTGATCACCTACTAGGAGTCATTGGACTTTGGGGGGATATGTTCTACCCATTTGGATAAATAATCAATAATAAAAAGGATGTAGGAGAAGACATAAGAAGAGGGTAATGGACCCATGTATCCCACACCCCATATGTCAAAGATCTCCACTTATTTCAAATGTATTGAGGGGCATCTCTTCTCTCTTAGAAATATTACCTGACCACTGGCATCCATCGTAAGAGTTGACAAATCTATGAGCATCCTTGAAGATAGGGGGCTAGAAGAACCCAGAATGAAGGACTTCAAACACAATTTTCTTAGAGCTCATATACACACCAGTTGGGCCATAATGACACTGCTCAAGAATAAGAGGAACTTCCTCTTCAGAGATGCACCGGTGATATAGAATGTCTGAACATAATTGAAAAAGATATTTCTCATCCCAGTAGTAATGTCAAATGTCTAACATGAACTGTGGCAAGGTAATTCCTCATGTAATCTGAACGAAGTTCTCCTATAGCAAGGTAATTCCTCGTGTAATCTGAACGAAGTTCTCATGTAGCAAGGTAATTCACAAAGTCAGCATACCACATGGTGAATGTGGATACCTTTAGTAGGTGGTTATCATGCAAAGAGTCACGGATAGGGACTGTTTCACTATCTTGGATGTGCAACCTACTAAGATGACTGGTAATAACATTTTTAGTTCCCTTCTTGTCTTTAATCTCTATATTAGGCTCTTGTAGCAATAAAATCCATATGATCTACCTAGGCTCGCTCCTCTCTTTGACATTAAGTACTTATAATTAGAATGACCAATTTAGATGATCACTTTGAGCTTATTAGATAGGAGAGAAATTTGTTGAAGGCATAAGCAATGGCGACAAGGTCCTTTTTAGTGGTAGTGTAATTCTTTTGTGTGTCAGATATCATTGGCATGATGCTTCTTGTTGACATGCTACCCTAATATTGCACCCACATCATAGTCACTAGAATCGTACATGATCTCAAATGGAAGAGACAAATCTGAGGCATGAATTATGGGGGTTGAGATGAAGGCTTCCTTAAAAGTGTTAAATCTCTTCAATCTTCATGCTTTCCGAGCTGAAGTTGAAGTATGTGTCCTTCCGGAAAAGGTCTATAAGGGGCTTGGTGGTTTTGCTAAAATCATGTATGAATATCCTATAAAATCCAACATGTCCCAAAAAATATCAGACTTCCTTGACGTCGGTTGGAGGAGATAGCATGAAAATCACTTTGATCTTTGCTTTGTTGACTTCAATGCCTCTGGATCTAACAAGATGTCCTGGAACAATGGCCTCTTTCATGAAGTGGCAGTTTTCCCAATTAAGCACCAGATGTGCTTCTTCACAATGTTCTACAACTAGGGAAAGATGATGTAGACATGATTCAAATGAATTTCTTTAGACTAATAGTTCATCCATGAAGACTTCCATTATTGTCTCTATAAGGCTTGAGAATATGGAAGACATGCAACGTTGGAATGCGGTGGGTGCATTGTGTAAGGCATCCAGCAAAAAGCATGTTTTCCAAAGGGACACATGATGGTAGCCTTTTCTTGGTCACTTGGATAAATGGGGATCTGGTAGAAACTAGAGTACCAATCCAAGTAATAAAAGAATTCCTAGTATGCAAGCCTCTCCGGGACTTGATTAAGAAAGGGTTGAGGGAAAAGGTCCTTTTGGGTGGCATTTTTGAGCTTGTGATAATCAATAGACATGTGTCACCCCATCATGGTTGGTGGTTATAAGCTCATTCTTTTCATTCAACACCACAGTAGTGCCTCCTTTCAATGGAACTTCCCATTGCATGGCCTCCTTTAAAATTGGGTTTATTTTTCGATGGAGGGTTGTAGTTATAAATCATATTAATCATGTGCATACAAAGTTCTTGGCTAACTCTAGTAAGGTCAATCATTTTATTGCCTAATGCCTTCTTCCTCATCCTTAGTTTGGTCAACAACTTGTCTTCTTATGATATTGTGAGATTTTCATTGATGATGACTAGGCAGAGCTTCTTCTCATCTAAGAAGACATATACAAGCTTCTTAGGTAGAGGCTTCATTTATGGTGCAATATTCCCCTTGTCTTGTTCATCAATCAAAGATATGGATTTTATCTCTTCAAACTCAGCCTCAGGGTCTTCTTTAGCATTGTCCTGATGGAAAAGAATCTACTCCACATGTTCATTGTTCAGCTCATGGGCATTGGGGATGACAAGCATTGTCTCAAGAGGATATTCAAAGGAGGTGTTTACTGTCTTAGATGTGTTATCTTATTGATGTGGTCAATGAGGAAGCCTTGTTCTTGAAAAGAGGACCCCTAAAAACTCTCAAAAACCTTGAAGTAGATCATGTTCATTCCAAACCTCAGTGTCAGGATTCTAGCTTCAATGTCGAGTCTGCGGGTAGTTGCAAGGAAAGGATAGTTAAATATGAGAGGATATCTTATGTCCTCCTTGATGTCCATGATGATAAAAATTCACATGGGAAATATGATTTGGGGCCACACTCACAATGATGTCTTCTAGAATTCTGATAGGGGTGGTCATCAAAGATTCAACAAGTTAAATCACAATGTCAGTAAAAGGGTGTTGGTGGTGAAGCCTAGTCATTTACAAGCTATAAGGTATGATATAAATTCTTGCCCCAAAATTTTCTAGGCTGGTCCGACATGTAGATTCCTTGACAAAGTAAGAGATGTTAAAATATCTTGAATCTTGAGCTTTTTGGGCATCTTGCTCTAAATGATGTATGATGTTATCCATGCTAGTTTCATAGTTTCAATTTCCTTGGTTAGGTACTTGTGAGTGAGGAGAGTTTTCAAAAATTTGTTCCATGAGGGTATTTCAGTCAGATCATCAAGGAAGGGAATATCAACATGTAACTTCTTCATTTCTTTATTGAACTTTTTGAATCTTGACTCTATCCTCATTTAAGCAAGACAACTCTAGTAAGTAACACATGGTTTGTAAATAAGCACCACAAGTATAGAGGGTGAGGTTGGTGCATCTTCTGGTACCTACTCTGGCTTGGGTGAGCGGCTTGCCACTGGAGGTTCAACCACATGTTTTACTAGTAGAGCTATTGGTATAACCATTGCAGTGACTTCTTCATAAGTATCATCTTCAAGAATGAGCTTGGTGTGGTTAATGACCATGGTTGAAGGTTATGGTAGTACATGTCTAGAATGTGTGGTCACAACCATCGATTAATCTTCCTGATGCTTGGGGTTACCGTAGGGTTAACCTCCATATGAGCTTGTTGGGGGGTGAATGACGACACAATTTGTACAAGTTGGGCCTCCACATATTTGTTGTATGCCTACTAGTTGCACACTATATTCTTGATAAAGTCTAGGCATCCTTGATCATTAGAGGCATGCATGTTGAGTTAGTTGCCCTGGCTAAGGAGAAGTTGTCCATGTTGGTTTTAAGGTTGTTACCCTAGATTGTGTCATGGTACTACATAAGATCATATTTGTTTTAGAGGTCAGTTTGGTTCTATTAAAAGTCATGAGTACACCATACTTGATTTTGGCTAGGTCTTTTCTTGAGAAGATGCATGATTGTTGGTACATCTAGATTTCCATATTGGAGCACTGGATGTTCTTCAATGTGTTAGGGTCATAGTAGCCCTATCTCGGTATAGAGTTAGCAGCATTGACTTCTTCACCAACTGGGATACCATTGAATTAGGGCTGGTGCATGTTCAATGTGACTTGGTACATCTAGTTTCATACCGATCTTGTGTGCCCTTCTGCATTGTTGACCTAGCAGGCCCCTTAAACTACTCTGGCTAGATAAGAGGATGAACCTCTCTTCTCATACCTTTGGAAATAAGACTTAAGTTTGCTTGCTTTAGAGTGAGGTCTGGAATTAGACTCATCCTCCACTATGGAGAAGATGACAACACTCTTCTTGTGTGACAAAGTCCAATTAGCCTGGTTCTCTGCTACCCTACTGACAACCTTCCATGTTTCGTCAAAGATCTATTGTGTGAAATTTCCATTAAAAGCAGCATCAAGGAACTTCTTTATGTCCTCATCCACTCCCTTAGAGAATTTCTCAACAAGTTATGATGGGGGGATTTTATAATGAGGAAATTTACACATTAGCTCCTTGAATTGTTCCCAGGCTTAAAAGAGGGTTTCTCCTAGGAGCTGTTTGAACTTTGTTATTTATCCTTTGATTTGATAAGTGAGTGAGATGGAGAAGAACTTCTCAAGGAACTGGTTCTGGAGTTCCTTCCAAGTTCTAATGTTGTGATTGCCTAGGGAATTCTACCACAACCTAGCTTTTTCATTTAGTGAATAGTAGAATAGCCTTATCTAGATGGCCTCTTTAGACACACCAACTTTCTTTTTAGTCCGCATATTTTTCATGAAATTTTGTAAGTGGTCATGCACATTCTCACCAGTTGGTCCTGAAAATTATTGATTTGCATCATCTTCGCCATTACGTCTTAATTTCAAAGTTTTGACCTATTTTGTCTGGTTGGATAATGGGTATATATGCAATTTTAGGTACAACTAAATCTATTAGTTCTCTATGTCATTTTGCTTCCTCAACTCCTTGTTATTCTATTTGCATCACAACTCTAGATTCAACCATAAGTATGTATTGTTGTGCATTGGGTGTAGACTACATTTTGCAATTGATATCCTTATCATTCATCTTGGCTCTTTGTTCCATAGGTTTGTTTGAACTATGGGTCAAAATCTATGATGGAGTTGATCCTAGAAGATCAACACATGCACAACATATATCACCTGATAAGTGCAAACAACCGAGTTCAAAATGTTGAAGATGTGTTAGATTAAAGATGATTTTCAATAATATAAATTGTAAAAAAATCTAATGAATCCATTGATTTAGTTGATTGAGAAATTTTTTTGTCCCCGACGATGGTGCCAAAATTTGATGTGAGTATTATCACATAGGAAACTTCACCTAAATGTCCCTCTCAACCAACATACAATAATCGCCACCCACAAGCAAATGGATATTGTCATAGTATACTTCAAGATCAAACCCAAAAGACAACTTATTTAAGAATTGTCTTATCAATATGACCAAACAAAAACTAGTATTGAAAACAAAGATGGTTGATTTTTATGACTCTTAGATTGCAATCGATAAAATTCTAGATTAAAGTCCAGGTTTGTTAATGAATGGGGATGCTAGGGTGGAATGGGATTCACCACTACTACCTATCATTTACTCCCTCACCACATCTTATTAAGCATGGAAATATATATGTTGAAGCTAGGAAAATCCCCCTTTCAGCATTAGGATTAAGACCTATATAAATATCACTCTAAGCTTCCCCTCATGTTACCTAGATATCATGCATCTTTTGCCTTGGGAAACACCTATCCAAAATTATCATCAAGGGTTTAATAGGAATCAATTGATATCATAGATCCTAAGTTCAATGCCCACTACACATTGGTGTAATAAAAAATGGCGATCAGGAAACAATACAAGCAGCAAAAGAATTAATTCCACATATATAATAGTTCATAATAAGACAGATGCATTAAAGAGGAAAAAAATTGGGTAGTGGTGCTACTCCCCTCACCCTATCTAGGGGACTACCTGCTCATGGCAGCAAATACAAACATAAAAGGGAAGAAGAGAGAAGAGTTCACTTTCATAGAAGAAGAGAAAATTACAGTCATCATGTGTAGGAATGATTCTACATGCTCTAGAACAAAGGTGTCAAACAACAACAAGACACCTCTTTGACATTTGTCAAAGAGGACTGGAAGTTTTTGATCTCTCTTCCATCCGAAATAGATCTGTTGTTGTAGATACAACGTAGGATGAGTATGAAAAGTGGGTTAGTGTGTAGAAGACGGCTTGGTTTAAACTTACTTTAAAATCAGACCGATGGACTCTTGGTGGAGGTTGGGATCTTGTTGTTCAATAGATCGACAATGGCAACTGATGGAGGAGAGTTGATGGCAGTTAGAATGGAGGCTATGGAACAAAATTGGCATCCTGGCAATGTAGTCGGTGTATCTTTTCCACGATTGTGATATCCTTCTATGTATAGGTAGGGGCTAGGGTTTGGAACCCTTCCCATTCACCTTTCATTGAGTCTCATATGTCACGGAAATAAAGGGTCAAAAACGGGAGGTAGACAAAAAGTTTTATGACTGTCAGAATTCCTGTTAGATGAGGCATATAGAAGTTTTTTCAGAGGTCAAGTCTGCTCAATTGTTGGCATGAAGGGGTAGAAACTTCATTGGTGAATTATACAAGATTTCCATCAATGTTGGAGTTTAGAATCTCCACCAGTGTTAGGGTCACTTGTTTGTCTGTGCAGTTTTCCCAACCTTTGGTGGCGAGGATAGAACTCCATTGGAGCGAGTTTCTTGCCCAACTATTAGAGCACAAGTGTAGTCTGGGCATCAATGTGCTTAGAAGAGGGCTCATTGGGATGGAGAAGTAGAGGTTCCATCAGTGCCTGAGGTATAGGTTGATGGAGAGGGTTTTTCAGTCTCCTAGAAATATTTACTATTGGAGGGTTGGTCATCAAAATCAATGAGAAATATGAATGATAGGGGGTTGATGACATTCTACTTTAGGGACAAGAACTTCAACCCATGGAGGCTATTGGTTTGGGTCTTTGGGGCTGCTCCAATGAAGCTCCTAACCAATGAGATGTTGATCAATGATGTAGCCCCATTAAGTGGGACAATGAAGGATCATGGTATTAAAAATCTTGTCCATTTATCAAAAGTTTCTTGGGCCACTAGTCGGTGAATGGGACTACCAACTCCTACACTCCTACCATGCAATGGAGCTCAAGCCTACAATGAAAACCAAGACTTCTGATAAAAACTTTATAAATTATCATAAAATAAAGAAAACCTAAATGCAAGCTAGTCTTGTAGTAAAATGATGCAAATGAATGCAAAACTAGATCATGAATTGCTTTTCAACACTATTAGAATGTGTTTGGTGCATGAGAATTTTGTGATGTCTTCCTCTGTATGGAAGGTAGAATAATTGGATGTTAGGATTGAGATACCAACTAGGAGTCTACCTCTTGTGTAGAAAGGAGTTGAAAATAGATGAAACATGGTTGCAAATAATCTTCCCCTTGCTTTAAGCAAGAGGCTTTAATGGATGGGATCCATTTTTTGTGTTCCCAACATTCTAGGTAGGTCTTAGTAGAAACTACCCTTGCATTGAAGATAGTGGTGAAAAACATGATAGAAAAATGTATATTGTCCCTATAATGGAGAAGGGGACAAAGAAATCAAAACTAGAAACTTGGCCCTTTGCACTAAAAGGGATGGTTCATGTATCAATAAATATTGTTAGGTCCAATGATATGAAGAGATGGATATGCCCCTAGATTGAGTGATTAGGAGATATTTTTTCAATATTGTCATGAAATATGTCAAGTAGAACCCTGATAAAGAATGTGGATTGTGGTTTTCGGTTGTAGAGGGGAAGTTAGCAAGGTATCTATGGACAAGGTGACCCATTCGGGGCAAGAGACTATGTATGAAGATTGATATATGAGTTTCCTCTCTCCTCATGGGAAATTTCTTACAAAATGCTCATAATGAAAAGGGTATATAGAGATAAGGTGACACACTCAGGGCAAAAGAATATAGTTGGATATGGGTTTGTGAGATTCCTCTCTCCTTAAGGGAAAATTTACGAGATAAATACCCACAAGGAAGAGGTATTCAGGGACAAGGTGACCCTCTAGGAGCCAGAGATTGTGGCTGTATAAGGATTTGTGAGATTCATCTCTCCTCGAGGGATATGTTATGAGAGGGTATTCATAAGAGAATGGGTGTGTTGATCTAGTTTTAGGTCATGGTCTGGGACTGTATAAGAATAGGTGTAAGTGAGGTGATGATTTAGTTTAAGGACATGGTCCAAGACTGTGGTATAGGGTAGGTAGTGATTGGAACATCATGTTCTACTAAGTGACATATCCATAAAGATAGAAAATAATGTTGATAAAATATAGTTGGTATGTTCGAGGGATGAGTATTTAAGATTGAAGATTGAGTATCCTTTCAGTGTAATGGTGAAGCTATGTCTTAATAGGATCAAGATGATTTGGACAACCTTTAAGGAGGTAGTTGTTGGGTAAACATTAGCATGTGTAGCTCAAGTCTAGAGTAAATGGTGCAAATCTAGAAGTGATTTTATAACAAGAGAAGACAACTTCTACGTAAAATTGGCAGTCATTTAGCACAAGGATGAAGGCTTGGAAATTGAGTCATCGTATGGTCAAGGTACTTAGAGAAGATTTCCAAAAAAAGGTAGCACTTTTGTTGGTATGTATGCCTAGAGAGCTAATCATATGAAGATTGGGATATGACATTAAATACCTAATTTGTTAATAATAAATGCAAACTTCCAATTTATTTTGTATATTCATTTATGAGACAATGAATTACATAACAAATGTCTAGAGAGTAATATTACTCAATGATGTATGTCTTTTGGTTGAGGACATGAGAAATGAGATCATACGGATGTTAAGAGTACATATATATATTCTCACTGTGTCCCTGATCGGTTGTTATTGTGGAAGGTTGATAGACAACAATAACACATAAGATTAGAGTGTGATTTGGTTAATGACTGAGTCTCATTGTTCATGATATGGTGATATCAAACCAATCACATAGATATATGTTAGAGAACAGTGTATTGGACAGACCCACTGTGAGACTGACACATGGAAGCCATCATCATGGAAGTCATAGTCAGGTCTCACAGTGATGGTGGTGGTTGTGGTTCTTAAACCTAAAATCATTACACTCATCACATGTCGTTGGGTACACTTTGACATCATCAAATGTAGTCCTGAAACATGGGTTGTTATAACGATGATGATTGGGTGACTTTGACACATGGGAATTGACTTTGAGTGATGGATATGGGATTTGTCCCTCTGACAGGAGTATGATATCAAAGGCCTCCTGATTAGTGAAACTGAGAAAAGTATGGACATATGCATGTGAGTCAATATATGATATTGAGCTTACATATATCTCATTCAGTCTGCTCTGCTACAAGGAACAAGATTGAATAATAATGAGGGTGACTGCTCCATGCCTCTAGTTCAGTCTAAATATCAGTGACAAAGGAACTATACAAACACTGTAACACCATACACAGATTTTAGGTTGAAGTTGCTCCCTAACTTTCCATTCACTTAGGTAGCAATGATGTGCGACTAGGCACCACTCATTGCTTGTGATGTCAAGCTAGTTATGTACATTCACTATCAATGTGTTAAGACCTATATGGTCATACACATAGGAACTCATCTCGAAGAGGAGTTTGATCTTGAATGATAATTGAATTGATTACTAAAGTGTTTAGGTATTTCAATTCATGCAATAGATCAGCTGACTAGACTTCCAAACAATCGGTTTAAGTGTTAAGACTGTTGTTTGGAGTGTCAGGCTGATTGTATTGTACATTAGTTGGAATTCTACCTGACATGGGCTGCGAGACGTCTGTCTCACTTGTGCAAAATGGCCTTTTCACTTGGTGTGAGATGCCCATCTCAGTTGCACCAAAGGGTCGTCTGGTTTAGTGTGAGACGCCCATCTCAGTTGCACCAAATGCCCGTTTCAGGGGTACGTCAAGTTGAGTACTAACTGGAATTGAATTGCCAACAGATATGGCATCAACATGCCAAACATTTGATAAACTGACTATATAATTCATGTAAAGCTTACATAATCATATTCATGGAAAACACTTGACCTAAGAGAAATCCCAGTCATTCCACATGTCTAATCACATTGAGCACATGGGGTTCTACTGGACCTCCCTTTGTCAGTTTGCACTCAATTAGCACTTTGGAGACAATATACCTTCTTTGCTTTACATGATTCTTAATATGTGTTACCATCTCAAGAATGTCCATGTATGCATATTGTTCATGCAACTCATAGTTCATACAATAGAGCATTAGGTATTCAAATGTCTTTGGCTTCATCGACATGCTTCTAATAGGCACCCATTTAGCCTTAGGCGCTATTGGAGTGGGTTCCTCTGGCATTGGTATATCAAGGGCATAGAGATTTCTCTCATTGATGAGAACATTTCTCAAAGTCCTTAACCAATTGTGGAACTTTTTCCCATTTTGTCCTTCTTAAGGATTGATCACAAACTAAAAGTGTTTGTGTTTGACATTTGATTCTATAAAGAAATATTGCAATATTTTCAAAACATTTTTTATTTGGTTTGATTTGATAATTTGTACAATATTAATTAGGTCTTTAATTATTATTGCTCCCACTATTTTATTTAAATTGATAGCCCTCGATATCAATTCGTAATATTGCAGCATACAATATTCTAGTGGGCCAAGATTGTAATTTCATCAAATCATGAGCCAGTTAGGGCTATCACCCACAACTTGATTGTATCAGATAGGTAATCATGCCAATTGCATCATATGCAACTCTCAGATAGATAATATGTGAAACTCCTTACCATGATCATCTACATGCCTCTAGGTGCTTAATCCAAATAACGTCCCCTAGTTAGGCCTAACCCAAAAGCCAACATGATAAATATGCACCTACTAGGGCAGACCCACATATCTACCATCACACTTCCACGAGATAGACGACACACCAGGCTAGGGCGTGCCCACACTTATTCGATCAAGCTTTTCATGTGTGCTACTTATGGAAAGCATCAAAGACTTAATATTTTAATGAGGGAGTTTGTATAAATACATATAATTTATCCAATCACCACATATATAGTACGTATCATATACAAGTTATAACCACAAATGAGAACATGCAATAAATAAAACACACAAGTAATGGTTATGGCCATACTAATGTAATTCCTTGGAGCCACAAGGAATTACTACCACCTATGGTCCACATCATATGCAACTTGTTGTTGGTGATGATGGGTGTTCGAACCAGTCTGGGTTGATCGATTCAACTCTTGAATCGGTGGGCTCACCTCCTGGTCGCTCGGTTGGGCTCTTCTGAAATGGTCATCTGGTTCTCAGGTCCAAGCAGCATATGGACACCTCCAACTGATCAGTTGGACCACCAATCAATCAGTTCTTCCTCCTGTCGTATGGACACCTCGGTCCTCTAGTCGATCGGGTCATCTCAAGAGCCGATCATTTTTCCTTTGTCTAGATCATCATCTTACATCGAAACACAAATTAAAACTATCCTATTTCTTATTACATTGTATATGGGAAAACCTTGAGTTACATTCGAGGGGAAATAGGAAGAAGTGCATTAATATACGTGTGGAAAGGAGAGAGAGGCTTAGTACGCAGACTGATTAACAATAGGAATAAAAGCCACAACCATGCACACACAGATCAGGGGTTTTGGACATAACCATGCTTTACATCCACCATCAAAACTGATTTTATGGCGATGCGTGTAAATTTCATATATATATATATATATATATATATATATATATATATATATGGGATTATCTTTAATACCCGGCAGGTAACTAACGGGTAGCTACCCGACAACACTTCCTGATATTTTTTTCATACTTCCTGATTTTTTTAATTTTTTTTCACAATTGTAGATGAACATTTTATCTAGCTCTCCAAAAAATTTGATCAAATAATAATATCATTCCCCCCCCCCAAATCATAAAACCCGTCCATATATATTACTGACTGTATATATGTATATATATATACACACGTATATATATATATATATTTTCACACTTCCTGATATTTTTTTAATTTTTTTTCGCAATTGTAGAGGATAATTTTGTCTAGCTCTCCAAAAAATTTGATCAAAAAATAATATCATTTGCCCCCCCCAATCAAAAAACCCATCCATATATATTACTGACTGTATATTTTCTGCGCAGTTACTCTTTTGCAATTAGAGTTACTCCAGCATATCATATAGTTACTCTTGCTATTCATACGGGTTACTCCAGCATACCATATAGTTACTCTTTTGACCCGAGTTACTCCAGCGGGTAGTGAAAATTCTGGCTACCCGCCGGGCAACGAATGAACAACCTATATATATATATATATATATATATATATATATATATATATATATATATATATATATATATATATATATATATATATATATATATATATATATATATATATATATATATATATATATATATATATATGGGCCCATATTTATTTCCCGTACGGGAAGCTTCCCACCCGCCCTTCCCACCACTTTTTTTTAAAAAAAATTACAATTACAGGGGAGTATTTTATCTAGCTCTCCAAAAAATTTCATCCAAAAATAATATCATTTGCCCCCCCCCAAAATAAAAAAAGTCCTTATATATATATGTTGTATATTTTGTACATAGTTACTTTTTTAGTCGTGTAGTTACTTTCTTATCACCATAATTACTTTTTTTACAGCAGAGTTACTTTTGTGGCCAGAAGAGTTACTTTTTTGGCTGTCGGGTAGCGAAACTCCAGGCTACCCACGCGGGCAATGAATAAACGACATATATATATATATATATATTCATTTGGGTTCTTATGTGGTGATTTAGATAGACGTGCACATAAACCGGTTTAAATATTCACATCACATGCAATAAATAAACATGATAAAACCAAAATCCGATCATATCGATTATCTCAAAACATAATTTATTGACGTGGCTCTGATACCACTGTAAGGAAATATAGCATCAGATAGGCAGCGAAAACAAAATTTTACTGACATATTTCTCATTAACCAGCAGATCATGTCAATAACTATGCAATAATAATGATGGTTTCTCAAAGATATATCTAGTCCTGGATCTAGTCCAACGACAATCCTCGTCGATGTAGATGCACACTCTATCTTGGACGGTGGTTGTGTAGCTCCTAGTCACACTCAGACTTGTATGACTGCTCCTCTACGGACATCAGACTTGTATGACTGCTCCTCTACGGACATCAGACTTGTAGCGGCTCCTCAGGTCTCACCATAGATTGTGAGTTGACGTTGCCCTCCTAGCAGCAACCAACATACTCCTGTCTCTAGAGTAGTCCATACAGACCAACTAGAACTCCTATCATCCTACAAGAATGGATAGGAAGGAGTTGTCCCTCCCGTTGGTGTACTAGTCACCAACATGCTCTCCCACAACAATGATCCTCAGTTCTTTCTCTCTCGTGACTATCCCTCCCTAGTCGGGTAGGAGTTGCCTGGGCTCTCGTGGTTACCACAACCAGAGAAGACAATAATTTTCAGAACAACCGATTCTCAATTGTCTGTATAGTATTTGTATTATGGGAAGCCCCCAGTTACCCTGTATATATAGTAGTTAGGATCAAGGTTCCCAGTCCCCAACCAATGCAGGACTAAAGAAGGAGTGGAAAGGACAAGTAGATCTTGAATTTTTGCAACTTTTCTGGTAGTTTCACAACATGTGTGCAATAAAACGATCATCTCACATGCGAGACGGTTGTTTCGCTAAGTGAAACGATCATTTCACAATCAGTTTCTTAAAAGTCTTTATCCACAAATCACATGAATGTTATCTTGTTGAATACTACTTATATTCCAGTCCGAAAACAAAGTGTTTTTTGCTATGATGGCTGAATTCCTAAAGGGAACTTAGTTCCAAAAGAATCAGTGGGAGTAAAAGTAGAACTTGAAATGTTCAAGACAAATAAGAAAACACAGAACTGAAAGAGGTACGAAATAACAAGGAGAATCACAAGTTGTTGTGGAATCTCCAGTTCCTTATGTAAACACAGAACTCATAATTTTAGTAGAACGCCTTGAGTTTGAAAGATTATGATATCATATAATTCAACAAGGTGGTAAGTTGATCATAGCGATGAGTCAACTACCTATCTAGATAATATTGAGGAACTAGATTCTGAAACTTTACTTGAGGCCATGAGATCTATGATGGACTCTATGTAAACCAACAAGATATGACATTAGTGGATCCACCTGAAGGAAGTAAAACCCATAGGGTGCATTTGGGTCTTTGTAAGAAGACCAACATGGAAGGGTAGATTGGTTGCAAAGAGTTTCAAACTATTTTAAATTGTTGAACGTGATGAGGCCTTTCACCAGTTACCATGGTTAAATCCATATAGATCATACTTGTTGTTGCGGCTTATTATGACTGTGAGATTTGGCATATGGATGTTAAAATCTCATTCCTTAATTGGAATAATTAAGAGGATGTGTATGTGACACAACCTAATGGTTTTATAAATCCATTAATGCAAATAAAGTCTATAAGCTACAAAGGTCAATATGAGGATTGAAGCAAGCATCTCAGAGTTGGAATCTTTGATTTGACTAGACAATCAAAGGGTTTGACTTGAGTCAAAATGAAGATGGAATATGTGATTACAAAAGATTTAATGGGAGCATATTTATATTCCACATAATGATGGGAAATAATATCCTTATCCTACAAATGATAAAACCTAGAAAGGAAAGTATATGAAGGGTTTAGGCGAAGCATCCTATGTGATAGGGATCAAGGTCTATAGAGATAGATTTGGAAAGCTTCTTGACCTAAGTAAGAGCACATACATTGGCAAGATGTTGAAGGGTTCAACATGCAAGACTCAATGAGAGAAAATGTGTCCATGTTCCATGGAGTTAGTTTTTCAAGAGTCTAGTGACCTATTTCTTATGAAGAATAGAGACACATGGATAGATGTCATGAGATCTATCTTGAATGCAATGGTATTTACTATCCTGTTATATCAAATGTATTGGACATGATGAGAAGATATCTAGTAATCTCATATGTATTGGACATGACGAGAGGATATCCAGTCATCCCACATGTATTGACATGATGAGAAGACACATATATACCTACCTAGCAATCTCGTATGTATTGGACATGATAAGAGGGTATATGTCAGATAGCAGTAAGAGTCACTGGAATACCATAATTAACATCATCATGTGCTTATGAAGCACTTAAAGGACTGGTTCCTTGGTTATGGTAATAAGGAAGAGTTGGATGTAAAGGGTTACACCCATGCAAGCTTCCAAACTGACAAAATGATTGCAATAGTGTTTGACATTAAATGAAAAACTATAAGCAAGAAAGAGTTTTGAGCTAATGATAGTTGTTTAAATCTACCAAAGAAACTGAGTATTTCTGTGTTATAAAAACAACAAAGGATATTGTATGGAACAAGAAGCTCATATGGGTGAACTTATGTGACGTTCCAAACCATTGATGACACAGTAGAAATATTGATGACAAAAATGGAGCTACTAGTTAGACTGGGAATCTCAGATAGCATACTATGACACTTCCATCTCATATGAGTAGTCGTACAATGAAGAAATGTGAAAATTGCAAAATACCAACTTAAGGCAAATGTTGCTAAACCCACTATAAAAGCATTTGCGTAGCAGAAGCATGAAGGTCATGTTAGGTCACTTGGGATGAGATCCATGGGTGATTGTCTCTAAGTGCAAGTGGGAGTTTGTTGGTATGTATACCCAGAGATAAAATCATATGATGATCAGGATTTGACATTAGATACCTGATTTGATAATAATAAAGGCATCCTTCCAATTTATTTTGTATATTTAGTATGAGATAATGAATTACATAATAAATGTATAGAGAGTAATATTACTCAATGATGTATATCTTCAGGTTGAGAGCCTGAGAAATGAGATCATACCGATGTTAAGAGTATATATATATATATATATATATATATATATATATATATATATATATATATATATATATATATATATGTATATATATATATGTATGTATGTATGTATGTATGTATGTATTTATATACTCTCACTATGTCCCTGATTGGTTGTTATTGTGAAAGGTTGATAGACAACAATAACACATAAGATAAGAGTGTGAGTTGGTTGATGACCGAGTCTCATTGGTCATGATATGGCGATATCAAACCAATCACACAGATACATGTTAGAGAATAGTGTATTGGACAGACCCACTATGAGACTGACACATGGAAGCCATCATCATGGAAGTCATAGTCAGGTCTCACAGTGATGGTGGTGGTTGTGGTTCTTAAACCTAAAATCACTACACTCATCACATGTCATTGGGTACACTTTGACATCATCAAACGTAGTCCTAAAGCATGGGTTGTTATAACGATGATGATTGGGAGACTTTGATACATGGGGATTGACTATGAGTGATGGATATGGGATTTTTCCCTCTGACAAGAGTATGATATCCAAGGCCTCTTGATTAGTGAGACTGAGAAAAGTATGGCCATACGCATGTGAGTCAATATATGATATTTAGCTTACATATATTTCATGTAGTCTGCTCTGGTTCAAGGAATAAAATTGAATAATAATGAGGGTTACTGCCCCATGCCTCTAGTTCAATCTGAATATCTATGACAAAGGAACTATACAAACACTATAACACCATACACAGATTGTAGGTTAAAGTTTCTCCCCAACTTTCTATTCACTTGGGTAGCAATGATGTGCGACTAGGGACCGCTCATTGCTTGTGATGTCATAAGCTAGTTATGGACATTCACTGCCAACGTGATATGGGACATATAGGCTCACACACATAGAAACTCATCTCTAGATGAGTTCGATCTTGAATGATAATTGAATTGATTACTAAAGTGTTTAGGTATTTCAATTCACGCAACGGATCAGCTGACTAGATTGCCAAATGATTGGCTCAAGTGTTGAGATTGTTGTTTGGAGTGACAGGCTAATTGTATTGTACATTGGTTGGAATTCTGCCTAACATGGGCTGCAAGACGTCCGTCTCGCTTGTATAAAATAGCCATTTGGCTTGGTGTTAGATGCCTATCTCAGTTTCACCAAAGGGTCGTTTGGTTTGGTGTGAACGCCCGTCTCAGTTGCACCAAACGCCCGTTTCGGGGGTACAATAAGTTGAGTACTAATTGGAATTGAATTGCCAATATATGTGTAGAACTGGAAGGTGCAAAACGTCCGTTTCTCTTAGCGAGATGACCGTCTCACACACGATATGACCGTTTCGTCACGTGCAAGTTGTGAAACTTTTAGAAAAGTTATTAAAATTCAAGATCTACTTGTCATTTCCACTCCTGCTTTAGTCTTACATTGGTCGGGGACTGTAAACCCTGACCCTAACCCCTCCTATATATAGAATGGTACTGGGGGTTCTCAGAATACAACTACTACATAGAAAATTGAGAATCAGTTTCTCTAACAATTATTATCCTATGTAGTTGTGCTAACCACGAGAGCCCAGACAAGTCCTACCCGACTAGGGAGGGATAGCCACGGGGGAGAAACAATTGTCGATCATTGTTGTGGGAGAGCATGTTGGTGACTAGTACACCAACGGGAGGGACAACTCCTTCCTGTATGTTCTTGTAGGATGACATGCATTCTAGTTGGTCTGTGTGGACTACTCTAGAGTCAGGAGTCTGTTGGCTGCTACTAGGACAGTAACATCAACTCGCAGTCTATGACGGGATCTGAGGAGTCGCTGCAGCAGTTATTTGAGTCTGATGTCTGTGGAGGAGCAGTCATACGAGTCCGAGTGCGACTAGGAGTTGCACAACTGCCATCCAAGACAGAGTGTGCATCTACATCGATGAGGATTGTTGCTAGACTAGCTCCAGGACCATGTATATCTTTGTGAAGCCACCCTTCCCATTGCATAGTTATTGACGTGATCTGTTGGTTAATGGGAAATATGTTAGTAAAAATTTTGTTTTCACTTCCTATCTGATGTTGTATTTCCCTACAGCTTTAGCTTGTAATTGGTCAAAGATGAAGATCGAAGAGCATTTAGAGGATTTGAATAACCTTTTGGCAGCATTTCAATAGATATCAAAGGTTTCAGGAATGTGTGATGGCTCATTAGAAGAAACCACGATCGGGCAACCTTTCGGCTTTGATCAAGTCGGAAGATCTTTGAAAAGGTCAATATTTTCATTTCTTTTATGGAGTTTTGAAAACATTTTTTCACTTCTTTTTGTTTTAAAGACGGTTCAACTATGTTGAGTTTCAAAGTGTTTTTCACCTTTGTTGACTTTTTCAGAATAATTCTTCAAGAATGTTCAATTTGTGTTGAATTTTGGAAATATTTTCTTTTTTTGTGTGAAAATATTTTTCTTTTTTAAAAAAGATTATTATTTTTAAGATATTTTCTTTTGAAAATATTGTTGATTTTCTTTCTTTTTAATATTTTCCCTTTTTGAAAATTGATTTTTTATTTTATTTTTTAAAATATTTTTGAAAGATTGTTCCTTTTTTAAAAGATTTTTTTTATTGTTCAATCAAAACAATAATGAAAATTGTTTGCGAGAGAGATCATTTGAGATTGTGGGAGATCACTAAAATATTTCAAGTCTTAAAAGATAATGGATCAAAGATTGTTACTGATACAGATTATTTGAAACATTCAGGATTCTTCCAGGTCATGTGAGATTTTGGTATTGTTGATTTGAGATTTTTGTTTTGATAAGATTGTTATAGACATGAAGATGCTAGAAAATGATGAACAATTTTTTGTGTGAGGATTACAATCTAGAAGCATAAATCCTTCAACAATCTAATATTAGAATAGCATGCAACAATCTTAAAACTTGTAATATAAGAAACCACAAGATGCATATGTAGAAGATAAAGTCCCCTTTTTTACCCCATGAGTTTACATGTGATTTACATCCTCACTAAAGGTTGACAAGTATAGGAGGGATTGGTCCTTATCTTCTTAATGTTGTGATGGCACTCATCATAAGGGTCACCCTATGGAGATCGTAATCAGTTGTGAGTGTCACGAGAGAGGGTGTCTTTAAGGCCTTTGGACGTCCAGTTTAACATTGTGTTGGTACCTTTACTAACACCCCCATTCCACTTTCAAGGATCCATGAATGTAAGTGGTCACAATCGTTCCATGACGCATGGGTTCATAGGTATGTATAGTGTGAGTGTATGCCTTTTATATTTTCTGAATCAAACTCACAATAATAGAACATGAAAGATAAATGATAAGCATATAAATAAATAGTGATTCAATTATTAAGAAAGTGATCTTCATCATCCTGAAGACCTCTCACATCCTTTTCTCTCTTTTCCTTTATTTATTTTTTTCAAGAAAGACAAAAATAAAAAGGAAGCAAAAGAAAAAAAGAGGGAAGCATAAGCTAATCCTAAAAGGGAAGCAAAAGTAAATCATGGAAGGGAAGCGAAGTCTTTCCCTGAAAATGGTAGTTGTTAGAAAACATAGTAGTTGTGTACTGCTAGAAAATTAGAAATATATATCAAAGTGACAAGAAAACCAAGGCAAAAAAGACTCTTTTTCACTGATACAACATGGGATTTTGTCAACACTTCACTAAGTACCAAGAAAACAAAAGGCAAAGATAAAATAACAAATTTTTTTCAAGGGAGCAGAGTTATCTATAGTGAAGTTTTAAAAAAAAGTTGAGATTTTTTTGTGTGCAGAATCCTCCAATTCAGAGGTTTGACTATCCCCAACGGAGTCGTCAAAATATTGTAGCCAGTCTGAGAAATCCACTTGGTGAGGGTGATGTTGTAGTTCCATTAAACAATCAAGAAATAAAAGAAACACTGGGGCAATAAAGCTCTCACAGTCGCCACCCAATTTTATTTGTAAAATAAAAATGTAGAGGTATTTTTAAACCAGTGAGAAAATATGAAAAATCCAATTTTGAATCCATCCATGGGCGGATAAAAAGAAATGCATGATTATAGAGATCAGACCTGGCGATCCTATTATGAGTAGGAAGGTGTTAGCACCCCATCTCGCCCGATAAGTATTGCATCCTTTATAGAAATTTCATATTTAAATGATGGTGATTGATAAAGAAATGCTTAAAAACATAAAAAATGTTGGTGAACCCTTAGGGCTTGGAATGGTCGTGATTTCTCATCATTGCCCTAAAGGTCCTAGTTTTTTTATATGTTGGGGTCTTAATCTCCTCAGGACCTCCCACGATAGATATTCATCCCCGTTGGTTGGGATCAATGCATAGAAAGAGAGAGAGAGACAGACAGACAAACAGACAGAATCAGTATGACAAGATTTGGATCTTTGAATATGGTGTGTAAAGATGATCAGTTCAATCAATTAACAACAATTATGAATATAATAGAGAAAGAAAAAGTTTTTTATCATTGAGAAGCTTACCTACGTTCAACAAATAGGTGATGTTAGAGGAAGGATCATGTAATCACAAATAATGCATAAAGTAAAGAGGGATATTATTGATTTTCTGGCTTAAGGAGAGTTGAAAGGGGCCCACAATACTATAGATATGGGAGTATTTATAGGTAGATTGTAGGATTTAGAATTATCCATAGAATCTTCTAGAAAAGGAAACACATTGCAGTGATGTGTCAGGCATATGTGGCGCATGGATGGAGGCAATCCGCCACATGTCACCAGAGAATTTCTCCAATCGATTGGGTGGCCCGGGCAAGATGCAGCATGTTTCCCGATCTTCCATTTATTTCAAAAATAAACTGGAGAAAATTGTGGAAAATGACAGATTCCACATAAAATATAAATAGATAGATAAATAATTCAAGATTATCCCTCATATATATTAGTAGAATCAATTGAATATATGTGAGAAAAAGAGAGTATATTATTTAAAATAATTCAACTGGGCAATTAATGAAAAATGCTTATAAAAATAGAATTGATAGACAAGTTATACTTTTCATATGGAAAGAATATTTCTATCTTGGAAGTCCTAAACTGGGTAAAAAGTGGGTGGAAATGGGTGGATTAAATAGGTAGAAATAAAAGTGGATAAATGTGGGGAAAGGGGTAAAAGCTGGAGAATGTGGAAAATGTAGCATGTACTCCATCATTAGCTAAATAATTAACATTAATCATGAATTACTACTATGTGACCAAAATTGGGTGTCAACCAAGGAGAAAAAAAGAAGATAAATAAGGAGGGAGTTAAGTAAGGAGAGATATGAAGATATTATTATTGTATTTATTTGTATATAAATATTACTAAATACTTTTCACCTATGTTTTATGCTTTTGTTCTCTTTTCTCATAATGTATTGAAGAGTTTTTGGTGTTGTAATAATGTTTACTTCTCTCTTATATCTATCTAATTAACTCCTCTTTTTCCTACTTCCCTTCTCTTATTTGGTACTTTACCAAAAAAATTGGATATTGTACGAATATTTATTTCTCTTTTCTTTCTTGTCTATTTACCTCTATTTTTCTACTTCCCTCATATTTTTGTATAATATCAATTTTTAAAGTATTGTATTGATTTTTACTTCTCTCATCTCTTTTATCTACTTCTCTCCTCTCTTATATATACTTTTGTCTATTTTTTGGGGGCATTGTACCAACATTTTTTGGATAATGTACTAATTTTTACTTCTTTTTTTATCTGACCTACTTCACTCTCGCATTTTCTACTTCCATCCCCTTTTTTTCCCTACTGTATCATAGATTTTCTAGAATTGTATCAATATTTACCTCTTTCTCCTCTATTTTATCCACTTCTCTTCTCTCTTTTTCTACTTCCCTCCTCTTTTTTTGTTACTTTACCAGTTTTTTTGATAATGTACCAATGTTTACGTATCTCTTTTTTCTTGTCTACTTCTTTCCTCAAATTTTTCTACTTCCATCTTCTTTTCATATTGTACTGAATTTTTTGATGATGTGTGCTAATGTTTCTTCTATCCTCACTCTTGTCTTTTTTTCATCTTCTTTTACTTTTCTCCTCTCTTTATACGGTACTGATGTCTTTTTGGTACTATACTAACATTTACTTCTTCCTTCTTTTTTTATTACTTCTCTCCTCTCATTTTTCTAATTACATCCTCTTTTCATGTACTAAAGTTTTATGATATTGTACTAATGTTTACTGCTATCCTCTCTTTTATCTATTTCTACTTCCCTCCTCTCTTTTTTTATTTTTTATATCCCTACTCTATTTCTACTTCTTTCCACTCTCTTATTTACTTCTCTCCTCTTTTTTTAATTCTAACTCCTCTTCTTTTTTTCTTACTTCCCTCCTTTATTTTTGCTACTCTCTCCTCTTCTTTCCCCTTCCCTTCTCTTTTTTATATAAAAATGTTTAAAAATGCAGTAAGAAAATTAATCTTTTGACATGTGTTAATTGAGGCTAATTTGTTACATGTGTTTTCCTGAAAACTGAGTGAACGAACAAGAATTTTTCTAACCACATCCCAACCTTTAGGGTGCGTTTGTTAAATGGTGAATCATGGAGAGGGGAATGATGGTAAAAAAAATTGTTGTTTGGTTGTCATGGTGATAGGGAATCATGGTGAATCTCAAAACATGGTGAATCATGGTGAAAGAAGTTTCTTTCAAGACTCCACTACTTATTTAGATGCATAAGTAAAAAAAGTTCTAATAAATATGATTATTGCTTATGTAGGGTGATTTTTATAAAAAAAAATCATATCAATGTCCTTATAATCACGTAACAAATAACATTTTCAAGTTTTGTTCCCATTCCTATCACTATCATCGTACACATGTTACCGAATAACATATTTTAATCCTTTCCTTTTCCATCATCATCACCGTCCCCATTACCTTTAATTTTTTTGCCACGTACCAAACCCCAAAATTGGTAGTATAGGATGCCTCCTATACTTATTGTATAGGACAAGCAAAACTGGTAGTATAGGAGGCCTCCTATACTTATTGTATAGGACAACCAATGAGAACATCAAAAATTCAACCCATAAAAAAATTAATAGAGAGAGAAATTATTTTTGCAGCATTAAAACGAATTATTTAATATCATAAAAATTATGATTGGTCTCCTATCATTTTTCTATAGTAGGCCTCATATAGGATAGGCGTCCCCTGTAGGAGGCTTCATATAGAAAAATGACAAGAGACCAATCAGAATTTTTTATGATATTAAATAATTCATTTTAATGCCGAAAAAATAATTTTTCTCTCTATTATTTTTTTATGGGTTGGGTTTTTGATGTTGTCATTGGTTGTCCTATACAATAAGTATAAGACACCAGGATAGGCGTCCCCCTCACCTCACGCATCTTTCTTTATATTCATGACAGCCGGATCTTTGGCCAGTCTAGAGGCACTACGGAGTGCAGCCTTCAAATCTGCTGTAACTCTGTCGCTTGTACAAACCTGCCCCAAGGACGGGTTCTCCCAGCACGAATGATGAAGAGATGAGTTGGAGATGTATCATGCTGCTTCCCTATCAACCCTCATCCTTAACTATGCTCGCGTCAGTTGCATGCTCTCCGGCGCAGGGAGAGACGGGAACATCCGTCTTGGCTCTGCACTCCATGCAGCCATCCTCAAGTTCTCCAACACACTCTTCCAGCTCCGTCCACCTCCGGCCAGCGCTGACCGCGACGTCCTTGTCGTGTGGAACTCCGTTATCGCAATGTACTCCGGTTGCGGTGCGCTCGCAGATGCCACTGCCATTTTCCAGCGGATGCTCCAGAGGGATACGATCTCCTGGAATTCCGTCATCTCAGCGTGCTTGCGGGAGGGGAAACTCCAACAGGGCTTTCTGCTATTTCACGAGTTGCGGTGCTCGGACAGCTGCCGGATAGACCGCGCAACGCTGACAACCGTCCTGTCCACTTGCGCCGACGCCGAGCTGGTCAATCTGACCGAGATGTTGCATTCTCTGATTGTAAGGAGCGGTCATATGGAGGAAGTTCCTGTGGGCAATGCCCTGATGACTGCTTATTTTAGGTGCGGGTGTCCGGACAACGCGAGGAAGGTGTTTGATGAAATGCTGGACAGAAACGTCATTACCTGGACAGCGGCGATTTCCGGCCTGATTCAGAGCCAGCAGTTCAGGGAAGGCTTGCTTCTGTTCTCCCAGATGCAGAGATCGGATGTACCGACCAATTCCATCACCTATACAAGCGTGCTTACGGCATGTGCTGGCGCCCGTGGTCTCCATGAGGCACAACAGGTCCACGCACTCGTCCTCAAGTCAGGAAATGAACGGGACCTCTGCACTGAGAACGCGCTGATGGACGTCTACTCCAAATGCGGCATGGTCAAGGATGCTTGTCGGATTTTCCAGTCTTCTGAATCCCCCGATAACATCTCATGTACAGTGATACTTACTGGGCTCTCACAGAACGAGTCTGAAGAGGCCTTCCGTTTCTTTGTGGAACTTCTCCATGCCGGTGTCCACATTGACGAGGACATGGTCTCTGCTGTTCTCGGCGCGTTTGGGGTATGCACTCCAATCGGACTGGGTATGCAAATCCATGCCTTCGCCGTGAAGAAGTGCTTCACTTCTAACGTTTTTGTCTACAATGGGATGATCAACATGTACTCCAAATGCGGGGATTTGGGTAGCTCAATCAAAGTGTTCGATAGAATGACCACGAAGAACCCAGTCACGTGGAACTCGATGATCGCTGCATTTGCACGACATGGCCATGTTCCCAAGGCAATCCGGTTATATGAAGACATGGTCTCCCAGGGCTTCTCGCCCACGGACGTCACATTCCTGTCCTTGCTCCACGCATGCAGCCATGCGGGTGCGGTGGAGCAGGGGATGCAGTTGCTGCGGTCCATGATCAGCAGCTTCCACCTCGCCCCTAGAGCTGAGCACTACGCATGTGCAATCGACATGCTAGGTCGAGCGGGGAGGCTTGAAGAGGCAAAAGCCCTGGTGGAGGACCTCCCCATTGAACCCAACCCCCTCGTGTGGCAGTCCCTGCTGGGTGCCAGCAGCATCTGCGGGGGTCTTGAAACAGCTAAGTATGCTGCACAGCGTCTGCTCCAGGCATCGCCTGACTCTCCTGCAGCTTATGTGATGCTGGGCAACCTCTATTGTTCTGGAGGGGCGTGGAAAGAGAGAGCCGGGGTTATGAAGACGATGAAGGAAATGAGGGTGAAGAAGGAAACAGGGATGAGTTGGATAGAGGTGGCAGGAAGTGTTAATAGCTTTGTTGCGGGTGATAAAGTGCACCCTGATGCTAGCCGAATGTATAATGTATTGTGGGGTTTGCTAGTTCTCTCGGCTGAAGAGGACAGTTCTTTGGACATGGAAATGGATGAGTCATTCGATGCAATGATGTAGCAGACTCTGTATTAATCGGAAAAATACCCGTTGAGTAAAAAATTCAAAGCAGACAAATACTTGCTGTGATAGATACATAAACAATCATTCCTTTGCAATGAGCAGATTCCTGCTTGCCCTGGTTGCCCACGCTATCTTGTTAATTCTTGTCCTCTGCACCTTTCGTCATTGCTATCACTGTGGTCTTCGTTAAGGAAAAAGATTTGAGAGATATTCCAATATATATAGTTTGTACATATCATGTATCGGATTGTTGAGTCAGGCTAGAATACACCAAAGTGTATTCGGAGCATAATACACTCAAGTAATTTTCCACGATGCAATATTGTTTTTTAAAATCTACTCCGTTGATCTTCTTAACATCATGTGAATAGTTCATATATAAAATTTGAGCCCATTTGTATATTTATAGGTCATGTTATTTTTTTTTGGTGGCATCAAGAGCTTAGTTATTATTCATCCCGTGCTCTTGGACAGGCAATAATCTGGGCACATTAATGTTTACATCAACTGTTAGCCAGGGTGGCTTAGAAGAAGAAAAAGAACATGACGAAGAAGAATGAAGACAGTGTTTTGCTATGAGGTCCGAGACCTGGTTCAACCTCCGTGGTATATAGGCCACCTGGGTTGTATGTGCAGAATTCAATATACCTCGATACTTCCTCCAGAGAGGGCGAAGTGTGGCTACAGGTTCACTTCCCGCCTGTAGAATGGCCACAGCTGGTTGGGCATCCGAGAGGATGACAGCATTTGTCCAGTTGTTACCATCTATAAGGTCAATTGCAGCAAGAATAGCTTGAATCTCCGCTTCAAGGGATGAACGAATTATAGGTCATGTTATTAACACCACAAAAATTATACATTTTAAATTAGTTTCGTGTGTCGATTTTGTTACCCTCCGATGAGTGACTTATAATCTTCCAAATGAACTCAAAATTAGTATGTATCCTAATTATAGTATGACAATGAAGATCAATAATTTATATTTTGCAAAATAATAGTATTGATATGCAAACACCGCTTGAGTGTAGCGTGCGATATATACATTCAGAGTGTATTCTAGCCGACTCTCAGATTCTTTTTCTTTCTTTTTTCTTTTTTCTTCTACCACTTGCTGCCCCTTCTCCGAGCAGCAGTTAATCGTCACTGCCTATCAGGTATGGGATTCAAAACTCAACCTAGCTAATGGAATATAATTAACAAAGAAAATTGATCTATATGTTTATTAAAACAATGATGGACCATCCCTACGGGCCCACTAGCTGGACCTAGAATATATTTCAAAGTTAAAGCCGTGACCTGTTTAACATGTAGCCTAGTCCTTACATGAAGTTGCGTCTAACATGTAGCCTATCACACACTTGTCACTTAGTCCAACAAGTAAGCAATATTTTTTTCAGATAAGCAAGCATGTTGGTTTGCTAGTCACAAGTTTGTGAGTTTTGAACCTCCTTGGAGCACTAGGGAGGCTTTAAAAAAAAAAAACTACAACCTTATTTTCGTGGGCAACGATGTGCATAAGCGAAAGGTATAGTTCGTTTGCTACTACCATCTCTTACAACCGTGGTCATGATGCATTGCTACTGGTCCATTTGAGTTCAATTGTTATATTGTATCAAGTCATTGTTGTTTTTTAAGCCCCATGAGACAATGTTCGTTCCTTGAAAAGTAATTTACTTGTCGATCTTCCAAGAAGGAGACACAAGGGATATTCAGCAACAAATTTAGATGATGTTTGTAAACGACTAGTAAAATAGGTTAACAATCCCAAGTGATTCTCTTGGAGTGTCTAAGGGGATATTCTACAGCATGGATTGTTGAACGAATTCGCATGAAAGGCAATGCCAAGTGTTATATTGTAGGGCGAGCTGAAAACCATATTAGACTACTTGACTGAAGCAAACTGACTCATCTAGTTAGGTCTACAGTGGTTGTGCCATTTGGCTTCATCTAAAAACTCTATATGTCGATGCTTGGCATGTCTTGGTTTAGGGTATTGGTTCGATCATTTAGACCAAACATCATTGTTATATGCTAATGCCATATATTCATATATCACTAACAGTAACCTTGCACGCAAACATAAATTCCTATTTAGTATTTATTAACATTATATAATTAAATATTTAAAATCATAATAAAACCAAATCTTGAGTACACATTATTTGGGACTTGGAAGTGGAGGTGTTATTGATTGTTATTCTACGTTAACCAATGATCAATGTATAACAGTCAAACATGTAATATACCAGTTATACATTCTAGAATAGTAATTTCATTTTGTATTTTTATACTATATAATCTTATGTCAAGTATTACTAACAATTTGGCATCATAACTAGAGTGATCATTTGTACTCCCATTATATAAAAAGTTACCTACATTTCTAGTTTTCTACTACTTAGCATGATATTGGGATCAAAATACACTAAACCAAACTATATCAAATCAAATTGCTAAGGTAGCGGTCTACTTCCATTAGTTCGGGCCTACTTGTGCTTTGGCTTGGTCTGGGAGGTTTTTAGACCACTAAAATCTATTCAATATGAGTTAGGCCCATGCCAGCCCACTCCCAATCCTAGGTTATTTTCAACTACAGCCAACATTCACTAATATACCAATAATAAAAATATTATAATAAATAAAGTGACTTGATTGCTCCTAACTTCATTGAAGAATTAAATTAAATTGAAGTTGTAACAAGCTTAGTTTGCAATATATAGTGTTTGTCACTTAGTATCAATCATATGTTTTTCTTGATAAAGAGAAGCTCAGCTACGTTATATTGTGATTGTATCCTCGGGGAGTAATATAAGGTTCCCAAACTCTTGAATGTAGTTTGTTATTCCATATAGAGAACAAGTCTAATGATGCGATGATTTTGAGTCGCATTTATAGACCTGTTTGATATGTGTTTTATGCTTTTATTAGTCATTTTTATGGTTAATATTGCATAATTCATCTATTTTGGTCTTTGCCACTATTTTATGTCAAATCCCCTTTATTTCATCATTTTGAACATTAATTGTCAAATTATTATTATTTGTGTGAAGTTATGTGATCTTGTCTTTGAATTTCAGGACAAACGAGTATTTGCTTCCGTCGATACCATCGACGGAAGTCGATACCATCGACATGGTCACAGGTTGCCAGCCGAAAGGAGCAGCATAGTGTCGATACTATCGACAGGGATGTCGATTGTATCGAGTCACCTTCAGGTTGTTGGCGATGAAGCAGTCGATACTATCGACACAAGGAGGCTACAGCGACGCAAAACGACAAAGCCGTCACTAGAGGGAGGTCAATACCATCGACCCAAGTCGATGGTATCGAGACTACAACAGGCTCCCGGAGGAAAAGAAATCAAGGGCTACCGCTACCACACGGGGTCGATACCATCGACCCTACACCGTCAGATATGCGTTGGATTTAGATTGATCTCAATCGGACGGCTGGAGTTAATTAACGACCTAATTAGGGACTTATACCTAATGACGGCCGGCCAGAGGAAAGAAGGATCGGAGGAGCCATTGCACGAGTACCGAGGAGCGAGAGAGAGGAGAACGGAGGCTAGAAGCTCATGCTTGTTGATCCGGACGCCGAAGAAGACGGACTTCACCACCGAAAGGCGGGAGAGCACATGTTCTACGTAAAGGATCAATCGGTTCTTCTCCGTTCATGGGTTTTCCCTCTCAATTCACGTTTTTCACATGATTTCCCCTATCTCTACCTTGTACTTGTTTGAGATGAACATGCGGGGCTAATCCCCTTCATCTTTAGGACCGGGAGTAGCCCGGGGATTCATTGTATGACAGTTTTATAATAGTAATTCATATTTTCTCTCTTAAATCTGTGGTATAGTTTCGTTTTCTCCATATATTGTTATGCTTGATCACCATAATAATAACCTAATGCCCTTAATCACTTTAAAAGAAGGATTAACGGCTGAAAAGAGACGAAATCTACGTTAATCGATAAATCCCTTGACCAAGGTGGTGTAAAATTAATGGTGGATACTGAGAGATCGTTCGTAATGCACTTAGTTTAGGGGATAGGTTACTACGACGGTGGAACCGACCTAAACCTAGGTAGTGAATTGTACCACGACAGTGGGCAATTCTGTTTTCAGGCCACTACCAGGATAGAGAGAGAATATTGAGGCATTATATGAAACCTATACAATGAAAACTCGCGGTGAAACCGTAATCCTAAAGATACCCTTTTGAATTGATTAAATTAACATTTAATCGATCGTTTGTTTTGTCTTTGTTTTTGTTTTCTTTTAATTTCAACAACAACCCTCAATTTGTTATTTGGCTTAGCTGATCACAAATAGTTAGTAGGAGTCTCCAACATTTTCGAGTATCCCTGTGTTCGACTCGGGCCTCACAAGGCCTATACTACTCGACGCGTACACTTGCGTTTTTAGCGCGTAGTAAAATACACGTCAAGTTTTTGGCGTCGTTGCCGGGGATACGGTGGAATTGTTGGCACTTTGAGTGCTACGAGCGGCCACTCTAGGCCACATTTTTTTTATTTTGAGACAACTTCAAATATTTTTAAATTGTTCTATAAATTTTTAATAATTGTTTAAGCACTGTACTAAATTTGATTTTTCTATTTTCAGGTATTGTACATGGTGCAGACGCATACCACTGACTACGCGCAGCACGCACCAAAGGTTCCACTGGCGGGCTCGGAAGACGACGGTGACCATAATTGAGATCATCAAGAGGAACTGTTATCTGAATCCGAACACGAAGAGATGGCCAACGAACCAACGATTTGGGCAAAGATTAAAGCTTCTTCCGCATCTGCTTCTAAAGGGCCGATAAAGAAGCAAGCAATCAATATACCGACATATAAGATTGATCCGGCTCTAATCAATTTGGTGAAGTCTAACACTTTTCATGGTTTAAAGAATGAGGATCCTGTCGCGTACCTGAGTCAATTTGTGGAGAACTGCGATATGGTGAAAATTGACAGATTTCCGCAGACTGCGCTCTACTTGAAGCTCTTCCCGAGTTCACTAGCGGGAGTTGCACGAGAATGGCTACACAACCTAGATGACAAATTTGTGGAGTCTTGGGACCATATGGTGGAGGTCTTATTTGAGAGGTTCTTCCCTCCTGAGAAGACTAACGACATGATCCGGAAGATTCATAATTTTACCCAACAGGCCGGTGAGACATATTCTGGGACTTGGGAGAGATTTCAGGTCATGTTGAGGAGGTGCCCGCATCACGGGCTGGATAAAGAAACACAGGTGAAGATCTTCTATTTTGCTCTCTCCGAGCACGATAGGAGTAATCTGGATTCAGCTGGGTCGGGATTCTTTCTGAATAATACAGATACCAGATGTTGGGAGATATTAAAGAACATGGCTAGGAAACAGTCATGGGGTGACAGAGGCGTTGTGGAGCAAGTCAGAGTTGCAGGTAAATCCAAAGTAATTAAGGAGCTGAACGACAAGTTAGATATTCTAGCCAAGAAGTTGCTAGCTAAGGAAGATGCATCTGAGGATGAGGAAGCCCAAGTTAAATTCATGCAACAACAGGGCTATAGAAACAATGACTATGCATGGATAAAGGACAAAAAGTTCTCATGGAAGGATCCAAATAATTTTCTGCAAGATCCGGATGCCAAGCCACAACCTAGAGCGGAGGACAAGAACACTGAATTACTTAGTCAAATGGTGCATCAAAATCAGGAGATGATGGCTATGTTTGGTAAACAATTACAATCTCAAGGTGATATTCTAACCAAATTTGGGCAGACGCTACAAAGCCATGGAGCACAGATGCGGGCATTAGAAACCACTGTGGCACATATTTCAAGTGAAGTGGCGGCCATCAAGCACGCCAATCAATAGAAACCGGCCGAGAATGCAAACGTGGCCCAAGCACACCATCAGGTCAAGTACATATCTGTGGTAAGCAATGAGGAGGAATCCCAGGTGCCAGAGACAAAATATCAAAGCAAATTGACTTTTAGTATGGAGGCGACACCGGCAATACCATACCCTCGCACCTATTATGGACTAGCAGGCGGAAGCATTTTCTTCAGGAAATCTCAGCCAGTTATGAATATTGCATCTCCATCTAGGAAAGAAGAGCAATTGAAGGCTGTTTGTGCACGTGTGGAAACATCTAATGCGAGAGAGGAACCACAACAAGCTATTACTATTGATGATGTATCGCCAAAGCCCACGTCAGAGGGAGTGATTGAAGTAAGCTTAGGGGAGTTGGCCCCGAAAAGCTCATATGTGCCACCTCACAGGCGTGTGAGTGCAGCAGTTGTGTCAAGTCCAGGAAATTCAGGGCCAAAGAAAGAGCATCGTCATTTTAGGAAATTCCTGGAAATATTCCGAAAACTCCACATCAATATTCCATTAGTGGAGATGATCGAGAAGATTCCCGCCTATGGGAGGTTCATCAAAGAAATCATCAATAAGAAGAGGCGGATAAAAGATGATGATATTTGTCGGATGAATGAGACGGTGAGCTCTTTGATTCACGGGAGTTTGCCAAAGAAGAGAAAAGACCCAGGAGGCTTCTACATTCCTTGCTCAATAGATGGTTGACATTTTTCTAAAGCTCAATGTGATTCGGGGGCGAGCATAAATCACATGTCGTTGTCCACATTTAGGAAGCTTGGGTTAAAGGACCTAAAGAAATCAGCGGTGACCATTGAATTGGCCGACGGATCTATTGTAAGGCCACACGGTGTTTGTGAGGATGTTCTCATCAAAGTGGATAGATTCATATTCCTGGTGGATTTTGTTGTCATGGATATGCCACAGCTCCAAAGCTGTGAATTGTTACTAGGAAGACCTTTTCAAGCGACGGCGGATGTCGTTACTACCTTAGGGAGAGGTACACTGTCCTTGGGGATTGGAGGAGATCGAGTTGAATTCAAACTACCACAAGATCCTCTAAGCACAAGCCCCAAAGTGAAAAGATGATGAGCTTCATGTCGTCTAGCCTAAGACGTTAATTAAGGTCGCTTGTTGGGAGGCAACCCAACCATCGGTACATTAGGATAGTTTATTTATAATCGTAGGGTGCGTTATTTTTGTTCAATTTTTAATGTAAAGAAGATATCTTGATCCGTTTGTTCATTGTGTAGGCTGAGGCAGAGTCGATACCATCGACACACTAGTCGATGGTATCGATAAGGGTACAGGTTGACGACTACAGATTTCGTTCTGAGTCGATACCATCGACGGCCTCGTCGATGGTATCGGCATACCTACAGGTGGTCGAGAAGGAAAAGTCGATAGTATCGACATAGGAGTCGATACCATCGAGATCTCTGGAGAAGTGCAGACCAATTTGTCTCAGTCAACTCAATACCATCGACGGCCTCGTCGATGGTATCGACATGGTTACAGGTGAAATGCAAAGTGGCGCTGTCGCAATGAAGAAAAGTCGATACCATCGACCCGAGTCGATGGTATCGACCATCCATGTCACCGATCCGCGCAAACAAATCGACGGCGATCGCGGCTTCCACGTCATCGATCCGGGTGCAGTGTCGATACCATCGACCCATGTCGATGGTATCGACACGTCAGCGATCCGGGTTTCAAGATCCATCCATCGACGACTATCGATACTCGCGAGGGAGGCGGATAGCATCGACAGGTGTCGATACCATCAACTCGCGTCGATGGTATCGATGGACCAACAGTGGTGCCGGCCAAGTCTATATAAGGAGATTCATGACGTCGTTTAACGTCACACCTTCAGAGCTCTCTTCTTCCTTTGCGCCGAGTACTCCCCCGAGCCATCCAAGCCCGAAGAACAGCAGCACCGAGCGACAATCATCACCGAGCGGAGATTAAATTCTCCATCTTCACCGAGCTCTTCTTCTAATCTCTTTTCTCATCGCAACAATGGTGCATACATCTGGATCCTCTTCCTCGCGCGCGCACATGATTGGCATCCCCGAGTTTGTGCCACCACCTCCATCATCGGTCACACGTCCTCGACTGGTCCACCCATCTGCGGAGGTGAAGAAGGTGTATGAAGAAATTCTAAAGCGCAAGATCGAGCCCACCCGGTACGTGGATCCGGAGATGCTCCGTGATCTTGGCTTCAAGGCCAATCTGTATTACGTACTGAAGGGGCAGGCCCACCAAACGGGCTGTGGACACGATGAGCTTGAGTACCATGAAGACGGCCAACCATTTTTCGGCGAGTGGACAATGTACAAAGAGTTGGTGGCGGAATTCATGGCATCACTGGACGTCTGTGTTGTGCCCAATGAGATATCAGCAAGCGACCGCGAGTGGGAAAAGGGCAGGGTGTCTTTTCGGCTGTACAACCATGACTACACCATCACCCTCGAGCAGTTCAACGACATCTTCAACTGGAATCACTCACGGTACGACTACAGGCGGCCGGATAACCGCACCAACTACGACGCTCTCTTCTCCGAGTTGGTAACGGTGCCACAAGGGAAGTCGGTTAGCTACCACAACGCCGCGGTAGCCGACTTCGAGCACCCATTTGTCCGGGTCTTACACCGGATGTTGAGCTCCACCTTGTTTGCTCGAGGCGACCTAGCCCTTAGCAAGTTTCAGGAGCCTGACCTTTTCTTTCTCTACAAGCTCCTGACGCAACAAGAGTGCAACTGGGGTGCCTTCTTTCTGCAACGAGTTTTGGTGGTGAAGCGGAGTACGAGGAAAGCACCGATTCACTTCGGCGGGCTAATCATCAAGCTGGCTTCATACCTCGGCTTGAATTTCCAGACCCTCACTTCTCTATCTACTAAGAGCAAGGTGAACTTGCAACATTTACACCGGTCCAATCTCATTCTTCTCCGAGATGGCATGGTGTTCGCACACTGCCACATAAATCAAGCATATCAGGAGTGTTCTCTACCCGACCCCATCTTCAACATCGACGGCGCACAGCATTTTCGGTGGCCAATCATAGCCATCGATTCCGATGAAGAAGACGGCGGCAACAACGGTGGAGATGATGACGAGGCGGCGGAAGAGGAGGAAGAGGCGTTCACACCTCTTCGATCACGAGTGGCACCCCGAAAGCACCCTAGGATGCATCCGGGTGCATCTTCATCTTCTCCGCATCGGCCTCCACCACCACAGCCCTCGCAACCGAGCGAGGATGTATATTCTATGCAAGGGATGTACACAATGCTTCAAGACATCCAGCAGACGCAGCATAGCCACACAGCTGCCTATGCTGGTATTCAAGACACCACCAACCGGCTCTATGTCAACCAGCAGGCGATCTTTGAGAATGAGTGCCTTCTTTTTGCCAATCAAGAGAACATCCACGATCGGCTGCACAGGATGGAGCAGCAGCAGCAGCCATTTTATGATCATTACTGGAGCCAGAATTACTTTGGGGGGTACCCACAACCTCCTCTAATGCCCCAGTATGATCCGACCTTTCAGGGGCAATACCCATCTTGGGACCCCACGGTGCCGCAATACCCGCCTCCACCACCACAAGAATGATCCGGTATCACTGTTCCAATCCTTAAGTTTGTTTTTAACTATGAGGCCATAGTCGAATTCAAGCTTGTGGGGGTAGTTGGAACAGCTTTATATTTTATTGTTTTTAGTTTTAACATTATTGCTTTTGCTTCTTGTTATTTGTTTCTTGCAATTTTAGCTTTTGTAGGATCCACATGCTATCTAGTGTAATTGTGGATGTCGTAAAGTTGTGTCATCTCAATTAATAGTGCATGGGAAATTTGAATTTTTTGTGTCTTTGGATAGCTTGTTTTGTTTTGACCTTGGGCACATATCCTATGGAAAAGGATTGGTTATGTCAACTTTAAAACAACATTTCACAACTGTACTCCCATTGATTCATGAAAGTGGACGGAAATGGTTGTTTGAGTCTAAACTGACCAAATAGTAATGAGACTTTAGTTGGATGTAAGAGAGAGAACCCTCTAAACTACTACACAGGTCAGTAAGGAGGGACGCATAATATCTTTCTAAGGTTCAGTCATCTAGTCTTGTGATCGTTCCACTTCATTTTTTCCATAATCCACCCAAGAATTGGAAGTAAAGTGTAGTTTTAATTCCTTTTGTTTGCATAGCATCTAGATAGGACTTGCTTCGCAACTTTCCATATGTTTTGCATAAACAAAAGTATAGTGATTCATGCACATTACCCTTAGGTGCATGCCATGTAGTTGCATTCATAATTTTCATGCATAAGCTACATCATCATTCCACCTGTTATTACATCTAATTCATCATTCCACCTAATTTTATAGTTAGTACATTCATCATTCCACCTAATTTTAGGCATCAGGGCATTTCTCATGTGCATTTGCATCATATAGGACATTTTTATTTTATGCAGGTTGAAACTGTACAAATACTTCCACGTTCTTCCATGAGCTACCCATTTTCATCCACCCATTGCTCGGATTGGTAGGCCACCGTGAATTTCTCCTCACTAATGAATATCAGGAGAACTGCTTTCATGTAGATGGTAGTTAGGGCGAGCAACGTAGTATAGGCGATCACACGATGCACCAAGTTTGAACCGACGAGTTTTATTATGCTAACTGCCTTATGTGATAGTGTTCATTAGTTTTGAGGTCAATTTCTTTTATGGATGATTACTGTCACCGTCAGGGTAATTACTGTTATGTGGTTAGAGAAGGCCGGTTTGTGAATGTCTGGTGGGAGCCATATGGGATGTTGGTTTGGTGTGTTGTTTTTCAGTTGACATTTGCAATTCTATTCTAAGGATTAGTTGCTCGAGGGCGAGCAACATTCAAGCTTAGGGGAGTTTGATGCGATGATTTTGAGTCGCATTTATAGACCTGTTTGATATGTGTTTTATGCTTTTATTAGTCATTTTTATGGTTAATATTGCATAATTCATCTATTTTGGTCTTTGCCACTATTTTATGTCAAATCCCCTTTATTTCATCATTGTGAGCATTAATTGTCAAATTATTATTATTTGTGTGAAGTTATGTGATCTTGTCTTTGAATTTCAGGACAAATGAGTATTTGCTTCCGTCGATACCATCGACATGGTCACAGGTTGCCAGCCGAAAGGAGCATCATAGTGTTGATACTATCGACAGGGATGTCGATGGTATTGAGTCACCTTCAGGTTGTTGGCGATGAAGCAGTCGATAGTATCGACACCCCGTCAATACTATCGACACAAGGAGGCTACAGTGATGCCAAATGACAAAGTCGTCGCTAGAGGGAGGTCGATACCATCGACCCAAGTCGATGGTATCGAGACTACAACAGGCTCCCGGACGAAAAGAAATCAAGGGATGCTGCTACCACACGGGGTCGATACCATCGACCCGCGTCGATGGTATCGACGCCGTCAGATATGCATTGGATTCAGATTGATCTCAATCAGACGGCTGGAGTTAATTAACGACCTAATTAGGGACTTATACCTAATGTCGGCCGGCCAGAGGAAAGAAGGATCGAAGGAGCCATTGCACGAGTACCGAGGAGTGAGAGAGAGGAGAACGGAGGCTAGAAGCTCATACTTGTTGATCCGGACGCCGAAGAAGACAAACTTCACCATCGAAAGGCGGGAGAGCACGTGTTCTATGCAAAGGATCAATCGGTTCTTCTCCGTTCAGGGGTTTTCCCTCTCAATTCACGTTTTTCACATGATTTCCCCTATCTCTACCTTGTACTTGTTTGAGATGAACATGCGGGGCTAATCCCCTTCATCTTTAGGACTGGGAGTAGCCCGGGGATTCATTGTATGACAGTTTTATAATAGTAATTCATATTTTCTCTCTTAAATATGTGGTATAGTTTCGTTTTCTCCATATATTGTTATGCTTGATCACCATAATAATAACCTAATGCCCTTAATCACTTTGAAAGAAGGATTAACGGCTGAAAAGAGACGAAATCTACGTTAATCGATAAATCCCTTGACCAAGGTGGTGTAAAATTAATGGTGGATATTGAGAGATCATTCGTAATGCACTTAGTTTAGGGGATAGGTTACTACGACGGTGGAACCGACCTAAACCTAGGTAGTGAATTGTACCACGACAGTGGGAAATTCTGTTTTCAGGCCACTACCCAGATAGAGAGAGAAGATTGAGGCATTATATGAAACCTAATACAATGAAAACTCACGGTGAAACCGTAATCCTAAAGATACCCTTTTGAATTGATTAAATTAACATTTAATCGATCGTTTGTTTTGTCTTTGTTTTTGTTTTCTTTTAATTTCAACAACAACCCTCAATTTGTTATTCGGCTTAGCTAATCGCAAATAGTTAGTAGGAGTCTCCAACATTTCCGAGTATCCCTGTGTTTGACTCGGGCCTCACAAGGCCTATACTACTCGACGCGTACACTTGCGTTTTTAGCGCGTAGTAAAATACACGTCATCTAATCACAAGATTTGTGTAAAATCTCATTTTTCAGCATCCCCCAATTAAGGAATGACCTGAAAAGTTGAGAGTCGTTACCTAAAATTTCCCAAGATTTAGATTTAGCAAATAACAAATAATAATAAATAATTTTTATTAATTTAAATATTGTTTACAATATGCTCCTCTAAGGAGTTACATGAATTTCTATCATCAGAATTGTACATATGAGAAGAAGTATCTAACTAATCCTCCTTTACTTGTCTTTCATGCCTTTAGCTAGATTTCATCTGATTTGTCAAGTCTCAATATCTTCATATATTGCATCTACCTAAAATGGCATGAAACAAAGCACATATCAGTATATCAAAATATATTGTGTACATGGGGTGCATGTAAAAGGGTGCAAGTAATATAACAATATATACTCACTCAATTATTTGCAAATAAGAACTGCCATTTTCTTCACATATTCTCATCATTATGTGATACTCATAGTGGCATTATAATTGAACATAATGTAAATAAACATCCAATAGTTTATTTATTCAATCCTCAAGAAAACCTCGGCAAACATCGACAAACTATATTGTGGGTAGTCATAATCGCAACTATGTACCTATTGTAGAACCATACATATCCTACAGACATACTTTAAGCATAGTATCCAATCAAGCAAGTAAATCAAGCAATCAACATTTAATCTGCATTTATGTAAATCCTAAAGTGTCACCATCATATTATTCAAATAAAACCCTACTCGAGTCCTAATCTAGGGTTTAGGGTTGTCTCGGGTTTAGGATGCAAAATCAAGGTACAAATCCTATATCCATCGCACAATACTTATTATAGTTATTAATCCCCATTAGATGCCATATGTGTAACCCTGATTATCAAGTTAGGCCTTTTATGTCATTAGGTGCAACTATGTTGGATCATGCAACTTAAGATCCTAATGGTAAAGAATATTATATTCTAATCATTTGATCCATAATATCCTTTATTTAGATCACATTTAGTTCATTAACAACATTGTAAATTGTAATCTTTGATTTTACAACCCTAATTATTCACATATATGGTTATGCACTTTAAAAACTCGAATTGTTCATTATCATGATAATCATTATCTTAGATTCCTATTGTTTCAACAATATCAGATAATAACATGAATAAAAGCATTTAGTGTAATTAACACCTAAATCATTAATTCTAGGGTTTCCATTCACTAATTACTACTTAAACAAGTATTAACCCTCCTTTTGGTATTAGGATCATAAATAGGCCTTAAATACATTTTATTTGTTCTCCTCTTGTTTTTCTAATCAACTTTCATATATAACATGTCTCCATTTGAGTTACCAACTAATTATTATAATTAAAATAAGATTACTCATTAATCAGCCAATGGCACGTTGTCACGTCAAACACATACCTAATGTTATATGTATTAGAGGAATACTAGGAGTGAGGGAATGACCTATGGCCTACCCTTGATTTCTCCCCTAGACCGGCCGGTCTAGGCTGACCCAGTGGGGTCTATTTAGCATTCTCTATCTCCCTCGCACGTCCTTGCTCCCGCGTGAGTCTTGGTGTTGTCATCAGAGTAGGGCGATCAACCCCTCCTATTGCTTGAGTTGGAGTGCAATGCCCCTCACGTTCCTGCGCCACCTCGTCCGTACCTACCATCACCACAGTCTAGAATAAACATCCATTGACAAGCTCCCAACTCATCTTCTTCTTCTTCACAACTGACAAACCCTAGCATGTTTTCTTTCTCTCTCGCTCCATGCCAGCATCGTGTGCAAACCTGCAAAAGGTTCCTCCCCACTGAGAAGTCTGAATGGACTTTACATCCATCACGCCACCTACGATGTCCAAGCCCAATGAGTCTCCATCGCTCTATATCCTTTGAACCTGACCAACCAGGTTTTCTACCAGCGTCATCTACTGGCCACCATGTGAACAACTTCATCACCATTTTTACATGTATCTTGGCTCTTTGGGAAAGAGGGGATTAGGGAACAGAGACTCGAGGCAAGATTTCTACAGAAAAGAGAGATTGGATGTTAAGTTTTCCATTGATTGGAGAGTTCTTAGGGTCTGTATATAGGTCCTAGAAGGAACCCTACTATTACAACCATGAAAGAGAGGAGGGAGAGTGTGGCATCAAGCAGAAATATGGGTTTCCTTTCTCATATACATGTCATGTAGGGGACAAATTCATGCACAAGCCTCTAAGATGGAAGGTTCTTTAATAACTATTAACCATCGACCTCCCTAACATGCCTTAATCACATTTCACGACTATATATGTTCTTAATTATAGAACCCATCAAAGATTACTCATTCCCTCTTATTTTGGAATTTGGCCAACCCCCTCGACAATAAGAATCTTGGTTAGCAAACTAAAACCTTTAAGGAAGTTGTACTTGGCACATATTTAGATTATTGATCATAATCTTTTTAGGAAGATTTTCATGACTTGCAATCTAGATTATTATTCATATTCTCTCTCTTTGATGTACTCCTTGACTCCATTGCCTTTCTTCATGAAGATTCATTCATATCTAGTTCGTGAGGTTTATTGGGATTTTTTCATATACAAAACTTGCGCTTTTGTTAAATCCTTAAATTAATTACCCATACCACATGGAAGCCCCATTTTCTCCCAAATTCTAGAATTCTCTTCTTTTGTTTATTATTTTCAAGTATACTAAAAGTTAGATCAAAATACTCCTTTGTTATGCCTCAAACATTATGGTTCCATTCTTGTCTAGATAATTATTCACTTAATTATCTAAAACGCAATAGATATTATATTCTTTTGTAAGTTTGCATATTATCCCATATTTTAGTTTTCCAATCATTCATAAAGCCATTATTGTTTATTTATGTACAAAATCTCTTATTTCTTTTTCTTGTGCCCCAAGGAACTATGTAAAGTAAATGGTCTCATGAACCTCATGGATTGCACTCATGCCACAAAGTGAGTGGCTTTATTTTATGAATGATACAATTAAGGAATTCACTTATCAATTCATGCCTTATATTTGATAAATTCAATTTCACCAATATTGAGGATATTATATTCACCCCTCCTTAAAAGGAATTTTGTCCCCAATATTCGCACCTAGTAAGGTTAAGGTGAATGATTCCTCATCTTAGTTTCAACCTTGGGGTTAGCAACCCCTCTTGGATTATCTTCAACATCTTTTATTGATATGCAAAATCTTCATATGATTACCAAGATTGGTACCTGAATTCAATTCAAGGAATATCCACATCTTTTTTGTTTACCTAATATTATCTCTTGGTGATTTCACTTTCATTGATGATTTCAATTCCACTTGGTGGCTACTTTTTCACCTAGGTTTCCAACCTATCATTCATTTATATCCACATAAGGGTGAGGTGACACCTCAAAACCTAAATCATGTCATTATTCTCAATTTTAGGGTATGCATTCTCAAATGTCAAATTTTAAGTGTAACATGCGTGTACCCAATCTCTCTCGCTCATAATGAGATGAAATAAGAATTTGATTGCAACTTGAAAATAAAGTTCACCCCATTCCAAGAGCAAATAGGGTGCATCCACACATTATCTTAAAATTTCACATTCTGGGTTGAATCACTATCAACAATGATCCCAAACCATAATCACAATATTCTTATGTTTTGTGAGATCAAGTGACTTTCTCACTCTTGAGTTTGTGCACAACTCATCTTAATATTTCATTATTACACGACTTCTTGTATCTTTTATATTTACACCCCTCATGTGTCAAAAGCCTTAGTCATTTCCTCAAGGTCTATAGGGTTATAGGTGCCTTTGGAGTGATCCCCTTCTGGCCTCGTGGGCCTTATGCACTTAAGGAGTTCCTCTCACATGTACCCCTTGGGCCTCATAAACTCATAAAGGTGGCCAATCTCCTTATTCGTGGGCCTCGGGCAACATGGATGGCTAACTCATGAACCTATGGTCTTATGTATTTAGGGCATGATCACTTCCTAACCTCATAGGTCTTATGTACCTTTAAACATCCTTACTTTACCTTAGGATTGACTTAGGGTTCTATCCCACCTGGGTTTATTGAGGTATCATAACTTTAACATTTTTTAGCATATTATTCTCTTATCTAATTCTTTAACCTGAATTTCCTTCATCTATTGGGGTACACATTATTCACTTTATGTCCCTTCATTAGTCGCATGGTGACCTTCCCTTCCTAGGCTTGGTTTTTCATAGCGGTCTTTCCCATCTTGACCTATTAGTGACCTTCCTTTCCTGAATTGTTCACTTGTCATTGCAATGACTTCCTTTCATATTGGCCTTCCTTTTTCCGGCTTTACCTATTGGTGACTTTCCTATTCCGGCTTGATCACTAGTCGTTGCAATGACTGACTCTTTTATCTGCCTTCCTTTCTCAGCTTGGCCTATGGTGACTTTCCTATCTCGTCTTGGTCACCAGTCTTTTTAATGACTTCCTCTTATGTTGGCCTTCCGATTTACCTATTGGTGATCTTCCTATCCCAACTTGATCATTGGTCATTACAGTGTATTTCCTTTTTATATCAGCCTTCCTATCCCATCTTGGTTGATTAGTGACCTTCCTATCCCGGCTTGGTCACATAATTTTCAGCCACTTCAATTGTGACTCTTTGTGTGTCCCTATAGATGGCATGCTTAGGTTCACAAAATGTATGTTCTTTATATTTTGTATACTTAATCCTTTACACTTTAGGTTTACAAGTTACCTCAATTCCTTAAACTAATTTGTGAAGTCACCTTTCTAAGGAAGGTCCTAACCTAGGGTGCCTTCTTGATTCAAGGGAGAAGGTTAGGCTCTCTAGCCACAACCTGACCCCACGGGCTTAGGGTTTTGCCTCCCCCATAAGTCTTTTTCCCACTCTTAGGTTGACCCGCCCCAAGTTGGAACACCGACCCTAAAAGTTTCATATTTTCATTTTTATGTAACCCTTAGTTTCTTATGTTTCTAAAAACCTTTACATGAAAGCCTTACTCCATATACATGCATGCATGGGAGACTGAGTCACCTAAATTCATTTACATTTTTCTTAGTCCTCTTACCCTAATTAGGGCTCATATGGGCAGGGCTACTCCATTTTCTGGGATTAGGGTTTAAGGTTCAGGTTAGGAACTACTCCTACACCTTAGGGTTTTATGATGCCCTTGATTCCTAAACCAACCCTAGCCCCATCTAGGTTTACCCTTGCAAAGATACACACATAAAATATACTTTTCTTTACTTTTCCATTATTTCCATATTACATGTACATTAATTGGTGGAGGATGCCTTAATCCTACTTCTTCTCAAAACTCTAACTTGAGATGAGGAGGGAAGTATCTTTTAAGGTTTGTCAAGAAAAGGATGAGAAGTGGATGAAATTTGAGATTAGAATATTTAGATGAACCATTACTTCAGTTAAACCCTAGGTTCTGTCTAGGAAGATATCATTGTGGCTAAGGGACTCCTCATATACCAACTTAGCAGAGGAAAAATATTTCCAGAGCCTAAATTCATGACCCCTTCTAGACACCATTACCATCAGGTCATGGCTTAATAAGTTTCATTTTATTTCTATAGATTACTTGAAATTATAAACTATTAAATAATATTTGAAAAATATGATGCTCTGATACAAAATGTAATAACCTCACTTTTTAGCATCCCCCAATAAGTAAGGACCCAAAAAGTTGAGAGTCATTATCTAAAATTTCCCAAGATCCAAATTTAGCAAATAACAAATAATAGCAAATAATTTCCATTAATTTAAATATTGTTTACAAGATGATCCTCTAAGGAGTTACATGAATTTCTATCATCACGATTGTACATATGAGAAGAAGTATCCAACTAATCCCCCTTTGCTTATGTTTAATGCCTTCTGGTATATTTTCTGATTCATCAAGTCATGATGTCTTCATATATTGCATCTACCTAAAATGATATGAAACAAAGCATGGATTAGTATATAGGAATATATTGTGTATGTGGGGTGCATGCAAAAGTGTGTAAGTAATATAACAACATATAATCACTCAATTGTTTACAAATAAGAGCTGGCATTTTCTTCACATATTCTCAAATTTATGTGATACTCATATTGGCATTATAATTGAACATAATGTAAATAAACATCCAACAACTTATTTATTCAATCCTCAAGAAAACCTCAAAAAATGCCAAAAAAAACTATATTGTGGGTAGTATATTCATAGCCACGTGCCTTTTTTAGAACCATGTAGATCTTGCAATCATACTTTAAACATGTTATCCAATCAAGAAAGTAAACCATGCAATCAACATTTAATTTGCATGTATGTAAATCCTAAAGTGACACCATCATATTATTCAGATAAAACCCGACTTGGGTTCTAGTCTAGGGTTTAGGGTTGTCTTAGTTTTAGGGTGCAGAATAAGGGTACAAACTCTAAATCCATCACACACTACTTTATTGCAGTTATTAATCCACATTAGACATCATGTGTAACCCCAATTATCAAGTTAGGCCTTTTATGTCATTAGGCGTAACTATGTCAGATCATGCAACTTAATATCCTAATGATAAAGAATATTAGGTTCCAAACCCTAATCATTTGATCCATATATCTAAATATTCATTAACAACATGGTAAATTGTGATCTTTGATTTTACAACCCTAATCATTCACATATATGGTTATCAACTTTAGAAACCCTAATTGTTCATCATCATGATCATCATTATGTTAGATTCCTATTATTTCAACAATATCAATTTAATATAATAAATAGAAGCATTTAGTGTATTTGACACCTAAATCATCAAATGTGGGATTTTCATTCACTAATTACTATTTAAACAAGTATTAACCTTGCTATTGGAATTAGGATTAGAATTAGGTCTCAAATAGATTATGTTTCTATTCCTCTTATTTTTTCTGATCAATTTTCATATATAACATGTCTCCATATGAGTTACAAATTAATTATTATAATTTAAACAAGATTAATCATAAATCAACCAAGCCAATGCACGATGCCATGTCAGACACATACCTAATGTTATATGTATTAGCGGTAAGCTGGGAGTCAGGAAATTGATCCACGAACAACTCTTGATTTTTCCCATAGATCGGCCAATCTGGGTTGACCTAGCGGGGTCTGTTTATCATCCTCTATCTCCCTCACACATCCGCGCTCCCATGTGAGTCAGGCATCGCCATCGGAGTGGGAGGACGATCGGCCCTCCTATTGCCCGAATTGGAGTGTGACAGCCCTCATGTGTTCATGCCACCTTATCTTCACCTACCATCATTGCAGTCTAGAAGACACATCCACCATCAAGATCCATGCTCGTCTTCTTCTTCTTCACCACCGAAAAACTCTAGTAGTTTTTCTTTCTCTCTCGCTCCACGCTACCATTGTGTGCAAACCTTCCAAAGTTTCCTCCCTCACTGAGAGGTTTGTCCGTATAAGAGGAAGGACTTCTACAGACAATAGAGATTATATGTTAGGTCTTCAATCTATGGGAGAGTTCTTGGCATCCTTATAAAGGTCTTAAAAGGATCATACTATTACAACCAAGAAATCGAGGAGGGAGAGTGTGGCCTCAAGCGGAAATTTGGTTTTCCTTGCTCGTATACATGTTGTACATGGTACAAAAGCATGCCATAATCCTCTAAGATGTAAGGTTCCCTAATCACAATTAACCACCAACCTCCCCAACATGCCTTAATCACATTTCACGAATATATATGTTCTTGATTATAGAAACCACCAAAGATTACTCACTCCTTCCTATTTTGGAATTGGCCAACCCCCCTCAACAATAATAAACTTGGTTAGAAAACCAAAATCTTTAAGGTGTATTTGGCACATATTTAGATTATTGATCATCATCTTTTGAGGAAGCTTTTCATGACTTGCAATCTAGATTATTATTCCTTTTCTCTCTCTTTGATGTACTCCTTAACTCAATTACCTTTTCTTCATGAAGATTCATTCATATATAATTTGTGGGGTTTATTGGGCTATTTTCATATACACTTTCTATCATGGAACCATTTGTTACCCAAACCCTAACTCCAAATGACTACATAGTCAATGGCGATAGGACCCAGGCATCCATCCCTAGCATGGTATTAACAAAGCATGAATGCAGAAGTGTAAAGCTTGGCATACATGAACAAATAACAAGATACAAGCACCAACAATATCTCAATATTCAACATGGTATATTAAGTAACATTCTTTAGTACAAAATTCTCATTTACAAATTAAGGTACAAATTACACAAGTCTGGTCATGTACAATAGGGATCTTACAACAAGAACACCTGACATAGATCACCAAGAACATCCACTTCTAGCCATCTCTAAACCTATAAAATATGTGAAACAAGGCGGGTCAAGCACGCGAGGTGCTGAGTATAGGGCTAAAAGATACATATACATAAGCTTTTCATAATTTGAAAAGATTTGCATAAGTAATGAACAAGAAATTAACAAGTTAAGTATTAGCAATATGAGAGCTCGTGTTTTATATCATTTCACTCCAATTATACCATCATTTCGTGCATTCATCAGTATCATGTATTTGTAAGGCCTTTTATGGACAACTTCTCATTTGAAGCATCTATGAGGGTGCTCAAGATTAGCTAACCCTTTTATCAATGATCCTCCCTATCTTGATAACTCAAGTAGGATGCCCATCCTCATGTACTTACCACAAAACTTTAGGAAGGTGTATGAGGTTTGTATAATGGAGTTTATATGTTATGTTTGCAAGTTGTAAAGCAACGATAAGAGACAAACATCGAGTACAACACTAGAATACTACATGAGAATAGTTGAGAAAGTAAACAAGCATACATATGTATCACATTTAAGCCAGAAATCCATAGTCATATAATTATTAAAGCCCATACCTGATTCAGAGAATATTAACTTAACTCATCATTGACCATCTAGACACAAGCAACACCTGATTAAGCACATGATTACATATGTGTATTAGATTCTCATTAGTAACCCTAACTAGATTCATTTTAGGGTTTTTAGCTAAGTTAGGTTCAAAGTTGGTTATTATTCCATTTGATGATCTTGTATTTATTTAGAGGTCATCACGAAGGTGGGGTTCAATTTTCATGTCATTCTAATGTTTCATATGGACATTACAAGATTTGTGTCACTTATGCACATAACAAGGTCAAAGAGTCATAATAGAGCAAGACGGGTTGTATCTTAACAAGTCATGAGATACAAGCATAAGAGATGGTTTAGGTTAGCAAGATTAGGACATTAGAAGCATATCCAAGTTGGGTGGATGTCCCCAATATCTATATATCATGGTCCAATAGGTCAACATATACAACATGCCTTCCCAAGTCAACATATAAGGCATATGTCACAAGATCCCATCATAGAACAAAAAGGGGTACACCTTTTAGGTGTGTAAGTCACAAGACATCATAAGATGACTAATTTTAGAGCTCAAATAGAGTTGGATTCACAGAAAAGGTCAAACCCATCATTAGTTCAAGTTATAACCAAACATATACATAAATGGGCATATACATGTGTTATGTGTCCAATAAATCAACCATAACAAGAATGATATAAGGGTTTGATATTAAGCAAAAAGAAAAATAGAATACTGATTTCAAGTTTTATCAAGTATTTGGTGTCATTAGGTAGCAAGATTATCATTAAGTGTACAAAGTGCATCATTAGAGTCCAAACATGTCACATATGTAGAAAGAGAGTCATTCATGATCAATAGGGTGATTAGGACCCTCATATAGTTCAAAAGTGCACAAAAGTTACTGATCAGATGAGCAAGAGGGTAAAAGTGCACTAAAGGCTCAAGTTTCATCACTATTATGTACCAGATGTAGTCAAACATGGTCAAATATTGAATTTTAGCCGAACACGGAAAGTGGGATCATGTTTAGGTCATCAAACCATTCCTAGTTTGTATATCTTCTTGAGAGGATCAGTTTAATATATAGGTTCATATTATTTAGCCAAGGGGGGTGGAAGTTATGCATTTTGGAAGATTTCAATGGAAGACTTGGGAAAAGGGGGTCATGCCTTACCATATTATCATGGGGTCCTACTGGTCGTTTGATTTCGATTGAGCAGATCATATACACACACTCGGCTAGGTGCCCACTCTAGGTGTTGCAGTTCTAAGACGTCGACCGCCACTCCAAAGGGGGTCGTCACGATTCCCCACCCCATCCTACCGTCGTCGACCATGACAAAGAGGAAGAGTGGGAGGAGAAGGTGGGTGCAATAAGGACCGTCGACCCTGGGATCCATCACAATTGGTCTGCATCCAACGACATCTACTTGCCTCCCCTTTCATGCACCGTAGCCCACAAGCAGCGGCTTGGGCTCACCAGAGCTCCAGAGGTGGCGAGAAGGAGTCATGCATAGGGCTCGAGATGGTGTTGTTCACCTTCAGCATGATGTTGCGTGGCCGCAGGAAATCAAAAGAGACCAAGATCATGAGCAGAGAAGGAAACCCCAAAGTGAGGGGGTTTGGTGGTTGGTGCGTCTCCTCTAGTGGTGCTTTTACACCCCACGAGGTCGGAGCGCACGGGATATGGTATCTTATGCTTTTGAAATTTATGTTATCCCTAACCGAGTCAATCACTAAGACTAAAATAGGTCGCCCGCAAGTGTACGGGGTACGGTTGTAGTATAGGTGATTGGAAAGATAAGGGGTCGAACCACAGAGATAGAGGGGGCACTAGAGTTAGGTAGCGTATGCTATGTTCCTTTTGCGGAGCTTAGGGTTTTAGGGTTTTAAAAGGTTTAGTTGTTTGATTATGCTAATGAGAAAGTAAGAAATGCGAGATGGAAACTAAATTATGGAAGAGCAAGAAAATTAGTAAACTAAGTTATCAAACTAACTAAGTAAGAGCAAGAAGAGCTACACTACTCTAGCAAGGCAAGAAGCAATTAAGAACTAAACAAACCACTAGCAATAGAAAGAGCCTAAGTTAACACTAAAGAGCAAAACTAAGCAATTGATTAAGTTAGACTAAAGCAATTGGACTAAACTAGCATCAACAAGCAAACTAAGAAATTAGGGTTTTAAGCAAAGTGATTAAGGTGGTTGGGCTGTTTGGGGAATGTAACTTTGATATTAGTTGGGGAAAGATCATTAAACATGCATGGTTCTCATTTCATATCTAGATTACCAAACCAAACAATAAGGTCAATGCCATTAGAACATACCCTATACTACTAGTATAGGACTGGGGTTAGGTGTAATTCTAATGAGATTAACCAAATCTAGGTTTCTAGGGTAAGTGATAGTGAGTAATTGAGGGTTGAGGGTAGAGATGGGAGTAGAGATGAGGGTATTTAACCTTGTGCCACTAGACACTCTAGCCTTTAGAAGGCCCTAGACAATTACATCAATCTCACTTACACTAGCTGCTTAGATCTCACACTCATTTGTAGGAGGAGGGTTGTGTATGTGGGAACAAAGGGGGCTAGATATGGATCCACTAATTGGACCTAGGAGCCATTCTTAAGATTGCCACATACACCCCAATTCCTCCTAGAAACTAAGTGTCATCAAAAACCTCAAAACAAGCAATTCATACAAGAAGCACAAACCAAATGCAATAAGATAGGAAAAGAGATAGAAGCAATAAGTAATCATCATAGATATGAATTAAGTTCATTACAAGAAATTATCCCCCAACATGGTATCAAAGTTACATTTAAATCCCAAATAGCCCACCACAAGGGGCTTAGCTAGACATGATCAAGAAAACAAGAAAAGGAAGGCGTAGAAGAAGTAGGGACTCCATGAAGCTTGATGTGGAAGCATCCTTCTTCACCTCCAAGCTTGATGTAGACGTCCTCCCTCCTCCAAGGGTGCAGGGGTGCATGAAATGGTAGGGGATTATGGATGAAAACCTAGGAAACTAGGATTCCATGGTGGAATGAGGGTGGAAATGGTGGATGGTGAGCCAAAATGCAAAGGGTTTGCACTCAAAGCTCAAGGAAGGATAATGAAGCTTGGAGCAGCTGTAGGGACGTCTAACCTTCATGCCCTAGCTGCCACCTATGTATATATAGGTGGTGGGGAGGCACTAGGGTAAGTGGGGGGTAGTTTAGGAAAATCGATGTAAAGTAGGGTAGGGTTGGTGGATCACCATGGCCGTGTTGGTGTGCCACGGCCGTGGTGAGGATAGTATGGAACGGTCGTGGGGTGGTAAAACGGTCTTGGTATGGACGGGAGTGGTGAAAAGCCAAGTATGGTGGTGGCCACGGCCGTGGCGGAGTGCCACAGTCGTGGTGGGTGAGAGGCACCAAGGCCGTGTTGGGTAACACGGCCATTTTGGAGGATGGAGTCATGATCGTGGCGCATCACCACTAGCGTTTTGTACTTCATCGGCCACGGTCATGGCAGTGATCCACAGTCATGGCACCTTGGGTAAAAACCATGTTGCAATCTGGAACTTTGTTCATTAATTCCCACGACCGTGGCGGTTGCCCACGGTCATTTTCTCTTCTTCTGACCACGACTGTACTGATGGCCACGGCCGTGGTGTCTTCAATGGCCACGGTCGTGGGATTCTTTGGGAAAACCTTGTTGAAGAGAGCACTTCTTTGCTAAAAAACGCACGACCGTGGTGTTGTGGCCACGGTCGTGGTGAGGCTTGCATTGCTTGATTTTACTTCGAACTTCATTATTCTTGGATGTCTTTGCTTGGGGATGACTCTTAGCCATTGGAGGTAGGTTGAGGGAGACTTTGGGGCCTTCTTTGGGTCCCTCCATGAGTGGGGGAACCCTAGAACTCCTTCTTTCTCTCTCGTCCATCTAAGCATGGTCCAAGTACCTAAAAATAGTGCAAAGAACATCCATAAGCGTATTTGCAATGATAAGCATATTAGGGGTAAAAGTTTGTAATCTAACATGTTTAGATGTGATTTAAATACAAAAATGGCACAGGATGGAGCCCTAAAATAGGGCTGCATCACCACCCCAAACTTAAAACATACTTGTCCTCAAGTATGCTCCTACTCAATCTCCCTACAAAACTTCCACAAAAAGAAATGACATATGCAATGTAAAAGATGGTTATTGCTAAATGGGATCAAAGATGACTGAGTGCATGCATTTCACCTCTCTCCTTTCCTACTTTCACAATCCAATCATGAAAAGAGCACAAAGCACATGAACTTCAAATATAGCGCATAGAATATACAATTTATCCATACTTCTTCCATAAAGTTCCGGGTAAACCGTTTCATGATAGTGTTAATCGAGGATGACTAGGAGTGTTGTTTCACATTCATGCATTCAGTCTTATATTTCAAATCATACCAAATGACCCACGTGGCTGCGGAAAAAGGAAAAATGAGCTAAGTTTGATGCTTCTTAGCTCAATGGGTATGAAAATGGAAGAAAGGGTTGCAGTAAGATTTTTGGAGTGTTTTTACACACTCATCTTTTCTTTATTTGAATGCTCTTAAACAGGAGCATCCTTTTATTTTGTTTTTGCTTTTCTTTTTCTTTTCTTTTCTTTCTTTTCTTGCCCTTGGTGTAGATAGGGCATATGGTGGATAGAGTGAAGTGAGGGGATAAATATATGGCCACCCCAAACTTTTGGAGGTGGCCAAGGCTGATTATGTGCACTAGGGAATCTTTTTATGAGGCGGAAGGGTATGAAGATGGTGGAAGAAGAGTCGGGTCAAAGAGGGGTTATTGGTATGATTTTCCACATAAGACATCCTACATGAAAATTAATCCAACACTTCATCTAATATATCACACCACATGAATGAATAAGATGAAATTGATATATCAAACAAGTAATTTCACAAACACTAAGCGTTCATAGCTTGCTCAAGTTCACAGTTCAGCCAAATCAATCACAATCATAAGAGAGGTGATGCACATGTAAAAAGTCAAACATTGATACCACTTAGCAATAAAGCATGACATTTCACTTGCACTAGTCAAAGGTCGTCGTTTTTACTCAAAACAGTAGAGATTGGGTCAAAGCATACTTTTTAGACAAGAAATCTCAAATTTAGGCAAAATTGGCCAAAATGATGCCAATTTGCACTAAATCACATCTAAACCTACTTTAGGGGAATTTAAAGCATAAAGCAGCAAATCCTACTTAACATGCACAAGAAACTACAAAAACTACATGAAGATGCACTGCATGGTATGGAAAAGTAGAAATTTTGAAAAATTACACAAAAATGCAAGAAGTCAACTACATGCCATGCAAAGATGCAATGAAAAGAACAATAACAATAAAACTAAACTCGATGGTAGAGGTGATAACAAAATGACAAAATGAGAGATAGGATGGTGCATACTGCCCTACCAACCCCAAACTTTAGAATCATGTTGTCCTCAGCATGAAACTATAGCTTAGGGGAGATAGTGGAAGTGTCATGGCTGTGGTGGCTGGTCTAGCATCTGTGGAGGATCTGGAGGTGGAGCTGAGGATGGGACTGAGCCTGATGGGGGATGCTGGTAATAATGCCCCCAGTAGTCATCCTGGGGTGGAGGGTATCTCTCTGGATATCCAGCCAAACCACCCCAGAAATCTCCACCCCCATTCGGGGTTTCATGCTGCTTGGGCGTGGTTGTAGTGATACAGGTGGTTGATTTGTTGGTGCATCTGTTGTTGATCTTGCCACATGTACTGCTGGATAAGCTGCATGTCACCTTGGGTCTTATGAATACTCTCAAGGTGTGCCTGGATGGTTTCCATGTCATAGGCGTTCCCTGAGGGTGGCTGCAGCTGGGATGTCCCCTCATCCCTCCTTCTTGTTCTGCAGGGCTGCCTTTATTCTGCATCTTCTTTCTACTGCCCTTACACATTAGATTCAGCAATGTCTTCATGTACGGAAGTGACTCCCCTGGTATATGTCTCTCTTGGGTGTTCTTGCTGCCATTTCAAAAGTTTTTCTTTCAATTTAAAGAGAACTCCCAACGCAGATAGAAGAGGCGCCACGTGGTATGGCATCTCAAGCTCGAAGTCCAGCACACTAGTAGTAAGATATATCATCTTTTTGTCCTTCACCTTAATAGTGTGTGAGCGCAATAGGTAATTGAGGTCAACAAATTCTGCCTCAATTCCGTCTTGTAACCCAGAGAGATCATACCCTAACGCTAGTGCAATTGAAGTCACAAACCCCCCCATAACAAAGGGTTTTGAGCTCTTGTAGGGTATGGACTGCATATGGTCAATCAATAGAACGCTAAGGTCTAGGTACTTCTTGAGGTGCATCATTATCAAGACAAACATATCTTTTTGTGAAATGGAGCCTTGATTATCATGCCTCCCCACAATTGTGTTTTCCAAGACCTTCTACACATAGCGGATCATTGGGTTGCTTATGGCGGCTGTTTTTTATCTTCCTGCATCGTACACACCGCTGCTTGTGATTGTCTCCCAGAAATAGGCATAATCAAGTTCTTTCTCCCTCTCTATCAAGCCATCATCCATTTTCACGGCTTCTTCAGGACTTGCAGCGAATATCCCATTCAGCTCAGTGGATGTGAGGGTGTACACATAGCCCATTATGGCAAACTTGATTGCGTCAAAACCTCTCACTTTCGTACTTTTGAGAGTGGCAAAGAATTCCCGGGTCAAGGCGGCGTAGGCTGGTTGGGGTGTGAAAAGAATATCCCACAACCCTATTATCTTCAAGTTTTCTTCCACTACCTCCTTGATCCCTAGATCATCAATCACTTTCTCAGATCCATACTTGGTGGAGACGACTCGACTTGTCATGCACTCGGGGTAGATAAGATCAACCTTCTTTTGCATGTGTCCTCTACCATAGGACACCCCTGCCTGTGCTTTTCCTAGGGTCTTTGCTCTGTCTGCCTCCAGCTGTGCCAAAACATCATCTCCTTCAGGCTCAAGCTCTACCTCATCTTCCTTGTTGTCACCATCTTCTTCCTCCATCATGTAGGACTGAGACCCCGAGCTAGTATCCAAGTTATACCAGTGGGCCGACTGCTCCTCGTCTTGCTGTAGTTGCCGCGAGGGTTGTGGTTGCACACCATGCCTCGCCGTCACCTGGGACGTCGAGTGGCGGGCTGGTGTAGGCTTCGGTGGTAGTCGGGATGAGGACGGTGCCGCTTTAGATTTTTTATTTCTTTTCATGGCCACCAGCTCAATCTCATCAATAAGGTTATCCTAATCGACTCCCATAGATTCCTCGTCTTCATCATCTTCACCCTCGTAGGTGGCGTCGGTGATGTGGTGGCTATCGGATGAGCGGGAGCGTGATCCGCTCACCGATTGTGAACGACAGAGGGATTGGGAGGCGGAATGGGTTGGCATAGGGGTATGGGAGGGCATGGACACCTCGGAGGAGGCATTTTTGGAACGCCTTTTCCCTCCGGTGAGGATGTTGGTCCCCTTGGTTATGGCTTTTCCAATCTTTTTCATTGTGATTGTGGAGGTGGAGGTGATGATTTTCGGATTTTGGTGGGGAAGGTGATGTGGATGTGGTTTTGGGTATAGAATGGAAGGATGGTGATGTATAGATGGTGGAAATATGATTTGTGGTGGATTTGTGTGAAAAGTGAAGGGTTTTTGTGGAGTTTTGGTGGAGGTGGATGTTGGGCGGATGTGGAGATGGAGGAGCGATTGGGGAAGAATAGGCGGTGGAAATGGTAGAGGGATGGTTGGGGATCGATTTGTTATTGATTGGAGGCCAAACGGGGGTGTTATTGGGGGTTAGAGGTGGAGATTGGGGAAGCTCGTGGTCACACACCTCTGCCACGATCATTTTATCAAGGTGGAAGACGAAGAAATGAGGGTGGGGTCAGTTTTGGATGTTTAAAACATATTTTTTTTTGCTGGACCGGGCTCGGCCACGGTCGTGGCCAGGGTTGGGTAGCACGGCCATGGTGGGTGCCACGGTCGTGTTGTCGATGGAGAACTCCTCAAGCTGGCATCGCCACGGTCGTGGTACAACGCCACGGTCGTGGCCATTTCTTGCAAACGACTTGTAACTGATGGAATTTGATGCAATAATTCCCACGACCGTGGTGAGTGACCACGATCGTGGCCAAGCTTCTTCAACACCGTCGTGGCCAAACTTCGAAAAACCATGTAACTTTGGCCAACTTGATGCAATAATTCCCATGGTTGTGGCCATTGGCCACGGTCGTGTTTGGCCACATACACCACAGTCGTGGTCGAGCTCCACAGCCGTGTTGGGGTTGTCTCCTCAGTTTTCTAACTTCGAAACTTGCACTTCAATTTTATTTGTTCTTTGGCCACATATCTGACTAAATGACCATGATTAACTTCTATACTCTCTCTCTTTCTTGTCTATCACCTACCATAGCATCAAAATTCAAAAGAAAACTATCAAGCACAAGTGTGTGTGTGTGTGTGTGTTTGTGTAAAGAAAAACAAAATTATCAAAAAGCAAGGTTCGAGAATCTCAAACCACGTGGGTTGCCTCCCACTAGCGCTAAATTTTTAGCCTTTAGTCGGGCTTGTTGCTCTTTTTATCAATCAACCATTGTCCAAAAGCAAAATGTTTTCTTCCTCATCATATGCAATCCTCTCAAATTCCTTCATTGTCTCCCAAGGGTTATGTGAGTTTCTCAAGTGTCTTTCTTCATTTGTCTCTCCTCTGGGGTCATCATCATATGTCCCAAAGTAAGAATCCTCATCAACAAAACATTTTAGCTCATTTAAGATGGACTCCTTAGGCAGCTTCCCTCTCATCTTATTCTTGAAGGTGAAAACACCCTTATGGAACCTTACATAAGTTGGACTTTTCTTGATGATGGCAAGCAATGAGGTGTTTGCCTTAGTCAATCTTAAGACCTTCGAACTTTTCATGCCACAGTTTTGCCTTCTCTTGAGGAATGGGTATTCATAGGCATAAAAGAGAGGGGTTTCCATCCTGTTGGACACTTGCAATCCTAAAAATCTCACATTGGTATGTCTTGGATCAGCAATGGGAGAAGTTGGTGGTGTCATATCAAAGGAAGATGGGACACCAGATATTATCCTCTCAAAATCAGCCAGGACTGTAGAATTTTTAGTGCACTTGGCACTCTCACAAGGACTTTGTGGCAGGGGTTCTCCATCATGATCATCGTCTAATTGCTTCCCTCCCTCGTTGAGATCCTCAACAACCTTGTCACACCTCAACATTGAAACCTTCTTCACTTGCTCATAGGGAGGAGGGGGGGCATGTGATGGTTGTGGTGGTGGTGTTGGTTTTTGGTGTAGTGGATTAGGATTTTGATGGATGTAGGTTGGTTGTTGTGGAGGTGGTTGGCATGGGTGGTTTTTGTATTTGATATTGTTGTGGTGGGTGTGAGGTGTGTTGGAAGTTGAATGGTGGTCGTGGTTGCGGAGGAGCATAGGGGTTAGGGGGGCCTTGGTGTTGTTGGAGAGTGGGTTCTTGGCCATGTGGTGGGACATAAGAACCTTGAGGAGCACCCATGGTTCCACTAGCATTTTTGGGGTTGGGCATGGGTTGGAAAAGGGGTCTTCCCTCCTCACAAAGGGCAAGTGAAAGGGAAATCTCATCCAACCTTTGCTCAAGCCGCTCAATGGTTTGTCCATGAAAGAACACCTCTCTCTTCACTTCATAAAGGCTTCTTAACCTTTCTAGAACTTCTTCTTCAAACATGGATCTATCTTCTTGCTCTTGGACTCCTTGTTCCTCCCATGAAAAGTTTGGGCCATTTCTCCATTCTGAAGTGTATGAGCTTGATATGGGGCCTTGGTTGTTCTGGATGTCATAGTATTGTAGTACCATGTCTCCACAAAGAGCCACCATGGAGTTGGCAGCGTAATTATAAGAACCTCCCACATGAATTTTCATGAGATCTACCATGTCTTCCAACATCTTCATCATGTAGGGTGGTTGAGGGATTGAAGGGGCTCGCGCATCTCAGTCTACCATCTTGACTCCAAAGGGTTGCTTGTCACATGCACAAGGCACAACCAAATAAAAGAGGAAAAGTTAGCAAACCAAGATGCAAAAGTAACAGAGAGAATAAATAATAGCAATGGTGAGGGCAAAACGAAGGGCTAAGCTACACTATCTAACTAGGTTGAGCACCTCTATCCCCGGCAACGGCGCCGGAAAGCTTGGTGCGTTCCCGCTAGTGGTGCTTTTACACCCCATGAGGTCGGAGCGCACGAGATATGGTATCTTATGCTTTCAAAATTTATGTTATCCCTAACTGAGTCGATCACTAAGACTAAAACAGGTCGCCCGCAAGCATACGGGGTACTGTTGTAGTATAGGTTATTGGCAAGATAAGGGGTTGAACCACAGAGATAGAGGGGGCACTAGAGTTAGGTAGCGTATGTTATGTTCCTTTTGCGAAGCTTAGGGTTTTAGGGTTTTAAAAGGTTTGGTTGTTTGATTACGCTAATGAGCAAGTAAGAAATGCGAGATGGAAACTAAATTATGGAAGAGCAAGCAAATTAGTAAACTAAGTTATCAAACTAACTAAGTAAGAGCAAGAAGAGCTACACTACTCTAGCAAGGCAAGAAGCAATTAAGAACTAAACTAACCACTAGAAAGAGAAAGAGCCTAAGTTAACACTAAAGAACAAAACTAAGCAATTGACTAAGTTAGACTAAATCAATTGGACTAAACTAGCATCAACAAGCAAACTAAGCAATTAGGATTTTAAGCAAGGTGATTAAGATGGGTGGGCTGTTTAGAGAATGTAACTTTGATATTAGTTGGGGGAAGATCATTAAACATGCATGGTTCTCATTTCATATCTAGATTACCAAACCAAACAATAAGGTCAATGACATTAGAACATACCCTATACTACTAGTAGAAGACTAGGGTTAGGTGTAATTCTAATGAGATTAACCAAATCTAGGTTTCTAGGGTAAGTGATAGTGAGTAATTGAGAGTTGAGGGTAGAGATGGGAGTAGAGATGAGGGTATTTAACCTCGTGCCACTAGCCACTCTAGCCTTTAGAAGGCCCTAGACAATTACATCAATCTCACTTACACTAGTTGCTTAGATCTCACACTCATTTGTAGGAGGAGGGATGTGTATGTAGGAATAAAGGGGGTAGTTAGGGATCCACTAATTGGACCTAGGAGCCATTCCTAAGATTGCCACATACACCCCAATTCCTCCTAGAAACTAGGTGTCATCAAAAACCTCAAAACAAGCAATTCATACAAGAAGCACAAACCACATGCAATAAGATAGGAAAAGAGATAGAAGCAAGAATTAATCATCATAGATATGAATTAAGTTCATTACAAGAAATTATCCCCCAACATGGTATCAAAGTTACATTTAAATCCCAAACAGCCCACCATAAGGGCTTAGCTAGACATGATCAAGAAAACAAGAAAAGGAAGGGGTAGAAGAAGTAGGGACTCCATGAAGCTTGATGTGGAAGCCTCCTTCTTCACCTCCAAGCTTGATGTAGATGTCCTCCCTCCTCCAAGGGTGCAGGGGTGCATGAAATGGTAGGGGATTATGGATGAAAACCTAGGAAACTAGGATTCCATGGTGGAATGGGGGTGGAAATGGTGGATGGTGAGCCAAAATGCAAAGGGTTTGCACTCAAAGCTCGAGGAAGGAGAATGGAGCTTGGAGCAGCTATAGGGGTGTCTAAACTTCATGCCCTAGCCGCCACCTATGTATATATAGGTGGTGGGGAGGCACTAGGGTAAGTGGGGGGTAGTTTAGGAAAATCAGTGTAAAGTAGGGTAGGGTTGGTGGATCACCACAGCCATGTTGGTGTGCCACGGCCATGGTGAGGGTAATAGGGAATGGTCGTGGGGTGGTAGAACAGTCGTGGTATGGATGGTAGTGGTGAAAATCCAAGTATGGTGGTGGCCACAGCCATGGCAGCGTGCCACGGTCGTGGTGGGTGAGAGGCACCACGGTCGTGTTGGGAAACACGGTTGTTTTGGAGGAGGGAGTGGTGATTGTGGCGCATCACCACAGGCGTTTTGTACTTCATTGGCCATGGTCGTGGAAGTGAGCCACGGTCGTGGCGCCTTGGGTAAAAACCTTGTTGCAATCTGGAACTTTGATCATTAATTCCCACTACCGTGGCGGTTGCCCACGGTCATTTTCTCTTCTTCTGACCACGAATGTAGTGTCTTCAATGGCCACGGTCGTGGCAGGAGGCCACGGCCATGGGATTCTTTGGGAAAACCCTATTGAAGAGAGCACTTCTTTGCTAAAAAATGCATGACCGTGGTGTTGTGGCCACGACCGTGGTGAGGCTTGCATTGCTCGATTTCACTTCAAACTTCATTATTCTTGGATGTCTTTGCTTGGGGACGACTCTTGGCCATTGGATGTAGGTTGAGGGAGACTTTGGGGCCTTCTTTGGGTCCCTCCATGAGTGGGGGAACCCTAGAACTCCTTCTTTCTCTATCGTCCATCTAAGCATGGTCCAAGTACCTGAAAATAGTGCAAAGAACATCCATAAGCATATTTGCAATGATAAGCATATTAGGGGTAAAAGTTTGTAATCTAACATGTTTAGATGTGATTTAAATACAAAAATGGCACAGGACGGAGCCCTAAAATAGGGCTCCATCAGTGGTGCCGCCTGAGTAGGTGGAGAAGCAGAAAGGCAAGAAAGGACTAGGACGAGCGGGGGAGAGGGAAAAGAAAGGGGAACGAAATAATAAAATAAGGGAAAAATAAAGGGTGTATCAATTTTGGCAAAAATGGTGCGAGAAGGGAGCAAATCGGGCACCATTGGGGTGGTATGTGGTGGTCGCAGCACCACATGCATCGGCCCCCTATACGGAGCAACAAGATGCAATCTCATTCATTCAATCATGGGAGGAGGATATGTGGGACTCGATCCAACGCATGGGAACGCTCAAAAACACACAAGGCAATCTGCTGAGGTGGCAAAGGGTGGAGGGGAGCCACCCTTGCTGGGCTGTGAGCACCAAATTGGCCCAACTAGGCTTAAAATCATACAAAATCAAGTAAATCAAATGAAATTTGAGCCAAAAAGAAAAGGTCATAACTTGGGCTACAAAGGTCTGACTGAGGTGATTTTTACACTGTTGGATTCGAAATTGAGGGCAATCTAGCATGACATATATTAGAGAGACAAAAAATCATAATAATAAGGTTGAATTTAAATTGCAAGATAGTGAGTCATTAATGCGTACAACTTAGATCAACGGTGTAAATTCAAGTTACACATGGTAAATATTCTAGCTAGGGACTCATCATCATGTATTTCATCCTGCATATTTTTCAACATCTCACATATTTTGGAGTTTAGGTACTCTGACCTTATCTCGTGGTGGGTTGACTCATGTCAAGAGGTCACCCTTTCTATATGTCCCATGCTAGAGGTCCTCCTTTGTAAAGAGATTGAGGACCGTGTTGGTCTCAAACCATATAACACGTATCATATCTCATCATATACAAGGTTATCACAAGCAATCATGTCAACCTACTAGCTATGTCTAACACATCAACTAAGTCATATACGTCAAACATGGTGCTAGATTAGCTAGGGTGCAGTATCAACTCATCTTGTTTCATCAAACATACTTGAATCATCTTGAACATCATCATTTTCGTCATCATCATCATCATCATCATCACCATCATCTTCATCATCATCATCATCATCATCATCATCATCATCTTCTTCTTCTTCTTCTTCTTCTTCTTCTTCTTCGTCGTCGTCGTCATCATCATCATCATCATCATCATCATCATTATCCTAATCGTCATCATCATCATCATCGTCATCGTAATTATCATTGTTATCATCTTAGGTCATCTAAGCTACTCACTAGCCTAACCTTTATCATGTCTCTAGAAAACTCTAGAGATGACAACAATCATCTAAACTCTCTCATCTAGACTGATTTTACAGCTCTTTCTCTTAGGCTACATGGACACTCACTGCCTTTTTGTGTACTTGAAATAGGTTTTCTCCAACATTGAAATAGACGATGAAAACCACCATACTCTATTCAAACAAAACCAAAATGAGTTACCACACTCATTAGGAAGTCTAATATCATGACACCTAGAAAACTATCAAGAACATGGTGCACACCTATGAATCTACCCTAAGAACATGCCTGAAACATATGTATAGGGTTATAATAATATCTCCCTATAAGCCCATGTCTTGTGTCTTTGAGATTGTCATTATTCCACTAATTTTCTCTATCCATAACTCAACACAAGTTGATCTTTAATCTTTCTCCAATCGCACTTTTGATCTCCCCTCTTTTTTTGGTATGGGAAGATCAACAATGATGCATAGATAGATCTACCCTTAATTAACTCACAAAATATTAAAAGGTTAGTGGTATGGCAGTCTTTATTGTACTTTTTATGTTTACCAATCACATGATACTAATCATGTAAAAAAAATTCTTTTTGTGGTATTTTTAGCGGTTTTCCATCTAACTAACTAGATACCAAATAGTAGAATATGTGGAAATTAAGATTTGCTCATGAAACTAAAAGAAAATTATATTTGTAATAAGAAATATATAAATTACTTGTTAATTATGGCTCTAAGGGCCAAATTTTATATTTTTGTAACAGATAATACAAAAATTTACATATAATAATGTCACAATGTTATTTGAAATGTTATGATAAATTTGAGGTTGATGACTAGTGTCATAGTAAGACCTAATACTAGCCCTAGCCTTGCTTTAGCCTAAGTCTTATCTTTTTTTTTGGTGACTGAGAGAACCCACCTCAGGCGAACCTGACATGGTAAACTCTTGAGGCATGAGAAGGTGTGGTCCGGTCACCCCCCCCCCCTTCCGTGCCAAATCAGTGTGCATCGTCGTTCGCAATGTACCTTCGGTGAGGTTCAAACTCGTGTCCTTTAATGGGACTTACGAAGCTCTTACCACCCGGGCTACTATGGTTGGACGCCTAAGTCTTATCTTTGTTTAATGAAATTGGATAAAAATTCTAGAAGTGATGCTAGACATGAAACAACATTACTACCTCCTACATGTGAACCGGTACCAAAATTGTAATGCCCGGGCCCACTGCCCATGGCTCTAGTAGAGTTTCAAGAATGACGACTGGCCCCACAAACCACCACTAGCCTTAACTGCGCACTTTGTCCACACTGATGCACAATCCAGGATCAACTTCCCGACTGGTCACCCATCCTAGTACTACTCCAAGCCAAGCACGCTTAACTATGGAGTTCTTTAGTGATGGGCTCCCAGAAAAGGAGGTGCACCTTGGTGATATGGGTAGTCCAATCATTCCTTATAAGATCATTTTATCCGAGGCCTCAAATCCTGGGATGTTACAATCTCCCCCACTTATACTCTTGACGTACTCGTCAAGGCTCAACTATATGTCCTCATAATATCACCCCATTTCAGTGCAGACCCAGAATGGCCCATGGACACCCAGCTCCCAATCACGGAATACCAGCGCAAGGGTGGCTATGTCAACCATGGATAGCCCTTTCCAACATGCCTGAACCGCACGGCTCCAGACTGGCATGCCACATGCCCATGTGGGCCCCACCTACTGGAGGGGTTATGGCTCTAATACCATTTGTAAATGCCCGGGCCCACTGCCCATGACTCTAGTAGAGTTTCAGGAATGACAACTGGCCCCACAAACCACCACTAGCCTTAACTGCGCACTTTGTCCACACTGATGTACAAGCCAGGATCAACTTCTCGACTGGTCACCCATCCTAGTACTACTCCAAGCCAAGCACGCTTAACTATGGAGTTCTTTAGTGATGGGCTCCCAGAAAAGGAGGTGCACCTTGGTGATATGGGTAGTCCAATCATTCCTTATAAGATCATTTTATCCAAGGCCTCAAATCCTGGGATGTTACAAAAACCCTAACCCTCATTTGGGCCTTGAATCCTAGAAACTATGTAGGGGTCATAGTCCCATAGTATGCTCAAAACCTGATCAATATTTGCATGGTATATATTCTTGGAAATACCAATCTAATTTTAGGGTTTTTTTTTGTGATATCCTATCATGGTATTTGGGTAATGTATTGTATTCATGTATGCCCGTGAGATTTGAAACTACTTTGATGTATGATATATAATATGCACATTTTTAGAAAATATCATGAATTGCATAAATATAGATCCTTATTAGGGCTCACACAAATGTTTGCATACTTCTTTGGTTTTAAGCCCTTTTGCTTTGAAAGGACTTTGGTACTACTCCCATGCTAAGGTATGAACTATATGAGTAAAATCTAGTATAACTTAAAACATAAATCCAATCATTGACCACTAGACTCTTTGCTTTTTGATTAAGGAATAACATGCTAGGTTAATTATGATGATCTAGTAACATTAATGCAACTAAATATGTGTCTTTATTTTAAATAAATAATCGTTGATATACATAATTTTATATTCTCATGACTTTTCTAGCTTTGTACGTCTACTGGCAATATTTGTGCCCCATGTACTGACACATTTTTTTTACTTATTTATATGTTTCCACATTTTATGAAACTTATGTCACTACACACATTTTATGTTATACACAAACGAACATGAGGATGCCTGATATAAACATGTACCTTTTGGATTTTGAATTCTTTTCTAGTTTTTTATTAGAAGATTATATTCATGACATGACTTTTGGTGATAGCAATTGTTTATCCTTCTATTTTTTTCATTTCTTTAAGTTTTTCATTAGAATATTTTAGTCATGACGTGACTTTTGGTGACCACGATTACTTAGCCTTCTATTAGTTTCTTTTTCTTTATGAAGAAACTATGTTTCGTATGGAACATATACTCCTTTTTTTGTTAGAGATCTTGTCACTATTTTATTATAATATGTTTGATTATTTATAATATGAATCATTCTAATGCAACTATTTTGATTAAATATGACTATAAAATCTCCTTGCTTAAATAAGATGGACTTTTTGTTTATCTGGACACCAATTCATGGTTCACCTTACTGTAGGTATTCTAGGTTGCGATCAATCTCCTTGCTTAAATAAGATGGACTTTTTGTTTATCTGGACACCAATTCATGGTTCACCTTACTGTAGGTATTCTAGGTTGCGATCAATATAGCTTTTTCCCTCAAATAATTCATAGAATTGATGGTTCATAATTTTCAATTAATAGAGATGGGAAGACCCCTATTTTTCTATTAAATATGGTGCATGTATGGAGCCAATAATTAAAAAGATATCCATAATTTATCTGTTTGCAAACTATGTAACCTTGAAGACCACGAAGTGTCATGGTCTATATGACCCACCAATATTTGGAGTTGTTGTGATATTTTTTTATTCCATAATAAGAGAATTGAGCCCCATCACAATCATTTGAGTCACACTCCTTCCATTGTATGTAGGTCACTGCTATAAATTTATTATGGATGAAGCATGCCATGTGTAAAATTTGATGTGTATTTGGGGATGCCATTCATTGATATGGGAGGAAAATGGGTCAATAACTATAAAGATGTATGGGAGTATAAATACTTTTCTAGACCTTTAGGGATCAATTATGGCTTAACACTCACTTGGCACAAATGAATTTCTACATTGTACTTTGTAATAGATTATTTATTGGTGGTTAATTCTATAATATGAATTGTGATTCCTTGTAACGACATGAAACTTCTATTTGATTTTATAAGTATAAGCTACATATTTTTTTTAGATCACAAAACTTATGTGTATAACTAAATTGAGATGGTGGCAGATTAGCTAACGCATGGGTTATATTTGTCTCTAAACATTTTTATCTATAAGTAATATGTAAATATGGTATTTTTCACTTTTAAAGGTGATAGAAAAGATTTACAATTAAGCTATCTAGTTATCTAGGGAGTATTAAGAACTATATGGCATGATTGAATAGTGTGAGTTGTCATTTATCTAAGTTTGCATAATTTATAGATATTATAAATGTGTTAAGACCAATAGTAAACTATATCAATGAATATTATAGCACATAATCTAACATCAATTCTAAGTATACAACACCAAAACTTGAGTAAGTGGAGCCAAGCACCCTTAAGAGATATTAACGTCAGAGTTGGAGGTCACTACCTGGTTAACTTTATATATGTATTATGAATGTATGATTCATGCTTGCCCTCTTACTTGGTTTGTTTGTTTTACTTTATCTTATTCAATCTCTTATGATTATTTGTTCTATCTCCCCTTTGATTAGTGGTAGTCATCCTTGTTTGTACCCATCATGAAGAGGGTGGGATAAATAATATAACTCATATAATAAAAGAAAATTGTAAAATTAAATTCAATACATGAAAAATAGTAAGGGGTGCAACAACTTTGTAGGTTCATCCCAATTTAGGAGTACTTTACTCCAGCTAACAAAGTGAAAGCTCTAGAGGGGGATGAATGGAGAAAGCCTATTTAATGAAACTTAAAACACATAACATGTTAATTGCAACTTTTTAAAAGTGATAATACAATGGAAATATATAGTAATTAGAAAATAAGATAGGTAAGCACAAAAGATACAAGATGCATAGTGGATCTAGCATAAAATAGCATAGCTCCACTAACTAGTTGTTGTCAACTAAAATTTCATAGCATGTAACTTATATCTTTTTTTAAACCAATACAGATTACAAATATTAATGTCTTTTGTGGCTCAATACCAACCTTATATTCAGCTCAAGGATAACCTTTTGCCTTCTTTATGAGATGTCAGAAGACCAACCTCTTTAGAGAAGATCACAATCTGTATCCAATGTCTTTGGACACGACCTTCTCATAAAAAGTAACTCCAAGGAACTCTACTGTAGCCTTTTCACAAAAAGTAGCAAAAAGCAACAAACCAACTGGGAACAAGTGAGAAGGAGGAAAGTATAACACAATCTTCACAACATAGATAATTGTAACATTATTAACAAGTGATGATAAACTTCACATGGGTTTAGGCAAGGCTATAGTCAGTGGAGTAGGACACTAGATCTAGGTTAATCTTAGACTTTCTTAGGGGTAGCTAATATAACAAACTATATTTCTAAGGTTCAGAAAGATAGCATGTAAAGTCAATGGTGGAGAGTACTTTGGATTTTTATATATCACTCATTATATACAAAATACTTAGAAATTGTTAAGATAGTTGTTAGGAGTGTTTAGTATAACTTTAGTGGGAAGTCTTTCAAGGATGGCTAGTTAGATTAAAATTATTAACTATAAGCTAAGTGAAAGTTCTATAGAACTATCATGTGTCGAGCTAAAATTTGACAAAGATGCATTTTGGTCGAACTACATTTCAATTGAAATAGAACCTAGCCCTCCACTAGTCTAACATCTATGTCTTGATCAAATAATAGTTTGATTGATATGAATTTTGTTCTAGTTGCATTTTGACCGAAAGTAGTATGCCCCACAAAGTCCTAAATTTTGGAAAATAGCTCAAATAATTTTGACAAGATTATCTACCTATCTTAATGGGAGTATAGAAGTGCAAAACTATATTTAGAATGATTTTGGGTCATTCATCACTTTTCTTACGTCATTTTTATCAAGTTGTACAACTTACACCTATACAAGGTATAATATAGGTAAAACTTGATGTACAAGTATCTAAACACACATATAATTGCACATTCTTGGAAACTGGATCTTGTCTAAGTTCATTGATCACTTGAAACAATTAATTCACACATTAGTAACACAAATGACAAATAAAAGATAGATTTTTGCATATCCAAAAAGTCAACAATCTCTGCCTTTTGGATGATAACAAACACTTCTTAAAATTAAAATTTACATGGCCAAAGTAAGATCATCATACATTAAATATACTACATAAAGTAAATTTATCTCATGGATTTTTCTCCTCCTTTATTGAAGTTAAAAAGGTGGGTATACTTACCATACTCCCCCTCAAGGAGTTACTCCTGCTTCAAAAGGATAATCATATAGAGAGGGGATCTAATACCCAAGAAAAAAGATAATACCAAATGCAAATAACAATTACAACATAATTACATGAAGTACAAATGGACACAATTTGAACAAGGAACATTTGATAAAGATGTCCCGATATTAGTGACAAGAACGTAAGGTCCTTCATGATAATGAGATCACATTGAGCACAAAGAAATATGAAAAAATATTATCTAATCCAATGACAAGATATATTAATTCCATCATTGTCAAAGATATCTAAGGAAATAGAGCCATGATCTATATAAAAGATATCTCAACAACAATGCAAGGAATATAAGTCCTCCATGGGTACCATAAAAACTAAAGAGAAAATAATAAACATATTGAGACCAATGTTTAAGGATGTTAGCCCACAATCAATATAGACAAGCCATTAAAAAAAAAGCTAACAAATATAGTAAATAAATCACATCTTTGGCGTTTTCCCTTAATCTCATACTCATAAAAATTGAGCTCAACCGAACAAATTAACCACTGTGATAAATGTTTCCATTAAATAACTAAGAACATACTTGCAACATGTGTTATAATTTATTTAGGACCCTAAAGAACATAGAGTACATGTAACAAACTAAATATAAATACCAATTACAAGATAGACAAAATAAATCTTTACAACCAATATTTTGATTGATCTTTATTTTGGCCAAACTGTCCCTCGGTCAAACTAAACTTCAATCGATAGGAAGACTATTGAAAAATATTGTCCAATAGAAATATGGACCTCTACAAATAGATTTTATACTAAATACCAATTGAAATTATCCATCAAAAGTAAGATCTAACCCATTTAAATCTAATAAAACAAGATAAAATATTTATCCATCCAAGCTCTTGACCTTTGAAAAAAACATCTAGAGAGAGGTTCTTAGAACCCAAACCATATTTATATCACTCCTCTTAAATGGACATGAGAAAGCATAGTGACCAAATCTCTCGCAAGTGAAGCATGTAACATGGTTTGTGGTGAAAGAAAAACTAGCGATTGGTTTTATATATAGGCCCTTGCTTCTGCTTCCTATTTTCATTTTTTGGAATATAACCAAGGCCACTTGTACCTAGATGACCGTTGTGATAACACAATATATTTCTCAACATGTTTCTACTATTTGAAAATCTATATAAATATCTTTTAATATTTCTATTTTCCTTAACAAGCATCCATGAGTCTTTAGTTGTAGAAATTAAGCATCCCCTAATGCTACCAATGTTATCTTCAAGCATAGAAATCTTATCATTTAAATCATCACTTATTTTAAGTATAAGATCATATTCAAGATGTAATAAAAGAATGTGTTGTTTCTCCATATCACTCATCTTATATGAAAGAGTAGAAACTTGAGTTTGTAAGGAAGTATTATTACAACCAAAGGTCATCTATATTTTTCTTTTAACTAGCATATTGACCATATATCTGATTAAGTTCTACATTCAAAGAATTAACATTAGTAGCTAATTTGTTTCTCTTTTCTTATATTTTTCAACCTTTTCCCATGTAAGTCTCAACAAGTCAAATAAGGTTCATCTTTGTAAAAAGTTGAGAGGGATACCTCACTATCACCACTTTGTGCGCCTTCTTCCTTGTGTTCATCATTTTCATTATGTTCTGTGATTAGGCATTCAACTACATGGTGGCAAACTTCATTCTCATCATTTATTCATAAAATTGAAGAGTAATCCCAAGAATACTAATATACCTTCTTTGTTTCTTGAGGTTTATTATTCTTTAGTTATGAGCATTAATCCTTCTTATGTTCCTTTTCTCCGCCAGCATGACATCTACTAGAGGAGTCTTTTTGTGAGAAAAATAATTTGACTTGTTACCTTTTTAGTTCTTTTATTCCTCACTACTAGTTGAGCCACTTGATAAAGAAGATGGCTATTTTAAAACATTGATTTGAGGGTTGTTCACTTTTTCTTAGTATGACTTTGTTCTTCATCTTTCATTTCACATTCTTGAATCTTACTTCATTAAGTCTCTAAGTTGCCTATACATTCTTCAAACTGTAAAGTAGAAATATCCAAAGTTTCTTCTATGGCAATAACTTTCTTTTCATACTTTTTTTTGGTCGGTACTTTCTTTTCATACTTAAAGGTAAGAAAACACAAAATCTTAGTAATAATCTCATGATCTCTTTCCAAGAGATTCCTTGGCATTTATAATAGAAGTCAATCAAAAGTACATTTTGTACATAGACTTATGATTTTTCATGAAAAATAAATCCAGTTTATATTTAAGGATATTGATTTTGGTATCCTTTACTAACTTGGTTCTTTCATGTTTAATAGATAATTTTCTCCAAATTAATATCATAATAAGTTTCACAAGAGTAGATTATATTAAATTCACTAGGGGGTAGGAAAGAATATAGTATGCTTACGAGTTTGGCAATCAAAGTATCATTTTTTACCATAGCAATGTTCTATTGCTCAAGCTCCGTTGTTGGAGGTACAAATGGTAGGATGGCCATTTTTCAAAGTTTAAAGCTAATTCCTAGAAAGAATAATTGCATAAGCCTATTCCAATATATATAGTTGAGCCATAAAAAGAGTTGGTTGATAGAGATTTACATCTTCAAGGCTGAGTTATCTATAGATATTTCTCCTTGTCTTCAATAATAGATGGATCTCCTGTAAGCCTCACTCTTGTACTAATTGAAAGTTATAGAGGTAAATGTGAAATAGATAGAAAACAAGATAGGAAACCACTAAACACACAAGATGTATAGTGGTTCTGGCCTAAATTGTCATAGCTTTATCTACTTGATTCCAACCAAGGCTTCTAACCATAATTTGTTCCTTTTCTAGATCGATACAAATAACAAATATTGATGTCTTTTGAGTTTCAAGACCAACCTACTTTTCATATAAAAGATAACTTGTTGTTTTATTTTTGGAAAGTTAGAAGGCCACCCACTTTGGAGAAGATCACAATCAACCTCTACACTTTTATTCGCACCTTTTCACAAGAAGTATATGAAGCAACAAACTAAATTGGGAAAAAGATAGAATAAGGGAAGTACAACACAATCTTCACCAAATGTACAATTCTGGCACTATGAACAAGTGATGATCAAATACATATGGGTTTAGGCAAGGCTATATGTAGTGGTAGGACATTGGAGCTAGAAAAACTTAGCCTTGTTTGGGAGCAGTTGAATGTTGCAAACTAGAATTCTAAGCTTGGGATAAATAGAATTTAGAGGAAATGCTCAAGGGTACTTTAGGTGTCCATATATCCTTCCTATATATAGAAAACATGTAGGAATAGTGATATATGTGGGAGTCTTTAGGATGAGTTTAATGCAAAACTACTCATTATTGCATATGTAACGACCCCGCCTCTCGGTAACCCCCAATTAAGGGAGACCCAAAGGTCAAAGCCGTTATTCAATTAACAGGATCAAAGGTTCAACAAATAATCAATAATAATTATGAAATTCTACTAACTAACTGGAATTTGGTATAAAATTAAAACTTTACGTACCTTTGAAAACTTTGGAAATCTATCTATCTAGAGCTTGAATTATTCTATCTAATCCTCCTTGCACTTTATTTCTTATTTCCACAATGTGTCACTTTACTATTTGTTCTTTCAATTGTTGTTCCTAAAACGCCGACAAACAAAACGTTGGTCAGTATATCGAAATATACTGGTATGTTGGAACAACCAAAATCTTGCAAATATGGCTAACAATTTAATAATCACAATCAAATTATTTAACAAGCCACTTTACATTTTCAATGTGTCATTCTCTACCGCTTTTGCCCTAACCCTGGCATACCCCTCTAGGGTTTCTCTTTTGCCATTGACTTAATGCCACCTTCTCAATCCCGAGCTTGGTGCCTGGGAGTCACCTCTCATGGTGCTCCATAATCATGCATCATAGACCACCTTCTCATTCCTGAGCCTGGTGTCTGGGGTCACCTCTCATGGTGCCCATGGGTCTACCCTCTTGGGCCTGACCTTTATAGCATCTTCCATCAGGGTGGCATGTAGGTGTGAGAATTCACATGTATATATAACTGTGATAGCCATAGTGACTTTATAATTGCAGTATGAACATCCAAATGGTTTAAATTGCATTCAATGTGAGGAAACATTCGAAAAACCCTCGGGAAACTAATGTGATTAATCATAATTAACCACATACCTGATTTGACGATTTGAACATAAATATCCATGCAAATAAGAAATAAAGTGCAAGTAGGATTAGATAGAATAATTCAAGCTCTGGATAGATAGATTTCCAAAGTTTTCAAAGGTAAGTAAAGTTTTAATTTTATACCAAATTCTAGTTAGTTAGTAGAATTTCATAATTATTATTGATTATTTGTTGAACCTTTGATCATGTTAATTGAATAACGGCTTTGACCTTCGGGTCTCCCTTAATTGGGGGTTACCGGGAGGCGGGGTCGTTACAAATGGTATCAGAGCCATAACCCCTCTAGTAGGTGGGGCCCACATGGGCATGGCATGCCAGTCTTGAGTCGTGCGGTCCAGGCATGTAGGAAAGGGTTGTCCATGGTTGACGTAGCCACCTTTGCGCTGGTATTCCGTGATCGGGAGCTGGGTGTCCATGGGCCAGTGTGGGTTTGCACTGAAATGGGGCGATGTTATGAGGCCTTACAGTTGAGCCTTGACGAGGACGTCAAGAGTCTAAGTGGAGGATATTATAACGTCCCAAGATTTGAGGACTTGAATATAATGATCTTATAAGGTATGATTGGACTACCCATATCACCAAGGTGCACCTCCTTTTCCGGGAGCCCATCACTAAGAACTCCATAGTTAAGCGTGCTCATCTTGGAGTAGTACTGGGATGGGTGACCTATTGGGAAGTTGATCCTAGCATGCGCGTGAGTGAGGACAAAGCGCAGTTAAGGCTAGTGGCGGTCTGTGGGGATAGTCGTTATTCCTGAAACTCTACTAGAGCCTTGGGCAGTGGGCCTGGGCGTTACAGCATAGCTGCTAGGATTAAAATAGTTAGGTGGACCCTAATTAAATGTTTTGTAGAATTGTCCTGGGTTGAATTGTAGTTTGACAGAGATGCATCTTGGTCTAACTATAGTTTGACTAAAATAAACATGGTCTCCATTGGTCTAACATCTATGTCTCGATCAAACTATAGAATTTCAGTTGAATTGCAATTTGACAAAAAATAGTTTGTATAATAATTTTCTACATTTTGGAAAATGGCTCAAATTATTTTGAAAAAATTATCTACATATCATATTAGGTGAATACAAGTATTTTGATAGTTTTAGAATGGTTTTGGTCAATTCATCACTTGTTCTTACATCATTCCTATCAAGTTGTATGATGTGTACGTGAGACACTTTGACTTGGGATCACAAAATTTTAGACCCTAATCGACAAGCTCAAATACACACAACTATCCGCAAGTGCATGAGTTTATATTATAGCATAGAGAGCATGCATGTTAGTGATTGATCCACAAGTAGAGATGGGGCACTAGATCTAGTTTTGTTTTACTAGGTTCCTATTGCATAACATACATATTTAGGGCTTGACCTTGAAGTTTGAATTATAGTAAGCAAAGGAGCAAGAAATAGATGACCAAGAATCAAGCCTAAGCTAACCCTACACAAACAATGATATATAAATAAGTAACAAGAGTAATTACACTAAATTAGACTACCAATCAAAACACACTAGCAAGCAAGAAAGCAATTAATTGTACTAAGCTAATAATTACACTAAGAAGGCAATTAGAGGGTTAAACAAGCAAAATGTAGCACAAGAGACTAAAAAGAAGAACTAATTACTTGAGTGAAGGATAACTAACATGGTCAAGTTAATTAGCTAAGTAAACAAGAAAGGAATATAACTAGGTTAACACTAACAAAGGAAATGATCGATTAGGATTTTAAGCAATTAATTGTGGGAGCCTATCATTTCGAGGTAAATGTGATTATCAATCTAGTTAGTGTCATGTAATGTAACACATTGTAGAAGCATTAAGATAACATTCTCAAAAAAATGCAGTGGTCACATTAATAATTCCTCAACATGGTATCTAAGTCAGATTTATTCCCCCAAACAACCACCAAGGGATTTTATCTACTCATGATGACAAAAAGTACAAAAAGAATAAGAAAGATATAGAAGAAGCCATGGCACTCTAAGTAGTGGTTGAATCCTCCTTCTGTAGTAGTTGCAAGATTGAAAACTTTCCTCTTCATAATGGAATGACATAGAATTGGAATGGATAGTGGCCAAAATCCTAAAAGTTAGGGTTTTGAGGTGGACGGTGATAAAATGGGAGCTGACTAAGGTAGGTTGGTGGTAGGGGATGGAAATGAATGTCCTTTTGACTTGAGAGTTATACATTGTCTATATTTTGATAATGACTTAACCATTCTATTCATATGTATCTAATATGTTTGTTTGAGATAAATTTTAGGTATTAGGTACATGAAAATGATCAAATTCATCAAGTCCTAGCTTGTCAAAGTTTAAGTCAAAAGCAATGCAAATGTGCATTTTGGGAAAATACTCCAAATCACTTTAGAATATTTTTGTAATCATTTGTATTGATCTTGTAACTAAGATGAGAAAAAAAATAGGGACACTAAATTCCTTTGTTTGATCAGTTAAAAATGATTTTCGAAAATCCATCACAGCAACTTCATCAGTCGAGTTGAAAATTCAATCTATCCTTAATGGATTTTGGGAATGATTTGGATCGGTCGAATTGTACACTCACAGAAGTCGACCAACCAACTTTCTATCCAAAATTAATTTTGGTGAATCGATTGAGTTACCCCAGGACAAACTCGACCAATCATTTGAAATTGGCTTTTTCGGATAGTGGATCTGTCGAGTTACCTTTATTGAAACTCGAACAAATACATTGTACAGAAAATGCAGAATAAATGATTATAACCATTAGAGAGCTGTTAGAATTTAAAATATGTCTATTGTAAGTTACAAAATGGCTAGTTTTCATTCTTAAGTGATCCCACACTCAAAGAAACACCGCCATCTATAAATAGGACCTCTTGAAGTTCATTCCAAGGTTGCTCATTCATGCTATCCTTGGTCCTTGTTATAGTTTTCACTGTTCTAAACCCCTTTGAGTCCTTTTCTCTCTCTCATTTACATAGAATTTCATGATTTTGAGTGAGTTAGGCATGTTGTAAGAGAGCTACCTCATTGTTATTGGTGCGTCAAGCTAGAGGTGTACACACTAGCCAACAAGGGATGACTAGATGCACTCCATGGGACTCGAACACATGGGTGGATATTTTAAAATTTATATTAACCCTAACACAATCAATCACAATACCAAACAGGTCACCTGCAAGTGCATGAGGTACTATTATAGCATAAGTGAAGGGCAAGAGTAGGGGTCGATCCTCAGGGAGAAAAGGGGGCACTAGAGTTGGGTTAGTTTGGATGGGTTCCTACTATAGAGACTAGGGTTAAGGGTTTAAAGGTGATTTGATTGTTTAACTAGGTGATCAAGAAAGAAATCAAAGGCGAGAATGAAATCTAAGTTAACCCTAAACTAGATTAAGACTAAGTATGCAAGAAAAGACTAAGCTATGTATGAAAAGGTAATTTACACTAAGGCAGGCAAAAGAAAAGCACAAGAGCTAGAAAAGAGCTAAACTAGCAAGAATAAGGTAAAAATAGGGCAAGAAGTTAACTAACCTAGAAAAGAGCTAACTAAGCTAACACTAGCTAAGCAAGATGAAAACTAGGATTTTTAAGCAATTAATGAAGGTGTGGGTTGTTTAGGGGATGCACTTATCACTTAAGTTGGGGGTGACATATGAACATTATGATTCCATTTAGAGTCCAAACCAAACAAAAAGTTAGAGTCTAATGAATTAGCCTAAGCTACAAACTGTCCATGGATATGCTAGGTTGTGTATAAGGGAACTAGTGTCTAACACCCCCTACTACCCTTGAGAGGCTCAATTGGGTTAGGGATTAGGTTCAATTCAATTAGAGTCTCGTCAAGTCTAGGTTTCTAAATTAGACATTCCTAGGGCAATTAGGGATTGAGGGTAGTAATGTGGAGGTGATACTAGGGCTTTGGACCCCAATTCCCCCACATTCTAGCCTTGAGATGGCTCCATGCTAATTGCACAAGAATTATCTAATCTATCTACTTAGATATCTCACTTAGGTTTAGGGAGATTGATAAGGATTTAGGAAGATGGGAGGTAACCTAGGGATCCAAGAATTGGACCTATGGGCAAATCCCAAAATTCACATATATAAGCAATTTCCCTAAATTCCTAGGTGATTTCACATAAAAACCAACAAGAAATTCATGGAGAATAAGATGAAAATAGAACATAATCATTAGCAAATGGAATTACAAAGTTTACATGTCATTTTCCCCCAACATGGTATCAAAGTAACATTTTACACCCCAAACAACCCACTCAAAGGGTCTAGCTACTCATAACAAAACAAAATACAAAAAGAAAGGAGAAAGAGGTAGAAGAAGCCATGGAGCTCGATGTAGATGGAGAAATCCTCCTCTCCAACTACTGCAGGATGTCCTCCTCTCTCCCCCATGGTGCAAGGGTGTGGAATGAAGGGGATTATGGGTAGGAACTAGGGTAAAGTAGTGTTTTGGTGGTGGAAATGGTGAAATGGGGTGGAATGGAGGTGGAAATGGAGTGGAATGGCTAAGGGGAAAAAATGGAGGGTTAGGAGTGAGCTAGGGGTGGCCAACCTAGTCCTCCATCCTCCACCCCCATATATATAGGTCGGGAGGAAGCAATAGGTCAAGTGGGGGCAAAGTGGGAAATGTAGTGGAAAAAGTATAGGGTTAGTGATCAACACGGACGTGGCATATGGCCACGACCATGGCGGGGTCTAGGTAGAATGGTCATGGTAGGAGGAATACGACTTTGGTTAAGAGTGAATCGGGCTAAGTAAGGTAGCACGGCCGTGGCAGGGTGCCACGGTCGTGGTGAAGGGTAAGTGGCACAGCCGTGCTGAGTAGCATGGTCGTGTTGGGTAGAGGAAAATATGGTCGTGGGGAGGTTGGAGGTTGTCTCAACTGTAGCTCACCACAGTAGTGGTAGGAGGCCATCACTGTGGCCATTCATGTACAAAATGGCCCAAGTCCCTGTGATTGATTGGCAATAAACGCACGGCCGTGCTAGGAGGCCACGGCCCATTTGATGCAGCTTGCCCACGGTCGTGGTGTCTTCAGTTGGCCATGGTCGTGCTAGTGGCCACGGCCATGGCACTTTCAGTGCATTTTTTAGGCGGTCCATGGATCCTTTCAGGTATTAACTTACGGTCATGGCAGGAGGCCACGACCGTACTGGAGTCGTTAGAAGTAGCTTCTGAACTTAGAACTCCTTGAATCTATCTCTTGGTTTGGGATGACTTTTGTGCACACCTAGATGGCTCGGGGAAGATTAAGGGTTGTTCCTTGAGTCTAGGAACCCATGGAACTACTCCATCTCCTTCCTTGCATCAAAGCATGCGCAATTGTCCTGAAAAGTACACAAGAGGCTACATAAGTACATTTGGCAATGATAAGCATATTAGGGGATTTGACTTGCATTCTACTATGTTTAGATGTGATTGAGATACAAAAAGACACAAGATGAAGCCCTAAAATAGGGTTGCATCACCACCCCAAACTTGAAACATACTTGTCCTCAAGTATGCTCCAACCTAATCTCTTTCTTAGTTTTCTTTCAACAAACAAGAATGACAAAGCATTGCAACAGATGATTATTGACTAAATGATCTTAAAAGTGACTAAGTGCATGTATTCCACCTCTCTCCTCTCAACTTTCATAAACCAATCATGAAATGAGAATTGATCATATAAACTTCAAATATAGAGCATAGAATGCACAAGTTGTCCATATGTTCTTCATGTAATCATGGGTAAGTCGTTTCATGTTAGCGTTAATCAATGATGACTAGGAATGTTGTTTCATTTTCAAGCATTTTATTTTATGCTTCAAACCACACCAAACAACCCACATGGTTGTAGAAAAGGGTAAAGTGAGCTAGGTTTAATGTTTCCTAACTCAATGGGTATGAAAATGGAAGAAGGGGTAGTGGAAATATTTTTTGGAGTGCTATTACATAGAGCACTCATATTTTCTTTATTTGAATGCTCTTAAATAGGAGCATTCTTTTATTTTCTTTTTTATTTCTTTTTCTTTTCTTTTCTTTGCCCTTGGTGTAGATAGGGCATATGATGGATAGAGTGAAGCGGGGAGATAAAGATATGGCCACCCCAAACTTTTGGAGGTGGCCAAAGCTGATTATGTGCACTAGGGCATCCTTTCGTGGGGTGAAAATGTATGAAGATGGTGAAAGAATAGTCGGATCAAAGAGGGGTCATTAGTGTAGTTCTTGACATAAGATCTCCTGCATGAAAACTAATACAACACTTCATCAAATAATATCACACCACATGATTGAACAACATGAGTTTCATACTTATATCAAGTGGTTCTATAAACTCTAAATGTTCATAGCTTGCTCAATTCACAATTCAACCAAACATTCAATTTCTTGAGAGAGATTATGCACATGCAAAGAGTAATCAATCAAGATTATATAGCAATAAAATCTAAGAAAATAGCATGCTTTTATCAAAGATCAAAATTTTCATTTCAAAGCATAGAGATTAAGTCAAAACATGCCTGTTGGGCAAGAACATTCAAATTTGGGCAAAATTGGCTAAAATGGTGTCAATTTGCATTTTATCACATCTAAACCTACATTATTGAACTTAATATAGTAAAGCAAACAAATCCTAGCTAAAACATGCAAAAATTACCAAAAAGCTACATGATATGCAATGCATGGCAAAAGGAGTAAAATTTTTGAAAAATTAGGCAAAAATGCAAGAAAGTAACTACATGCTATGCAAAGATGCAATCAAAAACAAGAGCAAGACAAACTAAACTAGATAGTATAGGTGGAACAAAATCACAGAGAGAGAGGGTGGTGCATACCTCCCTACCCACCCCAAACTTTAGAATCACACTATCCTCATCATGAAACTATAGTCTAGGGTAGATAGGGGAAGCGTCACGGATGCTGCGGTGGCTAGTCGGACAAGTGAGGAGGATCTTGAGGAGGGGCTGAGCCTACAGGAGGGTGTTGGTAGTAATGTCTCCAGTATTCATCCTGGGGTGGAGGGTATGTCTTTGGATATCCGGCAATGCCACTCCAAAAATCTCCACCCCATTTGGGGTTTCTTACTGCTTGGGCGTGGTGGTAGTGATATACGTGGTTGACCTGATGGTGCATCTGTTGTTGGTCCTACCACATGTACTGCTGGATTAGCTACATGTTTCTTTGTATCTTCTGAATGCTCTCAAGTTGCGCCTGGATGGTGGACATGTCCTAGGCGTTTGTTGAGGGTTGATGTAGCTGGGATGTTCCTTCATCCCTCGTTCTTGTCTTTTCGGGCTGCCTGTGTCCTTCACTTTCTTATTCCTGCCCTTTCACATTTGATTCAGCTATCTCTTCTTGTGTGGCAGTCGATGCCCTAGTGTATGTCTCTCGTGGGTTTTCTTGCTGCCATTTCAACATTTTTTTCCCTCAGTCTATAGAAGATCCCCAACATGGATAAAAGCGGCATTGCATGGCATGGCAGCTCAAGCTCAATGTCATGCACACTACTTGTGTGATATATCATCCTTTTGTCCTTCATCTTGATAGTGTGCGAGCACATAAGATAGTTCAGGTCAACAAACTCTACCTCATATGCGTCTTCAAACCCAGAAAGATCATACCCCAAAGTGAGTGCAATTGAGGTTACAAACCCTCCCATAACAAAAGGTTTTTTACTCTTGAAGGGTATGGATCTCATGTGATCAATGAGTAGCACTCCAAGATCTATATACCATTTGTGGTTCATTGCCATCAAGACAAATATATCTTTTTGATAAATGGAGCCTTAGTTATCATATCGTCCCACAATGGTATCTGCTAAGACCTTTTATACATAACAGAATAGGGGGTTGCTTATAGCAGAAGTTTTTTCCCTCCCCGCATAGTAATCATTGTTTCCTGTCAGAGTCTTCTAGAAATGTGCATAATCAAAATCTACCTTTTTTTCTAATAGGTTGTCATCCATCTTCTAGGCCTCTTCAGGATTTGCAGTAAAAACACAGTTCAACTCAGTAGTTGTGAGGGTGTGCATGTTGCCCATCATGGCAAACTTGATAGCTTCACTATGTCTCACCTTTGTCTTCTCAAGAGTGGCAAATAACTCTCTAGTCAGAGCAGTGTAGGTTGTTTGGGGTGTGAAAAGAATGTCCCACAGCCCTACTTCCTTCAAACTTCCTTCTAATGTTGCTTTGATTCAAAGATCATCGATGACCTTCTCACATCCATATCTAGTGGATACGACTCTCCTTGTCATGCACTCTGTATATGTGAGAGAAATCTATCTTTGTCTATGTCCTCTACCATAGGACACTCCAACAAGATCCTCGCCCAAAGTCTTCGATTTGTCGACCTCCAATTGTGCCAGAATGTCCTCTCCCTCAGCTGACAGCTGCATCTCCTCATCCTCACTATCTTTCTCCTCCTCATCCAACCTACATGACTGTCACCCAGAACTCGTATCAAGGTTGTACCACTGTGCAAACCATTCTTCACATGGACGCAATTATCGTGTTGCTTGTGGTTGTTGCCCATGTCCCCCCGCCATGGAAGATGTGGACCGGAGAGATGATGTGGGTAATGGAGGACGTTGCGATGAAGATGATGATGCTCTTGATTTTTTCCCTTTCTTTACAATCACCGGTTCAATCTCCTCAATCAAATCATCTAGAATTACCTCAGACGCCTCTTCTTCTTCATCATCTCCCTCATATGTGGCGTCGGTAATGTGGTGGTTGTCGGATGAATGGGAGTGGGATGCACTCACCAATTGTGAGCGACGGAGGGATTGGGATGTGGAGTTGGCTGGGGATGGGGTATGTGAGGGTATAAAAACATTAAAGGATGCATTTTTGGAATGTTGCCTTCCTCCGATGATGATGTTGGCCCCCTTTGTGATTGCTTCCCAATTTTTTTCATAGTTGGGCGTGGGAATGGAGGGTGAAATTTGGCTTTTTGTATAGGGGGTGATATGAGTGTGGATTTAGGTGTAGAATGGAAGGATAAGGAGGTTTATATGGTGGATGTGGGGTTTGCTATGGATTTGGGTGAAGAATGGAAGGTTTAAGTGGAGGTTTAGGGAAAGGAAGATGTTGGGCAGATTGGAGAGGAAGGTGGAGGTGGAGGAATGATTGAGGGAGAAATGGTGGCAGAAATGGTAGGAGGACGGCTGGGGGATGATTAGGTAATGATTGGTGGTTGAATAGGGGTGGTTTGAGGTGCTGGAGGTGAAAATCGGAGGAGCACGGTGCAATTGTACGTCTCCACGACCATGCGCTCAAGGGAGAAGGAGATGAAATGAAGAAGGGGTCGGGTTTGATATGTTTAAGTGCTATATTTTTTTCCTAGACCGGGTCGGGCCACGGACATGGTGGGTGGCCACAGTCGTGGTGAGGTCTGAGAAGCACGGTCGTGGCCATCTGTGTACAAATCGACAAAATGTTCTGATCTTGTGACCTTATTTTGTCAATAAATTCCACAACCATGGTGGGAGGCCATGGCCGTTTTGACCTTCTGTGGCCACGGTCGTGGCTAGCTCCACAGTTGTGGTCTTTCCTTCACAAAACTTGAAATCTTCCTGTAACTTTGCCCAAATAAACCCTCAGTCGTGGCTAGAGAGGCCATAGCCGTGGTGTGGACCATTTTCCCAAATTTGTAGCTCCAAAATTCTTGCATTTCTCTCAACTTTTGAACATTTGATCAAGAATGGGCATTATCAACCATGCTTTAACTGTATTACCTCTCGCTTCTTGTAGGTACACCTACCATGTCATCAAAACTAAAAGAAAACTATCAAGTACAAGTGTGCGTGTGTGTATTCTTGGAATCATGTGAAAAACAAAAGAAAGGTATCAAAAAGTGAAGGTTAGGTATAAAATACCCCAAACCTATGTGGGTTGCCTCCCACTAGCGCTAAGTTTCATGCCTTCAACTGGGCTTCTTGAAGATTCTTCAAAATTCACCCATTTGGGATCCTTGGGTGCTTACTCATGCAATAGACACATTCTACATTGAGAACCTTGTCTTTGACCCATTAATCATGCAAATCACCATGAGATGTGTCATTCATCCCCTTATCTCTCAAATGTTCAAATGGACTTCTCAAGTAACTATGCTCATCATCTTCACCTCAGTTTTTCCAGTTTGGAGACTTGAACATATTGATCTTGATCTTCATGTCCATGAAGGAGATTGTCATTATGCCACTGCATACATGAATGTCGGCATCAACTATAGATAAGAACGACCTTCCCAAGATGATGGGAATCTTCCTATCCTCTGGCTCCATATCAAGTACAATGAAATCCGCTGGGAACACCGCACTTTCTCTTTGTCTATCATTACTAAGACATCATCAACTCTACCCCTAAGCACTTTTATGGACCTATCCACCAACTGGAGAGTGCAATGTGTCGGCTTCAACTTGTCCAAGCCCAGCTCAACATAGACATTGTGTGGCATCAAATTTACACTACGTCCCAAATCAAGAAAGGACCTATCTACATGATGTCCTCCTATGTAACTAGGTATGAGTGGGGCTCCTGGGTCTTTTCTCTTCACAGGAAGTGAATGTTGTATGATGGAGCTCACTTGTTCAGTCAACTTCACTTTCTTTGGTATCCTCCCCGTTGACCTTCTCTTCACAATGCATAAGTTCTTGAGGAACTTGGCATATGATGGGATTTTATTGATGTCATCCAAGAGTGGAATGTTCACCTTCACTTGGCCAAACACCTCAAGAATATCCACATTGTGCTTTTGTCTCCTCTTCATTTCTGGTGGCTAATATAGTGCTTCAAGGAATGGAGGGTCATTGGCTTTTGCTTTGCTTGCATCAATGTGAGTTGGAACACTAGGGATGGTGGGACCTACAAATGTAGAATGGAGTAGAGCACTTGGTATCCCAAAATCAATAGGATGTATCACTAAATCATCTTTGGCAATTTCAATCACAGTATCACCACTTGGCTGCTTTTGCTTTGCTTTATCAACCTTTCTTTGACTTGTGGGTTGCTCAAGAGATTTCCCACTCCTTAGAACTGTCATAATACTTCCTTGCTCATGGTGGAGAGGGGGATATAGTTGTGGTTGTGGAGGAGGTGGAGGTGACACTTGGGGTTGAAATTGTGGTGGAGGGGAGAATTGAGGTTGGAAGGTGAATTGTTGGGAAAATGGTGGTGATGGAAGGGGAGCTGGAGTATAAGGCTTGGGATCACCTTGGAAATGGTAGACGGGCTACACTTGCATGGGAGGTGGATTGTAGAAAACATAAGAAGAGGGCATGGGTCCACTTGCTTCATGGTAGCTCATGATGGACTTTGAAGACAACTTTTCTTCTTGGAGAGAAATTATGGAAGATAGTTGCTCCACTTTCTCTTCTAGTCTTGCAACATATTTTTGAACATCATAAAATATTTTCAATCTAGAGAGAACATCTTCCTCAAACCTTGAGCTATATTTTGGACTTTGTGGCTCTTGATAGCTATAGGAGTGAGGTGTCTTCTTTTCCTCACCATAGAACTTAATAGAATTGACTGGGTGGCAAGGAACATTTATCACCTGGTTCTTCATGAAGCTTACCATGTCACCAAGAATTTTCATCACTTGTGGGATTGAGTCAACATTAGTAGGAGGTGTCACACCAAAGTCATAACCTATTTCATTCATCATGCTAGAAGCTCAAATTCTCAATCCTTCAGCCAACTGCTCAAACAAAGGTCATATCTCCTTAGGTGGCCTAGCCATGAAAACTCCTCCACAAAAAGAGTCCACTGTGTCTTGGTCCTTTAGAGACAAACCAGAGTAGAATTATTGAACTAGTTGTCACAAAGGGATCTCATGGTGCGGACACTCTCTCAAAAGCTTCTTAAATCTCTCCCATGCATTATGAAACTGCTCATTGCCCATTTGACTAAAACTTGTCACGGCATACCGCATTTGTGTCAACCTTGTTGTAGAGTAGAATTGTCTCAAGAAGGCATTCTTCATTGTTTCCCAACTCATGATGTCCCTTCTTGAGTCGTACCAATCTTTAGCTCTATCTTTGAGGGATAAAGAGAACAAGGTCAACTGAATTGTATCATCACTAGCCGTCAGCATCCTAAAAATAGAGCATACTTTAAGAAAGGAGTCTAAGTGCTTGTAGGGGTTCTCACTCTCTGAGCCATAGAAGATGGGCAGGAGCCCAAGAAGACCTAGAGGAATAGAGAATTGCTCCCCTGGAATTTGATCAACCCTGCTAGCAATTGACGATTTGCAGTTGCTAGGCATGCAGTAGTCTTGAAGCGGCTTGTGGGGTGCATGTTGGCCTTCCATATTGTTCCTCCCGAGTGTCTTGTCACATGCACAAAGTACAACCAAACAAAAGAGAACAAGTTAGCAAACCAATATACACAAAGAATGCAAAGAATAATGAATAAAGAATAGCAATGATGAGGGTAGTAGGAAAAGTCAAAGCAAAACTAACTAGCTAGGCCGAGCGCCTTTCTCCCCAGCAACGACGTCAGAAAGCTTGGTGCGTCAAGCCAGAGGTGTACACACTAGCCAACAAGGGGTGACTAGATGCACTCCATGGGACTCAAACACACAGGTGGATCTTTCAAAATTTATATTAACCCTAACATAGTCGGTCACAATACCAAATAGGTCACCCGCAAGCGCATAGGGTACTATTATAGCATAGGTGAAGGGCAAGAGTAGGGGTCAATCCCCAGGGAGAAAAGGGGGCACTAGAGCTAGGTTAGTTTGGCTGGGTTCCTATTGTGGAGACTAGGGTTAAGGGTTTAAATGTGATTTGATTATTAAACTAGGTGACCAAGAAAGCAATTAAAGGCGAGAATGAAATCTAAGTTAACCCTAGACTATATTAAGACTAACTATGCAAGAAAAGACTAAGCTAGGTATGAAAAGGCAATTTACACTAAGGTAGGAAAAAGAAAAGCACAAGAGTGAGAAAAGAGATAAACTAGAAAGAACAAGGTAAAAATAGGGAAAGAAGCTAACTAAGCAGGAAAAGAGCTATCTAAGCTAACACTAGCTAAGCAAGATGAAAACTACGGTTTTAAAATAATTAATGAAGGTGTGGGCTGTTTAGGGGATGCACTTATCACTTAAGTTGGGGGTGACATATGAACATTATGATTTCATTTAGATTATCCAAACCAAACAACAAGTTAGAGTCTAATGAATTAACATAAGCTACTAACTAGATATAGATATGCTAGGTTGTGTATAGGGGAACTAGTCCCTAACACCCCCTACTACCCTTGTGAGGCTCAATTGGGTTAGGGATTAGGTTTAATTCAATTAGAGTCTAGTCAAGTCTGGGTTTCTAGATTAGACATTCCTAGGGCAATTAGTGGCCGAGGGTAGCAATGGGGAGGTGAAACTAGGGCTTTGGACCCCAATTCCCCCACATTCTAGCCTTGAGAAGGCTCCCTGCCAATTGCACTAGAACTATCTAATCTAGATACTTATATCTCTCACTTAGGTTTAGGGAGATTGATTAGGATGTAGGAAGATGGGAGGCAACCTAGGGATCTAAGAATTGGACCTAGGGGCAAATCCCAAAATTCACATATATAAGTAATTTTCCTAAATTCCTAGGTGATTTCACACACAAACCAACAAGAAATTCATGGAGAATAAGATGCAAATAGAAAATAATCACTAGCAAATAGAATTACAAAGTTTACATGTCATTTTCCCCCAACATGGTATCAAAGTAACATTTTACACCCCAAATAGCCCACCCAAGTGGCCTAGCTACTCATAACAAAGCAAAATACAAAAAGAAAGGAGAAAGATGTAGAAGAAGTCATGGATCTCAGTGTAGATGGATCAATCCTCCTCTCCAGCTGCTACAAGACATCCTCCTCTCTCCTCCAAGGTGCAAGGGTGTGGAATGAAGGGTATTATGGGTAGGAACTAGGGTAATATGTGTTTTGGTGGTGAAAATGGTGAAATGGAGTGGAATGGAGGTGGAAATGGAGTGGAAGGGCTAAGGGGATAAAATGGAGTGGTAGGAGTGAGCTAGGGGTGGCCAACCTCAGCCTCCAGCCACCACCCACATATATATAGGTGGGGAGGAAGCAATAGGTCAAGTAGGGGCAAAGTTGGAAATGTAGTGGAAAAAGTGTAGGGTTTAGTGATCAACACGGCCGTGGCCGTGGCGGGGTCTAGGTACAATGGTTGTGGTAGGAGGAATACGACCGTGGTTAAGAGTGAATTGGGCTAAGTAAGGTAGCACGATTTTGGTGGGGTGCCACGGTCTTGGTGAAGGGTAAGTGGCACGGTCGTGATGGGTAGAGGAAAATATGGTCGTTGGGAGGTTGGAGGTCATCACAACTATAGCTCGCCACAGTCGTGGTAGGAGGCCACGACCGTGGCCATTCATGTACAAAATGGCCCAAGTCCCTATGATTGATTGACAATAAATTCACGGCCGTACCAGGAGGCCACGACCCAGTTGATGCAGCTTGCCCATGACCGTGCTGAGGGACATGGCTGTGGTGTCTTCAGTTGGCCATGGTCGTGTTGGTGGCCACGTCCATGGCTCTTTCAGTGCATTTTACTAGAGGTCCCTTGATCCTTTCGGCTATCAACCCACAATTGTGGCAGGAGGCCACGACCATGCTGGAGTCTTTAGCAGTAGCTTTTGAACTTAGAACTTCTTGAATTCATTTCCTCTTAGTTTTGGATGACTTTTGTGCACACTAGATAACTCAGGGAAGATTAAGGGTTGTTCCTTGAGTCTAGGAACCCATGGAACTACTCCATCTCCTTCCTTGCATCAAAGCATGCACAATTGTCCTAAAAAGTACACAAGAGGCTACATAAGTACATTTGGCAATGATAAGCATATTGGGGGATTTGACTTTCATTCTTCTATGTTTAGATGTGATTGGGATAAAAAAAAGATACAAGATGAAGCCCTAAAGTAGGGCTACATCAACTACTTTGTAAATAGCTCCAGCTCTCTACTTCCCAATCCCCTTTCTTCAAGAGCAAAGGCTAAAGTGATCTTCTCTGAGTGAAGGAGGAGTTGATGTTCTTCTTCAAGGATGAAGAAGGCGTGAAGATATTCTCTAAGTGAAGGAGAAGGATGAATCGGAAGATCCAAGGATCTATGTGGGTAAATCATCAAGGCTAAAGACTTGTTGCAAGTATGAGATGTCCTACGAGAAGGAATAGAGCTTCTTATAAGAGTGGGTAAGACTTGTGGTGAGTTAGAAGACTAGCTCTTGGATAGGTAAGCCCTTGGGTTTAATAAGGCCATATTGTATCTCTTATAATGGAATATAAGTATACATGGGTTGCAAAGTCCTAGAGGTTGACCTCTCTAGGTAGTGGACTGATGGTCTCCTAGTTTGGAGATTGGAACCACTCTAAACACCTAGCCTAAGTGTTTGTTTCAATCTCTATCATCCTAATATGCTTGTTTAGATAAGACTTCAAATTCACTTTTAACATTTGGTTTTAATTGATATAATTTGAAGGTATAACTATTCTTGTGCAAGTTTTGAAGCTCTATTCACCCCCCTCTAGAGCCCTAGATCCAATAAATGGTATCAGAGCAAAGATCTTCTCCAAAAACTCTCCTTTGAGATGAGAATATGGGTGAGAACCTACATGGTTCCCTCATCCTAGAGGGAGGCTTCTCCATGTTCCCCCAGTCTTCGACGGCACCAACTTTCTCTATTGGAAGCGACATATGCAATTTTACATTCAAGGAATTAATTTTTACATGTGGAGAGTGATGATTGCACCCTATAAGGAGCGAACAGAGCTATATCTACTTGGGATGAAGCAGCTCTAAAGGCATATCACAACTCAATGCCAAATCTATTAGCATCATCTATGATGACCTCACTCATTCATAGTTCAATCGTATATCCTCATGGGACACATCCCATGATATATGGAACAAGTTGTGCATCACTTGTGAAGGCTCAAATCAAGTGAAGGAGGCAAAGATCTACATGATGAACAACCTCTAGAGAAATTCAAGATGGGGAAGAAAGAATGAGTGGACAAGATGTACTCAAGGATCAACATCATCATCAACGAACTTGCCTCCTTGGGACACACTTTGAATAGAGGAGCTATTAGTTCAAAGATCCACGGTCTCTTCCAAAGCAATGGGAGTCCAAGGTGACCTCTATAGAAGAAGAAAGGAAGATCAAAGATAGTGTCTTCAAAGCTCAAGTGGAGTTTCTCATTCTTCAACAACAACTTTCTTGTCAGACCTCTCCCTCCTCCTCAAGTGAAGATGATGGCCCTAATGAGCATGAAAACAACTTCTCCAAGGGAAAACACTTCAAATGGAAGCCATCCTCTTCATCTACTCAAAGGTGATACAAGTGTGGTCAAAAAGGACACTACAAGAGTGAATGTCCTAAGGCTAGAAAGTCACACCACAAGAGCAGCTCTAAGAAAGAGGAAGACTACAGGAAAGATAGCAAATACAAGATGAAGAACAAGAAGGAGAGGAGGAACAAAGATGTAGCTCATGCCACATGGGAAGGATCATCCTCTAGTGGCTCAAGCTATGATGAAGATGAGAATGTCACCTTGCACTCATGGCCTCCACAAGTGAAGACATTTGTGAGGTAAGAGAGGTAAGTTTGCATGAGTTAGCTAAATAAACTCTTATTGACATGCTTAATGCTACCCATTCTTTTTATTCTGAATGTAAATCTAAAAGGGGGAGATTGGGTAAAATTATCGATGATTTGTATGCTAAGCTTGATATTTTTAGAAAAATGAGAAAATTCATCTTGAGAGCCTTTATTCTTTGCAAGACCAATTTCTTGATCTTGAGCTCCAATACAATGGGGTTGAATTTGAGAATGGGATCTACCTTAAGAATATCACTAGCAATAACGAAGAGAAAAAAAAAGTGCCTTGATGAGCTTGAGTTGCTTAAAACTGAAAATGTAGAACTTAAGCTTATTAGTGATGCTCGTAGGGATGAGAGAGATGTTTATCTCAAAGAAATAAATTGCTTAAAATTGAAAAATGCTAGGTTGCTTGCTCAAGTAAATGATTTATCTTTTAGACCTATTTTTCTTAGCAATGATGTTGCTTCTATTACTCTTGAAAAAGATTCATATTTGACTAAAGCCCTTTGTCTAGAGACCGACCTTTTACATGCTCAAGATGATCTTGATAGTTTGTCTATGTTGGATCCTATATGGGTGATTAGATTCTCTAGAGGGGGGTGAATAGAGTTGAATGCACTTAAACAAAATTCATTAGACCTTCAAGATATATCACAAGATAATGTTGCTAAATAGGAAATTTGAGTGCAACTAAAACATACATATCAAAGGAGAGAGAGATTGAACATACACCTAGTGACAAGCTATGTAGAGTGGTTCCACACTTCAAACTAGAAGTGAGTCAGTCCACTACCTAGAGAGGTCAACCTCTAGGATTTCTTAACCATTGCACTCTTATATTCATTCATAAGACTTACAATACATGACCACCAAAGGATTTACCTATCTAATATAAAGAGTCTTCAACCTTACCAAGGACTTACCCACTTTGCAAGAGTCTTCTGCCTTCTTCCAAGGACTTCGCTACTCTTACACAAGTCTTCAGCCTTCAAGGGATTACCCACTCTTCTTGGATATTCAGCCTATGACTTCACCTTCACTCGGAGAAGCTTCCACCAAGGTCTTACCCACTTGACCAGGGAGTCATCTGCCTTCACGAAGGTCTTACCCACTCTTGCTCCAAGTCTTCATCCTTGATCTTCACCAAGGGACTACTTCCCTTGTTCTTCTTCACCTCTCTTATCCAAGAGAGAGAACCTCATCTTCATGGTTGAAAAGAGAGATAGGGAGGTGGTAGAAGTGAGAGCCTCACAAGATATACATGTAGGACTAGCTCTCTTACAGATTTCCTACTCACTCTAATGAATGTAGCAAGTGATTAAGCTTAGAGAGAGAGAGAGGAGGAGGTTGTAGGAAGCACTCAACTATAGAATAGGAACCTCTTATAGAGTTTGCATTGAATGCTCAACCTTGGAATGAAGCCCAAGGGGTCCTATTTATAGCTGGGGATGTCTCTTAGCCTTTGGGAACACTTGAGAATGAAAACTAGCCATTTTGTGGCTTGCAACTTATATATTTTCACTTGTTGCAACTCCACAACAGCTAGAAACACTTTTCTGCACTTTTCTGTACAGTGCAATTGGTCGAGTTTCTATAAAGGTAACTCGACCGATCCCACTAAAAGACAAGACCAATTTAGTCCATCGGTCGAGTTTGTCCTGGGGTAACTCGACTGATTCACTTAAATCAGTTTTGGTCAGTAGAGGGATTGGTCGAGTTCTGTGAAGTGTAAACTTGACCGATCAAAAGTCATTTTCAAGATCCAATTAGGATCGGTCGAGTTTGCAACTCAATCGATGAACAGCCTGATGTGAATTTTGGAAAATGGCTTTTGAGTGCTTAAATATTCGATCTAAATACTCCTGATTTTTTCTAAGCTTAATTACAAGTCATACAATCATTACAAGTGATTTACAGCATGATTCTAATGGATTTACATTATATTACAAAAATGTGCACTTGTATTGACTTTGCCTTGTCTTTTCTCGAAGTTTAGATGTGCAAGTTAGGGTATTAGGAGTGTGTCTATACCTAATGTGAAATCACTCAAGTAGAGACATTAAACACAAATAAGTGGAATGGTTTAGTCATCATCAAAACAACGGTTTAGTCAATTTAGACCTTAAGTCAACATTCTCCCCCTTTTTGAAGATGACAAATCATTCCATAAATGTATTGAAAGCATTTAATTAAAGTCATATCTTTGGAGAAACATAGGGGTTTCAATAGAATTGAGTACATATGCTCCCCCTCAATTGATGCTAGTGGAGTTCTCATACTCCCCCTCAATTGATGTTATTTCTCCTGCATGGTTAGCTTTCATAACATTTATAGAATACTATGTCTTCTACTCATATATGTTCTACACATATATGTCTTCTCCTCTTTGCATGGACATACTTCTCCTCTTCATGTAAGACATGCCTTCTCCCTATTTTGTCAAAAGAAGACATGCATTTCTCCCCCTTTGTCATTTCAAAAAGTAGGGGGAATGAAGAAATAAGAAACATCACTTATTAAGAGAAAGGATATAACAAAAGTTATATAAGGATAGTAGAAGAGCACAGATAGGGGTCTATCCAAGCATAGAATAAAAGCAAGTTAAAGCATGCACTTGAACAACCCAAAAATGCAAGATAAAGAGCTGCAAAAAATAATAAAACACAATTTTGACCCTCATGATGATAGAATTTGCCCAAAAAGTATCAGGGCTCATAGAAAAGCAAGGAGTTTTTCTTAGAAGGTCGTTTCTACATTAAAAAACACTACTCTTGCAAAAAAAACTGAAACTGGAGAAAAATCTGTATAAAATTCAAAAATACTCCAATTTCTACATACAATGTAGCTCTATGTACCCTGCATCACAATGCTATGTAAGCAGCTTAAGATATTAGATATACAATTCAAGGAGCAAGCTTGAGCAAGTATGAGACAAGATACAAGCATAGCATATAGTGAAATACCACTAGATGAGTAGAGATACCAATTATAAACAAGGCTAGAACTACATGTATATGAACTACTAGTAGATGTTATCACAAGTTAGGACTACTAGTAGGATCTAGATCATAGTAAGAGATACCAAAAGATACACAAGATAAACCAAGCCATAAGTATATGTAAAGATATATCCAAACAAAGAGATGTGAAAATTTCGAAGCACGAAAGGATATAACTCACTAACAAGTATGCAACATTACCAAAAGATGATCACCACTAAGAACCTCAAGGTTGTATCCAAACAAGATATACAACTATATATATGTAGCAAGTTTGAGCATAGCGGAAGCAATTTAAGACACAATCAAGAGATCCAAAGAGATCATCATCAAAACTTGCAAAACAACTCAAAGCAAGAGATTGCAAGATATAGATATACCAATTTATAGCAATTAGAGAGATAGAGTTGTAAGCAAGATAAGCAATTTGAATACATGGCAAGATGTACATATAAAGGTACCAAAGGAGTGCCATAGAATAAGACTAATGGTTGAGAAAATCTAGTTGAGAGAGAAATTCTCAACCATATAGCCAAATGTATATTCTCTGCACAGTGTTATCAGTCGAGTTCTGTGTATTGGCAACTCTACCGACAACAGTTGTTGGCAACACCTATGGTACCCATCGGTCAAGTTTCAAAAAGGACAAACTCGACCGACAGAGTTGCTGTCAAAAAACACATATATTTCATAAAAACGTATTTAAAGGCATGCTAAAAATACAAACCATATCCAAACGTGTGTAAGCAATTAGTAATGCACTATAGAAGCACTAGAAATAGTTTTTGAGCAAGAGTGTGAAGAGAAACACAAAATACCACTTTTGACTCAAAAACCATATGTATAGTGCACACTAACTTGACAAAAACAAGTTAGAAATGGTTATAAGCAAGAAAACCTTTACCTTTATTCTTACCATTCCTTTTTCCACTTGTTGTCACCATCTATACATATCACCTTCCTTCTTTCATGTGGATTGAGAAATCAATTTGCAATTCAATGGTTCAAGTCAATCCATTTGCAAGTACCTACAAGAAGAAAGATGAAATGGTCGCCAATCATGTTTTTGGGTCCGGAGAAGTTAGCTTAGCAACCTAAATCCTAGTGCTCTTGGGTGCTTTCCTAAAAGGGTAACAAGTAGAATAATGACCAATTTCATTGCAATAGTTGCATGTGCCCATAGTCTTGGAACTAGAGGATTCTCCATGGAAGATTGAAGGTCGTTTACCTTTTTTGTTCCTTTGACTACTATCATATCCCAAACCATGTCTACCAATTTGTAGTATGGTGTAGGATGTCATTAAGATTCTTTATACCAACTAAGAATGTTTGCAAAGAAGATATCAAACTATCATTATCATATATAAGAGAAGAAATAGTAGAAGACAAATGATTTATATTTTCTCTAGAATGCAAAAGATCATTTTCTAAGAAAAAATCTTTAGTTAAATAAGAATCTCTATCAATATGAAGAGCAGCAACATTATTCTCTCTACTAGTAGAACTAGAACAAGATTCAAGTACATTGATTTTAGCAAGCAAGGAGGCATTTTCTTTTTCAAGCAAAGCAATCTTAGAAAGATAAACACCATTTTCAGATTCTAATCCTTGCAAAACAAAATATTTGTCCTTCTTTTTAGAATTAAGAGCATCAACATCATGCATGAGAGAATCAACAATCAAAGAATGTTCTTCATTATAACTAGGCATAAGAGGTTGAGCTTCTAGAAATCTAATATTATCAAGCAAACTAGCATTTTCAAGTTTAAGAGAGTCTACTTGGCTAAGACAAGTATTTTTGTCATCAAGCAAGCAAGAATGAGTATGTTCAAGATCATCTAATTCTACATGCATATTATCAACAATTCTATCAAGCTTTTTACTTTTCTTTTTAGAAGACTTAAGAGAGGCACAAGTATCATAAATAAAAACAATTAAGGATTCTTTATCTAAAGAGTTTAGATTTACCTCACTTGAGTCTTTACTTGTTGATGCCATGAGAGCAAAATGGCATTCTCCTTCTTCACTAGAGCTTGATCCTCCACTTGAATCTTCACTTGATTCTTCACTTGAGCTTGCGTTGGAGGAGTCACTTGAGCTTGAGTGTTATTTCTCCTTCTTCTTATACTTATTTTCTCTTCTCTTGTGATGATGGGTCTTTATGCCTTGTGGGAAATCTTCCTTGTAGTGACCCTTCTTCCACGTGTGAAGCACCGGATGGAGGAGGACTTTCCCTTGTAGAGTTTACCCTTAGAGTACATGGCATCTTCTTCAACTTGATAGGATGGAGAAGCTTGACCAACAATAGCCTTGATTTGAGTTTTAATTTCAGCCTTCTTCATTATCTTGAGTTCTTTCTCTTCTTGTCTTTCTACTTCCTCCCTCTTGTCAAGTATGGCTTCATGCGCTTGTATATTTCCAATGAGCTCTTCAATAGGAATATCCCAAAGAGACATTGCTTCTTCAATGGAAGTCACCTTGGGTTCCCACCTCTTGGGGAGAGTTCTAAGGATCTTTGAGTTGATCTCTCCTCTACTCATAGGATGTCCTAGAACAGCAAGATCATTCACAATAGTGTTGAGCCTTGAGTACATGTTGGCTATTTTCTCCTCCTTTCCCATCTTGAAGTTCTCAAGCAGCCCTTTGAGCATGTAGACTTTGCTTTCCTTCACTTGAGTTGTCCCCTCATAGATGATGCATAGCTTTCTCCATACCTCATAGGTCGTCTCACAAGAAGAAATCTGGTTGAATTAAATAGAGGTCATGGAGGCATAAAGGATGTGCATGGCTCTAGAATTCAAGGTTGCTTTCTTTAAGGTAGCATCATCCCATTCTTTAATCTTTGTCTTTGGTAGCTTGTATGGGTTGTTCACCATTTGCCATATCTCAAGACTTGATCCTTGTATGTAGAATTGAAGCCTTATTCTCTAATAGAGGAAATTGCTTCCATCAAAGATTGAAAGGTTGATCAAGTATCTCCTTCCTTGGTAGTCATCCATCTTCTACTACTTGTGGAAGTATGCTTGGAGAAGACCCACTCTGATACAAATTGTTGGATCCTAGATGGGTGATTAGATGCTCTAGAGGGGGGTGAATAGAGTTGAATGTACTTAAACAAAATTCATTAGACCTTCTAGATATATCATAAGATAAGGTTGCTAAATAGGAAATTTGAGTGCAACTAAAACATACATAGCAAGGGAGGGAGAGATTGAATATACATGAAGTGACAAGCTATGTAGAGTGGTTCCACACTTCAAACTAGAAGTGAGTCAGTCCACTACCCAAAGAGGTCAACCTCTAGGATTTCTTAACCATTGCACTCTTATATTCATTCATAAGACTTACAATACATGACCACTAAAGGACTTACCTATCCAATAAAAAGAGTCTTCAACCTTACCAAGGACTTACCCACTTTGTAGGAGTCTTCTGCCTTCTTCCAAGGACTTAGCTACTCTTGCACAAGTCTTCAGCCTTCAAGGGATTACCCACTCTTCTTGGATCTTCAGCCTTTGACTTCACCTTCACTCATAGAATCTTCCACCAAGATCTTACCCACTTGAGCAAGGAGTCTTCTGCCTTCACCAAGGTCTTACCCACTCTTGCTCCAAGTCTTCATCCTTGATCTTCACCAAGGGACTCCTTCCATTGTTCTTCTTCACCTCTCTTAGCCAAGAGAGAGAACCTTCATCTTCATGGTTGTAAAGAGAGATAGGGAGGTGGTGGAAGTGAGAGCCTCATAAGATATACATGTAGGACTAACTCTCTTACATATTTCCTACTCACTCTAACAAATGTAGCAAGTGATTAAGCGTAGAGAGAGAGGAGGCTGTAGGAAACACTCAACTATAGAATAGGAGCCTCACATAGAGTTTTGCATTGAATTCTCAACCTTGGAATGAAGCTCAAGGGGTCCTATTTATAGTCGGGGATGCCTCTTAGCCTTTGGGAACACTTGAGAATGGAAAATAGTCATTTTGTGGCTTGTAGTGGATATATTTTCACTTGTTGCAACTCTACAATGGCTAGAAACACTTTTATGCACTTTTCCGTACAGTGCAATCGGTCAAGTTTCTATAAAGTTAACTCGACTGATCCCACTAAAAGATAAGACCAATTTAGGCCATCGGTCGAGTTTGTCCTAGGGTAACTCAACCGATTCACTTAAATTAGTTTTCGTCAGTAGAGGGATCGGTCAAGTTCTGTGAATTGTAAACTCGACCGATCAAAAGTCATTTTCAAGATCCAATCAGGATCGGTCGAGTTTGCAACTTGACCGATGAAAAGCCTGATGTGAATTTTGGAAAATGGCTTTTGAGTGCTTAAGTATTTGATCTAAGTGTTCTTGATTTTTTCTAAGCTTAATTACAAGTCATACAATCATTACAAGTGATTTACAACATGATTCTAATGGATTTACATTATATTACAAAAATGTGCACTTGTATTGACTTTGACTTGTCTTTTCTCTAAGTTGAGATGTGCAAGTTATGGCATTAGGAGTGTGTCTATACCTAATCTAAAATCACTCAAGTAGAGACATTAGACACAATTAAGTGGAATGGTTTAGTCATCATCAAAACAAGGGTTTAGTCGATTTAAACCTTAAATCAATAGTCTACTACTATTATCTCTCTTACTTATGACAATCATATACTTAGAGCCTCTCTGGAGAAATTCCTCAAAGAGAAGAGCTCCCTGAATGAAATCTTTGATCACTCTACCAAACAAAATGGTACTAATGGTTTGAGATTTATAGGGGGAGATCCTAAGGGCAAGAGTAAGGCCAAAGGTAAGAAAAAGAGTAAGGAACCCATCTTTCTTCCATGGAGAGTCTTCAGGCTCAAAAAATCCTATGATTTATTCTCATTGCAAGAGTGATGATCACCATTCTACTTATTGTCCATACAGGCCTAAGGGGACCAACCCAAAGATGAAATGGGTCCCCAAGCTAACACCGGATCCCAAAGTTAGAGTAGGGAACTGACATTCTCCTTTCTTGTAGGAAAAAGGAAAATGAATTGTTGATAGTGGTTGCTCAAAGCTAATGACAGGTGATATAAGACATTTCAACAATTTCACAAAGAACAAAGGAGGATCGGTTACTTTCAGGGACAATAAGAAAGGTAAAGTAAAGGGTGAGGGTGATGAACAATAAGAAAGGTAAAGTAAAAAGTGAGGGTGATGTAGGTGAATCCTTGTGTATCAAGAATGTTCTCTTTGTGGATGGCCTACATTACAATTTAATAAGTGTTAGTCAATTATGTGATAATGGTTACCTTGTGATGTTTACTTATTTTGAATGTTTGCTCCTAGATTTCCTCACTTACAATGTCATGTATAAGGGAACTAGGAATGGTAATCTTTATGTAATTGTGCTTGATTCTATTAGGCCTATTGTTGGTAAATGCCTTGTAGTCAATTTGAATGATATTTCTCTTTAGCATCGTCGGCTATGTCATGTAAATATGCATCAATTGAAGAAGTTGAGAAAAAAGGACTTGGTCAAGGGACTTCCCAAATTGGATTTTGAAAAGGATGAGAAATGCCAACCTTGTACACAAGGAAAGGAAACTAAGTCGTCCTTCAAATCCAAAGCAGTCATTAGTACTAAGAGAGCTCTTGAACTTCTCCATATTGATCAATTTAGACCTATGAAAACTCAATTGCTACGTGATTCCAAGTATTGTCTTGTTATTGTTGATGATTTTTCTCGATATACTTGGACTTTCTTTCTCATTTCTAAGAGTGATACCCTTGATGTTTTCTCTAGTTGTTTTAAATGAGTTGAGAATGAAGCTTCTTGTCACATTGTTTCTATCTGTAGTGATCATGGGGGGAATTTGAAAATGATCTATTTGAATGGTTTTGTAAAGAGTCCAAATATGCACATAACTTCTCTTCCCCTTCCTCAACAAAATGGGGTTGTAGAGAGGAAGAATAGGTCATTACAGGAAATGGCTAGGACAATGATTCTAGAGTATGATACTCCAAAGGAGTTTTGGGCCAAGTCATTAGTACTTCATGTTTTGTGCAAAATTGGGTTTTCACACATCCCTCTTTGAAGAAAACCCCCTATGAGCTATGGCATGGTAGGAAGCCTTCCATCGAGTATTTTCACATTTTTGGGTGTCCTTGTTTTGTTTTGAACATGAAAGATTCTCTTGATAAGTTTGACCCAAAACCGTACAATGCTTTCTTTCTTGGCTATAGCACTACTAACAAGGCTTATAGAGTGTATAATGTTGATCTATATAAAGTATAAGAATATGTTAATGTCAAATTTATTGATACTAACCCCTTTGTTTCCAAGAATGTTGCTAATGATGATGTTGCAGATGAAGTAATTCCTATCTTAAAAGAACTCAACATCACTCAAAAGGGAAAAGAAGTGGCCACTCTAGAAAGAGATATAGATGAATAAAAGAAGGATCCAACCCCCGACTTTGTAAATAACCATCCTAAAGAGCTCATCACAGGTGACCCCTTTGAAAGAGTGAAAACATGGGCTGCCTACAACAAAGAACAAGCCAACATCATATTCATCTCACAACTCAAGCCAAATAATGTCAAAGAAGTTCTTGGGGATGATGAGTGGATCCTAGCCATGCAGGAAGATTTGGAGCAATTCAAAAAGAACAAAGTGTGGACTCTCATGCCAAGACCATGTGATAAAAAGATCATTGGCACCAATTGGGTCTATCGCAACAAGCTGGATGAAAGCGGCAAGATGGTAAGAAACAAAGCAAGGTTAGTGACTCAAGGCTACAATCAACAGGAAGGTATTGACTTTGATGAAACTTATGCTCCTGTTGCTAGGCTTGAGTCTATGAGAATGTTGCTTATGCTAGCTTAAAAAAATCTCATTATATCAAATGGATGTTAAAAGTGTGTTTTTGAATAGTACAATTGAGGAGGAAGTATATGTTGCTCAACCTCTAGGCTTTAAACATGATAGTTTGACAAAGTATGTCTATCAATTGCAAAAATCTCTCTATGGACTTAAACAAGCACCTAGAGCCTGGTATGATAAACTAAAGAACTTTTTGTTAGATTATGCTTATACGATGGGAAAAGTTGATTCTACCTTGTTCCTTAAACACACTTCTAACAATTTTCTTATCATTCAAATCTATATAGATGATATTATTTTTAGTGGAACTAATATTGATCTTTGTAAGGAGTTCAGTTCTCTTACGCAGAGTGAATTTGAGATGAGGCATGATGGGTGAGCTTACATTCTTCCTCGGCTTTCAAATCAAGAAAACTAAAGATGGGAACTTCACCAACCAAAGCAAATACACAAGTGAACTGCTCAAGTGCTTTGGGATGAAAAACATGAAGCCAATGGACAAACCCATGTCCAACATTGTCAAATTTGACCATGATGAAGAAGGTGAGAAAGTGGATGAGAAGCTATATAGAGGTATGATCGGAAGTTTACTTTATTTAATTACCTCTATACCTGACATAATGTTTAGTGTTGGCTTGTGTGCTTACTTTCCATCAAGTCCTAGGAAATCACATCTTATAGTTGTTAAGAAGATTTTAAGGTACTTAGCCAAAGCCCAAAATTTTGGGCTATGGTATCCTAAGTCGAGAGACTTTACTCTTACTTCTTATAGTGATGATGATTATGCAGGATGTTTGATTGATAGAAAGTGCACAAGTGGCACTTTCTTCCTCCTTGGACCATGCTTGGTGTCTTGGTTCTCCAAGAAATAGAGCACAATGGCTCTATCAACTACCGAGGCTGAATACATTGCATATGGGACTTGTTGTGCCCAGGTCATATGGATGAAGCAAATGCTAGAAGACTTTAACATTTATTTTGATGCTTCTCCTATCTATTGTGACAATACTAGTGCAATCAATTTATCTTACAATCCTATATTGCATATTGTATCCAAGCATATAGAAGTTCATCATCATTTTCTTCATGATCACATTGCCACAAAGGATATTTATATCACGCATGTGGACACGGAAAATCAGTTGGCAGACATTTTTACTAAAGCTCTAGCTAGAGAGAAATTTATTTTTATTAGATCTAAACTGCTAATAATTTCTTTGGATGATATTGATATGCCATCTATCTAGTTGTTATCTATCCTATATGCTTTGCTCATGTCTTGATCACCTTTGCTTGCTAAAGTGTTAAAATTTTATGTTCTTAATCCTTATTTTTGCTTGTTTTGGGTATCTTTTGCAAATGAATATTTTACCGCAAGATAGTACCCTATGATGAGTGACGTGCATTAATATCACTAAGATGCAAAATGGACTAGAAAAATAAATTTAATCAACACTCAAATGGCTAGAATATGAAATTTCTAATGTTGGGATAGGCTGACCATCGGTCGAGCTGCCAACTGGACTGATCCATGTCTGAGGGCTTATGAAAAAAGTCACTTGATCTAGTTTCTCTCTATCAGAACTCGACTGATGGCCAGGCTGGACTATATCTTAAATAGGTTTCGGCTGACTATTCTCCCTCTCAACTAGAGAAAAGTTGGCCGATTCTTACTCCAACTCCCATAAACCCTCAACCCTTGCCTCGACCTTCCATCTCCTAGCCCTAGCCTGCTCCCTTTCGACCATCCTTGCCACTACCCCGTAGGTGGTTAGATGACCCTTGGTGGTGTTTCTTCTCTAGTTAGACCACTCAATCTTCTCCATTTTACCTTCATAGCCTCAAATAGAAGAAAGAGGGCCGCACCTGCTGGAACTCCATCATCATCCTCCAACTCACACCTCATTCCTAATGATGACACCTTCTTTGTCTCTTCCAAAGATCTAAACAAGTACAAGGAGCTCCTTCCTAGGAACCCTTTCCCCTTTTGAGCTTGGTTTGAACCTCACCCCAGTAAGTAGAAAATCATAGATGAGGTAGATGAATTTCTCTACGACCATCAGCTAGCCGCCCTAAGCATAGAATGCCATTGCTTTCATAATTCCATTACAACCACCAAAGCTATCCATGAATTTTACGCCAATCTTTTATGGAACTATGACTATCTTGTACCCCCTTGTATCACTCAAGTTATTCTCACTTCTGTGATTTCAAGTAAGAAATTCAATATCTCATAGTATACCTTGAACATCTTTTTCAATGGTACTGAGATCACCGACACATGGAGGAAAGATTATTCTGAGTATTTTGACTTTCTTAACCATGAGTCTTTCTACAAGAACTATGATATTACCCTCTTTGATATTCATAAGTTCTTAAAGAAGCCTCAGACACCCAATAGGAAGAAATCCACCATACCATCCTCTTCCTTAGATCTCAGAAACTGCATACTAGCTCTGGTAATTCAAATGTTCACACCAAAAAGAATCAAACTAAAATTGTTGAGAATGTCGCAGTGATTATGTACAGTCTTTTGAAGAACATAGGAGTCAAGTGGTCTAGATACATTTTCCACCATATGGCCTGCTTTGACTCCAAGAAGAATACCTGAGGTACCCACCCACCCTATCCAGCCCTGATCTATGGTCTTTTCACCTTTGTGACTAAGAAGTCTCTTTTTCATGATCTTCAGTACAAACCCTCTAGAAAAGGAGTTTGTACCAGTAAGACCACAATCAAGAAAATCTTTTTGCCTACATCCTCTTCCACCACACCTGGATCCTTGTCACATCCCAATTTTCATAGTTAATTTTAAATTAATATGAAGTTTTTTTCTAAACAATAATGATTGAGGGGTTTAAAGCAAAATGTCTATAATGATTGTCTTTATACAAAATAGGATGAGAAAAACTTAAGATATTAGCCAAATTCATATTCCATTTTCAAATATAAATTAAGTATATCCATCAACTCATATTAATCCCTTTCATTTTCTCTCCATACAAAATGGCCATAAAGCATAGAGAAAAGTTATAAGGTGGCAAATGTGACTAGTTAATAGTAATCTCGGATTTATGACTCATGAATTCAATAATAAAAGATCTTTTCAAAATATATTACCTTTAACGGCCACTATAGAAGTTATGGACCAATATATTCCCAAAAATGAAATCTAACTTCACAAGAATAATCTAGACCCTCTAGTTTGTCTATGGTTCAAATTTGAAGTCGTTTGAACCATGTTTGACCTCCCAATTAATTTGAGAGAGATTTGAATATAGATGGACCAAGATTTGAATATCATTTCATTTAATGCAATGTAATTAATGGCTTAATTTTGAATGCATGTAACATTATCTTCTCTTGAGTCTCTTTCTTCAATAAAATTTTCCATAAAGGCATAATAGACTTAAATGTGATTAAATATTGATCATCTCATTTTTAGAGTCAAAGTAATTATTAAGGAGAATCTTTTAATATTATCTCACCTTTTAATGCATGAAAATGAATTATATACAAATATGGACATTTTGAATAAAAGGTTCTCAAAATTCGAATTTTATTGACTAGGAAGGATCTAGAGTATGTAATTAATGTGTGGTTTACATTTTGTTTTGTTTCAAATTCATTTGACCTCTCAAATAAATATAAATCACAATGTCAATCCATTTAACACATGCAATGTAAACATTAATTACTTTTTGATCAAAATTAGTCAAGATGAGACCATATGTTTAAAATCGTAGAAGGGAATCTAGAAGGAGAGTTTGAATATTTTATTTCTTTTAACATTCCAAAGTTTGAATAATTGAATACAATGGATAAATATATTAATTTGAGACCACAAAAATGTGCGTTTTGACCCGCCACCTTTCCAACACAACTATGAAGCTTTATATGAAAACGAAAATGTCATTATGGATGAGAAGATATAAAATTTATGTAATTGGTATGGATAATTAAAAATGGTTTATTGTTAAATAGTTATAACATCATTTTAAACAATTATGAATTATATGGGAGTAAGTAATGGCATTCAAGAATTTGTTTAAGTAACACATTGAAATCATGTTGTATACTCTTGTTATACAACTAGTGCATGTAGATGTAAAATAAAGTTCTTTTTCTCATTCCTCCATTTAGTGATTTTTTTTATAAAATGAAATAATGTGTCTCGATCATAGATACGTGGAAATAAGACACTATGGATGGTACAACTCTCTCACATTTTTTCTTTGTGATTACCAATAAAATGTAGTGGTAATTTAGTTAATGTAATATTTTTGATAAACAAATAAAAGTAAATGATAATACATTCTCTCTTAAATATCTTATACAAATGATATGAAAGATGATAAAGGAAATTCACAAACAAAAGATAATTATTTTAACCACAAAGTTGGACTTTAGTAATTAACAAAGAGAAACCTATTTTTCACATAGTCTTACCTTTTAATATATTGGAGTTAAGATAATGCCAATGTTTAATTAAAGGACAAAATATATTAAAAAAAATTAAGTCCACTTGGACTAGAAAGTTCTAGACCCTTAACACATATAAAAGGGACCCCCATGATCCTAGCATACCAAGGAAGAGCACAATAGCCTATGTTTTGCAAATCACATCCAATCACTGCCTCAAAGATTAGAGAGATCATCTTAGGATCAACTTCACTCCAAGTAAACTAGCCTATGTTCTTGTAAATCCCATCTAGGAGCTTCCCCAAGGATCGGAGATATAATCTTAGGATCTACATTGCTCCAAGGTAAACGGGCCATGCTGCTGAGCACAAATACTTATGGTTGCTTGCATGTTAAATATGAAATAGATATTACTTCTTCAAGTTTAATGCTTTAGTCACGATTCACTATATTATTGATTGTTGATTTTTACATGCTATGTCCTATGTTATAATGTTCACCATGATTATTGTTTATCATTAAAGACTCATGAAAATAATGTTAATGATCAAGAGGGAGAGATCCCATCATGTTTAAGATATCATGTTAATGGGGAGAAATACCTTAATGTTAAGTTTAAGAATCATGATTTATGTTAATGACAATATCATGATAATGATCAAGTCTTTGGAATTGAGATAGTCTTTTTATGTTCCCGATCATGGACCTCAAAAGGTTCGTCAAGGGCTTTCCTAGCATCAAGGGCTTTCCTAGCAATCATGTGCTCCTAAGAGGGGCATCACAGAGGGCCGCATAAGATTTCATTTCAATTCTTCATGTTAATAATGATATTCAAGAATGCTTATAGTTAATTCATTTCAAGTTTTCTTACAAGTCAAGTACATTTACTTTTCACTTATTATAAAGTGCCAGTACCGTTTACTGATGTGTTGTTTTTCCCTTTGCATGGCTGGGGATGCGATGTCCCCAGGATTTGGAGCAAGTAAGGACTCAATAAGAGCAAGCCATGACTAGAAGACATCCAAGAGTTTACTGGTGGGGTGCCATCCATTCTAGGCGATCCAATCATATAGAGATGCTTATTATTATGCTTAGTTTCCCATGTTGAGATATGAATAGAATTCTAGACTTGTTGTTTATAATTTCCTATTCATAGAATAATGTATGAATCTCAATGGTGCATTATTTGTTTACTTGCAATGATTACCTTTTTTTCACAGCCCTCCCTAAAATGCCAAGTACCCCACATTATGGATAATGCAGGGGATTAGGCTGTGCTTCTGCTGGTTACGTATGAAACCCTAGGGAGGGGTGTTACAATCCTCTACCTCCACCCAGGCACCTCCACCTCCACCACCATCCTGGCCTGCCCACACCGTGTTCCATGTATCAAATGAAGCCCTCATGGATGACATGATGCATCAGCAGGTGTACAACCTATAGGTTCAGGAGCACCTACATCAGGACCTCTGTCAGATCATGTCAACCATGAACCTATCATGTGCCCATCCTTACCCAGCCTACTAGCCCTGTCCGGGCAGTGACTATGCTTCCTATGCACATAGTCACTTCTACCCAACCCCTCCGCCTATTGCTTCCATTGGTAGACATGCCCATGTACCTACCCCTGGAGTGCTTCCTCTACATATTGGCCCCCTTGCTACCCTTCTTGCCAGCATTGGCACTTCTGCTCCCTCTTTTCCTTAGGCCAAGGAGCTACATGATCTTGGCATGTCTTGATATGAGTAGAATGTCTTGTGGCCCGGTCGCAGCTTCAGTCCTTCTATTGATGAGGAGATGCCTGACTAGGTTGATGAGGATGTATTATGAGGAGGCCACTGAGGATGATGGCCATGATGATGGTTTTGATGACTTTGTTGGTGCCTTTGGTGATGAAGTTGTTGTTGTCTTTGTTGCACTTTCTGATGATGACGAGGACTATTAGCATGAGGATGATGTTGATGATGACCTGTTGGACTTAGATACCTTAGATGTCTAGATGTTTTAGTTTTTAGTCTTTATATGTTGATCATATATATCTTTCTAGACTATTTTGTACTAATGACATTTGGGCACATTATCTGAGTTGTACTATTTCTATCATCATGTTGCTTTCATCCCTATTTTGTACTTGTTTTGAGAACATGCTTATGTGTTGTAATCTTAATCCTATGTATCATAACTCTGTGTGTGCTCTATCATATGAGTTCTTGGTATGCTTTTCCATATTTTGATTACGACACAGGTTGCTTTATTCTCTCTATTCTCATCTCTATTTTTTGTTTGTGCTACTTGTGGTTACATGTTTTTGGTTGTGCTTGGAGAAGACCTATTTTTATGCTCTTCTACCCCCTTACTTTTGATAATGTCGAAAGGGGGAGGAAGTTTGAGATATTTTTGAAGCTCAACCATATAGTTGTGTACTGCCTATATGATCCTTTTCTTGTCTAAGTATATGTTTTATCATGTGACTTGCTAAAGGACCATGTAGTATACATGTTATATAGCTTTGTGTAGAAAGACTAACTATGCATGTAAGAGTGAGCATAGTTTGAGGGGAGCAATTCAAATTGTTTAAATTTTGATTACCCTTATACTTCACAAGGCTAAGGTATAACTTTACATATCCTTTTCAATATGTTGAGGAATGGTTTGTCATTGTCAAAAAAGGGGGAGAATGTTGACTTGAGAGTTATACATTGTCCATATTTTGATAATGACTTAACCATTCCATTCATATGTATCTAATATGTTTGTTTGAAATAAATTTCAGGTATTAGGTACATGAAAATGATCAAATTCATCAAGCCCTAGCTTGTCAAAGTTCAAGTCAAAATTAATGCAAATGTGCATTTTGGGAAAACACTCAAAATCACCTTAGAACGTTTTTGTAATCATTTGCATTGATGATATACTTGTAACTAAGATGAGAAAAAAATAATGATTACTTAATTCCATCGTGTGATCACTCAAGATAATTTTGGAAAATTCATCACATCAACTTCATCGGTCGAGTTTGAAACTCGGTCGATCCTTGATGGATTTTGGGAATGATTTGGATCGATCAAGTTGTACACTCACACAACTCGATCGACCAACTTTCTATCCAAAATTGATTTTGGTGAATAGGTCGAGTTACCCCAGGACAAACTCAATCGATCATTTAAAAATTGGCTTTTTCAGATGGTGGATTGGTTGAGTTACATTTATTGAAACTCGACTGAATACACTATATGGAAAACACAAAAAAAGTTATTCTAACTATTGGAGAGTTGTTAGAATCAAAAATATGTTTGTTGCCTGTTGCAAGTTGCAAAATGGCTAATATTCGTTCTTAAGTGATCCCACACTCAAAGAAACATCCCCATCTATACATAGGACCTCTTAGAGTTCATTCCAAGGTTTCTCATTCATGTTATCCTTGGTCCTTGCTATAGTTGAGTGTGCTAAACCCCTTTGAGACTCTTTCTCTCTCTCATTTATAAAGAATTTTGTGATTATGAGTGAGTAAGGCATGTTGTAAGAGAGCTACCACATTGTTACTTTGTAAAGCTCTCCATCTCTCTACTTCCTAATCCCCTTTCTTCAAGAGCAAAGGTTGAAGTGATCTTCTATGAATGAAGTAGGAGTTGTTCTTCTTCTTCAAGTCTGAAGAAGGTGTGAAGATCTTCTCCAAGTGAAGGAGAAGGACAAAGCAGAAGATCTAAGGAGTTGAGTGATAAATGTGTTTTCATCACTTTTATTTACATCTTTTAGATATCTTTTTATGATTGTTTTGTTATTTATTTTCTTAGTTTTATAATTAATTAAATTATACTATATTTTTCTCTTCAATAAGAATTTTAATTATATTTTCTTGGATTTTGTAGGAAATGGGATAAATATTCTTGGAGTATAATTGCACAATTTGCAGCAGTCCTGTAATTATTATATATTTGTCACCAAAAGTGTCATAACTCTTGCATCCAAAGTCCAAATTGAATGTACAAGTATTCATTGGAAAGTAAATTTAATTTCCTAAAATAATATCCTATTATTTGGACCTGTTTTGTGCTTTTTACGGGAGCAAAATACGTTCGAAATCGCTGCTGTGGGAATCTGCATTGAAGAGAGTTACATGGTCAAGACAATTAAAGTCTATCAAATTCCTATTGACCAAATCTTGAAAATTCAAAAGGATAGCTCCCTCTCTTTTTTCCCCCTCTTTTTTTGATAGCCTACCCCTCCTTCTCCTATAAAAGGAAGGGCACTTCCTCCTCCCAAGAATCATCTTTTGTATCATCTTTGTACGGGATTTTTGAGCAATCTTCTGGTGTTCTTATGTTATTGTTCTTTCCATCAATAAAGAATAGTTTTTGCAAGTCAAGTGTTTCTTTCAATTGTTGTTCTTTTACTTTGCTCGTTTAGATCTAGTTTCTTCTTCCTATTATTCTTCTGTGGACTGGAGCAAGGGATTAAGCGTCGGCCATTTCATCAACTCTAGTCGAAGGAACTATCCTTTAGTAAGACTAGACTATGGCTAGAACTCTTCTTCCCTCCGCCTCCATGTTTTTCACAAGCATGTGTGAGTAGACTTCTATCGAGGCAAGGGGAATAACCCCTTAGCCATGGTTTTAACGAATTTTTCTTAAACTACTAGATGGTAATCGATTTTAGTTAACAGTTGATCTTCGGATCCCACGTTAATCCGGATGGAAATGATCATGAAAATCTGGATTTAAAACAATAAAATCGATTGTATAGATGTTTTGATATGACCGTGGATTTTCGTCTTTTAGGATGATAAACTAGGAAGCATGAGCACCAATACCAATGGGCTCATGTGGAGTTTATCTCTTGTGAGTTTTTAAATTTGCAAACCTTCATCGAATCGTCGCTTAAGAATTAGTTGTTATCACCTAGGCTAAGGTGGTGAAAACCCCTACGAGCCTTGATTATCTCTCTTTGATTTTAACCTCTGTTGATTTGCTTTCTTTACTTCTAGTCTTTTTCCATTCACAATAGTCTACTTGTGCTAACAATTGTTTCTTTTCCTTGTGACAGGGGCAAAATAAATTCTTGTTATTACATTGTTACTTTGTGTTTGTTTCTTATTTTAGTGAAATCAATCAAACCCCCAACCTGAATTTTACTTTCCGTTCTAAATCTGAAAATATAAAAAATAACAAAATAGTTCTTCAAAATAATTGGGATAAAAGAAACAATCTTAAAAAGTTGTCTTGTGGGATCGACCCTTTCTATACTAGCCTTAAACGGAAAGTTGAAAAAGGATTAAACTCTAGGATAATTGTCTTAGTGATTGTAAGTGCTAAGAGATGCATTAACATTGAGTGGGTAAATACTTAAGGCTGAAGACTTTTGCAAGGAGGAGATGTCCTAGGAGAAGGGATCGAGTTGCTTGCAAAGAGTGGGTAAGACTTGTGGTGAGGTAGAAGACTAGCTCTTGGATAGGTAAGCCCTTGGGTGTAAGAAGGTCATCTGGTATATCTTATAATGGAATATAAGTTTACATGGGTTGTAAAGTCCTGGAGGTTGACCTCTCTCGGTAGTGGACTGACACTCTCCTAGTTTGGAGATTGGAACCACTCTAAACACCTCATCCAAGTGTTTTTTTTTCAATCTCTCTCATCCTTGATATGCTTGTTTAGATAAGACTTCAAATTCACTTTTAGCATTTGGTTTAAATTGATATAATTTGAAGGTCTAACTATTCTTGTGCAAGTTTTGAAGCTATATTCAACCCCCCCCCTAGAGCCCTAGATCCAACAAGCCCAAGGGAGCGAACCTTTAACCCCCAGCTACCACCACGGCTTATATAGGGGTTTAGGGTGTCTAGGGTCAAATGAGGGGAAATGGGGAGAATAATTGATAAAAATAGGTAGGATTGAGGGTGTTGTGATCATGGTGGATACCACGGGTGTGGTGACCATAATTTATCACGTACATTCTACATAAAATTGTCATTTTGGCCAATATGATCAATTTTTTAAAGTTCTTTGAACATTATGTGATTGGTGAATGTGTTCCACAGCCAGGGTGAAGTACCACATCCATTATGGAGTCCTTATATTTCACTTAGGCCTTCAACTTGGTCACACATGGAGCTTTTTGCGTCAATGCATTCTTTGATCAGTTAGGGTAGGTTGGAAATTATTTGGATCTCATTTTGGAATCCTCCAAGCCTGAGGAAACCCAAGATTTAACCTTGTTCTCTCCCTTCCATCAAGTAGTGGTCAAAATACCTATAAAATATGAAAAAGTATTTAGAAGTGCATTTGATAATAATGCAATTTATTGAGGAAAAGTTATGCATTATTAAACATCTAGATTTAAATAAAGGGTAAAAAGACACAGGATGGAGTCCCAATATAGATCTCCATCACTAGTGCAAACGTAAAATATACTTGTCCTCAAGTATGCTCCAACTAAATCTCTCTTTTCAATTTAATCTATAATGAAATGACAAATGCACTCGGGGACATGATTGTTGAATAAATAATTTCAAGCATGAATTCATACATATGATCCACTTCTCTTCTCTCCTTTGACACAAGCCAAACGCAACCATGGCACACAAGATAGGAGCTTTCCATATAGGGTACTACCACTCATGCAAGTGATGTAGTATTCTTAAATCTTTGATTAGACCATTTCATATTTGGAATTTGTCACAAAAGCTAGGGATGTTGTTTTCTGTAAAGAGTGGGACCCAGGAGGGGATCCACTCCTTACTTAATTGAGGAACAATAAGATACAAAACCAAACATATGACATTATATGAATGATAGTAGGTACTTATTTACATTTCACAAATGGTATTCAACATAGAGTGAAACAATTAATAAGCAACGAAGACATAATTACTACAAATTTACAAAGTGTATCACTAAAAAATCATTCCTCAACTTTAAAAGGTTGTATAATAAACTAAAAAAATTAACTAAGTACATATAATACCAGATGCATAGGGAAAATTATCCATTACAATCTATCCTAATGCTCACAAATATGCACACAATCTTCTTGAGTTCTTGTCCTTTGGTAATACCTACACCTGGATGGAGTGGGAAAATCACCCAGTGATGTAGCCCAATTTTAGGGTTCCATCTTGTGTTTTTTTGTATCTTAATCACATCTAAACATGTAAGAATGCAAGTTATTTCCCCCAATATGCAATTATATGTCAAATGCACTTATGGCTACTTTTTGCATGTTTTTCAGGGTTTTTGTATATGCATTGGATGTAAAGGGGAGTGAAAGAGAGGATATTTGGGTTACACCCTGAGATTGTACCCATATATTCCCCAAGTGTCCCTTGAATGGGAAAAAACTGTCTTAAGGAAAAAACAACCATTTAAAGAATTTTGAAGCAAAATTCAAGCAAATGGACACTCACCACAGGCCGTCCTACTCCGCCACGGCCATGGAGAGATGGTCCAAATCCACATTGAGATCAAAATTTTGAACATCAACTACCACATTTGTGGGTTCCAGAATGACCGTTATACATTGAGTCCCCCACGGTCATGGCAATCAGAATGGTTGTGTCTGAAATTTGCCATCACCCCTGTAGCATAATGCCACGGCCATGACAATGATGCAAAAAACATTCACACACCTTGCATGAAATACAAAGGATTGACCATGGTCGTGGGCACCACAATGACTGTGGCGACTGAAAATCACCATGATTGTGGCCACCACAATGACAATGGCTTGTAGAAGACATAACCAGTAGCAATGAAGAATGACCAAGGCACCTCCCCTCTAGCATAATCGTGCTCTACAGCACGGTCGTGGCACCATCCACCCAGCACCACTGTGGCCATCCCACTTCCTTAACCTTTACTCCACAACATACATCCAACTTGCCTATATCATTCCCCATGAATGTGCCAACCCACACTCACCACGGTTGTGGTACCCACCATGATCGTGATGACCACATAACCCTATTCAACTTTTCCACTACATTCCCAACTTTACCCCCACTTATACTGGTGCTTCCTCACCACCTATATAAGACAATATGGTGGCCACATCAGTAGGTTAGCTATCTCTAGCATTCATTTCCATCCTCCTAGAGCATTCAAGAGCTCCTACCTACCCCCTTCCATATCCACCTCATTTCCATCCAAAAACCTTAATTTTCTAGGGTTTTCACCATAACCCCACACCTTTCCATTGCATTTTCCATCTTGGAGGAAGGTTCTTTGTCTTCTACAACAAGGATTTGGAGAAGGAGGATCTTCCATGAGCTACCATTGCCTTCTTCCTCTTTCTTCTTTCCTTTTTGCTCTTTTGCTTGATTATGAATGCCTAAGCCCCCTTGGTGGTCTGCTTGGGGGATTAAATGTTACTTTGATGCCATGTTGGAGGAATGTAACTTATAATGAACATAATTTCATTTTATGATGATTGTTTCTTGCTCCTATCTTATTTTCCATTATTCTACTTGTGATTTATGCTTCTAAACATCAATTGCTTGTTGTGTGATTCTTGAAAACACCTACATTCTAGGGGGAAATGAATTGTATGTGGCTATCTTAGGAATTGCTCCTAGGTCCAACTAGTGGACCCTAGCTAACACCCTATCTTCCTATGTACAAATATCTCCTCCTACAACTAAGTGTGAGATCTAAGTAGCTAGTGTAAGGGTGATTAGTGCAATTCCCTAGAGTTTTATAAAGACTAGATGGTGAGGAACATGAGATGAAACACCCTCATCATTACTCTCCCTTCCTACCCTTTGCTCTCAATTGCCATAAAAATCCTTACCCTAGAAACCTATATTAGTTTAATCCAACAGAAACTCCACCTAGACATTGGTCCAATTGAGACTTATAAAGGTAGATAGGGGTGAAAGGGTGTAATTCCCCAACCACACACTATTCCATCCATGGCCAACCAATAGACTAGGGTTATTTCATTGCATTTGACTATATTTTTTGGTTTGGAAATATAGAATGAAAATGTAGGATTTTCATGTTATATCAACCCCCAACTTGGATTCTTGTGGCATTCCCCCAAACGGCCCACTCTTCCTATAATTTGTTAAAACCCGCCTTGCTTATGCTAGTGTAGTTACTTGCCTTAGTTTCTCCTTAGATTAATTGCTTAGTTCTTGATAATTAGGCCTTTCTTGAGTAGTGAGTGCTCTCTTGAGCTTGCTAGTGTTAATCTTGCTAGTTAGTGATAACCTAGGTCATTAATTGCTCTAGTCCTTAACTTGCTCCATTAGTGTAACTTAGCTTTAGTATCTTGCTCTTGCTTAGTTGTCTTCTTTGTTAATTAGAATTGCTTGTTTATGGTTAACTTAGGGTTTCTACTAATCTAGTTTCCTTTTTTCTTTTAATTGCTTGCATCATTAGTGTAATCAACCAAATCAACCAACAAACCCTAAAAACCCTACCCTATGCTTTAATGATGTAGCCAACTAACTTAGCTCTAGTGCCCCCTCTCTCCCTATGGATTGACCCCTCACTTGCCACTCACATATAGTACAATATGATCATGTGTGCTTGCAGGTGATATATTGTGGTCTATGTGAATGTGTTATTATAGGGCACCCTTATAAAATTGAAAGACCCGAGTGTGTTTTCCTTGGTTGCATCTAATCACTATTCAATTGAGTAGTGTGTAGCCCAAGGTAGTGAAAATGCACCAAGCTTTCTGGCACCATTGTTGGGGATTGAGGCACTCGGACTAGCTAGTTAGTGTAGTTTACATTTTCCTACTGCCCTCACCATGGGTATTCTTTATTCTTTGTTTAATTTTGCATACTTATATTCTAACTTTGATCTTGTTTCTTATTTGTGACTTGTGCAGGTGACAGTTGTGCATGCTTGGAATACATTCAATTCTACTACTTTGGTTCCTTTTGATTACTTGTCGAACCATTGATCCGGTTAATTGGGATAACGGGTAATATAGACTTTCCCTTAAAATTTGGGATCAAACAGGTAAGCGGTTTGGGAGATACGATTTTTGAAAGTATTCCTAATGTGTGGAGGAAATCAATAAATGTCACTATTTGATTTAATTAGAAACTAGGGACCGATTTCCTTTGTTCTTCACGTGGCATGTCAGCCATTGGATCAAGATCCAAGGGTGACTCAGACATCATCTACCCCAGATGGAACAGGAAAGGTGAGCAGTATGATTAGTTTTTCCAAATCAAATTTCTTGTGAAAGGATGGATGAGAAGATTTAGAAATTGGATCAATGACTTCAGGAGCAAGGAACACACCCACCTACCCTAGGTTTTACCTAGTTTGGGAATCTCTAGAAGATACGCCCAATTCATAGTTCCTAGCCAGCTACCTGTTGACCCTGAGGCTATATATATATGACCAATACATTTAATTTCAAGGCAACGTAATGGTCATGAGGCTCTGCCAAGCTAATGGCTTCAAAACCAGACTCCAATTCCGCACTCTAGCCCTGTTCTTCTCCTTCTTCTTCATGGTTTCCGTGGGAGGGAACTCCCTCGTCGACTCCCCTGTGTAAGCATCCTCAGCGGCAATTGACCATGTCCTTGAGTTCGGTGACAAAGTCCGGAGCTAGTAGCCCCCTTTCCGGCTGCTGAGGGGCCTAGATGCCCAAAGTCAACCGCGGGGTTGACTGCGGCTGGGAGCTGCTAGGCCGTCGTGAGGTAGAAGATGGATGGGTGTTTGGAAGATTTTCCCAGCCCATGCAAGGACGAGAAATGAGAGTCATAAGGGTAAAATTGGAAAATAACTCAACCAGGCGCCTGCTCGTGTGGAAAAGGAAGAGCAAGCCACTCTGCTGACGTGGAAGTGTCCTATTGGCCCAAAGGTAACTATTTTGTGAAATTCCTAGGAAATAATTGGTAACTTGAATTAACAAGTAGTATATATGAATTTTGCTCAAAAAATGTGAGGAATCCATTAAAAATAGTTTTAGAGCTTAATTCCTCTTACAAATCGAAAAGTAGTTGAAGTTATCAACTTTAATGCATTAATGATTAAGAAACCCTAATCTATGATGATTAATGAATTGGGAAGGGTTATGTGGATGTTTAACGTTGATATTAACCTATTGAGTATAAAAAGAACACATTAGATCGAAAAGGATGATCTTTATGTGTAATTTGATTAATTTAAGGTTCCATGTACATGAATATGCTTTAATGGGCCTTGAAACCCTAACTTTGGTAATTATGACTCTTAATGGATTTAATTGTGTAAATCTACAAATAAAGCTGAGATATGATGATTCTAAGCTAATATTAGTATGAAAGTTTCTAATTGTGGATAAATACCCTTAATATGGCAATTAGGGTTTCCTAGTGGATTAATGTGGAAATAGTGATAAATAGGGTTCATATGTGAATTGGACTATAATGAAATATGAGTTGTCAATTTGAAAGAAACCAAAGATGATAATCAGCCTTAATGATCGTGTCATAACTTAAAAAGATAAAGATGGTAGTCTTAATGTAAAAGAGATATATTAGACTTAATTGACATTCAAGTATGCCTATGATGATGAAATTAGGGTTTGTGGACTAAAACAGCATTAAATGTCACAAAAGCATTTTGGAGGCTAAAACCCTAATAAAACCCTAAAGTTGGCCTAGAAATCCTAGGGTGGAATCCAAGTCAATCTTGAGAATGTTTTGGATAAAATAATGACACTTGGATGTTATGCATTAATTTCAAGATATTGTTGATTGTTTGATTGATTGTTCTTGATTATTATTGCTTGGACATCAAGTTACCTCTGGATCAGGTATGTGGTTATGCTTATGGTTAATCGCTTTAGTTTCATGGTGATTCCCAAATGTTTTATCGGTTGCCTAAAAATAACTGCTTGGATGAGTTTTATTTCATGCAACTATAAAGTGACTATGATTGTCACCGAAAATGTGTATACATGACTAGCTCAGATCCTAGTCCTCCTCTGTGGCTTTGCTAAATATGAAAAGGGTAACCTAGTACATGGTCTACCTGTTAGGTAGGACCATCAGGTTATCATGAGTTAGGAATTGGGCTCCCTATGGGTAGTGCCATGTGACTCATCAACCCTAAGTATTGATCTACCTACTAGGTAGGATCATGGGGGTTAATTGGGATCTACCATATGAGAGGTAGTATCCAGGTCCACTACAGGGACAACGTAGAGGTTAGGATATGTATGGATTGAGTAGTTATGTTGAAGATGTAAAGTTTGCTTGATAAACCATAATTGCTTGCAATATGTTGTTACAGTAAATATCATGATTATTGTTTCCCCCACATACTGGCATATTTATTTATGTTGACCGACATTTTGTTTGTCGGCGTTTTAGGTACAATTGAAAAGGACAAACAGTAAAGTGGCATATTGTGAAATTAAGAAATAAAGTGCAAAGAGGATTAGTTAGAATAGAGTCAAGATGTAGATAGAAGTTAGACATCCAAGTTTTTGAAAGAGGTATGCAAAGTTTTATTTTATTCTAGCTTTCAGTATAATTTTGGTAGAATTTAGTAATTATTATTGATTACTTGCCGAACCATTGATCTGATTAATTGGGATAACGACTCTGACCTTTTGGTCTCCCTTAAGTGGGGGTTACCAGGAGGCGGGGTCGTTACTGCAGTCTTGAAGTATCTTATGGAAAAAAAGATTCTAAACCAAGATTGATTCGTTGGATTCTACTGTTTCAAGAGTTTTATTTGGAAATTGTTGACAAGAAGGGAATTGAAAATTATGTATCTGATCACCTTTCCAGCATTGAGGCACCTTATGATGATGCAAATCAGATTAAGGAGACAATGCCACATGAGCAGTTCTTCTTACTTTCCTCCACCCAAAGACCATGGTACAAGCACATAGCCAACTTCTTGGCTAGTGGGAGGATACCAATCACTTGGACAACGTAAGAGAGAAAGAGATTGTGTGTTGTGGTGAATAATTATGTGTGGGATGACCCACATCTTTTTCAAGTATTGCTCTTATTATCTCATAAAAAGGTGTGTCCCTAAAAGCAAGAAGCAAGAGATTCTCTCCATGTGCCATTCTGACATTTGTGGAGGATGTTTTGGTGGAAAGCGTACAGCCGCTAAAGTTCTTCAAAGTGGATTCTATTGGCTGACTTTGTTCAAAGACTCCAATGAATATTGCAAGTGTTGCTTGAAGTGTCAAAAGGCGGGCACTATCTCAAAAAGGGACATGATGTCTTTATCACTCATTCTAGTTGTAGAGGTGTTTGATGTTTGGGGTATTTACTTTATGGATCCATTTCCCCCCTCCTTTGGATATGTATACATCTTAGTGGACGTTGACTACATCTCCAAGTGGATTGAAGTAGTTTCTACAAGGATCAATGATCACAATGTGGTATGTGACTTTGTCAAGTCTATCATCTTCAGCCAGTTTGGCATGCTAAGAGCAATGATCAGTGATGGAGGAAGCCACTTCATTCATAGAAATTTTGAAGCATTATGAAAAAGACATAGTGTAAACCATCATGTGGCTACCCCTTACCACCCTCATACTAGTGGTAAAGTTGAGTTGGTCAATCAGGAGATAAAGCTCATTCTTGATAAGACAGTGAGACCATACCGCAAGGGTGGTCTTTACATCTTAACAAAGCTTTATGGGCATATAGAATAGCATTCAAGGCCCCAATTGGCACCACGTTGTTCGAGCTTGTGTATGGTAAGAGTTGCCATCAACCTGTTGAGATGAAACACAAGGCGTTATGGGCTTTAAAATCTATGGACATGGATGTAGATACCATCGGATTAAAAAGGAAACTAAAGCTCCATGAGTTAGAACAGATGAGGCATGAAGCTTATGAGTTGCAAAAGATCTACAAGGAGAGAACCAAATCCTTGCATGATAAGTTGATTAAAAAAAGAGTTTTGAGCCCGAATAATGGGTGTGGTTGTACAATTTAAGGATTAAGTTCTTTCCTGGAAAGCCTAGGTGTAGATGGGAAAGACCTTATCTATTCAAGCATGTGTATCCATCTGGTGCTATTGTGATATGTGTGAAAGAAGGTATGAAGGAATTCATGGTCAGTGGGAAAAGATTGAAAGCAGTTGTTGAAGTCGGTCTGGGCAAGGCGAATCAAAGTTTTGATATTGTTATGTTAGTTGAGGAAACCCCCATTGAGGAAGAATTGTGCTTGAATGAATAAGAGAAGGACATATACTTCAAGGATGCTTGGAAATTTCTAAGAGGATCAGTGATGCAACAATCAATAAGCCTGGTTGAAGGTATAAAATTTAGCACTAGTGGGAGGCAACCCACGTAGTTTTGGGAACTTTTGCACCCACCGTTCAATTTTTGATACTTTTCATTTACTTTTACACTTTACAAACACACACACACACTTGTGTCTAATACTTTTTGTTTAGCTTTTGAGATGTGGCAAGGTAACAGGCTAGAGAGAGAGAGAAGATGAGTGCAACACTAGCAATGAGAGGAAAATGTGGTGTCACAACAATTGCATTGAAAAATATAAAGTTTCATGAAGTCATGTGAATTTTTGCACTTAAAGGACTCATCACGGTAGCAGTGCATCAAAATGGTTGTGGTGAATACATTCAAGAAGTACAGGAGAATTGAGAAGAAAAGGAAGGAACCACCACAACTGTGGTGGTATGCAATGGGCATGTTATAGCTGACTACCATGGGTGTGGGTTTCAGCATGGGCGTGGCAAAAAATCACCAACCCAGCTTGGTGTCACTCCATGGCAAGGAACTTTTGGCCAAAAATCATAGAGAGGAATGATGAAATGAGAAGGAATCACCACGAATGTGCCAGCCGCTATGGGCGTGGTGAGGGTTAGAGTTTTTGGCAAATGTCCAATTCACCACGGTCATGGCACCCATCACGGTCATTCTATCGTCATTCCCCCTTGCACGTGGCCTTCATCAAGGTCATGATGGGGCTCGACCTCACCCAATTAAGTGTATTTTCTTCTACTTCACCATGACCCACCCCCTCATTTCCCCTGACTCCCACGCCCCTAATTTCCCCCTCATTTTGGATATGCACACCGACGACCTACTACCTTTTGATATTCCACCTCTAACACTCCTCCACCATCAATCCAACTGTAAATCACCTCCCTCACCTCCGCCACACCTTCCTATCCCATTTCCACCATCAAACCACCACCAAATCGCCACCTTATCCATTTCGACCTCCTCACCCAGCCAACCTACAATATCCCTAAATCCACCTCATCCAATCCCATTTCCACCACCAATACAACTCCCAAATCATTCCTCCACCTCCACATCAAATCCCTACTTTAGTCCCAACCCATTACTACCTCCATTTCACCCATCTTCCAGAAATCCAAAAATCTAGCTCTTCCTCCACCTTCTCCACCTAGCCATGAAGAAGGTGGGAAAGACCACCAAAAAAGGGGTACAAAGTAGCCTCCAAGCAATAACTGAGGGCAATGTGTGCACCAAGAAAGCATGCACCAAAATCTCCATTCCATCACACATGCCATCACCTTCGAATTCCATTTTTGACTCCCTACCTCAATTGACTTCCATGAGTGGCTCTGGCCTCTGCTCGTTGGGGAGTCACCACACCATCGACACCACATATAAGGAGGAGGAAGAAGAGGCATCAAATACAAACGTAGATGACATGATCAATTTCGTGGAGCCAGAGGCCACTACTCTCCCGTAGAGATCTAACACAGTAGTCATCACACCTTCCTTGTGTCTTCTACCACATCCTACATTGGTCCATCACTCTATATCTTCAGTAGTGAAGAGGCCACGATAGAAGCCTCAAGTAAGGCAGAAATTGGTGATTGAGGAAGAAGAAGAGCCTTCATGGTAGCATCATAAACAAAGAGTTCCAGTGAACTAAGATACAAGCTCAGGGTCATAGTCATATGAGGCTGAGGAGGAGGAGGATGAGGACATAGGTGATGAGGAGATGACTCCAGAGCCAATTGATATTTGTGGCCATGCTTGAGGTAGATAGGTTGAAAGTGCTTGGTAAGGCTCCTGAGGGTGTAACATATAGGATAGGTAGCAATATAAAGATAATAGTAACCCCTCTCTACCCCGAGTGCATGACAAGGAGGGTCATTGCAACTAGGCATTCTTGTCGGAATGTGATGAATTCCCTTACATCAAAGAAGAAATGGAGAACAAACTGTTGGACTTCGTGTTGTGGAAGATGATATGCATAACACAAGTTACCTATGTAGAGTTGACACAATAGTTCTTTGCTACTTTGGAGAAGATCAACTATAGCGCAGAAGAAGCTATTAGATTTGGGATGTTGAATGAAGTTCATACACTCATAGCTTCTCAATTGAATAGCATCTTCATCATGGATGTTGAGGAGGCCAAGAAACTCACTGAAGGCTGCATTAAGAAAGAAATTGACATTGACTATCCTTGCTTGTGGTGTAGCATTACCGGGCAACCCAACTTTACACTTAGAAAATCAATGACCATCATAGTCTGCAATCCTTTTATCAGGTATGCCCAAAAAGTCATATCAAATACCATTTTCAGTCGGTATGACAATCAAGGGGATTGTTTCCAAAAATATCTCTTTGTGTTGCATGGGACAATCAAAAACAAATTTCGCAACCTAGGGCACTTCTAATAGATCATATGAGGTCAATTTCTCTCAAAAGAAAAACCCATTTTATTATGGGAGGAATTGTGGCCTCCATCACACTATCTCTAGGGTGTGATCTCATGGGATAACCAAGGTAGAGATACCACATTTTGTTGATCTTAAATACCTCATACACTCCTATATGGTCACCACGGTTAACAAAAGAATGATGTATATTGTTAACCCCCCATTTTTGATACTCGGCCTTGACATACCTTACCATGTAACCCCGCTCCTAGTCATTTTAGGTCCCATTGGACCTTTGAATGAAGTTATGAAGAAGTGGGAAGAAGAGCACCCTAGATAGAGATGTAGCGAGAGAACTCCTACCCTACATGAAGAGGTTGGGGAGACGAATGTGCTTGAGAAACAAAGAGTAGAAGAGAAAAGATAGGCTCACCATGTGAGAATAAGAGAAGAAGAAGCATCCTCACACCAGCATCCTACATTGAATGCCTATGACATGTCCACTATACAGGCATAGTGGAAGGCATTCAACAAACTTAGCAAAGCATGCAAATGATTCAGCGGTACATGTGGCAAGATCAATAGTAAATGCATTACCAGATCAACCACTTATATCATTACCAGCATGCACAAGCACAAAGGAATCCCCAATGGGGGATGACCACTGGGTATCTATTTCTACTTATCTAGAGTCATACCCACCCCCTCAGGCTGACTATTTGGGCCAACTCCCTCCCTCAGCAAGAAGACCCACCTCAGTAAGAAGACCCACCACAATAAGAAGACCCACCACAGTAAGGGATACAAGCCCATGGATCTACCGTAGCAGCCATGATATATACCTTACCTTCCCTAAACTTTAGTTTCATGTTGAGGGTTGCATGATTCAAAAGTTTGGGATGGTGGGGCAATATGTACCCTATCTTTTCTCCTCTCATTTTGTTTGATCTATTTCACCTGTCCCACCTGATTGACTGTTTGATTGATGGAAACACCTTATCTAGTGTATATTTTTGCTTGCTTACTTACATGCATACATGTAGTTCTTTTTCTTGCATTTTTGAGTAATTTTTCAAAAAAAAAATGGTTTTTACCATCGCATCTCATGTATATTTTTGATAATTTGTGTGTGTTTTATATAGGATTTTCTTGCTTAATGCTTTTTATTTCCTAAATATAGGTTTGGATGTGATTAAATGCAAATTGGCATCATTTTGGCCAATTTTTCCCAAACTTGAAATATCTTAACCAAAAAGCATGTTGTGACTCAGTCTCTACTTAATGAATTGGAATTGTTGATCTTTGACAAATGCATGCCACATTCTTAGATTTTATTGCTAAATGGTATTGATTGTTGAGTTTTTACATGTGAATCACCTCTCTTATGTTTGTGAATGTTTTGGTTGAATTGTGACTTGAGCAAGCTATGAGCGCTTAGGGCCTATGGAATCACATGATAGAGGCAAGAATCTCATGTTGTTCACTGATGTGGTGTGATATTATTTGACGAAGTGTTGGAATAACTTTTATGTAGGAAAATTTATATTGAGAACCACACTAGTGACCCCTCCTTGACCCTACTTATCTTTCATCATCTTCTTATTCTATCACCCCATGAAAGGATGCAAAAGTTCACATATATAGTTGTGGCCACATCTAAAAGTTTAGGGTGGTCCCATCTACATTTCCCCGCTTCACTCTCACCACAACATGTCCTACCTACACCCAAGGCAAAGAAAAAGAAAATAAAAGAAAAGTAAAAAAGAAAATAAAATATGCTTTTTTGTAAGCATCTAAATAAAGAAAAGATGAGTGCTCTATGCAATAGTACTCTAATCTCTTACCCCAATACTTTCTTCTATTTTCATACCCATTGAGCTAGGAAACATCAAACCTAGCTCACTTCACCCTTTCTCTACAGCCACGTGGATCACCTAGTGTGGTTTGAAATATAAGATTGAAGGCATGAAAGTGAAACAACACTCCTAGTCATCTTTGATTAACACCATCACAAAACAGTCTACTTGGAGCTACATGAAAGCCATATTGATTGATTATGTGTTTTATGCCCAATATTTGAAGTTTGTATGCTCAGTTCTCTTTCCACGATTGTTTTGTGAAAGTGGAGAGGAGAGAGGTGTAACACATGCACTTAGTCACTTTTAAGCCCATTTAGTCAATAATAATATTTTGTGATACATTTGTCATTCTTGTTTGTTGAAAGAAATTGAAGAGAGATTAAGTTGGAGCATACTTGTGGACAAGTGTGTTTTAAGTTTTGGGTGGTGATGCAACCCTATTTTAGAGATCCATCTTGTGTCTTTTTGTATCTTAATAACATCTAAACATTTAAGAATGCAAGTTATTACCGACCAAAAAAGAATGCAAGTTATTTCCCCCAATATGCAATTTTACACTTATGGAAGCCTTTTGCATGTTTTTTAGGGTTTTGTGCATGCATTGGATGTAAAGGGAAGTGAAGGAGATGATCCTTTAGTTTCTACACCCCATGATTCGACCCACATCTTCTCCAAGTGCCCCTTAAAAGGGAAAAAAATTGATCCAAGGCAAAAAGAAACCATTTAAAGAAGTTTGAAGCAATAGTCAAGTAGTTGGACACTCACTACAGGCTATGGTACTCCACCATGGCCGTGGTGTGATGGTACAGATCCATAGTGAGATCAGCCTTTTGAACGTCAACTACCACGTTCATGGGCACCAAAATGACCATGGTACATTTGAGTCTCCACGTCCGTGGCAATTAGAATGGTCGTGGCTGAAATTAAAATCTCCCCATGGCACAATGCTACGACCATGGCAATGATGCAAAAAAATCCAGACACCTTGCACGAAATACAAAGGATTGACCATAGTCGTGGCAACCACAATGACCGTGGTGACTGAATATCACCACAATTGTGGCCACCACAAAAACTGTGGCATGCAAAAGACATAACATGCAGTAATGAAGAATGATCAAGGCACCTCTCCTCCAGCATGGACGTACTCTGCAACATGGTCGTGGTGCCATTCACCCAGCCCGACTGTGGCACCCTCCATGGCTGTGGACATCCCACTTCCTTAACCTTCACTCCACATCATACATCCACCTCACTCATATCATTCCCCATGACAGTGTCAACCCACACTCACCACGGATATGGCACCCGCCATGGTCGTGGTGACCACATAATCCTATTAAACTTTACCACCACATTCCCAACTTTACCCCCACTTATCCTAGTGCTTCCCCACCACCTATATAAGCCAAGGTGGAGGCCATAGAACTAGGTTAGATACCTCTAGCATTCATTTCCATCCTCCTAGAGCATTCAAGAGCTCCCACCTACCCCCTTCCATGTCCCCCTCATTTCCACACAAAAACCTTAGTTTTCTAGGGTTTCCACCATAATCCCCCACCTTTCCAAGCCATTTTCCATCTTAGAGGAAGGTGTTTTATCTTATACAGCAAGGAGGTGAAGAAGGAGGATCTTCCATGAACTATCATTTCCTTCTTCTTCTTTCTTCTTTCCTTTTTTCTCTTTTGTTTGATTAGTAGTAGCTAAGCCCCCTTGGTGGGTTGTTTGGGGGATTAAATGTTACTTTGATACCATGTTGGGGGAATGTAACTTGTAATGAACATAATTTCATTTTATGATGAGTGTTCCTTGCTTCTATGTTGTTCCCCAGTATTCCACTTGTGATTTATGCTTCTAAACATGGATTGCTTGTTGTGTGATGCTTGAAAACACCTAGATTCTAGGGTAAAACGAATTGTATGTGGATATCTTAGGAACTGCTCCTAGGTCCAATTAGTGGATCCCTAGGTAGCACCCTATCTTCCTGCATACAAATCTCTTCTCCTACAACTAAGTGTGAGATCTAAGTAGCTAGTGTAAGGGTCATTAGTGTAATTGTCTAGAGTTTATTAAAGTCTATATGGTGAGTAACATGAGGTGAAACACCCTCATCTCTACTCTCCCTTCCTACCCTTGGCTCTCAATTTCCCTAATAACCCTTATCCTAGAAACCTAGATTAGTTGAATCCAAAAGCAATCCCACCTAGACCTTAGTCCAATTGAGCCTCATAAGGCTATATAGGGGCTGAAAGGGTGTAATTCCATTCCCACACTCTATTCTGTCCGCGACCAACCAATAGCCTAGGGTTATTTCATTACATTTGCCCCCTCTCCCTACAGATTGATCCCTCACTTGCCACTCACTTATACTACAATACAGTCATGTGTGTTGTGGGTGATATATTATGGTCTATGTGAATGTGTTAGTATAGGGCCCTCTTATAAAATTTGAAAGACCCGAGTGTGTTTTCCTTGGTTGAATCTAGTCACCATTCAATTGAGTAGTGTGTAGCCCAAGGTAGTGAAAATGCACCTCCCAGAAAGTAAAAAAACAAAAGGGTATGCATCAGTAAACAACGAGTATGTACGTACAAACAACATCTTGAGAACTAAGTGGGTTACAAGTATAAAATGGGTGTTCCCGTGTAAATAAGGGGCCATTTAAAAGTGGGTAAGTTTGACGAGAATTTTATCAAAAGAATGAGGCATATTAGATATTTTTTTAGAGTGAAATAATTGAGATATATGTCTTGTCATCACAAACATCCACAACTTTATAATCAGCCAAGAATATTTAATGCAAATAATGATTGACTAGATAAATCTATTGTGTGGATAAGATACTAAGGGATCTTTGGCCTAAGTTGGGTGGAAAGGAGCACCCTAGGTGAAAATATATATAAAGATATATATATATATATATATATGTGTGTGTGTGTGTGTGTGTGTGTGTTGTGTGTGTGTGTGTGTACGTACGCGCTTCACTTGCATTAGGGTGGACTATAGGAGATTCGAAGAACACTCATTGATCCGCTTGCATTGTCAGTATTCACCAATGTTTGGAAAGTCTAAAATAAAGTTGGTCCAATCTTTGCTCCAACTTAGTCACATTCTTTTGAACCACATCAAAGCTTTTCAACCTTGAGAGAACTTCATCTTCAAATCTCGAACTGTATCTTAGACCTTGTTGTTCTCGAATGTTTTGAGAGAGAAGGGTTTTCACCTATATACCGAAGGACCCAATATAATTAAAACAATGATTAGGAACACTTCCCACATGATTTTTCATCATGCTCATCATCTCAACAAGAATATTCATCATTTATCAGCTTGATCATTATTAGTTTAAGGTGTCACACCAAAGGAACTCATTACAATAATTCACCACACAAGAGGCTCTATGCCTAGAATTCTCCACCAAATGCTCAAACAATGGTCATGACGCTTTAGGGGGTTTGTCCATGTAGGTACAAGAAGAGTCCATTGCAGCTTGATCCATAAGGTAATTTCATGGTGAGGGCACTCTCTCAATGTCTTATGAATCTTTCCCAAGAATCATGGAACCTCTCATTATCCATTTTATAGAAATTTACTATGGCACTGCCGAAGTTGTGTCAACCTTGAAGTAAAATAAATCTTTCTCAAGAAAGCATTTTTCATGTCCTCTTAATTGGGTATCTCCATCTTTTAAGAATATCAATCATTGTCCTTGTTCTTTAGAGAGAAGAGGAACACAGTCAAACAAACAACATCATTGATTGTAGTTGGATTTTAGAAAATTGAACATGTCTCTAGAAAAGCATCTACATGTTAAGGATTTTCATGATTTAGACTATAGAAGGTCAGAATAATATGCACAAGAGCTAAAGGATTGAGAAATCTTGACTGGGCATAGCTTCAATCCTTGTAGCAATAGGAGAAGTATCATATACTAGAATAAGGTAGTCTTCGAGGGGCTTTTGGGGCTCTATGTTATGAGCTTGTGGTCTTCCATTAGGAACATTCATCTCTTCTTCCTCTAACATACATTATCACCTATACATTTCACAATCAAGAAGAGTTAGTGATCTTAAATGCAAGAAAAATACAAACAATATGTAATAGCAATGGTGGGGGAAATAGTAAAGGTTAAACTAAAATAAACGACCTAGGTTGAGCACCACTCTTTTTGGAAAAGGTGCCAGAAATCTTGACTTGGTCACGTGAGCATGCACAATCAAGTGGTCTAACAATATTTGTAGGCGCTAATAGATATGATCATATACACAAAACTACCCACAAGTGTACGAGTTCATATTGTAGCATACAAAACAAGAAAGTTAGGGGTGGATCCACATGGAGAGATTGGGGCTCCAAAGATATTTTTTTACTGAGTGTAGAATTTTTAGGGTTTTACTTTGGAGTTTGAATTACACAAAGTGAAGGAGAAATAAATAGATGAGCAAGAATCAAGCCTAATCTAACTCTACACAAACATCACTATCTATCTAAGAAATAAGACAAATTGCACTAAATTAGACTACCAATCAACTCCACACTAACAAGGGAAATCCTAGTTAGCAAGCAAGAGAAAAATTTATTACACTAAGCTAACAATTATACTAAGAAGGCACTTATAGGGCAAAAATATAGCACAATAGAATACATATAAGAAATAACTACTTTCTTAAAGACTAACTAACATGAGCAAGGAAATTAGCTATGTAACAAAACAAGATATCTAACTAGGTTAATACTGATTAAGGAAATGAACGATTAGGGATTTAAGCAATTATCTATGGGAGTGAGCCATTTGGGGGTAAACATGACTATCAGTTTAGTTAGGGGCATATCATGCAATACATTCAATCAAACCATGCTATACAACTAAACAATAAGGTGGTATGATGATGACTTGTCCTATACTACTAATTGACCATGAATGGTATAGGGTGTACATAGAGAAACTTGTCTCTAATACCACCTATCCAACCTTACGAGGGTCAAATTAACTAGGGTATATATATAAATCAATCAAGACCACCTATTCTATATTTCTAGGAGTGCTTCCCTAGTGTATCTAGTGGTAAAAGGTGGTGTGGAGTGTAGGATAGAGGCATTTCACCTCCTTTTATCCTCCATCCAACCTTTAGAAATGCTCTTTTCTAAGCACATTAAGCAAGGCACTACTAATTACTTAGATCTCACACATAAGGTTAGAAGAGTAGTTGGATATGTAGGAAGATGGGTAGCTAGATAAAGATCCATTAGTTGTACTTAGGAATGTCTTTTCCCCAAAAACCACATATACAATATTATTCTACACTTAGGTGGTTTCAAGCATCAATCTCCATAGCAAGAGATGGTAAAATTATATAGAATCATTGAGATAACATTTTCAAATAGAAATATAGTGTATAGTAATAATTCCCAACAAGGTATGGAAGTCACATTTATTCTCCCAAATAGCCCACCAAGGGGGATTAGCTACTCATGATGATGAAAACTACAAAAATGAGAAGAAAGAGATAGAAGAACCCATGGAGCTCAAAGTACTAGTTAAATCCTCCTTCTTTAGCAGCTACAAGATTGAGAACTTCCCTATGTAGAATGTCATATAAATGTAATGGATAGTGGATAAAACCCTAAACGTTATGGTTTTAGGGTGGAAGGTGATAATAAGGGAGTGGAATGAGATAGGTAGGTGGCAGGGGTGAAAATGAATGCCAAAGGGAGCTAATCTTCAAACCCTAGTCACCACTAAGGCTTATATAGGGGTCTAGGATGTCTTGGGTTAAGTGGGGGGGGGGGGTTGGGGAGATCAATGGATAAAAGTAGGTAAGGTTGAGGGTATCATGATTGTGGTGACCACATTTTAATATGGACATTCTATATAAAATGGTTGTTTTGGCCAACTTGATAATTTCTAAAAGTTTTGTGAACATGTTGTGATTGGGGAATGTGTGCCACAATTGTGGTGTGACCATTTTGGGGTCCTTACCTTGCACTTGAGCCTTGAACTTATTCATCCATGGAGATTTTTATTTCAATGCATTATTTGATCAGTTGGGGTAGGTTGCGAGTGATTTTGGCCTCATTTTACACTCCTCCAAGCAGGGGAAAAACTAAATTCAACCTTATTCTCATCCTTCCATCAAGTAATTGTCAAAGTACATATAAAACATGCAAAATTCATCCATAAGTTCATTAGATAATAATAGAGTTTATTGAGGAAAGATCATGCATTATGAAACATGGAACAAAAGACACAAGATGGAGACCCAATCTGGGGCTCATCATTGTACAATTTCCACTTCTACAAAGGATAATTTGGGAACAACTTGATGTACAAGCATCCAACACACATATGATTGCACATTCTTGGAAATTGGATCTTGACTAAGTTCCTTGATTGCCTGAAACACTTAATTCACACATTAGTAAAACAAATGAGAAATATTTACATAATCAAAATTAATGTGCATCATAAATGAAAAATCCAACACAAAGGACATGTTTGGATTCACAAAGACTCCAATCTGACCATGTGTAGAAAATGAGTTTTGTTAAATAATATTAGTTCCACATCAAGTGGCGACAACACCCACCATTAAAAATCATTAATAAGCACATGATCCAAAACACACAAAAAGAAGTCCTACTTTTAACTCCACTATAACTGAGGTGTCAAGTTTGAAGAACAATATATTAAATGGAGCTATTAAAAATAGCACTAGGTGATTAGGAATCTTTGGATATCAAAACAAATAAGCATTATAAGTAATTTTATGAAAAGATAGTAAGCAGTGATTGGGATGTAGATGATGGTTTTGTTTGCAATAATAACAAGGCACGTGAAATTGGGGAGCGTACTCCAAGTATCTATACTATTCAACAAACATATACTCACTCTAATTACTTTTCACCACTTTCTTTAGATCCTACAAAAATTACATATCATGGCAAGATAACTCATCATTCATAAACTTTGTAGAATAATAGCTTCTCTTTTGTTGATTTTCACATTGCAAATGAGGCTCTTATAAAGCTTGAAGTTGATCTGGCATGTTCCAACAAAACACCTAGAGATATTTCCTTGCACCACTTAAGCTTATTGCTTTGATTAATTTTCTCATATAATATTGTTCAATAACTTTCATGTTTACCTATTGATGTTAAATGATAACAACTTTGAATGTCTTTGGAGGGAGTCTTTACAAATTGTGAAACGAAAAAGGCATTATATCCAAGATAAAGAAACTTTAGGTGATCACTATTTAGAGTACGAAATTGCATTTGTGTAATATTCACCTTGCCTCAATAGGAGGTCAACATATCACTCAGTGGGTTTGAAAATCCTCAAATAGCCTTAATGATGGGATTCATGTGGGTTGGAATGACTATAAAAAAAGATAATTAGCTTCCATGTCTTACTAGAGGTGACTTCAACTATGCTAAACTATGACCTAGAGATAAATTTTTGTAGATTCTTAACAACACCAACAACATATGAATCAATATAATTCTTTCATTAGTGAGGTTGGTCTCATTGATATCAATATTAGTAACACCTATTTCACATGTTGTAGAGGTTCACCATGATATGTTCTAGATCATTATAAGATCACAACTGCTTGGAATGATAAATGGTAATTTCATTATAACTCTAAAAGTTATATATTGTATTTTTCACATCAAAATTATATTGAATACAAAATATATGCCATAAGGTCATAAACCCTTTAAATTTGAAAGATATTGGAATCGACATGATGTGACTTTTTATCTCATAAGACAAATAAAATAGGGATATATACTCCCTAGTTTTTTAATATCAAAACAACGTGCAAAAATACCACCCACAAGTCGACAGGTCTTATCGCAGTATAGCTAAGGATTGAATCCCAAGGGACAATGTTCTCATGAACCTTGCTAGCTTATATCTAGTTGAATTATGACTGATATTCGAAACCTAGAGTTGATTGGGTTGAGTTAAACTATATGCAAAGGAAAGTAAAAGTGCATGATCAAAACTAGGTTTAGATTAATGATGGGAGTCAGTAGGGTGGAGTTTGGTTTCACCACCACTACGTGCACAAACACATCCATAATGTGACCAGGCTTTATAAAACCATTCAATTGGAGAAAAAGTGAGGCTCCACTCATTAGGTGTGGGAAATGGTGTATATATCTCCTAGGTTTGATGTCTTGTTACTTATAGATCATGTATATATTGCTCAGAGACATCCCTTTAGAAGTTCTTGTCTGGGCATTAACCAAATTAATTGATATGAAACTAAGCATTGAAGTTCTCACAACCTAGGAATACAATAGATCATGCAAAGTGGGAGATAAATCCATAGAACATGCATTAGTGAATTAGCATTGAATTGGAAGAGCTATATACAAAAGATGGGACATCAAAAATGGGCATGTAAGAACAGGTAGTAGAACTAATCTCCACACCCTAGCGAGAAGGGCTACTCACTCTTCATGACAAGAATAGAGAATATAGTGGAGAAGGAAGGGTTAGTTGTCATCATGGTGGATAGAGGAATTGCGGCCTTTGTGTAGTGCTAGTGTTCTACTAATCTAATGAAGAGGCTCATCTAGTTGAAGGAAGAGGAGGCAACCTTCACCCTCCTTGGGGTCACATTCTTCCTTGATTCTCCTTAGGCTTTGACCGGTCAGGGGAGAAGAAATAGACATATGGACAGAGGCATTGTCCATGATTTAACCACCTTTGTAGTTAAATGGTGGGTTTTGAAGGAGCGGAGATAGGATGAGAAGACCACAAGGGTACCCAATTGAGGGGGTTGAAGGGAGTCACCCCTTGGCTGACTAGAGTGATAGCCTAGTGATGTCTTGGAGTGCAAGCAATGATGATCATGGAGGTGGAGGTCTCCTATTTATGGGTTGTGCAGTGTTTTAATCGACCAATGGAGTAGGGGAGTCATCGAGCAATCATCTTGATCGAAGCATCGAACATGTAGAAAGGTCATGGGGCATTTTGTAGAGTTTTTGTTGGGGGGGCATTTGCAGCGGGGTCATCAGGTTGGTTATGATGAGTCATCAATCAATGATCATGAAGAGGTATGAGTAGCCATTGGCCAAAAAGATTGTGATCTATTGGGGAGCAGTAGCAGAGTCTCGTTGATACATATTTTTTCGGTCAATGGAAGTGTTTTTAGGATCAATCTTTAGGATGCAGAGTTGTCATCGATCAAGGTTCCCGTCACGGTATAAGTTTATGGTTGGGTGCAGTAAAGCCATCATATGTTGACAAAGTAAAGCTATCGGTCAATGGATATGCTTGTTCATCAGGTCTAGGTGACTTCTCAAGCAGTAGGGGTTGGGATCTCATTGGGCATCATGTGTAGATAAACCTTCGATCAACTCTCATCGGTCTGCAAGATTCAAGAATCGACTCGAGATACTCCATTAGTCAATGTGTTGTTAGTGTTTGATTATATCAATGAACCACTCATCTACTTAGGAATAAACCCACCTCGAGGGGGGGTGGCATGTCGTCAGAGAATGATCGATGGAAGATTAGGTCAACAAAACATGGTTTGACAAAGGGGATGATCAAGTCCAAATCATCAAAAACTTCTTGGGCCTGCTAGTCAGTTAGCGGGATCACTGTGGCCTATGCTAGTATGCACGCGTTGAAGCTAAATCCTTCCATGGACCCAATGAGTTTGATCAATACCCTAACTATTCAAAGGAAAACTATAAAAGACAGCTTCAATGGTAAAGTGAGGGATTCAAGTGCAAAGTTTAACTAAGGATGCAACTAAAATTAAGATGAATATGCATTCATCATGACACAATCAATTTCACAACATAATAGTTCAGTACTGGATCATACAAGACAAAAAAATTCATTACAAAACTTTTTGAAAATATGAAAGAGATTCAAAATTGTGTTATTTCTTGGAATCTCTTTTTCTGCGTACATAAAACCAAAAGGAGAAACGAAACACTTACATGATTTTGAGATTTGCAATAATTCATATTATCTCTCCATTAATCACATCATAATATTAATTCATAAATTGCTTCTTTGTCATGAGATAATATTGAGAAAAGTTCTAAGTGCATGTGGATCAAAGAGTAGGATTAAAACACATAATATTTTTGTTAAGTTTGCAATGGTAACAAGAGAAACTTGGGTATACATACCCTCATCATTGATCAAACTATTATACAAAATATAAACCAGAACCTTAACAATGTGATAAAACATTCTAAGGAATCTTCAACCATAAGAGGTATGTAAGGAATGTAAGGAGTGGGACCAATAGGGGAGACACTTGCTTACTCAAAGAGTTAATGGCAAGCATACACATGTAAAACACAAAATCTTTTTCTCACAAATGATGATGAGTTGAGTTCAAGTATTAGATTGTGTCATTAACCATAAAAATGTAGTAGCTCAAATACAAATCTAGTTGTCATATTTCTTGTAAGTAATATAGTGAACCACCCACAAAGGGTGGAAACAAAGGGAAACTTCAAAGCAAATATACATATGCTAACAAGCCATAGAGAGAAACTTGTTTACTCCAATCTATCTCGAAGATTTACTTACTCCTTGTACAAGCTGTAATTTAGGCTCATATACACTACACCCAAGTCCTTCTTATGTAAGGGGTTTGGAACAACTCTAACAAGAGAGTAGCAATGGAATTGCAAAGCCAATATATACATTGAGATAGGGATTGTAAATGCATGAATCAAGGACATCAAATTTAAGTTTAAAAGGTTCCCAATGAAGATGGAGGTTGATATATCCAATTGGATGTTAAGATTTCATGTAGTATGATTCAAAATAATATGAAGAAAAAATAAAGATATAATGATCATTTCTTGTTTCAAATAAAATATAGAGGACAATAATGAAATTAGATCAACTCAATTCAACTGCATGAAAATTATATACCAAACTACAAACAACTAAAAGTAGGGTCGGAACACTTCCAAATTTTGTTCCTAAGAAGGAGGTGAAAGCACATGTAATCCTCTACATAATGGTATATAATTAAAGTGAGAGAATTTAGGGGATAGTTAAGAGAACCAATCATCAATATACGGGAAAGGTTGTATATTTAGACCACCCCTAAAATGTACAATCATAACCATATAAGGGTAGTCAAGAAAATCTAACATACAGTTAATAGGGAGGCAATATTAAGTTCACACACATGAAATAATCAACATAGGGTACATTGTAAAGAGGCATAAATCAGATCAATTTATCAATATGATACAAAGTAAAACATCACAGACAACATATGACATTTAGGGTTTCCATTGCATGAACAAATTAATAAGTTAAACTTGATGCAAATTATATGGATAGAAGCAATATACAAGCAAATGATTCAATTTGCATTTACAATAGTTCATCACATCAAATTCAAGAGATCGATATAAAAAATGAATATTCAAGAAAATATCACAATTAGAACAAATAGATAGAGGATATACAAAATGTCCAATATAATTTAAAAGGGAGTGCAACATACCTCAAAATGTGTATCAATAGGGCAAGGTCAATCCCTAGATCTGAATCGTGTATTCTTCACCTATTGTTGCAATCAAATATGAATGTCATTAATTAAGTGTATAAATTGATTCTTTGACTATCAACTCACTTGATTTGGGTTATGTATTATATCTATTTAGGTTGAGAATATCCTTCCAATTCTGACAAGTATTTGTTTATAATTTTTTACTTACATTTTGGTTACTAGAATATTACAAGATAAATACTATGAATCAAAACCACTTAAGAAAAAACTAGTATACCCTATATGATTTTAAATCATATTGCATGATAAAGGCATAGTTGCATTTCCTATGATTAATGTTGTGCGATGAAAGGTTAAAAAAATGGCATAAAAACACAAAACCCCATACTCCTGTGACGTACATTAAATAAAAGTGAGGGAAAACATGTCAAACGTATGATATCATCCTCTTGCTTTGTTGATACATCCTGTGCAAACTCAGACCTTTAGGAAAACTTGAAGGTTAGAAAAAAAATCCAAGAACCATTACAAATAAGCACTAAGGAAGACATCCTCCATCTTTCCTAAGACTTTCTGATCTTTGCAAGCATAAAAGGACCAAGATATGAGCTAAATCTCATCCTATAGCCACTGCCAACACATTGTTGGGTAGAAAGGCTGGGGCTCCAAACAACATTACTCGGCCTAAAAAAATATGTGTGTGATGCTTTTCATGTCCAAACAAAGACAAAAACAAAGAAGCCATATCAAACCAAGGCCCAAACACACAATGCCTATCTGAAATGCAAAGACAATATCGAAGCAAGGAAAAAGAGGAAAACAAAATCATATGATAAAACAAAAAATGGCAAAGCAAGGAGCTTTAAAAATGATCTAATAAATTACTCTAGGGGCTTTCCAGGCAATGAGAGAGGTAGAGGAGTTTGAGGTAGTCCAACAAGGAACCCCAAATTTGGAGGGGGTTTGGGATGATGAAAGGTGTAATGAGAAAGTGAAAATGAATTTTGGGGATAAAAAATGGTGGAGTGTCGGCTAAGATGCAAAGGTTAGAGATGAATGGATACAAGATAGAGGGAAATAGGGAAAGAATGTGTCTTGGGTTCGAAATAATTCTTGGGGAGATGAACCCTAACCAATCCAGGGATCAATGGTTGTGGTATCTTATAAGGAAGGTAGGATGAAGTGAAGAAATATATGAGGAGGAAATAATAAAAAGAAAGGTAGAGAAGAAGATACTCACCACTATTCTATAGTGGAGGACTTGTTTTGGAGGTAGGAAGTAACCTAAAAGGTGCATGATCAACACTAGGGGCCCAGATTGAAGCCAAGTACAACTAGGTCATGTTACAATCAAAGCTAGGTAGAAGCAATGATATTTTCAATTAAAAGCCTAGATTGACCATAACTAAGATTGAAATATATACTTATTATATTGCATTGATTAAGGTAGATGTATGTTGTCAATTAGTTTGAAACTAGGTATCCTGGATAATTTTAGCATGTGGGCTCCAGTTTCTCATTTAGATTTACTTTTTAGAACTTCCCCTTTTGAATTCCAATTGAATTAGATCATCCCCACTATCATGATATTTCTTATTATACTACTATATTATCATCAAGATTTAGGATTTAGACTCCTATTATACTCAAAAATTTAACAACATGCCACTATGATGTTATCTTGCATGAAATATGACATATTACTTGATTAAAGAATTAAGTCCATTAATTCCAATATAAACTTTAAGGATGGCAGATTAGGTATTCTCTCTTATGTACAATATACAATTATTACTCTGATATATGTTTTAAGCACATTCTAACCCACATTAATCTATTTTATATATTCATTCTAGTGGGGTTATTTGTTAAAGAATTTTAATTAACAACATGATATGTATTACATACTTATTGAGATCATATTATATACTAAGATTCTGATTATGAGGTCCTATTATGTGTATTAAGATATCTTATGTGATTAAATCACTTAATTTCATTGATGTATTATAAATGGTACCAAGGATGTAGATGCCAAAAATATGGTACCAAGGATGTATATGTTAGCATTTAGTCAACTCCACTTAGGATTTAGGTCAACATGAACATTGTTCATCTGACCCACATCATCGTCATCATCATGTATAAGTCTAGGGTTAGGTCTCATACATACAACTTATCATCACATTAGGATTTATGGACTGACCCACATCATCGTCATCATCATGTATAAGTCTAGGGTTAGGTCTCATACATACAACTTATCATCACATTAGGATTTATGGATCCAAATCATGGCTAGGATCATATATATGTAGATAAGATTTACATATGAGTAATTTGTTATGTGTGGATTATATGTTGATTAGGGCACAAGTAGGTATATCAAGGTTACCCTTACCTTGTTTGACCATTTTAAAGATCCAAGTCTACCAATATATGATCCATGGGATTAGGGTTTCAAGAGTCAGGACAATAGATTTCGATACGTTACAAGGTCTTCCTCTTGGCATTGCTTTACAGATGGGATCATCTTTGTGAGACTACTATCAATAAACCACATCTACTTAGAATCCCTTTCTCCTTAATGGAGATTAGGAATATTGATTTTTTATCTTGGATTGGATAGATGCCCATGTTTGAAGGGATTCAATATGTCTTTATCTCAACATAGCTAAAATGATATAAAAGTCTCCTATTTTGACCACATACACTCAGGGTTCTCATGTTCACAAGATATATCAACCTTAATCAAGTCCATATATTTTTGGAAAAAAAGTTTGAAGTTTCTATAATGATACACTGATTCAGACATGTCTGCCTTGTAAATGATGCTTAAAGATCATAGCCAAGGTATCTAGATCAAGAATGAGGCTTCACATGGACATCGTCAAGATTGTAGAGTAGATTTCCTTCTTGAAAAGTAGATAAATACAAGATGCTTACATAATGATGATGGAATTCTACACACAAGCCATCAAAATAAATCCATATCTTAGCTCTCAAATTAGACTTTGAAAAGGCATTTGATAATATAAATTGGCAAATTTTTTTTTTGCAAATTGTATAGAAGGTTATGATTTTCTATACATTTTTAATGATTGGATACACAAATGCATCATCACATGTCATTTCTTATTCTTGAAAAATGGATCCCTTTTATATATTTTAAAAGTTCCAATGGTCTTAAATAAGTGGATCCACTATCAATTTACCATTTGGATATTTTAATAGCTCCAATTGCTTCCATGTTTTGTCATGATTGTGTTAAATGAAATATGTTCCAAAATAGATGATCGTATAATAGGCATATAATCTGATTTGATGATAGAACCAGCATCTTCATCAAATGTAACAATGCAGATATCATGAACTCTTCAAGAATATTAGGAATCTTTTGTAACATCCCTGACCTGGGTTATGCTTTAACCCTAGGATTTTTGCTTAATAAAGTTAATTAGATCCTTAATTTTCTCTTGTGAAAAGTAATTAAGGCTCAAGAGGAACTTATGTTTCAATTTTGGTCCTATTTGAATAATGTTGAAGCAATGTTTGCTTATTTTGGACTAAGTGCAAATTACCCAAAGTGAGGGGTTAACTTGCAAAAGTTACATGACAAAATGTTCCTCATGTGTTGAAACATCATAGGAATGATTATGATGCAGTGGTATGACTTTCACAAGCCTGAATACCAAGAAAGAGCTGATAAAGTAACGTTTGTGCATTAAAACCTAGTTTTGGTGTAAAGTGCAATTTACCCAAAACCTAGGGTTCAATATGCAAATTACCATTTCAATAAGGTCCCTTATGTTTCTTGGCATAATGTAGAGCAAAGAAAATGAGAGGGGCACCTCAATTTAATTAATTTGGAGGAGAGAGAATCTTGATATTAAAATAATCAAGATTTATGCATAATTGAAACCTTGATTCAATTTAATGCAAAAAGAAATATATTAATTAAATAACCCTTCAACAAAAAGTTGAAGGATGAATTTTCAAATAGGTTGGACGAGCTTGTGCCTTGCAAAGGCACGAAAATATCCAAAGGAAGTGGATAACTCACTCACATTATTATAAGACTCACATATGGATATTAGTATAATATGATCTAATGTGCTTAATTTGCATTTCTTTAAATTGAGGATAATTGAGAGGAATAAGAGGCAAATGGGATAGCCTCGTATCCAAGGAATGGAGGGGTAAGAGGCGGCACTAATTTTGGAATTAAATGATTTTTATAAGGCACTTTATCTCTCATCGATTTTCTTATAAAACACCCTTTACAAGCCAAATCAAAGGCTTTTTCGAATCCCTTTCTTCTCCTTGCTTGGAAAACGACCAAGGGAGCTTTGGAGGATCAGGAGGACGAGCCCCAACCCATTGGTAAGCTTTTTGATCACTTTCAACCATGATATCATGGTGGAAATTGAAAATAAATCATTGATTTCTTCTTTTCTTCACTCCATCTTCAACCCTAGCCAATCTTTTCACCCAAAAGCTTGAGGACGAGCCTAGGGGGAGTTGCAAAAGCTTCATCCACCATTGTTGACGTGAAGATCCAAGATTTGAAGCTCAATTGGAGGCAGGTTTTATAACTTAAACCCTTACTATTGTTATTGCATTCAATTCCATATCAATTGATGATCCTTTATTCATTTCCGAAATTCAATTTGGTTGATTTATGCAATCACCATGAAAATCATAGAAAGTTTTGTGGGTTTAGAGATTGATGATGATGACATCATCATAAGCACACACCTCCCCAAATATCCCTTGCAAACGGTTTCAACAATTTGGTCCAAACCGTTTGGAGGTTTGGACCCCAAACCGTTTAGAGGAGTTGACCGTTTGGATGGGTTGACCATTTGATGTCAGAACCCTAATACATTTTGGATGATGTTCCAATGGATCCAATTGATTAATTCAATACATAGACAATCATCAAGTAGCAAACCCTAATCGGGTTAAGTGTTGATTTTGCAATTGATTGTTTTAGAACTTTGGGTTGATTAACCCAAACAATTTCAACCCGTTTGGATATCACCCAAACGGTTTCAAAACTGTTTGAGGGTCAACCAAGACCGTTTAGAGGTCTGGGGTTGAGTATGGTTGAGTAATTGAAGACCCAAAGATACCAGATTTAAATGCAATCAATATCTAATTTGATGATCAATCCAATGATGCAAGCCCTAATTGATTTTCACATATTTTAATGACAAGTTGGGCAAACAGTCTCAAGACCGTTTGGAGGTCATCCAAATGACCTCAAGACCGTTTGAGGTAAGGTCATATCACAATTTGATGATAATTCATTGGTTTCAATTGAATCGATTCCACAATGTTAACCATTGAAAGTTCATCGACTTCAAAACCCTAATTGATGGATTCTTGATTATAAACCTTAGTTTAATTGGGTTCAAAACCCTAATTTATGGACTAATTGAAGGGTGATTCAATGGTTCAATTGATGAGCGGATCAAGGATCCAATGTATAGTCGATTCATTGATTGAAACCTTGAAATTGGTTATGTGTTGGAGACCTTTTTGGTCCTTTCGGTTTTGAGAGGGTTTGGACCAAACGGTCTTAAGACCGTTTGAGTCCAAACGGTCTCAAACCGTTTGGATACCCAAGCCCATTCAGTTTCAAAAGCAAGTTGCCCAAACGGTTTCAAACCGTTTAGAGATCAAAGGGTCAAGATCGTTTGGTAACTTAAAGTGATCAAATCAATTGATAACTTAATGTGATGAAGGAAAAATTGACCCTATAATTGATTACAGATTTATCTTAAAGAAAATCACTAGGGTTGTACCTTTAGGGTACCAAATGATTGGTAACATTAGAAGAGTTAATCCTTGAAGCTTATATAAGCAATACTATAATATACTATGTCAAATTGAATGTGCTTAATTGAAGGGTTGATTGACCCAATCTAACCAAGTTTGACATAGTCAATATCCTAGAGATGATGAGAGAGAGAGAAATCCATACATGTAGAATAATCATGTAATGGATAAGCCTCAATACCTTCAATATGAATAAACTATGAATTTTAGGGAATGATCCATAATAAAGAGATCATGAAACCCTAATCAAGAAAATTGATGAACCTTAACCCTAATTTAGGGCAATACTAGGTGTAATCCTAATCTAAGGCAAGGGAGTAACCCTAATCTAGGGTAATGCCATGTGAAACCCTAAATTAGAATGATGTTATGTGGAACCCTGATGTAATGATGTGATGTAAGACTCAAACCCAGGGTGATGCCATGTAATGATATATGAAACCCTAATGAGGGTATAATGGCCAATACACTAAAGAAGAGTGTGGTTGACATAATCAAGTAAGATGAGAATGTTACACCATGAAGGGTGAAATTGATAAACCATTTGAATGGTAATATTGATACTTTAATGAATAAGGATATAAGGGACAAGATGATGCCTAGATCATTATATATCTAATTACATGCACGACCCTATATACCTTACAAAGATGAGAACATGAAATTCTTAAGAATGATATATGCAACACTAAATAATGATGAGGATAACATCCTAAGAGTTGAAATACATAAAGTGGTTGATAATAGTTTATTCTATATCAACAATGCTAAACCATTAAGATAAGTCCATATAGTTGGACAAATCTAATGTGTAACCTATGCACTATATAATGAAAGTGATAGGTGAGTGGTTAAAAGTATTAAGAGGGAAATACCTTAATACAAGGTTTATTGATTAACCTAAGTAAGATGGAAATGAGGAGAAAAGTGATACATCAAGACATGATAGATATCACATTTAGCATTTCAGGGTTGATATACCTTGATGCATCTTAATCCAACATACTTGGATAAGAAACACAAGAAGTGTGTGTTATGTAAATTATTACAATGAAGATGTAATGAATTATATGCACTCTGATAAGTATAGGCCAACATACCTTGAGAAAGGGGTTAAGCCAAATTAATGAGTATGATGTAATCATACCCTGGCAAGAATGAGAAATAAACTCATACCTTGCATTAATAATATTCAATGATATGTGATGAGAGAAATAAGCATGTGTGAATGCTTGTGATATTAAAAGAGGCTCTTAGAGGAGTGAAGCAATTAATTAGGGTTGGATTCATAAAATGAACATGAGCCCTAATTAATGTGTAATGGGAAATCCTAACCCTAATTTTGGGGAATAGGATGAAAAACCCTATTTGATGGTAAACCCTAATCCTGGTAAGGAAATAGTGGTGTTACTATTGTATTGCATGTTGTGATATGCTCTTGTTGCTTACTGAGAAGTAACAAGATATGCATTGGCCTGGTGTGCCATTATATTATATTTTGCTTAATGAGAAGTAACAAAATGTGCAATGGCATTGTAAGCCATGTGATTAAGTTGTTGCCTAGTAAAAGGTGACAAGACAAATAATGGGCCTTGTGAGCCATGTGTAATGCTTGTGTAACAAGTATCATGTATACCTTGGTCTGAGGACCTAAAGGTAATAGTTACCTAATAAGTGGTAACAATGCATGTTCAGTGATGAACCTAGGGTTTAAATACCCAAATTTGATAAGCATGGTAATAATGTGATTGAAGAATGAGAATTCCCAGTATTTAAATGAGGGACTGAGATCCCAATGTCTTAAAAAGACTGAGAAGTGATTGATGAAACAGTACATGGTTCTTTGTAGCATTTTTCATAAAAAGTTATGTTTGAGAACTTGACTGATGCTAAAAGAATATGCTAATGTACTTAATTAATTAAGTGAAATCATATCATGTATAGCCCTGACCATAGATCCATCATCGTCAACAATAGGTGATGGTGAAACGGGTGCTCCACGGCAAAACCCGGAACACATATTTTGAATATGTGGGGGTAAATGGGCAAAAATATCCTTACGTCCGAGTGAAGAGATTGATGGAAAGTAAACATTAAACCTCTCAATCCTTCATGTGTCGGGAAGGATGTATCATAAATCTCCCGATGGTTGGGATGGATGTATCATTAATCTCCCAATGATATTTAATGTTGGGTCGATGGAGACAAACATTAATTCTCTCAATTGCCGATGAGAGTGCAGTTGACATTGTAACTCTATAGAGAAGTTGCCAGTATACCCTGGAAAGCTATTTAGCAGAGACACAAGATGTCCTGCATGTTGTCTCACACTGACTGAGATGTGAGAGGTCTTGGAAGCCGGCTCTTCCATTGACCTTGTATGGTACCGATTTCGACTTCGCAATGGTCGGTTGGAGTATGAGCGGTATACCTCATCTCCTCAGGGTATAAGTGTGATTGTAAAATGTAATCAACCGTATAGCATGTTTGCTTAAGGATTGAATACGGAAATTCATTGGATGATGTGACATATCTTTTATGCATCTCTAGTTGATAGATGTTATTCATATCTCTTTATATTCATTACAAGTAGATAGATGAATTATGATTCTATCATGGATAAATGCAATGCTCTCCTTAGGAAAGTGATTACGTTACTTTGTTCATTCAATGATTAATACTGCTATTAATATATAAAACTCATGCTCAGTTTTATTATAATAAACTTCTATAACAATGTTTTGGCAGAGAGTTACATCTCCCGCTGGGGTAATTTACAATTGTCTCACCCCCATGGGATCCAACTTTTTAGATAAACACAGAAGAAGAAGTAGGAACCCTATAGCAAGGGAAAAGCGGCAGCAGCAACAGGGACAGCAGTAATATCTCAGGTGGAGATACTGCCTGTCAAGTCATATAGATAGTAGTCCTATGTGTCGTCTCTGTACTCTCAGGTCCTCGGAGTTTATAGTTAGTATTTTTAATGAATCGATCTGAGATTTTGGCTTGATGCCTCGAGGTTCTTATGTTGTCTGTATATAATGTTAATAGGGCAACTGATGTTGTAATCCTCGAGAAGAGATGATACAAGTTATGTACTTATGAACCATGATGTAAATGTATACTTTGGTTCTTTATGAAAGAGGTTTCCTATGTGTGGATATCTTTGCAAAAAGTTTTAATTTTTAGTGATTTTTAGTAATCCGCTGCAAATGATTCGCTTCCGCTTAAGTAAATCTTGTTTTTATAAGTTGGATGCCACATCTTTGAACATCCATCTAGTCTAAAAATGATTTATAAAAATTATATATGATCGAAATACATGTTCACAACATAGATCTCAAAATATTATTATTTTATGCTATAATGTCGATCATAAAATCTTCCATTGAGCTATTTGGGTCTGCCCTTATCACCCTTAAATCTACTTACTCTAGTGTGATAATTTGTTCTTGAAAAAATGATACACATACTTGGTACTTGGTGAATTAAAAGCCTCAATACGTATTACTCTTATTTATGCCTCCCTTACGGGTATGCTTCATACTTAACCAGTTGTGTACCTCTTCTAATAAAAATGAAAAATGCCATTGATAAGATGCAAGGGAGTTTCTATTAGGCAAGCACAATTGAAACAAAAAACTTCCAGTTTGTTATTTGGATGACTTTAGTTGCCCCAAGGCATCTAGGTGGTTGTGTTATCACCAATACTAGGATAAATCCAAATTATATGTTTAATAAAGTTATTTCCTCATTTATAGAAGATCATCCATGCACTTAGTTACAACATGTAAAAATCAAATATTGTAGAAAAACTCCTTGGAACCAGATAAAAAGTGTTCATACATTCATATATATCTAACTGAAGATCACCGCCTTATTGAACATGCTATCATAATACATTAGTTTGTTGGCCTTGAATGAACTTCTAGTTTGATCTTTTTTCCAAATTGGGCCGCATTAACCAACCCAAAAAAAACACAAATACCTCCATATATCATGTCCATTGACCTTGATGTTGCTTTTAATAAATTGGTATATAACCAAAACAACATTATAAAATGTATGTTATGTTCTTTAAGATTAGCATATTTTTATTCCTTACATGATAGAAAACCTTTTTAGGCCACTCAACATGACAAAATTCTATTGGCCTCTAATTGATATTTATAATGTAAAAAAGCCTACCAGTTGTTTATTCATCGTGCACACAACTCTTAGTATGGTATTTTATTGGTGTGTTAAGTGTCCCATAAGGCCCTTAACATTGCTTAATTCATAACATAATTGTTTGGATTAATTGGGTTAGTTTGATGCTTAGTCTTAAAATTTAACTCTAAATTGTGATGTCACACTAGATGATGAAATTATGTTTAGAATTTGAATCAATTCAGACAATGTTTTCTCTAGTTATACAATTTCCTATAAGATTTGGACATTTGTGTAATTACCCATAAATGGTGGTGTATAAATAATTTTAATATTTGCTTGAATATATTTGTAATATGCTTAAGAATCTTACAATTATACATCTCCTTTAGAAGCTTTTTAACCTTACTTTCTTGGGGTTTATATGAGCTTTATGAGGTGGTAGTGTAGTGTTTCCATCAGTGACCAATGAGATTCTCAATGCCTGATGAGATTTTTAGTTCCCGATGAGATTTTTGGTGCCTGATGAGATTCTCGATGCCCACTTGGATTCTTGGTGACCACTTGGATTCTCAGTGACTACTTGGATTTTTGGTGATCACTTAGATTCTCAGTGATTGCTTGGATCCTTGGTGACTGTTTAGATTTTCAGTGACCATTTAGATTCTCGATGACCGCTTGGATTCTTAATGACCGCTTGGATTATCAGTAACCACTTGGGTTCTCAATGAGTGCTTGGATTCTTAATAACCACTTGGGTTCTTGGTGACTGCTTGGATTTTTGGTGACCTTTTGGATTCTCAATGATTGCTTAGATTCTTGGTGACCGCTTAGATTTGGATTTTCAGTGCCCGCTTGGATTTGGATTTTTTAATAGCACCAAACCTCTACCCACCTATTAATACCCCATCTCTTTCTCTATCTCTTTCTCTCTTCTCATCTTTTTCAATCTCGGTGCCACTTTCTAGAGGTCGACAAGAAGCCATTAAGGTATGTAATCACGGGCTTTTCGTGGATGCATGTGCGAGAACCGAGGCTATTTGGACTGATCTAGAGTCATTGATCAATTTCCTTGATTCTTTTGCGTAATATTCTTACTCTCCTACTTGTTCCTAGTTGTTGTTCACCTCCTTTCTTCTATGACTGAGTTCCTTGATGTTCTTACTGGAAACCTACACATAAGGTTTGAGAACTCTCTTTTCTTTCTTCCTTGCTCTAGAACCACCATGTTTGTGGAAAGTGGAGGCGTTCTTGGAACTTTGATGGACTGAGCCTGGCATCTGGTTGCTAATTTCAAAGTTTTCCATCTTTGATTTTGGTTTTCTCTCTTCCAAGTGTATAAATTTGAATACATTTCTTGCCTACCTTCTACATAAATGTCATCAATTTTACTCTAGAACTCGTTATATGAGAAAAGATGGCCTTTTTTGTACTGTTTGACATAAAAATGACGATAATATGAGTTCTTAAGCCTTCCTTAGACATTATGAACGTTTTTCTTTTGTAAAATGATTTTTTCTTTGAACATGCAAGGTCTGAAATTCAAAATATAGGTGTAATGACTCCTATAAATGTCATATATGTCTTGAGTTTTGCTACCCAATACTTAGAAATCCAACCCACACATTAAACTTTATTGTATAGTGGTTAACATATGGTGATTAGAATGCTTTTATACATTGTTATGTTGTTGATATGACAATTGGACGAGAATGTAATACTAAAACTAGCTCATCTAAGTCAGGATTTGGACACATAAATGCTTGTTTCTTGGAAATGCTATATTTTTATGTCCTATGGACATTTATGCTAAAGTTTTGTGTCGAGGTCCAACATGTCAACATACATTCAATCAATCACATAGCACACATAGGCCATCAAGGTTAACCAAGTGACTTATGCGGGACATTCACATCCAAGTAATCACAAGGATTAGGGTATTCGACGATTTAGAAAGGAAAGACAAGAGAATCAAGGTCCACATCACATTTAGGGTGCAAGGAAGACAAGCAAAGACATAAGTCACATAAGGCAATTACTAGGGGATTTAGAGTCCAAAACACCAAAATATCACAAAGGAGGTTGGGCTTATCCAATTAGTCATAAGACTTCATTAATTTACTGATTTGAAGGATTTAGAGTAATTGAGTGCATAAGTGGGGTCAAGCACATCATATGATCCAAGGTATACCATATGTTCATATAGAAGTGGCACACACATGCATTAGGTGTCTTATAGATCAAACACAGTTAAAGGACCTTTGGGATGATATTAGAATCATATAGAAGTACAAAGTTACTGACATTCAATATTAGGAAGATTATAGATGTCCATTAGAAACAAGATTAGCAATCTAGAGTGAAGTACATCATTAAAGTCTCCTATTAGCCCTAGTCATGCATTAGAGTCATTCAAAGGGAAAAGGGGTTGATTAGGAGTTAAAAACATATTCAGAGATATGGATGATTTACTGATTTGATGACTCAAAGCTAGGTTGAGCAATAAAGGTACAACTTTTATCATTAAAATGCATCTAAGATGGTCAACATGGTCAAAGTTCATATCTTTAGCAAGAAAAGAGAATTTTAAGAAGATCCAGGACCTGCAAGTATGTTCGTTATGTAGGTCTCGTCGAGCTAATCAATTTGATATATTGGTTTGTCCAATTTGGCCAAGGAATGAGAGATATGATTTTTAGAAGAATTACATTGAAATCTATATGATATCTAGGGCAACGCTCCCATTATTTATCGGATGATCTGGACCCTTCACTTGGGATCAAGCGGCTCACCTCAGCACTGTGACCCCACAGTGACTGTGCCACCCTCACTCTGACCCTCCGGCTACCAGCGATCTTGGGCCTCCTACCATCGTTGCGCCCCGCAATCAGCCGCATGTAGGCGTTGACCATCGCTCCCCATTACGTTCGCATGCCCGCTCGCCCAGGCTTTAACCTCTGCTCAGGTAGGGGAGGAACACGGGAGCTCATCCTGGCCTTCCAGTGCTCCCCTTAGTAGTAGTATCGGGCTGTGAAGGGGGTAGACCGATGGGATCAGACCAGGCGGCGGTTCCCTGGATGTTGCCTTGCCGCAAGCCCGCCTGAAGTTGTCCGGGCGAGCTTGTACCCTAGCGCCGCTGATACCCCAGCCTGCTCCTTCAGTAGGGACCTTAGCGCTGCTGGAGGAGGTTGAGCCCTGAAGAAGTCATGTTCCTCGTGGCTGAATTGATCATTGGAGGGCGGCGAGAGAAGAGGGGTGGCCCGAGCTTGCGGCCACCCAAGGTGGCGGCACCGCACATCACATAACAGGGGGGTACAGGGGAGGTCGGCAACCAAGAACGAGAGGGGGAGATTAGGGAAGAGGAAAAGGAAAAGAAGAGGAACGAGGGCCAAGTAAAAGGGGCTTATAAGGTAGTATGGAGGCTATGGTTTAGATCCCAGCTATAGCCCTTGTATTTCCTGATTTGGCTGGAGGTCGAAGAAGACCTCCCCAGCCCCTGGATTCTTCCCCAAAGAGGAAGGAGAAGGGGAAAACAAACAAGCCAGGCAGCTGGGCTATGAGCTGGCTGGCCTATGGATGGGCCAGCCCACAAGCAAGAAAAAAAGGAGGAAAAAGGTCAAAACATAATTCAAACAAGGAGTTTTCGAAATGTCGCAACTTGGGCTATGATTGTCCGTTTGAGATGATTCTTGCGCCGTCGGATTCATATTTGAATCATATACAACTCGGTACATACTATGAAGCAAGGAAAACAAAGTGTATAGGTCCAATATTTCTTTTGAGATAGAAACTCAAGAAAAGCATGAGATTGTATTTGATATTCTTAATTAATGTCGCACCTTACAAAATTGATCGTTCATGTGATTAAAAAGGGGTATAAAAATACTTTGATTATCACATTGATATCAAGTTGAGTAAGAAGGTCATTTGATCATAAAGAAAGAGTATAATAAAAGAGAAAGAAAATCAAGGTTGTCACATCCTTCCCTCCTTACAAGAAATTTTGCCCTCAAAATTTATCCAATATCATAGTTAAGAGTCAAAGTCAACAGAAACCTCATCTTTAAGAGATCAAATCGAGGTACCAAGTCATATCTGACTACATAGTGCACACTCAGGTTAGATTCATCAAGAGTGTACTCAACTCAGTTCTACATGTCACTTGATGTTTTATCATATTACAACATTGTTTTGACATTAGGGTTCCATAACCCTCTTCCCTATAATTAGGGTTTTATTAAAGTATTCATACAAGCTTAGGGTGTGTAATAAAACCATATGTTATCAATTTCTCAAGTGAACATATTCATCATCATGACTTCCAAAATGATATTACCATTGAACGTGTATATTTCATCATTATACCAAATTTCATGCATGTTTTAGTTCTCCCACAAAATTCTATCAACCATCCCCAATTACATTCATCATTTCTCACTTTTGGATCCGAAATTAAGCAATGTATTCATCATGTTATTTGATTTGAGATCCCTAGAGTATCATCATGTCATTTTAATATTCATTTGGGTACAAGATTAGGCATGGTACCCCTAATTTTCAAACTAAGATTTCTAGGCATCATCTTATTAAGTTCATGATCTCAAACTTACATCTTTCATGTATGGTGTTGTTTTATATTAGGTCTAGCTTGTGAGAGTGACTCATCATGCATATGTAGATTTTTTTAATGTAAGTGAGATTATTTTCATACATAATGCATTATCTCGAGAAACAACATTATTATCAATATCGAGCTTTCATGATTACTTCACTTGTATCTAAAAAGAGCTCTCCAAGCTCAAGCCACTCTAGCTAAGACCTATCTATGTCAAGGTAAAACATGCTATCTACCAACATCTACCCATACCAAATTTTACCCAACATACCAGACAAGAGAAACCGCAAGATTCCTTTATGTCAAACAACTAACCCAAGTATGAGGCTCATCATGGAGATCACATGTCATGTACATCATCTTAGGGTCTTGGGACATCTCCCTCACCTATATAGCAAGCATCATAGATCGAGTGCCTCTACCTCTAGGGTTAGATCTTTTCATAGGAAATCTAGGGTTCAACATTTTCAAGGGACCACACACTAGGTGATTCAACTCGCATACTTAGAAGTATTCTAGCTAGGGACTCATCATCATGTATTTCATCATGCATATATTTCAACATTTCACATATTTTGGAGTTTAGGTGCTCTAACCTTCTCTCGTGGCAGGTCGACTCATATCAAGAGGTCACCCTTTTTGTATGTCCCATGCTAGAGGTTCTCCTTTGTAAAGAGATTGAGGCCCGTGTTGGTATCAAACCATATATCACATATCGTATTACCAACATGTACAAGACTAGGCACAAGCAAGCATGCCAACCCACTAGCTATGTTTAGCACATCAACCAAGTCATATGTACCATTCACGGTGTTAGGTCTAGCTAGGGTTGCATGGTCAAAATCTTCTCATTCATCAAACATAACTTGAATCATCTTGAAACATCTCATAACTCCACATCAACATTCGACAAGTATTAATAAGCAACATACTTTTATTACATGATTTCAATTACATATTCAAGAGTACAATTTTACAAGTCTATCCATGTATACTAAGAATCATACAACAAGTACACCTGACATAGCTCACCAAGTCCATCGACTTCTAGCCATCTCTGAACTTATAAAATATGTAAAACAAGGTGGGTCAAGCACAGAGGTGCTGAACAGGCCTAAAAGATACATGTACATAAGCTTTGCATAATTTGAAAAATATTTGCAGAAATAACGAACAAGACTAATAAAGTTAAGTTCTTAGCAAAATGAGAGCCCATATTATATGCCCTTTCACTCCAATTATACTAACAACATCATGGATTCATAAGGCCTTTGACTAATTCCCATTAGAAGAGTTTGTAAGGGTGCTCAAGATTAGCTAATATGTGAGGGACCTCAAGGCTATCGCCAAGAGTTAACCCCATTTTAACATTTATATAATGGAGCTTTATATTATGTGTGCAAGTTATAAAACAATGAGACGAGACAAGCATAGAGTACATACTAGAATACTACATGGCAATATTTGAGCAAGTAAACAAGCATGCATATGTATCACATTTCAAGCAAGAAAGCCATAATCATATATTTATTAAAGCTCGTACTTGATTTCATAGATTTCATAACTTAGCTCATATTTTACCATCTAGATCATAGGCCAACCTGATTAAGCATAATATTACATACATGCATTAGATTCTCATCATTAACCCTAATTAGTTCCATTTTTAGGGTTTTGGCCAAGATAGGTTACAAGTTGTGTAATAGAGAATGTGATGATCTCTTATTGATTTAGGGTCCATAATAAGGGTATGGTTCAAGTTCCTTGACATCTTGAAGTTCTATTCACTTTATGTGGCCATTACAAGCTTCATGTTATTTGTGTACAAACTAGGTCATAAGACTCATAATGGGGCAAGAAGGACAATAGTTCATCCAGTCATGAGGTCCAAACATAAAAGATGTTTTAGATCAGCAACATCTGGTCACAAGAAACACTTATCAAGCTAAGGTGGATGTCCCCAAGATATATGCGTCGAGGTCCAACATGTCAACATACATTCAATCAATCACATAGCACACATAGGCCATCAAGGTTAACCAAGTGACTTATGTGGGACATTCAGATCCAAGTAATCACAAGGATTAGGGTATTCCATGATTTAGAATGGAAAGACAAGAGAATCAAGGTCCACATCACATTTGGGGTGCAAGGAAGACAAGCAAGAGACATAAGGCACATAAGGCAATTACTAGGGGATTTAGAGTCCAAAATACCAAAATATCACGAAGGAGTTGGGCCTATCCAATTAGTCACAAGACTTCATAAAATTATTGATTTGAAGGATTTAGAGTAATTGAGTGCATAAGTCAGGTCAAGCACATCATATGATCCAAGGTATACCATATGTTCATATAGAAGTGGCACACACATGCATTAGGTGTCACATAGATCAAACATAGTTAAAGAACCTTTGGGATGATATTAGAATCATATAGAAGTACAAAATTACTGACATTCAACACTAGGAAGATTATAGATGTCCATTAGAAACAAGATTAGCAATCTAGAGTGAAGTACATCATTATGTTGGATAAATTGGACATTATGATAAATCCCTTTGTTTCGATGATGACAAACATTTCATTCTTGTTGATCTAACGAGCTACTTGAGTGTGCAGGATTAAGGTGGATGACAAAGCAACTAGGAAAATCCAAAGAGCTTACATATTTATATTTCCATGCAATGTAATCACTGTTGTAAAAACTTGTACAAATATATAATGTACAAGTACTTAGATTGCATGAAAATCAAGCGTTGGATCTTCCTAGCTAAACACCACACTTAGATAGGTCATCCCCTTCAAATAGGATCACATATGCACACTCATACACATGCTTAGTGGTTAATTAAAAGATTGAAAACAGAGTCAATCTCGGTCGACCACACTCCTCGACCGAGACACTCTCGGTCGACAAACTTCTCGAACGAGATTGAACAAAAGTAGCCGTTAGACACAGCAGTGGACAGTTGCAAATAAACGTTAATCCAGAGAGCCTGTCGGTCGACAAAACTTCGACCGAGTAGGTATCTCGGTCGACAAATTGTCGACCGAGATGGTCTCTGACAGCAACTGCAGAATAAAGCAACTAGCCGTTACTAACGCACCTAACTTATACCTAACGGCTAGTTAAGCACTTAGAAGCTCCTAGAAGTTGTCTAGAACGTCCTTAAGTATTCATAGGCCATTCCTATAAATAAGACATGCCTTAGGATGCCAAAATACACCTAAGCTATACTTGTGCTATACTTGAGCTTGAATACTCACTTGCAATCTGTTTTAGAGCAATAGAGCAATTCCTACACTTTCCATTCATTCCTATTGCTCCCATTTCGTGTCCTATAGGCTAGTATCTCCTATCCACTACAATCACATTGTCATACACATTGGTTAGGAGATTTAAACGCTTGATATAGGAAAATCAAGCCTTGTGCTTACAACGGTATTGTAATTTCTGTTTTCCTTCTTGTTCCTTTTTATCTTTTGTACTCTCCTTGCTACTCCTAGGGTTGGAGGCTGCGGATTGGAGAGGGTTGACTTCTCAGGTGGAGAAGGGGACTTCAAGCTACTTCAAGAAGGCTATTGCACGGGAAGCTACTTCAGAAGGCTGGTGCAACGGGAGTTGGTGCATCTACTTCAAGGGAAGGCTGCTTCAAGGTTGGGCGATTACTTCTAGGTGAAGGCTGCTTGAAGGGTTTGGGAAAAGAAATTGTATTTTATGTAAAGTCCTTGCGAGGTAATAAAATAAATTTCTTTTCAAATCCCGGTTGGGTAAGCAACCGGGTAGTGGACTGATGGCTATAGTATTTGCTATAGTTGGAACCACTCTAAACCCTGTGTCTCCTTGTCCAATATTTTCATTGTGGTTGTTTGAGTTCAATAATTGTTAAATTATCTATAAAAATCTATTCACCCCCCTTCTAGAGGTTTTCAATTGGTATCAGAGTAGGCTTCAAGGAACCCTAACCAGGTCTTGAAGAATGAAGGGTGGAGGTGACTACAACCGCAGGCAAAGGAGCAATTTGAACCAACCTTCAACAAGCTGCAATTGGTGTTTAGGAACGAACCATACAACAATCGGTTGTCCATGGAAAGAAAAGAAGAAAGAGGTCCATAAGAACTGTTTCATTGCTACAACCAATGAGGAAGAAGAAGAAGAGGTAAGCCTTCTTGATTTATCTAAAGAAGAGCTAATTTCTAGCCTTGAAGAAACTCACAATAAGTATATTGAGTGCAAGAAGAAATTAAAGAAGTCTAATAAAACAAACGATGAGTTAAATGCTAGACTTCTTGCTCTTACATCCGAAAATGACGATTTATATGCTAAATTGAATACTCTTGGTTTTGAAAAAGATAGTATTGTTTCTGATAATCGTACTTTGAAATCATCTCTAAGTAGTAGTGAAGTGAAGATTTTTACTTTAGAGACAAATTATGATCTTCTATATCAAGAAAAGGTTGAATTGCTTGCAAAGTTAAATGATTTTCAAAAACAACCTATCTTGTGTACACATCTAGATTATGATAATATAGTAAAAGAAAGGAATTCTTTATCATCTAATCTAGATCAAGCAAAACTCGATATTAAGAATAGAATGGATGAGATCTCTAAGTTGCAACAAGAAGTTAGTAGGTTAAGCGACAATGGAATCCTTGATAGAATATTGGATGATTCCTATCATCAAATAGGGAGAAGAGGACTAGGTTATAAGCCCAAAGGGAAAACTCATCAACAACCTAGTTGGAAAAAGACACGAGAATATCAAGTCACATTTGTACCAAAGAACAACCTAGAACAAAACTATAGAAAAAGACTTGAGGTTGATTCTATATGTTGCCATTATTGCTCACGTCTTGGACATTACTCTTTTTCATGCCCATATAAGAAAAGGAATGTTGAGTTAGTATGGGTTCCAAAACCTCCAAATTGAATTGATTAGACTAAGTTGAGATATGACCGAAGACTTTAAATTGCACATCCTTATGTCTATCTCAACTTAACATAAAGGGATAACAAAATGATTCAAGTAACTAAAATTTATAACTTGAAAACTTATCTTAATTAAGGTCCTCAAAGACTTAATTTTTTTTTTGTTGAGATTTGATCTAAATATTACTTTGATATTCATATGTTTTATCTCAACTAAAACTGATTCTTAAACTGCCTAATTGAATTAGACATAGTCTACATTTTACTCGAAATCAATAAATAGTTCTGTAGGTAAAACAGAAACCTTGTCGGTCGAGAAATCGTCGACCGAGCAGTCAGTCGGTCGAGAAATCGTCGACCGAACTGGTCACTGATTTCAGTCTGTAGTGAAATTACTGAACAGCTGATTGATCAATGGCTATCTATCTGTTGTTAATGACTGTTTTACAAAACAAGTTGAAGATCTCTTTGAATATAAATGACATCATTCTCTAAGTTGAAAATCAAGCTTAGAAATCCCTATTTTATAATGTTTTACATGATTTTCTTTAAAGCATCTATCTAGATAGAAATCATGTGTTTAAATGATTACAATCACTGTATTTCATGAAATTATCATTCTATTGACATGCTTTCACTATTTCATCATTAAGCATGCTGGTGTGTTAACACAAATAGATAATGATAATTGCATGCGTGAGTCTTCATGATAAGCAAGCAAAATAATTTATTGGTGATATATCTTTAAAAAAAAAATGCTTGCAAAGAACACAATGTTACAAAATTCCTCAAATTGATATCTTTAAAAAGACTTGAGATATTAATCATGCTTTCATTGTTAAGAAAATGTTTTCATATTGAGTATCACTTAACATGCTTCATCATGATCATTATGTTTCATTGGTTTAAAATAAGCTTTGATTATATACAAATCATGAATGATCATTGTGATTCGGATAATTGCAAATGTCATTAGCTTAAAAGCATCGTGACATAATAGATAATAATTGTGGACACAGCTTGTGATGAAGATGTTGCTATGTCAAGCCAAACGGTGCCTCTTAGAACGAAATATTAATATTTTTATCTATTTGCTTGTTCTAAGAAATCAAAAGCAAATATCTTGACTTTAAAGACATTAATCTTGCTTTCAAAATATATTTTTCTAAAAGAATCTTATGATAAGGGTATAAGAAGAAATGGGATTTGATAATTCTGTACCCATAAGCATATGAAACATCATTATGTAAAACATGCATTCTAGAAAAATCTAGGACAAAGACTTCACTAATGATGCTCATATTAAGTTTTTATAATGGGTATATCTTAATGTGCTTCAAATTGATATTTATAGCTATCTTCCGAAATTATACTTCACATATGTTTATCTTGGAAATCTGCAGAATTTGCCTCTTGGTTAAAACAAAATTTAGCCAAGGGGCACTATGGTCGTAGTCAAGGGCAACCTAAAATAAGCTTTGACAAAATGCTTATTTGGACATCAATTTATTGAACTTAATCTTAGTATACTTTTGATAAAGGTCAAAATCAAAAATTTATCATTTGTGACCTTAAAAGCCTTAAATTGCTTAAATTGTAAGATTAAGGGGGAGCTTACAAAAACAAATTTGATTATTTGATTATGAAGCTTACAAAAACATTGTTAACATCATTTGGAGTTTGTTATGACCTTCGGATTTTTAAGAAATTTGTATGAAAAGGAATTTCATCAAAATGATATATCTTGCTCTTAAAGGAACTCTCTAAACAAATCAGGGCTTAACATCCCTTGTTTTGAGACATTATTTTTTTTTAAGTGCTCTAAGATTAAAAGGACTCTCATTTAATTTAGGGCTTAACATCCCTTGATAGATGAGAAATAAATATACATCCATCATAAGCTTAAAGGGAATCTCATATCATTTCAAGGCTTAACAATCCTTTGCAAATGATTGAGATACAAATTATGGATAAATTAGACATAGATCCATGTTTCTAATAGGATATCTATTTAAGGGGGAGCTTAATATAAAATTAAGGGGGAGACGAAATAAAATATTTAACCTGGATATATTTTTGAAATGACAAAGGGGGAGAAAGAAAATACAAATATAAATATAAATGAGTTTCATCTTGATGGCCAGCACTCACTTGTAAAACAAGAATGGCTACAAAAGGTAATCTTCAGGTACGAAACTCACATGCTTTATATTTCCTTATTTCATATTTTAGGAAATGTTTGTCATCTTCAAAAAGGGGGAGATTGTTGGATAAATTGGACATTATGATAAATCCCTTTGTTTCGATGATGACAAACATTTCATTCTTGTTGATCTAACGAGCTACTTGAGTGTGCAGGATTAAGGTGGATGACAAAGCAACTAGGAAAATCCAAAGAGCTTACATATTTATATTTCCATGCAATGTAATCACTGTTGTAAAAACTTGTACAAATATATAATGTACAAGTACTTAGATTGCATGAAAATCAAGTGTTGGATCTTCCTAGCTAAACACCACACTTAGATAGGTCATCCCCTTCAAATAGGATCACATATGCACACTCATACACATGCTTAGTGGTTAATTAAAAGATTGAAAACAGAGTCAATCTCGGTCGACCACACTCCTCGACCGAGACACTCTCGGTCGACAAACTTCTCGACCGAGATTGAACAAAAGTAGCCGTTAGACACAGCAGTGGACATTTGCAAATAAACGTTAATCCAGAGAGCCTGTCGGTCGACAAAACTTCGACCGAGTAGGTATCTCGGTCGACAAATTGTCGACCAAGATGGTCTCTGACAGCAACTGCAGAATAAAGCAACTAGCCGTTACTAACGCACCTAACTTATACCTAACGGCTAGTTAAGCACTTAGAAGCTCCTAGAAGTTGTCTAGAACGTCCTTAAGTATTCATAGGCCATTCCTATAAATAGGACATGCCTTAGGACACCAAAATACACCTAAGCTATACTTGTGCTATACTTGAGCTTGAATACTCACTTGCAATCTGTTTTAGAGCAATAGAGCAATTCCTACACTTGCCATTCATTCCTATTGCTCCCATTTCGTGTCCTATAGGCTAGTATCTCCTATCCACTACAATCACATTGTCATACACATTGGTTAGGAGATTTAAACGCTTGATATAGGAAAATCAAGCCTTGTGCTTACAACGGTATTGTAATTTCTGTTTTCCTTCTTGTTCCTTTTTATCTTTTGTACTCTCCTTGCTACTCCTAGGGTTGGAGGCTGCGTATTGGAGAGGGTTGACTTCTCAGGTGGAGAAGGGGACTTCAAGCTACTTCAAGAAGGCTATTGCACGGGAAGCTACTTCAAAAGGCTGGTGCAACGGGAGTTGGTGCATCTACTTCAAGGGAAGGCTGCTTCAAGGTTGGGCGATTACTTCTAGGTGAAGGCTGCTTGAAGGGTTTGGGAAAAGAAATTGTATTTTATGTAAAGTCCTTGCAAGGTAATAAAATAAATTTCTTTTCAAATCCCGGTTGGGTAAGCAACCGGGTAGTGGACTGACGGCTATAGTATTTGCTATAGTTGGAACCACTCTAAACCCTGTGTCTCCTTGTCCAATATTTTCATTGTGGTTGTTTGAGTTCAATAATTGTTAAATTATCTATAAAACTCTATTCACCCCCCCCCCTCTAGAGGTTTTCACATTAAAGTCTCCCATTAGCCCTAGTCATGAATTAGAGTCATCCAAAGGGAAAAGGGGCTGATTATGAGTTCAAACATATTCAGAGATATGGATAATTTACTGATTTGATGACTCAAAGGTAGGTTGAGAAATAGAGGTACAAATTTATCATCTAAGATGGTCAACATGATCAAAGTTTGTATCTTTAGCAAGAAAGGAGAATTTGAAAAAGATCCAGGATGTGAAAGTATGTTCATTGTGTAGGTCTCGTTGAGCTATCAATTTGGTATATTGGTTTGACTAGTACATAACCAGCCTTTAGTGTCGGTTATTTAAGGCCTTAGTGTCGGTTTTAATGTGACACCTATGTGGGTGCCGCTAAAAGGCCAACCGTTAGGCCTCGGTTCTCAAACCGATGCCACAACCCTTCGCGTGCCACCAAAAATACGCCAGCATGGGGTATAGGCATCAGTTATTAGCTTTGAAATTGACGCCATAAACCTTCGCGCCACAGAAAGGGCGTCATCTGGGGCATTATCAGCATCTCTTTATTAATGAACACCGACACCATGTCACCTGCTGCCACAGTCGTGCTGGCTAGCACGGCCGTGTTGTCTGGCAGCTGCCACGGCCGTGCTGGCCAACACGGCTGTGGTGTCTGCTACCACGACCATGATGGCCAGCACGACCATGGTGTCTGGCCTCATTAGGGAAATCAACGTCAGTTACTAGTAGGGCAACCGACGCCAGAACCATCAGTGTCGGTTTATTAGTGATAACCGACGCAACATCACATGCATTAGGCGTCGGTATAATTATTTATCCGATGTTGTAATCATTTTTCGTCGGTTTTAAACAAATAATTGATGCCTATTTCATGTTTTTTTTCTTTTCATTCTGTAGGCATGTTGTGGCTGGTCGTAGGATGAGAAACCTACAGTTCAGTTATGAACTGCAGGTTTTACGACATCGATTGATATCAGCCAACAACAGGCCACAAACCTACAAAATTAACAACATTAATTTTCACACATTTAGCAACATGCAGTTCCATTCGATTTTCCCACATGTAGAAACATTCATGTAGCAATTTGCAATTCCATTCATTTTCACATTCACACATGTAGAAACATTCATATAGCAGCCAGGAGTTTCATTCACACATGTAGAAACATTCACACATGTATAAACATTCAGACACATGTAGAAACATTCATACATGTAGAAACATTCACACATATTATAATTCAGAAATTCATTTACAAAATATCATTCTTTAGTCATTATTTGCTATTAACATCTCAATTATATGTTAAAACCCCCACTACTTGTATGGTTGTTGCCCATTCTTCTCTTACATCATTTAATTCTTCCGCCGTATAGGGAGCATGTACATCTGGTAAGGCCTTTCCTGTAGTGTGGTCAGTTTTAAACACCTGCAAAGAGAATGATGTATATATATAATTAATAATATATAAATAAGATTGATATATTTTATATTATCTAATGAGACTATATATAATACCTCAGGAATGATATCGATGTCCACTGCGGCATATTTGATAATCATGTGCATAAATCACATCACATAGTATGTGCATGCCCATCCGTTGTCTTGTGTAGCACACTATAAATTGAAACATACAAAATATTAAAAAATACAACTAATTAAGCATTGTACACATAAATAATATATACATTGCAGTCGGCAACTTACTTCTACGTTTTTCCAAATTATTTGCTGGTTCTTTTTCCTGGGGACCTTTCCTCCAGCCTTTTTGAACTCATCTAAACCCCTACATGTTAATGTAACACAGTACATTGCATAATTAAATAGTAATGTAATAACATATGTTAACGGATATGAAAATGAAATATTTCTCACCGGAATAATGCCATTTTCATTTTGTGTCCATATTTTGAATTCAATTTAGTCCCCTTAGGATCTAGATAATAGACAGTGAACGTCTTGTGGACAATAACTAGTAACTCCCAATGCATACCACTAGAGGTAAAAAAGTTAAAAATTAATAACTCAAAATCCACAATAAAAATGTAATTTTCTTAAGTCCAAATTATAAGCAAAGTAAACTTACTCCACATTGAATGGAGTTATTATCACCGTCTTCTTATTTTGACCAAAATTTGTAAAAGCATTACAGCAATATTGTTGAACTGACAGAGGGTCTTTAGCTACTAGACTAATCAAAGATGGAATCAAAAATCCTACATGTTTGAATGAAAAATTTGCACATATCTTGTCTAAGTAGCTGCAAAACATATATTACGTATGCATTAATAAATAAGAAACCAGATCACCAGATCCTACACAAGGTATATGGATGTATAAAGAAGATCTCACCTTATCCATAGCTCTATCACAGATGTATTCAGCCAACAAAATATCTTGTATAAATAGGTTGCTTTCGTATGATTGACCTACATCATCCGCATCTATAGAAACAGTTATAGGGCAATTTATATCATGTTCGCCTAACCATATTGCCATACCCCTACAATTAGGACCTAACGGGATAGGTAAGTCCTGTGGAACCCAACTTGGTAATGTAGGAGGTGGAGGCCTGGATGCTCTGGGTGTCTTCTTTTTAACCTGTATATATATATATATATATATATATATATATATATATATATATATATATATATATATATATATATATATATATATATATAATTTCAGATCAATTGACATCATAAACACACACTAAAAATTTAACGTAATGTAAATTTACCATACAGTTTCAGTATAGAGGACATCCTCTTTTAGCCACAATATCACTCCGCCTTCTGCCTCACCAAGCGTTTCACAATCTGGGTGGGCATATGGCAATGGAATATCTATCCATCCAATTGGGGAATATACGTACCCGGCTCACACGAACCCAATCAATTGGTAATAGAGACCCATGAAACATTTCCCCTGGTAGGGATGGGTAAGTCGACGCCTCTACAATGACAAATTCTTTACTTTTTAAACGGCATGGCTTCAACCCCTACAAATTTTTGTGTAAAGAATGTTATATACATATATACATATCATCTTGAAAAGACTAGTTACTATGTCATAAAAATACTTACAGCGGATGTGCTAGGTGGTGGGTCTACAGGATTACTCCCAACCTCTGTAGTAGGAGTAGAGCGGGACACCATAGGTACTGTCTGTTGAGTGCTAGTCTGAGCTGTATGCCACTTGCTCATTGCTTCTTTGAGTTTCTTATCAACTAACTTATCTACCTATACATGGATAAAAGAAATGTTAGCTTCTGATTATTGAATTCTCTTTTACAGTAACATTATAAAGAAAGAATATGTTACCTCTTCTTGTGAAAGACCCGCTTTTGGGACATGTTTGTGTTGGGATGGCCCAAAGAACGCTTTGATGCCCACACCAGCGCCTGCATCCCTAACACGTCCAGGATGCTCTGGGTTACCCAGAGCAACTGTCAATTCATCCCTTGTGCCCTCAGGGATGAACTTGCCTTGTTTCCTCAGCTCGTGCAGCTCCTTCTAATCACCAAAACAAAAATTTGTAATTAAGTAAACATCACAAATAATCAATATTCGAATGATTTCTCTAAGATTTGTATTTTACCATTTTTGTAGCCGCCTCAGCAATTGCGGGCTTCCTTATTATTTTGCCTCCCAGCTATCCAGACATCATGGCGAGGCAGAGGTATGGTACCTATAGTAGAGGACTCCTGAGTAGCAGTAGACTAAGCAGTAGACTCAGCCTATAGTCTTTGGCGAATGCATGCATACCCCTTTGGACCCATTGTGTGGTCGTGCACATTCAGTGCACGCCTTGCTTTTTGCGCATCACTGAGGGCCTAGTTAGTATGCACATTAATGATTTGGTTAGTAACACTAAATGTTAATCTTGAATAGGTGAATACAACGTATATTAATTAAATTGGGAGTGACGCCTAATACCTTGAATTCATCAGTTTGTCTTGAAGCAACAAACACGTCCCATTCTTCTTGGTCTAGGAAGTTCCACTGTTCATTGGTTGTCTTCTTCCTCTTATCACCTTCTTTTATGTATTCTCAGGTGAGATTCGTCCTATAGTTCCTTAGGACTCTCCCACAGCGTTGCATCACACATTTACGATGCAGCTTTTCATCCAATTCAAATATACTCTGCAAAATAGAATTGCTATTAACTAGTATCCCAAAAATTAGTAATCTACAAAATAGAATTGCAAATTAATAATAACTCACGCATAAATCCTTCCATATTACGTCTTTCTTCCCCTTAGGAACTTTATGCCAAGAATCTATCTTACAACCGCAATGGCTACGAGTAACATACCCAAGATATGAAACAAACAAATTGCGATTCACTCCAATTGCATTTCCTGCATTATCAAAATCCACAACAAGTTTGGGTCCATTGCCCCTTTGCGCTATTAACTTCTTCATCATAGTGATGCCCCTTCTTTTATCAACTTTTTGGTGCTGCTCATCAAGTGCCTCAAGTGCTTCAAAGGGTACATGTGCATCATCAACCTAAAATTTGACAAAATAAACACACTTACAGGATATAACTATAAATGGACATGTAGATATAAATATATGATATATATTTTAAAACTTACATTATGAGGCAGCGCATTGATGTCCTCACCCTCACAGTAATCATCAGCACGGTCATCATAAGAATGCTCAGCCATATGAAAGTTTACATTCACATTGTAAAGTAATTCACATTGTAAAGCTCACATTGTAAAGTTCACATTCACATTGTAAAGTAATTCACATTGTAAAGTTCACATTGTAAAGTAATTCACATTATAAAATTCATATTGTAAAGTTCACATTCACATTATAAAGTAATTCACATTGTAAATTTCACATTTAGAAAAATAAAACATATAAAAAAACATAAACATGCCTCTAATATTGCGAATTTTTATCAATTAACAATCCTTCATTGTGATCTCCACGCACATACAAGTCATCATTAGCTTCAATATTTGCTGGTGTTGGCAACCCAACTGAGAATGGACTGGAGTCATCATACTTATCATAGTACTCTTCTTCATCTATAGGATCTTCAATGAACTGTCTTTTACCATGAAGAACAATCGACCATTTATCATTTGCAGGATCATCGATATAAAATACTTGTTTCTCCTGTGATGCCAATATGAATGGTTCACCCTTCTCGCCAATCTTTTCAAAGTTCACTAAAGTGAAACCCAATTCATCCACTATAACTCCTTTGGTGTTATCAACCCAATTACATTTGAAGAGCAGAATTCTGAAATCTATGTAGTCAAACTCCCATATGTCTTCAATGACACTGTAATATGACATTTTAGCTTCACGTGGACTCTTATCCTTTGCACTTGCAAAAAACATAGTCGACGCTTGAAGGGTGACCCCACTGTTTTGGACGTCACTCTTATCATCTTGGCGCTTTGTGTAATATGTGAATCCATTAATGTCATACCCTTCATAAGACATAACATTCAATTTTGGTTTAAAGGTGAGGCATTTGATAGTTTCAATAATATCATCTGGTGTTTGAGATAGTTGATGTAAGACTTTATCTTCAAACCACTTAATAAGTGTCTTGTTATGCTCTCTAGCAAGCCACATTGTATTGGCCCGAGGATATTGTCTCTTGATGAAATTGGTATGTTCCTCGATATAAACACTCACTTCGTCCATGTTGTGTAAAATATACAAGTGACCTTGTTCCAACTGCTCACGGCTGATTACTTTCACCTGTGATCCCAAAATTCCTTTGCCAAATTGCTCCTCAATATTCTTGTCATTACCAGGAGTGTCATTACCACTGAGAAAGTCATTGCAAAAATCCATAACCTCTCTCGCCACATAACCCTCAATAATACTCCCTTCAGGCCGATAACAGTTTTGAACATCACTTTTAAAAATGCTCATGTATTGTTCAAAGGGATACATCCAATGCAAGAAAATTGGTCCCAACATTTTCACTTCCCTAGTCAAGTGGACAACAAGATGTACCATGATATCAAAGAACGACGGAGGAAAATACATCTCAAGCTGACATAGGGTAACAACCACTTCTCTTTGCAAATTATCGAGAGTATCAGGGTCAAGAGCTTTGCTGCACATACTGTTGAAAAAGAAACAAAGTCTGGTGATTACAAACCTTACATGCTTCAGTAATATAGATCGAATTGCCACAGGCAATATTTGTTGCATTAGAGTGTGACAATCATGAGATTGAAGACCTATCAACTTTAGATCTTTCATTGATACCATTCTACGGATGTTGGATGAGTAACCCTGTAGCACCTTAACATTTACCAAACATTCACAAAAAGTTTTCTTCTCCTTTCTAGACAATGTGTAACAAGCGGGAGGTAAGTATGTTTTCCGATTTCCCATTTCATGTAATTCTATTAATTTTGACCTTATTCCCATTTCACGTAGGTCCGGTCTGGATTTTAGCCCATCTTTAGTCTTACCTGGTATATTCAACAAAGTACCAATGACACTATCACAGACATTTTTCTCAACGTGCATGACATCGATACAATGCCTGACTGTCAAAGAACTCCAATAAGGAAGATCCCAAAAAATTGACTTCTTCTTGAATAAAGATTTGTCACTCCGTGTGGCCATAGTACATTGTGATCTCTTACCAAATTCATTGACAAAGTCTTTTACTCTTTCATAAACAACCTCCCCTGGTATAGATTTAGGTGCACTCCATTCCTCATTCAATCCATTGAATGCTTTGTGCTTCCTACGATACAGATGGAATTTTGTAAGAAACCTTCGATGACTGAGATATACAGTCTTACCGCCATGATTTAGTCTTATTGAATCAGTATTCTCTTCACATATAGGTCACACTTTAGCTCCTTTGACACTATATCCAGACAAATTCCCATATGCTGGAAAGTCATTAATAGTGCAAAACAACATAGCATGCAAATGAAATGTCTCTCTTCGTGAAGCATCATAGGTCATCACACCTTCACCCTAGAGTTTCTTTAAGTCATCAATCAGAGGTTCAAGATAAACATCGATATCATTTCTAGGTTGTTTAGGGCCCAATATCAACAACGACAGCATTATGTACTTATTTTTCATACACAGTCAGGGAGGAAGATTGTATATAACAAGCATGACTGGATAAGTGCTATGTTGGCTGCTCAATATCCCGTACAGATTCATCACATCTGTACAAAGTCCAAGTCTTAGATTCCTGACTTCTTCACCAAATTCAGGGTACAATAGATCAATCTTCTTCCACTATGGGGAATCAGACGCATGTCGTAGGATCCCATCATTATTTTTCTTAACATATGCATGCCACCTCAAATTCTTCGCATCTATCGGATTGGCAAACAAGCGTTGAAACCGTGATATTATAGGTAGATACCACATCACCTTGGCAGGAGAACCAGTTTTGGACTCCCCCGAAGTCTTCAATTTATACTGTGACGCACCACATTTTGGACAATCTTTCAAATCCACATAGTCCTTTTGAAATAATACACAATCATTCGGGCATGCATGTATCTTCTTGGCATCCATTCCCATTGGGCACAACAATTTCTTTACCTGGTATGTTGAGATTGGCAGCTCGTTTCCTTCAGGAAGCATTTCTTTCAACAAAGACAACAATGACGTGAAGCTTTTGTCGCTCCATCTATTGTTAGCTTTCAGCTTATACAATCTCAACACAGCGCTAAGCTTCGTAAACTTAGTACAACCTGTGTATAATGATATCTCAGCATCATGCACAATGTTTCTAAAAATGGGAGGTGGATCGGTGTGCTCTATCCCACAACTATCCAGCATCGCATCAACGATGTCTACTGGAACTGGTTCATTAACATCTACATCATCAGAGGCAATTTCTTCTTCCACACAAGCACTGCTATCGACATCCACTGGTTTCGGGTTTGAAATATCTCCATGCCAGTGTCATTCTGTATAGCCTTGTATAATCCCGTTGCACATGACATGATTTTTGATTTCGTCACCAGTGCTACCTTTCAAGTTGTTACCGCAATGCCTATATGGATAGTAGAACCTATCTCCAGGTTGTTTCCTATGTTCCTCGACAAATCTAATAAACTGGTTAAGACCAGATATAAACTCTGGGGTGCAGCGATTGTGAATGGACATCCATGATCTATCCATTCTATGATCAAAGAGAAAAGAAGTATATATTACAACAAGATTAGGGTCTAGGATTAGAGTTTTTGCATGGTTAAAACTTTAGGCCAACAAATACATGTGTTATCATTCTTATATATAATAAATGTGTACCACCTATCCCATTCTTGAACACCTAATCTCACTAGTAAGTGTATAATGTGTATTGGGTTTTCAAGAAAATTTCGGAAGCATTTCCCCGTTGTTCTCTAAGTACATATGTACTTAGAGAACAAATGGGGAAATGCTTCTGAAATTTTCTTGAAAACCAAATACACATTATACACTTACATCCTAAGTGAGATTAGGTGTTCAAGAACAGTCCCAAATCGGAGACTATCCAAGATTTACTCCTAATGAGTAAATATTGGATGGGTTTCTAGGCCAACAAATACATGTGTTGTCATTCTTATATATAATAAATTTGTACCACCTATCCCATTCTTGAACACCTAATCTCACTAGTAAGTGTATAATGTGTATTGGGGTTTCAAGAAATTTTCAGCAGCATTTACCCGTTGTTCTCCAAGTACAGATGTACTTAGAGAACAAACGGGGAAATGCTACCGGAATTTTCTTGAAAACCAAATACACATTATACACTTACATCCTAAGTGAGATTAGGTGTTCAAGAATAGTCCCAAACCGGGGACTATCCAAGATTTACTCCTAATGAGTAAATCTTAGACAGGTTTCTAGGCCAAAAAATACATGTGTTGTCATTCTATAACATTGATTTCAACATTTCGAGTGTCCATGCATGTTCATCATCAAGATAAAGATTACACATAAATTAGTATGACCTAGGGATGGAGAGATTCATAATTGATTTCAAAATTTCAAACTAGCTCATGCATTATCATCAATCTACATCATACAATAGAGATTCATGTAGATGTTAGGGTGACACATCACTACAAAATCAAAGATTTAACATTAGGGTTTTAATATCTTACATAGATTGATCACAAGATTTCAGCAATATAGTTAATTCAAGATTATGGTGAAATGTGTATTAGGGTTTTAATATCTTAATTCAACATGCATCAAAATTTACAGAATTAGGTCAAGCATTAGTATTTAATTGCAAATATATCTTCTTCTTCCTGCTCCCTCCTTACCAAATGGATAAAATCAAGGCCACGACCGTGTGGGCTGGCTACGGCTGTGGCTGTGTTGCCCTACCACGGTCGTGGCCAGCCCACACGGTCGTGGCTGTGTTGCCCAACATGGCCATGGTCAGCCAACACAGCCATGGTCGTGGCCATCCCACACGGTCGTGGCCTTTCTTTAATCCATTTGGTAAAGAGAGGGAGCAGGAGGAAGAAGAAGAGGGGCCTGAAGGGAGAAGGAAGAAAAGAGGGGCATGAAGGAAGAAGAAGAGGGTTACCTAACAGCGTGGAGAAGAGCAGCGGCGGCAGTGTGAGAGCAACGGTGGTGAGAAGAGAAGGAGGCGGCGAGTAGAGCTGCATGCGGTGGCAGTGGAGGTCGGTGAGAAGAGCAGCACCAGCAGCAGGAGAAGGAGGACGTGGTGGCGGAGGCAGCGGCGAGCAGAGACACACCAGCAGCGGCGGCGGCGAGCAGCAGGTTGAATGCGGGTGGGCGGGGGCGTCGTCGGGCGATTTTAGGCGAGCAGTAGGAATTCTCGCGATGAAATAGAAGAAAGGGGAAGACTCAGGTGATCGTGGGTTTATTAATTTTGTAAACAATGTCGGTTATCTACAAAACCGACACCTAAAATCTTAAGTGTCGGTTGATAGTAACAAACTGACGTCCAATTGGGCATTCCTTTACCCTAATTTTTTTGGAGGGGACGGCGCGCGTACCCTTATAACGTCGGTTATGCTAAGACAACCAATGCCCATATTGGAACTTTTGGTGCAAATTTTATCTTCATTCAGTGTTAGTTATTAGGTAAAACACCGACGTTGTATCTGATACTTTGGCGTAATTTTTTTTTGCTCAAAAAAATTGGATTTCGCGGGCTACTTTAGGCGTCGGTTGCTTTTATTCAACCGACATTGAATGAAAAGTGATACCTGTGTCTGGATGGTCTTCAAATATAGACGTCTGATGTCCTTATTAACCGACGTTTAATGTTAACAATGTCGATTTTACTAAAAAATCGAGGCCTCTAAAAGTGACGTTGAACATTGTTTCTGTAGTAGTGTGTCCAATTTGGCCAAGGAAGCGGAGAGATATGATTTTTAGAAGAATTACATTAAAAACTATATGATATCAAGGACAGTGTTACCATTATTTATTGGATGATCTGGACCCTTCACTTGGGATCAAGCGGCTCTTCCTTAGCATTCACACCTACGGTTGGTCCGGACTGTGACCTCGAGGTGTTGTGCTGCCCTCACTCTGACCCTCGAGCGACCAACGATCATGGACCTCCTACCATCGTTGTGCCCTACACTCTACCGTGTGTAGGCACTGACCATCACTCCCCATCACCTTTGCACACCCGCTCACCCAGGATTCAAACTCTTCTCGGGCAGGGGAGGAACATGGGATCTCATCCTGGCCTTCCAGTGCTCCCCTTAGTAGTAGTACTGGGCGGGGAAGATGGCAAAAAGATGGGGTCAGACCAGGAGGTGGTTCCCTGGTTGTTACCTTGCAGCAAGCCCGCCTAAAGTTGTCTGGGCAAGCTTGTGCCCTAACATGACCGATACCCCAACATGCTCATTTATCAAGGACCATAGCTCCACTGGACGAGGTCGAGCCCTAAAGAAGTCATGTTCCTCGTGGCTAAACATATCATTAGAGGGTGGCGAGATAAGCGGGGTGGCCTAAGCTTGTGGCCACCCAAGGTAGCGGCTCCGTACAACATAGAACGAGAGTACAAGGGAGGTATGTTGGGTTTTAGGGGAGACAGAGAAGGCAGCGGAAACAAAAATTTTCTTCTCCCCAAACTCAGAATAAAAGAAACGCATCAATGTCTATACAATAGGAAGGATGGTTTTTAGAGGCGTACCTTGTCCCGAGGCTTGCTTGGCGACGTTGCCTCGCGGCTTGCGCGGTCTTCACATGCGGTCTTGGACGGTGTCTGTGCAGCTCCTGGTCTCACCGGGACTATAAGCTCCTGGTCTCACTGGGACTGTCAGGATTGACAGCTGTCCTCTGAGCGGCAGAAGTCTCCCACCTCTAAAGTAGTCCACACGGACCACCTGGAACTCCGATCTCCTTATCCCACAAGGAATCAGAAGGAGTCACACCCTCCTGTCGGCGTACTAGTCACCGACACACTCTCCTGCCACCAATCGCTTTTTGCAGTTGTCTTTCCCTTGTTGCGCCTCCCTTATTGGGTAGCACTTGCTTGGGCTCTCTCTCGCGGTTACCAAAACCAGAGAGAACGGCAACTTTATAGAGAAATGGGTGCACTGAGTTGTTGTCCTGAGAAGCCCCCACTACCCATATATATAGGAGGGTCATGGGACAGGGTTCTCTACCCCGGGCAATGCGGGATTAAAACAGGAGTAGAAGGGTTCGAGATTTTCCACAAAACAACCAACTGTGCCACCTGAACCAATCGTTTCATACATGAAACAGTTGGTTGGGGAGTTGAGCCAATCGGTTCACACCTCAACCGATCGGTTGGGGCACCTGAGCTGATCGGTTTACTTCTGAGTTGATCAGTTCGTGGTCCTGATCCAACTCAAATTGAATTCTAAATTTGTTTCCGATTAATCAAATATTAATCCTTGTTCAAATCAAATTTATACAAGTGAAACAAATTGTATTTGCAAAATAGTCTTCTAACTTTCCAAATGATCTCGGTTGGACCAGTTGAGCCGATTTGTTCAACCCTTGAACCGGTCATCTCAGCCTGTCTTGAGCCAATCGGTTCATCACATGAGCCGGTCGGTTCACCAACCTGAGTCGATTGGTTCATCACATGAGCCGATCGGTTGGGGCAGCAGACTGTGTAAAATCAGTCAATCGCAGTTTCAATCAATCTGATACTCTAATCAATCGATCCAACACCTTGAATACTATGATTTTGAGCTATCAATTGATCGAGTGTTTAATCGAACTACTAAACTCCTTTAGTAATCAATCTAAACATTATTTTTGGATAAACTCCTCTTCCAGGTTAAATCCTATGTGTGTGACCCTATAGGTCCATTTCATGTTGGCAATGAAAGTCCATAACACTTATGACTTCATAAGCAAAGAGCGGTGCCTAGTCGCACATCAGTGCTACCCAAGTGAAATAGAAAGTTGGAGAACAACTTTAAATCCTACAATCTGTGAATGGTGTTACAGTGGATGCATAATTCATTTGTCACTGATATCCCGAATGAACTCGAGGCATGGAATAGTCATCATGTCAATGTTCATTCACTTTCTTGATCTCAGAGTAGATTGGAGGAGATATGTATGACATCAATATCACATACTGATTCACACATGTGTGTGCATGCCTATCTCAATCCTACTCATTAAGTGGCCATGGATATCAAACTCCCTCAGGAGGGACAAATCTCATATCTATCACTCACCCCTCAAAAGCCCCATGTGTCAAAGCCACCCAATCATCACCTTTATAACAACCCATGTTTCAGTACTGTGTTTGATGGTGTCAAAGTGTACCCAACGACATGTGTTGAGTGTAGTGATTTTAGGTCAAAGAATCACACTCACCACCATTACTGTGAGAACTGACTGTGACTACCATGTCATGGTTCCATGCGTCAAACTCACGGTGGGTCTGTCTGGTATGCTTGTTCTCTAACAGGTACCTATGTGTTTGGTTTGATATCTCCATATCATGACTAATGAGATTATGTCATCAACCAACACCACAATCTAGTCTTGTGTGTCATTGTTGTCTATCTACCTTCCACAATGACATCCGACTAGGGACATAACAAGAATGTACAAACTCTTAGCATCCATATGATCTCATCGTTCATGTACTCAACCTGAAAGCATACATCATTGAGTATTGTCATTCTCTAGACATTCAATATGTTCTATCATTATCTCATATGACTGAACCAGAAAGAATTGGAATCTTGCCTTTGTTGTTTATCAAATCAATCTTAATGTATCCCACCAATCATCCCATGATTGGCTCTCAGGGCATACATACCAACAGACTCCCACTTGTACTACGAGCCAATCACCCTTGAATCATATTCATAGTGATCTTAAACATGTCCCACATGTTATTGTTCTATAGTGCTAACTTAGTGAGTTATGGCAACACCTTGCCAAAGTCGGTATTAAATACATGTCTCTCATCTCTTCACTGTACGTCACACGTATGAGATGGAGTTGTCGTAATATGCAATCTAGTATTCCTTTGCTAACTTTTAGCCACATTGCATGACCAAGCACTCGTAACTTGTCATCAATGACTGGAATAACTATAAGTTCATCTCTATGAACTCCTAGATCCATATAGTATCCATTGTTGTTCTCTAACACACGGATACTCGACATTTCCTTTTAAAACAACTTTATTGGAACATTTCCATTTATTAACAAACATTCACTTATATATATATATATTGCAATTAATATTCTGTCATTTTTGGAAGTTCGCATCAATGTAACTCTTTACAATGAACCCTTCCTTATTTCCATAGAACTAGTACTTCTAAAGTACTTATCAAGTTCTTATGGTATTCCAGTAACCCTTACTGGAACTAGACAAACATCCACTCATCATGTCCCACATACGAGTTATCAGGATGAGCACATCATATTGTCATGTCCTACATACAAGATGATGAATGCATTTTATTCTTGCTATGTCCATACATGCAAGATAATGGGGTGATTACATACGTGATAGATCCATATCTATTCTTAGTGTTCCCATTCTTCATAAGAATTGGACACTTGGCCTTGGGATACTAACTCCATGTAACATGGACAAGTTTTATCCCACTTAATCTATGTATACTGAACCTTTTAGTATAGATTGCCAATGTATGCTCTCTCTTTCCAGGTCAAGAGGTTTTCGAGAACTATCTCTATAGATCTCTATTCCTATCACATAGGAAAGATCTCTATCTTCCTTTAAGATAATTTCCAATTTGGATTTCCATTCTAGAACATTTCCATTTCACATCAACATGTGGAATGTGAATATGCTCCCACTAAATCACAGATCTCTCTTAATCTCTGACATATCAGTCAAACCCTTTGACTATATCATCAAAGTGAACATCCAGCTCTGAGTTGCTTGTACTTAATCAATCACATTGATTAGTCCATTGTAACTTATAGACTTCATTTGCATCAATGGATTCATAAACCTTATAGGTTGTGTCACGTACACATACTCATTTTATTCCTCATAGGAATGCAGTTTTAGTATATGTATGCAAAATCTCTTAGTCATTAAGTTGCATTCAACAAGCATCATCCTTCTCAAAATGTCATACATGTGTCTTAACACTTAAGACTCATTCACACTTATGGATTTCATCCTAATGGGTGCTACCATCAAGGTCATACCTTATGGTTCACATGGAAGTCATTTAGGATGTAATGGTCATAAACCATAACTCAAAATCTGGTTCCTCATATTCATCTAGATAGTTGACTCATCACATAGATAATTGAGGTGTATCTATCAAGAATATAAGAACTCACAACTCTTTGTGATTCTCAATGTCCTTTATTAGTGTGGGGTATTCTTTATTTAAGAAGAAATTAGTTATTTGATAAGCATCCTCTAACTCCTTAGAGTATGACTCCTTTTTTATTTAGACATCACCATGCCTTAATCATGAGTTTACTATGATACACTATCATAATCACTCATAAGGATCTCAAACATTTGGTTCAAGCATTTCTTTCATTGATCTCATCAAGAATTAATACTTTACCAAATTTGTACTTTATCTATGATATTCTTGAACACTTCATATTCATATTGGTATTTCTCTAAACACCATTTGAAGTATCAACATTAACTCCAATAGGTATGTAAATACATCACATGTATTATACCTAATAGGATAATCATTCTCCCACTACCACTAGTGAAGATTGATTAATCATGTCTATGAGATTCATGTCTCTTACTGGTGCTCTAACCAAAAGAGTCTAGATTTATCCATCATATGGAAACTAGAAATGAATTTCTCATGATTTATGCTAATTTGATTGTTTGAGTTATCAATAACTTTTAGGTATCATTTTATCTTATGCATACCAAGTACCACAAGATAAACAAGGCATTGCCATAAAGATCATATCTTTGAGATTGAAACATCAACTTTATTAATTGCTATCATTGTCATACAATATGCAAAAAATAATATGTTTCTGTCCATTTGGCAAATACGAAATAGCAGTTCACAACTCTATTACATGCCTTTAAGGCTAAAAATAAACTAAAGTACTCCTATCTATGATGACAACACTTGCCCCATTTATTGAGTGCTTTACATTTTATATCTTGGTATCATATACCTCAAAAATGTTACATGTTTATTTCATGACACCTTCAAGTGGAGACATTTGTTGCCTCCTTCTTTAGTTCTTCTAGATAGAGTGGACAATTCCTTTTCCAATGTCCTGGCTTTTGACAATGGTGGCAATTGCCTCTCTTGGTCACGCCTCCCTTGGCCTTGAGAGTTGAAGAAGTCTTGCCCTTACCCTTGCGCTTGGACTTGCCTTTCTTGTTGCTGATCATCATCACAGACTTATGCTTGTCCTTCTTCATCTGTGTCTCGGATGTCCTCAACATGCCCAACAACTCTGTCAACGGCTTGTCAAAGTTGTTCATGTTGTAGTTCATCACAAACTGACTGTAGAATTCTGGCAACGATTGCAGTATCACGTCAGTAGCCAACTCTTGGCTCAGGGGAAATCCCAGTCTCGTTAGGTTCTCCACATACCCAATCATCTTGAGTGTGTGACGACCAACTGGATCTCCTTCTGTCATGACACACTTAAACATTACCCTAGAGACATCATATCTCTCTTGTCATGCTTGATCTTTATACATGTTCTTGAGATGTTGAATCATCTCAATGACACCCATGTTCTCATGTTGTCTCTGCAACTTGTGGTTCATGGAGCACAACATCAAGCACTTTGCATCAATGGCATCATCAGGATGCTTCTTATTAGCATCCCTTTCTGCCTTTGGTGCAGTAGGAGCAGGTTCCTTTGGAACTGGAGTATCCAGGACATAGAGCTTTCACTCTTGAGTGAGAACAATTCCCAATGTCCTAAACCAGTCGTGGAAGTTAGTCCCAATCAGCTTGTCCTTCTCAAGGACCGATCACAACGAAAAGTGATTGTTGTTTGTTGTCATTTGTACTACAAAAGGAAATATATGCAATTTAGTCCAAAACTCAATTTTGACTTATTTGATTGATTTGAAAGGTTAACGATATAATTAGGACTTTAATTAATTATCGCTCCCACTATTTTTGTTCATTGATAGCCCTCACCATCAATTCGGAAGATTGCAGTGAACAACCTTCTAGTGGGTCAAGATCCTGAAATCCTCTGAGTCATGGACCAGCTAGGGTTGTCACCCACAACTTAGATCTTCCAGGTAGGCAACTTTTTCCAATTGCATCATATGCAACTCTTAAAAGATGTCATATGCAACTCCTTGCAATGATCATCTCCATGCCTCAAGGTGCTAGATCCTATCTAGGTCACCTTGTTAAGTTCAACCCAAAGACAACACGATAAATATGCACCCTGCTAGGGCAGACCCACATATCCATCCTTCACGCTTCCACGAGATAGATGGTGCACCACGCTAGGGCGTGCCCACACTTGGCTGATCAAGCTTTTCACGTGTGTCGCATTTGGAAGGCATCTAACAAATTTAATATTTAATGAGGGATTTGGTTTTTATAGGTACATATACATATCCAATCACCACAATATATAGTACGTATCATATACATGCTATATCCCACAGAAAACATGTGAAATGATAAAAGTGATGATTATGACCATCCTAATGTGATTCCTCAAGCCAAGAGGAATCACAGTCATCTAGGTCTACATCACATGCAACCTGTATAAGATGAAGTGCTATAGCCGTCTGAGTTGATCAACTCATCACATGAATGACCTTCTCACCCTGGTCAGTCGTCTGGGTGCCACCAGCTGATCGGTTGGCTCCTCCAACTGATCGGTTGGCTCCTCCAACCGATCGGCTCGCCTAGTCATCGTGCATCTCCTCATGGCTGCCACCTGATCATCTCGCTCCTCGAGTCGATCGTCTGGATTGCCAACTGATCGGTTCATGCCTTGAACCGATCATCTCAGTCGTCGTTAGATGTCCTTCGTTCTTTGACATAACAGGAAATAAAAGATCTATCCTATTTATATTTGAATTGGGAAACCCCGAGTTACATTCGGGGGGAGAAAAGGTAGGAAAGAAATCTCAAGTTATCTCGAGTTACATCAGGAATAGGAGATAGGGAATCGGTGCACAGACTGATATGCAAGCAACCACATACAACCAAGCACATACATATAGGGTTTATTAGCCATAACCACGCTATACATTCACCAGGGTGACGCGTATCGAGTGCATTTATATTACATATCATATATGTATATTGGGATTTGTGGATTTAGGATTAGACATGCATAAATCCAATTTTATTCACATTGTATGCAATAAATAAAGACGACAAACCAAAATCGATCATATCGATAATCCTAAAGTATAGAGTAGTTGATGTGGCTCTAATACCACTATTGGGTTTTAGGGGAGACAGAGAAGGCAGCGGAAACAAAAATTTTCTTCTCCCCAAACCCAGAACAAAGGAAACGCGTCAACGTATATACAATAGGAAGGATGGTTTGTAGAGGTGTACCTTGTCCTGAGGCTTGCTCGACGATGCTACCTCACGACTTGTGCGGTCTTCACCTCCGGTCTTGGACAGTGTCTGTGCAGCTCTTGGTCTCACCGGGACTGTCGGGATTGACAGCTGTCCTCCGAGCGGCAGAAGTCTCCCGCCTCTGAAGTAGTCCACACAGACCACCTGGAACTCTGATCTCCTTGTCCCACAAGGAATCGGAAGGAGTCGCACCCTCCTGTCGGCGTACTAGTCACCGACACACTCTCCTGCCACCAGTTGCTTTCTGCAGTTGTCTTTCCCTTATTGTGCCTCCCTTATTGGGTAGCACTTGCTCGGGCTCTCTCTCGGTTACCAAAACCAGAGAGAATGAAAACTTTACATAACAACTGGTGCACTGAGTTGTTGTCCTGAGAAACCCCCACTACCCCTATATATAGGAGGGTCATGGGACAAGGTTCTCTATCCCAGGCAATGCGAAATTAGAGCAGGAGTATAATGGTTTGAGATTTTCCACAAAACAACCAACTACGCCACCTAAACCTATCATTTCATACATGAAACAGTCAGTTGGGGAGTTGAGATGATCGGTTAACACCTCAACCGATCGGTTGGGGCACCTGAGCCGATCGGTTCGTGGTCTTGATCCAACTCAAATTGACTTCCAAATTTGTTTCTGATTAATCAAATATTAATCCTTGTTCAAATCGAATTTTTACAAGTGAAACAAATTATATTTGCAAAATAGTCTTCTAACTTTCCAAACGATCTCGGTTGGACCAGTTGAGCCGATCGGTTCAACCCTTGAACCGGTCATCTCAGCCTGTCTTGAGCCAATCGGTTCATCACATGAGCTGATCGGTTCACCAACCTGAGTCGATTGGTTCATCACATGAGCCGATCGGTTGGGGCAGCAGACTGTGTAAAATCAGTCAATCGCAGTTTCAATCAATCTGATACTCTAATCAATCGATCCAACACCTTGAATACTATGATTTTGAGCTATCAATTGATCGAGTGTTTAATCGAACTACTAAACTCCTTTAGTAATCAATCTAAACATTATTTTTGGATAAACTCCTCTTCCAGGTTAAATCCTATGTGTGTGACCCTATAGGTCCATTTCATGTTGGCAATGAAAGTCCATAACACTTATGACTTCATAAGCAAAGAGCGGTGCCTAGTCGCACATCAGTGCTACCCAAGTGAAATAGAAAGTTGGAGAACAACTTTCAATCCTACAATCTGTGAATGGTGTTACAGTGGATGTATAATTCATTTGAAACTGATATCCCGAATGAACTCGAGGCATGGAATAGTCATCATGTCAATGTTCATTCACTTTCTTGATCTCAGAGTAGATTGGAGGAGATATGTATGACATCAATATCACATACTGATTCACACATGTGTGTGCATGCCTATCTCAATCCTACTCATTAAGTGGCCATGGATATCAAACTCCCTCAGGAGGGACAAATCTCATATCTATCACTCACCCCTCAAAAGCCCCATGTGTCAAAGCCACCCAATCATCACCTTTATAACAACCCATGTTTCAGGACTGTGTTTGATGATGTTAAAGTGTACCCAACGACATGTGTTGAGTGTAGTGATTTCAGGTCAAAGAATCACACTCACCACCATCACTGTGAGAACTGACTGTGACTACCATGTCATGGTTCCATGTGTCAAACTCACACTGGGTCTGTCCGGTATGCTTGTTCTCTAATAGGTACCTATGTGTTTGGTTTGATATCTCCATATCATGACTAATGAGATTCTGTCATCAACCAACACCACAATCTAGTCGTATGTGTCATTGTTGTCTATCTACCTTCCACAGTGACATCCGACTAGGGACATAACAAGAATGTACAAACTCTTAGCATCCATATGATCTCATCGTTCAGGTCCTCAACCTGAAAGCATACGTCATTGAGTATTGCCATTCTCTAGACATTCAATCTGTTCTATCATTATCTCATATGACTGAACCAGAAAGAATTAGAAGGTTGCCTTTGATGTTTATCAAATCAATCTTAATGTATCTCACCAATCATCCCATGATTGGCTCTCAGGGCATACATACCAACAGGTCGGCAACCAAGAACGAGAGGGGGAGACTAGGGAAAAGGAAAAGGAAAAGAAGAGGAATGAGGGATAAGTAAAAGGGGCTTATAAGGTAGTATGGATGCTAGGGTTTAGATCCCATCTATAGCCCTTGTATTTCCTAATTTGGTTGGAGGTCGAAGAAGACCTCCCCAGTCCTAGGATTCTTCCCCAAAGAGGAAGGAGAAGGGGAAAACAAGCCAGGCGGGTGGGCCGCAAGCTGGATGGCCTATGGATGGGTCGGCCCGCAAGTAAAAAAAAAGGTGAAAAAGGTCAAAACATAATTCAAACAAGGAGTTTTCAAAATGTCACAATTTGGGCTATGATTGTCCTTTTGAGATGATTCTTGCTCCATTGGATTCATATTTGAATCATCTACAACTTGGTACATATTCTAAAGCAAGGAAAACAAATTGTATAGGTCCAATATTTCTTTCGAGATGGAAACTCATAAAAGCATGACATTGCATTCGATATTCTTAATTAATGTCGCACCTTACAAAATTGATCGTCCATGTGATCGAAAGGGGGTATTAAAAATACTTTGATTATCACATTGATATCAAGTTGAGTAAGAAGTTCATTTGATGAGAGAGAAAGAGTATAATAAAAGATAGATAAAGTCAAAGTTTTCACATATGGATTTTCATTTTCAAGCCCATAGAATGTAGGTAGAAGTCCAAGAAGATCTAGTGGGATAGAGAACTATTGTCTAGCAATCTGGTCAACTAGAGTGGAAATTGGAGAAGTATAGTTTCCAAACATAAAGTAGTCATGCATAGGCATGTGCGGTGGAGGAGGTGGTTGCTCATGTCCATCTCAGTCTCCCATATTGTCTTCCAAGGGTTGAGTATCACTTGCACAAGACACAACAAAACAAAAGAAGAGAAGTTTGCAAACCAATATGCAAAAATAACACAAAGAATAAAGAACAGAAATGGTGAGAACATTAGGAAAAGTAAAAGATTAACTAACTATCTAGGTCGAGCAACTTTCTGTTGTGTTTCCCAAACACAACCAAATAAATTGGAAAAAGACAATGCTTAAGGGGAGAGTCATAGCACAACTATTAAGGAGCTATGGCACTTTCTATCCCCAGAAATAACACTAGAAATCTTGGTGCATGTGTGAGACACACATATTTTATCTTTCAAATTTATAAGATCCAAGATGGACATGATGAAATACACAAACAAATACTACCCCACAAGCGCATGGGATCATATCATAGTATAGGAGTAGGAAAGGTAGGGGTCAATCCTCAGGGAGAGAAGGGGCTCTAGAGATTAGTCAGTTTAGCTAGGTTCCTACTGTGGGGTCTAGGGTTTTAAGAGTTTGAGGTTGGTTTTGGTTTCACTACACTATGGTTGGACAAACAATCAATTGAGAAAGAGTAAAATACAACCTATGTTAACCCTAGACAATTAGTTCTAATTAACAAGAAAGTGAGATTAAGCAAGACTAAGCAAGAGTTAACTCTAAGACTATACTAGAAAAAGAATGGTACTTAAAACCCTAGAGGAGCGACTAACTAAATTAGACAAGAGCTACACTAGACTAATAATTAACAATTAGGGAAAGCAGGTGACTAAGCTATAAACTATCTAGATAAAGCAAGCACCAACTAGCACAAAAGAACAATAACTACAATAGCAACACATAACTACTAAGAACAATACAATTAATTTAAAGTAATTAAGTAAGTAAGCATTGACTAGCAAGGAGTCAATGTGGGTTTTAAGCAAGTTATGGGAAGTGTGGGCCATTTGGGGGAATGTGGCTACAACCTAGGTTGGTTTTTATAAATACAAACTATACTCATTCATTTAAATTGTTAAACCAAACAACAAGATACATGCTAGAGGATTACCCTAAACTATTAATTGGTCACAGATGGAATAAGATGTGTGAAGGGGAACTACACTCTAGCACATCCTATCCAACCTTACGAGGATCCTTTGGATTAGTGTTTAGGTGAAATACTACTAGGTTGTAATGAAGTCAAGGTTTCTATGCTAGGGGTTCTTAGGGAAATTGGGGGCTAAGGCTAGTAATGGAGGGTGGAAATGAGGGTATTTCACCTCACATCACCTGCCATCTAGCCTTTAGATATCTCCAAGCCAATTACACTAAGTACCTCTAAACTAGCTACTTAGATCTCACACCTAGGAGTACGAGGAGTGATATATGTGTGGGAATATGGGGTTATAGCTAGGGATCCACTAGTTGGATCTAAGAGCAAATCTCAAATAACCTCACATATGCCATTCTCTCCTAGACCTAGGTGGTTTTAAGCACAAATCATAAGATAATCCATTAAAAATGAAAAGAAAGTAGAGGACAATCAATATAAAACGAAACCATAGACTTTACAAGTTATTTACCCCTAACATGGTATCAAAGTCACATTTTAACCCCAAAAAGCCCACTTAGAGGGGCTTAACTACTCATGGAGAAAAAATAGAAAAAGAAGGAGAGAGAGAGAGAGGAGGAATGCCATGTAATCTTGTGGAAGATCTGTTCTTATTCACCTCATGCAGAAAGATCACGTCCTCCTCCCTCCAAGGTGGTTGGATGGCATGGAAAGGTGAGTGGAAGTATCCAAAACCCTATAAAACTAGGGTTTTGAGATAGGGGAAGGTGGAAATGGAGTGGGAGTAGGTGGAAGTATGTAGGGGCTCGATGGAAATGCTAGGGAGTCTAGAGAGTGGCTAGGAGGTAGCTAATGGTGTCTAACCTTGTGCTCCAACCACCCCCAAGTATATATAGGCAGTAGGGAAGCACGAGGTCAAGTGGGGGTAGTATGGGAAAACTAATGCAGAAACAATAGGGTTTTTCTTATAGCACGGTCGTGTTGGGCTACATGACTATGGTGGGTAGGGGGTGGCACATTCATACTAGGATGAAATAGGCATGTTGGTGGAAGTGAGTTTTACAATTTAAAATTAGGGTTTGGAGGTCATGGTGGGTGACTTGGGTGGTGACTATTCTTTAGAGCATGAGCATCTTGAGCTGATGGCACCACGGTGGTGTAGCTGGCACGGTCTTTCTGGGGCTCCTTGGTACATCCGTGCTAGTTAGCATGGACATGTTGCTGACATTGTAACATCCCTGACCTGGGTTATGAGTTAACCCTAGGTGTTTTGCCTAATTATGTAATTAAGATACTGGTGATTATCTTTTTGCATGTAATTAAGTTCCTGAGGAACATACTTTTCCTTTTCTGTTCCTTTTAAACAATGTTGAATTGATTGTTTTGTAATACAGGGACCTATGTGCAATTTACCCAGTTAGAAGGGTTAACTTGCAATTTGCACATGTTGAGATGTTCCTCTGATGTTGAGACATCATATGAATGATTATGGTAAAGTTTGAGGGATTTCCCAAGCTTGAGCACCAAGGTGCAGCTGTGGAAGCAATCCCTGTGCTTGAAACCCTAAATTGGAGTAAAGTGCAATTTACCCAATTTGAGGGGTGCAACTTGTAAAATACACCATCTAAAACATCTTGTAAGACTCTTGTCATCATTTAGAGAAGAAATGATGAAGAAGTCACTTCAATTGAATAATCATATAATGAAAAAAAAAACACCTTTGTGATTTAATAATCAAGGTGTAAGTACTATAGCCCTTTTATGTGTGTGCTTTAGTAATAAGTTGATCTTCTTGCCTTCATTTCTTGACCTTAGAAGAAGGTTGTCCTTAGAAATAAGATGAAGGGACGAGCATAGAAGAAAGGGAGGACTTGGATGAAAATAAGGAAAACCTATGTGCCTATGTTGAATTTCCACCTAAGTATATAAGCCTTTTTCCCCTCTTTACAAGGGAACATTTCTTTCGTTTCCTTCACTGTTCCCCCTTGCTCAACCGACTAAGGAGAGCTCTGGAGCTCAGGAGGACGACCAGGGGAGTGCAAGGTAGGTTTGTATCCTTCCTTTTTCTTAAATTCTTGGATGAAACTCGAATTCAAGGTCAAATTCATGGCTAGCTCACTTAGCTCTATCTTTCTAGCCATCTCTTCTCAACTTTTCTTGGAGGATTCACCTTGGCCGACCTATGGATCTTTTAGGACGCCATTAAAGTCTTGGAGCTTGAAATCTTGGAGCTCAAGGAGCAAGCTTTAGGCGGGTTTTATAACTCTAAACCTATGCTTTGTTATATACATCTTTTCTATGCTTTTAGTTGCTAGTTCTTCTTCTTCCCTATCTTCCCTTGCTTCCTTGCAAGCAAATCCGTGAGAAACTGTTGCTGTTCTTGAGCTAGAAGATGAGTGCGTTATTTCCTATGCTTATCCACAGTTTTCCACTTTACCATACGACCTCAACCAATTGCCCATACGGTTTACAAAACCGTTTGGTGGGCAAACGGTTTCAATGTCGTATGAAGGCATACGGTCTCAAGACCGTATGGCCGCATTGACCAAGCATGGACCGTATGGGAATCCTGTTCATAATTATGAAGGTTAATCACCCACAAATTTTGAGAGGTTAACTCCAAAGGAATCGTGAGATATAGGCAAAACAATTAGAAAATTCAATTGAATTTAGTTCTGATTTTCAATCTGCTTAATTTGCCCTTTTTGGGCAAACGGTCTCAAGACCGTATAATATGGTTGACTAAGCATTGACCATATGATATTACTGTTCATAATGATGTTAATTAATAACTCACCAAATTTGATGGACTAATTCCAAACGAGTTAAGAGTTGAAGGTTGATTACTAGGGCAAACCCTAATTGAAATCAGTGCTGAAATCACAATGAGCTAATTTGAGATTTTGGGTTGATTAGCCCAAACGGTCTCAAGACCGTTTGGGGAATCATCCAAACGGTCTCAAGACCGTTTGGGGATCACCCAAGACCGTATGGAGGTCTGGGGTCAAGTATAGTTGACCAATTGAAGGTACAAAGATACCAAATTACATTGCAATTAAGTATTGATGTAATGATCAACTCAATAAATCAAACCTTGATGAATTTTCACTAGAGTCCAAAGGATGGATGGGAAAACGGTCTCAAGACCGTTTGGAACTCATCCAAACGGTCTCAAGACCGTTTGGTGACAACCCAAGACCGTTTGGAGGTCTAGGGTTAAGGTAATTTGATCAATTGAGGGCCCAATTACAATGGGTTATTGAAATAATCAAATTGCTGATTTGTGACTTAATTAAGGTTCAACCCCTATCAAATCAATCTAGATTTTGATGAATTCTTGGGAAAACGATCTCAAGACCGTTTGGAGTATATCCCAATGATCCCAAGACCGTTTGGGCCAAGTTTGAGCCCAATTGGAGGTCAATTGATGGGTTCAACTTCGATTTGATTCACATTGTTGAGTGTTGATGGTTGAACGTTTATATACCTTAATTGAACCAACTCCAACCCTAATTGGATATCAATTGAGGGTCAATTGAGTGACCAATTGGTTAAGGCTAACCCTAATTGTCTCAATTGGTAAGTGGTTAGCAATCTTGAGACCAATTGATGGCTTCAACATAGGAAACCCTAATCGAGTTTACCCTTTGAACCACCTTGGAGGTCCATACGATCTTGAGCTTTTGAGGGCATTCGACCTCAAGACCGTATAAGGTCATTCGACCTCAAGACCGTATAAGGTCATTCGACCTCAAGACCGTATAAGGTCATTCGACCTCAAGACCGTATAAGGTCATTCGACCTCAAGATCGAATGAGGGCATACGACCTCAAGATCGAATGAGGGCATTCGACCTCAAGATCGTATGAAGGTTGAAGGTGTGAAACCTATTGGAGACTTTTGAAGTTAAGTCTGCCTAATGCCTTGAAGGCTTAAATGGTTTAATAGTTGTTCAACCTAAACCCTAATGATACCAAAATACATTAAGGGTCAAGTGGTTAGTAAATTAAACCATGATGATGATCAATGTGTAATTTACCATAATACCCTTGAAAGGTTCAATTGAGTGAAACCTTGTTCTAATCAAACCCTAATCACTCAATAGTGGTGATTTGGTCTATGTTAATCAAAGTGGACTTAACCCAACCTGATCTAGATTGGTGTTATCACCATCTACAAGTATGAGGAGAGAGAAAGTATCTTAAGAAAGAGAAAGTACCCTTTTATGATGGAAATTCAAGTAAAGTACCTTCAATACACATGAATGTGCATGATTAGGGTATGATCCACCTATGTGAGATCATGGAACCCTAATTATGATAAATGATGAATCTTAAACTAATCTGAGAGCATCAATGATGATGTTCCTCATACATGATGATGTTATGAGTTCAATTCACCATAATGTGAATAGTAAACCCTAATTCAAGGGTGATGACATGTGAATAGTAAACCCTAATTCAAGGGTGATGACATGCAATATGAGTAGCAATCTCTAATTGATGAGAATCAGAGAACTTATCTCTTATGACAAGAGTGGAAAGTATATTCTTGTTTTGAATTACCTTTATCAGTTGAATTAACCATGCAGGTTCTGATATGAAGGTGATCATATCCAGGTATGAATGATGATACTATATTCATTGAAAGCATGTTGTTAGCTTTATGAATAGTAAAATATCTTGATGCCTTGTCAGTGGCATCCTATGTTTTAATGGGCTGTAAGAGCCATGAATACCATCAAGGTCATGCTTTAGAGATGACTTGTGATGAGTATACTGAGAAATGATGATAGATGTGAGTTAGGTTTGTTGCATTTAGTATTCTACTTTCATAGCTGTTATGCTACTGTTATTGTTTGAAGAACAATGTATGATGTAAAAGAATACTGAATGTACCTAACTAATCAAGTGAAATGTAGAGCCCTGATCATAGATCCATCATTGTCAGAGATCAAATGATGGTGAAACAGGTTTTCCTACGGAAACTCCTGGATCACATACTGTTGAGTATGTGGGGTATATGGATGTGTAGAACCTTACATCCTAGTGTAGGAATTTGATGTAGATGTATAATCCATCAATCCTTCACTACAAAACTCATACCGTATCAGTGGATGGTAAACATGAAACCTCCTGATGACGAGGAAAACATAGATATCCGTATCAGTGAAGATAAACATGAAATCTCCTGATGACGAAGAGAGTACAGAATGCCACTGTAACTCTAAAATAGCGAAGGACCAGATTACCCTGGTGAGCTATAATAGTAGAGACACAAGATGTCCTACAAGTGATCCTCTTACTGATTGGGGAAGGTGAAGGTCATGAGAATCCGGCTCTTTCGATGACCTAGTATGATACTAAGGCACTTAACAGTGATTGGTTGGGGTATGAGCGGTAAACCTCATCTCCACAGGGCATAATAATAAGAATGTTTGAAAAAAACATAATCTGCAGCGTAGTATACCTGTTAAAGGTAACTATGAGCTAATTGATTGATGTTACACTGTATAGTGCATATGTTCTTCATGCTTGATAAATGTTGAGCTCTTGTATACAACTGTATCTGCTATTCAATACTTTGTAAGCTTTTACTGCTTAAGTTATTCTTTGATGTTATAATAAAGCTTCTGGCGGAGAGTTATAACTCTCGCTGGGACAATTATGTACAATTGTCTCACCCCGTAGACTTCAACTTTTTAGGTGGACGTCGAGGACGGAGGAACAGGTCTACAGGTGACCAGTCCCAGCAGCAGCACCAGGAGTAGCAGAAAATCTCAGGTGGAGATTTAGCCTACCATGTGGTGTAGTTAGAGTCAGTCCTATGTGTCCTCTGTACTCTCAGGTCTTGGAGTCTTTTGGTTATGAGTTCTTGAGATTTTGTATCTTGTTGTATATAATTACTCAAGAAGTAATTATCATGAGATGTAAACAGTTTATCTCCTTTTATGAATGAAGCTTTATGGATTCAAGCTCTTGTCTCGAAAAGTTTTAATTTCCCGTGATTTTTGTCTTCCGCTGTTAATTGATTCGCTTCCGCTAAGTTTAAATCGTGTTTATATCGTGGTTTGGAGATCAGAGCCCACAGACATTGTCATGGGTACTCAAGGTCAATGATTCCCCTATGATTTCTTCATTAGTAGCATGACCTCTTATGTCACCAGAACTGTGCTGGGGGCTTTTTCTTGCACTTTGGTTTTTATCTCCATGATCCATGGACTTCGTTGCTTTGGCTTGACTCTAGGCTACTTGGGGTAGGTTGGGGGTCTCTTGGAACCTCCTTAAATTCCTCCATGGGTGGGGGAATCCTTATATCATCCTCCTTCTCTCCCATCCATCCAAGGCATGGTTTAAGTACTTGAAAATCATGCAAAGAACGTCCATAAGTGTGTTTGATAGTAATACAATATTAGGGTATATAGCTTACATTCTAAGATGTTTGGATGTGATTAAAGTAAAATAAAGATCAAGATGAATCTCTAAAACAGGGCTGCATTAGAGGACATGTGGAAACCCACCACGCTAAATGAGATTCCTCAAAATCAAAACTCCGATCAAATACTAATCAATCACATTACCAAAAAGGTATATAATTAAAATAGAATAAAATTCCCATCTTCGGTAACAAATATCTACACAAGGGTCCGACTACTTTATATATCCATACCAGGTATCTTTACATAAGTTCCATGGCCTCAGCCAAAACCTAGATACAAACGATATTGTCTACATAATTACATCATTTATATTGCTACAAACATACTAGGTAAAATCTCGAGTCGATATACATGTTATACAAAACTCCCCACCCAGACCTGAGAGGACATGGATGACTCTAGGACTCTATACTAACCACAACAACCTTCTAACACTACTGGTCACCAAATTGCAACTCCTCGTCGCCTTGCATCTGAAAATGCTTCCCATCACCTAAAATGGTGTGGTAACCCACAGGGTGAGACCCATATCTCAGCGAGAAATATAACTTCAAAAACATCATTTGCTTACAACAGTTATGGAATTTTATTCACCAGTTAAACCAGATAGTATTATAGAGTTGAAAGAATGTAACCCATAAGAATAGACATACATAGAGTCATAAGTACAATTGATTTCTCTTACAACATTATAAACCATCAACAAATAAAAAGAAACAAAGCAAGGATCATCATCCAATGTGAGTTGCCAAGTAACCCTAACAAATATGATACGTGGATGGATTACAACTTTTATTAAGCCCTGGATAATTTGAGGGGTACCACTCAAACTACTAGTTGATCATTGTAAAGTCAAAATTAGCCCATATGAGATCTAGGATGACAAGAATCTTGAGGATCTCTTACCCTCATTTAGTACAAATAAAAACCATAGTGGAAGATCGACCCAACTACTAAACAACCTAGTATGTCTTGGATACACAAGTCACGAGAATATAAACCAGGGAAGAAACCCTCAAATCCGGGTTACGACCACAGTCGCTCTCAATCACTTCCACATCAGAGACACAACCTTGACCACTCTCTAAATCTTAGGATGAAGGTGACATGAATATACCCACCCTACATCCACATATACTCAATAGTATATGACTCCAAGCTACTTTCATATTACTCATTTCACTATCGAGCAAGTTCAAACCCTAAAATAGTTCTACACACTCAGGGCGCTAGATGGTTAAGGTTACACTTGATTACTTAGATCAATGTAAACATTTTGAAAGCTTCAATCAAGTTACATACAAGCTCCTAAATTTATCTTTGTAAAAATAAATTGTAGATTGTAATTACAAAAGATATAAAATGTATTAAACATGTTTCTTACTACTCCATCATGGTATATTGATCTATCATTATTCATAAAGAAGACTAAACCTCCAACCAAAAAGGCACTCATACAAAAATAGTAATAACTTCCTATAGGAACATTATTATCCTCCAAAATTTTGTAGAGAGTCTAAAAAGTTATAGACAAGATATCACTCAAAATTGTTAGCATAAATTTCCATTAGACATAAATGTTATGGCATTTCCAAGAACTAGGAATTTATGTGTCTGAATCCTAATTTGGATGAGCTAGTTTCAATACTATGTTTTCACCCAGTTGTCATATTAATAACATAACAATATATAAAAGCATTATAATCACCATAGGTTAATCATTATACAACAAAGTTTAATGTGTGGGTCGGATTTCAAAGTATTGGGTACCAAAACAACACCTATATGACATTTATAGGTGTCATTACACCTATATTTCGAATTTCAGACCTTGTGTTCAAATAAAAACTCATTTTACAAAAGAAAAACATTCATAAGGTTACACAAATGGCCATATTTTCTCATATTATGAGTTCTAAAGTAAGGTTGATGACATGCATGTAAAAGGTAGGCAAGAAATGCATTCAAAGTTATATAACCCGCCTGGAAGAGAGAAAAACCAAAATCTAAGATGAAAAACTTCAAAATCAGCAAAAAAATGTCGGGAGGTCCACCAAAGCTCCAAGAATGCCTCCTCTTTCCATGAACATAATGGTTCTAGAGTAAGGAAGGAAGAAAAGAGAGTTCTCAACCCTTATGTGTAGGCTTCCAATAAGAACACCAAGAAACTCGACCATAGGGGAAAGGAGGGTGAAGAACAACAAGGAAAATGAGTAGGAGAGTAAGAATCTTACATGAAAGAAGCAACAAAAGTGAGCAATGACTCTAGACTAGTCCAAGGTGCCTCAGTTCTCACACATGCATCGACAAAAAGCCCATGATCACCTACCTCCATTTTAACTAAATCTCTGCCTACTGTGATGAGAGTGATTATAATTGCGAAAACGCAACCCATTGATGATATTTTTGGCTAAATAAGTCCTATGGTGGAATTTTACATGTTCCCCAAACCTCTTGCAAGTAATGAACTATTTTAATAAAAATATGATACTTGCAAGCCTTGAATGTTTGGGATTATTCATTCCATGTGGAAAGAGTTTAATCTACTCTCATCTTATGCATGGTTTGTCTTTTTAGAGAATGATGCATGGACATGGACTACCTTGCTTGGATAAAATCATACATAGATCTCCATCACCTATGACCCCTATTTGAACTAAAATTTCCTCCATCTTCGCCGCCTCACGAAAGGATGCTAAAAGTGCACATATTACCTTGGTCGCCCTCTAAAAGTTTGGGGTGGATACTATATCCCCCTCTTCTATCACTATATGCCCTCTTTATACATGGGGAAAAGAAAAAAAAGATGGCTCTATGTAATATCCTCTCAAGAAAAGAAAAAAAGTATGAGTGCTCCTATGTAATAGCCCTCCACTCTCTTCCATAACCCTTTCTTCTCTTTCTATGCCTAGTGGGGCTCTGGTAAATAAAACCTAGACCACACACCCCTACATAAGAAAAGTGGGTCATGAGAGGTGAAGTGAAATGTATGAGACCTAGAAAGTGAAACAACAACTATAACCAATTTGATGTATTCCATGCATGATTATGAAAGTTGCATAACTTACATGTGTGATTGGTATCCCATATTTAATTCTTGCTCTCTCTACTTGAAACACATTAAAAAATATAAAGATGAATAGAGAGTAGAGGATTGCATGCCTAATTTCACATGTGAACTTACTTTGGACAATGGACATCATGATGATTGCATTCTCTCATATTTTCTCAAATGAAGTGAAAGAGAGATTAAGTTGAAGCATACTTGAGGATAAGTATGTTTTAAGTTTAGGTTGGTGATGCAACCCTATTTTAGGGGTTCATCATGTGACTTCTAGTACTTTAATCACATCTAAACATGTTAGAATGTAAGCTATTTCCCCTAATATGTGTAATACTATCAAATGCACTTATGGACGTGCTTTGCATGATTTTCAGGTTCCTAGACCATGCCTTTGATTAACGGGAGAGAAGGAGAATGATCTAAGGGTTCCTCTACCCACAGAGGAGTCTAATGAGGGCCCAAGAGCTTCCCCAATGTATCATAGTGGCCAGGAGTCAAGACAAAGAAAAGAAGTCCACTTATTGTGAAGATGAAGACCGAGTGCAAGCAAAAGCCCCCAACACAGTCGGGGTGACACAGAACGGCCGTGTTGCCAATGAAGAAATCACATGGGCATCATAGATTTAAAGTGCCTAAGACAACATCAGCAACATGGTTGTGCCAAGGAGCCCCATAACAATTATACTAGCTACTGTGATAGTGGTGCCCTCAACTCAAGATGACCATGCTCCAAAGAACGACCACCAACAATTCACACACCACAACTGTGCTACCCAACATGGTCATGCTACCTATGTCCACCATGGCTGTACTACCTAACACCCCCATGCTACCAAGCCTCCAACCCAATTTTAACTATAAAACACACCTATGCCAACACAGCCATTCCATACTAGCACAATCATGCCACCCTCTACCCACCATGACCGTGCTTCCCAACATTGTCATGCTACCAGCAAAACCCTAGTATTTTCTGCACATATTTTCCCGTACTACCCCCACTTGACCTAGTGCTTCCCTACCACCTATATATACTTGGGTGGTGGTTGGAGCATGAGGCTAACCACCATTAACTACCTCCTAGCCACTCTCTAACCTCCCTAGCATTTCCATTGAGCTCCTACCTATTCCCACCTACTCCTACTCCATTTGCACCTTCTCCTACCTCAAAACTCTAGTTTTCTAGGGTTTTGTCCATTGTCACTCAGCTTTCCATGCCATCCAACCACCTTGGAGGGAGGCAGATGTGCTCGTGCTATTAAAGGTGAATAAGAAGAGATCATCCACTAGATTCCATGGCTATCCTGTTGGTATGTATGCCCTGAGAGCCAATCATGGGATGATTGGTGGGATACATTAAGATTGATTTGATAAACATCAAAGGCAAGCTTCCCATTCTTTCTGGTTCAGTCATATGAGATAGTGATAGAACAGATTGAATGTCTAGAGAATGACAGTACTCAATGACGTATGCCTTCAGGTTCATGACCTGAACGATGAGATCATACGGATGCTAAGAGTTTGTACATTCTTGTTATGTCCCTAGTCGGATGTCATTGTGGAAGGTAGATAGACAACAATGACACACAAGACTAGATTGTGGTGTTGGTTGATGACAGAATCTCATTAGTCATGATATAGAGATATCAAACCAAACACATAGGTACTTGTTAGAGAACAAGGTACCAGACAGACCCACCGTGAGTTTGACACATGGAACCATGAGATGGTAGTCACAGTCAGTACTCACAGTGATGGTGGTGAGTGTGATTCTTAGACCTGAAATCACTGCACTCAACACATGTCGTTGGGCACACTTTGACATCATCAAACGCAGTCCTGAAACATGGGTTGTTATAAAGGTGATGATTGGGTGGCTTTGACACATGGGGCTTTTGAGGGGTGAGTGATAGATATGGGATTTGTCCCTCCTGAGGGAGTTTGATATCCATGGCCACTTGATGAGTAGGATTGAGAAAGGCGTGCACACATGTGTGAATCAGTATATGATACTGATGTCATACATATCTCTTCCAGTCTACTCTGAGATCAAGGAAGTGAATGAACGTTGACAGGATGACTGTTCCATGCCTCGAGTTCATTCGGGATATCAGTGACAAAGGAATTATACATTCGCTGTAACACCATTCACGGATTGTAGGATGAAAGTTGTTCTCCAACTTTCTACTTTCACTTGGGTAGCACTGATGTGTGACTAGGCACCGCTCTTTGCTTGTGAAGTCATAAGTGTTATGGACTTTCACTGCCAACGTGAAATGGACCTGTAGGGTCACACACATAGGATTTTACCTGGAAGAGGAGTTTTGTCCACAAAGCAATGTTTAGATTGATTACTAAAGGAGTTTAGTAGTTCAATTAAACACTCAATCAGTCGATGACTCAATATCGTATGGTTCAAGGTGTTGGACGCATTGATTGGAGTATCAGATTGATTGAAATCGCATTGACTGATTTTGCCCAACCTGTGCTCCCAAGCGATCGGTTCATGTGATGAACCGGTCGGCTGAGGTTGCTGAACCGGTCGGCTGGAGTGTCTAGGCCGATCGGCTCATGCCCAGGTTGAAATGACCGGTTCAAGTGTTGAACCGATCGGCTCAACTAGTGCAACCGACCAGTTGGGAAAGTCATGTCGGCAAGGATTTTCCTTTCGTTTCAAATTGCCCAATTCGATTGGGAATAATATTGGTATTCGATACCAATTGGGAAAGAAACAAGGAAAGTCTTTTTGAGCCGGATTAGGACCATGAACCGATCGGTTCAGTGCACCAACCGATCGGTTGGAGTGACCCAAATGATCGGCTCAGGTCCAACCGATCGGATCAATGGCCGAACTGATCGGTTCAGTTGTGAACCGATCATTTCAAGTTGGGAACCGGTTGCTTTTTGTGGAAAATTCTCGAACCCTTCTACTCCTGCTTTAGTCCCGCATTGCCCGGGATGGAGAACCCTGTCCCATGACTCTCCTATATATAGGGGTATTGGGGGCTTCTCAATGTACAGCTCAGTGCAACCAGTTGCTCTGCAAGTTGTCGTTCTCTCTGGTTTTGGTAACCGTGAGAGAGCCCGAGCAAGTGCTTCCCACAAAAGGGAGGTGCAGCAAGGGAAGGACAACTGCAGTTGTAACAGGAGGCAGGAGAGCGTGTTGGCGACTAGTACGTCAACAGGAGGGTGCGACTCCTTCCACTTCCTTGTGGGACAAGGAGAGTGGAGTTCTAGGTGGTCCGTGTGGACTACTACAGAGGCGGGAGGACACTACCGGTTAGGAGGACAACTGTCATCCGACAGTCCGGTTCGAGTAGGAGTTGTCAGTCCCGGTGCGACCAGGAGCTGCACAGACACCGTCGAAGTTCGGAGTTGAAGACCGCGCATTGCGCGAGGTATTGTCGCCGAGCAAGCCTCGGGACAAGGTATGATTCCACAAACCATCCTTTCCTATCATATAGACGTTGACGCGTTTCCTTGGTATGGGTTGGGGGAGAAAATTTTTTGTTTCCGCTGCCTTCTCTGTCTCCCCTGAAAACCCAACATATCCTTCTCTTTCTTTTTTCTTCCTTTTCCCCTTTTAGTTCCATGAGTAGCTAAGCCCCTCTAGGTGAAATTTTTGGGGTTAAAATGTGACTTTGATACCATGTTGGGGAAAAATAACTTGTAAACTCTATGATTTCATTTTATATTGATTGTGTTCTACTTTCTTCTCATTTTCCATGAATATTATCTTATGATATGTGCACAAAATCACCTAGGTCTAGGAGAAAATGGCATCTGTGAGGCTATTTTGGGATTTGCTCCTATCTCCAACTGGTGGATCCCTAGCTAGCACCCATCTGGCCACATATATATCCCCTCTCCTACTCCTAGGTGTGAGATCTAAGTATCTAGTTTAGAGTCACTTGGTTTAATTGGCTTGGAGCTATCTAAAGGCTAGATGGTAGGTGATGTGAGGTGAGATACCCTCATTTCCATCCTGCATTACTACCCTTAGCCCTCAATTTTCCTAAGAACCTCTAGCCTGGAAATCTAGACTTGAGTAGATCCTAGTTGGATTTTACCTAGACCCTAATCCAAAGGAGCTTCGTAAGGTTGGATAGGATGTGTTAGGGAGCAATTTCCCTTCACACAACCTATTCTGTCCATGGCCAATTAATATTCTAAGGTAATCCCCTGGCATGTATCTTGTTGTTTTATTTGATGGTTTAAATGAATGAGTATAGTTTATAACCTCAACCTAGGTTCTAGTCACATTCCCCCAAAGGACACATACTTCCCATAACTTGCTTAAAACCCACATTGCCTCCTTGCTAGTTAATTGCTTTAATTGTCCTTTTAGTTAATTATTTTGTTCTTGATAGTTAGGTCTTTCTAGTGTAGTTAGTGTTCTTTTGTGATAGTTGGTGCTTGCTTTAGCTAGATAGTTACTAACTTAGTCACTTGCTTGCCCTAGTTGTTAATTACTAGTTTAGTATAGTTCTTTCCTATTTTACTTAGTTGCTCCTCTATGTTGTTAAGTATGATTGCTTTTCTAGTCTAGTCTTAGTATTAAATATTGTTCTTTTCTTGCTTAGTCTTGCTTTCTTATTAATTAGAATTAATTGTCTAGAGTTAACATATGTTTTGCTTTGCTCTTTCTCAACTGATTGTTTGTCTAACAATACTGTAATCAAATCAAATCCAACTTCAAACCCTTAAAATTCTAGACTTCGCAGTAGGAACCTAGCTAATCCAACTAAGCTCTAGTGCCCCCTCTCCCTGAAGACGAATCCCTATCTTGCTTGCTCCTATACTATGATATGATCATGCGCACTTGCGGGGTAATATTTGTTTGTTTATTTAAGCATGTCCATCTTAGGGTCTTATAAATGTGAAAGACTAAGTGTGTGCGTCTCGCGCGTGCATCATCCTCCAAAGATACACATTTTCTATGACTTAGATACACCAAACTTCTCTTAAAAATTGGTATAAGCGTGACTCGGTCGTCCACCATTTTCTTGTTATGTTCCAACTCTTCAACTGATATAGGTCACATATTCTATGATTCTAAGTCTATCAAGAGAAACTAGTCTTATATAGCGACATTTTTCCCAATAACATACAACATGATTGCACACTTCATATCTTCTTGATTATGAAAGTTTACATTGAGTATCACCTTAGTTAATATGAGAAACTCTTGTTGCTTGTCTCATACGACATATTCAGTCAGGGAGGAACCCAATATATTTCAAAAATAAAATTATCGACATGATAAAATTATCTTATCTTATCTTATATATATGTGTGTGTGTGTGTATATATATACATATATATATATATATATATATATATATAGAGAGAGAGAGAGAGAGAGAGAGGAAAGTCTATTGACTCATTGATAAACTTGCTTCAAACATGCGAAAGCAAGAGCAAAGTTTATAAGAAGAAAAATGATTGTCTTAACATAGATTACATTGGGAGTAGATCCCATTACATGCAATAGTTACATAATATATATTATTTATCCTTCATTATCTATTTTTTTATATGACACCTCATTTTTTTAAGGTCAAGACAACCCCCACCTTACCTTCACCATCACACGATGGTCTAATTCACTGCATAAAATATCCAATGGATCCTTTTAGACAAGTTGCTGCTCTACAATCTTTGATCAAGACCCGATGACTACTACTCTCTAATCACCTTTTGTTGATGTTTCTCCAAAATTCTGTGTTGTCTTAGGAGAATCCCACTTTTCTATTCCAGTCTATGTAAAATATGACGTTTTTCATTGTGGGTTGTAAATATAGAGGATCCTACATTCAAAATTGTGCAGGGCGATGCATCTCCTTTAAGGCCTGTTTGGTACACGTTGAATGTAGATATTTGAGCTGTTTAGTTAGATAAAGTGATGGGAGGGGAGGGGAACAGAGGGAAAATACCAAAAATATATTTCAACCACTTTACTCCCATTCTCTCCCCACCAGATCACAGTAGAGACAAGTAAAAGTTGAAACACTTGGCAGAAATGTATTAGAAAGATCAGAAGAAAATTAAAACGAGAGAGAAAATATAAATAACATGGTCAGAAAACACAACTAATATGAACAAAGAAGTACTCTGTCACATATTTGTTACATTACCCGGAGAGACATATGGAACTGTAAGGAAGTATCTGAGAAAATTGGGAAATTTTTTTTGTGTGTTAAAAATAAAATTAAAATAAAATAAAACCCTAATAATTTTTATACATAATTAGAAGGAAACTTAAAATTTATTTATTTTATTAAGAAAGTTGAAAAGATTGAGATTACTGTACACAACATAAGAAAATAAAAATAATAATTTAACAATGTGTTAGACTATGGTAGGATGTACTTAACTACACGAAGGAAAAATTTGATAAAAATATAAAAATATAAAACAAATTACTTCTATTATCACACCCTCTGATGCCTCAAAAATTTACCATGTCGGGCTCGCCCAGAGTGGGTTCTCTTGGTCACAATTTTTTTTACTTATGTTATTAGAATTTAGATATAAAAAAAACTCGTATTCCCATCTTCATAAAAATATCTCTTCTGTGACAGTTTCAACACAAACAAAAGAAAAACATGTTGCCTTCATTCGTATCATATAATTTTATTTTCAGATATATAGACTTTATCGTCCACGAAGCGTTGGTAGCTCTATTTGTTGTCCATGTCTTTGTGAATGATATATAGATAAATTATTATATATAACAATATTTATTATCACTAATGTTCCACATAATATTTTTTTGATATTTTCTTTCTCTTCCTTTCTCCATGCTAACAAAACACACTAATATAAGTGTTCCATCCCTCCCCTCTCCTCGCCTCCCCTTTATTCCTCATGTATGAAAGTGTTGATCTTGTTATCTAGTGTGGATATGCTATGCTTCTCAATTTGTAACTTCTAACTTCTTATGTCTCTAGTATCGATACATTAAACTTTATCAATAAACAATACTATATAAATAAAAAATAATTAGAAATGAGATCTTTTTTATCCCCACATATATATAGTAACAAAATAAAGAAACAAAATAAGTTATTTCTCTCCCCTATTTTGTTATTTCGATGGGATAAAAGGGGTCCCATTTCTTGTTCCCCTAGCAAACCTCTATATAAATACAGCTACCCGCTCGTGCGCGGGTCGACATCACGAGGGTACTCTCCGGAATCGGGGGAGCCAGAAAGGGTGCAAGGTTGTGCGAGGCGGCGTTCCGTTGGTGATGCTCAGTCCGTCGCTCTCAAGAGTCTCTGCCGCGGTACATTTGCGTCACCTGCTCTTGGACGCCTTACCCCCGTCCCTCTCGGTCCGACGCTTCGTCTCCTCCAAGTCGACCCTGTGTTGTAGAGCTCAGATGGCAAGCGAGTCTCACTATACCTTCGGGCCGTACAAAATCGCCACGACAGAGGTCTTCTACTCGACCGATCTTTCCTACGCCATGGTGAACCTCAGGCCACTTCTCTCCGGTAAATTCCTTTTCCATCTCGATTTCTCCAACCGGGAGTTAGCAAGTTAAAGCATACCGTTTTGGTAGTTTTAGTATAATTGACAACACGGAACTTCTGAATCCAGTTCTTCCTTAATGGTAAATGCCTATTCTCCGACTACTTCTGAGCAGTTAACCTCGCAAATCGCCTGATACTTTTGTAGAGACGCGGTTCAGATTGGGAATATCCTGTATGAGTTAGCTAATTGCTGTAACAAACATCCTTTCCTGAAAGAAATGTTATTCGGCGTCCACATATGAAGGAAATGCTTGCCGAAGCTTAGTGGCACTTCCACGCATTGGACGGCTGCTTTATCCACTCCACAAACACAACAGCTGCCACGTCGTCCTCACGAGGTGAAGGCCCAATCACATCTGGGTGGCAAGAACCGTGTCAGCCCATGTGTCTCTGTGTACTATGCGTGGGTGTCTCTGTGTGTGTGTTGGGGGTGGGGGGTGGGTGGGGGTTGTGTTAGAGTGGCTTCAAGACACATGGAAAATGGAATGACCCATCTTTTCAGTGTCAACTGGAGCTTGCAAACGACCCTGACATTCGTAGCAACTATCTTATAATTGTCAAAACACCGTGGAGTGAGATGCTCGTGCAGCCAACAGAACATTTACTGCTGGAGATATGGCCGCAGCTTCTCATTTGTGGGCTCCAATTTCCTAATCATGGCGACCACAATCCACAATTTTGTTGGTTCTTTCCTGTGTTCAAGTGAGGTTATCTTTAGGGTGTAGCAAACTTGCAATACATGATGTTGAGTTTATAGCAGCCCCTCCACTTCTGGCCTTGAACACAATGAGCCGTCAAACCAGCAGTGGAATGAATAAATGAATTTGGGGGTCCTAAACACACATACAACGATATCAAAAAGTTAAACAAAGTTTTCTATCATCATAAAAATAACAACATAATTCACATCTCATCATGAAGTACATCATTTCTTAATGTGGAGTGAAGCAGTGCTAGTCAGTTGCTATGCATTTTAAGAGCTTGCAAAACTAGCACAGACTCTGCAAAGATTGCACAATCTGGACACAGTTTCCCCAGTTCGATTTACTTCGTCTGCAACTTCAAGAGGCCAAACAAACAGAAGTGAAGTGACATCAAGTATCTAAATAAATTGATCATATTATACACAATAGATGACACATAAAATTACTTTTATGTGCAGTTGGCTCTCAAAAGAAACAATCATATGAAGTTCAATTAGTATTCCAATAATGGCCTATGCGGCCAGTTGGCCGTCTGCTTGTGGCCAAACAGCCCTTGAAGTGGACATAGGCTCCATATGCGACCAAATGGGCGCTTGGTTGATTTGTTTTTAGCAAATCACAGCTCTGAAAAACAATTAACTCCCCTTCTTCTTCAACGTCAATCTCTCCTGGGTGGGGAGTTCACGGTCATGCTTGATCTCAGGTCATATGCTTTCTCGATTTTGGCCACCACATGTTTCTTCTCTGGTTTTGGGGTGGGCTGCCTCCGACTTTTGTTGCTGTTCTTAGATCTCACATACGACATGCTCCTTGTTGGATCGATCAATGCAGGTGGAATGAACTTTGACTGTGGTGTGTCTTGCGACTGGGTATTAGTGCCAACTGTGGCTAATCCAGGACTCTCCATAGTTGCATTGAATACAATAAAAAACATGAAATCAAGCAATTGCAAGTCGCACAATTAGATATTCGGTGGTTATATAGATTGAAATGAAGTAATTTAAAATAAATATCTTTAAATTTGCTATTTCAATAGAATTGTAAACCAATAACAACAATAGAAGTACATTGTGAATGTAAAACATGAAAATAATGGCTAATCCGTTACTATACATATCAATGTTTTAAAAAACGTTAAGCGGTAATCGTGCGGACAGCACCTTGTAACTGGTTAAGCGGTAAGCGGCCGATTTTTTAAAAAACGGGTTTTAATTTCCTATATAATTTTATACAAAATTACATATATATGTATATAAATACTAATACTCTTTGAAACTTTTATATATATCTAAAGATTCTAAACACTCTACCCAACAGTAAAAACACCCAATTAGTTTATAAGATAGCTATAAGACAATAATTATAGCCATAATATAATAAGTAATAGATTTGACATAGATAAAATACCCCACATACATGATTCAGAAATATTTTTGCATCACATGTTTACATAGTTAAGCAGTAAACAATAGACTCATTATTGGATACCTTTCTAACTAATTGTTATATGTGCATATCATCAATTAGTCATACATTACAGCAGTACAATTAACTAAAGTATGCATTCTAAAATTAGATAATAGTTACATATATTTTACTTGTATAAATTACACTTTACAACAGTACCCTATTATCCCAACTTGCATACAGTAAACAATAGACTCATTATTGGATACCTTTCTAACTTATTGTTATATGTGCATATCATCAATTAGTCATACATTACAGCAGTACAATTAACTAAAGTATGCATTCTAAAATTAGATAATAGTTACATTACATATATTTTACTTGTATAAATTACACTTTACAACAGTACCCTATTATCCCAACTTGCATACAAGTATGCATTCTATTAGACTAGGCTTATCATAGGATATTTAAGTTTAATATATTATAGTCAGTAATACTTGGGACCATATAGTTTATATAAAGTTACAGGTGTACAGCAAAAAAAAAAAAAAAAAAACGGACAAAAAGCGGGAAAAAAACGGGCAAAAAAATGGAAAAAACGGGTGAAAAAGGGAAAAAACGGCCGATTGATTACAAAAATGCTAAACGGCGATTTTGCCAAAAATCGAACAGCTGGGCCATTGGGCCGATTAAACGGCTGTTTAATCGGGTGCTCAGCCCGTTTTTCATTTCACTGATACATATACATGCAAACTACATTGAATACCATAATGTACAAGTACAATAACATAGTGAAAAACATAATGTATCCGTAAAACATTAATTCCAACAGATATTGATTGAGCAGTGAAAGGAGAGGGGGAGACGAATTCAAGGATCTAGAATAATAAAAGGCTTCTTATTAGATGAGTAAAAACAATTACAGAGGTTTCTCTTTTATAGCACAAGAGAGTAAAGCATAAAGTAGAGGCAAGCAATATGGGATAAAAGTAAGAGGCTAATAGACAAGAGAAGTCTAAAGCCCATAACACAATAAAAATAAACTCAGTATAATATATGTTGTAATACTCCGCTTCAAGCTGGAGCATAAATATCAATCTTGCCCAGCTTGTCCATAAGAGTAGTGAATCTGGTCTTCAGAAGAGTTTTGGTGAAGATGTCTGCAACTTGATCCGTCGTATGTGTATAAGGCATAAAGATCTGACCAGATAAGACCACTTCCCTTCGAAGTGGCAATCAACCTCAATGTGTTTAGTGCATTCATGGAATGTGGGATTGCTGATAATAAAGATGGCTGCTTTGTTGTCACAGTGCATGAGAATAGGTTTAGAGTCAGACACACCAAAAACTTTCAGAAGTTCTCGTACTCAGAAGAATTCACATGTAGTATGAGCCATCGCTAGATTCTCGACCTCAACACTAGAACAAGCAACTACGGTTTGCTTCTTACTTGGCCAGGTGACTAGGTTACCGCCTACAAAAGTGCAGTACCCAGATGTAGATCTGCGATCCATCTTGCCTCCAACATAGTCAGAATCAGAATAGCCAATAAGATTACAGTGACCATGTTTCTTATAACGCAAGCCTTTTTAAAGAGAACTTTTCAGACAACTTCCCTGTGACATTGTCTGGGCTTATCTTGATATCTGCTAACCAGTCCAACAATAGAAGTGATATCAACCCTAGTGATAGTAAGATATATAAGTTTTTCTACCATTCGTTGATACTGACGATGGTCAGGGTAAGGAGGAGAATTCTGGTCATCATAGTTAGTCTTTGGATCCAAGGGAGTAACAACAGGCTTGGCCCCAAGCATTCTAGTTTCAGATAGGAAATCCAGAACATATATCCGCTGAGATAAGCATAGACCAGAGGATGATCTAGAAACTTCAATGCCCAGAAAATATCTCAGTTTGCCTAAATCTTTCGTAACAAAGTGTTTTTCCAAGTAGTTTTTAGTAGCTTGGATTCCTTCGGAGTCACTGCCAGATAATATGATATCATCAACATAGACAATCAGGTTTACAAGTCCAGAAGTAGTTTTCTTAACAAATATAGAATGATCAATCTGAGAATGACAAAAATCAAACTTTTGAAGAATGGAGCTCAGCTTGTCAACGAGGCTCATGGACTTTGCTTAAGGCCATAAATTGCTTTGCGCAAGCGACAAACTTTGGATGACCCCCTTAATCACAAATCCAGGAGGCTGCTCCATGTATACCTCCTCATGCATATCACCATATAGGAAATCATTTTTAACATCGAATCGAAATAAAGGCCAGTCAGAATTCACTGCCACAGAAATAAGAACACGAACCGAGCTCATACGAGCAACATGAGAGAAGGTCTCAAAGTAATCTACACTATATGTTTGAGTATAACATTTGGCTACAAGACGAGCTTTGAGTCATTCAATAGTTCCATCAGGATGATATTTGACTGTAAAAATCCATCGACAACCAACTGGTGAACAATCAGTTGGCGCACCAACCAACTCCCAAGTATGTCGATCGTTAAGAGCCTACATTTCTGATTCCATGGCATGACGCCATGCTGGATGCTGAAGAGCCTGAGTAGCATTTTTAGGAATAGAAACAATAGATAGAGTAGAAGTGAAGGTTGCAAAATTAGTTCCTAAGTTAGTAGTAGTACGAAAATTCCCAATGGGGTGTTGAGTGCAAGACCGAGTTCCTTTGCGTAAGCTGATAGGAATATCCAAGTCAGAAAATACTTGAGGCAGAGGTGGATCCGCTGACGAGGATGGAGGACTTGGAGATGCCTTAGAGGGAGTTGGAGCTTTGGTCTTCTTTGATAAGCTTTCAGTGGAGGAGCAGGTGCAACTGCTGTATTCGATAGAGCAGTATCATCAATCAGAGGTAAAGGAGTATTCGCAAGTAAGCCAGATGTCAGTGCTGAGCCGACAGATGAATAGAACGACATATGCTCAAAAAAGACTACATCAGCAGAAACCATCCACTTCTTTGTAATTGGATCATAACACCGGTACCCTTTTTGTGTCCTAGAGTACACCAAAAAACACACTTGGTAGCTCGTGGATCTAGTTTGGTTAGGCCATGACGCAGATTTTTCGTGAAACAGGTACTTCTAAAAATTCGAGGATGCACAGTAAACAGAGGTGCATCAGGATATAGAATATGATATGACACTTGATTGCCAAGAACAAAAGAAGGCATGCGATTAATGAGGTAACGGGCAGTGGAAATGGCTTCCAGTCAAAAACATTGGGGGGCATGGTGATGGAAAAGGAGAGTGCATGCAACCTCAAGAAGATGCCGATTCTTGATTTTGGCAACCCCATTCTGTTGAGGTGTGTATGCACAACATGTTTGGTGAATGGTACTCATTTTTCGACAGAAATGTCTGACTGAGGTTTGTATGAATTCAAGGGCATTATTAGTACGAAAGATTTTTATAGGTTTATCAAACTGGGTACGAATCTCAGAAAAAATGATGTGATAATATCAATTATATGAGATTTGTCTTTCAACAATAAATAACCAGGTAGTTCTAGAGAAATCATCAACGAAACTCATAAAATATTGAAAACCAAAAATGCTGGAAACAGAACACGGGCCCCAAATGTCAGCATGAACATATCAAACGACTGTTTTGAGGCAATACAAGTTATTCTGTTAAAAGTAGATCTAATTTGTTTGCCCAATTGACAAGTCTCACAGTGAAGAACCAAATCATAATTATCAAGTAGTAAGTGCTTCAACTTAGCCGGTGAAGGATGTCCTGAATACGATAGTGACACTGGATGCCGGTCACAGAAGTAGTTAGTAGCACAACAGTCTTCGGCGTGTCTAGGTAGAATAAGCCGTCTGGTTCCTCATGGCCCGAACCAATCTTCATCCTCGTGCGCAGATCCTGAAAGATAACACAATCCATGTCAAAAGTTATGGAGCACTGTAGGCTCTTAACAGTTCTACTTACTGATAACAAATTTATTGGGAATTTAGGAACATATCGTGCTAAACTTAATAAAAGACGGCCAGGAGTGCAAATATTCCCAATTCCAGAAATAGGTGTTTGAGAACCGTCGACAAGTGTAACAGGCGGAATAACATAAGTTTTATGCATCTTAGAAAATAAAGTATGATCGCCAATAGTATGGGAGGTTGCATCGGAATCGATCACCCATGTACTACCAGACTGTGCTAGGAGAGCAAAACTGCCATCAGTAGAGGTCTCAGCAGAGGAAGCCAACCGGGCTTGGAGTAACTTTTCAAACTCAGATCGGATTTAGTCGGCAGAAGGTGGGGCATACGAGGAAGCAACAATGTCAGGCTGTTCTGACATAACTTGATTTGCTCAAGCAGGTTTGCCATGCTTGATCCAGCAACGGTCTGCAGTATGATTGGTTCGCTTGCAGAAGTTGCAGTAGCGCTATTCAATAGATAAAGAGTCGGAACCAGACGAGTACGGACTATGACCAGGGCTTGTAGTAGAGCGCCCTCGACCACGTCCGTGACCGTGGCCACGACCACGGAAAGAATTACCAGACCTAACAACAAGGATGACGCCATCAGAGGAATCAGGAAGAGCTTGAGAGACAGAGGGTAAGTGCTGTACGCATTTTAGAACATTGCGTAAGGTAGGCAAAGGGTCACTGGATAAAATATGGTCAACAACACCAATAAAGGAGTGTGGTAACTCAACAAGGAACTGAACAAGATGAAGTTCGTTGCACTGTCGTTAGACTTCCTTAATCTCAGCTGTGAGCGGGTGGAAGATCTTAAATTCATCCCAGAGCGCACAACACTGATTGTAATAATCTTCGACAAAATCAATATTAGTGTACTCCTTGGCCAAGTGTTTGAAGATTTCGAACACTTTCTTTGGAGTTTGCTGTTGAGAGTACACGTGGTAAAGTTGATCCCACATGTCCTTAGCGTCCGCAAATGGAGAAGAGATTGACTGATTTTGGGTTCAGTACTGTTGACCAATACAAGTGTTTGAAGATTTCAAACACTTTCTTTGAAGTTTGCTGTTGAGAGTACACATGGGAAAGTTGATCCCACATGTCCTTAGCGTCCGCAGTTAGAGAAGAGATTGACTTATTTTGGGTTCAATATTGTTAACCATCCAGGTCATGACACTAGAGTCTTCTTTTGTCCATAGATCATATTCCTGCTTTGTCTTGTCATCAACAGTTGCAGCAGAAGTAGCCGAGCTTTCAGCAGAAAGATGGGAGAAGCATCCTTGAGCCTTAACATAAAGCTCGAAAGAAGCCGCCCAGGTGTGATAGTTGGAACCATCAACTTGACGGTAGTGACGCACATATTTCAGAGCGGATCGGTGGACGCCATGAGTCACATAGTATGCAAGATGCCAAAGCAGGCAGGAGCAACATACAGAAACAATAGGCAGGAACAACAAGCACGAGGTAGACATAGCAGTCAGTAGAAAAAGCAGCAATAGAAACCCAACACAGGGGCAGAGCTAGTAACACCCGCACGGGGGCAGAAGATAGCAGTAGGAGATCTGCACATCAGATCTCAGAAACCCACATAGGGGCAATAGAAGATATAGAAAACCTACGCCAACATAGAGCAATAATTACTCCACAATGAGGTGTAGGTAGGCAGAGAGCAAAAATCGATTTACCTGTCAACGTGCTATAACTGGAAAGTTACCGGAGACGTTCAGAGAGTAGCGTTGAAGAGAAGGATCGATTGGGGTGGCTAGCCAGAGGGAGATATGGTTGGCGAATGGAGAGAGTAGCGGTGTGGAAGAGGGGAGGGAGGAGAGGAGGTGGTGGCAGGCTGTATGGAGGGGAGGGGCAGCGGCGGTCAGGCTGTGTGGAAATGATGGAGGCGGCGGGTGGCTAGGGGTAGATGGGGAGTGGCGACAGGTGGCTAGGGGGTAGATAGGGAGTGGCGGCGGGGGTAGTGGAGGGGATGGATGGTGGCGGCAGGGTGGTGGGATTGGGAGGGAGTGGCGGTGGTGGTGGGGGGAAGAGGCGAGGTGGCTGGAAGAGGGGGGTAAGGGTGGGCAGCACTGGTTGGCGGCGGCAGTGGGGGGGGGCAGCAAGGGTGGAAGAGGAAGAGGAAGGGAGGGGTGGCGGCTGGATAGGGTTTATGGGGGCATAGATGAGTAAAAACAATTACAGAGGTCTCTCTTTTATAGGACAAGAGAGTAAAGCATATAGCAGAGACCAGCAATATGGGATAAAAGAAAGATGCTAATAGACAAGACAAGTCTAAAGCCCATAACACAATAAAAATAAACTCAGTAAAATATATATTGTAATAAAGGACAACAAGAGGAGTGAGAAGCACAACCACGTTAGTGTTGATCCTTGATGTGAAGAAATGGAGAAGCAATAGATGGTAAAGAGCGTGAATTGAATAGAAGAAGGTTGTTGTAGTTATTGATAAAAAGTAGAAGAGGAGGGGGGAAGACTCCTCCTCAGCAACAAAACCATGATGTTGCTGCATGTATACTTTCTCTAAAAGAGGATATCTCTGACTCAGAGAAACATGCGCATGCTTGTCTCTTGGAGGCTATATTTTTTATGGCGGCAAGGTGCCAAGCCTGGGCGCATTGGCTCCTTAACACGCCTGGGCTTCGCTTTATTGTTTATAAAAATTAATTTATGTACATGTTACCTAACTATATACATATATTATATGATTTTGGTAGACATTTCCCTTATATATATATATATTTATAGAAATGTATATAGGGTTATACACGTGTTTAGTATTTATCCCCTTATATACATGTATCTTATGGTAAAAAACATTACAAATTACATTCTAATAATTTCTAAATATATTAGTGCTAAAGACTAGAAGAGGACAATTATACACAATGTAAGAGATGGAGAATCAGGAAACAAGTCAAGGTTAAATGGACTAGCTCCAAACTCTTCAACAAATTAATGGTTGTGCACTGTGAAATGAAAAACAGCCTCAGCGGCTGCTTAATCAGCCAAGCACCTCATCCACTAAAAAACCCCTTGAGCGCCAATTAACCGGATTGATCAAAACCAGCCGCTTTTTTGCCGCTTAACCCGCTTTCTATCCACCTTTTTTCTGCTTTTTGCCTGCTTTTCCTTTTTTTTTTTTAAATACTACAATAGGCCTGTAAGATTAAGTTAATCATATGGTCCACGTATTATTGACTATAATGTATTAAACTTATGTACATTAAACGTTCTATGATAAGCCATAGTTCTAACGTAGAATGCATACTTTGTATGTAAGCCGCAATAATAGGGTACCGTTGTAATGTATCCAAGTAAATTGTATGTAACTATTATCTTATTTAGAATGCATACTTTGATTAAATGTACTTCTGTAATGTATGAGCCATTGATGATATGTAATTGTATGTAACAATAAGCTAGTAAAGTATCTATGATAAGTCTTTTGTTTACTGTTTAGCTAGCAAAATTGTTGTTGTATCATGTATGCAGGGTGTTTTATCCATGACACGTCGTTTGTTTACTGTATTATTGCTATAGTTATTGTTTAGAGTTGTGTTATAAACTATTTGGGTGTTTTATATTGTTGGATGGAGTGTTTAGATATATATAAAAGTTCCAAAAAGTATAGTTTTTATATACATGTGTAATTTTGTATAAAATTGTATAGGAAACTAAAACCCATTTTTTTTTTAAATCGCCAGCTTACCGCTTGACCAGTTACAAGGTGCTTGCGGCACACTTACCACTTAATGCTTTTTAAAACATTGGTTGTGCATAATGTAGCCTCCAAACAGAAACTAAAGCGAAGACATGAATAAGGCAGCAGAGTATATGCATTGAGAGTATTTGATGGCAGATAAGTTGATATTTGGCACATAGCATAGAGAAAATTGATATATTTGAACACTGTGACAATAAGAAAGAACAGAAAAACCCAGTTAATGACTCTCCTTTCATAGCATAGCCCCCAGACAGAAACTAAGCGAAGGCAAAAAAAGACAGTAGAATATGTAAGAATTTTAATTGTCCAGAAAAATGATATTTGGCACATACTATATACAAAAATATCATAATTTGAAAACTATGACAACAAAAAGAACATATAGACCCATTAATACGTCCCCAAGCCCTTAGCGTTGATTAAGACGACACTTTAGGGAAGGTGCAAGGCAAGATGCACCTCCCTTGGGGCACCTTGCTGCGTAGGCTCACACTTCACAAGTATGATGAAGGTAAAGATGTCCCTCCTAGTAGCAGCTGACTGACAACAGCACAGTGGGGGTGAAGGCTATTCAAAAATCTTCGTGCGAGAATAGCATCACGCTCTTTGTGGCAGTCATAAGGAAAAACATAATTTACCATAATATAGCATGGTAAAAAAGAGCGGGCTACCAGAACGTTAGCACGGTTGAGAGGTAGTAGATGAAATTAAGCGTTAGCATAAAAGGAGCACGGTAAGGAAAAAGCAAACGCTATCAGAAGATATGGCACGGTAAAAGTAGATCACATGAATTATGCACAATGATAAATATACATGTTCCCCTAATTAAAAGACAAAGCTCTCACCCATGCAAAAGCGAATGGGGAGGAAAGAAGAATGCCATTGGCCCTTTGTTTTTGGTGCTTTATAGGTATAGTAACTGGTGTATTTTTTTGTTGTTTTGTGTATAAAGAGAAAATACAAAATGAAGAGGAGAGCACGTTGGAGAGAAGTGGAGTTTAGATCATGCCCGGACTACTGTGCCAATGGAGGGATGATCTCGAGCCCCCTTTGGCTGGAGCAGGTGCAACCGATAGGCCTGCTGCTGTCTCGCTACTGGGGGTGGCGTACTCTGAAGGAACTCCTACTGCTGTTAGAGGGGTTAGCAAGCCCACCGGGGCTGGAGGGCTTTACGGCCCTGTTGCTGCTGTCGGCTGCTGCTAGGTCATCCGTTGCTAGTCTCGGTGGCGCCTGACTCCCTGTGTCCCTGCTGTCCGCACTAATGGAAGGAGAAGGAGGGGGGGCTGGCCGGTAATAAAGAAGGTTTAGGGTTGAGAGGAGAGAGAGGGTTAATGGTCCAGAAGCTTTTTTTCTCTGATACCAAGTGAATGTATTAATTATAAAGGCAAATTCTCTTTATATCGATGAAGCCTTACATGAGGCTCCTATATATAGAAGTAGAGAGAGGAATAAATATATAAGAATAGTTAAATGGTAAATGAACCCCTACTTCAGTATCATATGGAATAAGAAGAGGAAGCATTCGGGGGCCTAAACCCAGTAGACAATAAAAAGAATCAGTTGGGGGAGTGTCGATACAAATACAGTATTCTTCTATTTTTTTTCCTAATGTCCTTTGTATTAGCTTGTCATGCTTCCCTTACAACAACTTTTGAGAGTCCCCTTACCATTTCCCTGGTTTCTTGTTTGAGGGGATTTTTCAAAGCAAGCATACTTTAACATATTTCATGTCTTTATTTTTCTAAACTGGATTTGTAAAAGCATGTGCGTGTTGGACATCTAAGTTCTCAAGAAAAATTAGTGATTCAGCCTATTCTTTTAGTGTAAATACAATATATTAGGGGCATATTGCATTCATCTTCATTTTTGTCCATATCGTTACTTGCATTAGAAAGCATTTGTATGTAGATATGATTACTTGCATAGAGCAGTCATTAGCAAGACCTTACCATAAGATTTTCTGATAAAATACTTAGTTCGTGTATCATTTCAGCCTTTTCTGGAGATCCAGTATTTGTAAAATAACTGCGTTTTCTTAAGAGTTCAAGTGTCTGACATGCCAGCAAACGCAAATTCATTTGTTCTTTAGCTGCCGAAAAGCTGTTGAGCTCTAACATATCCAACTACACTATTTATCTTTTACAGGTCATATCCTTTTGCATTCAGATGATTGTTGACGAGTCATAATTTGGCACTTTGATTTGTGTGGTTATCTAGGATTCCCTGGAGTTATGATTGTTTTTGAAATATGATTAACTGTTATGCTATTTGATGGACTTGACATTATGTACACGTGCTTGTATGCCCAAGGCGTGAAGTGAAACGCTTTATTGATCTAACTTCTGCTGAGACTAGTGACTTGTGGAATACTGCAAAAACGGTTGGGTCTAAATTAGAGGGCTTTCACAAGGCTACTTCACTTACCTTTGCTATTCAGGTTAGACTTTACATTGATTTTATCATAAATTCTTTAAGTTCCGTTTTGGATGAATTTCAGGGGATCCTTTTGAAACTAAACTGATGTAACCCCCCTTTAGAATTGAAGCAAAACCTCTTTTGAACCTTCAAAGTTGCGAATATGCTTTCATTCATTGTTTAATTACCTCAAAGGTAGTCTCACCCTTGAATAGTGGTTTCTTTTCTAATTTCTCATTAAGATCATGTTTCCATTATTGTACTATATAATTCACCTAAATAAAGTTGTCCTTTTGAGAAGGTACTCCTTGAGAAAGAAAGAATATGACACTTCACAAATATACACAAACGGTCAATTAGTTCACTCAAATCTCAACTTACCTATGGTATATCTGAAAGCACTTCCATAGTCTATTACACGTTATTCACTATAACGCCTATTGTTCGAGGTAAAAAATCTTAGTTATCAGGGAGCCCGCCTAGGCTTAAGGCAGGCTGCCTCAAACTGGGCGTCCAACGCCTAACCTAATCTAAGTTGCCGCCTAAGGCCTTACAACCTTATAAGCCCACATTGAGCCACTTAAAGGCTAATTTAGCATAAGTTAGGTCTAGATTTGGTCGTATTATATCAAGTTGTGTTATTTCATGGTTGAAATAGGTTTGATTTAGCCCGAGTCAGGTTAAATTTGGGTAATTAGGTCTGATTTGGGGAAAACTGACCTAATTAGGGCAAAATAGGTCTGATTTGGGGAAATTGAGTCTGATTTGGCCGTATTAGGTCTCATTTTTCGGGGTTTACCCTTGGCTGGGTGGGGTCCAATAGTGGCCGATCCCGCGAGGGGTTCCTCGTTATAAAAAAAAAGGGCAAACTTGGGGTAATTAGGTTTGATCAGGTCATAATATGCTAAATTGGGTTTGAATTAGGACAAATAATGTCAAATTTTGGGCAAGTTAGGTCTGATTTTGGGGAAACAAGTCTAGTTTGGGGGAAATAGCTCTGATTTTGGGAGATAGTTTTGATTTGGCCAAATGAAGTCTCATTTAGGTCTTTAGGGAAAAGTTTGGGATCTTAGGTTTGATTATGTCATATTATCAAATGAGATTTAATTTAGACAAAATCAAGTCAAATTTGGGTAGATTAGGTCTGATTTCGGGGATAACAAGTCTCATTTGAGGGGAATAGGTCTAAGTTGACCAAATTAGGTCTCATTTAGGCCATGTGGAAATTTGGGGATGTTGGGTCTAAGTAGGTCATGGTATACAAAATTATGTCTGATTTAGGCTAAATTAGGGCAAACTAGGTCAAATTAGGTCAAGTTAGTTCAATTTAGGGCTAATTTGGTCTAGTTTAGGTCATATTAGGCGTGATTAAGCTTAAATACTATGTAATATTTCCATAATTACATATTGAGTGTAAAATATGAATATCACAAATAATCAAAAAAAGGAAAAAACCTAGAAACACCTGGGCGTCCCCCTGGCGCCCAACCGCCTCATCAACTATGGGTAAAATATATGTTGAAATTTGGAAAGCAAACAAATAAATAACAAGGAAAATGGTTTGGCTGCAATTGGTCTTCCATTGTTTTCTATGTAAAGCATAGAAAGGATGCAATATGTTTCATCTATGGTTATCAATTTACATGGTATCAAACCAATGAAGCTGAAACAGTCAACAAGGTAAAATCATTGTTGCATTTTTGATCTCGCAAATGAAGTTGAAACAACAAGGTAAAATCGATGTTGCATCATCAGTCTTCAACTCAATTGAACAAGCCCTTAGAAATTCAGTCCCGTGTAAACTACCCTCCCAATTTTGTTCACTTGGTAATAAATTTGCTTACACCGTCCTTACCTTCTGAGTTGTTTGCAGGCACTGATTCTCCAATTACTATCAATCTAGAAAGTATTCATCAGTGCTTTTCACAATTATATGTACCAAAAAGTGAAATTTCTAGACTAACCTTAACTTTGCCACTAGGAAGTTGAATGACACATACGCACATACATATCCTTTTTTGGACACTATTATGTCATTTTGGAGACTATTATCTCCATGACATGCCAAATATTTTGGATTTCCTGTGAACAATTCATAGTTTTTGGGAATTTGAGAAGCATTTGACACTCAGACTTTGTTTTTAAGTTTATTGTATAGATTTCTTGCTTATATAGAATCCAATAGTCTTTAATTGATATGTCTAAAACAAATACAAGGCACTCTTTTATAGGACAAGAGAGTAAGTGAGAAATAAAATTTGTAGATATGGGATAAAAGAAACACTAAAGACAAAGACAAGTCTAAAGCACAAACTAAATATAAAACATTGAGCAAATAGAACATATTCCCGAACAAAGTGGTAATCTACCTCTATATGCTCGGTGCACTCATGAAAAGTAGGATTGCTGGCAATAAAAATGGAGGCTTTGTTGTCGCTATACATAGGAATAAGATCTTGATCATAGATATCAAATTCCTTGAGGAGTCCTTGGACCCACATCAGTTCACAAGTATTATGAGACATGGCTCTGTACTTTGCTTCAGCACTAGATCGAGCAACCATAGTCTGCTTCTTACTGCACATCTACTACCAATATAATCAGAGTCAGAATAACTAATGAGTTTGCAATGTCCATGTTGATGATACAGTTAGTCCTTTCCTTAGAGAATTTTTTAGATATTTAAGGATATGAAATGCAACATCCTAGTGAAATTGTCAAGGTTTATCCAAACACCTATTGACAAGTCCAACAAAAGAAGTAATGTCAGCTCTAGTGACAGTGAGATAGATCAACCTACCGACCAATCTTCTGTATTGGTGGTTGTCAGATAAGCTTGTGAAGAGCATGTGTCATAACCCTGATTTTAGGGTACCGATACACAAGATAAAACTCGAGGTTCAATAATGTTCACTAGATGATCAGTCTTAGAATGAAGTGATTTATTCAACATTAGAATTAATTCACCTAAAAGTATGATTAGAAATACATTTGGTGATGATGATAATTAAGTTCTATTATCATGAATAACTTTGATTAATTGTTTTGGACACTATAAGACCAAGGGCTCATTTAACAGTCTCAACGAACTCAAGGGGTATAAGGATGCACCCAAAGGTTTTAAGAGCATAACAAGTATTTTGGGATTTGTTAGGTCAAGATTTAATGGTCAATTGAAATTTATTAAAGGTTTATGTACCTATTTATTAGGTTGTTTGGGGAATAAAGTTAGAGAACCAAATGTTGGAGTTTTGTTTTAAACTTAGTAACAAGATGTTTTTTTGTAATGAGGAACACGGGGTTCAGATTTCAAGGTATTTGGATGTCTCTGCGAAGAAATATTATGGTTTGAAGAAGAATAAATTACTGATTTATATGTTGTAAAACTTTGGTCATATGACTTCCTATAGATATGTCATGACATTCATATTTCACGCAGGTTTGTCCCACCTTTTCTTATACGTTCAGATTTAGGCACGGCCCTCAGTTTTCCAAGGTGGCATGATCTCAACCACCAATAGAGAGGATTAGATGACTAGCTACTCATCTGCTACCTCCAGATCCTGCGGAGCTGGGGGGGGATGACTGAGTCCCCGGTCTCGTCTGTGATGAGTATCAAACTAGCGAGACTTACACGTACCCAACTCATCCTTAGCTGAGATCCAAAAAAATCTGTAGCTTCCCAACCAACCCAGGTTACATCCTCAAGAGGTGTGACGAGAGAGATTAGACTCTCCTTGCCTTCGTCCTCTCCATCGATTTTTTTCTTTAGGCATTAGGTGATAGAATGATATGCATGGAGAGCCGGAGGAGAAGACTACACCATGATCAGGCTGAGGGGAGGCTGCGATCTCCACTGATTCCTCCCCATCTACCCCCTACATGGAGGCACCCAACTCAAGAGTGCTCTCTGGATCTGGACCTGCAGAGGTCCGTTTTCTCGTTGTCGAGCCACGCCGACGCAACCGAAGTGAAGGCGGCGGCTCTGGCGGTGCTAGCACAGACTCGCATGGAGGAGGATGTGCGCCGCGACTCCCAAGTTCTTGCTGTGGAGGAGCCTTGCGGAGGTGGTTGCGTTGTCTGCGGACTCGAGCAAAGAAGCTAGCGATCTTTTTACATGCCGAGAAGTAGAGCGTCACGGCGGCAGCTATTTTCCTGGAGGTGACGCGCGCAGGCATCGAGCGTAGCAGATCAGAGAAAGGAGATCGTGAGAAAAGGAGAGGAAGATGATGAGCGGCCTGCTAGAAGAAGAATCTCAGGAAGAGTATGGCCGATCGTTGTGCTTTAATAGCGGCGGCTTGGGTGGATGAAAGCCACGTAGGCGTCGGGCTCCAGGCGGCGATAGACGCAGTGCAAAAGTGAGACGAAGGAGGAGCCGTGGAGAGGATCGGGTACTGACTGTACCTAGATCTGAGGTGTTCACGGACCGGAGGCTGGAGCTATGCAGCCGAGCTCTGACCCAGCCACGACGGCGCCCGATCTAGCAGAGCGCAACACACACATCCGGCTTCGAGTGGAACCAGCATGAGGCGGAAGTGTTGATGGATGTCCACACACCGGAGACCCAACCACGAAGATGAGGTGTGCTGCTGAGTAGTAGATTGATCGCCGAAGCTCGCAGCCGTGACGACGACTCAATTGCAGGTTCACGCGGATGGATCGCGTGAGGACGAGATCGCGAAGGAAGAAGAAGAAAGAAGAGCCTGAACCGGGACCAACCAAACACATCAACCCAAATTGAACCGGGTTCAATACCCTTAAACCGGCCGGACCCCAGTAAAGCAAAGGAGCCGCGCCACCTAGACACGTGGCCAATTTTGATTGGCCCGATCAGGTAAATAATTCAGTAAATATCCTTTTCTCATATAATTTGTAGAAAATAGCACGATGATCAGAAAAATACAAACAATATATCAAAATTCTCAGAAAAATGCGTAGAACAATATGAAAGCATAATATCTATTATTTTATGCACTAATCTCAGTTACATCACATAAGTTGTGAAATGCTCGTTTAATGGATAATAAATAGCAAATGATGACATAAAATCATGGAAAAATACCAGTAAGTCCATAATTACATATAGAATGCATATGATCCCAGATATGTTCATGTTGATGCACAAAAGCATATAATTTGATTAATATGTCTAATTAGGGCTAATAACCCTAATAAAATGCAATAAATGCATACATGGTCAATAATTGATGAAATTCACAGAGTAAGCTTATATCAGTATATTGAACCTCAGTTTTAATTATGAGATCATAAAGATGAACAAAATCCATGTTATATGAAGATGAATATTAATACATGGTTTAAAACCCTAATCTAGGTTAATGATGTAACCTAGGGTTAATATGTGCACAAAAATAGAATATGGAACCTAATATTCAGATAATGAATCATAATATGGAAAATGACATCAGTAGGATAAATATAAGACAATAATGCAAGTAAACGTTGGAATATCCTAATGAGATAATATAAACCCTAATGAACATGACTAGGGTTAAGATGATGAGAATCTGATGATAGTATGTGGTCTTATCTTAATCAGGTGATGACCAGACTTCTAGATGATCAAGGATAAGTTAGAAATCTCTGAACTCAGGTACGTGGGTTTTATTTAAGTATATGACTATGGTTTTCTTGCTTGCAATCATGATATGTATGTATGCTCTCTTCTATTTGCAAATATTGGATGTAGTAGCACTATATAATACTCGATGTTTTATCACTTATAAACATAAATGATATGTAGATGCTTTGTAGTTATTTAAGGTGCTCATTATCCCCCTTACGAGGGATGGATTAATGTTGGCTAGTACACCTCCCTAGAGCACACGGTGTACGGGGAGTTTCCCTAGAGTACTTGGTACACGGGGATGGGCCCAATATTTATGTTTTGGTACTAGTCCACCTTGATAATGCAATTCATCTAGGAAAATGACTTAAATTGGCGTATTTCGCTTAATAAAGAAGTGTTTTCTATGATTTTCTCTCCTTCTGCAAATCTTTTTCAAAATTATGAAAGCCATAAATATATGTATCTTTCTGCCCATGTACACAACACCTTGTGTGTTGATTTGTTGTTTCACATATGTTTTAGGTTCAGAGCTAGCATGGGAGAAAAAGAATAGGATGTGAGCAAGTTGTACAGGTTGTACCTATTGTCTAAGATCCTGTTAGCATACATGTTCAGACTTGTAGAATTTTCTATTCAATATGTAAATGTAAATCATTTTGTAATAATTCATCTTGTTTAATATACATGTGAATGTTGAGTATGTTATGGTTGTATGTTCATGTATGCGCATTATGCTTCCGCATCGCTTTCTGATATGATTGGATGATGTTTTCGGATTCTGACATCTCATTCCCAATAGGGTTTGGAGAAATCAAAATCCGGGGACGTCACAGTTGGTATCAGAGCATGAACATTAGCTACACCTAACAATTGCTCACTGTGAAACATATAACCTAAATTTCACCTTTCACTTTAAACCTTAGAAACTTAGTAAGTTGTTCTATAGGAATAAGGTTTGACTTAGCCTCTAGGTTAGAACCTAGATGTTCGAGAACTAGGTTTAGACAAGTGTCTGAGACCCTTTCCATATAGAGCTCATATGTATTGGGTAGCTACACCAGTCTACACCTTGTTCTCACCATTTCACTAGGTGACATGGCACTAGGCTATCTATTGTGTGTGGGACACTCGAGTTTGCTGGTTTGGTTTTGTTTCCCAATCGGCTCGCACCTCGACAATTTTCTCTGACGTCTGCCTTCTCGGAGAAAAACTATATAATATTTTATTACCTATATGTAAATATAAAAATGTGTTCCTCACACTGTAGAGTAGTTAGTGTTCATGCAATCTAAGTGAAAAGGAGCGACATCAGTCTAGAAGAGAGAGTAGTCTAGATTAGATGTCTAGAGCCTTATCAAGATATGTGATACATAGAGTAGATGATAGAACAATAGTTGAAATAAGCATGTGACATCTTATCTAAGTTTGATATCTGATGGTATAAGTTTCCTTATAAAGGTTTAAGTTGCATACTTGTTGAATCCAATTTTGTAGAATTTATGCAAAATCTTGATGATGAAAGTACATTCCCTTTTCTTACTTAAGATGAGCTAAGTTAAGATACAGTTGAATATGCATGTGCCTCAAGCTCTTTTATAAAGGAGGACCTCCAATGTTAGGACAAGATACGTGGTGAACTCCAGAGAGAGTGAGACCCACAAGGAGAGGGTCATAGGACCTACCCTACAATATATGAAATATGAGATATATGTGAAATGATGTGTCCTAAGCTAGGTTACTCCTGAGTAGATGAGTTGAGTCCTTATGCATGATTCCAATCTATATGTGAGAGTTGGGTAAAACAAAATGATGGGTAGGCGAATCATAATGAGAAAGTCAATCCTTTTGATTGAATTAGGTCTTAGCTTGAGTGACATATGTTTGTGAATCTCATCATTAGCTGCAAGTGAGGTGATATATGAACTCTGGTTCTAAGAGTAAAATGCTTCGTGCATAAGATACTCATAAATGTTGTTCCTTCCACTTTTCTGTCTCTATATATATATGATGCTAGAAACCTCACTTGAGCTATTTGGATGATTATGTATGAAGGGTCACTTAGATAAGCTTGACCTATCCTATATTCCCTTCCTATATCACACATGAAATATCTAAGTGGAAATCGTGATAAAATTGGCTTAGTATATCCTCCTCTCTATGTCATGCAGGAAAGATATAAGTCTCAAATATAATGAGGTAGACATAAATATATCTTTGGATCATGGGTTACATGATCACAACATATAGTTCTTAACTTCAAATCTTTTGACTCTAAGATTATAGTTTGGTAATAACTCTTACATAATAGGGTGAAACCCTGATATACAAAGATGAATATTAGTTCCCTCTAATGATGCAATCCTAGTATGATGTTGAGCATAAACAATAATAATGATTTTAAGTATGATAAATTTCAGCAGCTAATGATATTGAAACCTTGATATCACCTTGCATGCTTTAACAGTGGAAAGGTGAAACCCTTAGTAATACTTTCCCTACTCTATATGAGTAATTAAATCTCTAATTATTCAGCTAATAAGGGATGTAAATTCTAGAATAATAGAATGTCAAGTTCTGACTAAGCCTTTATAGGATGCTTCAATTGTATTAAACAAACAAAAATGTTATACTTCAACCTATATAAGGTGGGGTGGTACACCCTAGATTTTAGAGAACCTAAGATGTCAACTTGGGATACATCTAAAAGTATGAGAACTTTGGAATCCAGAAATGATGACCTATACGAAGTTCAAGTTAGCTATATCACCTTAATTATGATAGTAGCTGAATTTCGAGGACGAAATTCCACATAAGGTGGGGTGAATGTCATAACCCTGATTTTAGGGTACCGATACACAAGATAAAACTCGAGGTTCAATAATGTTCACTAGATGATCAGTCTTAGAATGAAGTGATTTATTCAACATTAGAATTAATTCACCTAAAAGTATGATTAGAAATACATTTGGTGATGATGATAATTAAGTTCTATTATCATGAATAACTTTGATTAATTGTTTTGGACACTATAAGACCAAGGGCTCATTTAACAGTCTCAACGAACTCAAGGGGTATAAGGATGCACCCAAAGGTTTTAAGAGCATAACAAGTATATTGGGATTTGTTAGGTCAAGATTTAATGGTCAATTGAAATTTATTAAAGGTTTATGTACCTATTTATTAGGTTGTTTGGGGAATTAAGTTAGAGAACCAAATGTTGGAGTTTTGTTTTAAACTTAGTAACAAGATGTTTTTTTTGTAATGAGGAACACGGGGTTCAGATTTCAAGGTATTTGGATGTCTCTGCGAAGAAATATAATGGTTTGAAGAAGAATAAATTACTGATTTATATGTTGTAAAACTTTGGTCATATGACTTCCTATAGATATGTCATGACATTCATATTTCACGCAGGTTTGTCCCACCTTTTCTTATACGTTCAGATTTAGGCACGGCCCTCAGTTTTCCAAGGTGGCATGATCTCAACCACCAATAGAGAGGATCAGATGACTAGCTACTCATCTGCTACCTCCAGATCCTGCGGAGCTGGGGGGGGGGGATGACTGAGTCCCCGGTCTCGTCTGTGATGAGTATCAAACTAGCGAGACTTACACGTACCCAACTCATCCTTAGCTGAGATCCAAAAAAATCTGTAGCTTCCCAACCAACCCAGGTTACATCCTCAAGAGGTGTGACGAGAGAGATTAGACTCTCCTTGCCTTCGTCCTCTCCATCGATTTTTTTCTTTAGGCATTAGGTGATAGAATGATATGCATGGAGAGCCGGAGGAGAAGACTACACCATGATCAGGCTGAGGGGAGGCTGCGATCTCCACTGATTCCTCCCCGTCTACCCCCTACATGGAGGCACCCAACCCAAGAGTGCTCTCTGGATCTGGACCTGCAGAGGTCCGTTTTCTCGTTGTCGAGCCACGCCGACGCAACCAAAGTGAAGGCGGCGGCTCTGGCGGTGCTAGCACAGACTCGCATGGAGGAGGATGTGCGCCGCGACTCCCAAGTTCTTAACGTGGAGGAGCCTTGCGGAGGTGGTTGCGTTGTCTGCGGACTCGAGCAAAGAAGCTAGCGATCTTTTTACATGCCGAGAAGTAGAGCGTCACGGCGGCAGCTATTTTCCTGGAGGTGACGCGCGCAGGCATCGAGCGTAGCAGATCAGAGAAAGGAGATCGTGAGAAAAGGAGAGGAAGATGATGAGCGGCCTGCTAGAAGAAGAATCTCAGGAAGAGTATGGCCGATCGTTGTGCTTTAATAGCGGCGGCTTGGGTGGATGAAAGCCACGTAGGCGTCGGGCTCCAGGCGGCGATAGATGTAGTGCAAAAGTGAGACGAAGGAGGAGCCGTGGAGAGGATCGGGTACTGACTGTACCTAGATCTGAGGTGTTCACGGACCGGAGGCTGGAGCTATGCAGTCGAGCTCTGACCCAGCCACGACGGCGCCCGATCTAGCAGAGCGCAACGCACACATCCGACTTCGAGTGGAACCAGCATGAGGCGGAAGTGTTGATGGATGTCCACACACCGGAGACCCAACCACGAAGATGAGGTGTGCTGCTGAGTAGTAGATTGATCGCCGAAGCTCGCAGCCGTGACGACGACTCAATTGCAGGTTCACGCAGATGGATCGCGTGAGGACGAGATCGCGAAGGAAGAAGAAGAAAGAAGAGCCTGAACCGGGACCAACCAAAGACATCAACCCAAATTGAACCGGGTTCAATACCCTTAAACCGGCCGGACCCCAGTAAAGCAAAGGAGCCGCGCCACCTAGACACGTGGCCAATTTTGATTGGCCCGATCAGGTAAATAATTCAGTAAATATCCTTTTCTCATATAATTTGTAGAAAATAGCACGATGATCAGAAAAATACAAACAATATATCAAAATTCTCAGAAAAATGCGTAGAACAATATGAAAGCATAATATCTATTATTTTATGCACTAATCTCAGTTACATCACATAAGTTGTGAAATGCTCGTTTAATGGATAATAAATAGCAAATGATGACATAAAATCATGGAAAAATACCAGTAAGTCCATAATTACATATAGAATGCATATGATCCCAGATATGTTCATGTTGATGCACAAAAGCATATAATTTGATTAATATGTCTAATTAGGGCTAATAACCCTAATAAAATGCAATAAATGCATACATGGTCAATAAATGATGAAATTCACAGAGTAAGCTTATATCAGTATATTGAACCTCAATTTTAATTATGAGATCATAAAGATGAACGAAATCCATGTAATATGAAGATGAATATTAATACATGGTTTAAAACCCTAATCTAGGTTAATGATGTAACCTAGAGTTAATATGTGCACAAAAATAGAATATGGAACCTAATATTCAGATAATGAATCATAATATGGAAAATGACATCAGTAGGATAAATATAAGACAATAATGCAAGTAAACGTTGGAATATCCTAATGAGATAATATAAACCCTAATGAACATGACTAGGGTTAAGATGATGAGAATCTGATGATAGTATGTGGTCTTATCTTAATCAGGTGATGACCAGACTTCTAGATGATCAAGGATAAGTTAGAAATCTCTGAACTCAGGTACGTGGGTTTTATTTAAGTATATGACTATGGTTTTCTTGCTTGCAATCATGATATGTATGTATGCTCTCTTCTATTTGCAAATATTGGATGTAGTAGCACTATATAATACTCGATGTTTTATCACTTATAAACATAAATGATATGTAGATGCTTTGTAGTTATTTAAGGTGCTCATTATCCCCCTTACGAGGGATGGATTAATGTTGGCTAGTACACCTCCCTAGAGCACACGGTGTACGGGGAGTTTCCCTAGAGTACTTGGTACACGGGGATGGGCCCAATATTTATGTTTTGGTACTAGTCCACCTTGATAATGCAATTCATCTAGGAAAATGACTTAAATTGGCGTATTTCGCTTAATAAAGAAGTGTTTTCTATGATTTTCTCTCCTTCTGCAAATCTTTTTCAAAATTATGAAAGCCATAAATATATGTATCTTTCTGCCCATGTACACAACACCTTGTGTGTTGATTTGTTGTTTCACATATGTTTTAGGTTCAGAGCTAGCATGGGAGAAAAAGAATAGGATGTGAGCAAGTTGTACAAGTTGTACCTATTGTCTAAGATCCTGTTAGCATACATGTTCAGACTTGTAGAATTTTCTATTCAATATGTAAATGTAAATCATTTTGTAATAATTCATCTTGTTTAATATACATGTGAATGTTGAGTATGTTATGGTTGTATGTTCATGTATGCGCATTATGCTTCCGCATCGCTTTCTGATATGATTGGATGATGTTTTCGGATTCTGACATCTCATTCCCAATAGGGTTTGGAGAAATCAAAATCCGGGGACGTCACAACATGGTAATAAAAAACCTGCCTTGAGGCTTTCGAGGCTTACGCCTCTTGGCGAGGCTATCCCGAATACGCCTCGAGGCTTACGTCTCGGTGTCCTAGACTGAGGCTTACGCCTCACAATGTCTGAGGCCCGCCTCAAAGCATTGAGGCTATGAGGCTTAGCTGAGGCGCGTGCCTCAATTCTAGACGATAACGTCTAATGTTAATCACCAAATTGTCTACTATTAGGATTATTACAAACACTTTCTTCAATTTTTTTTTGAAGTTCTTGTAGTTAATTGTTATTCTTAATTAATAAACATTTAATCATCATTTCTCAAGTGACGATTTTGTTCTAGTAGTATAAAGAATTGATATCTCGTTATTTTGTTACATATTTATTTTTGTATTGTGGTGAGTCTTTAGTCTCTATTATCATCATTAAGTTTCATAATTAATCTGCATTTCATATTTTTATGCTTGTTTATACCTATTTTTGTTATATATGCAAATACATGCATAAATTTGATTTTTATGACCGCCTCAAACGCCTTGAGGCTTACGCCTCGCCTCACTGAGACAAAAACGCCTCATTACGCCTCACACATTTTACAACCTTGGTGAAGAGTCATCATCCTAATTTGTATTGGTATCCAGAGGGTTGCTAGCAGGTTTAATACCAAGCATGCCTATTTTTTGAGAAGGTCTAGAACATATTTGCGTTGTGAAAGACAAATGCCAGAAAAATATCTTGGAAACTTCAATCCCCAAGAAGTATCCGACTTTCCCTAGATCTTTTGTAACAAAATGTTGTTCTAGATAGCTTTTAGTAGCTGAAATACCATATGTATCGCTACCAGACAAAATTATGTCATCCACATGCACAATAAGACTGACAAGCCCAGAAGTGGTTTTTCTTGTGAAAACAGAGTGGTCAAAATGTGAACGCTGAAAGTTAACTTTAAGAAGGATTTGGCTCAATTTGTCAAACCACGCTCATGGGCTTTATTTTAGGCCATAAGTCACTCCTTTGTTTGTAGACTTTGGAACACTCCCCCTGAGAAAAAAACTCGGGTGCTTGCTCCATATAGACTTCCTCATGTAAATCACCATATAGAAAAGCATTTTTAACATCAAGTTGGAAAAGAGGCCAATCATTATTCACAACAATAGATATAAGCACATACACAGAGATGATCCTAGTAATAAGAGAAAAAGTTTCAACATAGTCCACCTCATAGGTTTGAGTATAACCTTTCACAACTAGGCGTGCTTTCAGTCGTTCAATCAAACCATCAGGATGGTACCTAATAGTGAATATCCATCGACATCCAACTGTAGAGTAGTCTTGAGGACGATCAACTAGATCCCAAGTCTGTCGATCATTAAGAGCAGTCAAAATTCAATATTAATAGCTTGAGACCAGACATGATGTTTGAGTGCTTGCATAGCATTCTTTAATATGGAAACAACATAGATAGCGACAATAAAGCAATCAAAGCTAGAACCAAGATTAGTAGCAAAGAACAAATTACTTATTGGATGTTGAGTACATGAACGAACACCTATCCGTTAACTGATGGGAAGGTGTAGGTCAGAAGTTATCAGGGAGGTGTTGTGATCTACCGACGAAGGATGATTTGGTTGTTGAGGGGCCATGGGGGTCTGTAACCTTGGGTCTTCTCTTGTAAAAAGGGGAGGAGCAAGAACCTTACTTCATTGGGTACAACTTTCACAACCTGAGGGAGTGGAGTATGATCCAGAAGATTGCTAGATAACACATGCCTTTTCAGAGTAGTACGACATGTGTTCAAAAAAGACCACATCAACACTAACAAACCATTGTCGATTGGCAGGCATGGAATGAGGTTTCGTCGAAATCATCGAAATTTCGATTTCGATGCTATCTGGTATCGAAACCTGCGACTGTTTCGATTTCGATGATTTCGATGAGTTTCGCCAAATTTCGACGATTTCGATGAATTTCGCCAAATTTCGATGAAAATTTCGATAATTGCAATCCTTGTTGTTATTGTTGATTTTTGAAGAGGAGCAAAGGGGGATTGGGGTCATTTCACCATTAAGTACTCATACATAGTATATACTTATAGTATATCATAATTGCATTGCATTTCCCTAATATTTGCTATTCAAATTATTAAATACTTATGTGATGCATGCTATTTTAGTTTCTGCAATGTGGATGACATGTATCCTAGTGGTGATTTATTAGACAATGAGGGTGCTAGGAAGCCAACCACACCAACAAATGATGATTTAGCTTGGAAACATTGCACTAGTATTCTTGGGACCAATGAAATGGTTGACTATTGAGTCAATATCAGCAACAAACTATAAACCCAAGTAAAATGTGTGGGATGCCCTACATATCCAATATTTGATATTATAACACGAACAAGTACATGCATGTATATAGCTCATACTTACAAAATTGCATAACTTAATTCCTACATTTTGTCATCGAAATCCTCAAGAAACAGGACAGTTCCCTTACCTCCCACATGAAGGACCCCCTCCCTAACCTACCCCCACATAAAATTTTATTGCATAAAACGATGCATTTAAGTGTAGAGATCACACCTGTAAAATTTCATAAATTAATTCATTCATTTTGGCGTCGAAACGGGCACAATTGCATTTATCGAAATTTTTGTCGAAATTTCCATAAATTTCTATTTCCATGCTGTTGAAACGGTATCGAAATCGGATACCTCGTTCCTTGTTGACAGGATCATAACATCGATATCCTTTTTGAGTTCTAGAATGTCCTAGAAAAACACACAATAGTGGAGCGGGGTCAAGTTTAGTTGTCCCGGGGTGAAGATTCTTAACAAAACAAGTGCTGCCAAAGATGCGAGGAGGTACAGAAAATATAGGAACATCTGGATATAATAGTGTAGGGGACTTGATTATTTTGGACAAATGAGGGCATTCAATTAATCAAGTAGCACACAGTAAAGACTGCTTTAGGTCAAAAACTCTGGGGACATAAATGAAGAAGAATAGTACACACTATAAAAAGATGCTAATTTTTCCTCTACGCCACACCATTTTATTGCTATGTGTAGGAGCAGGAAGTCTGATGGATAGTATTGCGAGTAGTACAAAACAAGCCAATAGTTTTTTTGCATGAAGGCATTATCAATTTGAATTTTTTTCATATTTTTATTAAATTGAGCTTAATATCGGTAAATAATGTCATGACAATGTCCAAAATGTTAATGTGATCTTTTAAAAGATATAGCCACGTCGCCCGAGAATAATCATCAATGAAAGTCATAAAATAACAAAATCCAAAGAGGTTAGTAACAGAGCATGATCCCCATATATCATCATGAGCAATATCAAATAGATTTTTAGAACTAATGACTTTTTTCTTAGGAAACACAACCTGAGAATGTTTTCCAAATTGACAAGATTCACAGAAAAGTTTTATCAGGTATCTCAGAAAACAAGCTTCACGGTTTACAAACAGATGAATATCCCAAACGATAATGCCATCACAGTCCAATCACTGAGGATGAGAGAAGAACAACAATAGATTGTGGCACGTCCAGGTAGTACAATGCATTTGGTCCTTCATGGCCCAAACTAATCTCCGTCTTCGTGCAGAGATCCTAAAACACAACCCTTGGGATCAAAGGTGATAAAGAACTAAAGGCTATTACTTTTACTGATAGACAAAAGATTAAGAGGAAATCTTGAAACATGTAACACATTTAAAGGGCGAATTATGAGAGAGACATAGTTCCAATTTCGCACAATGGAGATTGAGTTCCATCAACCACTTTCATTGGTGAAACTCTAGTTGTTTTAGATAGAGAAGAAAGTAGTTTAGAACATCCAGATATATGAGATGATGCACCTGTGTGAATGACCCATTTATTTTAACCATAAATGGTAGAGGAAGCAAGTAAAGTAGAAGAATCTCCATCCCAAGTAGTAGGATGAGAGGGCAGGCGAGCCTGAATGATTTTCTCAAACTACTAGCCAATCCACTCAACAGTGGGCAGGGTAGAATAGGTTCACCATTTCATCCAACAAAGTCTTTAGTGTGATTTGTGTGCCCACAAAAGTTGCAGAATCGACATCTTGTAGGAGGTTGTCCTCGTCCAGATCCAAGTGGAGGACCTCGTCAAGGGCCGCCAGACAAACAACCACGACTATGGCTGCGTCCACATGCATGACCTCTACGAAAATCATTGGAGCGAACACAAGAGTTGAGTTATCAGTAGAAGGTAGGGATGACACGGATGGAAGACGTTAAACGCGCTTGAGAACATCCCGTAGAGTAGGCAAGGGATCACTGGATAGGATCTGGTCTACAACACCAGAGAAAGAATGTGGGAGTCCAACCAAGAATTGAGGGAACTGAAGTTTATTGCATTGGCGCTGGACTTCTTTGATGTTAAAAGAGGGGATGATAGACTTCATATTCATCCCAGAGAGGCGAGCACTGGTTGTAGTAATCTTCGACAAATCCATTAGTCATATACTCCCATTTCGTCAAATTCTTGAAGATCTCAAAGACCTTCCGCTTCCGTTGGTGAGAGTACACATAGGGGGGTTGATCCCACATGCTTTTAGTATTATGAAGGCGGAGGAGAGACTGGCTGATCTTCAGTTCGACGCTGTTAACCATCCACGTCATTACACCTGAATCATTGTTGGTCCACTGAGCATAGGCTTGCTTGGCTTTTTCATCGACTGAGGCTTCAGAAGGGGCCGGAGCAACAAAAGAGATATGGGAATAACACCCTTGGGCTTTAACATAGAGCTCAAACGAAGCCGATTAAAGATGATAGTTGGGCCTGTCAAGTTTATGGTGGTAATACAGAGAGATCAGTGAGGATCCGTAGATGCCATGAGATACAAGGTGATGACAAGCACATAGATAGACGAAGATGTAGTGTGATATACACCCTAAGTAGCAACAACAAATCTGTATCAACAGATCAGATAAACCCACACAGGCGGCTAGGCGCAACTGAGAGAAGAAAGAAGGACCTATGCCACCACGGTGTGAGATTTACTCCACCATAGAAAAAATGTGGCTCCGTTATGTCTTTAGCCGACTATGTCGAAAAGTGCCGATAGAAGCACAAGGGGAAAAGGCAGCGAGATAGAGGAAGGAAAATTGCAATGGGCAGCAGCGAGGCAGAGATGGGAAGGGTGATGGCGGTGGTTGGCTGGGGTGAGGAGGTGGTGGACGGCTGAGTGATGGCAAGTGGATGGGCTGTGGGTGGCGGTTGAAGGGCTGTTGGCCGGCGGCTGGAGATGGAGGTGCAACAGGGAGAGAAGGGGGTGCAATGGCTGGATAGGGTTGGGGAGTTGAGACGGGCGGGGGTGTTGGTTGGAGAGGTGGAGGTTGGCGGTGGCTGTAGAAGGAGAAGGGGGGGGTGAAGGGTGGAAAAAAGAGGGCGGGGAAGGGGGGGGGGGAAGCAGCAGGATGTGGGGGTGGCGGATGGGCTTAGAGAGGGGGAAAGGGATGGGAGGCATTAGGGTTGGGGAGGAGAGAGACTAATGTGGAACAAAACCATCTCATACCATATAAAATCCAATAATCTTTATTTGACGTGTCTAAAACAAATACAAGGCACTCTCTTTTATAAGACAAGAGAGAAAGTGAGAAATAGAGTTAGTAGATATGGGATAAAAGAAAAGCTAAAGACAATGACACGTCTAGAACACAAACTAAATATAAAACATAAATCATATATATCAATAGCTTACATAGCATCGAGCTAGTCTGGTTAACTTATGCCCATTGAATAAGAAGTTAAAAGTATTTTTCGAGGAGTAAGGTAATTGAGTCAAATAGAGGATAGAAGGGGAAGGGGAAACCCAGAATATTATGAAGAGGTAATAATGTGGCATCTGGCTTTATAACAACTTAGTGGGACAAAGAAAATGGACATGAAAAAAAAAAGATCCATATAGCTGGCTCAATATAAGTGAGTTTTGAGGCTGAGGTAATGATGGTTTGTGCACATGCATAAATTGTGCCCAACTGCTTAGGGCTTACTTTTAATCTCATAAAAGAAGTTACACCTACCGCTAAATAATGAATTTAGAACATTGTTTCAATAACAATAATTATGGATCATACTCATCTGAGACCGAGAGTCTTATAAATATAGTATGATGGATCTTTTCCTTGTTTTATTGTATTTTACCCCCTCCTTCAATCCCTCTGTGCTCACTGGCCTCAATACTGCAAAAGTCATTGCTGCAACTACCCCCTGCATCTATTTACTCTCCACTGCTTACCAAAACTGCATAGCAAAGTAGGCAGCAAAATTAAGGAGAAGGGAAAGAGGTGGATTTCGGCATTGATGCAGAAAACTGAATGCAGCTGTGGGAGGCTGGAAAGAAGGTAGACACAGATCGGATACGGAGAAAGTATATTGAAGGGTATAGACGGGAGCTAGAGAGCCTAGTGATGTAGGATTGCCTAATTTAGGAGATGAGAGGCAGATGGCCTAGTGATCTAGGAAAAGCTACTTTGAGCTTTATTTACCAGACAGATTAGCAGATGTCTAGCAGGGATTCAAAACAAATTATCTTATTTCATTTATTATGTATATATATTTTTTCTATTTGTGAGGTTTTTCAATTCAAATTTAGGTTATCCTTCATAGCTATATACCATCCATGTAATGCTCCTTTTGAGGGCTATCCTAAATGATGATTACATGATATCGACTTTGGCCACGGTTCCACCTTCACATTTTGTTCCACATGCACCTTCTCCCGTTGTGTGTCCATCCCATGATAACTGTGACAATGGGAGAAGAGAGCCAACATTAAGAAGAGCAGAGGGAAATGACACGTGCCATGCTAGCGCCATTGACACCTAGCAAGAAAGAGAAACCAACCCTTCAAGATCTTATGCATCCTATGTCCAATGTGAAGGAGGGCAGAGACCACACATATTGGTCTCACTTTGTTAAGCTGATTGCCACAAGAACCCTGCTTCATGACGACTATTGCAGCTAGGATCATGCGGACCTATGGACATTCACAATCTCTTTATTGGTACTTGGGAAGATTGCCAATCTCTGCACTTCCTGCATAGTTGTTCTACAATGCTGATGCTGGATGGTAGATTAGGAAAGATCAAGTCCCTAATTTGGTCAGGAGGAAGATTTGGGAGGTCCAACTCATGCGCTGGTGTTCAGCGAAGATTTTAGCCCACGAGTAATGTTTTAAAAAGTGTTAAGCGGTAAGTGTGCAAACAACACCTTGTAACTGGTTAAATGGTAAGCGGGATATTTTTGAAAAATGGGTTTTAGTTTCTATACAGTTTTATACAAAATTACACATTTATATAAATACTATACTTTTTGGAACTTTTATCTATATCTAAACACTCTATCCAACAATATAAAACACTCAAATAGTTTATAACACAATTATAAACAATAATTATAACTATAATATAGTAAAGAAATGAATCTCGTATGTTTTGAGCATGATGAGCAGGTACCAATCTGAAGACCGTGCTGCTCCCAGATGTCTTGTATGTTTTGAGCATGATGAGCGGGTACCAATTTGATCTAGGTGATGGTCTCTGGATAGCTGTAAAGAACATCCTTAAGTAGTTGAGAAGAACTAATGATCAATTCTTAATATATAGAGGCGGGGAAGAGTTAGTTGTAAAAAGTTACACCGATGCAAGCTTTTAAACCGATAATGACGATTATAGACCTTATTCCAGATTCATGTTTTGTCTAAACGGTGGAGTTGTAAGCTTGAAAAGTTCAAAGTAGAAGACCGTAGCTGATTCTACAACAGAGGCCTAGTATATCGTTGTCTCCAGTGTAGCGAAAGAAGCAGTTAGGATCAAGAAGTTTATTAGTGAACTTGGGGCGGGTTCAATCATTGAAGATGCAATAGAGAGTTACTCGCACAAGCTAAGAAGCCCATATCGCATCAACATTCCAAACACATACTTAGGCGTTACCATCTCATACGTGAGATTGTACAACAAGGAGATATAAAACTTTGCAGAGTACCAACTGGTAGCAACGTCGTTGATTCTCTAACTAAAACACTTTCACAGTCGAAATATGATGGTCATGTTAGATCTATTGGACTTAGGTCCATGAGTGATTGACTCTAGTACAATTGGAAAAGTGTTGGTAATATGTCTGAGAGTCATCATGTGACGACTATAAATGGGATATATTGTACTTGATTTGATTATTAATAAAGGTAATTTCACTTATTTTGTTTGTAAGATAATGAATACATTTAATGATGTTTTAAAAATAATTTACTCAATGACATGGTTTAGGTTAATGACCTAAATTTGAGATCATATTGTATAATAAGAGTATTCATTCTTGTTATGTCCCTAGTTGGTTACTATTATGGATAGTATAGGACAACAATAGTACACAAAACTAGCATGTATAGTGAGGGATGACTATGTATCTTCAGTCATGATATTGGATATCAACTTAGATGCATGGATACTTGTTAGAGAACGAGTTATACTGGATAGACCCACCTTAAGATTTACACATGGAAGTCATGTAATGACATGTGAGAGTCATATGTCAATGTGACAATTGAATGTGATCCTCAGACCTAAAGTCACTACAATAACACGTCTTTCTATGTACTTTGACACTAACCGGACGTACTCTGGAATTCGAGTTGCCCAAAAGATGGCGATTGGGTACATCGTAACACATGAGACATGCTGTAAGTGATGCAGATGGAATTTGTCCCTCCTTTGGAGTGAAATCCCCGGTCACTTGATAAGTGAGACTATGAAATACATGACCATGCTCATGTGAGGCAATATATGATATTGAGCTCACATTATCTTGAATATTTTGCTCTAGTTCAAGGAATATGATTGAATGTTGAGAGGATGATATTCCATGCCTCGAGTTCAATCTGGATATCTGAGACAATTAGATTACACGTTCATGGCAACCTTGACCACTTTACAGGTATTAGTTGTTCTCCTACTCATTCCTATTACTTGAGTGACAATGATGTGTGGCTAGACACCAATCTTTTCTTGTGTTGTTTTATACATCACTACCATCATAATAAGGAACCTACCGGGTCACATGCACAAGGATGCATAAGGGAATTGAGGTTCACAATTAAACATATGATTAGAATGGTTCTGAATCATAAAAATGTTGATTTATCCTATAATTGGGTTGCCAAAATGTTTGATCGACCGATCATATTGATTGGGTCAATAGATGAATTGATTGTCAATTGATCGGTTGAGATTTCTATTGGATACATGTGATCGAAAGATCATGCCAACTGATTGAGCGATTACAATAGGAAAATTCTAAAATTGAAAAACAAGTCAGGTCTAGATCTGGACCGTCGGTCGATCAACTAATGTGATTGGTCAATCATGGGCTATGATCGGTCGATCACAAGACGTGATCGACAGATCACAAATCATGTCTGAGTTTTTAACATTAAACTATTTTTAAGATTGCTATTAGGAAAGAGATTAGAATTACGTTTTTTTAATCCTTTCTCCTGCATTTTACTTCTAAATCTTACTGCAGCTGTATTTTTTTTTTTGTGAGTTATTCCTCATTTATCCTCTCCAACTACTATGTGCATATTTATTTCAGATTTGTCCTGTTTCGTGCTCCCAAATCTTCTACTATCTGCATATAATAGTTCTTTTTCTGATTTCTTCCTCCTTAATCTCCTCTTACAACTACTGTTGTTTGCACATTTCTATTTGTTTTTACTGAGCTATTCTTCATCCCTCCGTATTTTCTATATTCACAACATCTGCTACCGTTGTTTTTTATTTTATTTTGTTGTGTTCTTCCTCCTATTTTCAATCTCCTTTTACTACCACCGTGTTTGTCTTATTCTGACTTCTTCCTGCACAACTCGTACCATTTTTTATACCGATTTCTGTCTCCAATTCCTACTTATCTTCTTCTTACTGTTTTTTTTCTTCCTCTCAGTTCTCTTGCCCTTGATTCTCCCGTAGTTATCAATTCAGATTAGACTTATCATAACATTTAATGAATAAATAATTACATTATCACATAGTATTATGTGTACAAACATATAAATATGTAACGGAACAAAAATAAACATATAAAAGCCCAGAAAAGCCTAGGCGGACCCACCGCCTAGATGCCTTGACAAGTAAGCCCCTGCCACATCCTCCACCTCCTCCCTGGCAGCCGTCTTTTCCTTGCTTTGCTCCTCTTCCCTTTACGAAATTTTAAGAGATCAGCGATTGGGAGGCAGAATGGGAAGCAAAATGGGAGGTATTTTTTTGTTATGTGTGTATAACAACAAAAAGAGGAGTACTTCCCTCCTTTTTGTTGTTATGCACACATAACAACAAAATGCCTCCCATTTTACCTCCCATTCTGCCTCTACATATCATTTTTCAAATTTTAATATCTATGCATAGTTCAGTGGCTAACTGGATGCCTCACCACTCAGGGGCTTCCCAACTTCAGTCTTCATTGCCAATTTGTCCTGACTTGTGAATTCCAACTAAATAAAAAACAAGGCCTTTTCGTGATGTGATGCTCTCTTTTCTTGTTACCTCCATCCCAACATGTTGAAGTTTTGTACTTGATCCTTTTTTTTTCCATTCACCTTTACTTTGTCTCATTCTCATTCTATTGCAATGAAGCCAAATCTCTCATTAGCTCTCATGTGTCTTGGGTCTACCTCCTTCCCCGTCTCTCTAAATAAAGCCATTCTTCAATGGTGTGCTTATAATAATATCATTGTTGTTACCTCCCGTCAAGGTCAATGATCAACCTTTCATTATATGCCCAAGCTAGTCCTACTTTTACACTATCCGTCATCAGTAGTAAGAGGTGCAGTAACATAATAACTTTTACTATCTGTAGCTACTATTGTCTAGATATAGTTAAAACTAATGATGCAGACTAGTCAGAACAATATTTATTCAACTGAACTTAAGAAACTGGAAGGATTTTGCCTGTTGAGGTTCTGAAGTTGGTTTAAATTTTCTCTATAAACCATGCCACTGATTATAACAAAATTAAAAAAAGCCAAACCAGTAAAGATTCATATATTTCCAGTGCGATTTTTTTTAATTTCTTTTTTTCTGTTTGAGTCTTACAATTTTTGTCGAAGAAGAAATTCTTTGAATGTATTTGAGGAAAAAGCATATGTACAAATATCACATTTTGTCTAGGATAATTTTATTGAATAGTAGCTATTTCTGCAATAGATAGGAGTGACGTGAATGTTTTTGGTATTCCACCTCTTTAGTAGCAAATATCTTATCCTATATCTATGGATGATGATATCTGTGGTTTCTGGTTGGTCACTGTATCACTTGGTACCTATGAGTTTAGTCTAGATTGTAAAGTGTATAATCACGATCTTAAAAATGCAGTATGTTACAGCCGAGCATGCATTCAGGTAAATGCTGCAGAATATAAAACAGTACCATTTGAGGCCGACAGCTAGCACCAACCCATCTACTCCTTAGTGGAGTGGGAGAGAATCTATCGCTTTTGTTTCCTTGTATAACTATGATGTCATTGTCTTTTTCTAATGTCTACTATTGCATGGCGTTCAGGATGGTCCTCAGGCTGGACAGACTGTGCCTCATGTGCACATTCATATTATCCCAAGGAAAGGCGGTGATTTTGAGAAAAATGATGAGATTTATGATGCTGTATGTTCGCACTTTTTGGTTTATGTAAGGTGTGAAGTTCATACAAATCTTTTCTGATTATGTGGCAATTTGCCGTTTGCTTGCAAATTTCCAGATTGATGAAAAGGAAAAAGAACTGAAGCAGAAGCTTGACTTGGACAAAGATAGGAAAGACCGGACACCTGCAGAAATGGCTCAAGAAGCTGATGAATATCGGGTGCTCTTCTCGTAGGTATCCCCATGAAAGATGGCACGAAAATGTAACTTGCACCTGTTTGTGACTGAAGCAAATCCCGTTGGATTCAAATTGATGGATTCTGATTATATGGACATTAGGATAAAGTCGTCCTCTATAAACAATAGTTCGAGAACTGAACTGATTGATGCTGCAGTTGATATCCCTATTAGACGCTAAATTTGTCAGCCTTTTTCTTCTTCTTTAGGTCTTGCTTTCTTTCTCTCGCTTCTTGTTTATCTAATCACATATAAGCAGGTTTGGGTCCTAAGTTTTATGACTGACCCGAAGTTGTGATCCACACGAGAACAAATTAAATTCTTTCTGACCGGTCTGTGTTTGGGCTTTAGATCTATATTAGACACGAGAACAAGTTAAATTCTTTCTGACTGGGCTGTGTTTGGGCTTTAGATCTATATTAGCCTGATTTGACTCAAAACGCCAAGCTTATAAGAATCTACTACATCGATGCGTCAAAAACTGAATGCAAACCATGCCATCTGCCCTCCATCACATACACGAAAACAAACGTGTCTAGGCTAGATAGCATGTCAACGTATCAAGCCGTTACTTTATTTACCACTCAACTTCTTTCCACCATATAATATAAACAGTTAAATGATATATAGATGAAATTTGAGCCACGTTTTTCAATAATGTTCCTTCAAAATGCACAAATGATGTTGAAAAGTTAAATATATGTAGTTCTGATAGCATCAAGGTAATTACCTTTTTATTTATTGAAAAGCGTGGCTCAAAATAGCATGTCAATGTATCAAGTGTTCGAAATCAGTTGCGTTTCTTTATTTACCACCTAATTTCTTTCCACAATATAATATAAACTGTAAATGATATATAAATGAAATTTGTACCATGTAGTTTTCAATGATGTTACTTCAAAGTGCATGGATGATGTTGACAAGTTAAATATTTGAAGTGCCAATAGCATCAAGGTAAATACAATTTACATGTTTGGACTTTTTTGCCCAAATATGTATGTCTGGGTGCGGGTATGGATGTAATGTGAATTGGTAGGGGTGTCAAGATTTGAGTCAGTACGATAACATTCACAATTGTACTTAATATTACCCAATTAAAACGTGCTTTATCAGAATTGGCCAACTTAGAACCATATTAAATCTTAGTTTGAACACCGGGCTCTTGAACTTGAGATCGGCACGAATTTACAAAATCCAAAAGTGGAATCTGTTTCTGCGCTTAGTTTTTGGGTTTGGAGGCAAATTTCATAGCCAATAAATTTTGACACTATCTTTTAACTAGCCAATAAATTTTGTATTGGTTATCAATTTTAACTAACCAATAAATTTTGACACTATCTTTTAATATAATGATAAGTGAAAGTTATATAATTTTTTCGGTTTTGCAGATCTTAGTATCTTCCCTACCAATGGTCAGTCAAGACAGTACTACGTCTAATGGTTTTGGCTGTAGTGGACGGCCATTTTTGTATCTGTTGTGTTTGTGAGGTCTAACCATTTTGAGAAAGACGTTATTGGGCTTCGGGTAGTACAGCCAATTATTAATATCTAGGATAACTTTTGTTTGAGTGTACTATAAGCATTTTTGGGAGGAATTAGGACTCTATGAAATTGTACCCAGTGAGACCTGATTGCTAATCCTAAATTGACCTGACGTGCAGCAAATCTCTGTTGGTATCAGTAAAAGAGAGCAACATTGTTCTTGCAGTCTTTACTTTTTGTTAAAGTTGAACGATATGATTTTGTACAGTTTAGTTAAAAGATTAGAGGCACCGTGAGACCAAAGGTGCAGACATTTGTAATCAATCAATTTATAAATTATACTGCACCGAAAGTAAAAAAAGGTGCAGCGAAAATCAGATGTGAATCCGGTTCAAACAGAAAAGGCGAATCTAGTACCAAAGTTTAATTACTACATATTTTGAAGGTGGAGTGGAACGAAAGATCTGTAATCCGATCGACACGTTTATGTTAAGTTTTGTTTTGGGTTCACATCAAATCATGCACGGGCCAGCACGGCCCTATAAAACAGTTTTGATTCTTGTCGTTAAGGCTTGTGGTTATGTATGAATTACGTAACGAGGATACTTCCATCAGCTTGGATGAGGAAGCATCTGAAGCGACAAGGTACATATCTAGAAGGCCTAAGTGCTAGACAGCTTATGCGAACGATTATTTTGGGGGTGATACTGGTTCAGAAAGTTAGTTGATAGCGAGAATTAGTTGTACTCGTTGTCTTTGTTAAAAGTTTTGTAAGTACATACACTTTGCTCAAGCCCGCGTTATGATTTTCTTTAACCACAAAACGCGCGCTCGTCCTCTCACGAACACATAATGGGTGTGAATGGTTTTTGGCATATACGATCCATGATCACGACGAACGCCATGACGAGCTCGCTGTCGAACCCGGGGTTGACGACGAGACTGAAGACGTCGTCGCTGAGGATGACAGTTTTGTTGACCTTCTTCCTGGTGATCTCTGCGGCGACCTCGCCGGTGCTGGTCTGCCGGATCCTGCACGACCTCCGGGAGAAGCAACCTTCGATTGTGAAGTCGGGCTCGGACATGTGATCGGTGTGGTGGCCCAGAAACACTTCGAGTTCCTCGTTGGTTTGGAAGAGTGCTCTCCTCTTCATGTAGAAGAGCTGTGTCCTGGGTTTTACTCGTGTGCCGTAGTCACCTTTGTAGCCGTTCCATCTGTCGTGTAGACTGAAAATCTGCACAAGTTAGGGAGAGACTGTGAGAGGTGATACTTAGTGGCATGATGTAGTAGAACAGCTAACCAATGGGGGTGACTATCCCCGCCAAATGATCTATGTACGATATCGGGTGGGGGTGTATGTATGCGTTTGTGTTTGTTGGAAGGGGGTGTGGGGATGGTTCTATTGGATGCATATATATGTAATCAGCGGTGGTGGTAACCGGTAAACTACATCAGTCATGTAACATGTAGATTCTCACGATCGATGTGTGAGGGCTTATTTGAGTGTTGATTCGAACTATGTACATGTTCCAAATAAAGCAACTCCTATGATTATGCCACACAGTAAGCTGAGGGGCATACCTGAGGCCTGAGTGTAAGCAGGGCTTTTCCATCGCCGTCCATGAGTACGACATCTCCAGTGAGGCGATTGCTCCTCCGAGCGTAGTTGTCGACCCGGAAGGCAAGCCTCCCACTGCGATCGTAGACGGAGAAGCCATCGGTGCCTTGGAATGCCATGCTGGACTTGTTCCACACCGTCAACACATCCGGCCCAGCTGCAGCTGAAGGGTTGCAGCCTAGACCCGGCAGTACCGGCGGCGCCGCCGTTGGCTGCCTCTGCACGCCGCATTTGCACTCGGCGGGGTGTATTCTACACATCATCCACTCAACAACCGCACACACAAACTGCGACCAACTCTTGGTTACGGAATTAATGAAGGAGGTTTTGGGTTTGGGAGAACTTATAGGCAGGTAGAAAGGGAGGGGGTTATAAATAGGAGGGAGATAGGCGGACGTAATGACGACTGACTGGCGAGTCCCTGCTGGTATATATAAATAACAGGGCTTCACACTTATTACGTGGAAAGAGGGAGGAATCACGTTCTTCTTGGGGTGGTGCTGGCCTGGTCTGGAAGGCATGTTATATATGGAGTCAAGTAGTGGGTGCGTGATGTTTTCGAAGGATTGTCCTGTCTGGTGTCTGCAAGCGAAAGGGGTGGGCTGTGGACCTCTCCTTGGGAAGAAAGGAAACAAGGAAGGAAGAGAGATCACCCTTCCCACGCCATGACTGACTGACTCACTGCTCGTGCCCGGAACCATTCAATTGATTGCTGGCGCGCCTGGTGGGATGGATAGAGGGGAATAAACAAAAGCCACGGACGGGAACCGGGGAGTCTTGTCTCCGTTTGGGTTATTCAGGGTACAGGATGACCTGGAGGTGATTCAGAAAGGTGGAGGAGGCCTGCCATGGCTTCAAGGGCGTCTAGTTGTTGCTGGTGTTTGTTGTGCTTAGCTAGCTTCTTGAGTGAGTGGTGATGCTCGAGGGAGATATTCATCGTCTTTGAAATAGTATCCGGAGGGGAAACCTTTTGTCCTTGTATGACCAAACACAGCGTAGACAGCTAGAAAGACTAATAGGTGTCCAGATTCTGGATATAGAACTTGTTGCAAATTAAAATGGAAGAATGCCCGAAACCGCTTCTCATTGTAAGATATTCATAGCTAGACCGAACATATCGTCGACACATAGAAAGTGCATGTATCGAGATTCCATATATAGAGGTTTGCTCATTACAACCCGTATTTGCTTCCTATAGAGGATGCGTTCTGCAGCTACTTCTGCTTTTGCACTACTCAGAAGATTCACTTTCAATGCGAATACCTGGAAGGGCCCCACGAACATTCCCACTTTCGATACACGAGTGCCTATGATCACCCACCACCACCACTACCATCCGCTCTACCTAAGTTTGCAAAGGGGGAGGCAGCATGGCCCCGCTTCGTTTCTCTTCGTGGATGAGACATTCATGCTTGTTTCTTATGGGGCTAGCGTGTGGTTACGGGAAATAGGTATGTCAACCTCTTTCAAAGTAGCAAACTTTAAGGATAAAAATTGGGCTAAAATCATCAAGTAGAACTCACCATTTTATTAGACGGCTATTGTGTGGTTCTGATGGGATGATATTACTGTTTGCTCCATGCATGCAAGTTGAAATCAACCAAATGGAACCGGGACATGTATAGGGTCTACTTAGACCTTCCACTTGGTTTTGGAGACCTCCACCAACACTCTTGTTGTTGTGCCAAATGCTTTTCACCTCGTGTTATTTTCTCATTTCCTATAAGTAACATGCAACTTGATTTTCTTTTTCTTCTAACAAGGTGTTCCAAGAAAGATGGTTGATCCGTGCAATTTATGACCACAAGTCTCCCCCAACTTAAACACCCATTACGGCCACACAAAGCATATGTGGGCCAAGGATTTCGATTTTCAAACCACATACCACACCTTCTTGACTATTGAGTCTCATCTCGACTTAAGCATTGTTTCAAAACTTGAGGGTAGGGACAAACCCACTTGGGGACATTAAGATAAATTAAGGACTAGTATTGTGAATACCCAACCCACATTGCTAATTGATCCACAAAGAATGATACTTGCAGGTGATTAATTCCCATATCGCCATCATCCTCCCTTTCAGAGGTCTTGCTTCTCCTTCTCCTTCTCCCTTATGGTCACTATCCTTGGAAACCTACATTTTTCTCTAGAGTTACAATTTATTTGTAGTGTTTGGGTATTATCAATAAGAAGTTTCTCTCCTATGTGAAGGCGCTCTTTTACAATGGGTACAATGGATTTCATCTCTACGTCAACAACTAATGCATCTAACAATCTCATCCTCCCGAGCCTAACAATGGGTCAATAACTCCACTCACACAAAGCCATAATATATAGCATTGATGTCTCATTAGCAAAGGATGTACAAGCATGTTTAATGATCCTTTTTTTAAACTTGTTATTGTGTAGAAGGGGAGATCTTCTTGTATCATGTATATAATAAACTTTTATGTTGTTGTAGAACCCAACCCAATTAACCCTACTCATAAGATTTTGATGGCAATTAATTGGGTTACTGCATACTCACACAAACCCCATGGATCAAAAGATTTTGCTTATAGGTATTTCATAGGAAATACTAGAACCATAGATTTCTGGTAGAAGGGCTAGAATGAAAAGCCAAGGTGCATCATAGTTGAAGAAGATTATAGATGCGCCTAAAAGACATTTATTTACACACATACTTCTTGAGAAGAAATGAGAACGAATTGACCAAAAAACATGAGAAGAGGTTAAAATTACCAACAAGGATATCATGACAGATAAATCATTCATGCATGCATTCATTCAAATCTTCTTCAAGGGAAAAGTCACCATAACACCACCCTAATAGTTTTGTGTCACTGTCAAACTATGAGGAGTCCAAGTTTCCTTTCTTTTGTTTCAAAATCAAGAATTCAAGCTTTTGTGAAAGCCCATTGGTCTATTTAATATTTTTGAATTAGATAGAAACTATTACATTATCTAACTATTTAAAATAAACAAAGATATATTACAATATGCACTACTTTTATTTTATTCATACTTGAGGGAAACCATGGAGTGGTTCTTCTAAACCCTTAGATCACTGATATGACATTGTGATGGTTTGGATGCATGTTTCTATTTTAATTATGAAAATGTATGAGGAGAATCTCATGAGGGTTACACTCAAGTTAATAAGGAGATCTAGGAAATAGATACCAATATGAAGGATAACAAGAGGAGGAAGTAACTTAGGATCGTTGTTGAGATTGAATTGGATAAACCTATCTTGTCCAAGATTCAAGTGGAGAGCAAGCAATTTGGACAACAACATGAAACATGCCTATGCCATGTTCAATTTGTAGATGATTTAATCATTCTTACAGTATTGTCTAAAAAAGTGGATTGTACTGCCTATCTCTTTAAAATCAAATGGTGCATAAAGGGCAATTATAAAAAATAAATGTGTCATGTCAATATGGTGATTATTTGTTGGCTCCTCTAAGGAAGAAAATAAAAGACATGGGGTGAGAATAGTTAAAGTGATGCCAACCCATTCAACATCCTACACAATCTGAAAGACAATGGATTTAATCGTATAGAGGATTGAACATGCATGTAAAAAGCAAGAATTCATCAAATGAAGAGGAATGAAAGAGGGAGGATATTACTGTTTGGAAAAATACATAAAGAGTACTTTCTAAATTACAAAAAAGAGGGTCCCACAGATCAAAAACATAATGCCACCAATGTGACAATGCATATGTTATTTTGGGAGACAATAATGATTTGGGAAAGTTGGAGTAATTTGTTTGGGAAACATATATGTAGCTAAGCCCATGTAATCCCTTGGGAATAATGGATAAATCTACCAAAACATTCACCTTCTATCTTGTGATCCCATGCAATAAGACAATGAATTTAATTTACAACTTATAAGAAGATATATAATTGTTTGGAAGAGCATTGTTAGCAAAATAAAGCAAAAAGTTGGATCTCAACCCAATAATGATTATGAAGATATGTCCCCTCATTATTAGGAAGAGAAATGAACCTCTATAATTTTCTTTTTTTCCTTTTTCCAATATTCATGGATATTACTATCATTGCATGGAGCTGTCAAGGATTGAAGGATACCATTATAATAAAGGACTTTGTAAAGCCCAAAAACCATATACAGAAGGCTTCCTTAATTGTAGGGAGAATTTACATGTTGCTGATGATGTCATAAAAAGCATGAGATATGAGATCAGATAGAATTGAGGCCATTGAAAAGTCTAGTGGTATATGGATTCTTTAGGAGAAGGCCATTTGTGATATTACTGCCCTTGTATGTCATCAACAACTCTTACACCTTTAAGATAATTTTAAATTGTTTATCTATACATAATTTTTGTTCTATGCTAGTCCTCATTAATATACAAGTATATTTTTGTGGCAGAGATTTAGACATATTAGACTCACATTTGTGGGTTCTTTTGAGATATTTTATTGTATCCGCCACACAAGATGAAAGAAGAGGTTATTCATTTTGAATTCTAAAGTAACCAATGCATCATTGAGTATATTGATCTTAATAATGAATGTTCTAATATCACTAGGAGAAGGAAACATGCTCATTCCTAGTTGTACGGGGTTCTTTTGAATTTCACTTGGTGAAACACCTTACCTAATGCATATATCAAACATACACCAAAAATAATGTCGTACCACAACTCTCTCATTCTAAAACTTAACCACGAGAAGTAATCATTTTTCATATCAAGATAAATAGTTTTTGAACAAGAATTTCTAGCAACCAGTGAAGATTAAAAAGAATTCTCATATGAGATTTTCAATATACTTCCATTATAGTAGTTCAACTAAGAAATAATATGAAAATGAATTTGCAAATGTTTTCATAATAACAACATTTTTGAAATATGTGTAGTTCCTTTGAAAACTACTACAATCATACTCTTGTACAACTTGAGAATTATTTTCAACATGAAATTGAGGATCTTTTGAGTCAAGGGAAGATGTTCTAGGCACATAAATTCAAAGTATACTGGATAGTTTGGATTCAATCAGGGAATGTCAATACATTTCCCCATCCAAAGACCATATTTAGAGGAGAAATAAGAACTAATACTTAAAGGACACCTATGGGTCCCACAAGAAGCCTACCAAACTATCAAGGATTTATATAATTATTGTGGATAAAGATTTGTTATTGACGGTGACCTCATTGAATTTATTTTGTATATTATATTCGATACTTACATGTAAGAAGTGTTTTCTCTCCGTACTACCCCACTAGAGGTGAATCTGATCTCTTTTGTTCTAGGAGGTTTGAAGGCTCCTAGTTCAAATTGTATCTTTGACTTACTCTCTAAATAATATTAGGACATTTAGGTCACTCAAATAAATAGATCATCACCAAAGTGGTTTCTACAACTATTCTTCTAAAGATATAGAATCTATCACCATCTGACATGCATAAGAAAACCATTTTTTGATTCACTATAATGAAAAGATGATGACCTTTAAACACCTTAGAAAAATTGGTATATCAATTCACATTACCAAGTCATTGCCAAAGTGCTTTTTTAATCAATATAGTAATATTTTCCCTAAGATTTTATCTAAAGATAAGTTCTTTTATAAAGTCCAACAGATCAACAACGACATCATAGTGGTTCAAGGAAGTAACTGATACTACGAGATATAGGAAGCCTTTTATAGAACTCATGGCCATCAATGTTGACCTTAAAAAAGTAAATGACAAGTTGATTCTCATTTTATCAAAGGTACTTTAGAGGAAATTAGTTTTCAAAATACATTATTTAACATTAATATGTCTAGACTAGAGGAGAGAACCTTTTATATTCTCCAAAATGATGAGTTGACTAGGATTACAAACCCAATAGAGTTGTCTGACATGAAGATCCTACTTACTCCAACCTTTTTATGTTTGGAAAAAGAAGCTGCTTCAAATTATTAATCACTATTTAGTTCACAAGGGAAGTTGAGATAAATTTATTTATGCTAGGGAGGACCAAAGCTCACACTTATTTTCTTCTCGATGACCTAAGGATATTTATTTATATATGTTGCACTTAAATTACATTTGTTTATACATATCCTGATTGAGAAGAAAAGAATGTAAATTGATCAAAAACTGAGGAAGATATTAAAATTAGTGATGAGGATATTATGACCGGTCAATCATGCAAACACATATCCAAATATTTTTCAAGGGAAAAGTAAACATAGCTAGACACTTGTATTTTTCAAACTACTAGAAGTCTAAGTTTCCTTTTTTGTTTTAAAACTAAGAATCCAATCTATGAAAACCTATAGGTCTGCTTTATATTTTTGACTTAGGTAATGAGTATGACCTTAACATAAAATAATATATATAACACACTAATTATATTTGGATCATTGATAAATGCATATTTATCTATTTTATTTGCATATTTCAGACATCTCTTTAGGAGCATTTAATTTTTATTCTCTAGTTTTAGAGTTAATCATCTTAGTTTTGTTTTTTTATTCTTCTAGTCAATTGAAGTTTGTAATTGATTTATTGTGACTTTTGTAGGAAAATAGAAAATTTATTTTAAAGGCCAAAAATTCCCAAAATTTCTCTTGGAAGATGTTTGTAGAATTTCCCGCAGTGGGTGATATATATATCCAACACTAAAATCACTATATCTTTTGAATACAAACTCCAAATTTAAAATGCAAATACACATTGAAAAGAGAATTTAATTTCCTACATGACAATCATATTTTTAGACTACTTTGGAACTTTTGATGAGATTCAAGTCCGCTCAAAATTCCTGTAACGTAATTTTGCAACAAAAATAGTCGAAGAAGTTAATGAGCAGTCAAAGTAAATAAAAGAAGGAAAATAAATACATTTCTTCACTCTATATTTTGGGAAAACAATTTATGTTGTCAAGGGTACTCTTTTGACCAGGCACAAAGAAAAGATGATAAATGCCATATGCTTTATTGTGGAGAAAAGAATGTAAGTAAAAAGTCAATCAAATGCCAAAATGAGAAAGTCATCAATGTAGTCAAAGTTTGACCAATGTGACGTTAGGCTGAAGCAAGCCATCCCTCTTGGGATTTGCCCCTTCCTTACACCCTATATAAGGAGGGAAAATTCCAAAGAAAAAGTGTCTCTGAATCTCTAGGTCTCTGGATCAAGGATCCAATATTGCATACTCTAGATTTTTTCCATTTTCATTATGTCTGGGTAGTTCCCTCTTGTAGGGGCATGGGGAGTAGCCCCATGATCTCCATATCTTATCTTAGAAACTTTTAAAAATCCTTTAAGATATAAAAAATGCATTTCTATCCATTTGACAACTTAGAACATGATTTGATCAGTCATGCTCCATGAAAATTATGACCCATGACGAAATAACCTTGGACTTATGGGCCAGAACGTCAGTTAGATCTCATGTGTTACTTGAAGAGACCCATTTTGGGAATACATAAGATGATTCAACAAGAACCTAAAGACCACTGATGATCATGGGACCATAGACAGTTTAATCCATCAGATATAATTCCGAAGAGGAGAGATCTCCATGGTCCTAATCTTAAAATATCTAAAAGTAACCTAAAAGAGGCTAAGTTAACTATAGAGTTCATGGTGGTGAAATCCACACTTCTGACAATTTATAAAATCTGGATTAATCTTAACTGGTTGATTCCTTATGCTCCTTGCATTCTTCATTTTAATCTTGTTGATAACTTAGTTTCAATTTGTATTTTCAATTTTGCACCTTTCCATTATTGCACCTTACTTTTCTCCCTTTCAATTTTACACTTCAATTCAACACTTCTAATTTAGCAATTTACTTTCTTATTTTACATTAATCATTATCCACCTTTTGATTTAAATATTATTCATTGCAAATTCAATTCAATGTCGAGATGCCATCCTTGAGGATCGATATCTTAAGTACTAATCAATACATTTGTTTACCAGTGGATTGGTTAGTCATCTAAGGTTAAACTCCAGAAACCATTTTTCTCTAGTGAGTTTGTGTATTGACTATGACACGTCAAACTTTGACGCCGTTGTCGGGGACAAGAGACATATTTTTTTGAATATGAATTGCTTTAAACAATTAGGACTCTTTCTTTTTTCTTTTCATCCTACCGATTCCCATTCTGGTAGTGAACTACTCCTTCTATCTAGTTTCCATTCTCACAGTACATTTTTTTGCAAATATCATACTTGCTGATGTTCAATCTTATCTGCTAGAATCATCTAATTTTAGTATTTTGTTGTTGTAATTTTTAGTTTGTTTTATTATTTTTAATTTGTTTTATGTTTTCTTAGTTTATTTTTATAATTTTTAGTTTAGTTTTGTAATTCATTTTTTCTATTTTGCTTCTCAAAATTTTGCTAACCTTTGTTTCTATTTCCAAAAAAGAGAAAAATTTGGAGTAGCTTGCGCCATAGGTTGTGCGATGTGTGAGATGTGGCTCCCCCATCATGATATATTGGAGTTCCTCAAAATATATCCACAAGAAGCAAACATGTGAATGCTCTTCCTTTCACATAATATTACACTCCCAAGGAAAATATGAAGCAGTGCACCTTCTAAGCAAGGAAGAAGCAAACAGTCAGGAAGAACACACCCTTGTCGATCAAAGAGAGGCCATGAGGGTCAAGGAAATAGTGAAAGAGGCCACTATGTACGATGCCCAACATACAACAACAGAGATGCAATGCAACCTTGATCAAGAGATGGACATGTGTCGTAAAGAAATTGAGACCGCCATAATGGATGAAATTTGCATATCTTCGGTGAATGGATGGACACCTATACAGATAAGTTCATGAGTCAAGAGTCCTTCAATAAAAAAGGTTAAAGATTGGAGGGCTGGAAAACACTTCCAAAAATCTAAAGCTACACCATCGTTCCCTATGGCACGCCTAAATCCAGATGTTTACAATAATCAACCAAGCTTGTTGAGCCTATTTTGGATGATGTACCATCACTCTCCCATGACGTACCAATGGATCCTTATGAAGAAGGGCTTTCTCATCAAGATCCCTACACTCCACCTCAACTACTCCTTGTTCCACATCAGGTTGAACCTAATAAAGTGATTCCACCTCCACAAGAACAAATGAGGATCATTTTAATTACTAGTATGATGATGATACCATCATCATGCCATATATTCCAGATCCATCAGAAACTTCCCTAGATCCGCTAGCCTTCTACATTGAAAACCTATATCCAAACATTTACAATGATCAACCAACTTGGGTTGATCCTATTCTGGATCCTATACCAATGGATCCTTTTGAAGAATGGATTCCTCATCAAGACTCCTACACTCCACATTTTGAAGTAGGGCCTCCTCATCAAGAGCCCTATATTCCTCCTCAATCACCCCTTGTTGCATTCTAGGTTGAACCCAATGAGGCGATTCCACCTACGCAAGAACTTTACATGCCTTTGTTATATTATGAGGTGATCCCTTCTGAGCCCATGGATTTGGGAACATGTTCCACAAAGGAATAAGATATCCCTTCAGGCATAGTAAAGGGCCCTAATGCCTGCATTAACCTTCATATTGATGAAGTGTTAGAAGAATAGGATATACAACCGCATACAAAGCTACACCATGATGATATGAAAATTCCTCCCACACTGAAACCATGTCTATTATATGTAGATCTAGGTGATAAAGAGAAACACAATCTAGACCCTCCACCGGATCTACCATTGTCGGCATTACACATAACAAATTCATCTTATACCACCATCCTTTTGAAAAATATTATCCACCTTGGGTCTTTGGTTAAGTCTTAAATCCAAAGACAACTGATATATATTATCAAGTCCCCCATCCACACAAATAATCAACACTTCCTCCACTGATGAAGGAAGATCTATGGATCCTACTGAAAGGACTGTGAGGTGACAAGTAACATCATTTTAACCAACCAGAAAGCCCCTTTGAGATTCCACATCCACCCAATCATTGGGTGTACCATGAAGCTCCTATGTTCAAAGATCCATTCCTCATTGAAACCCCATTCAAATGGACATTTTTTGAGCTACCAGGGCCGGCAGGTGACTCTAGATAAATTCTTTCATCGATTCTGAATTTAAGTTTTGCTCGGGACAAGCAAATTTTATGTTCGGAGTGGAGGTGGGTGATACGTTTCCCTTCCATCCATTCTATTTTATTTTTCTAGGAATTGTAATTATGTTATTTAGCTTTATTTTTTTTTTAAATTTCCCTTCTTCTTCCTTAAGTTTTGGCCTTTATCTATCCAACAATTTATGCATGTAAATCAAGAAACCCTCTTAAATAAGTGAATCTTCTTGCATCATTTAAAAAAATTACCCATGTTAAAAATCATTTTGTCCCCTATGCCCTCTAATAGAAATACCCTTGGGAAAGTCGACAAGTCAAAATTGATAGATAGCAATAAAACATAATGTGTCCCCACTTAAAAATTTGTAAACATCTTGTAAAGTTTCATGATTTCCACAAGTTATAGAGAATACTTGAATTGATGCCACACTACTCCCAATGCGATGAATTCCATAACACAAACTGCACAAGTCCAACCTTTTTCTACACTTATTCCACCACCTTCTTGTCTATCCATTCACAAAAATAAAAATCTAAAAAAAAAGATGCCAAACTCTAAGTTCAGAGTGGAACCCCACCCCCCACTATTGCGTCTTCCATACCCCTCATAAATTTAATATAGGCGTACCACCAAGAGAATATGTCAAAGTGCATAGAAAAATATGCAATCAATATAATTTCAAACAAAGAAATAAAAAGTTCTTAAGTCAAATAAAGGAGAGACCTCCTCCTTCCATACCCCTCTTCACTCCGCTTTTATACCCAAGGGAATCTACATAACCCCAAACTATTAAATCCATGAATCATGTTTTTGTGAAAAACTTGTGAGAATTTACAGGAGTACAAAAGGCAAAAAGGATAGAAAATTTGTTTCTTCATGAGTCTTAAAATGGAAGCAATCTGTGAGCAATTTGGAGTAGGAAATTAGAAAATTATGTTATGTGATTCTAGGATATCAGGGTTACTTGGCCATACAAGGTGATAAGGATTCATTTAGTACAGGGCAAGTGAGGAAAATTGGATGAGAGTATAATTTAGTACTATTTTTGATTTAATGTTGCTCCAGGAAGAAAAATGATCTAAGTCCAGGGTATTTGGTAAATGCATATTTATGCATTTTATTTGCATAATTTAGACATCTCTTTAGGAGCATTTCATGATTATTCTCTAGTTTTAAAGTTAATTATCTTAGTTTTTCTTTTTTCTAGTCAATTAGAGTTTTTACTTGGTATATTGTGCCTTTTGTAGGTAAATAGATAATTTATTTCAAAGCTCAAAAGTTCCCAAAAAACCTCTTGGAAGATGTTTGTAAAATTTCGCGCAGTGGCTTACATATATATATATATATATATATATATATAGAGAGAGAGAGAGAGAGAGAGAGAGTTAGGTTAGAATACACTCGAGTGTACAGATCACGCCGTACACCCCAATGGTGTTTGCCTATCTAGACCATGCTTTTTCCAAAATCTAATCCATTGATCTTCATGGTTACAATAATAATAGGTCGCATACAAAATTTGAACTCATTTGGATGAGTGTAAGTCACTCATCAAAGGACAACAAAATCGACACACAAAACTAATTTGAAATACATGATATTTGCCTCCTTTAGATGCACCACCTATAAGTGTCCAAATGAGCTAAAATTTATTATATAGTATGTTCTTATGATAATTAAGAAGATCAACGGTTTAGATTTTTCAAAAGTTTATTGCATATTCAAAAATGACTGAGGTGTACGGTGCCTCCGGTACACTCGAGTGTACACTAGCCTGACTCTCTCTCTCTATACATATATACATATACATACATACATACACACACACACACACACACACACACACACACACACACACATATATATATATATATATATATATATATATATATATATATATGTATATATACACATCCCGAACCAAAATTACTATATCTTTTGCATACAAACTCCAAATTTAGTGTAAAATATGCATTAGAAAGGGAATTTAATTTCCAATAGGGAAATCATATTTCTAGAATGCTTTGGAACTTTGACAGGATCAAATTCTACTCAAATTTTCTATATAGAATTCTATAGCAAAGAGAATTAAAGAAGTAAGTGAGTGGTCAAAGTAATTATAAGAGAAATTAGTTCAATAAATTTCTCAATTCTCTATTTTGGGAAAATAATTTATTTTGTCAAAGATACTCTTTTGACTAGGTACAAAGGGAAGCTAATGATGCCATATGCTTTTGTGTGGAAGAAAGAATGCAAGTAAAGACTCAATCATATGCCAAAATGAGAAAATCATCAATGCAGTCAAAGTTCGATCAATGTGACTTTGGGATAGAGCAAGCCATTTCTCTTGGGATTTTCCCCTCCTCCCCCCCCTATAAAAGGAGGAGGGACTCCAAAGAAAAAACCTCTAGATCTCCAGGTCACTGAATCAAGGATCCAACTTTTCATATTCTAGATTTTTTTTCCAATTTCATTACGTATGGATAGTTCCCTCTTGTCAGGACATGGGGAGTAGCCCCATGATCTCCATATCTTATCTTAGAAACTTGTAATAAGCATTTGAGATATAAAAGATGTGTTTATATCTGTTTGATAACTTGGAACATGATTTGATCAACCATTCTCCATGACAGTTATGACCCATGGTGAAATAACCTTGGAGTTATGGGCCAAAATGCCTGTTGGAACTCATGTATTCCTCGAACAGATCCATTCTGGGAATACATCAGACAACTGAACAAGGACCTAAAAATTTCCAATTACCTCGATACCATAAAAAGTTTAAGCCATGGGGTCTGATTTCAAAAGGACAAATCTCCATGGTTCTAATCTTAAAATATATAAAAGGAACCTAAAAGTGGATAAGTTAACTATAGAGTTTGTGGTGGTGAAACCCAGACTTTTGACAATTCATAGAATCTAGGTTAATTAACCGGTTGATTCCATATGATCCTTGCATTCTTCATTTTAATCTTATTGACAACTTAGTTTCAATTCTATTCTAATCAATTTTGCACCTTTCAATTCTCACACCTTACTTTTGTTCCTTTCAATTTTGCACTTAAATTCAACACTTTCAATTCATCAATTTACTTTCTTATTTTATATTAATCATTCTTCACCTTTGGTTTTAAACATTGTTAATTGTAAATTGTATTCCATTCAATTCTTGACATACCGTCCTTGAGGATTGATACCTTAAGTACTACATTGATACATTTGTTTACAAGTGGATTGGTTATCCATATATGGTAAAACTTTAGGGAAATTTTTTCTCTAGTGAATTTGTGTGTTGCCGATGACACACCAATCATCTTGATAGTAAAACTATGGAGCATTGCATCTTAACCCTTAGATCACTTACACAACACAGTGATGTTTTCAATGTAGATTACTAATATACTTTTAGAGATGTATGAGGACAACCTAATGTGGGCTATGATCATCTTTACAAGGAGAACCATGAAAGAGATATCAATATGAAGGAGAGTTAGAGGAGGAAATATCCAAGAACCATCAATGAGATTGATTTAGATAAATCTCTTGTCCAAAATTCAAGTGGAGAGCAAGAATCATAAAAAAGAAATTGAAAGCATGCATGTGTCAATCATTCACATAGTATTATTCCAAAAAATAGGTGGATTTCAGAATATCCTCTTTAAAAATAAATTGTGGGTAATAGGCAATTATCAAAACTTAATACATCATGCAAATATGGTGATTATTTATTGGTTCCTCTTTGGAAAAAGACATAAGATGAGAATAGTAATAGTACAACCAACCCATTCACTAAAAAGGGTCTTTAAATACAAAAAGAATTATAGCAAAAAGTCCAAATTTTGTAGCTAAAAGATTTAGGTATATTTATTCGTACATATAACTTTTTTTTCCTCTTCAAATAACTCAAGAGGCTATCTTATTCATCCCGTCATCCCTAGACAAGCTAAATTAAAATTAAAATTACAATCACTAATTAAGATGGTAAAAGGAAACATGGTAGTACTTGTACCATTAAATATGTCTTTAGCTACAAGATCCTTGATCTCAAGAGGTGGGAAACGATACCCTATGTATCTCCTAGGGTTTTTGTGATGGTTTTTTTCCATACTGTCTGCAACTACATTATATTATCTCTGGATGTACTTCACATGCCAATTCTATCTCTCATGTATTGAGTTCTTCTAATTTTCTTTGTAAATCTGGGGTTCTCAATAATAGGATCTTGAATCATTCTAACAACAACCTAGGAGTCAGACTCAAAGCAGAAAACATTCAGGTTGTTTGTGTCCGCTACCTTCATTGCTAGGCAAATCCCTTCTAATTTAGCTTTGGTGACATCAGAGGTTGGTAAGTTGTCTGAAGCTCCTCCAACCCATCTACCAAGCTCATCCCTTATAATGATAGCACAACTTGCATGGTTTTGTTTAACAACAACATCAAAGTTAATTTTATGTTCTCCAATTTTGGGCCTCTTCCATTGCACCATGCTATGATCTCATGGAGTCGATGAGTCCTTATTGAATGCTTCCGACTGCACATTCACTTCTTTAGTTATGAACCTCACTTACTGGAGCATATGATTCCTCTTATTATCAAACAAATGCTTATTTCTACCACCCCAAACATGACAACAAATGGTGAAGAAGGTTATAGTTGTTTCGTCATCTCATTTCAACTGCTCATGGACCCATTGCTTGGTATTCATTGTGTTAAAGAACCTGGAATGTTACCTTCCAAGCAAGATCCCTCTCAGGCTTCTTTCACGTACCTACAGTACCAGATTGTGTGTATCATAGTTTCATCCTTGACCATACATCTAGGACAACTGCTACTATATGTCATATTTCTCTAGAATCTTTTCTTGTTGGTTAACAAGGCCTCGTGTAACAGGAGCCAGGAAAAGGTTCTAATGCACATTGAAGTCTTTAGACCCCATAGGTCAATCCATCTTCTTGCAACCCTAGTGCCCTTACCTTCTCTGAATTTGATGTAGGCTGATTTGGTTGAGTACAAATCATTCTTTGTAAGCATCCATACCTTGACATCTTCTCCATCATCCTTTTATGAGACCTTGAGTTTTTTGACCTCCTTGAGAATCTGTCTAGGAAGCCATTCATCAAGAAAGCTGGCATCCCACAACCCATTGAGATCAACAAGAGATGCTACCTTGAGGTCAGAGAGGCCACTGGGGATTGGCTTTAAAATGTGATCTTTAAGAGTAGGACCATCCTTCCACAATGAAATACTTTGTCCAGTCATCTGAACTAGGTAAGAGTTCTCCTTAATGAATGCTTTTTTCTTTCATAACTGCATTACCTAGTCTTGAGTAGTTATGAATCCCCCCTCATACATTTCTCATATCATAATCTCATTCCAATGCACCACAAGGAGTTTCATTTGCTGCATAGGTCCTTGGTATGTTTGTAGATCATAGACAAATTCCAGTCACACATCATTTTTATCCCCAACCCACCATCCCTTTTATGGCATACGACTTTGTACCATGCTACTAAGGCCTATGGATGAGCCTTGTGAATCCAGATGAAGCGCCTAATCAAGATATCAATTATATCGCATAGTTGGAGAGGTAACACAAATGCTTGCATAACCTACATGGGCAGGTCCACCAATGTAGCTTTAGCAAGGAAGGTTCTACATGCTAAGGATAAACTTCTACTCGACCAGGTAGAGGTTTTTCCATTGAATTTATTGACAACCTTACAATAGGTAGATTTATTCACATGATTGTGGATAATCAGTACTCTGAGATATTTCCCCAAGTTGTCAGTACTTTGGTATCCACACATAATGTTTATGATCCTCTTTATATCTTGATTCACATTTTTGGAGTAGAAAATCCTAGTTTTAGATAAAGAGACTGATTTACATGATATGATTTCAAAGGCTTGAAAGAATTCCTTGATAACCTTCATTCGTGTGGCACTAGTATGAGCAAAGATGATCATGTCATCCAAAAAATAGATGTGGAAAGTTTTAGGTCCCTTAGAGCCCATCTTAATTGGCTTCCAATGACCTTAAGTGACATTTTGCTAGACCAATTGACTTAATCTCTCAAGGTAGAGTAGAAACAAATAAGCCAATAGAGGATCACCTTGTCTAAGTCCTTTACTAGCTTAAAAACTCTTAGTTTCCTTGCCATTTTAGAATATCATTGTATCTCCACTTGTGATGGAGGACATGACGTAGTTCGCAATGTTTTGTGGAAGACCATGCAAGTAATGGTATCCCTGATAAAATCCCAATCCATCTAGTCATAGGCCCTTGTCAGACCGACTTTAATAGCCATGGTTTTAGCCTTTTTTTCCTTTTCATGGCATGGATAAGCTCCTATACCAGGGATATATTGTCTGTGATCCGTTGTCTTGGGATGAAACTGCTCTGGCCCTCTGGGTTCGAGAGACCCATCGTGGAATGAGAGGCTTTAGTCTCTCCACTAAAATCTTAGAGATTATATTCAAGGAAATATAATTTCGAGAAATTGGTATCAAGTTCTTGCATTTCTATGGTACTATAGTCTTGGGTATAAGAATGATATTAGAATTGCATAGGGTCTCTATAACGACGCCTGTGATGAGAGCTTCTTTAACTGTGTTGATAATACTGGGACCGATAGTTCCCAATTTCCCCAAATAAATGTTCCACTGATGCCATCTGAGACAACTTCCTTCACCAAGTCTAGTGACTTGACTGTAGAGTAAATCTCATCATCAATGGGACAGGCACCAATATTTGCAAAATGAGTATTAGTTATACCTGAGTTTGATTCAAGGAACTACTATCGAAGAATGCAACTCCGCTTTCTCAATCTCAACTAAATAAGGCAATTTCTTGGCTTGAGAGTGCTGTATTCATTCATAATGGACCGGTCTAAAGGATGAGCCGGAGAGTAGGGAGGAAACGAAGGGCCCCATTTATTGCTTTTAATCGTCTGGTTTTGGTCTAGGTGATGAGCTATTGTCGTGGTCCTTCTTAGTCAGAGTAGAGAAACTTCTCAAAAAATCAACATAACTCAAAGTTTATCTACAAACAGGGGCAGTGAGGACTCATTCAAAGTGCTTTACGACTAGCTCCATTAAGTCCTTTTCATATGTAGTCCAATCTCTATTTTGGTTCTTGAGAGAGATAATCATGCTTCTCATTTTTCTTTGATTAACATAGTTGTGGTAGAACATCATTGAGCTAGTTGATGTGGCTTTGGTATTTCAAATCAATTTCCTCAGGTTTTAATATGCTATCTATCTGTGTCTATAGATCCGAACAAAGAGCATCCAAGATGTCATGGTACTAGATCACTAATTCAATTTGTAGCCTATTAATACTATTGATTAGATGATCCTTCTTCTTTATAATCTCCCTTCTCTTCTACCTGTACCAACCAGTGATGAAGCTATGAGCTTCTTTGAGAGTGTTTGTCAAGTTCTTGTTCGAGTTCCGACTATTTTGCACCGTAGTGGTGAATCGTTTAGTCTCTTGCCATGAGGCTCTAGTAATAAATCATCTAGGTTGTCCTTGACTAGAGTGGAACCGTATCAATAAGGGGTAGTGTTCTGAGCCTAGCTGTAGTAGGCGCTCGATAGTGGCATTTGGATAGTTGTTGATGAAGGCACTATTTGCGGTGGCCCTGTCTAATTGTTCCTACAATAAACCATGGCGCTACATAAATTTCATACCTGAAAAACCTAGATTTAATAGATTGGCCTCCATCAAAGTGTTTTAAAACACATTTGCTTCAGTATGGTCATAACAACTGCTACCACTCTTCTCTCTTGGGTCTAGGGTAGTGTTGAAGTCCCCTAGCACAATATAAGCTAACTTGAAATGATTTCCCTTATGTATAAGATGCTTCATAGTGGCTGTTTAGTGCTGATATGAGGACTCACATATATGAAGGTAATATAAAATTTATCATTGACTCTGCAAGATATAAATTTTTGATGAATGAAGATAATATCCAGTAACCACTGATTGGAATTCCAATAAAGCCAGACCCCCCGTGAAGCCTTTAGCTTCAAATTAGTAAGAATTAGTAAAACTGAGAGATCAGATAATATTGGTCATAGAGACATCACTAATTCTGGGTTCGAGGATGGCAACTAACCTTGTTTTTAGACGATAATCATCTCTCCTAGGACACAACATCTTTCATCATTCTCGATCCCTCTTGTGTTCCAATAGAGGAAATCAATCATAAGTACCATATTGAGTGAGAGAGGGGCATACCTTATGCAGTATGTTCCATGACCACAACCTCATTTCTCATACCATCTTCCTCCATGGTCACATTAGTAATATCTTCTAGGTTTGAGGATTTAATTTGGGACTCTTTCTTCTATGCTCATATGGCAGAATGTCCCTAGGCTTCTTCATTTTAGAGTTACTACCTTTAATCTTCCTTTCGGGGGGTAGAGGTTGGGGGTTGAGACAATTAGCCACTACATCCCCTATGGGATCCCCATCTTCATATCCTATTCTGGTTTCTGCATCCTCCTCCATATTGATTGATATGCTAAGGATTTTCCATCTTGCACACTGTTGTTTTTCACTAGAGTTTCATTTTTGTTCTCCCTTTTCTCTTTTGTTGCTTCTTTGTTTACCGCCTCATTTTAAATAGTGATAACTTTGTCAACTTTGCATTTCTCCATCATGTGTTCACTTCATCAACCTCATGATGGACCACAATATGTTGCATCTCGCTCTTTGAGTAAGTAGAACTATTGTTCTCCTTATAATGTCTGGGACGTTGTTTTATCCTTCATCACAATCCTCTTTTTATCTACAATATCAATAGATTTCTTTGGCCTCCACTCCTTCACATTTTTTTCATTGCCTTTTTATTGATCCGCCTGCCATTGATCCTCTTATTTAGTAGATTGATTCTCCATCTTGGTCTAAATTCTCAAGGTTTTCAAATCAATTGTGTGTAGTAGGCATAGCTTTAGAGTTATCACCCTACCTCATCCGCCTTGCAGGCCATCTCTATATGTTGCATTTACCTTTATGTTGTTGCCAAGTCTCCTCACTTCTGACTCCTTCATCAATTTGGTCTAAGCCCTTAGTTCTCTCCTCGCCCATAGAGTACTTGGTCTATGTAGTTCACAATATCTCTCCTTTTACCCTATATTACCATAGATGGAGCACGTGTCTGGCGCCACCTCTTACTCCATAAGATACTCAAAATCATTGATTAAGATGGAAGGGTGAAATGTCTTTTATGTGTCTATCTCTATTGCCAGCCTGGTGAGTTTGCTTCTAGTATAAAATGCCATGTGGCTATCCACCTTGATCAGCCTACCCAAGGCTACCCCAATGTATTCGAACATGCTTGATACATAAAAATGTAATGGTAGATCTAAAATATGTACCCATGTAACAACATGTCTTGTCATATCCTATGATGGTTTGAAAGCAGAGAACTAGTCCCAGACTACCAAACAACAACCAAACAGTTTCCATAGATCTCCATTCATGGCCATCTCGTAGTCCTCTATACACAAGAGTTGCACCATGTTGTGACCCATATCAATTTCAAACATGTTGAATCCCCTCATGGTCATAAACCCCACATCTTCCCCCAATAGTCTACTAACCACAACGTACTTCCATGGATGGGTCAACTCATCTTCTGCTTCTGAGTTGATGAAGATTGTCGGGCATCCTTCCACCTGGGTTTGTTCTACTAGCTTGTCATCCAAGTGTTCTTCGAACAACCTATCTAGGAAGAAGACTTCCCTTCCCCCTAGTTACTTCCTATCATCCTAGATCCACCCATGATAGTGCTGAAGGACGACCTATCCCTGCATGCTGTTCGACAGTGTCAGTGGCCATCCCACAGTCAGGTGTTCCCTAGGCCCAATGATATTCCAATTGATCACTCCCATGAGATTGCATGTAGGTGGCTTCCATTTGGTGACATTTGCTGTTTGGTGAGCGTCACATCCCTACAAATTGAAAATTGATCCCTACTAACACCACCAAAACCCTAATGCCTGGTGTTGTATGCTCATTGTTACCTCCAGTCAGTTTATCAGAGTCTTTATGCCAACCCACTCCATATCCAAGGCCCCACCAAAGTCGAGTGTCGAAGTGCATCTCCACAGCCATGTACCCTTGCGCCGCCACCACCTCGCTCCCTTGACCCCCTCTCATTGCAACACCCTAGTGTTCTGTACATATAAAATATGAAGGTAATACTCGTGCAACTAATTGTTTTTTATACAGTTTTCAAATACATAGTAAAGATAATTATTTAGCTATAATTTCATATGTAACTTTTTGTACCTAAAAATGTTTTAACACATACATGTGTAATTGCAATTATAGCTAAAAATATGACTACAATTGTATATGTAGCTATGATATGTAGGGGGAAATGACATTTACTATAATAGTATATGTAGTTCATGTGTATAAAAAATGGCACTTATTATAATTGTAAATGTAGTTAATGTGTATCAAGAGACATCATGTACTAAACATACGTAATTGTCAGATTATGTATCCAGTAAGTAACTTGTTAGTACAAAAGAATTTGTCAGAAAAAGAAAAAAGTCAATATTGATCCAGACTAAGTTGTGCTTGTAGTATATATAATCATATTTTTACTTATATTGAAACAATGAGTACACAGAGGAAAACACTAACCTTTCATGTATTATACAATATACACAGAGAAAAGCTACGTATACAATGACATGAATATAAGTTTAATTCATTCTCAAAGTTTTTACCCTACATTATTCTCTAGCTAGCTCTCAATACGTTTCAAACTTGACATCAGAACCATCATACATTCATTATTTCTCCTCTATCTCTTATTTTATACTCATAATGATGAGTTTGGAATCATTCAGTGAAATATCTTCAACCTCTATATGCCTCATAATCTTATACATTACTTTGATGTCCTTTTTTGATTATCTCCATTTGATGCAGGAGCTGCGCCAATTTGTTCCTCCTAAGCGTATTTAAAGTTTAGGCATCAAAGTTTGCAAAAAAATGGACCTACAAGTCACAATGAAATGAAAATTTCATACTTACACACGTATTACTAGAAAGTACTATTTGCACATGAGGATTGACTAGACATCTGATGCTATAATGAAGAAAAATAGACACCATGTTATCTTTAGAAGCAAGTCTACATAGGGTCTTGTCCTACTTTATCCTACATCAAATTAATATTAACTATCACATATCCTTGGTCAATTTCTAATTTTGTAAAAACTCAAATAAGAAAGAAAACAAAACTAAATTAATCAATATTGGCATTAAAGGACAAAATATCAATGACATGAAAATTTAGTATGGTGATATTCTAGCACTCTCAGGCTGTTGTCAAATTCTAGACTGATTGAAGAACTCTGGAAGCATAGTCTAACCACTGAAAAGGCCACTTTATGTAGTTTTTACAATTCTTGAACTAAAATTGGCCACTAGGACTCACCTTCCAGGTTAGAGAATGAGAAGATAAAACTTGAGGACAAATCAAACGATTGAGCTCTTCAATACTGGCACCATCCAAGTTGTAACATTATTCACACATCAAACTTTTTTATACATGGTTATCAATAGTTAGAAACTCAGCTATGTGTCAACCATCCTATAAACATAGAGAAAATGTATGAGAATCACCATAACTTCATAATATGTATGTCACCATTGTATCAACGAGACACAATCATGACATAAAATCATATTGAGCATCTTACCATGGGCCGAATGTTCTTGAGCATTCTACTATATAATCCTAAAGTGCATGCGCACACACACACACACATATATATATTTAAAGATATAGAACCATTTAAAAATGACACATTACTTCATTACCTCAGTGTTTTCTCTAAGTATTCCAAGTACAAGGCCCCATACTACTTGACTCAAATTTAGGTTTCAACTGCAAGAACTTTATGCTAAACTATACATCTTATCCAAACCCTAAAAACCAAAATATACATGTGAGCATTCCATGATAATAATTAACACATATAATTCATAGCATGGATAAATATAGACAACAAAATTGAGAAATATAGAGATAAGCATTCAATTACAGTCTTGGATTCAAACTTGCTTTTTGTGCAACTCTGCCTTCACAGATTCCATCACACACTCTGTAGTTAAGGGTAACAAAAAGTAATGAAGAGATACTTACCAATGTAAGAGGCCTCATATAAAAAAAAGAGAAATGTATAATTTCATCCACCGACGTGTTGAGTATGTGAGAATATTTACTAGCAATATTTTTAAGAGATCTTGAATGCCTCTCATGTTTTTCGATTAGTGTACTAGATCCAAAAAGCACTAGAAATAGATTAGAAATGTGGTATATCCATTTTGCTAAGATTCATATACAAATGCTAGTGGGAGAACAAGAGCATATAGAGAAACAATTGTGCACAACTTATGCCTTTTATTAAAATTTATCTTTGTCTTGTGACACTACCCAAGTTTTCTAAAAGGTATCATGGGTCACATCCGATGCATTTTTGAAAGAACATACTGCCTCTACTAGACCATTTCCTGTCTGCATTCAACATACCATAAAGATATAATATATTCACACTTTAATAACTAGAATTTTTTTAACTAACAACTATAAAGGGAGCCAAACTAGAAAGGGGATATGAGACAATTGTTAGAACCATTATGACAATCAAACTTCAAGCTACTAGTGAATTTTTCCAATCACCCCACCCCAACAAAAATACTTTCATTTTGAAATCAAGAATTCAAAAATATTGAGTTTATAATAGCATCAAGGCTAAATCAAGTGGGCATTAAGGGAACAAACACTAATTTAGTTTAGAACTACAATCACTGACAAAATCATGAGAAATGGAAATACAACAAGATGGAATCATATAATTTAATTGTTTTGATAACCATTCCCACAATATGAAAGAATGTGAATACTAAACAAAAACATGAAAATAGAAAGCTCATGAAAATGGGTTCCTTATCAAGGGTTTGCAAGGAAAATTAAATATTCATTAAACTTGGACAAACTTTATTTTGTTGTTGTATGTGTTTTAAAGTTTTGGTATTGTTATATAATGTAATATGGAAATTGATAATAATGGCTTGTCAATAGGGGATGGGTTTGTACAATGTGAGAAACAAGATGCCATTAGAAAATCAATTTAGCAACTCAATATATTATGACTGTATCATAGCTTAATTGGAAACATAGGGTTTACTTGAATGATTACATGCTTAGTTATATGGTCATTGCTTAAAAAATGATTAATGATGATATCTCAATAATGATGTGTTAAATCTAATGAGAATTCTAAGCTTGTCTTTGTTTTGAATTACTAGGATTTGGGAAGTATATACCAAAGTCGGATGAAATTAGGGTTTTTACCCAACATGCCCATGATGGGGTGAAATGGGTGATGCGAGAAAAGGACAATGAAATTTATAATTTGAGTCTTGGTTAGAATGTTCATGTTGTGTAACCGGCCGTGTAGGGTTGCTGGTGGCACATGCATACTTGGCAACATGACTGTTTTGTGGAAGTGTTGGCAAGTTTTTCTACTTGAATATGATGGAAACAATGCACCATGGATGTGGTATGTAGAACAATCATTATAGGTCCATCTTAGCATGGTCGTGGCATGTTGCATGGCCATTCTAGGGCACTTTCTCTTCAGCTGACTATTCTATAGACTGATGGATAACCGTGCACTATTTTATTTTTAGTTATTTATTGGTAGATTGCATTCATCTTAAATTTTAATTGTAGCTACGAAACTCAATTATAAACGACATTAAAATTATCATAATTTTTGGAGGAGGTTTAATCTTTGAAATAAATTATTTACAGTAATATTTTTATTATAGAAAATTCAGCTGAAATAAGAGAAAGTATACTGATGGGTCAATGTACAAATTACCCAAACAGATCAATTGATCTATATGAGCAAGTGAGCACCCAAGGAGTTCTCCTATTTGATGACCCATTCCAGAGAAATGAAATTCTAGAGAGAGAGGAGAGCTAGGGTTTTGAGAGGAGGAAGTGGTGGAGATGTTGATCTAGGGTTTCTCTATCTGATATATGATGAAATCAAGCAAGTTTAGTTTCTTTGCATATACTTTCATGGTGAATCTTCTCTCACATGTTAATATTCTATCCCTCCTCTGATTTTATTTGAAATAATATCAAATCTCTCCTTCTACTCATTCTTTCTCCATAATCCTCCATTTCTAGGGTTTCTAAGTTGAAAGGATGAAGAAATGGGTGATTTGCTAGGGTTTTGATATGGATTCGAGAATTTCATAACTGAGCTGTGTTTTTAAGGTGTTTTCACACCTCAGGGTGAGTGGGTAATTTCTTTAAATAGTATATTGTACAAAAATGAGTTAAATTATCAATAATCTTCAATTGCTTTGTATGCGATTACAAACCCTAAACTGCCTTTTTAGTCTAGCTTTTGCAAGATATGAAGTGGATTTTTTCTCTATTGTAATAAATTTCAGATTATAAAATCATATTAGAAATGGATATAATCTATGAAAATGAGAATTTCTAAAGTAATTGCAGATGTTATAAGAATATATTGAAATCTAGGGTTTTTAGCGATGCCTAAGATTTGCTGTAAAATTGAATAAGAAGTTTGCCTATTTGAATATCCTTATTATGGATGATTTTTTTTTATCTAAATGTGTAGTACACATATGTCATATACTATCTTAGATTTCATGTGATGTTATTAGTATTTTCTTGATATCTCAGTAAAGAGGGTGAAACCTAGATGAGTTGAAAGTTAGAAATTTATGAATAAACATTGTTAAATCCATTTGAAGTGATTCTCTATGACATCATAGACTTTATTTGTCTGATGTTATTATTGATGCATGACATCTAATGAGTGTCATGGAAACCCTAATTCAACTCAATTCCAGGGTTTCATATATATGTTGGTTGTATGTTAATTGTTGTAAGCAGTGTTCTATCGGTGAAAGATTATGATGTATAAAGTCCTAACGAGAGTTGTGTTGTAAAGATCCAATCTTTACGATCAAATATTTACAAAATGTATCAAAATATAAACAATCTTTATTACAATCATGCTTGTACATCAGAGTGCGGAAGCTAAATAAAAATATACAATAGTCCTATCTAGTCTTCAATCCACAAAGGACATCTCTTGCATGTCTCTTCTACGACTTCTTCAAGCCACCTTCCCATGAATTCCCAAAGGGAATGAAACCACGCATGGACCCCATTGAAGGGAAAATAAAGGTCAGCAAAGCTGGTACAAAATCTAATCATTGAGATATTAAAAACATAGGTACAAAACATGAATTAGGTATAAGATGAATTCTAGGAGGGGACTATTTGATGGACTTAGTTTATCCAAAAGAAAATAAAATGTATCAATGGTTTCCATATATAGAGTTCAAGATGGTATTGACAAGATTAACAATTCTACAAAAATTGTCCAAGTTCAAGAGATCAAAATATTCAACATGATATTGACAATGTTAACAATTATACAAAATTTTCAAAGTTCAAGATATCAAAATATTAAAGATTATTTGAAACAAAATGATCAATTTAAATATTAGGATTAAGCACTGTCATATCATTTCTTATCAATGACTACAATGCCATGTGTTCAATCATCTATGAGAGAACGACACTGTAGCCTACTATTTCAACCACTATACTGGGGCACCACTAATCCATTACAACCTGTGCTGTACATAGGGAAGCAGGACGTACCCAACCTCTAGGATCCAAAGCTCTAAAGGGACAAATCCCAAAGGGACCAAAGTCTAGGGAGTCAAAACTCAAAGATCAATTTTAGTGCCATCATAATATTTACAATATTCAAGAATAATGCATTTGGGGTGGCGAACTTTCACAAGGAAAGAAAGGCTTAAAAAGTTTATAGTTCACCACCAAACATGATATATATAATTCAAGAGGGAAGCAAAATAACTCAATAAGTAAATCGAGAATCTAGTACCTGTGTTCAAACCAAGAATTGCAATTGATATGTCAGAAAGATGTCAATTTCTCACAGATCTAGCAAGAGAAAATTTACTAGGATTATTTGATGTTTCTTGGCTTGAAATCAAGTTTGTTCAATTTGACTTCTTTCGAATTATATTTGTCTTTGTCTAAGGTCACTAGTCTATTTTTTTCTCCATTTATATGATTTATATATTTCCATCTAGGTTTATTATTCCATATTACTAATATGTTATCTGTAATTTAGAGTTTTGGCCCATTATTTAATGTACCATCCATCTTAAGTCATATAGTTGTAGATATGTCTAGGTGACATGTATGTGTTAGGAATAATATACATTCTTCCAATTTAGGTTTTGTACCTTCTCTTTCTATATCCTAGGGTTTATGTTTGGTCAACTGGGGCCATGTATGTATTTCAACAATAGGTATATTTATTGATATACTCTTATTCAAGATTCTAGGATTTGAGTCTCATACATATTCATCATACCATATTTTCATCTTAGGATAAATCATATTGTTCACAGTACACTCATGTACTAATCAATTCAAGGAACCCCAATTCGATAGATAACTTTAGTAGATCCATATTTCATCATACATACATATATGTCCCTAGGGTCTCAATAAGAATACCATTGGTGGTTACATTGTTTCCATTACAAATACATATTTCATTAAAATTTTCAAATATTACTAAAATTTCAGATCATGTAAACATATATGCCAACATGTATATAGTTAAAACTAAGGTCGTTGGTTGCATTGTTTGGTAAATGAGTGTAACCACATTTTGCATGTGTGATAAACATCCAGCCTAATATCTCTTTACTAATCAAATTTGTGTAATTAATAAGTCATAACTTATTACTTAAGCTTTCAGTAGACTAGGTATTTGGTGTAATCAGGTTTTAATTCTAAGTAATTGAATCTGATCCATATTTGAACTATTTCTTTTTCTAAAAGAATATAGACAATGGAGTAGAGACTTACATATCAAGGTTTTCTGCTTCAGAACTGATTGACAACCGTTGTTGTCATAGGTCTAGACTCCGACCACATTCACCTCTAATGATGGGTACCTGGCGGCCATATGATCATATTGATGCACTCATGTCAAGGTGCTCCTACATCGGATCAGAGCCTGCCATGGTGGTTCTCCTTGTGTCGGCCTTCTGTTAGCTTGATCAAACTCAGCCCAGGTGTCTTCCTAGTCGACCTCTGTAGTGGTGAAGGGCTACGAGGCCATGATGAGGCCACTGTGTGGCTTATGAGAGCAGTAGGATTGATTGGGGGTCTATGGAGTGAACGAGTTGTGAGGGTAGCGATCGGGTTGAAGAATAGATGTGGTTTGTTGGCGAGAAGGATTGGTGTTGACAGCAAGGTGGCATTTAATAGCTAGTAATCTACAACAGTGGTGAAGGTGCTCTAAGGATGGGGGGGAGGGGGGTTAGAGATAAGATTTGTAGGTGTCGGGTGTCCCACTATGGTGGTGTGTTATGCGGGTTCCAATTTGCAGATATGCGGTGGACCTAGATCTAGCCGACGACCTAGGTTAGCTGACCCTGGAGTGAGATCGTTTATGCAGGGCTTATTGTTGGCGGCAGGGGGAAATCAGTTTCTAGTGAGTTTGTTGAGCGGTGGATTAATGTCTCACCTCTCTGTAGGCCTTGAGAAGTAATGGCGGTGCCATGGTGGTGGCTGACGGTGTTGGTTCATCGTAGGTCGAAGGGGATGAAGGTGAAGAGGAAGATGATGAGGGAGGACAGTGATGGTGGTAGCAAGACCTGCACCATTGGATCGAATTTGTGATATCTAGAAATCTAATTCTTGGTGGCTAGGTGATTGGGGAGGTGTCTCAACGTGGCCAACGATCCATCTGGTTGCACATGCTATTGTGATATGTCTCCTACAGGTCGATGTTGTTCTAGTAACTCAACAGGCCAGAGAGGAGAAGGAAGTAGAGATGGAAGTGGAGGCAAGGGAAGACAAGAAGGCAAAGGAGGTAGGCTATGGTGCCTTTACACGGAAGTGGAGAAACAACGAGCTGTCAGGAGTTGCTGCAATCAACGTTCCTATCAGGTGGACCTACGATCATGGTGGAAGACAAGGCTAGTCGTGGCAGCGGCAGGTTTGAAGTTCTTCATTGCTGATGTAGGTCTGGTTATGTGGGAGGCTGCTTTGAGCTTATATGGTGAATTACACTAGGGTTGGTTGTTTAGAGGAGGATGAGGAGGACGAATTCTGAGGTGGGGGAAAGAAGCATAACAACCAATCTTGGCGGCATTACATGGAGCGGGAGCCTTCCTGTGAGAGGGGTGAAGGTGTTTAGTCTAAACCTATTTATTATCTAATTAAGCCTAATAAATAGTGAAATTCTTACTTGCAAATTTCTTCAAAGTTTCACAATTCTAAAATGGAAAGTCTAATTGTTATAAGATTTTGACCATGGGTTTAACTATTATCACACAAAATTGAAAAATTATTAACTCTCCACTTTATGGTTCACTCAATAATTACTATCTAATAGTATTAATGATATTATAAATTGATTTGAAAGCCATTAGTATGAATATTGAGAGAATTTCATGAATTTGAGGCTAAATCAAAATGTCTTTGGAATTATTAAGATTGTCATCAAAATGAATCCTAAAACCAAATGAGGGACTAATATGAAAATATCTCTCAAATGAGGGAAATGACTTATGTTTAGACAAATGGATTTACAATTGAGGACTAGTCTAAATCAAAGACCCCGATAATTTAACCAAATTTCGAATAGGAGTTGGAATGGAGGACAAGATTGTAAATAATTTCAAGACATAGAAGAACAGCTCAAAACTAGATTTTATTGTTAAATTTTGTTATGTTACAACTCTCCACCCCTTAAAGAGGATTTCATCCCAGAAGTCCATGTATCATTGATTATGGTCAGGTGCTTTTTTCCATCCCTTAATAGATTCAACTGGGGATCTAAATAGGAATGCCAACTAAAGTGTTGTGTCATTCATCAACTCTAGGTTTCTCCTCTAAGGTTTTCTAATATCTTCATGATTGTGACTTAGCTCAAGAAATCATAAATAAAATTCTGTTAAATCATTTTTTTACATATAGTAGTATAAGAAAATATTTTTATAGAAAAAATCATTCGATGCAAAACTAGGAAAATGGTGCCAAATTCAAATGTGAGAGCCAAGTCACAATTATCCATCATACTATTCATGTTCTATTGAATGTCACTCTAAACTAAAAATAGAATTCTAAATCTCCATCCACTCATAAAAGTCCTACTAATAGTGACTTATGAATCTCTTACTACCTATGTGGGGTTAATAAATTGACTTAGTGTAAGGACCCTGACCTCTATTTTGGGCTTACCCTGTTTGTTTTGCCTAAACCTTGTGCTTGGTTGCTTGCTAATCACCTTTAGTGGTGATTAGGGTTTGCTTGTGTTTTGTTGAGAGTTGGAGGTGCTACTTGCAAAATAACCTAAGTTAGGGTTGAAGAGCAAGTTTGTCACCTTGAGAGATGTCTTTCTCTCTCTTTTTTCTTCCTCTAGAATTGAGAGGGAGGTTTGGGCTCGTGCCTTGAGTTGTCTTGGGCTTGGTTGACCTCTGTTGGGCCTTGTTTTCCCTTGTTTGGGCCTTGCCTTGCTTTGAGGAGCCCTGTATCGGGCAAGGAGCACCTTGTGTCAGCTATGGGGGTGTCGCCCATGGGTGTGTCGACCAAGGTGGTGGTTTAAAGTGTGTCAGCCTTTGAATTTGTTGACCCTCTTGCTTTGGTTGTGTCACCCTAGCTTGGACATGTGGCTGATCCTTGGTTGAGTGGTGGCATGGCTTGTGCATGTGTCTTGCAAGATGGCAAGACATGTGGACATGTGTCCCTTGGCAAGGTGACACCTTACCTTGGTTCCCCTTTGATCCTCATCTATATATGCCTTACCTTTCTCTTACTTAGGAACCCTTTAGCTCTTTGTTGCTCCTCTCTCCCTTAGTGTACGATACACCTCTCCCTTGCAACCTTGGTGGCCGATACCCTTGGAGGATCTAAGGTTGGTGGCCGATCCCTTTGAAGGAGTTCTCTTCTTCTTCCTCTATCTTGGTGGCCGAACCCTAGGTGGACCTTGTTTCCTTGGTAAGCATCTTCACACTCTCCTTAGTATCTTCTTCTCCACCTTGCCTACTCTTCGGCCATGATGGTTATGATTCTTGTTCCTTTTCTTGAGGTGGCTAAAAGTGGTGTGCTTGGATCAAGGAGCTTGGAGCTTGGAGCTTGAGGAGTTTGCTTAAGGAGGGTTATATAACTTCTAACCATAACTATACTACCTTCTTTTATGTTGCATGATTCACATATGTTGATGATCGGCCATTGCATGTTATGTTTCTTGCTCTAGTACATGTTGTTGATCTTATGGATATAGTGAGCATGATGTTGTCGATGTTGTTGATGGTTTACATACCTTTGGATCTAGTTGTCCGAACCATAGTTTGGGGTTTTCTTATTGATCAATACCCCTTTCTCTCCTTGGTTTTTTAGAAGTGAGTTTGAGCTCTAGTGATATGGGCAATACCCCTCTCTTGTTTAAGTTGAGAGGTGAGTCTACATTCTAGTTGCTTGGGCAACACCCTCCTCTCACCATGGTTTTGAGAAGTGAGCTCTTGGATATGTGATGACCTAAGTTGAGGTTGATCCTTGTGGTTGCCCGATTTGTGATAGAGGTTGTGCAAAACCCCTCTCTCTTAGGTGTTGAGAGGTGAGCCGATCTTCTTGATCATATAGGGTTTTGTGCCCTTGTGCTTGAGGTTGAAGATGACCTTGTAGAGTTGTGCCTTGCATGTTATGACCTTGGAGTAGTGTTGCCCGATAGCCTCTTGTCTAGGGTTTTACCCTTGGCCGATACACCTAGTTGAGATGGTTGGTTTGGTGCCCGATATGGTGGTATAGAGAAATACTAGTAGGCGCCTTAGTGGTGGCCGATATAAGAGGTTTGACCTAGTTGGACGATAGGCCTTCTTGTGGTGCCTAGGTCTTATTTGTTATAGGTGGGTGACACCCTAGCTCTTCCTTGAACATTATGGGTAAGATGGGTAACCCTATTTCGGGATTGGGGTTTGTGCTTGCACGACACACCCTCAGTTGAGTTAGCCGATATGATGCCTTAGTAGTCATCTTGCCCATGGACGACATGGTGCCTTGGCTGACATAGGGGTTCTTTGGACGATATGGTTTGATGGTTGGGCGTCATGACCTTGGTCGTTACGGCCTTGGGCTTTATGATGTTGGTGGTTGCCTGACATGAAACCCTAACCTTAAGTGGGCGATAGGGTCTTGAATGATAAGAGGTGCCCATGTGCTGCCTGATACCACCCTGTAGTTGCATGCATGATACATAGCACTAGCCCTGGTTGCACGACGCAACGTCGCTCGCCTAAGGACGCTGGGTGTCACGGGTTGCGCGTTGCCCGACGCAGCGTTGCACTGGGGCGTTACAGGTGGTAAGGTTGCCCGTTGTGCTTGGCCGACAAGCTTGGGTGAGGGTAGTTACCCTACCCGATACTACTTATAGTGAGGGTTGCAGGAGCTTTGGTGAGGGTTCTGATAACTCGAAATGTATATAGATGATAGTTCTCTATTAAAAATGATAATACAAGTTATATGGTGTGATCAGCTTGAATCCTGCAACTATGATAATGAGATAAGATGATAGGTTGTGAACCAGGAAGTTTGGAAGGATATATGCCTATGATTGATAAATAAACTATGATTTCTACATCTTATGTGTAATATACTCATGGATGTTGTTTTATACTTGATAGCATGATAATCCTGTTAATCCATGATGGCTTCAGTATTTCTATGGATGTGTATACTAACCATGTAGGTATTTTTTTATGTGGATTCATAGCCTGGTAAGAGCTATGAGATGTATGTGCTTGAGTAGCACCATGTGGTAATGAGCTAACAAGTTGATAGGTCTGAGGACCTGATATAAGGCTGAGTGCCTAGTTGAGGTGTTATCCTCTGATGATGAGATAAGGGATGCGTTCCCAGAATGCTGATGCATGTTTATGATGCCTTGAGAGGCAGTGGTTGATATAATGAGGGATTGAGGTCCCAAAACAATATGATGATGACAATAATGATGTAATTCTATAAGGCTATGTTTATACTTTGGTTGCCTCAACAATTGGATTAAAATATACTAATTAATTATAGATGAACATATAATGTAGTTTTCCCTGACCATAGATCCATCATCGTCAGTATTATGGTGATGGTGAAATAGGTTTATCCTGCGGGATTTGCCTGGAGCACATATTGTTGAATATGCGAGGTTTTCCCTAGCCTAAAATAGGAGGAATCTGAGTACCACTGTGAACATATGGAGCATGGTGAACAGACCCATGGCTCAGGATATGTGATGATGAGCATGATGCGTTCATGGCTCGGATGTATGCACTAGCACCTATGATGAGGTGAGCTAGAGATGTGGGTAGCTTGTAGAGCTGACCCAGAGGCTGAGGCCCTATAAGCATAAGACTGCGGTCTTGCTTTATGATTCATGAACTGACCACGAGAAGGTGAGGTCATGGAGTCCGAATCTCCTTAGACCTTGTATGGCACCAGATTGGGCTTTGTAGCCAATGGTTGGATTTGAGCAGGGAAGGCTCACTTCCTCAGGGCATAATAAAATGTAATACAGCCGGATATTATATGCTACACAGAATAAACACGGAACATTGTCTGAGGCCTTGCTTATATAGATGATCTAGTTATACCTTGCAGATATGTGTACGATCCTTATATTTTGTGATAAGTTCTTATAAATCTTATCTTGTCAATCATGTTCCATAAAGAAATACTTGGTTAAATACCTCCTGGATATCTTGGTAAGAATGATGGGAATAATGGTCTTGCTCAGCATACTACTCTTGTTATACGCTTTATCAGTTACCTATTTTATTGCTTTAATCTTCTGAGATTTTATAGTTTTGGCGGGGAATTATGTTTCTCGCTGGGACTGTGTGTCTCACCCCACTGGTTTACACCCTTTTTAGGTGATCGCTCTAGACGTGGTGGTGGTCATGAGGTTGCGGCTGAGCAGTAAGAAGAATAGTAGAAGGCAAGAGATGGACATGCTGCTATTTTGGTGGTTTTGTAGTAGAGTCCTAGAGTCATCCCTGTACTCTCAGGTCCTCGGAGGTGTTTAATGACGTTTCACGATGACTAGCTATTGTAATTTTGCTCTATCCTGCTGCTGGCCGTACGTGGCTCGTTATGTATGTATAAACCGGTGATGAATTCTGGTGCTGAGGGTACAACTGGTTCCGATAAGATGTGGACATATATCAAAGCTTGTAATATTTTTATAACATGTTTCTCTACAGGATCTGGATGTAAAAGTTCCCTTATGCATGCTTTCTGCAATCAGTTTTAATTAACCCATGTTTTCGATAATATGTGGTTCCGCACGTTTTCGCGTGTCATCTCACAGTCTGTGTGATGGCGGGGTGTCACAGTTAGTTTGGTATCAGAGCTCTAGGTTCGCTGAGTCTACAGGGATCTATGGACTAGGTTTTTGTCTGTTCTTGTGAGTTTTCCAGATTTTCTTACAATGACCGTCTGCCCTCAACAGAAGATAAAGCTTAAAGATGTCTGGAAACCATGAAGAACATGCTACTGAGAGCAGCGATGCTGCATCAGTTGATGGAGCAAGAGTGCAGGCACTTGAAGATCGGGTGCCTGAGGTCCTCCAACTTGACCCAGCCATTCTCAAAAATCCTGTCTACCAACAACTTATGGGACAGTTGATGGCTACGATGAATCACATGGTAGAAAGAATGCCAGTGCCTCTGCCAAGAGCACATGCTCCCCATGGTGAATCATCAGGCATTGGGAAGACCTTTGAGCGGCTTTGCCGAGTCGGAGCTTCAAATTATGCTGGAACGGCTGATCTAGCAGATGCATATATGTGGCTGACAGGTCTCGAGAAGGCCTTTCGGATCCTCGACATCCCCAAAGAAGACAAAGTAAAGCATACTGTCTACCTTCTGAAGGGTATCGCTGGCCACTGGTGGGCCATCAAGGAGGAGAAGTGACCCAGTGAGGAGATCGGTTGGGAGGCTTTCCGGCGAGAGTTCGTCAGCAGATACTTTCCGAAGATGTATCTGGACGAGAAGATCAACCAGTTTGAGCATCTACGCCAAGGGTCGATGAGCATCACCGAGTATGAAGCCAAGTTCATGGACTTGCTGAGGTTTTGTCCTCACATGGAAGTGATAGATGATGAGAGGATCGGGCGGTTTGAGAAAGGTTTGAGTGCTGAGATGTCGACACCTGCTGCTGCTTTGGAAAATTGGGAGCGGTTTGCCACGTTCGTGGAGTCTGTCTGTAGGATTGAACGGTCTGTCAGGGAGAAAAGGGAGCCCATGACCAGGAAAAGGCCTGCTCAGTTTCAGGGACAGAGGTCTGGTGGCTTCAAGAAGCCAAGGTTTTCGGCACCTTCCACTATGTAGAGTTTTCGTGTACCATCACAATGGTCTCTGAGTAAGGGAAGAGGTTATGTTTCTTCACCGTCGAAGGTGCATAATGCAACCTCAGTGGCAGTGACAAGGCCATCTAGGCCGCAGATAGAAGGAAGGTCATGTTATCACTGTGGACAGACTGGACACTTGAGGTCAAATTTCCCAAGGAAAGATGTTGAAGTAACACAACAACTGAGGCAAAATCAACAAGGGCCAGACAGACAGCAACCCAGTGGTAGCAGAGGGTGAGGATGCGGTCAAGCGTCACAAGAGGGATCGTATGCTCAAGGAAGTAAAGGACGTAGACAACAAGCAACGGCTCGATTCTATGCTATGAGTCAGCCGGAGGCGATAGTCAACCCACGAGTGGTGACAGGTCAGATGGAGTTATTTCATTCTGATTTGTCTTCTTCTTGCTTTATATCTGTTCTGGTTGACCCGGGTGCTACACACTCTTTTATCACACATAGTCTGCTTAATAGATGTCCTTTACCTGTTAGTTGTAAGAGAGATAGCCTGTTGTTAGAAACCCCGCTCGATGGTTCCTCGATGCTTCGAGAGGAGTGTCCGTCTTGTGTTCTATCTTTCTCGGGACACAGTATACAAGTGGATCTTATACCACTTGATATGTATGGATTCGATGTGATCCTTGGGATGGATACCTTAGAGAAGTATAAGGTTGTGTTGGACTGTGGTTCTAAGCAGGAAGTGTTTGATGACAACGGAGAGAAGTGGATCTTCCAAGGAGACATGAAGATTCTTCCGACGTGTTTAGTATCAGCATTGGTGGCAGAGAAGTTGATGCGACAAGGTTGTAAGTCATTCTTAGCTCATGTTGTGGATACCAAGGTGAACGATCCTAGCCTTGAGGAGGTGACAGTTGCTCGAGAGTTTGTGGATGTGTTTCATGATGAGTTCCCTGGTGTTCCCCCACTCTGAGAGATTGATTTTGAGATCAATCTGGTACCAGGAACGCAGCCAGTTGCACAGACACCGTATAGGATGACTCCAGTAGAGATGGCAGAGTTGAAGAAGCAGTTACAGGAATTGTTGGAGAAAGGTTTCATCAGATCGAGTACATCTCTGTGGGGTGCTCTGGTCCTATTCATAAAGAAGAAGGATGGGTCGATGCGGTTGTGTATAGATTACCGACAGTTGAACAAAGTTACAATCAAGGATAAGTACCCATTGCCAAGGATAGATGATCTGTTCGATCAGTTGCGTGGCACTACAGTGTTCTCAAAGATCGATCTATGGTCTGGATATCATCAGTTGAGGATTAAGGTGGATGACATACCTAAGTCAGCATTTAGGACGAGGTATGGTCACTTTGAGTTTGTGGTTATGCCATTTGGGCTAGCCAATGCACCTGCTGCTTTCATGGATCTAATGAATAGGGTGTTCTGTCCATTTCTAGATCAGTTTATTGTAGTTTTCATAGATGACATCTTGATCTACAGTCGGGACATTCAAGAGCATGAACAACATCTTTGAAAAGCTTTGACTCTTCTTCGCCAACATCAGTTATATGTCAAGTTCAGTAAGTGTGAGTTTTGGTTGAAAGAAGTGACTTTCTTGGGTCATGCGATATCTACAGAAGGAGTCAGAGTGGACCCCAAGAAGGTGGAATCAGTGGCAGATTGGGAGCAACCAAATACGCCGACCGAAGTTCTTAGTTTTCTGGGTTTGGCGGGATACTACCAGAGGTTTATCAAGGACTTCAGTGTGATCACATTGCCGATGACAAAGTTGACCAAGAAGGATGTACCTTTCATCTCGGATGATCATTGTCAGCAAGCTTTCCAAAGTCTAAAGGAGAGACTGACTAGTGCTCCAGTGTTGGTGCTTCCAGAGCTTGGGAAGGGCTATGTCGTTTTCTACGATGCTTCCAAGAAAGGCTTAGGTTGTGTGCTGATGCAGGAGGATCATGTGATTTCTTTTGCTTCGTTACAACTTAAGAAACATGAGGAGAACTATCCGACACATGATTTGGAATTGGCAGCGGTGGTCCATGCGTTAAAGATTTAGAGGCACTATCTTTATGGGGAAGTGTGTCAGATCTTTACAGATCATAAGAACTTGAAGTACAACTTTTTGCAGAGTGAACTGAACATGCAACAACATCGTTGGATAGATCTAATCAATGATTATGATTGCACCATTGAGTATCATCCTGGTAAGGCAAATGTGGTAGCTGATGCACTTAGCAGAAAGTCTTCTTCTCTCCCCACGAAGAAGGCACAGTTGAGTTCCTTGGTATGCCATAGGCGAGATATGTTTGTCTCCTTGCGGTAGATGAATGTGCAGTTTGAAGTTTCCTTGTTGGCAGGAATGTTGGCATAGATGCAAGTCAAGCCTACGCTGAGACAACAGATCAAAGATGCACAGTAGGCAGATGATACAGTGTAGTTGATCAGGTCAGAGCTCGACAACAAAAAGCATGATGGGTTCCATAGGTCTGAGGATGGACTAGTTTGCTATCATGGTAGGATGGTGGTCCCCGATGATGATAATCTAAGAAAGCTAGTGCTTGAGGAAGCACACACATCGATGTATGCTATGCATCCAGGAGTCACCAAGATGTACCATAATATGAAGGACTTGTATTGGTGGTCTGGCTTAAAGAAGGATGTAGCCGAGTTTGTGGCTAAGTGCGCAGTATGTCAGCAAGTTAAAGCTGAGCATCAGAAGCTGGCAGGTACGTTGCAACCCATGCCGATACCGCAGTGGAAATGGGATCATATAACCATGGATTTTGTAGTTGGTCTACCTAAGACAACTAGGAATCATGATTCCATTTGGGTAATAGTTGATAGGCTGACAAAATCTGCTCATTTCATACCGATAAAGATGACATATACAACAGAGAAGCTTGCTCGGGTGTATGTATATGAGGTAGTGCATTTGCATGGTGTATCAGCAACAATAGTCTCCAATAGAGGTCCCCAGTTCATGAGTCGTTTCTGGGAATAGTTACACAAAGCGTTCGGAACACAGTTGAGGTTCAACACCGCCTTCCACCCACAGACAGATGGATAGTCGGAAAGGACTATTTAGACTTTGTAGGATCTTCTCCGAGCTTGTGTTTTGCAGTTCCTAGGTAGTTGGGACATGCATCTCCGTCTAATAGAGTTCGCTTACAATAATAGTTACCAGCAGAGCATTGACATGGCTCCTTATGAGACTCTATATGGAAGGAAGTGCAGATCCCCTTTATGCTAGTATGAGTGTGGTGAGTATCAACTTTTGGGTCCTGAGTTAGTACATTAGACAATAGAAAAGATCAGAGTGATACAACAACAATTGAAAATGGCACATGACAGACAAAAGTCTTATGCAAACAATCGCCGACGACCTTTAGAGTTCCAGGTGGGAGACAAAGTGTATCTCAAGGTCTCACCTTGGAAAGGCATGCTAAGGTTTGGCCAGAAAGGCAAACTGGCACCCAAGTATATGGGGCCATACTCGATAATAGCACGTGTTGGCAAGGTAGCTTACAAGTTAGAGCTGCCGCCAGAGTTGCAGAGGTTACATCTGGTGTTCCATGTCAACATGTTGAAGAAAAGTCATCCAGACATAGGAACAGTGATACAACCAGTTGAGGTTGAGCTTGATGAAGATGTGACCTATGAGGAAGGTCCAGTGAAAATCCTTGACAGGAAGGTAAAGAGGTTGAAGAGGAAAGACCTGGTTCTTGTGAAAATTCTTTGGCATCATCGTGGCGTTGAGGAAGCCACGTGGGAGCTTGAGGAAGAGATGAGGCGGAAGTATCCCTTGCTTTTCGCTTCGGATTTTGGGGATGAAATCCCTTTGTAGAGGTTTATGGCTTGTAAGGACCCTAACCTCCGTTTTGGGCTTACCCTGTTTGTTTTGCCTAAACCTTGTGCTTGGTTTCTTGCTAATCACCTTTAGTAGTGATTAGGGTTTGCTTGTGTTTTGTTGAGAGTTGGAGGTGCTACTTGCAAAATAACCTAAGTTAGGGTTGAAGAGCAAGTTTGTCACCTTGAGAGATGTATTTCTATCTCTTTGCTTCCTCTAGAGTTGAGAGGGAGGTTTGGGCTCGTGCCTTGAGTTGTCTTGGGCTTGGTTGAGCTCTATTGGGCCTTGTTTTCCCTTGTTTGGGCCTTGCCTTGCTTTCAGGAGCCCTGTATCAGGAAAGGAGCACCTTGTGTCGGCCATGGCGGTGTCGCCCATGGGTGTGTCGGCCAAGGTGGTGGTTTGAAGTGTGTCAGCCTTTGACTTTGTTGACCCTCTAGCTTTGGTTGTGTCACCCTAGCTTGGACATGTGGCCGATCCTTGGTTGAGTGGTGGCATGGATTGTGCATGTGTCTTGTAAGATGGCAAGACATGTGGACATGTGTCCCTTGGCAAGGTGACACCTTGCCTTGGTTCCCCTTTGATCCTCATCTATATATGCCTTGCCTTTCTCTTCCTTAGGAACCCTTTAGCTCTTTGTTGCTCCTCTCTCCCTTAGTACACGATACACCTCTCCCTTGCAACCTTGGTGGCCGATACCCTTGGAGGAGCTAAGGTTGGTGGCCGATCCCTTTGAAGGAGTTCTCGTATTCTTCCTCTAGCTTGGTGGCCGAACCCTAGGTGGACCTTGTTTCTTTGGTAAGCATCTTCCCTCTCTCCTTAGTATCTTCTTCTCCATCTTGCCTACTCTTCGACCATGATGGTTATGATTCTTGTTCCTTTTCTTGAGGTGGTCGAAAGTGGTGTGCTTGGAGCAAGGAGCTTGGAGCTTGGAGCTCTGGAACTTGAGGAGTTTGCTTAAGGCGGGTTACATAACTTCTAACCCTAACTATACTACCTTCTTTTATGTTGCACAATTCACATATGTTGATGATCGACCATTGCATGTTATGTTTCTTGCTCTAGTATGTGTTGTTGATCTTATGGATACAGTGAGCATGATGTTGTCGATGGTTTACATACCTTTGGATCTAGTTGGCTTAACCATAGTTTGGGGTTTTCTTGTTGAGCAATACCCCTTTCTCTCCTTGGTTTTTGAGAAGTGAGTTTGAGCTCTAGTGATGTGGGCAATACCCCTCTCTCATTTAAGTTGAGAGGTGAGTCTACATTCTAGTTCCTTGGGCAACACCCTCCTCTCACCATGGTTTTGAGAGGTGAGCTCTTGGATATGTGATGACCTAAGTTGAGGTTGATCCTTGTGGTTGCCTAATTTGTGATAGAGGTTGTATAAAACCCCTCTCTCTTGGGTGTTGAGAGGTGAGCCGATCTTCTTGATCATATTGGGTTTTGTGTCCTTGTGCTTAACGTTGAAGACGACCTTGTAGAGTTGTGCCTTGCACGTTATGACCTTGGAGTAGTGCTGCCCGATAGCCTCTTATCTAGGGTTTTACCCTTGGCCGATACACCTAGTTGAGATGGTTGGTTTGGTGCCCGATATGGTGGTATAGAGAAACCCTAGTAGGTTCCTTAGTGGTGGCCGATATAAGAGGTTTGTCCTAGTTGGATGATAGGCCTTCTTGTGGTGCCTAGGTCTTGTTTGTTATAGGTGGACAACACCCTAGCTCTTCCTTGAACGTTATGGGTAAGATGGGTAACCCTGTGTCGGGCTTGGGGTTTGTGCTTGCACGACACACCCTCAGTTGAGTTAGCCGATATGATGCCTTAGTAGTCACCTTGCCCATGGACGACATGGTGCCTTGGCTGACATAGGGGTTCTTTGGATGATATTGTTTGATAGTTGGGCGTCATGAACTTGGTCGTTACGGCCTTGGGCATTATGATGTTGGTGGTTCCCGACATGAAAACCAAACCTTAAGTGGGAGATAGGGTCTTGAATGATAAGAGGTGCCCATGTGCTGCCTGATACCACCCTGTAGTTGCATGCACGATACATAGCACTAGCCCTGGTTGCACGACGTAGTGTCGCTCGCCTAAGGACGCTGGGCATCACGGGTTGTGCGTTGCCCGAGTAGGTGTTGCCCGACGCAGCGTTGCGTTGGGAAATTACAAGTGGTAAGGTTTCCTGTTGTGCTTGGCCGACAAGCTTGGGTGAGGGTAGTTATCCTGCCCGATACTTCCTATAGTGAGGGTTGTAGGAGATTTGGTGGGGGTTCTGATAACCCAGAATGTATATAGATGATAGTTCTCTATTAAAAATGATAATACAAGTGATATGGTGTGATCACCTTGAATCCTACAACTATGATAATGAGATAAGATGATAGGTTGTGAACCAGGAAGTTTGGAAGGATATATGCCTATGATTGATAAATAAACTATGATTTCGACAACTTATGTGTAATATACTCATGGATGTTGCTTTATACTTGATAGCATGATAATCCTATTAATCCATGATGGCTTCAGTATCTCTATGGATGTGTATACTAACCATGCATTTTTTTTATGTGGATTCATAGCCTGGTAAGAGCTATGAGATGTATGTGCTTGAGTAGCAGCATGTGGTAATGAGATAACAAGTTGATAGGTCTGAGGACCTGATATAAGGCTGAGTGCCTAGTTGAGGTGTTATCCTCTGATGATGAGATAAGGGATGCGTTCCCAGAATGCTGATGCATGTTTATGATGCCTTGAGAGGCAGTGGTTGATATAATGAGGGATTGAGGTCCCATGACAGTATGATGATGACAATAATGATGTAATTCTATAAGGCTATGTTTATACTTTGGTTGCCTCAACAATTGGCTTAAAATATACTAATTAATTATAGATGAACATATCATGTAGTTTTCCCTGGCCATAGATCCATCATCGTCAGTATCATGGTGATGGTGAAACAGGTTTATCCTGTGGGATTTGCCTGGAGCACATACTGTTGAATATGCGAGGTTTTCCCTAGCCTAAAATAGGAGGAATATAAGTACCAATGTGAACATATGGAGCATGGTGAATAGACCCATGGCTCAGGATATGTAATGATGAGCATGATGCGTTCATGGCTCAGATGTATGCACTAGCACCTATGATGAGGTGAGCTAGAGATGTGGGTAGCTTGCGGAGCTGACCCAGAGGCTGAGGCCCTATAAGCATAAGACTGTGGTCTTGCTTGATGATTCAGGTACTGACTACGAGAAGGTGAGGTCATGGAGTCTGGATCTCCTTAGACCTTGTATGGCACCGGATTGGGCTTCACAGCCAATGGTTGGATTTGAGAAGGGAAGGCTCACTTCCTCAGGGCATAATAAAACGTAATACAACCAGATAGTATATGCTACATAGAATAAACACGAAACATTGTCTGAGGCCTTGATTATATAGCTGATCTAGTTATACCTTGCAGATATGTGTACGATCCTTATATTTTGTGATAAGTTCTTATAAAGCTTATCCTGTCATTCATGTTCCATAAAGAAATACTTGGTTATATACCTCCTAGATATCTTGGTAAGAATGATGGGAATAATGGTCTTGCTCATCATACTGCTCTTGTTATACACTTTATCAGTTACCTATTTTATTGCTTTAATCTTCTGAGATTTTATAGTTTCGGCGGGGAGTTATGTTTCTCGCTGGGACTGTGTGTCTCACCCCGCTGGTTTACACCCTTTTTAGGTGATCGCTCTAGACGTGGTGGTGGTCGTGAGGTTGCGGCCGAGCAGCAAGAAGAATAGTAGAAGGCAAGAGATGGACATGCTACTATTTTGGTGGTTTTGTAGTAGAGTCCTAGAGTCATCCCTGTACTCTCAGGTCCTCGGAGGTGTTTAACGACGTTTCACGATGACTAGCTGTTGTAATTTTGCTCTATCCTGCTGCTGGCCGTACGTGGCCCGTTATGTATGTATAAACATGTGATGAACTCTGGTGCTGAGGGTACAACTGGTTCCGATAAGCTGTGGACATATATCAAAGCTTGTAATATTTTTATAACATGTTTCTCTGCAGGATCTGGATGCAAAAGTTCCCTTATGCATGCTTTCCGCAATCGGTTTTAATTAACCCATGTTTTCGGTAATATGTGGTTCCGCATGTTTTCGCGTGTCATCTCGCTATCTGTGTGATGGAGGTGTGTCACACTTTGATTCAAACGTCACTTGGAAAGTGTATCCACTATTAATTTGAGCATTTAGACTGATCCATACAATAATTATAGTGCATGCAATCTATGAATGTTGAGGGTCTAGATTATGGGTTTTAATGTTATCATTATCAAAATTCCAAGTTATATGACAAAATAATTAGATAAATTGTATCATTTAGTCCCAACATAAAAGTTCCGTTTTTCACTAATGCCATAAATCTTTATGTGATAGTTTATTAGGTCAAGAAATTGGATGTACTTGATTTATTTTTGTTCTCCATTTTTTTGAGTGGCTCAGGATTATATTTCAATGCGATGTCTACATATTAATAGTTCTCTAGATTTTGCTATGTACATGCTTGATTTTAAAAATATTTATCCTAATTCAACATATTTATTGGTCACATATTTGTTCATATTGGAGTGGGATTTTAAATATCATTTTCTTAACCTTCATTCTAACATTAAATGCTATTCTTTTCAAGTGATTTGATTTCCATCCCATGAGTTGTTCCAATATTATCATAGTATGTTAAGTAGAGGAGTATTTTATTTATCTCTCAGATCGTCAAACTTCAAATTGATTATATCAGTGAGTTATTTTTATCAAAGTTATTTTGATAGATAGGTCTAGTCTATTAGTGACATTATGATATTTGTTTTTGCAAAATTAGTGTAGTTACTTATCTTAATATATTATTTCTTTTCCTAGAGCACATTCGTTTTTTTACCATATTGATTTGGGTTGGTGAATTTGTTTGAGTTTTATAATTTGTCTCAAGTAGTAGAAATCACTTTTGGCCATGTCAGTATGCCGAGTGAGGAAATCCGACCACCACCTCAGTGGATCAAAAGTAATAAAGTCATAGCTTTCACTAAACATCCTTCCTTAGACACCTCAACTAATTCCACTTACATGGTTATGAAATAATGTCACTTAATTTATATTAAGTCATTCTCAAATGTATTTACAAAGATAAGTTTATATTTAAATACATTTTAGGGTATATGTTGTGACATCCATTTATTCTATTTTCTTCATTTATTCATGGTTTTTTTCATAACTGAATAGGAACTCTAGGGTATTCTTACCATTTGTATACTTATATTAGTGGTTTAAAAGTTCCTAGGACCTCGTTCTAGATCTAGATACATGTATTTTAAACACATCTTTCTCAATATTAGCTCCAAGTAAATCGATCCCTAAGGAGTCCAAAAGCTAGATGAGATGAGCAAGATGAATTTCTAGATTAATGTACATCACAACCTAGGCTCTTAATGGTACCTACTTGTAGTCTAAGTATTTCCTAGTAATTAGCCCAATTATACTAGTGTTTATTGTCAACTATTTTTCTAAGTTCTAAATACTCCATTGGTGTTTCTACTTAACCCTAATTTTCCAAGACATGCATGAGTGTCGACTGTTTATAGGCTCTGACACCATGTTATAAAGACCCGATCTTTAAGATCAAATATTTACAAAATGTATCAAAATATAAACAATCTTTGTTACAATCATGCTTGAACATCAGAGTGCAGAAGCTAAAAAAAATATGTATGTCCTATTTAGTCTTCAATCCACAGAGGACATCTCCTGCATGTCTCTTATACGACTTCTTCAAGCCACCTTCCCATGAATTCCCAAAGGGAATGAAACTACGCATGGACCCCATTGAAGGAAAAACAAAGGTCAGCAAAGCTGGTACTAAATCCAATCATTGAGCTATTAAAAACATAGGTACAAAACATGATTCAGGTATAAGATGAATTCTTGGAGGGGACTATTTGGTGGACTTAGTTTAGCCAAAAGAGAATAACATGTATCAATGGTTTCCATATATAGAGTTCAAGATGGTATTGACAAGATTAACAATTCTACAAAAATTGTCCAAGTTCAAGAGATCAAAATATTCAACATGATATTGACAATGTTAACAATTCTACAAAATTGTCCAAGTTCAAGATATCAAAGTATTCAAGAATTATTTGCAACAAAATGATCAATTTAAATATTAAGATTAAGCATCGTCATATCATTTCTTATCAATGTCTACAATGCCATGTGTTCAATCATCTATGAGAGAACGTCATGGTAGCATGCTATTTCAACCAGTATACTGGGGGACCACTAGTTCATTACAACCTGTGTATAGGGCGGCGAGATGTACCCAACCTCTAGGACCCAAAGCTCTAAAGGGCCAAAGCCCAAAGAGACCAAGGTCCAGTGAGTCAAAACTCCAAGATCAATTTTAGTGCCATCATAATATTTACAATATTCAACAATAATGCATTTGGGGTGGCAAACATTCAAAAGGCAAGAAAGACTTATAAAAAGTTTATAGTTCACAACCAAACATGATATATAGAATTTAAGAGGGAAGAAAAATAACTCAATAAGTAAATCGAGAATCTAGTACCTGTGTTCGAACCAAGAATTGCAACTGAGATGTCGAAAAGATGTCAATTTCTCACGGATCTAGCAAGAGAAAATTTACTAGGATTATTTGATGCTTCTTGGCTTGAAATCAAGTTTGTTCAATTTGACTTCTTTTGAATTATATATGTCTTTGTCTAAGGCCACTAGTCTATTTTTTTCTCCATTGGTATGATTTATATATTTCCATCTAGGTTTATTATTCCATATTACTAATATGTTATTTATCATTTAGAGTTTTAGTCCATTCTTTAATGTACCATCCATATTAAGTCACATAGTTGTATATATGTCTAGGTGACATGTATGTGTTGGGAATAATATACATTCTTCCAATTTAGGTCTTGTATCTTATCTTTCTATGTCCCAGGGTTTATGTTTGATCAACTGGGGTCATGTATGTATTTAAACATTAGATATATTATTGATATACTCTTATTCAATATTCTAGGATTTAAGTCTCATACATATTCATCATACCATATTTTCATTCTAGGATAAATCATATTGTTCATAGTATGCTCATGTACTAATCAATTCAAGGAACCCCAATTCGATAGATAACTTTAGTAGATCCATATTTCATTATACATACATATATGCCCCTAGGGTCTTAATAAGAATATCATTGGTGGTTACATTGTTTCAATTATAAATACATATTTCATTACATTTTTCAATATATTACTAAAATTTTAGATCACATAAACATATATGCCAACATGTATATAATTAAAACTAAGGTTGTTGGTTACATTGTTTGGTAAATGAGTATAACCAAATTTTGCATGTGTGATAAACATCCATCCTAATATCTCTTTACTAATCAAATTTGTGTAATTAGTAAGTCATAACTTCTTACTTAAGCTGTCAGTAAACTAGGTATTTGGTGTAATCAAGTTTTAAGTCTAAGTAATTGAATCTAATCCATATTTTAATTATTTATTTTTCTAAAAGAATATGGAGAATGGAGTAGAGACTTACATATCGAGGTTTATGCTTCAGAACTAATTGACAAATGTTGTTGTTGTAGGTCTAGACTATGACCACATTCACCTCTAATAATGGGTACCTGGCGGCCATATGATCATATTGACACACTCATGTCAAAGTACTCCTACATTAGATCAGAGGCTGCCATGGTGGTTCTCCTTGTTATGCTCTTTGCTGTATTTCAAACCAAAAGGCAAAAGGTTTAGTCCCATATTGCTTGTGTTGGAGACTTCCCTCCTCCTTATATATTGACTCTTATCCATAGTACAATTGAGGAATGAAAGGGGACAAGCCCTACGCACGTGCATGGTGGGCCTTGCCAATGGGGTTTGTTCGGCCCGGTCCGGAAACCCTTTAATTGGGCACGTTGGTGCACATCGCATCCCACGCGCAGGGGGGGTGCAAATCCGGCCTCCCGAAGCCCCTTGCGTGGGTGCGGCCCTAGCTTGGTTTTTCCCTTTGGTTCATTGAACCATTTTTAACCTGGGCCGCAATGCACTTGTTCGTTTGGAAGTTCCAAACAACACTGCGTTTTTGCAACCGAACACATCCTTTCACGCTTCCTTTCCTGGTTATTTATGTTCGCTTTCCGCTGTCGTTCGGAATAGACGAAAAAACTTCTTTCATTTCTTCTTCCTCTCTTCTCCGCCACCTACAGTCTGCCTACTGGAAGAACGATTGCTTACCTTTCGCCCGTCACCGTGACTGTGTGTACATGCTTCATGTTGACACACGCTATTGGATCCTAGGAGAGTAGCTGCGCAGGAGACTACTGCACAGATGTTCGCCATCGGGTACCGCAAAAATACTCTTAAGGATAGTACATCTCGCACGCCTCAGCGATACTCTGGTATACTCTTATACGTTTACGCCTTTTCATCGTAGTTTGTACCCTTATACAAACAACAATCTTAAGAGTAATTCCTTGAGTGATGGGTACTAACATGGAAGGTTTTGAAACCCCCTTTACGCATGTGACACCCTCTAACAATAACAACCAAATTGTTACTGTTTCTATTATTTCGTAAACACCAATGCCTGATGTTACGAAAATTGAACAATTTAATGGACAACACTACATGCGTTGGCAAGAAAAAATTATTACTGCTTTAGAAGTTTCTAATGTCTCATTTGCTTTAACTGAACCCAAATATGAAAACAATTCTGTTGATTGGGAAAAACAAATCGCATTTGTCGACATGTGATTCTAAGTACTTTTTCTAATCAACTGTTTGACGCCTACTTTCCAATTAAAATTGCATTCAAAATTTGGGAAAGTCTGAACAAGAAATATATTTTGGAAGAGGCTTCTACCCAAAAATTTACTGTTGCAAATTTCCTAAATTTTCATATGACTAAAGATAAAGAAATTACAACTCAAATTCATGAATTTCAGATTTTATTTGATGATTTGAAAAATGAAAAAATTGATCTTCCTCAGTCTTTCGTTGTGGGTTCTTTAATTGAAAAACTACCTGGTTCTTGGAAACATTACAAGAATAATTTAAAGCACAAAAGAAAGATTATATCACTTGATGATGTAATAATACATATCCGAGTTAAAGATCAAAATCGTACTAGAGAAAAATCTGAAATGAATAAAGAGTTATCATGTACTGTTAACTTTGTTAATAATGAAGTTAAAGAAAATAAAGTTTCTACTGATCAGTCTAAAAATAACCAGAAAAACAAGAAAGGGAAAGGAAAAAAGAATCAATATAAAGGAAACAAAGATATTAATAAAAAGAATGTTTTCTGCTATGTTTGTGGCAAACCTGGTAATACTTCTCCTAAATGCATGCACAGGAAGAAACAAGCAGTCCAGGATTTGAAGGATACATCAACCAACATTGTCACAGAGGACGTATTTGTGGCATTTGTCAGCATTGTCAACATGGGATCATTCCACCAGAATGATTGGATCATTGACTCGGGGGCTAGTCGCCACATCAGTGGCAACAGGGATGCTTTCGTGACCTACACTGGGGTAGGGTAGGAGGAACATCGGGTTGTCATGGGCAACTCTACTGCTTCTCCTGTAACTGGAAAGGGAAATGTTATGATCAAGATGACTTCTGAAAAAATTCTACTGATCAAAGATGTGCTGTTTGTCCCAAATATCCGTGTTAATTTAATTTTTGTTTCTCAACTTGTTAAGTTTGGGGTGAAGGTGTCCTTTGAATCAAACAAGGTCATTCTCACCAAGTCTGGAGACTACCTAGGCATGGGCTACCGCTCTAATGGACTCTTTCTGCTGAATGTACCAAACTCTTCTGCTAATGAAATAAGTCCTTCTACTTATATCATTGATTCTTTTGATATATGGCATAATAGATTAGGACATGTTAATTTTAAATACTTACAACGCATGAAATCTTTAGGTTTACTAAAGGATATTAATGGTGTAGTTAATCTAAATAATAGATGTCAAATATGTGTTGAAACTAAATCTACCAAGAATCCGTGTCCTCAAATTTCACAAAGAAATTCTGAATTACCAGATTTAGTACACACCAATCTTGGAGATTTAAAAGGAAATCTATCTAGAGGTGGGAAACGTTTCTACATTATTTTTGCAGATGATTTCTCATGATATACAAAATTATATTTACTGCATTCAAAGGATGAAGCTTTTGGAATGTTTGTTAAATATAAAATAGAAGTAGAGAATCAACTTAATAAGAAAATAAAACGTCTTCGCTCAGATAGGGGTGGTGAATGTGATTGTTCTCCTTTTAATGATTTTTGTATAAACCATGGTATTATACATGAATACACACCTCCATATTCGCCTCAATCAAATGGAATTGCTGAATGTAAAAATAGAACTCTAAAAGAAATGATGAATTCTATTTTAATCAATTCAGGCATGCCCAACAACTTGTGGGGGGAAGCGATCTTGTCATCTTGTTTTCTTCAAAATCACATCCCTAGTAGGAAGACAAATACAACACCCTATGAATTATGGAAAGGATATCCTCCGAATTTGAAATATCTCAAAGTGTGGGGGTGTCTAGCTAAGGTCTTATTAAATGAGCTTAAGAAACGAAAATTGGGATCTAGAACCCTAGATGGTGTTTTTATAGGTTATGCTCAAAATAGTTCTGCATATAGATTCTTGGTTATTAGAAGTGGCAACAATGTTGTAGAACCTAATACAATTGTTGAATCTAAAAATGCTGAATTTTTTGAGCATATCTTTCCTATGAAAACTCGCTTAGAAAACTTATCTAATCCTTCAAATGAAATTTTAGAGAATATCCCAAATACATCAAATTCTAGTGATGATTTAGAACCTGATGATATAGAACCTAGAAGATCCACTAGGACGAGGAAGGAAAATAATCTTGGTGATGATTTTTATTCCTTTATAGTGGATAATGACCCTCAATCTTACAATGATGTTATTAATTCAACTGATTCCTCTTTATGGAAGGAAGTAATTAATAGTGAGATTGAATCTATATTATCTAATCATACATGGGAACTAGTAGAACTTCCACCAGGTATTAAACCCATAGGATGTAAATGGATATTTAAAAGAAAATTGAAAATAGATGGGACTGTAGATAAATACAAAGCTCATTTGGTTGCCAAGGGATATAAACAACAAAACGATATTGACTATTTTTATACCTTTGTTCCTGGTACTAGAATCTCTTCAATCAGGATTTTAATTGCTTTGACATCTATTAAGAAATTAATTATACATCAAATGGATGTTAAAACTGCTTTCTTGAATGGAGATTTGGATGAAGAAATTTATATGGATCAACCCGAAGGTTATGTAGTTCCGGGAAAAGAACATATGGTATGTAGACTAATAAAATATCTCTATGGCTTGAAACAAGCACCTAAACAGTGGCATGAGAATTTGATAAGGTAATTGTATCATATGGATTCCATATAAATGAAGGAGATAAATGTATATATTCTAAAGTCGATAACCAAGGTTGTGTTATTATATGTCTCTATGTAGATGACATGCTTATTTTTGGCACTAATATTGATATTATAAATAGTACAAAAGGCTTCTTGACTTCTAATTTTGACATGAAAGATATGGGTGAAGCAGATGTAATCTTAGGAATTAAACTCCTTAAACGTGATGATTACATCATGCTATCCCAAGAAAATTATGTTGAGAAAATTCTCAAAAGGTTTTCAATGTTTGATTGTAAGCCAGTAAGTACTCCTTTTAATTCTAATTGCCATCTTAAGAAAAATAAAAGTACTAGTGTTCAACAAGTCAAATATGCACAAGTAATTGAAAGCCTGATGTACTTAATGAATTGTACTCGTCTAGATCTAGCATATGCAGTGTAAAGATTAAGTAGATATACCCAAAATCCTAACAAGGATAATTGGGATGCTCTATTGGTATGTATGCCGTAAGAGAAAATCATGGGATGATTGGTGGGATACATTAAGATTGATTTGATAAACATCAAAGGCAAGCTTCCAATTCTTTCTGGTTCTGTCATATGAGATAATGATAGAACAAATTGAATGTTTAGAGAATGACAATACTCGATGACGTATGCCTTCAGGTTCATGACCTGAATGATGAGATCATACGGATGCTAAGAGTTTGTACATTCTTATTATATCCCTAGTCGGATGTCATTGTGGAAGGTAGATAGACAACAATGACACACAAGACTAGATTGTGGTGTTGGTTGATGACAGAATCTCATTAGTCATGATATGGAGATATCAAACCAAACACATAGGTATTTGTTAGAGAACAAGTGTACCGGACATACCCACCATGAGTTTGACACATGGAACCATGACATGGTTGTCACAGTCAGTTCTCACAGTGATGGTTGAGTGTGATTCTTTGACCTGAAATCACTACACTCAACACATGTCGTTGGGTATACTTTGACATCATCGAACACAATCCTGAAACATGGGTTGTTATAAAGGTGATGATTGGGTGGCTTTGACACATGGGGCTTTTGAGGGGTGAGTGATAGATATGGGATTTATCCCTCCTGAGGGAGTTTGATATCCATGGCCACTTGATGAGTAGGATTGAAATAGGCGTGTACGCATGTGTGAATCAGTATGTGATATTGATGTCATACATATCTCCTCCAATCTACTCTGAGATCAAGAAAGTGAATGAACGTTGAAAGGATGACTGTTCCATGCCTTGAGTTCATTTGGGATATCAGTGACAAAGGAATTAAACATTCACTGTAACACCATTCACGGATTGTAGGATTGAAAGTTTTTCTCCAACTTTCCTTTTCACTTGGGTAGCACTGATGTGCGACTAGGCACCGCTCTTTGCTTGTGAAGTCATAAGTGTTATGGTCTTTCACTGTCAATGTGAAATAGACCTGCAGGGTCACACACATAGGATTTAACCTGGAAGAGGAGTTTATACACAAATGATGTTTAGATTCATTACTAAAGGAGTTTAGTAGTTCAATTAAACACTCAATCAATTGATAGCTCAATATCATAGTGTTCAAGGTGTTGGACCAATTGAATAGAGTATCAGATTGATTGGAACTGTGATTGACTGATTTGCACAGTCTGCTGCCCCAACCGATCGGCTCACAGGGTTGAATCGATCGGCTCAGGTTGATGAACCGATCAGCTCAAGTGGTGAGTCGATCGGCTCATGTGTCATGAAACGATTGGCTCAATTGTTGAACCGGTCGATTCATGGACCAACCGAGATTGTTTGGAAAGCCAGAAGACTATTTTGCAAATACAATTTGTTTCACTTATACAAATTCGATTTGGACAAGGATTAATATTTGATTAATCAGAAACAAATATGAAAGTCAATTTGAGTTGGACCAGGACCACGAACCGATCGGCTCATGCTTGAACAGATCGGCTCAGGTGTTCCAACCGATTGGTTCAAGTGTGAACCGATCGGCTCAGGTCCCCAACCGACCATTTCATGCTTGAAACGATCGGTTCAGGTGGCGCAGTTGGTTGTTTTGTGGAAAATCTTGAACCCTTCTACTCCTACTTTAATCCCACATTTCCCGGGGTAGAGAACCCTGTCCCATGACCCTCCTATATATATAGGGGTATCGGGGGCTTCTCAGGAAAAACAAATCAGAACACCAGTTTCTCTGCAAAGTTGTCGTTCTCTCTGGTTGTGGTAATCGAGAGAGCCCGAGCAAGTGCTACCCGATAAGGGAGGCACAACAAGGGAAAGACAAATGCAGAAAGGCAACTGGTTGCAGGAGAGTGTGTCAGTGACTAGTACGCCGACTGGAGGGTGTGACTCCTTCTGATTCTTTATGGGACAAAGAGATCGAAGTTCCAGGTGGTCCGTGTGGACTACTTCAGAGGCGGGAAACTTCTGCCTCTCAGAGGACAGCTGTCAATCCCGACAGTCCCGGTGAGACCAGGAGCTGCACAAACACCGTCCAAGATCGGAGGTAAAGTCTGTGCAAGCCACGAGGTAACGTCGCCGAGCAAGCCTCGGGACAAGGTATGCCTCTACAAACCATCCTTCATATTGTATAGCCGTTGACGCGATTCCTTTATTCTGGGTTTGGGAGAAGAATTTTTTTGTTTCCGCTGCCTCCTCTGTCTCCTCTAACACCCAACATGCTCTACATAGGGTTTTAAGATACCTTAAAGGAACAATTAATCATGGATTGATTTTTTGTGGATCTCCAATTGTGCTAGAAGGATATTGTGATGCCAATTGGATTTCTGATTCAGATGAATTGAAATCTACAAGTGGTTACATCTTCAGTATGGGTGGAGGTGCCGTGTCTTGGAAATCCTCCAAGCAAACTTGTATAGCTTGTTCCACTATGGAATCTGAGTTCATTGCCTTAGAGAAGTCTGGAACTGAAGCCGAATGGCTAAGACATGTTCTAATGGATCTTCCCATTTGAGAGAAACCTTCTCCACCAATGTTTATACACTGTGATAATCAAGATGCCATAGCAAGAGCTAAAAACAAAGTTTATAATGGGAAGAGTAGACATATTCGTCTACGTCACAATATTGTGAGGAAGCTTGTATGTGATAGCATAATATCAATAGATTATGTAAACTCAGAATTAAATTTGGCCAATCCTATGACAAAGCCATTAAGTCAAAGACTGGTGAGCGATACATCGAGGAGAATGGGATTATGCCCATACCAGAAGTCGAAGTGATGGACACCCAACCTTCATGAACGGTGATCCCAAGAAGAAGGTTCAATGGGAAAAACTAAGTCACTAGAGGACTCAATGTGTTGTAATAAATGTATCTCATTCTTATGATGTAAGCAATAATTTGCAATGATTCAGTTGAATATATTTCTTAATGGATTTCATAGCCATTAATGGTGGTGTATATACTGCAATATATGCTTGATGATAGTCCAACTATATGAGTGTGGAGTGAGGCCGCTCCTGTTGAGATTTGGGAAGATCTCTAGAGCATTCATGAATAATCCCTGTAGGCACATGGCCTAAACGCGCCAATCTGTAAGAAATGTAATTGATTTTATGAGTGTCATGTGAGTAATGTACCTCTAATCAGGTAAAAGAGGAATTGGTTCAAGAACATAGTTCCACCAATCTTCTACAGATTACGTACATTTACTCTATGCTTTGGTTCAAAGAACTCAGTTCCACCGAGGCTTATGCATGCCATTTGTTTAAGTTCTTCCAGTGGTCAACTCGATTTTTAATATTATTTTGTTTGAAATAGTAGGGGATTGTTATGCTCTTTGTTGTATTTCAAATCAAAAGGCAAAAGGTTTAGTCCCATTCTCTTTGTGTTGGAGACTTCCCTCCTCCTTATATATGGACTCTTATCCATAGTACAATTGAGGAATGAAAGGGGACAAGCCCTACGCACGCGCATGGTGGGCCTTACCAATGGGGTTTGGGCTGGCCCGGTCCGGAAACCCTTTAATCGGGCGCGTCGGCGTACGTCGCATCCCATGCGCAGGGGGGTGCAAATCTGGCCTCCCGGAGCCCCTTGCGCGGGCGCGGCCCCGGCTTGGTTTTGCCCTTCGGTTCATTGAACCATTTTTAACCTGGGCCACAATGCACCTGTTCGTTTGGCAGTTCTAAACCACACCGCGTTTTTACAACAGAACACATCTTTTCACGTTTCCTTTCTTGGTTATTTATGTTCGCTTTCCGCTGTCGTTCGGAATAGACGAAAAAACTTTTTTCGTTTCTTCTTCCTCTCTTCTCCGCCGCCTACAGTCTGCTAACTGGAAGAATGATCGCTTGCCTTTCGCCCATTGCCGTGACTGCGTGTGCAAGCTTCACATTGACACACGTTGTTGGATCTTGGGAGAGTAGCCGCGCAGGAGACTACTGCACAGACGTTCGACGTCGGGTACCGCAGAAATACTATTAAGGACAGTACATCTCGCTCGCCTCAGCGATACTATGGTATACTCTTATAAGTTTACGCCTTTTCATTGCGATTTGTACCCTTATAGGAAAAACACTCCTTGTGTCGGCCTTCTGTTAGCTTGATCGGACTCAGCCCAAGTGTCTTCCTGGTCGACCTCTGTGGTGGCAAAGGGTTCCTGAAGTGGAAGGTATTCTCCGGGTGTCTAGGAGGCCACGATGAGGCCGCTGTGTGGCTGCTGGGAGCAGTAGGCTTGATCGGGGGTCTATGGCATGACCAGGTTGCGAGGGTAGTGACCAGGTTGAAGAATGGATGTGGTTTGCTGGCGAGAAGGTCTGGTGTTGGCAGCAGGGTGGCGATTAATAGCTAGTAATCTATAGCAGTGGTGAAGGTGCTCCAAGGATTGGGGGGGGGGGGGGGTGGGGGGAGTTGGAGACAAGATTTGTAGGTGTCAGGTGTCCCACTGCGGTAGTGCGTTATGCGGTTCCAATCTGCAGATATGCGGTGGACCTAGATCTGGCCGACGGCCTGGGTTAGCTGACCCTGGAGTCGAGATGGTTTATGCAGGGCTTGTCGTTGGTGGCAGAGGGAAATCAGTTGCTCGCGAGTTTGTTGGGCGGTGGCTTAATGTCTCTCCTATGTAGGCCTTGAGAAGCAATGGCACAGCGGCCGCCCACCTAACCAGACCTAAATCAGCAACGAAGAACTTCAAACCTGCTGCCGCCACGATCAGCCTTGTCTTTTACCATGATCGTAGGTCCACCTAATAGAAACATCGATTGCAGCAACTCCTAACGGCTCGTTGCTTCTCCACTTCCGTGCAACGGCGCCATAGCCTACCTCCTTCCCATCTCGTCTTCCCTTGCCTCCTCTTCCATCTCTACTTCCTTCTCCTCTCCGGCCTACTGAGTTGCTAGAACAACATTGACCTGTAGGAGACAGATCGCAATAGCATGTGTGACCAGCTTGATCACTGGCCACGTCGAGACACCTCCCCATCACCTAGCTACCAAGAATTAGATTTCAAGAGATCACAGATCCGATCCAACGTTGCTTATATGGTGAAGTGCGCTAGGGTTGGTTTTTGGAGGAGGATGAGGAGGACGACATCTGAGGTGGGGGAAAGAGGCGTCAGGATCTTATTGTAACGTCCAATCTTCGTGGCATTACACAGAGGAGGAGCCTTCCAGCAAGAGGGGTGAAGGTGTTGAGTCTAAACCTATTTATTATCTAATTAAGCCTAATAAATAGTGAAATTCTTACTTGCTGATTTCTTCAAAGTTTCGCAATTCTTAAACGGAAAGTCTCATTGTTATAAGATTTTGACTATGGGTTTAACTATTATCACACTAAATTGAAAAATTATTAACTCTCCACTTTATGGTTCACTCAATAATTAATATGTAATAGTTCTAATGATATTCTAAATTGATTTGAAAGCCATTAGTATGAATATCGAGAGAATTTCATGAATTTGAGGCTAAATCAAAATATCTTTAGAATTATTTAGATTGTCATCGAAATGAATCCGAAAAACAAATGAGAGACTAATATGAAAATATCTCTCAAATGAGGGAAATGACTTATGTTTAGACAAATGGATTTTCAATTGAGGACTAGTCTAATCGAAGACCCCGATAATTTAACAAAATTTTGAGTAGGAGTTGGAATGGAGGACAAGATTGTAAATAATTTCAAGACATAGAAGAATAGCTCAAAATTAGATTTAATTGTCAAATTTTGGTATGTTACATGTGTGATATGTGAATGAGGTGAATGAAACCCTAAGGATAGGGTATTATGTGAATCACGTGTTTTCAATTCAATATTCTTTAGTGAGATAAGTTGTGTTGCACAGTTCCTCAGTTTATGATACAAATTGCTGATAATTTATGAAAAGGATTGTTTATGAAGTTAAATTAAGAAATATTGATGTGATGATTAAACTATAAATCTAAAGAGTGAATTAGACTTTTTGATTCCCTAAACAGTGGATAATCCTTCACAGGCTGCGTGCACTGTGAGGAGGAAACAACTTCCCAATTGGAGGTCCCACGTAGGTCGAGGCAAGTTGGAGCACATCATTGTAGGGTGCATGGGTCTATGCCACTGAGGACAGACTCCTTAAATGATTGGTATCCAACACTAACTGGGGATGCTGGTGGTACCAGATTTCTGAGCTGTGACAATCACTGGACATCTTCGGTAGGTCCATTGGTGCACAACTAATCTAAGGGCTTGAATCCCCACCTTAGTACCCAGGTTGAGAGGTGGAGCCTGAGATATCCAGCCGCTCCCATTATCCGCCAAGAGGTAGACAAGCTGAGGCCCACTACAGATAGGGTCTTATTAGAGACATAGGCTTAGGAACCCGGGCATCCCTTCTAAGCCTTGTATAATAAGATCATAGCTTGCCGTGATTCTTCCATATGTTGTGATACACCTCATGTGGGTTCAGGGCATAATAAGATGAATGAGATGTTAACAAAGTGTGTGCAATTTTTTAATTATTCTTTGTATGTTTTGAATTATTCGTCTTATTTGTGATTAATCAAGCATGTTCATATATTGATTCACTCTTATATATATCTAGAATATCCTACTATATTTATGTTTGTGAATGATTAGTCACTTTAAAGGTTTTTTTTTTGAGAATGGACTGGAGACCCTATGATGGGGGTCCCCCGCAATAACATTAACTTGCTAAAATGAGGTTTACAATGTTCAAACTACTAGAAGAAAAAGGCTGAATTAAACTAAGCCTATCTACTTGTCCACGACGAACATGGTTGGCAACTTGGTGAGCTGCCCTATTATCTAAACGACTAATGTAACTAATGTTGCAAAAGGAAAACATAAGCTTCAGCTCAAGAATGTCCTCCACTATAGAGCCCAAGTAATCCCTCCGTGATGCATTGGAGCTGCACGCTTTGATGACCACCATGGAGTTGGATTCCACTTCCACCTGTGTATGACCTTCTTTGTTTGCCCATTCCAGCGTCGCCCTCACAGCCAAAGCCTATGTCATAGCTATCTCCTTTCCCGTTGAGACCTTCTCCCCAAGTATCCCTTTAAGCTCCCCCGCTGCGTCTTTCATCACTACTCCATAGCTAGATACACCGTCTTCCCCGCAAGACCCGTCCACGTTCAGCTTGACACGGCCAGCACAAGGCATGCGCCAGCCTCTACGCCCGGTGGTCTGCCCGCCAACAATCCCATGCATAGCTGTACGTGCCTCTTCAGTTGGTCTTCTAGCCGTCGTCAACGCACAACCAAAGAGATAGCTGCTGTTCACGTTCCCGTCGTTGAAGACTCGAGCACACCTACCGCGCCATGCAGCCCACATAGCAGCAACAATGGACGTAGCTTCTCCTCTCGTCGGCCTCGACAGTGCATCCTTCATGGTTGCAGCCACCTCCCCGTCTTTGACGTCCTCCACCCATTGCTGGACCTCCCTAGGCAGAAGTTCCCATACCTCTACGGCGCACGAGCATCGGAATAGCATATGCATTATGGTCTCCTTCTCACCCGAGCACAGTATGTACGTACCATCCGGTATGCAATGTCTGTCGTAAAGCCTTCCCCTAGTGGCAAGTCCTCCCGTAAAAATCCTCCATAAGAAGTGGGCTGTCTTTGGGCTCCATCTATCCTGCCATATCTTCTTCCACAGATCATCACCGTGTGTTGCTTTGTACCGTCGAGCCTCCTCCTTCCCCATCAACCCCAGCCAATAAGCTGAACGGACTATGAATTCCCCATTGTTTGCTGGCCACCACATCAAAGAATCCAAAGGTCGACGAATGCTAAGCTGGATAGCACAAATCTTCCTGGCGTAGTTCTCTGGAAAACATTCCTGTACTCGTAGGCGGTCCCATGCTGTCCCCACTTCCATCATGAGATCACTAACCCGACTGTACTCTGCATTCCTTTCGCTCCTAAGATGTGCGAGTGTCCCGTCCTCCTCTGGTAACCAGTGATCCTCCCAAAGATTGATATCCATCCCGTTGCCCACTCTCCATTGAGTTCCTTCTATCAACAGTGCTTTGGCGCCCCACACACTCCTCCACGTATAGCTTGGGTCATGTCCACGTCTGGCTTCCCATATTGATGTCCTTGGAAAGTATCTGGCTTTGAGAACTTTGGTCACCAACGCCTCCGGGTTGTTTGCTAGCCGCCACAATTGTCGTGCTAGGAGAGCTTGGTTGAAAACATGGAGGTCTCTAAACCCCATTCCACCTTGACGCTTTGGCCTGCACAGGTTGTTCCAGCACATCCACGACATTTTCCTCTCTTTGTCCTTTGCACCCCACCAGAATCTAGCTATGGTTCTTTGGATCTCGTCAATGGTTCCTGCTGGTAACTGGAAAATACTCATTACGTATGTTGGTATAGCCTGTGCCACCACTTTGATAAGCACTTCTCTTCCTGGTTTTGATAGAAGTTTTTCCGACCACCCTTGGAATTTCCTCCATATCCTGTCTTTTATAAAGCTGAAAACCTGCTTTTTTGATCTCCCTATGGCTGTTGGTAACCCAAGATACTTTGCATGACGATCCACCTCCCTAACTCCCAACGTGTTCTTCAGCTGCTCTCTCTTTCCTCTTTGTACTCCCTTGCTGAAAACCACCTCTGTCTTAGAAAAATTAATTTTTTTTCCGGATGCCTGTTCATATTGGCTGATAACTTCAGCTATCTTCAGGCATTCTGCATTGGTAGCTCTAGCAAAAAGAATACTGTCATCTGCGAAAAAAAGATGTGAGATCCGGGGGGCTCCCCTACATGGTTGAATGCCGTGTAAGAGATTTTCTTGAGTAGCCACAGTAAGAGAGGTAGAAAAAGCTTCAGCACATAAAAGAAAAAGGTAAGGAGATAGAGGGTCACCCTGGCGAAGTCCTTGTGCTGGGGTTGTGCTTTGGGTTCGGTCTCCATTGATGGCAAACGAATGTTGGACGGTAGTAGTGCAGTCTCAGATTTTATCTATCCACTTCTCACCGAACCCCATCCTTCCCATCATAAAAAATAGGAAATCCCACTCCACCCGGTCATACGCCTTAGACATGTCTAACTTCAAAGCAATGCTGCCCTTCTTTTTTCCCTTGTCCCTCTTCATAGTATGGAACAACTCATAGGCAATCAAGGCATTATCCGTAATCAGTCTTCCTGAAACAAAGACGCTTTGGTTTTCAGAAATCACATTATTCATGAGAGGCTTCAACCGGTTTGTCATCACTTTAGAAGCAATTTTATAAATCACATTGCATAGGCTGATTGGACGGAACTCTCCAACCATCTTCGGCTTTTCAACCTTTGGTATAAGCACCACTAACGTGTCGTTTACAGCCCTTAAGCTGTGTTCTCCCTTCCACCAGCCCTTGATGTAACTAGCCACATCCTGCCCTACAATATCCGAGTATTTTTGATAGAACATCGCCTTCATCCCATCTGGCCCTGGTGCTTTATTTGGGTGCATTTGATATATGGCAGCTCGAATTTCGTCATCCGTAATCTCACATTCCAGTCTCCTCATCTGGTCATCTGTAAAAACCTTCCTGATTCCCTTAGTTGCCTGCTCAAAACCCGACGTATTGCTGGCTTGGAAAAGATTGGAGAAGTGATTCTGAAATATTTGAATGATATCACTCTCCTTGTTCCTCAAGGTGCCCCTTTCGTCTTCAATGCTTTCAATCCAGTTCCTCCTTCTTCTATTAGAAGCCTTTTGGTGGAAATATGCTGTGTTCCAGTCTCCCTCTTTCAGTTCTTTCACACGCGCCCGCGCAGCCCAGTATTCCTCATTCTTTTGCAGCCAATATTGAAGTTCTTTAGAGGTATCCTCCGCCTTCTTGAGATTACCATTATCCGGGGGGAGTCCCTGGATTCTTTTCAGCTCCTTCTCTAGTTCTTTAATCTTTCTGCTCCTCTCATCAAACTTTTCCACCGCCCACTCTTTCAACATATATTTGCACCGCACAACCTTATTGCCCAAGTCGTTTCCTTCCTCCCTCTCCCATGCCTCTTTGACAACTTTCCCGCATTCCTCCTCACCTGCCCACATAGGTTCAAAAATAAAATAATTTTTGTTCTTTCTTTTACCACTGTTCCTGTTGTCTGCTTTTAGCACTATGGGAGCATGATCCGATTCATAGATGGGGAGATGGAACACTTTACAGTTTTTAAACAGGTTTCACCACTCGAGCTCAGGAAGGAATCTGTCAAGCCTCTCCATAACCAGCGTTCTTTCCGTCAACCCCCTTTTCCAAGTGAAGATATTTCCGTCAAAACCTACATCAATCAGCTCACAGTCATCTATGACGTCCCGGAAGTTTTGCATGAACTTTTCTTCCTTTGGCGGGCCCCCCTGCTTTTCGGTATTAGACACAATCTCATTGAAGTCTCCAAAAAAGATGACTGTTTCTTCTGCCTCATCCTTCAACCTCCTCATCAACTCCCATGTCTTTGTTTTATTGCTATGGTCCGCCCATCCGTAGATTCCAATCGCTCTCCATTGCTGTCCGTTATCTTCTTTTACCAAACCTGTCACATGCCTTGATGAAAAATTAATAATGTCTACCGTACAATCATTCCACCAGAACCCAATACCCCCTGATCTGCCCCTGCTCGAAATACACAGCCCGTCTGTATAACCACAACCTCTTTTGACCTCCCCAATTTTGAATCTGCTATCATAGTTTCCGCCACGAAAACTATATTCAGACGCTCTCTCCAAACCCAGGCTCGGAGAGCTTTGCACGTGTCAGGGTCGCCCAATCCCTGACAGTTCCAGCTGAAAATTTTCATTGTCCTTCGCGGGATTGGTCTCCGCCAATCTCTGCTACTTGAGTCATGCCGACCTCGAAACTGTCATTTGCGATCACTGTGTTCCTTTTGGTTCTTTTGTCACCCAGTTCATGTTGAGGATAGTCATCAACCTCCATTTCACTGCATTCCAGTTCTTGATTTCTTTTGCCCGTTGCTTGCTCCCACACCACTTCGTCTTCAGGAATACCTAGGCGTTGTCCCCTGCTCATTTTGTACACCCATGGTTGCTGCTTTTTCTTCCCCCTACTTTGTTTGTGCCTTTGCCCTAACTATTTCTTTCGCTGTGCCCTTGTGACAGCTCTTCCCTCTCTGCCTTCCTTCTTGTCCACTTCAAACCTTTGAAACCTGTTGTCTTGCTCTTCCCTTGCATCAGCCTGCCATAGTTCTGTGGTGCTTCCCGTCCTCTCCCTCATGTTTTGTTCTCTGTACTCACCCTGTCCTTCTTTCATTCTCTGTTCCTCATCGTCGTAGCCCTGCTGCACGTTGCATGATCTCGGCAGTGTCTTGCTCGTTGGCCATTGGTGACGTTCGTCAGACGACTCCACATCCACCATAGCTGGTGCTTCCTCGTCCACCCGATGTATCACCCTTAGGTTCTGTAACTCCACCGCCGTGTACCTCCTAACCCTTCTTACCCCCGTCCGCTCCTCCCCCCGGTTCACGTCCCCCATGCACTCCCTCCCCCACCCTCGTCTCCTCCGTGTCTTCGTCCTTCCCAGTTGCACCTGCCCCCTCTTCTGGCCTGCCTTTCCCCCTCACGCTGCCCCTGTCCTCCCGTTCGTACCCGTCCCTTCCCCTCCCGCTCTTCCCCTACTCCCCCTCACCGACTCATCACTCCACCCGACTCCTCCCTCCCTGACCCCTCTGTGCGGTCACTTTCCTCTCTTCCTCCCCGCTTAGGCGCTGATCCTTCCTCGCCTATACGTTGGAACGTTATTTTTCTCCTCGCCGGCCCCGTCCCCCATCCTTCTTATCCATCAATTTCCGTTGCTTCCACGGAGACGCCCTCAGCCAATTTCCCCAGCGCTGCTGGTTCGCTCCGCCGTCATCCGCTTGCGCGCAGTCACGATCGACATGCCCTATCCTTCCGCACATGAAGTAGAAACTAGCGAGTCGCTCGTACTTAACCTCGATGTCCGCCATTGCTCCCCCCTTCATTCTTATTTTCTGGAAACGTTTCAAGGGCATCATAACATCCAGGATTACACAGACTCTTATAGAGGAGTCCCAACCCAAGTCATCCTTATCTGTGCCAATGACCTCACCGATCCTGCCCGCGATCTTGCGTATGGTAGTGTCCGATTGATATCCCAATGGAACCCCATAGAGGCGGATCCAAAACGGACACCTCTTGATGCTGATCTTCCCCGGCTGCTCCTCTTTACAGATCTCCTTCAACAGCAAGAGTTTCCCATCGAAGTTCCATGGCGCTCCGTCCATAACCCGTTGTTTGTCCCTCCAGTGGGCGAACTGCACGATGAAAACTTCTCCCTCTAGTTGTTTGAACTCCGTCGTTTCCTTCAGACTCCACGCTTGGATCAGTGTTCTCTCCATTGCCTGAAAATTATATGTCTGATCCGTAAGCAGACGTCCCACCATGGCCAGCTCCGTGTGATCCTCTGCCTCGTCGCCGCTTCCCACCGGTTGTACCTCTACCGGGTCCTCTTCATCCTCTGACAACGTGAGACCTGCATACCTGTCCGCTAACTCCGCTGCCATCGCAGCGATCTGAACCCTAGCACAACCACACACTTGAACCTGCAAGAGATGGAACCCTAGTTCGGGGTGGAAGGACGTCCACGGCCTCGTGCCCTAATCGCCAGAGCGACAGGAGACGGGGGAGACGGGTTAATTCTATGCCCTCTTGACATGTCTAGTCACTTTAAAGGTTGTTATTGTTATAATTGATATTAGTTGCTCAACAATGTATCTGTAAATATATACATGCTTTAAACTATTTCTTTGAAGTACTCATTCACTAAACGAGTAGGATCACCCCTATACTCATAATGTTTTAGGGATAACACATGGACTGAAGATATCAACGGATTAGAGTAGATCTGTCAAGTTAAGTATGAGATTAGTTAAGTTCACTCAGTTCCCATCACTCTAGGTCCTTGTATAGAGTCGTGAGAGAGTTGTAAATGATGATGTGTAACTTTGACTCCTGAATAATAGAGTATGTATCTGATTGTCATGTCATATGTATAGGGAAGTGTGAGAAACATAATAAATGTTTATATATGTTTCTTTATTGTTGACATCAAATTAGAGTAATCAAGTCTTAATTTCCCTTGTAAAGTTTTCTTATGTGGTTGAATGCAAGGATACAAAGGGTTTGAAATCAAACAAAAAGTTGAGAATGAACTTTGTATTAAGTATAATCCTCAAACTTATGCCCTAATCTCATGATAAGTGATAATTGTGGGATGTGGGTGTAACACAATAACATGCTATTTATTGGCACATTAGTTGATGCTGAGCATTTTGTTCAGAGTCACAAGAGGGAGAAGGTGAATATTTTGTGAAATTTGTTAATATATATGTAAAGAATTTTTCTAAAAATCTTTTGATGAACGACTTGAGGAACACATTTGGAAAATAATGACCCATTTTCACTGCAATTGTTATGAAAGACATAAATAGGAATCTAAAAGGATTTGGGTTTGTTAATTTTCATAGTGTTGATGATGCATCTACTACAACTGACACCACATGGCGTTACTTGCATTTCCTCTATTCCTGATGGCACTACTTCTATTTGGAATTAATAACTGGCAAACTTTGGTTTATACAACTACACAAACAAGATGAACTAAACAAAGCTTTGAGATCCATTTGGCATCTTCTAACACCGATAGAGGTATGATGCATCTGCTGCCACATCCATATCCACATAACCTAATGAATAATCAACATTGACCAGATATTGTGTTAACATCTTACTTGTATACTTGAATGCCATTGTCTTGACCTCCATAATGTGAATTATATAGACCTTTTTGTTATTGGATTGTGGTAGTGAATCACAACATGAATAATCTGTGGGTCAATGAAGAATTGTGAATGCAAAAACTTGCTAGAGTGTGGCAATGAACCAAAGCAAGAACAATGAACTATGAAGAACCCTACAAAGTTTTCAGTAGCAGTTAACCCAACTTAAGTAACACATAGCTAATATGTTTACATAAATAATAAAAGGTGTTGGAGAATTACATATAAAAATAATAAGTTCCCATTCAATTTATAATGTAGTATCTTCTGGCTTATTTATTCATATACAAACAATAAATATGGACATGTTTTTCAGTGTTTGTTCAACTACTCTTCCTCTAGTAAAATTGCTGCAACAACTTTAGGAGTTGACAATAAGATTAATACATATTTTTAAAGAGAAGCTCATCCTTCCATGATTTTATAATCATGGTCTCACATCTCAGTGTCCATTCTGAATCTTAAAAAGATAGTGGCATTACCCAAGAGCATACTGCTATGTCTTCAACCATCTTAGACGAGACATTTAAAGATTATTTCAATGTTCTAGTAGCTTCACTAATAAAAATGTAAGGTTTATACCAAATTAAGTGTCATCATGAAGTCTTAACATGTTTTCTAACTATGGCTCGTGGCATGGCATCAACTGGTTTAGTAAATCTTTTACTTCTATAAATAACGAAACAAAGTTGATGCAATTCGTGCCTCATGGCATTAGTTGGTTTATATGGAGGATCCAATAAATTACATTAGGACCACCCTAGACCCTTAGTGATATGGAAAACTTTCCCCTCCACTTTTGAAACAGCCATGTTCCTTATTTTTTCCCTACAAGTTGCACCTATAGCAAGTAGAAACTAGTCTACTTGTTTCACTTCTAGAATACAAAAAATTGCTGTAAAAAACCAAACGACTGAGGTCTTTGCTTTTGTAGCCCATTCAAATTTGTTGCCAACCTTTTAGAATATACTTACATGGTATACAATCCATGTGTGTCTCTCTGTGTGGTTGGTGGGATATTAGATCCAATTCATCTATATGCTTGCCATTAACAAAAGTAAATTATTTCTCGATAGACTAAGAAAAGTCGATATATATTGGTACACAAACTATATTTCCTTTTAACACAAAAATATAAGTTGTAGTTAAGAAAACAAAAACAAATAGTGCATAACTCAAGGAAAAACCTTCCTAAATTGAGAGTCACAACAATGTCCAAGGAGTTCCTATAAATGAGGTGACCTAGATCTTAAGGATGAAGATAACATTATAGGCTTATCTGGTAGGTCGCTGCCTACACGGGTGGATAATCCCTTGGGAGGCTTATCTAGGATGCATCCACCTTAAGAAGGTTTCCTCACCTTGTTCTTGTATGACCTATCAACTATTTTTAACCCTAAGGAACAATGGATGTTGAGTTGATATCACTTTTGAGGTACCAAATAAATATGTAATACATGCTTACTGGTAGAAAATACTCATATATTGATAAATTCACTCAAAATTCCTACTATTCCTAATCCAAAAGCACGGAAACCAAAAACCCTACTGGTAATGATGAATGGTTGGATAGATTAAACATAAAGATATTTCAAAAAATAATAGAAAGGTCAAAAAGCTATGTTTAAAGACAAAATTAGTAGGCTAAGGCATAAATCATGTTTGACATATTATATTGATCAGGTAATGCATATGCTAAACATTACAACATTATCCCTATTTGAACTGTACAAAAACTAACAATGTATGTCTACATGATGATTCTATTAGACATTAGATAATTTATTTTTGATATTTACTTATTATCATTCCTTTCTAGATAATTCTCTTTTCCCATACCAAGGCATGCTTGCTTCCATATTATTGTGTATGGATTCCCAAAATTTTGTTCTTAACATGTTACTTCAAAACATTTTTGATGAATTTTATGAGCATGTAACAAGAACCAGAGTAAAACAACCTAAGATTATAAGTTATATCAAAATTTGGTTAATTATACCAGGAAGTAACCTTAGGATGGGTGAATTAATGGTCAAGTGTCTTGTTTTCCTCCTTGACAACAATAACTTGTTAATAATACTGTTATTTGATATAAGTCACACTAAATGTTGTCTATTTACATATTACTAACCAACTAGTGAAATTTTGTACTACCCAAATTCTAGTTCAATTTTTTGATTAAGCATTACTTCATTATGCAATTATCAGATAAATAAATTTCAAAATGGAGCCTTTCTAGTCTAATTACATCATTTGTTGGTAGTTTAGTGTAAAAATTAACTTGCATGAACAAGAAGCCACATGGACGCTTCACATTATTCTGATAACTATACTGAACTCATTCACTACAACATTCATATACATGCAAGTTACTCTAAATGTGGCGATCCAACTTATAAAACACGAGATTAACTTAAGAGGAAGCGATTCGTTAGTAGCGGAATTACTGAAAATCACTAAAAATTAAAAATTTTCGTAAAGAGATCTATAAATGATAAAACGCTTTCATAAAGAAACATGATAAGTTGTTTACAGACTGATCCATCATTATATCTATGTAATATCACATCTCGAGTATTACAAACATCAATTACCTTGTTAGCAGTACAAGGTAAGATACAAAAATCTCGAGGCATTATGCCAAAATATCAGATCTATATTAAACATCTACTGACTCCTAGGACTTGAGAGTACAGAGACGACACATAGGACTTTCTATCTACAAGACTTGACAGACAGTGTCTCTACCTGAGGATCACTTCTATCCCTGATGTTGCTGCTGCTGTTGTTGTTGCTCACCCACTAAAGGGTTTCTTCCTCTTCTTCGGCGATTACCTAAACATTTTAATCCCACGGGGGTGAGACAACTGAATAATTGTCCCAGCGAGAGTTATAACTCTCCGCCAGAAGCATTGTTATTGCAATAATGGAATAACATTAAGCAGTAGAACTATAAACATTCAACAACAGGTTTAACATTGTGTAAACTAAGTGAAGCAACCTTCTCTTAAGCAATCATTTCAATTATAACTTAATTGAATGACAAGACATATAATATTAAGGAATATGAAGAACATATATACTAGTTATTTAACTAGAGCACTATAAACAATGTAACATCAATCATTGATTCTCGTAGTTCAACCTAAGCAAATTTGCTACACGGCTGATTCATTTTACAAACATTTTTATGCCCAGAGGAGATGAGTTACACCTCTCATACTCCAACTGACCATTATGAAATCGCAATCGGTACCATACATAGGTCATCAGAAGAGCCGAATTCCTATGACCTCATCTTCCTCAGTCAGTGTGAGGATTATCATGCAGGACATCTTGTGTCTCTGCCATAATAGCTTTCCAGGGTATTCTGGTAACTTCGCTATTAGAGTTATAGTGGCATGCTGTACTCTCTTCGCCATCGAGGAATTTCTTGTTTATCTCACATCGATGCGACATTAACAACATCATCGGGAGATTAGTGATACATCATCCCGGCATAAACATATAATGAAGGATTGGGAGATTAAAGGTACATCTCACATCAAATTCTACATTAGGACGTAAGGATATTCGCATCCATAACCCCCACATACTCAAAAGTATGCTCTCCAGGAGTTCCCTTAGGAAAACATGTTTCACCATCATTTAACTTCTGAAAATGATGGATCTATGGTCAGGGCTCTACATGATATCATTATACTTGATTATTTAAGTACATTATGGCATTCTTTTAGCATCAGGCATGCTTTCAAACATAAACCATTAAAACAATTGCTATAAAGAAAGAGTACTAATTGTATCAAGTTCATTTCATATCCAGTTATCATTGGGATATCAATCCCTAACCATCTCATCATTATGATTCAGGAACATGGGTGTTCAAACCCTTAGATCATCAAAAGACTTTTTACCAAGTAACATATTGACATCAAGTCATTTAACAACATGACCTTGATTGTAACAATGCATATATTTCTCATGGCTTGTACAACCTATCAGTCTCATATGTTACCTCTTACTAGGCAACATAGTATGTCATTATTTTCAAAGCTTATAAAGTGCTTTTAATGAATAAGACATCATAACCCTTACCTGGCTATGATCACTTCTTGATAAAGACCTGCATGACTAACACAATTGATAACAGGCACATAATATCTATATCAGCACCATACATGTAACGTCTGGGCCCACATCCCTAGGCTCTAGTAGAGTTTCAGGAATGATGACTGGCCCCACAGATCACCACTAGCCTTAACTATGCACTTTGTCCACACTGACGCGCAATCCAGGGTCAACTTCCTGACTGGTCACCCATCCTAGTACTACTCCAAGCTGAGCACGCTTAATTATGGAGTTCTTTAGTGATGGGCTCCTGGAAAAGGAGGTGCACCTTGGTGATATGGGTAGTCCAATCATTCCTTTTAAGATCATGTTATCTGAGGCCTCAAATCCTGGGATGTTACAATCTCCCCCACTTACACTCTTGACGTCCTCATCAAGGCTCAACTATATGGCCTCATAATCTGACCCCATTTCAGTGCAGACCCACAATGGCCCATGGACACCCAGCTCCCGATCACGGAATACCAGCGTAAGGGAGGCTCCATCTCGTCTCTACGGATAGCTTTTCCAACTTGCCTAGACCGCACGGCTAAAGACTGGCATGCCACATGCCCATGTGGGCCCCACCTACTGGAGGGGTTATGGCTCTGATACCATTTGTAACGTCTGGGCCCACTGCCCTAGGCTCTAGTAGAGTTTCAGGAATGATGACTGCCCCCACAGATCACCACTAGCCTTAACTACACACTTTGTCCACACTGACGCGCAAGCCAGGGTCAACTTCCCGACTGGTCACCCATCCTAGTACTACTCCAAGCTGAGCACGCTTAACTATGGAGTTCTTTAGTGATGGGCTCCCGAAAAAGGAGGTGCACCTTAGTGATATGGGTAGTCCAATCATTCCTTTTAATATCATGTTATCTGAGGCCTCAAATCCTGGGATGTTACAATACAATTTATTTCTAAGTCAAGTATAGAACACCACGACCGTGCTACCTTGCACGGTCGTGCTACATAAGATATACCACGACCGTGTTACATCACCATGACTGGTTTCTAGTTTTAGGGTTTCTTATTCAATTGAATTAGAGTTATTCAACTCCTTAGCTTAATTAGGAATAGTGATTCCTCATTTCATGACTCAATCATAGAGTTTCATGCTTAAAAGCATAACCCAAGATTAGGGTTTACTGTTCATCTCATCACATTTCCCTAGATTAGGGTTTACTATTCATATTTCATCATATTACCCTAGATTAGGGTTTACTATTCACATCATTAGGGTTACTTCCATTAATGTCCTCAATTAGGTTAAGATTCATTAACCATCATACTTAGGGTTTCCATGATCTCACTATGAAGGATCATACCCTAATTAGACACATTCAAACATATTGGGGATTTATTGCTTGATTCTCATTCATATAAGGAGTCTTCTCTCTCCTCTTTCTATGAGATGATGTTTACCTCACCTATGATTAGGCTAAGTCAAATCAACCTTGACTTCATAGTTCATGTCATTATTATTGTGGTCATTAAGGTTCACTTGATCAAAGGGTATTAGTCATTTTATCTCATCAAGGTACCTTTGTAATGATCACCACTGATCATGACAAACATTAATCAACTAAATACTTGGTCCCTTAATCACTTTAGGTATCTATAAGGTTTAGGTTAATCAACCACTAAACCATCTTGGTCACTAAGGCATCAAACGATGTTAACCTTTTTAGACCTCAAACAGTCTTGCACACTAAACCCTCAAACGGTCTTGGACTTCCCTTGAAACCGTTTGGTGATGTTGACCGTTTGGTCCCTTTGACTTTTGAAACTGTTGGATAAAGTGCATACTCAAATCTGTTTGCCCAAGATGGGGTGAAGACCGTTTGGTCTTGTTGACCATTTGGCCAACTTTGACTTTGAAACCGCATGGGCAAAATTGATCTTGAAATCGCATGAGCACCAAACAGTTTGGGATCATTTGGTCCCAAACGGTCTTGAGACCGTTTGGTCCAAACCACCTCAAAACCGCATGGACCAAAAAGTGTCTCAACCGCTTCAATCAAGTTAGAGTTTCCAATGTTGAACCCCTCAATCAACCATGCACTTACTAGCCACTCATCAATTGAGTCAATTAGGTCAACCCTCAACTGATTTGACACTCAATTGACCCTCAAGTGATCATCAATTAGGGATAGGATCAATTGGATTAGGGTTTGGAATCGATCACCCTTCAACATGTTTCAACATGAGTCTAATTGATTTGAACTTATTGAACCATCATTCAATTTGGTCATGACCTGACCCCAAACGGTCTTGGGATCGTTTGGATGACCTCCAAACGGTCTTGAGACCGTTTGCTCAAGTCAACATAAAAAACTAACTCATCCCATGAAGGTTTGATTCATTGATTTGATCATTAGGTCACTAATCCATTACACTTCAACTTAGAACCTTTGGATATTCCACCCCTTGACAATAGTCAACCCTAGACCTCCAAACGGTCTTGGGTGACCCCCAAACGGTCTTGGGATCGTTTGGATATCCTCCAAACGGTCTTGAGACTATTTGCTCATGACGTCATCAAAAACCAAGTCATTCACTTAAGGGTTGAACCCTAGATTTAGTCACCAAATCAACAATTAATAGTTTATCAACTTGTTGTCATTGGACCCTCAATTGGTCAACCCCACTTAATCCTAGACCTCCAAATGGTCTTGGGTCATCACCAAATGGTCTTAAGACCGTTTGGGAATCCTTAATCATTTATCATTTATAAACTTGTTGTCATTGGACCCTCAATTGGTCAACCCCACTTAACCCTAGACCTCCAAACGGTCTTGGGTCATCACCAAACGGTCTTAAGACCATTTGGGTGATTCCCAAACGGTTTTGAAACCATTTGGGCCACTCAACCCAAACTTCAACGTGATTGTATTATTGAAATCAGCAATAGACCCGATTAGGGTTTAGGTGACTAATGTGCCTTCAATTGGTGATTCTCTTGGAATTACTTGATGATTTTTGGTGGGTGATTAGTCCATTTTGTTTACAACAGGTCTCCAAATGGTCAATGCCTGGTCAACCCATCCAACCGTTTGCTCTCAAACGTTCTTGTGAAACCGTTTGCTTTCAAGAAGTTTGCTTTCAAACAGTTTTGCAAACCGTTTGAGTAAGCTTGAGAAACCGTTTGCTAAAGTAGAATTTTGGATAAACATTGGTATTAACGTCATCATCTTCTACCTCAAGAACATGGGCTGTTCTTTATGGATTTACTAGCAAGAACACACAAATGTGTTTAAAGAAGAAGAAGAAGCAATGTTTCTAAGAAAGAAGGATACAATAGCAAAGCTTTAAGGATTAGAGTTATAAAGCCCACCTCTAGGACTGATCCAGAGCTCCAAGCTTCGTAGATTTAATGGTGGATGAAGCTCCAAAGGTTGTCCAAGGTTCGTTCTTCAAAATTTGGATGGAGAAGATGGCTAGAAAGAAGAGTTGTGTAAGGAAAACTAACAAACCAACCTTGTATTAGGGTTTCCTCCAAGAATTCGAGCTAGGTGATGATCCATACTTACCAACTTAGCTTGGTCGTCCTCCTCTATTCCATAGCTTCTCCTTAGTTGGCCAAAGCAATAAGATGAGAAAAGAAACTAAGGGAAACGATCCCTTGCTTTGTGTAAAAAGGATGCTTATATATTTTATGGGTATTTTCAAGGCAAAGAAAAAGATAGTTATTTCTTTTATTTCTCAAACATATCCACCAAGTCCTTCTCCACTTCTTGGCCACGTTTCCTCCTTATTTCCTTAAGCAACACTCCTCCCTTATCCAAGGTTAAAAGGAAAAGAAACCAATTATCTTACTAAGTTATATATATATATTAAAGGGCCATTTGCTTAAGTTTTGATTATTTTAATATCAAAATTATCTTTCTTACTTGATCATTCAAATGAGGCGCCCTCCTCATTTTATTTACTCAAATTTATGCCAAAAAACATGAGAGATATTCTAGAGGGTATATTTTACATGTTGCACCCCATGTTTTGGGTAAATTGCACTTTACACTAAAACTAGGTTTTAAAGCACAAGGATTGCTCTACAACTTATATCTTGGTGCTCATGCTTGTGGAATCCATACCACTAGACCATATTCATTCTTATGATGTCTCATCATCAGAGGAACATCTTAACATGTGCAATTTGCAAGTTAACCCCTCTAATTGGGTAATTTACACTTTAGTCCATTATTTAACAACATAAAATTGCAACATTGTTTAAAAAGGACTGAAATGGAAATATAAGTTCCTCAAAAGCTTTAATTACATTTTAAAAGATAACCACAAGCATCTAATCACATATTTAATCAAAACACCTAGGGTTAGTTCATAACCCAGGTCAGGGATGTTACAAATTATCCACCCCTTACAAGGATTTCGTCCTCGAAATCAACAAAACATATTAAGAGAAAAGAGCAGGGTATTTCCTTCTCATCTCTTCCTCTAGTTCCCATGAGGTTTCTTCAACACCACAGTGATTCCAGAGGACTTTCACAAGACTTATGTCTTTCTTTTTCAACTTTTTAATTCTTTTGTCAAGGATCGATACAGGTCCTTCTTCATAAGATATATCATTATTCAACTCGATATCCATAGGTTGCAGAATTGATTCTGTATCAGGGTGACATTTCCTAAGCATGGAAATGTGGAACACAGGGTGTAACTTTTGTAACTCTGGTGGTAACTCTATCTTATAAGCTACTCTTCCAATCCGTTTAATGATTGGATAAGGCCCCATAAACCTAGGAGCTAACTTCTCTTTCCTTCCAAATCTCAGAACTCCTTTCCCAGGTGAGACTTTGAGGTACACTCTGTCTCCAACCTAAAATTCTAAAGGTCTACAACGCTTATCAGCATAAGATTTCTGCGTATCCTGTGCGATCTTTATCTGTTGTTGTATTATTTTAATCTTCTCAATGGTCTGCTGCACAAGATCATGACCTAAAAGTTGATATTCACCAATTTCATACCAACATAGGGGTGATCTACAACATCTACCATACAAAGCTTCATAAGGTGCCATATCAATGCTATGTTGATAGCTATTGTTGTAGGCAAACTCTATCAAGCTTGGGTGCAGATCCCAACTCCCCGTAAACTGAAGAACACATGCTCTAAGAAAGTCTTCTAAAGTTTGTATAGTTCTTTCTGACTGTCCATCAGTCTGAGGATGAAAGGCTATACTAAACCTTAACTGTGTGCCTAAAGCTTTATGAAGTCGCTCCCAAAAATGACTCATAAACTGAGGACCTATGTCAGAAATGATGGTAGCTGGGACTCCATGAAGCCACACTATCTCATCGACATACAACTGTGCCAGTTTCTCAACAGAATAGGTTGTTTTGGCAGGTAAGAAATGTGCTGTCTTTGTCATCCTATCAACTATTACCCAGATGGAATCATTACCTTTGGCTGTTCTAGGTAAACCAACCACAAAGTCCATGGTTACATGATCCCACTTCCATTGTGGTATGGGTAAAGGTTGCATTGTTCCTGCAGGCTTCTGGTGTTCAACTTTAACTTGCTGACACACCGGAAACCGCATAACAAACTCAACAACGTCTTTCTTCAAACCAGGCCACCAATACATATATTTCAAGTTTTGATACATCTTGGTGCTTCCTGGATGCATATCATACATCGAAGAATGAGCTTCTTCTAGGACTAACTTCCTCAAGTTATCCACATCCGGTATTATCATCCTATCATGATAACAAGCTACTTGATCATCTGAGTCATGAAAACCATCTCGTTTCTCACTACCATACTCCGATCTAATCTGCTGAACTGCATCATCAACTTGCTGTGCCTCCTTAATCTATTGTTTCAGGGTAGGTTTTATATGCATCTCAGCTAACAATACTAATAACAACGATACTCTCAACTGTACATTGTCTTATCTTAAGGAGATAAGCATATCCCTTCTAGAACATACCAAGGAATTCAGCTGTGCTCTATTTAGGGCTGGTGTTGCTGATTTCCTACTCAAAGCATCAACAACTACATTAGCTTTCCCTAGATGGTAATCAATTGTACAATCATAGTCCTTTATTAACTCCATCCATCGGTGTTGCCTCATATTAAGCTCATGCTGAGAAAAGATATACTTAAGGTTCTTATGGTCTGTGAAAATCTAGAATGTCTCTCCATAAAGATAGTGTCTCCAGATTTTCAAAGCATGAACCACAACAACTAGCTCTAGATCGTGTGTTGGATAATTATCCTCGTGTTTCTTATGCTGTCGGGAAGCAAAAGAAATCACTTATTTATCCTACATCAACACACATCCAAGTCCATTCTTAGAGGCATCACAAAAAACTATATATCCTTTCCCTTGCTCAGGTAACACAAGCACACGTGCACTTGTCAACCTTTCCTTCAACAGCTGGAAAGATTGCTGACACTTGTCACTCCAGGTAAAAGGAACATCCTTCCTGGTCAACTTAGTCAAGGGTAAAGCTATAGAACTGAAGTTCTTAATGAACCTCTGATAATAGCCTGCCAACCCTAAGAAACTTCGAATCTCTATCGGTGTCTTCGGCTGCTCCCATTGCAGGACAGATTCTACCTTTTTAGGGTCAACACGAATACCCGAGGCAGATATCACATGTCCAACGAAAGATACTTCTGGTAACCAGAATTCACACTTGCTAAACTTAGCATATAACTTATGCTCTCCTAGCAAAGTTAGAGCCTGACGAAGATGCTGTTCGTGCTGCTGAGCATCTCTACTATAGATCAGGATGTCATCTATAAAGACAACAACACACTGATCAAGAAAAGGTCAGAAGATTCTATTCATGAGTTCCATAAATGTAGTTGGTGCATTAGTTAGTCCAAATGACATAACTGTAAACTCATAGTGACCATACCTTGTCCTAAAGGCAGACTTGGGTATGTCACTATCCTTAATACGCAACTGGTGATATCCCGACCTCAAATCTATCTTTGAGAAGATGGTTGCACCACACAACTGGTCAAAAAGATCATCAATCCTCGGTAGAGGATACTTATTCTTTATTGTTACTTTATTTAACTGACTGTAATCAATGCACAACCGCATTGATCCATCTTTCTTTTTAACGAAAAGGACCGGAGCACCTCAAGGTGAAGTACTCGGTCGGATGAAACCTTTCTCAAGAAACTCTTGCAGTTGTTTCTAGAGTTCTGCCATCTTAGTAGGTGCCATCCTATATGGTGTTTGTGCTATAGGTTGCGTGTCTGGGATTAAATTGATTTCAAAACCAATTTCCCGAGGCGGTGGCACACCTGGAAGTTCTTCAGGAAATACATCTTCAAATTCCCTGACTACAGGAACTTCGGCAGGGTTAGGACTCTCCATGGTAGTATCTACCACATGGGCCAAGAATGCATAACATCCTTGCCTCATCAGCTTCTCAGCAACCATAGATGACACAAGACATGTGGGTAGAATCTTTCTCTCTCCTTGAAAAATCCATGTGTCACTATCATCAGCAAATACAGCTTGCTTGGATTCACAATCCAAAACAACCTTATACCTTTATAAGGTATCCATTCCAAGGATTATATCAAATCCATGCATCTCAAGTGGTATAAGATCCACTTGAATGTGATGTTCAGAAAAGAAGAGAATGCAGGGAGAACATACCTCCTGTTACACAGCAGATCCCCTCAACAGAGTTTCTAGCAGCAAACTATCTGTTCTATGACTTATAGTCAAGTTGCAGTCAAGAATCACTCTTCGAGTGATAAAGGAGTGCGTAGCACCCAGATCAATTAAAACAGATACAACGCAAGATGTAGACATATCGGAATAAAACAACTCCATATGACCTACCACAACCTGAGGGTTGATCACTGCATCAGGTGGATTCATCGCGTAAAATCTTGCCGTTGCCTGTGGTTGATTCGGTGCTCATTGACCTGGTGCCGATGATCCGGCTTGGGATGCTTGTCCATGTCCTCTAGCTCCTCCTGGAAACTGTCTCCTTTGAGATCCTTGCTGACTTTGCCTCTGAGGTTGAATTACACTCACTTCTCTAGCTCTGCAGTCTTTCATCAAATGTCCCATCTTTCCACATATATAACAACTTTTGTTCAGTTGTTTTGGTCTGGGTGGTCCTGTAACCGACATAGATGCTGAACTACAAGCTCCTTCTAGTGGTAGGCTTCGTCCTCTACCCCTATTCGACATCCACTGCATCTGGGTATTGGTTTTAGGTGGTAGTGTAGGCGTAGAAAATCTAGGTTTCTTAAAATCTTTAGATGAGGATCCTTGGAACTGGGAATACATCCTCTTATTCTGGGTCTGTCTCTTCTCTGCCACAGACCTCTCTACCCTTTTGATAGACTCTACAAAGGTAGCAAACCTTTCTCTGTTCTCTAGGGCAGACACAGGAGTAATCAACTCAACATTTAATCCTTTCTCAAAATGCCTAATCCTTTCTTCATCTGTGGTTGCCATGTGCGGATAGAACCGCAACAGCTCCATGAACTTAGCCTCGTATTCACTAATGTTCATTGGACCTTGTCTTAACCTCTCAAGCTGAGAGATATTCTCATCCAGAAACATCTTAGGTAAATATCTGTTGATAAATTCCCGTCGAAAAGCTTCCCATGAAATCTCTACACCTGGCCTTTTCTATTCTTCCATGGTGCACCAATGACCAACACTCCCCTTGAGAAGATATACAACATGTCTAACCTTCTCAGCTTCTGAGATGTTTAGGATTCTAAAGGCCTTCTCTAGTTCAGTTAACCACAAGTTAGCATCTGCTGGGTCAGCTGTTCTAGCATACTCTGTGGCTCCAACTCGGCGAAGTCGTTCAAACATCTTGGCGACTCCTTGTCCTTCAGGATGGGTAGGTGCCCTAGGTGCAGGTATAGGCATCCTATCAGTCATATGTGTCATGGCATTCATAAATTTCCCAAACATGGCTTGGACAGCTAGGTTCCCCATGTCAGTTGGATTGAACTGTGGTGGTTCAGGCACATGTTCTTCTCTATCTGGGTCTCTTGCACCTCTTTTGGGTACAACAACACTACTCTCCGCAACATGTTCTTCATGTGGTCCAGACATCCCTAGTTTTATCTTCTTCCCCCTAAATGAGCAGAAGACTCTATCAGATATACTGGAAGACACTTAGAACAGACTCAACAACCTAAGTCATATGTATCTGTAGACTCAGCGAACCTAGAGCTCTGATACCACTAATTGTGGCAATCCAACTTATAAAACACGAGATTAACTTAAGCGGAAGCGATTCGCTAGCAGCGGAATTACTGAAAATCACTAAAAATTAAAACTTTTCATAAAGAGATCTATAAATGATAAAACTCTTTCATAAAGAAACATGATAAGTTGTTTACAGACTGATCCGTCATTACATTTATATAATATCACATCTCGAGTATTACAAACATCAATTACCTTGTTAGAAGTATAAGGTAAGATACAAAAATCTCGAGGCATTACGCCAAAATCTCAGATCTATATTAAACATCTACTGACTCCTAGGACCTGAGAGTACAGAGACGACATATATGACTTTCTATCTACAAGACTTGACAGACAGTGTCTCCACCTAAGGATCACTGCTGTCCCTGATGTTGCTGCTGCTACTACTGTTGTTGCTCACCCACTGAAGGGTTTCTTCCTCTTCTTCAGTGATTACCTAAAAATTTAATCTCACGGGGGTGAGACAATTGAGTAATTGTCCCAGCGAGAGTTATAAATCTCCGCCAGAAGCATTGTTATTGCAATAATGGAATAACATTAAGCAGTAGAACTATAAACATTCAACAACAAGTTTAACATTGTGTAAACTAAGTGAAGCAACCTTCTCTTAAGCAATCATTTCAATTATAACTTAATTGAATGACAAGACATATAATATTAAGGAATATGAAGAACATGTATACTAGTTATTTAACTAGAGCACTATAAACAATGTAACATCAATCATTAATTTTCGTAGTTCAACCTAAGCAAATTTGCTACACGGCTGATTCATTTTACAAACATTTTTATGCCCTGAGGAGATGAGTTACACCTCTCATACTCCAACTGACCATTACGAAATCGCAATCGGTACCATACATAGGTCATCAGAAGAGCCGAATTCCTATGACCTCATCTTCCTCAGTCAGTGTGAGGATTATCATGGAGGACATCTTGTGTCTCTACCATAAATAGCTTTCCAGGGTATTTTGGTAACTTCACTATTAGAGTTACTGTGGCATGCTGTACTCTCTTCACCATCGAGGAATTTTTGTTTATCTCACATCGATGCAACATTAACAACATCATCGGGAGATTAGTGATACATCATCCCAGCATAAACATATAATGAAGGATTGGGAGATTAAAGGCACATCTCACATCAAATCCTACATTAGGACGTAAGGATATTCGCGTCCATAACCCCCACATACTCAAAAGTATGCTCTCCAGGAGTTCCCTTAGGAAAACCTATTTCACCATCATTTAACTTCTGACAATGATGGATCTATGGTCAGGGCTCTACATGATATCATTATACTTGATTATTTAAGTACATTATGGCATTCTTTTAGCATCAAGCATGTTTTCAAACATAAACCATTAAAAAAATTGCTATAAAGAAAGAGTACTAATTGTATCAAGTTCATTTCATATCCAGTTATCATTGGGATATCAATCCCTAACCATCTCATCATTATGATTCAGGAACATGGGTGTTCAAACCCTTAGATCATCAAAACACTTGTTACCAAGTAACATATTGACATCAAGTCATTTAACAACATGACCTTGATTGTAACAATGCAGATATTTCTCATGGCTTGTACAACCTATCAGTCTCATATGTTACCTCTTACTAGGCAACATAGTATGTCATTATTTTCAAAGCTTATAAAGTGCTTTTAATGAATAAGACATCATAACCCTTACCTAGCTATGATCACTTCTTGATAAAGACCTGCATGACTAACACAATTGATAACATGCACATAATATCTATATCAGCACCATACAATTTATTTCTATGTCAAGTATAGAACACCACGGCTGTGCTACCTTGCACGGTCATGCTACAGAAGATATACCACGACCGTGTTACATCATCACGACTGGTTTCTAGTGTTAGGGTTTCTTATTCAATTGAATTAGAGTTATTGAACTCCTTAGCTTAATTAGGAATAGTGATTCCTCATTTCATGACTCAATCATAGAGTTTCATGCTTAAAAGCATAACCCAAGATTATGGTTTACTATTCATCTCATCACATTTCCCTAGATTAGGGTTTACTATTCATATTTCATCATATTACCCTAGATTAGGGTTTACTATTCACATCATTAGGGTTACTTCCATTAATGTCCTCAATTAGGTTAAGATTCATTAACCATCATACTTAGGGTTTCCATGATCTCACTATGAAGGATCATACCCTAATTAGACACATTCAAACATATTGGGGATTTATTGCTTGATTCTCATTCATATAGGGAGTCTTCTCTCTCCTCTTTCTATGAGATGATGTTTACCTCACCTATGATTAGGCTAAGTCAAATCAACCTTGACTTCATAGTTCATGTCATTATTATTGTGGTCATTAAGGTTCACTTGATCAAAGGGTATTAGTCATTTTATCTCATCAAGGTACCTTTGTAATGATCACCACTGATCATGACAAACATTAATCAACTAAATACTTTGTCCCTTAATCACTTTAGGTATCTATAAGGTTTAGGTTAATCAACCACTAAACCATCTTGGTCACTAAGGCATCAAACAATGTTAACCTTTTTAGACCTCAAACGGTCTTGCACACTAAACCCTCAAACGGTCTTGGACTGCCCTTGAAACTATTTGGTGATGTTGACCGTTTGGTCCCTTTGACTTTTGAAACCATTTGATAAAGTGCATACTCAAAACCGTTTGCCCAAGATGGGGTGAAGACCGTTTGGTCTTGTTGACCGTTTGGCCAACTTTGACTTTGAAACCGCATGGGCAAAATTGATCTTGAAACCGCATGAGCACCAAACAGTTTGGGATCGTTTGGTCCCAAACGGTCTTGAGACCATTTGGTCCCAACCAGTCTGGACCCAAACGGTTTTGAGACCGTTTGGACTTGAGACCGTTTGGACCAAACCACCTCAAAACTGCATGGACCAAAAAGTGTCTCAACCACTTCAATCAAGTTAGAGTTTCCAATGTTGAACCCCTCAATCAACCATGTACTTACTAGCCACTCATCAATTGAGTCAATTAGGTCAACCCTCATCTAATTTGACACTCAATTGACCCTCAAGTGATCATCAATTAGGGCTAGGATCAATTCGATTAGGGTTTGGAATCGATCACCCTTCAACATGTTTCAACATGAGTCTAATTGATTTATTGTTCAATTTGGTCATGACCTGAACCCAAATGGTCTTGAGATCGTTTGGATGACCTCCAAATGGTCTTGAGACCATTTTCTCAAGTCAACATAAAAAACTAACTCATCCCATGAAGGTTTGATTCATTGATTTGATCATTAGGTCACTAATCCATTACACTTCAACTTAGAACCATTGGATATTCCACCCCTTGACCATAGTCAACCCTAGACCTCCAAACGGTCTTGGGTGACCCCCAAACGGTCTTAGGATCGTTTGGATATCTTCCAAACAGTCTTGAGACCGTTTTCTCATGATGTCATCAAAAACCAAGTCATTCACTTAAGGGTTGAACCCTAGATTTAGTCACCAAATTAGCACTTAATCATTTATCAACTTGTTGTCATTGGACCCTCAATTGGTCAACCCCACTTAACCGTAGACCTCCAAACGGTCTTGGGTCATCACCAAACGGTCTTAAGACCATTTGGGTGATTCCCAAATGGTTTTGAAACCGTTTGGGCCACTCAACCCAAACTTCAACATGATTGTATTATTGAAATCAGAAATAGACCCGATTAGGGTTTAGGTGACTAATGTGCCTTCAATTGGTGATTCTCTTGGAATTACTTGATGATTTTTGGTGGGTGATTAGTTCATTTTGTTTAAAACAGGTCTCCAAATGGTCAATGCCTGGTCAACCCATCCAAATGGTCTTGGACCGTTTGCTCTCAAACGTTCTTGTGAAACCGTTTGCTTTCAAACGGTTTTACAAACCGTTTGAGCAAGCTTGGGAAACCATTTGCTAAAGTAGAATTTTGGATAAACATTGGTATTAACGTCATAATATTCTACCTCAAGAACATGGGCTGTTCTTTATGGATTTACTAGCAAGAACACACAAAGGTGTTTAAAGAAGAAGAAGAAGCAACGTTTCTAAGAAAGAAGGATACAATAGCAAAGCTTTAAGGGTTAGAGTTATAAAACCCACCTCTAGGACTGATCCAGAGCTCCAAGATTCGTAGCTTTAATGGTGGATGAAGCTCCAAAGGTTATCCAAGGTCCGTTCTTCAAGATTTGGATGGAGAAGATGGCTAGAAAGAAGAGTTGTGTAAGGAAAACTAACAAACCAACCTTGTATTAGGGTTTCCTCCAAGAATTCAAGCTAGGTGATGATCCATACTTACCAACTTAGCTTGGTCGTCCTCCTCTGTTCCAGAGCTTCTCCTTAGTCGGACAAAGCAAGAAGATGAGAAAAGAAACTAAGGGAAACGATCCCTTGCTTTGTGTAAAAAGGATGCTTATATATTTTATGGCTATTTTCAAGGCAAAGAAAAAGATAGTTATTTCTTTTATTTCTCAAACATATCCACCAAGTCCTTCTCCACTTCTTGGCCACGTTTCCTCCTTATTTCCTTAAGCAAAACTCCTCCCTTATCCAAGGTTAAAAGGAAAAGAAACCAATTATCTTATTAAGTTATATATATATTAAAGGGCCATTTGCTTAAGTTTTGATTATTTTAATATCTCAATTATCTTTCTTACTTGATCATTCAAATGAGGCACACTTCTCATTTTATTTACTCAACTTTATGCCAAGAAAATGAGAGATATTCTAGAGGGTATATTTTATATGTTGCACCCCATGTTTTGGGTAAATTGCACTTTACACCAAAACTAGGTTTTAAAGCACAAGGATTGCTCTACAAGCTATATCTTGGTGCTCAAGCTTGTGGAATCCATACCACTACACCATATTCATTATTATGATGTCTCATCATCAGAGGAACATCTTAACATGTACAATTTGCAAGTTAACCTCTCTAATTGGGTAATTTGCACTTTAGTCCATTATTTAACAACATAAAATTGCAACATTGTTTAAAAAGGACTGAAATGGAAATATAAGTTCCTCAAAAGATTTAATTACATTTCACAAGATAACCACAATCATCTAATCACATATTTAATCAAAACACCTAGGGTTAGTTCATAACCCAGGTCAGGGATGTTACACTAAATATATATAGGTGTGGTGCATTATATTTAGTTTAGGAATCATCTACATCACTAAGCATATTACCTCTTTCATTCTCCTTGGGTTTTATATAATAGTGGTAAAGCTCATACCCTTGTCATCCATCTCAATAAAATCACAACTCTTGTTGTATTGCATATACTTAGTGGAAGATAATAAGGAAATACATTAATTTTATAGGCTTATTAACATGTAGGAATAGTAAAAAAATCATTATGATAAATTTATCTCCTACCCATCCATAAGTTCTAACTTTGGAATTAGTACTTAATATATTTGGATGGATTCAATATAAGTGCTTCTATTCAGTTATATCTTGACATTTCTAGGGTTACAACAATCTACAACCACTAATTCAATATGGATTTAGTATTGTACCGGATGGCCAAAGATTTAGTGTGTAAAAAAATTAAGTACTCAAATGCTGTGAATGCAATGTCTACTAAAAGATGAATCTTATTTAGTAAATATGTGAGAACATTGTCACGTCCATGGAAACTTAATATTTTAAGTATGCATGACTCACACCCTGTTCAAGGATGATATGACCACTTGAATCTTGACAGGCAGGAGAAACCTAAAATGGGAGGAGAAGCTATGCCTATTGAGAAAAAAAATAATTGGAAGTAGGGAAGTTTACTTTAGAATTTTTCTCTCTTTAAATATGATAAGAAATTTAGAGGAATTTGACATGAGAGTTTAAATAATAGATCATCCAACAAATTGAAAAGAAATGTGTTGTTGGTGTGGCTTACTATTAGCATCTATGAGATATCAACTTCTAAAAATTTGGCTGTTGTCATATTTGAGATGTGTTTGTCATAATATATGCTAATATAAGATGAGAAACAATCTAGAGGAAAAATATAAGTTTGGTACTAGGTGAGTTAGAAGATATTATATACGTACTTACCATCCAATTAATGAGAGACATGATCATAGAAATTTACAATTTGTCATGATATGAGAAAAAATGGTAGCAAGTAGGAGCTTGTGAGCACATGACCTATTGCATGAAAGTCACAACAACAATAGATCAATGAATAAAGTATTAGATATACTGAACCCACGCATGATCCCCATTTATACATGATGTTATTTTTTTATTTCTACAGAAAGCACATACTTGTGAATAGACACAAGATACTTCTCATTTATGTAAACGTGAGGCCACCATAAACGATTCCATAAAAGGCTCGATCAGTTGTAAAAAGATGATTAATGCATGCCGTCCATGGAGTGAATAAGATCATCTTCAATAGAAAATCAACACAAATTAGAACATGTAGTGTTGAACTAATGCTCACACAATGTTGAGTAAGAAAAAACATGGATGTTAAGGTGGTACCTGAATAGTATGAGGCGAACAAGATGCGTAACACAATGTTGTTCTTGGGTGGAATTGCATCAATGGGAATTGAACAAATTATGAAGTCATGAAGATGGATCAGAAGCCATATTTGAAATTTCCTGGCATGGTGTAGAGTAAAACAAGGCGTGAGTGGCGTGATGAAACAGAGTTCTCCACCACAATAATTCATGATTAGTCTGACTAGACCCAAAGCAGTCACACACAGTTAACTTTCTTGCAACCATGGCCCTAATGCGAGTTCCCAACTCTATCTGACCGAAAGTCAATCCACATTAGAAGAGAAGATTGGGAATTTTAAAACTTAATGTGGAGGAGAAGTACTAAACTTTTCTCTAGTGCTACAAGTTCACTCAATAACCAATGATAAAATGACTATTATCTCCTAGGTGACATTTGCGCTTCCGCACTGGTGGCACACATCCACTACTATTGCTATAATGGAAGCTGCATCATCCCAATCCTTAAAATTCATGTTTTGGCAGATGTTGATGTGAACAAAATGTTAGAGTGTGGATCTTGTAGAATGACCAACTATTCCCCAATTTGAAGGAGCTCGAGAGAGAAAAGACAAGCATAATATTGGCATCAACATCAAACAAAGGGGAAGGGCATGTAAATGAAAAAAGAGCTATTTATCTGGTATGTGATGAACACAATCAACTAGGTTTGTTTTATTTACACACCTTACACATTGTAGGTGAAAATACTTTTTAGCTACGTATGAACTAATTACAACTAGATTATGTATTAGATAGTTCATAGTTTTCTCGTATTGATTCAACAACCTACAAAATCATAAAGACAATGGATTTAACCAAATTCATGATTGAATAAGCATGAATGTATAGTAAGAAGTCATCAAACAAGAGGAACAAACAAGGGATCCACTTAGATATGTTAGTATTGGAGCAAAAAAGATAATAGTTCTTTATGAATTAACAACAATGAGGTACCTATGGATCGAAAACATAATGCAGCTGATGTGACAAGGGAAAGTGTATTTTGGAAAACAACCATGATCAAAAAAGTTTATAAAACAAAAATGTAGTTAAGATCATGCTATAACTTGAGGGGAATGGATAAATATTATCCAAACAGTCCCCTTCTCACCTTGTGACCCCATGCAACAAAACAATGAAGGAAGATTATTATTAGAAAAAGAAGCAAAATGTTGGATCTAAAAAAATGATTATGAAGACGTGTATCTCTATTATGAGAAAGAGCAACATCTCTAATTTCTATTTTCCTTCTCTCAATATTCATGAATATTAATATATTACATGAATTTTTCAAGAAAGGATTATATTATTATAAGGGATCTTGCAAAGCTTAGAAATCTACATTTAGCAGCCTTCATTAATTGCACAGAGAGTGGACTTGTTGCTGAAGATGCCATCAAAAGCTTGAGATACAATAGATTACATAGAATCAAAAACTTTGGAGAGTCAAGTGGCATATGTGTTCTTTATAAGAAGGTCAGTTTTGATATTACCACCTTTATATATCATTAAAAACTCTTGCACCTTTAATCTAATTTCAAATTGTATAGCATAACATAATTCTTTATATGGTATCTGTCATCCTATCCAAGGAGAATTCAATGATAATGAAAATTGGAGGATTTGCTTGTCATGTGTGGGTTGTTTTGGGATATATCAATGTAACCACCACTTAAGCTGAAATAAGAGGTTATGAACTCTTCAAAAATGAAGTAACTAACATATTATTGAATATGATTAATACTTCAACATACATTATCTTATGAATGAAGGAGGAAACATGATCGTCCCTACTTGAATTTTAGTCAGAGTAACACTCTATTCGATGCATATATCAAGCATACCTTAATAATAATTTTGTACCTCAACTATACCATTCCAAAAACTTAACCAAGAGAAATAACCACTTTTCATTTCAAGATGAATGGATTTTATAGAAGGATTTCAAGCACCTACTGAAGATCTAGTGGAATTGTGACACAAGATTTTCAAGTTACTTCATGAAATTTCTATAGTTAGATAATATGAAATGAGTTTGCAAATATTTTTCATAAAAATAAGATTTTCCAAGACATAAAGAAAATAAATATAGTTACTTTGAATATTACTACAATCATACTCATGTACGACCTTAAAATTATGGTCAATATTATATTAAGGATCTTATGAGCTAGGAGGAGATGTTATAGTCACATAAATTCAAGTTTACTAGATAGTCTTGATTCAATTTGGAAATATGAATAACATTTACCCAATCCTATGGCCAAGATTAGAAGGAGAGATAAGATATCCATAGATCCTACATGAAGCCCCCTATGTAATTATGGATATTGTGTCCAATTATTGTGGTTGAAGATTTGTTACTAGTGGAAACTTCATTGAATTTACTTTGTAAAGTATGTTTAATCATTAGAAAGGACATATACAATGTGGTTTCTTGCCTTCCTAATCTTCTTGAGGTGAATTCATTTTCTTTTGTTTTGATAGGTTCAAAGTCTACTGGTTCGTATGGTATCCTTGCCTTATTCTCTCAATAGTAGTAGGACATTTGGGCCACTTTATAAAAGAAATCATCACCAGAGTGGTTTCTAGCGGTCTTAGGATGAGATGGAATGCATCAATAATGATATGTATAAGAAAACCATTGTTTGGATTCCCAATGATAATATCCTACTAAAAATTTAAACACATTTCACCAATTAGTTTATCAATGTTCACTAGAAAACATTTAAATTGGTTTTTAACCTGTGTAGTAATATTTTTCCTAAGATTGTATCTAAATTGGTTCTTTATAATGTGCCAACAAATGAATGAAAACATCATATATGTTTAAGGAGATAAATGGCATTATGATATATAGGAAGCCTAAGAGGGAACTCATGTCAAACAAAGTTGGCCTTAATAAAATAAACTACAAGTTGGGCTAGAATTTTATCAAATTTCAACGACATTAGTTTTCCAAATCCATTAATCAATCTTAATATGTATACACTAGAGGAGAAAACCTTCTAGATTCTCCCAAACGATGAGTTGACTAGGACTACCAAACCCAACAGAGGTGTCTAGGATGAAGATCCTATTTATACTTACCTTTTATAGTGTGTAAAGAGAAGATAATTCAAAATATTAATCACAATTTATTTAAAAAAGGATGAGGAGATCCATTTTTTTAATCTTAAGGATGACCAAATCTCATCCATATTTTTTTCGTGATGACCTACCATTATTTGGGGAAGGCTTACATACAATAGATGTTGTGATTAACTGCTCTCGAGAACATACATTGTCCATAGAAATCTTAAAAATCTATTCTTCTATATCATTAAATACAATATTAAAAGAGGAATATGTATGTTCTTCAACATCTTTTTCATTAAAGGTTGTCTAACTATCTTCATGTACCATTGCCCCATGAATATTCAACAGAGACACCTATTCATTCCTTACTTTATTCCCTTTACCCCTCTCATTTTTGATGAAATCCCCAAAACCCCCTCTGTTTTGCCTAATTCCAACCACCCTATGTGATCCACCTTCTATTAGCTTTCGTGATAGTGATTCACGAGAGGTTTTTTTGTCATTTCCATACCTCTTAACAATGTGAAATTTCTTACTAACATTATTAATTATTAATTTATATATTACATTATATTAGGACGACACATCAAAAATAAAAGTTCCATTGTAGAAAAGTCAATTTTTTTATCCGGTTGATTCCAAGTCAGAAAAGGATGACCAAATATTTTGACAGTCAGATCCGATTTGGACCTGTGTCTAAATTTTGTTCACTATGTCCAAACTTAATCTGATTTCATTTTGGGAACTCTGTCCAAAGTTTGAAATTGATTTAGAATATTAAAATTTAAAACTCATAATCTAATTGTATAATCTATGTGCTAGATGTGTAAACTTGTGGACCCACATGACCAACTTTTTATTAATGTAACTAAAAAATATACCAGATTTGTACAAATCTAGAACTAACTCAACTGTAAGAATTAAAATTAAAATATACTCAAACTTAAACTTTATTCTCTAGTTTATCTAAATGTGAAACTGATTCAGAATGTAAAAATTAGAGTATGGATGCAGTCTTGTTCCTATTGTAGGTGACAGAATCAAACGTCACATTGAAAACTCTACATATTTGTGTTTGCTTTTCCATTAGGTGTTTGTTCAAAAACTCAAACTCAAACAACCTGTTTGTCTAAATCTGGAGATGACCTAGTTTGATTTTTGAACAAATACTTAACTAAGAACCAGACACACACAATATATATATATATATATATATATATATATATATATATATATATATATATATATATACATACATACAAAATAAATCAGAAGCGTAGTGGGATCGGGTGTTACAAATGGTATCAGAGCCATAACCCCTCTAGTAGGTGGGGCCCACATGGGCATGGCATGCCAGTCTTGTGTCGTGCGGTCCAGACATGTAGGAAAGGGCTGTCCATGGTTGACGTAGCCACCCTTGCGCTGGTATTCCATGATCGGGAGCTGGGTGTCCATGGGCCATTGTGGGTCTGCACTGAAATGGGGTCAGATTATGAGGCCATATAGTTGAGTCTTGACGAGGATGTCAAGAGTCTAAGTGGGGGAGATTGTAACATCCCAGGATTTGAGGCCTCAGATAACATGATCTTAAAAGGAATGATTGGACTACCCATATCACCAAGGTGCACCTCCTTTTTTGGGAGCCCATCTCTAAAGAACTCCATAGTTAAGCATGCTCAGCTTGGAGTAGTACTGGGATGGGTGACCTGTCGGGAAGTTGATCCTGGCATGCACGTGAGTGAGGACAAAGCACACAGTTAAGGCTAGTGGTGGTCTGTGGGGACAGTCGTCATTCCTAAAACTCTACTAGAGCCTTGGCCAGTGGCTCCGGGAGTTACACTATCAATCATACCTTTGAATCTATGAACTTGATCATATTTGACCCAAAATAAGTAGGATCCGAATTCTAGTTTTGACATATATACCAAAATTTTGGCCCAAATTTTGAACATATATATAGAGTTGTCAACGATATGTACCAACTTTGTGTGTTTCTCAAATGCAGACAAGTAAACGGACAAAATATGGCACCAAAGGGGAGAGTCAACACCACAACTACTAGGTAGCTATGGCACTTCCTATCCCTGACAACCTCTCCAGGAAGCTTGGTGCATCCCGCCAAAGGTTCACACACTAATCAATCAGATTTGACCAAATATGCCCCACAAGCTCAGAACACACAATATCTTTCATAAATTATAAGGGACCTACACGTACACACATACACTAAAAACACTATTCCCACAAGCGCACGGGGTCATGTTGTAGTATAGGAAGGTGGCAAGTATAGGGTCGATCCACATGGAGAAAGGGGGCAGTAGAGGTAGGTTAATTTTGGGCTAGATTCCTATTGCAGAGTCTTAAGTTGAAGGGTTTAAAGGTTGTTTTTATTGATTACACTAGTGTTGAGCAAAGAAGAAATTAGAGGAGAGAAAAAAGAGCAAAACCTAAGTCAACCCTAGACGATTAATTCTATTGAATAAGAAAAGACAAGGCAAGCAAAAAAAGAACAAACTATGATAAGGCAAGCAAGAAGAAGTCTACACTACACTAAGCTAGCAAACATGGAAAAAGAGCAATTAAGACCTAAAATAGCAAGAGCAAAGCAAGAACAAGGAAATAAGCTAGATAAGCAAGTAGAAAACTAACTAAGGTAACACTAGATAAACAAGAAGACAATTAGGGTTTTAAAGCAATTAAGATATGCATGAGCTGTTTGGGGGATGCACTTATCAATTAGGTTGGCGGGTGACATGTAAACATTATACTCTCTATTGGATTACCAAACCAAACAACAAGCTAGAGGCGAACGAATTACCCTAAACTACTAACTAGCCATGGATAGGATAGGTTGTGTATAGGAGAACTAGTCCCTAACACTTGCTACTACCCTTATGTGGCCCAATTTGGTTAGAGTTTAGGTGTAATCAATTAGAGTCTAAACAATCCTAGGTTTCTCATTTAGAGGATCTTAGGGTGATTAGCGGCTGAGGCTAGTAATGGGAGTGGAAATGAGGTTTTAGGCCTCACATCATCCACATTCTAGCCTTGAGAAAGCTCCATGCTAAGCACACTAAATTCATCTAAACAAGCTACTTAGATTTCTCAACTAGGGTTAGGAGAATTTATTAACATGTAGGAACATGGGTGGCTAGCTAGGGATCCTTGAATTGGACCTAGGAGCAAATCCCAAAATTTACACATATAAGCAATTTCTCTAAATTCCTAGATGATTTCCGCACAAACCAATAAGAAATTCATGAAGAATGAGATATAAATAGAACATAATCATTAGAAAATGCAATTACAATATTTACATATCATTCCCCCCCACCATGGTATCAAAGTAACATTTTTGGCCCCAAACAGCCCACCAAAGGGGCCTAGCTACTCATGGAAATGGAAAATACAAAAAGAAAGGAGAAAGAGGGAAAAGTAGCCATGGAGCTCAGTGTAGATGGAGTGATACCCCCCTCAAGCTACTGCAAGGTCGTCCTCCTTCTTCCTCCAAGGTGCAAGGACATGGAATGATGGTGGATTAGGGTCAAAACACTAGGAAACTAGGATTTTAGTGGTGGAAATGGTGAAATGAAGATGGAATCGTAATGGAATGGCAAGGGGGTGAAAATAGGGAGCTAAGAGGGGGTAGAAGATAGCTAACCTCATGCCGTAGCCGCCACCTATGTATATATAGTGGTGGGGAAGCACTAGGTCAAGTGGGGGGAGGGGTAAAATAGGAAGTGCAGTGGAAGAATTGTATGTAGCACGACTGTGCTGGGCAGCACGACTGTGGTCGGGTGTGAGTGGAACGACCATGGTGAATGGGAATGGTCGTGGTGAAAAATAGAAAAATAACCAGGGAAAGTGGTGGTTTTAAAGTAAAGGTAGCATGCCCATGGTGGTCACCACGACCGTGGTGAGACAAGGGTAGCATGATCCTGGAGGTCCACATGGCTGTGGTGGCTTGGAGTTGACTTGCCTGTTCTTGACGGCACAATCATTTGGCACTGACTATCACACGGCCGTGTTGCGTTGCACGACTGTTCTTGGGTCTTGCACCTCACCCATGCTAAATAGCATGTCCGTGTTGTTGAGTGTAGTCTTTGTAGCTTGTCTCTATTAATTTTGAGTGAGCTAGCATGACCGTTCTGTGGTACCATAGCCATGTTGTCTGTGTATCAACACTTTAAGCTTGTATTTGGTTCATTCTTGGACATCTTTTCTTCAACTGATCTTTGGCCACTAGGGGTAGTTGAGGGAGCCTTGGACTTCACTTTGGGCCTCTGTAAGGGTAGAGAAACTCTAGGATCACTCCTTCTCTCTCTCTTCCATCCAAGCTTGGTCCAAATACTTGAAAAACACGCAAATAATGCCCATACATGCATTTTACATAAATATGCATATTAGGGGAATTAACATGTAATCTAGTAGGTATAAATGTGATTGAAATGCAATATGACACAAGATGGATCCCTAAAATAGGGATGCATCACCACTCCAAACTTAAAACATACTTGTCCTCAAGTATGCTCCAACTCAATCCCTCTATAATTTTTCCACAATCAAGAAATGAAAAATGCAATGCAAAAGATGAATAGACTAGATGAGCTCAAAGATGACTAGGTACATGCATTCCACTTCTCTTGTATCTTCTTTCACAAACCATTCATGATTAAAGCACTGAGAATGAAAACTTCAAATATAGAGTGTAGAATGCATAATCAATCCATATGGTTGTCATATCACTCTGGGTAAACTATTTCACGGTGACGTAGGTCAAAAATGACTAATTTTGCTGTTTTACATCCATGCATTCAATCTCATATGTCCATCCACACTAAGTAACCCACTTGGATATGAAAAAGGGCAAAATGAGCTAGGCTTGATGTTTCCTAGCTGCATGGGCTTGCAAAAGGAAGAAAGGGTTTCTGTAAGATTTTGGAGTGCTTTTACACACTCATCTTTTCTTTATTTAGATGCTATTAAATAGGAACATCTTTTATTTTCTTTTTGCAATTATTTTTATTTTTATTTTTCTTTTCACTTAGTGTGGATAGGGCATATGGCGATGAGAGTGAAGCAGGGGGTATAGGTGTGGCCACCCCAAACTTTTGGAGGTGGCCAAGGCTGAATATGTGCACTTTGGCATCCTTTCATGAGGCGGAGAGGTAAGAAGATGGTAGAAGAAAAGTGAGTCAAAGAGGGGTTACTAGTATGGAATTCAAAATGAGACATGCAACATGAAAGTTACTGCAACAATTATATCAAGCAATGATACACCACATTAATGAGCAATATTAAAGCCACATTTCTATCATGAGATTCTACAAAACTCTAAGCATTTGCGGCTTGCTTCAATCACAATTCAACCAAACAATTCACAAGTATGTGAGAGGTAGTTCACATGTAAAAGTCAAGATTGAGGCCATTTAGTAATAAACCATGATAATTCACTTACATTTATCAAAGGACATCATTTTCAATGCAAAAGGTAGACATTGGGTCAAAACATGTTTTTTGGGCAGAACATTCTAAATATGGGAAAAATTGGCCAAAATGGTGCCAAATCGCCTTCAATCACATCTAGACCTACACTATGGAACATAAAGTAGGAAACAAGAAAATCCTAGCTAAACATGCAAAGGTGCAAAAATCTACATGATATGCAATGCATGAAAAAAAGAACATATTTTTTAATAATTATGCAAAAATTGCAAGAAAATAAACTATATGGCATGCAAGTATGCAAAGTAGGTAAAATCTAACTTAGATAGAAAGAGCAACAAAATGAAACAAAAGTAAATGGCAGGTGAAATGCAAAAAGAGTGAAATGAGAAAGAGGGCATATAACCCTTCCACCCCATACTTTGGAATCATGCTATCCTTAGCATGACACTAAAGTCTATGAGTGATAGGGTAGATGATCACTATGGTGAATCCGGTGGTGCTCCTCCCTGTGGTGGAGGATGTTGGTAATAGCTGCCCCAGTAGTCTACCTGTGGAGGTGGGTAGGAATCCTGATATGTAGATAGTGCACCACACCAATCTTCCCCTCACTAGGGGTTCCTCTGGGCCTTGGCATGCTGGAACCGATACATGTGGTTGATCTAATAGTGCATCCACTGATGATCCAACTACAATACATCTTGTGTGTGCTGAAATCCTCCCTGTGCCCTCAAAATGTTCTCCTGGGTACTCTGAATACCATTGAGCTGTGCATGAATGGTAGACATATCATATGTGTCACAGAAGGCTGTCGTGATTGATCTGCCTCCCATATCTTGCCTCATCGTGTCTCTCTAGCCTTTGCTTCTCTCCTCTTCTCTACTACCCATGACTCTCCAAGTCCCTCGGGCAAAGCTTTGGGTTGCTGCTACCACATGCCCCTAGGATGCTCCTTTTCCCACCTTCTCAAGATATCCAAAAATAAGATATCCAAAAAGTTTAGAGATGGACCACACCCCTCTAGGAGAGGTGTATCATGGTAGGAAGCTCTAGTTGAACTCCTACATAAGGAGGGTTAACCTGGTAGAAGATCTTCTGGTCAAATACTATAATCATAGATTAGAAAATCAGGTAGTGTAGGTCCAGGAGCTTCCATCCTTCTGCCTTGGTGTAACCTAATACATCATGATCCAAGGCCAGAGAAATTGAAATCACAATCCCTCCCATGATAAAAGGGTTCTTGCTCTTAGACGAGACTATCTTCATATGACCAATGATGAATGATCCCAAATTTACATGCTTGCTCTGCACTATCCATCTTAACATAAAAATGTCTTTCATTGTACAACTGCCTTGATTTTCATACTGGGTGAAAATGGTGTTCGCCAAAACCTTTTGTGTAACATCCCTGACCTGGGTTATGAAATAACCCTAGATGTTTTGCTTATATATGTGATTAGATGCTTGTGGTTATCTTATGAAATGTAATTAAAACTTTTGAGGAACCTATATTTCCATTTCTGTCCCTTTTGAACAATGTTGCAACTTTGTTTTGATAATTTTGGACTAAAGTGCAAATTACCCAAGTAGAGGGGTTAACTTGAAAATTGCACATGTTAAGATGTTCCTCTGATGATGAGACATCATAAAAATGAATATGATGTAGTGGTATGGATTCCACAAGCTTGAGCACCAAGATATAGCTTGTAAAGCAATCCTTGTGCTTTAAAACCTAGTATTGGTGTAAAGTGTAATTTACCCAAAACCTAGGGTGAAACATGTAAAATATACCCTCTAGAGTATCTCTCATGTTTCTTGACATCAAGTGGAGCAAATAAAATGAGAGGGGCGCCTCATTTGAATAATCAAGGAGGAAATATAATCTTAATAATTCAATAACCAAGATTTGAGCAAATGGCCTTTAATATATATATATATATATATATATATATATATATATATATATATATATATATATATATATAACTTAATAAGGTGATTGGTTTCTTTTCCTTTTAACCTTGGTTAATGGAGGAGCTTTGCATAAGGATAGAAGGAGGAAACGTGGCCAAGAAGTGGAGGAGAACTTGGTGGATATATTTGAGAAATTAAGGAAATAACCTCTTTGCCTTGAAAATATCCAAAAATATATATAGCATCCTTAAACAACAAAGCAAGGGATAGTTTCCCTTAGTCTCTTCTTTATCTTCTTGCCTTGGACGACTAAGAAGGAGCTCTGGACCAGAAGGAAGATGACCAAGTTGGTTTGGTAAGTATGGACCATCATCTATCTCAAATTCATGGTGGGAATCCTAATACAAGGTTGGTTTGTTGGTTTTCTTTACACAATTCTTCTTTCTAGCCATCCTATTCATCCAAAACTTGAAGAACGGACCTTGGACAACCTTTGGAGCTTCATCAACCATTAAAGCTATGAAGATTGGAGCTCTAGATCAGATCTTAAGGTGGGTTTTATAACTCTAAACCTTATGCTTTGCTTTTGCATCTTCTTTCCTTAGAATCATTGCTTATTCTTCTTCTATAGACACTTTGGTGTGTTCTTGCTAGTAAATAAGTAAAGAACAGCCCCTATTCTTGAGGTAGAATATGATGACGTTAATACCAATGTTTATCCAAAATTATACTTTAGCAAACGGTCTCCCAAGCTTGCTCAAACGGTTTGCAAAACCGTTTGAAAGCAAACGGTTTCAAACCGTTTGAATGCAAACGATTTCACAAGAATGTTTGAGAGAAAACGGTCCAAGACCATTTGGATGGGTTGACCAGGCGTTGACCATTTGGAGATCTGTTGTAAATAATGTGGACTAATCACCTACCAAAAATTATCATCGAATTCCAAGTAAATCACCAATTGAAGGCACATCAATCACCTAAACCCTAATCAGGTTATTTGCTGATTTCAATAATACAATCATGTTGAAGTTTGGGTTGAGTGGCCCAAACGGTTTCAAAACCATTTGGGAATCACCCAAACAGTCTCAAGACCGTTTGGTGATGACCCAAGACCGTTTGGAGGTCTAGGGTTAAGTGGGGTTGACCAATTGAGGGTCCAATGACAATAAGTTGATAAATGATTAAGTGCTAATTTGGTGATCAAACCTAGGGTTCAACCCTTAAGTGAATGACTTGGTTTATGATGATATAATGGGAAAACGGTCTCAAGACCATTTAGAGGATGTCCAAACAATCCCAAGACCGTTTGGGGGTCACCCAAGACCATTTGGAGGTCTAGGGTTGACTATGGTTAAGTGATTATAAATCTAAAGGTAACAAGTTGAAGTGTAATTGATTAGTGACCTAATGATCAAATCAATGAGCCAAACCTTAATAGGTTAAGTTAGATTTTGATGTTGACTTGAGAAAACGGTCTCAAGACCATTTGGAGGTCACCCAAATGATCCCAAGACCGTTTGGGGTCTGGTCATGACCAAATTGAATGATGGTTCAATGATTTCAAATCAATTACACTCATGTTGAAACATGTGGAAGGGTAATCGATTCTAAACCCTAATTCAATTGATCCAAGCCCTAATTGATGATCATTTGAGGGTCAATCAAGTGTCAAATCAGTTTAGGGTTGACCTAATTGATTCAATTGATGAATGGCTAACAAGTGCATGAACGATTGAGGGGTTCAACATTGGAAACCCTAACTCAATTGAAGTGATTGAGATACTTTTTGGTCCATGCGGTTTTGAGGTGGTTTGGACCAAACGGTTTCAAGACCATTTGGGTCCAAACAGTCTCAAGACCATTTGGGACCAAACGATCCCAAATTGTTTGATCTCATGTGGTTTCAAGATCAGTTTTTCCCATGCAGTTTCAAAGTCAAAGTTGGCCAAACAGTCAACAAGACCAAATGATCTTCATCTCACCTTGGGCAAACGGTCTTAAGTGTGCACTTTACCAAACAGTTTCAAAGTCAAACTAGACCAAACGGTCAACACCACCAAACGGTTTCAAGGTACTTCCAAGACCGTTTGGGGGTTTAGATTGCAAGACCGTTTGAGGTCTAAAAAGGGTCAAGATCATTGATGCCTTAGAGGTCAAGATGGTTTAGTGGTTGGTTAACCTAAACCTCATAGATATCTAAGGTGATTAAGAGACTAAGTAATTAGTGGATTAATGCATGTCATGATCAAGTAGGTGAACACTACCAAGATACCCTTGATGGGATAGAGTGACTAATACTCTTTGAACAAGTAAACCTTAATGATCACAATAGTAGTGACAGAGGTTGGTGCATCTTCTGGTACCTACTCTGGCTTGGGTGAGAAGCTTGCCACTGGAGGTTCAACTACATGTTTTACTAGTAGAGCTATTGGTATAACTATTGCAGTGACTTCTTCATAAGTATCATCTTCAAGAATGAGCTTGTTGTAGTTAATGACCATGGTTGAAGGTTATGGTAGTACATGTCTAGAATGTGTGGTCACAACCATCGATTAATTTTCCTGATACTTGGGGATACCGTAGGGTTGACCTACATATGAGCTTGTTGGGGGGTGAATGACGGTACAATTTGTACAAGTTGGCCCTCCACAGATTTGTTGTATGCCTACTAGTTTCACACTATATTCTTGATAGAGTCTAGGCATCCTTGATCATTAGAGGCATGCATGTTTAGTTAGTTGCCCTGGCTAAGGAGAACTTGTCCGTGTTGGTTGTAAGGTTGTTACCCTAGATTGTGTCATGGTACTACACATGATTATATTTGTTTTAGAGGTCAGTTTGGTTCTATTAAAAGTCATGAGGACACCATACTTGATTTTGGCTAGGTCCTTTCTTGAGAAGATACATGATTGTTGGTACATCTAGATTTCCATATTGGAGCACTGGATGTTCTTTAATGTGTTAGGGTCATAGTATCCCTATCTCGATATAGAGTTAGCAACAATGACTTCCATGATGTCAATGATGATTTGACTTAGTCTAACTAAGGGTGATGTAATCATCATCTTATAGAAAGAGGAGAGAGAAGACTCCTTATATAAATGAGAATCAAGTAATAAGATTTCAATATGAATGAATATATCTAATTAGGGTATGATCCATTATAATGAAATCATAGAAACCCTAATTATGATGGTTAATGATTCTTAGCCTAATTGGAGGGCATTAATGGAAATAATTCTCATACATGATGATAACATGATCTTGATTCATTGTAATATGAATAGTAAACCCTAATCTAGGGTAATGTGATGTAATATGAATAGTAAACCCTAATCTAGGGGGATGTGATATGAATAAAAACCCTAGTTTTAAGTAATATTATGTGAAACCCTGATATTATGAAATGGTCTAAAGACTCAATTCAGGGTAATGTCAAGTAATGATATATGAAACCCTAGAGATGGTTTATTAGCCAGTACACCAAAGAGAGATGTGACTAAAATAATTAAATAGGACGATTATGTCTTAAACATAAAGGATAGGGTTGATGAACCATGAGAATGATTAAGATGGTAATTTTAATAATTAAGGATTTAAGAGGTAAGATGATGCCTAGATCCTTGTACAAACATCTCTATGAATGAGTAATAGCTTTTACACCTTAAAATTATTATGGACATGAAACTTTTAGAAATGATGTATACTAAATAATGATGTGGATAACATCCTAAATATAGAAATACCTAGAATAGTTGATGATGGTGTATCCTATTTCAACAATGTTTTTCAAATGGATAAGCCCATATCATTAAAGACAATTGGAAAATTCTAATATATGATCCATGCATCATATGATGAAAGTAACAAGTTAGTGAATAAAGTATTAAGAGAGAAATACCTTAATACAGAGTTAGTTAATTAACTCAAGTAAGATGGAAACAAGAAGTGATACATCAAGATATGATAGATATCACATTCAACAATTCAGGGTAACATACCTTGGTGAACCTCTAAACCATTATACTTAGACAAGAGACACATGGAGTGTATGATAAGTAATTATTTACAATAAAGATATAATGGACTCAATGTACTCGATAAATGTTGACTAATATATCTTGAGAATGGGATAAGCCAAATCATTGAGTATGATGTAATCATACCATGACAAGGATGAGAAATGGACTAACACTTAGAATTGATGATCATTAATGACATATGATGAGAATAATAGTCAAAAGCAAATACTTATGATACCCTTGAATGCTTCCAAGAGTTGTGAAGCAATATATTAGGGTTGAACTAATAATGTGAGCAGGAAACCCTATTTAATGAAAGGTGGGATATACTAACCCTAATTATTGGGTTATGATTTTAAGCATGAAACTCAATACTTGAGTTTGAAATGAGGAATCATTATTCTTTATTAAGCTAAAGGGGTTGAATAACCCTAATTGAATTGAATAGAGAAACCCTAACCCTAGAAACCAACTGTGGTAATGTGACATGGTCGTGGTGAACTTATGTAGCACGACCGTGCAAGATAGCACGGCCGTGGTGTTTTATATTTAATTTGGAAAATAACTTGTATTGTGCTGATATAGATACATTGTGCATGTTATCAATTGTGTTAACCATACAGGTCTTTATAAAGAAGTGAGCATAACTAAGTAAGGGTTATGATGCCATATTCATTGATAGCACTTTATGAGCTTTGAAAGCAATGATATGTTATGTTGCCTAGTAAGAGGTAACACATGAGATTCATAGGCTGTATGAGCCATGAGAAATTCCTACATTGCTACAATCATGATTCATACTGTGAAATGACTTGATAGCAATATGTTACTTAGTAACAAGTGTTTGATGATCTAAGGGTTTGAACAGCCATATTCCCGAGTCTCAATGATGAAATAGTTAGGGATTGATATCCCAATGTTAACAATATGAGATATGAACTTGATACAGTTAGTACTATTTCTTTATAGCAATTGTCTTATTAGTTTATGTTTGGAAACATGCCTGATGCTAAAAGAATACCATAATGTACTTAAATAATCAAGTATAATGATATCATGTAGAGCCTTGACCATAGATCCATCATCGTCAGCAACAGGTGATGGTGAAACGGGTGCTCCGCGACAAAACCCGGAACAAATATTTTGAATATGTAGGGGCAATGGGCGACTGTATCCTGACGTCCTAATGAGGGAATTGATGAAAGGTAAACAACAAACCTCTCAATCCTTCATTACATGCACCGGGATGGATGTATCATGAATCTCCCGAGGATTGGGACAGATGCAGTACACATCTCCCAATAATGTTAATGCCGAATCGATGGAGATAAACATGAGATCTCACGATCGCGAAGAGAGTACATAACACCACTATAACTCTAATAGTGAAGTTGCCAGAATACCCTGGAAAGCTATTTCAGCAGAGACACGAGATGTCCTGCATATTGTTCCTCATGCTGACTGAGGAAGATGAGGTCATTGGAATCCGACTCTTCTGATGACCTATGTATGGTACCGATTGCAATTTTGTAATGGTCGGTTGGAGTATGAGCGGTATACCTCATCTCCTCTGGGCATAAATATGTTTGTAAAATGTAATCAGCCATATAGCATAATTTCTTAGGTTGAATTATGAGAAACAATGATTGATAACACATTGTTTATAATGTTCTAGTTGAATAGCTAGATTACATGTTCTTCATATTCCTTAAATGATTATATGTCTTGTTATTCAATTATGCTATAATTGAAATGATTTCTTAAAAGAATGTTGCTTAAACTTAGCTTATATAGTGTTTTACCTGCTGTTGAATAACTATAGTTCTACTACTCAAAGTTATTCCATTAGTGCAATAACAAAGCTTCTGGCTGAGAGTTATAACTCTCGCTGGGACAATTATTCAATTGTATCACCTCCGTGGGATTAAATGTTTAGGTAATCACCGAAGAAGAGAAAGAAACCCTTCAGTGGGTGAGCAGCAACATCAGCAGCAGCAGCATCAGGGACAACAGTGATTCTCAGGTGGAGACATTGTCTGTCAAGTCTTGTAGATATAATGTCCTATGTGTCGTCTCTGTACTCACAGGTCCTAGGAGTCAGTAGATAGTTTATAAAGATCTGAGATTTTTGGCTTAATGCCTCGAGATTTTTGTATCTTGCCTGGTACAGTTTAACATGGCAACCAATGTTGTGAATCTCGAGATGAGAAATTATAGAGATGTAATGATGAATCATTTTTTAAATGACTTACCTTGTTTCTTTATAAAAGTATTTCACAGTTTGTAGATCTCTTTACAAAAAGTTTTAATTTTTAGTGATTTTCATTAATTCCACTGCTAATTAATCGCTTCCGCATTCGTTGATCTAGTTTTAGCAAGTCAGTCGTTACAATTAGTGGTATCAGAGCTCTAGGTTCGTTGAGTCTACAGAGACATAGGACTAAGGTAGTAGAGTCTGATCTAGTGTCTTCCAGTGTATCTGAAAGTGTCCTCTACTCATATAGGAGAAGAAGAACTTGAAGATGACTATGTCACATGAGAAGTTTGCTGCAGAAAGCAGCAATGTTGCATCAAGAAGGGATGCAGGGGACCAGAGAAGAGAAGAACATACACCTGCACATTCCCAGTTTGACCTAGCCATGATAGAAAGTCCATCTTTCCTTGCTATGTTTGAGCAATTTAGTACAACTATGATACACATAGTAGATCGTGCATTAGCAATGCAACCTAGACTACCAACCCCCAGTGATGAAGTGTTGAACTCCAATAGGTTACCTGCTCAGCCTCAACCTATTGGAGCAATGAATAATAATGAAAGAAATAGGATACAAACTGAAACTAGGATCTATCATAGGCGTTGGAAGCCTGGACATATCAGACCTAATTGTCCATAGAAAAAATATAAAGGAAGAATTGAGAAAAGGCATATCCAAATCCAGGGATAGAGGTCTGGTAGTTCCAAAAAGAGGAAGTTTTTGGTACCGTCTGTACAACTAGGGCCTAGTGCACTGAGAAAATGGTCATCTAGAAAGGGTAAAGAACCCTCTAGACCACACTGGGCACCCAAAGTTTGCTACCAATGTAAACATGTAGGACATCAGGCAAGAAATTGTTCAACCAGAAATGTTATGCTAAATCAACCTCTGAGGCAGAATCAGCCTGAGGCAATGAATAATTCTTGAATCATGACAGGTTAGACAAAATAAATGTCATTCTTATATGTCTTTTTATGATTTCCTGGATAAAATTGAGAAAGTAATTGATTGAACTTCCCTTGAGAAGTCCTATGAGGACTTATATTTTGTATAATAAACATTGTAGATATTTCATGTTGCTCTTACCTCTATGAGAAAAAGATGAGGTATTGAAGAGATGTCTGGATAAAATTTAGTAATGTTAAATCTTATACTTGTGATAATATGAAAAGGAAGGAATATGATAGTATGAAAGAGCATACTACCTTATCTAAGTATTTATATACCCTGGCCAGGTATACAATTATTGATGATAAAGTGAGTATGGAAACTCTTAGATTGTTATCTTTTTGATTGCTCTGATCAAGTAGTCATTCTAAGACAATCTAATGAGTATCATGAAATAAGAAATATGGGATAAATAAATGTGTCCTGTCCTAAGTATAAGAAAGAGAAATCTAGAATAACCTCAGATAAGCATGTTGAATAAGGAATTAAAAGTATACTCCTCATAAGATAAGAATGAGAATAAGGGAGGTCAACCTTGACCAGTAAAGTTGTAAGAATAATAAAGATCCTCCCCAAAATGTGAAAATGTGATGAGATCATACGATATTCATGAATAGGTTAGATAATAACAAGGAAAGGAACAATGTCATGTAATCATCCTTATAAGATTCCTATGTTAGGACAAGGAACCTAGGATGAAATAAAGAGTAAATGTTTCATGAATGGTTGAAAATACATGAAATAATAAGAGAAATATGATTCCTTATTCTCTTTCCTTCCAGGGACATGACAATCATGTGGGTATTAGGACACTTGATGTGCATAATATAAAGATGTTTATGTGATGGATACCTAGAGAGGTATCCGTTTATCTTGAACTCTGGTCCCAAGGTGAGAATATATGTAACAAGTAATATTCCAAGATGAAAGGAAAATAAAGATGTTATGTGTTGATTAACACATGTGATAGGTATCAAGATAAGAATGTAATAATATATCAGATGATTTATGTTGACTACCTGGAATAGTCAACCATGAAATCAAATTAAACATGTAAAATAATATGAACATCACATGTTAGGGGTTTATGTTTTTCATAAACATATCTTTTTCTAATATATCCTTGAGATAAGTCCTTGATTGACAAGTAACTTTTCCCTATGATGAGAGAATGTACAACTAATAAGATAATTAGTGCAAGTAATAAGGAAAGCTAGTATGGTATTATCAGGTGAGATGACACAATCAAGGTATGAAAGGACTTATATAGTCTCAAATAGATGATAGAGTATAATTGTGATCTTAAGAAATGCTAATCTAACTAAGGAACATGAGAATATATGTTCCATGTGAATCATTCCATGATAAACTTGTGAGGAGTAACTTTGTATTGATCAAAACTCTACGACGTTTCCATAATAATGAAATTTTATCTGAGGACGTAATGATATGATTTTTAAATAATATCTGCTTCCCTTTATCTGGGATTTTCGGGGACAAAATCCTTGTTAGGGGTTTATAATTTGTAACATCCCTGACCTGGGTTATGAACTAACCCTAGGTGTTTTGCTTATATATGTGATTATATGCTTGTGGTTATCTTATGAAATGTAATTAAAGATTTTGAGGAACCTATATTTCCATTTCAGTCCCTTTTGAATAATTTTGCAACTTTGTTTTGATAATTTTGGACTAAAGTGCAAATTACCCAAGTAGAGGGGTTAACTTGCAAATTGCACATGTTAAGATGTTCCTCTGATGATGAGACATCATAAGAATGAATATGATGTATTGGTATGGATTCCACAAGCTTGAGCACCAAGATATAGCTTGTAAAGCAATCCTTGTGCTTTAAAACCTAGTATTGGTGTAAAGTGTAATTTACCCAAAACCTAGGGTGCAACATTAAAATATACCCTCTAGAGTATCTCGCATGTTTCTTGGCATCAAGTGGAGCAAATAAAATGAGAGGGGCGCCTCATTTGAATAATCAAGGAGGAAGGATAATCTTGATAATAAAATAACCAAGATTTGAGCAAATGGCCTTTAAATATATATATATATATATATATATATATATATATATATATATATATATATATATATATATAAAACTTAATAAGGTGATTGGTTTCTTTTCCTTTTAACCTTGGATAATGGAGGAGCTTTGCATAAGGATAGAAGGAGGAAACGTAGCCAAGAATTGGAGGAGAACTCGGTGGATATATTTGAGAAATTAAGGAAATAACCTCTTTGCCTTGAAAATATCCAAAAATATATATAGCATCCTTAAACAACAAAGCAAGGGATCGTTTCCCTTAGTCTCTTCTTTATCTTCTTGCCTTGGCCGACTAAGAAGGAGCTCTAGACCATAAGGAAGATGACCAAGTTGGTTTGGTAAGTATGGACCATCATCTATCTCGAATTCATGGTGGGAATCCTAATACAAGGTTGGTTTGTTGGTTTTCTTTACACAATTCTTCTTTCTAGCCATTCTCTTCATCCAAAACTTGAAGAACGGACATTGGACAACCTTTGGAGCTTCATCCACCATTAAATATATGAAGCTTGGAGCTCTAGATCAGATCTTAAGGCGGGTTTTATAACTCTAAACCTTATGCTTTGCTTTTGCATCTTCTTTCCTTAGAATCGTTGCTTATTCTTCTTCTATAGACACTTTGGTGTGTTCTTGCTAGTAAATCCATAAATACAGACCCTGTTCTTGAGGTAGAAGATGATGACGTTAATACCAATGTTTATCCAAATTCTACTTTAGCAAACGGTCTCCCAAGCTTGCTCAAACGGTTTGCAAAACCGTTTGAAAGCAAACGGTTTCACAAGAACGTTTGAGAGCAAACGGTCCAAGACCGTTTGGAAGGGTTGACAAGGCATTTACCATTTGGAGATCTGTTGTAAATAATGTGGACTAATCACCTACCAAAAATCATCATCGAATTCCAAGTAAATCACCAATTGAAGGCACATCAATCACCTAAACCCTAATCGGGTTATTTGCTGATTTCAATAATACAATCACGTTGAAGTTTGGGTTGAGTGGCCCAAACGGTTTCAAAACCATTTGGGAATCACCCAAACGGTCTCAAGACCGTTTGGTGATGACCCAAGACCATTTGGAGGTCTAGGGTTAAGTGGGGTTGACCAATTGAGGGTCCAATGACAATAAGTTGATAAATGATTAAGTGCTGATTTGGTGATCAAACCTAGGGTTCAACCCTTAAGTGAATGACTTGGTTTATGATGATATAATGGGAAAATGGTCTCAAGACCGTTTGGAGGATGTCCAAATGATCCCAAGACCATTTGGGGGTCACCCAAGACCGTTTGGAGGTCTAGGGTTGACTATGGTTAAGTGATTATAAATCTAAAGGTAACAAATTGAAGTGTAATTGATTAGTGACCTAATGATCAAATCAATGAGCCAAACATTAATAGGTTAAGTTGGATTTCGATGTTGACTTGATAAAACGGTCTCAAGACCGTTTGGAGGTCATACAAATGATCCCAAGACCGTTTGGGGTCAGGTCATGACCAAATTGAATGATGGTTCAAAGATTTCAAATCAATTAGACTCATGTTGAAACATGTTGAAGGGTAATCGATTCTAAACCCTAATTCAATTGATCCAAGCCCTAATTGATGATCATTTTAGGGTCAATTAAGTGTCAAATCAGTTGAGGGTTGACCTAATTGATTCAATTGATGAATGGCTAACAAGTGCATGAACGATTGAGGGGTTCAACATTGGAAATCCTAACTCAATTGAAGTGATTGAGATACTTTTTGATCCATGCGGTTTTGAGGTGGTCTGGACCAAACGGTCTCAAGACCGTTTGGGTCCAAACGGTCTCAAGACCGATTGGGACCAAACGATCCCACACTTTTTGATCTCATGCGGTTTCAAGATCGGTTTTGCCCATGCGGTTTCAAAGTCAAAGTTGGCCAAACGGTCAACAAGACCAAACAGTCTTCATCTCACCTTGGGCAAACAGTCTTAAGTGTGCAATTTACCAAACGGTTTCAAAGTCAAACTAGACCAAACGGTCAACACCACCAAATGGTTTCAAGGTACTTCCAAGACCGTTTGGGGGTTTAGATTGCAAGACCGTTTGAGGTCTAAAAAGGGTCAAGATCATTGATGCCTTAGAGGTCAAGATGGTTTAGTGGTTGGTTAACCTAAACCTCATAGATATCTAAGGTGATTAAGAGACTAAGTAATTAGTGGATTAATGCATGTCATGATCAAGTAGGTGAACATTACAAAGATACCCTTGATGGGATAGAGTGACTAATACTCTTTGAACAAGTAAACCTTAATGATCACAATAGTAGTGACATAACCCATGATGTCAATGATGATTTGACTTAGTCTAACTAAGGGTGATGTAACCATCATCTTATAGAAAGAGGAGAGAGAAGAGTCCTTATATAAATGAGAATCAAGTAATAAGCTTTCAATATGAATGAATATGTCTAATTAGGGTATGATCCATTATAATGAGATCATAGAAACCCTAATTATGATGGTTAATGATTATTAAAATAATTGCAGGGCATTAATGGAAATAATTCTCATACATGATGATAGCATGATCTTGATTCATTGTAATATGAATAGTAAACCCTAATCTAGGGTAATGTGATGTAATATGAATAGTAAACCCTAATCTAGGGGGATGTGATATGAATAAAAACCCTAGTTTTAAGTAATATTATGTGAAACCCTGATATTATGAAATGGTCTAAAGACTCAATTCAGGGTAATGTCAAGTAATGATATATGAAACCCTAGAGATGGTTTATTAGCCAGTACACCAAAGAGATATGTGACTAAAATAATTAAATATGATGATTATGTCTTAAACATAAAGGATAGGGTTGATGAACCATGAGAATGATTAAGATGGTAATTTTAATAAATAAGGGTTTAAGAGGTAAGATGATGCCTAGATCCTTTTACAAACATCTCTATGAACGAGTAGTAGCTTTTACACCTTACAATGATTATGGACATGAAACTTTTAGAAATGATGTATACTAAATAATGATGTGGATAACATCCTAAATATAGAAATACCTAGAATAGTTGATGATGGTGTATCCTATATCAACAATGTTTTTCAAATGGATAAGCCCATGTCATTAAAGACAATTGGACAATTCTAATATATGATCCATGCATCATATGATGAAAGTAACAAGTTAGTGAATAAAGTATTAAGAGAGAAATATCTTAATACATAGTTAGTTAATTAACTCAAGTAAGATGGAAACGAGAAGAAAGTGATACATCAAGATATGATAGATATCACATTCAACAATTCAGGGTAACATACCTTGGTGAACCTCTAAACCATTATACTTAGACAAGAGACACATGGAGTGTATGATAAGTAATTATTTACAATAAAGATATAATGGACTCAATGTACTCGATAAATGTTGACTAATATATCTTGAGAATGGGATAAGCCAAATCATTGAGTATGATGTAATCATACCATGACAAGGATGAGAAATGGACTAACACTTAGAATTGATGATCATTAATGACATATGATGAGAATAATAGTCAAAAGCAAATACTTATGATACCCTTGAATGCTTCCAAGAGTTATGAAGCAATATATTAGGGTTGAACTAATAATGTGAGCAGGAAACCCTATTTAATGAAAGGTGGGATATACTAACCCTAATTATTGGGTTATGCTTTTAAGCATGAAACTCAATACTTGAGTTTGAAATGAGGAATCATTATGCTTTATTAAGCTAAAGGGGTTGAATAACCCTAATTGAATTGAATAGAGAAACCCTAACCCTAGAAACCAGCTGTGGTAATGTGACACGGTCATGGTGAACTTATGTAGCATGACCGTGCAAGATAGCACAGTCGTGGTGTTTTATATTTAATTTGGAAAAGAACTTGTATTGTGATGATATAGATACATTGCACATGTTATCAATTGTGTTAACCATACAGGTCTTTATAAAGAAGTGAGCATAACCAAGTAAGGGTTATGATGCCATATTCATTGATAGCACTTTATGAGCTTTGAAAGCAATGATATGTTATGTTGCCTAGTAAGAGGTAACACATGAGTTTCATAGACTGTATGAGCCATGAGAAATTCCTACATTGATACAATCATGATTCATACTGTGAAATGAATTGATAGAAATATGTTACTTAGTAACAAGTGTTTGATGATCTAAGGGTTTGAACACCCATATTCCTGAGTCTTAATGATGAAATAGTTAGGGATTGATATCCCAATGTTAACAATATGAGATATGAACTTGATACAGTTAGTACTATTTCTTTATAGCAATTGTCTTATTGGTTTATGTTTGGAAACATGCCTGATGCTAAAAGAATACCATAATGTACTTAAATAATCAAGTATAATGATATCATGTAGAGCCTTGACCATAGATCCATCATCGTCAGTAACAGGTGATGGTGAAACGGGTGCTCCGCGGCAAAACCCGGAACGCATATTTTGAATATGTGGGGGAAATGGGCGACTGTATCCTGACGTCCTAATGAGGGAATTGATGAAAGGTAAACAACAAACCTCTCAATCCTTCATTACTTGCACCAGGATGGATGTATCATGAATCTCCCGAAGATTGGGACAGATGCAGTACACATCTCCCAATAATGTTAATGCCGGATCGATGGGGATAAACATGAGATCTCACGATCGTGAAGAGAGTACAGAACACCACTATAACTCTAATAGTGAAGTTGCCAGAATACCCTGGAAAGCTATTTCAGCAGAGACATGAGATGTCCTGCATATTGTTCCTCACGCTGACTGAGGAAGATGAGGTCATAGGAATCCAACTCTTTTGATGACCTATGTATGGTACCGATTGCAATTTCGTAATGGTCGGTTGGAGTATGAGCGGTATACCTCATATCCTCAGGGCATAAATATGTTTGTAAAATGTAATAAACCGTATAGCATAATTGCTTAGGTTGAATTACGAGAAACAATGATTGATAACACATTGTTTATAATGTTCTAGTTGAATAGCTAGATTACATGTTCTTCATATTCCTTAAATGATTATATGTCTTGTTATTAAATTATGCTATAATTGAAATGATTGCTTAAAAGAATGTTGCTTAAACTTAGCTTATATAGTGTTTTACCTGCTGTTGAATAACTATAGTTCTACTACTCAAAGTTATTCCATTAGTGCAATAACAAAGCTTCTGGCTGAGAGTTATAACTCTCGCTGGGACAATTATTCAATTGTCTCACCCCCGTGGGATTAAATTTTTAGGTAATCACCAAAGAAGAGAAAGAAACCCTTCAGTGGGTGAGCAGCAACAGCAGCAGCAACAACAGCAACATCAGGGACAACAATGATTCTCAGGTGGAGACACTGTCTATCAAGTCTTGTAGATAGAATGTCCTATGTGTCGTCTCTGTACTCTCAGGTCCTAGGAGTCAGTAGATAGTTTATAAAGATCTGGGATTTTTGGCTTAATGCCTCGAGATTTTTGTATCTTGCCTGGTACAGTTTAACAGGGCAACCAATGTTGTGAATCTCGAGATGAGAAATTACATAGATGTAATGATGAATCAGTTTGTAAATGACTTACCTTGTTTCTTTATAAAAGTATTTCACAATTTGTAGATCTCTTTACAAAAAGTTTTAATTTTTAGTGATTTTCATTAATTCCGCTGCTAATTAATCGCTTCCGCATTCATTGATCTTGTTTTAGCAAGTCAGTCGTTACATTTTGGATGTATCTTAATATGGGATTATGAGTTAGACTTGTCTTTGATTTTCCCACTACAAAGTTTCTTTTTCCTGTAAGCCTCTTCCACATGGCTGTGTAGTTCATGTTGGTATCTCTGTCTGTGCTACCTTGATCAAGTAGGGTTTCCATCTCAGGGTTGGGAGCAAAAATTCTATTGAGAAAAGAGGTAGTGACAAGGTAAGTCCCATTTTCCAATGTGACACTGATGGTGTCTTGCGAGACTTTACCTAAGGTGGTGAAGAACGGTTGTGTAAGCTTAATGTAAGTCTCCTGGATTGTGGTCAACACCTCAAATAACCCAATGCGTTCCAAGATATCTTGAAAAAAAATCAAAGATGCCCAAAGTCTCCACCGTCTCCTGGCAAGCGTAGTGAGTGGCAATCACTCAGTGTGCTAGGCACTCTGGGTGCTTTGGCTTCTTCACCTTCCTGCTTCTCACTTCATATATTTCTTCTTTCTGCTCATCAGGTGCATTCTCATGTCAAACATCCTACATAACCTCATCCTTGTCATCTAGTTGTAGTTTCCTTTGTGCTCGAGGATGAGGCTGAGGCTGTGGCTGTGACACCGTGGATGTCGAAAGACGTGCCGCTAAAACTGACAACTAAGCTGAGGAAATTGAGGGCCGAGCCGACGAGGACGGTGGCAGTGCTGCTCTAGATGACAATGGCATTGCTCAGTATGGCTTTAGGGATGCCTCCTCCATAATCGGATCTATCAAATCATCTAACTCCTCCACTGACAAACATGTTGTTCTGCCAGAGCCGAAGGCAGACGGTGGTGGTGGAGGGGCAAGGGATGTCAACAAGGCTAAAGATGACTCATTCTTGAGCCGAAATCCATAGGAAATGACCTCCTTGGTCTTGGATACCACTTTCTTAGTGACTTTCTTCATTGTGGATGGATTTGGATGGAGAATTCAGGAAAAATTAGGTTTTTTGCAGATCTACATATGTGGCGAAGAACGGAGAGGATGGTGGTGATTTAGTCAGTGAAATTGTGTGGAAATGATGGATGGAGGTATGGAAAATGTTAGAGAACTAATTTGGGTGGATTGGAGGTGATTTGGTGGAGAATCAGAGGCTTGGGAAGGAGATGGAGTCGCCGCACGACCGCCTGTACTCAGAGTACACAACCGTTATGTTCACAAAATGAACTGAGCAAGTGAAAAACACATTGCTGGAATGACTGACTTAATCCACTGGATCAGGCCGTAGCATGTCCATGTTGCGTGGCACACCCATTCTGCCCCACACGGCCCATTCTGACTTGAGAGCTACACAGTCGTGCTACCTTGCATGACCATGCTGAGTCTGCTCTTTACTTCTCAAATTATCTTGATTCTCATGTAGTTTTGATCATACCACCACGGCCATTCCATGGTACTACACCATGGTGAGTGCTGTAGTAGGTGTTCTACACTTGAGCCTCATTAAATTATCACATATTTGATCAAAAAATATTTTTTCATGAATCTTTTGTCTAAATTTCATCTAATTTTCTTCATTTCACCACTGATTTCACCAGCACATCTTAAAACTAAACAAAAGCTATTAAAAACAAGTGTGTGTGTCTTATCAAAAAGTGTAAAAATAACCAAAAAGTATAAAAATTGAGAGGTTGGTTGAAACATTCCCCAAAAATAGGTGGGTTGCCTCCCACAAGTGCTGAGTTTCATGCATTCAGTCATGCTTCTTGGAGATTCTTCAATCATTCATCCATTCGGAATTCTCATGTGTCCATTCTATCAATAAATGCATATCTCATTTGCATTCAACCTATGATCCTCACCCATTTGACCACTAAAGCCATCCTCAAGTCTTTCATCCGGATCTCCTTCTCTCAAATGACCAGTCAGACTCGTGAAGTGACCATGTCCAATATCCTCATCTTGAACTCACCGGGTTGAGGTCTTGTATAATTTGATCTTTATCTTCATGTCCATGAAAGAGACTGTCATTATTCCACTGCGAACATGTATCTCGGCATCAATTGTAGATAAGAATTTTCTTCCCAAGATGATGAGACTCTTCCTATCATCCAGCTGTATGTCAAGAACAATGAAATCCATTAGAAACAGTGCACGTCTTTCCTTGTCTATCATCACCAAAACATCATCCACTCTTCCTTTTGGCACTTTGATGGAACAATAAGACAATTGAAGAGTGCAATGTGCCAATTTCAATTTTCCTAAGCCTAGATCAATGTAGACACTATATGACATCAAATTCACACTAGATCCCAAATAAAGTAGGGATTTGTCTATGCGATGTCCCCCAACGTAGCTAGGTATGAGTGGGGCTCCTGGGTCTTTCCTCTTTACATGAAGTGAGTGCTGGAGGATAGAGATCACTTGTTCAGTCAATTGGACTCTCTTTGGTATTCTTCCTATTGACCTTCTCTTCACAATGCATAGGTTCTTGAGGAATTTGGCATATGATGGGATCTGCTTGATAGCATCCAACAATGGAATGTTCAACCTTACTTGACAAAACACCTCAAGAATGTCAACATTGTGCTTTTGTCTCCTTTTCAATTTTGCTAGCTCATCTAATGCTTCGGGGAATGGAAGCACACTTGCTTTTCCTTGACTCACATCAACATGATTTTGTCGTGGCATGCTAGTAGATGGAACACTAGCGATGGTAGGACCTACAAATGGAGTAGAAGTTGGAACACATGGTATCACATGCTTAAAAGGAGGCATCACGTAATCATATTCACCAATATCAATCACAATATCACCACTTGGCTGCCTTTGTTTTTCTTTATCAACCTTTCTTGGACTCGCATACTGCTTAAGAGTTTTTTGACTCCTTAGAACTGTCACAACACTAGCTTGCTCATGGTGGAGAGGGGGATCATGTTATGTCTATGAAGGAGGTGGAGGTGGCACTTGGTATTGAAAATGAGGTGGAGGGGAGAATTCACGTTGGAAGGTGAATTCTTGAGAAGGTTGTAGTGATGGAAGGGGAGGAGGTGTGTAAGTCTTGGGATGGACTTGAAAATGATAAATGGCCTGCAATTGCATACGAGGTGTACTATAGAAAACTTGAGTGGAATTCATAGGTCCATTTGCTTCATTGAAACTCATTATGGGATTTTAAGACAATTTTTCTTCTTGGCGAGCAAGTATGGAAGATAAATGCTCTATTCTTTCCTCAAGCCTTGTAACATTCTTTTGGACGTCATCAAAACTTTTCAACCTAAAGCGAACATCTTCCTCAAACATTGAGCTATATCTTGGACTTTGTTGTTCTGGGTAGATGTAGGAGTGAGGCATATTCATTTCTTCACTACAAGACAACATATCTCACAGAACGCAAAGAACATTTGTCACTTGGTTCTTCATGAAACTTACCATGTCACCAAGAATCTTCATAACTTGTAGGCTTGATCACTATGATCTGGAGATGTCACACCAAAGGGGTGGTCACCGTCATTCTTCATGATAGAAGCTTGGATTCTAAAATTCTCTGCTAGCTACTCAAACAATGGCCATGTCTCCTCAGGTAGCTTAGCCATAAAAAAATCTCTACAAGAAGAATCTATTGTAGCTTGATCCATTGGAGATAGACCACAGTAAAAGGATTGAACTAGATGCCACAAAGGGATCTCATGGTGCAAGAACTCTCTCAACATCTTTTAAATCTCTCCCAAGCATAGTGAAACTACTCATTACCCATTTGACTAAAACCCACCATGGCTCGCCACATTAGTGTTAACCTCACAATGGTGTAGAATTTCCTCAAGAAGGCATTCTTCATCTCTTCCCAACTCATGATGTCCCTTCTTGAATCATACCAATCTTTGGCTTTGTCTTTGTCGGAGAAAGAGAACAAGGTCAATCAAATTATGTCATCACTGGCTGTCGGCATCCTGAAGGTGGAGCATACTTCAAGAAAGGTGTCCAAGTGCTTGTAGGGGTTTTCATTCTCCAAGCCATAGAAGGAAAGCAGGAGATCAAGAAGACCTAGAGGGATGGAGAATTACTCCCCTGGCATTTGATGAACTCTACTAGCGATTGGCGATTTGTATTTGCTAGGCACAAAGTAATCTTGAAGTGGCTTGTGAGGTGCATTTTGGCCTTCCATCTTGTCTTCCCCAAGTGTCTTGTCACATGCACAAGGTGCAACCAAACAAAATAGGGCAAGTTATCAAACCAATATGCATAAAGAATGTAAAGAATAAAGAATAAAGAATTGCAATGATGAGGGAAGTAGGAAAAGATAAAAAAAAATAACTAGCTAGGCCGAGTGCCTTTCTCCCCACCAATGATGCCATAAAGATTGGTGTATTTCTCAAATGCAGACAAATAAATGGGCAAAAGATGATGCCAAAGCGGAGAGTCAAACACCCCAACTACTAGGTAGCTATGCCACTTTCTATCCCCTGCCAGAAAGCTTGGCATGTTTCTCAAACGTAGACAAGTAAACTAGAAAAAGACAATGTCAAAGGGGAGAGTCAACACCACAACTACTAGGTAGCTGGCACTTTCAACGATGCCATAAAGCTTAGTGCACCCCTCTAGAGGTGCACATACTAATCAATCATATTTGACTATATGTGCCCCACGAGATCGAAACACACATGTATCTTTCAAAATTTATAAGGGACCTACACATACACACTCACATACACTAAAAACACTACACCCGCAAGCACATATGATCATGTCGTAGTATAGGAGGGCAACAAGTACAAGGCCGATCCACAAGAAGAAAAGGGGGCACTAGAGATATGTTAGTTTTGGGCTAAGCTCCTACTATGGAGTCTAGGGTTGAAGGGTTTAAAGGTTCTTTTAATTGATTATGCTAAGGGTTAAGAAAACAAGCAATTAGAGGGGAACAAACAAGATAAAAACCTAAGTTAACCCTATATAGTTAATTCTAATGAATAAGAAAAGATAAGACAAGCAAGAAAAGAACAAGCTATGCTAAGGCAAGCAAGATGAAGTCTACACTACACTAAGCTAGAAAATAGTGCAAAAGAGAAAGTAAAGACCTAAACTAGCAAGAGCAAAGCAAGAACAAGGCAAGAAGCTAACTAAGAAAGTAGAGAACTAACTAAGCTAACACTAGCTAAGCAAGAAGGAAATTAGGGTTTTAAAGTAATAAAAATATGTGTGGGTTGTTTTGGGGATGCACTTATCAATTAGGTTGGGGGTGGCATGTGAAGATTATACTCCCTCTTATATTACTAAACCAAACAACAAGCTAGGGGCTAACAAATTACCCTAAACTACTAACTGGCCATGTATAAGATAGGTTGTGTATAGGGGAACTAATCCATAACAACTCCTACTACCCTTACAAGGCTCAATTTGGTTAGGGTTAATGTGTAATTCAACTAGAGTCTAAACAAGCCTAGGTTTCTCATTTAGAGGATCTTAGGGTGATTAGGGGATGAGGATAGTAATGGGAGTGGAAATGAGGTTTCAGGCTTCACATCACCGACATTCTAGCCTTGAGAAAGCTCCATGCTAAGCACACTAAATTCATCTAAACTAGCTACTTCAACCCCTCAACTAGTGTTAGGAGAATTTATTAACATGTAGGAATATGGGTGTCTAGCTAGGGATCCATCGATTGTACCTAGGAGCAAATCCCACAATTCACACATATAAGCAATTTCCCTAAATTCCTAGGCGATTTCAAGCACAAACCAACAAGCAATTAATGGAGAATGATATAAAAATAGAACATAATCAGTAGAAAATGAAATCATAATGATTACATATCATTTCCCCCCAACATGGTATCAAAGCAACATTTTTGGCCCCAAACAACCCACCAAAGGGGCCTACTACTCATGGAAATGGAAAATACAAAAAGAAAGGAGAAAGAGGGAGAATTAGACATGGAGCTCAGTGTAGATGGACTGATCCGCCCTTTAGCTGTTGCAATATCATCCTTCTCCTTCCTCCAAGGTGCAAGGGCATGGAATTATGGTGGAATAGGGTCAAAACACTAGGAAACTAGGGTTTTGGTGGTGGAAATGGTGAAATGGAGGTGGAATGAGGTGGAATGGTGATGTAATGGCTAAGGGGTGAAAATGGGGAGCTAAGAGGGGGTAGAAGGTCGCTAACCTCGTGCCCCAGCTGCCACCTATGTATATATAGGTGGTGGGGAAGCACTAGGTCAAGTGGGGGGGGGGTAAAATAGGAGATGTAGTGGAAGAATTGTATGTAGCATGGTCAAGCTACGCAACATTGCCATGGTGGGGTGTGAGTGGAATGACTATGGTGGATGGGAATGGTTGTGGCAAAAAAATTAAGAAAATGATAAGGGAAAGTGGTGTTTTGAACTGAAGGTAGCACGACCATAGTGGTCACCATGGTCATGGTGAGGCAAGGGTAGTACGGCCGTGGAGGCCCACAAGATCGTGGTGACTTGGAGTTGACTTTCACGTTCTTGACACCACAATCATTATGCCCCGACTGTCATACGGTCATCCTGTGTTGCACAACCTTTCTAGGGTCTTATACCACGCCCATGCTATGCAACACGACCGTGTTGCCGAGTGTAGTCTTCGTATCTTGTCTCTGTTGATTTTGAGTGAGCTAGCACGACCGTTCTATGGCACCACAACCATGAAGCTCCATGTATCAAAACTTTGAGCTTGTTGATGAATGCATATTCATCATGGAATTCAAATACCATATTGGGTCGAATTCAACTCAACCCATCAAATTTCACTTATTAAATATCAAAATGTATCATAATGTGCAAAATTTACTTAATTGATTCGATTATCAAGGTTTTAACTGAATTTATGTTGATTTAATGTAGGTCTTGATAAGTTTGAACAGTCAACTGGGACCCACCTTCACTCACCATTCAGTTTCAACCATTCGACTTCAACCATTCGGTCTCACCATTCGGTTTCGTCCATGCGGTCTCACCATTCGGTTTCAACCATTCGGTCTCACCATTCAGTTTCAACCATTCGGTCTCACCATTCGGTTTCGTCCATACGGTCTCACCATTCGATTTCAACCATTCGGTCTCACCATTTGGTTTCATCCATACGGTCTCAAGACCGAATGGACCTGCTCATCTCAAGACCATTTGAAGAGTTTTGGTCTACGAGACCGTTTGAAGAGATTCGGTCGACAAGACCATTTGCAGAGATTCGGTCTCCAAGACTGTTTGCGGAGATCCGGTCTGCACGACTGTTTGAATAGTTTTGGTCTGTGAGACCATTTGGAGGAATGCAGCAGACCATTTGCTGAGCAAATCTGAATGAGCACGAAGACTGTTTGCTCTAGCGGCAATGCAAACCGTTTTATGGCTACGAGAAGACCGTTTGATAATTAAATAGTTTCCAAACCATTTGCTGCTACTAGCATGAAGACCATTCGAGCATACAACAACGCAGACCTGTGAAGATCGTTTACATGCACACATATCAAAACAGTTTGGTTTAATAGCATGGAAACCGTATGCTCTAGCAGTAATACAAACCATTTGCTATACACCACATACCAAACCGAATGAGCATCTTGTATATTGATGTCAAACCGTTTGAGCAAAAGCATGCAACCAAAACCGAATCACACATAAACCGTTTGCTGTTACAAAGGACAAGACCGAATGGATCGTGCATGCAGCAAAATCGAATGGCCTAAGGCATGAAAACTGAATGAGGCAGCTTACCAACCGAACAAACCCAGCAGATCATTTAAATTATATACATGGAACCGATTGGAAAAGATCAATTATCAAGACCGAATAAAGGATTAGCTGCATGAAAAAGTGGCACAAGGCCAAGACCGTTTGCTGATTGTCCATGCAAACCGAATGGGAAAAGATCACGAAAACCGTTTGCTGCGCCCATGTGATGACCGACTCAAGGAGAGATGAACACCAAAACCGAATGGCCAATTGATACTTGAAGACCGAATGGCCAATTGCTGCAAAGTCAAGACCGAATGAATTGAAGATTGAATGAAGCAACACGTGAATAACCAACCAGCAATGCATGCAAACCGCATGGTAAAGTAGCAAGTAGCCAAACCACATGATAAAGTGGCGCAAAGCCAAACCACATGGTAAAGTGGCACAAAGCCATACCACATGGTAAAGTAGTGCAAACAAAAACTGTTTGATAAAGTGGATCTTTGAAAACCGTTTAGTTATTTTGCATGTTGCATTAAACCGTTTGAGACATGCACGTCAGTTAAAAACCGTTTGGGAACTTAAATAACTAAATCGTTTGGATAAGATATTTTCAGACTGGAATCACACCAAAAAAGTGAGGACCAGTCCAGTGCCTATTGATAGGACCAGCAGGGTCCTCATTTGGGAGATCAGTTCAAGGATGCCGAAAGGCTGCCTGTACACATGTCTGATCTGAATCCAGTGCCGTCCATGCCACTTTCATTCCACCTACTGCCCATGTTGCAACCAAGGAGGCTAAGGAGAGAAGGAAGACGGAGCGAGGGAGACTGTCTGGTCTATCTTGGCATCTCCCATTCGCATCCAGATCTGCTCCGACACGACGTAGGAGGTCGTATCTTCTTCACCGAGCTGCGACTACCTTCTACACCGACTTCATGGCGGATTTCTCTCTCTTTACCATTCTTCTTGTTTCTCACATCATGAGTGAGTAATACCTTTTCACTAGGGTGCGGGGACTAGCCCCGCTGCCCATGCAAATCATGTTCTTTTGTTAAACTCTCCATGGCAATGTATATAACTTTCCATTTCGTTGTTAGTTTGTATGTTCGTAGTTGATTATCTCCTAGCTTTCATCTTGTTCTTTCCTATGTTGTGAACTCTTCTATATGTGGGATGGAATGGCAGTTTACAAGTTCGACTCCTTGACAAGAACTTCTGATAGGATTCCTTGAGGTCGTAAGTGTATGTTCCGTGAGGGGACGAGACATCTAGCCTACAGTGGCGCTTCTATGGTCTAAACATCCCTCAGGGAGGACCACAGCCTAAGTTGGATTTTGTATCGTCTCGTCTATCGTCAATGTTAGTTTGTAGATCTATCACCTACTTGCTTATTGATTAATGCGGTTGACTCCCAAATTAGAAATAGAATGGGATTTCTTCAAGGTCATAAGTGTATGATCCGCGAGGGGACGAGCCATCTAGCCTTCGGTGACACTTCTGTGTGCCTAACGCCTGTATAGGGGGCTCACAACCTTCGTTGTATTTTTGTATCTTCAGAGCCGTAATTAAGTGATCCAGTTGGTGACGAGACATCTGATGCCTAAGGTGATGCTTACGCGAACCTAACGCCCGTATGGGGGGTTTTACAACAGCTCTATTTGGATTGTTAGATCTTGCCTGGGTTGTTTGCGATCGAATGTGTTTGCATGTGTAGCGGTGCTGAAACCCGATACCATCCCAGCGATTCCATATCATTGATCTAAATCCAACTTTAATTCAACTTTTACTTTCTTGCAATTAGTTTAATTAACCTCAAATCAACCAATCGTTCTAAATATTAGTTTTACTTGAGCTAGATTCGACTGACAAGGATTCTTAAAAATGTTGTCCTTTGGGTTAGATCCTTAACTATACTGCGATAAGACTCATCCGCTTGCGGGTGGTATTATTGCACTTTGGTTTTGGTAAAAACTTGGGGATTTCAACCCCGAGTGAGTTTGTAAGTGCGATAAAAATCTCACGTCAAATTCTGGCACGTTGCTGGGGACAAAAAAATCAGTTAGTCAAATCTAGTTCTTTTAAAACTAATTTAGGATTTTGCTTTTTCTTTTGACACAATCAACCATATACTTGAATTTGACTCTACTCTGTGGTTCTCACTTTCGAAATCTTTCTAATTTCAGGTACAATCCAAGGCATAGTGCATGCACCGTTCGAACAACCCTGGACTAACAGTGATCTTTGATCCCGAGATAGATAGAACTGTTCATCGTCAGATTAGAGAAAATCAAGAAAGGATGGCTCAGGAAGAGGAAGTAGCCCAAAGAGTGGCTCAACCCATCAATGCACAAAGAAAGAGGCTCATGCAAGAAGCCAGGGCTGTGGTTCAGCAGGAAATCCTAGCAGCTCAAGCAGCAGCACAAGCAGCTAAACTACAAAAGGATCTTAGAGAGTTCTCAATCCCAAAAGTTGCGAATGTTCATCATCCAGTACAACCTCCTCCTATCAACACTACTAATTTTGAGATAAGAGCACATTGGATCACCCTACTTCAGAATAACCCTTTCTATGGCAAGCAAGGAGAAGATAGCCAAGAACATCTTCTGAGATTTATTGATCTATGTGCCATGAAAAAACAAAATGGAGTCACAGATGATGCCATTCGACTCTATCTCTTCAAGTACTCCCTTGTTGATAGAGCCATAAGTTGGTACAATTCACTGCAAAGTGAAATACCCATCACCACCTGGGAACAACTCCAAAATGTGTTTCTTGAAAAGTTCTACCCTCCATCTCTTACCTATGAAATTAGAGGGCGGATAACAAATTTCACTCAAGTTCCTGGAGAAACCCTTGTTGAATCTTGGGATAGATACAAAGAGCTTCTACGCAAGTGTCCACACCACGGAATTCCCAAGAACCAACTCATTGAGATTTTCTATAGGGGTGTGGATGATGACATTAAGAGATTCCTCGATTCCTCGTCTGGAGGAAACTTCATGCGACAAAGTTATGACAGCGCATAGAGAGTCATCACCCTGGGAGCAGAAAATCAAGCCAATTAGGGTAGATCTATAGGTGAAGGAGTTTTGAAAGTAGCTATGGCCGAAGCTACTCCTGAGTACAAGTCTATCGCTGAAACCTTAAAGCTCTTAGTTGCCAAGCAAGACCATATTGAATCATCTCTTGCTGCTATTAGAAGAGACGTTCACCCACTCGACAACCGGAACAGGTCAAGTCCGCTTCCCTATTATGTGAAGCATGTAAGAGCACTGATCATTCCACTTTATCATGCAATGTTCTCTATGATGTTGTTCTGAGCAATGTATGTGGCCAAGGAGATAATGGTCAGATGGAAAATCTTAATGCTATCAACACCATTCCTGGTCAAAGTTATTACAATCCGAATCAGAATAGGAATCACCCAGGTTTTCAATATGGAAACCCCTATGGTGTAGTAAACTCGCATCAATTTGGTTCAAACAATCAACCAAGAGGCCCACTAGGATTCCAGTATAATCAACAACAGAATTTTGGGAATCAAGGAAATTTCATGGGTAACTTTCAAAATAGGAACTACAATAATTATCAAAACAACTCTTAGTACCAGAATCTTAATCAACAACAAGGACAACAAGTAGGTCCAGTTTCTTCTGATGACAAGCTATCAACCATTGAGAAGATGTTGCAAACTCAGCAAACCATGATAGCTAACAAAAAAGCTCAGTAGAAGGCTATTGAATCTCAATTAGCTCAACTCGCAGCTAGCATAAAACCACATGCTGGAGTCTTTGCTGGCCAACCTGAGAACAATCCTAAGCATCCTGAATAGTTGAAGGCTACCACTAGGTCAGGGAAAGACTATTCAGATCCCCTTGAAAAGACGCCTGTGGTTATTACAGATGAGGATGAACCTGTGATTTCCCAAGACTCAACAACTCAAGTGATTTAATCAAAAGATGATAAGTCAGAAAAAGGAAAATTTGAGAAGTCTTCTCAAGAAGAAGAAGAAACTGAGACTCCATAACCTGATATCCCTGTGTACAAACCTCGTATACCTTTTCCAACTCGTCTAAGGAAAACAAAGCTTGATACCAGATTCAATAAATTTAAAGAAGCTATGAAGAAGCTTCATGTTGATATCCCCTTTCTCGATGCTCTAGCTAAGATACCAGCATGGACGAAGTACTTAAAGTCACTCCTCACCCGGAAGTATATAACTAAAGAGTATGAGACAGTAAAACTGGCGACAACTACATCTAATATCATATTGAGCTAGATGCCCAAGAAACAAAAAGACCTGGGATCTTTTGGAATTTCATGTCACATTGGTGACTCATCATGCAAGAAAGGATTGGCAGATCTAGGTGCAAGCATCTCTATTATGCCACTTAGCCTGTGCAGAAGACTAGGGTTTGTATAATTGCTTCCTACTGGCATGACTATACAACTTGCAAACAATTTGATAAAACGTCCGTTAGGGATCCTCGAAGATGTCCTGGTCAAGGTAGGTAAGGACACATATGTTCCATGCAACTTTGTCATTATGGACATAAAGGAAGATGCCAGATATCCTCTCATCTTTGGGTGTCCATTCCTCACCACGGCAAGAGCCCTGATTGATGTTGAAGTTGGTACCTTACTGCTCAGATTAGGCAAAGAAACTCTTGAATTTAAAGTTTTTGAAAGTATAAGAAGACCAAGTATGCAAGAAGAAGTCTATCTGATTGACTACATTGAGCAAATGTCACTTATGACTCAAGGGCATCATGAATCAGACGATCCTTTAGAAGTTGCTCTAACAAACCCATCCGTTGATGAACTGATTGACGAATAAGTAAAGGATTGAATTGAATCCCTCGACTTTGCTACAGAAGATGTTGAAGCCACTAGTGAAGAACTCAAGGCTATGGAAACTATGAAAGAAACATGCGAAAAACTAGAGACTCCCAAAATGAAGTCCCTGCCCGAGGGACTGAAGTATGTGTTTTTAGACGATCTCAAAGTTTTCCCAATTATTATAAATTCCGACCTTACATCTGAACAAGAAAATAAACTCTTGAAGGAATTAAGGGAAAGAAAGAAAGCCATCGGTTATAAAATGAGTGACATCACTGGGATTAGTCAAGCGTTGTGTATGCACAAGATCCCTATGATGGAAGATCACAAGCCTACTATTGAGCATCAACGGAAATTGAATCCAAATATGAAGGAAGTGGTCCGCCGCGAGGTCATTAAACTGCTCACAGCTGGAATAATCTATCCGATATCAGATTCACCATGGGTGAGCCCAGTGCATGTAGTCCCGAAGAAAAGTGGACCAATTATTATACGGAATGAAAACAATGAACTCATCCCCACTCGAACAGTCACAGGGTGGAGGATGTGCATAGATTATAGAAAATTAAACAAGGCAACTCGAAAAGATCATTTTCCAATGCCTTTCCTTGATCAAGTCCTAGAAAGGTTGGCTCACCAAGAATATTTCTGTTATCTTGACGGTTACTCTGGATTCTATCAAATACCCATACATCCAGATGACCAAGAGAAAACAACTTTTACCTGCCCATTCGGAACATACGCATTTAAAAGAATGCCGTTTGGTCTCTGTAATGCACCCACAACTTTCCAACGTTGCATGGATGAAAGAAACATGCGAAAAACTAGAGACTCCCGAAATGAAGTCCCTGCCCGAGGGACTGAAGTATGTGTTTTTAGACGATCTCAAAGTTTTCCCAGTTATTATAAATTCCGACCTTACATCTGAACAAGAAAATAAACTCTTGAAGGAATTAAGGGAAAGAAAGAAAGCCATCGGTTATAAAATGAGTGACATCACTGGGATTAGTCAAGCGTTGTGTATGCACAAGATCCCTATGATGGAAGATCACAAGCCTACTATTGAGCATCAATGGAAATTGAATCCAAATATGAAGGAAGTGGTCCGCCGCGAGGTCATTAAACTGCTCACAGATGGAATAATCTATCCGATATCAGATTCACCATGGGTGAGCCCAGTGCATGTAGTCCCGAAGAAAAGTGGACCAATTATTATACGGAATGAAAACAATGAACTCATCCCCACTCGAACAGTCACAGGGTGGAGGATGTGCATAGATTATAGAAAATTAAACAAGGCAACTCGAAAAGATCATTTTCCAATGCCTTTCCTTGATCAAGTCCTAGAAAGGTTGGCTCACCAAGAATATTTCTGTTATCTTGACGGTTACTCTGGATTCTATCAAATACCCATACATCCAGATGACCAAGAGAAAACAACTTTTACCTGCCCATTCGGAACATACGCATTTAAAAGAATGCCGTTTGGTCTCTGTAATGCACCCACAACTTTCCAACGTTGCATGGATGCCATATTCGCTGGTCTTACTGAAACAATTATGGAGGTTTTCATGGATGAATTCTCTGTATATGGAGATTCATTTGATTCATGTCTAAAACACCTCTCCCTAGTCCTCAAATGTTGTGAAGAAGCACATCTTGTACTGAATTGGGAAAAGTGCCATTTTATGGTAAAGGAAGGCATTGTCCTCGGCCACAGGGTCAGCAATAGAGGAATTGAAGTAGATAAAGCTAAGATAGAAGTGATTTCTAAACTGGATATTCCAACAAATGTAAAAGAAGTCCGTGCTTTCCTAGGTCATGCAGGATTTTATAGAAGATTCATAAAGGACTTATCAAAGATAACCAAGCCAATGACAAATTTGTTACTAAAGGATGTTGAATTCAATTTTAACGAAGAATGTGTCAAAAGCTTCAACACACTAAAGTAGGCTCTCACAACAACACCCATCATTAGAGCTCCTGAATGGGACCACCCTTTTGAAATTATGTGTGATGCCAGTGAATATGCTGTGGGCGCTGTTTTAGGGTAATATATAGATAAGAAACACTATGTGATCTATTATGCATCAAAAACTCTCGATGAAGCTCAGAGGAATTATGCAACTACCGAGAAAGAACTTTTAGCAGTCGTGTATGCATTTGACAAGTTCAGATCCTACCTAATTGGTTCGAAGGTCATTGTCTACACAGACCACGTTTCCATTCGTTACCTTCTGGCAAAGAAAGATGCAAAACCCATGTTGATTAGATGGATCATCCTATTACAAGAATTTGATTTAGAGATAAGAGATAAAAAGGGTACATAGAATGTTGTAGCAGACCACCTCATCCGCATCCACACTCTGGATACTGAGAAGATTCTGATCAATGATTCCCTGCTAGATGATCAACTAATGAAGGTCTCAGAAGCTATACCATGGTACTCGGATTTTGTGAACTACCTTGCTGCTGGGGCTATCCACCCCCAATGCACTGGGAATGCACTGAAGAAGTTCATTCATGATGTGAAGCAATATCACTGGGATGAGCCATATCTCTTTAAACTATGTGCTGATGGTCTGTATCGACAATGTATCGCCGAAGAAGAAGCTCAACTTATTTTGGAACAATGTCACTCAGGACTAGTGGGAGGACATATGAGCTCTAAAAAGACTGCCTTGAAGGTTTTACAATGTGGATTCTTCTGACCAGCCATATCCAAAGATTCCTATGACTTTGTCCTATCGTGTGACAAATGTCAAAGATCAGGCAATATAACAAAGAGAGATGAGATGCCGCTGAATCTATGGCAAGAAGTAGAGATATTCGATGTTTGGGGGGTGGACTACATGGGTCCTTTCCCATCTTCTCATGGATTTTCATACATCGTAGTGGCAATGGACTACGTCTCAAAATGGGTTGAATCCATACCAACCGTCACTAGTAATTCCAAACCAGTCATCAAATTATTCAAGGATATTATTTTTCCCCGTTTTGGTGTCCCACACACGGTGATATCCGACGGAGGTTCCCATTTTCTTGAAAGAAGCTTTGAAGAGTTGCTAAGAAAGTATGGTGTTACTCACAAGGTAGACTCACCTTACCACCCACAGACAAGTGGACAGGTGGAGGTTTCTAATCGTCAACTCATGAGTATCTTAGAAAAGACAGTAGGCCGCAATCGGAAAGATTGGTCGGTGAAAATCAACGACGCATTATGGGCCTATCGAACTGCTTATAAAACTCCCCTTGGGACTACACCTTTTCGATTAATATATGGAAAGGCTTGCCACCTTCCAGTCAAACTGGAACACAAGGCATGGTGGGCAATTAAACAACTGAACTTTGATATGAAAGAAGCAGGCCAAGCCAGAATTCTACAACTCCAAGAGCTGGATGAACTCAGGATGACAGCTTATGAGAATGCACGAATCTACAAAGAACGCACAAAACTTTGGCACGATGGACATTTGAAAAGAAAAGACATACAAGTGGGAGACCAAGTTCTTCTATTCAACTCAAGACTAAAGTTATTCCCAGGAAAACTTTGTTCTCGCTGGTCTGGACCTTACATTGTCAAAAGCATCTCCCCACATGGTGCTTTCTCTTTATGGAGTGAAAAGTCAAGTGAATTTCTGGCAAATGGTCACCGCTTAAAAAGATACTTCACCTTAGATGACATAGACACTGATGCATCACTCGATCTATCCAATCCAAAGGATCCACCTTCAAGCTGAAGAATTCAGTCAAGCCATTGACATAAAACAAAGGCGCTTGTCGGGAGGCAACCCGATCAATAAATTAGTTTTACTTTTCATTTCAAATTAGAATGTTTCTTTAATTTTGTTTTTAATTTCTAGATAATTTTTCATTAAATAAAATTCTCATTGCGAGATGCTATTTTAAGATCTAATTGCTCTTTACCTTTGAGATTTTCAGATAAGAGGATGCGCGCTGACTGGAACACAACCACATCTGGTGGTCAATCTGGCGTGAATTTTCCCCTCCATCTTGGATTTAGGGTTTGCTCGGGATGAGCAAATCTCTAAGTTTTGGGTGGAGGGTGGGTGGTACGTACCTCACTTTCCACTTGCACCCATCCTTTTCATACTTAAGTTTTCTCTGTCACATTCTTGTTAAAAATTTCAAAATTTTCAATATTTTTAAAAAATTTCCCAAAGAAGTTGAATAGATATTTGATGAAATTTTGACACTTCATGTTTCATTAAAAGTCACTAACTAACCTGCTATGCATTTTAAATCATTTTATCCTCCTTATTCGAAGTAGATCCTAAAAAGGACCACTTTTTGAAACAAGCCTTTTGATTGAAATCATCTTGTGAAGCTCATGATTCTTAACATCATGATTCTTATGCAAAAATGATAAGCGTCTGTCGAACTGATAGGGATCAAACACGTCGTGCTTCCTAACTGACTAGTGGAACAATAACATGGAATCTCCACTGGATCCTCATCAAGTCATTATTTGAGCAGAGTACGATAAAGAGAACAACCCGGTGCACTGAATTGTAAATCAAGTTGCATTCTGATCTGAACTCTCTTCTACACCTCTTCTATCATCTTCGTATCCCTCCATTCATAAAAAAGAAACAAAATAGCCAAAATAATTCCAAACCCTAAGTTCGGGGTGGCACACCACTTCCCTCTATATCCGCTTCTTCCATACCCCTAACAATTAAATAGGGGCGTACCATAAAAAAATGCAATCTCGAGTTGAATAGAGGAGAGATTTGCAAACAAAAAGATGCCAAAGCACACACAAAAAGAAATGCAATCTCGAGTCAAATAGAGGAGATATTCGCACAAAAAAATTCAATAAATGAAATTGCAAAAATAATAAAAATCTTGAGTCGAATAGAGGAGAGATTTACTTCTTCCTTCCATACCACCTTTCACTCCCTTTTCTACCTGATGGCACAATGATTGCCTACCCTATCCTGAAAAACACCAGTGTCAGATCAAATGCACACTTGTTGTTCTGCGGGTGTATCTCTGGACTCTTACAAAACTCTTTGACATACTTGTCATTGGAAAAAGTGAGGAGGAAGTGATATTGGAAAGCGAACTCAGGAACGAAGATATGGTAAGATGTGTTTAGTGGTTTCAAGAGGTTGAGATACTGAGTCATATTGAGAAGAAAGAAAACATTCATGATGTGAAGATGAAGAAATCACACGAATTGAAAGTATTCATTTGGCGTCTGTTTCAGATTTTGTGTTACTCGAGGACGAGCAACGTTTAAGTTTGGGGTATTTTGATGAATGTATATTCATCATGGAATTCAAATACCATATTGGGTCGAATTCAACTCAACACATCAAATTTCACTCATTAAATATCAAAATGTATCATAATGTGCAAAAATTATTTAATTGATTCGATTATCAAGGTTTTAATTGAATTTATGTTGATTTAATGAGGTCTTGATAAGTTTGAACAGTCAGCTGGGACCCACCTTCACTCATCATTTGGCTTCAACCATTCGGTCTCACCATTCGGTTTTGTCCATGCAATCTCACCATTCAGTTTCAACCATTCGGTCTCACCATTCAGTTTCAACCATTCGGTCTCACCATTCGGTTTCGTACATATGGTCTCACCATTCAGTTTCAACCATTCGGTCTCACCATTCGGTTTCATCCATACGGTCTCAAGATCGAATGGACGTGCTCATCTCAAGACCGTTTGAAGAGTTTCAGTCCGCGAGACCATTTGAAGAGATTCGGTCGACAAGACCATTAGCAAAGATTCGGTCTGCAAGACCATTTGCGGAGATTCGGTCTGCAAGACCATTTGAATAGTTTTGGTCTGTGAGATCATTTGGAAGAATGCAGTAGACCGTTTGCTGAGCAAATCCGAATGAGCATGAAGACTGTTTGCTCTAGTGGCAATGCAAACCGTTTGATGGCTATGAGAAGACCATTTGATAATTAAACGGTTTCCAAACCGTTTGCTGCTACTAGCATGAAGACTGTTCGAGCATACAACAATGCAGACTGGTTGCTTGAGCAGTGCTGTGAAGACCGTTTGCATGCACGCATATCAAAACAGTTTGGTTTAATAGCATGGAAACTGTATGCTCTAACAACAATACAAACCATTTTCTGTATACCACATACCAAACTGAATGAGCATCTCGTATGTTGATGTCAAACCGTTTGAGAAAAAGCATGCAACCAAAACCGAATCACACATAAACCGTTTGCCGCTACAAAGGACAAGACTGAATGGATCGTGCATGCAGCAAAACTGAATGGCCTAAGGCATGAAAACCGAATGAGGCAGCTTTCCAACTGAACGAACCCAGCAGATCATTTAAAGTATATACATGGAACCGATTGGAAAAGATCAATTATCAAGACCGAATAAAGGATTAGCTGCATGAAAAAGTGGCACAAGGCCAAGACTATTTGCTGATTGTCCATGCAAACTGAATGGGAAAAGATCATGAAAACTTTTTGCTACGCCCATGTGATGACCGAATCAAGGAGAGTTGAACACCAAAACCGAATGGCCAATTGATACTTGAAGACCGAATGGGCAATTGTTGCAAAGTCAAGACCGAATGAATTGAAGATTGAATGGAGCAGCACGTGAATAACCAACCCGTAATGCATGCAAACCGCATGGTAAAGTAGCAAGTAGCCAAACCGCATGATAAAGTGGCGCAAAGCCAAACCGCATGGTAAAGTGGCACAAAGCTGAACCACATGGTAAAGTATTGCAAAGCAAAACCGTTTGATAAAGTGGATCTTTGAAAACCGTTTGGTTATTTTGCACGTTGCATTAAACCGTTTGAGACATGCACGTCAGTTCAAAACTGTTTGGGCACTTAAATAACTAAACCGTTTGGATAAGATATTTTCGGACTGGAATCACACCAAAAACGCGAGGACCAGTCCAGTGCCTATAAATAGGACCAACATGGTCCTCATTTGGGTGATCGGTTCCGGGACACTGACAGGCTTCCTGTACATAGGTCCGATCCGAACCCAGTGTCGTCCACGCCAGTTTCATTCCACCTACTGCCCATGTTGCAACCAAGCAGGCTGAGGAGAGAAGGAAGACGGAGTGAGGGAGACTATCCGGTCTGTCTTGGCATCTCCCGTTCGCGTCCAGATCTGCCCCGACACGACGTAGGAGGCCGTATCTTCTTCACTGAGCTGTGACTACCTTCTGCACCGAGTTCATGGAGGATTTCTCTCTTTCCCATTCTTCTTGTTTCTCTCATCATGAGCGAGTAATACCTTTTCACTGGGGTGCGGGGACTAGCCCCGCTCCCCATGAAAATCATGTTCTTTTGTTAAACTCTCCATGGAAATGTATATAACTTTCTATTTCATTGTTAGTTGGTATGTTTGTAGTTGATTATCTCCTAGCTTTCATCTTGTTCTTTCCTATGTTGTGAACTCTTCTATATGTGGGATGGAATGGCGGTTTACAAGTTTGACTCCTTGACGAGAACTTCTGATAGGATTCCTTGAGGTCGTAAGTGTATGATCCATGAGGAGACGAGACATCTAGCCTACGGTGACGCTTCTATGGTCTAAACATCCCTCAGGGAGGACCACAACCTCAGTTGGATTTTGTATCGTCTTGTCTATCGTCGATGTTAGTTTGTAGATCTATCACCTACTTGCTTATTGATTAATGCGGTTGACTCCCAAATTAGAAATAGAATGGGATTTCTTCAAGGTCATAAGTGTATGATCCGCGAGGGGACGAGCCATCTAGACTTCGGTGACACTTCTGTGTGCCTAACGCCTGTATAGGGGGCTCACAAACTTCGTTGGATTTTATATCTTCAGAGCCGTAAGTAAGTGATCCAGTTGGTGACGAGACATATGATGCCTAAGGTGATGCTTATGCGAACCTAACACCCATATGGGGGGTTTTGCAGCAGCTCTGTTTGGATTGTTAGATCTTGCCTGGGTTGTTTACGATCAAATGTGTTTGCGTGTGTAGCGGTGGTGAAACCCGATACCATCCCAACTATTCCACATCATTGATCTAAATCCAACTATAATTCAGCTTTTACTTTCTTGCAATTAGTTTAATTAACCTCAAATCAACCAATCGTTCTAAATATTAGTTTTACTTGAGCTAGATTCGACTGACAATGATTCTTTAAAACGTTGTCCTTTGGGTTCGATCCTTAACTATACTGCGATAAGACTCGTCCGCTTGCGGGTGGTATTATTGTACTTTGGTTTTGGTAAAAACTTGGGGATTTTAACCCCGAGTGAGTTTGTAAGTGCGATAAAAATCTCACGTCAAATTCTGGCACCGTTGCCGGGGACAATAGAATCAGTTAGTCAAATCTAGTTCTTTTAAGACTAATTTAGGATTTTTCTTTTTCTTTTAACACAATAAACCATCTACTTGAATTTGACTCTACTCTGTGGTTCTCACTTTCGAAATCTTTCTAATTTCAGGTACAATCCAAGGCGTAGTGCATGCACTGTTCGGACAGCCCCAGACTAACAACGAGCTTTGATCTCAAGATAGACAGAAATTTTCATCGTCAGATCAGAGAAAATCAAGCAAGGATTGCTCAGGAAGAGGAAGTAGCCCGAAGAGTGGCTCAAGCCCTCAATGCACAAAGAGAGATGCTCATGCAAGAAGCTAGGGCTACAGTTCAGCAGTAAATCCTAGCAGCACAAGCAGCAGAGCAAGCAGCTGAACTACAAAAGGATATTAGAGAGTTCTCAATCCTGAAAGCTGCAAATGTTCATCATCCAGTACAACCTCCTCCTATCAACGCTACTAATTTCGAGATAAGAGCGCATTGGATCACCCTACTTCAGAATAACCCTTTCTATGGCAAGCAAGGAGAAAATAGCCAAGAACATCTTCTGAGATTTATTGATATATGTGCCATGACAAAACAAAATGGAGTCACATATGATGCCATTCGACTCCGTCTCTTCAAGTAATCCCTTTTTGATAGAGCCATAAGTTGGTACAATTCACTGCAAAGTGAAATACCCATCACCACCTGGGAACAACTCCAAAATGTGTTTCTAGAAAAGTTCTACCCTCCATCTCTTACCTATGAAATTAGAGGGCGGATAACAAATTACACTCAAGTTCCTGGAGAAACCCCTGCTGAAGCTTGGGATAGATACAAAGAGCTTCTACGCAAGTGTCCACACCACGCAATTCCCAAGAACCAACTCATTGAGATTTTCTATAGGGGTGTGGATGATGACATTAAGAGATTCCTCGATTCCTCGTCTGGAGGAAACTTCATGCGACAAAGTTATGACATCACATGGAGAGTCGTCACCCTGGGAGAAGAAAATCAAGCCAATTGGGGTAGATCTGTAGGTAAAGGAGTTTTGAAAGTAGCTATGGCCGAAGCTACTCCCGAGTACAAGACTATCGCTGAAACCTTGAAGCTCTTAGTTTCCAAGCAAGACCATATTTAATCATCTCTTGCTGCTATTGGAAGAGGACGTTCACCCACTCGACAACTGGAACATGTCAAGTCCGCTTCCCCGTTCTGTGAAGCATGTAAGATCACCGATCATTCCACTTTATCATGCAATGTTCTCTATGATGTTGTTCTGAGCAATGTATGTGGCCAAGGAGATAATGGTCAGATGAAAATCTTAATGCTATCAACACCATTCTTGGTCAAAGTTATTACAATCCGAATCAGAATAGGAATCACCCAGGTTTTTAATATGGAAACCCCTCTGGAGCAGTAAAATCGCATCAATTTGGCTCAAACAATCAACCAAGAGGCCCACCAGGATTCCAGTATAATCAACAACAGAATTTTGGAAATCAAGGAAATTTCAAGGGGAACTTTCAGAAAAGGAACTATAATAATTATCAAAACAACTCTTAGTACCATAATCTTAATCAACAACAAGGACAACAAGCAGGTCCGGTTTCTCCTGACGACAAGCTATCAACCATTGAGAAGTTGTTGCAAACTCAGCAAATCATGATAGCTAACCAACAAGCTCAGTAGAAGGCTATTGAATCTCAATTAGCTCAAATCGTAGCTAGCATAAAACCACCTGCTGGAGTCTTTGCTGGCCAACCCAAGAACAATCCTAAGCATCCTGAATAGTTGAAGGCAGTCACCACTGGGTCAGGGAAAGACTATTCGGATCCCCCCTGAAAATACGCCTGTGGTTATTACAGATGAGGATGAACCTGTGATTGCCCAAGACTCAACAAATCAAGAGATTCAATCAAAAGATGATAAGTTAGAAAAAGGAAATTTTGAGAACTCTGCTCAAGAAGACGAAGAAACTAAGACTCCAGAACCTGATATCCCTGTGGAAAAACCTCGTATACCTTTTCCAGTTCGTCTAAGGCAAACAAAGCTTGATACCAGATTCAATAAATTTAAAGAAGCTATGAAGAAGCTTCATGTTGATATCCCCTTTCTCAATGCTCTAGCTGAGATACCAGCCTAGACGAAGTACTTAAAGTCACTCCTCACCGGGAAGTATATAACTGAAGTGTATGAGACAGTAAAACTGGCGACAACTACATCTGATATCATATTGAGCAAGATGCCCAAGAAACAAAAAGACCCGGGATCTTTTGGTATTTCATGTCACATTGGTGACTCATCATGCAAGAAAGGATTGGCAGATCTAGGTGCAAGCATCTCTATTATGCCACTTAGCCTATGCAAAAGACTAGGGTTTGCAGAATTGCTTCCTACTGGCATGACTATACAACTTGCAGACAATTCGATAAAATGTCCGTTAGGAATCCTCGAAGATGTCCCGGTCAAGGTAGGCAAGGACACATATGTTCCAAGCGACTTTGTCATTATGGACATAAAGGAAGACGCCAGATATCCTCTCATCTTTGGGCGTCTGTTCCTCTCCACTACAAGAGCCCTGATTGATGTTGAAGCTGGTACCTTACTGCTCAAATTAGGCAAAGAAACTCTCAAATTTAATGTTTTTTAAAGTATGAGAAGACCAAGTATGCAAGAAGAAGTCTATCTGATTGACTGCATTGAGCAAATGTCACTTCTGACTCAATGGCACCATGAATCATACGATCCTTTAATTGTTTCTCTAACAAACCCATCCGTTGATGAACCGATTGACGAACAAGTAAAGGATTGCATTGAATCCCTCGACTCTGCTACAAAAGATGTTGAAGCCACTAGTGAAGAAATCAAGGCTATGGAAACTACGGAAGAAACATGCGAAAAACCAGAGACTTCCAAAATGAAGCCCATGCCCGAGGGACTGAAGTAAGTGTTTTTAGATGATCTCAAAGTTTGCCCAGTTATTATAAATTCCGACCTTACAGCTGAACAAGAAAATAAACTCTTGATGGAATTAAGGGAAAGAAAGAAATCCATCGGTTATAAAATGAGTGACCTCACTGGGATTAGTCAAGCGTTGTGTATGCACAAGATCCCTATGATGGAAGATCACAAGCCTACTATTGAGCATCAATGGAAATTGAATCCAAATATGAAGGAAGTGGTCCGCCGTGAGGTCATTAAACTGCTCACAGCTGGAATAATCTATTCGATATCATATACACCATGGGTGAGCCCAGTGCATTTAGTCCCAAAGAAAGGTGGAACAACTGTTATACGGAATGAAAACAATGAACTCATCCCCACTCGAACAGTCACATGGTGGAGGATGTGCATAGATTATAGAAAATTAAACAAGGCAACTCGAAAAGATCATTTTCCAATGCCTTTCCTTGATCAAGTCCTAGAAAGGTTGGCTCACCAAGAATATTTCTGTTATATTGACAATTACTCTGGATTCTATCAAATACCCATACATCCAGATGACCAAGAGAAAACAACTTTTACCTGCCCATTCAGAACATACACATTTAAAAGAATGCCATTTGGTCTCTGTAATGCACCCACAACTTTCCAACGTTGCATGGCTTCCATATTCGCTGGTCTCACTGGAACAATTATGGAGGTTTTCATGGATGATTTCTCTGTATACGGAGATTCATTTGATTCATGTCTAAAGAACCTATCCCTAGTCCTCAAACGTTGTGAAGAAGCACATCTTGTGCTGAATTGGGAAAAGTGCCATTTTATGGTAAAGGAAGGCATTGTCCTCGGCCACAGGGTTAGCAATAGAGGAATTGAAAAACATGCAAATAATCTCCATAAGTGTATTTTACACAAATATGCATATTAGGGGAAATAACATGTAACCTAGCAAGTATAGATGTGATTGAAATGTAATATGATACAAGTTGGAGCCCTAAAATAGGACTGCATAACAACTGACATACCTAAACCGGATTACGTCTGAGGCAGAAAAACCAGTTGTAGATTTCTAAGTTTAAAAAACGAAGTAAATGTTAGATTCGAACATAGTGACTGAATACGAGTCTCACTCATTTTCATGTTTGTATGGACTGGACAAAATTTATATTTAAATCGCTGTCATGTTTGACAGTCAGATTTTCTTTTCATCTTTCCTAACACAATTTTACAAGATCTATGTAATTAATAAGTATGATGTAATATTTTTAATATAATGTACTTGAAACAATCCTAATATAATATAATATATCAACTAATATTAATACAAGCAATTAAAGACAACTTGAAATAGAAGCGGCAAACCAAAACTAAAAAGAAATCATGGCATTTGTCTCCTTAACAACAACTGATAGAGAGTAGATAGAGAGGGGTGGATGGAATTTGGGAAAACAAAGGGGTTTTTTAGGGATTTCAAAAAAAATGAGGGGACAAATGGGAATAAACTCATCATTCTTTGTTGATAAACTATAGAGAAAATTAAGAAGGAGGATGAAAACTTTTCTCTCATGTAGGGTATATTGGTTTGGAATTACTTTCTCCCTATAACATCCCATACCACATTATGCTAACCATCAAATATCCTAGAAGTCTTTGTGAAATGAAAAGATCAGATAGTCAAAAGGTCCAATTGGGTAGTATTCATAACTACAAAGGGGATGATTAATACTATTATCGCATCACATCTTCTAAATAAGAAAGAGAGCATTAGAATCTATAAAATTTGAGAGGAATAAGGATTTATCATGAATATTGATAGTGATTTCTTTTTTAATAACAATACTATATGGGTGACTAGGTAAGTATCTCAAAATCAATGAACATGGGCTCACACACCCTTCTAGTAAGTTATCTCCCCTTTGGAATGTTGTGAACCACATTTTAAGCATTCTTATGAAAAATATAAGGTAAAGGTGATAAAATCAACTTTTAGGCTGACTCGTGGGCAAAGGAAGGTCATAACATGGTAACTGAGAAGGAAATTTTACAATTATTTGGATTCCTCAAAGGATTAACAATGAGGTAGCGACACCCATCGCCACACAAAATGAGATTACTCAAAACAAAACACAGAACTAATACTAATCAACTAGGTTACTAGAAAACAAAGGAAATTAAAACTAATTTCACATAAGCTCAAAAGCCAAAACTTATTACATCTGAGTCTGCAAGACCACATGTATTACATATCTCATGCCACAAGATATACACATATCATTATCCAGTGATTAACATGCCACCATCCTGTCACATATGATAACCTGTTCACACACACATTACACACACACACACACACACACACACACACACACATATATATATATATATATATATATATACAACTACATATGTACAACCATGGCCTACTGCAAAAACTCGTGTCAATATACATAACAAGAAAAACCTCCCAAGGACATGAGAGTACAAGTATGACACATAAGACTCTACTACAAAACACTAGTAGCATGTCCAACCTTCAACGAATACTGCTCCTCTATTTTTCAGCCTCAACTGCACAATCTTTACCTCATCGGGCACGACCACCTAAAAGATGTGGGAACCCATGACCCAAAGTCCCAGCAAGATATATAACACTTCACCACAACTTTTATAAGCATAGATAAATTAAAGTAGCAATATAACATTATTATCAAGTTGAGAAGATTCAATTAAATGATATGAATAAAGAAGTTACCATTATTTAAGCAATTCAGGCATATACAACTGATCTAAAGAACATCTTATATTTTAAGAAGGAGTATAAAGAACATGTATAATAGTTGATTTCTCTTACCACATTATAATTCAATAAATCAGTACTAAGATAAGGAAAAGGGTCATCCAATGTGAGTCGTGTTTAATCCTGAGAAAATATACTACATGATTGCATTACATCTTTTATTTGCCCTGAGGATTTGAGTTGTACCACCTCAAATCCAACCGATCACTATAGAGTCGAAATCAGTTCCATACAAGATCAATGGAGGAGCCATAATCCATGATCTCACCACACAACTCCCAGTAAGTATGAGAGACAATGTAGAGAGATAACAATCAAATTCCAACAAAGACATATAGTCAAGCTGAAAAGAAACAACTAGCCCGACCTTGGTATAGGTCATGACACTAGAGAATAGGCTCACACCTGGCCGTTCAAAAAGAAGGAAATCTCACAGTTACATTGCTGCCTTTCAAAAATTACATCACCATGAGGCATGACCGCAATCATCCTCCAAACCTGTAATTGTGGACGCAAGGATTTTCATCGACTTGCACCCCCGCATATTCAAAAATATGCACTTTGAGTTTTCTATAGAAATGACTCATTTCACCACCCAGCAAGTTCTGGCACTGGAATGGATATATGGCATAGGGCATCTACATGATTAGGGTTTCACTTGATTAATTATGCCAATTAAGCATCTTAGTGCATCAATCAAGTTCCAACGTAAAAACCTTAAACAAGTTCTATAAAAATAGGGGTAAAGGTACAACTCCTAAAGATATAAAATGTATGAAATGAAACTTGTCACTTCACCACATGATACTTGTCTCACTGCCATTCACAAGGCCATCACCAACATCACATGTTGCAACTTCCATACAAGGCCAACATCAATATCATTTCACCATGGGATATCAATCCCTCAATCACATATCTAGAGGATTTCACCTCAACCTAGGCACAAGGCACTTGTCAGGTCATTAGACCTAATCACACAATTCCTGTGCATTCAATATCCTAATGTGCCTCAACAATGCTCATAATCACCACCCTTTATTATACAAGGATCACCATTGAATTCACATAGATATGACATTCACTTCACCTGTAAGGTTATGTTTACATAAGTAGGAGAGAGAAAATACCATAATTATGCTAACCACTTTAAGTAATATAAGCTAATACATTACATATTCCACAATTAAGGTTAGGGTTTCATGTATAGCCGATTAGGGTTCCCATGGCATCACTCAATAACCAAACCCTAGTTTCAAAACCTCCCACTTCTTAGAACACGTTGGGGTTAAGTTTCATAATCATCCAATCAAAACATCATTATGTTGCAACCAAGTAACACCATAACATATGTAGCGACCAACATACCACTTGTGTAGCGACCAGGGATGGCTAACACCTTGTTGCTACTGCAACATTAGGTGTAGTGACTAACACTCATGGGTATGTGTGTGTGTGTCGACCATTCAATCAGGGTGTGATATAACCAAAGCACATCTTCACCTAAGGTCCAAATCCCTTTGACCGCAACATCAAACAAACAGAGTAGCAACCAAGCCAAACGCTATGACCAAAACATTGGTAGCAACCATCGACAACTTGGGTTAAGGTTTTTGCAACCAAAACAACCTCACTCATGCTAGCCATGTCGATCGAAGCACTCACATATAAGAAAAAACCCAAAGTATGAACAAAAGGGTGCAATAGCCAAGGGAAGCAAGGAAACTGAGCGTCGACCGAAACCGGACCAACTAAAGGCTCTTCAACCGAAACAAGTCAACCCACGAGCAAAGAGGGCATGTGGACCACAAAAACAACTTAGATAGCAACCAAACACATGAGTCATGTATGAGTGTCGTCCAAAAACACCAGGGGAAACATGCATCAACCGAAATAGGTGTCGAACGCCAAGAAGACCTAACATCACCATGTTCAATCCTCAAGAGAGCATGAACATCAAACCCAAGAAGCAAACTCCACGAAAAAACAAGAATGAAACTAGGAGAGAAAAGACCATGCTTCAACCTGATGAAAACTGATCAAATCTCGAGTAAAACATGATGGATGATCCATAGCATGATGATAAAACTAAGGATCACAATGCATGTAATCACCACCTCAACATCACTTATAAAGAATCGAGTACATGAAATTAAGGTTTAGGTGAGAGAGTAAACCATAAGTGAATACTACACCATTATAATCTTTAGATCATGAAACATCATCTAATATCTTTAATTCACATTTCAGAGATGAATTCAGTAGTGTGTAAGTAGATTATGGTGCAAAATAATAGAAGAGGGAAGAGAGTTATATAACCCACCTTATGTAGAGAATCAAGCTCGAAGACCACAATCTCGAAGAAAGAGAAGGAAGCTCCAACCAAGAGCAACTCCACAGCTAAAAAATCACCTCTAAAGAGAAAAGCACCATGGTCAAAGAAGAGCTCAAGAAAAGAGGGCAGAAACCCTAGGCTGAACAAGAAGAAGAAAGAAGAGAGATTCTTCTCACATAGGTACCACCATGGTCAAACCATAGTCTCTGACCTATGTGAAGAGAAGATCTTCAAGATAGCCACCATGGTTGCACCATAGTCTCATGGCCAAGAAGGAAGAGGTAGGGTGCAAAAGAAAATGAGATCAAGGGTTCAAAACCACTTACCAAGAAAGAAGATAACCAAAGATCACCACAAGGAAGATGATCAACTTCAAGGTTACTACATGCAAGGTTGGTCAGCCACCAAAGCTCCAAGATCAGTCCTCTTTGCTCCACAAAGCTTCCAAGGATGAACACAAGAGAGTGGAGAAGAAAGAGGGTTGAAAAAGATACTTGCATGTGAAGGAGGGGGTTATATACTCAAGGTAGGAGGGAAGCCTGGGGGTTATGAGGTGTCAACACAAGAGAGAACCAAAACAACACTTGTACACCAAGGAAACAACCACACAACCACTTAAAACATGCATCTTGACTATATGTCACTATAGTGGCAACATTGACTGATATGTCACTACATTTTTACTCATATTGACAGAGGGGAAGAGATCTTAGGATATCAACACTTCTAAATCTTGTATAGAACCAAATATACCTTTGTAGGGGTCGGTTGGACTTTGGGCGGTATGACTCAAACTCCCCAGGGTGTAATAGAAGATGTAATACAGCCGTATAGCATATCTATTTAGGGTTATACACAACACTCCAAATTGGATGACATCCCATGTTTGCTTTTATTACATAGATGTGATGTATAGAACAATAAGAGATCATATATATGCTTATGTTGTAGTTATGCTCATTTTGTAAACATGCTTATGTTGTAAACATGCTTATGTTGTCATATATATTGACACTAATAGTTAAGATGGTGTTGCTAGCTATGTTTAATATTATTAGCCATGCCTTTATAATTAGAAATACTTAAACTGCCAAACATAATTATGCAGTTAGTTGTGCTTATGATGTTAGATCTACTTATGGTGTATACCTGTTCACTTTATTAAACATGCCAACATTTATAGTCATGTTATGTTACTAGATTGGTTATGCTACTAGATTGTTATTAGATGCAATCTGATGAAACTTTAGTAGATATCTTTGAGAAGAAATGGATTTATCTGTTACCTATATATACATTGATAGTCGTACCTATTGCTAAGATTATTTGCTTAACCCATTTAGCATGCTTGAACTATTCAATATGCTCAATTGATTATTAAATACTCCAACTGCTCAATTATTTACTATTTAATCTTATGTAATAATCATATGTTGGAGAGAGTTATATCTCTCGCTGGGACTGGGGTTCACCTCATGGCTTACTACATCTCTTAAGTGATTGACAACATCAGCAAAAAAATTATGATAACAAGGAGAAAATGAGGTGATGAACCCTATAGACAATTTTTAGTTGTCTAGTATGTCCTAGAGTCGTCCCTATACTCTCAGGTATGGGTGAAAATTTTTATACGATGTTTTAATTAAATTGAGTTTTCAATAGAATGTCATATGCTCGTTCAAATGATACATGTAGAAATGTTTCTTGTGTAATATGTATATGTGGTGGATGAGGCCATGGAACATTTATAAGAGATTCTTGATAATATGAATACAAGCAAGTTGTTGAGATCTTGTGTAATATTTCAGAGCATGATGGTTATGTTGAAATCGATTTTAATTTACCCTATTTTGGGTTTGTGTTTAATTAATGAGTAATCATGTTTTGTGTTTTGAGTAATCTTGTTTAGTGTAACAGGTTCTCACAGGTTGGTATCATATCTTTAGGTTTTCTGAGTCTACAGGGACACTAGGACTTAGTAATAGGATGATGTCTAAGTTAGCAACATGACATAAAACATGGTGCATACTACCTAATCTCAATACTTGGGTGCCCTGACCAAGTATCCATGTATTGATGAAAAGGTAAGTATGGAACTCTTAGATTGATTTCTTTCTGATTACTCGAATCAAGTAGTCATTTTGAAACAATCTCAAGAACATAAAAAATTAGAAATCATGGTGTTAAAACCTCAATCTCACTCTAAAGAAGATGATAATTGCATCATAACCTATCAAAACTTGAATGTTCAGTGACTATAATGGAAAGATACAACACCATGAAACCTAAATATGAATACAGATAAGCTAAAAAGGAGTTCTTGAAGCTATACTTTTATAAGATAATAAAGTAAAAGACAAATAAGGCGGTGCTAATAAAGTGATTCAAGGTATGAAATTCACATAAGAAGGAGAGAGCTCCTATTATAAGTATAATATGAGAAGATGAATGAGAACAATGGCAGATGAATAAAGTGGATCCTGAGTTAATCTCAGACAAACCTGTGTGTAAGAAGTGCTAATGTAAAATCTTCATGACATATGAGAGAAATTAAGGGAAATGATCCATATATAATGAAGAAAATGTGGAATATGATGATCTATTCCTTGATAAGTGGTTGAGAAACATGATAACATGAAACAACATAAATATGAATGATGAAGAATTAATGAGAAAAGAGCGATGAGATGTGATAATCTTAATAATTCCTATGCTAATGGCAAGGAACCCAAGCTGTAAGAGGTAAAATGATACATAATAAGTGTAACCTTCATGGGAAAAATAGAATTAGTTACCTTTTGCTTGTGACCTAGACAATGCTGTAGTGATGTGGGAAGTGTGTTTCCCTTTGTGTTTCTTCTTTTTGAAGCATAGCCTTTAAGTGGATATTATGCCACTTGGTACATGTGGATTTGCTGAAATCCTGGGGATGGATATCTTGATATGATGTGTGGTTGCCTTGGACTATAGTTCCAAAATCTTTATGTTTTGTAATGAGCATGCTTTTTGATCCCTCTAAGAGTTATGGGGATTTCCTCTATATACTCTTAGTCGGTTATGATGTTGAGGAAGTGGATGAAACCAGAGTATGAGTTCCTTATAAAACATTTAGTGGATACCAAGGTAACGAATCCTAGTATCTAGAGTGTACTAGTTATATATGAGTTAAAGATATCTAAGGATGAACTGTCTAATGTTCCTCTCCATTAGAGAGAGAGTTTATGTTGATCCTCCAAGTGTTGTTTGGGAAAATAAGAGTGATTCTATAATGTTGTGTATGGTCTACTGATAGTTGGGCAAGACCACTATCCAGGATAGATGGTTTGTTGATCAATAGACATGATCTACCACGTTCCTTTTAAAATAAACCTAGGATCAAAATATCAATGGATCAGAGTTAGAGTGGATGACATAAGTTACATGACCATGATGAGTTTAGGGTTATGTCGTTTAGAATAACTAATGTATCAATAGAATTCATAAATAGGAGGAACATAGTAATCAGATATGTCACATAAGTTGTGACAAGCTTTGAATGTTGACATCTCAAAATATTTCAGAAATGATCAGTAGCATGGTTAACATCTTTACTAAATCTTAAGAGTGTTGAAGCAACTATACTTATATGTGACAAGTTCAACAAGAGTGAGTTGGGGGTTGAATAGAGTACCTTCTTTGAGTTATGGTACATCTGGTAAGTGGGTTGTGTGAATCCTGGTAAGATGAAGATAGTATCATTGCCCTACCCCAAACAAGGTCAAACAAGAATTTATATTTGATTATGGTTGCAGATAAACATATGATTCTTCAAATATATAGATGAATAGTCAATCATTCAGATGATTGGATAATTCTCTAAGAATGCCTTATAGTTCTTGACAATTAGGGGATGCTCACCTGAATGATTGAGTTGCTAATTACAACAACCATCAAAGGAACATAGAGACGAAACTTTGTAAAGTTACATATGATAAGAGATACATGATGTTTCATGTTTGGTAAGATCTAGAAAGTATTGCCTTTGAGTGATGTATGATACAACTAATAGTATAGTCCAAGATGTCAGGTAGAGTCCCAAGTTAAAAGGTACTACCAGACCCGTACAGGTGGCACAACAATTCTTATGTTGAACCAAGGTGACACATGCAAGAGTTGAGGGAGAAGAATATGTCTTCTATGAGAATGATATGAAATCATAATGAGATGAAAGTACCATGTTGAAGATTGAGAATGAGGTGCATGATAAGTATCCATCTTTGTCTACCTTAGATTTCAGGGGCAAAATTCCTGTTAGGGGTTTATGGTTGTGAGACCCCTAACCTTGCTTAAATGATTGAACATACTTTATTACTATAATATAATGCTTAGAACCATAATATAACCTTGAGATATGTTTTGGTATCATGTGACAAGCTTAAGTTTCAAATTTGGTCCAATTTGGACACTGTTTGTACAAGTTATGCAAATTTACGCACATTTTGGAATTTTTTGCAATTTATCCAAATCTAAGGTTTAACTTGCAATTTGTCACATGCATTATTTTATTTAGATGTTATATTATCATTCTTGAGTTTTTTGAGCCATGGGGTGCCTAGTTGAACCTTGGTTTGGAGGTGTTTTCTTCAAGGGTATTTTAGGGTTTACCACTTTATGAATGAGCTACCTTTAGGAGCTACCAACCAATGGTTTATTTGATTGGCTTGGAAATTGATAACACCAAATTTTGTGATGTTTTAGACTATTTTTCTGTTATCAAAACTGCCCTTTTTCTGCATTTTCCTCTCTTTTATATGCATTTTCGCAATAATCAGCCAAGCAATGCTCTCAGTCTAATACTTCTATCTTTTGCAGAGTTTCCTCCTATTTTGGCCCATTTAGCACCAATAAGGCCGTTCTGGCCCGCAAATAAGTCCAAGACTGTCCTGGCTCCCTGACGCCCGATACACACGCTGACCGGCAGGGCTGCGCGATACGACGAAGCGCGACACAAGGATGCCGCGTGAGAGGGTATCGATGGACGACACGCCTCTTTACCCGACAGGGAGCCGAGCACGCCGCAACTACTCCATGTGCCGCGTGATATCGATCACCCACCGGCAGGTGCCTCTCGCCAAGATGCCCGACAGCCGACCTCCTTGTACCAGGCGATACCCGCGTCAGCCGACCACCAAATGAACGGCGGAAAGGAGGGCACGTGGCGCTTCGAGCACCATATCTGCTCCCGACCAGCTGCCTATAAATAGCAGCTACAGGGAGCCGAAAAGACAGCTTAGACAATTCGGACAAGCTTGGTCACTTCAGGTTTCGGATAGTCGAGTGATCTTCGGAGGAGGCTGCGAGAGCAGGCGTATCGTGCTCCAGTGTTCGTACCGGGCGACACTAGGTGAGCTCTTCCTCATCCCGAGAGGGAGGGGATTGGTTCACCTAGGACTGTACCGGGCGACACTGGGAGCCGATATCGGCCGATGTAGATACGCGACATGAGTGCCTGACACGAGTGCCCGACAGTAGGATACGCAGCTCCATGCCCGACACGATAACGAACCCGATACGCTCCGCCCGTCAGGCGTGTCGCCCGAGAGGGTGTGCCGCCCGACTTGAGCGTATCGGCCAGGTCCTTGAGCGATGCAGTCACCTGTCGCGGTATGCCGCTTGAGAGAGCGTGCTGCCCGGCACGGCTGTATCGGGCTAGGCCCTTTGTTCGATATCGGGTGGGATGGTTACTGTAGCTTGTCGTCCTTCTACATCAAGAAGGCGACACATATCTTTAATTCTGTTGTTTAAATTCTTTTCTCATGCATTGTAATTAAGACCTTTAATGCTTATAGAAATAGAAATGCTTACTTACTTGCTGCTCTATGCTTGGTGCAATATGTTGGATGACTGCTATGATTTGATATCTGAACTCTAGCTTGCATGTTTTAGATCACATTTCGCTTAGCTACCGAATCGTGTTTTCCCGTCGCAACAACTTCGAGAGTTGTGTTGTGGCTCTAGTGTTTGGTCCAATTCTGGAGTACGAGAGTGCCCGAAACGGAGTTGCTTTAGTAACCTTTCCACTCTAATTTGAGTCCGGTGACCCCGAGAGTGGAACTGATGCCTTGTTAGGGGTACATGCTTCGAGAGAAGGGGTACATGATTGGTTCTACCGCCACTTGTTTTACCACAGTTCTATCCTTCGTACCTCGCCTTAGCTCCTGGTATATTCTTCTGTTTCTGTTGCATGAAAACCCCTAAAAACTGCTAAATGCTTAAAACCTTAAATCTTGCTAGTAACTCCACTTGGATCTAGTTTTCTTGTTTTGTTCGTGACATCTTTATGCTTCCCTCCTGGGGAATTTATCATCTCTTTATACCTGCCGGAGTGTAGTGTGTCGATTCTGGGTTCTCAACACTACCCCCCTTGTCCCTGTGTTCGACCCCGTATATCTACTTCGACCCCGTAAATAAAGTTGCGGGGGCCTAGAAGGATTCAGGTTTATAAATGTAAAAGCTCGACTACCTCAAATCCGCCTCCAATTTTAGGATGCGCAATTTAGGCCGGTCAGAAATTCAACAAATGGTGGATAATAAAGTCTCCATCAATGGTGGGGCATCTTCTTGTGTGTCTTCTTATATATCCTTAATTGTTTAAGGCCATGGACACATGGAGAGATACTAGGACACCTCAAGTTTTTCTTTTTCTTTATCCTAAAGTTTTATATACCTATCCTTAAGCACCCAAACAAAACCTTTGGTCCCCTATCTGTTCTTATCTCTCCAGAGCTTGTATTTACCCTACTGGTAGGTAGAGGAGCTTCCCAAGGAAGAAGAAGGTGCTTATCTACTTGGTGGAAGCACCTAGGGCTTTGTTTTGCTTCATTTAGGGTTTCTAAATCTCCTTCTTGGTGATCTTGACCTAAACAAGTAAGTATCCCCTTGTTTTCTCTATTTCCTTCTCTATTCATCTTCCTCCTCCCTTTCTCCAGGTCAGAACCTCACTGTTTCATGGTAGAAGTTGCTCTAGAACTCAAGAATCTACCTTTCTTGCTTCTTATTCTAGGGTTTTGCTTCTTTGTGGAAAAAGTGCCTACTTGGCCGAGTTCAATTCTGAAACTTGGGTTTTCTTGCCTTCTTTGCTCAAGAATCTTGCTATTTGGGATCTAACCTACTCTCTAGAGGCAAGTTTTATAACCCTCTTTACTTATATTGCTTACTTTAAGCTTGTTAGCTCATGTTCTTGACTAAAAATGGCGGTTTAAGGCTTATGAAGTTAAGCTTGCTTGAGATTTCAAATTTTTATGGTGTTCCATGTTCTGTTCCAATCCTAGATGAACCTGTAAATATGTGTTCGTCCTTTCTAAGGTAGAATGTGATCTAGGACACCTTGATAGCACAACTGATGGTGCTAAGCACCTAGAAATCTATGATCCAAATTAGGGTTTTCAAGCTATTTCCTTCACTACCACACAACCGATGGTGATATGATGCAACAACTGATGGTTTTGCTATCTTGAAAATTGATGGTGGTGATCAAGGGTGTCAATCTATGGTGACAACCAATGGTCACCTCTTAGGTTAGGTTTTGGCTTAATTAGAAGCTTAATGCCCAAGCACTATGTACCCTAATGATGATGTCAATCAATGATGACATTAGCTTAATATCTGATGGTGATTAATGAATATAGTGCTGATCTAACAACCAATGATGACTTAATGGTCACAACCGATGGTGAGTTAAGAATGTAGTTGTAGCATCAACCCTGACCCAATAGTTTCTTGGGTCAACTGATTCAAGGGTTAGACCTATACTCCAATTGAAGGTTTTGAAATATGAACCCCATCCAATGGTTAGGATACAACACTTCTTCATCTAATAATGTTGAATAATGGACTTGATCCAATATTTGAGATTGGATGCTTCAACATTCAATGGTTTGGACTAAAGCCTATAGTTATATGTGAGTTCTGAAAATTTGAATTTGATGGTTTCCCTCATGTGATTAATTTAAGGAGCTTGATGGTTGATATGATGGCTTGCTTATAATGTACAACCGATGATGGGTTTTAACCCCATAATCTATGGGTCCCCTTTAAGTTAAATAAGGAATGTTTAGGGTTTAAATGGTGACTCTTTCTAGATCACAATTCAATGACTTCATAGGTGGCTTATTTAAGGTGTTTACTTATGTAAATAACCAATGGTCCTACCTTTTCAACATCCAATGGTTCTGGGTGTTGTTGTGGTATGGTGATATGGGTTAAATGATGATGGAACCAATGGATGGTTACCCTTAATATGGACGTCTTACCTTTTCCCTCATATGAATAGAATGGATAATGACCATATTGTGTTGATATGTAACTCTAATGGGATATAACTCATTACACTTAATCCTAATGAACTCAGGTGATAGTGATTAACTGTGATTAGCCTTTCTTAGTGGAATAATAGAAGAATGGTGTATCACTCATTGTTGTGGAACACTAGTATACTATAATTTGAGGGTAGCATCCTGAGTTATGCATGGATCAATACTTGAGAATGGTATGGAATGTGATGATGATGCTGAGTCTTATGTATCCAAGTATTTGTGAGGATGTTGTAGATTAAGGTTTGTGAATGAATGTTGAACTATAAATTTAATGTAAATTACCTTGCTAAACCTAACCCTAATGCAAGCAGATAATGGCAGTTAATCATCTTATCCTTTCTTGAATGATTAATATAATGATGGAATATCCTTCCTAATGATTGATTGAAATCTCATGGGTTAATTGGTGGTCATCATAGCTTCATCATCTATGCTTCCTTATGCTAAACTTGTATACTATAAGTATAATGATGGCCAATCATATAGATTCCTTATATGTTGATATAATAATGGAATGCTTTTAATTCCTAAGATACTCCTACAATGTTATCATGTGAACATCTTTTAGTTCTTTAATGCAAATTATGCTGAGCATGTGTATCACATGTGTGGTGATGTTTGTTGAGCCTTGTTGTAAGGCATAAATAGATAATGATGAACTTACAAGAAATGATGTGATGGTCTTAATGACCTTTGGGCATAATTGACCCCTGAATAAGGTGTAATCCTCTTATGTTGACAAGGGTTGATACCCTGTGATATTGTGCTAAGGAATTATATCCTGTGATAGTATGATGACAAGTATAGTCTCATGAATGGCAAGAGAATAGTATCATGTGATGATGTGATTATAAGTATAGTCTCTTGACGGCAGGTGAACACTGACATGTGATGTTGTCTCATATGTTTTATATCTTCTGAAGTTATTATATAGCAATGTTTTCTAGATATGAATTATGGTTTGTATGTCCACTTGTTTGATGCAGCCTTAATTCACCCATTTAGAGATAAATAATCAAGTGAAACTCTAATCATGTAGTGTGCTGTTCCGTAGAACCATCTTCAGTGTCACAACTTGCTGGATGGTGAAACAAGTATTCCTAAGGGAAACTTAGAGCACATACTATTGAGTATGTGGGGATGGAAAGTTGAGGATATATCCTTGTCATCCACAATTGTAGGTTATGGAGGATGACTGCGGTCATGCCTCAAATATTATGAATTGTGAAAGGCAGTAGTATAACTGTAGGTGCTTCGTATAGAACGGTCATGCATGAGCTTGTTCTCTAGTGCCATGACTTGTACCAAGGACATACTAGTTGTTAGCAGCTTGACTATATGTAGCTGTAGTGGTAGCATTGACCAATATGTCATTACCTTTTTACTCTACTGACTGAGGGGAAGAGATCTTAGGATACTGACACTCCGAGATCTTGTACAAAACCGAATAGCCCTTTGTAGGGGTCAGTTGGACTTTGGGTGGTACGACTCAAACTCCCCAGGGCATAATAAATGATGTAATATAGCCGTATAACATATCTGTTTAGGGGTATACACAACGCTCCATATTGGATGACAACCCATGTTTGCTTTATAACATAGATATGATGTATAGAACAATAAGCGATGATAGATATGCTTATGTTTTAGTTATGCTAATGTTGTAAACATGCTTATGTTGTCAGATAATACTGACACAGATAGTTAAGATGATGTTTCTAGCTATGTTTAATTTTGCTAGCCATGCCTTTGTAATTAAAAATGCTTAAACTGCCTAACATCCTTATGCAGTTAGTTTTGTTTATGATGTTAGCTCTACTTATGATGTAGACTTGTTCACTTTATTAAACATGCCAACATTTATTGTCATTTTATGCTACTAGATTGCTTATGCTACTAGATTGTTATTAGATGCAATCTAATGAAACTTGAGTAGATATCTTTGAGAAGAAATGGATTTATCTATTACCTATATATACATTGATAATCGTACTTGTTGCTAAGCTTATTTGCTTAACTCATTTAGCATGCTTGTACAATTCAATATGCTCAATTGATTATTATATACTCCAATTTCTCAATTATTTATTGTTTAATCTGATGTAATCAATATCTGTTAGAGAGAGTTATATCTCTCGCTGGGACTGGGTCTCACCTCGTGGGTCACCACATCATTTTAGGTGATTGAAAACATCAACAACATAACTATGATAAAAAGGATAAATAGAGGTGATGAACCCTAGAGATAGTTGTTACCTATCTACTATGTCCTAGAGTCGTCCCTGTGCTCTCAGGTTTGGGTTTAAAGTTTGTATACGGTGTTTCAATTGAATTGAGTTTTTAATAGCATGTTATATGCTTGTTCAAATGATAAATGTGGAAATGTTTCTTGTGTAATATGTATATGTGGTCGCTGAGGCCATGTAACAATTATAAGAGATTTTTAGTATAATATGAAAACAAGCAAGTTGTTGGGCTCTTGTGTAATATTTTAGAGCATGATGGTTATGTTGAAATCGGTTTTAATTTACCCTATTTTCTGGGTTTGTAATGAGTAATTGTGTTTTGTGTTTTGAGTAATATCATTTAGTGTAACATGTTCTCACAGTTGCAGTTGAAACACAACAAGGAACACATGTAGCAACCGCTACACAAGGTCACCTATTAAACATGGTCGAGACACTCCACTAGAAGACAAACCCCTTTGACCAAACCACACCTAGGTCACCATGATCGAAGAAAACAACACCTAGGATAGGTGTTGCAGTCACAACGCTCATCCAAGAGTAGTGTTGCGGTCGCAACACACACAAACCCTAGCAAGGTCGATACACATCAACAAAGCAACCCTAGAAACATTAATATCACTATGTGATGTCACATCATCAACCACAGTCCAAGAAAAGCTTCCCTATGATTCTTATCTCTTTTATGATTCCAAGACATAGAGGGCACAATATTCATGTGAAAAATTGCAAGATAACCCCTCAACATGGGTAAATTATAATTTGGTTCAAAATAAACATACATAGCTCAAACATCAGCCAAATAGGACCAAACTGAAAACATAAGCTTGTCACATGTTATAAAAGCATCTTAAAATATTAGGTTAAGGTTTAAGCATTAAGTAAAGAAAACAAGGTTATCCCAAAAGCTAGGTCATGGGTCTTACAAAGGTCCCTTCTATGATTACTTTCCTACCAACTCAATGATGATAACTTGTAGGCATATTACATCCCATTTTACATGCTATTGCTGATAAGAGCTGCTCGCATACTAACACTAATGATGGTATTAGTGCATCCTCTGCTTTTTCCTATGTTATTAATAATATTGATGATAGTATGACTTTACTAGTACAAAAAACCAATTGGAATTGGCACAAGTTTAAACATGTTGAAGCATGTATGTGTGTTATTCATCATGTTAGGGCATTAACTAACCACAACCATATTAGGAGGAAGATGGAAGTTTCCAATTACTGTCCTATCTATAAGAAAAAATATAGTAGTATCGACCATATTATTAAGGATCAGTCACATGCCCTAAGTAACACCTAAAAGATGATAATAAATTGATTCAATGTCATGATGGATGTAGACGATCATATTAATCTTGATCTCAAAGCTAATTTTTATCTGGATTCTCCATATTAGTATAGACATTTGGACCAATTGAACTAGAAGACCTTCTAAGGTCAAACCTTAATAAGTACTATCTCATCATGGTTCTTCAGGTCCACAAAATTGTCATCAAATAAATTCTAGATACATTCAACCCTACTTTGAATAGAAACAATACATGCCCTTATGATTTCTTGGACGTCTTCACAAGAACCTTTAGTTATATTGAATACTAATGAAGCAAGCAATATAATTTGCATGATGGCTACAACTAGTGGTTCTATCTCTATCCATCAAGGTATCTGGCTTGGTGGCTTTATGTTGAATATATAGCATTGTTTGTTATTAAAAGCATAGCTTTTATTGTATTTTCTATGGGCTACAATTGCCATGGAACAAACAATATAAAAATTTCTTAGTGGAATGTGACTCTAAAATTTTTGTGATAGTTGTTCTTGGTCATGAGTAAGACCCTTTTTTGTACTATGAAATTGTGACACATAGGACTTAGAAAAGCAATACCTTAAAAAGACACACACAAACGTATATATAAATAAATAAATAAATAAATAAATAAACAAATAAATAAATATATATATATATATAGACATACACATATCTATATATATGCTTATTTTTACATTGACATACCCCCCCTCCCAAAAGAATTACACTATGCCATGGAATGACCCATTTTGAAATCATCATTCCACCTACAAGATACTAAACTAGATTCTTGATTTGGATATATTGGGGGTTGAGAGTTAGACATTTCACTAGTAAATGTAACTAACCTCTTACATGCATGGACAAGATTCATGAATAATGTGGCCTTTCAACTTCCATAAACTTTCTTAACATTCTTTTTGGGATATGCTATAATGAGTAATCTCACATTTGAGAAAATAATCTTGGAATAATTCGACCAAGGTAGGAATTGAATGGTGCAATCACTATTACATGCCACATTGTCCAATTATTTTTGACACAACTAGTATGTGTTTCTAATTGACCTTTTGATGCCACTCCAATCATATATACAAACAATACCAAGGCAGTGAATGTTGTCACTTGTACTGGTAAAGCTCACAAGAAATGAACACCATGTTGTGCTCCATAGATCCGGATAGAAGGGGGTGGGCTCCCCTATAGAATATTGCACTCGGTAAGGAGAATGTCTATGGATGTGAACATTTAAAGACCAACAAAGTAGAGATAGAAACCAAATAGAGGTGGTTTCCTCTAAATACAAATCCACTATACCATAAACAAACTAGAGGGCGGGGGTCACATTAACATGATAAGACATCACACAAGACCTTCAATTTACTTGAACTTCTAATAGGCTCAGGGAGCCATGGTGTCGTCCCTTAGACAGACCGACTCAACATTCTCAACATTTATGAGACCCATCAGTGTGGACCCTTCTCCGTTGAAGGTTCAAGGAGCAATCTCCATCTTGAGGGCTGAGGATGCATCACCTATTTTTAACCTTAATCCAATTAGAGAGCGAATCATACATATTAGTAATGATGTTGTTGAATTTATTTTTTAAGTAACGTCAGTTTCTTTCTATCTATATGTGTCAAAATATGCATGTGGTTTAAGCACTTAAGGGCCATATCCAGAAGCATCCTTACTGAACAAGATTTTGAGCGTACAAGCAAAATATCTACCATTGATCGGGTCACAATATAGACATGTGTCCGGATATATTATGGGCAATACAATCAAGAAAATGTCATTTAAGACTATTCTGTGTTTCAGTTCGAAGACGAAAGTCTTCCGCCGGTACAAGTTAAAGGGAAGGAGATTGGTATAGACCGAGAAAATAAGCAGAATCTCTAAGTAGACTCTTTCTACAGCTAATTAACCGATTACTTATTTCCGCTCCAATTTTTTTGATTGCCAAATGAACACGTAGATTCACACACGTCTTTGACGGACAGCAACATGCTTCATGCTAAGGGACCACCACCAGTACCACTGTTTACTTGCTTGACCCCTATAAGAAGTAAGGAAGAATATTAAAAAAGTTTCTCCGCAATGCATCTGTCACCAATTCACATCCTTCTTTGTATACATGCACCCAAGTGGGCTTATTATTTTTAGGCCTAGTTGCGCTTCATTTGGTGGCCGACATGGAAAACATATACCTTGTTTCCATAAAAGAATCATTAAAAACCACCGATTTTGACACAGAAAGCCATATTATATCGTTAGGCACGTCATTACTTATCCTTGAACGGCATTTTGTGTCTTTTCATATCTCATTTTCTTGTTTAGAGACTTTTGAAACTTGAAAAGCCGTGTCCCTAGTAAACTATTGTCACTTTTCTCTAAAATAACCATAACTAAGTAAATTAGATGCATATTTTTTGTACAAGTGTCTATTGATAAACGAGTTTTCTAATTGTATAATCATTTCTCCAGCAGTCTAATCCTCGAACAATTCGGGCCTCTTATTATATAAATACAAAGCAAGTTTGTCGTAAGCTTACACCCTTCTTCCTCTGGAAACAACCAGGAAGCTCCAGAAATTCTATAGTTCAGTAGCCGGTTAAACTAGGGCAACTCACGTATGTAACTCAAATGAATAGATTTGGATTGTCACATACATCTCGCAATCATATTACATTGGATAGGCAAGCTAATCTTGTAAATTCGCATCAGACCCTCTCCTATTACATATCATTGGCACTCACCATAGACTCTAGCTGTTGACTTGGCTCGGGTGTCAAGATCTAACGTACTGTTGTGATTTTCTGAGTGAAAAAATGGCAGAAATGGAAGATATGGCATGTTTGTCAAAGCAACATGGTGAAGTGGCACGTTTTTAAGTCAGCAGTTGAAGCGACAAATATGACGAGGGTGTTTGACATGACCATAGAATGACCGGCTTGATTGATATCGATACTATTGGCTTTAACTTCTCATCTATTAGTTGCAATACTTTAGGACAATAACCAAAAACTTTTTGACTATATACTTGTCTATAGAAAAATCTTTGTATCGAGACTTTCTAGATAAAAGTGGAATATCAAGGTAATGACAAATCTTGCTTAGATAATGATATCTATTGTCTAAGGTAAGCGATCTTTGATAAATTGACACATTCTTAGAACCATAAGAGGATTGGAGTAGCGATGTATAATTCATTTTGCTTCAATCGATTACTAGGTCCTACTAGAAATAATTTTATTGAAGCCTAGGTGTTGGACCAATATCTAAGCAAAGGTTGACATGGTTTTCAGAATGAGAAACTTAACTTTGAACTTAAAATGTAAGATCTTGACTGCATATTCAAAATTTTACACTCATATATAAAATCACGATTACTATAAGAAATTTTACATTTTGAAGGATTGATTTTACCATCTAAAAGAGGTTGGCGGTACAAATTATTGCTTGTCTACCTAATTAGGAACACTTTACTAAATACAATTGTTATTATTCAATAATAAGATCAACAAATGCGCAGTACTATATGAAACTTGAAGTTATGCTGAAGATTATAACCATCTATATCTACGTTCAATGGCGGATCCAGAAATCTACCATAGGGGGGGCTGAATTACTATGAGTAGTGACGATGAGAAAAATAAAAAGAAAAATACACCTAATAAGTGTCTCATTCTCCAACATATAAAATAAGCTATTTGTAAAAAAATCTAACATAAATGAAATGATAAAATTCACTATTCAAAATAATGAATTTGTTTAAATGTCTAAGGTCATAACTAACACATTATTTGACATGTCTTTCAGATTAAACAACTAGATGATCAACAATATAATCATAATTCATGATCACTTGATCAGTGCAATGTGCATACAATTGGCAATGCGTAAGAAAAATAATAGTTATATTAAAAATGGGAACAAAATCATCTTTTAAGTGGAGAACAAGCATTAAAATATAATATGACATCATTTAGTGGATGATGTCATACTTGGAAGACCCAAAAAATTATAGCAGTCAAATCTTATACTATAAAGGACATAAATATAATGTACTTGGTATATTATAAGATCTTGACACAATGATCAGTTGAAGGAAACTTCAGAAAGAAAGAAGAAGGAAAATATTTAATGTGGTCGTATGAATAACATATGATGGAGAAGCACATTGGGAAATAAAAAGTGAAGAGAATGAAGAGGAAAGATCCATGCATATTTTTTATTTAATAGTTGAAGAAGAGAGATATGAAAGCAAAAATTATATATTTTTATTAACTTTCATTCTACATGTCATCCTCATTTTTCTCTCTCCATTTGATTAAAGTTATATTTACTAGATGGATTTTCTCACATTTTCTTCTCCTTCTTACCCCACGATTTATATATTTTTCTCTACTCTTTTTTTACCTTATGCCAATTCAATCATCTTCTTTTCTTTTATAGATAGAAATATTGTCATTATCTTCTCAAGTTCTTGTAAATTTGTAATAAGTGTTATTTGTATTAAAACTTATAATATCTAAATCTTATGTAACTAAAAAAGTTTGTGAAATACCATATACCAATAAATATTATTTGGATCTATTTCTATATAGTAATATAGATCTTTTCTTAATTTGAGAGTGGTTGATTATTAAAAGTTTGAAAGAAAAATATATAAATAGAAGGTGATAGTTGTACATGTATGATTATTATTTTTCCCAATGGTATATAATTATAATTGAGTGAACTTACTCAATTTATAGCTAATAATATTTGTTAATTAATAAGTCAACTATATTACAACAAATTTCAGTTAATAGGTCAACATGATGCATGATATATTTTTATAAACTTTATTTTATATAACTACTTTCATCCTTTAAGGGTACATACCCCCTAGTCTTATAGATATTCACATTCAAGTAGTGGAGACAATTTGTATAAGTCTTATCATAATTAATATGAAACTATTAAAAAAAATAGTAGGATAGAAACTAAATATATGATTTCTTAAACTCATAATTGATGACATACATATTAGGACGGTAAATTTTATAATTTGAGAGTATATAAGACACACAATTCACAAATATATTAAGTTTAACCATTACGTAGTTCATACAAAGAAGTATGATAGGATTGACTAAAATCATAAAATGAAAAATTGCATTTTGTACGGTGTAATAATTTTTTTAACAAAATACAAATATGTACATGGTATCATAGTAATAATAAAAATATTTTTTGGAGGGGGGGGGGCTTCAGCCCCGGCAGCCCGCCCCTCTGGCTACGCCCTTGTCTACGTTAGACCTATCCATAATACTCATTTCAAGGATGTATAATACTAAATGCCTTATCATGCCAACACTACTCATCATCAATTCATCATGCTCATCGCGTGCCATGTGATATTGGCCAATCTAACTCAAATTGGCAAGCCACCAAGAGACTCACTAGAAGTTATTCTCATAATGGAACACAAACTGCATTTGATATCATCTCAAAAAGTAGTTGTCACGTGGGATAAATTTGATACTGCAACAACAAGCCATGCATTTTCCATACTTTCTAATTGAATGATGGTACGACTGCGAATGCTAAAAAAAGTTATCAAGTGACACTAAGATCAAAGTAAGTATATACTGACATCTAAAAAGAATAGTTTTCTCCTACAGTTTAGATTAGGAGTAAGCGCAAGTTGTTTGTAATTGTCTTCTTAGGGAAGCAACAGGTTAGGATAAAGTTCATGCACGTGATAAACAAACCAACTCACCGGAACTCGAAGATAGGGCGCAATGCGCTTTGGATATGGTTGTTCGTGGCGGCGAGTCAGCGACCGACCATGTCCTTGTTAAAGGCCTTAAAACCTACACCTTCTCCTTTCTGCACACAGGTTACGCGGACTTAAAGCTTTATGATCTCACTTCTGACAGAGCTCGCCTGTTCTTTTTCCGCAAAAGAGATTCTGTTGCGTCATGGTTGTATATATAAATTGGAAAGGTGGACATATGAATTCAGATACATCTTGGCCACGTTTCTTCATTTGTGCTCATTTCTTTGTTTGCTGCTACAGAAATGCGCATGGGGGAAAGCCTGAAAACAAGCAGTACTGAAATAGGAGTAAAGCTTGAGTGGGCGCCGTTAAGAGGGGCGAAACGAGGGAAAGCATTACGCCACGTAATATGATTTGAAGCGAACTGCTTGCTGCTAACCGGTGCTTGATCAAGTTTTAGATGCAATACTTGAGTTAATCAGTAAACAGAAAAAAACAATATTTAGTCTGCAATTATGCGTGGCGGAATACTTCCTATCACCTTTCAATAAAGAGTTTGAGAGTAGGAAAAAAACCAATTTAACGTACTTTTATAAAAGTATTTACCAACATAACACACTTTGTAAAATATTTCTCAAAATAGTACACTTTGCATAAAACCCGCCGCTCAAAGTGACATTTTTTTATTCAAAACTTAAAAGAGTCGCAAATATTGACGTGTTCATTTTTAAATAAAAATATTGAAAAAGAAGATTAAAAGAAGTCAAATGTGCCACTTTGAATAGAGCTCATGCTACAATTAAGTGAAAGATTAAGTGGCGCTTTTTTTTTCATTTTTTCATTTTTAAAATAAACACACCAATACTTGTGACGCTTTTTAATCATGGATACGAAAAGTTCCACAGAAAGTGGTGTTTTTAGATCAAAGTGTGCTATTTTGGGAATTTTTTTACAAATAGTCTATATTGGTAAATATTTTTGTAAAAATGTGCTATATTGGTTTTTTTTCCTTGAGAGTATCTATTGATATGCTAACTGATCTGGCAACTTTGAAGACGGTTGGATCAGTACACAAATTGGTTCACACATTTCATCAATAGATCACACATATATTGCTCCATGATAAGGAAGGCTTCCTCGGCGTTCAGCTTATTGAACTTCCACGAATTAACAAGGAAAACCAATACTCTAGTATGGAAAGGTGGTATCTATGCCTCAAGAGGTACCTGCAAATAGGAAAACTTGTTGATTACTGGAAGACAATTGGAATATACACACGCTAGCAAGACGGGACCTTCTCTCTAGATAAACAGTTCTCTTAGAAACGCTCCACCTTCTCTCTAGAAACCCCTCACCTCCTTCCTAAACCTCCGCGATACGCGATACACTGATAAGCATCAGGTAAGATTACTCTTATCATCCACCCTTTCCCTCATCTTCCATCGACTTGAATTCATCAGGCTCTAGGTCACCGATTGAAACAGATAGCGACATTAGACTGCTGGACATCACCGGAGATCACAACACACACTTTACTGCAAAACCTATTACATACAGAGATATCAGTTTCATATTCAGGTGATATTTTCTGCTACAACCGCCCTCCACCGCATCCGAGGGCATTAACTCTTCACAATCGACGAGCATTTATGGCGACAATCTTACCTCCTGCCTTTTGGGCACGCCTCTGGGCAGGTGTACTATCCATAACACGTATACACTCTATAATGCTGGCTACAACAATACGAGGACAATTGGTCTTAGCATGCTTAAACTTGCAAAATCCAAGAGACAACTTAACATTCACAACTACATTAGGATCATCACTAAATAAGACACATGCTCCACATCTTCACACCTTCACCATCCTACCACTGTCAAATTGAGACGAGACAATGATATGATTTGCCATGAGTTCACTAGCGACTACAAAACGGCCATGAGCATCCACATTCCTAAAGCATGGAGATATCTTGAATGTGATCATGAGCTAGGATGGATTGAACTTCATGTGGGATATAGCGTTTTAAAAATCCTTTTCCATTAGGATCGCTAGGGCTGCCTTCGATCAATTTAGGATTGGTATGAGGTGATGATCACCTTGGATCTCTGCCAGGGATGGCATGTCTCCCTTCAGCCTAGAGCACATCAAGCTATCACTATGTGGCTCAAAGATTTCGACAACATCACTTTGATTCACCTCCTTCGACACTTCCAAAACCCTATAGTTGACACATCGACCTCTCTGGATACATCGACAGAATTAATACATAACAACACACAACTCGAAGAAATGGCACAACACTATGATACACATGTGGTGTGTATCCTCCGACACTTCCGAGACCCTACAACTGACACATCGAGCGCGCTCTTTGGATACATTAATAGAACTAGTATAGAGCATCACACAACTCGAGGATATGGAGCAACACTATGATACCACATATGGTGATAGGGATACACATACCCATTGGAGAAGTAGACATCCTTGGATGACACCACAACATCCCCTACACCAGCACACTCTTCAGACTTCCCTAAGATACACAGGTGTTTTAGGTACAACATCACTATCTCTCATTCACTGCCATATAAATATCCACATAAGGAAGGCACTGTAGATGATATTCATTTAATCATTTAAAATACTCACCTCTTCTTAGTGCAAACCATTTAACATTTGAGGATATAGACAATAATTCCAATGAATGACATTTAGTTTAACGTCAACATAAATATCCTTCCACTAACATTCTATGCTTTAGATGCCTTTGACATGGACACATGCGCCCGCATTGCAGATACCTGATAACATGCTATTCATGTATGTGTCATGGCCACATATCATAAAAATGTCCACACTATAAATACAATATACCTCCCCATGTCTTAAACCATCCATTTCCGTTAATTGTACACATCATACCTGAGCTGCGCCCCACCGCCACGCTGAACCATTACATATATGACACTGCCACAAGCCACAAGAGAGACACACAACCAACCACAAGCCTCCCATATCTAGAGCATATCCTCTTTGATATAACCTTTTCGTTCCCCTCCAGAAGCACTACCCTACTGACCACAAACCCTTCAAATCAACCTATCCAAGACCATTGAACCCCACTCCTATGGATAACACATACGACAAAAAATCCCTATATATCCCTCTTGACATTCCTTATGCCGCGCCTATCCTGAAATCTCACAACACTAAGCATTTATACATCTTCAGACCTCATCAAACATGGAACAACCATCCACAGAATGTACTACATCTTCGACCATCATAGTTCTTATGACTCCATCAACCTCTAAAGGAATGGCTCAACAAACTGTATACCCCTCCACCATTGAATGCCCCCTCAACATTTTTGTGTTATGTATGAGGATGCTTAAGGTCCTCACATCTCATAATTTTTAACATCATCAATCAACAAACCTTCCCAGACATTGAATGCATTTATGTCACTCAAGCCTTCGCTACCCTTCTTCTTAGATGCACCATCCTGAAACCTAAAATCCTTTCAACCAACTAACTACTATACTCACTCCTTGCTGAAATAAAATATAAACAACTCATTGATCAGATCATCATTTTGTCTTGGAATGATGGCTATGCTCAAGCTCAAGTCAGTCGCTGGACTATTGAAAATGGAGCCTCACTATCATGAATCTGGTGGATCTGTATGGCTGTCCATCTCACATCTACCAAGACATCACTAGGATGAGCCCATTTTCAAACAATTCACCAACATTGTTGGAGCCACCCTGCATTTTATCTATCTTGAAACCCTTCAACTCATTGACTTTAATAAAGCATACTATGTGTTCTCTATCCAAAAAGAAACTATCCTCCCAACTCAACTCAACCTCCATGTGGCTCACTAGTATACACCATCAAGATATAAGATGAGAAACCCAACAATAAGCTTATCTTCTTCAAAGATCTCTCCAAGAACCCAACATCTTGGTTTTATTAGCCTAGACCCTCCAACACAACTACCTTTGCTAACCCCAAAAACTCTGGGAGAAATAAAATCTGGACTCAGAACCAACACCATCCTGTCACCCAAACAACACACCAAACTTCTCCTAGAGCTAAACGCCTACAAACCTCAGACACTACCACATCGGATATGGGCCCAACCACCTCATATCAATAATCCTTCAGATAGTGCACAGAACTTGGTGGACCCCCATACCTTGATCCAGACACGATAGATAAGATCAAACTTGCTAATACGATGGATCTACATGCATCTCAGATACAAACCATCACGACGGCTGTTCACACATCACAATATCATAATCTTTCAAGGACATGATCAACACACCAGAGTCATAAAAAGAAAAGAAACTTCTTTGTAATGGATGACCTTGGTAAGGTAGACTGTACTCCCTCTTCTCATGATGATACATATTTTTCTTCATCACCTTCACATGATAAGTCAAACAACAATACATCTAAATAAGATTGGGATAATATCAATAAACTTGCTTCATGGAATACCATACAAGAATTCACATCTTTTTCCAACAATCTGGGTATATCCTTTGATGACCTAGACAAGGAAGATATTACACAACTTAGAGATTTTCATGGAATGAAAGAACCGTAGTCTTTTACTCTCCACTACAAACAAGCTAGGTACTTTCACTTTATAAATACTACATCTATTTTCTGCTGATTTTTTTTCTATATTTATTGTGCGTGATTTATACATCCTTCTATAGAGTAACACTATATATACTTACCTTAGACAATGCATAATATATCCTTGAATGTATGTGGGGATCCTAATGCCAATAGGAGGCACAAGATCATACAACATATATACAAAATAAAAATAGGCCTCATCACTATCCAAGAGATGAAAACACATGGGTTCAATCACCATCGACAGGCTTTCGAGGAGGCATCCTAATGGCATGAAATAACCTCCACATGAACACCAAAGAAGTGGATATTAGGAATCATAGTGTCATCAACCAAATAAAAATTCTAGATGACAACTTTCTATGTCTTTTTACTGGAGTTTATGGTGAAGCGGGCCATAAAAAGACACCTCTCATACAAGAGTCATAAGACCCAGCTAGACAGTTACACACGCTCCCATGGATGATTGTGGGTAATTTCAATCTTACCTGAGGCTCTGAAGAACACTACAATCAAGATATTATGGCCTCACATTACTACAACAATGCACTATTTAGAAATTTCATTACCCAACACAACCTCTACAATTTACATACCACTAATGGCGTATGGACATGACATAGAGGTGCTCAAAAGGCTAGACTCAACTACTTCATTTGCATTGACCTTTGGAACCACCAATACCCTCTAGCATGTGCTAATATTAACACATCTACTCTCTTTGACCACTTCCCTATGATGGTACAAACCATCATAGGAACATGGAGTCACAAAGCCGTCCAATTCAAAAGATTCAAGACCAAACACCCTAGTTTTCTTGCTCTTAGTAGTGGTCTCTTTATTCATATCACAATAAATATGGATATGTTATCCACAAAAAACTCAAGAAACTTAGGTCATTCCTAAATCAATGGAACAAAAAAACCTTTGGGAATCTAAAAGCATCAATCAAGACTAAAGAGACATAAATCATTACCCCCACACTCAATTTACATGATGATAATGCATATCAAAATTTGTTGAAAGACATCAGATATCTTTTTGACCTGAAGGAATCCTATGGAAACAAAGATCCAAACATAGATGGCTCAAAGAAGGTGATAGAAATACAAACTTTTCTCATGCATGCTTTAATAGCAAAAAAACACTTTCCACTATCCACAACCTTGACATCATGGACTCACAAACCCATGGTCCATATATGATCATCTCACATGATGTTAATTTTTTTAAATAGTTATTTAACAATGGTGATACATAACCATGCAATACACAATTAGAATGGATCTATCACAACATAATCCCCCCACACTAATAATTTACTGGAACCTTTCATAGATACAAATTAAAGATAATATAACTAGCCTTGGCACTGATAAATCACCTATACCTGATGGTTATAGCATGGCCTTTTATCGGTATGCATGGGAACACATTGAAAATGATTTTCATAACCTTTTTTTACATGATTCATAGAATAGGTGATATGGCACCACATGTCAAAATCCTTACCTAAACACACATTGCATTGATTAAAAATAAAGACAAACCCACATTGATTAAAGATTTCAGACCCATTATCCTGATCAATGCATCATATAAGATCATTTTCAAAGTACTTAGTTACTAAGATGAAACCATTATTAGAACACATCATTACACCTACACAATGTGCATTTTTACTAAATAGAAATATATATCCTTACATAACAACCCTTAATACTATTCACAAATGCTATTCATAGAATACCCCACTTCTCACCCTCAAACTTAATTTTGAGAAATCCTTTAACAAAATTAACTAGTCATTTCTTATCCAATGCATCCAAGGCTACGTTTTCCCAAACACATGGATCACTTAGATGGATTCATGTATCAACACACATGCTGTCTCCATCATTATCAAAAGTGGTACTTTTGGCTATTTCAAAATGACTAACAGTCTCAGATAGGGTGATCCCTAACCACTTACTTCTTCATTATAGTCACATCTATTATAGATCAGTTCATCCAGTTGAGCACTAGTAATAGTCTAATTGATAGACCAGATGGTTGCCTCAACAACATCATTCAATATGCAGATGACACTATCATCTTCATCAAATAAGATGATAGACATGTTATTAATATCATCCACATACTTGGTATATTCTCATATATTTTAGGAATAAAGATCAACTTCCATAAATCCACCATCATAGGCACACACATTCCTTCCACTCATGAATAAATTTAAACCTTCCTAAGATGTAAACATGAACCTGACCCTATCTGATATCTAGGATTACCCCTATCCAAAACATCCCTGTCTCTAAATGGATTCCTATCATAACAAGTATAAAAAATGTCTCACTTCATGGTAGAACCATCATCTCACGTTTGCTGGCTGAATGACACTCCTTAATGCTTCATTCACCCCTCATTACTTATCATCTCAATTACATACCACCACCCAAAGCTGTGATTAAATTTGGAGACAAAATCAAAAGGAATTTTCTATAGGATCAAAATAAAAGTAGCATACAACTTGTGAGTTGGGACACCATCTACAACCCTAAACAATATGGAGGTTGGGGTATCACAGAAACTTATACACATGCTTTATGTCTTTAACACAAGCTTACAACTTCCATATGTTAGAAAGATATACATTTATAGAATTATATCATCATGGACAAATACTACAAGAGACACAACCCATGGGACTATATATCCTATATATTAGAATTACCCCTGTGGAAATACATTTCCAAAATATCTACATTATCCACAATACTGTCAACACTCCACCACATCCATAAACTTTAGGTACAATTTGGTAGAACCATGGTGGCATGGAATTGCCCCCATCAACCATCTCACCAACCATTACGATATTTCTTATACCATTAGGCACATATCAACACATGAAACTTTAGAGCTTCTAGGATCATAGATAGATAACCAATTCAAACATTTTCTAAACCTACATATGAACACTTTAGACATGTCTGACACGATGACGCAACTGGAAATAGATACTAGGATGAGAGTGACATGGAAATGGGGACACATACTCTGCCAAGAAATCATACACCTTCTACACCTTTAGTGGGACATATTTACACACAAATATTTATGGCATATTCAATGCCATGCTAAGGTACACATATTTCTATGGCTCCTTTGGCATGAAAAAAGTCATATTGATGAGAATCATAAAAGGATAGGTTTTCAATGTTTATCCATTTGCCTCATGTGTCGTTCACATAAAGCTACCAATGAACACCTCTTCTTCACATTGTCCTATGGCCAGGCACATATAGACTAGCCCTAGACTCAATGTGGGATATATATTCTACCAAGACATCAACCGTCCTAGAGGTGCATACAATAGTAATTCTATTTTGGTTGCGATCATTTGGGTGATATGGGTTGAGAGAAATAATAGATTTCATGGAAGTAGATGCATGACAAATGAACAATTGATAGAATGACACAAACATAATATGATGATTATCTTGTATGGTCAAATGGAAAATCTTAATGCTGTCAACACCATCCCTGGTCAAGGATATTACAATCAAATTCAGAACAGGAACCATCCTGGTTTTCAGTATGGAAATCCTTTAGGAGCGGAAAACTCCCAGCAACCTGGTTCAAACAACCAACAACAAGTTTCGCCGGGATTTCTGTACAACCAGTAGCAAAACTTCAGAAATCAAGGAAACTTTAGAGGTAACTTCCCAAACAGGAACTACAACAATTATCAGAATAATCCTCAATTCCAGAATCCCAACCAAGTCCCTTACCAAAACCAACAACAAGGGCAACAAGCCAGTCCCATCTCTCCTTATGACAAGCTAACGGCCATTGAGAAGATGTTGCAGTCACAACAGACTATGATAGCTAACCACCAATCCCATCATAAGGCTATTGAATCTCAACTAGCTCAACTTGCAGCTAGCATGAAGCCACCTACTGGAGCCCTTACTGGGCAACCAGAGAAGAATCCTAAGCACCCAGAGCAACTGAAGGCTGTCACCACCAGGTTTGGAAAATACTATTTTTATCCTCCTGTCAAGACACCTGTGGTTATTACAGACAAGGATGAATCTGTGGTAGTCCAAGACTCTACAACACCTGCGTCTCAACCAAAAGAGCCAGTAACTACTGATAAGACAGACAAGGAAAGTTCTAAAAAATATACTACTGTTGAAATAGAAACACCAGAGCCAGATGTGCCAGTGTACAAGCCTCATCCCCCTTTCCCTGCTCGTTTAAAGCAAACTAAGCTTGACACTTATTTCAATAAGTTCAAGGAAGCTATGAAAAAGCTTCATGTTGATATACCCTTTCTTGATGTGCTGGCTGAGATACCAGCCTGGACGAAGTACTTAAAGTCTCTCCTCACAAGGAAGTATATCACTGAAGAATATGAGACAGTGAAGTTAGCAACAACTACTTCCGATATTATTCAGAACAAGATGCCTAAGAAGTAGAAAGACCAAGGATCCTTTGGGATTTCATGCCATATCGGTGACTCTTCATGTAAGAAGGGATTGGCTGATCTTGGTGCTAGTATCTCCATCATGCCACTTAGCCTTTGTAAAAGGCTAGGATTTGCTGAGCTTCTCCCAACCGGCATGACCATACAACTTGCAGATAACTCTATGACACTCCCCTTAGGAATCATTGAAGATGTAACTGTCAAGGTAGGCAAAGACTCCTATGTTCCGTGTGACTTTGTCATCATGGATATAAAAGAAGATGCCAGATACCCTATCATCTTTGGCCGTCCATTCCTTGCCAATGCAAGAGCTCTGATTGATGTTGAAGCAGGAACCTTGCTCCTTTGACTAGGTAAAGAAACTCTTGAGTTCAAAGTTTTTGAAAGTATGCGGAGACCAAGCATGCAAGAAGAAGTCTACTTGATTGATTGCATAGAGAAGATGTCACTCCTCACGCAAGAGGATTATGAACAAGAAGATCCTTTAGGAGTGGCTCTGACTAATCAAAATACATATGGTTTAGTGGGCGAACAAGTGAAAAATTGTGTTCTCCACCTCGACACTGCTGGAGAAGATCCTGAAGCCAAATTTAAGGAACTCAAGGCTGTGAATGTTACTGAAGAACCATGTGAGAAACCAGAAGCCCCTGAAATGAAACCCCTACCCGAGGGACTAAAGTACATCTTTCTAGATGACCCCAAGGTTTGCCCATTTATTATAAATTCTGATCTAACGACCGATCAAGAATATAAACTCCTAATGGAATTAAAGGAAAGAAGAAAAGCCATCGACTATAAGATGCGTGATCTCTCCGGGGTCAGTCAAGCGTTGTGCATGCACAAAATTCCCATGATAGAAGACCACAAGCTAGCCGTTGAACATCAATGAAAGCTAAATCCAAATATGAAAAAAGTAGTCCACCATGAAGTTATCAAATTGCTTACTACATGGATCATCTATCCTAATCTGACTCGCCATGGGTAAGTCCGGTGCATGTTATCCCAAAGAAAAGTGGCACTACTATTATACAGAATGAAGATAATGAACTCATCCCCACACGATCAGTCATCGGGTGGAGGATGTGTATTGATTATAGGAAGTTGAACTAGGCAACACATATGGATCATTTCCCGATGCCTTTTCTTGACTAAGTCTTAGAGCGGTTGGCTCACCAAGAATATTTCTGCTATCTTGATGGTTACTCTGGATTCTATCAAATACCTATACATCTAGATGACCAAGAGAAAACAACTTTTACTTGCCCATTTGGAACATACACTTTTAGAAGAATGTCATTTGGGATTTGTAATGCGCCTGCAACCTTCCAACGCTGTATGGCAGCTATATTTGCTGGTCTAACTGAAACTATTATGGAAGTTTTTATGGATGATTTCTCCGTATATGGGGATTCATATGACTCGTGCCTGAAGCACCTCTCCCTTGTCCTTAAACGGTGTGAAGAAGCACATCTTGTGTTAAACTGGGAGAAGTGTCACTTTATGGTAAAAGAAGGCATTGTCCTTGGCCATAGAGTCAGTGGTAGAGGGATTGAAATAGACAGAGCGAAAATCGAAGTGATTTCCAAACTCATTATCCCAACAAAAGTAAGAGAAGTTCACACCTTCCTTGGTCATGCATGCTTTTATTGACGGTTTATAAAGGATTTCTCCACGATAACCAAGCCGATGATGAATTTGTTGCTAAAGGAGTTGATTTCCATTTTGATGAAGAATGTGTCAAGAGTTTCAATAACCTGAAGCATGCCCTTACAACAACACCCATCATCAGAGCTCCTGATTGGGATCACCCATTTGAGATTATGTGTGATGCCAGCGATTACGCTGTGGGTGCTGTTTTAGGCCAATGTATAGAGAAGAAACATTATGTGATCTACTATGCATCGAAAAACCTTGATGAAGCTCAAAGGAACTATGCAACTACTGAAAAAGAACTCCTCGCAGTCATTTATGCCTTGGACAAGTTCAGATCCTACCTCATTGGTTCTAAAGTCATTGTCTACACAGATCATGTCGCTATCCGTTACCTCCTAGCGAAGAAAGATGCAAAACCCAGGATGATCCGATGGATTCTCCTCTTGCAAGAATTTGATCTGGAGATAAGAGATGAGAAAGGTACAAAGAATGTTGTAGCAGACCACCTCAGTCGCATCCACACTCTGGAAACCGAGAAGATCCCGATTAACGATTCTCTTCCGGATGACCAACTCATGAAGGTTTCAAAAGCTACCCCTTGGTACTTGGACTATGTGAACTACCTTATTGCTGGTGTCATCCTCCCTGAATGCACCGAGAATGCACTAAAGAAATTCATGCATGATATTAGGCAGTATCACTGGGATGAGCCGTATCTCTTTAAGCTCTGTGCTGATGATCTCTACAGACATTGTATCGCTGAGGAGGAAGCCCAACTTATTTTACAACAATGCCATTCATGCCCAGTTGGAGGCCATATGAGTTCTAAGAAAACTGCTTTGAAGGTTTTGCAATGTGGTTTCTTTTGGCCAACCATATCCAAAGATTCCTAAAACTTTGTTCTAGCATGTGACAAATGTTAGAGAACAGGTAACATTACGAAAAGAGATGATATGTCGCTTAAACTGTGGCAAGAAGTTGAGATTTTTGATGTTTGGGGAGTGGACTACATCGGTCCATTCTCATCCTCACACAGATTTTCCTACATCCTAGTCACATTGGATTACGTCTCAAAATGGGTAGAGGCCATACCGACCATCACTAGTGATTCCAAACCTATCATAAAAATGTTCAAGGATATTATTTTTCCCCATTTCAGAGTCCCACGAACCGTGATATCCGATGGAGGTTCTCATTTTATGGTAAGAAGATTCGAAGCGTTGCTGAGGAAATATGGTGTAACACACAAGGTAGCCTCACCCTACCATCCCCAGAAAAGTGGGCATGTAGAAGTTTCTAACGGTCAACTCAAGGCTATCTTAGAAAAGACAGTAGGCTGCAACCGAAAAGATTGGTCAGTGAAAATAAATGACGCCTTGTGGGCCTACCAAGCCACTTTTAAGACTCCTCTTGGAACTATACCATTTCGATTAATCTATGGAAAGTCATACCACCTGCCTGTAGAACTCGAACACAAAGCATGGTGGGCAATCAAATAGTTAAATTTTAACATGAAGAAAGTTAGACAAGCCAGGATTCTACAACTTTAGGAGTTGGATGAACTCCGAATGATAGCTTATGAGAATGCACGAATCTACAAAGAACGCATGAAGATTTGGCATGATGGTCATCTGAAAAGAAAGGACATTCAAGTGGGAGACCAAGTTCTACTATTCAACTCAAGACTGAGGTTATTCCCAGGGAAACTCCGTTCTCACTGGTCTAGACCTTACATTATCAAGAGCATCTACCCGCATGGCGCTTTCTCTTTATGGAGTGAAAAGTCAAGCGAATTTGTGGCCAATGGTCAATGCTTGAAGAGATATTTCACCTCAGCTAACATAGGCACCGAAGCAATGATGGATCTTACCAATCCAACATATCCACCAGAAAATTGAAAGATTCACGTCGAGCCATCAACGTAAAACAAAGGCGCTTGTCGTGAGGCAACATAATCAACAATTTTGTTTTTTCTTTTAATTTTGAATTAGAAAATTTCCTTAAATTTTATTTTTACTTTTTAGAAATTTTTGCACTGAACAGATATTGCATCACATGTTGCTATCTTAAGTTCTGATCAGTCTTCATTTTTGAGATTTTTAGATGGAGGGCACGCACTGATTGGAACACAACCACATTTGGTGGTCCAACCAGCATGAATTTTCCCCTCCATCTCGGATTTAGAGTTTGCTCGGGACGAGCAAATTTCTAAGTTTGGGGTGGAGGGTGGGTGGTATGAACCTCACTTTCCACCCACACCCATCTATTTCAGACTTAAGATTTCATCGTTGCAATTTTGATCAAAATTTTTAAGTTTTCAAAGAAATTGTATAGAAACTTGATGAAGTTTTGATGCTTTTTGTTTCAATAAAAGCCATTACCTAGCTAGCTAGTTTCTCTCTCTATTCTTTTTAAATCATGATACCCTCCTTATTCGAAGCAGATCCTCAAGAGGGCCATTTTCTGAAAACTAGCCTATTGATAGAAATCATCTTGTGAAGCTTATGAATCCTAACATTGTGATCCTTCTGCAAAATGGCAAGTGCCTGTCGAACTGATAGGGATCAAACACGTCGTGCTTCCTAACTAACAAGTGGAACAATAACATGGAACCCCCACTGGATCCTCATCAAGTTATTATTTGAGCAGAGTACGATAAAGAGAATGACTCGGTGCACCAAATTGTAAATCAAGTTGCATTCTGATCTGAACTCTCTTCTACACTTCTTCTATCATCTTCTTACCCCTCCGTCCATAAAAAAGAAACAAAAATAGCCAAAACAGTGCCAAACCCTAAGTTTGGGGTGGCACAACATCTCTCTCTATATCTGCTTCTTCCATACCCCTCACTATTTAATAGGGGCATACCATCAAGAAAAGATGCCTACGTGCACACAAAAAATGCAATCTCGAGTCAAATTGAGGAGAGATTCGCACACAAAAATTCAATCAATGTAATTGCAACCATATAATAAATCTCGAGTCGAATAGAGGTGAGATATATAACTTACTTCCATACCACCCTTCACTCCCTTTTCCACCTAAAGGCACTATGAACACCTCCACTATCCTGAAAAACATCAATGTCAGACCAGGTGCACACTTGTTTTTCTATGGGCATATCCAGACTCTTACAAAACTCTTAGAAATGCTTGTTGTTGGAAAAAGTGAGGAGGAAGTGATGTTGGAAAACAAACTCAGGAACGAAGTTATGGTAACATGTGTTCGGTGATCTCATGAATTTGAGATGCTTAGTCATACTGAGCAGAGAGGAAACAATCACGATGTGAAGATGAGGCAATCACACGAGTTGAAGTCATTCTGTGATGACCTTGATTTTAGGGTTTTGTGTCCAATTTAGTAATTGAAGCTCATGACTTTTCTTAATTGGTAAATTCCAAGTTGAGGCAACATTTATGCATAGATGGGTACCTTTGACCCACATATTGGCCACAATTCCATTATAGAATACATGCTGTTGTTAGGGAATTCTATGGACATGTAGATGCTTAGCATGTATTATTAGCCAATGTTGATTAATTATGAAGTGAAGTGCCCAATTAAAGTATACATATATAGAAATATTTTAATGATGGACCTCGAGGTTTGATGTGGTCAAATGATGGGAGACAGACTTATTTGATCAAGAGTTGATAGTTGGTTGATTTATATTTGAAGTTTATACACTTAAATATGATGTTGTTTGGAGGTGCAAATTGATTGGTCGAATAGTTTATTTTATTTCCCAAACTTGGAGAGAAGTTGATTTGAATATCATGAACCTATGTTCAAAAATTTCATCATGATTGGGGGTCCCTATTAGAAGATACAACAGTGGTAAGTATTAAAAAGTTGATTTAATGACCATGGTTTCTAGTATATATATTAGAGCAAGGCTCGATCTATATAGTGATGTCATGAGGCCCTTTCATTAGCAGGATGTGGTACTTTTCCAGTCGTTGATGCAAGGGGGCCGAATAGCATCCAGATCATCCCCAACCTCCGGGAATGGAGGAACAAACTTGGATGAGGCGTGATCTAGATCTGATGAAGGTGGGGGGCAACCAAACAGAACTTAGACCGAAGAACCAGATTAGTAGAGAACTTAGAGAAAGCGGACCCCTCACTCAAGATTGGAGCCTTCCATCATCCACCGTGGTGTTCAAGAAGCAAGCAGACCTGGAGATTGGGAATGGGTGACTCTGACTACCTCTTGGCGGAGAGCTTTCGGCAAGCATCATGACTTCTTCACGGCGAAGGGATGCACAAGGAGAAACCCCACGCCACCCATGGCTGGAGCTGCAGACTCACATCCCTGGAGTGCAGAACGGAAGTGAAGAGTAACGAAAAGCCGCGCTGGACTGGAGATGTGGGCGGTGTCATGGATTGCAGATGGCCACCGCAGACGCATGTCTCCTTCCTCTCCTCTTCCTTCTTCCTGCCTTCCTCTATCATGGCCCAGGAGCAATGCCAGTCCAAGGGTGCCGGCCGCCCAATCTACAGTCGCTGACCAGGAGGAACCAACATCGGTGGGCCTTGTTTCTCCATTCTGGCGACACCAAGATTGGATCTGGAGGCATCCATCCAGGGCGGTAGTCACCCGCCGTTGAGAAATTGGAGCAGGTCATCGTAGACTGAGAATCAGGCAGGGGGACTCTCACGACGGCGTGGAGGAGAGCTCAGGGGATCGAACCCCTCTTCTGTGCGGAGTGCTCCACCCTGAGGTGAAGCCTTGGCCGTGAGACCCAATGGACCGCCTCCGCCCAGGGTCTTGGGAGGCCGTCGGATCCACATCGACGCCAGAAGATTCGAAGGGGGGGTACCATTCGCAGCAACCTCACGCCGCAGCCCTGCTCAGTGGCGGCACCCTCCATGCGTCGCGCAGGACCGGACCCTGCGAAGGAGAGAGAGAGAGAGAGAGTGTGATCAGGAGAAATGAAAACGCTAAATCCTAAACCGCCCGGCTCAAGAAAGATCAATATGGTCCGCTTGAGCCAGCTAGACAGACCAGCTGATCTCCATGGCCATGTGGCAGATAGTGATTGGCTTAGAAGGTAAATATTTACATATTTCCAATAAATATATATGATCTTAGAAAATCCATAAAAAATAGCTCCCTTGACCAATAAATGCCCCAAAAATATCCCTGGACTCAGAATAATGTCCTCTACATTACTGGACAGTTAGATCAGACCTTTGACTAACAAATAATGATGATAATTAATGTAGACGATTTAGATTTCATTAGTTGAAATAAATAGTATCCAGGTGATATTAATTCTCAGAAAATTTTAGTAGAACTTTAATAACACTGGAAACCCACTTATGAACTCTGATCTGGGTTTTATTGATCTATGTTAGGCCTTTTCTCTTTAATGCCTAAATTACATGTTTAATCCTCATATTAATTCTAGAAAATAGACCAGTTATCAGAAAAATATGAAAATCATAACAGACCTTAATAATGACTTTTAGATCAGTATAAAAATATTAGAAACCAGTTAAGGTCTGTTTGAACCTAGGTTTGACTAAAACCCTAGTTTGGACCTAAAATACCTTGAATATGATGAACATTTATTAATGATGAATATTTAATTTGTTATTAATCAGGTGATGATCAAATATGTAGATGATCGAGAATGTAAATAGAAATCTCTGAACTCAGGTACGTGGGTTTTTATTTAAGTATATGACTATGGTTTTCTTGCTTGCAATCATGATATGTATGTATGCTCTCTTCTATCTGCAAATATTGGATGTAGTAGCACTATATAGTACTCAGTGTTTTATCATTTGTAAACATAAATGATAAGTAGATGCTTTGTAGTTATTTAAGGTGTTCATTATCCCCCTTATGAGGGAATGGAATAATGTTGGCTAGTACACCTCCCTAGAGCACACGGTGTACGGGGAGTTTTCCTAGAGTACTTGGTACACGGGGATGGGCCCAATATTTATGTTTTAGTACTAGTCCACCTTGATAATGCAATTCATCTAGGAAAATGACTTAAATTGGCGTATTTCGCTTAATAAAGAAGTGTTTTCTATGATTTTCTTTCCTTCTGCAAATCTTTTTCAAAATTATGAAAGCCATAAATATATGTATCTTTCTGCCCATGTACACAACACCTTGTGTGTTGATTTTTTTTTGTTTCACGTATGTTTTAGGTTCAGAGATAGCATGGGAGAAAAGTACAGGATGTGAGCAAGTTGTACAGGTTGTACCTATTGTGTAGATCCTAGTTTAGCATACATGTTCTTAGACTTATAAATCTTCTTTTAATATGTAAATGTAATTCATGTTATAATAATATACATGTTATTGTTGAGAAATGTTATGGTTGTACGTTCATGTATGCGTATTATGCTTCCGCATCGCTTTCTGATATGATTGGATGATGTTTTCGGATTCTGACCTCTCATTCTCAATAGGGTTTGGAGAAGCCAAAATTTGGGGACGTCACAGTTGGTATCAGAGCATGAAAAATAGCTACACCTAACAATTGCTCACCATGAAACATTAAACCTAAATGTCACCTTTCACCTTAAACCTTAGAAACTTAGTAAGTTGTTCTATAGGAATAAGGTTTGACTTAGCCTCTAGATTAGAACCCAAATGTTCGAGAACTAGGTATAGACAAGTGTCTGAAACCCTTTGCATATAGAGCTCATATGTATTGGGTAGCTACACTAGTCTACATCTCGTTCTCACCATTTCACTAGGTGACATGACACTAGACTATCTACTGTGTGTGGGACACTCGATTTTGCTGATTTGGTTTTGTTTTCCAATCGGCTCGAGCCTCGACAATTTTCTCTGACGTCTTCCTTCTCAGAGAAAAACTATATAATATTTTATTAGATATATGTAAATATAAAAATGTGTCCCTCACACAGGAGAGTAGTTAGTGCTTGTGCAACCTAAGTGAAAGTGAGTGACATCAGTCTAGAAGAGAGAGTAGTCTAGATTAGATGTCTAGAGTCGTATCAATATATGTGATACACAGTGTAGATGATAGAATGGTAGTTGATATAAGAATGGATGATCTTATTTAAGTTCTACCTCTAATGATATAAGTTACTTTATAAGGATTTAAGTTGTATATGACCTAAATCCAATTTTGAAGAATCTAAGCTAAGTCCTGATAATGAATGTGCATCCTCTTTTCTTATTTAAAGATGAGCTAAGTTAAAATATGGTTGAATATGCATGAGCCTCAAGCTCTTTTACAAAGGAGGACCCCCAGTGTTAGGACAAGATACGTGGTGAACTCCAGAGAGGGTGAGATCCACACGGAGAGGGTCATAGGACCTACCCTACAATATATGAAAATATGAGATATATGTGATATGATGTGTCTTAAGCTGGGTTACTCCTGAGTAGGTGAGTTGTGTCCTTATGCATGATTCAAATCTATATATGAGAATTGGGTAAAATAAAAAGATGGGTAGATGACCCATATGATAAAGTCAATCCTTTGGCTGAGTTAGGTCCTAGCTGGAGTGACATATTTTGTGAATCTCATCATTTGTTGCAAGTGAGGTAATATATGAACTCTAGTTATGAGAGTATGATGCTTTGTGCAAAAGATACTCAAAATACATGTTATCCCTTCTTCTTATATTTCTTAATATATGATGATAGAAACCTCACTTGAGCTATATAGATGATTTATATATGAGGAGTCACTCGTATAAGCTTGACCTATTCTATATTCCCCCTATATCATACATGTAGCACCCAAGATTGAAATCATGATAAGTTTGACTTTAAAATATTGTCTTCCCCTTCATATGAAACATGAAAGATATGATGCTAAGATCATGGGATAAACTTAGTATATTCTCTCTTTCCCTTCACATAATACATGCAAGACATAAAAATTTGAACTCATGAACTTGATATAAAGATATTTTTGGATCATAGGATATATGATCAGAAATATAGTTTGTAACTTTGATCCTTCTCAATATATGCTTCTAAGTTGAGTATGAATATTACACCATGGGGTGAAACCCTAATGGTCAAACATGTTGTGTAAGCCCTTCTTAAGTACAAAAATTCTAATATCAAGTATGAAGACAAATCTCCTCTAATGTTGAAATCATTGTAAGATGTTAATGATGTTAGATTTGAATAATCTAAACACCATGGCATATAAATGAATTCCTCTTGGTATGAACAAAACCCGTATCCTTAGGGGTGATGTAATCCTAAGATATCATAATGTCATGTCATGGCTAAGACTTAAGTGATGCTTCCACATATATATATATATATATATATATATATATATATATATATATATATATATATATATATATATATAAGGTGGGGTGGACACACCCACGAATCTCTAGACCCTAAGCTAAGAAATTAGAGTGTATGCAACTATGGTGGTCTTAGAACCTAAGCAATGATGATGTATATGAAGCTGAACTCCTAAATAACCTCTAAAGGATGAGATTAGTTGAATTTCGAGGATGAAATTCCATATAAGGTGGGGTGAATGTGATGACCTTGATTTTAAGGTTTTGTGTCCAATTTAGTAATTGAAGCTCATGACTTTTCTTAATTGGTAAATTCCAAGTTGAGGCGACATTTATGCATAGATGGGTACCTTTGACCCACATATTGGCCACAATTCCATTATAGAATACATGCTGTTGTTAGGGAATTCTATGGACATGTAGATTCTTAGCATGTATTATTAGCCAATGTTGATTAATTATGAAGTGAAGTGCCCAATTAAAGTATACATATATAGAAATATTTTAATGATGGACCTCGAGGTTTGATGTGGTCAAATGATGGGAGACAGACTTATTTGATCAAGAGTTGATAGTTGGTTGATTTATATTTGAAGTTTATACACTTAAATATGATGTTGTTTGGAGGTGCAAATTGATTGGTCGAATAGTTTATTTTATTTCCCAAACTTGGAGAGAAGTTGATTTGAATATCATGAACCTATGTTCAAAAATTTCATCATGATTGGGGGTCCCTATTAGAAGATACAACAGTGGTAAGTATTAAAAAGTTGATTTAATGACCATGGTTTCTAGTATATATATTAGAGCAAGGCTCGATCTATATAGTGATGTCATGAGGCCCTTTCATTAGCAGGATGTGGTACTTTTCCAGTCGTTGATGCAAGGGGGCCGAATAGCATCCAGATCATCCCCAACCTCCGGGAATGGAGGAACAAACTTGGATGAGGCGTGATCTAGATCCGATGAAGGTGGGGGGCAACCAAACAGAACTTAGACCGAAGAACCAGATTAGTAGAGAACTTAGAGAAAGCGGACCCCTCACTCAAGATTGGAGCCTTCCATCATCCACCGTGGTGTTCAAGCAGCAAGCAGACCTGGAGATTGGGAATGGGTGACTCTGACTACCTCTTGGCGGAGAGCTTTCGACCAGCATCATGACTTGTTCACGGCGAAGGGATGCACAAGGAGAAACCCCACACCACCCATGGCTGGAGCTGCGGACTCGCATCCCTGGAGTGCAGAACGGAAATGAAGAGCAACGAAAAGCCGCGCTGGACTGGAGATGTGGGCGGTGTCATGGATTGCAGATGGCCACCGCAGACGCATGTCTCCTTCCTCTCCTATTCCTTCTTCCTACCTTCCTCTATCATGGCCCAGGAGCAATGCCAGTCCAAGGGCGCCGGCCGCCCAATCTACAGTCGCCGCAAGTCGCCGACCAGGAGGAACCAACATCGGTGGGCCTTGTTTCTCTATTCTGGCGACACCAAGATTGGATCTGGAGGCATCCATCCAGGGCGGTAGTCACCCGCCGTTGAGAAATTGGAGCAGGTCATCGCAGATTGAGAATCAGGCAGGGGGACTCTCACGACGGCGTGGAGGAGAGCTCAGGGGATCGAACCCCTCTTCTGTGCGGAGTGCTCCACCCTGAGGTGAAGCCTTGGCCGTGAGACCCAATGGACCGCCTCCGCCCAGGGTCTTAGGAGGCCGTCAGATCCACGTCGACGCCAGAAGATTCGAAGGGGGGGGTACCATTCGCAGCAACCTCACGCCGTAGCCCTGCTCAGTGGCGGCGCCCTCCATGCGTCGCGCAGGACCGGACCCTGCGAAGGAGAGAGAGAGAGAGAGCGTGATCAGGAGAAATGAAAACGCTAAATCCTAAACCGCCCGACTCAAGAAAGATCAATATGGTCCGCTTGAGCCAGCTAGACAGACCAGCTGATCTCCATGGCCATGTGGCAGATAGTGATTGGCTTAGAAGGTAAATATTTACATATGTTCAATAAATAGATATGATCTTAGAAAATCCATAAAAAATAGCTCCCTTGACCAATAAATGCCCCAAAAATATCCCTGGACTCAGAATAATGTCCTCTACATTACTGGACCCTTAGATCAGACCTTTGACTAACAAATAATGATGATAATTAATGTAGATGATTTAGAGTTCATTAGTTGAAATAAATAGTATCCAGGTGATATTAATTCTTAGAAAATTTTAGTAGAACTTTAATAACACTGGAAACCCACTTATGAACTCTGATCTGGGTTTTATTGATCTATTTTAGGCCTTTTCTCTTTAATGCCTAAATTACATGTTTAATCCTCATATTAATTCTAGAAAATAGACCAGTTATCAGAAAAATATGAAAATCATAACAAACCTTAATAATGACTTTTAGATCAGTATAAAAATATTAGAAACCAGTTAAGGTCTGTTTGAACCTAGGTTTGACTAAAACCCTAGTTTGGACCTAAAATACCTTGAATATGATGAACATTTATTAATGATGAATATTTAATTTGTTATTAATCAGGTGATGATCAAATATGTAGATGATCGAGAATGTAAATAGGAATCTTTGAACTCAGGTACGTGGGTTTTTATTTAAGTATATGACTATGGTTTTCTTGCTTGCAATCATGATATGTATGTATGCTCTCTTCTATCTGCAAATATTGGATGTAGTAGCACTATATAGTACTCGGTGTTTTATCACTTGTAAACATAAATGATGAGTAGATGCTTTGTAGTTATTTAAGGTGTTCATTATCCCCCTTACGAGGGAATGGAATAATGTTGGCTAGTACACCTCCCTAGAGCACACGGTGTACGGGGAGTTTCCCTAGAGTACTTGGTACACGGGGATGGGCCCAATATTTATGTTTTGGTACGAGTCCACCTTGATAATGCAATTCATTTAGGAAAATGACTTAAATTGGCGTATTTCGCTTAATAAAGAAGTGTTTTCTATGATTTTCTTTCCTTCTGCAAATCTTTTTCAAAATTATGAAAGCCATAAATATATGTATCTTTCTGCCCATGTACACAACACCTTGTGTGTTGATTTTTTTTTGTTTCACGTATGTTTTAGGTTCAGAGATTGCATGGGAGAAAAGTACAAGATGTGAGAAAGTTGTACAGGTTGTACCTATTGTGTAGATCCTAGTTTAGCATACATGTTCTTAGACTTATAAATCTTCTTTTAATATGTAAATGTAATTCATGTTATAATAATATACATGTTATTGTTGAGAAATGTTATGGTTGTACGTTCATGTATGCGTATTATGCTTCCGCATCGCTTTCTGATATGATTGGATGATGTTTTCGGATTCTGACCTCTCATTCTCAATAGGGTTTGGAGAAGCCAAAATCCGGGGACGTCACACATTCATTTGGTGACTGTTTCAGATTTTGTGTTACTCGACGATGAGTAACGTTTAGGTTCAGGGTGTTTTGATGAATCCATATTTTTCATGATATTCAGTCGCCATCTTGGTCCCAGTTCAACTCAATACATTCAATTTCATCTCTTAAATCTTACAATTTGCAATTTTGCTTAATTGGTTGAATTATTGACTAAGGTCTGTATTGATTTCATGCAGGTCACGATGATGTTGAATCCTCACGACATCCACCTTCAACAAGACCCTCTCACTAACCCTAGATCACCACCTTATTGTGCTTCACCTCCATCAATGGTCATCACCATCCCTTGCTTCACATTCCACCTTCATCTTCATCAACATCCTCATTCTACCTTCACCACCCTCACCTCCACTCTCAACCATCCAATCACAAATCAATGATTCCTCATGGTTTGACCATTCGGTCTTGACCAAGCGGTCTTGACCTCTCAGTTTGCCCTAGTGGTCTTGGCCTCTCGGTTTGCTCTCCAATCAATTTGCTATCTCCAAGCGGTTTTCCCTCCTTTCGATTTGCTCTTACAATCTGCCCATTCAGTTTCCATCACTTGATCTGCCCTCTTGGCTTTGTCTTCCATTCGGTCTCAACCTCTCCTTCTCCACACAGTTTTCCCTTCATTCGTTCTCCACCCCCTAGTGGTCTTGCTCTCACGATCTATCCATTCGGTCCTAGGCCTCCATCCCCTCCTCATGGTCTTCGACCTTTAACCCTTGCCACGATCTCAAGACCGTGTGGCTACACACGGTCTCAAGACCGTGTGGAGGGGTAGCAATCTCTCAAGACCGCATGGAGGAGCGTCACCCTGCAATAGCAACATCCTCCGCCGCCTGTGATCCATCTCCGTCCACCAGCAGCCTCGCCTTCCACCTCCGTCGCCCAAACCACCGATGCACCTGTAACCCTAAAACTCCTTCACCGCCACCAACTCCAAGACCGCGAGGAAGATACCATCCCAAGACCACATGGAGCTACCAGTCTTAAGACCGTATGGACAACCACTGATCCCAAACGGTGAGGCCGGCGTTCAGTCTTGTAGACCGCAAAGACTCTGTAGTGATTCTCGAAACTGTGAAGACATGCCAAGAAGACCGTGTGGTGGCAACAATTGATCTGCAAACAAAGAATAAGAGGAATGCAAAACTGAGAGCGCGTGAAGATCGTGTAAGCCAAGACTGAGAAGCGGAGATCGTGAAATTGAAACTATGAAGTGAAACTGAGAGAAGGCGCTAGGGCTCAAGACCATGAAGACCCTCACGATCTCAAGACCATGAGGAAGTCTCTTGGTTTCCAAACCGTGATAAATTAAATGGTCCCCCAAACTATGAAAATTGTAGTAGCAGTCCAAACCGAGTAGGATTCTACCCAAGCCTATAAATAGGACCATAGAGTCCTCATTTGAGGGGGCGCCCACACCACACCCAAAGGCTACTGGACAGAAATGTGTGTGCTTCCATATCATGCTTAAAGGTGAATACTTGGTCACCATATCGTGCATCCATATCATGATTGAGGTGTATCCTCATCACCATATCGTGCTCCCATATCGGGTTGATTTATCATTATGGTTTGCATATCGGGTTAGACCCTTATGCTCATATCCCATCAAAACTTCATAGTATTTTTGTACCCTTCATCATGGAATAAGTGATAGGCTATATATCAAGTTAGTCTAAACTAGACCATATTTACAAACCAATAGGATTTGGGGTTCCAATGTATATCGGGTTCCACATTACCATGTTGGATTTCAACACCATATCGGGTTAGAGATGTCTACTTGACTCCATGTCGTGCATAGGGTTTCTACTTGATCTCATATCATGAACAAGGTGTATGCTTGACATCATATCATGCACTAGGTGTGCACTTAGTCATCATATCATGCATAAGGTATATGCTTCATCTTTGTATCATGCTAGTGATATGTTCACTTCACCATATCGGGTTACCATATCGGGTTAGGGTATCTTCTTGACACCATATCGTGTATAAAGTGAGTGCTAGACCTCATATCGTGCTCAAGGTGAGTGTATGTGTCACTCATATCATCCCTGAGGTATAAATCATCACCATATTGTGCTTGAGGTGGATACTTGGATCACCTATATCGGGCTGCTCATAATCTAGGGTTTCTCATCATCTTGGGTTTAGAGGTGCTTCAACCCAATATTGGGTTGTACTTTGATGATGTCATCAACATCAACCTCTAGACTCTTGCTCTTACTATTATAGTTCATGGAAAACCAAATAAACAACTTTTAGAACTCATAGGATCATCAATTATTCAAGAGAATGTGAAATTGAAAGTAGATCAACAAGTATAACAGAATTGAAGGTGAATAATAACATAATCAGGTTCAAGTTATATAACCTGCCTCAAGAACAACTTCAAAGCTCCAAGCTCCAAAGATTCACATTTCTAAGGTTGAATATGAGCTTCAAAAATCCTCTATAGGCAAAGAATCACCATGGATTTGTATTTGGTGAAGAAGAAAAGAAAGGAAGATCTCAACCCTAGATCCATGCATTAATCCAAGGTTGAAGATGATCATGGCCTCACCTTAGGGTTAAGACTTGAGATCCTTCTTGCTCCTTAGAACCATGCACAATATATCACCTCTCATACACTATATCCCCTCACTTGTGGCCGATATTACTTCACTTGTGGCTGATATCACTTCACTTGTGGCCGATATCACTTCACTTAGCCGATATCACCTTGCTTTGGCCGATATCACCTTGCCATGGCCGATATCACCTTGCCATAGCCGATATCAAGGCTCTATGAATGATACCCCTTCACTTATGCACGATACCAAGACTCTATGCATGATATCTAAGAGAAAGAGGGCGAAAAATTTCACTAATAGGTGAAAGGAGTGGTATATATAGTTGAGGTTCATGAAAAATAGTGTATATGAGGTGTCATCATTTTGCACTACTAGGTGCCATGTGTCCATGCATTGTTGACACATGTACATGAATACACTAATATTTATCTTGACATGCAAAACACTTGAGGATAACATAGATATAATATCTCGGCCATCACTTATCTCTTTGGATAAGATATATCAACTCAATCACCACTTTATTCACAACCCGATACAACTTTTCCAAGGAAGTTGTAAACCGATACACTTCACCTCCTTGAGGTTATTATCCCATCATGCACAAGGAAAATAGTTCACAAACCGATATGAGACTCCCTCTATGGCTCCTTGGCTGATAGGCACTCTCATATGAACTCTACAACCCAATACAACTCATGTAAGGGCTTCAACTATACATCATCTCTTAGCCTTTTCATCACCAAGAGTACCATCACTCAAAGATGATTCAAACATGGTGTATCCTTCTTTATATCTCCTCTATATGATACATAGAGGGAGTAGGGAGACTCTAGAGATGGTAATTTGCATATCAACCCTAGATTTTGGGTAAATTACAATTTGAACCAAAATTGGTACACAAGGCACTAGCATTCTTCAAACAAGCTCAAACTTGGAATTTAGGCCTTCCACAAGCCACCACTTAGAATCATTATCTCTCTTATGATGCTAAAACATTTAAGGCACATTAAAAATGTGACATATTGAAATATAACCCCTCATCTTGGGTAAATTGCATTTTGGTCCAAAATAAGAGAACATTGCTCAAACATCATTCAAACAGGACCAAACTTGAAACATAAGCTTGTCACCTGATAACAAAACACTTTAGAGGATTATATTAAAGTTCTAAGCAACTTATTTAGGACAAACAAATAGGGTTAGCCCTAACCCAGGTCAGGGATGTTACATTCAACCTTGATAAAGCTTACCTCTCACTAGAGCCTATGGTGATGACAAGAAGTCGTCGTTAGCTCTTCTTTGTTCCACACACTATAGACTCTCACCCTAGTCTTCTTCCTCATGGTTTGCTACTACTAAATGATGCAATGTTTTTCAACAACCCTGACAACCACCGTCAAAGGAATACCCCTCCATTGCATGATCCTCTGCCACCATCCGGTGTTCCCTCTTCACTCTACAGGATGTAAAACATAGTCTTTGTATGTGCCCTTCACCCGTCACCAGTAGTTATAAACATCACCGGAGGCCGCTATGTCAACCAAGTGTTGCACTATAGCTTCCTATCTCTAGCATCTGGTTCAACATCACCACTCATTAATGATCAAGATGCCATACTCCCTCTTTTCCTCACAACAATGGCCTCCAGAACCACTACAGATTTTTTTTGTCTGTCCATCCACTGTCCACATGTTTAGCAATTTGAATCGGACAATAAAGACCTACAACAATAGTTCATAGAGAACTAGATATTGTTAGAGATCAAAACCACCTCCTCTCTTATTTCCTATGGATCAAGGAGAAAGGATACTCATTGTTGTGTGCCTAGCACAACTAAACTAGTTGGAACATCATCTTTATCCCCTAGCTAAACCTGATATAATGGATTCACCATCCCAACAGTAATCAATCATCTTCATAATAACCTTGCGGCAACACCACCATGTGAACTACTTTGGATAACGTGGGATAAGGTGTTGATGTATATCTTGTCTTATCAAGTTAAGATCAGTCTCAATTCATTGTCTCCTAAGGAAAATGATATATATGACCACCTCGACCAACTGAACCATGAAGACCCTCTTCATACTAATTTTAGGAGTCATGATGAATAAAAGGAAAACACTTTAATAAGGGAACCAGATCATAGAATAAATATTTGATCACCACAAATAACATAGGTGCCAAAGACAAACCCTTTTAGTCACAACATATGTGCCAAAGAAAAACCTACACTCACCAGAACCAACATAGGTGCCAAAGATGCAACATTCGGTCACCTAGTTTGGAAAGAACCATAGAACTTGACCATAATCTTGTAGGTATATTTGATTACTTAATCCAATTATTCATTTTTCTAAATGCATAATCACATAACAACAAGATATAGAGATGAAACCATGACATCAATCAAGTATAACATCTCATACAATGTCAAACATATCCCTACATATATAATCTATCAAGACATGGTGCCATTACCATCTTTGGTCATTCCAAGGCCCAATGGATCATATTAGGGCACATCAATCTCAACTTCCCATCTTTTTTCATAACAAAACACTCAAATCATCATTAAATTCCATTACAAAGACAAGACCCCATCACAAATACTACAATTAATGATTCTCTTCACAAGCCTAAAAATACACCGATTCAAAATTTAGTTCCAAACTCACAATTATGTAAAAGTTGCACTAGATACATGATTTTAGACATAAAAGTGTATTTTGATAATAAATGAGCCACCTTTAGGTAATGGATCTAATTTCCTACGAAATTCCAAACAAATTTCAACTAAGAATATTTTAAATCTGTCTTAGAGTCATGTCCAAATAATAGGTAAGGTTATGTAACTCGGGCATTATTATCATGACATCAAAAGCTATAGAAAGAGCATTTAGAGGCATAAAAGAGCCATATATATTCACAAATGAGCTACTTTTAGGTTTTAGCTTCAAGTCTAAACAAACCACAAAATAATATTAGTAAGGAGGTCATCCTAATTCCATTTGTGAAATACATACAATAGTAGAGAATGTTGCATATTTTGTTCTCCATCCATATGATATAAAAAAGCCTTTAAAGGAGCATTTTAGGGCAAAAGTGTATGTAGTTCAAATTTCCAACATTATGCATATAAGAGAGGAAAATGAATACCATCAGGGGCACCATTAGTAGATTAGGATAGAAATGAAATTTGTATTCATGTTACATTATAGAAAAAGATCCCACAAAAGTTCCTCTTTTAAGCATATTTGGAAAAACTAGGGAAAGACTAGGGTTTGTGTGACGTCCCCGGATTTTGGCTTCTCCAAACCCTATTGGGAATGAGAGGTCAGAATCCGAGAACATCATCCAATCATATCAGAAAGCGATGTGGAAGCATAGTACGCATACATGAACATACAACCATAACATACCCAACATTCCACATGCATATTTATACAATATGAATTATTACAAAATGATTTACAGTTACATATTGAATGAAAATTCTACAATCTATGAACATGTATGCTAACTAGGATCTCCACAAAAGGTACAACCTGAACAACTGCTGACATCCCTTATTTTGTCCCATGCTATCTCTGAACCTAAAACATACGTGAAACAGCGAATCAACACACAAGGTGTTGTGCACGTGGGTAGAAGATACATACTAATATGTTTGCATAATTGAAATAACTTGAGAAAGAAAGAGTAAAAGAAAACATTATTTAAGGCGATAATCAGGTAAACATTCCTTTTATTGCTTTCATTTTGATGCGGTTGTACTACACCTATTGCACTTGACTTACATCTAGGGCAACAAAATATCATCATACATCTAACATGGGCCAAGGAATCATACATCCATGTTAGGCAACATACATCCACACCAGGCTATGTGCTCTAGTAGCTACAACCCATCATGATCATTTAGGTTTCTCTTAAATTTGGCGAAGTATAAGTCATACTAGTTCAACCAAGCAATCATATCCAAATACGAGCATTCAAGATATTGCATATCATAGGCAACCAGAAAACTAGTCTTATACTTAATAAATTCCACGTACCTGAGTTCAGAGATTTCTAATAATTCTTGCTCATCTAAATATCTTGTCATCACCTGGTTAAAGCATAATTGAGCATCATTAATACAAGGTCCACCATTATTAATGTTATTTAGATTAAGAGAGGGTTAATATTATTTTTATCTGATATATATGTCATTATTAATATCTGGTACGAATTTCATATTTTTCTGAGGCTTTTCCTATTTTCTACAATTAATATGAGGATTAAACATGTAATTAGGAAATAATGAGAAAAGGCCTAAAATTGTTCAATAATATTAATATAGGAGTCCACATTTAGTTTCTATATGGTATCAAGGTTCAAACTTATTTTTATCAGATTTAATCTCAAACGTTTTCTAATTATACCATTTAAATGAAGTAATATCATCTAAATTAAATATAATCAATAAAAGTGTGTAATAAGTCTGATATAATGGTTTCACAATGAAGAGGGTAATTTTCTGAGTCCAGGGGTATTTTTGGGGGATTTATTGGTCAAAGTAGCTATTTTTAACTATTTTTCTAAGGTCCAAACTATTTCGAAAGAATTAATCAATTGTTTACCTTTTATAGGGCTTGGGCCGGCTGGTTCATCCGATTTGGACCCGGTTCAGGATGGATGGAGATTCAGGAGGGCACAAGCACACTCTCTCTCTCTCTCGCATCGTGACCTTTCTCTGCAGGGTTGCTTCCAGATCGCCGCCGCTGGACCCTCATCCGGTGAGCAACACGCCGTCCTCTAGTCCATTTCGCGAGCCAAAATTGGTTGCGATGGACCAGTCAGTCTCAAGGCCTCCCTCTCTCTCTCTTCCTCATCATGTATCATGACTTTCACTGCCTTCTCTGGTCCGCAAGGGCGCCGCAGGTGCATCGGCTTGGTTCCCGGCTAACACCCACCTTGCTGGCAGATTTACATCTCAACCTCACCGGTGTTCTAGAACAGTTCCGTCAGTATGGTTCTTGGACAGGGTTGAGGGTCTCAATCTTGCTAGGTCATTGGCTCCATCACCTCGGCAACCCAAGCTTGCCGCCATGGAGCAGCGCTGTAGGAAAGAAGAAAAGGAACAATTTTGGATGTTGGAGAGACCCCTGTCTGAGATGATCGCTTAACAACAGGGTGCATCATCATCGATGCCTTCGGGTTGGCCTTTGGTGTCGAGGGGATGTTGGTAGGAAGAAGGGTGCCTCACCACTATGGTCGGAGATTTCCCTACAGGTGCAGTAGGGTAGAGCTTCAGGGATTTGGGCATTGACTATTGGCATGGAACACAAAGGTATTTTTCATCCCTTTTAGTTCGAAGATGGCACCATCTGGCTCCGTGTGGTTCTCTAATCTTTGGCCCAAGGGGGTACCTCGACTGGATTTGAGGCTCGCGCTCCAGGTAGCCCTACCGCTTATGCGTCTACGGTGGGAGAAGGAAGTTGGAAGCATCTATCTCAATAAGTAGATTCTCTCATCATCGGACAAAAGGATTCCTTCAAGAAAGCACCACGCCCTTGATGGGATAGAGGCAGAGGAGTTGTGGCCGAACATGTGCTGATTGGCGATTATGCTCCTCTCTCGCACTCACCGCCCTCCCTATATCTTCTCCTCCCATCGAACTATTCGCAAAATAGGAATAAGATGTACAGAGAAGCACCCTACTATGCTCTCTCTCTCTCTCTCTCTCCACTAAGACCCAAGCAGTCTATCCTAGGACTCGGCGCACTCCTTGGATCAGCTAGAATAATTCCCCTACTTAACGGATTAGGCCACAAAGATCGGTAACAGCTATGGGCGCAACCATCTCCTTTGACAAAATCAACCCCACAACTTGAGGAGATTGAAGATGATATATACATGCTTATATTATCATGAGGTCATCCACCATCCAAAAAATTACTAACCAAGGAACGTAAGTCTCTATGCATCCTGGCTTTCATTTATGGGTCGTGTGACATGTAGTTTCACATCCTTAGATTGACAAAAACACAAGCACCGATGTTTATCGTATTCATACAATATTTTAAAAAAGTTCTTTAAATGACCTTATGAGTAGGTCTGCAAGTTTATTCATATATAAGTAGTCATCAATCATGTTCATGCAAATCCCAAAAGACTTCTTTTATGATCCTAATAATCTCCATGGGGTTCATCAACTATGCCACTTCAGTCAGATAGTTGGTACTACAAATACTCAGTTGACTATTAGTGGCTATCCATTCACAATTGAACTCAATTAGATACCATAATCCTCTATTGTATCTCAAAACACCTAATTCGGGTGTAGGAATCCATGATGGTATTACCAATTCCTCAATTTGGTATTTGCCCTCTACATAAAATGCTTGTCTCTAAAATATTGTATTAGTTATCAAAACTCAAAATCTAGGTTATCACAGTTTGCATGTATGATGTAGGCAAAAGTTGCATCAATGGTTATATCATTGACCTTTTAAAGTGAGTACAACTTGATGTAAACAAGATATTCAAGTGTTGAACTCCTAACCTCGTCTAATACAACCACCCAAGCTCCAGAGGACACCTGCAAGCTAGGACAAATTAAATAGGTTAAAGAGAGAGAGAGAAAAGAGGTGTTTTATCCAGATGAGCAAGTTTCCACCATAGAAATGCATGGAGCTCGGCCGATGGTAAAATATGAGAGAAATATAAATTAAGAGAGTTTATAAGGTACAAATTATGAAGCAAAATTGTTGCAAGAGCTATAAGGGCTTCAAGCCACCAAATAAACTTGAATCATCAACACGCAAGTGTATGCTAGCACTTGATCCAACATATCAACCTTCAATCCAAGACTTTAAGGGTATATAGATCCTCCTAATAATTTCCATCAGGAGCCTCAATATACAAATGAATTTAGAGCTCTAGGGTGGTTGGTATATATAGGGAATATATTCAAAAGACTAGAATAACATCACTACAATAATTTATCGAGGGGCAAAATGTGGTAGACCTATCGAGGTACTTGGGTCCAACCTATCATGGATCAGCATGTTGAGGATCCCAAAAAACATGAAACTTATGTCTAAGGGAATGGCTATTGAGATCACAAAACCAACCTATTGAGGGTCAAACTATGAGGATGAATCCATAGTGAGACACCTATAGGATAGTTAATAGGAAATCTATAGAGGATAGGTAGGCCTTTAAATATCAACCATCATAGTTCACCTAAAGAAACTCGATCATTTAAGCTAGGTTAGAAATCAAGGGTTGATATCTCATTAAACCAAATTAAAAAGCATAAAAGATTTTAAAATACTCCCAAAGTATGAATAAGGAATGAAATTAGATAATTTTCAATTAGTTTTGCAACTTATTTGTTAAGGTAAATTTCCATATTAGTCCATAATGTACATGGAATCTAAAAATCAAGACAATCAAGGTGGAACAGAAGCCCGTTTAAGGCTATCTCTTAACCAATTGCTACTAAAGATAAATTAAGAATAATATGAATGAAAAATATGTATATTTTTCATAAAATTTGCAATATAACCTTGCTATTATGGTGGATTTGCAACTTACTCCATAACCTACAAGGAAACATCAAATATGGGAAAAAGAAATGCATTTTTCTTTAGTTAAGATATCATACTTAGTTGATTGATCTTGAAACTAAAATAAAGCATTAAATTTAGAAAATTCAAATAAAACTATGATAAAAGGCATGATTAGAGGTTAGTCTGGGCCAAGGGTCTTAAAATGATAAACCTTTCATAAGGATCTCACACCCAATGGCCAATGCTAATATAGAGGGAAACAACAAACAACACATATCACTATCGATCATGCTTAGGAATGACTTATGATATGTCATCATAGGGTTAATTGACCTCAAAATGTTATGATACTTCACTCTTGGTATGTTTTGAAATTGACTACTTGGTCAGACTAATAAGAAGAAGAACAACACTAGAGTTCAATAGTGACTTTCCCACAATACTTGAGTACCTAACTAGGACATCTTAATACTTCATGTAGTATGCATTATGATAATGTCATGTTCATAACTTAGTGATTACTTAGTAAGGAAATAAAGAAGGGTACCATCTAATCATATGAAATTGGAACTCCGATGTGTCTCCCTCTACACCACGACCTTGCTACAAAAACCTCACCAAAACTGTGTTCTTCTTCTTCAACATCAAATTTTTTTTATCAAAGAATGGAAATAGTCATTCAAAACATGACATGTCAATAGGTTATGCCCTCATAAACTCATAGTCAACTCATATCTTCTTAGAAAGGTATGACCAAAAGAAGGCACCCTGTCCAAACAAAAGCAAATACATAATTTGACTTAGATCTATTAGATTACAAGAGATTCCATCTAACATGACAAAATTGGAGGATCCTCTAGATGATTCAACATATAATATAGACATTTCTTGTTGAATTCCACGACCTTGACCTCTACATTTTGGTCCGAAAGACCCTTCCTATGAGATATATCCTCATCCTCTGCCATTGCCATTGTACTATTCTGATCACTATAGGTCCTTTATGGGATGCTACCTCATTTTCTAAGTCACGTGTGGGAAGAATAGTCTGACCTGTATATTGACAAAAACTAAAGCATGCCCTCATTTTATACCAATGTGAATCTAAGTTACGACTATTATAGATACAACATCTACTTTTGTACTGTGTCATAAATCACCCTAGTAGCGACATGGACCCGAAAGTATTCAACCCATATAGAAGAAAACCATGTCATCTATCCTTACTAGGAGACCACTGAGACTGAGGTTGTGTTCTCAACTTATATGTTGTCGACCTTTGAGGTGATTATGTTGCTTTTTTTTCTACAATGATGCAGAAGACCTATGTTTCTTGTAGTCCCCAAACCACTAACTATACAATTGAGTAGACTATTTTTGTGAGTTAGCATCGCTAAGGTCCACCCTCATCCTCACTATCTTCCTTACTGCATCCAAAAAGGTGGAAAATGTTTTATGTGACCCTAGAGAATATCTAAATGTGCTAGATCAACATTTAACCCCTTCTCAAACCTCCTAATTCCCTTCTTCTATATAGATACCATATGGGGACAAAACCTCAACAACTCCATGAATTATACCTTGTAATCATTCACTATCAATGTTTCTCAGACCAACCGCTCAAACTGAAACATCTTCTCTCTATATATCAATTGGGGAAGTATCAAATATAAAACTCTTTCCTAAACTCATACCCCCACGATCACCTCAACTAGCCTCTTATCATCTTCTATATCCTATAATTGGCTAGATCAACCCTTCAATAGATAGATTTTGTGCTTGATCTTATCATGTCTAGTGATATCAAAAAACACGAAAACCTTTCTTAAATATATCAGTTATATATCCTCATTCATAGTATCTATTTTGCCTACATAATCCAGGGCACCTACTCACTATAGCCTCCAAAAAGTCTTCCTTGAACCCCATGGTGATTCAACATGTAGTGGGGGTACCCTAGGTAGTGATACTAATATGTTTTACCCTAGATGGGTAATTGAATGGCCTAAATCACACGTCCAAAATGGCAGATCTAGAGTATTTAGATTATTGAATTAAAAACCCGACACTCAGGCCCCCACAACTATTATACGCGGTCTGATGTAGTAAATCGGGGTCGAACCACATGGACAAGATTGGTAACTGCTAACACTACTACAGAAACAACATTCAGTGTCGCTTTTCTGGGCGTCGGTTATTTAGGAAAACCGACGCCTATAATATTAAACGTCGGTTATTTATGCAAACCGACGTCTATATTCGAAGACCAGCCAGACACGGGTACCGCTTTGTATTCAGCGTCGGTTGGTTATAACAGACCGACGCCTAAAATCACCTGTGAATTCCAATTTTCGAGCGAAAACACTTTAGGTCACCTACAACGTCAGTTTTTTAACTATTCACCGACGCCCATTTAAAATGAAAATTTGCATGAAAAGTCCCACTTTCAGTGTCGGTTATCCCTCGATAACCGACGCTGATAATGGTTCCCGCCAAATAATTTAGGGTAAAGGTTGTCTAGTTGGGCGTCGGTGTTTTACTATCAACCGACACTAAATCGTAATAGGCATCAGTTTTGTAGATAACCGACGTCGTTGACCAACTTAATAGAGGCCCGATCACCCGACTCTCCCTCTTTCTTCCTATTTCATCGATTCTCCTGTGCGCTGCTCGTCACCGCTCTCCCAAAATCGCCGCATGGTGCCTGCTGCTTCTGCGTCGCCGCCGCCGCCCGCCGCCTTCCTCCTTGCATCGCCGTCGCACCGCCTTCCTCCTTGCTCACACCCTACTACAGCGCGCTCCTTCCTCCCTACTCACGCCCTACTGCGGCATTGTCTTCTTCCTTGCCGCCGCCCGCTGCTTGCTGCTCTGCTCTCTAGGTATTAGTCGTAGCCTCTGTTCTTCTTTCTCCCTAGCTCTTTAACTACAACACTTCCTAACTTCAAAACCTAAGCACCTTAGCCACTTGGCTACGGTTACCTAGAAATTTAGTGAGATACCTTCTAGTTATAGAAGTACTTACTTCACTTTCTTCCCGACTAAATAATCAATCAATTTCATTAAAGACTAGTTAGTGTTCTACTTCTTTCACTGAGAAGAACACGGCCGTGGTAGGCCAACACAGCCACGGCCGTGTTTGTTATTGGTAAGGATATGAAAAAATCTATATGTAATGCTTTATGTAAATTCTAGGATACGAACAGATCTTTTGCTTGCATATTTTTGTGCTTCTAATCCTAATGCTTGACCTAATTTAGTAAATTTTGATGCATGTTGAAATAAGATTTAAACTTGTCCATTCTAGCATCCTAATTTGATTTGATTAAACCCTAACATTGATGAAACCCTAACATCAATTGTGATGAAACCCTAACATGTACATATCTATTATTGTGTTTGTTGGCCTAGAAACCCGTCCAAGATTTACTCATTAAGAGTAAATCTTGGATAGTCCCCGATTTGGGACTGTTCTTGAACACCTAATCTCACTTAGGATGTAAGTGTATATTGTGTATTGGGTTTTAGAGAAAATTTTGGTAGCATTTCCCCGTTTGTTCTCTAAGTACATATGTACTCAGAGAACATCGGGGAAATGCTGCCGGAATTTTCTTGAAAACCCAATACACATTCTACACTTACTAGTGAGATTAGGTGTTCAAGGATGGGATATGTGGTACACATTTATTATATATAAGAATGACATCACATGTGTTTGTTGGCCTAGAAACCCGTCCAATATTTACTCATTAGGAGTAAATCTTGGATAGTCCCCGGTTTGGGACTGTAATAGGAGTAAATCTTGGATAGGATGTAAGTGTATACCCGAATCTTGTCCTAATATATACTTGTTTTCTCTTTGATCATAGAATGGATAGATCATGGATGTCCATTCGCAATCGCTGCACCCCAGAGTTTATATCTGGTCTTGATCAGTTTATTAGATTTGCCGAGGAACATAGGAAAAAACCTACAGATAGGTTCTACTGTCCATGTAGGCATTGCGGTAACAACTTGAAAGTCAGCACTGGTGAGGAAATCAAAAGTCATGTCATGTGCAACATGATTGTACAAGGCTATACATAATGGCACTGGCATGGAGAGATTTCAAACTCGAAACTAGTAGATGTCGATAGCAGTGCTTGGGTGGAAGAAGAAATTGCCTCTAATGACGTAGATGTGAACGAACCAATTCCAGTAGACATCATTGATGCGATGTTGGATAGTTGTAGGGTAGAGCACACCGATCCACCTCCTATCTTTAGAAACATTGTGCATGATGCTGAGATACAATTATACATAGGCTGTGCTAAGTTTACGAAGCTTAGCACTGTGTTGAGATTGTATAAGTTGAAAGCTAACAATAGATGGAGCGACAAAAGCTTCACTTCATTGTTGACTTTGTTGAAAGAAATGCTTCCTGAAGGAAACGAGCTGCCAATATCAACATACCGGGTAAAGAAAATGTTGTGCCCAATGGGAATGGAGGCCAAGAAGATACACACATGCCCGAATGATTGTCTATTATTTCAAAAGGACTATGTAGATTTGAAAGATTGTCCAAAATGTGGTGCATCATGGTATAAATTGACGACTTCGGGGGAGTCCAAAATTGGTTCTCTTGCCAAGGTGTTGTGGTATCTACCTATAATATCACGGTTTCAACGCTTGTTTGCAAATCTAAAAGATGCAAAGAATTTGAGGTGGCATGCAGATGTTAAGAAAAATAATGATGGGATCCTACGACATGCGTCTGATTCCCCACAGTGGAAGAAGATTGATCTATTGTACCCCAAATTTGGTGAAGAAGATAGGAATCTAAGACTTGGGCTTTGTACAAATGGGATGAATCCGTATGAGACATTGAGCAGCCAACATAGCACTTGTCCAGTCATGCTTGTTATATACAATCTTCCTCCCTGGCTGTGTATTAAAAATAAGTACGTTATGCTGTCGTTGTTGATATCGGGCCCTAAACAACCCGGAAATGATATTGATGTTTATCTTGAACCTCTAATTGATGACTTAAAGAAACTTTGGGATGAAGGTGTGATGACCTATGATGCTTCAGGAAGAGAGACATTTCATTTGCATGCTATTTTGTTTTGCACTATTAATGACTTTCCAGCATATGGGAATTTGTCTAGATATAGTGTCAAAGGAGCTAAAGCGTGTCCTATATGTGAAGAAAACACTGATTCAATAAGACTAAAACATGGCGGCAAGACTGTATATCTTGGTCATCGAAGGTTTCTTTCAAAATTCCATCCGTATCGTAGGAAGCGCAAAGCATTCAATGGATGGAATGATGAACGGAGTCCACCTAAACCTATACCAGGGGATGTTGTTTATGAAAGAGTAAAAGACATTGTCAATGAATTTGGTAAGAAATCACAATGTAGTATGGCCACACGGAGTGACAATTCTTCATTCAAGAAGAAGTCAATATTTTGGGATCTTCCTTATTGGAGTTCTTTGACAGTCAGGCATTGTATCGATGTAATGCATGTTGAAAAAAATGTCTGTGATAGCATCATTGGTAATCTGTTAAATATACCAGGTAAGACTAAAGATGGGATAAAATCCAGACTAGACCTACGTGAAATGGGAATAAGGTCAGAATTAACAGAATTACGTGAAATGGGTAATAAAAGAACATACTTACCTCCCGCTTGTTACATGCTGTCTAGAAAGGAGAAGAAAGCTTTTTGTGAATGCTTGGTAAATGTTAAGGTGCCACATGGTTACTCATCCAACATCCGTAGATTGGTATGAATGAAATATCTGAAGTTGATAGGTCTTAAATCTCATGATTGTCACACTCTAATGCAACAAATATTGCCCGTGGCAATTCGATCTATATTGCTGAAGCATGTAAGGTTTGCAATCACCAGACTTTGTTTATTTTTCAATAGTCTATGCAGCAAAGTTATTGACCCTGATACTCTCGATAATTTGCAAAGAGAAGTGGTTGTTACCCTATGTCAGCTTGAGATGTATTTCCCTCCTTCGTTCTTTGATATCATGGTACATCTTGTTGTCCACTTGACTAGGGAAGTGAAAATGTTGGGACCAGTTTTCTTGCATTGGATGTATCCCTTTGAACGATACATGAGCATTTTTAAAGGTGATGTTCGAAACCGTTATCAGCCTGAAGGGAGTATTATTGAAGGTTATGTGGTGAGAGAGATTATGGATTTTTGCAATGACTTTTTGAGTGGTAATAACACTCCTGTTAATGACAAGAATATTGAGGAGGGCAAAGGAATTTTGGGATCACGGGTGAAAGTAATCAGCCGTGAGCAGTTGGAACAAGCTCACTTGTATATTTTACACAAAATGGACGAAGTGAGTGTTTATATCGAGGAACATACCAATTTCATCAAGAGACAACATCCTCGAGCAAGTTCAATGTGGCTTGCTAGAGAGCATAATAAGACTTTTACTAAGTGGTTTGAAGATAAAGTCTTACATCAACTATCTCAAACACCAAATGATATTACAGAAACTATTAAATGCCTCGCCTTTAAACCAAAACCGAATGTTATGTCTTATGAAGGGTTTGACATTAATGGGTTCACATATTACACAAAGCGCCAAGATGATAAGAGTGTCGTCCAAAACAGTGGGGTCACTCTTCAAGCGCCGACTATGTATTTTTCAAGTGCAAAGGATAAGAGTCCACGTGAAGCTAAAATGTCATATTACGGTGTCATTGAAGACATATGGGAGTTTGAATACATAGATTTCTGAATTCCCCTCTTTAAATTTAATTGGGTTGATAACAACAAAGGAGTTATAGTGGATGAATTGGGTTTCACTTTGGTGAACTTTGAAAAGATTGGCGAGAAGGGTGAATCATTCATATTGGCATCACAGGCAAAACAAATATTCTATATCGATGATCCTACAAATGATAAATGGTCAGTTGTTCTTCATGGTATAAGACAGTTCATTGAAGATCCTATAGATGAAGAAGAGTACTATGATAAGTATGATGACTCCAGTCCATTCTCTGTTGGGTTCCCAACTCCACAAAATATTGAAGCTAATGATGACATATATGTGCACGGAGATCACAATGAAGGATTGTTAATTGATAAAAGATCACAATTTTAGAGGCATGTATGTTTATATTTTTTTATTGAAGCTAAATGTTTGCTTTTTTAATATTAATATCATTTTCATATTTGATTTTTCATTACCTTCTAGTTAATACAAATGATAAATGTTTGCCTTTTTCTAGTTAATACAAATGCTAAATGTTTGCCTTTTTCTAGTTAATACAAATGCTAAATGGCCTGTTACATGAAAAGGATCTAAAATCCAAAGCCCTAGGATGGGTCAAGTTCAAGTCAAAATGGCTACAAGTGTGCGTTTTGGGTTTTCTATGTAAACGACCTTAGAACATCTATGTAATCACTTGTAATGATGAATTGACTTGTAACTTAGAAGAGAAAAATGTTTGGGACAAATTTCACCAAGTGCTAATAACTTTAAATGCAAATTAGAAAATGGATTACAGGAACTTGGTCGGTCGAGTTTTCCTGGATTGAAACTCGATCGATCATCCTTGGTCAATTTTATGAAGATTGCATCGGTCGAGTTGTGCACTCACATAACTCGACCGATGCAATCTTCAAAAAATCGACCAAGGATGATCGGCCGAGTTTCAATCCAGGAAAACTCGACCGACCAAGTGCCTGTAATCCATTTTCTAATTTGCATTTAAAGTGATTAGCACTTGGTGAAATTTGTCCCAATCATTTTTCTCTTCTAAGTTACAAGTCAATTCATCATTACAAGTGATTACATAGATGTTCTAAGGTCGTTTACATTGAAAACCCAAAACGCACACTTGTAGCCATTTTGACTTGAACTTGACCCATTCTAGGGCTTTGGATTTTAGATCATTTTCAGATTTGATGTTTCATTATCTTCTAGTTAATACAAATGCTAAATGTTTGCCTTTTTAATGACATTTTCAGATGGCTGACCATGATGAGCATGATGTCCATGATGAGCATGAAGTCCATGATGAGCATGCTGTCCATGACGAGTACGGCGAGGATACCAATGTAAGTTCTAAAGACATATCCTATATTTCTATAAAATTCATTATCTTCTAGTTACGTCATATATCCCATATTTCTATATTGCGCTAATTCAGTGTGTTTATTTTTGTCAAATTTTAGGTTGATGATGCACATGTACCCACTGAAGCACTGGAGCAACTTGATGCGTAGCACCAAACACTTAATAAGAAAAGGGGAATCACTCTGTTGAAGAAGTTAATAGCGCTAAGTGGTAGTGGATCCAAATTGGTTGGGGAGTTTGATAATGGAGGAAATGCAATTGGAGTGAACCGCAATAATTTTGTAAACTATCTTGGGTGTGTCACTCGAAGCCATTGTGGTGTTAAGTATGATAATTGGCATAAAGTTCCTCAGGGGAAGAAAGACTTGATATGGAAGGATTTATGCGTGAGTTATTATTATTCGCAATTCTATTTTGTAGATTACAAATTATATTATTTGCAATTTTATATTTGGATACTAGTTAATAAGAATTCTATTTTACAGAATCTGTTTGCATTGGATGAGAAGTTGCACCGTAAAAGTGTGATGCAATGCGCTGGAAAGATGCTTAGGAACTATAGGACAAATCTCAACAGAGAATACATAAAAGATGGTGATAAGAAGAAGAAGTCAGCCCTTGAACAGTGGAACTTCTTGGACAAAGAAGATTGGGACAATTTTGTTGCTTCAAGAAAATCTGAAGAATTTAAGGTATTAGGCGTCACTCCCAATTTAATTAATATACATTGTATTCACCTATTCAAGATTAACATTTAGTGCTACTAACAAAATCATTAATGTGCATACTAACTAGGCCCTCAGTGACGCGCAAAAAGCAAGGCGTGCACTGAATGTGCATGACCACACTATGGGTCCAAAGGGCTATGCAAGCGTTCGCCAAAGACTACAGGCAGAGTCTGCGGCTACTCAGGAGTCTGCTCCTACTCAGGAGTCTACCACACCCATGCCTCGCCATGATATCTGGATAGCTGGGAGGCAAAACAAGAAGGGTGAAATAAAGAAGCCCGTAACTACTGAGGCGGCTGCAAAAATGGTAAAATACAACTCTTAGAGCAATCGTTTGAATATTGATTATTTGTGGTGTTAACTTACCAATTTCTGTTGATGGTGATTAGCGGGAGCTGCACGAGCAGAGGAAACAAGGCACGTTCATCCCTCCGGGCACAAGGGATGAATTGACAGTTGCTTTGGGTAACCCGGAGCATCCTGGACGTGTTAGGGGTGCAGGCGCTGGTGTAGGCATCAAAGCATTCTTTGGGCCATCCCAGTGCAAACCCAGAGCGGGACTTTCACAAGAAGAGGTAACCTATTCTTTTTTTTAGAATGTTACTACAAAAGGGAATTCAATAATAAGAAGCTAATGTTTCTTTTATCCATGTATAGGAGAATAAGAGAGTCGAGGATATAGTTGCCAAGAAGGTCAATGATATAGTTGCTGAGAAGGTCAAGGAAGAAATAGTGCAGTGGCAGGCATCTCAAGCTTCCAATCAGCCTATGGCGACCCACTCTTCTCCTGATTCACAGACTACGAGTAATACTGGAGACCCATCACCTAACACGTCTGTTGTAAGTATTGTTTATGACATTGTAGATAGTATTTTCAAGATGATATGTTTTCAAGATGATATGTATATATGTATAATATTCTTTATGTAAATTTGTAGGCATTGAAGCCATGTCGCTTAAGAATGCAAGACTATGTTGTTGCAGAGGCGCAGGCTTACCCGTCCCTTCCTGGGGCAATGTTTCACGGGACTCCAATGCCACAGGGCTACGTTCGTGTGAGCCCGATACGTGTGTTACCCGATTGGAGGGAAGCTACATTGCCATATCCCCACCCAGATATTGATACACTTGCTGAGGCAGAAGGCGGGGTGATATTGTGGCCCAAAGCAGATGTCGTCTACACTACTAAAATTGTAATACAAATTTACATTACTTTAGATTGTTAATGTGTATATATGAGGTCAACTGATCTGAAATTATATATACAGGTTAAAAAGAAGACACCCGGAGCACCTAGGCCTCCACCTCCACTTCCTGCATTACCAAGTTGGGTTCCAACTGACCTAAAATACCCGTTAGGTCCTGTTTGTAGGGGAATGGCATGTTGGCTACGGGCACATAATATACATTGCCCTATAATTGTTTCTTTAGAAGCAGATTATGCAGGTCAATCATACGATAACTCTTTATTTATACAAGATATTATTGAGTTGTTTATGTATGATTGGCTGAATACATCAATGATAGAGACATGGATAAGGTGAGATCTTGTTTATACATACATATACCTTGTGTAAGATCCAGTGATCTAGTTTGTTATATATTAATGCATACATAATACATGTTTTGCAGCTATTTAGTCGAAGATCAATGCAAACAATTTGCATTTGATCATGTGGGTTTTTTGATTCCATCATTGATTAGTATGGTAGCTAAAGACCCTGATAGTGTTCAACAATACTGTATAGATGCTTTTAGAATTTTTGGTCAGCAAAAGAAGACGATAATAATAGCTCCATTCAATGTCAAGTAAGTTTACTTTATTTATAATTTGTACTTAAGAAAATTCCATTTTTATTGTGCATTTTGAGTTATTAATTTTTAACTTTTTTACCTCTAGCGGTAGACATTGGGAGTTACTAGTTATTGTCCCCGGGACGTTCACTGTTTATTATCTAGATCCTGCGGGAAGTACATTGAACACTAAAATTGGACACATATTGAGAATGCCATTATTCTGGTGAGAAATATTTCATTTTTATATCCGTTAACATCTATTATTACATTACTATTTAATTATGCAATTTACTGTGTTACATTAACATGTAGGGGTTTAGATGCATTCAAAAATGCTGGAGGAAATGTCCTAAAGAGAAAGAACCAGCCAATAATTTGGTAGAACGTAAAAGTAAGTTTCCGACTCCAATGTATATATTATTTATGTGAACTTTGCTTGGTTGTATTTTTTAATATTTTGTATGTTTCAATTTATAGTGCACTACACAAGACAACGATTGGGCATGCACATACTATGTGATGTGATTTATGCAGATGATTATCCGACATGCCGCATTGGATATTAATACCATACATGAGGTATTATATATAGTCTCATTAGTTAGTATGAAATATATCAATCTTATTTTTCTATTATTACTTATATATACATCATTCTCTTTGCAGGTGTTTAAAACTGACCACACTATAGGTAAACACTTAAAAAATGTACATGATCCATATACGATGGAAGCATTAAATGAAATAAGAGAAGAATGGGCAAAAGCCATACAAGCAGTGGCGATTGTAAGATATAATTGGGATGCTGATAGCGATGCTGAATGATATTTTGTAAATGAATATTTCTGAATGTTTATACATGTCTGAATATTTCTATGTGTATTTGAATGTTTCTACATGTATGAATGTGAGAATTGAATTGATGTCTGAATGTATCTACTTGTGTGAAAAAATATTTGTTGATTTTGCAGGTTTGTGGCCTGTTTGTAGGTTGATATCAATGGATGTCATAAACCTGCAGTTCAGAAAACTAAACTGTAGGTTCTCATCCCGCTGACCAGCCACAACAGGCCTGCAAACTGATAAGAAAAGAAATTTAAAGTATAGGCGTCAGTTATTTATAAAACATCGTCATCAAAGGCCTACAACGTCGGTTATTAGATAAAAACCGACGCCTAATATGACAAACAACCCGACCGTGCAGGAAACCAAGGCCGTGGTGGAAAAGTCATCGCTTATTCGTATAAAACCGACGCCTATAGTACTAAACACGACCGTGCAGTGAAGCACGGCCGTGTCATCTGGGAGTATGGCGTCGGTTGTTCAGTTGTTAACCGACGCAGAAAGTGTCCTAGGTGGTGCCCTTTTTTGTGGCGCGAACCCTATAGACGTCGGCCAACTATATATAACCGACACCTATAGATCATATAGGCGTCGGTTAGAAAACTGACGCCGAAGAGTTCGACCTTTAGCGGCGCCCACATAGGCGTCGCTTGAAAACCGTCGCCAAAGGGGGTTAAACAACCGATGCCAAAGGCGTATTCTGTAGTAGTGTAAGAACATAAAGCCTAAGGCTACACCACCCCAAATGAAAAGGGTGGATCAAGGTGATGTTCCTTAAGGAATGATGATGCTCCAAATAAAATGATGAAAGGCAAAGGAAAAAAATAAAAAAGAAAACAAAGTCAAACAAGAAATAAGAAACAAAAGTATGGAAGGAAACTTGGATCAGGTTTCACCTACTAAGATCTCCCACCAACATGCAAAACTCATGACCCTTTGTATACATTTTCCAAGATTACAAGCAATCATCAATTATGTCTATTCCCTCCTCTCTTGAGCTTTAGATAGATCTAGGTTATAAGGTTGCCTCTCTCTCGAGATGACAACCAAACACCTACAAAGCAAACCATAGGACCATTAGATTTAGTACTCCAACACTTTCATGCATTCATACTACTCCATAGCACTAGATAAGGTTAGTACTACTCTTTTGTGGTACCAACAATCATACATCACAAGATGGTATCTAACCATACAAGTGAAGCATTAAGAATAAGAGTATGGAGATAATATTGATAAGAGCATATATATATTGAAAGGGAGCAAGGATATACATGTTGGGAGAGACTTAGCAACTACTCCCAACCCAAGTTAAACGTTTAGCCACACAAGTTAACGAGCAGCATAACAGTGTTGCAGAAGGATAAATACGTCAAGAATAACGAAGAGGTGAAGGGTACAACATGAGGAAGATGATATATATAGAGAAAGGAAAAGACTATAAACTAACTATACTTCTCTAGATCTAGATCTAGAGTGGGCGTGGATGATGGCAACTCCTTCTTTCGAAGAAGAAGTTGACTGATCTTCCCTCTCTCCTCCAACTTTCATCATTAGAGATCCAAGACCGATGGGGATGAACATGAAGGGCTCTGGAGTTTGGAAGCACTTCGTGGTCCATGATGATCTGATGATTTGTCGGCTGGATTCGATTTCCTATTTATAGGCGCTACCTACTGACTTCACTTTTGGTCATGGTTGTCATGCATGGGCTGGTCACGACCTTTGTCACGGTCATGACACTCAGTGGAGTCGCCTCAGTTGTGGTCTCGGTCGTGCTTGTGTAGCAGTCTCGATTGTAGGGCATCATTTCGACCGCAACTCTTGAGGAGTGGTCGTGTGCCTGTGGTTGCGATGGTATCCTCCTTACGGTTGTGGCAGGTGCCAATACATCATGGTTGTTGTGCGTTTCCCCGATCGCAATGGAGGTGTGAAGTTTTCAAGCCATGGCTTTGTCACGGTCACAACGTCTACGAACTGTGTAGTCATGGTCGCGACCCATGTCACGGTCGTGACATGGCATGAACCTACACTGTGTGAGAAATGTATGAAATCAAGATTTTGGCCCCAAGGTACACAAATGAAGAGAAAAGTCCATAAAAGTTATGCTAGAATAAGAATAAAACATATGAGAAAATTTCACAAAATGAGATGTTATCAACTCCCCCAAACTTAGAACTTAGCATGTCTTTAGGCTAATTGTTAGGATCAAAATCATTGAGATATGTGCTATGTATAACAAAAAATTTTAGAAAACCCACCATTACAAAGTTATCTCATTCTTACAGCAAAACACTCGTGACATGCTTGGTTTGAATCCTGAAATTCTATTTTCTCCCTTTTGTATCTGGAGTGGAATGACTTGTAATCCTTGCCAATGCTTTTTGTAGTAAAGTGCTCTCCCTCTTAATGACCCCCACCCCCTATGCTAGGTTGTTGTCTATACTTTTACATCATCCCTGTGAGGGGTAGCTTTCACACCCTACCTTTATTTTAGTTGATCCTATGCTAATGTGCTTAGGTAGGTTTCAAGCTTTAGGTGTTTTTCCTACACTCCTCAATTTCCCTCACCCATAGGCTTTCGTAAAGACAATGTTTCCCCAAGGGCCCTAATGTTAAGTCAGGTGGTTGTATGAGGGTTGCTTGGGAGTGGAGGTGTGTATACTTGGATTCATGATTCCACTTACAAGAACAACATATATGCATTCATGAGTGCAGCAATACACCAGCCATGTTGGATCCTTCGACATCTTTTAGGCACAACTCTCATAATAATTTTTTTCTCTTCTCTTTGGCTTTTCATATCTGCTCTAAGGCTTGGGGGAAGGGTTTTGAAGGATTTTTTGGGCGACCAAGCCTCTTTTCATCCCAAAGTGGGGATAATAAATTGGAAGGGGTAGTTTTTTCCTTCTCATAGGAGGTGAAGATTTTCTAGCTAGAACGGTCAAGTTGAGGTGATTGGTCAGTTGTATGGATGGTAAAGTCCTCCAGTTTCTAGGGATTCCATAGATTTAGGATTAATCCACACACGATGTTTTACCGTAAGAATGAGATAAAACTATATTGTTAGCCTCTTGCTTTTACTTTTATGTGTATTGGCAGCTCATTTGCGCCTCTCTAGAAACAACTACACTATAGCATACAGTAGGAAGACTAACAAATCTAAGTAAAGGACAAGTTGGATGACAAGGGACTAAGCAAAACTATGAACTATAGCAAAAGTTTGTTTGAGTCTTTCAAAATTGTTTCAAAATCATTTCTAAATCACCTATATTTACTTACAATAATAGTAAGAATATGTAAAAGGAGGACTTAAATTTTAGTGACAAAATTGTACCTCTCATTCCCGTTATAACTCCTCTCCCAAGCTTTTCATTCACTCAGACCCACAGTGTCAAAAATGGAGTTGTAAGTATACATAGACTTTCTTTATTGTTGATCGCTTTCTATTGTTGTTGATTATGATTCCAGGAGCATGCTGGCATATACTCTGCATAGTGGGTGGTATTGTTCATACTACATTCTCTCAGCCCTCATATTTGTCATGGAAAGGGCCATCATCTAGGATACACAATAGAATCCGTAGTCATTTAAAAGTGGTACTTGTTATGGGCTTCTATGGTAGAACTGCATCTTTCTGAAGTCTTTTCCTTCTTTATGCTTGTACCCTTTTCCTTGAATTTTTATCATGTCGACGATTGCTTTAGTGCAAGTGACTGCCTTCTCTTGTGTAGGTGTCTTTGCAATAGTCATGTTAGTGCGTTTGTTCATTGCAAAGGCTGCATCGAAGCTATTATATATAACCACAGTCCTTGCTATAATGATGACTACCAGCACAATCCAATGGTTATCATGGAGGATTGGCATGAATATATAGTTAGGGAGAGAGGTTGTCAGACGTTTCTATAAGTGGTCTTTTTTTCCAGACCTTTTATCTTTCAGGATATCATTGACTGGCAAAAAAAAAGCCATGTGCACATTTGTTACATTGTCACGCAACAATGATAGGTAGGATGACATAGTGCTTACTAAAAGATACCATCCTATTTTCAAAGTATCTCTGACATCATCTTTTAGTACATAGATGTCGTCCCTTTCAAAGATTACTTCAGCCATGGCATCACCTTCATTTAAGCATTTCATTATCAGATGTAGAGATTTTAACGATAAGATTTCAAAATGCCATCTACCAAATTCTTGGAAGGTGGGTACTATCTCTCCTATTGTCCCATCAGGATCTATTTATGACATATCATCTGCATTTATGTCCCCTTCTTTAGGCTTGTTTAAGGGAGGTTATTATTTCTCTTTTTTCATCTAAGGGGATGGTTTCTTTCTTGCTCTTAGATTGATGATGTTCTTTATCGGGAGTGGTTGCCGCCCATCCTTCCTTCCAAGTAGCCACCCTAGTAGGTTAATCAGGATCAACCCACAGGGTTCTCAAATGTTTCCTCCATGTCTTCATTTTAGGTAGGGGTATTTCATGGTGAAGCTTATGTGGTATTGCATCTGTGGGCATTGTTGGGTCGTTGAAGAAGAGGACATCGTAGATGACTTTCATTGCATAAACACCACATATGCCATGTAAGTCTTCTATGCATAGGTCTTCCAGAGATATTCCTTTGTTGATGTTTTTCATCATTCTTAACACTATGAAGGCACAATTCCCCGTCCCTGTCTTTTCTTCAGGGACCTTTTTATAGATGAAGAACTATTTCCATATCCCTTGGTGATAGCCGTCTACTATTTGGATAGCTCATTGTAGATGTAGCGACACTTTTAGACTGTCTCTTGCTTCCTTTTTTGTGAATTAAGGAAGTGCTTTCCAACTCAGCTGTGCAACTCTTGTACATCGTTGTACTTCGCTCATATAGGTTGACAACAATGAGAGACCAGTGCTTGACATTCCATATAGGCATAACTACAAACTTTGTTTGAGATCTGCTCATGGCCTATTGTAGTTCTTTTACATACACACACTCAAACTTTTTATCAAAAAGTTTCCCTGATAGAGGAGTAGTACCGTTGAAAACAAGTTGCACTTTCTCGGGGTGTAGAAATTCTTCCAATAGTTTTGCACAGAGTACTTTAAACAACCTTTTGTGTACCCACACGTTTTTTAGGAAGATTCCTCTAAAATGGTCCCTATTGAGGGACCTGCCCTTGTTGTGGTAAATTATGTCCATGCCTGGCAGAATGTCATCGAGTATGTCCGCTAAGACATGGACATCCTTGCATGTGATTCTGGATAAGGAGGCCATGTCCATGTCTGCCATTTTGCAGGGTAGAGAAGGAGCAACACTTAATTTTTTTAGTATCAACATGTGTGCTCTAATTTCTAATCGTCTCTAATGTGAAGAATGAGACAAGACCACCTTCATCATCTTTTGTAGTTCCATCTCCTATCAGTTGCATTGGTGTGCTTATATTTCATTATCTGCTTGATATCCATGAAATGATAAGCAATGTGGGTTATTTGGCTTCCCATGCAGAATTCTTTAGTCTGCTTTGCTTCCTTTCCTACAATGGCTGACGACCTTTCTATCAACATTATTTTGATGTTCATCGATTTCTTATTCAACATAGACCATATTAAGAATAGGTCCCCTTTAGAAACTTCTCTGGTTTCTATTCTCATGAAGACTGTATTGGTTGTTATTTTCTGCATTACTCAGATGAAGAAGAAGGTGATGAGTGTCTCCTTGGAGTTCTTTGAGCTATGCTCGTGTTCCCTATCAGTTTTTCTCACGTCCTGTGGCTGCTATAGCCAACAACTACCTTCTCACGAGGCATAGCTGAGCAATCTTATGCTTCTTCTGTTGTCTTTGTGAAGATAGCATGGAGGATGTCTTTAGTGATTATGTGGTTTTTCCCCCTATCCTCACTTCGAGCTAAGACTCTCTACTATCTTTATTGCATTCGACATTGCTGATAGGTAGTTTCTCTATTGATGTCATGAATTCTGCCATTAGTTGAGTGGGAGAAGGGGCTTCAGGCGTACATAGAGTACACATGTTGGCCCTTCCAAGAACTTTATCACTCTGTCATAAATTCCCATCCTCTTAAATCCATCGACATCTAGATACCCTGTTGGCTTGAAGCTTTTGGTCTTCATTACCAAGTCGAAATGCGATTGGTGCACTGGGTCTCTTAGTATGAATGTTGTAGTCTACTCGTTAGTGGTTTTGTGTTCTTTTTCCTGACTACCTCGGGGTTGGCTTCCATTTCCAGACTTTTCAGTTTCCCCACGGTTGCCAACCTTCTCTTTTTGGCTTCCTTGACAACCTTGGTTTACATCTTTTGTTTTCCCAGCTTCCTGAGTTCTCCTTGAGATGGTTGGTACTCAAAGGTTTCTGTCTGTGAAGTCTCCTGGGATTCTTTAGATTCCTCTAGTGTCTTGTGTGCCAGAATGTACTCATCCTTCTTCTTTATTAGTTGCAGCTGAAGCTTCCTTGTTGGTGAAAGGTCAGGGTCATCTTTCAAAGATTTAGTTATCTTTTCCAAATTTTCTTCAGCACCCCTCAGGAAAGTTGTCTTCTTCATTAATGTGTCTTCAGTAGAGGCTGAGATTCTGAAATTTTTCATTGAAATTTTGTCAACAAGATTATTGTCAAAATTATGCATGACATTAATGTTCATTTCATTTGTAATTATGTTTGTCTAATATCCCTAGTTGAAACATTACAATCATGTCTATTATCACAACTGTGACAAAGGGTTTTGAGAGTGTCGCGACCGTGGGGTGTGTCGTGACCGCAAAACTTGGGGTTATCGCCATGACTGTGGCTGATAGATTTTGGAAAAGGGTGTCATGTTAGGTTGGGAAAAGAAGGTGTCACGACCGCAGTCAAGAAGGTTTTGATGAAAAAAAGGAGTGATGTAGTCATGACAAATGTCTGAAAAAGGAGAAGATATGGGTGAAGGGGTGCCGACGAGACAACCAATGCTTCAACAAAATTGGAGTGGCCATGGCGGCGATTTTTAGCCAGCGCACGATCAAGAAATCATCGTCTAGGGTACAAGAAGTGGAGAAATAGGACAATGAACAGTCAACAGAGAAGAAATACAAACATGTGAATCAAATAGAAAGAAATAATGATCATGGAGGGGTTTGGTACCTTCCCAGAGTTAAGAGAGTGAGAGAGCTAGGTAAGTAGGAGGCAAGGGCAGTGCGACCACGATGAAGGGATCACAGTGGAGGAATTGTGGTTCTCTATGAATGTCCTTTGGTTTCTTTGCTTTGTCGCGATTCTTTGGTTAGGTTTCCTCAAATGTTCAAGAAACATTTGAGAATCAAAGAGAGTAAAGAAGAAACACTATTACAAGAACACCCAACTTTTATAGTCGGCAGGTGCCACGACTGGGACCATCGTTGTGACCATGTTGGTTGCTACGACCGTGGTCAATGCGGTGACTGTGGCCCCAAAATATGAAATCCAGCAATCATGACCATGACTGATGCCACGACCGTGATACACTGAATAGGTGCTTTGATAGAAACAAAGAAATTTTATTTTTTAAGTTAAAGCTCCCCCATTGCATTTCATCAAAAATCCATGTGAAGACATGACAAGCTACTCACTGCACTACTCTTACTTTAGAAGGGGAAAACCAAAATACCTAGATAGAGAGAGTTAAGAGATAGTTATGTAAATAGCCCTTAAACTAAAAACAAAGATAAAGGAAAGCTTGAGCTATGAAAGAAAGAAGGAAAAAGCTAGGGTTGTCTCCCAAGAAGCACTAGTTCAAAGTCTTTAGCTTGACTCTCTCATTCTAATTTCATCCTCCTTGAATCGGTTTTGGCACTGACTCATATGTTTCATTTGTTGCAGGACTGGGTTCCCCCAAACTTAGCTTGGACCTTCTTACAAAAGCCTCATCTTCGTAGTACCTTTTTACCCTATGTCCATTCACTTTGAAAGGGCCAGTCTTATCACTGGTTATTTCCATCATTCCCGATGGGTATACTTTTACCACAGAAAAGGGACCAGACCATCTTGTTCTTAGCTTCCTAGGAAATAACCTAATACTGGAATTTAACAAAAGAACTTTCTCTCCTTCATGCACATACTTGTTTTTTAGGTGGGTATTGTGCCACACCTTTGTCCTCTTCTTGTCTATCCTTGCATTCTCATAAGCATGCAACCTCATCTTCCTCAAGTTCTTAGAGTTGGAGGAACCTTTTCTTGCTTGCTTTGTGAAGATCCATGTTTAGAAACTTAATAGACCAAAGGGCTTTGTGCTCCAGCTAAATAGGTAGATGGCAGGATCCCATAAATTCCCCTATAAGTCGTTGTGCCTATAGGCATCTTATATGCTATGACGTAGGCCCATTACACATCGACAAGTTTCATCGACCAATCTTTTGCTTGTATGACTTATGGTCATCTCAAGGATCTACTTGATCTTCATGTTAGACACTTCAACTTATCCTGATGTTTGTGGATGGTAGGATGTTGTCACTTTCTGCTTCACTCCATACCTTTTCAATGGAGCTTAAAATTATTTTTCCCCTAAGTGAGACCCCCTATCGCTTATAACGGTGCATGGGACCACAAATCTCAGAAAGATATTTTTCTCAAACAGCTTGATTACTGCTTTGGAATCACAGGTCTGGGTAGCAGCAAGTTCTACCCATTTCGAGATGTAGTCTACAATGACAAGAAATATATTGGTTGCCATTAGATGATGGGAATGGTCCCATATAGTCAATTCCCCATACATCAAAAATTTCCACTTCCACTAGGCCATGGGAATTTTGTTCCTTCGGATGATGTTCCCTATGAGTTGGCACTCTTTACAGGTCTTGACAAATGACATAGCATCCTTGAAGAGTGTCGACAAATAAAAACTTGACTACAGAATCTTAGCAACAATCTTTTCTCCACCGTGGTGACCACCATAAGGCGAGGAATGACATTCCTTGAGGATTTGAGGTGCTTTTTATTTTGGTACACAATTACAATATAATTTGTCAGAGAATCTTATGAACAAAAGAGGATCGTCCCAGTAGTAATTTTTTTGATAGGAGAACAACTTATTCTTCTAATTATAAGTGATCTTGGGTGGTAGCTGTCCACAAGCTAGATAATTACAAATGTCAGCAAACCAGGGTAGGGCTGGTTCGACTGATTGAGCCATAAAAAGAGCTTCATCAGCATAGTTGTCATTTATAGGCAACCGATTTTCTTCATCCAAAACAATCCTTGACATGTGGTCCACAATCACATTCTACTTTACTTTCTTATCAATAATCTCATGGTAAAATTCTTGTAGTAGAACGACCCATCATAGTAACCTTGACTTTGTATCCTTTTTCTACATAAGGTATTTTATAGCCCCGTGATCAATGATACTTTTACTTTTGATCCCACTAAGTATGATATGGACTTATCAAAGGAAAACATGATGGCCAACATTTCTTTTTCCTTGGTGGTATAATTCACTTGGGCTTCATCTAATGTTCAACTTATGTAACAAATCACATGGTGTCTTTTGTCCTTCTTTTGTCCTAGAACAACCCCGATGGCAAAATCACTTGCATCACACATAATTTCGAAAGGTAATTCCCAATATGGTGCTTGTAGAATTGGGGCTATTGTCAAGGCCTTTCTAAGGGTATTGGAGGCTTCCAAACATTCAGTGGTGATTTTGAAATCAACATCCTTAATCAGGAGGTTTGAAAGTGGCTTAGCAATCTTTGAAAAGTCTTTTATGAATCGTCTATAGTATCCTGCATGCCCTAAGACACTCCTTACTCCTGTGATAGACTTAGGTGGTGGAAGTTTGGATATATCCTTGATCTTACTTAGGTCAACCTCTATTCTTTTCTTAAAAACTTCTGTCCTAAGATGATGCCGTCTTTGACCATGAAATGTCATTTTTCCCAATTCAGAACCAGGTGCTTTTTTTGTAGTGTTGCAAGACAAGAGATAGATTTTTTAGACATACATCAAAATATGTTCCACAAATAGAGAATTCATCCTTAAAGACTTCCACTATATCTTCTAGAAAGACCGAAAACATAGAGATCATGAAGTGTTGGAAGGTTGCAGGTGCATTACACAACCCAAATGCCATTCTTCTAAAAGCGTATGTATCATAGATATAGGTAAAAGTTGTCTTTTCCTGATCATCGATGAATTGGTACTTGATAGAATCTTGAATACCCAACTAGGAAACATAAGTAATCATGGTGCACTAATCTTTGTAGGACTTTATCAATAAACGACAGAGGAAAATGATATTTTCTTGTAGTAGAATTCATTTTTCAATAGTCGATGCACATTCACCAACCGGTTACGGTTCTTGTTGCTACCTCATCTCCATCCTCACCTCTTACCACTGTCATTATGCCTTTCTTGGGAACCACATGTATAGGGATTTCCCAATTGCTGTCACTTATCAGGCTTGAACTAGTTGCCATAATGGCACTTCATGGTGAGGGCAGTGGCGGAGAACTTTTTGGAACCTCTCCCATGCCTCGTGGAAGGGTTCATTCTCTTTCTGGGCAAAGGAAGTGATGCTTCTTCTCATGTAGGTTAGTTTAGCAATCAGGAAGAACTTCCTAAGGAATTCATTCTTGACTTCATTCCAGGTTACCAGCTATGGCTTCAAAACATACCACTCTTTAGCTTTTACTTTTCGGGAAAATAGAAAGAGGGTTCTCCAGATGGAGTTGTCGGTGGTGGTGGGGGTACGAAAAGTGGAGCACGTCTCAAGGAATACATCAATGTGATGGTAGGGATTCTCATTCTCCATCCCATACTAAGTGGGGAGGAGTCCAAGGAGTGTGGGTGGAATGGAGAACTGTTGACCTGACATTTGGTCAACTAGGGTGGCAATGGGGGAGTTGTAGTTCCCCGGGGGTGAAATACTCATGGAGTGGGCAGTTGAGCTGTGGTGGAGGTGGTGGTGCATTCACATGAGGGTTGTTGTCTGCCATCTCAGCTTCTCGGAGTTTGTTGCAGTGACTTTGGCATCTCCTTCTACCTATCTCGGGGTCGTACAACACCAAGTCGGTACAAGTGGAACACGTGTGGTGCATGCATAGTTGTCATCTACACAATACTCAAACAAGCAACAAGAAATCAAGTTAGAATGGAAATATCCAAAAGTGAACAATGAATAAAGAATAGCAATGATGAGGGCAAAAAGGAAAGGCTAAGATACACTAACTAGCTAGGCCGAGCACTTCTAGCCTCGACAACGCTGCCAGAAAGCTTGGTGCATTTCCCACCAAGGCTACACACTAGCCAACTAAAGGTGGCTAGATGCAACCCTAAGGGTAAAACACACGGGAGGAACTGTCAAAATTTATATTAACCCTAACAAAAGTCAATCACAAAACCAAATAGGTCACCCACAAGAGCACATGGTACTATTGTAGTATAGGTGATTGGCAAGAGTAGGAGTCGGTCCTCAGGGACAGAGGGGGACTAGAGCTATGTTAGCATTGGCTGTGTTCCTATTGTGGAGATCAGGGTTGAAGGATTTTAAAAAGGGTTTGTTTGGTGATTAACCTAAGTGAACAAGCAAGAAAGGCAGAATCAAACCTAAGTTATCTTAAGCAAGAAAGTTGAACAATCTAGGTTAACCAACTAACGAAGGAAGAGCAAAGGTAAGATAAACTACATTAGACAAGCAAGAAGCAATTTAGAAACTAAGTTAACCACAAAAGCAAGAAAGGATCTAAATTAACCCTAACTATCAAAACTAAGCAGTTGACTAAGTTAAGCAAGAACAACTAGACTATACTAGCATAAGAAAGTGAACATAGCAATTTGATTTTTAAACAATATGATTAAGATAGGTGGGCCGTTTGGGGATGTAACTTTAATATTAGTTGGTGGGGGGGTTATTGGACAAGCATGGTTCTCATCTTTCATCTAGATTACCAAACTAAACAATAAGGCAAATGCTATTAGAATGTACCCTATACTACTAGTGGAAGACTAGGGTTAGGTATAATGCTAATAGTATTAGCCAAATATAGGCTTATAGGATAAGTGGTATTGAGAAATTGAGGGTCGAGGGTAGAGATGGGAGTAGAGATGAGGGTATATGACCTCATGCCACTAGCCATTCTAGCCTTTAGAAAACCCTAGGCAATTACATCAATCCCACTTATACTAGTAACTTAGGTCTCATACCAAGTAGTAGGAGAGGGGGTAGGCATGTAGGAACAAAGGGGACTAGCTAGGGATTCCCTATTGGGACCTAGGAGTCATACCTAATATTTCCACATGCATCCCAATTCTCCTAGAAACATGGTATCATCAAACACTATCAAACAAGTAATTCATAGTAAAAACCATAAATCACAAGCATGGAAATGGGATGAGAGACAAAAGCATGGAGAAATCATAATAGATAAAAATGAGTTCATTACAAGACAAAATTCCCCCAATATGGTATCAAAGTCACATTTTATCCCCAAATAGCCCACCACTAGGGGTTAGCTACACATAGAAGGGGAAGAAACTCCATGGAGCTCGGGGAAGTAGCCTTCTTCTTCACCTCCTTACTGATAGGGACGTCCTCTCTCCTCTAAGGGTGTATATGAGCATGATGATATGGGGGATTATGGAGGAAAACCTAGAAAACTAGGTTTCCAAGGTGAAATGGAGATGAAAATGGTGGGTGGAGAGCATAAATTCAAGGGAAATGCATTGAATGCTCATGGAGTGGGTGGAGAGGAGTAATGGAGGCTAGGAGTAGCTAACCTTCATGCCCCAGCTACTACCTATATATATATAAGTGGTGGGGAAGCACTAGGGTAAGTGGGGGTAGAATAGGAAAAATAATGTAAAAAATAGGTAGGGTTGGTTGGTCAGCACGGCTGTGGTGGGGGTAGTATGGGATGGTAGTGGAGAGTGGACATGGGCATGGTATGGAAAGGGTGGTGAGAATGCAAGTAAGGAGGTGGCCATGACCATGGCAGAGTGCCACGATCGTGTTGGGTTAGTAGTGCCACGACCGTTTTGGAGGAGGACTTGATCATGGGGGAGCAGCATGGGTGAGTTGATCTTCAAAGGCCACGACCGTGGGCATTCAAGTGCAACTCCCTGTTGATTCTGGGGATCCTTGAACAAAATTCCCACAACCGTGTGGGGAGGCTACAACCATTTTCTTCTCTACTGGCCATGACCGTGGGGATGACTACAGCCGTGGTATCTTCAATGGGCCACAACCATGTTTGATGGCCATGATCGTGGTAAGTTGGGTGCAAGTCCCTGTTGATTCTGTCGATTCTTCACCATAAAATACATGACCGTGGTGGTATGCCCACGGCCGTGTTGGGGTCTGCATCAGTCAATTGAACTTCAAACTTCATCATTCATGGATTTCTTTGGTTGATGACGACTCTTGGCCATTGGGGGTAGGTTGAGGGAGCTTTTAGGGCCTTCTTTGGACCCCTCCATGAGTGGAGGAGCCCTAGAACTCCTTATCTCTCTCTCATCCATCCAAGACATGGTCCAAGTACCTGAAAACAGTGCAAAGAACATCCATAAGCACATTTGGTAATGATAAACATATTAGGGGAAATAGCGTGTAATCTAACATGTTTAGATGTGATTTAAGTACAAAATGGCACAAGATGGAGTCCTAAAATAGGGATACATCACTCAACACCCCACATTTGGACAATCTTTTAAACTGATATAGTCCTTTCCAAATAACACACAGTCATTTGGGCATGCATCTATCTTCTTAACCACCATACCCATTGGGCACAACATTTTCTTTAATTCATTTGTGGATATTGGAAACTCACTGCCTTTAGGAAGAATTTATTTCAACAAAGACAATAATGACATGAAGCTTTTGTCACTCCATCTATTGTTAGCCTTTAGAGTATAAAATATCAACACTGGCTCAACTTTGTAAACATAGTAGAACCTAAGTATAACAGTTTCTCAACATCATGCATAATGTTTCTAAATAAGGAAGTAGGATTAGTAAGATTTACCCCACAACTATCCAACATCACATAAACCATGTCTATTGGAATTGGTTCATTCACATCTACATTGCTGAGAATTTCTTGTTCAATACAAGTACTGCGATCAACATATATTGATCCCATAGTAGTAATTTCTCCATTCAGTAGCATTATGTATCACCATTTACAATCCCATTGCATATGACATGACTTTTGATTTCATCAACAATGTTGACTTTCAATTTGCTACTAAATTCCTACATGGAAAATAGAACCTTTCTCCAGGTTGTTTTCTATGTTTCTCCACAAATCTTATAAACAGACCAAGACCAATAATTTAATCCATAATGTAGCAATTTAAAATGGACATCCATAATCACTCCATCCTATGATCATATAGAAAATGAGTATTGAATTAGGTGTATAAATATCATAATTTAGAGATTAGGGTTTAGGGTTTATATATTAGGGTTTAAGGTTTAGGTTTACAAATTAGGGTTTAGTAATAAATGTGTACCGCCTATGTAATTCTTGAAAACCTAATCACACTAGTAAATGTATAATGTGTATTTAGTTTCTAATAATATTTGTCAACATTTCCCCATAGTTCTCCATGTACACCGATGTAGATGGGCAAATACCCACCTATGTATGTACTTTGAGAACAAATAGGAAAGTGCTGACAAAACAACTTAAAAACCAAATACACATTCCACACTTACATCCTAAGTGATATTAAATGTTAAAAAAAGTCCCAATCTGGGGACTATCTAAGATTTACTCCTAATGAGTAAATCTTGGACTAGTTTCTAGGCCAACAAGATATATACTTAAGTTATGATTTATGATTTAGAATTTAGGTAAATATAAAAACTTGGTCTAAATAAATCTCATTTAAGTAATTTAGATCATCTGTTTAATTAATTTATAATGGTGATTATTTATCCATACAACATTCAAATATGAATAATACACCAAATTATACAAGTAGTTATTCATGAATTCCCACTATACAAGTATGAATTCCTCAATTTCCAATTAAAATCCAAGTCGCATTTCATCATTCAAGTGATATCAATTTAGGTAAATTTGTATCAATGTTTAACTCATATCAAATCAATTAAATAAGAATACAACAATGTTCTTAACAAACAATTATAATATATTGAATTCAAAAAGTAATTATAATTACATAAGAAGAAGGAAAAGAAGGACCATCACGATAGGGGAAGAGGGCTTATAATAGGAAGTAGAAGGGGAGGAGGATGATGGAAAGGCAATTGCGGTTGGCGGTTGTACTAGCTGGTGGTTGTCATGGCGCTGGCTGTTGGCAACAACTCTGGTTCCAATCAAGTGTAAAGATGAGGGTGATTGGGCTAGCATGACTATGGTTGTGGCTATGGCTATGGATGGTGGTTGTTGTTGCTGTAGCTATGACATGCTGGCTCCAAGTAGGAGCAATGAGGAGGGTGCTAGGTGATAGGGCAGAAATGGTTGGAAGCATTGATGGCTGGAAGAAGCTAGGTCCTTGTTGTGTCTAGACCTAGGATAACACACGATGAAACAGAGAATGAGGAGTGGGTTCTATTAAGTGGAACTTAGTTGTCGGTTGTTACCAAAAATCGTCAACTAAGCCTTTAATCATAGGTTATCTAAGAAAACTCAACGACATAGTTCAATCTCTACCGTCGATACCCATAAAAAAACTAACACCATACATACTTAACCCTTCTATAAATTTTGAACCACTCTATGATATGTGTCATCAGTTGTCTAGGAAATTGGACACCATAGTTCATTCTATGTCATCCATTGTTCACCAAAAAATTGACAACATATGTACTTATCCTTTAAAAAACACCAACCTCTCTAAGACATCTGTCATCATTTTTCAATCAAAAATCGACGACATAGTTCTACCTTTGTCATTAGGTTTTCACCAAAAACTGATGCCATATGTACTTATCCCTATAAAAAACTCCAACCTCACCAAGTCTTGTGTTGTCTGTTTGTAGAGAAACATCGATGACATAACCCAATTTAGGGGTAATATTTTTTCACGTGACGAGAACCCTTTGTTGTTAATTCTTTTAGAAAAATTGACACCACATGATTTTTGGAGGAAAAACTTTTCACATCAGACTGACCTTCAATGCCGATTTTTATGGAGAGCAACCAACGACATAGTGTTTTTGAAGGCAAGATTTATTTCACAAGAAGGATTTTTCCTCAGTTTATATACAACTGACACAATAGGCCTATATTAAAATTTTCCATTGAAATATTGAAATTTGTGGGTTATCTTAGACGTGGTTGTTCACAAAAAAACTAAAATTATAGTAAAAGCAGTACCTGTATCTTCTCTTAATCAACAAGACTTGACTATTAGTTATGTTTGTGATTTACCATTCGACGCTTTAGGCTTGTGGTGCCGTTTAATGTAAAAATCAAAATTAAGAAAAGTGATACCAGAGGTCAAAAATGTACTAGTGGGTTTCTATTTTAATGGATGCAACAGTCTGTGGGAGTGTCATAATGTCTTGTTGTCTCTATTTCTCAAAACTTGAGATAAGTGTATATAGCATAAATACTAAGAAGTTAAAACTCAAAAAATCAAACAAAATCTAATAATGGAACTATCTCCTAGGGCACACAAATGAGATACACATATATAGACTCCATAAAGATAGTTTTCTAGACTCTTTTGATTTTGAATTAATAGAGACTTATAAATCTTGTTTATTGGACAAGATGACAAAAGCACCCTTAATTGGTAAGAGTTAGAGGGAAAGTGACATATTAGGACTCATACATAATGATATGTGTGAACCTTTTAGCACACATGGTAGAGGTGGATATTAGTAGTTAATTACATTGACTTATGATTTAGTAGATATGCATATGTGTCTCTTATTCATCAAGAATAAAAATGTCTTTAAAAGTTCAAGGAATTAATGAATGAAGTACAAAATCAACTTGGAAAGAATATTAATGCACTACTATCTGATCATTGTGGGGACTATTTAAGACAAGATGTATAAGTCCTCCTAAGAGATCGTAGTATTGTATAACAATTGACTCCACCTAGAATACCACAACATAATGGTGTGTCATAAAGAAGGAATCACACCCTGTTGGACATGGTACGATCAATGATGAGTTTTGCCAATCTTTTGAATTCCTTATGAGGACGTTCTCTTCAACTTGTTGTGTTCAACTTATTCGAGTACCTTGAAAATTGATTCTAAAGAACCATACGATATAATGAATGGGAAGCATCCTAATATGTCTTTTTGTGAAAGGATAAATTGTGAAGCATATATTCATAAAAAAAATTGTGAAAATCTTGGATCCAAATCAGATAAACATTTCTTTGTAGGATACCCTAAGGAAACTAAGGGTTAACATTCTACATTCCATTTTGGAACAAAGTATTTGTTGCTAGAATTGCTGTATTATTTGAAAAAGAGTTCATTTATAAAGGAACCAATGGGAGAAAATAGATATCAAAGAAGTTTGAGTCTAATAAGATAACATAGATTTTATGGAGGTAGATGAGGAACCAAGAAAATCACAAGCTATTGCAATACAAGAACCTCAAAGGTCTACTAGGCCATTTCTAGAGATAGGGATATTTGGAGTTCTTGTGACACAATCAAATGATTTGATGGTTATAGATGAAAAGCAAGAAACCTACAATGAGGCCATAGGGGGACCAACATCTACTAAATAGCTTGAGGCCATGATCTCTGAGATGTATTCCTTGTGATCTAACAAAGTATGGACTTTGGTGGGTGCACTAGAAGGGTTTAAAGCTAGATGGGTCTTCATTAAGAAGACAAACATGGATGGCAATATAGATTCCTATAAAAGACTATTAGTCGCAAAATGTTTTAGAAAAGATCAAGGTGTTGATTATGAAGAAAATCTTTAACCAATTGCCATTTTTATATCTATCAAGGTCATTCTTGCAGTTACATCTTATCATGACTCTGATATTTAGAGAATAGACATTAACCCATCTTCCCTTAATGAGAATTTTCTAAAGGAAGTGTACATGTAATAACCTAGAGGGTTTATTACACCTAATGAATTTAACAAAGTTTGGGAGGTACAAAGGTCAATCTATGGACTGAATCAAGCAACTAGAAGTAGGAATCTTCACCATGATGTGACTATGAAAAAATTTGTCTTTATAAAAAAATGAAGATTAACCTTTTGGGTAAAATAGGGTTCATGGGAGAATAATTGTATTTCTCATATTATATGTGGATGATGTATTATTAATGGGAAATGACATACCTACTTTATAATTGGTTTAGTCTTCCGTGGGCAGTACCTTATCTATTAAGGCCTTAGGGAAATAATTATGTATTCTAGGAATCTAGATCTATAGAGACATATATAAGGCCAACTTCTTGGCCTAAGTCAAAGTACATACATCAAGAAGGTACTAAATTGGTTCAACATGCATGATTCTAAGAGAGGTAACTTACCCATGTGTCATGGAATATGTCTCTATAAATAATAATGTCCTATATCTTTTTTAAAAGAGAGCACACATGAGTAGGACTCCATATGCATATGTAATTTGATCTATATTGTATTAAAATTGTAAGGTACATGCCTAGATGTCTCGTATGCTTGGAGCATGATGAGAAGGTATCAATCGTATCCAAGTGAAGGTTACTGAATTGCCATGAAGAATATCCTGAAGCACTAGATATGAACTTAGGATTAGTTCTTGATATACAAGGATGAGGAAGAGTTGGTTGTAAAGGGTTACATTATTCAATCTTCCAACCAACAACAAAAGTTATCGATCACTATCAGGTTTTGTGTTTTCCTAAATAGCAGAGCTATAAGGTGGAAAAGTTCCAAGAAAGAGACAATAGATAATAGACAACATATATTGATGCATCCAATGCGATAAAAGAAGCGTTGTGGATTAGTAATATTATTAGTCAACTTGGGGTTTCCTACCATTGAAGACATGGTATGGATTTACAATATAAAAATACATCCATTTCAGATGCTAAGAAACCTAGGTCACATCATTCCAAGCACATACTATATAGGTATCATTTCATACAAGTGATAATACAAACAAAAGATATAATGATTGGCAGAGAACAAACTCAAAGAAATGTTGTTGATCCCTTGACAAATAAATCTTGCAACATAAGCTTGATGGTCATGTTAGATCACTTGAATACAATTCATGAATGGTTTTATCTATTCCAGGTGGGAGACTATTTGTTGTATATCCTATGAGCCATCATGTGATGATTGAATTAGGGATACATCATATATGATTTGATTATTAATTAAGGCAATTTCACTTATGTTTGTTTCATTATTGAGATAATGGATAAATATAATAATGTCATACAAGTGATTTGACTCGATGACATATAGTTTGATTTAAGGACCTAAACATGAGATTATCTGTATACTTAAGAGTATTCATAATTTTTATGTCCCTGGTCCATTAGTAATGTAGATCTTATAGGAGAACAATAATACATAACACTAGTGTGTATGTGGAGTGATGAATACGTCTAGTTAGTCATGATATTGGATATCAACTCAAATACATGGGTACTTGTTGGAGAACAAGTTGTACTTGACAATACAACTTTGACAATGACACATGGAATCCATGTCATGGAAAGTCAGAGTCATATATCGATGGGATAGTGGTGAAGACGATCCTTAGACCTAAAGTCTCTATAGTAGTCACATGTTCTTCTTTGTACTTTAAGAGTGGTCCAACATGAATATGAATAAAATTTCTCATACGAGTGGTAATTGGTTGAACTGTGACACTTGTGGATTGTTCTGACTGATGTAGATGGAATTTCTTTCTCCATTGGCGTGATGTAGCAGCGACATTATGAGTGAAACTGTCAGGTGAGTCAATATGTGATATTTAGCTCAAAAGACTCAATAATCTATTTGGGCTTATGCACAAGTGGAATTTTATTTGGGGTTCATTGACCCTCTTTCTGACATAATTCCCTACCTTTATTGGATTGGGAGATTGCGCAAGTGACTTAGCCATCTTTTGTAGAGATGTACAATGTAATTCTTTTTTGTGCAAAAAATATCCCTTTTAAAAAGGATTCTGGTCCCACTTTGGAACCTCACAGTCGTAGGCTAGTAAAATCTTCAAGAGAAAAAGGGTCATGCAGAAAGGTGATTCAAAACCATAAATTCTTTTACATGTAATTTTTTTCATCATAGGGTGGTAGAAAACACACTACATAATTGGCAGAATCTTCACAAATGCTACACAAGGTTGTAAAGTTGATTAATCCAAAAAATATGAACCTTTACATGCATTGAGATGAGAGTGAGAAAAATGAAAAACATGCTGGAGAAAAAATATCATGACGAAATGAGTGATTGGACAATAGTTTTCATTATATTATTGGATGTGAAAGCTAGGGTTCCTCAACTATGGTCACAATGGGTGCATGGTTTAGCTATAAGGGATTCAATTTCTACCCAAACAAGAACATATCATCATGGTCATGCATATATTTTTCACTTAACTAGGAAATAAAAATATAAATGGACAAGAAAAAAAAGAAAACTACAACTACTTGCCAGTTGCATCCCCTTAAGCTTGAAATATGCACTGTCCTCACTATAGAAAAAAAAAGAATAGAAATAGAATACTGCATTATGATGGAGTTATCAAGGTGGAGGGAATGCACTTTGATTTGAGGATGGAAATGGTTGTGCTAAGATCTATTCCTCTTTGCCAATATATATTTTAATTCGGCCTAAAGATCTACTCTTGTGATTTGCATCAAAAATGGTCTTTTGAATATCAATGTTGTTGTGTTCTACATTCTCCTCAATAAGATATACATAATCTGATTTTAGATAATTTTTATCATAATTAAGAAATGTGCCAAGGCATTTTGGGAAAATGAAATTTGTCTTGCTTTAAGAATCATCATGTGCAGAATGTGCATATTTCTCCCCTAGAGCCTTAGTTTCAATATCTTCATTGATTTCAACAGCTTCATATGATGTATTCTTTGATGCCAAAAGAGATTTTCCTATAGAAACTCCACTCCTAAAAGAAACTGACGTATATGTCTCCCATGGATTCATTTTTAGTTGATTACAAAAGGAAGAAGAAGATGTTGTTTTATTCATAATGGAAAATTAAGCAATTTGATTCTCCACCATTCTTGAGCAAATGGAAATCCCATTCACCTTAGAAGAGAGAGTGTGAATAGCATCCTTCATGAGCTATCTTTGCTAGAGAAACTCATCATTTTTCTTCATTTGATATGAAACAAAATCCTCTCGAAGTGATTCCAAGTTGGACTTTAAATGTAGTTGTTGTTGATGAACATGCTATCACTAAGGGGTATTTTTGTTGCTGCAATAGGATAATTCAACATGATCTATCCATCCTAGATTATATGTGTTCAAATGATGATTTCAAGACCGATTGCCCCCTTACCAACTATCACATAATATTGTTGTATGGTTTCCTCAAATGGAATGAAATAAGAATAGTTTGAGGAAGATGCATGTTCTAGAACATTATTTGCTTTACAGAATAAGTTGACTGAGTGAGCTGACTTAGTGTTTGGCTTCTCAAACTTTTGGGGGCAAGGTGTTCAACTTTTCTTCAATGAAACCTACTGCATCAACATAGTGTATGCCAACTTTATTCTTGGAAGCAATAGAAGAAAAATAAGGTTTATTTCTCATTTTAGTGCTCCATTGGCAATGATTCATTATCGTGTCTGCTATGATCGAATAGGCCTCTATAGGATTTTTTTTCATCAATTTTTCATTTGTAGCTGCATTATTGACATCATTGTGTTATAATGTAAACCATTATAAGAAGTTTGAAGAATCAACCAATTTCTGAGACCATGGTGAGGATGAAGGCATTAGAGGTCTTTGAATCTCTCCCATGCGTCATAGAGAGTCTCCCCATCCATTTGAGAGAAACTAAAGATCTAGATCCTCAACTGTGCCATTTTGATTGGTGGGAAGTACTTGGCTAAGAAGAATTTGAGAAGCTTCCAATTTTTAATAGAATTCCTTGAGAAAGAAAAAAGTCGCACCTTGGCTCTATCATTCAAAGAGAGAGGGAAAGTAAGAAGACATATTGCAATAGTAGGAACACCATATATCTTGAATGTGTTTAGGCACAATAGAAATTCTACAATGTGGAGGTTCGGATCCTCCATTGGTGTACCTCTAGACCAGTTCTTCTATATCATCTGTATAATGGTGGGGCTAATAGAAAAGTCATTCTCCTCTATTTGTTGGCTATCAATATCCTCATTAATATCTATAATAGGTAGAACAATGATGTTCTTAAGGGGGCGATCATCTTCCATGATTGGTTCTTCTTGTTGAATTAGATGTTTGGGTGAAGATGGTGGTGATGAAGGTTGTGATTCCTCAAATCCGATTGAGGTTCACTCCTCCTTAATTTTTGAAGGTTGTTAACATTGCACTCAATTTTGGAGTCTAAAATGTGGAATGTTCAAGAACACTTTTAGATTTCCGTGTACAGTCCTACAAGTAAGCAGTGTGAGTGGAGTACAAAAATGAAAATGGAAGATACACAAATATCATAATGATGACAAACATGATGAAAATGATGATGGATATGATTTGATGTCGTTGTGGAATGATATTGTCTCGCTTACTATTCAACACCTTCTTACTCTAACAAAAATATACGGATGCTCCCTGACAACAACATCAAAAACTTGTTAGCTTAAATGCATAAGTTTTAATATTTATAACTCGAGCACTACCCCACAAGTATATGTGTCTATAGTATGTTTGATATCATCCAAGGGAGCACAACACAGTTAGGCTCAAGCATGTTAGAGTTCAATAATATAGATCAGTTTGCCAATTTGGTTTGGTTTGAGATTTTACTAATTAGCAAATTAAAAGAAACTATGTGAACTAAATACTAGAGAGATATAGATATGATCTTTAAAGATCTTGGGCATAAAAATTTACTTCCATACCATTACTCACATGCAATCACAAAATAAAAAAAATTAATTAACTTGCAAAGGGGGTTGTCATCATCATACACCTCCCGGTGATATGAGATGGTTGCTATCTCTACATAGAACTCCCATGCGTATGTTAAGACCCAAACTGTAACCTTAGATACTCAATGTATCCTAGCCACTCCCTTGGTTAAGGATTCACTTCCAAGAGAACTACTCCCTAATTCTCTACATATCTTCCTAGATCATGTAGGTGAGATGGCCAAGAAAGCATACAAGAAAATAACATCATAATATCTATTGGAGAAGCAAATTAACTAACATAAGTTTAGAAATACGAGCTTACATGAGTAATAACATGGGAGCTACTCTCCCATGCCCAAGAACAAGGAAAATTCTCATCAATAATGATGAAACACATGAACAGCTACATATTTCAAAGTTTGACATGATTAGTGAAGGAAAGAACAAAATAAACCCCAGGAATGAGGAAGGGTAAGGTAGAACTCTGATTTGTAGATGAAATTGCACTCTTACTAGTGCTTCAACTTGGACAACGTTCTCTCTCGAGAGGTCTGGGCAAAGTAGAGAAACTATTATTGCATTCTTTAAAGAAGAATGGAGTAGAATAGAGGTTCTATCTCAGGAAACTGCTTCTTCCCCCCTGAAATTGCCCCTTTTCTACTCTGAACTATTCTATGGTCGAAGTGTGATCCAAAATGACCAGAAATAACTGCCCCATATTAGAGTTCTCTTATTTAAAACAAGGAGCAATTATTTTCAAAATATGTAGAAATCGGCTGGGACATGGCATGTACTAAGGAAGACACAACGTGTCCACATGTATAACTAATGTTGGAACTCCTACGATTGGGCTGGACACGACGTGTACAATTCTGAACACGCCGTGTGTTTGGAAGCTGATTAATTTCTGGGTGGATCAGGTTCTGCTGGACACAACGTGTTGTTTGGAAAACACGGTGTGTTGTTGTAATTCAAGTAATTTTGGATCCAAGTTCTAGATTGGAACACAACATGTTAATTTTTGGACATGACGTGTTTGCAGTAGACACGACATGTTGATTTTTGGACACAGGGAGCCACTGTCACTTTCAACAACATTGATTTTTGAATGTTTAGATGATTGGGGAATGTGTTGATGTATGGTATGATGGTGTTTTCTCCCTATTTTGATGCCAAAATGTTGCACCTACAATCCAAACCATAGAGAAAGTAAAGATAATAATAAAGTGGAAAATTTAGCATGATTAAGAGTTATTATTGGGTGAAATTAATTTGGAAATGCAACCAAAAATGGTCCAGAAGATGATATAAAATACACAAATCAAATCCCACTAAGCTTAAACCATTGCTTGTTTTCAAGAAAAATGAAAGAAAGATACATAGCTAAAGAAATAGCATGACACATACATCAATTCAATGAGATGGAAGAATTTTATCATAGCATGCTTATCATTGTCATGATATTGTAACTAGACATGAATTCATTTCAATCACTCATTATTGTAAGCTAAGTTCAAAAAGGTGGTCAAATTGCTTTGGAAAAATGAACAAGATAGCAATGAATAGAGTTACATTGACAAAGCCAAAAGTGTAGTGAATATTCAACCAAACCCTTATGATTATAAGGATGAATGAAGTTGAAACTCTAGATTGACATCAATAAATCTACAATGACTCCTTCATACACATTAAGATTTTTAGAATTAAGAGCTTTTGGTATGACACTTGGTTGTTAATGTAGGCTTACGTGCACGTGGAATGCCATTTGGGGTTCATTGACTGTCTTTTTGACATAATTCCCTACCTTCACTGGGTTGGGAAATTATGTGAGCGACTTATCCATATTTTGTATGGATGTATAATTTAAATTTTTTTAGCAAACAAATATCCCTTTTAAACATGATTCAGGTCCCACTTTGGAACCTCATAGTCGTAGGCTAGCCAAATCTTGAAGAGCATAAGGGTCATGCAGGTGATTCAAATTCAAAATTATTTTAATTGTAAAATTTCATCATAGGGGTGGTAGAAAACACACTACAGATTTGGCAGAATCATCACAAATGCTATACAAGGTTGTAAAATTGATTAATCCAAAACATTTGAACCATTAGATGCATTGAGCTGAGAGTGAGAAAAATGAAAAACATGCTAGAGAAAAAATATCATGAGAAAATGAGTGATTGGACAATAGTTTTCATTATATTGTTGGATGTGCATGCTAGGGTTCTTCAACTATTGTCTCAATGGGTGCATGGTTTATCTATAAGGGATTCAACTTCTGGCCAAACAAGAATAGATCATCATGGTCATGCATAGATTTTTCATTTAAATAGGAAATAAAAAAAGAAATGGAGAAGAAAAACAACCAGAAAACTACAACTACTGACCAGTTGCTTCCCCACTAAGCTTGAAATTTGTAGTGTCCACACAGTGGAAATCAAATAAAGAGAATATCAACTGGGTACCTCATCATGGTGGAGTTGTCAAGGTGGATGGCATGCACTCTAATTTTAGACTGGAATTTTTTGCACTAAAGATCTATGCCTATTTGTAAATATATGTTTTATTTGGCCCGAAGATATACGTTTGTGATTTGTAGAAAAAATGGTCTTTTGAACATCAATGTTGTTGGTATCTGCATTCTCTTCATCAAGATAATCATAATCTCAGTTGGTAATATATTTCTCATCATCAAGAAATGAGTTAAGGCATAGTGGAAAAATGAATTTTTTCTTTCTTTAAAAATCATAATGTGGAGCATGCACATATTTCTCCCTTAGAGCTTCAGTTTCAATATCTTCATTGATGTCAACAACCTCATATGATGTATTCTTTGATGGAAAAATATGTTTTCCTATAGAAACTTCACTACTAAAAGCAATAACGTGTATGTATCCCATGGATTCATTTTTGGTTTATTAGGGAAGGACAAGAAAGGTGTTGTTTTCAGAATGGCAAGTTGAGCAATTTGGTTCTCCGACATTCTTGTGTGAATAGTAATCCCATCCACCTTTGAAGAGAGAGTGTTGAATGACATCATTCATTAGTATCTTTGCTGGAGGAACTCATTATTTTGATTCATTTGAGATGAAACAAAATCCTCTAGAAGTGATTCCAAGTTGGAATTTGAATGTAATTGTTGTTGATGAATATGTTGTTGTTGAGGGGCATTGTTGTTGCTGCAATAGGAGAATTTGAGATGATCTATCCATCCTAGATTATATGTGTTAAAATTATATTGCAAGATCAATTGTTCATTATGAACAATCAAATCATATTGTAGTATGGTTTCCTCAAATGGAATGACAGAAGAATAGCTTGAGGAAGACGCATGTTCAAGAATTTCACTTGCTTAATAGAATAAGTTGACTGGGTAAGCTAATTGAGTGTTTAGCTTCTCAAACTTTTGGGACAAGGTGTTCAACTTTGTTTCAATGAAATCTACTGCACCAACAAAGTCTATGCCAACTTTCTTCTCGGAAGCAATAGAAAAAAATAAGGTTGATTGCTCATTTCAGTGCTCAATTGGAAATGATTTACCATTGTGTCTTCTATGGTAGCATGAGCCTCTATATAGGATTTGTTCATCAATGCTCCATTTGTAGTTGTGTATCTATTGGCATCCTTGTGTAATAAAATAAACCATTACAAAAAGTTTGAAGAATCAACTAATTACTGAGACCATGGTGAGGACAAAAGCATTCGAGGTCTTTGAATCTCTCCCATGCATCATAGAGAGACTCCCTGTAATAAATGGATCTTAACCACTTTTATGAAACTATGAAACTGGACCTCACTCTTGTCTTCACCTTCAATTTTAGACTTTATTGTGTTTTATGCACAATTGGTCCACTTAGTATGCATGTACCACCTTGGTGACGCTCAAGTTGACAAGAAACAAGTCTACTTTCACATCACACATCATCACCTTAATCTTTAATTTTAATGATAGGTACTTATTCTTGTTCTCATTAGTATAGCTCATTCTCATGGTTCCAACACTCCTAGTTTTGCTCGATTTTGAGCTAGAACAAGAGAGATATGTCCCGTTAAAAATCACACTGTTTTAACCTTGATTTAATGTCTTTTAATTGATTTTGCAAACCAAATGGGCCTTCTGGACACGTAGCCCATTTCCTCCCTGCTTGCTTCCTCGTGATCCGGACCCATGCTTGTCAACAAATTCCAAGCCTCACATCCCCTAGCTTGTATTCTTAGCCATTCGATCATACAATCATGGATTTTGGGCCATATCTAACAGCCACCCTCAACCTCCATACATCTCACCAGTGGAGGTGGCCCCAAAGCCAACTAAGCCATTTTCTTGGCCAATCCAAGCCCCTCTAGACCATCTTTTTGCATCTATAAATGCCTCCTTTAACCTCTATTCTTCTTCTTTCTTCTTCCCCTTTCTATTGCACCCTGGTTTGTGCATTTTCATGCACAATAGCTACATCTCCCATCCTCCCTATTCTTCTTGGTCACCACCACCACCGTAGGGAGGTTGTTTGGGCACCATTCCTAAACATCCTCTCCGGCTGATCGGGGACTTGTGGTGGATCTGCACAGACGCAAAAAAGATGGGCGAGCACTTCCTGGGCATCGACAAGCTCTTGGTGTTGTCCAACAAGCCTCACCAGATAGTACTCAACCACTGTTCCACCATGAGGGGCACATCATACTCCCAGTTGGATTGGGTCAAGGCGAGTAGCAACCACTCTGGATGAGGAAGGATCCATGGTGGATCACCAATTGAGGGCCCTGATGGTCTGCTTTCCCCCCTTTCCAGTGTGTGGAGGGCCTTTGGGTGAGCTGTGGTGAGCGATCGTGGAGCCCGCTGCTGGAGGTAGTGGGCAGCCGACAACTTCCCGCAAACTCTGTGTAGATTGAGCCAGCCGAGGATGTAGATCCGCGAGCCACAGCCGAGGATGTAAATCACCCCCAAAATCCCTCTTTATGCCCTAATCTTCAAACCCTCATATCTCCTGGTTCCTTTATCCAAATGGTATAATATTATACATAATTTTGACCAGAAAATTGTCATATTTTTAATGATGCTACTATCTCTTGATAGTTTTGTATGGCTCATCCCTTTTTTAGAAAAGATGATGCCTTGTGATCTAATGTTGGTTAACTGACCTAAATCATTGACTATATGATCATTAATGGCTTCCAGGCTTTGACATCGGTTAAATCAGTGAACTACAAGTGTAACATCCCAGGATTTGAGGCATCAGATAAAATGATCTTAAAAGGAATGATTGGACTACCTATATCACCAAGGTGCACCTCCTTTTCTGGGAGCCCATCACTAAAGAACTTCATAGTTAAGAGTGCTCATCTTGGAGTAGTACTAGGATGGGAGACCAGTCGGTAAGTTGACCCCGACTTGTGTGTGAAAGAGGAAAAAGCACATAGTTAAGGCTAGTGGTGGTCTGTGGGGCCAGTCATCATTCCTGAAACTCTACTAGAGCCTTGGGAAGTGGGCCCAGACATTACAAATGGTATCAGAGCCATAACCCCTCCAGTAGGTGGGGCCCACATGGGCATGTGGCATGCCAGTCTTGACTCATGCGGTCCATGCATGTTGGAAAGGGTTGTCCATGGTTAATGTAGCCAACATTGTGCTGGTATTCTATGATTGGGAATTGGATGTCCATGGACCATTCTGGGTCTACACTAAAATGGGGAAATATTATGAGGACATATAGTTGAGCCTTGAAGAGGACGTCAAGAGTCTAAGTGGGGGAAATTGTATCATCCCAGGATTTGAGGCCTCAGATAAAATGATCTTAAAAGGAATGATTGGACTACCCATATCACCAAGGTGCATCACCTTTTCCAGGAGCCCATCACTAAAGAACTCCATAGTTAAGCAAGCTCAGCTTGGAGTAGCACTAGGATGGGTGACCAGTCGGGAAGTTGACCCTGGCTTGTGCGTGAGTGAGGAAAAAGTACACAGTCAAGGCTACTGGTGGTCTGTGGGCCAGTCATCATTCCTGAAACTCTACTAGAGCCTTGGATGGTGGGACCGAGCATTACAACAAGTCACTTTTTATTTATGTGTTCTTGGGCCATTTAAATGAACCGAAATGTTTACTTTGACCCTAAATGGTTATTCTTGATCCAAAGGGGTAACTTCTTTAAGTGAATGAATGCTATGAATTGATCAAGTCTTAAAGCTCTAGCCTAAACTATTATCATCTAATCTTTCAATTTTAAAATTAGTAACTATTATGATGATTTGGGAAATGTTGGTTGAGCTATCATGCCTCTTGCAATGTTTAACTCTTAAAACCGCATGTGCCTAGTTTGTGCATTAAAACAACTAAGTTTACCTGGTTGTGTCCACATGAAGAAATGTGACAACTATGCTAATCCCATGCTCTATCTTGTTCAAATAAATAAACTCATCAACTTGTAACACTAAATACCAACTTGATCTATCTAATGCTCTTTTATGATCTTATGACTTGGAAATTGGAATCTATTGCATGGAATTAATCTAGTGTAACTAGTCATGATCCTATATGATTAAACCTTGGTGGAAATCCAAATATCATGTTTTTGTAACTCCAAATCAGAGATGATTCCATGTTTATATCTAAGATAATGTGGATGTTTCACTTAGATCTAGGACTTAATGTCAATCATTGGACTATTTTGAATAAGGACATGCATGTTTGAAAGTTTGGATCTATTTTTGAACTAAGTGAAACCTAGATCTAGGGAAACATCTACATGACTTATAAGATGCTTATCTTATCAAATCCTAGTGATCTAAGACTCTATCCTATATCTTTTGTATCATAGGTACATTGGGATTAGACCACCCCTAGAATCTACTCAAAATTCATAACTAGTACTCTACCTGCAAGGTACATTTTCCTCTTGACCCTACTATGATATTGGCTTGCTTGTATGTATGCTTGTATGAATTCTCAGATACTTACTTGGTTGAGCTATTGTTCCTATGATTACTAATTACATGTTTGAGTATTCTATGTTGACAAACCTTGAATATAATATACCAAAATCCATGATGCAACTTAATATTGACATAATGGATAAAGGAACTTAAAACATGCTTTGTATAAAATGATGTCATTAAGTGTTCTCGCTTTGTTTATTCTTGTTGACTATGATCATGTTTCTATCCAAGAAAGTTTTATATTACTCTTAAACTATTTAAATGCATATTCATAACTTACTTAATCCTTTAGCATTAATATATATTTTTATCGAATTTTTAATTGCAAATGAAGATCCACTGCACTAAAGACTCTAAGATCAGAAATGAAACATCAATGGGATGTTAGAAGTAGGAATGGGTACATGTTTTTCTATCCTCTTTTAGTATCTTATTATGCTATTACTACTTTTAGATATATATTGTCTATGTGACATATTTTAGCCATTATACGGATGGACGCCCAAACCCTATTGCCACTAACTCTATAGTCAGTGGGCGTAGGATGAGGGTAACAAACAGTTCCATGAAAAATGGTATTCGAGCCATACACATAGGCCTCTATATATGTTTAATGCATAACACATATTAAGAGCCCAAGGAGGACCAAAATCCTTCCTTCAAGGTTTAGGGAGTCTTCTAGCACCTCATCTCTTCTTTAAGGACCACCTAAGCCACCCAGGTAGATGATGATTAGTTATTCTTATCGTATCTTCATGTGATTCTCCCCTCATGACTATTAATCACATCATTCCACGACTACGGGTAGCTTATGCATGGAGAAAGTAAAATTCATTGAAATAATAGAAGATGATGATGCTTGATCTAATTCAAATTGAAAACCCTATTTGATGTATGAAAGTACTCTTGTAAGTGATGTACTCATACAAACTCACTGTCACCCATATCTGACATATGTTCTTTTTATGTTTGAGGTAAATTCTTGATGTTGGTGATATAAGGTGGAATTCATGTTTTATACCTCATAGTTTATGAGATCCCTATTTGATCAAATCCATGTTGCCATATTCTTGACCAAACCTCAAGCATGATTCAGAAAATCCTCCCCATTTGATATGTGTAGTTATTATGCCTTGGAATTACTATGCTCTTGGACTCTCAAAATTATGATGAAAGACTTGATATAAGAGGGATCTTCCGTATTGATTCCTATGACTCTTGGTAATCTCTCTTTTAAATAATGTAATGGACATGGATCTCACTCCTACTCAATTATGCTCTAACTCTTGGACTACTCAAATTGAGTTCTTGATTTCCAAAATATATCTGTACCTTGACCATGAAAGGAAGAGAACACGATTATGACCATGATATTGTGAAATCTTGAAATACATACTACCTATTTCAAACTTGATCTTACAAAATTTTGAACAATGACTGCCCTATTATGATCCTGATCTTTGATCTCATGAGCCATGAAATATGATTCAATAATTGATACCTCTCTATTTGGATATGTTTGATGGATCAAGCCTAATATAGACTAATGTTCTAGATTAGGGTGGTAGTTGATTTATGACTCCCCTAACCTAGGTCACATCTGCAGGGTATTATGGGCTCATAATAGGCAGCAGAAACAAAAATTTTACTGGCCATTAACCTATAACAGGAGATCGCATCAATGACTATGTAATGGGAAGGATGGTTTTAGAGAGATATACCAGGTCATGGGGCTTTCCCAGAGTCAATACCTCATAGCCATATGCTATCTTCAATGCCATGTCTTGGATGGTGTCTGTGCAGCTCCTGGTCTTCACCATGGAGTTTGGCCTCCACCACGGACTGCGGTAAATGTGTCCTTCTGAGCAGAAGACATCTCCCACCTCTATAGATAGTCCACACAGACCACCTAGAACTCCTGTCGTTCTAGAAGAACAGGTAGGAAGGAGACAACCCTCCTGTTGGTGTACTAGCACCAACCTACTCTCCTGAACTCAGACTGCTTTTCTGTAGTTGTCTTTCCCATGTAGTGCCACCCTAGTCAGGTAGCACTTGCTCGGGCTCTCTCGGTTACCAAAACGAGAGAGGACAACAACTTTTTAGAGCAACTGATGTTCAGATTTGTGTGTTCTGAGAAGCCCCTAATACCCCTCTATTTATAGTAGAGGGCAGGTCATGGTTCCCAGTCTGTAAGGGAGTAGAAGGATCTGGAAATTCCATGAATAATTTGTACTGCCGCATGCAAACCGATCATTTCATAACCGAAACGGTCATTTTTCAAGGTGAGACGATTGGTTCACTAGTGAACCGATCAGTTGGGAGTGTGAACCAGTCAGTTTACTAAGTGAACCGGTCATTTCACTTCCCAGACTCGCCCACAATTGACTTTCCTTAATCATTTCCAATTAATTCAAAGATTAATCCTTATTCCAATCGAATTGAACAAGTGAAACACAAAAGTTCTCCTCCAATCAGGAAAATATGTATTCCCTCAGTTGGTAGGACTGTGATCCACCCATTTCACCAAGTGAACTGGTCAGTTGGCTTACACCAGCCGATCGGATCACATAGGTGAACCGGTCAGTTGGTAGTATGGACATTGCGAATGCAATCTTCTATCAACCTGACACTCCAACCAGCTAGTTCAACACTTGAACTTGATAGTTCTGAGTCCAGTCAGTCAATTGTATGTTTAATTGAGTACCTAAACACCTTTTAGTATCAATCTAAACATCATCATGGACAATCTCCTCTTCCAGGGGTATCCTATGTGTGTGACCCTGCAGGTTCCAATTTACATTGGCAATGAATGTTCATAACAACTTATGACATCACAAGCAATGAGAGGAATCTAGTAACTCATCATTGGTACCCAAGTAACTCAAAAATATGGAGAACAACCTCAACCTACAATTTGTTATTTGTGTTACAGTGATTGTATAGTTCCTTTGTCACTGACATCTGGATTGAACTCAAGGCATGGAACGTCATCCTCTTCAACATTCAATCCATGTTCCTTGACCTAGAGCAGACAGTCTGAGATGCATGTGAGTTCACATATCATATATTGAATCACATGAGTATGGCCATACAATTCTCAGTCTCACTTATCAAGGGGCCCTGGATATCATACTCCTTGTAGGAGGGACAAATCCCATATCTATCACTCACAGTCTATCTCCATGTGTCAAAGTCACCCAATCATCACCGTTATAACAATCCATAATTTAGGACTGTGTTTGATGATGTCAAAGTGTACCCAATGACATGTGACAAATGTAGTGATTTTAGGTCTAAGAACAACAATCACCACCATCACCATGAGAGATGATTGTGACTACCATTCCATGGTATCCATGTATCACTCTCAGGGTGGGTCTGTCCGATATACTATTCTATAACATATATTTGTGTGCTTGACTTGATATCATATATCATGAGTAATGAAATTCTATCATCTGTCAACACACACTCTAGTCTTATGTATTACTGTTGTCTATTTTGCTTCCACAGTAATATCCGACTACAGACATATCAAGAATGTATGTACTCTTATCATACATATGGTCTCATTGTTCAAGTCCTCAACCTAAAGACATATGTCATCGAGTCTCATCATTCTTTATACATCTATCATGTATGTGTCATCATCTCATGACTGAGACAAACATAATAGATGGAATTACCTTTATTATTATCAAATGAGGTATCTAATGTCTCATCACAATCATCATATGATTGGCTCTCTGGGCATAACATACCAATAGACTCCCACTTGCACTTAGAGCCAATCACCCACGAATCATATTCCAAGTGATCTCAACATGTCCATCATGTTTCTAATGTACACGTGCTTTTATAGTGGGCTTCAAGTCGGTATATTGCAGGTTTCACATCCCCTCGCTGTACGACAACTCGTATGAGATGGAAGTGTCGTAGTATGCTATCTGAGATTCCTTTTCCTAACTAATAGCTCCATTGTTGTTACAATATTACTACTAAGACACCAACAGTCAGAATCTCCCATATGTTCATCCATATGAACTTCTAGATCCATACGGTATCCTTCACAGTGTTCGTAAAACTAAGGTACTCAACTTCTTATTGTAGAATTAATCAATTGTCTTATGTTGAAACATTTCCAACTAATAATTATTATTCCAAGGTCAAACACACTTTTGTCATTTCGGAAGCTTGCATCGGTGTAACTCTTTACACCCCACTCTTCCTTATTACCATAACTAAAGAACTAATCCTTTTAGTACTTCACAAGTACATAAAGATGTCCTTCATGGTATTCCAGTAACTCTTACTGGAGTTTGACAGATATCCATTCGTCATATCCAATACATATGAAATTACTAGATATTTATATCATCTTGTCATACAAGATGATGATTTCATATCTTCTTGTCATGTCCAATACATACAAGATGATGATTTCATATCTTCTTGTCATCTCTAATACATACAAGATATTTAGTTCATATTTTCTTGTCATGTCCAATACATACAAGATAATAAGATGAGTTCATACGTGATAGATCCAATTGTGAATGCATATGGCATATATCCATGTGTTCCTTATTCTTCATAAGAATTGGGACACTTGGCTATTAAGAGACTAACTCCATGGAATATGGACATGTTTTCTCTCACCATGTTGAACCCTTTTAGTATCTTGCCAAAGTATGTTCTCAATCTTAAAGTATGTTCTCATTCTTAGGTCAAGAAGCCTTCTTAATCTATCTCTATAGATCTTGATTCCTATCACTTAGGATGCTTCTTTGAAAACCTTTTAGAATGCACTTCTTTTCTAGATTTTGTAGTATAAGGATGATACTCCCCATCAATATGTGGAATATATATATGATTCCACTAAATTTTTGTAATCACACATTACATCTTCATTCTGACTCAAGTCAAACTCTTTGACTTTCTTGTCAAATTGAAGATCCAGTTCTGATGTGCTGGCTTCAATCCAAAGATTGATCTATGCAACTTTATAGACTATATTTTCATTATTGGATTTATAAAATCTTTAGGTTGTGTCATGTACACATCTTACACAATATTCCATTTAAGGAATGCGGTTTTAACATCCATATGCCAAATATCATAGTCACATTAAGCTACAATGGCAAGCATTATCCAGATGGTTTTATCTATGGTAACTGCTGAAAAGATTTCAACATGTTCAACCCATTGAACTTGTTAGAAACTCTTTTCAACCAACTTACCCTCCATGTCAGTCTTCTTCTAGAAGACCTAAAAGTACCCTATGGGTTTTACCCCTTCAGGTGGATCAACCAAAGTCATACTCTGTTGATGTACATGGAGCCCATCTTGGACTTCATGGCTTCAAGCCATATCTCCATTTCTGGCTCTCATTAGATTCTAGGTAGACTGTTGATTCATCATATGATCAACTCACCTCCTTCTCATCCATAAGATATCATATATCATTCAAGATTTAGGTGTGTTCTACCAGAACCATGAGTTTTGTGTGTTACGTAAAGAACTTTGAGATTCCACAATATTTTGTGATTCTCTTTATTCCCACTATTAAGCATGTGCCCAAAAGGAAATTTGAAGTTTAGCTAGTAATCACACTCTGAGTTATCAAGGTGTGATTCCTTCTTTTTGATACACTTCTCATGATACACTATCACTGTGTTTTAGATGGAGTCCATCATGATATATTATCATGATGTTCTAGAAGGTTCTCAAACTCTTGGTTCATAGTATCTCCAAATTGATCATATCGAAATTTAATACTTATACCAAGTTTGTTATGTACTTCATTCATGATCTCTTTGAACACTTCAAGAGTTTCATGTTTGCAGTTCACTAAATACAAACTATCATATCATCTGAGGTCATCAGTAAATACATTGAAGTACTAGTGATTACCTTTAGCATTTATTCTAAAAGGTCTATATACATCAATATGTATTATACTTTATAGAATGATCATTCTCCCACTACATCTACTAAAGAACCTTTATCATATTTCATAATGAATGAGATTAGTATGTCTATATTGGTTCAATAACCAAAAGAGTCTAGATATCCATCATATGGATTCTAGAAATGTAATTCCCATTTATGCGCTCTAGATGACATCGCTATAGGCATTCAAGTTTGAGTTATCATGTCATGCATTACATGTGTCACACACATTTGTCTCTTTAACTATCAAGTATAGTTAATGAGACATAGGCATTGCCATCAAAGATCATATCTTTCAAATGAAAAATCAATCCATAACACTCTTTCCCATACAATATGTATGATGTTTTCATTGATGGCATGTATATAATAGCAATTCACTAATTCTTTTACATGCCCATGAATGTCATATTGTAACTGTAATAGTAGCAAATATTGCTTCGCACAATTTCTAGCTTGCTTCCTCTTAGGTCCTGAAGTAGAGATCTCTATCTCTTTCATCTTCTTGAGATCCTCTATAAAGAGGTTATTTCCCTTTCCAAATTACCCCTCTCCATATCTTGAATGATGAAGATTTGGACCTTAGCTTGGCTTCAGAACACTTCTTAACCTTGCGTTAGTCTATGGACTTCACTCTACTGATAATTATCATATGTTTTGTCCTTTCTTCATTCATGCTTTGGTATCAACATGCCAAGCACTTTAGATAGTGGTTTGGCCAAGTTTCTCAACATTTGATAAACTGGATATATGATTCACACAATAATTTGTAGAATCATATGTTTGGTCAATCTTGACCTTTAAGAAATCACAGTCAATCTATATGCACAATCATATTGAGCATATGAGATTATACTTGATCTTCATTTTTCCAATTATACTCAAACATCGATTTGAAGACATTATACCTTTCATGCTTTACATGATTTGTAAGATGTATAACCATCTCAAGAATGCCCATGCTTCAAGCTATTTATGCAACTCATAGTTCATATAGCTCAGCATAAGGTTCTTGATGTCTTAGGCATCATTGGCATACTTCAAGTAAGTATCCAATTTTAGCCTTAGGCGCATTTGGAGAGGTTCTTCTGGCTCTGGTCTTTCAAGGACTTGGAGCTTTCACTCACTAGTGAGAACACTTCTCAAAAGGTCCAAAACCAGATTCGAAGTTTATCCCATTTATGAACTGATTGCAATGATATTGTATTTGTGTTTGTCATTTGGATTCTACAAAATAATTTGCAACTTTTTCAAAACATTTTTGATTTTCTTGATTTGATAAATTTGACTATATTAATTAGGCATTTAATTAATTATCGCTCCCACTATTTTTGTACAAATTGACAACCCTTATGTATCAATTCAGAAGATTGCAACGTACAATTTTCTAGTTGCCAAGATCCAAAATAATTGCATTAATACCCAACCAACGCTGGCGCTCATGACCAATTATTAAGGTAGGCAATCATGCCAATTGCATCATATGCAATTCTTAGATAGATGATATGCGCAACTCTTTGCCATAAACATCTGCATGCCTCAAGGTGATTGATCCGATCAAGGTCACCAAGTAAAGTCCCACCCAAAAACCAACACGATGAATATGTACCCTACAAAGGTAGACCCACATATTCACCATCACACTTCTATGAGGTAGACAATGCACCATGTGAAGGCGTGCCCACACTTAGTCGAACAAGTTTTTTATGTGTGATGCTTTTGGAAGGCATCTTCAACTTAATATTGTATTTGAGGGATTTTATATCAGTACATATACATATCCAATCACCACATATTTATGGTAAGTATCATATACATGCTATAACCACAATGAGAAAACATGCAATATCGATAAAAGCGATGATTATGGCCATCCTATTGTAATTCCTTAGAGACATAAGGAATTACGATCATCTAAGGTCTACATCATAGGAAACTTGTTGTTGATGAAGATTTTTGTGCTTGAACCATTCCGGGTTGATCGGCTCATCCTATGACACGATCGACTTGCCTCCTAGTCGGTTGGTTTGTCAGTCTAGCCTTCGATGCCTGAACATCTCCAACAAGCGGTTGGGCCATCAGCCGATCGATCCGGCTCCTTCTCAATCCTCCTCGGTCCTCCAGGTGGTTTTCTCATATGGTGTTGAGCATCTTCTTCTTCGATGTAATATAAAATAAACTATCCTACTTTTACATAATCTTTGGGAAACCATGAGTTACATTTGAGGGGAGCAAAGGTAGAAGAGAAAGGATCTTGAGTTATCTCGAGTTACATGTGGAATAGAAGGTAGAGGCTCGGTATACAAATTGAGATGCAAACAACCATAACCAACCAAGAACACATAGGGTTTATAGGCCATAATCATGCTACAAATCCACCATATAAACCATTTTTGGGCGACATATATCAATTGCATATATACCATATCATATATGTATATTAGTTTGTGGTCACATGTGGTATTTAGTCAGATATGCACATTAGTCATTTTAAATATTTGCATAGTATGCAATAAATAAATTACGGTAAAACCAAAATCCGATCATATTGATTTATCCCAAAACACAGTACATTGATGCGGCTCTGATACCACTGTTGGGTTTTATGGCCTCATAGTAGGCAACGGAAACAAAAATTTTACTGGCCATTACATAACAGGAGATCGCATCAACAACTATGTAATGGGAAGGATGGTTTTAGCAAGATATACCTGGTCCTGGGGCTTGCTCATCAACAATAAATCACATCCATGTGCGATCTTCAATGCCATGTCTTGGATGGTGTCTGTGCAGGTCCTAGTCTTCGCCATGGACTCTGGCCTCCACTACAGACTGCGACTGATGTGTCCTCCTGAGCGAAAGACATCTCCTACCTCTACAGATAGTCCACACGGACCACCAAGAACTCCTTTCGTTCTAGAAGAACTGGTAGGAAGGAGATGACCCTCCCGTTGGCATACTAGCTCCAACATGCTCTCCCGAACTCAGACTGCTTTTCTATAGTTGTCTTTCCCTCACTGTGCCTCCCTAGTCAGGTAGAATTTTCTCAGTCTCTCTTGGTTACCAAAACCAGAGAGGGCAAAAACTTTGCAGAGCAACTGATGTTCTGAGTTGTGTCTTCTGAGAAGCCCCCAATACCCCTCTATTTATAGTAGAGGGAAGGGTCAGGGTTCCCAGTCTGTTCAGGAGTAGAAGGATCCAAAAATTCCATGAATAGTTTGTACTATGGCAGGCGAACCGATCATTTCATAACTGAAATGGTCATTTGGCAAGGTGAGACAATCGGTTCACTAGTGAACCGGTCGGTTGGGAGTCTGAACCAGTCGGTTCACTAAGTGACCCGGTCATTTCACTTCCCAGACATGCCCATAATTGACTTTCCTTAATCGTTTCCAATTAATTCAAATATTAATCCTTATTCCAATCGAATTGAACAAGTGAAACGTGAAAGTTTTCCTCCAACCGGGAAAATCCTTATTACCTCGGTTGGCAGGACTGTGAGCCGCCAGTTTCACCAAGTGAATCGGTTAGTTGTCTCACACCAACCAATCGGCTCACCTGGGTGAACCGGTCAGTTGGCAGTCCTGACATTACCAATGCATTCTTTAATCGACTTGACACTCCAACCAGCTAGTTCAACACTTGAATTTGATAATTCTGAGTCCAGTCAGTCAACTGTATGTTTAATTGAGTACATAAATACCTTTTTGTATCAATCTAAACATCATTCTTGGACAATCTCCTCTTCTAGGGGTATCCTATGTGTGTGACCTGCAAGTTCCTATTTACGTTGGTAGTGAATGTCCATAATGACTTATGACATCACAAGAAATGAGTGGAATCTAGTAACTCATCATTGCTACCCAAGTAACTCAAAAAGTTGGAGAACAACTTCAACCTACAATCTGTGATTAGTGTTACAGTGATCGTATAGTTCCTATATCACAGACATTCTGATTGAACTCGAGGCATGGAACGCCATCCTCTTCAACATTCAATCCATGTTCCTTGACCTAGAGATGACTATCTGAGATGCATGTGAGTTCACATATCATATATTGAATCACATGAGTATGGCCATACAATTCTCAGTCTCTCTTATCAAGGGGCACTGGATATCATACTCCTTGTAGGAGGGACAAATCCCATATATATCACTCATAGTCTATCCCCATGTGTCAAAGTCACGCAATCATCACTGTTATAACAATCGATGTTTCAGGATTGGATTTGATGATGTAAAAGTGTACCCAACGACATGTGACGAGTGTAGTGATTTTAGGTCTAAGAACCACAATCACCACCATCACTATGAGAGATGATTGTGACTACCATTCCATGGTATCCATGTATTACTCTCACGGTGGGTCTGTCTGAAATACTATTCTCTAACATATATTTGTGTGCTTGACTTGATATCATATATCATAACTAATGAGACTCCGTCATCAGTCAACACACACTCTAGTCTTATGTATTATTTTTGTCTATTTTGTTTCCACAATAATATCTAAATATAGACATATCAGGAATGTATGTAATCTTAGCATACACATGGTCTCATTGTTCATGTCCTCAACTTGAAGATATATTTCATTGAGTCTCATCATTCTTTAGACACCTATCATCTATGTGTCATCATCTCATGACTGAGATAAACATAATAGACGAAATTACCTTTATTATTATCAAATCAAGTATCTAATGCCTCATCACAATAATCATATGATTGGCTCTCTGGGCATACCATACCAGCAACATCCCTATTATGATTGCCTCTAAATTTCCACCTCGTTGATTATTTACAGTTTGGGGAGGCATCTCCTTCCACCCAAGTTTGACTCCTTAACCTATGTACCTAATAGGCCAAATTTATGGTGATATACTCGATCTTAACATCTCATCTTAATGACAATCTTGGAATATGACGACGTTGAATATAACTGGTGGTCAAATCCCTAGAAAGACCTAGGCCTAGTTCATTCATCAACCATGAATACCATGAGAATAAACACAATATTGATGCCATGAAATGTTGAATAATTCTCGAAATGTTGCATGATTTTTGTATATGGATGAATAATCACCCCAAGAAGGGTGAATTAATCAATCGATTTAATAATTGAGATAACCTCAAATGTCACCTAATGTTTAGAGGGTCAAGTGAACAAATCATGAAAGAATGAATATTGAGTATAAATCTTTATACCCAATATGCCACCTCTAAGGGACATAAGGAAAAGTGACTAAGGAAGTGGCTGACAGTAGGTGACCAAGCTCAGGAGGGAAGGTCACCAAGAGGCCAAACCTAGGAGGGCAGGCCAAAAATGAAGACCAAACCTAAGAGGGAAGGTTGACAAGAAGTCAGGCCTTGGAGGGAAGACCAACATGAAAACCAAGATCAGGAGGGAAGGTCACTAAGAAGACCAAGCCCAGGAGGGAAGGTCACCATGAACTCAATGTTGGGGCATATAGTAAATGATGTGGACCCTAAGAGATGGAGAAAATTTGGGTTAAAGGATTACACAGAAAATGATGCACTCAAATGTTATTAGAGAGACCTCAAGAAAAATGAGAATGGCAACTCAATAAAATCCTTGATAAGGGTAGAGTCCTACATCACTCCTAAGGTCTAAGATAAAAATCTAAACCCTAGCTTCAAAATGTTGTCCTATGACTTTGCTATCTAAACTTGACTCTCGACATTGATTTATGAAATCTTGACTCATGACTATTGATCTCAATCTTCATTTGACTCCTATGATCACTCTATTTGGATCTTGGTGTCACCCTCGATATATGAGTAATGACTTTCATGTTCCTAAATCTCAAAATTTTAAAATGGTAACTATGAAGATTTTCTCAATTAATGTCTTAAGGGTCAGCTCCATGTGGACTAGGGTGGGACCTTACATCGACTTTGACCATGAAATCATGATTGTTGAAATATGATGTTGGTTTTGGATTGTTGAAATATGAAATCTCAATCATGGATGTGTAAACCCACCTAGTACAATGTAGAATCTAGAACCTTAAATGTTGGGAATGAAAGTCATGTCTTACCCTCAAATTCAAGAGCTGTATTTGTTTGACCTAGAAGTAATCTATCCAAATCAGTGAATCTAAAGGATGACCTCTGTCAATTTGTTACTCATGTGATGATCTTTCCTATTGGATGATAAATGTGACTACAATTTGACTTTGATTCTCTATCACTATACTTTGAAACAATGTTGATGTTTTTGGAATACCAAGTTGATTTTGATATGGAATGTGAATCCCAATCTCGGTTGATGACTCAATCTAATTTTGGGGACAAAATTTCTTTTAAGGTAGGGAGGATGTGAAAACTTGGAACTTCACCACTTTTATGTAACTACCAAACTGGACCCCACTCTTGTCTTCACCTTCAATTTTTCACTTGAATGTGGTTTTATGCACAATTTGTCCACGTAGTATGCAAGTACCGCCTTGGTGATGCTCAAGTTGACAAAAATCAAGTCTACTTTCATATCAAACATAATAACCTCACTCTTGAATTTAAATGACATCCTTATGGATTTAGGTACTTACTCTTGTTCTCATGTAGTATATCTCGTTCTCATGGTTCCAACGCACCTAATTTTTCTCCATTCCGAGATAGGATGAGAGAGATATGTCCCTTTGAAAATCACACTATTTTAACATTGATTTAATGCCTTTGAATTGATTTTGCAAACCAAATGGGTCTTCTAGATGTGCGGCCCATTTCCTCCTCCCTTTCTTCCTCACAAAACGACCCCCTTCTTTTCAAGAAAGCATGAGTTTTGCATCCCCTAGCATGCATTCTCAGCCGTTCGATCATAAAATCACGGACTTTGGGCCATATCTAATGGCAAAAAAGTCACCCTCAACCTTCGTACATCTCACCAACAGAGGTGGTACCGAAACCACCTAACCCCTTTTTCCTGGCCAATTTGTGCCCCTCTAGACCCCCTTTTTGCATCTATAAATGCCTCCTTTCACCTCTATTCTTCTTCTTTCTTCTTCCCCTTTCTTTTGCACCCTATTTTGTGCATTTTATGCACAATAGCTGCCTCTCCCATCCTCCCCTATTCTTCCTGCTTGACGGTGCCGCCACATGGAGGCCGTTTGGGTGTCGTTCCTCCTCACCCTCTCCGGATGATCGGGGACCTATTGTGGATCCACACGACAATGGAAAAGATGGGCGGGAATTTCGCCGACATTGACAAGCTCTTGGTGTCATCCAACAAGCATCAATGGAGAGACCTAAACCACAACACCGCCACGAGGGGCACATCTTGCTCCCAGTAGGATCGAGTCAATGTGACCAATAGCCATCATTGGATGAGGAAGGATCCATGAGGGATCACCGATCGAGGGCTCTGATGGTCTGCTCACTTCCCCTCTCATGTGTGCAGAGGGCATTTGGGTGAGTTGTGGCGAGTGATCGTGGAGCCTATTGTTGGAGGTAGGGGGGAGACCGAAAACTGCCAGCAAACTTTATCTAGATTGAGCCAGATGAGGACGTGTGTTAATGAACCACATGCCTAGAGAGATGCCTTTTCTCAGCCCAATTAGGGTAAATCACCCCCAAACTCCCTCTTTATGCCCTAATCTTCAAACCCTCATATCTCTTGGGTCTTTTATCGAAATGGTATAATATTATATATTATTTCAACCAAAAATCATCATCTTTCTAATTATGCTACTATCTCATGCTAGTTTTTCCTGTATCATCCCTATTTTAGCAAAGATGATGCCTTGTGATCTTATGATGGTTAATCAACCTAAATAATTCACTATATGGCCATTCATTGCCTCTAGGCTTTTAAATCCCTTAAATCAGTGAACTATAAGTCTCTTTTTCTTTTATGTGTTCTTGGGGCATTTAAATGAACCCTAATGCTTACTTTGACCCTAAATGGTTTTTCTTGACCCAAAGAGGTGACTTAATTAAGTGAATGCATGCTATGAATTGATCAAGTCTTAAAGATCTAGCCCAAATTGTTATCATATAATATTTCAATGTAAAAAAAAGTAAATATTATGATGATTTGGAAAATGTTGTTTGAGCTATCATGCCTCTTGCCATGTTCGACTCTTAAAATCTTGTGTGCCTAATTTGTGCATTAAAATGAATAAGTTTACCTAGTTGTGCCCACATGATGAAATGTGATTGTTATGCTAATCCCATGCTCTATCTTGTTCAATCAATAAACTCATCACACTTGTAACATGAAATACTAACTTGATCTATCCTATGCTCTTTTATAATCTTCTGACTTGGAAATTGGAATATATTACATGGAATTAATCTAGTGTGACTAGTCATGATCCTATATGATTAAACCTTGGTGGAAATACAAACATCATGTTTCCTTAACTCCAAATTAGAGATGATTTCATGTTTATCTAATTTAATGTGGATGGTTCACTTAGATCTAGGACTTAATGTTGATCATTGGACTATGTTGATTAATGACATGCATGTTTGGAAGTTTGCATCTATTTTTGAACTAAGTGAAACCTAGACATAGGGAAACATCCACATGACTCATAAGATGCTTATCTTATCAAACCCTAGTGATATAAGACTCTATCCTTGTATCTTTTGTATACCAGGTCCCCTTGGGATTGGACCACCCTAGAATCTACTCAAGGTTCATAACTTGTACTGTACCCGCAAGGTACGTTTTCCTCTTAATCCTCTATGATATTAGCTTGCTTGTATGTATTCTCGTATTAATGCTTATCTACTTACTTACTTACTTGGTTGAGATATTTTTCCTATAATTAATAATTCCATGTTTGAGTATCCTACGTTGACAAACTGTGAATATAATATATAGAATTCCATCATGCAACCTAATGTTGATATAATGGATAAAGGAACTTAAAACATGATTTTTATAAAATGATGTTGTTAAGTGTTCTCACTTTGTTCCTTATTCTTGACTATGATCATGTTTCTATGCAAGAAAGTTTTGTATTACTCTTAAACTATTTAAATGCCTTTTCATAACGTACTTAATGCTTTAGCATTAATATGTTTTGTTTATTAAATTTTTAGTTTCTAAATGAAGATCCGCTGCACTGAAGACTCTAAGATCAGAAATTAAACACCAATAGGATGCTAGAAGTAGAAATGGGTACATGTTTCTCTATCCTCTTTTAGTATCTTGTTATTGTTTTTACTGCTTTTACACATATGTTGTCTGTGTGACATATTTGAGCCATTCAACAGATGGACACCCAAAACCTATTGCCACTAACTCTATAGTCACTAGGGGTAGGATGAGGGTAAAAAACAGTTCCATGACACTCCCCATCTATTTGAGATAAATTAATGAGTCACCTCCTCAGCTGTCATTTTGCTTGGTGGGAAGTACTTGGTTAAGAAGACTCTGAGAAGATCCTCCCAATTGTTAATAGAATTCCTTGGAAAAGAAGAAAGCCACACCTTGGCTCTATCCTTCAAAGAGAATGAGAAAAGAAGAAGACAAATTGCATTAGTAGGAACACCATATATCTTGAATGTGCTTAGGTATTGCAGAAATTCAACAAATTGGAGGTTCGAAACCTCCATTGGTTGTTGTATCATCTATATAATGGTGGTTTTGATAGGAAAGTCATTTGCCTCAATTTGTATCTAGTGATAACCTCATTAATATCTATAAAAGTAGGAACAATGAAGTCCTTAAGGGGATGATCGTATTTCATGATTGGTTCTTCTTCTTGAGTTAGATGTTTGGGTGAAGATGGTGGTGATGAAGGTTGTCATTCCTCCAGATCAAATTAAGGTTCACTCCTCCTTTCTTTTTGAAGATTGTTAACATTGTGCTCAATTTTGGGGTCTAGAAATATGGAATATTCAAAGCCCCTTTTAAATTTCTATGTACAGCCCGATTATTAAGCAAGGCGAGTGAAGTAAAAAAATGGAAATGGATGATAAAAAAATACCATAATGATGATGAACATGATGAAGATTATGATGGATATGATTTGATGTGGTTATTGTGTGATCTACCCTCAGTTACTATTCAAAACTTCTTACTCTAACAAAAATACACCGATGCTCCCCGGCAATGATGCCAAAAACTTGTTAGCTTAAATGCACAAGTTTTAATATGTATCACTTGAGCACTACCCCACAAGTATATAGGTGTGTGTACTATGTTCGAGATCGGCCAAGGGATAAAGATATAATTAGGCACAAGCATGTTAGAATTCAACAATCTATCAGTTTACAAGAATTCGTTTGGTGTGAGAGTTTACTAATTAGCAAACTAAAAGAAACTATGGGAATTAAACACTAGAAAAATATAGATCATATTTTTTAAAGATCTTGGTCATAAGATTTCACTTCCATACCATTACTCACATCCAACTACGGAATTAACAAACACTACAAAAAATTTGGCCTTTGTTGAAGAACATTTGTGAGGAACCAAAAATCGTGAATAATGATGTCTATTTGTGAGGGCTCATCCTTCAAATATGGGACCAAATCCCTCAACCGTCCTTAGACCTTTTATGTGAACACTAATCTGTCAAAAATATATTACTCACTAATCACTTCGTGAAAAATGTTGTGTCAAATGTTTCCCTCCCTCTCATAACCCTTCCCTCCATTCTCTACCATTTGCATTCCGCAGACTTCCCAAAATACGCCACTTTTGGCGAGATTTGCAATCACCAGAGCGAGGGTTTTGCCCCGATCGCCCCCGACTCCTCCCGACTCCCCCGACGACAACGAGGTCCCGGAACGTTCGGAGGCCACTCCTCGCTGGGATGATGACTCGGATGGCGGCTCTGGAGGAGATGCTTCTGCTTTAGATCGACCGGAATCGTCGTATTCCTCGTAAACGGAGGGGGCTCCTCCTTCCTGTAGGAGCCCCAGGCTGGCCCGGAGGCTTCGAGGTATTCTCCTCGACGATGCTGATGCCGATGCCGACGCAGATCTGGCGCTTGGGAGTGGTGATTTCGAGGGCGGAGTCTTGCGCTGGCTCCAGGCCTTGGATCTGCATGTCATCGGTGCCTGTAGGGCCGACGAGAGGCTCAAGCCTCTGCTCAAGTTCAACTCCTCTTGCGGTACCGCCGAGGACCATCTCCTAGCACAGCTCAGCCAGGTCTGTATGTGTTTTCTTTGTTTCTTCATCCTTTTCCCCTTCCCTGTGAAGGTCGGATCGGTCTTCCATTTGAAATCGGTGTTCTCACTTGCATACCTAACCGTCGTTCATCCTGCTTATCGACCATTCCGGCTATATAAACATGTTTTCTGGAAGGGAGCTTACATGTTGGTATATTTTCTTCTAAAATTTGAAATATGTTATCACCGTGTCATCTTACTTTATGTTTCAGTACTTCAAAGCGTCAGAGGTCGGGATGCTCATCAGATGCTTGTGCGTTCCTCTGGTCTCAATGCGCGTTGGAAAGATCAACAAGCAAGGGAACATGCTGATCCCCACAAATATAAGGTGATTTCCATTAAGAACCCAGCTAATGTTTTATACCGCTTACTGATATAAGGGATGGGTGTTTGATTTATTTGTTTTGATTTGCAACGATTGCTTGATTTATTGTTCCACTCTATGTTCCTGCCAGCTAATGCTATCCTCAATAGTTTAACTATGCACTGATACCATATGGTTTAGGCTACCATTACAACTCAACTGTAATTGATATCAAATTATGCTCTCTGCCTTTTCAATCATTATCTTACATGAAAATCTAGATTAATGGTTGACCTAATTAGTATTTTGGTTTCCTTTGAAAAATTTCATTGTTTTTCTTTACTTGATAATTTGTTCCATAAACATTAACGAGAGCTAGAAAATATTTTTTGTTGTAGCATTATAAGGAAGAAAATTTATGTGAGAAAAATCCCCCTACAAAACTGAAAACAATAATAGTATCAGTGTGAACATCTCTACTAACTGATAAATCACAAACATGGGCAAGTCCCACAAAGGTCATTGCACCTTATAATGTAACAATGGAGTCTCATACAAAATACTAGCATCTAAGCTTGAAGATAATCTTAAATTGGATTGGCATCTCAATTGTTGCTTGTGCCTGTACGAAGGTGTTTATGAAGGGTTGTGATCTTTTTACTAATCGTTACTATAATTTATAAAGTCACGTATGTTTGTGTAGTTCTCCTATAAGAGTTACTCATAGGGAAATAAAGGGACTATATGTTTATCCATCCTTACAATATAGGAATCAATTTCCTACTACATATATATCAATGTACCTTGCATTACTCGACTCCACTGGGTGAACATGTTTTCTTAATTTGTTTATAGGATCATATAGGAATCAAAGTCACAAAGTAGGTGCAAGAGAAATAGATACCTACCAAGTTAAACACCATACATGATTTTCATTGCATATAGTATAAGTTTTATACACTATCTCTACTTTATAATTATTTGAAACTTATCAAAATGGGTAATTAAACCCCATAGATGGAGAGTTTTAGAGAACAATATATAGAGATAACTCCATGCTATTAGGGAAAATTTGTTTGATGATGATAGATGTAGGTCAGGGTACCACTGAATACAAGGACAAATAAATCTAAATATTGAGATAAGGGTTTATGTTGTTGTTAAAATTATGCTAATCTTAAATGAGGTTGTAATTGAGGCATGTATAAGTAATTTCCATATCACCTCTCAACTCATATATAAAAAAATACTTTGCCCTTCTACCTAGATCGCTACCCATCCCCCAACTTTATTTTTTTTCTCAATAACCATGATTGATGCCAATATATACCATGTCAAGGGTCCAGATATGATACAAGTTTCCACATGAAGTTGTCGATTCCTCCATTTGCAACTAACTATAGTTGTTCTTGATTTCCCCCTCTGTCCATATGATGCTACTAGGACTAAGATCTGATTTCAACTACAAGTATCATGTTTCCTTTGCATTTGATAGCTTCATGAAAAATTCAACATGCCTCTACCAACTGTATCATGCTCTATTTTGGGTTTTTCTTGACCATGGAGAGTTTTATGAGATATCTACTATGCTTTTCATGGTAGAGATTGTTTATACTATTTTTGGACTTTGGTTAAGATACATTAATATCCTTAAACTTCTATAATGTTGTTTTTGCAAGTGATCCATCCATTCACAAATGATAATAAAGTCATAAATTTGGAGCTTAGTCATACTTATTAGAGTTTCTATGATTTTACTTATATTTATCTTATAATCTCAAATAAAATTAGCTCTGTTCTCCAAATATTGTGAGATTACACCTTTTTGAAAATTTAAATAGTTACCAATGACTATGCAATGCATTATGGAATGAACCTTCAGTCTTGAAAGATCATACTTGGAAATTGTGGAGTTGTTCTTCGAGTCAAGTATTAATATTGAAAAAAATTGGTTTGAGGATGTTAGTATAGTGAATATTACATTAAATAGGGGTGCATAGTATTTCTTTGGTCTTCAAAATGAAAAGTAATTGGAAGTAGTTGAAACAACTATGAAAATGAAGAGAACAAAAAAAGAGATATAGACGCAAAGCTATGTCTTATGCATGAATTTATTTAGTATATTCTTATGCATAAACTTATTTAGTATATTCTTATGCAGGAATTTTGACACAAAGCTATGTCTTTATGTTGTACTGTTGTTCTAATTGTTATCTTCAGACCACAATATTAATCTGTGTACTCACGAACTGCTTAGGTTCATATGTTGAGAAAAGAATTTGGTGGGATTAAAAAGCTAAAAAAGACTGCAGCTTTGGATTTAAGGGCTGCTTTATAGAGACTAAAATAAAAAGTGGTTAACCTCATCTACAAATATGTAACAAATATCAATTTATTGCTGATAATCTAATGACTACAAATGCAATAAAGTAAGTCAACATCACCTCTAATAATATTTCGTAGGGCTGTATCAGCTATGGAATAAACATGGGGAGAGTCCATCAATTTACATATATAAGCTTCAATGAACTCATTACCATAAAGATTCATATCCTTGTAAGGATTGACAGCCACCAAAATGGGTCCTGCATTTGTCTGCAATTATAAACCTTGAGAACACTTGTAAGATTTTTTTTGGGTGTCTCTAGGTAGGAATTACGCTAGTCTCACATAAATCATGTCTTGTAAGTATCTGTAATGGATATTGTGGAGAATTGATGGTTCATTCAGATAACTAAGCTGCATCAGATTCTGAACTCCATCTAAAATCTCAGGGTTTGCTGGTAAAAGATCTTCTGAATTGACCTATAATCATACAAATGCGTAAAACAGAAGAATTGTGGCTAATAGTACACAAATACTTTAAATGTATAACTTTCAAACCTTGTCCTCAAGCAGTTTAATAATAGACTTTGAATCAGAAGTTGGCAATACTGTCCCTAATGCCCATTCTCCATTGGGAAGGCGGCACCATGCTCTAAGTTTCTGATAAATGAGAATCTAACTTGTTGATCTCATAAATATTGAATAGCAGTATATTAGATGCAAAACTAAAAAAATATATGTATAAAATATCTCAGTTGCAACTTTGAAAACACACTGTCTGGGTTGAATTGCCAATTTAAATTACATGCTTTAATATGCAAGAAGGTTAGTATAACTACATCCCCATTCATACATGTGATTCTAAAAATGATTTCTATATAGAAACTATTACTTGAATCTAGATCCTTCCATTTAAATCATGGTCATGTCAGGAGCAATTAAGGGTCATGAACTGATATTTTTCTGACTAATGGATAAGCCACCTGCCCATCATCTGTATCACCACTAAAAAAGAAAATACTCCCAACAATGTGATTTTCTATATATGAATCGAGGAATCTAGGATATCTAATCCCATTGTAGAAAATAGAGACCAATAGTAGTATGCGACCTGTTATGCCCATTAATTGTGCAAGTATCAGACTACATATAAGTCATTCCTGATGAAGCATGCACAATGTCCCAGTAGTTAAGGCCATTAGAAAGAGAACTACTCAACCACAACATACTACTTAACCGGACCTAGGTTTGCACATATGTGGCTGGAGGAGTTGAAAGGAAGAGACTTAAATGGGGAAAAATTTACTGGAATAAGAAGACAAGGGAAGCTTACTGATATAAGGCTCGAGTGATGTAAAATGGCTGGTGTTTTACTCAGTTGTATCAGGTGTCATAGACTTGGGTCAGTGTCACGTCTTGCTGAATTCGTATTTGTATTAACTCATGTTTGTTTTATCCAAGCTGAAAATGGTTGTATCATGTTTGTTTTATCAAAGATCAGGTTGATCTGTGGTCATGGTGAACAAGGGAGTATAACTTCCTAACATGCTAAATCAAACAAAAATTATAGATGGAAAGAACTTGAAATTCAGCTAACAGTTAATGAAAATATTAAGCTAGGTTAGATAGCAATAGCTACTGATCCAGGCATTGATGAAGTTATAGAGAAAAAGAAGGACATGGAGATGGAGTCTGAGAAACCAATGAAAGACGTGGAGGAAGGGAACACTACTGTTGACAACCATTATGAAGAAGACCAGCCTGAAGGGGGGGCCTCATCAAGCCGAAAGATCAAAGGGAGAAGCACTAAAATGAAGCCTGCAAAGGTGAAACCACCGTACATACAGAGGAGAAGAAGTCCAAGGTGGAACCCAGAAGCGATGGAGGTGAGTAACGAGGCTGGGGAATCTCACCCGACAAGCTGAAGAACCCTCTGTAGTCTTCTCCAACATCCATCAACTGTTTTATGCTAAACACAATCTATTGGAACGCTAGAGGAATTGGGAATGACGACACTGTGCGAGTGCTCAAGGAAATCATGGTAACACATAAACCGAAGTTAGTAGCCATTGCTGAACCACGGATCAGTGGGGAGGCGGCCCAAAAGGCAATCAAATCGCTTGGGTTCACTAATTCGTATAGAGTTGAGGCTAGAGGCTTCAAGGGAGGTATCTGGGTCATCCATAGAATGAGGAGACCCAATCCAGTTTTGTTCCTGGACGAAGAATAACTGATAACATTGCTGTTGTACATGAGGTCATCCATAGAATGAGGAGACCCAAGGGGACTAAAGTTATGGCTGTGAAAGTGGATCTCTCAAAAGCTTACGACATGATGTCATGGGACTTCATGGAGGACACGCTGAATCATACTGATATTCCTAAGAATCTCAAAGGGTTCATTATGAATACAATCAAATCTGGGAGAACTTCTATTGTATGGAAGAACACCACCCTACCGGAGTTTAAGGCGATAAGAGGATTAAGGCAAGGAGACCCACTATCTCCCTACTTGTTTGTGCTCTGCATAGACAGATTAAGTCAGATGATCCGGGAAAAAGTAAGGCAAAATGTATGGCAACCTGTGAAATTATCCAAGAAGGGGCCTGCTCTAGCACATTTGTGCTTCGTGGATGATATCATCTTGTTCGCGCAAGCATCTATGGCCAACATAAAGACCATTATTGAATGCTTCAAAGACTTCAGCGTTGCTTCAAGCCAGAAGATTTCGGTTGAGAAAACGAGAATATACTTCGCCACAGAAGTGAAGAACAGAGTGCGTCAAGCAATCTGCAGATATAGTGGCTTGATTGAGACATCTGACCTAGGGAAATATCTCGGGGTGCCACATTTACATAAGCGGGTAAAAAAGGATACCTACAGGGAAGTTATCACTAATGTGAACAACAAGATAACTTCTTGGTCGGCCCGATGCCTTTCTTTGGCGGGGAGAATTTTCCTTGCGAAGGCGACGCTGACGGCAATGCCTACTTATTTGATGCAAACGGCTGCAGTGTCGGTAGGCTTATGTGATTGGATTGACGATACCATCCGCAGATTCATCTGGGGGGGAGGAAGGAAGGAACGCCCCATGTCATTAGTAGCCTAGAAGAAGGTTGTCAGTAGCAAAGCAAATGGAGGATTAGGAGTCAAGACCATGCAAGAATGGAATAAGGTCTTACTGGCAAAGAACACCTGGGATGTGGCGAGGAACAGACCCACACTTTGGTGTCAACTGATGAGAAGCAAATATGAGGCCTATAAGGAGGGGGATAAGCTGAACATTTCCAGACTAGCGAAGGCTACGTTGGAAGGTAAAGGCTTTATCACCCAAAATTCGTATATACAGCTGGTGACGGGGAAGGACACAAACTTTTGGGATGATGTTTGGGTGAAGAACCAAGGGAAGCTGCGTAACATAGCCACTAAAGTCATTCCGGATGATCTCCAGGACCTACAGGTGAGGAGTGTGGTGCTCGACAATAATGGTTGGGATGTACATTTCTTGAAGGAGTGGCTTCCTATGAATTGTGTTAAAGACATCTTGCGTATTCTACCTCCTACGAAGTAGGCTGGGAAAGACAATATAGTCTGGAATCATACTGCCACGGGCAAGTTTACAACTAGCTCAACTTACAAAGTTTGTCGACATGAGGCTGATCTTATGGTTCAAGGAGAATGGAGGACTATTTGGGATGCTCATATCCCAGCTCGGGTAAAGATGTTCATGTGGACCTTATCTCACAATGCGATCCTGACGAATCGGACTGCAAGATTGCTATCCAGTTGCTTCAAGGTGTACAGGATGAAGCCCCACGTTGCACACAAGCTCAGGTAGAGTGTAGGAGGATGATGGGGTCGAATTGGATGCTTGTTCATGTGAGGAGGGATCGTAACCAGCTGGTTGTATAACAGGTTAGTTAGAGATTGCAATGGTAGTAGTACTGCCATGTTTAATTTTGTTCAAGACCTTATTTGTAGCAATAATTTTGTTGATTTGCTCATAAGAGGAGGACGAGATGAATAAGAACACCTCCTGACTTGCCCCCCCAAAAAAAGATAGCAACAACTGCTTCAATATCTTGTGTTGATTCAACAGATAATTAGAATATATATGTGTTGGCCAACACTACCTAGGCCTCGTGAGTTTGTAACCACATGCACAACACATGCAGTACATACAGCTTATAACAGAATCTGTTAGAGGTGTCACTAGTAGCTCTAGTCTTAACTGAAAGAAGCAAGCATTTGGAGGTCCAAGATCATCTATGATCGGCTTCCTTTGAGGCTGTTGTGCTGAATTGTTCATTTACTTCAGTGAGTTTATTGGTTTGGTTAACAAGGGGTACTACGGGGATGTGAAAAAATATTGTTTTATTTAGAATGAGCCAGTGGATGGCGGTCACCCACAGGCTACACAACACCTTATGGTTCTTCTAAGGTTAGGGCTTTGTACAACCCTCTCTGATACCATGTAAGAATATATTATTAGGGAAGGAAGCATTCTATTCACTAGCAAAACCTTACCATATTAATATATCTAGAGAAGTAATAATACTGATTTAAACTTACAAACTATGTTATAAACCCATGCATATATGAAAAGAAACTAATATTAACCAAATCTATTATGTAACATGTTAGAAGGTCATGTAATGTACGCCTCAGTCTTTGGTAATCTCAAATAGGCCCAACTTTGACGCAATTATAATTTCCATATCTTAATAATTTCATTTATCCCACTTTAGTAATGTAATCACCTTGTAAAGTATTTCAACTGGTGAATCATGTAAGAAATATTCCACATGCTTTAGTGATGCATTTCAGAGAGAATCCTAATGAAACAGGGACCTGAATCTATCAATCTAATTGTCTATAGGCATAGGACTAATTAAACATGCTATGGAGTAATCAAAATAATTGTGATAATCCTTTGACTTTTAATATGGTGTTCTAAAACTGACCTTCAGGCAAATCAGTACTAAAGTTGTTCATTTATTTAGTAGTGTGTACAAGCGCAGCCTCACTGGAATTAAGTTTCGAAATTTTGGTATATAGGTTGAGAACATACGGTGGAAGAGCTCATGGCAATCCTAGAAAGAAGATCAGAACACGGCAAGGCAATGTCAAGGCAGTACAAGCTGCAGAATCCAATGAGCCCCAGGTTAGCATTGATGTATGTCTTTTTATATTCCATTATCTTTCACTACCAATAATACCATATTGCAGCAACAGTTTGATACATATTGTTATAGATTGTGCACTGTGGTGTACAGATTACTAAAAGCTACTTTTTTTTATTTGTGTGTCTAGTTTAAGCATATTTTCTCTCCTAACATAATTTTTTAACATGGAATGCCTTGACTGCATTGATTTTTGTATTACAAAGGCCAACATGCTCTACTTGTTAAGGTAACAAAAGTTGTAGAAGAGTAAGAACAAAAATAAGGTCAACATATGGAAAACAAAAATAAAACATACTACTCACAGCTACTTACCAAACCCCTAGAATGCATCCTAAGAACATTGATGTTAAGATAACATGAATCAGATAACACATGCTCAGCTTTATTGATGTATATTTCTAGAATAGTAAAGATGTAGACATGGAAGTGACCAAATACAGGGGAGCAACTAAATTCATGATATAGTTGTAATGAAATTGTTCACAACATATATCAGTATGAACTACATGCATGTATACCTTTTTGGTTCAGTGTTAGTGTATTCAGCTATAAGAGGAATCAACTGTACCAATAAGTTGCGGCAAATATACCTTTTTGGTTCAGCAATCATTATCTCAAGTTCTGCCACTCTTGTGTCATCAGGATCATTCATATATATGTTTACATCACTCTGATTCCTTTTTGTATTTATATTGATAGGGTATAATTACTTTTAATGATGGATTTCGACAGACAATGCACCTTAGAGTAGACCAAAACTGAAATATAAGGGTAAGTTGTTTGTTGTACTATGATTTATGTATAAACTTTATTTTCTATTAATATAATGATTTGTCATTTTTAGGAGAAGAATATTCAAGTACCTAACCGTATGAGGCCTGGCATTGATGAAGAGCACCACACCATTTGAAGGAATATGGAGACATTATAGATCTTAAGAGTTTCTAGCATGATATGTTGATTGTCATCAATCTCAAATTTTAGAACCATATGTACTCCTTATTTATATCAATGTTGAGCACGCAATGTATGGATAATATTTTGCTTCAATAACAAAAATTATTTTGAGATGATTTAACATTTTTATGTGTCATTTTGGTGTTGAATCTTCTTATGATGTCATGTGAATTAGTATAAAAATTTTGCTTGAGGTAATGTATACAAAGTTTTCATTTAAATTTTATATTCACTATAGTAACAATTAATTAACATTTAATAAACCATTCACTAATCAATAACCAAATCATTTACAGTAGTCCCTCATAAATATATTGATGAAGGTCCATATTGACCATCAAAATTGCATTGATGACGACCACATAGCCCCTCAAAAATAATATTAATGATGGCATTATCCCTTCAAAAATATATTCTCCAAGACCATCAAGTCCCTCAAAAATGTATTTATGAGAACTAAACATGCCCTCAAAAATGTATTCATGAAGGCTAAATAGTCCCTCAAAAATGTATTTATGAAGGCTAAATAGTCCCTCAATATAACATTCTTGAGGGTCAGTTGGTCCGTGACAATTGTATTTGTGAGGGCCACTGGTATTTGTCACATGAGTTCTCTTCACGGACCATTTGTGAGGGCTAGACCCACAACCGTCACTATTTGTGAGGGCCTGTAGAGAGGGGTTTGTGACAGGACTCACTTGTGAATAATGGCCCAATTTTTACTAGTGAAATTAGTTAACTTGCAAAGGAGGTTGCCATCATCGTCCATAAGGTTTACACGCTTTGAGGGATAAGAAAAAAAGATGGTTCTTATCTCTACATAGCACTCCTATGTTTATGTCAAGAATCAAACTGCAACCTTAGATCCTCAATGTATCCTAGCCACTCCCATGGTGAAGGATTCATTTCTAAGAGAACTACTTCATACTTCTCTATATATATTCCCAGATCATATAAAGAAGCATAAACTATGTAGGTCAGATGGCTAAGAAAGCATACAAGCAAATAACATCATAGAATAACTTGGAGAAGCATATTAACTGACATAGGATAAGAAATATGAATTCACATGAGTACTGACATGAGATCTACTCTCTCGTGCCCATGATGAAGGAAACTACTTGTCTATAATGATGAAACATAGGAACAAGCTACAACTTTTAGAGTTTGACATGATCAGAGAAGGAAAGAACAAAGAAAACCAAAGGAATGAGGAAGGGCAAGGTAGAACTCTGGGTTGGGGATGAAATTGCAATCTTGCTAGTGCTTCAACTAGGATAACCTTCTCTCTTGAGAGGTCTAGGCGAAGTAGAGAAGCTTGTGATGCACTCTTGAGAAAGAATGGAGAAGAATAGAGGTTCTCTCTCAAGAAACCACTTCTTCCTCCCAAAAATCACCCCTTCTATTCTCTGAATTGTACTCCAGTCGAAGTGTGCTCCAAAATGATTAGAGATAACCGATCCATATGAGTGTTCTTGTATTTAAAATGAGGGGTGATTATTTTCAAAATCTGTAGAAATCGGTGGGGACACAATGTGTACTAAGGAAAACACAGTGTGTCCATGTGTATAACTAATGCCAAAACTCCTCTGATCAGGCTGGACATGAAATGTACAATTTTGAACACATTGTGTGCATGGAAGTTGATTAATTTCTAGGTGGATCAAGTTGGTGGACACATCATGTTGTTTGGCAAACATGGCGTGTTGTTGTAATTCAAGGAATTTTGGATCCAAGTTCCAGACCGGAACACAACATCTTGAATTTTGGACACAACGTGTCTGTGCTGGACATGGCTTGTCTACGTTGGACACAACATGTTGATATTTGGACACGGGGTGTCACTGTCACTTTCAACGACATTGATTTTCTGAATGTCTAGATGATTGGTGTATATACTGATGGATGGTAAGATGGTGTTTTATCCCTATTTTGTTTCCAAAACGTTGTACTTACAATCCAAACTATAGAGCTAGTAAAGATAATAAAAAAGTGAAAAATCTAGCATGATTAAGAGTGATTATTGGGTAAATTGATTTAGATATACAACCAAAAGTGGTCCAAAAGACGATATAAAATACACACGTCATCAATTCAAATCATACTTGGATTAGTTATTCGGTCAAGTAGATGAGAAAACTAGTAGGTTGATTGGAGAGTGCAATCATGAGACTAGGATTTTGACCAGTATATTGACTTTGATTCTATTTTGAGTTATGATTAGAAACATGATTGTATTTTAGAAAATCCAAGCCCTTGACTCTTATATGTAAAAGGGTGATCTTAAGTAGATACACACACATTTTAAGACAAGTTGTTTAAGAATTCTTCCTATTGGGGAGAAAAACTCACTCTAAGTACAACAACCAATAATATGAGAAGGAGAGAGAGTGACACAAGCACTTCAATAACTTCAAGTTGTTCTTCCTCTTGGCAACCAAGGTGGTGCACCAAGAGTACCCACATTCACATGGATGACTTAGAGGCCGAGACCGTTGGGTGGAGGCTTGAGAACAAACAACTTCTTCAAGAAGAAGACACAATCTTACTGCAATGATATGGTGGCAACAACACCACCATTTTAGATTTGGATTTGGATGTGCAAGTTCTACACCAAAATATGGCGTGTCTAGTTGTTGGAAAATTGGTGTGCACCAAGGTATATTAGATATCCTTTCTATCTCATTAGTTTATGAATGTTTTATGGCTATGATGTATCTATTTTCTTGAGTTTGATTGGGAGACAATTTTGTAGTTCCAATATGATCCTTCCCACCAAACCATCCATATGTATCTCTGACATTGTGGGTACTTGTCAACCAAAAGTAATCCACATTTTAGTGGACTATTTTGTTTAGGTTAATTTAAACTCTTCCATCCCTTTCTCATATTTTTCTATCCCTTTGTCTCTTGAACCATTTTCATCACTAAAGGGATTGATAAATTGTATGATGGTGCCGCTCTCAACAACAATGTGGAAGTAAAGGAACTTGAAGAGAGATAGAAAATTGAGAGTATAGAGGAGAAAAGAAGAGATCTATGATCGTGTTCGTAGGGAAAAAAGTCACATGATAAAATTGATTTTTTGAAATGAGAGAAAGTTAACCTATGTTGATAGTGAGAAATGATGAAAGGTGAAAGGTAACAAGTGGATAAGATATACACTTAAGCCAATCCATCCACTTAATTTTATCTTTTACATTTATTTAAGTAGGATATATATTTAATTGTTAGATTCACTTCTATATTTGATTAAGTTACAACTTGGGCTTACAAATCAACAGGGTGCAATCTAGATAGTATATTCTTTCACTCATTTAGCAACTTACATAAATCAGGTTAGGGAAGATCCATCATCTTAGTGAGGAAAACTATTGAAAAAAATGTAACATTGATTATTGGAATGAGAGTTTACACTTCTGACATTAAAACGTATACGTATGCACAGTAATCCACTTTTAACCAATGTAATTTGTTATAGTATTTATAGGAAATATTAGACCCAATCATAGCGAATATAAATTAAAACTATGTACGTTAGATTAATTGCATGAGATTTTTTACTTGTTCTTTACATAAATATTAAAATAGGTCAAGATAGGGAAGAAACAAGAGTCTTATTCACCAGTCGTATTAATTAAGAAGTAAGATCTGAAGTCCTACATTTGACAAAGGGAAAACTACGTAGAGGACGCGAGGATACAATTCTTAACGAGATTCTTACACCAACTACCATACATGAAGAATATGACGACCGTATCCTGTAAAGATTTCTGAACTGTGGATAAAAAGAGAACTTGGTCCTAGAAGGCCATGATCTAAAGTTTGAAGATCAAGGATACCTTATTCTAGGTGTGTTCGAATCTGGAATGTGAAGGGTGATGATGTAGAACTCTTTGTCTTTCTTATGAAAGGAGCAATAGGATGCCCTCTTATCGATTGTATCTGTTTTGACAATACTTGAATGTGTACGGTGTGAACCCCAAACGTTTCAAGAGACAATAGGGGGGTGGCCACACCGTCATATTTTGTTATGCAACAGTATTAACACCGAGACTTTCCATAATACTAGACACACTCAAAATATCTCGTCGTTGGTTTATTATAGTATCCCTATTCCACTCAGAATAAGCACTCGCTGATATTGTTTTCTTAGTGATAAAAGGCAACCTAATATGTAGTAGTACTCAAGGGTAAAGGTATGCATTGTCCTCTAATATTTCTGAGCTTATGTTGTGAAGAGGCTTAATTAATTGACCTAGAGACTTTCATTGTCAGTTAGGAGCTTATCTTCCCATCGATCTGAATAATATGCATAGTAATATTTAGTTGATTGGAGAATGGATTACCATGGTTCTGATTTGCTCAACATTTTTATTGGTGTATAGCACATATTTTCTTGGCTTTGTGAGATTTTCAAACGTATAGATCTTGTCTTCAATTAGCGACTTCAACAGCATCAAGTCCTTAAAATAATGCTTTTGGATAATGAGAGACGAGGATGGGAAACCTCACTTACTCAATGGGATGTTGGGATCCGTTAGAAGTGAGACTCAATATAAGTTGTCGCAATCATTTAAGCATTATACATGGTAGCTATCATATGGCTTTTAAAGAGTAGAAGAAATAGAGTTTCTCAATTATCTTTTGCTCTGGATTTTAACAAATCTATATCATTTTTGACATCCCAAGCGTCACTTAAAGGCTCTTAATGCCCATATTCGTAGACTGAATGCTACCCAAAATTCATCAAGTACAATAAAAGATCCAATTGAATCGTTTTCACTTGAATATTACTCATAAAATCGAATCAAATTGATGTACATATTAAGTATTAGAAGGGGAAAAGAGGTTAATCGGTTATTGATCATGATGTGATTTGATTTCCTCGATCAGTAGTTTGCATGCTTTTATTCGCTGGGCCAGAATTTAGTTAGAGACAGTAGTGAAGGAAATAAAATTAATTACTTTGAATTAGCCTCATTCGACCATTTTGCGTATGGCTTCTTGTGAAAACGTATAACAAGCATAAAAAGTGAACAGCTAGATGGTGGGAAACTAGGCGTTATTGCAACGTAGGTAAATTGTAGATATGTAATCGGAGGAATGACACGCTAATCTGCTTTAGCGTGATATGAATAGTTTATAGCTGAATGCATATCTACTTCAGTCGAGAATATTAGCCATATTTTTTGCAAATAATCTATCGATTGTTTTTCCAAACAGTACTCGTTTTCACATAATTTTAAATCATTGTTGTTTTTCATATTCTTCGGTGATTCGATTTCATTCCTGATGATGATTACCTTAGTGACATACTTTCTGCTGCCATTTTATGGACCATCTTGATTGAATGTAACAGTATGTTCTATAATATTTCCTCTTATTGTTTCGACCATTTTGTTAACTCAATCACTCCCCTATGTTCTCGCTGCATTTCCTTTTTAGGTGACTTTACGGTTTCGCCGGGTTTGTGAAGAAGGCCTAGATGAAGTACTCAGGAGCTCCAGCTCTTCCTCTACACTTTCCTAGAGAGACTGTTGGCTCATCCAAAGGCCTGGTAATCTTCTGAGTCGCTATTGGAGGATTCTGATGACAAGGCTTAACTTCTGCATGTCCTGGTTGACGCTGCTGGCTGATGCTTTGCTATCTCACTCTTTTATGGAAGTTGTGACCATATTCTAGGGTGATGGTTTTTTTTCTTAGGACTAAATTTTGATCACTCTCCTCAAGGGCATCACATGCACAACCAAATTCAGTTTCTGCTCTGCTGCCCCTCTTCTCCCACTTTTTCCCCTCCCATAAACAATTGACATGTGGCAGTCGCAACAACATTGTCCAAATCAGTCCGCACAAAAAGGCTGAAGAAAGTTGGTTTGAGAAGATGACGTGACAAACATTAATTGAGTGGTTAGTGGATGTTATGCAATATAGACTAATAAATTTGTTTTACTTATAACTTAGAACCGTGATGAATTTTTTAGTGAAACAAAAGTCATTAGATTCGTCATAAAAATCCAATCGAACTAGACTAACGTTGATATATTTTTGAAAAAAATACAAAAGTGGTATGTAAATGTGATGTGATGAGAGAAAAAATAGACTTTTTTATAATTTTTAAACCATGATGAATTTTTGAATGAAATAAAAACTATTAAATTTGTGATAAAAAATACCTTCAGGCAAGCCTAACGTTGAGAGAAAATAAGATGCTAGTAAAATATAAAAAAGGAACAATTAATAAATCTACAAATGAATTAACACTCAACACTTAATTGACACTTAAAGATGGTTCATTGACATGCAAAAAAAATTCACTGGAACTCGGAAGTATAAAAATGGCACCCCAGTAAATATTGTACGTGTTAAATCATGACTAAGGTAATTGACAACAAAGAAAACATAATAAAGCCCAAATAGATTTGGTTGACACCTAAGAACAACTTATTGATGCCCGAATATGGTGATACACATTAAATAATGTGTAATGGTATTTCAACCCAACAACAACTTAATGACGCCCAAAAATAACTAATTGACACCCAAAGAGGCTAATTGACATCCAAAAATGGTCCATTGACACCCAAAATTATAAAAATGACTCCTAAGTAAATATTGTATGCGTTAAATCACGATTAAGGATAATTGAAAACTAAAAATAAAGTAATGGCGTCCAAATAGGTTTGTTTGACATCATAGAACAACTTAATGGCGTCTAGAAATGATTATTTGACGCCCAAATAGTTCACAAATTTATGAATGAATTGGTGTCCAATGATTAATTGACACCCATAGGTGTTTCAATGACGCCCAGAAATTGTTCGTCGACACCCACAAATTTAAAAATGTCACCCAAGTGAATATTGTATGCTTTATATCACATCTAAGACAATTGACAACTAAAAATAGCATAATGGTGTGCAAATAAGTTTGTTTGACACCCAAAAACAACTTAATAATGCACAAATATAGTTGTATGCATTTAATAAGGTGTAAGGGAACTTTACTGACACCCAAAGATGGTTCATTGATGACCAAAATAGATACACTGGACTCAAAAGTATAAAAATGACGTCCAAGTAAATATTGTAGGCGTTAAATCATGACTATGATAATTGACAACCAAAAATAACATAATGAGGCCCAAATAAGTTTGTTTGACACTCAAAAACAACTTAATGGTGTCCAAATATGGTGGTACACATCAAATAAGGTGTAAGAGTATTTTACACCCAACAACAACTTAATGACACAAAAAATGACTAATTGACACTCAGAGATGGTTAATCGATGCCCAAAAATAGTTCATTGACATCCGGAATTATAAAAATGACTCCCAAGTAAGTATTATATGTGTTAAATCACGTCTAAGGATAATTGAAAACAAAAAATAACGTAATGACACCCAAATAGATTTATTTGACAACCAAGAACAACTTAATGATGTCCAGATATGATTTTTCCTGTTAAATTGAGTGTAAGAGTATTGGACACTCAACAACAACTTAATGACACCCATAAATGATTTTTTGACGGCCAAAGAGTTAACAAATACACGAATGAACTGACGCCCAATGGTTAATTGACACCTATAGATATTTCAATGACGCCTAGAAATGGTTCATTGACACCTAGAAATATAAAAATGGTGCCCAAGTCAATATTGTATGTGTTATATCACAACTAAGATAATTGACAACTAAAAACAACATAATGGCACACAAACAAGTTTGTTTGACACCTAAGAACAACTTAATAGCTCCCAAATATAGTTGTATGCATTAAGTAAGGTGTAAGGGTACTTTACACCCAATAACAACTTAATAACGCCAAGAAATTTTTAATTGTCATCCAAAGATGATTAATTGACGCCCAGAAATACTTCATTGGTACCTACAATTATAAAAATAGTTCCCAAGTAAATTTGTATCTGTTAAATCAAAACTAAGGTAATTGACAACTAAAACCAACATAATGACACACAAATAGGTTTGTTTGACACCCAAGAACAACTTAATAGTGCCCAAATATGATTGTACACACTAAATAAGGTGTAAGGGTACTTCACACCCGACAACAACTTAATTACACCCAGAAATGGCTAACAGACACCCAAAGATGGTTAATTGACGTCTAGAAAATGATTTATTGACAACTAGACTCATAAAAATGGCTCACAAATAAATATTATGTGTGTTAAATCACGACTAAGGGTAATTCATAATCAATAACAAGATATTGATGACCAAATAGATTTGTTTGACGTTGGATATAGTTTATTGACATCTAAAAGTGTAAAATGATGCTTTAGATTTTAAGACAATTTTAACAATTTTTTGGCACTATTTAGCCATTTTTAGGCTCTATTTAGTCATATTTGGGCTTTTTCAGCCATGTGTGGGCATATCACCATTTTTTGGTGTTTTTAGTCATTTTTTTGATGCTATATAATCATCGTTAGGCGTCTTTAGCTATTTTTAGGTGCACATTTACTATTTTCAAGCACTTAAATTTTGTACACATGTTTATCATTTTTTGGACTTTTTGACAACAAATGCATGCCTAATTATCACAAATATGTACCTGCTTTCTTCATGGCCTCCATTTATTGCTCTCACTTCCCATCTCTCATTATTTCTCTCATTTCCCTCATCTTCCCCACCACTTTTCTCCTCACTTCTCTAATCTTCCATCATCACTCTTCTCCTCTTTTTTTACTTCTTTCCTCAAAAAGATATTAACATTACTCTTGTTTGAATGTACTTTTATCACAAATTTAATGATTTTTATTTTGTTCAAAAATTCATGATAGTTTAGATATTATAAACAAAAGAATTTTCTCTCTCATCACATCACCTCTGCTATCACTTTCTTATTTTCTTCTGAAAGGTATATCAACATTGGTCTTGTTGTCTTGTATTTTTTATAAAGAATCCAATGGTTTTTATTTCGTCAAAAATTTCTCACGGTTCAAAAGTTATACATAAAACAAATTTATTTCTCCATTACATAACATTCATCAACCGAATCATCTAATAAATATCCCTCCACGTCACTCTGAAATTACCTTAGAATGTCACCGCCACATCCCCGCCGGACACCCTATCCATACCACTATAAAAAAGTAAAACTTCTCAATTTTTCCAAAACCACCGTCCAGTATGAGCATAACTTGTGCGAGACCGGGATTGCACGTGACCAAATCATTTTTGTTTTATTTATTAGCTCCAGTAGGTTGTTTTAAAGGAAACTCACTCCCGCTTCATACTCGCCTTTTAGATCTAGGTACTTAGGGTGCCTAGCTATGGCTTGTTGTGAATTCCTAGTCAGCATAGTTTTTTATTTATTTTTGTCTACAATGTATGATGATGATTATAAAAAAAGTTGAATGTGTTTATGTACGTGTAATTCAATGCAAATGTCATAGATCCATTGTTGACAGTGACCTGCGTATGTTATGTATGGTTGAGTATGGTAGTTAGTTAGATATATAAACGGGATACAACTATATCCGATATCTGAATCTGAAAAAAAAATTCGATCTGATATCTGATCTGATATCCGACGAATATCATGTAATGATATTTGAATCCGATCTGACAAATAATATTCGAATTCATTCAGACAAATATCTGATCCAAATCAGAAATCATAAATGTATTGTTATACATATATTATATATAGAAAACATTGATATTACTATATATATGATAACATATCTTAATTTTCATATTTTTACATATAGATAGTATATATTTAATAATATATGTATATATTTGTCAGATTCAGATTTTTTCGGAGCGGATACAACCATATCCAATATCCTGTTTGAAATTTTCGGATATGAAATTTGATATCCTAAATTCATTTCGGATTATGCAGATGTCGGATTTGTTTTTTAAAATTTCAGACTGAAATCCGGATCGAATGTGCGGATTCTTGATATCCATTTAGAGGTCTATAGTTACTGTAGTCATGCCCACTTTGAGCGTTTTCTATACTAAGTGAAAGGCACTTGTAGGAATTCTACGATAGGGTGATGTTCCTTGACTATGTTCGCAGTGATATAAGAACTTGATGTGATTACAATAGAATTTAATTCAGGACGCAACTAACTTAACATTTTATTTCCTTAGTACAATCAGCTGCTATTTGCAATCTAGACTAAAGGATTTAAAATTTGCCAAGTCCAAGTCTTGCAAGGTTAAAGATAACATACATAAAGCTGAATCAGAGCCTTAGTTCAAAGTTAATCTTGAACTTATGCTGATTCAGGCCAGTGTTTGGGAATGTAAAAAACAATGTCCTCGCATCTGTAGAATGGATCCCCGGTTAGAGATGAAGCTGCTGCTGAGCTTTACGGGTTCCCACACATAATAATGAGAAAAAGAGAGTATTTCTAAAATACTTCTTCAGGTTTCAGACGCTTCGAGAAGAAAAATAACGCGCACAAATTATTTACATGGATCGCCGTACATCCTGGAAATAGATTAATAACCCAGGTGAGCGTCAATTCGTCAACAGAACTGCACGTGAACGTCCGTACTCGCTTCCTGTTAACGCGTTTCAGTCAAAAGCTTACCCAATTATCGATTTTAAAACAACGTCTTAATCAAGGATTCCCTTAATCTTGTCCGCGCAAGAAATGCAAATTACGTTTTCAGCGGTTTGTCTTATACTCTGTCCTCTTAACTAGGATTACCGTTTTCTCTTGTTATTTTTTCATTATAGTCAATCGACTTTATTCTCTGATGTAACCCTAGACCACATGCATGAACGAGATCCTCAACCAGCGTTGCTTACTGCCAAGAGCTAGACACCACCTACTAGTTAGCAATTTGGTGCTTCGCATCTAACCAAGAGCGGTCCATCTTTTGTGCCTTACTCCCAACATCCGATTAACTGCACGTTGCGGTAGTTTTCACTATAATAAAATTTTGAATTGAGAAGTTTTTGAAAAGGTATACCACTAGTGGTGTTTGATAACCAAAAGAGAAACCAATGGCAGTATTTCATGGGAAACTCGCGCGACGCACTAATAGTTTGATCTGATTTCAACATAAACAGTAATGTCAGGCTAGCTCACAAGGGTGTCATCAACAATGATCATAGCATAATAATAATTTGGAACCTCTATGCTTAATCCCTATTGGCGTTGAACTATAATGGAATTCTCCCTTATGTAGTGTGGTTTATGCCACTACATATTACATCAGCCCTTGGTTCCTACCTCCTACATGACAACCAATTACTCACCGATATTATAAGCCTAATATAAGATTTCTTCAATATAATTGTAAATGATACATTGTATAAAATGCTCAATAGTCCTCAAAATCTAAAGAAATAAATTTGTAATCTAGGTTACTTGATGCAAGGATGCCCTATGCAGAATATTGTGCATCTATGTCTCAGCTTCTTCAGGGGCTCGTGGTCTCTGTTTGGTCAATGGCATCACTGGAGGTTTGTTTCAGATGTTTAGGAGGATGAAACAAGGGAATACCTTATCTCCTATCTTGTTCATTCTCTTTGAGGAGGTTCTTTACATGAAAAATAAAGAAGGAGGTCAAAGATGGTTAGATTGATAGATTTTGCTCGCCTAGTGGTGTTGTGCCCATTACTTGTTCTCTATGCCGACGATCTTACCTTCTTCTTGTCTACCTCCTGATCCTCTCTTGATCATCTTGTGATGGTGAAGGATGAGTATAATCGGTCTCTAATTAGCACATGAATCGGGGTTAATCCAAAATTTGTTTGGCGTGGATGATAGTAGTACTATCGGATGTGCATCTAACTGACAGAGAATCCATTGTGCGGCTGGTGGCCTGGAATATCTAGGCACCCCTTTAGTGGTTGGTGGCCTACGTCCCATCACTTCAACCTACTCCTTAACAATACTCACAACAAAATATCAAACTAGAAAGTAGATTACTTACCTTCATTGGAAGTGTTATTCGTGATTAAACAAACCCATTCGTCAATCACCCTCTACAACCTAGCAACTTCTCTTTCCCATACTTCCATTTTGAAGATGATTGAGTCCACTCTTAGTTCTTTTCTTTGTAGGATAAGGGATGGAGGCTAGAGGAGAGCATGGGTAGAGTGAAAGTATGTCACAAAACCTAAGAAGAGTGGGGGACTGGATGCACCTACGCTTCATATCTCGATTGAGGCATTTGTGTTAAAAGGTTGTTGGGAGGTGTTTATGATCTCATCCCTTTGAGTGAGGTTCTATGGAAACAAGTACACTAGGATCATAATTTCTTCTGATGATGAATACCACCATCTTCTCAATCTATCTACTTTGCCTTCTCCCTTTTGGTTGTGTTTGTGGAGGTCTGATAACAGCTCATTTTGTGTACTTTTTACATATGTTTTATGCCTTCCATAGCATACCTTTTATGGATTTATCTACTTATTTCAATATCTTAGTGTCAAAGTCTTGAATTCATACATTTCTTACTCATGAATGATCATGCTATGCCACGACCGCGGTTAATGCCACAACCACGGCTGTACAGCCCACTAACATCTCGGCCACGGTCATTGCCTCCATTCAATAACCTCACACCGTGACCGTGGCCCCTCCATCCTACTAAAGTAATGCTACTGTGAGGCCGCCCCGTGACTGAGGCTGTGGTGAAGCGTTCAAAACATACGTCATTAACTAAGCATAAGCGATTATTAAGCAGCGGATTACTGAAAATCACTAAAAATTTAAACTTTTTGCAATGAGATCCAATTCTAGGAAACTCTTGTAACAAGAACCAAAGTATTACATATACATCCTGGTTCGCAATTACATTCCATGTACCATCTCTTCTCAAGGATTACATACAATAGTTACTTTGCCAAACTATACATCAGTAACATAAAACCTCGAGGCGTTCAAGCCAAAATCTCAAATCGATGATAAAAGTACTTATCTACTGACTCTGAGGACCTGAGAGTACAGAGACGACACATAGAACTACCATCTATATGACTTGACAGGCAGTATCTCCACCTGAGATATTACTGCTATCCCTGCTGATGCTGTTCTTTCTCTGCTGTGAGAATTCTATTTCCTTATCCGCATCCTCCTAAAAACATTGAATCCCACGGGGGTGAGACAATTGTAAATTGCCCCAGCGAGAGATATAGCTCTCTGCCAAAACATTATTATTGCAATTTATTAAAATAAAACTGAGCAGGAGTTCTTACATATTAACAACAGTATTAATCATTGTATGAACATATTAAAGTAATCTCCTTTCCTAAGGAGAACATTGCATCTACCCATGGTAGAATCATATTTCATCCATCTACTTGCAATGAATATAAAGAGATATAAATAACATCTACCAACGAGAGATGTATAAAAGAAATGTAACATCAGCCAATGAATTTTCCGTATTCAATCCTTAAGAAAACATACTATACGGCTGTTTACATTTTACAATCACACTTATGCCCTGAGGAGATGAGGTGTACCACTCATACTCCAACTGGCCACTATGAAGTCGAAATCAGTACCATACAAGGTCAATAGAAGAGTCGGCTTCTAAGACCTCCCACATCTCGGTCAGTATGAGATCACATGTAGGACATCTTGTGTCTCTGCTAGATAGCTTTCCATGGTATACTGACAACTTCGCTATAGAGTTATAGCCCGTAGCATATACTCTCATCAGGGTTATGGCTCATAGCCAATGCCTGGTATTATATTGAGGAGTCATGGCTCGTAGCCATACTCTTATCGGGGTATGGTTTGAAACCAATCTGGTACATAGGACATAGCCCGTAGCCATTCCTATGGGGCATAAGGATATATTTTCTCAATTACCCCCACATATTCAAAAATATGCATTCCGGGTTTTGCCGCGAAGCAACCCATTTCACCATCACCAATTTACTGATGATGATGGATCTATGGTCAGGGCTCTACATGATATGATTTCACTTGATTAATTAAGTACCTTAGTATATTCTTTTAGCATCAGTCAAGTTCTCAAATAGGAATTATTATGACAATTGCTACAAAGAAATATGTACTATTATCATCAATTACTTCTCAGTATTTATATGACACTGGGATCTCAGTCCCTCATTTCATTTCTTGAAAGTTCACATCTCTCAACAACATCATTTTCATACTTATCAAATCTGGGTATTCATACCCTCAGTTCATCACTAATCATTGTTACCAACTATTAGGTAACTATTACCTCTAGGTCCTCAGACCGAGGTATACATGATACTTGTTACACAAGCATCCTTCATGGCTTACAAGGCCCATTAAGTGTCTTGTCACCTTTCACTAGGCAACAACTTATTCATATGACTCATAAAGTCCATGCACATTTTATTACTTTTACTAAGAAACAATAACATTAAGGCACACAAAGCTAATCAATCATTTTTATTATATAAATGTCATAGCTCAAATCCGGCTATGTTCATCATCTCATGATATCTACATGGTTAATAGACATGATAACAGTCATAAAAGTTGATAATCACATCATGTGATACAATAGTAACACCACCATTCCTTTATCAGGATTAGGGTACTATCAAATAAGCTTTTCATCCCTTTACCCAAAATTAGGGTTAGGGTTTCCCATTTCACATTAATTAAGGTTTCATGTTTATATTATCTATCCAACCCTAATTTATTGTTCCATACCTCTAGGAACATTCAATGATATCATAAGTATTTACTCATGATCATTACTCTCATCATATATCATTAATGATTATCAATTCAAGGTATGAGTTCATCTCTCAACCTTACCATGGTATGTTTATATCATATTCATTGTAACAATTTACATAACACACTTTTTGTGTTTCTTATCCAAATATATTAGATTTGAGGTGCATCAAGGTATATCAACCCTGAAATGCTAAATGTGATAACTATCATGTCTTGATGTATCAGTTTTCTCCTCATTTCCATCTTACTTAGGTTAATCAACAGACCTTGTATTAAGGTATTTCCCTCTTAATACTTTAACCACTAACCTATCACTTTTATCATGTAGTGCATAGGTCACACATTAGAATTGTCCAACTATATTTAATGATATGGACTTATCTAATGGTTAGGCATTGTTGATATAGAATAAACCATTATCAACCACTTTAGGTATTTCAACTCTTAGGATATTATCCACTCCATTATTTAGTGTTGTATATATTACTCCTAAGAGTTTCTTGTCCTCATCTTTGTAAAGTGTATAGGGTTGTCACACATGTATAGAGTTAGATATATAATGATCTAGGCATCATCTTATTCCTTATACCCTTACTCATTAAAGTATCAACATTACCATTCATATGATTTATGAATTTTACCCTTCATGGGTGTAACATTCTCATCTTACTTGATTATATTAGCCACACCCTACTTTAGTGTATTGGCCATTATACCATCACTAGGGTTTCATATATCATTACATGGCATCACCCTGGATTTGAGTCTCACATTACATCATTGCATTAGGGTTCCACATAACATCATTCTAATTTAGGGTTTCACCTGGCATTGCCCTAGATTAGGGTTTCACTTGGCATTACCCTAGATTAGGGTTTCACATGGCATTACCCTAGATTAGGGTTTCACATTCAATAACCCACAATTAGGGTTTACTATTCATCCCAATTAGGATTTTGTATCACATTACCCTGAATTAGGGTTACTCATGTCATCATCCTTAATTAGGGTTACTCTCTTACCTTAGATTAGGATTACACCTAGCATTGCCCTAAATTAGGGTTAAGGTTCATCAATTAACTCAATTAGGGTTTTATGACCTCTTTGTCAAGGATCATACCCTAAAATTCATAGTTTATTCATATTGAAGGTGTTGAGGCTTATCCATCACATGATTATCATACATGTATGGATTCCTCTCTTTCTCTCATCCTTTCTAGAATTTTGATTATGTCAAACTTGGTTAGATTAGGTTAACCAATCCGTCAATTAAGTACATTCAATTAGGATAGACATAGTATATTGAAGTATTGCTTATTTAGGTTTCAAGGATTAACTCACCTAAGGTTACCAATCACTTGGTACCTTAAAGGTACAACCCTAGTGGTTATCCTTGAGATAAATCAGTAATAATTATAGGGTCAATTGATACTTCATCACAATAAATTTTCAGTTGATATGATCACATTAAATCACTAAACATTCTCGACCCTTTACTCTCTAAAAGGTTTGAAACCGTTTAGGCAAGGGGTGTGTTGAAACCGATTGGACTTGGGTCTCCAAACAGTTTGGGATAGTTTGGACCCCAAATGGTCTTGAGACCGTTTGGACTCAAAGGGTCTTAAGACCGTTTGGTCCAAACCCTCTCAAAATTTAATGGACCAAAAAGGTCTTTCAACACTTAATCATTTCAAGGTTTCAATCGATGAACCGCCTATCAATTGACTCCTTAATTCATTCATCAATTGAACTATTGAATCATCCTTCAATTGGACCATTAATTAGGGTTTTGAACCCAATTAAACTAGGGTTTATAATCAAGAAACCATCAATTAGGGTTTTGAATTCGAGGAACCATCAATGATTAACATTGTGGAACTAATTCAATTGAAATTAATGAATCGTTTGCAACTAAAATTTGTTGAGATGTGTGCTTATGATGATGTCATCATCATCAATCTTCAACCCCTCAAAATATACTGCCATTTCCATGGTAGTTTCATCAATTGATCAAAGGAATTACAAGAAGGACAATTGAACCAAACGAATTGAAGAATTGAATTCAATAACAATGAATAAGGGTTCAAGTTATATAACCCACCTCCAATTGAGCTTCAAAACTCCAAACTCCACGTCTTTAATGGTGGAAGAAGCTTTCTCAGCTATTCCAAGCTCGTCCTCAAGCTTTTGAGTGAAAAGAAATGGCTAGGATTGAAGATTACATGGAGAAAAGAAGAAATCCATCATTTATTTTCGATTTCCACCATGAAATCATGATTGAAAATGATCAAGAAGCTTACCTATAGGTTGGAACTCGTCCTCCTGTTGCTCCTTAGCCCCCTTGGTTTTTTTGCAAGCAAAGAGTGAAAGTAGATTCAGAATTCCCTTTCCAAGCTATGGATAAATGAGCTTATATGCATTTTTATTAAAGTTCATTTTAAGAGAGAGAAAGTAGAAGATAACTCCTTCATTTCCTTGCCAATTTCCCCCTCCTCTTCCTTGGATACGAGGCTATCTTCCTTTCCTGAAATACCTCTCAATTATCCAAGAAATAAAGAAAAGCAAATTAAGCACCTTAACCCTTATAATAATAATATCCTAAAGTGAGTGGATAATTCTTTTTGTTTTCTTAATGTGAGTGGGTTCTCCACTCACAAAGATATTTCCTTTGCATTTGCAAGGCACAAGGACGTCCACACTTGTCCATGTTCAACCAACACAATTTTTGGTTGAAGGGAAATCCAATTAATATAATTATTTTTGCATTAAATTGAATTAGGGTTTCTCACTCTCACTCAGACTAGAACTCATGACCATACCCTCCTATAAATGGAGGGGTAGTCGAGGCTTTTTAGAGACACAATAACAAGTCACTCTAACAAGAGTTGTCCTCTCTGGTTTTGGTAACCAAGAGAGACTGAGCAAGTCCTACCCTTGAAAGGAAGGGACAATAAGGGAGAGACAACATGAGAGAGTAAATCAACCCTAGTAGGTTTACGTTCGAAGGAAAAACTCCTTACTTTCAGCTTTGGTAGCACAACGTTGAGTTCCTAGTGGTCAGCGTAGACCACTAAAGAGGAAAGGAGGCCATTTCCACCCACTAGGAGGATGCCATCAACCGACTGTGGTGATGCACAAGGAGGCCATTCTGGATGAGTGCTTGAGTGTTGCTTAGAGAAGAAAGCACACTACTGCAATCATAAGTCATTGGACTTTCTCTAGGACCACATATATCCCTTACAACCTTCCTAGATACATTATTGTTGATGCGATCTCACTGGTTAGGGAATCAAACATTAATTTTTATTTCTGCTTCCTTATATGTCACCCATATATCCCTACAGATCTCACACAGTGGTGCAACCTTTTCTTCTCCATCCTACATTTAGTAGCAGTAGTCACCTAAATTTTAGAGATATCTATCTTTTGTTTACTCTATAATATTTTCTCTTTCTCTGACTTGTTCTTCCTTGCTTGTGGTGTATACTACCATGTCCACTTAGATGACCATATATCTAGCTAAAACATGTTGTAGAACATATCTTCTTCATGTTGCCTTTCACTTTTATCACCTCCTATTGGTCTCCCAGCAACATATATTTGATCCTTCCTACTAACAGAATGTACTTCCCAACAACAGGTTCTGGTGGGTACGACAGGCTAATCACCATTTGGTATATGTTTCATGGATTCTCTAGTTCAAGCATCAAAATTTTGGTTGTCTTCTTAGTTGCATAATTTCTCTAATTCAATTACAAATTGTCTACTTGATTACAAACTCTCTCACATCTTATTTCAAACAAACATGTGTATTCTCTTTTCTCATAGAGCTTGTCTCTTTGTATGACTTGTTCTATGTTGCTTTTGTTGTGTAAAATGGGCATGTCATTTGATTGAATATCTAGTTGATACCTACAACAGAACATCTTCTTGTTTCCTTTCACTTTTTCCTAACTCCAACTGGTTTCTCTCCATAAATTTGGGTTTTCTTTGATCCTTGCTACATGTACCCATCCCTATTATACACTACTATAAAATAGGGGATAGGTGAATGTTGTGATGGATTGTCATTCTTCATCTCTCTAAGTGAAGTTTCATATGCGATTGTTTGGCATTTCTAATGTGAATTCTAAAATATCTATATACTCCATAGTTTTTTCTTCATAAGACATTCAAAATTTTGTATATCCTTCTGAAAAATCTATATACTCCATAGTCTTCTTACTTTGTTTACCTTCTGAAAATTTTGTATACTCCATAGTTTTGCTTCTAAAAATACCCAGGTAACTGGCACATGAGTATTAGTATATGAAATTTATATCTATTGATTATCAGTTTAGTAATTAAAAATCCACTCCTTAACCTCTATTTTGTAGTCTTAAGGTGATATTTGATGACATTCGAAAGGTTCCTCTCTCATTGAAGAAGCTCTTATCCCTCAATTTTTTGTACAAGTACAATATGACCCCTGACACCATAAAGTGTTGTAGGGACATAAAGCTCATACATATGAGGACTAGTCACAATGAGGAAGTATATGATCCAGTGGTCATGATAGGATCCATGGATATTTTGACGCAGGAACCCCTCCAACACCCACATCAAGATCATATTAGTGCACTACAATAACATAGTGTTATGATCTATGTATCGGATCTTTAGGTTTGTTGAGTCTATAGGGACACTACGACTTAGGACTAGGATGATGACTTAGTAATAAAAATGGCATGTGAACATGATGAATACTGCCTAATCTCAATATTTGGATGCCCTAGACAAGTATTCAACTATTGAAGAAAAGGTCTGGACAAGTATTCAACTATTGAAGAAAAGGTAAGTGTGGAACTCTTAGATTGCTATCCTTTTGATTACTCTAATCAAGTAGTCAGTTTGAAAAAATCTAAAGAGCATAACAAACAAGAAATCATGGTGGAAATTGCTTAATCTTACTCTAAAGAAAGATGAGAATTACATAGTGACCTAGCAAAACTTGAATGTTTGCTAATTAAAAAGAAAATACAACACCATGAAACCTAAATCTGAATACAAATAAGCTAAAGAGGATTTCTTGAAATCGTAATTATAGAAGATAATGAAGTAAAGAAAGATAAATTTGTGCTAATGGTATGATTCAAGGTATAAAATCCACATACAAAGAAGAGAACTCCTTGGATAAGTGTGATATGAGAAAATGAATAAGAACAATGACAAATGAATAAAGTGAAACCTAAGCTAATATTAGACCAATTCACATGAGTAAGGAGGTGTTAAAGTAAAATTATCATCTTACACGGAAGAGATTAAAGAGAATGATCCATGTTAAATAAAGCAAATGTAAAATATGATGATCTACACCTAGAGATCGAAAAACATGATAAAACAAGAAGACATACACAAGAATGATAAACAATTAATGAGAAAGAGCATTACGATATGATAATGTAAATAATTCCTATGTGGATGGCATGGAACCCAAATGAGAAAGAAAATGATACATAAAAAGTGTAACTTGCATGATTAAGATAGAATCGGTAACTCCTTTCTAGTAACCCCTAGACAGTGCTGATGTGTTGTGGGAAGTGTGTTTTCCTTTTGGGGAAAAGCTTTCTAGTGGATCTTATGCCACTTGGTACATGTAGATTCGTTGTAATCCTAGAAGGTGGATACCTTGACATAGCACAAGGTTGCTTAGGAATATGCTTTTAAGATCATGGTATTTGTGATGGGCATTCTTTTTGCACCTTCTAAGAGTTAGGAAGACTCTTCCTATACGATTTGAGTTTGTTTTGTTGATGGTGAATATGATGAGCTTGGGGTGTGAGTTCTTGTTAGCACATGAAGTGGATACCAAGGTGACGAGTCCCAGTGTCCAGGGTGTACTAATAGTATGTGAGTCAAAGATGTTTACCAGATGAACTTCCCAATGTTTCTTTTCTCTTAGAAGGAGAACGTTGATGTGTATATCATTCTAGTATAGATTGGGAAGAAGAAGAGTGCATTTGTGATGCTTTGCATGGAATATCAATAGTTCGACAAGGTCACAACAGGGAACGAGTAACCACTTCCTGGGATAGATGGTTTATTGATTAGTCAATAGGTGATACAATGTTCATTCATATAGACCAAAGGACATAATATTATTAGATGAGATCATAGTGGGTGACATCAGTTGTTTGGTTACTATGAGCTCATAGTTGTGTCGTTTAGACTAACCAATGCATAGACAACATTTATGTACTTGAGGAACAAAGTGCTCAAGTTGTGTCCTTGAGAGTTGTGATAAGTTTTGTTGATAACATCTCAATGTACTTTAAAGATGGTCAGCGGCTTGGATAACATCTTTGCAAAGCCCTAGGATTGCTAAAACAACAATAATTGTGTGTCAAGTTCAGAAAGAATGAGTTGGGAGTTGCTAAAGTGTCTTCTTGGGTTTATGATATATTTTCTAAGGATGTTGCATGAATCCAAATAAAGTGAAGATAGTGTTGGAGTGGGAGCAGCCCTAGACACCGACCGAGATCATAAGATTCTTAAACCTAGTAGGATACTACAATAAGTCCATTCAGAACTTCAATGTTGTTGCTTTACCCCTAACAAGGTTGTCTGGGAAAGTTGTTCCTCCTTGTAATGAACTATAGGTGTCAGTGTTGGTGTCAATGTTCTTTCTAGATGCGAAGGTAGAAATTGGCAAGTGTTCCATTGTTAGTGTTTCTTGAACAAAAGGAAGGATACATTGGCTTCTATAATGCTCTGAAAAATGGATTGGGATATGTGGGCATGTAGGGTAAGAGAACAATTCCTTGTGTTTCATGATAATGTAAGGAGGACAAGGGGAACTATCAAACCCATTATCAAGAATGTCCTAGTGTAGTGCTAACCGTGAAGATATGGAAACATTGCTTAAGATAGGAACTAGATAGGAGATTAATATAGTGTGTGGAGATGACTAAGGACTACGATGTTACAACAGACAAACATTCAAGAAAGGTGGATGTGGAAGTTGATGAACTAAATAGGAAGTCATCTTTGTCAATGTTTGCATACGGGACATAGTTTTGCTCTTCTATGTATGACAAAATAAGAAATCTCAGCATTGCTTCAGTAGGAGGATGTACAGTTGGAAGTATCTCAGTTAGAGGGATCATGGACACAACTACAGGTCAAACCAACGTTGCTACAATAGGATAGATAAGTACAAGTGTATGATATCATAATGCAGGACATGCAATGGAAGCCAAGTGTGAAACATGACATGGCACAAGTATAGTCAAGTGTATAGTATCATAAAGAAAAGGAGAAAGCTTAGAAGCATGCAAGTACACAATGGAAGTTCAACACAACCTTACACTACAGATAGGTGGTAGTCAACCATTTATATGATTAGAAGATCTTTTGAGAACATATGTCCTATATTTGACAAATAAATGATGTCCACCTGATTGATTGATTTGCTTACTACAACAACCACCAGAGTATAATAGACATGACTCGTTGTGAACCTACTTATGAGAGGAGATACAACACACTCCTTTTTTGGTAAGGAATAGGTAAAGTAATAGCTTCTGAAGATGTGTTCATATGGCGGACCACAGTGAAGGACATAGTGATTCAGCTAAAAATGGAAATAGTTCAGGATAATAGCTAGAGTTCCAAGTCAGAGTTAGCACCAGAGTTGCACATTTTCATAGTAGTTTCTATGTTACATGACGAGGAAGTGTCACCCTAGTACTGGACAAGAGATACATACAATGGAGATGGAGTTGGATGAGGATGTTCCTCATATGGAGGTTTCCATGTTGACTCGAGATAACACGTACAGGAGTTGAGGGATAAAATCATGGCTTCTATGAGAGTGTTGAGACATCATCATGGTATGAAAGTAACCATGTGGTAGTTAGAGGATGAGGTGCATAGGAGGTAGCTATCTTTGTGACCATGTATTTTGGGGGCAAAATCCTTGTTAGGGGTTTATGGTTGTAAGACCCCTAACCTTGCTTTTAGGTTGAAAATGTTCTATTATCACAATTGGATGTTTATAACCTTAATATAACCCTAATATGTGCTTTTATATCATGTGAAAAAGTTAAGCTTCAAATTTGGTGCATTTTGGACTTTTTTTGAGCAAGTTATGGACTTATATTCTTGTTTTGGACTTTTATGCAATTTAGACATCTCTAAGGTTTTTCTTGTATTTTTTTACATGTTTGATGTTTCTAAAATGTTTTCATATCGTGCTTGAGATAGTTGTAACATGGGGCACCTTTTTACACCTTGGTTTTTGAGGTGGCATCTACCTAGGGCTGATCTTAGGATTTCCTCTCATGGATGGGCTCCCTTGAGTGCTAAACTCGATGGTTCTTCTTCTGAGTTGAGATCTGATGGCTTTCCTAGTGTGTTGGGATCCTATGGTGGTCCCTAGATGTGTTATGTGTGGGGTTTTATGGTTTTCCCTCTTGAAGCTCCTAGGATAGATGGTTCACCAATGGAGGTGTTAAAACGGTGGTGATGCTAGGGTTTTCACCCTTGTGACCAAAGGATCAAGATTTTATGGTCACCCTACTATTGGAGGTCAATTGTTGACCTGCGAGTCAAGATTTTATGGTCCTCTTAAATTCCATAGTCGATGGACCTGCTGGTTTGAATGGATGTGATGCTTTAGACCTCGGACACATTGCAGGATTGACTAGACATCTTACCCTTCCTTCCTCTCTCACCCATATCTTTATATACTTCCCTCCTTGCATGCAAATGAGTTCCTTACACATCTAGCTCACCCTCCCTTCTTCCTTTATACTTGGATCTCATCCCCCTTGCATGGTCAAGAAGAAGTAGCCAAGGTAGAAGAAGCTTGGCCGATCTTGCTTGCATGTGTCCTAGGGTTTGGATATACCCTTATTGAGGTTGTTTGGTGTTTCCTTGACTTGATTCTTGGTCTCTATGAGTGATATGACCCTCCCTTCCTTCATTTTCCTTGATTTCGTACCTTCCTATCTCTTCTTCTTGGTCAGATCCACAATGGAGCTTGAGCTAGAGGTCGAAGATGCCTTCTTTCTTGCTTCTTTGACCTAGGGATTGCTTGCCTTTGGAGAAGGAGCTAGATTGGATGAGTGAAGTGCTCAACCTAGGTTTTCCTTCCTCTCTCTTCAAGATTGCTTTCTGCTTTGACCTTCTTCATCATCTTTGAGGTGAGTTATATAACTTTCTCCACGTTTATTTCTTACTCCTAGATTGCATGCACTAGATCTTGCTTTAAAATGAATTTCTAAGTAAAAAGATGATATCTTTGCCTACATTTTGAGCTTATGTAATGATTCTTGGGTGGCTTATCTTCATTGATGAACCATAAACCTTTTGCATGATCCTTATCTGATACTGGAAATTCTGGACCTTGCATGCATGTGGAAAACCATGGGTTTTGTTCACCAAAATTAGGGTTCCTTCTTAGGGTTTTAAGCTAACTTTCCTTCTTTGTGATGCAACCGATGGTTTGGTTTTTGGTGTTGTTTTGGTTGACCTTCTTGTGCTAACCTATGGTCAACATTTAGCTTCCATTTCGACCTTCTTATGCTTAAGAAACAATGGTTTAAGTTCTCCTTCATATGGCTCAAGTTGATGGTGTTGCTCTTTGACTTTAGGGTTTCCTTTAGGTGACAAACGATGGCTTTCCCCTAGTGCTTTGACCTAGTTTCCACCTTGTTCACATCCTATGGTTGAGCTCCTTATGACAACCTATGGTGGGTACCTTAGTTTCTATTTGGACTTTCTTTTGTGCTTGAAATTGATGGCTATGTTTCCTCTCACATTCGATGGTTTTGTGATTTTCTCAAGTGGTTAAATCAATGGTCTTAATTCCTGCCAAATGATGGTTTCTTTGGTCTCTCAAATGATGGTTTTGCTGAAATTTTTTCTCACCTAGTGATGACACTCAATGGTCACAGTGGGTCAAGACTCGATGGTTTCACTGGCCCTTTGGTGATGGTTCTCAACCAATGGTCTCAATGGATGCAACATCCAAAGGTGAGCCTAGTTCTATGGTCGATGGTCCCATTAATTAGTCCATAAATGATGGTTTCCCTATATCAACATCTGATGGATTGGATGTTGTCCACAACCAATGGTTGACTTGAAGTACATAACCAATGGTACTTTTGAAGTTAGAAAACTATGGTCCTTTTATATATATAGTCCTATGGCTTCTCATGATCCAATAATGGTGATTAATGCACATAGTTCAATGGTCTCATTGGCCTTGAACACGATAGTTTTATGTGTGGTCTATGGTTTGATGGTTTGTGCTTGTGACACCTGATCTAATGGTTTGTATTTGATGTTTTAGAATTGATGGTTTTAAATCCATTAGTGTGTAGTCTTACCTTTGCCCTCAATTTATACAATGTGATGGTTTTACCTACCCAACATCCGATGGTTATACCTTGAGTTGTGTATGAGCCCATACTTGAGGATAGTATAGGATTCAGTGGTAATGCTTTACTTTGTCCATTCATGATTGGATGAGGAGGATATATGTGAAGGATGTTCTCTAACCTAAGTAAGTGTGCGAACTAATGGTTTAGTTTGAGGTGATGATTTGTAACATCACTTCCACCTATTTTTTTGAACTGAACTGAATGTAATTAAGGTATGATGGTTAATCATACTTAGCTTCCTTGTATGATATGATGAAGGAATATTCTCTCTAGTATTTGTTGTAACCCAAATATGTTAACTAATGGCTATCATAGGCCTTATAATTGATGCTTTTTTATGTTAAACATGTGTATCACATGCATTATAGTGTAAGTTGAACCTTCTTCAAGGTGTTGAAAGTTAACCATGATCATACAAGAAATTATGTGATGGTCTTAATGACCTTTGGGAATGTCTTGAGCCCTTATGGAGGTGCACTCCATTTTATGTTGACAAGGGTTGGTACCCTGAGATAGTGTGATAAGGATTTATATAATGTGATGGTGTGATGATATGTATAGTCTCATGTATAGTAATGAAATAGTACCATGTGACGTTGAGATGAGGAAATATGTCTCATATGTTTTATATCTTCTGGATTTTATTATTATTATTATTATTATTATTATTATTATTATATATATATATATGAATGTTTGTCAGAAATGAATTAGGGTTTGTATGTCCACTTGTTTAACGCATCCCTAATTCACCTAATAGGCATTAAGTAATCAAGTGAAACCCTAATCATGTAGTGTCTTGTGTCGTAGAGCCATTCCAGTGTCAGGACTTTCTAGATGGGGAAACGAGTATTCCTAAGGGAATCTCAGAGTTTCATACTATTGACTATGTGTGGGTGCATGAGACTTTGTGTCCTTGTCATCCTCATACAAGGTTATGGAGGATGGTTGTAGTCATGCCTCAGATTGAGAACCGTTGCAGTCATAACTCAAATATTGGTATATGTGACGTTATTGAGGACAGGTGTGTTTGTAACCTGGATGATAGGATTTTTTATACCATGGTTTCTAATTTCGTGACCTATATACCAAGGGCAGACTAGGTGTTTCAGCTTGACTATATGTCATTATGGCTATATCGTACTGACCGAGGTGGGAGATCTTAGGATTCCAGCTCTCATGGATCGTGTACAAAATTGAATAGCACTTCGTAGTAATCAATTGGAGTCTAAGTGGTATACCTCAAAATCCCAAGGGATTTATACGAATTTAATACATCTATGTAGCATATATGATAGGGGTATACACAACACTTCACATTGGATAATAACCCTTATTTTCTCTTTTTACATATAGATGATGTATAGTGCAATAAGATATGGTAGATATGCTTATGCTGTAGAAATGCTTATGTTGTTAGAATTGCCTATGTAGTTATCTATGCTTATGCTATTATACTTGCTTATGTTATTAGTCATGCCTATGTGGTTAGACTTGTTTATAATGTTAGCCCTGATAATAATGTTAACTATGTTGATGATGTTATCTAGATTATGATGATAGTTATGCCCATGATATTAGCTAAACCTAATATTATGAGATAAATATTGACCTTTCAATGTTACAAATAAGACTATGTTTAGAACAATTCGCAAAAAGTTATATCTATGATGTTATATATTCAACTCTATTTGTTTAATTAATTAACCTAATCAATAATCATTATTGAGAGTTATATCTCTCGCTGGGACATGAGTCTCACCTCGTGGGTCACCACATCTTTTTAGGTGATCGATAGCAACGGAAAAAGTCCCTTGGAAGGGAGGAGGATCTATGGTGCTAGACCTTAGAGAAAGTTGTTTAGATGTCTAGTGTGTCCTAAAGTCATCCATGTACTCTCAAATCCAAGTGAGAAAGTTTGTATACAACGTTTCAAATGACTCAAGCTTTTGGTAGCATACTAATGTTTGTACGTGTGGTACATGTGGATAATGTTCTTATATATATATATATATATATATATATATATATATATATATATATATATATATATATATATATATATATATATATATATATATATATTGCTAACCATTCTTCCCAGATTTACTTTTTTATTTGTATAGTTACCTTTTTATCATCATAGTTACTTTTTTGTCCAACGAGTTAATTTTCTGACTATATAGATACTTTTTGAGCTAACAAGTGTCGAAATCCAGCCTACCTGCACGGGTATTGAATGAACGCCATATATATATATATATATTATATTTATATTCCCTTATAAGGTGGTACTATTCCCTCATTCTTGTAATGGAATATGGTTTGTGCGTTGTAACTTGATTGATTCCAAAGACACACAGACACAGATATATATATATATATATGTGTGTGTGTGTGTGTGTACATATACATATACATATACATATATATACATATATATATATGTGTGTGTGTGTATAGATATACATATATATATATATATATATATATATATATATATATATATATATATATATATATTGCCGACAAGGAGTGACTCAAGTGGTCAAGCACAATCTCCCCTAACAAAGGGACCCAGGTGTGTGTGTGTATAGATACACACACACACACACACACACAGACATATATATATATATATATATATATATATATATATATATATATATATATATATATATATATATATATATATATTGTCGACAAGTAGTGGCTCAAGTGGTTAAGCACAATCTCCCCTAACAAAGGGACCCGGGTTTGAATCTCAATTGCAGCCTTGATTTACAATCCTCCCGGGCGTTCGGCCTCCACCACGGGCATGGGAGAGGGGGGAGAAATCTTTCTCTCTTAATCCCATATATATACATATATATATATATATATATATATATATATATATATATATATTGGATGAGCAATTGTAAGAGATACTTGGCATAATATGAATATATGCAAGATTTTGGGCTTTTATGTAAATGAATTTGGATATGTTTGTTAACTTTAAATCGGTTTAAATTATCATCTTTTTGTGGTATGTGGTTAGATAGTGATCAAACATATTTTGAGTGTTGAGTAATCTTGATTAGCGTTACGGGTTCTCACATGTTTTATCACCTTATTCCAACTAATAAACATATGATTTGTTGGATCCTAGATTGGTGAATAGATGCTCTAGAGGGGGGGTGAATAGAGCCGAATGCACTTAAACAAAATTCATTAGACCTTCAAGATATATCACAAGATAAGGTTGCTAAATAGGAAATTTGTGTGCAACTAAAACATACATAACAAGGGAGAGAGAGATTGAACATGCACCAATTAGACAAGCTATTTAGAGTGGTTCCACACTTCAAACTAGAAGTGTGTCAGTCCACTTACCTAGAGAGGTCAACCTCTAGGATTTCCTAACCATTGCATTCTTATATTCATTTATAAGACTTATACATGACCAAACAAAGGACTTACCTATCCAATACAAAGAGTCTGCAACCTTACCAAGGACTTACCCACTTTGTAAGGAGTCTTCCGCATTCTTCCAAGGACTTACCTCCTCTTGCACAAGTCTTCAGCCTTGTAGGAATTACCCACTCTTCTTGGATCTTCTGCCTTTGACTTCACCTTCACTCGGAGAAGCTTCCACCAAGGACTTACCCACTTGAGCAAGGAGTCTTCTGTCTTCACCAAGGGCTTACCCACTCTAGCTCCAAGTCTTCAGCCTTGATCTTCACCAAGGGACGCCTTCCCTTGTTCTTCTTCACCTATCTTAGCCAAGAGAGAGAACCTTCATCTTCATGGTTGAGAAGAGAGATGGGGAGGTGGTGGAAGTGAGAGCCTCACAAGATATACATGTAGGACTAGCTCTCTTACAGATTTCCTACTCACTCTAATGGATGTAGCAAGTGATTAAGCTTATAGAGATAGAGAGGAGGCTGTAGGAAGCACTCAACTATAGAATAGGAACCTCACATAGAGTTTGCATTGAATGCTCTACCTTGGAATGAAGCCCAAGGGGTCCTATTTATAGTTGGGGATGCCTCTTAGCCTTTGGGAACACTTGGGGCCGAAAAATAGCCATTTTGTGGCTTGCAACGGATATATTTTCACTTGTTGCAACACCACAATGGCTAGAAGCACTTTTCTGCACTTTTCCGTACAATGCAATCGGTCGACCGATAGAGTAAAAGACAAAGTCGATATTCATACCATCGGTCGAGTTTGTCCTGGGGAAACTTGACCGACCAATGAAAATCGAATTGGTCTGGTACTCCATCGGTCGAGTTCTGTGAAACCACAACTCGACCGATCAAAAGTCATTTTCCAGATCCAATCAGGATCGGTCGAGTTTGTAACTCACAGAACTCGACCGATGAACAACCTGAAGTGAATTTTGGAAAATGGCTTTTTAGTGCTTAAACATTCGATCTAAGTGCTCCTGATTTTTTCTAAGCATAATTACAAGTCATACAATCATTACAAGTGATTTACAACATGGTTCTAATAGATTTACATCATATTACAAAAACGTGCACTTGTATGACTTTGACTTGTCATTTCTCCAATTTGAGATGTGCAAGTTAGGACATTTGGAGTGTGTCTATACCTAATCTGAAATTACTCAAGTAGAGACATTAGACACTAATATGTGGAATGGTTAGTCATCATCAAAACACAAGTTTAGTCAATTTAGACGTGAGTCAACATTGACCTAATTGACCTTGAGTCAACATTCTCCCCCTTTTTGAAGATGACAAACCATTCCATAAATGTATTGAAAGATTTTAAGTAAAATCATACCTTCGGAGAAACCTAGGGGTTTCAATAGGATTGAGCTCATATTCTCCCCCTCAATTGATGCTAGTGGAGTTCTTATACTCCCCCTCAATTGATGATGTTTCTCCTGCATTGTTAGCTTTCATAACATTTATAGAATACTATGTCTTCTACTCATATATGTTCTACACATATATGTCTTCTCCCCTTTACCTTCTCCCCTTTATATGGACATGCTTCTCTTCTTCATGTAAGACATGCCTTCTTCCTCTTTTGTCAAAAGAAGACATAACTTTCTCCCCCTTTGTCATTTCAAAAAGTGGGGTTATGAAGAAATAAGAAACACCACTTGTTAAAGAGAAAGGAGATAACACAAATATATATAAGGAGAGTAGAAGAGCACAGATAGGGGCTTGTCCAAGCATAGAAAGAAAAGCAAGTTAAATAATATACTTGAACAACCCAAAATGCAAGATAAGGTGTTGCAGAAAAATAAGAAATCGTAATTTTGACCCTCAAGATCACAAATTTTTTCCAAAAAGTGTCAGGGCTCATGGAAAAACGATGAGCCTTGCTCAGAAGGTCGTTTTTGCATGAAAAACACTACTCTTGCACCAAAAACTGAAGCTGGAGCAAAACCTACATAAAATACTCCAATTTCTACATATAATGTAGATCTATGTACCCTGCATCACAATGTTATGCAAGAAACTCAAGATAGTAGATATGCAATTCAAGGAACAATCTTGAGCATGTATGAGACAAGATACAAGCATAGCATATAGATGAGCAAAGATGGCAATTTTAAACAAGGTTAGAACTACATGTATATGAACTACTAGTAGATGTTATTACAAGTTAGGACTACTAGTAGGATCTAGATCATAGCAAGAGATACCAAAAGATACACAAGATAAAGCAAGCTATGAGTAGATGTAGAGATATATCCAAACAACGAGATAAGCAATTTTAGAAGCATGAAAGGATATAACTCACATACAAATATGCATCATTACCAAAAGATGATTACCACTAAGAACCTCAAGGTTGTATTAAAAAAAGATATATACCTAGATAGATGTAGCAAGTTAGAGCACAACAGAAGCAATTTAAGACACAACCAAGAGATCCAAAGAGGTCATCATCAAAACCTGCAAAACAACTCAAAACAAGTTATTGCAAGATATATATATACCAATTTAGAGCAAATAGAGAGATAGAGTTGTAGGCAAGATAGGAAATTTAGAACATGGCAATATGCATATATAAAGGTACCAAAGGAGTGCTGAAGAATAAGGCTATTGGTTGAGAAAATCTAGTTGAGAGGGAAATTCTCATCCAATGAGCCAACTGTGTATTCTGTGCACAGTGTTATCTGTCGAGTTTTGTGTATTGACAACTCGACCGATGACAGCTGCTGGCAACACCCATTGGTGCCTATCGGTCGAGTTTCAAGCAGGGCAAACTCGACCGACAGAGCAGTTGTCAAAAAGCATATATATTTCATAAAAACATATTTAAAGGCATGCTAAAAATACAAACCATATCCAAACATGTCTAAGCAAATTAGTAATGCACTATAAAAGCATTAGAAACCATTTTTGAGCAAGAGTGTGAAGAGAAGCACAAAATACCACTTTTGAATCAAAAACCATATGTATAGTGCACACTATCTTGATAAAAACAAGTTATGATTGGTTATAAACAAGAAAAACATTACCTTTGTTCTTACCATTCCTTTTTCCACTTGTTGTCACCCTCTACACATCTCACCTTTCTTCTTTCATGAGGATTGAGAAGTCAATTTGCAATTCAATAGCTCAAGTCAATCCATTTGCAAGTACCTACAAGAAGAAAGATGAAATGGTCCCCAATCATATTTTTGGGTTTGGAGGGGTTAGTTTAGCAACCCAAGTCCTATTGCTCTTGGGTGCCTTCCTAAAAGGACAACAAGTACAATAATGACCAAAATCATTACAATAGTTGCATGTGCCCATAGTCTTGGAACTAGAGGATTCTCCATGGAATATTGGATGTCCTTTATCTTTGATGTTCCCTTGACTAAAGTCAAGTCCAATGCCATCTCTACCCATTTGTTTGGTAGTATGGTCTAGGATTTGATTTAGATTCTTTTTATCACCAAAGAATCTTTGCAAAGAAGATCTCAAACTATGATTATCATGCATGAGAGAAGTAAAGGTAAAACACAATAGATTCATATCATCTCTAGCATGCACAAGATAGATTTCTAAGCAAACATCTTTAGTCATATAAGAATCTTTATCACAAGATAGAGCGTCAAAAACTTTCTCTCTATAAGAAAAGATAGTATGAGGGTCAAGAGAAATTACACTACTATGCAAGGAAGCAAGTTCATATACAAGACAAGTAATCTTTGAAGGATAAACTTTATCTACACATTCTATTCCTTGCAAAGTAAGCTCTTGACTATCATAAGCACATTTAAGATCATTTAGTTGACTAAGATAAGCATTTGTTTGAATCTCAACACTTGAATTTACCTCATTTAAATCTTCAATTCATCTTGTCATGAGGGCACAATGGCATCTTCAATCTTCACATTCACTAGATCTTCCCCTAGTGCTTTCATTTGTTGATGGAGCCTTTGTGATCCCTTTTTCTCTCTTGTTTCCTTCTATTGCTCTCTTTGAAGGTTTCCCATTTTCATAATCACCCATATTCTCCTACTTGTGGCAGTATGCTTGGAGAAGACCCGCTCTGATACCAATTGTTGGATCCTAGATGGGTGATTAGATGCTATAGAGGGGGGTGAATAGAGCTGAATGCACTTAAACAAAATTCATTAGACCTTCAAGATATATCACAAGATAAGGTTGCTAAATAGGAAATTTGTGTGCAACTAAAACATACATAGCAAGGTAGAGAGAGATTGAACATGCACCAATTAGACAAGCTATTTAGAGTGGTTCCACACTTCAAACTAGAAATGTGTCCGTCCACTTACCTAGAGAGGTCAACCTCTAGGATTTCCTAACCATTGCATTCTTATATTCATTTATAAGACTTACAATACATGACCAAACAAAGGACTTACCTATCCAATACAAAGAGTCTTCAACCTTACCAAAGACTTACCCACTTTGCAATGAGTCTTCCGCCTTCTTCCAAGGACTTACCTACTCTTGCACAAGTCTTCAGCCTTGTAGTAATTACCCACTCTTCTTGGATCTTCCACCTTTGACTTCACCTTCACTCGGAGAAGCTTCCACCAAGGACTTACCCACTTGAGCAAGGAGTCTTCTGCCTTCACCAAGGGCTTACCCACTCTAGCTCCAAGTCTTCAGCCTTGATCTTCACCAAGGGACGCCTTCCCTTGTTCTTCTTCACCTCTCTTAGCCAAGAGAGAGAACCTTCATCTTCATGGTTGAGAAGAGAGATGGGGAGGTGGTGGAAGTGAGAGCCTCACAAGATATACATGTAGGACTATCTCTCTTACAGATTTCCTACTCACTCTAATGGATGTAGCAAGTGATTAAGCTTAGAGAGAGAGAGGAGGTTGTAGGAAGCACTCAACCATAGAATAGGAACCTCACATAGAGTTTGCATTGAATGCTCCACCTTAGAATGAAGCCCAAGGGGTCCTATTTATAGCTAGGGATGCCTCTTAGCCTTTGGGAACATTTGGGGCTGAAAACTAGCCATTTTGTGGCTTACAACAGATATATTTTCACTTGTTGCAACTCCACAACGTCTAGAAGCACTTTTCTGCACTTTTCCGTACAGTAAAAGACACAACCGATATTCATACCATCGGTCGAGTTTGTCCTGGGGAAACTCGACCGACCAATGAAAATCGAATTGGTCTGGTACTCCATTGGTCGAGTTCTGTGAAACCACAACTCGACCGATCAAAAGTCATTTTCTAGATCCAATCAGGATCGGTCGAGTTTGCAACTCACAGAACTCGACCGATGAACAGCCTGAAGTGAATTTTGGAAAATGGCTTTTGAGTGCTTAAACATTCTATCTAAGTTCTCCTGATTTTTTCTAAGCTTAATTACAAGTCATACAATCATTACAAGTGATTTACAACATGATTCTAATAGATTTACATCACATTACAAAAATGTGCACTTGTATGACTTTGACTTGTCTTTTCTCCAATTTGAGATGCGCAAGTTAGGGCATTTGGAGTGTGTCTATACCTAATCTGAAATTACTCAAGTAGAGACATTAGACACCAATATGTGGAATGGTTAGTCATCATCAAAACACGGGGTTAGTCAATTTAGACGTGAGTCAACATTGACCTAATTGACCTTGAGTTAACATGATTTTCCAATGTTTTTCCTAATTGGTTATATTTTCTAAATTTCATAACTACTAAACTATAAGACAAAAAATAAAGTAAAATATGATCCACATGATAGTATAGTTTTCATAACATAATTCACTATCAAACAAAAAGACAAAATTTGGGGTCCATATAATTAATGTAAACACAACCCTAATTCTACATATATGTTGAATAGGTGTTATTGACACCTAATTTTGGACCTAGGACTAGCCGTGGACTTATGTAAACTCTAAATCAGGTATGTACATCTTTCAAATTTATCTAGGAAATACTATGATGACTAATAAATTTCCTACATGAGCATTACTTGGTTAAATCTTGATTATGCTTTGATATATTTTCAAGTTCCTTGTTATTTCTTTAACTATTAAGGTCCTTGTGCCTATTGTGTGGCATGAATAGTCTCATCCTCATTCATTATAATATATATTATGACCCAACTTGAATCTTTCCTTTACATTATGTGTGTGTAAAAATAGACTAAGTTCATTTATTGTAGTACTACATCTGTAATTTCATAATAATTGGACGTGCATATTCCATCTTGATCGTGTGTATTTTGCTCATTTATTTACAAGGGAAGGCATATTTTTCCTAGGGTGTGCGTTTTCCATCCAAAATATTTTAGGCTTGAGATTCATAGGTCTTGGCCCTACATAAATAAAAGAGGTCCAATTGTTTACATGCACTATTTAAGATTGTTAAATTTTATGGCAAGATGTCATTTAATGTTCTATTTTGTTTTATAATTCCCCATCGCTTGCAATGATATTTTTCTTGAAACTTGTCCTCTTGAAAATCTCTTATTTTGAAACATCCACTATTTCTCTTTATATTGCCTTAAATTTTGCCTAGTTGTTATTTACTGCACATACTCATTTTTTCCTGACGTCCCTCCTTTTGTTTTCCTCCTCTTAGGTGTTGTTTTTGAACCCACCTAGAGGTAGCATACCCAGGTGTAGAACATGGAGGACATCACATGGAGATGTGGACCTAGCTTATTGAGAAGACCCTTAATGGGAGATAGAATTGAGATAGCAAGATATCCCTTGTCACAGAATCGGAATCCTGACCCCACAAACCAAACGAATATTAAAGACAACAGGTGAAACCGTTAAATGCTTAGCATACATGAACATATAACAAGATAAAATCACCAACTTAGTCCCAACACTCAACAAGTATATGGAAACATCATTTATTTCAAGATTCCGATTACATATTAAGAGTACAATTTATACAAGTTAGCTAATGTACACTAGCTCAGATCTTACAACAATTACACTTGGATATATGCTCCCAAGCCATCAACTCCCAAGCTATCTCTGAACCTATAAAATACGTGAAACAAGGCGGTTCAAGCACACGAGGTGTTGAGTACAGGGATGAAATATACATATACATAAGATTTGCATAATTTGAAAAGAGTTTCATAAGTAAATGAAAAAAAATCAATTATTTAGCAAAGTGAGAACCCATCTTTTAGTCAATTTACTCTAATTATACCATAACATCATATATCATAAGGCCTTTGAACAACTTCCCATCGGAAGGGTCCGCGACGGTGCTCAAGATTAGCTAATTCTATTTGTAAGGGATCTCAAGGCCATCGCCAGGATCTAACCCTTATATCTATTTGGTCCATCCTAACTTGACAACTCAAGTAAGACGCCCAACCTTGTGTTCTTACCGTGAGACTACTGGTAGGTACACAAGGTTTCTAAAATGGAGATCTATATTATGTGTTCAAGTTATAAAGCAACGATAATGAGACAAACATCGAGTACAATACTGAAATACTACATGAAAATATTTGACCAAGTAAAAAAGCATACATATGTATCACATTTCAAGCAAGAAAGCCATAGTCATATAATTGTTAAATCCCATACCTGGTTCAGAGGTTTCTTAACTTATCCTTGACCATGTAGATCATAGACGTCACCTGATTAGGAATACGATCACATGAATGAATTAGATTCTCATCATTAAACCTATATAGAACCATTTAAGGGTTAGTAGTTCATTAGTATATTCTCGTCATTTCTTATCTTATTATATCAATTAACCTTAATGCTAGATATGTTATAAGGATTAGCATTACAAGTCACATTAAGGGCCATCATCATATAACATGCATTAGATACATCAATATGATCTTATAAATCATGTATAATGTTTCATATACTAATATCAGGTTGATATATAACTTTTTATGATTTATCGACCAAAGACATATTTATTGTACTTCATTGAAAGGATATTAAGTCCAAACTTAGAGTTTCACCTTTCTTAGCTTCATACCAATCATACACATATTACGATAATTTTCTAGTCATATGGAGGTCATTATAGAGTTATGGTTCAAATTTCATATTTTTTCTGACCATTTATCTATTTCCTAGCATTAAAACAAGTTTTAAAGCAATGTATTACATTTTATGCAAAAGAGGTCAAAGAGATCAAGATTATTGAAGAGTTTATAGATGTGTTCCAAACACCCTGTTGAGTTCCACCCTAATTTCCTGAGAGTTTTTGTCAACTTATTTCTATTTATGGCGTTTAATATAGTCTAAAACTTTCATCTTCTTTCAAAGTAAAAACCGTGTTAAAAACAGCATCAAAAGGCATTTCCAAGCTTTTCATGTGAAACTAGGCATTCATCTGAGTCCATGGATATATTTTTGGTATTTTTAGACTAAGGGGACCCTTTTTAAAGCATTTTCTAAGAAAACTAATATTTCAGAGACTAAAAAGAAAATTACCCTCCTGGGATTTCTTGTGGCCGTTGGATTCAGCCTTGGGGCGGCCCAGATCTCAGCAACTCGCTGAGGGGCGCCTCCAGCTCGATGGCATCTTAGGCGGGTTGCCTGAGGGATCTGCTCAGAGCGAGGGTCCGCTTGACCCGCCGGGCTCCCGTCCCATTCTTTGTCCGCGGACAGACTCGCGTTGCGCGAGCCCGAGGGACAGGTGCCGCCGTGTGTGAGTCCTCTGGCGATCTTGCGCAGGGGGAGTAGGTCGCGTACCCGAAAAACGAGGCCCAGCTCACCTCCGAGATGTAAACAGGGATCTCCTCGGCAAGATTTAATCCCACGAGGGCTCCTTGATCCCTGGGGCCGCGAGCCGCGAGGGGCCTCCCGAAAAAGGATTTGCTTCGTTGAACGTTCCTAGAGATCCACCTTCACCCGACGAACTCATATCCATCTTCTGGTGGTGGCAGCAAGGCTAGAAACAATCCCCAACCCAGGGCGCCCAACCATGACGGGTCCTCCATCAACCTTGAGCTTGTCAACCTATAGCTTGGAACCTCAGCCGCAGGGAATGGTTGAGGCATGGAAGGTGCAGTTCTAGTGGTGGTTTTCCAAGACATATGCCTAGTCGACGACCTATCCTTCTCATTCCATGTCCTTCTTCGTGCTCTGTTCGCAGCAATGGAGCAGGCCGCATGGTGGAGGGGGCGGTTCTCCTCTTCTAGGATACCTCGTCCCCTGATCTCTAGCTCGTTCAACTGCTCCCGAATGGAGAAGAGAAAGGGAGTAAAGGGAAGATTTGGAGGATAGAGTAGCACATGGTAGATGGTGGACATGTTGCTTTCCATCCCTCCACTGCGGGTTATCATGGGTAGGGGTTGACAACGGGGCTGCGTGACGCCCAAAAGTCAAGAGACTACATACGCTTAAGCTAAAAGCAACTAAGTTAGCATATATTAATGTAATAAAAAATTAGAAATTCAAACCTTCATATCTTCTAGTACATACTTCCAAATTAAAAGAGATTCTCCACAACACCCAAAATTCTATAAATACCAAGCTTGAGATAAAAAATTTAAACATATGGTTATCCAAATTAATTCTTCAAAAACCTTATAAATATGTGCATAATCCTTCAATTAATTACGATTAATCATCAAATTTTGATCAAACACATCCAACAATATTTCTTGTGACTCTAATGCACTTCATGGTTCATTACCAAGCAACTTGAATCCATTTATACCTCAGTAAAGTATTTAACTTTGTAAACCCCAAAATTAGGATCACCACATCGCTCATCTTGATGTAGTTGTTTTTCATGTAAATCCTTTATTGGAGATGATGATGTACCTTTTTAAAATTAAATATTATCATGAGTTATTATTTTGTTGTTGTACTTTGGTCTTATTTTGTACATGATTATTTGGGTGGGGGGAGAATTATACCCATTCCATCATACATGTTTAGTGTGTATGGAATAGATGGTTTATTTCTTAAAATTTTAGGAGGCAATGGATCCCCTCTCGGGTCCCACTCCTCACAATATGGTATCAAAGCCATATTTGTCAGATTTCTGACTATTTCAATTTTGTCTCCCTAATTAGAACCATTGCCTTACATAGCCATCCTTTTAAGTGACATATTTTCTCTATAATTGGCCTATGTTATTTATGAGATGATGAAAGGTCGATTTAGAATCATAGGAGGTACGCATAAGAAACATGATTAGTAAACCCTAGTGTGATAAGGATTTAGTTTCTCTTACCCTACCCTAGTTGTTAATGGTTACTTCTATCTCTAAATGTAAAGATCTAACTTTAGTGTGGATTTTGGCATGAGGATGAGGAGAGTAGTTCTCTAAGGAGATACTATATGGACCACGTGTGACTGAGTCCTCGTATTGATTTTTGGCCAACATGTATGTTTTACATCGTAATGTTTCTTATGGTCAAAAAATATTTTCATTATACTATTATATGTACAGAATAATTCTTTTTTGGATTTTAACAATGTTTTCTTGAATCGAGTCACAAGGAAAAGAGGTATGAAGATGGATATAAAAAACCTAAAATTAGTTGGAATAGATATCCTAAACCCTAGTCTTGGTGTTTGGAGTGATGACTAGTTTGATGTGTCTTGGGATAAAGGTTTTGTTGACCTACAAGTAACAGTTTAGTTGGCCTACACTCTTGTTGTTGGCTTTTATGAGGAATACATGTGTGATGGATGCAAAAAAAAATATTTCCACACAACCCACAACAGGATCTCATCGACATCAATGTATTTAGAAAGAGTGTCCACAGGATATACCTTATCACGGAGCAAGTCTGACATCCCGATGTATGATATTGTGTAACACTCCTAGCTTACACAGACGGTACTTCTCTCCTGCCGTCTAAATGCATCGCGAGAAGATTTAACGACGCTCCTCTCATGCAGTGATCTACGCTGCTCGTAGCACGTATGGATGGTCGTTGATGTCCTCCAGACGCAGGCGTATCAGCGTCTGGTTCTGCGTCTTTACTTTATCCATGCGGATGGACTGAAACTCCATGTCACACTTCCTAAGCCGACAAGAAGGAGTAGCCTCTGTGCGATGACGTGCTAGCATCGCGGTGTTGTCCTTTCTCTCCTAAGGATGGTGACGGCTATGGTTTACGTATGTGAGTGTAAATTGAAAAACATATCTCTATATCTTGTAAAGACATCGACTGTCAAGCCCCTTGAGAAGAAAGGAAGAATGATTTCTTAAACTCATCGATAAATAGAAAGATTGCATTAATTAAAATGCTCATGGATTAATTATAATATTCTAGAATTAATTAATTAACCAATTAAATATATTAATTGATTAATTAACATCTGACTCCATGCAATTGCTTGGGATGGCTCTATGGGCATACATACCAACATACTCCCACTTGCACTTAGAGCCAGTCACTCCAATCAATTGGCTTAAACATTTTAACATCTTCCAATATTAGTCTAGTGGATTACATAAACATTTTAGTAATCAATGTGATTTGGAACAATTCCAATCAAATCCACAATATACTCCTATTCCAACACATCCTTTGTGTGTGACCCAGTAGGCTCTAAATTACATTGCCAGTGATATCCATAATCATATTATGATTTCACAAGCAATGATTGGTATCTGGCAAGACTTCATTGCCACCCAAGTAATTGGAGAAGTTGGAGAACAACTTAACCTATCATTCATGAGTGGTGTTACAGTGATTGTATAGTTCCTTTGTCACTGATATTCGGATTGAACTCGAGTCATGGAACTTTCATCCTCTTCAACATATTGGATCTAGGGTCTAGAGAGGGGGGTGAATAGAGCTACAAAATTTCTCACAAGATAGATTAGACATTCAAATTATATCAAATTAAAACCAATAGCTTAAGTGCAATTTGAAGTCCTAACTAACAAGCATAGCAAGGATGAGAGGAATTGATAGCAAACACTTGACAAGGTCATGTAGAGTGGTTCCACTCTCCAAACTAGGAGAGAGTCGGTCCACTACCTAGAGAGGTCAACCTCTAAGACTTTGCAAGTGCTTTTCTCTATATATTCACCAATTAGAGTTACAACACAAGACCACCAAAGGACATAACCATCCAGGCACAAAGAGTATTCTGCCTTACCAAGGGCTTACCCACTTTGCAAGAGTCTTCAACCTTCTTCGAAGGTCTTACCCACTCTAGCACAAGTCTTCCGTCTTCAAGGACTTTTCCACTCTTCTTGGATCTTCAGCCTTTGCCTTCTCCTTCACCTATTAAAGATCATCACCTCTTCTCCAACTTTGAAGAAGAGCAGCAACAACTCCACCTTCACTTGGAGTAGCTTGCTTCACCTTTTCTTCATGGAGGAAAGGGGTAGGGAAGATGGACTAGATGAGAGCTTTACATGCATAAGGGAGTAGCTCTCTTACAACAGGCCTATCTCACTCATAATCACGAAATGAAAGTGTAAACTAGAGAGAGAAAGGGGATCAAGGAGTTGCAACACACTCAACTATAGCAAGGACTCAGAATATTATGAATGAGAAAACTTGGAATGAACTCCAATAGGTCCCATTTATAGCTGGGGGTGTTCCCTTGAGTTTGGGATCACTTAGGGTCAAAATATAGCCATTTTTCACATGCTACATATCTATTTTCACCCAAAACAACTCACTAACGGTTATAATCACTTCGAGTTTCAATAAAGGTAACTCGATTGATCAACTAAAAGACAAAGCCAATTTTCAAACTATCAGTCGAGTTTGTTCCGGTAAACTCGACCGATGAGCTAAAATTAGATTTGCTCATTGATTCGGTTGGTCAAGTTCTGTGAGTGTACAACTCGAACTCGACCGATGGATCATCTTCAGAAAATCCATCATACGGTCGATTGAGTTTCCATCTCGACCGATGAACAACCTGTGACAAATTTTCTAAATTGACTTTAGAGTGATTAAACCTTGGAATTAAGTGTCCTTGATTTTTTCTCATATTAGTTACAAGTCATATCATCAATACATGTGATTACAAAAATTATCTAAGGTCATTTGGAGTGATTTCCTAAATTCCACACTTGCATTGCATTTGACTTGAACTTGAACAAGCTAGGGCTTGTGTAATTTGATCCTTTTCATGTACCTAAAGCCTGAAATCAATCTTGAACAAATATATCATATACATAGGAATGGATTGGTTAAGTCATTATCAATTTATGAGCAATGTATAACTCTCAATTCAACATTCTCCTCCTTTTTGATAATGGCACATCATTCCTCAATCATATTGAAAAGGATATTGAAGTTATACGTTTTCCTTATGAATTTCAAGGGGATTTAAGATTTGAACAATGTGAATTTCTCCCGCTCAATCTATTCTTACTCTAACCTGCATAGTTACTCTATCTACACAAAGCAATATAACACATACATACTATATGTTCCTTTAGCAAGTCACATGATAAAGCATATAATGAACAAGAAAAGGAACATATAGACAATAAAAGCAATATGGTTGAGCTTCAAAACATTGAATTTATCTCCCCCTTTTGACATTATAAAAAAGGAAGGGGGTAGAAGAGCATAAAAATAGGTTTTCTACAAGCACAACAAGCATACATCCATAACATGCAATCTCAAAAAATACATCAAACAGAGATGAGAGAAACAAATAGTCTAAGGCATAATCAAAATATGGTAAAAATAGGGCACCAACTCACGAGATATAGAAAATCAAAGATTAAGTGTGCACAGAATTAAGATTACAACCCAGAAAGCAAGTTCTCATAAAGCAGCTACAGGACAAAATGATGAAAGCTAAGATGATAATATAGTACAACTCAGAACATATGCCTAGATGTTTCTAATACAAAATAGCCTAGAAAGATATATATGATCAACAACTAGACTAAAAACTAAGAGCAACTAAACATCAAGGTCATCTATATCAACAACATCCATAGCATCATCAACATCAAGCTCGTAGTCATCATCTCCATTTGAAGGTGCAATAATATCACCTTCATCACCAGAGTCACCAGCAAAGCCATCAGAGCCATCATCATCATAAGCATCACCATCCTCCTCATCATCCTCCTCATCAACATCAACAGCCTCATTAGCCTGGTCCAACATCTCTTCATCAGTAGAGGGACCGAAACCACAACCGGGCTAACGTGCATTCTTCTCATCCCAAGGCATACCAAGAGCATGGAGCTCATTGGCCTATAGGAAGGAGGGAGCAGAACTACCGAGGATGGCTAGCAGAGTGACCAAGGGGCCAGTTGGAAGAGGTAGCACACCAGGGGTAGATCCACCAACAGTAGAGGGTGTAGCAGTAGAAGGTGTAGGTAGAGGGGCAAGGTAAAAGTGATCATATGCAAAGGATGCATAGTCACCTCCTAGGTAGGGCTGGTAGGCTGGGTAGGGGTGTGCACATGACAAGTTCATGTTGGACATAATTGAACATAGGTCCTGATGTAGGTGCTCATGAACCTAAAGGTTGTATGTCTGTTGATGCATCATGTAGCCCATAAGGATTTCATTTGACACATGGAACGAGGCACATGCAAGTCAGGTAGGCTTAGGTGGTGGAGGTTCTTGGGTAGAGGCACCAGGTGTGGTGGAGAAGAGGATAGGCACAAACTTCTGAAGAGTGGTCTCAGTGATACAAACTCCTTTTCGGGAAGGTTTGTAATGAAAGTTGTGGAAAAGATATTTGCCAGTGGCAAGCTGGAACATACTACAAATCAGGGCAGGGTAGGGAGGGTGGGTGCCATAAGTGTTCTTGCATGTGTCAAAGTAGGTCATATGATGGAGAATATATCTGGATCACTTGACTCCAATGTTCTCCAAAAGACAATACACGGTCACCATAGTGTTTTTTGTAATCTCACTTTGATTCTTCTTGGGATGGATATTGCAGTTAACAACTAGGGTGAGGATGTGTCTCTTGAGGTGCAAGGAAGAGGAGGGAAGGGTGCACTTCTTCTTATATGGGAATTGAGGGTTCTTCAAGAACCAATGAATATCGGGGAGAGTAAGATCATATTGTTTGTAGAAGGCCTCAGGCTCAACTAGGTCAAAATACTCTGGGTAGTCTTTACGCCAAGTGTCAGTCTCATCGGTACCTAAAAAGAAGATGTTCAGGGTATCCTCAAAGACTTGGAATTTCTTCCTGACTATCATGGATGTGAGGACTACTTGAGCATTAGGTGGAGGTAAGAGGGTGTCATAATTCCAACGCAAGTTAGTATCAAATTCATGAACTGCTTTTGTGCTAGTGATGGAATTGTTGTAGCACACACGTTCAACACCCAAGGCAGAGAGATGGAGAATGTTAAACAAATCCTCTACTTGATCTATGACCTCTTGTCTTCTAGGTATAGGCTAACAAATGACACAAAAAGGGAAAGGATTCCGGGGAAGGAACTCCTTATACCTATTTACAGCCTCATTTGAGACAAAAAGAGTGTCATCAAACACAATCAAGCGGGAGTTGGACGAAGATGAAGGTGCATTAGCTGGGGTGGCTCTCTTCCTCCTATTGGATGCCATAGAGATGAAAAAAAGAGGAAGAAGAGAGCAAAAGCTAAAGGCTCACCACCAAAACTCATCCACAGACCTAGGTTAGCAAGGAGGAAGGTCAACAGAGGTCAAGCTAGGTCGGGCTAGGTCTAGGTTGAGGAAGGTTAGGGTTAGGGTAGAGAGCTTAGGGGAACTGGAGGTGGAATTGGATGACTTTTCTCTAGTTGAGAGGGATAATAGTCAGCCGAACCCATCTTAAAATTTCTCCAACTTAGCCATCAATCTAGTTCTATGAACTCGGAAATTCGACTGATAGGTTTTTCTTAAAAGCTCTCGACCTCCGATCGGTTGAGTTGGCAACTCGACCGATGGTCAACCTAACCTAAACATAAGAAACTTTGTTTCTAGCCATTAGAGTGCTAATTAAATTTATTTTTCAAGTCCATTATGTATTTTGAACATACTTAGGCATATATCACTCATCATTGGGTACTACTTTACGGTAAAACATGTGTTTGCAAAAAATACCCAAAAATGAGAAAAATAAGGCAAAATGAACGTGAAAAATGGATTTTTAGCATATTAGCAAGCAAAGATGATCAAAATAGAGGTAAGACATATAGGATAGATGACAACTAGATGGAAGGCATATCAGATTCATTCAAAGCAGTTATAAGCAAATTTGATCTAATAAAGTTAAATTGCTCTCTAGCTAGAGGTTTAGTGAAAATGTCCACCAACTGATTTTCTGTGTCCACATGCGTGATATATATATCCTTCTTGGCAATGTGATCATGGAGAAAATGATGGTGAACCTCTATATGTTTAGCTCTACTATGCAAGATAGGATTATATGACAAGTTAATTGCATTAGTATTATCACAGTAGATAGGAGAAGTATCAAAATGAATGTTAAAATCTTAGAGAATTTGCTTCATCCATAAGACCTGGGCACAACAACTCCCAACTGCAATGTATTCAGCCTCGGTGGTTCATAATGCCACTGTGCTCTATTTCTTAGAGAACCAAGACACCAATCATGGTCCTAGGAGGAAACAAGTGCCACTTGTGCACTTTCTATCAATCAAGCATCCTACATAATCCGCATCACTATAAGAAGTAAGAGTAAAGTCCTTGACTTGGGATACTATAGTCCAAAATTTTGGGTTTTGGCTAAGTAACTTAAAATCCTCTTTACAGCTATAAGATGTGATTTATTAGAATTTGATTGAAAGCAAGCACACAAGCCAACACTAAACATTATATCAGGTCTAGAGGCAGTTAAGTAAAGTAAACTTCCAATCATACCTCTATAGAGCGTCTCATAGACCTTCTCACCTTCTTCATCTTTGTCAAGTTTGGTGGTGTTTGACATGGGTGTGTCAATCGGATTGGTATTCTTGAGTAGTTCACTTGTGCACTTGCCTTGGTTGATGAAGTTCCCATCTTATGTTTTCTTGATTTGAAAGCCAAGGAAGAACGTGAGTTCACCCATAATACTCATCTCGAATTCACTCTACATAAGATCACTAAATTATTTGCAAAAATCAAGGTTAGTTCCACCAAAAATGATATCATCAACATATATTTGTATGATAAGAAAATTGTTAGAAGTATTCTTTAGAATTAAGGTAGAATCCACTTTGCCCATGATATACCCATGATCTTACAAAAAGTTCTTTAATTTCTCATACCAAGCTCTAGGTGCTTGTTTGAGTCCATATAGAGAGATTTTTGCAACAAATAAACATGGTTAGGTAGACTATCATGTTCAAAGCCCGAAGGTTGTGCAACATACACTTTCTCTTCAATTGTACCATTCAAAAATTCACTTTTAACATCCATTTAATATAGGAGAGTTTTTATAACTAGCAAAGGCAAGCAACATATAAATGGACTCAATTCTAGCTATAGGTGCATAAGTCTCATCAAAATCTATACCTTCCTGTTAATTGTAGCCTTGAGCCACTAACATTGCTTTGTTCTTACCACTTCCCCACTTTCATCAAGCTTGTTGCGGTAGACCCATTTGGTGTCGATGATATTTCTATCACTTGGTCTTTGCACTATGGCTTAAACTTTAGTCTTTTCAAATTTCTCCAACTCTTCTTGCATAGCTGGGATCCACTCATCATCCCCAAGAGCTTCCTTGACATTCTTATGCTCGAGTTGTGAGATGAAGGCAATGTTGGCTTGTTCTTTGTTGAATGCAGCTCGCGTCTTCACTCTTTCAAATGGATCACCTAAAATCAGCTCCTTTGGATGATTCTTTGTAAATCGGGGGGTTGGATCCTTCTTCTCATAATCTTTCTATTCTTCTTGAGTGGCTATGTGGTGAAGCGTTCAAATAAAACATGATTTACTTAAGCGGAAGCGATCATTAACATCAGATTATTGAAAATCACTAAAAATTAAAACCATTTACAAAGAGATCCAAACACAGGGAAAACTCTTTGAACACGAACCAATGTATTTTATTTACATCTTGGTTCATAAGTACATATCCTGTACCATCCCGTCTCGGGGGTTACAAACATCAACTGCTCTGTTAAAACTATACACAGGCAGCATAAAAACCTCGAGGCATTAAGCCAAAATCTCATATTGATTCATTAAAGTTTAAACTACTAACTCCGAGGACCTGAGAGTACAGAGACGACACATAGGACTTCTATCTACAAGACACGACAGAAAGTACACTCAACCAGAGTTGTCACTGTTGTCCCTGCTACTGCTGATGTCCTTCCTCTGCAAAATGTTCTCAAACTCGTCCGTGCTCACCTACCTAAAAATGTGAATCCCACAGGGGTGAGACAATTGAAAATTGCCCCAGCGAGAGATATAACTCTCCGCCAAAAACATTATTATTGCAGTTAAATAATATAAAACTGAGCAGAGGATAAGTAGTTTAGATCATTCTCATCTTTTAAAGTATTGCAACTGTCTATGACATAATAGTAAATCATCATATTCTCTTTATAAGGAATAGGAAGAACATGTATACCATTTATCTATCATATCATTTCAACATATCAAGTTTTACCTTATTATCCTGATATGTCACCCATGATTCATTCTTGTTTCCATCTGTTGGCCTTAGCCAATCTACTAAACAAATATTGAATTATACCATACATAAGAGTATACATCATCATATTCTATCTAGGTATTGGACTATGCCAATCCTTTGATTATAGGCTTCATACCTTTGCCATGTATTGGACCATGCCAATCCTGATTTCACATCCAGGCATTGGACTCAAACAATCATGATTACATAGCCAGGCATTGGACTCTAACCAATCTTGATTACACAGCTAGGCATTAGACTCTAACCGATCCTAATTACATAGCCAGGCATTGGACTTTAACCAACCCTGATTACACAGCCAGACATTGGACTCTAACCAATCCTGATTACACAACCAGGCATTGGACTTTAACCAATCATGATTACTCAGCCAAGCATTGGACTCTAACCAATCCTGATTACAGGCTTCATGCCTCTGCTAGGCATTGGACTTTAACCAATCCTGATTTCACAGCCAGACATTGGACTTTAACCAATCCTGATTACACAACCAGGCATTGGACTTTAACCAATCCTGATTACTCAGCCAGGCATTGGACTTTAACCAATCCTGATTACACAACCAGTCATTGGACTCTAACCAATCCTGATTACAGGCTTCATGCCTCTGCCAAGCATTGGACTTTAACCAATCTTGATTTCACAGCCAGGCATTGGACTTTAATCAATCCCGATGACACAAAACTAGGTACCACATCCTTTTAATAGCACTAAGCTTTGGCCATGCCATCATACTTAATCACATTCTTTATGTAATACAAGTATTCTTCTCTTCCCCTTTCAACATAATCAAAAACATGTATGATCATGATTTTATTATTATTATTGTATCCTTTTGTTATTATTATCATATTACTAAGTTTCCATTTCTTGGTTTATTATGAACATTATCATCTCTTACAAGAGACCTTTAAAATCATCTTGGTACCTCTTACTAGGCAACAACTTACTCATATGGCTCACAAGGCCCATTAAAACATCTTGTTACCTTCCACTAGGTAACAACTTACTCATATGGCTCACAAAGCCCATTAAAACATCTTGTTACCTCTCACTAGGCAACAACAACTCTCATGGTTTATCACTAAATGATTATCAACACAAAGTATGAGTTTCTCTCTCTTCCTTACCATAGTATGAATACATCATACTTTATTAACTTGGATTAACCCTTTTCTCAAGGTATGTTAGCCTACACTTATTAAGCTCATTACATCTCAATGTAACAATTATCATGACACACTTTATGTGTTACTCATCCAAGTATATTGGATTTAGGGTACACCAAGGTGTATCAGCCTTGAGGTGCTGAATGTGATATCTATCATGTCTTGATGTATCACTTCCCTCATCCTTGTAACTTACTCAAGTTCATCAGCTTATCTTGTATTAGGATATCTTCCATCCAAATACTTTATGCACCAGTTCATCACATTTATCATGTAATGTATTGGTCATAAGTCACTTATTTGAATTATTCAACCATTATCAATGATATGGACTTATCTCAGGTTAAGGCATTATTGATATAAGGTTATCCATTATCAACCACTTTAGGTGTTTCACCTGCCAATACATTATTCACTACTCCATTAGTAGGAATAGGGTTCCCCTCTTTATCAATTAGGGTTTTACATAACATCACCCTATATTAGGGTTTCACATGACATCACCCTATACTAGGGTTTCACATTACATCATCCTATATCAGGGTTCCACATACCTTCAACCTATATTAGGTTTAAAGTTTCATATGGCATCATCCTTAATTAGGGTTCATTTATATCTTTTCCCCAAATTAGGGTTTCATGCAACTTTACCCAGAATTAGGGTTTCATATAGCATTGCATAGAATCACCCTGGATTGGGGTTACATCATTACCCTTGATTAGGATTACATCATTACCCTAGATTAGGGTTACATCATTACCCTAGATTAGGGTTACATCATTACCCTAGATTAGGGTTTCATGTAGCATTGCCCTAAATTAGAGTTAGGGTTCATCAACCTTCTCAATTAAGGTTTCATGGTCTCTTTATCAAGGATCATACCCTAATTTCATATTTTATTCATGTTGAGAGTGTTGAGGTTTAACCACTACATGATTATTATACATGTATGAATTCCTCTTTCTCTCATCCTCTCTAGGATGTTGATTATTTCAAACTTGATTAGATTAGGTCAACTTGAATGAAGGGTTAGCATAGTGTATTAGGACATTGCTTCCATAAGCATCAAAGATCAACCCCTCTAAGGGTACTAATCACCCTAATACCTTGAAGGTACAACCATTGTAATTATCTTTACTAGACATCATTAACTATCATGGGGTTAATTGATCTTTCATCACATTAGGTCTTCAACTGGTTTTGGTTGCATTGAACCTCCAATCGGTCCTGAGGTACTTGACCTCCAAACGGTCTTGATCCACACCTTCAATCGATCTTGATCAACCCTTCAAACGGTCTTGACCAATTGCAAATGAATCAACTCATTCGGTCTTGAAACCGAATCAACCCATTCAGTCTTGAAACTGAATCATCCCATTCGGTCTTGAAACCGAATCCATTCATTCGATCTAGGGTTTGCACCCATTGGACCATTCATCAATTGAATTATTGAAAGTACATCAGATTGTAGCCCTTGGATCTCCAACCATCCACCAAAATCAACCATTGATCTCCAAATGGTTTTGAGACCATTTGGTCTCAAACGATCTTGAGACTGTTTGCCCTCAAATGGCCTTGAGACAGTTTGATCCATTCAACTTAGAAATCAGCTCAATCGATTCAAGGTTTTAACCATTCAATCCAATTAGGGTTTATGATCAATGGACCATCCATTCTTGGAACCATTTTAATTAAATCAATTTGATCCATTGTATTTTCATCATTCACATCAGCAATCGACCCCAAACGGTCTTGAGACCGTTTAACCTCAAACGGTCTTGAGACCGTTTAATCACCAAACGGTCTTGAGACCGTTTGGTCATCAAAACTCAAAACCATTTTCCCTTGATTTTTATTGAGGTGTGCGATAAGATGACATCATCATCTTCAAACTACAAACCTTCGAAATCAGTTATGATTCTTATGGTGATTTCAACAATTAATCAAAAGGGAATCAAGAAAGAAAGAGAAATCAACATAGAATGAAGAAATATGAAATCAATAATGATGTTTAAGGGTTCAAGTTATATAACCCGCATTAAAAATTGAATACAAGCTTCAAGCTTCATGTAATCAATGGTGAATGAAGCTCTCTCAACTGTCCAAGGCTCGTTCTCAAGTCTTTGAGTGAAATGAATGGCTAAGGTTGAAGATTGAATGAAGAAAAGAAGAAATCAAGCATTGAATTTCGATTTCCACCATGAAATCAAGGTTGAAGATGACTATGGAGCTTACCTACAGGTTGGGGCACGTTATCCTCTTGCTCCTAAGCTCCTTAGTCTTCGGTCCAAGCAAAGAGAGAAAGTGGAATAAAAAAAGTCTTTCATGTGGGTTGAAAATGGGATGTATATAAGGGAATTTTCAATGAGAGAGAAAGTGTTTTAAAAATCCTTCAATTCCCTAAATTGGTGCCACTTATCCCCCTCACTTCCTTACAAACGAAGTAATCATCCTCCCCTTCGAATTCCTCTTCATTATCCATGAATTAAAGGAAAACAAATTAAGCACCTTAATCAATTTTATACTAATATCCAAAATTGAGTGGATATTACTTTTCCTTTTACTAATGTGAGTGGGCTCTCCACTCACTTTAGATATTTCGGTGCCAAAGCAAGGCAAAAGGAAGTCCACACTTATACAAATTCAACTATCACATTTTGGCTGAAGGGCAATTCAATTAATATATTTATTTTTGCATTAAATTGAATTAGGGCTTAAATCTTGATTATTTTAATACCAAGATTCTCTCTCCTTCAAAGAGATTCAAATGAGGTGCCCCTATGATTTTCTTGTCTCTAATTGATACCAAGAAAAATTAGGGACTCTCTAGAGGTGGTATTTTGCATATTTAACCCTAGGTTTTGGGTAAATTGCACATTATACCAAAACTAGGTTTTAATGCACAAACATTGCTTTATAAGCTCTTTCTTGGTGCTCAGGCTTTCACAAGCCATACCTCTGCGTCATTCTCATTATTATGATGCTTCAACACTTGAGGAACATTTTATCATGTAACATTTGCAAGTTAACCCCTCAACTTGGGTAATTTGCACTTTAGTCCAAAATAAGTAAAACATTGTTTCAACATTATTCAAATAGGACCAAATTGAAACATAAACTCCTATTGAGCCTTAATTACTTTTCAAAATATAAGACCAAACATCTAATCAACTTTATTAAGAAAAACATCTAGGGTTAAAGCATAACCCAAGTCAGGGATATTACAATTATAAACCCCTAACAAGGATTTCATCCCCGAAATCCCAGATAAAGGGAAGCAGATATTATTCATTTATCATCTCAAGTCTTCACATAACATCTCAATGTCATGAAGATACCATTGAACTTTTGATCGATACAAAGTCTTCCGCACAACTTATTATAGAAGATATGACCTGTTGTGCCATCTAACCAGCTGACACAACACTAGGCTTTCTTACTACTTGTACTGACTATTTCATTAGTTGTACATTCTCTTATCATAAGGGAAGGTTATTTGTCAATTTTAAGAATTTATCTTAAAGGTATCTTTAGATGTTGTGTATAATTTTCTTTTATAGATTTAGATAGAGGTTATTTGTCAAATTAATTTGATAAGCTTTTCTCACAATAATTTTGCAATTATTCCTTCAAATAGTTCATCCTCATCAATGTTATGTTTATGCAAGGAACAAACCCCTAACATATGATGTCCATGCTACATTAGGTATCTGAACTTATTTCACAATTGATCATTCTAGGAAATCATCATAAGATAATCTGATATTTCTCAGATATCAGAATCTCTTACCTTGGTATCTATCATATGTGTTGAAAACACATCACATCGTCATCTTCCTTTCATCATGAGACATCACTTGTTACATTTATCTTTATCTCGAAGCCCAAGTTCAAGACAAACTGATACTTTTCTAAGTATCCATCAAAAGAACACTTTAATTTATGTACATCAAGTATCATAAGACCCACTTGATTGCCAAGTCCCAGACAGGAAAGAACATAAGAAAACACATTCTTCTTATCACCCCATCATCACCCAGGGTTGTTTATTAAAGAGAAGAGATTATCAATTACATGAACCCTCAACTAGTTCATGAGTCAATCATTCTTGTCTCATCCTGGTTCCTAGCCATCTGCATAAGAAATTATAAGGATAATTACATGTCACCACATCTTAATATTATCATCATTATGATGACTAGATTTGGGTATTCAAACCTTTGGTTCATCACTGATTATTGTTACCTCCCATTAGGTAATTGTTACCTCTAGGTCTGAGAACCAGAGTATACATTATATTAAACATCTTTTTTTGTTTATAAGTTAATTTATAATTAAATCAAATTCCTCCATATATCAATTAGAATGTGGTAGAAATACCCACGCCACATCTCCTACTTCATTAGGCTCTTTTTAGATTGTTTCCGATTGATTACTTGATCAGGGTAATCAGAAAGATAACAATCGAGGTATGTCATACTTACCTTGCCTTCAATAAATGAATACCTGGCCAGGGTATTCAAGAACTGAAATTAGTATATTTATGTTTTTATTTTATGTTTTTATATCTTTAAATATCTCATTTTCCCTCTGAGTTCCTTTTATCTCTCTTCCCTTCCTTAATGAGGAGAGAGAAATTTTAACATTTTAAAAAGAATATTGAACTGAATACACATTTCCATCCTTTTTTTATCTTTTCTCCTTGTCCTTAAATGAATGACTGAAGAAAGCTTATTAATAACTACCTTACTCATAATCAGTAGGCAAAGAGAAGAAAAGGGAAAGGTAATTCAGAATGAAAATTTTATCCGACATGTTACCTTTACGGGTTATCTATTGTCTTGTCTGTTGGGTCACCTCATTACTTTCTACTTGGACATTGCCACCTCAGATGTCCTTTCTGTCCACATCTATAGCAAGCTCAGAGCCTTTTTGTTGACTGCTGCATTGGTGCACTATGTTGTGGTTGAGTTGGTACTACTGAAATCTTTGATTGTTTAGTACCAGCAATCCACTGTTCCTGTGACTGTGTAGACTTCCTTTTAAGGTCTATCTCATGTTTCTTTGTTGTAGACCTTTCTATCCTCCGAATTGATTCCACAAATGTAGCGAACCTTTCTCTACTTTCTAATGCAGATGCTGGGATGGACATCTCAACATTCAATCCCTTCTCAAAACGTCGGATCTTTTCCTCCTCAGTAGCAGCCATTTGAGGACAAAATCACAAAAGGTCCATAAACTTAACCTCATATTCATTTATCGACATGGCTCCCTGTCAAATCTTCTCAAACTATGAGATCTTTTCATCAAAGTATGTCTTTCGAAAATACTTATTGATGAATTCTTGACGAAATTCCTCCCAATCAATCTCTTCATCATTCCTTTTTATTTCTTCTGTAGCCCACCAGTGTCCAGTACTACCCTTCAAAAGGTACACAACATGTTTAACCTTGTCGACATCTGGAATACTAAGGATCTTAAAAGCCTTTTTCTAACTCAGTGAGCCAGAGATCAGCATCTGCTGGGTCAGATGTCCCAGCATATTCTATGGCTCCTACACAATGTAGTCGTTCAAAAGTCTTACCAGACCCATATCCCTCATTGGGAACTGCTGCCCTAGGTGTCGGTGCTGGCATCCAGTATGTTATATGCATCAATGTAGTCATGATTTTCCCAAAAAGAGTATGAAAATATGGGTTTCTCATCATGACTTCATCAACATGGGGATTCTTAGGCACTGTTTCTTCTCTTGCTTGGTCCTTGGCACCTTTTAGTGGTGCAGCAAAATTGCTCTCAGCAATGTGTCCCTCATGTCCTCCAGACATCTTTGTGTTATATATCTTCTTCTGCATAAGCAGAAGGCACTATAAGATACACTGGGGTACACTTAGAACAGACTCGACACCTTAGTCCTATGTATCTGTGGACTCAGCGAACCTAGAGCTTTGATACCACTAAATTGTGGTGAAGCGTTCGAACAAAACATGATTTACTTAAGCGGAAGCGATCATTAACAACGGATTACTGAAAATCACTAAAAATTAAAACCATTTACAAAGAGATCCAAACACAGGGAAAACTCTTTGAACAAGAACCAATGTATTTTATTTACATCCTGGTTCATAAGTACATATCCTGTACCATCCCTTCTCGAGGGTTACAAACATCAACTGCTTTGTTAAAACTATGCACAGACAGCATAAAAACCTTGAGGCATTAAGCCAAAATCTCATATTGATTCATTAAAGTTTAAACTACTAACTCTGAGGACTTGAGAGTACAGAGATGACACATAGAACTTCTATCTACAAGACACGACAGACAGTACACTCAACTTGAGCTGTCACTGCTGTCGCTGCTGCTGATGTCCTTCCTCTGCAAGATGTTATTAAACTCCTTCGTGCTCACCTACCTAAAACTGTGAATCCCACGGGGGTGATACAATTGAAAATTGCCCCAACGAGAGATATAACTCTTCGCCAAAAACATTATTATTGCAGTTAAATAATATAAAACTGATAAGAGGATAAACAGTTTAGATCATTCTCATCTTTTAAAGTATTTCAACTGTCTATAATAGAACAATAAATCATCTTATTCTCTTTATAATGAATAATAAGAACATGTATACCATTTATCTATCATATCATTTCAACATCTCAAGTTTTTCCTTATTATCCTGATATGTCACCCATGATTCATTCTTGTTTCCATCTGTTGGCCTTAGCCAATCTGCTAAACACATATTGAATTATACCAGACATAAGAGTATACATCATCATATTCTATCTAGGTATTGGACTATGCCAATCCTTTGATTATAGGCTTCATACCTTTTCCAGGTATTGGACCATGCCAATCCTGATTTCACAGCCATGCATTGGACTCTACCAATCCTGATTACATAGCCAGGCATTGGACTCTAACCAATCCTGATTACACAGCCAGGCATTGGACTCTAACCAATCCTAATTACACAGCCAGACATTGGACTTTAACCAACCATGATTACACAGCCAGGCATTAGACTCTAACCAATCCTGATTACACAGCCAGGCATTGGACTTTAACCAATCCTGATTACTCAGCCAGGCATTGGACTTTAACCAATCCTGATTACACAGCCAAGCATTGGACTCTAACCAATCCTGATTACAGGCTTCATGCCTCTACCAGGCATTGGAATTTAACCAATCCTAATTTCACAGCCAGGCATTGGACTTTAACCAATCCTGATTACACAGCCAGGCATTGGACTTTAACTAATCTTGATTACATAGCCAGACATTGAACTGTAACCAATCTTGATTACTCAGCCACGCATTGGACTTTAACCAATCCTGATTACACAGCCAGGTATTGGACTCTAACCAATCCTGATTACAGGCTTCATGCCTCTGCCAGGCATTGGACTTTAACCAATCCTGATTACACAACACTAGGTACCACATCCTTTTACTAGCACTAATCTTTGGCCATGCCATCATACTTAATCACATTCTTTATGTAATATAAGTATTCTTCTCTTCCCCTTTCAGCATATTCAAAAACATGTATGATCGTGATTTCATTATTGTTATTGTATCCTTTTGTTATTATTATCATATTACGAAGTTTCCATTTCTTGGTTTATTATGAACATTATCATCTCTTACAAGAGACCTTTATAATCATCTTGGTACCTCTTACTAGGAAATAACTTACTCATATGGCTCACAAGGCCCATTAAAACATCTTGTTACCTTTCACTAGGTAACTAATTACTCATATGGCTCACAAGGCCCATTAAAACATCTTGTTACCTCTCACTACGCAACAACAACTCTCATGTTTTATCATTAAATGATTATCAACACAAGGTATGAGTTTCTCTCTCTTCCTTACCAGAGTATGAATACATCATACTTTATTAACTTGGCTTAACCATTTTCTCAAGGTATGTTAGCCTACACTTATTAAGCTCATACATCTCAATGTAACAATTATCATGACACACTTTATGTGTTACTCATCCAAGTATATGGGATTTAGGGTACATCAAGGTGTATTAGCCTTGAGGTGCTGAATGCGATATCTATCATGTCTTGATGTATCATTTCCCTCATCCCTTGTAACTTACTCAAGTCCATAAGCTTATCTTGTATTAGGATATCTTCCATACTAATACTTTATGCACCAGTTCATCACATTTATCATGTAATGTATTGGTCATAAGTCACTTATTTGAATTATTCAACCATTATCAATGATATGGACTTATCTCAGGTTAAAGCATTATTGATATAAGGTTATCCATTATCAACCACTTTAGGTGTTTCACCTACAAATACATTATTCACTACTCCATTAGTAGGAATAGGGTTCCCCTCTTTATCAATTAGGGCTTTACATAACATCACCCTATATTAGGGTTTCACATGACATCACCCTATATTAGGGTTTCACATTACATCATCCTATATCAGGGTTCCACATACCTTCACCCTATATTAGGTTTAAGGTTTCATATGGCATCATCATTAATTAGAGTTCATTTATATCTTTTCCCCAAATTAGGGTTTTATGCAACTTTACCCGGAATTAGGGTTTCATATAACATTGCATAGCATCACCCTGGATTGGGGTTACATCATTACCCTTGATTAGGATTACATCATTACCCTAGATTAGGGTTACATCATTACCCTAGATTAGGGTTACATCATTACCCTATATTAGGGTTTCATGTAGCATTGCCCTAAATTAGAGTTAGGGTTCATCAACCTTCTCAATTAGGGTTTCATGGTCTCTTTATCAAGGATCATACACTAATTTCATATTTTATTCATGTTGAGAGTGTTGAGGTTTAACTACTACATGATTATTATACATGTATGAATTCCTCTATCTCTCATCCTCTCTAGGATGTTGATTATTTCAAACTTGATTAGATTAGGTCAACTTGAATGAAGGGTTAGCATAGTGTATTAGAACATTTCTTCCATAAGTATCAAAGATTAACCCCTCTAAGGGTACTAATCACCCTAATACCTTGAAGGTGCAACCATTGTAATTATCTTAAATAGACATCATTAACTATCATGGGGTTAATTGATCTTTCATCACATTAGGTCTTCAACTGGTTTTGGTTGCATTGAACCTCCAATCGGTCCTGAGGTACTTGACCTCCAAACGGTCTTGATCCACACCTACAATCGGTCTTGATCAACCCTTCAAACGGTCTTGACCAATTGCAAATGAATCAACTCATTCGGTCTTGAAACCGAATCAACCCATTCGGTCTTGAAACCGAATCATCCCATTCGGTCTTGAAAATGAATCAATTCATTCGATCTAGGGTTTGCACCCATTAGACCATTCATCAATTGAATTATTGAAAGTACATCAGATTGTAGCCCTTGGATCTCCAACCATCCACCACAATCAACCATTGATCTCCAAACGGTCTTGATACCGTTTGCCCTCAAACGGTCTTGAGACCGTTTGAGCCATTCAACTTAGAAATAGGCTCAATCGATTCAAGGTTTTAACAATTCAATCCAATTAGTGTTTATGATCAATGGATCATCATTATTGGAACCATTTTAATTAAATCAATTTGAGCCATTGGATCTTGATCATTCACATCAGCAATAGACCTGAAACGGTCTTGAGACCGTTTGAGCGTTTGATCACCAAACGGTCTTGAGACCATTTGGTCATCAAAACTCAATACCGTTTGCCCTTGATTTTTATTGAGGTGTGTGCTAAGATGACATCATCATCTTCAATATACAAACTTTCAAAATCAGTTATGATTCTTATGGTGATTTCAACAATTAATCAAAAGGGAATTAAGAAAGAAAGAGAAATCAACATAGAATGAAGAAATATGTAATTAATAATGATGTTTAAGTGTTCAAGTTATATAACCCACCTTCAAAATTGAATCCAAGCTTCAAGATTCACGTCCTCAATGGTGATTGAAGCTCTCTCAACTGTCCAAGGCTTTTTCTCAAGTCTTTGAGTGAAATGAATGGCTAAGGTTGAAGATTGAATGAAGAAAAGAAGAAATCAAGCATTGAATTTCGATTTCCACCATGAAATCAAGGTTGAAGATGACTATGGAGCTTACCTACAGGTTGGGGCACGTTCTCCTCTTGATCCTAAGCTCGTTAGTCTTCGGCCCTAGCAAAGAAAGAAAGTGGAATCGAAAAAGTCCTTCATGTGGGTTGAAAATGGGATGTATAGAAGGGAATTTCAATGAGAGAGAAAGTGTTTTAAAAATCCTTCAATTCCATAAATTGGTGCCACTTATCCCCCTCACTTACTTACACATTAAGCCATCATCCTCCCCTTCTAATTCCTCTTCATTATACATGATTTAAAGGAAAACAAATTAAGCACCTTAATCAATTTTATACTAATATCCAAAATTGAGTGGATATTACTTTTCCTTTTACTAATGTGAGTGGGATCTCCACTCACTTTAGATACTTAGGTGCCAAAGCAAGGAACAAGGACGTACACACTTATACAAATTCAACCATCACATTTTTGGTTGAAGGGCAATTCAATTAATATATTTATTTTTGCATTAAATTGAATTAGGGCTTAAATCTTGATTATTTTAATACCAAGATTCTCTCTCCTTCAAAGAGATTCAAATGAGGCGTACCTATGATTTTCCTGTCTCTAATTGGTACCAAGAAACATTAGGGACTCTCTAGAGGTGGTATTTTGCATATTGAACCCTAGGTTTGGGGTAAATTGCACATTATACCAAAACTAGGTTTTAATGCACAAACATTGCTTTATAAGCTCTTTCTTGGTGCTCAGGGTTTCAAAAGCCATACCTCTGCATCATTCTCATTTTTATGATGCTTCAACACTTGAGGAACATTTTATCATGTAATATTTGCAAGTTAACCCCTCAACTTGGGTAATTTGCACTTTAGTCCAAAATAAGTAAAACATTGTTTCAACATTATTCAAATAGGACCAAATTGAAACATAAACTCCTCTTGAGCCTTAATTACTTTTCAAAAGATAAAACCAAACATATAATCAAATTTATTAAGCAAAACATCTAGGGTTAAAGCATAACCCAGGTCAAGGATATTACAGGCTACCTCTTTTCCTTTTTGGGTGATGTTGAGCGCTTTTAAAATAGGAATTACTTGACCTACAACATCATCATTTGGAACAATATTTTTAGAAATAGAGGGTTTAGTCGCAATAAACTTAACATTTATGTATTCTTCTACTTTAGCAAGATCAACATTAAAAACTCTAAAAACCTTGCTAGTAGTGCTATAGCCAAGAATGAAAGCCTTATAAGATTTCAGATCAAACTTGTCGAGAGAATCTTTCTTATTCAAAACAAAACAAGGACATCCAAAAACATGAAAATACTTGATAGAAGGCTTCCTACCATGCCATATCTCATAGGGGATTTTCTTCAAAGAAGGATGAGTAAAAACCCAATTTTGCACAAAACATGAGTTACTAGCAGCTTCAGCCCAAAACTTCTTAGGAGTATCATACTCTAGAAGCAAGGTCCTAGCCATCTCCTGTAAAGACCTATTCTTACTCTCTACGACCCCATTTTTTTGAGGTGTTTGAGGTGAAGAGAAGTTGTGTGCATAACAAGATTCTTGACAAAAATGTTCAAAAATCTCATTTTCAAATTCTCCATCATGATCACTACTGTCCTAAGACCACTATTATTTATAGGGATGGTTTATAAGTGGCTAGCACAACTAGGAGAGTGTTTAAAGTGTTCTAGGTTGAGAAAAAATCATTATAACTGAGTCAATATAGTTGCAACAACTAATTTGATCGTTAATAAAATCAACATTCCACAACCATTCTCGGTCCACAAATTTTTTGATTGGAGGTATCTCGGTCGAGAAGATCTTTGACTAAATGTGGTCTGAGTGTGCATTTTAGTTCTAATAGCTATATGTCATTCTAACTTCTTGGCCAATTGGTTTAATGATCTACCGTGAAATCACAAAATCTTCAACCAGATGTTATCTAATCGACAAAGACTTCGACGAAAAAGGATTAAGAGATAAATGTATTCTAAAAGTTTGTTTGATGCTCTGAATCCTCGACTGAGGGGAGTCTCGATCGAAAATTGATTCGATCCAAGGTGTTTCAGTTGGCAAGTTTCTCAATAAAAAAAAATCCTTGTAAATAGGAGTGCTAATTTATCTAATATTTTTCCTAATGTGATCTAGCTATCCTAGACACTTAGCTGTCATGTATGAATATGTTTAGGATAGGTGGGGGTTGATTTATAGCTTGATTTTATATGTGTTCTAAATATGTGTACATTTGTACTACAAATAAGCATATATAAACAACAATTCAAGCATTTTATGCTTCGATCTTGATTAATCTTTCTCAAGATGTGCTTGGTACCTAAAGTACTTGGATAGCACGTTAAATCCTTAAAGAAGAAAGGTTTATCATCATCAAAAGAGAATATGAGCTAATGTCCAATTTATCCAACAATCCCCCCCAAAGATGGAAAACATTTCTAATTATAAGCTTTTCCTTGAGTTTCAAAAATGTGTGCATCCTTATTAGAGAGATATGAAGTATATATCCATCTCTCACAGTAAAGTGCATCAATATTTATTGCAATGTGTTTCTCAACTCAGATCTCATCAAAATTGTGAAAACTCATGGAATTAAGTTTTTATTTTAAATTATTTCTCCCCCGTTGTCATCTCAAATGGTAAAAGAATATTCCGCCTTTGTTAAATACTCCCCCTTAATATGATGCTTAAGTTAAATGTCAAGTCTAGATAAAATAGTACCGTCATGAACAAGTGCCAAAGAAATTTCAATTCATTGATAAAATTAAACCATTAAATAGCTTTGTTGCTAAAAAAACATAAGGATAACCATATGATTACAAAAAGACGTCACTAGAATGAGTTAAGGATCACATTCACCTCCACATCTTTCCCATAGCAAGGTGAAAAATCATAGTATTTCATAAGGGTTCCACAATCTAGTGCACTACTCTTGGTAAGAGCATATGCCTCAAGAAAGGTGGGTGCTCTGTCAAAATGGAAATGGACGAATATGTCTTGGAGTTGAATGGTTGAGTATTGGGACTTGAGTGTTTATGGGTTAAATGGATAGATACTCCGGGGATGTGAGGCATATGGATAGTTATCAGGAGTATTTGAAGTTAAAGATTGCATTTTTAGGTTCAGATAGGTCATTGCATTGTGATTGAAGTCAAAATGTCTCCCAATTTGGTATACTACTCCTTTAAGGTAGGAAACATCATTTGTAAGACTTTCCATAGAGTAACTAGGGAGAGGAGAAGAAGGTGGACGAATGACTTCTTGTAATGTCACTTCTTCAGTTCTATCTTGTTTGTGCCCAATGTCAATTCCCATTTTGTCGGTTGTGTTTTGGATTATTCTTTGGGAACATCTATCAGGGGTATAGCCCCAGTTAACTAAGTGTTTGCCAATGGAATTTTTCATGATTTGGCAAAAAAAATTGCATAACATGGACTTTAAGAGAAATCAATTATATTTTAGAGAATAATACAAATAAAGTTGAGAGGAATGCATTTAATAATGTAATATATAAGAAGCATAATTAAATTTAGGGATTTTATTTATTTTCTCTAGGAAGAATATTATGACTATGGATGAGGTTTACAATCCTAGATTTAGGGGTTAGAGATGTGAAACAATAAGTACGACTTTGTTATGTGGAGAAGTATTAGAGAAAAAATGGTTCTCTTAATGACACTGAGGCTTACTTCATCTTTTTGATTAGTGAAAAGCTTGTTGAGAGGGCTGTTAGTTGTGAGATATACATTTTAGCATATTCAATCGTATCTGAGTCTAACATTTCTAGGATTTCTATTCCAGAAAAAGAAAATGATAATCCATTAACCATGGAAGTGAAGGAATAATGATCATTTGTATATCAAACAAAGTTAGAATAAAATACTTGGATGTCTTGTACAGACTGAGAGATGAAATGAAGGAGTAAGAAATTACTAAAGTTTTTGGAATTAGAAGAGGAGACAAAGGTTTAGGAGCTCACAGAAGTTATTTGTTTCCACTGATCGGAGAGGAAGAAGAATCTTGGAGGTGAGGCACATGTACTTCTCTCCAGCAGCAGCACCGGTGAAGGATATTCAATTGATTATTGTTAGTGTTGGAGTCACCGAGGTGGAATACTCCTTCTTAGATGCAACCAACTTCTTGTCCCTGTGAACTGAAGATGGAGCCATTTTGATGTAGAAGAGCAGGAATTGAGTGGAAGAAGATGTGGTGAAGAAGGGGATGAAGTTTGTTGAAGGAGTGATCAAAGGATGCTAGAGAAGTTTACTCAATGAGTTGTGAGAAGAATGGCCAAATTAGTGACTATTTATAGGAAAATAGCATCCTTCTCGGTAGACAAACTCATCGATTAAGTCTCCAATGGTCACATTCCAATGGTAACAAGTAGCTAGTTCAATGAAAGTTGTTCAAAATTCTAGAAATAGTCATATATATGTTTGATCAAGAATTTTGTCAATTGAGGCCCTCTCAGTCTAGGTTTTGTTCAACCAAGACATTGGATGAAAAATTGTTGATTGATATGGTGATAATCGATCGAGGGTTCCACCATGAGACTTTTGATTGAGAATTTTCTCGACTGTGCTAATTCTTGACCAAGACTTTTGTCAAACCAATGTGACATTTTTTAGTAATGTTATGTAATGAATATTGAGTGATCTTGACTTAAGCAATTTTTTTATGACATAAAAATATTTTAAATAAATATTGAATTTTTGATAATAATAGTGAATGCAATATAAAATCATTGAGCAAAGATATCAAAATATACATCTTAAAGAGGAATAATACTTAATTTATCTCTAATTACTCTAAATTGTTATAAAGCAAGAGGTTTTGTGAAAGTGTCAGCGAACGGATTTTTAGTACCAACATGATGACGACATATGTTATTTTTAGCAATATGATCATGAAGAAAATGATGTCTCACTTCAATATGTTTAGCACAACAACGTAAAACATGATTATAGGCTAAATTGATGACACTAGTGTTATCACAAAAAATTGGAGTTAAATATAACAAAAATATGTAGTTAACACTTGTTGCATCCATAAGACTTTTGTACAACATGAGCCAACTGTCATATATTCTACTTTAGTGGTAGATAATGCAACAATATTTTGTTTCTTACTAAACTAAGATACGAGAAATTTTTCAAGCGAGACACAACCAACACTATTACTTTTGTGATCAATATGACAACTAGCATAGTCGACATCAGTCTAACCCTTAAGGCCAAACATTTGATCTTGTGGGTACCAAATACTATAGTTGATTGTATCAGTTAAAGATCATATGATCCTCTTGGCAGTGACCATATGAGAATTCAGAGGTTTTGATTGAAATCGTGCGCATAAATAAAAAACAAACATAATATATGGTTGAGATGCAATTAAGTTAATAAATTACCAATCACACCTCTAGATAAGGAGTTTTCAATGGTTCACCAGTCTCATTTTTGTCAATTTTGATGGAGGTTCCCTTTGGAGTATAGACATATTTGATTTTTTTCCATATTAAATTGTTTCAATAATTCTTTTCTATATATTTCTTGGTTGAGGAAAATACAACGAGGAGTTTGTTAAATTTGAAAACCCAAGAAAAATGTTAACTCACTCACGAGAATCATTTCAAGTTCTTTTTGCATAATATCACCAAATTGTGTGCAATGATTCATTTGAAGCACCAAAAATAATATCATCAACATATATTTGAATGATAAGAAAGTTTGATTCATACTTTTTGATAAATAGTGTAGTATCTGATTTCCCATTGAGAAATCATTTTCAAAAATATAATTTTGAGGCATTCATACCAATTTATAGGGGCTTGTTTCAAACTGTATAGTGCTTTATTTAATTTGTAAACATGATCATAATGTTTTTGATCTTCAAAACTAGGAGGTTGAACATCATAAACTCTTCTTGTATTATTCCATTTTCAAATGCACTTTTAACATCCATTTATATTGAGTTTGATGTTTTTATGTGTAGCTAAAGCTAATAACATATGAGTTGATTCAAGTCTAGCTACTAGAGCCTAGGTTTCATCAAAGTCAACTCCTTCTTGTTGATTATACTCTTGAGAAACCAATCTACCTTTGTTCCTAACAACTACCCCGACTTCGTTTAACTTATTATGAAATACCCATTTAGTTCTAATAGTGGTTTTATCTTTCAGTCTAGGAACCAGACCCCATACATCATTCATACTGAATTGATTTAGTTCTTCTTTCATAGAAATTATCCATTAATTATCTTTAAGAGCTTCATCAGCCTTCTTAGGTTCAATTGTTGATACAAAGGTGGTGTTAGATATATCTCTAAAAAAGAAAGTGTTTTTACTTTATCAAAAGGATCACGATTATTAGATTTTGTGGATGGTCTTTTATTATTTTTGGAATGGGTTGATTTGATTCTTCATTTTGATTTTTAGCATTATTATCTTCTTTTGGTGACATGGTTAAATCTTCAATTAGTTGTGGAAGATAATTTTCTATTTCATTGTTTGTTTGATTTTCATGAAATGTTACATGTTGATTCTTCTACTTTCTTAGAGACATTATTAAAAATTCTATAGGCCTTACTTGAGGTTGAGAAACGTATGATGAACCTTTTTTGTGATTTAGGATCAAATTTATGTCTACCATCCTTGGTGTTTAAAATGTACCATGGAGTTCTAATGGTATGAAAGTAATCCACTCTTAGAATCTTAGAAAAGAGTACTTCATAAGGAGTCTTTTTAAGTTGTGGATGAATTGAGATTCTATTTGGAACATAACATGCGGTACTAATAGATTCAGCCCGAAACGTTTTAGGCGTTTCGTATTCTAATAGCATGGTTCTAGCAATTTCTGGTAAAGAACAGTTTTTCCTTTCAAATGAACCATTTTTTTGTGGAGTTCGACGATCAGAAACAATTGTGAGTACAACCTTTCAATAAGAAAAAATCTTCAAAAGAATGATTTTCAAATTCACCACTATGATCACTCCTAATGGTGCAAATTGTATTTTCAAGTTGATTTTTAGTTTTTAAGCAAAACTAAATATTCCAACAGTATCATCTTTGCCAGAAAGAAAATGCACCCAAATATATCTAATGTAGTCATCAAAAATTACAAAGGAATATTTATTTCCACCTATAGATTGTGTTCTCACAGGTCCAAGCAAATCCATATGTATGAGTTGAAGAGGTCTAGATGTATGAAGCATATGTTTTGTTTTGAAAGATGTTTTAATTTGTTTACCTAATGTGGAAGGTTCTTCAGGATTATGAAAAGAAATTTTAGGTAAACCATAAACTAGATCATGTTTAATTAAATTTTTAATAATATGATTACTTATATGTACTAATCTTATATTCCATAAATTTTGAGTATTATCATTTCAATAAGTCCTCAACTGAAAATTGATCTCATAGAGTAGGTCCAATAACATAAAAACTGCCTACTCTTTTTCCTTGAAATACTGCATTATTTGTGCCTTATTCAAGAAATTTGCAGCAAAATTTATTGAAAGCACATCAGAACCACTATCACATAATTAACTAACACTTAGAAGATTGCGATGCAATCCATCTACTAAAAGTACATTCTTAATTGTGAGATTAGTTATGATATTACCTATTCTCATGATAGTTCTTTTGCTATTGTCTCCAAATGTGACTGATCCTTCCTTTTTCTTTTCAAGTGAATTGAAAGAATTTTTTATCTCCAGTCATATTCTTGGAGCATCCATTATCAACCACCCGGTCTTGATGGTTCTTGCTACCCAAGTAGAGTTCATGTTGGTTACTATAGAATATAGTAGATATGCATGAAAGTTATTGTTGACTTGAGAGTTCTACATTGTCCATATTTTGATGATGACTCAACCATTTTATTCGTATGTATCTAATATATTTGTTCAAGATTGATTTCAGGCTTGAGGTACATGAAAATGATCAAATTGCACAAGCATTAGCTTGTTCAAGTTCAGGTCAAATGCAATGCAAGTGTGCAATTAGGGAAATCACTTCAAATAACCTTTGATGTTTTTTGTAATCACTTGTATTGATGATATGACTTGTAAGTAAGATGAGAAAAATATTAGGGACACTTAATAGAAAGGTTTAATCAATAAAAAGTCAACTTAGAAAATTTACCACAAGCTATTCATTGGTCGAGTTGGAAACTCGACCGACTGACTCACTGAGCAAATCTAATTTTATCTCATTGGTCAAGTTTTCTAGAACAAACTCGACTGATAGTTTGAAAATTGGCTTTGTCTTTTAGTTGATCGGTCGAGTTACTTTATTGAAACTCGACCAAATGTACAATACAGAAAATAAAGAAAAAGTGATTATACCCATTGGTGAGTTGTTTTTGGTGAAAATAGATCCGCTGCATTGTGGAAAATGGCTATATTTCGACCCTAAGTGATACCCAACTCAAGGGAACACCCCCAGATATAAATAGGACCTCTTGGAGTTCATTCCAAGGTTGCTCATTCATACTATTCTAAGTCCTTACTATAGTTGAGTGTGTTGCAACTCCTTGAGCCCCTTTCTCTCTCTAGTTTACACTTCATTTCATGATTATGAGTGAGATAGGCCTACTGTAAGAGAGATATTCCCTAGTGTGTGCAAATCTCTCATCTACTCCATCTTCCCTACCCCTTTCCTCCATGAAGCAAAGGTGAAGCAAGCTACTCTGAGGGAAGGTGGAGCTATTGTTGTTCCTATTCAAGGTTGATGAAGAGGTGATGATCTTCTCCAGGTGAAGGAGAAGGCAAAATTGAACATCCAAGGAGAGTGGAAAAGTCTTTGAAGATAGAAGACTTGTGCTAGAGTGGGTAAGACCTTGGAATAAGTCTAAAGACTCTTAAAAAGTGGGTAAGTCCTTGGTAAGGTGGAATACTCTTTGTGCTAGGATGGGTAAGTCCTTTGGTGGTCTGGTGTTGTAACTCTAATTGGTGAATATATAGGGAAAGGCACTTGCAAAGTCCTAGAGGCTGACCTCTCTAGGTAGTGGACTGAATCTCTCCTAGTTTGGAGAGTGGAACCACTCTACATGACCTTGTCAAGTGCTTGCTATCAATTCCTCTCATCCTTGCTATGCTTGTCAGCTAGGACTTCAAATTGCACTTAAGCTATTAGTTTTAATTTGATATAATTTGAAGGTCTAATCTATCTTATGATATTTTTTTAAGCTCTATTCACCCCCTCTAGAGACCTAGATCCAACAAGTGGTATCAGAACCAAGGATCTTCTCCAACAATCTCCCACGAGATGAGAATATGGGAAACCACCTACTTGGTTCTCTCAACCTAGAGGGAGGTTTCTCCATGCGTCCTCCGGTCTTTGATGGCACCAACTTCCTCTATTGGAAGAGGCATATGCAATTCTACATTCAAGGCATGAACTTTGACATGTGGAAGGTTATGGTCACACCTTACAAGGAGCCAACTAGAGCTATTGCAACATGGAGTGAAGTTGCACTCAAAGAATCCCAATTCAATGCCAAAGCCATAAGCATCCTCTATGCAACCCTCACCCCAACGAAGTTCAACCGGATCTCATCTTGGGCACCACCTATGAGATTTTGGACAAATTGTGTATCACCTATGAAGGAACAAATAAAGTCAAGGAGTCCAAGATCTACATGTTGAACAACCTTCTAGAGAACTTCAAGATGGGAAAGAAAGAAGGGATTGTGGAGATGTACGCAAGACTCAATGTCATCATCAATGGGCTGGCTGCATTGGACAACACTTTGGATAGAGGTGTAATCAACTCTAAAATCTTGAGGACTCTACCAAAGAGATGGGATTCAAAGGTCACCTCCATTGAAGAAGTGAGGATCCATGGTGACATCCCAACCGAAGAGCTCATTGGCAACCTCCAAGCCCATGAGCCAAAGCTTGACATGCAAGAAGAAGAAACCAAGCAAGAAGAAAAGGAATCCAAAAAGATCAAAGATAGCACTTTCAAAACACAAGTGGAGGCGGTCATCCTTCAACAACAACTTTCTTGTCGGACTTATCCTTCTTCCTCTAGTGAAGATGATGGCCCAAGTGATAATGAAGCCAACTACATCAAGGGCAAACACTTCAAGGGAAAGCAAGCCTCCTCCTCTTCTACTCCTAGATGCTACAAGTGTGAGCAAAAGGGACACTACAAGAGTGAATATCCCAAGTCAAGAAAGAAAAACCACAAGGGAAGCTCAAAGAAGGAAGAAGAGTACAAGAAGGAGAGCAACTATATCAGGAAGGACAAGAAGGAGAAGAGACACAAGAATGCAGCTCATGTAGCTTGGGAAGCTTCATCTTCAAGCAGCTCAAGCTCCAAAGAAGATGGAGAGTGACACCTTGCACTCATGGCCTCTACTAGTGAAGAAATTGGTAAGGTAAGTGAGGTAAGTTTGTATAAGTTATCTAAGGAAGATATTATTGACTTGCTTATCTCTGCCCGTTCATCTTTTGGTAAATGTAAATCTAAAAGAAAATGGTTAGGAGAAATCATTGATGATCTATATGCTAAACTTGAAATTCTTGAATTGAATGAGAAATCTAATCTTGAGAGTATTGATAATTTTCAAGGTCAATACCTTGATATTGAGCTCCAATACAATGGAGTTGACGTTGAGAATGGTATCTACCTTAAGAATAGTTGAAAATCTTAAGGAAGAAAACCAAAATTGCCTTAAAAAGCTTGAAATAGTTAAAACTAAAAATATTGAATTTAAGATCCTTATTGATGCTCGTAGAGAAGAAAGAGATGTCTATCTTAAATAAATCCAAATGCTTAAATATGAAAATTTTAGGTTACTTGGTCAAGTAAATGATCTATCTTCTAGACCTTTATTGCCTAGTGCTAATGTTGCTTCTACTCTCTTGAAAAGAATTCATATGTAACAAAGGCCTTATGTCTTGTGGCTGATCTTGTTCATGCTAGAAATGACATAGCTAGATTATTTTCTACCATTATTTCCTTAATTGATGATAACCATAGATTGAGAGCATCCCTACAGAAATTCCTCAAAGAGAAGAACTCCCTAAATGAAATCCTTGACCATTCTACCACACAAAGTGATGCTAGTGGTTTGAGATGTGTAGGGGGAGCATCAAAGGGCAAGAGAAAAGCAAAAGGTAAGAAAAAGAGCAAGGAGACCTCTTTATTTGTAGGAGAGTCTTATGACACTAAGAATCCCGTGGTTCATTCTTATTGTAAATGTGATGATCATTTCTCTACTTATTGTCCTTACAAGCCTAAGGGGACCAACCCAAAGATTATATGGGTCCCCAAGCTAACTCCACATCCCAAAAAATTTGAGTTGAGAACCGAAATTCTCCTTTCTTGTAGGAAAAAGGAAGATGGATTGTTGATAGTGGTTGCACTAAGCATATGATAGGTGATATAAGCCATTTCAACAACTTCACCAAAAAAAGGAGGATAGGTCACCTTTGGGGACAATAGGAAATGTAAAATCAAAGGTGAGGGTGATGTAGGTGAATCCTTGTATATCAAGAATGTTCTTTTTGTGGATGGCCTACATCATAATTTAATTAGTGTTAGTCAACTATGTGACAATGGTTACCTTGTGTTATTTACTTCCTTTGAATGCTTGATTCAAGATTCTGTCACCTACCAAGTTATATATAAGAGAACTAGAAGTGGTAATCTTTATGTTATTGTTCTTGACTTAGTTAAGCCTATTTTTTGTACATGCCTAGTAGTCAACTCGAATGATATTTCTCTTTGGCACCGCTGGCTTGGTCATGTAAATATGCATCAGTTGAAGAAGTTCATGCCTATTTTTTGTACATGCCTAGTGATACTCTTGATGTTTTCTCGAGATTTTGTAAACAAGTTGAGAATGAAGCTTCTTGCCGCATTGTTTCCATCCGTAGTGACCATGGGGGAGAATTTGAAAATGATCTTTTTGAACATTTTTGTCAAGAATTTGGTTATGCACACAACTTCTCTTCACCTCGAACACCTCAACAAAATGGGGTTGTAGAGAGGAAGAATAGGTCTTTACAGAAGATGGCTAGGACCATGCTTCTAGAGTATGATACTCTAAAGAAGTTTTGGGCTGAAGCTGTTAGTACCTCATGCTTTGTGCAAAACTGGGTTTTTACTCATCCTTCTTTCAAGAAAACCCCCTATGAGCTATGGTGTGGTAGGAAGCCTTCTATCGAGTATTTCCACATTTTTGGATGTCCTTATTTTATTTTGAATACGAAGATTCACTCAACAAGTTTGATCTGAAATTTTACAAGGCCTTCTTTCTTGGCTATAGCACTACTAGCAAGGCTTATAGAATTTTTAATGTTGATCTTGTAAAAGTAGAAGAATCTATAAATGTAAAGTTTATTGAGACTAACCCCTCTATTCCCAAAGATATTTTTTTAAATGATGATGTTGCAGGTGAAGTAATTCCTGTTGGTATGTATGCCTTGAGAGCCAATCATATGATGATTGGATTGACATACATCATGATTGATTTGATAAATATCAAAGGAAAGCTTCTAAGTTATTCTAGCTCAATCGATTATGAGATACATGATGAAGTAGAACGAATGTCTAAAGAATGACAATACTCATTGACGTATGCCTTTGGGTTAAGGATATGGACAATGAGATCATACAGATGCTAAGAGTATGTACATTCTTGTTATGTCCCTAGTCGGATGTCATTGTGGAATGTTGATAGATGAAAATGACACATCAAGACTAGTGTTTGTGTTGGTTGATGACAGTGTCTCATTAATAATGATATATGATATCAAACCAAGCACATAGATACATGTTAGAGAACAATGTATCGAACAGACCCACCATGAGAGTGACACATGGAACCGACCTGGTAGTCAGAATCATCTCTCATAGTGATGGTGGTGATTTTGATTCTTAGACCTAAAATCATTGCACTCGTTGAATGTGATTGGGTACACTTTGACATCATCAAACGAAATCCTAAAACATGGGTTGTTATAAAGGTGATGATTGGGTGGCTTTGACGCATGAGATAGATTATGAGTGATAGATCTGGGATTTGTCCCTCCTAAGGGAGTATGATGTCCAGGCCACTTGATAAGCGAGATTGAGAAAGGCATGCACATGCACATGTGAATCAATATATGATATTGATGTCACACATATCTCAGACAGTCTGCTCTAATTCAAGAAACATGAATGAACATTGAAAGGATAACAACTCCATCCCTTGAGTTCATTCAGGATATTAGAGATAAAGGAATTATACATTCATTGGAACACCAATCACAGACTGTAGGATTGAAAGTTGTTCTCCAACTTTCCTTTTCACTTGGGTAGCACTGATGTGCAATTAGGTGCCTCTCTTTGCTTGTGATGTCATAAGCTTGTTATGGACATTCACTGCCAACGTGAAATAGGACCTATAGGGTCACACACAAAGTATTAACTTGGAATAGGAGTTTATCCATTATTGATGTTTGGATTGATTACTAAAGTGTTTACGTACTCAATCAAACATTCAATCAATAGACTTGACTCAGAACCATGAAGTTCAAGTGTTGAACCAATTGATTGGAGTGTCCGATTCATTGAGAATTGAATTAACTGTGTTCTGCACAATCTGGACCGCCAACTGACCGATTCACTAGGTGAAGTGATCAACTCATGGTCAGCAAGACAACCGGTTCACTCTAGTGAACTGATCGGTTCAATAGGGTCAGACGAGCAGTGTTGAGTTGTTCCAATTTGTGAGAAAAGTTTTTTAGTTTCACTTGTTCAATTCGATTGGGACAAGAATTAATCTTTGCGTTAATTAGAAACGAATAAGTAAAGTCAACTATAGGCATGTCTGGGAAGTGAAACGACCAGAGCACTGGGTGAACGGATTGGGTCACCTTGCCAAACGACCGGTTCAGTTATAAAATGACTAGTTCAGTGCAAATTGTTCATGGCAAATCCAGACCCTTCTACTCCCGCACATATTGGGAACTCTGACCCTGCCCTCTACTATAAATAGAGGGGTACATGGGGCTTCTCTAGACACACAACTCAGAGCATAAATTTCTCTACAAAGTTGTTGTCCTCTCTAGTTTTGGTAACCGAGAGAGCCCAATCAAGTTCTACCTATCCAGGGAGGAACAACGAGGGAAAGAGAACTGTAGAAAGGTGACTGGTGGTGGGAGAGTGTGTCAGTGACTAGTACACCGACAAAAGGGGACAACTCCTTCTAGCTCATTCTTCAGGATGACTAGAGTTCCTGATAGTCTGTGTGGACTATCTATAGGGGTGGGAGACTTATGTCACTCAGAAGGACGATAGTCAACCATGGTCCGGGTCAAGACTAGGAGCAGCACAAGCACCATCAAAGACATGCGGTTGAAGACCGCACTTGCTGCGAGGTATAGTCACGGAGAAAGCCTCAGGACCAGGTATAACTTGCTAAAACCATCCTTCTCATTACATAGATGTTGATGCGGTCTGATGGTTATAGGTTAATGGTCAAGTAAATTTTTGTTTCTGCTGCCTACTTTGAACATGTAAAACCCAATAGTGGTATTAGAGCCACATCAATACTCTATGTTTTGGGGTAATCAATATGATCGGATTTTGGTATTAGCTTCTTTTATTTATTGCATGTGATGCAAATATTTAAATGACTAATGTGAATATCTGATTAATATCACATGATCCCAAACTAATATATACATATATGATATGGTATATATGCAATCGATATGCATCACCCTAAAAAGGTTTTGATGGTGAATGTATAGCATGGTTATGGCCTATAAACCCTATGTGCATGCATGTGGTTGGCTATGGTTGTTTGCATCTTGGTCTGCGCACCAAGCCCTCTTCTTCTATTCTGAATGTAACTCGAGATAACTCGAGATTCTCTTCTATCTTTTCTCCCCTCGAATGTAACTCAAGGTTTCACAAAGATTATGTAAAATAGGATTACCTTTATTTCTTATTATGACAAAGATTGAAGATGACCGCTTGATGGGCAGTGTCAACCAAATGAGGAGCATTTGGTGGACCGAAGAGAAGCCCAGATGATCGACAAGCCGAACATCTGAAGGAGCCAGACGACTGACTGGAGGAGACCAACCGACTGGCCAAGAGGTGAGTCGACCAATTCAAAGGTTGAACCAGTCAACCTGGATTGGCAAGCATAGATCTTCATCAATAACAGGTTGCATGTGATGTAGAACTTAGATGACCGTAGTTCCTTGTGTCTCCAAGGAACAACAATAGGATGACCATAAACATTGCTTTATTGTTATTCACTATAAAATAGTGTCTTTAACTATAAAAAAATTGTAGCGAAAACCTCATATTTTGTAGCTAAAGGCTATAACTACATATTTCTTTACACATACAAGTTGTAGTATATACTCGTATAGCTAAAGCCTTTAACTATATATTTCAAATATGTAGTTAGATAATCCATTCGCTACAAATTCATATGTATCTGGAAGCGTAGCTAGATGTTGTCCTTGCATATTTAAATATAAGTATAATTATAGCTAAATGTATGACTACAGTTGTATATATAGTCAGTATGTAGCAAAAACATGAAGTTAATACATTTATATGTATTTAGTGTGTAGGGAAAGGCAACAATTACTATATACATATATATGTAGTTGATTTTGCATCTAGCTACATATGTAGTGCCATTTAGTACACATACATATATGCTTAGATCGACTATATATATATATATTATAATTTGTTAGTACACAAGCTATTTTAGTAACAAAATTTCAGTATTTAGAACAAGTTATTCTCATTATGCCAACAAGCTTACTTTCATTTATAATGAAACGTCAAATGTACATGGGGAGGATGTATACCTTGCCCCTATTACACAATGTGTACAAAAAAAAGTTTATACATATATCAATGATTCAGTGGTGTACTAACATCTTTGCGAAAGAGTTGTGTCTTTCTCGGCCAGTTTTAACATCCTTATTGTCTTCTTCTTTTGTTCGAGCTATTGTTGTTCAGCCAGCATCACCCAAAAGCACCCGAGATAAGAATCTGAAAAGAACCTTATAAATAGAGATAGAAGGAATATCGTCCCTATGAAGTTGGTCGCTATGTTTGCAGATGCTGACAGTGGCTATTCAAATATATACATAGGTCTATGAAATGTAGCCTTATGATAGCAGCAAAGAGCCATATCAAATTGCAACATATCATGATACATTATTGCGTCTGTGGCTGTTGTTGCAGTTGTGACTGGGTGGGCCTGGGCTTCAAATGGAGATGTATCATCATGCTTCACAGGAGAGCACCTGTTGCACTGGGGTTGTCTTAGATACTTCTTATACTCTGTATCTGAATTCTTGATGTTGTTAAGCTCAATCTCTAATTTAGGTAATGCAAGTTGCTACAATAGCAAAGCTTGTACTTCTCTTAATCCTGAAAATAAGGTTTTACAAATGGGGAGGCGTTAAAATAAGGTAAAGATCATCCAAATAGTTTAATAAAGATATATAAGAATTCATATGTGGCATAAATGAAGGATGCTATGAGAATAAGATGACAGAATTAGTACCTTGAAGAGACGAGAAGTATCTAGGCAGTTCATCCAAGTTTTGTTGCAACCCAAGAATTGTATGGGAGAGTTGTAAGATAGTTCACTTGCACCATTGAGGCTTGCCATGTCCAGAATTTTTAGTCTATAACCTTCACAATAAGGTCATTCATTTAGGCCATTTGAAAGTACAACCCAATAACATTATTGTCAGTATGCACCTACAGTAAATTCAAGCTACCACAAAGTGTTATGAATAGAATTCTGGTTATCATGCAGGAAATGTGAGAGAAAATGATAAGGGAAAGTCATGCCTATGATGTAAAGTAAGTATCTTGAGGAGAATATGGTATAAATATATTTTTTTCAACCTCAACTATCTGATTGGACCAAAATGCCTAGAGTTGCTGCTGCTGTTGTTGTTGTTGTAGGTGGTGGAACTGCTGAACCTGCTGATATGCAAGTTGCTACTGGCTTGATAGATGTGATGGAGAAGTAGGAGATCCTAAACCAACTGCCGGAGAACCAGTTCCTACCATCGTGGAAGGTTGGTATGCTAGAGTATTGTATGCAACACCAATTGCCGGCTGAGAAGTAGGTGTCAGATGCTCCATATGCTGATATTAGCCTTCAGCTCACTGTCCAATAGGAGGAAATAAATTGTTAAAAACATAGAAATCAGACTTCATGAAAACAACTCAAATATCTCTTGAGCATCACATTACATTAAGTATTTCTAGGGAAGAAACATCTACTTTCTTGATTCGATGTGGAAGCATATATATTCATCTGTTCCACTATCTAAATAGCCACTGGAGATTCTAAAAGAAAATATCAAGTATCAAAATAATTGGTTATATCATCAGTTGGTATATCCAAATATGTCCACCTTGTGTGAAATATTTATGATTAACATAATATAAACTGGAATTCAAGCAGGTCATCATGGGGGGTGCCCTGGGAGGTGGGTGAACAAGCCAACATGTTGATTCTAGAAAACTTCATAATAGCCAAGATGACTAACACCCACTCACAAACTCTACTATTAGCTGTGGATGTCATTACTATCCTTTGGGGCCTAGAAGAATATGATACCATTTGGCCTTTGTATTTTGTTTATTAAGGATTTGAAGATGACAATATCAAAGAGGTAACTTCTCTGTTTCCTGTGGAAGATTGAGCAAGTACCGAACTTACCAAATAGGTTATAGTAATTGACATAAAAGAAGGCATTTGAAATATAATTAAACAAAATGAGGTAAATGATAAGCATGAAGTGGAATAAAGGAAAATATGTAAGATATCTATTCATAAGGCCTTTGTTAGTTGCTGGTGTTTAAAAAACAAGTATTTGTTAAGAAATGGCGCTTGAGGTAGAGACTAGCTTGTGATAGTGTTACTGGTGATGCTGGGAAAGAATACGCCATATAGATAGAGTAGAGAGATTGTGGTAATAAATCCAGATGACCTGGTAATTATCTAAAATAAAATTTCTCATTATAGTCAATAGGATTGTTTTTATTTCTTCTATATTCAACATCCTAGAACCAATCCTAATTTTAATGCATTAGACACTTAGAATCCAGTACCATATGGTACCAGTAGCATACTTAGATGCCATCAAGTTGAATCTCTATTCTAACTATCCCTGAATGTGATGCGTCAAGGATGATGCTCCTTTCCTCTTGACCTATCGCTGGGGTGAATAGTCCTTATAGGCCATAGCAGATGGTCACGGCCATAAAGGCATTGTGGGTTCCTCTTTATCTTAAGTAGAAATGGCCATTAGAATCTAGACAATAACCCTTATGCCATCTATATCTCAAGCAACCAGAGCTACATTGAGTCAGCCTTGTCTGGTTGTCCAAGTTAAGGAGTTGCTTTCACTTGATATGCATAAAGGCTTCCACTAGATTTTGATAGGAGTAAATTTAGGTTAAAGTGTGATACACTAAGTGGCTTTCTGGTTTTCTTTTGGACCCATTAATCCCATATTAGAATTGAATGGGAAAGTATGATCCATATAGCTCACCTCATGGTTGGGTTTAGATGCTCACGTGATGTTGATTAACGTCTTATCTCATGTATTTCCATTCTAAAGTCACCTCTTTATTCTGTCTGGTCTATGTCAAATATGTTTACAGAATTTTTTAGTGTCACCACATCTCATCCTGCCATTTTATTTGAAAGCAGTGGTGTTCATGATAAAAGATATACTAGCATACAAGGTCAACAAACTAGGAGTGCAACAGCCCAAGAGTAATTATGATCAATGTTGAAGCACATATCTTGGTGAATTATGATATAAATAATTTCACTCATCCATCAAGGGAAAGCACCAAAAAGAACCCTTTCTCTTCTCAACCATGAACTCTATCCATACACCGTCTAGGTGTTAGTAGATAATTATGTCTATTTCAAATCCACATATCCACTGAGAATTCCAGATCTATACCTTAATTGAAGGGAACTGGGGGCTGCAAGGATGGAAAAATAGTCTTTGGAGTAGCTAATCATAAACATCTAAATGGAGAAAAAGGTTCATGTCCTTCCGTGATAGGAAATATTGACATCTATCTCATCACCTTCAAAAGCCAGTAGTTGTAGTGGCTCTACCTATAATACTTAAAATAGAAACATGAATATATATGTATATTGATTTGTGATGCCTGATGCATGATATCAAAATGAGAGTACTAACCCAACAGAACATCATTCTATATTCAATTAGTCAAAAAAGTAACTCTTATATTGAACATCACAAATAAAATCGTGTAGTGGCTTCACCTTTCTGAATCTACACTGCCATTTCCTTAATCTTCTTTGTTTCATTTTGCACTTATACATCCTCCTCAATGGATGTTTAGTTGGAAACTGCATCAATTTATTCGGGCAATGTTGCAAAGTCTTGAGAAGTCCTCTGTGCTACTTGTTGATGGAACTAGAGAATTTGGAATCAAATTCAGCCTGCAAACATCAATGCAAGGAATAAGGTGACTAGATGATAGAGAAAGTAGGTAAACCAATATTATGAAAATAAACGAACAATGTCTCTGTTTTCAAAATAAGCACATAACCCAACATATCTTACCCAAATGATATCCCTTAATAAAACCCATAAAGACTCCCAAGACTTGTTTGAGTCTCATGTGCTACATATTAGTCCATTAAATTGATGAGAACTCATTCATATAGTGGTATTAGCAGCCTTTCCAATCTCCCAATGCATATTGGTACCATCTTCGGTTGCCAGCAATCCATGGGGAGAAGTTGGAATTAAACACATCAGAAGATGTGCTACATATTTCGATCTAGATTAGCTAAGATCAAGATTCCCAAACTGTGTCATCTCTTGAGTGGACCATATCTGAAGGGAAAGGAAATGAATATGTCCATTTGTAGTTGGATCGGGTCAAACTCCTACAATGGTGATAACTTATCTTTTTTGTTTCTGCAATACAGATTTTGATCCTTCCTATAATTTTTGACTTTAAAGAGTAAGTGTGGATATAAGGAGGGCTATTCGAGGGGCCACCTATCATTTAGCTAAGAATGATTCACATTTCACAAAAAGAACCTTTTGAGAGCCTGCCTGATCATGCTTTTGCAAATGTTGCAGATTGGGAAAGGAAGCTCATCCAAAAGAAAGTTCAAAGGCTTTGCAACATAGTTTAGCAGCTGGATTTACTTGGGAGTTTGGCTAATTGAGATTCTCAAGAACCGTGTTCATTCATTCTTCAAGACATCTAGTTGCAACTCTGACATAGTCAATGTATGGAACATAGTGACTAAAGTTGATTGCATATTACTATGTCAATGGCAATCAAGAAAAAGGATTAACATCGAGATGTGCTTGTATTTCCATGTTGAACTGCAATCCAAGTTATATCCACATTTAAGATGTTAGAATTTTGGTTTTATTTGGTTATCTAAAAATGGTACATTTCTTCCAGTTTAAGGCCAGTAGAGTTGTTAATAAGGTGTAATTGTATGGTAATAGGATCCAACCTTGTAGTAGGTTATAGTCATGTGAATATGACACATTGCAGCATGAGTTATTATAGAATTAAAGTAAGTAAGTCATCTTCTTGCTGGAATAAGAATAATAATTGAGGCGACACATCCCGCTATCACACAGACAACGAGGTGCGACACGAAAAATGTGCGGAAAACACCATAAACCACTTATTACCAAAAACACGGGGTAATTAAAAACCGATTTCAGAAAGTAGATAAACCAAGAAACTATTACATCCAGATCCTAATCCTGTAAGAAAACAAGTTATAAAAAAAAATATTTACAAGCCTTGATACGCGTCCATAGCTTAGGAGGTCAGCTGTCCTGTCCACACATGAGTTCATCACCTGTTTACACATACATAACGGGCCACATCCGGCCAGCAACAGGATATACAAGGTTTCATCAGCTCTACATCGTAAAACACCGCCAAAACACCTCTGAGGACGTGAGAGTACAGGGAAGACTCTACTACAAAACAACCAAAACAACAACATATCCATCTCTTGCCTTCTACTGCTCTTCTTGCTGCTCGACCGCAACCCCACGACCACCACCACGTCTAGCGCAAACACCTAAAAAGGTTGTAAACCAATGGGGTGAGACACACAGTCCCAGCAAGAAAAATAACTCCCCGCCAAAACCATAAAACCTCAGAAAGATAAAGCAATAACAACAGATAACTGATAAAACATAGAAGAAGAGCAATCTATAGAGTAGGGTTGTTATTACCATTGAGCTTACCAAGGTGTACGGAAGGCATTTAACCAAGTATTTCTTTATGGAACATGATTGACAAGATAAGATTTATCAGAGATTAACACATATCATAAGGAAAGTATAAGTAACTGCAATGTATAACAAGATCAACTACCCAAGCAAGGCCTCAACCAGTGTTTTGTGTTTTGCCTTAAGCAATAAATACTACTCGGCTGGATTACCTGTTATTATGCCCTGAGGAAGTGAGCCGTACCGTTCAAATAAAACCTTCGGTTGTGAAACCCAAGACGGTGCCATACAAGGCCAATGGAAGAGCTGGACTCCACGACCTCCCACCTCGTGGTCAGTGCACGAGAACCAAAGTAGGACCACAGTCTCATGCTCAAGTGGCCTCAGCCACAGGGTCAGCTCCCGCAGGCTACCCTTCTCTAGCCCGCCTTGGTATAGGTCTCAGGGCTAGCATATCTGAGCCATGGGCCAGTTCATCGTGCTCCCAGAGCCATGAATGCATTCATGCTCTATCACACTGAGCCATGGGCCTATTCACCATGCTCTTATACACATCTTGAGTCTACAACCGAAGTTGCACTCTAACCTCCTCATTTCCGGCTAAGAGAAACCACACATATTCAATAATATGCGCTTCCAGGTTAACCCGCAGGAGAACCTATTTCACCATCACCAGCTACTGACGATGATGGATCTATGGCCAGGGCAAACTACATAACATATTCCACTGTAATTAGTTAGTATATTTTAAGTGGATTGTTGAGGCAACCAGATTGTAACACATACATAACATAAAGCTACATTATTGTTACCACCATCATGTTATTCCGGGATCTCAATCCCTCATCATAAGAAACCACTGCCTCATAAGGCATTTTCATCACTGGGGATAAAAATTCCTGATCTCATCATTAGAGGATAACACCTCAACTAGGCACTTTAGCCAACTCAGTTCCTCAGACCTAAACACATTATACAGGTGATGCATGTTATCTCATCAACAAGAGTGACCATCAATGCAGTGCTATTCAAATATATATACCTCATAGCCCTTAACCTGGCTATGCATCCGTATAGAACACCTACATGGTTAGTATACACAATCATAGAGATAACTGAAGCTATTAAGGAATTACTAGAATGAACATGCTATCAAGCATAGGGAAACATTGATGATTATACACTCTATCATTCATGCCTCAAACCTGTGATCATAGATATGGATCATATCATCATGTGAAGCAACTCATATGCTTCCCAGCTTATCATTTACTCATGATATATATATATATATATATATATATATATATATATATATATATATACATATAGAGTCAGGCTAGAATACACTCGAGTGTATCTGGAGCGGAATACACTCAAGTAGTTTTTCATGATGCAATATTTTTTTTTAAATCCAATCCATTAATCTTCTTAAACATCTCGTAAACAATGCATATGCAAAATTTGAGCACATTTGGATATGTATAGCTCATGTTATGAAGACCGCAAAAAATATGCATTTCAAATTAGTTTCGCGCGTCGATTTTGTTGCCCTTGGATGAGTGACTTACATTCATCCAAATGGGCTCAAAATTTGTATGTATCCTAATTATAGTATGACGGTGAAGATCAATGGTTTACATTTTGCAAAAAATAGTCTTGATATGCAAACACACTTGAGTGTATTTGTGCGATCCGTACACTCGAGTGTATTCTAGCCTGACTCATATATATATATATATATATATATATATATATATATATAGGATTCAAGATGATCATAAACATATGTAATACCATGCCATTAGAATTACATGTCATGTTTACATAGGTGTGATCTACTATATCAACCACCTCACTACCATCAAACATGTCAAAGGTTCACGAACCATAAACCATAACTCTTAACGACAAGAATGCGATTACATGATGAAGAACTATCAGATGGGTTTCCGAGTGGAACATGACCCTCACTAGAAGTACCCACTACCCTCACAAGAGGTGTGACAGGCAGGGAACCCTCACTAGAAGTGGTATCAGGCAGGGTAACTTCCCTCACATCGCCCAAGCATTCTAGCCACATATCGGCCAAGCTAAAGCAGGGATGTCGGGCTACCACCTCAAGGTGTATCATGCAACTATAGGCGTCGTGCATCCATGTGTGTCATGCATCGATGTGTTTGGGGTTAGGGTTACCATATGTCACTATATCGGGCATCACCACCAAACCATGACGCTCAGCACAAGGCTAGCCCACTGAGCTCCATAACATTCAAGGTACATCAGGCATCAAGCTACTACCCAAGCTAGGTGTATCGGGAAGGGCACTCAACAAGGCATAATGCCCAATGCACAAAGGTATCAACCAACAACCATACTCATCTAGGCACAACGGCCAAGGGTACAACTCAAATGGGAAGCAAAAGAAAGCCTATCGTCCAACCAAGCCAGCCTCGTCCTATCGGCCAACACACAAGGCAAGGACCAAGAAATATCGCCCAACATGACCTCATCATATCGACCCAGAACTCTAGTTCAAGAGAAGGTATCGAGCAGCACCATCCCCAAGCCATATCGTGCAAGATACAACCCAATAAGATCATCATCAACCTCAAGCACAAGGGTACCAAACCCTAGATTTATCAAGAAGATCATCTCTCCTCTCAACAACCAAGAGAGAGGGGTTTTGCACAACCTCTATCACAACTCGGGCAACCACAAGGATCAACCATAACATAGGTCTACATCTACCAAAAAACTTACCTCTCGAATCCATGGTGAGAGGAGGGTGTTGCTCAAGCAATTAGAACACAAGCTCACCTCTCAACTTAAATGAGAGAGGGGTATTGCTCATATTACTAAAGCTCAAGCTCACTTCTCTAGACCAAGGAGGGAAAGGAGTGTTGCTCAACAAGGAAACCCTAAAACATGGTTCAGCCAACTAGGGTACAAAGGTACAACCTCAACCATAACAACAAGATTAAAGGTGCAACTAAGCAAGAACCATATCTAGCAACATACATGGCAGATTATGATCACAAGAAAATATACAAGAATATAGAAGAGGGTAATATGGTTAGGGTTAGGAGTTATGTAACCCGCCTTAAGCAAGCTCCAAGCTCCTAGCACCAAGCTACACCTTCGGCCACCTCAAGAGTAAGAAGAAGAAGACTCCAAAGATAAGGATCGGCCACCAAGCTTTGCAAAGGAAGAGGTGTCGTGCACCAAGGGAGAGGGGAACTAAGGAACTAAAGGGATCCTTAGCAAGAGAAAGGGGACACATATATAGGAGAGGATGGAGGAGAAACCAAGGTACGACAAGGCAAGGTGTCGTCCACCTAGGGACACTTGTCCATGGGCAATGCCACCTCTCTATCTTGCCTTAAACACATGTCCAAGGCCATTGCCACATGCAAGCATCAAGCACCAAGTGTCCACTAGTGGTGACACAAACTAGGTCAAAGGGTCACAGGGTCAAAGGAGGGTCCATGGACGACACACCTCATCTCCATGCCCGATATGACTCCCTGAGCGACACACCTATGGCCGATACAAGGCACTCCTACCTGACACAAGGTCCAACAAGGCAAGGGCAAGATTCAAGAAAGGCATCTCAAGGCCCAACAAGCTCATCCAAGCCCAAGGAAACTCAAGCAACGGGCCAACCTTTCCTCTCAACACTAGAGGAAGCAAGGAGAGAGAGGAACACCTCTCAAGGTGACAAACTTGCTCAACAACCCTAGACTTCGGTTAGTTGCAAGTATCACCTCCAGCTCTCAACAAAGCACAAAAAGAAACCCTAATCACCACTAAGGGTGATTAGCAACAACTGAACACCAGGGTTAGGCAAAGCAAACAGGATAAGCCCTAAATGGAGGTCAGGGTCCTTACAAGATATAACCCTCTACAAAAGGATTTCGTCCTCGAAATCTGAAGGGAAAAGCGAGGGATACTTCCTCCTCATCTCCTCCTCAAGCTCCCATAATGCTTCCTCTACGCCACAATGATGCCAAAGAACCTTCACAAGAACCAGGTACTTCCTCTTCGGCTTCTTTACTCTTCTGTCAAGGATCATCACAGGACCTTCCACGTAGGTCACATCTTCATCAAGCTCAACCTCAACTGGCTGTATCACTGTCCCTATATCTGGATGACTTTTCTTCAGCATGCTGACATGGAATACTGGATGTAACCTATGCAGCTCTGGTGGCAGCTCTAACTTGTAAGCTACCTTGCCAACACGTGCTATTATATACCTGGGTGCTACCTTACCTTTCCGACCAAACTTTAGCACGCTTTTCCATGGTGAGACCTTGAGATACACTTTGTCTCCCACTTGGAACTCTAAAGGTCGTCGATGATTGTCTGCATACGACTTCTGTTTGTCCCGTGCTGCTTTCAACTGTTGTTGTATCAATTTGATCTTTTCCATTGTCTGATGTACTAACTCAGGACCTAAAAGTTGATACTCACCAGACTCATACCAACATAAAGGATATCTGCACTTCCTGCCATATAAGGCCTCATAAGGAGCCATGTCAATGCTCCGCTGGTAACTATTGTTGTAGGCGAACTCTATCAAACTGAGATGTACGTCCCAACTGTCTAGGAACTGCAAAACACAAGCCCGAAGAAGATCCTCCAAAGTCTGAATAGTCCTTTTAGACTGTCCATCTGTCTGCAGGTGAAAAGCGGTGCTGAACCTCAACTGTGTTCCCAACACTTTGTGCAACTATTCCCAGAAACGACTCGTGAACTGAGGACCTCTGTCGGAAACTATCGTTGCTGGTACGCCGTGTAAGTGTACTATCTCATCTACATACACCTGAGCAAGATTCTCGGCTATATACATTGTCTTCACAGGTATGAAATGAGCAGATTTGATCAATTTGTCCACTATCACCCAAATAGAATCATGATTCTTAGTTGTCCTTGGCAGACCAACCACAAAATCCATGGCTATATGATCCCATTTCCACTGCGGTATTGGCAGGGGTTGCAACGTACCTGCCGACTTCTAATGCTCAACCTTGACTTGCTGACACACCGCACACCTAGCCACAAACTCGACTACATCCTTCTTCAAGCCAGGCCACCAAAATAGGTCCTTTAGATTGTGATACATCTTGGTGACTCCTGGATGCATAGCATACATCGATGTGTGTGCTTCCTCGAGCACTAGCTTCCTTAGATTATCAGCATCGGGGACCACCATCCTATCATGATAGCAAACTAGTCCATCCTCGGACTCATGAAACCCATCACGCCTTTCACTACCGAGATCTGACCTGATCAACTGAATTGTATCATCTGTTTGCTGCACATCTTTGATTTGCTGTCTTAGCGTGGGCTTAACTTGTATCTGTGCCAAAAGTCCTGCTAACAAGGAAACTTCCATCTGCACATTCATCTGCCACAAGGAGACAAACATATTCTGTCTATGGCATACCAAGGAACCCAACTGTGCCTTCTTTGTAGGAAGAGAAGAAGACTTTTGGCTACGGGCATCAGCTACCACGTTCACCTTACCAGGGTGATACTCGATGGTGCAATCATAATCATTGATTAGCTCCATCCAACGGCGCTGTCGCATGTTTAGCTCATTTTGCAAAAAGATGTACTTCAGATTCTTATGATCTGTAAAGATTTGACACACTTCCCCATGAAGATAATGTCTCCAAATCTTTAACGCATGAACCACTACTGCCAACTCCAAATCATGAGTCTGATAGTTCTCCTCATGTTTCTTAAGCTGTCGTGAAGCAAAAGAAACCACATGGTCTTCCTGCATCAGCACACATCCTAAGCCTTTCTTGGAAGCATCACAAAAAACAACATAGCCCTTCCCAGGCTCTGGTAGCACTAACACTGGAGCACTAGTCAGCTTCTCCTTCAAACTTTAGAAAGCTTGCTAGAAACGATCATTCCAGACAAAAGGTACATCCTTTATAGTCAACTTTGTCATCGGAAACGCGATCACACTGAAGTCCTTGATAAACCTCCGGTAGTATCTTGCTAAACCCAGGAAACTACAAACCTCTGTCAGCGTCTTCGGCTGTTCCCATTCTACAACCGACTCCACCTTCTTGGGGTCTACCTTGACTCCTTCTGCATATATCACATGATCCAAGAAAGTTACTTCTTTCAACCAGAATTCACACTTACTAAACTTGGCATACAACTGATGCTGGCGAAGGAGAGTCAACACTTGTTGAAGATGTTGTTCATGCTTTTGACTGTACTGACTGTAGATCAAGATGTCATCTATAAAGACTACAACAAACTAATCTAGAAACAAACGGAACATCCTGTTCATCAAATCCATGAAAGCAGTAGGTGCATTGGTTAGCCCGAACGGCATAACCACAAACTCAAAGTGACCATACCTTGTCCTAAAAGCTGACTTGGGTATGTCATCCTCCTTAATCCTCAACTGATGATGTCCGGACTGTAGATTGATCTTTGAAAACATTGTAGCACCACGCAACTGATCAAACAGATCATCTATCCTTGGCAATGAGTATTTGTTCTTAATCGTGACTTTGTTCAACTGCCGATAGTCTATGCATAGCCACATCGATCTGTCCTTCTTCTTAACGAACAATAATGGAGCACCCCAAGGCAACATACTCGATCGGGTGAAACCTTTCTCCAACAACTCTTGTAACTGCTTCTTTAGCTCTGCCATCTCTACTGGATCCATCCTATACGGTGTCTACGCAACTGGTTGTGTTCTTGGAACCAGAGTGATCTCAAAACCAATTTCTCGGGGTGGAGGAACACTGAGGAACCATTAGGAAACACATCGGCAAACTATCGAACGACCGTCACCTCCTCAAGGCTAGGGCCTTTCGCCTTGATATCCACAATGTGAGCTAAGAACGCCTTACATCCTTGTCGTAACAACTTTTCTGCCACCAACGCTGATACTAGACATGTCGGAAGAATCTTCCTATCTCCTTGGAAGATCCACTTCTCTCCATCGTCAACAAACACTGCCTGCTTGGAACCACAGTCCAACACAACCTTATACTTCTCTCAGGTATCCATCCCAAGGATCACATCGAATCCACGAATATCAAGTGGTATAAGATCCACTTGTATCTTGTGTCCCGAAAAAGATAGAACACATGATGGACACACTTCTTGAAGCATTGACGAACTATCAAGAGGGGTTTCTAACAAAAAGCTATCTTTCTTACAGCTAATAGGTAAAAGACAGTTTTCAAGCATACTATGGGTGATAAAAGAGTGCGTATCACCCGGGTCAACCAGAATAGATATAAAGCAAGAAGAAGACAAATAAGAATGAAATAACTCCATCTGACCTGCCACCACTCGCGGGTTGACTATCGCCTCCAGCTGACTCATAGCATAGAATTGAGTTGTTTCTTGCTATCCACGTCCTCTGCTTCCTTGAGCAGACGATCCCGCTTGTAACGCTTGACCACGTCCACGCCCTCTTCTACCATTGGGTTGCTATCGGTCTGACCCTTGTTGATTCTGCCTCAGCTGCTGTGTCACTTCAACTTCTTTACATGGGAAATTTGACTTCCAATGCCCGATCTGACCACACACATGACATGACTAGTCTCGCTGTTGTGGCCTAGATGGCCATGTCACTGCTACAGAAGTTGTGCTATGCGCTTTAGATGGTGAAGAACCATATCCTCTTCCCTTACTCAGAGACCACTGCGATGGTGCACTAGAACCTCTTAACCCAGAAGGTGCTGAAAACCTCGACTTCTTGAAGCCATCGAACCTCTGTCTCTAGAACTGAGAAGGCCTCTTCTTGATCATGGCCTCTCTCTTTTCCCTAACTGACCGTTCAATCCTTCAGACAGACTCCAAAAATGTGGCAAACCACTCTCGGTTCTCCAACACAGAAGTAAGTGTTGTCAGCTCAGCACTCAGGCCTTTCTCAAAATGTCTGATTCGCTCGTCATCGGTCGCTTCCATGTGAGGATAAAACCTTAATAGGTCCATGAACTTGGCTTCATACTCAGTGATGTTCATCGCTCCTTGGCGCAAGTGCTCAAACTAACTGATCTTCTTGTCCAGATACATCTTCAGAAAGTATCTACTGACGAAATCGCTGGAAAACCTCCCAACCGATCATCTCACCAGGTCGCTTCTCCTCCTCGATGGCCCACTAGTGGCCAACACTACCCTTCAGAAGGTAGACAGCGTGCTTGACTTTGTCTGCTTCAGGGATGTCGAGGATCCGGAAGGCCTTCTCAAGACCTGTTAGCCACAGATCTACATCCACTGGATCAGCCATCCCAACATAGTCTGAAGCTCTGACTCGGTGAAGCCGCTCCAAGGTCTTCCCAAAACCCGATGTTTCACCATGGGGAGCCTGTGCTCTTGACGGAGGCACTGGCAATCTCTCTACCATGAGATTCATCGTAGCCATCATCTGCCCCATAAGCTGTTAGTAGGCAGGATTTTCGAGAATGGCTGGGTCAAGTTGGGGGACCTCAGGCACCCGATCTCCATGTGCCTGCCCTTCAGCTCCATCAACTAATGCAGCATCACTGCTCTCGGCAGCATGTTCTTCATGATTTCCAAACATATTGGCTTTTTCTTCCACTGAGGACAGAAGATAATTGTAAGAAAATCTAGAAAACTCACAAGAACAGATACAACCTAATCCTAAATCCTTGTAGACTCAGTGAACCTAGAGCTCTGATACCAAGCTTGAGGTGACACATCCCTCTATCACACAGACAATGAGGTGCCACGCGAAAAACGTGTGAAAAACACCATAAACCACTTATTACAAAAAACACGGGGTAATTAAAAACCGATTTCAGAAAGCAGATAAACCAAGAAACTATTACATCCAGATCCTCATCCTGTAAGAAAACAAGTTAAAAAAATATTTACAAGCCTTGATACGCGTCCACAACTTAGGAGGTCCGCTGTCCTGTCCACACATGAGTTCATCACCTGTTTATACATACATAACGAGCCACATCCGGCCAACAATAGGATATACAAGGTTTCATCAGCTCTACATCGTAAAACAATGCCAAAACACCTATGAGGACCTGAGAGTACATGGATTACTCTAAGACTCTACTACAAAACAACCAAAACAACAACATATCCATCTCTTTCCTTCTACTGCTCTTCTTATTGCTCGACCACAACCCCACGACCACCACCACGTCTAGCGCGAACACCTAAAAAGGTTGTAAACCAACAGGGTGAGACACACAGTCCCAGCGAGAAACATAACTCCCCGCCAAAACCATAAAACCTCAGAAAGATAAAGCAATAACAGCAGATAAATGATAAAACATAGAAGAAGAGCAGTCTATAGAGTAGGGTTGTTATTACCATCGAGCTTACCAAGGTGTACGGAAGGCATATAACCAAGTATTTCTTTATGGAACATGATTCACAAGATAAGATTTATAAGAGCTTACCACATATCATAAAGAATGTATAAGTAACTGTAATGTATAACAAGATCAACTACCCAAGCAAGGCCTCAACCAATGTTCCGTGTTTTTCCTTAAGCAATAAATACTATTCGGCTGGATTACGTGTTATTATGACCTTAGGAAGTGAGCCATACCGCTCAAATCCAACCTTCGGTTGCAATACCCAAGCCGATGCCATACAAGGTCAATGGAAGAGCCAGACTCCACGACCTCCCACCTCGTGGTCAGTGCACGAGAATCAAAGTAGGACCGCAGTCTCATGCTCAAGTGGCCTCAGCCACAGGGTTAGCTCCCGTAGGCTACCCTTCTCTAGCCTGCCTTGGTACAAGTCTCGACACTAGCATATCTGAGCCACGAGCCAGTTCACCATGCTCCCTGAGCCATGAACGCATTCATTCTCTATCACACTGAGCCATGGGCTTGTTCACCATGCTCTTATACATATCTTGAGTCTACAACTGAAGTTGCACTCTAACCTCCTCATTTCCGACTAGGAGAAACCACACATATTCAATAATATGCACTTCCAGGTTAACCCGCAGGAGAACCTATTTCACCATCACCAGCTACTGACGATGATGGATCTATGGCCAGGGCAAACTACATAACATATTCCACTATAATTAGTTAGTATATTTTAAGTGGATTGTTGAGGCAACCAGATTGTAACACATACATAACATAAAGCTACATTATTGTTACCACCATCATGTTATTTCGGGATCTCAATCCCTCATCATAAGAAACCACTGCCTCATAAGGCATTTTCATCACCGGGGATAACAATTCCTGATCTCATCATCAGAGTATAACACCTCAACTAGGAACTTTAGCCAACTCAGGTCCTCAGACCTAAACACATTATACAGGCGATGCATGTTATCTCATCAGCAAGAGTGACCATCAATGCAGTGTTATTCAAACATATATACCTCATAGCCCTTAACCTGGCTATGCATCCGCATAGAACACCTGCATGGTTAGTATACACAATCATAGAGATAACTGAAGCTATTAAGGAATTACTAGAATGAACATGCTATCAAGCATAGGGCAACATTGATGATTATACACTCTATCATTCATGCCTCAAACCTGTGATCATAGATATGGGTCATATCATCATGTGAAGCAACTCATATGCTTCCCAGCTTATCATTTACTCATCATATATAAATATAAATAAATAAATAAATAAATAAATATATATATATATATATATACATATATAGGATTCAAGATGATCATAAACATATGTAATACCATGCCATTAGAATTACATGTCATGTTTACATAGTTTCATTCTACTATATCAACCACCTCACTACTATCAAACATGTCAAAGGTTCACAAACCATAAACCATAACTCTTAACGACAAGAATGCAATTACATGATGAAGAACTATCAGATGGGTTTCTAGGTGGAACATGACCCTCACTAGAAGTACCCACTACCATCACAAGAGGTGTGATAGGCAGGGCACCCTCACTAGAAGTGGTATCGGGCAGGGTAACTTCCCTCATATCGCCTAAGCATTCTAGCCACATATCGGATAAGCTAAAGCAGGGATGTCGGGCTACCACCTCAAGGTGTATCATGCAACCATAGGCGTCGTGCATCCATGTGTGTCGTGCATCCATGTGTTTGGGGTTATGGTTACCATATGTCACTATATCAGGCATCACCACCAAACCATGACGCTCAGCACAAGGCTAGCCCACTGAGCTCCATAACGTTCAAGGTACATCTGGCATCAAGCTACTACCCAATATAGGTGTATCAGGCAGGGAACTCAACAAGGCATAACGCCCAATGCACAAAGGTATCGACCAACAACCATACTCATCTAGGCACAACGGCCAAGGGCACAACTCAAACAGGCAGCAAAGGAAAGCCTATCGTCCAACCAAGCTAGCCTCATCCTATCGGCCAACACACAAGGCAAGTACCAAGATATATCGCCCAACACAACCTCATCATATCGACCCAAAACTCAAGTTCAAGAGAAGGTATCGGGCAGCACCATCCCCAAGCCATATCGTGCAAGATACAACCCAATAAGATCATCATCAACCTCAAGCACAAGGGTACCAAACCCTAGATTGATCAAGAAGATCGGATCACCTCTCATCAACCAAGAGAGAGGGGTTTTGCACAACCTCTATCACAACTCGGGCAACCACAAGGATCAACCATAACATGGGTCTACATCTACCAAAAAGCTCACCTCTCGAATCCATGGTGAGAGGAGGGTGTTGCTCAAGCAATTAGAACACAAGCTCACCTCTCAACTTAAATGAGAGAGGGGTATTTCTCATATTACTAAAGCTCAAGCTCACTTCTCTAGACCAAGGAGTGAAAGGAGTGTTGCTAAACAAGGAAACCCTAAAACATGGTTCGGCCAACTAGGGTACAAAGGTACAACCTCAACCATAACAACAAGATTAAAGGTGCAACTAAGCAAGAACCATATCTAGCAACATACATGGCTGATTATGATCACAAGAAAACATACAAGAATATAGAAGAGGGTAATATGGTTAGGGTTAGGAGTTATGTAACCCACCTTAAGCAAGCTCTAAGCTGCTAGAACCAAGCTACACCTTCGACCACCTCAAGAGGAAGAAGAAGAAGACTCCAAAGATAAGGATCGACCACCAAGATTTGCAAAGGAAGAGGTGTCGTGCACAATGGGAGAGGGGAACTAAGGAACTAAAGGGATCCTTAGCAAGAGAAAGGGGACACATATATAGGAGATGATGGAGGAGAAACCAAGGTAAGACAAGGCAATGTGTCGCCCACCTAGGGACACTTGTCCATGGGCAATGCCACCTCTCTATCTTGCCTTAAACACATGTCCAAGGCCATTGCCACATGCAAGCATCAAGCACCAAGTGTCCACTAGTGGTGACACAAATGAGGTTAAAGGGTCAAAGGGTCAAAGGGGGGGTCCATGGCCGACACACCTCATCTCCATGCCAGATATCTCTCCCTGGGCGACACACCTATGGCCGATACAAGGCACTCATGCCCGACACAAGGTCCAACAAGGCAAGGGCAAGGTTCAAGCAAGGCATCTCAAGGCCCAACAAGCTCATCAAAGCCCAAGGCAACTCAAGCAACGAGCCCAACCTTTCCTCTCAACACTAGAGGAAGCAAGGAGAGAGAGGAACACCTCTCAAGGTGAAAAACTTGCTCAACAACCCTAGACTTGGGTTAGTTGCAAGTAGCACCTCCAGCTCTCAACAAAGCACAAAAAGAAACCCTAATCACCACTAAGGGTGATTAGCAACAACTAAACATTAGGGTTAGGCAAATCAAACAGGATAAGCCCTAAATAGAGGTCAGGGTCCTTACAATAATGCTTTTCTTTCATGGCTATGCTAGTGAAGACCCATGGATGTCATATTAGTCTCATATAGATAGATGTAAGTAATAAATATTTCTTCAACTAAAAAATATGGTGGTATTAGCTCATTGTTCTTAAGAATTGTTAGAAAGGTAACTACTAATTGTTTTGACATGCAATCCATATCCTAACATCGTTTTTCTCTTCAGGTCAGCATAGCCTCAAAGCATGTCATGTTAGTTATCAATTGCTCCTACAATGAGTTTTTATTCTTATGGATGTCTAGCTTGTATTTTGTTGAGATTTTTTTACACATACATAATTTTACATATGGGTAGGCCTTAGTGAAGTTATGGTATTACATAGGATCCATTATTGTAATTTTAATCTCAGAACTCTCTCATGCCGCTCAACATCTATTCTCCTGAAGGCATTATCAGTCTCACTCCGAAGCAAGGTGAATGGAAGCCGACTAATATAGATCCAAGCACTGGAGACTAAAAAACAACAAGAAGAGATCCATAAATCCATTCGAGAAGGAAAAAAGGAAAATCCAGAACTCCAAACGCATTGGTTGTTGTAAAGCTTAGTAATTTAAACATGAGAAGCCTACTGTCTGTGATGCAGCTTCTATAAAAGCCATTGGCAAGGCTGCCAAATCATTATGTATTCAAATGTTTATATAAAACTACAAAGTACATCTCAACTGTAAATGAAATTAGTAACACTAGTCTATTCATATAAGTGGGATGTACTATTAGTTTCATTAGTCAGTGTTAAAAAAAGGCTTATGTCAATATCCGAGAAGGCACAACCCTAGTAAGAAATAAGAATATGGATGAGAAGTAGATAAGATATAGTGATTTACATACAAGAGAAAGATATGGAGGAAAGTTTTGTTACATAATAATAATATACACTCCTCTTTTTATTCAAGAAATTGCCTATAAGGCTAGTTCACTAACCTCCCTTTCTTATGTAAATGATTGTTCAGTTGTGTAGCAAGACCAATACATCCTTCTGTAGGACCTAGGGATATTCACCAATCTTTTATAATGTTTTCCTTTCTCCTTGGCTTGCAGGTCACCATGTTTCAACTGGGTTTTATACAGCTAAACCACTTGTGGTCTAATCATTGTTATGAGCATCCTCAATAAGCTATAATGGAGTAAAATCATCTTCAAACATATTATTCACACAAGAAACGACTAGATCAAACTCAATACATCAATTGTGGAAATATTATTCAAATAAGATTTCTGAACCTAGAGCCATCTTCAAACTCGACAAAGGAATAATATACTCAGGCCTCCTGCACATTAAAGAATATTCAAAATATGTGAATATGGTCATAGCATCAACATGGCTGCAGGGAACAATTATACTAAACAACTAAAGATAACTAAAGAGGAACATGAAAATAAATTTTAGCTGAGCAGAAAGTTGACCAACAACAGATCATAGAGCACTATCTCAAAGCTTAAATAGAAACTCTTCATAAAAGACTGGAACACAGACAAAAGAAGTATGTAGAAACTACATGTCTCATTAGCATCAAACAAAGAATCACAACAACACCAAACTTGGATCACTTCGAAGGGATATGCATCTCAGTAGGGAGGTAGTCAATGATAACTAAGGAGGTAGTTAAGCTATAGTACAAGGCATGTCTAATTATTTAACATGAGGAAAGGAGTTTATTATTGCATACTATAGCTTGAATATATGGTGTGTGTACCTATTCATTTGAATGTCTCTGAGAGATGATTTGAAGAGCCCAGGTGGAGTTCCACCAGAAGACCAAAGTGGGTATATTTTCTCTTATAGACGTAGGACATGCTTGACTTCTCCTAGCAGAAATTGAACTTCTTGCAGTCACAGAATAAATATTTCCATTTGAGATGTAAGTTAAACTTTGAGACTACCAAATTATCATAGGAATCCCTCTGTATATGAACTGTGAGTTGACTTTCACATTCTGGTTATCAATTCTTGAACTAAGTGGAGTGTTTGGTTTCCGTGTGAGACTGCAATAAATCATCTAAATTGAAGGATCTATTGCATGGCTTGCACATGAAACTACCAGATTTTGCGTCTGTTGCTTTCACTTGTCACCGCCCACATGAGTTTTGTTGGCCTGCTCAGGATACAGAGTTACAGCATGAGGAACCTTCTTCCCATCAACACCACCTATTAAGGCACAAGCTCTGCCTGAGAAGCTAAGAATGAAAACCTTGTGGTATATTCTATCCACACTGCCTAAAAACATATGCTCTAGCACCTGAATGCGTTTCTAAAAGCATGGTTATAACAAATCAATAAATCATTCTCCACAAGACAATAATCGGAAATCAGTTTGTTGGTCTATCTCACCAAAATGATGGCTAGAAATCTATACCAATGTTGCATTGCTTTCAGGTTAATTAAATGACAAGTGAGCTAGTAAGATAGTAAGGTAATAAAGTTTGACACTTTATTGGAGTGTTCAACTATTAAATACTAGATAGAGTTGTATTTTAATCTGAACTAGACCATGTTTCCGAGCAAGGAAAATCTTCAATCACTATTTAACATAAATAATGACAAATGCTAGATAGAAGATAGAAAGAAACTAATTTATTTCTCTCTGAAATAGAATAATGTACACCTAATATATCAATTTCATGCAGAAAGAAACATTTTCATAAAGAAGGCGTATTACTAGTTTCTTATATGAAAGGACGACCTTAGAGTTGCAAATTAGCAACAAAGTGAAGGCATTCTAGTGGTGTGGTTTTAATAAATATAGAAGCATAATGCATAACAACAGATACTTAAGTTTTTAGTGACCTTTGGCAATGAGAAAAAGCAAAATGTGTTGGTTCTCATTTACAATGGCCTTCACTGTCACACTCCTAGGCTTGGGAGCCATCAAATGTAGCCATATTTTATAGAAGTTTAGCCAATAGCAAGGTAATCACTGTGAAGTATCTTTAATTGAATATAGAAAATATTTGATCTCTAGACAGAATCAATATTAAAACTATGTTACAAATAATTAACTAGAAATGAAGATAGACTAGTACCAGAAACATTACTAGCATCAAGAATGTGTCTAGACTCAACATCAATATCAAAAAAAATATCTCCACTTTTCCACTCAAAGAACATGTAAACAATGTCCTTGAATTCCTGAGTATTTAGCAGTAGCATCAAAATTCCCTAAAATATATCCCATATTTACATAAATCAAAGAGTACCTAAGAAAGTGTGAGGAAGTAGAAACTATATCAGATGGAAACCAATCACTTTGTGAGATTGTATCAAGATCAAAGAAAGCACAAGTGTATAGGGATCAAGACCTTTTCTAGATTATTCGGTTGAAATTCTTGAATACAAGTTCCAGTTGCTCTTTCTAGAAATTTTTTCTATGAGTAAAGTTTATGTCACTAGTTATAATAGTATAAGGAAACCTTCTTATGCTCATGATGGTATTGTATATGTAAAGTTTCACACTACAATCTATATAAATGGTAGCATATTAATATTGCTAGTACACAACCCTCATACCTCACTCCTCTTATGTTTGAAATCTTCAGTAATCATACAAAAATCACAAGTGCAACAGAATAAATGTCCACACCTTGTCATCCTTCTATAGGAGGTAGCTGGAAAGGAACTAGAGAAGGAGTGCCTTGCGAATGATCATTGTTATAACAACAATAAAGACACTGTCCGAGACACAACTATAGTTAATACCACCTCCAATTTTAGAGCATACCCTAGCATGACAGGTCACACCATTTTATGAGTGAATTGGATGGTATACAACATGAGGACAACACATAACATTTTAAAGCATGTTAATAGATGAATACTTACAATGGCATTATATGCAAGAAAACACTTACACTCTTAACATATACACATGACAAACATATGCACACATGCATCCAGCGTAATATCCTCCATTAGTAGTGATAAGACTTTGAGTACTTCTTATTTCTAAATAGTCACCAAATCAATAATAAGCAACAAAGATGGAATTTCAGAGCATTATACTCATATCAGATTCAGCCATACGAATATGGTAAATTTATGAGCTATCCAATGTTAAAACATTAAACAAGCTTCCATAATTGGGATTTGATACATGCCTAATGAGATTGATATGTAGGCTAAGGGACTAGCAGGCGTGTGTTGGTATGTACACAATATTTATATCAATTCAGATGTATACCCTGCATCAAACTTTAATACACATCTGAAACCGTTGGAAAGATTATAAAAAAGAATGATTGGTATCATGTTCCTCCTAATTAAGACTTGCATTGATAGGTTCAAGATAAAGTCAACAATAACACATGGAACAAACGTGTATTAACAGGAATACTCACATCGTTGCATACTAGAGAACATCACATACATAAGTGTGAAATGGGGCCTTGCCATAAAAGTGGTCTAAATGTTAACCAATACTATAGAATATTCATATCATGGTCTTATGTAGCAAGAGAAATGGAAAACAATGTTGTAATGGTGGTTCGGATGAAAATCCATTCTATATCCATTACATAAAATTCTTTTATTCTAAACCTATAGAAAAGAGAGAAAATAGCATCTAAATAATTTTGACGGAACTTTTATTGTTTTCCTTGCTTGCCTCGCTCCAAGAAGATTACCTACAATAACAAAAATAATTATCTAAAACCATTATATAGACATGTTACACTTATAGCATAGTGAAACAAAAATTACCGAACGATGAGTAGCTTCTTTGGCCAAGCTATTATTGATCTGATTGCATCTTCAATGATTTGATAATTGTCAAATGGTCTAACCAATTGCTCTTGTAGTTTAATTACCACACCAATGCAAACAATAGCAAATGCAAACCCTAACTTTCCTCCTCCTATTACAAGGTCAGGATTCATGCCTATCACTTGTCCTTGAGCTACAATTGACATTCCATCATCGAAACTTAACAACATCACGACCTATAAGTTGTACAAATTATGATGTAAAATTTTAGATATCAAGAATCAAAGTTATTAGGAGTTTTTTTCTTTTAATAGCTTGTCTTTCTGTAATGGTGGTTCCACTGCATGACTTTTGTGGCATGGGTGTTCCTTCATTCATGGACGTTTCCATATTCTACAATACAAAACACTTATCAAATTAATGAAATAATAACTTATAAATATTACTTAAATTTTAATAATTACTTGATTTGCTTGAAATGGCACACTCCGGCTTGAATTTCCCAAGATTATGGCTTCTAGATGTTCTTGTCTTTTTTTCAGATCTGACAATTCTATTTTTTGTGTGTCGCATAGTTGTTGTAGGTCATTGACTTTACCTTCAAAACCCTCCACATATACTTGACTAAACTCATTAGTCTCATGGTTCACACGAGCCTTCTTTGCACCCAATATTTGATCAACAATTTCATCTTCATCAAGATTTGCATCATTGTTTTCAACTGCTGATTGTAACTTGTCCTACAACAGTAACCATAATTACAAATAAAAATGGAGCAAATAAAGTCAAATATATCATGAATAATTTTATACTTACAATTAGTTCAGCTGATTTTGCATCTACAGGAGTACCATCCTTCTTCTTATGGATAGCAACAAACAACTGCAGTCGACTAATGGTACCCCCTTTATTCTTTTGTTGCAACTATTATTAACACAGAAGTGAATTATAAGTAGAGTGTGAATGTGTAATTATATTATTATCATTATGTCAAAAAATTACTCACATTCGCTCTCACACAAGCATAGGGCATCAACCTCGATGTATGCTGTGTGGTAACAAACTTTCTACTCATACTATTCTTTGCACTCCGTAACTACAGTTCATGAACAATTAACCTTATCACCAATGAAAATTAAGACAAGACATAATATATAATTAATTATCTTACCTTTTCATCATTAGAGTCCCAGAAATTCACAAGAAAAGCCCACTGCAATGGATCAACACAGGAAGGACAATCATTAAGTTTGTCTGTTTTTTCTTTGCGGTGCATATAATTTTTCCTTTTGATCTCAGATTTGAAGTTTCTCCAACAATCCCTAACTGTGCGTAGAACTGATTTCTTTCCCTTTGGGTCGATAGTAAACTTCTTCTGTTACATGGAAAAAAATGAATATAACAAATACATGCTTAAATAACACTTTACAAATATATATTTCCAATACATAATTCCATATTTCAGTTTTCTTTCCAGCTGGTACTTGTCGCCAATCCAAGTAATCCAAGGATGCCAGTTGTGAATTTCTAGCAATTGCTCCTAAAAAAGAAGATAAGTCATTTTGATGAGGTCCAACTGGTTCTCCATTTTCATCTAATGTAATGGGTAATTTTGCATCCCCTGTCTTACTCCATAATCGAAGACACTTAGAATAGCCTCATTTTTTATTATGCAAAACACCACCTAAAAATTGAAAATAATATGAGGCAATTATTTTTAAATATAAATATATATGTTAAAATATGAGGTAATAGTTAATTATTGTAAATTGTTGATTAGAGAGTTATGTACCTTCTACTTCATCATGATTAGCAGTAGTATCATCATCAACCAATTCAAATTCCTCATCAATTACATGATTGGTTTTGACCTCATGATCTATATTGCCATTATCAATAGAATGATCAGCTCTCATGTCATTATTTGTTAAAGAATCGCTATGACCATCTCCAACCTCATGATTGATATTGGCATTATCAACTGAATGACCAACTCCAGTACGATTGTTTGCCAAAGATTCCCTAACAGATGTGGCAACCTTATGATTGATATTAGCCTTATCAACAGAATGACCCACTCTAATTTTATTAATTGTCAAAGAATTTCTATGATCAGCTCCAACCTCATGATTTATCATAGACACATGTGGATGCTTCTCCTTTCTTATGTTTACTTAAGCATTTTTGTTGCTGAAAATAGATGATGCACCACCCTTCTTAGTTTTATTTCTAAAATCAGATTTGGAACTTCCAAAATCCACATTAACTAAACCAAGATAGCCTCCTTTCATTCTCAAATAAGCATTTACTGAACCCATATCTCCTCCTTTCATTCCCAAATCAGCATTAACAGAACCAAGATAACCTCCATTCATTCCCAAATCAGCATTAATTGAACCAAGATAGCCTCCATTCATTTGCAATTGTTTAGACATTCTTGCAAAGAAAAATAATTAGGTCAGCTCTTATAACGATAAGTACAAAATAATAATGGATAAATTGTATGTCATCATACCCACCATTTTTCCTTTAATTACTTCATTTTTTGCATCATCAATTTCTTGTGCAGACAATAATTGTGTACGCCTTTTCAACATCCCGAAAATAGAATGCATAACAAATATTAATAAATTAAAAGTATAACCATAAAAATATAGTTAAATAATAAATGTTGTAGGGGCCACCTGATATAAACATTATAAAACAGTTGTTGATTTGATTATTGAGAATAGAAAAAAGGTTTGCTAATTTAAAGAGAAATGGTATGCATATGAAAGGAAGAACAAAGGCCTTCATAATTAATAATAAATGAATAAAACTAAATTGTTATAACGCTCCATCGAGATATAAAATATTAAAAACTACATATGATAGATCATAATGATCTAAATCAAGTTGCTCATCATTTTTTCCATCGTAAAAAGTTACACACTCCATATCTTCTCTAACCAAATCAGATCAATAAGAAACATCGCAAAAAATAGATTCCCAATCATCTACATGAGAATCTTCAGGTACGCATGTCCCATCCATGAAATTTTCAGTAAGATTCTCATCCATGTCATAAGTATCACGTGGTATCATCTGCACGACAAAGATCCACCCACGGTGATTGATGTCAGTCACATAAAAGACTTGTTGTACTTGAGAGGCCAATACAAATGGATTTTCAATTAAGTCAATGAGTTTTAATTTGACCATTGTAAATTCATTTTCATCTTTTTGACGCCCTTGTTCGCATTGACCCAATCACCTTTGAACAATACAACTTTTAGTTGCTCATAGTAACTAATCTAAAAAATCTCTCGGAGTACCCCATAGTAGGTAACTTGCCCCAATTTAGGATTTTTGTCCTTGGAACTAGAAAAACTTTCTGTTTGGGCATTCACCATTATTCCACTATTCTGGGTTTTTTTACCATGTTCCCCCTCCTTGGTTCGAAATCTATATCCATTTGTTATGTATCCATTGTATTTGTTCGCCATATTTTGTGGTCCTCGAGCCAGAGTTAGTATATTTGATGGCAAATTTTATGACTTGGCCTTCTCTTCAATATGTATACATTATGAATTGAGTTATTAGTACAATTCTCTAACAATATTTAATGAAATTAATTTTATAGACTTACATGCTTCTTAAACCAATCACTAAAAGTGTTCATATGAATATTATTGATTTCCCACTGTCTTGTACGCAAATTTATTTTCTTCACGTGGCGAATGTGTTCCCTGCTAACAAGTACATAAGTCATGTGTACATACATCTAACGGTGAGCATGCATATTTCTTAATAATTTAATGAACTCACTCCATGAACAGTTCAACTGCAACACAATTAGATAAAATATATTGATGTGCAATTTTCAGCATCTCATCTTCAAGATAAATAGGAATACTCTTTCCTATTCGACACCCTTTATGTGAAAATATAGAGCACTCATCATCAGTAACAATATCGTCATCTTCAACATCATTTCTAGCCAATTTTGTGAACCTTGTCTCTACCCCGGAAAGATACCTTGAACAAAATGTTAAACATTCATCTGCCAGGTAACATTCTACTATGGAAGCTTCTGGAGCAGCTTTATTCCTCACATATTGTTTCAAAGTTTTCAAGTATCTATAATGATAAATAGAATTTATTTAAAACCAAAAAATACATTTGATAAAATTTTTGTGAAACAAATAGTAATACATACTACATTTCCACTGGATACATCCAACGATAAAATGGTGGTCCAGCTATCTTAGCTTCTCATGGAAAATGAATGACCACATGCTCCATTATGTCAAAAAATGAGGGCGGGAAAATCTTCTCCATGTTGCACAGAGTCACTGCAATTCTAGATTCTAAATTCTCAATATCATATGGATTTATCTCTTTTGAGCATCTGTCTTTGAAAAACCTAGACAACTCAATTATCACAGTTATGACATTCTTTCTCAGCAACGCTACCCGTAAATCCAATGGCAGAAATTGTTGCATTAATATATGGTAGTCGTGACTCTTTAATGCCAACAATTTTCTTTCTTTGATGCGTGCATTTTGTGAGATATTGGAGGAAAAACCATCAGGAACCCGTACAGACTTCAAAAACTTACAGAATAATTCTTTTTCCTACTTTTTCAAAGTAAAACAAGAAGGTGGAATAATATTCTTAATTTCGTTCTTGATAATGTACAGTCTAGGTCTTATTCCCATCTCTAAAAGGTCATAACAAGATTTTTCATTATCCTTTGACTTGTCCATCCCAAGTAACGTGTGAATCAAACTCTCACATACATTCTTTTCAATATGCATTACGTCAAGATTATGACAAATATGGTTGTACTTCCAGTATGGAAACTCAAAGAAAATGCTTTGTGTTTTCCAATTGCAAGGCATATTGTCTACATCTCTGGTTTGAACTAAAACTTGATTTCCATACAACATCTTTGGATCAGTTCTTAATTCTTCTTTTTCATCAAATGAGGACATATCACTACGAAATTTATGATCCATTGAAAGGAACTTCCTGTGGCCCATGAAACATTGTTTCCTATTATGTGGTATTCTAATAGAACACGTGTCCTTATTGCAAACAGGACATGCATCACACCCACTAGTTTGCCAACCTGATAAATAACCATAGGCAGGGAAGTCATTTATCATCCATAGTAAGGTGGAACACAATTTGAATACAACTTTATGATCAACATCGTAGGTATCAACACCAACTTCCCACAGTTCTTTCAACTCTTCAATCAGAGGTTGTAAGTAGATAACTATCTTCATTCTTGGTTGAGTTGGACCAGGAATAATCATAGAAAGGATAAAATTAGGTGTCTTCATGCATAACCATGGTGGCAAATTGTACAGAATCAATATGACTAGCCAAATACTATATGATTGACTCATTATGCCAAAGGGATTAAATCCGTCAGAAGCTAAACCAAGACGCACATTACGAGAATCAGATGCAAAATCAACATGCATGTTATCAAATGTCTACCATGCAGGTGAATCTACTGGATGTCTTAAAACTCCGTCCTTGGTGCGACTTTCATCATGCCACCGCATTAGTGGTGCGACTCTAGAGGACATAAATAATCTCTTCAACCTAGGAGTCACGGGAAAGTAGCACATAACTTTACAAGGAACTCTTTTATTTTTAATTCTCATAATTTTTGCACCATCTACATCAGTTTCAGTCTCTATATATCTAGAAGCATGACAACGTGGGCATGAAGTATTATTTGCAAACTCCTTGCGATACAAAATGCAATCATTTATACAGGAATCAATTTTCTCATAGTCAAGACCAAGGTCCGTAATTGTTTTCCTTACTTCATAGTATGAGCCAGGCAACATGTCACCCTCATGAAGCAAATCCTTCAAAAGTTCGAGCAGCTCAGTAAATGATTTATTGCTCCAATGATTGCTACATTTTATATGTAACAACCTAACAACGGTATACAACTTGGAATACTTCTTATTTCTAGGATACAACTCTTGTGCAACAATCTCTAACAATTTGTAGAATTGCTCAGCTTCTTCATCGTCAATAAAACAAATACATTATCATCGTCGCTGTCCATAGTTTCTCAACAGTTTTGGACTCCATATTCATCGTGCAACATGTATCTCATATCATCAAATGGCATGTTGTCTTGCATAGAAGAATCTTCCTTAGCATCAGAAGAAGTCTCACCATGAAAAATCCAATCAATGTAGCTGTTGAAAAAATCATTCCATAACAGGTGCTCGGTTGTCACTTGACGATTGTGTCTTTGTGTATTTAGACACTTTTTACAAGGGCATAAGATAGTCTCATTGCTACTACATTTTTCGAAAGCGTCCTCTATGAATTTGACTACCCCAGTTAAGTACTTTGTACTGGTCTTGTCTTCCTCAATAATCCAGCTTTTGTCAATCATACTTCCCTACATAAATGTAAGTAAACAAATCAATAAAATAAATTTATAAAGACGTAGAAATTGTTAATAAATAATAATAAAGAAGGTAAAAAAGTATACATAATTCAACACAATGAAAAATTAAATTTATAAATTATTAGAAAATCAATAAAGTATAATACCAATCATAGTATACATAATACTTTGACAAGCCATGTATATATCTATTTATCTATGACGTATTGGTAATAAATATCAAAATAGTTTTGTTGTCTTGTTGGACTAGGATGATAAGGTTCAACCAAGGAAGCATGGACACATTTCTAGACACGGACACGGGACACGTCAATTTTTTAAAACATAGGACACGTTTTGTCTCTAGATGAGGTTTTTCTTCATATATACAAATGTGTGTATGATGTATATATATCTATGTGTATATGTAAATCTCTATGATGAATCCCCCTTGATACCCCTCTATGACAATCAAAGAGTCATTATTGTGGCTATAATGACCAACCCTCTATACTCGAACAAAAATGATTTGTATTGGTATCCCACTATAGACGGTTAAGTCTATTAGGTCGACCTACTATCTTAGAGCCAACTAGGGAGCACCAAACTGGCTGATGCAAAATAAACTATCACAGAACATGTGGGCAGTCAGCATATGGAAGCTCACTGCCCCTCCACAAATTGAGACAATTCATATGAATGTTTGCCACTAATCAGATCTCCAAAAATATCGGATAGGGTTTGGTGCCCGCGGCGGCGGCCGCGGAGGAAGAGGTTCAGGTCGACCCCCCTCGCATCCACGCCCATCCACCCCGCCATCAACCCTCCGTGAGACTGGAGATTCGACGTCAAGCATGCAGATCGAAGAGAAGGAAGCACAAACGGATGATTCCCTGAAGGATACCACCACCAAGTCGTACAAGGATACGGTAATCAATCGTACCAACAAGATTCCATCTGGCCTAGTGCAGGTATCACCGGACCTTCTATAGGCCGATGATATCCGCGTGGATAAAAGCGGAAACCTCCCTGTGATCACCGTTAATCCAGACCGACTGCCACATCTACTTGAACCATGGAAACATGCTGTTGTTATTAAGGTCATCGACACCACTGTTGGTTTCCAAGTCCTCATGAATCGGATAGTCGTCATGTGGTAACTCGCCGGAGAATTCCGGGCTATTGATCTTGATATGGGATACTATATCATACAACTTGCCAATAACGATGATTTCGTCCGAGCCATGATGGGAGGCCCATGGATAATCTTTAACCACTACCTGTCCGTCCAGTCCTGGTCGCCGGCGTTCTGTCCGTCAGACCCGATCCCTAGAAAACTGGTGGTATGGGCGCGGATAGTGGATATGCCCATCTACCTATACCAAAACCTACTTCTTGAAAGCATCGGAAACTTGATTGGGCGGACTATAAAGATTGACACAACCACGCAGCAAGGGCACCGTGGTAAGTGCGCGTGCATCGCTATTGAAGTTGACACCGGCACCCCCCTGCTCCCAGCCATCTGCCTAAACGACGCACAATACAGACTGGAGTACGAAAACCTACCCACCCTCTGCATGAAGTGCGGTCGTATAGGACACATCGAAGCAGACTGCAAATTTATACCACAGTTCTCGGTCAGTGATCCCACCGCTACCCCCATCCACGTCCATCGTGGTCCAGCAACCCTACACGACTGCAATACATGCCAAGATGCCACAAAGAAGGCAGAACACCACGAAAAAGAACCAACCCCATCCCAAAGAGGGCGTGACCTCACCTGATGATCCAACTATGCCAGCAGCAAATTCCCAGCCCGCGAGAAACAAAGACGAGGGCGAGTGGGAAACCGTGGTGAGCAAAAGCAAGAAAAAACTTAATAAAAAGATGGTCGCCGAGAGTCGTCCACCAGCCGCCCCGCCTGCTTCCAAGGATTAGAGCGCGGGAACCTCCAAACAACACCCTAGCCAACCTAACACTTCCATCACTCTTGTGGATGACAAAGTCTGTGACGGTCGTTCCGTAGCCCCTGACGTCGTAGCCTCCTTCATCTTCCAAGGTAGTAAAGCCACAGACACTGGACAATTTCCAGCCTCCTTCGAATGGGGTTTCACTCCGGGCAACGGAGGAGTCCTTCTTCGTAATCGCAGGGTTATTTACCAAACCGTAAGCCCTGGTCATGATCATAAAAAGGGCAAGTTAGCACAGCTTGTTGAAGACGTCCATGCTAAGCAGACGGTGTCTCGTGCCCTCTCCTTCCAGGATGAGGAAATTCCAAACAGTCCCAACAATGACATGTCCATTGAGGACCAGACAGCGGGCCTTCTCGTTGCAATCAACTAGTTATACCCAGTGCTTCTCAGCTGTGGTGTTGCAAATGACAAACATCATATGCTGGAATGTCCAAGGAGCATGATCCAAGGACAAAATCAATCTCCTTAAAGACTATAAATGTAGATTTCGTTTACATGTTCTGGCTATTCTTGAACCAAGGTGTAGTGGTGAAAAAGCCACAAATGTCATCAAGTAGCTCGATTTTAATTCGTCGCATCGAGTTGAAGCCCTAGGGTTTTCAGGAGGTATATGGATCCTCTGGGACAACAATCGTTGTCAACTCGACATTCTCCAATGCCACAGGCAGTATATACACTGCAGAATGAACAATTCTTGGCTTATCACTTTCGTCTATGCTAGCCCCAATCCGCAGAAGCACGACCATCTCTGGAATCGCCTCACCTCTTTAACACCTTCCCCTTCAGAAGCCTGGGCAGTTGTTGGAGACTTTAATACAATGCTTGATATTAGCGAGAAGAAAGGAGGAAAAGGCTTTGATAGCCACAGTAGCAACAAATTCCATGCTACCTTGTTAGCTACAGGTCTCGCAGACACCAGCCCTTCGGGGCACTTCTTTACTTTCAAGAAAGGAGGGCTCCGTGAAAAACTTGACAGAGTGGTGGCGAATGCTTGCTGGCTCAATACTGAAAATGGCATGAAGATCCAAGTCCTTACCCACATCTATAGCTATCACAATCCTATTCTCTTTTATGGAAACATGGTGCACACCAAAAGAAAACCTTCTTTCAGGACCAAGGCAAGCTGGTCCCTCAATACCGAATTCCATACTGAGTTGTTACCCTGCTGGGTTGCCACTCTCTCCTTCACTGAGGCCTTACCCCGTTTCCAAGCAGCTGCTGTCAAATGGGAAGCCGCACGCCTGAAGCAACATCATAAGAAGAAGAATTCTATCTTGGAGGACCTTAACAGGTGCCAGGTATGAAGCCAATTACACTTTAATTTATCTAATGAGCTCAAAGTTATTTCCTTGCAAGAAGAATTTGCTGCAATCCTTCATCGAGAGGAGGCCGATTGGCAGCAGAAAGCTAATATTAATTGGCTCCAACACGGCGACGGAAACAACAAGTTTTTTCAAACCTATGTCAAAGCCAGGAGGCATCACAACAAAATCTCCGGTATCTACAACGATGATGGAGTATGGCTCACCTCGTCAGACAAAATTAAAGTATATGTGCAGAGTTTCTTTCAGCAATTGCTAACAGCGGCGCCTCAATCCGTGTTGGCTGTGGACCTTATGCCTGCCTACCATGGCTCCTTTCCAGGCATCATCGACCAGACACAACTGGTGAGTACCCCGTCCGCGGAAGAGATCCGATCCATTGTCTTCTAAATGTCTGCTATTAAAGCTCCCGACCCTGACAAAATCCACACTGGCTTCATCCAAGAAAATTGGAACCACGTAGGTGCCTCTGTCATCATTCAAGTGCAGCAAGCCTTCAGTAGTGGGTGGATAGACCCATCTCCGGTTCAATCACTCATGGTGCTCATACCTAAGATGGAGCAACCTCCGCGATGCAGTCAGCTCAGACCCATCTCGCTTAACAATTGCTGTTTAAAATTGATCTCCAAGGTCATCGTCGAAAGACTAAAGCCCTATTTGAATGGATGGATTTCTGAGAATCAATCAAGTTTCATACCGGGCAGACGCATTGCGGACAACATCCTAGTTGTCCAGGAGGTAATTCATTCTATGAAAACGAAGAAGGAGGGCAAAGAATGGGTCAGTATCAAAATTGACCTGTCTAAGGCATTCGATAGAATGCAGTGGCCTTTCATCAAAGATACGCTGATCAAAGTGGGCCTCCCTGATAAACTGATATCCATTATCATGAAAATTATATCCAAAGGGCAAACCTCTATTCTATGCGAAGGTTCGCAGCCGGAGGCCTTCGCTCCCAGCCAGGGGGTGCGTCAAGGGGATGCCCTTAGCCCCTATCTGTTTGTTCTTTGCATGGAGCGGCTCAGTCAAGCTATTCTTCATGCAGTCAGTAATGGCAGATGGAAACCTATTGTTCTATCGAGAGGCAGTGTGCCCCTATCTCACGTCATGTTTGCCGACGATCTACTTCTCATGGCTGAGGCAACGCCTTCGCAAGCCTCGCTCATCCTAACGGTGCTTGAAGAGTTTGGGTCTGTCTCTGGACAAGTCCTCTCCAAGGAGAAGTCGAGATGCTTCTGCTCTCCCAACACACCCACCAGAGCTCGCCGAACTTTCTGCAGACGTATCGGAATTCCTCAAAAATGGACCTAGGCAAATACTTGGGGGTCCCTATTCTCCATCACCGTCTCAATAAGGCAACACATTCTAATATCACCACTGCTATCAAAGGCAGAATGAATAGCTGGGTGTCCAAATGCTTATCTCTCGCAGGCCGTATCACTCTTGCTAAGAGTACCATGCAATCCATCCCATCTCACACCATGCAATCGGTCAAATTATCACCCAGCCTCTGTGATGATATCGACAAACACATATGTTCCTTCATCTGGTCTGGCGGCCGCGATGTGCACAAGCTGTCCTTGATAGCATGGGAGAAGCTTATCCTGCCCAAGGGGTCGGGAGGCCTTGGCCTCAAGAGTTTGCGAGAGAAGAATGAGGCTCTTATGTTACAGAATGTCTGGCAATTCCTTTCAAAGCCTGAAACCCTGTGGGTCAAAGTGATGCAAGACAAGTATATGAAGAACAACATCATCAGCAAACGCCCTTGCTCGTCGGCCTGGGCGTTCATCAAACGAAACCTGGACAGGATCCAAGCCATTGGCCACAAAACCATCCTCTCGGGTAGGAGTACAAATGTATGGACAGATCGCTGGCTGCACGGCAGGTCCGTCATTGACATGGCAGGCTCGTATATCATACCTCACAGTCTGGAAGACCTCACTGTCAATTCCATGGTCCTTCCTGATAACACATGGGACTGGAGTTTCATCGACACATATCTGCCTGATGAAGCAAAACATATCCTCCACTTATATAACCCACTTGATACCACTGGCGGTGATGACTTATGGTCATGGCCCTTCACTAGCTCGGGCATCTTCTCGGCGAGTTCAGCTTATAATTGTCTTACTAATCAACTACAACCACAATAATCTTCTAAATGGAAGAAGCTATGGGCCCTTCCTCTACCTCTCAAGTTCAGAACCTTCGGCTGGCTGATGCTCCATGGCGCCCTGCTCACAAATGTCGAGCTATACAGGCGACATATTGCAACTTCATGCATATGTCCTTTATGTAACAATGCCCATGAGTCCATTCTTCACTGCCTTAGAAAGTACTCTATCGCGAAGGATGTCTGGTCTCTCCTTTGCATGCCACCTAATTTCTTTACCTCTCCTGAAGGTGAATGGCTTGCCCTCTTGATTTCCTCCATGATGAATCCGGAGCAATGTATGACGTTCGGTGTTGGTTGCTGGACGATCTGGAGAAACTGAAATGATATCACCCATGGTGGCTCGGGTAGGCCAGCCACTGTGCTTGCTAAATCCATCAAGGAACAAAATAATGCCATCCTTGGGCTGAAACCTCGTACGCAACAAGTTAGACATGCGACTTCGATGCCGGCTCGCCCTTCGCCGGACTACCAGGCCCTTGTTTTTGTTGACGCCGCCTATCAGTCCCACTCCAGGAAGACGGGTATTGGGATTCATGCGGTCAACAGAGATGGAAATTGTACCTTCGGCTTGGGCAGCCATGGGTATGCATCCTCAGCCCAGGATGCTGAAGCAAATGGGATTCTAATGGCATCTGAGATGTGCCAAGAGAAAGGATGGTCCTCACTTGTTATTCTTTCTGACGCCTCAGTAGTGATCAAGGCATTGACAAACCAGGACTGGCCGACCAGTACCCTCATTCCTCACCGGAGAAGATATGCCTCCATTTTGCTGGCCTGCCCCAGCATGCAATTACAGTATATTCCCCACAGTTACAATGTTGTAGCTGATGGCATCGCAAAACATACCCTTTATTCTTTCTCTGCTCACCATTTCTTTCATATTAAGCCTCTGTGGCTCTCTATGGATGTAAATATTTAACTCTCTAGTATTTGGCCCGAAGTAGAGCAAGGAATGAATAAATAAGCTCTACGTTTGCTAAAAAAAAAAGATCTCCAAAAATATCCAGACCCCTTGTGAGACATATTCCTCAAGATGTAGGGTGTTCCATCTGTAATATTATTTGCAGGGATTGACACAGAGGTGGAGTGATTGGCATAGAGAGTGGAAGGTTAAGGAGGCATGTTGAGTTTATAATGGTTCTTATCTAAGTTACTAGGTCAAGTACTTTGTCTTTGCAGTGCTGGCTATTGTAGGATTAGGATGGAGTGAACATCAGAACTAAAAACAAGAGGAAGAGGGAAAATTAGGGTGGAGAAATTTGAGGATCGGAGTGTGATGATATGGTGTAAAAATCCACTGGAGGGCCTCTATTATAATATGTACTAATGGAAAATCTTTCATTTAAAGCCTCTTTGCATGCAAAATTTTCCATCTTAACCTTCTTTTCACTACAAGATGACCTATACCAGAGGTCCTCTATTATAATATGTACTACCGGATAATCGTTCATCTAAAACCACTTTGAATGCAAAATATTTCATCTTAACCTTCTTTTTAATACTAGATGACTTCTATTGTAATCTGTACTACTGCTGAGAGTCGATGAGCTTGGTTATATAAAAATTTGATCTTGCATGACTAAGTTCAGATAGGATTCTTCTTATCTAAGGTAAGAAATCAGCATTAGCTATCCTTTCTACCTAACCCCATGCATGTATGGAATCAGCATTATCTATCCTTTCTACCTAACCCCATGCATTACTTCCATTACAACATAGAGAAAGATTGAAGAATTACTATCTTATCCTTGATATAGTAAGCATATGCGGAGTCTGATTGATTGACATCATTAGTATGACCTAGGAATCCCCTTAATGATTTATGCCTCTAGTGAGAACCAACATGACTAAAGCATCACTCTAATTTCTAGAATAGATTCTAACACTATAAAGAACTTCCATTTTCTTATGCTTGTTTTCAAACCGGTTATCCTCAGAATTTCACACATTTATTCAAATAATGAGCTAATAGTTTTGTATGATATCTCCCTTTTGCTATTGTGTCTACACCTTCCTTTTGCTTCCCTGTTGGCTAGATAAAGCTTGATGTGATTTTTTTTCTTGTATTTTTTCATATTTTAAGAGTTTGCTTCATGCATGTTGACATGCTGCTCTGTCTTTTGCAATTAGCCTAATTGGAGTTCGGCTCACATTGTTTCTATGCTCTGTATTAGAGTTGTACATCTATAGTTACAACTCGGTTCTGATCTATAATATATGAAAATCAATGGAGTTTGATCTATGATGCTAAGGTTTTATTCCTTCTATGTGCTTATTACTGAGTGGGGTTGATTTCTATTTAAAACATTATAATGCTAAGTGGAGCTAGCACCAGTCAAGAGCCTATCTTTTATAGATAAAAAAAACAATTATATTAAGATACTGAATGAGGTTATACTAGTTTGACAGATTTATGAGTTAGTATTTTGAAAAAAGAAACTCAACTATAGTACAAGTTTAACCTAAAACGAGCCTCACTCTCATGGAAAAGGTGTAAATCTCATTGGACACCTACATGGTTCCCTTTTATGTTCAGATATCTCTGTGCAACCCAAAGTTTATTACCCACCTGCATGAATCTTGATGTCTCATTACACACCAAGGCATGTAATAACCAACACCATTCATGTATAGGCATTCCCCTACTAAAAACAAGAAGAAGAAAAAAATACCGCATCACCCTTTGACTTAATTCCTTTATCGAGTAGGGACACTGCATCCAGGTTTGGACAATACCCACCTCATCACTCTGTGTACTCACAATGAGTCTGTGAATCTTGAAGTAGTGGTCAGAACTATGTACAATGACAAACTAACGCCCATAACAATGAATTTAACCAAAATTTTGAAGTAATTATTTACCAAAGTAAGAAAGTTTAAAATGAGATGATTGTATTTATATCACCCATAAGTGGGTGGCCATTTGATACAATTGACGTTATGGTTTACCCTTGACTGTCACCATGGTACAACCTTGACTTTCTTTCGTCATAAAGATACCACCTCTTCCACATCATCACAACCCTCCAATGCAAATACAACTTGTCTTGACATCCTCTACCACATCTACTACTAAATTCTATATTTCTAAAATATAATACATCCAAAAATAGAACATGAATAAGATAAAGATTTGAATGAAAAGCATGGATCAAAATTCATTAGGTACTACAATTTTCAATGGCCAAAAGGCTGAAGAATTACAACTGAAACAACCAGAAGGGATACCATGTGGCTCATGTAAGGATTTTCATCTTTGATATTGTCATACCACAACATGATAATTGGCTCCTTGTCAGAACCTTCATCAGTATCCAAGTTAAAAATCCTAAAAAAAACTTTAGCACACCTGCAATAGGTGTAATTCGAGACACTATTTTCATATAAACAATATCCTTTCCCTTCTAGATTTTATTGTGACTTTATCTTTTTTGTTGTTGAATTTGTGGCTATACTTTCCTCCTTATCTACCTAACATAGTATGAATGTCGTGACCCATTAAAAAGGTGGATACTTCCACTTCTACCCAAGGTTAACCGCATCCAAAATAGAAAAATCAAAATGGTGGTCAAACACCTTGGGGTGTTCTCTCAAAATAATTTTTCCGTCCATTAATAATAAAGAACAATAACATTGATGTTTGTAGTGGATACAGTATAGGAAAGGACCCAGAAAATTGGCAACTCCATGGCCTTAATATGAAACATCAAAACCTTATCAAGTCAAGACAGATCAATATGGGTTGTCTAAAGGAATCCAGTCCATATCACATATGATAGAGATTCTATATATTTATTAATGACTTAAATTACATGTGTGAAAAGTTTGGAACCAAAACTCAAAAATAAAAGAGACTTTTCTTCATATGCAAGTCATCCACTCATAAGGCATATATTATGTATTTAAAATTCATCTTTTTTCTTTCTTTATCTTCTAGTTTATTTATTTTGAGTTGTTTTCTTATTAGAAATCAAGTGGAATGGAAAACTAATCAATAGTCACCATCCATACCACTTTTTAGAGAATTCTACACAATTCTCACATATGCACATAGTTATCTTTTGTTTCTTTTTTTCCTTTCACTTATTATGGGATTTCTTTTATCCTTTTTTTGTTTTTATCTTTATTGGATTTACCAAAATAGTATAAGACATGAAATTATGCATCCAATTGAAATTTTTCAAAAGAATCCATTATTTGAAAACAAATCATACAAATTTTCCATTCAAATTCTTTTTATTTGCAAAATTGCATTTCAGTCTATACTAGAAAAATACATGTGGATCTCTAAAAAGGTCAAGAGCTAAATGTAGAAATCCTATCCTACAGATGAAGGGATATACTTTGTATGTTAAAGACCACACAAGTTTTCAAACTTGTCTTCACCCTTTAAAAATCATATAGAGACCCTTTGTATACTATGAAGGATCCACTCATAAAGACTTTAGAGAAGAAAAAGTTTTATAAAATCAAAAAATTGAGTCTAATTGAAGGACTACAACCATTTCCTAGATGATTGATGCCACTCACAAATTAAAATTGTAAATAGACATATTAAGTTATCCATATAAATTGGATACTAGCAATAAAGTCTAACACATGGTATAGATAAGGATAAAGACTCACAATGGTGACTTATTCCATACTCCCTATGGAAAAGGCAATGATTAGATCACCCATCATGGTCAACAATTATCATTCTCCAACACAGTTCTGCTCAAACTATGTCCCTAGATTTATTAAGTAGACCCCAAAAACCAAAACAACCCTAAACACATTCAAAAGTATGGCATGGACATTAATAAAGGAAACAACTAATTTACTCACTGGAATGAAAAATAAATGAGAGACCGGCCAAAGAAATTAGAATCTTTTGAGGCATGTATATGTCTAATCTCACAAAAATAGGGAGGTCCCACTTGTAATCTACCATGGGGTCTGTAAATGAGGGAACCTTTTAAAGGAATAACCCTTTGATTATGAAAGCAAAGAAATCAATGTCCATGATAAGGCTTTTGACCATCAATGTCCAAAATACAAAAATATGAAAAATAAGGATATCGATTCAATTATAAAGCCCAAAGGGAACATAAAAACATAAGTACATATTTTGTTGTATAAAATATATCAAGGAATGTCAACGATAAAGACCATGAGTTGTATCTGATACATAGTGCTTTAACCCAATTAGGTCCAGAGTTTCATGTTCAAAATCCATTACATTGCAATACTTTGGCTTACTAAGTGTGCATTATAGAGCTAGTACAACTCGAAATAATCTTATCCCCTTGACAAATGGTTCCCATTGGAACAATTGAGTATGATCATTTGGAGGAAAGAACCAACCTACTAGTGGTGGAATGGGACACTAGAAACACTTAAATGTGATTGGGATCCTACACTGCCATAATTACCAAATTCTAAAAGACTATTTCAAAGTGAGATTTGGAATTAGTAATTATCTTACATTTGAGTAAAATGATGATGTGACCACCCATCAAGAATCATCACACAAGTTAGGATCCCATCCAAATTGGTCACTTGACTCAGCAACCGACCTTAATGATAGATACCTCAACACTTACCAAGGTTTAGAGCCACACATACTTAAAGGAAAGACTATTTCAACCACATTAATGAGTATAAACACACAAGGTCACTAGCCCCTATTAAGATGAAATATACCTCAACCAATGAGTAAGTAAATACAAAATAATAATGTCTCACTAGCCCCTACTAAAATGAAACACAAGATCATGATAAATGGAAATTCAACAAATTTTCAATAATAAATCTCTTCTTATAATCACCCACAAGTAAGTAAATACAAAATAATAATGCAAAAAAGCAATGAGGCTTGTCAAGTAATACTTGACCATTCTCATAGGCCACCATAGTCAAGGGAGGTGAAGCAAAACATGCCAAATACTGTAGAGTACAACTCATTCAACAAGGAAGGCCTCCAAGGTCATATTCAAAGGATCATGTCACGTCTTCATAAATGTCTCATAGACTTTGCAAGATCTATCATGATAATTGTATTAACACCATTGGATTGAACTTATTATAGAAACCAAGTAGTTTGTACTGCACTTCTCCATTCTAGGAAGAGCAATCATCTGTCAAAATGTAGGAATCGCTATCCTAATATGTTAGTATCCAACATAACCTAAATCCAATCTCAATGAAATTGGTGTGATTTACATGTGAAATCCACTAAGACATATACCCCTCATCACTTCAAGAGGGGTTGACATATCCAGTGTTCCAATATACATCATAAGGTTGTTACATAATACCATGAATGCATGACATCCTCCAAATAACTTGTACTGATCAAGGGACTAGTACAGTTCCCACTATAGTAGGACCCACTGTCTCATTTTTCCAAAAACAAGGACCATGCATGCAATAGAGTTTGATACATATCCAATGATCTCTTCAAATAACAACTCGACAAAAAGGGTCAACGTGTAGGCTCACAAGTATGGTGTATTAAGAGAACTTATTCCTTCTCTGATGTCACCCTAGAATCCTTCTATAGTGGAGCAAATTTTATGTAGTTCCCATCTTCTATGAATCACTAAGAAGCCTTATATTGTATCACTTTGAGCAAATCAGTCAACTTAGAAGTGAAACTTAGCTTTTTTTGGTACAAGGGACCAAGTATCTTCAATACTTAGCTAATTAATATGACCATGTCACATTGTGCATGGGCCACACTACTTTCTCTAAAAGGATTGACTAACTCTCTATTACCCAGATCCATATCAAGATTAGAATCAACAATAGATTCCAAGTAACATATGTGCCTTGTCACCCCAAAATGAGCCAATCTGCTTCAGCTTGAAATATCAAAAATAGCGAATAAAGGGTCTAACTATACCTTCTAAATTTTGATCTACATAATTAATTGGGTATAAAATTTAGCATTTCCACATAGTCATCTCGTAGAGAAATATATAAAAAATATAAAAAATACAGTAACACCTAACAGGCTAGCACCATAATTGATCCATTCATTGTGTCCAACGTCCTTTGGATTCTATACATACCACCAAGCACATGCATTCCTCTTGCTACACTCATTCTCTATCTCTCACCATGATGGTAGTCACTCTCACCACTTCCACCATGGCAGTAACTTAGTGGTTGTTGTTGCAATGTCCACTTACAATCTGTCTACTAGTTAATTTTCCATGTCTTCTGGTGGTCATCTCCTTTATAAATGCTGAAGTACCCTTGAGTGTTTTTTTCCAGACTGTAAAAATATAAAAACCTTACAACTAATTTTTAAATATAGTCAAATGAAGTAAATTATGTATTCTCTCATCAGTTCAATGGCTTTAGTCATGCGCCCTAGTGATTGTCTTGTAAGTTTATCAACAACTGTACTATGGAACTACCTTATTCTTTGTGAATTTACATATATATACAGTTATAGACACATGTATATAATTTATTTGTGAACATAAGAAGCTCCATTATTCTTAACAACAAGAAGAAACAAAGATAGCCATGATATCCACTTCATATTACTGATGCTACAAAATTTAGCATACAAAATGATATATTAAATTATTATACCATCCAAGAATGATGAAATGAAATACAAGAAAATTATTAGAACTTAATTACACACAATGATCCAAAGGTTCTAATATTAATGGGGGTGTGCACTATAGGGAAGAGGGGAAGTAGTAGTGATAGATGGGAGGTGTGTATTGTAGCGACTGATATGCTAAAACAAGATCAACGAATGCGGAAGTGATTAATTAGCAGCGAAATTACTGAAAATCACAAAATTTTAAAACTTTTTGCACAAAGGTCCACAACCTGTAAGACTCTTTCATAAAAGAACAGGATAAGTTATTTACAAACTAATCCATCATTACATCTCTGTAAAATCCGTCTCGAGGATTACAATCATCAATTGCCCTGTTAACTGATCAAGGCAAGATACAAAAATCTCAAGGCGTTACGCCAAAATCTCAGATCTATTTAAAACATCTAAAGACTCCTAGGACCTGAGAGTATAGAGACGATACATAGGACATTCTATCTACAAGACTTGACAGACAGTGTATCCACCTGAGGATCATTGCTATCCCTGATGTTGTTGCTGCTGCTGTTGTTGTTGCTCACCCACTGAAGGATTTCTTCCTCTTCTTCGGAGATTACCTAAAAATTTAATCCCACGGGGGTGAGACAATTGAATAATTGTCCCAGTGAGAGTTATAACTCTTCTCCAGAAGCATTGTTATTGCAATAGTGGAATAACATTGAGCAGTAGAACTATAATTATACAACAGTAGGTATAACATTGTCTAAGCTAAGTAGAATAGTATTTCTTAAGCAATCATTTCAATTATGACTTGATTGGATAACAAGACATATATCAATAAGGAATATGAATAACATGTATACTAGTAATTCAACTAGAACACTATAAACAATGTAACATTAATCATTGTTTCTCATAGTTCAACCTAAGCAATTATGCTATTCGACTGATTTACATTTTACAGACATTTTTATGCCCTGAGGAGATGAGTTAAACCTCTCATACTCCAACCGACCATTACTGAATCGCAATTGGTACCATACATAGGTCATCAGAAGAGCCGGATTCCTATGACCTCATCATCCTCAGTCAGTATGAGGAACAACATACAGGACATCTTGTGTCTCTCCCATAATAGCTTTCCAGGGTATTCTGGCAACTTCGCTATTAGAGTTACAGTGGCATGCTGTACTCTCTTCACCATCGAGGGATTTCTTGTTTATCTCTCATCGATGCGGCATTAACAACATTATCGGGAGATTAGTGATACATCATCCCGACATAAAAATATAATGAAGGATTGAGAGATTAAAGGTACATCTCACATCAAATCCCACATTAGGACGTAAGGATATTCACGTCCATAACCCCCACATACTCAAAAGTATGCTCTCCAGGAGTTCCCTTAGGAAAACCTATTTTACCATCATTAAACTTCTGACAATGATGGATCTATGATCAGGGCTCTACATGATATCATTATACTTGATTATTTAAGTACATTATAGCATTCTTTTATCACCATGCATGTTTTCAAACATAAACCAATAAGACAAATGCTATAAAGAAAGAGTACTACTTATATCAAGTTCATTTCACATCTAGATATCATTGGGATATTAATCCCTAACCATCTCATCATTATGGTTCAGGTATATGGGTACTCAAACCCTTAGATCATCAAAACACTTATTACCAAGTAGCATGTTGACATCAAGTCATTTAACATCATGACCTTGATTGTAGCAATGCAGATGTTTCTCATAGCTTATACAGCCTACCATTCTCATATGTTACCTCTCATTAGGCAACATAGCTTATCATTATTCTTAAAGCTTATAAAGTGTTTTCAATATATATGGCATCATAACCCTTACCTGGCTATGCTCTCCTCTTTATAAAGACCTGCATGGTTAACACAATTGATAACATGCACATTGTATCTATAACAACACAATATAAGTTCTTTTCAATTTAAATATAGAACACCACGGCCGTGCTATCTTGCACGGTCGTGCTACATAAGTTCACCACGACCGTGTCACATTACCACAGCTGGTTTCTAGGGTTAGAGTTTCCTATCCAAATCAATTAGGGTTATTCAACCCCTTAGCTTAATAAGGCATGATAATTCCTCATTTCATACTCAAATATAGAGTTTCATACTTAAAAGCATAACCCAAAGTTAGGGTTTACTGTTCATCTCATCACATTTCCCTAGATTAGGGTTTACTATTCATATTTCATCATATTTCCCTAGATTAGGGTTTACTATTCACATCATAGTGAATTAAGATCATACTATCATCATGTATGAGGATTACTTCCATTAATTCCCTCAAAAATAGGTTAAGATTCATTAACCATCATAATTAGGGTTTCCATGATCTCACTATGAAGGATCATACCCTAATTAGATACATACATACTTATTGGAAGTTTATTACTTAATTCGTAGTCATATTAGGAGTCTTCTCTCTCTTCTTTCTATTAGATGATGTTGATTAGGTTAAGTCAAATCAACCTTGGCATCATGGTTATGTCATTATTAATGTGGTCATTAAGGCACACTTGATCAAAGGGTATTGGTCACTTTATCTCATCAAGGGTACTTTAGTAATGTTCACCACTTGATCATATCATGCATAAATTAGCTAATTACTTGACCCCTTAATCATTTTATGTATCTATAAGGTTTAGGTTAATCAACCACTAAACCATCTTGACCACTAAGGCATCAAACATTCTTAACCTTTTTAGACCTCAAACGGTCTTGTACACAAACTCCCCAAACGGTCTTGGATAGACCTTGAAACTGTTTAGTGTTGTTGAACATTTGGTTTAGTTGACTTTTGAATCCGTTTTATAAAGTGCACACTCAAGATTGTTTGCCCAAGGTGAGGTGAAGACCGTTTGATCATGAAGACCGTTTGGTCAAGTTTGACTTTGAAACTGCATGGACATAACCAACCTTGAAACCGCATGAGCACCGAATGGTTTGGGATCGTTTGGTCCCAAATGGTCTTGAGACCGTTTGGTCCCAAACGTTCTTGAGACCATTTGGACTCAAACGGTCTTGAGACCGTTTGGTCCAAACCACCTCAAAACCGCATGGACCAAAAAGTGTCTCAACTACTTCAATTGAGTTAGGGTTTCCAAGGTTGAACCCCTCAATCGTTCATGCACTTGATAGCCACTTATCAATTGAGTTAATTAGGTAAACCCTCAACTGATTTGACCCTCAATTGTCCCTCAATTGATCACTAATTAGGGCTTGGATCAATTGAATTAGGGTTTGGAATCGATTACCCTTCAACATGTATCAACAGGAGTCTAATTGACATTGAAACCATTGAACCATCATTCAATTTGGTCATGACCTGACCCCAAATGGTCTTGGGATCGTTTGGATGACCTCCAAACGGTCTTGAGACCGTTTTCCCATTATTTCATCAAAAACCAAGTTATTCATTTAAGGGTTGAACCCTAGATTTGTCACCAAATCAACACTTAATTGTTTAACAACTTGTTATCATTAGACCCTCAATTGGTCAACCCCACTTAACCCTAGACCTCCAAACGGTCTTGGGTGATCACCAAACGGTCTTAAGACCGTTTGGGTGATCCCCAAATGGTTTTGAAACCGTTTGGGCCACTCAACCCAAACTTCAACATGATTGTATCATTGAAATCAGTAATAGACCCGATTAGGGTTTAGGTGACTAATGGGCCTTCAATTGGTGATTCTATTGGAATTACTTGATGATTTTTGGTGGGTGATTAGTTCATATTGTTTACAACAGACCTCGAAATGGTAAACTCCTGGTCAACACATCCAAACGGTCTTGGACCGTTTGCTTCCATGCATTCTTGGTTGAAACCGTTTGCTCCCAAACGGTTTGGGAAATCGTTTGTGCAAGAGGTGGAAGACCATTTGCTAAAGCAAGTTTGTGGATAAACTTTGGAAATAACGTCATCATCTTCTACCTCAAGAACAGGGGCTGTTCTTCACGGAAACACTTGCAAGAACACACAAAGGTGTTTAAAGAAGAAGAATAAGCAACGTTTCTAGAAGAAGAATGCATTAACAAAACTTAAGGGTTAGAGTTATAAAACCCGCCTCTAGGACTGATCTAGAGCTCCAAGCTTCGTAGCTCTAATGGTGGATGAAGCTCCAAAGGTTGTCCAAGGTCCGTCTTTCAAGATTTGGATGGAGAAGATGGCTAGAAAGAAGAATTGTTTAAGGAAAACTAACAAACCAACCTTTTATTTAGGTTTTCCTCCAAGAATTCGAGCTAAGTGATGATCCATACTTACCAACTTGGCTTGGTCATCTTCCTATGATCCTGAGCTTCTCCTTAGTCAGCCAAATCAAGAAGATGAGAGAAGAAACTAAGGGAAATGCTCCCTTGCTTTGTGGAAAAAGGTTGCTTATATATTTTTTTGGATATTATCAAGGCAAAGAAAAAGATAGTTATTTCTTTTATTTATTAAACCCATCCACTCATGATCACTCCAACCTTGGCCACGTTTCTTCCTCCTTCTGACATGCAAAAACTCTCTCTTATCCAAAGTTAAAGGAAAAGAAACCGTATATCTTAATAAGCTATATATATATGAAATGCCATTTTGCTTAAAACTTGGTTATTTAAATATCAAGATTATCTTTCTTTCTATGATCCTTCAAATGAGACGCCCCTCTCATTTTCTTTGCTCTAATTGATGCCAAGAAACATGAGAGATATTCTAGAGGGTATATTTTACTTGTTGCACCCTATGTTTTGGGTAAATTGCACTTTACACCAAAACTAGGTTTTAAAGCATAAGGATTGCTCTACAAGCTATATCTTGGTGCTCAAGATTGTGGAATCCATACCACTACACCATATTCATTCTTATGATGTCTCATCATTAGAGGAAAATCTTAACATGTGCAATTTGCAAGTTAACCCCTTAACTTGGGTAATTTGCACTTTAGTCCAATATTAACAAAATTATATTACAACATTGTTTAAATAGGACTGAAATGGAAATATAAGTTTCTCAAAAGCTTTAATTACATTTCATAAGATAACCACAAGCATTTAATCACATATTTAAGCAAAACACCTAGGGTTAGTTCATAACCCAGGTCAGGGATGTTATAAATTATCCACCCCTTACAAGGATTTCGTCCCCGAAATAAAAAAAAAATATTAAGAGAAAAGAGCAAGGTATTTCCTTCTCATCTCTTCCTCTAGTTCCCATGTGGCTTCTTCAACACCATGGTGATTCCAGAGGACTTTCACAAAACTTATGTCTTTCTTTTTCAGTTTTTTAATTCTTTTATCAAGGATTGATACAGGTCCTTCTTCATAAGATACATCATCATTCAATTCTACTTCCATAGGTTGCAGAACTGACTCTGTATTAGGGTGACATTTCCTAAGCATGGAAATGTGGAACACAGGGTGTAACTTTTGTAACACTGGTGGTAATTATAGCTTATAAGCTACTCTTCCAATCCGTTCAATGATTGGATAAGGCCCCATAAACCTAGGAGCTAACTTTCCTTTCCTTCCAAATCTCAGAACTCCTTTTTGAGGTGAGACTTTGAGGTGCACTCTGTCTCCAACCTGGAATTCTAAAGGTCTATGACATTTATCAACATAAGATTTCTGCCTATCTTGTGCAGTCTTTAACTGTTGTCGTATTATCTTAATCTTCTCAGTGGTCTGCTACACAAGATCAGGACCTAAAAGTTGATATTCACCAGTTTCATACCAACATAGGGGTGATCTACAACGTTTACCATACAAAGCTTCATAAGGTGCCATATCAATGCTATGTTGATAGCTATTGTTGTAGGAAAACTCTATCAAGCTTATATGTAGATCCCAACTTCCTGTAAACTGGAGAACACATGCTCTAAGCAAGTCTTCTAAAGTCTGTATAGTCCTTTCTGACTATCCATCAGTCTGAGAATGAAAGGCTGTACTAAACCTTAATCGTGTGCCTAAGGCTTTATGAAGTCGCTCCCAAAAATGACTTGTAAACTGAGGACCTCTGTCAGAAACAATGGTAACTGGTACTCCATGCAACCACACTATTTCATCAACATATAACTGTTCTAGCTTCTCAGCAGAATAGGTTGTTTTAATTGGTAAGAAATGTGCTGTCTTTGTCAACCTATCAACTATTACCCAGATGGAATCATGTCCTTTGGCTATCCTGGGTAGACCAACCATAAGTCCATGGTTACATGATCCCACTTCCACTGTGGTATGGGAAAAGGTTGCATTGTTCCTACAAGTTTCTGGTGTTCAGCCTTAACTTGCTGACACACAGGACACCACATAACAAACTCAGCAACGTCTTTCTTCAAACCAGGCCACCAATACATATCTTTCAAATTTCGATACATCTTGGTTCTTCCTGGATGCATAACATACATTGAAGAATGAGCTTCTTCCAGGACTAGCTTCCTCAAGTTATCCACATCAGGTAATATCATCCTACCATGATAACAGGATACTTGATCATCTGAGTCATGAAAACCTTCTCGTTTCTCATTACCATACTCCAATCTGATCTGTTGGACTGTAGCACCAACTTGTTGTGCCTCCTTGATCAGCTGTCTCAAAGTAGGTTTTATATGCATCTCAGCTAACAACCCGGCTAACAATGATACTCTCATTTGTACATTGTCTTGTCTTAAGGAGATAAGCATATCCCTTCTAGAATATACCAAGGAATTCAGCTGTGCTCTATCTAGGGCTGGTGTTGCTGATTTCCTACTCAAAGCATCAGCAACTACATTGGCCTTCCCTGGATGGTAATCAATTGTACAATTGTAGTCCTTGATTAATTCCATCCAGCAGCGTTGCCACATGTTAAGCTCGTGTTGAGAAAAGATATACTTAAGGTTCTTATGGTCTATGAAAATCTGTAACGTCTCTCCATAAAGATAATGTCTCCAGATTTTCAAGGCATGAACTACAACAACTAGTTCTAGATCATGTGTCGGATAATTCTCCTCGTGTTTCTTAAGTTGTCGAGAAGCAAAATAAATCACTTGTTTATCCTGCATCAACACAGATCCTAGTCCATTCTTAGAGGCATCACAGAAAACTATATATCCTTTCCCTTGCTCAGGTAACACAAGCACATGTGCACTTGTCAACCTTTCCTTCAACAGCTGGAAAGATTGCTGACACTTGTCACTCCAGGTAAAAGGAACATCCTTCCTGGTCAACTTAGTCAAGGGTAAGGCTATAGAACTGAAGTTCTTAATGAACCTCTGATAATAGCCTGCTAACCCTAAGAAACTACGGATCTCTATCGGTGTCTTCGACTGCTCCCATTGCAGAACGGATTCTACCTTTTTAGGATCAACACGAATACCTGAGGTAGATATTACGTGTCCAAGAAAAGAAACTTCTGGTAACCAGAACTCACACTTGCTAAACTTATCATATAACTTATGCTCTCTTAGCAAAGTTAGAGCCTGACGAAGATGTTGTTCGTGCTGCTGATCATCTCTACTATAGATCAGGATGTCATCTATAAAGACAACAACACACTGATCGAGAAATGGTCGGAAGATTCTATTCATAAGTTCCATAAATGCAGTTGGTGCATTAGTTAGTCCAAACGACATAACTGTGAACTCATAATGACCATACCTTGTCCTAAAAGCAGACTTAGGTATGTCACCATCCTTAATACGTAGCTGGTGATATCCCGACCTCAAATCTATCTTTGAGAAGACGGTTGCACCACACAACTGATCAAAAAGATCATCAATCCTCGGAAGATGATACTTATTCTTTATTGCTACTTTATTTAACTACCTATAATCAATGCACAAACACATTGACCCATCTTTCTTTTTAACAAAGAGGACCGGAGCACCCCAGGGTGAAGTACTCGGTTGGATGAAACCCTTCTCAAGCAACTCTTACAGTTGTTTCTTGAGTTCTTCCATCTCAGCAGGCGCCATCCTATATGGTGTTTATGCTATAGGTTGCGTGTCCAGAACTAGATTAATCTCGAAATATATCCCTCGGGGCGGTGGTACACCTGGAAGTTCTTCAGGAAATACATCTTCAAATTCCCTGACTACATGAGCTTTGGAAGGGTTAGGACTCTCCATGGTAGTATCTACCACATGGGCCAAGAATGCATAACATCCTTGCCTCATCAGCTTCTCAGCAACCATAGCTGACACAAGACAGGTGGGTAGAATCTTTCTATCTCTTTGAAAGATCCATGTATTACTATCATCAGTGAACATAGCTTGCTTGGACTCACAATCCAAGACAACCTTATACCTTTCTAAGGTATCCATCCCAAGGATTATATCAAATCCATGCATCTCAAGTGGTATAAAATCCACTTGAATGTGATGTTCAGAAAAGAAGAGGATGTAGGGAGAACATACTTCCTGCAACACAGCAGATCCCCTCAACAGAGTTTCTAGCAACAAACTATCTACTCTATGACTTATAGTCAGATTGCAGTCAAGAATCACTCTCCGAGTGATAAAGGAGTGCGTAGCACCCGGATCAATTAAAACGGATACAACACAAGATGTAGACATATCAAAATATAACAATTCCATCTGACCTTCCACAACTCGAGGGTTGATTACTGCATCATGTGGATACATTGTGTAGAATCTCACCGTCGCTTGTGGTTGATTCGGTGCTCGATGACTAGGTGTTGACGATCCAGCTTGGGACGCTTGTCCACGTCCTCTAACACTTCCTAGAAACTGTCTCCTTTGAGATCCTTACTGACTTTGCCTCTGGGGTTGTGTTACACTCACTTCTCTAGCTCTGCAATCTTTCATTAGATGTCCCATCTTTCCACATATATAACAACTTCTGTTCAGTTGTTGTGGTTTGGGAGGTCTTGTAACTGACATAGATGCTGAACTGCGAGATCCTTCTAGTGGTAGGCTTCGTCCTCTACCCCTATTCGACGTCCACTGCGTCTGGGTACTGAATCTAGGTGGTGGTGTAGGCGTAGAAAACCTAGGTTTCTTGAAACCTTTAGATGAGGATCCTTGGAACTGGGGATACATATTCTTGTTCTTGGTCTGTCTTTCTCTGACACAGACTTCTCTATCCTCCTGAACGACTCTATAAAGGTAGCAAACCTTTCCCTATTCTCCAGAGCAGACACAGGGGTGGTCAACTCAGTGTTTAATCCCTTCTCAAAATGTCTAATCCTTTCTTCATCTATGGTTGCCATGTGCGGACAGAACCGCAACAACTCCATGAACTTAGCCTCATATTCACTAATGTTCATAGGTCCCTGCCTTAACCTCTCAAACTGAGAGATTTTCTCATCCAGAAATGTCTTAGGGAAGTATATGTTGATAAATTCCTGTCAGAAAACTTCCCATGCAATCTCCACACCTGGCCTTTTCTATTCTTCCATGGTCCACCAGTGACCAACACTCCCCTTGAGAAGATATACAACATGTTTAACCTTCTCAACTTCTGGGATGTTCAGGATTCTAAAGGCCATCTCTAGTCCAGTTAACCACAAATCAGCATCTGCAGGGTCAGTTGTTCCCGTATACTCTGTGGCACCAACTCGGTGAAGTCGTTCAAACGTCTTGCCGACTCCTTGTCCTTCCAGATGGGTAGGTGCCCTAGGTGTAGGTATAGGCATCCTATCAGTCATATGTGTCATGGCAGTCATAAACTGCCCAAACATGGCTTGGACGGCTGGGTTCCCCATGTCAGTTGGATTGAACTGGGGTGGTTCAGGTGCAAGTTCTTCTATGTCTGGGTTTCTTGCACCTTCTCTAGGTGCAACAACACTACTCTCAGCAACGTGTTCCTCGTGTGGTCCAGACATTCTTAGTCTTATCTTCTCCCCCTAAATGAGCATAAGATACTATCAGACATACTGGAAGACACTTAGAATAGACTCAACAACCTAAGTCATATGTCTCTGTAGACTTAGCGAACCTAGAGCTCTGATACCACAATTGTAGCGACTGATATGCTAAAACAAGATCAACAAATGCAAAAACGATTAATTAGCAGCGAAATTACTGAAAATCACAAAATTTTAAAACTTTTTGCACAAAGGTCCACAACCTATAAGACTCTTTCATAAAATAACAAGATAAGTTATTTACAAACTAATCCATCATTACATCTCTGTAAAATCCATCTCGAGGATTACAATCATCAATTGCCCTGTTAACTGATCAAGGCAAGATACAAAAATCTCGAGGCGTTACGCCAAAATCTCAGATCTATTTAAAACATTTAAAGACTCCTAGGACCTGAGAGTACAGAGACGATACATAGGATATTCTATCTACAAGACTTGACAGACAGTGTATCTACATGAGGATCACTGCTGTCCCTGATGTTGCTGCTGCTGCAATTGTTGTTGCTCACCCACTGAAGGATTTCTTCCTCTTCTTCGGTGATTACCTAAAAATTTAATCCCACGGGGGTGAGACAATTGAATAATTGTCCCAGCGAGAGTTATAACTCTTCGCCAGAAGCATTGTTATTGCAATAATGGAATAACATTGAGCAGTAGAACTATAATTATACAACAGCAGGTATAACATTGTCTAAGCTAAGTAGAACAATATTTCTTAAGCAATCATTTCAATTATGACTTGATTGGATAACAAGACATATATCAATAAGGAATATGAATAACATGTATACTAGTTATTCAACTAGAACACTATAAACAATGTAACATTAATCATTGTTTCTCATAGTTCAACCTAAGCAATTATTCTATTCGGCTGATTTACATTTTACAAACATTTTTATGCCCTGAGGAGATGAGTTACACCTCTCATACTCCAACCGACCATTACTAAATCGCGATCGGTACCATACATAGGTCATCAGAAGAGTCGGATTCCTATGACCTCATCATCCTCAGTCAGTATGAGGAACAACATGCAGGACAACTTGTGTCTCTGCCATAATAGCTTTCCAGGGTATTCTGGCAACTTCGCTATTAGAGTTATAGTGGCATACTGTACTCTCTTCACCATCGAGGGATTTCTTGTTTATCTCTCATCGATGCGGCATTAAAAACATTATCGGGAGATTAGTGGTACATCATCCCGACATAAACATATAATGAAGGATTGAGAGATTAAAGGTACATCTCACATCAAATCCCACATTAGGACGTAAGGATATTCACGTCCATAACCCCCACATACTCAAAAGTATGCTCTCCAGGAGTTCCCTTAGGAAAACCTGTTTCACCATCATTAAACTTATGACAATGATGGATCTATGGTCAGGGCTCTACATGATATCATTATACTTGATTATTTAAGTACATTATAACATTCTTTTATCATCAGGCATGTTTTCAAACATAAACCAATAAGACAAATGCTATAAAGAAAGAGTACTACTTATATCAAGTTCATTTCACGTCTAGTTATCATTGGGATATCAATCCCTAACCATCTCATCATTATGGTTCAGGTATATGGGTACTCAAACCCTTAGATCATCAAAACACTTATTACCAAGTAGCATATTGACATCAAGTCATTTAACATCATGACCTTGATTGTAGAAATGCAGATGTTTCTAATAGCTTATACAGCCTACCATTCTCATATGTTACCTCTCATTAGGCAACATAGCTTATCATTATTCTTAAAGCTTATAAAGTGCTTTCAATATATATGGCATCATAACCCTTACTTGGCTATGCTCACCTCTTTATAAAGACCTACATGGTTAACACAATTGATAACATGCACATTGTATCTATATCAGCACAATATAAGTTCTTTTCAATTTAAATATAGAACACCACGGCCGTGCTATCTTGCACAATCGTGCTACATAAGTTCACCACGACCGTGTCACATTACCACGGTTGGTTTCTAGGGCTAGAGTTTCCTATCCAAATCAATTAGGTTTATTCAACCCCCTTAGCTTAATAAGGCATGATAATTCCGCATTTCATACTCAAATATAGAGTTTCATACTTAAAAGCATAACCCAAAGTTAGGGTTTACTGTTCATCTCATCACATTTCCCTAGATTAGGGTTTACTATTCATATTTCATCATATTTCCCTAGATTAGGGTTTACTATTCACATAATAGTGAATTAAGATCATACTATCATCATGTATGAGGATTACTTCCATTAATGCCCTTAAAAATAGGTTAAGATTCATTAACCATCATAATTAGGGTTTCCATGATCTCACTATGAAGGATCATACCCTAATTAGATACATACATACTTATTGGAAGTTTATTAATTCTCATTCATATTAGGAGTCTTCTCTCTCCTCTTTCTATTAGTTTATGTTGATTAGGTTAAGTCAAATCAACCTTGGCATCATGGTTATGTCATTGTTAATGTGGTCATTAAGGCTCACTTGATCAAAGGGTATTGGTCACTTTATCTCATCAATGGTACTTTAGTAATGCTCACCACATGATCATATCATGCATAAATCAGCTAATTACTTGACCCCTTAATCACTTTATGTATCTATAAGGTTTAGGTTAATCAACCACTAAACCATCTTGACCACTAAGGCATCAAACGTTCTTAACCTTTTTAGACCTCAAACGGTCTTGTACACAAATTCCCCAAACGGTCTTGGATAGACCTTGAAACCGTTTAGTGTTGTTGACCATTTGGTTTAGTTGACTTTTGAAACTGTTTGATAAAGTGCACACTCAAGACCATTTTCCCAAGGTGAGGTGAAGACCATTTGATCATGAAGACTGTTTGGTCAAGTTTGACTTTGAAACCACATGGACATAACCAACCTTGAAACCGCATGAGCACCAAATGGTTTGGGATTGTTTGCTTCCAAACGGTCTTGAGACCATTTGGAATCAAACGGTCTTGAGACCATTTGGACTCAAACGGTCTTGAGACCGTTTGGTCCAAACCACATCAAAACCGCATGGACCAAAAAGTGTCTCAACTACTTCAATTGAGTTAGGGTTTCCAAGGTTGAACCCCTCAATCGTTCATGCACTTGATAGCCACTTATCAATTGAGTTAATTAGGTCAACCATCAACTGATTTGACCCTCAACTGTCCCTCAATTGATCACTAATTAGGGCTTGGATCAATTGAATTAGGGTTTGGAATCGATTACCCTTCAACATGTATCAACATGAGTCTAATTGACATTGAAACCATTGAACCATCATTCAATTTGGTCATGACCTGACCCCAAACGGTCTTGGGATCATTTGGATGACCTCCAAACGGTCTTGAGACCGTTTTCCCATTATTTCATCAAAAACCAAGTTATTCATTTAAGGGTTGAACCCTAGATTTGGTCACCAAATCAACACTTAATTGTTTAACAACTTGTTATCATTAAACCCTCAATTGGTAAATCCCACTTAACCCTAGACCTCCAAACGGTCTTGGATGATCACCAAATGGTTTTGAAACCTTTTGGGCCACTCAACCCAAACTTCAACATGATTGTATTATTGAAATCAGCAATAGACCCGATTAGGGTTTAGGTGACTAATGGGCCTTCAATTGGTGATTCACTTGGAATTACTTGATGATTTTTGGTGGGTGATTAGTTCATATTGTTTACAACAGACCTCCAAATGGTCAACGCCTGGTCAACACATCCAAATGGTCTTGGACCGTTTGCTTCCATGCGTTCTTGGTTGAAACCGTTTGCATTCAAACGGTTTGAAACTGTTTGTTCCCAAACGGTTTGGGAAACCGTTTGTGCAAGAGGTGGAAGACCGTTTGCTAAAGGAAGTTTGTGGATAAACTTTGGAAATAATTTCATCATATTCTATCTCAAGAACAGGGGCTGTTCTTCACGGAAACACTTGCAAGAACACACAAAGTTGTTTAAAGAAGAAGAATAAGCAACATTTCTAGAAGAAGAAGATGCATTAACAAAACTTAAGGGTTAGAGTTATAAAACCCACCTCTAGGCTTGATCCAGAGCTCCAAGCTTCATAGATCTAATGGTGGATGAAGCTCCAAAGGTTGTCCAAGGTCCGTATTTCAAGATTTGGATGGAGAAGATGGCTAGAAAGAAGAATTGTGTAAGGAAAACTAACAAACCAACCTTGTATTTAGGTTTTCCTCCAAGAATTTGAGCTAAGTGATGATCCATACTTACCAACTTAGCTTGGTCGTCTTCCTCTGCTCCTGAGCTTCTCCTGAGTCAGCCAAAGCAAGAAGATGAGAAAAGAAACTAAGGGAAACGTTCCCTTGCTTTGTGGAAAAAGGTTGCTTATATATTTTTTTGGATATTATCAAGGCAAAGAAAAAGATAGTTATTTCTTTTATTTCTTAAACCCATACACTCATGCTCACTCCACCCTTGGCCACATTTCTTCCTCCTTCTCACATGAAAAACCTCTCTCTTATCCAAAGTTAAAAGGAAAAGAAACCATATATCTTAATAAGCTATATATATGAAAGGCCATTTTGCTTAAAACTTGGTTATTTAAATATCAAGATTATCTTTCCTTCTATGATCCTTCAAATGAGACGACCCTCGCATTTTATTTACTCTACTTGATGCCACGAAACATGAGAGATATTCTAGAGGGTATTTTTTACATGTTGCACCCTAGGTTTTGGGTAAATTGCACTTTACACCAAAACTAGGTTTTAAAGCACAAGGATTGCTCTACAAGCTATATCTTGGTGCTCAAGCTTGTGGAATCCATACCACTACACCATATTCAGTCTTATGATGTCTCATCATCAGAGGAACATCTTAACATGTGCAATTTGCAAGTTAACCCCTTAACTTGGGTAATTTGCACTTTAGTCCAATATTAACAAAATAATATTACAACATTGTTTAAAAAGGACTGAAATGGAAATATAAGTTCCTCAAAAGCTTTAATTACATTTCATAAGATAACCACAAGCATTTAATCACATATTTAAGCAAAACATGTAGGGTTAGTTCATAACCCAGGTCAGGGATGTTACATGTATGGGTGGTGATGATGGTGGTGAAACAAGATGATAGTACATTTAGTAGTCATGTAGGAGTGGAGGGTAGAGGGAAGAGACAAAAGAGAAACATGACTGCATGTTAGTAGGAGGAAAAGGAGGGAAGGAGAGGTTTTGATAGAGTAGTAAGAAGATGTGGGTTGAGGAGTGGACACATTAGAGGACAAACAAAGTAGGAAGAAGAGGAGAAAGGAAAATTGATAAGAAAATCAAGAGGAAGAAGAGGGAAGGAGTTCCTAGAAAGGGAAGGGAGTTGCTTCTAATGGCTATTCTAGCTTTTGGTAGCTCTTGCTGCAAATGGCTGTCACAAAAGGCTGCTGCTTGTGGTGGCTTTAGCTCCTAGTGGTTGTTGATGCAAAGGCTGCTTGTAGAAACTCCATCTCTTTATGGTGGCTACTTGCAGCAATTTCAGGACCTAGCTGCTACTTGCATCAACTGTAGCAAGAAGCAGTTTCATACATTCTCTACGGGAACAACAATAATTAGAGGGTGAGTCTTACTGGTCACCCCTCGAGGGAAGGGATGAGGGTTTTGGTGAGGAGTTGAGGTTTGGTTGAGGAGTCTACATGGTTGGATCTTATTTTCTGTTTTCTTTTTAGTTAGATCTTATGTGGGTTGGGTTGCCCGTGTCCACTAAGCATCCTAGATGTGTCTACGCCGTGTCCAGTTTGTAAATATATAAAATATGAATCTGGACACGCTGGAGGAGTGTCTATCGCGTGTCCACGTGTGTCCAAGGCGTGTCTCGGTTGGACACATGTCCGACACGGACACGGAAACCTCTGGGAAGTGTTCATACTTCCTAGATAGAAATGTATACATACATAACATTTTTGTTCCTATATCAAATATCTAAATAATAAAGAGACAGTTTCATGTATATAGAACTATAGAGCTAATATACAGAAAATTAACCTAGCATGTATTGATGTATTTAAGCAGTGTGTCAAGTTTCGATACATGTGCAATGTACATCAAATAGCAGAAAGACATCATATGGCATGGATGGAGTCTAACAAGAAGTTATGGTAATTATATATTGGACAATTATTGAGTAGGAGATTGAGTTGTTCACTATTTCTACTGTAATGTTTTAGATTATAGATGTAACACTCAGTCATGTATCACTTGATGCAGTTCAAACCTATGATATCGTACAAAAATAATGGTTGACATGTATATTCAGACCATTGATTATATATTTGTTCATGACTCCCTCCAATAATATATAGATATGCCATAAAGTACACAAACCTGGTCAAAGTTTGGAGAAGGAAAATGAATCCAACTGTGAGGAGGAGCAGTTGTGCCCTTAAGTTGATCCTTTGAGCTAATCAAGAGATATATAGCCACTATTAGATGACTTCCGTGAGAGGGAGGAAGCTGCAGGTGGTTGGAGGAGAGCTGATAGTTGGAGAAGACGCCCTAGCACAGGAAAATATAGCCGTGAGAAGGACTGCAAGTCAGGGAATAGACATGCGTTTGTGAGCGGGGACAATGGGAATGGAAGGGGGACCTTGCAAGTGTCTCTGAAGATAGATTGTTGGGTGCAGCTAGGATGAATCTTCACGGACGACCATAGAGTGATGGATTCGGGACCAAGAGAACTCGAAGTGGCTGGCCGATTGGGAAGAAAAAGCCGCCCGCCAGAGGCTTTCCTTGGACGTTGATGCCGATTGGGGGTTCCTCACCCAGCAGCCTTCCTTGGACGGCCTGCGGCTGGGAGAACACAGTGGACGAAGGAGTGCCTACGGTTGGGGGAGCGCAGCCAGAGCAGAGGGAGGGTGATCGAGGGAGCGTAGCTTGTAGAGAGTGCGGAGACAGAGCACTGTCGTGTGGAGACCGGTTAGGGAAGCGATCGCGAGGAGACCGGTTATGGGAGATTGATCACGCTCGCACGAGAGAGAAGAGGCCCGGCCAGGGTGCGCGGGTTGGATGAGTGGAGGGAATGTTGGCGCCACCCCAAAAAATGAGTTAAAAGTTAGATGGATAATATTTTTTAGAATGTATACATAAAGATACATATATGTATTTCCGATTTGAAAGTAGGAGGGTAATAAGTTGCACAATCACCCCTGAAAAATAAAATAGTTATTTACAACTGGCGTCGAGAGGAAGGTTATATGAGTTCAAATGAGATTTGTAGTCAATTTTGTAGCCATTACCATTAACTATATTTGTATTACTTACATTTTTTTAATATATAAAGAATAGTAGTTATTGACTACAAATGGAACACACGTAGTTAGAGTAGGAGGAATTCGTCCTTCGTCTCCCTCCCAGTTGCCACTCCTTCACTTCCGCAACTCATTTAAAAAACCTATCAAGTTAAGATATCAGGTTTAAGCATAGAGATAATGATTAGTACGGAATTTGCTTTAATGGTAGAGTCAACCATGGACATAAGTTGAGAGAATCAGCTAACTGGAACAATTGACGTTTTAGTTGTTTTATGTTTTTTTGTATGAAGTTGTTTTGTGTAACTTCAGAGCTAACTCGGATGATAGTTCTTTTAGTTAACATTGAACATGAATAGGATTAGCTTTTACACTGCAGAGCAGACGCATGATCATAAATAAAGAAATTTTACTCAGATAAGGCCTCATTTTGATGTGATGCGCTGAAAACATCAATTTCTCTTTTTGCATACTATATTGCGTATTTCTATGTAACATATGTGTTACTTTTTGACAGATCTATATTTCATTTTCTTTATTAACATCTGTTGTTTTTACTTTTTTTTCTATCACATAGAGTAATTTTGGATTTTGACGTATGTTTTGTAAGTGTTATTTGGTAGTTTGGTGCGTTGTTGTAGACATTATTTGAGTATATTTTTGTTTGTTCCCTTCTTGTTTTCCCTCTCATATTTATTCTATTTCTTCTCCTAAATAAAAATAATACACAATACCCATTCAACACCACATTTTCACCTAAAATTACAAAGAAGTTGGGAAGTACTCATCTTATACAAGCATGATATACGATGTATACACAAACTTACATAATAAACATAACGAATACTATAAAATTGGATTCTTAAAATGTGTACAAGTCATTAGCAGACTATAAGTTCGCAAATGAATATAATTTCACTTTACACATTTATTTAAATTATAGTTCACGAATTTCGTAAACAAATTCTCACGCACTAGTATATAAAAGTTGAGATGTTTGTGGTATAGATTTATACAAGGAAAAATATTTAAAAGTGTACACTATTGACACACAAATTATTTAGCAGCTGTACAAGAAATATATATAAGCTAAGCACTTATAAACCTTTTTTTCCTCTTTATCTTTCCTTATCTATTTTTAGATAATTTTTTTCTGATTATTATTTTGCTCTTGCCTCTTTTCCGTCTCACAGTCTTGCTTTTCTATGACTTGGAACACCCTCAGTGGACGCGATCTACAATTACGGCTGACGCGTATCACTGTTCTTTTCCGTTTTGTTTCTATTTTCTGGACGTTCTGCTTAGGGTGACATGGAATTATTGCTGCAGAGTGTAATCCTTACAGGATCCGGCATGAACCCTGTGTAAATGTAGGAGCTGAGGTAGGACTGCTGTCTTTTAATTAGTTTCAAGTATATCTCAGCAAGTAGTATGTCATTTTTAAGTTCAGGAGGTAGCTCGGTTTCCTCGTCAGAACATAGGGCCCGTTTGGTTGTGTTGAGAATCAATTCGCGTGTTGCAACTACACAGTGTTTTCTAACCCAAACATTTGGTTGCTTGCGGGATCAACTCTGCCCTTGAAATCCAACTGCACCATCCGCTGGACGGCATACAAAAATTGGGGGAATCAACCGCGCCAAAACAGGGCGCGGTTACTTTTCCACGGTCACTCGTACAGCTAAATTTCTATGATGGTTCTGTTTGCCACATACATCCCATGCCCAACAGCCATGTGAGGACTACAACTATTGGCCGAGTAAGCTACTGATAAGGTACCAGGTACGTCGAACCAAATGAAAACAAGTCAGACAGTTGAGTAGCAGCTGCATCTAACCAAACGATTACTTCAATTTCCTGAATTGCATTTCCTATTTTCAAACTAACTGTTGCGTTGCAAGTACAAGCAACCAGACAAGCCCTTAGACAAGACAGTTCACAAAGCAGCTCTTCCAACTGTGCCTGCCTTTCCTCTATTTCGATTAACGGTATCACGAATTCTAATTCCTTTCGGTCCTTCCAACCCCAGCTCAGCGTGTCTTTTGCGGAACAAATCTTCCATCTGTTCTTGCTTTTTTAGTATCTCGTCTTTCGTAACCCAGATTTCTTTGATTGCTTTCGTGATTGTTGCAAGCCTTGTTTCTCTGAGCAGGGCTGATTCATTACTAAGAAAAGAGGTCGGCTCCTGTAATAAGGGTGAATGTTCCTTGTTTATAGATTCGTAAATCTTGAGTCCGTGGATATCCAAGCGTCCGAGGGAATATGAGATAGCTCCAAACTTTCAGCCTGTCACAAGAAGAAGAGAAGGAAAAAGATACCGAGAGAAACCAATCAAAACGAGAAAAATCTAGTATAAATGAGAAGATCAACTGTGTACCATTTTCAAACTGCGTGGTAGTGCTTCAATGCCCGGTAGAGAAAATTCCCAGATGATCTGTAAAGATAAGTTGTTGTTCGGAGATACAAACTTAGGTGCTTTATATACCCTGTTGGCTAGCTGGGAAATTTGATTTCTTAGTTCTTTATATATATAACCGTTCGAATGTCTTTTCGTGTTTCCACGTCAGATAGTTCAAAATTTTCAGACAAAGTAGACGCGTGATGGCAGAATTACTTATGGCTGAAGCACCTCCAGCCCTACAGGTCTAATTATATATTATGCTAATACGAAATAAGGATGGCAATTGATCGGGTTAAAAGCATCCATTTGTATTCCCATTCCCGGCAGCAACGCACGCAGACATGTCGATACCTGAGACCAACTGTAATGGATATCTAGGTCAGCTGCGCTAGGCATATGACGGATACACAAAGGAGTATTTCATTCACTGATCATTAATTTTGTTATTGTTTGTTTCGATTAGAAGCATTAATAATCACAAGTGGATCAATTATCATTTCTATCCTCACGGGACTCACTATCTTTTATATAATTAAATCAACGATGATAGTTGTGGCATACAAGGAGGGTCGGCTACGGAAAAGCTTAAAGAATAAATAGTTGTTCAGTCGGGTATGCAGTAAAAAGAAGGGGTGAGTTGCTTATAAGGTTGTCACATAACCAAATGACAGTTATGTAAAAGTTTATACACTTTAAGTAACATGTTTGTACATCACTTATGATCGGTATAGACCTAAGTAGGGTTGTCAATGGGGAGGGTATGGGGAGGGTAAGGTCTTACCCTTACCTTTACCCTCTTTGGGTAGTGGGTAAGGGTAAGGGTAATTATCCTTCTCAGAAATCCCCTTACCCTCCCCTTACCCTTACCCTCTTCTCCATAGGGTAAACGGGGAGGGTAAAGGGTAAGCGGGTAATTTTGACAAAAAAGAATTTTATACACATTGTGTGTTGATTTTTAATAGTTTTATAACTAATTTATTGATAACAACATATAAAACGTTATATCCAATTCAAAATCATATGTTTCTCCATGTAAAGTTAAGTCAATTCACACAGTAACAATTTTTTATGCATAAATTATTTTTTTTCCTTTGCATAAGTATGCATAACAAATAAGTATTTCACCAACACCTCATTTTCCGCAAGATATATATGTTTTTCTCTCAACAAGAAAGTATTACAAGCACAACACCAAGTCATTTTCCAATGATAGAATAAAGTATTAGGGTTAAACATTTACATACAAACCCCTTTAGAATATTTATATTTGTGTAACCTTTATATCTTGTGCGGGTAAAAGGGTAAAAGGGTATGGATAATGTCTATACCTTACCCTCCCCTTATAGTATAGCGGGGAAATGGGGAACGGGTAAACGGATAAAGGGTAATAAAAATCTTTACCCTTACCCTTACCCTCCAGGGTATGGATAAGGGTAAATGGATAATACCCTCCCCATTGACAGCCCTAGACCTAAGCACAATAGATGACTTACATTTTTGCATGTTTTAAAGGTTTTTACATACTTTACCTGACATGTATGTAAATCACCTTTGGTCCATATAAACCTGCATAACATAGATGACAAATATTTTATTAGACTTTAAAGGATTACACCTTACAAGTAATATGTATTTGAATCACCTATCTTCTGATGGTGGTTTACCATTTGAGTGACATGTATATCAGTCACATATGATCTATTAAGAGATATATTGCTTAGGTAACATGTCTACGCATAACTAAATTTTTAGGTGACATGCATGCTTATCACCTAATATTTAGGTGACAGACATGTCAGTCATCAAACATCTCCCAACTGATAATAGGCATCAACAATTTGCTCAATACAGTTAAAGACACATCAATACATTTATTTGACAGTTCATAAAGGAGAAGTGTAAGAGAAATTACTGGTGAGAGTCGTTCTAGGCCATTCTAACCCATTTTAAGAGTCATTCATAAAGAGATATTGGTATGGTGATCGTCCCAAACGCAAACACATCTCTTTTGTGATATTCTAAGACTAAAGCACCTTTATCTTATGAGGCAAAGTGCTCCTTGGCACCGACTTCCGAAGATCACTCACTCCTGCACCAATTGTTACAAACAAGCGGTGGTTGCTGCAAGCACCCAACCGATCATGATCCAATCATCCTCAAACTCACATGTGTCTCCTCCATATATATATATATATATATATATATATATAATATGTCATCGATCAAAGAATATCTAGGGACTTAATGTGAAAGGACACTATCATGATATAGGCCCTACCTCCCCCAAGAAGTATTTTTTCAGAATTGTATGAGATGGTGTTGTCATGATATGCACCTTGACTCCTCATAAATGCATTTTAGGGGCCCTGTTGTGAGAGAATATTCTCATGATATGGGTCCTGACTCCTCAGACGTGTATTTCAAGGATTACCTATGAGAGGACATTGTCATGATATGAGCCCCAACTCCTCACAAATATATTTAAAAAGTTGTTGTTGGAGAAAACTATCATGATATGGGTCATGTTCCATCTCAAATACATTTTCATGATGATATCTCAATTCATTTATTTGACAATTCAAAAAGGAGACGTGAGACAAATTACCACTGAGAGTAATTCCAAGCCATCTTCACAGTCATTCATGAAGGGATATTGGTATGACAAATGTCTCCAAACTCATACACAACTCTTTTGTGATCATTATAATACTAAAGAGCCTTTGTCTTGTAAGGCAAATTGTTCCTTAGAAGCGGCTTACGTAGACCACCAACCTCAACAGTAGTTGATGCATATAGGTGGTGGTTGTTGCTAGCACCCAACCGATCATGCTCTGGTCATCTCCAAATTCATAAATGTTTCATTTATGGATATTTAAGAGGATAATGCATTTATACATGTCTTCAATCAAAACTTTTTTAAAGATATGTTGTGAGAGGATATTATCATGATATGGGATTTAACTCCTCCTAGAAGCATTATGTAGACTTATTGTAAGATGTCATTGTCATGGTATGGGCCATGGATCGTCACAAATGTATTTTGGGTAACTTATTGTGAAAAGGCATTCTCATGATATCGTCATTGGCTCCTCACTATGGGCCCAACTCCCCATATACACATTTCAAGGGATTTGATGTGAGAGGACACTAACATGATATTGATCATGGTTCCTCCCAAATGCATTTTTGGGGACTTACTGTGAGAGGGTAATCTTATGATAGGATCCCTAAATCCTTTCATATGCATTTAAAATATCTAGAGGGGATGAATAGAGTTTATACAAAAATTTAATCAAATAAACTTAGATCAAAAGAAATAGACAACTAGAAGAGAAAAAAATTTGAACGGTTCTGTCTCAGATGACATTGCACTACCTATTTATTTTCAAATAGGATTTGCAAAAAACAATTTTATTATTTATCTATTAGTACAAATTACAAAATACAATTGCTGATATTTTACCCTCTTCTTTACCGACCATAGAAGATCATTTGCTTAACCTCTTCTTTCACGGACGTGAAAGAGCACCGAAAATCTCATCTTTCATGGATACAAAAGAGAACAAAAAAAACTCTTCTTTCATGGACTTGGAAGAGCACTGGATCACCTCCTCGTCTTTAAAGGCCACATAAGAACACATGTGAGAAGACACCTTCTTCTCCTGTGAGGTCTTGGACAACTTTCTCTCCTTGGAGTAGTCCAACTGCAATGCAAGAACAAAGAATGAGGATTGGAGATGATAATACACTAATATAGCTGAACAATGTCCTAGATCAAGCTTATGGACAAAAACCACAATAGATATGCCAATTATGAGTGGTGGTGTTTGGAAGCTATGGATAGGACACAAAGTTTTAGAAGATTGTATGTAGAATGTTATAGATTAAATTTTGTATCTTAAGTGTGCAAATTATATTTTGGGTGTCCTAAGACCACTATTATTTATAGGAATGGTTTATAAGTGGGTAGCACAACTAGGAGAGTGTTTAGAGTTTTCTAGGTTGAGAAAAAAATCATTATAACTGAGTCAATATAGTTGCAAGAACTAATTTGATCGTTAATAAAATCAGCATTCCAGAACCATTCTCGGTCCACAAATATTTTGATTGAGGGTATCTCGGTCTAGAAGATTTTTGACTAAATGTGGTCTGAGTGTGCATTTTAGTTCTAATAGCTATATGTCATTCTAACTTCTTGTCCAATTGGTTTAATGATCTGCCATCGAATCACAAAATATTCAACCAGTTGTTATTTAATCGACAAAGACTTCGACTAAAAAGGATTCAGAGCTAATTGTATTCTAAAAGTTCTTTCGGTGCTTTGAATCCTCGACCGAGGGGAGTCTCGATTGAAAATTTATTCGATCCAAGGTGTTTCAGTTGACAAGGTTCTCAATCAAGAAAAATCCTTGTAAGTAGGTGTGCTAATTTATCTAATAATTTTTCTAATGTGATCTAGCTATCCTAGACACTTAGATATCACGTATGAATAGGTTTAGGATAGGTGAGGGTTGTTTCATAGCTTGATTTTATATGAGTTCTAAATATGTGTACATTTGTACTACAAATAAGCATATATAAACAACAATTCAAGCATTTGATGCTTCGATCTTGATTAATCTTTCTCAAGATGTGCTTGGTACCTAAAATGCTTGGATAGCACGTTAAATCCTTAAAGAAGAAAGGTTTGTCATCATCAAAAGAGAATATGAGCTATTGTCCAATTTATCCAACAATCCCCCCCCAAAGATGGAAAACATTTATAATTATAAGCAAAAACTTAGAATAAAATTTTCATGCCTTGGTAAGCTTTTCCTTGAGTGTCAAAAATGTGTGCATCCTTATTAGAGAGATATGGAATATATATCCATCTCTCATAGTAAAGTGCATCAATATTTATTGCAATGTGTTTCTCAACTCAGAACTCAATCAAAATTGTGAAAACTCACAGAATTAAGTTTTTGTTTTAAATTATTTCTCCCCCTTTGTCATCTCAAAAGGTAAAAGAATATTCCGCCTTAGTTAAATACTCCCCCTTAATATGATGCTTAAGTAAAATGTCAAGTTTAGCTACAATAGTACAGTCATGAACAAGTGCCAAAGAAATTTCAATTCATTGATAAAATTAAACCATTAAATAGCTTTGTTGCTAAAAAAACATAAGGATAACCATATGATTACAAAAAGACGTCACTAGAATGAGTTAAGGATCACATTCACCTTCGCATCTTGCCCATAGCAAGGTGCAAAATCGTAGTATTTCATAAGGGTTCCGCAATCTAGTGTACCAGTCTTGGTAAGAGCATATGCCTCAAGAAAGGTGGGTGCTCTATCAAAATGGAAATGGACGGATATGTCTTGGAGTTGCATGGTTTAGTATTGAGTATGGGTAATTTTGATGGATGGTGAAGGTGGGACTTGAATGTGGTTCATGTATGGGTTAAATGGATAGATACTCTGGGGATATGAGGCATATGGATTGTTATCAGGAGTATTTGGAGTTAAAGATTGCATTTTTATGTTAAGATAGGTCATTGCATTGTGATTGCAGTCAAAATGTCTCCCAATTTGGTATACTACTCCTTTAAGGTAGGAAGCATCATTTGCAAGACTTTCTATAGAGTAACTAGGGAGAGGAGAAGAAGGTGGAGGAATGACTTCTTGTAATGTCACTTCTTCAGTTCTATCTCGTTTGTACCCAATGTCAATTCCCATTTTGTCGGCTGTGTTTTGGATTATTCTTTGGGAACATCTATCAGGGGTATGGCCCCAGTTAACTAAGTGTTCGCCAATGGAATTTTTGATGATTTGGCAAACAAAATTGCATAATGCGGACTTTAAGAGAAATCAATCATATTTTAGAGAATAATCCAAATAAAGTTGAGAGGAATGCATTTAATAATGTCATATATAAGAAGCATCATTAAATTTAGGGATTTCATTTATTTTCTCTAGGAAGAATATTGTGACTATGGATGAGGTTTAAATATCCTAGCTTTAGGGGTTAGAGATGTGAAACAATAAGTATTGTTTTGTTATGTGGAGAAGTATTAGAGAAAAAATGGTTCTCTTAATGACACTAAGGCTTACTTCATCTTTTTTATTAGTGAAAAGCTTGTTGAGAGGGTTGTTAGTTGTGAGATCTACATTTTAGCATATTCAATCGTACATGAGTCTAATATTTCTAGGATTTCTATTCCAGAAAAACCAAATGATAATCCATTAACCATGGAAGTGAAGGAATAATGATCATTGTATCCCAAACAAAGTTGGAATAAAATACTTGGATGTCTTGTACAAATTGAGAGATGAAATGAAGGAGTCAGAAGTTACTAAAGTTTTTGGAATTAGAAGAGGAGGCAAAGGTTTAGGAGCTCAAAGAAGTTATTCGTTTCCACCGATCGCAAAGGAAGAAGAATCTTGGAGGTGAGGCACATGTACTTCTCTCCAATAGCAACGCTGGTGAAGGATATGCAGTTGATTATTGTTAGTGTTGGAGTCACTGAGGTGGAATACCCCTTCTTGGATGCAACCAACTTCTTGTCCCTGTGAGCTGAAGGTGGAGCCATTTTGATGTAGAAGAGCAAGAATTGAGTGGAAGAATATGTGGTGAAGTAGGGGATGAAGGTTGTTGAAGGAGTGGTCAAAGGATGCTAGATAAGTTTAATCAATGAGTTGTGAGAAGAATGGCCAAATTAGTGACTATTTATAGGAAAATAGAATCCTTCTCAGTTGACAAACTCATCGATTAAGTCTCCAATGGTCACATTCCAATGGTAAAAAGTAGCTAGTTTGATCAAAGTTGTTCAAAATTCTAGCAATAGTCATATATATGTTCGATCAAGAATTTTGTCAATCGAGGCCCTCTCGGTCTAGGTTTTGTTCAACCAAGACATTGGATGAAAAATTGTTGATTGATATGGTGATAATAAATCGAGGGTTCCACTATGAGACTTTTGATCGAGAATTTTCTCAACTGAGCTAATTTTTTACCAAGACTTTTGTCGAACGGATGTGACATTTTTTAGTAATATATGAATATGGAGTGATCTTGACTTCAGAAATTTTTTTTTCATGAAAAAAAACATTTTAAAGAAATATTGAATTTTTAATAATAATAATAGTGAATGTAATATACAATCATTGAGCAATGATATCAAAATATACATCTTAAAGAGGAACAATACTTAATTTATCTCTTTTTTTTAGAGAACCAGGGCTTAGTTATTATTCATCCCACGCCCTAAATTTTTTTTTTTCATGAAAAAAACATTTTAAAGAAATATTGAATTTTTAATAATAATAGTGAATGTAATATACAATCATTGAGCAATGATATCAAAATATACATCTTAAAGAGGAACAATACTTAATTTATCTCTTTTTTTTAGAGAACCAGGGCTTAGTTATTATTCATCCCACGCCCTAGAGTGGGTACAGACATAAAGGGGTTAATTTGTACATGTTGAAGCTAGCTGACGGACAGCAGTTTGAGCGTCTGAGAGGATGAGCGTTCTTCCCAGATGCCTATCTCTGCTGATATGAACTGCATGGATGATAGCTAGGGCCTTGGCCAAGATGGGCGAGCTGGCGTGGAAGGGCATCCCGAAGCCGATGACGGGCGTTCCTGAACTAGACATGGCAAAGATACCTAATCCCACTCCTTTCGTTGTTGCGTGGAAGGAGGCATCGACGAAAACAACGTGATCATAGCCTTCAATGAAGATGGGTGGGATTGGATCATTGTATAGCGTAGGTTTGCCTTGAGCACTCCAAGCTTCCGAGATGGTGTTAGTGCGTTCTTTGATAAAAGCAGCCCTGGACTGGATGTTAGGCTTCTTCCGAGTGTGGACCAACTCATTCCTTACCCCCCATATGTGCCAGCAGGCAACGAGGAGTAGTGTAGACTGAGCGTTGTGCACAGTAGGGTAGATAATTCTAGAGAGCCATGCATCCTCGGACAAGGAGAAGAAGTCAGACGTTGTATCTAGCATCTCCCAGATGGGTCTAATAGCATGACAGTCTCTAAGGCAGTGAAGCAGCGAGCCCTCCGCATTGTTGCATACAGGACAGGTGCTATCCAGCATAATGTGTCGTCTTATCTTTTCACCATTGTGCAGAAGAGCTTTATGAATTAAGAGACAAGCAAAGGTTTTAATACGTTCAGGGGCTTTTAGGTGCCACACCTTGTCCCAGTCCCCATGAACAGAGACATCCTTGTTGATACGGAGCCATTTGTATGCAGATTTTGCAGTTAACATGCCAGAGGGGTCATGAAGCCAATCCCAACAGTCTGGTCCCAGGGACTGTCTGGGAGGGGGTAAGGTAAATTAAATGTTTGGCCCTACTCGGCAAGAAGGAGTCAATGAAGGAGTTGTCCCACTCCCCATTATCAAGGACCATACTTGCAATAGATAAGTCCTCAAGCCTAGAAGGAGGTGTGAATGCAGAATCAATGTCTTGAACAGAGAGGCCCGCAAGCCACTTATCATGGAAGACCTGGGTTGTGGTGCCAGACTAGATGACCTTTGTGCACTGACTTTTAACAATGTCAATATTTCGTTTGATGAAAGCCCAAGCAGGAGAGCATAAATTCTTCAGGAGGGCGCCGTCATTTAAATATTTCTCAAACATGATGCGGACCCAGGGAGTATCAGTTTTATTGAGAAAACACCAGACGTTTTGAGCATTAAAGCATGATTGTATTCATGGGCGTCCTTGATCCCCAAACCGCCTACAACTTTTGAGGAGGTGATCTTTTTCCAAGAGACTAGAGAGAGTTTCTTACGTTCTCTGCCACCAGACTAGATGAAGTTCTTGACGTGCCTATTAATATCATCACAGAGACTTGAGGAGAGCTTGACCGTTTGCATGGTGTAGGTCGGGATGGCTTGCAAGGTGGATTTGGCTAGGGTGATACGACCTGCAAGGGAAAGTTGGCAAGCTACCCAGCTATTCATACGATCGTGAAGAGTGGAAATAATTTCTTCATGGGTGTTCTTATTAAGCATGTGGTGTAGCAACGACACACCAAGGTATTTACCCAAAGTTTCAGTGTGTGGGATGCCCAACGCTTTACTGACCATATTCTTGACACGTCGGGGCGTGTTGTGAGAGAAGAAACATTTGGACTTTTCTTTGGAGACGATTTGGCTGGAGACGAGAGAAAAATTCTGTAGCACATTAGTGAGGACAATAGCCTAGTCTGTGGTTGCCTCCGCAAAGAGCATAAGATCATCTGCAAAGAGAATGTGGGAAAGTGGAGAGCCTCTTCTACAAAGTCAGATAGGTTTCCACCTGCCGTAGGTGACCGCATGGAAGATGGCTTGGCTCAAACGTTCCATACACAGGACAAAGATGTATAGACTAATTGGATCACCTTGCCGAACACCTTGAGTTGGAGAGAAATGAGGTAGGGGTGAGCCTTCCCAAAGTATGGATGTGGTACCTCCAGTAATGATCCTCATGATAAGACGAATGATATTGTTAGGTAGGCCAATCCTTTGAAGGGTGTCATTTATGAAGGACCATTGCATTTTATCAAATGCTTTGGCAAGGTCCAACTTGATGCAAACCCAATGCTTCCCGGATGACTTTGATTTCATAGAGTGTATCACTTCCTGGACAAGAAGGATGTTATCACTGATATGCCAGTCTGGAACAAAGCTCGACTGTGTGTCTGCTATCCATCCACTGATATGCGGTTTGAGTCTTTCAACAATAACTTTAGATATAATCTTCAGACAGGAGTTGTTGAGTGAAATTGGGCGAAGATCGCTGCATCGAAGAGGCTGCCTCACTTTAGGAATAAGGACCATAAGAGATTCAAGAAGAGAAGGACTAATATAAGCTGTGTTGAAGGCATGTTATACAGTCATAACCACTGAAGGGCCGACCTTGTTCCAGTTATACTGGATGAACTCAGCATAAACCCCATCTAGGTCTGCTGCTTTAGATGGCATCATGGAGAAAGAAACTCTTTTTATTTCTTCAGGACTGGGCTGGCAGGCTAGGAAGTTTGTTGATTGCGGGCTTAGTTTAGTGAAGGAGCCTATGTAGTTTAGAGGAACATTCGTGTTGACAGCGGAGCCAGAAGGAGCAGCAAGAAGAGAAAAGAAGTAGCTGCGGACTAGGGTCTGGATGGCCCCTGGGTCAGATATCCAGCTACCCTCCTCGTCTTGAATTCTTGAAATTTTGATAAAAAGCCACCTGGATTTGACAAAGGTTTGGAAGTATTTTGTGTTGGAGTCACTGTGCAGGAGCCAGTTGACATGAGACTTTTGTTTCCAATCCGCCTCTTCGAGGAGAAGGATTTTCTGGTATTTCTCTTGCAAGGAAATGGCTTTTAGTTCAGTAGAAGGACACGAGTTGTGAGCGGCAGAGAGCTGACATCTATCCAGTTGACGAAGGATGGAATGTTTCTCCTTTCTTGATTTCTTCAAGCGTGAGGATTCCCATGCAGAAGCAACATCCTGGAAAGCCGGGATGGTAGAAGTGAAGGGACTGTGGCTGTCCCAGTAAGGCAGGAGTTTGGTTTTGAAGGCAGGAAGCATGCTCCAGCTTGCCTTGGTGCGAAAGGGATGCCTTCCTTTCCTGGAGGAATGTTATGAGACAAGGAGAGGGTTAGGATCCTAGTACAGTCTCTAGAGGACAGAGATCGTATAGTTGATGCCAAGCTCTAGCCAATCTGCATTAGCTACAACCCGATCGATCTTCTCACGAACGTTCAGACGTTTGAAGGTATAGAAGTGGCCCTTAGCTTTGACCTCTTGAAGTCCAGTGTTGAGGAGCGTATCTTTGAACATATTACTAGCTCTGCGATCGAAGAATCTACTACCAGATTTTTCTGAGCAATCAAGCATAGTGTTGAAGTCCCCCATTACAGCCCACGCTCCATGCGTACGATGAGAGATTTCCTGGAGGTGCCTCCAAAGGAGAGGCCTTTTCGTGGGGTTTGGGCTGCCATATACAAAGGTAGCGTGCCATTGCCCTTTGATGCAGTAGTGAATAAACTGTTTGTGGTTGGCTGTAACCTCCAGGGCACAATGCACAATATCCCAGAGGAGCCAGATACCACCCGAGAAACCCAAGGCTTCGACACGACGAGAGGTGGAGTAACCAAGCTGGCTGATGATGTTCCGAGCAGTGGAGCCGCTGCATCTAGTTTCGATTAAGACGAGGAGATGAATCTTATACATAGTTCTGAAATATTTAAGGAGACAAATTTTGTCCTTGGATTTGGCTCCTTGGACGTTCCAGCAGAGGATGTTCACCATAAGGGAAGGTTTTATTGGGTGGCGGCGCAGAGCCCCATAGGCCCGCCATCGCCAATTGGAGGTGTCTCCTCCATATCCTGACATTCGCTCACAAAGGTAAGGGTGCGCTGGGCCTCGCTGTCGACAGTGAGGCTCGACATGGCTTGGGAAATCTTACCTTTCATCCTTTCCCTACTGAGGCTGGTGAGAATGGGCTGATAGACCACCTTCCTACTGCGAAGAAGAACTCCACCTTTGCCCGCGCCTCTGTCTCCCCAATGAAAGGGTTGGCCAGGCGGGTTCGAGGTATGAGATGTTGTGCTGCCAAAAGTGAAGGGGGTGCTCTTGTCTCGACCCTCGCTCATCTCTTCGTCGAGGAGTATGACTGCTGTGTTTTGTGACTCTGGATGGTTCGCTGCTGCCTGGCTAGTATGCTTGGACGGGGTCACATCAACATGGGTAGCTGGGGGCTTTGCTTGGCCTTTCTTTTTGTTCTTTCTGCACGACGATTACCCACTCCTCGTCGTTATTAGTCTGTTGTTGTCCATCGTCGTGCGGACGGTCCTTCGGGGTCTCTGGAGATGGATCAGTGGGGGGAGGCTTGCTACGGCTGTCTACCTTCTTGTTAGTGGGACGGCGCTTGGGCCTCTTAGCATGAATAGCTTGGGAGTACTGCGGGACAGTGACGAGAGGGGAAGACACAGCCGACAGTGAGGGATCTGGTGGTGTAAAGGAGGGGACGAACGCGCACTCCTTGTCCGCATGGATGATGTGCTCGCACCGCATACAGATCACCGACATGCTTTCGTATTCGATCCAAAACTGCTCACCGTTCAGGGTGATTTCCGGCAGCAGCGGCTTGGATGTGTCTACCTCTACAGCTATACGGGCAAACTTGCCATGGTTGCCTGCCGTGGTGGTGTCATTAATCTTAATGGTTGTCCCTACCAGGTTGCCAATCTCGGTGAGGAGGATGGTTTGGTAAAGGAATATCGGAAGTTCTGGCACCCTGATCCACACCACCAGGCGCCTGGGTATGGGGTCCGAGGGGCGGAAGCTAGGGTTCCAGGACTGCACTGATAGGTAGTTTCCGAAGATGGTCCATGGCCCGACGATCATGGCTTTTAGGAAGTCGACGTGGTTAGCGAGTTGGATAATATAATACCTGTGTTCCAGGTCGATGGCTCGAAACATCTCCGTGGGAGACCATAAGATCTGGAGCCTGTTGATCAGGGCGTGGAATCCCACATTGATGCCAATCGGTTTGATGACAACAACAAACTTCCAGGGTTCCAAGAGGGATTGGAGCTTGTCCGGGTTCACGCTGATGGACGGCAGGGGGCCAGAGCGATCAGTAGAGATGTCTTCAGGACGGAGAGTCTCCGGTGATATGTGATGGATCGCTGGCGGCACACTCGGGTCAGACCCCGCAGTCGTCGCCGCATACGATCTTGATGGACTGGCATCTTTCTTGGAGGCAACAGGGTTGTCTCTGTTAACTGCAGCGGGAGCTTGTGTATCCAGATGGATGGGCGGTACTGAAGCTTCTTCTCCAGGATGCACAGGAGGGTTGAATGCAGGGGGTTGATCGCTATGCGAGGCGCTGCTTGAGACGCAGCCGCCGCGGCCTCGGCCGCCACCTCCTGTCCCAAGCACGACCATAGGGTTTCAAAAAAAAAAACTATTACTTCAATAAATTGTTCTAAAGCAAGAGGTTTTGTGAAAGTATCAGCTAACAGATTTTTAGTACCAACATGCTGACGACATATGTTATTTTTAGCAATATGATCATGAAGAAAATGATGTCTCGCTTCAATATGTTTAGAACAACTACGTAAAACATGATTACGAGCTAAATTGATGACACTATTGTTATCACAAAAAATGGAGTTAAAGATAACAAAAATATGTAATCATTTAAGACTTGTTGCATCCATAAGACGTGTGTACAACATGAGCCAGCTGTCATATATTCTACTTTAGTGGTAGATAATGCAACAACATTTTGTTTCTTACTAAACTAAGATACGAGCACTTTTTCAAAAAAAGACACAACCAACACTATTACTTTTGTGATCAATACGACAACTAGCATAGTCGACATCAGTCTGACCCTTAACGTCAAACAATTGATCTTGTGGGTACCAAATACTATAGTTGATTGTATCAGTTAAAGATCATATGATCCTCTTGGCAGTGACCATATGAGAATTCATAGGTTTCGATTGCAATGATGCGCATAAATAAAAAACAAACATAATAAATGGCTGAGATGCAATTAAGTTAATAAACTACCAATCATACCTCTAGATAAGGAGTTTTTAATGGGTTCACCAGTCTCATTTTTGTCATTTTTGATGGAGGTTCCCATTGGAATATAGCCATGTTTGAAATTTTCCATATTAAATTGTTTCAATAATTCTTTTCTATATATTTCATTGTTGAGGAAAATACAACGAGGAGTTTGTTAAATTTGAAAACCCAAGAAAAATGTTAACTCACTCACGAGACTCATTTCAAGTTCTTTTTGCATAATATCACCAAATTTTGTGCAATGATTCATTTGAAGCACCAAAAATAATATCATCAACATATATTTGAATGATAAGAAAGTTTGATGCATACTTTTTGATAAATAGTGTAGTATCTGATTTCCCATTGAGAAATCATTTTCAAAAAGATAATTTTGAGGCATTCATACCAATTTATAAGAGCTTGGTTCAAACTGTATAGTGCTTTATTTAATTTGTAAACATGATCATAATGTTTTGGATCTTCAAAACTAGGAGGTTGAACATCATAAACTCTTCTTGTATTTTTCCATTTTAAAATGCACTTTTAACATCCATTTATATTGAGTTTGATGTTTTTATGTGTAGCTAAATCTAATAACATATGTGTTGATTCAAGTCTAGGTACTAGAGCCTAGGTTTCATCAAAGTCAACTCCTTCTTGTTGATTCTACTCTTGAGCAACCAATCTACCTTTGTTCCGAACAACTACCCCGATTTCGTTTAACTTATTATGAAATACCCATTTAATTCTAATAGTGGTTTTATCTTTAGGTCAAGGAACCAGACCCCATACATCATTCTTACTGAATTGATTTAATTCTTCTTTCATAGAAATTATCCAATAATTATCTTTAAGAGCTTCATCAACCTTCTTAGGTTCAATTGTTGATACAAAGGTGGTGTTAGATATATCTCTAAAAGAAGATATAGTTTTTACTTTATCAAAAGGATCACGATTATTAGATCTTGTTGATGGTCTTTTATTATTCTTGGAATGGGTTTTTTTTATTCTTCCTTTTGATTTTCAGCATTATTATCTTCTTTTAGTGACATGGTTAAATCTTCAATTAGATGTGGAAGATAATTTTCCATTTCATTGTTTGTTTGATTTTCATGAAATGTTACATGTTGATTCTTCTACTTCCTTAGAGACATTATTAAAAATTATGTAGGCCTTACTTGAGGTTGAGAAACGTAACAAGAACCTTTTTTGTGATTTAGGATCAAATTTATGTCTACCATCCTTGGTGTGTAAAATGTACTATGGAGTTCTAATGGTATGAAAGTAATCCACTCTTAGTCTCTTAGAAAAGAGTACTTCATAAGGAGTCTTTTTAAGTTGTGGATGAATTGAGATTCTATTTTGAACATAACATGCGGTACTAATGGATTCAGCCCAAAAAGTTTTCGGTGTGTCATGCTCTAATAGCATGGTTCTAGCCATTTCTGGTAAAGAACAATTTTTCCTTTCAACTTTACCATTTTTTTGTGGAGTCCGACGAGTAGAAACAATTGTGAGTATAGCCTTTCGATAAGAAAAAATCTTCAAAAGCATGATTTTCAAATTCACCACTATGATCACTCCTAATGGTGCAAATTGTATTTTCAAGTTGATTTTTAGTTTTTAAGAAAAATTAAATAAATATTCCAATAGTATCATCTTTTCCAGAAAGAAAATGCACCCAAATATATCTAATGTAGTCATCAACAATTACAAAGCAATATTTATTTCCACCTATAGATTGTGTTCTCACAGGTCCAAACAAATCCATATGTATAAGTTGAAGAGGTCTAGATGTATGAAACATATGTTTAGTTTAGAAAGATGTTTTAATTTGTTTACCTAATGTGGAAGGTTCTTCAGGATTATGAAAAGAAATTTTAGGTAAACCATGAACTAGATCATGTTTAATTAAATTTTTAATAATATGAGTACTTGCATGTCATAATCTTATATGCCATAGATTTTGAGTATTATCATTGTAATAAGTCATCAACAAAAAATTGATTTCATAGAGTAGGCCTTATAACATAAAAACTTCCTACTCTTTTTCCTTAAAATACTGCATTATTTGTGCCTTATTCAAGAAATCTGCAGCAAACTTTATTGAAAGAACATCAGAACCACTATCACATAATTAACTAACACTTAGAAGATTGTGATGCAATCCATCTACTAAAAGTACATTCTTAATTGTGAGATTAGTTTTGATATTACCTATTCTCATGATAGTGCTTTTGCTATTGTCTCCAAATGTGACTGATCCTTCCTTTTTCTTTTCAAGTGAATTGAAAGCATTTTTTTATCTCCAGTCGTATTCTTGGAGCATCCATAATCAACCACCTGGTATTGATGGTTCTTGGTACCCAAGTAGAGTCCATGTTGGTTACTATATAATATAGTCGATATGCATGGAAGTTATTGTTGACTTGAGAGTTCTACATTATCCATATTTTGATAATGACTCTACCATTCCAATCCTATGTATCTAATATATTTGTTCAAGATTGATTTTAGGCTTTAGGTACATGAAAAGGATCAAATTGCACAAGCATTAGCTTGTTCAAGTTCAAGTCAAATGCAATGCAAGTGTGCAATTAGGGAAATCACTCCAAATGACCTTAGGTGTTTTTTGTAATCACTTGTATTGATGATATGACTTGTAACTAAGATGAGAAAAATATTAGGGACACTTAATACCAAGGTTTAATTAATAAAAAGTCAACTTAGAAAATTTGTCACGGGCTATTTATCGGTCGAGTTGGAAACTCGACCGACCGTATATCAATCACATATGAATCACCTATGTTCTGATGGGGTTTACCATTTAAGTGACATGCATATCAGTCACATATGATCTATTAAGGGATATATTGTTTAGGTAGCATGCCTACGCATCACTAAATTTTTAGGTGACATGCATGCTTATCATCTAATCTTTAGGTGACAGACATGTCAATCATCAAACATCTCCCAACTGATAATAGGCATCAACAATTTGCTCAATATAGTTTCATAAAGACATATCAATACATTTATTTGACATTTCATAAAGGAGAAGTGTAAGAGAAATTACTGGTGAGAGTTGTTCTAGGTCATTCTAACCCATTTAAGAGTCATTCATAAAGAGATATTGGTATGGTGATCATCCCAAACGCAAACACATCTATTTTGTGATATTCTAAGACTAATGCATCTTTATCTTATGAGGCAAAGTGCTCCTTGGCACTGACTTCTGACGATCACTCACTCCTACACCAATTGTTGCAAACAAGCGGTGGCTACCGCAAGCACCCAACCAATCATGATCCAATCATCCCCAAACTCACATGTGTCTCCTCCATATATATATATATATATACATGTCATTGATCAAAGAATTTCTAGGGACTTAATCTGAAAGGACACTATCATGATATATGCCCTACCTCCCCCAAGAAGTATTTTTTTCAGAATTGTTATGAGATGGTGTTGTCATGATATGCACCTTGACTCCTCATAAATGCTTTTTAGGGGACCTATTGTGAGAGAATATTCTCATGATATGGGTCCTGACTCCTCAGAAGTGTATTTCAAGGATTACTGCGAGAGGACATTGTCATGATATGAGCCCCAACTCCTCACAAATATATTTAAAAAGTTGTTGTTAGAGAAAACTATCATGATATGGGTCATGTTCCATCTCAAATACATTTTCATGAAGATATATCAATTCATTTATTTGACAATTCAAAAAGGAGACGTGAGACAAATTACTACTGAGAGTAATTCCCAGCCATCTTCAGAGTCATTCATGAAGGGATTTTGGTATGACAAATGTCTCCAAACTCATACACAACTCTTTTGTGATCATTATAAGACTCAAGAGCCTTTGTCTTGTAAGGAAAATTGTTCCTTGGAAGCGGCTGACGTAGACCACCCACCTCAATAGTAGTTGATGCATATAGGTGGTGGCTGCTGCTAGCACCCAACCGATCATGCTCTGGTCGTCTCCAAACTCATAAATGTTTCATTTATGGATATTTAAGAGGATAATACATTTATACATGTCTTCAATCAAAACATTTTTAAAGATATGTTGTGAGATGATTTTATCATGATATGGTACTTAACTCCTCCTAGAAGCATTTTGTAGACTTATTGTAAGATGTCATTGTCATGGTATGGGCCATGGATCTTCAGAAATGTATTTTGGGTAACTTATTATGAAAAGGCATTCTCATGATATCATCACTGGCTCCTCACTATGGGCCCAACTCCCCATATATACATTTTAAGGGATTTGATGTGAGAGGACACTAACATGATATTTGATCATGATTCCTGCCAAATGCATTTTTGGGGACTTACTGTGAGAGGGTAATCTCATGATAGGATCCCTAAATCCTTCCATATGCATTTAAAATATCTAGAGGGTATGAATAGAGTTTATACAAAATTTAATCAAATAAACTTAGATAAAAAGAAATAGAAAACTAGAAGAGAAAAAATTTTGAACGGTTATGTCTCAGACGACATTGCACTACCTATTTATTTTCAAATAGGATTTGCAACAAGAAATTTTATTATTTATCTATTACAACAAATTACAAAATACAATTGTTGATATTTTACCCTCTTCTTTACCGACCATAGAAGAGCATTTGCTTAACCTCTTCTTTCATGGATGCGGAAGAGCACCGAAAATCTCATCTTTCATGGATACAAAAGAGCACATAAAAACATCTTCTTTCATGGACTTGGAAGAGCATAGGATCACCTCCTCTTCTTTAAAGGCCACAAAAGAACACATGTGAGAAGACACCTTCTTCTCCTGTGAGGTCTTGGACAACTTTCTCTCCTTGGAGTAGTCCAACTGTAATGCAAGAACAAATAATGCGGATTGGAGACGATAATACACTAATATAGCTCAACAATGTCCTAGATCAAGCTTATGGACAAAAACCACAATAGATATGCCAATTATGAATGCTGGTGTTGGGAAGCTATGGATAGGAGACAAAGTTTTAGAAGATTGTAAGTAGAATGTTATAGATTAAATTTTGTATCTTAAGTGTGCAAATTATATTTTGGGTGTCCTAAGACCACTATTATTTATAGCAATGGTTTATAAGTGTCTAGCACAACTAGGAGAGTGTTTAGAGTGTTCTAGGTTGAGAAAAAATCGTTATAACTGAGTCAATATAGTTGCAACAACTAATTTGATCGTTAATAAAATCAGCATTCTAGAACCATTCTCGCTCCACAAATTTTTTGATTGGAGGTATCTCGGTCGAGAAGATCTTTGACTAAATGTGGTCTGAGTGTGCATTTTAGTTCTAATAGCTGTATGCCATTCTAACTTCTTGGCCAATTATTTTAATGATCTACCGTCGAATAAAAAAATCTTCAACCAGATGTTATTTAATCGACAAAGACTTCGACTAAAAAGGATTAAGAGATAAATGTATTATAAAAGTTCATTCGGTGCTCTGAATCCTCGACTGAGGGGAGTCTCGATCGACAATTTATTCGATCCAAGGTGTTTTAGTTGGCAAGTTTCTCAATCAAGAAAAATCCTTGTAAATAGGTGTGCTAATTTATCTAATAATTTTTCTAATGTGATCTAGCTATCCTAGACACTTAGTTGTCACGTATGAATAGGTTTAGGATAGGTGGGGGTTGATTCATAGCTTGATTTTATATGAGTTCTAAATATGTGTATATTTGTACTACAAATAAGCATATATAAAAAACAATTCAAGCATTTGATGCTTCGATCTCGATTAATCTTTCTCAAGATGTGCTTAGTACCTGAAATACTTGGATAACACGTTAAATCCTTAAAGAAGAAAGGTTTGTCATCATCAAAAGAGAATATGAGCTAATGTCCAATTTATCCAACAATCCCCGCCAATGATGGAAAACATTTCTAATTATAAGCAAAAACTTAGAATAAAATTTTCATACCTTGGTAAGATTTTCCTTGAGTGTCAAAAATGTGTGCATCCTTATTAGAGAGATATGGAGTATATATCCATCTCTCAAAGTAAAGTGCATCAATATTTATTGCAATGTGTTTCTCAACTCAGAACTCATCAAAATTGTGAAAAATCATGGAATTAAGTTTTTCTTTTAAATTATTTCCCCGCCTTTGTCATCTCAAAAGGTAAAAGAATATTCCTCCTTAGTTAAATACTCCCCCTTAATATTATGCTTAAGTAAAATATCAAGTTTAGCTAAAATAGTACAGTCATGAACAAGTGCCAAAGAAATTTCAATTCGTTGCTAAAATTAAACCATTAAATAGCTTTGTTGCTAAAAACATAAGGATAACCATATGATTACAAAAAGACGTCACTAGAATGAGTTAAGGATCACATTCACCTCCGCATCTTTCCCATAGCAAGGTGCAAAATCATAGTATTTCATAAGGGTTCCGCAATCTAGTGTACTAGTCTTGGTAAGAGCATATGCCTCAAGAAAGGTGGGTGCTCTGTCAAAATGGAAATGGACGAATATGTCTTGGAGTTGCATGGTTGAGTATTGAGCATGGGTAATTTTGATGGATGATGAAGGTGGGACTTGAGTGTGGTTCATGTATGGGTTAAATGGATAGATACTCTGGGGATGTGAGGCATATGGATAGTTATCAGGAGTATTTGGAGTTAAAGATTGTATTTTTAGGTTAAGATAGGTCATTGCATTGTGATTGAAGTAAAAATGTCTCCCAATTTGGTATACTACTCCTTTAAGGTAGGAAACATCATTTACAAGACTTTCCATAGAGTAACTAGGGAGAGGAGAAGAAGGTGGAGGAATGACTTCTTAGAATGTCACTTCTTCAGTTCTATCTCATTTGTGCCCAATGTCAATTCCCATTTTTTCAGTTGTGTTTTGGATTCTTCTTTGGGAACATATATCAGGGGTATAGCCCTAGTTAACTAAGTGTTTGCCAATGGAATTTTTGGTGATTTGGCTAACAAAGTTGCATAACATGGACTGTAAGAGAAATCAATCATATTTTAGAGAATAATCCAAATAAAGTTGAGAGGAATGCATTTAATATTGTCATATATAAGAAGCATCATTAAATTTAGGGATTTCATTTATTTTCTCTAGGAATAATATTATGACTATGGATGAGGTTTACAATCCTAGCTTTAGGGGTTAGAGATGTGAAACAATAAGTATGACTTTGTTATGTGGAGAAGTATTAGAGAAAAAATGGTTCTCTTAATGACATTAAGGATTACTTCATCTTTTTGATTGGTGAAAAGCTTGTTGAGAGGGATGTTAGTTGTGAGATATACATTTTAGCGTATTCAATCGTATCTGAGTCTAACATTTCTAGGAATATTTCTATTCCAGAAAAAGCAAATGATAATCCATTAACCATGGAAGTGAAGGAATAATGATCATTTGTATATCAAATAAAGTTGGAATAAAATACTTGGATGTCTTGTACAGACTGAGAGATGAAATGAAGGAGTAAGAAATGACTAAAGTTTTTGGAATTAGAAGAGGAGATGAAGGTTTAGGAGCTCGCATAAGTTATTTGTTTCCACTGATCGGAGAGGAAGAAGAATCTTGGAGGTGAGGCACATGTACTTCTCTCCAGCAGCAACACCGGTGAAGGATATTCAATTAATTATTGTTAGTGTTGGAGTCACTGAGGTGGAATACTCCTTCTTAGATGCAACCAACTTCTTGTCCCTGTGAGCTGAAGATGGAGCCATTTTGATGTAGAAGAGAAAGAATTGAGTGGAAGAAGATGTGGTGAAGAAGCGGATGAAGTTTGTTGAAGGAGTGGTCAAAGGATGCTAGAGAAGTTTACTCAATGAGTTGTTAGAAGAATGGCCAAATTAGTGACTATTTATAGGAAAATAGCATCCTTCTCGGTAGACAAACTCATCGATTAAGTCTCCAATGGTCACATTCCAATGGTAATAAGTATCTAGTTCGATCAAAGTTGTTCAAAATTCTAGAAATAGTCATATATATGTTCGATCAAGAATTTTGTCAATCGAGGCCCTCTCGGTCTAGGTTTTGTTCAACCAAGACATTGGATGAAAAATTGTTGATTGATATGGTGATAACCGATCGAGGGTTCCACCATGAGATTTTTGATCGAGAATTTTGTCGACTGAGCTAATTCTTGACCAAGACGTTTGTCAAACTGATGTGACATTTTTTAGTCATATTATGTAATGAATATTGAGTGATCTTGACTTAAGCAATTTTTTCATGACATAAAAACATTTTAAATAAATATAGAATTTTTGATAATAATAGTGAATGCAATATAAAATCATTGAGAAAAGATATCAAAATATACATCTTAAAGAGGAACAATACTTAATTTATCTCTAATTACTCAATATTGTTCTAAAGCAATAGGTTTTGTGAAAGTGTCAGCTAACGTATCTTTAGTACCAACATGATGACGACATATGTTATTTTTAGCAATATGATCATGAAGAAAATGATGTCTCACTTCAATATGTTTAGCACAACTACGTAAAACATCATAATGAGCTAAATTGATGATACTAGTGTTATCACAAAAAATTGGAGTTAAAGATAACAAAAATTTGTATTTAAGACTTGTTGCATCCATAAGACTTGTGTACAACATGAGCCAACTGTCATATATTCTACTTTAGTGGTAGATAATGCAACAATATTTTGTTTCTTACTAAACTAAGATACGAGCAATTTTTCAAGCAAGACACAACCAACACTATTACTTTTGTGATCAATACGACAACTAGCATAGTCGACATCAGTCTAACCCTTAAGGTCAAACAGTTGATCTTGTGGGTACCAAATACTATAGTTGATTGTATCAGTTAAAGATCATATGAACCTCTTGGCAGTGACCATATGAGAATTCATAGGTTTCGATTGAAATCATGAACATAAATAAAAAACAAACATAATATATAGTTGAGATGCAATTAAGTTAATAAACTACCAATCACACCTCTAGATAAGGAGTTTTCAATGGGTTCACCAGTCTCATTTTTGTCAATTTTGATGGAGGTTCCCATTGGAGTATAGCCATGTTTGAAATTTTCCAAATTAAATTGTTTCAATAATTCTTTTCTATATATTTCTTGGTTGAGGAAAATACAATGAGGAGTTTGTTAAATTTGAAAACCCAAGAAAAATGTTAACTCACTCACGAGACTCATTTCAAGTTCTTTTTGCATAATATCACCAAATTGTGAGCAATGATTCATTTGAAGCACCAAAAATAATATCATCAACATATATTTGAATGATAAGAAAGTTTGATTCATACTTTTTGATAAATAGTGTAGTATCTGATTTCCCATTGAGAAATCATTTTCAAAAAGATAAATTTGAGGCCTTCATACCAATTTATAGGGGCTTGTTTTAAACTGTATAGTTCTTTATTTAATTTGTAAACATGATCATAATGTTTTAGATATTCAAAACTAGGAGGTTGAACATCATAAACTCTTCTTGTATTATTCCATTTTAAAATGCACTTTTAACATCCATTTATATTGAGTTTGATGTTTTTGTATGTAGCTAAAGCTAATAACATATGCGTTGATTCAAGTCTAGCTACTAGAGCCTAGGTTTCATCAAAGTCAACTCCTTATTGTTGATTATACTCTTGAGAAACCAATCTACCTTTGTTCCTAACAACTACCCCGACTTCGTTTAACTTATTATGAAATACCCATTTAATTCTAATAGTGGTTTTATCTTTAAGTCTAGGAACCAGACCCCATACATCATTCTTACTGATTGATTTAGTTCTTCTTTCATAGAAATTATCCATTAATTATCTTTAAGAACTTCATCAGCCTTCTTAGGTTCAATTGTTGATACAAATGTGGTGTTAGATATATCTCTAAAAGAAGATGTTGTTTTTACTTTATCAAAAGGATCACCATTATTAGATCTTGTGGATGGTCTTTTATTATTTTTGGAATGGGTTGATTTGATTCTTCATTTTGATTTTCAACATTATTATCTTCTTTTGGTGACATGGTTAAATCTTCAATTAGATGTGGAAGATAATTTTCTATTTCATTGTTTGTTTGATTTTCATGAAATGTTACATGTTGATTCTTCTACTTCCTTAGAGACATTATTAAAAATTCTATAGGCCTTACTTGAGGTTGAGAAACGTAAGAAGAACCTTTTTTGTGATTTAGGATCAAATTTATGTCTACCATCCTTGGTGTGTAAAATGTACCATGGAGTTCTAATGGTATGAAAGTAATCCACTCTTAGTCTCTTAGAAAAGAGTACTTCATAAGGAGTCTTTTTAAGTTGTGGATGAATTGAGATTCTATTTTGAACATAACATGCGGTACTAACGGATTTATCCCAAAAAGTTTTAAGTGTGTCATATTCTAATAGCATGGTTCTAGCAATTTCTGGTAAAGAACAATTTTTCCTTTCAACTGAACCATTTTTTTGTGGAGTCCGACGAGCAGAAACAATTGTGAGTATAGCCTTTCGATAAGAAAAAATCTTCAAAAGCATGATTTTTAAATTCACCACTATGATCACTCCTAATGGTGCAAATTGTATTTTCAAGTTGATTTTTAGTTTTTAAGCAAAACTAAATATTCCAACAGTATCATCTTTGCCAGAAAGAAAATGCACCCAAATATATCTAATGTAGTCATCAACAATTACAAAGCAATATTTATTTCCACCTATAGATTGTTTTCTCACAGGTCCAAACAAATCCATATGTATGAGTTGAGGAGGTCTAGATGTATGAAGCATATGTTTTGTTTTGAAAGATGTTTTAATTTGTTTACCTAATGTGGAAGGTTCTTCAGTATTATGAAAAGAAATTTTAGATAAACCATGAACTAGATCATGTTTAATTAAATTTTTATTAATATGAGTACTTACATGTCCTAATCTTATATGCCATAGATTTGAGTATTATCATTGCAATAAGTCATCAACCGAAAATTGATCTGATAGAGTAGGCCTAATAACATAAAAACTGCATACTCGTTTCCTTAAAATATTGCATTATTTGTGCCTTATTCAAGAAATTTGCAACAAAATTTATTGAAAGCACATCAGAACCACTATCACATAATTAACTAACACTTAGATGATTGCGATGCAATCCATCTACTAAAAGTACATTCTTAATTGTGAGATTAGTTCTGATAATGCCTATTCTCATGATAGTGCTTTTGCTATTATCTCCAAATGTGACTGATCCTTCCTTTTTCTATTCAAGTGAATTGAAAGCATTTTTTATCTCCAGTCATATTCTTGGAGCATCCACTATCAACCACCTGGTATTGATGGTTGTTGCTACCCAAGTAGAGTCCATGTTGGTTACTATAGAATATAGTAGATATGCATGGAAGTTATTGTTGACTTGAGAGTTCTACATTGTCCATATTTTGATGATGACTCAACCATTTTATTCCTATGTATCTAATATATTTGTTCAAGATTTATTTCAGGCTTGAGGTACATGAAAAGGATCAAATTGCACAAGCATTGGCTTGTTCAAGTTCAGGTCAAATGCAATGCAAGTGTGCAATTAGGGAAATCACTCCAAATGACCTTAGATGTTTTTTGTAATCACTTGTACTGATGATATGACTTGTAACTATGATGAGAAAAATATTAGGGACACTTAATAGCAAGGTTTAATCAATAAAAAGTCAACTTAGAAAATTTTTCACTGGCTATTCATTGGTCGAGTTGGAAACTCGACCGACTGACTCACTGAGAAAATCTAATTTTATCTCATTATTCGAGTTTTCTAGAAAAAATCGACCGATAGTTTGAAAATTGGCTTTTCCTTTTAGTTGATCGGTCGAGTTACCTTTATTGAAACTCGACCAAATGTACTATACAGAAAATAAAGAAAAAGTGATTATAACCATTGGTGAGTTGTTTTGGGTGAAAATAGATCCGCTGCATTGTGGAAAATGGCTATATTTCGACCCTAAGTGATCCCCAACTCAAGGGAACACCTCCAGATATAAATAGGATCTCTTGGAGTTCATTTCAAGGTTTCTCATTCATACTATTCTAAGTCCTTACTATAGTTGAGTGTGTTGCAACTCCTTGAGCCCCTTTCTCTCTCTAGTTTACACTTCATTTTGTGATTATGAGTGAGATAGGCCTGATGTAAGAGAGATACTCCCTTGTGTGTGCAAATCTCTCATCTACTCCATCTTCCCTACCCCTTTCCTCCATGAAGCAAAGGTGAAGCAAGCTACTCTGAGTGAAGGTGGAGCTATTGTTGTTGCTATTCAAGGTTGATGAAGAGGTGATGATCTTCTCCAGGTGAAGGAGAAGGAAAAATTGAACATTCAAGGAGAGTGGAAAAGTCTTTGAAGGCGGAAGACTTGTGCTAGAGTGGGTAAGACCTTGGAAGAAGGCTAAAGAATCTTGCAAAGTGGGTAAGTCCTTGGTAAGGTGGAATACTCTTTGTGCTAGGATGGGTAAGTCCTTTGGTGGTCTTGTGTTGTAACTCTAATTGGTGAATATATAGGGAAAGGCACTTCAAAGTCCTAGAGGCTGACCTCTCTTGGTAGTGGACTGACTCTCTCCTAGTTTGGAGAGTGGAACCACTCTACATGACCTTGTCAAGTTCTTGCTATCAATTTCTCTCATCCTTGCTATGCTTGTCAGCTAGGACTTCAAATTGCACTTAAGCTATTAGTTTTAATCTGATATAATTTGAAGGTCTAATCTATCTTATGAGATTTGTTAAGCTCTATTCACCCCCCCTCTAGAGACCTAGATCCAACAAGTGGTATCAGAACCAAGGATCTTCTCCAACAATCTCCCACGAGACGAGAAAATGGGCGACAACCTACTTGGTTCTCTCAACCTAGAGGGAGGTTTCTCCATGCGTCCTCCGGTCTTTGATGGCACCAACTTCCTCTATTGGAAGAGGCATATGCAATTCTACATTCAAGGCATGAACTTTGACATGTGGAAGGTTATGGTCACACCTTACAAGGATCCAACCAGAGCTGTTGCAACATGGAGTGAAGCTGCACTCAAAGTAGCCCAATTCAATGCCAAAGCCATAAGCATCCTCTATGCAACCCTCACCCCAATAGAGTTCAATCGGATCTCATCTTGGGCACCACCTATGAGATTTGGGACAAATTGTGTATCACCTATGAAGGAACAAATAAAGTCAAGGAGGCCAAGATCTACATGTTGAACAACCTTCTAGAGAACTTCAAGATGGGCAAGAAAGAAGGGATTGCAGAGATGTACTCAAGACTCAATGTCAAAATCAATGGGCTAGCTACATTGGACAACACTTTGGATAGAGGTGTAATCAACTCTAAAATCTTGAGGACTCTACCAAAGAGATGGGATTCAAAGGTCACCTCCATTGAAGAAGTGAGGATCCATGGTGACATCCCAACCGAAGAGCTCATTGGCAACCTCCAAGCCCATGAATCAAGGCTTGACATGCAAGAAGAAGAAGCCAAGCAAGAAGAGAAGGAAGCCAAAAAGATCGAAGATAGTACTTTCAAAACACAAGTGGAGGCGGTCATCCTTCAACAACAACTTGCTTTCCGGACTTATCCTTCCTGCTCTAGTGAAGATGATGGCGCAAGTGATCATGAAGCGAACTACATCAAGGGCAAAGACTTCAAGGGAAAGCAAGCCTCCTCCTCTTCTACTCCTAGATGCTACAAGTGTGAGCAAAAGGGACACTACAAGAGTGAATATCCCAAGTCAAGAAAGTAAAACTATAAGGGAAGCTCAAAGAAGGAAGAAGAGTACAAGAAGGAGAGAAAATATAACAGGAAGGAGAAGAGATACAAGAATGCAACTCATGTAGCTTGGGAAGCTTCATATTCAAGAAGCTCAAGCTCCAAAGAAGATGGAGAGTGACACCTTGCACTCATGGCCTCTACTAGTGAAGAAATTGGTGAGGTAAGTGAGGTAAGTTTGTATAAGTTATCTAGGGAAGCTATTATTGACTTGCTTATCTCTGCCCGTTCATCTTTTGGTAAATGTAAATATAAAAGAAAATGGTTAGGAGAAATCATTGATGATCTATATGCTAAACTTGAAATTCTTGAATTGAATGAGAAATCTAATCTTGAGAGTATTGGTAATTTTCAAGGTCAATACCTTGATTGTGACGTACATCTCGCAAAAACAAGATTAACTAATGCGGAAGCGTATTATTAGCAGCAAAATGACTAAAAATCACTAAAAATTAAAACTTTTTACAAAGAGATCCACAAATTGTAAAACTCTTTCATAAAGAGCCAAAGTAAGTTATTTATGTTATGATTCATCAATACATCTCTGTATCATCTCATCTTGAGAGTCACAAACATTAACTGCCCTGTTAAACTGTACATAAGAAGTATACAAAAAAATCTCGAGGCATCAAGCTAAAAATCTCAGATCAATATCAAACCATCTACTGACTCCTAGGACCTGAGAGTACAGAGATGACACATAGGACTCTCTCTATATACAAGACTTGCCAGACAGTGTCTACTGAGGATCACTGCTGTCCTTGCTGTTGTTGCTGCAGCTGCTATTGTTCACCCTCTGTAGGGTTTTTGCCTTTTCCTCGGCGTCTACCTAAAAATTTAATCCCACGGGGGTGAGACAATTGAAAATTGCCCCAGAGAGAGATATAACTCTCCGCCAGAAACATTGTTATTGTAGATAATAGAATAACACTGAGCAGTAGAAGTATAAATATTCAACAGTAGGTAAATCATTGATTAAACTATGTAAAGAAGTATTCTCTATACAGTTCATTCCAGTTATACTTGATTAAGCAGCAAGTCATTTAATTAATAAGGAATATGAAGAACATGTAAAGCATTTATCCAACTAGGACATAATAGACAATGTATCATCAATCATTGATTCTCGTAGTTCAACCCAAAGCAAATATGCTACATGACTGATTATATTTTTCAAACATACTTATGCCCTGAGGGGATGAGGTATACCTCTCATACTCCAACCAACCATTACGAAATCGAAATCGGTACCATACATAGGTCAATAGAAGAGCCGTATTTCTATGACCTCATCCTCCTCAGTTAGTGTGAGGAACATCTTGCAGGACATCTCGTGTCTCTACCAAATAGCTTTCCAGGGTATACTGGCAACTTCGCTATTAGAGTTACAATGGCATGCTGTACTCTCTTCGCAATCGTGAGATTTCATGTTTATCTCCCAAAGATTCGACATTAACATCATCATCGGGAGATTATGTTGGCTAAATGGACATCTATAAAATCCCTTTGTTTTGATTATGACAAACATTTCATTCTTATTTATCTAACGAGCTACTTGAGCGTGCAGGATGACACAACTATAAGGGAAATCCAACATGAAGTATTTATATTTTCATGCAAATGTAATCATTGTAAAAACTTGTACAGGATTATAATGTACAAGTACTTAGAATCGCATGTAAATCAAGCATTGGATTTTCCCTAGCTAAACACCTTAGTCATCCATTCAATAGGATCACATAATGCACACTCATGCACACACTTAGTATCTTAATTGAAAGATTGAAAACAGAGTCAATCTCGGTCGACCACACTCCTCGACCGAGACACTCTCGGTCGACAAACCTCTCGACCGAGATTGACCAAAAATAGCCGTTAGACACAGCAGTTAACAGTTGCAAATAAACGTCAATCCAGAGAGCCTGTCGGTCGACAAATCCTCGACCGACTGGACATCTCGGTCGACAAGTCCTCGACCGAGATGGTCTCTGACAGCAACTGCAGAATTAATTAACTAGCCGTTGCTAATGCACCTAACTTATTCCTAACGGCTAGTTAAGCACTAGGAACCCCCTAGAAGTTGTCTAGAATGTCCTTAAGCATACTTAGGCCATTCCTATAAATAGGACAAGCCATAGGACACTAAAATACACTTCTTACACTTGATATACTTGAGAAAATACTTGAGCTCTCTTGTGCAATCTGTGTGAACTGAGCTGTGTGATCAATTGGCCATTTTTCTCCTTTGCTCAAGCTCGTCCTATAGGCTAGATTTTCCTAACCCTAGCAATCACAAGTCCATCATATTGGCTAGGAAAATCCAAACGCTTGATCTAGGGAAATCAAGCCTTGAGCTACAAGGATAAGTTGTATTTTCTCTTATTCCTTTCTCGTTCCTTTGTATTACTTGTACTCTCCTTGCTACTCCAGGTAGGAGGCTGCGGATTGGAGAGGTTGAAGCTCTTCGTGTGAAGAGGAGGACTTTGGACTACTTCGGAAGGCTGTCTTGACGGGAAGCTACTTCAGAAGGAAGGCTACTTCAAGGGGGAGCTTGAAGTTACTTCAGGAAGGCTGCTTCGAGGTTGGCAAGACTACTTCAGGGTGAAGGCTGTCCAAAGGGTGTTTAGAAAGTATTGTAAATTTTATGTAACATCCTTGAGAGGTAATAAAATTTAGTACTTTCAAAATCCCGGTTGGGTAAGCAACCGGGTAGTGGACTGACTCCTTAGTATTTGCTAAGGTGGAACCACTCTAAACACCTGTGTTCCTCTTCTCAATCTTTACTTTGGTTGTTTGAGTTTAAATTGTTTTAAAATCTCTATAAAACTCTATTCACCCCCCTCTAGAGGTTTTCAATTGGTATCAGAGCAGGCTTCAAGGAGCCCTAACAAAGTCTTGAAGAAAAGATGGGGGATGGAGTGCTCAACAACCTCAACATTGAAGGAACGCTCGTTGCTCGACCTCCGGCATTTGACGGGACAAACTATCAATACTGGAAGAGAAGAATGCAATTTTACTTCCAAGGAATCAATTGGGATCTTTGGAGAATGGTATCCACACCATACACACTTCCACAAGACGAGTTCGAAGTATGGGACGCTAATACGGTAAAAATGGCACAAATGAATGCAAAGGCGGTAAGCATTTTATATTGTTCCATCTCAGTAGGAGAATTTAATAGAGTATCAAACTGTGATACCGCATATGACATTTGGCATAGATTATCTATAACATATGAGGGTACGGTTCAAGTTAAAAACTCTAAAGTTAGTTTGCTTAAAACCAAATTTGAACATTTTCGTATGGATCCAAACGAAACTATTAGTGAAATGTATTCAAAATTTTCTACTATTGTCAATGGTTTGAGTGCTTTAGGGAAACTTGTTCTTGAGGAAGATCAGGTATCAAAAATACTTCGATCTCTTCCTCCAAAGTACAAACCAAAGGTGACAGCTATTGCAGAAGCAAACGACCTCACTCGCCTCAAAATGGAACAGCTCATCGGAAACTTAGAAGCTCATGAGGCAGACCTAGAAGAGGAAGAGAGAAGAGAACATGAACATCAACGTGGGCCAAAGAAAGACGTGGCTCTCAAAGCATCAAAAGCTCTCTCACAAGAAAGTGAGGAATCTAGTGAAGAAGAAGGAGAAGAAGCATTGATAGTCAATGGTAAGAAATATAGAAGGTTTAAATCTAACAAAATTTCTAGTTCTTCTTCCACTCCCAGGTGCTTCGAATGTGGAAAGAAAGGACATTTCAAAAATGAATGTCCCAAAGCTAAGAAGGGAAAGAAAAGCTCACATAAGAAGAAAGAAAAAGCTTATAAAGCAGCATGGGATGAAACGAGTGAAAGTGAAAGCGGAGAAGACAAGATAGAATGTCTAATGGCAAGAGAAGATGAAGAATCTCAAGAGGTAAGCCTAGTTGATCTTCCTAAAGAAGAGTTAGTAGCTAGCTTACAAGAAACTCATGATAAATATGTTGATGCCAAGAAGAAACTAAGAAGGACTATAAAATCAAACAATGAACTCATTGCCAAAATAGATGAACTTTCTTCCGAAAAGAATAACATTGATCTTGAAAATGTATCTTTAAAAACATCTTTAGATGATTGCACTAGAAAGCTACTTACTTTGGAAACTAATGTTGATCTTCTATCAAAAGAAAAGACTGATTTGTTAGCTAAACTACAAGCTTTTCAAACTCAACCTATCTTGTGCAATCATTCGGACTATGACATTATTGTAAAAGAAAAGGATTCATTGCTTTCTGATTTAGACCAGGCAAGAAAAGATATACATAAGAAAATGAATAACATTGCTCAGTTGCAACAAGAACTTCATGAGTTAAGAAGAAAAGATATTCTTGATAACATATTAAGAAGTGGTACTACCTTCAATGGAAGAAAAGGTTTGGGATATGTTCCAAAGAGAAAACAAACCAAAAAGACCCAAACTATGTTTGTACCCAAAAACACAATGACTAGAAAAAGAAACGAAGTTGATTCTATTACTTGTCATTTCTGTTTACGTCTTGGTCATTACTGTTTTTCATGCCCCTACAAGACTAAGAAGTCCAACTTAGTTTGGACCCCAAGACCTCAAACTTAGAAGAATGGAATGTAGTTGAGATATGACAAAATACTTAATTTGTGCAATTTATATTGTCCTATCTCAACAAACGATGCTATGCTTATTGGTAATATTTTTCTGCATTGCTGTACTAAAACAGAAACTTCGTCGGTCGAAGTACTGTCGACCGAGCTCTGGGTCGGTCGAAGTAGTGTCGACCGACTGGATGTCTTTAACAAATCGAAAATCTTCCAGTACTCATTTCGGTCGAACACTGGTCAACCGAAAAATTTTTCTGTTCTTTTTGATTGTGATACAGTAACCTTCTCGATCGATAAATTGTCGACCGAGAATTATATCGGTCGAACAATCGTCGACCGACTGGTTTCCTGTATCAGAACTTTTATTCACATCAGCAAATTAAAAAGTTTCTAACCTTATCGGACCATCACATGGGTACCAAAATCTATATTCTAATGCAGGAATGGGTCGTTGACAGTGGTTGCTCCAAACATATGACCGGAAACAAGGATGCATTTTCAATTTTTGAAGAAAAGAAAAGTGGGACGGTCACCTTTGGAGACAATGGTAAGGGCAAAATCGTTGGAATAGGTAATGTTGGAACAAATCTTGAAATCAAAAATGTTCTACTAGTTGATGGATTGCATCATAACTTAATAAGTGTAAGTCAACTATGTGATAGCGGTTATGATGTATTATTTAACAAAACCTGCTGCAAGTTATTGATAGAAAATACTACAACTGTTGTTTATGAAGGAAATAGAGTTGGAAATCTTTATATTCTTAAACCAAACTCTATGAAATCAGTAGTAGGTAAATGCTTACTTGCAAATGAAAACACCTTACAACTATGGCATAAAAAGCTTGGTCATGCTAGTTCACATGCTATTAAAAAATTAGTAAAATATGATCTTGTTCGTGGACTACCTGTTTTGTCTTTTGATCAAGTTGCAAATTGTGAACCTTGTACAATGGGAAAGCAAACCAAAACATCTTTTAAATAAAAACATGTACTTAGCACCAGTAGATCCTTAGAATTAATTCATATGGATTTATTTGGACCAATGAGAACACAATCTATTGGTGGTAAACGATATTGTTTTGTTATTGTTGATGATTATAGTAGATTTACATGGGTACATTTTATTGCAACAAAAGATGACACTATTCATGTCTTTATGCAATTTTGTTCAAAAATTGAAAATCTTTTACAACATAAAATATGTACCATTAGAAGTGATCACGGTGGCGAATTTGAAAATCATACTTTTGAAACTTTTTGTACATCTCAGGGATATACTCACAATTTCTCTGCTCCACGTACCCCACAACAAAATGGTATTGTGGAACGGAAAAATCGATCTCTACAAGAAATGGCTAGGACCATGATGCTTGAACACAACACACCTAAAACCTTTTGGGCTGAAGCTGTAAACACAGCTTGTTATGTGCTAAATAGAGTCACGGTTCACTCTCACTTGAAGAAAACTCCATATGAAATAATACACTCTAAGAAACCTAGAGTTGACTACTTTCATACTTTTGGCTCTACATGTTATATTTTAAACACCAAGGATGATAGAGACAAGTTTGATTCTAAATCACAAAAAGCATTCTTCTTAGGATATTCTACTTCTAGCAAAGCGTTTAGGGTATATAACTCTATCTCTAGAAAAGTTGAGGAATCCATTCATGTTTCTTTTCATGAGGAATCAAAATCTACAAATTTAGATATCATTGATCTCACAAATCAATTTGAAACTATAACCATTCCAAATGATAATGAGAAAACTCCCACATCCGATCCTCCGGTCGAACCACAACCTACACCTAGGCTGATCAAGGATCATCCCCAAGAGCTAATTATTGGAGATCCAAATGATAAAGTCAAAACTAGGTCCTCTTTCCAAGATGTTGCAAACATGGCTTTTGTCTCTATCATTGAACCTAAGAAAATATCCGAAGCTCTTAAGGATGATTACTGGATAATAGCCATGCAAGAGGAATTAAATCAATTCACTAAAAATGATGTATGGGATTTAGTTCCTAAACCACAAGATAAAACTATCATAGGCACTAAATGGGTTTTTAGGAACAAACTTAATGAGGCAGGAGAAGTCATACGGAATAAAGCACGGTTAGTTGCACAAGGATATAATCAACAAGAAGGAATTGACTTTGATGAAACATATGCACCCGTAGCTCGACTTGAAGCTATTAGGATGTTATTAGCTATTGCTGCCCATAAAAACATTCAGTTATATCAAATGGATGTCAAAAGTGCATTTCTAAATGGTATCATACAAGAAGAAGTTTATGTTGCTCAACCACCTGGCTTCGAAATCCCAGAAAAGGACGATCATGTTTATAAACTTAAAAAGGCACTTTATGGTCTAAAACAAGCCCCTAGGACTTGGTATGAACGGCTCAAGACATATCTTTTTGATAATGGTTTCTCTATTGGAAATTCAGATTCTACTCTATTTTTCAAAACATATGCATCTGATTTCTTAGTTGTACAAATATATGTTGATGACATTATTTTTGGTGCCTCAAATGAATCATTATGCACACAATTTAGTAACATTATGCAAAAAGAATTTGAAATGAGCCTTATGGGTGAACTAACATTCTTTCTTGGTTTTCAAATTAAGCAAACACCTGCCGGAATTTTTATAAGCCAAGAAAAATACACTAAAGAACTGTTAAAACGCTTTGGGATGGATCAATGCAAACATGCTACTACTCCTATGGCTACTTCTATTAAAATTGATAAGGATGAAAATGGGGAACCTATTGATGATTCCTTATATAGAGCCATGATTGGTAGTTTGCTATATTTAACCGCCTCCCGACCGGACATTATGTTTTCCGTTGGTCTTTGTGCTCGATTTCAATCCCAGCCTATGCAATCTCATTTTCTTGCGGTTAAACGAATCCTTCTATATCTAGCCGGCACTACTTGTTTTGGTTTATGGTATCCAAAAGGACAATCATTGGATTTTAAAGCATATACTGATGCGGATTATGCCGGTTGTCGACTTGATCGCAAAAGTACTAGTGGTGGATGTTTCTTATTAGGTAGAGCCTTAGTATCTTGGTTTAGCAAGAAACAAAACACGGTTGCCCTATCTACCACCGAAGCTGAATACATGGCAGCTGGGTCTTGTTGTGCTCAAGTGCTTTATATGCAACAGGTTTTAAGCGATTACGGTTTTCATCTTTCATCTACACCTATTTTTTGTGACAACACAAGCGCCATAAACTTAGCACACAATCCTATTCTACACAGCCGGGCCAAACATATTGAAATCCGTCATCACTTCTTAAGGGATCACATCTCAAAGAATCATGTTTCCCTTCATCATGTTGATACAGAAAATCAATTAGCTGATATCTTTACAAAACCGCTTCCATTAGATCAATTCAACAACATTAAGAAGCAACTACTTATTACTACGTTGGAGGATGTTTTCTTTGATATCTGCGGTTCTTAAAAACGACTACTTATGCTTTTATGATTTGTATCAATATTGATATGAACGTTTCAATTGGTAATTTGCAAATTGTTGCCTCTTGGCTAGACACCTCATTGCTTTACATTTTGGCTATTCAATGGACATCTTTTTTCGTTCATTTTTGTTGGGACATCTAATTAAGGGGGAGTTTTTAAATAAAACGGTTATCTTTTTGAGATGACAAAGGGGGAGAGATATATAAAACTATAACTTAATACTTATGACAAACTCAATCAATGAGTTTCACAAATATACTCTTGGCTTTACATTGAAAGTTGCTATATTCCCAAATGAACTGGATTTCATGTTCCATAATTCACTGGGGATACTAAGCACACATTTTATAAATAAGAGGAAAAGTTCCAAATGGCAATCTAAAGGTATGGCATTTATATGTTTTATATTTCCTTTATTCATATTTTGGAAATGTTTGTCATCTTCAAAAAGGGGGAGATTGTTGGCTAAATGGACATCTATAAAATCCCTTTGTTTTGATTATGACAAACATTTCATTCTTATTTATCTAACGAGCTACTTGAGCGTGCAGGATGACACAACTATAAGGGAAATCCAACATGAAGTATTTATATTTTCATGCAAATGTAATCATTGTAAAAACTTGTACAGGATTATAATGTACAAGTACTTAGAATCGCATGTAAATCAAGCATTGGATTTTCCCTAGCTAAACACCTTAGTCATCCATTCAATAGGATCACATAATGCACACTCATGCACACACTTAGTATCTTAATTGAAAGATTGAAAACAGAGTCAATCTCGGTCGACCACACTCCTCGACCGAGACACTCTCGGTCGACAAACCTCTCGACCGAGATTGACCAAAAATAGCCGTTAGACACAGCAGTTAACAGTTGCAAATAAACGTCAATCCAGAGAGCCTGTCGGTCGACAAATCCTCGACCGACTGGACATCTCGGTCGACAAGTCCTCGACCGAGATGGTCTCTGACAGCAACTGCAGAATTAATTAACTAGCCGTTGCTAATGCACCTAACTTATTCCTAATGGCTAGTTAAGCACTAGGAACCCCCTAGAAGTTGTCTAGAATGTCCTTAAGCATACTTAGGCCATTCCTATAAATAGGACAAGCCATAGGACACTAAAATACACTTCTTACACTTGATATACTTGAGAAAATACTTGAGCTCTCTTATGCAATCTGTGTGAACTGAGCTGTGTGATCAATTGGCCATTTTTCTCCTTTGCTCAAGCTCGTCCTATAGGCTAGATTTTCCTAACCCTAGCAATCACAAGTCCATCATATTGGCTAGGAAAATCCAAACGCTTGATCTAGGGAAATCAAGCCTTGAGCTACAAGGATAAGTTGTATTTTCTCTTATTCCTTTCTCGTTCCTTTGTATTACTTGTACTCTCCTTGCTACTCCAGGTAGGAGGCTGCGGATTGGAGAGGTTGAAGCTCTTCGTGTGAAGAGGAGGACTTTGGACTACTTCGGAAGGCTGTCTTGACGGGAAGCTACTTCAGAAGGAAGGCTACTTCAAGGGGGAGCTTGAAGTTACTTCAGGAAGGCTGCTTCGAGGTTGGCAAGACTACTTCAGGGTGAAGGCTGTCCAAAGGGTGTTTAGAAAGTATTGTAAATTTTATGTAACATCCTTGAGAGGTAATAAAATTTAGTACTTTCAAAATCCCGGTTGGGTAAGCAACCGGGTAGTGGACTGACTCCTTAGTATTTGCTAAGGTGGAACCACTCTAAACACCTGTGTTCCTCTTCTCAATCTTTACTTTGGTTGTTTGAGTTTAAATTGTTTTAAAATCTCTATAAAACTCTATTCACCCCCCCTCTAGAGGTTTTCAGATTAGTGATACATCCATCCCGACATATACATATAATGAAGGATTGAGAGATTTAATGTTTATCTCACATCAATTCCTCCATTAGGGCGTAAGGATATTCACGCCCATAACCCCCACATACTCAAAAGTATGCCCTCCAGGAGTTCCCTTAGAAAAACCTGTTTCACCATCACCAAACTAGTGACGATGATGGATCTATGGTCAGGGCTCTACATGATATCATTTCACTTGGTTATTTAAGTACATTACAAAATTCTTTTAGCATCAGGCATGTTTTCAAACATAAACCATTATAACAATTGCTATAAAGAATGAGTACTATTTCTATCAAGTTCATTTCACAACTTTATTAACATTGGGATCTCAATCCCTCATCATCTCATCATTATGATTCAAGAATATGGGTGTTCAAACCCTTAGATCATCATAATACTTGTTACCACTTTAACAGGTAACTTAATGCCATCAAGTCATCTGATAGTGTAAACATGATAATTGCAGTGTAGATATTTCACATGGCTCTTATAGCCTAATAATCTCTTTTGTTACCTCTCACTAGGCAACATAGCATATAATTGCTTACAAAGCTCATAAAGTACTTTCAATAAACAAAGCATCATAGCTCATAACTGTCTATGTTCATTATCTCATAAAACATGCATGATTAGTACAGATGATAACATATACATCAATTTCATATCAGCACATTACAAAGCAATTATAACATCACTATTCATGGGGTTACACCACTATGCCCTTTCTAGGGTTAGGGTTTCCCTTTTCATTTAAATTAGGGTTAATCATCCCCTTAGCTCAATTAGGATTAATGACTCATCATTTCATTATCCAACCTTAGAGCTTCATGCTATAAAGTATAACCCAAAATTAGGGTTTCACATTTTCATTCACATTATTTGGAATTAGGGTTTACTATTCACATTGCAGCACCCTAGTTTAGGGTTTATATTCAATAACCCACAATTAGGGTTTACAATTCACATTACATCACCCTAAATTAGGGTTTATCATTAAAATACCCTGATTAGGGTTTCTCATATCATTTTCTAAAATTAGGATCATACCATCTTCATGGATTAGAATTTCACTTATCATTGCCCTCAATTAGGGTTATGATTCATTAACCTTCCTAATTAGGGTTTCATGATCTCACTATCAAGGATCATACCCTAATTAGACATTCATCCATGTTGAAAGTTTTAAGACTTAACCATTACATGGTTATCATTCATGTAGGAATTCTTCTCTCTCATCTTCTATAAGATGATGTTTACTTCAGCCTTGATTAGACTAAGTCAACTCAACTTGAAAGAAGAATTGACACCATAAGTTATATCATTACCACCATGATCATTAAAGCTTAATTATTCAAAGGGTACTAATCACCTTATCTCATTAAGGGTACCATTATTATAATCACCCTTGGTTTACATCATATAATTATTCAATTAAACAATTGACCTTTAACCACTTTAAGTGTTCATACGATTTGATTAGTTATCTTCCAAATGATCTTGGTCGCTTAGACCCCAAACGGTCTTCACCAATCAGACCTCAAACGGTCTTGCTTATAATACCTTCAAACGGTTTAAAACCGTTTAGACCTTCAAACGGTCTTCAACATACCACTGAAACTGTTTGGTAAAGTTAGTCTTTGAAACCATTTGACAAAGTGGTCCTTGAAATTGATAGCTAAAGTTGGAATTGGAAACCGTTTAAGCTTCAACCAGTTTGGGATCATTTGGTCCCAAATGGACTTGAGACCGTTTGGTCCAAACCTCCTCAAAACCGAATGGACCAAATATGGTCTCCACCGATCATGTTGATTTAGGGTTTCCAATGTTGATCCCCTGATCGATTGAATTCATATAACCACTCATCAATTGAACCTAACACCATACTTAAAGTGAGATTAATAGATCATCCTTCAACTGATTTAACCCTCATTTGATCACCAATAAGGGTTTAGAATCAATTGGATTAGGGTTTGGAATCGATGATCCTTCAATGTTAATCATTGTTAAACTAGTTACTTTGAAACCATTGGATCACCATCCAAATTGGACATGACCTGACCTCAAATGGTCTTGAGGTCATTTGGATGACCTCCAAACAGTCTTGAGACCATTTTCCCATCTTATCATCAAAATCCATGACATCCAATTAGGGTTTGGATCATTGGATTGATAATCAAATTAGCATTTGATTGCAATTCAACTTGGTATCTTTGGATCTTCAAATACCCAACCATACTCAACCCTAGACCTCCAAATGGTCTTGAGTGATCCTCAAACGGTCTTGAGACCGTTTGGGTGATCCCCAAATGGTTTTGAAACCGTTTGGGTCAATCAACCCAAAGTTCTAACTCAATCAATTTAGAAATCAGCACTTAACCCGATTAGGGTTTGGTGATTGATTGTCCTTCAACTCATGAACCAATTGAAACTAATCAATTATAATTAGTGGATCATTAACCATAAATATTATCAACAATTCTCCAAATGGTCAACCCTGGTCAAAACCTCCAAACGGTTTGAAACCATTTGCTCTCATTCGGTTTGATGAAACTGTTTGCCCTCAAACGGTTTGAAACCGTTTGCTCCCAAATGGTTTGGGAAACCATTTGAGAAACTTAATTGAAACCGTTTGGCCTATTAATTTCTTGGGAAATGTGTCCAAGATGATGTCATCATCATATTCCTTCGTGCATCCAAGAACTACTGCCATTTTTCATGGTAATTACAGCAATGCATCAAAAGAGTTCCAAATAGAAGAAAATAATCAACAAATCATAGAGAATTTGATGCAATATCAATGTTTAAGGGTTAAAGTTATAAAACCTGCCTAAAAATCTGATTCCAAGCTCCACGCTACAAGGCTCTAATGGTGGATGAAGTTCTAGCAACTGCCCAAGGTCCGTTCTTGAGCTTTTGGATGAACAAGTTGGCTAGGATTGGAAATCGAGTGAAGAAAACAAAGAATTCAGCATTGATTTTGAGTTTTCACCATGAATCCAAGGTGGAAGATGATCAAAAGCTTATCAACAGGTTAGAGTCGTCCTTCTCCTGCTCTTGATCTCTCCCTTGGTCAGCCAAAGCAAAATGAGAAAAGAATTCCAAGAAAGGTCCTTAAGTGGGTAGGAAAAAGGATATGTATAAGGGATTTTAAGGAAAGAGAAAAAGAAATTATTTTCTTTAATTTCCGAATTTATTTCCACCATTCCCCCCTCCATTCCTTGGCCACGAAGCCACCTTCATTATCTTGCAAAACCTCTTCATTATCCAAAGACTAATGGAAAAGAAATTAAGCACCTTAGTGAATTTTATACTAATATCCAACTTTTAGTGGATAATACTTTTTATTATGTTAATGTGAGTGGGCTTCCACTCAACCAAGATCTTTTTGTGCCATAGCAAGGCACAAGATCGTGAAACACTTTGATATTTCATCCCTCAACTTTTGGTTGAAGGTCTCCTCAATTAATTTATTTCTTTTTGTGTTAAATTAAATTAAAGTTCCATTTATGATTAAATCTTGAATATATTAATATCAAGATTCTCTCTCCTCCAAGATAATTCAAATGAGGCGCCCCTCTCATTTTATTTGCTTTACTTGATTCCACGAAACATGAGGGACCCTCTAGAGATTATATTTTGCATATTGAACCCTAGGTTTTGGGTAAATTGCACATTACACCAAAACTAGGTTTTAATGCACAAGGATTGCTTTACAAGCTTTATCTTGATGCTCCAGCTTGTGGAAACCATACCATTACATGATATTCATTCTTATGATGTCTCAACATCATAGGAACATTTTATCATGTGAAATTTGTAAGTTAACCCCTCAACTTGGGTAATTTGCACTTTAGTCCAAAATTAACAAAATAATGTTTCAACATTATTCAAAAAGGACTGAAATTGAAATATAAGTTCCTCTTAAGCCTTAATTACTTTTCAAAATATAAGAGAAAGCATCTAATCAACTTTATTAAGAAAAACACCTAGGGTTAGAACATAACCCAAGTCAGGGATGTTACATTGATATTGAGCTCCAGTACGATGGAGTTGACGTTGAGAATAGTATCTACCTTAAGAATAGTTGAAAATCTTAAGGAAGAAAACTAAAATTGCCTTAAAAAGCTTGAAATAGTTAAAACTAAAAATGTTGAATTTAAGATCCTTATTGATGCTCGTAGAGAAGAAAGAGATGTCTATCTTAAATAAATCCAAATGCTAAAATATGAAAATTCTAGGTTACTTGGTCAAGTAAATGGTCTATCTTCTAGACCTTTATTGCCTAGTGCTAATGTTGCTTCTACTCTCTTGAAAAGAATTCATATATAACAAAGGCCTTATGTCTTGCGGATAATCTTGTTCATGCTAGAAATGACATATCTAGCTTATTTTCTACCATTATTTCCTTAATTGATGATAACCATAGATTGAGAGCATCCCTACAGACATCCCCCACTCGACCCTGTGGGTCATCCCCTCCCTTTCCCTCTATGTAATGGTAGTAGTACTACCAGATTTAATTTCTCAGTAGGAACTATAGTAATGAATTCTTCTATACCTGCACGAGGAGGGCGGGATGAATAATAACACCTCCTAACTTTCCCCAAAAAAGAGCATCCCTACAGAAATTTTTCAAAGGGAAGAACTCCCTAAATGAAATCCTTGACCATTCTACCACACAAAGTGGTACTAGTGGTTTGAGATGTGTAGGGGGAGCATCAAAGGGCAAGAGCAAAGCAAAAGGTAAGAAAAAGAGCAAGGAGACCTCTTTATTTGTAGGAGAGTCTTCCGACACTAAGTATCTCGTAGTTCATTCTTATTGTAAATGTGATGATCATTTCTCTACTTATTGTCCTTACAAACCTAAGGGGACCAACCCAAAGATTATATGGGTCCCCAAGATAACTCCACATCCCAAAATTTGATTTGAGAACTGACATTCTCCTTTCTTGTAGGAAAAAGGAAGATGGATTGTTGATAGTGGTTGCACTAAGCATATGATAGACGATATAAGCCATTTCAACAACTTCACCAAAAATAAAGGAGGATAGGTCACCTTTGGGGACAATAGGAAAGGTAAAATCAAAGGTGAGGGTGATGTAGGTGAATCCTTGTATATCAAGAATGTTCTTTTTGTCGATGGCCTACATCACAATTTAATTAGTGTTAGTCAACTATGTGATAATGGTTACCTTGTGTTATTTACTCCCTTTGAATGCTTGATTCAAGATTCCGTCACCTACCAAGTTATATATAAGAGAACTAGAAGTGGTAATCTTTATGTTATTGTTCTTGACTCAATTAAGCCTATTTTTGGTAGATGCCTAGTAGTCAACTCGAATGATATTTCTCTTTGGCACCACTGGCTTGGTCATGTAAATATGCATCAATTGAAGAAGTTCAGCAAAAAGGACTTGGTCAAGGGACTTCCCAAATTGGATTTTGAAAAGGATGAGGAATGCCAACCTTGTACCCAAGAAAAGTAAACCAAGTCCTCCTTCAAATCCAAAGGAGTCCTTAGTACCAAGAGAGCTCTTGAGATTCTTCACATTGATCTATTTGGACCAATGAGAACTCAATCGCTTCGTGGCTCCAAATATTGCCTTGTTATTGTCGATGATTTCACTAGATATACTTGGACCTGCTTTCTCATTTCTAAGAGTAATACTCTTGATGTTTTCTCAAGATTTTGTAAACTAGTTGAGAATGAAGCTTCTTGCCACATTGTTTCCATCCGTAGTGACCATGGGGGAGAATTTGAAAATGATCTTTTTGAACATTTTTGTCAAGAATTTGGTTATGCACACAACTTCTCTTCACCTCGAACACCTCAACAAAATGGGGTTGTAGAGAGGAAGAATAGGTCTTTATAGGAGATGGCTAGGACCATGCTTCTAGAGTATGATACTCTAAATTTTTTTTGGGCTAAAGCTGTTAGTACCTCATGCTTTGTGCAAAATTGGGTTTTTACTCATCCTTCTTTCAAGAAAACCCCCTATGAGCTATGGCATGGTAGGAAGCCTTCTATCAAGTATTTCCATGTTTTTGGATGTCCTTGTTTTATTTTGAATACGAAGATTCACTCAACAAGTTTGATCTGGAATTTTACAAGGCCTTTTTTCTTGGCTATAACACTATTAGCAAGGCTTATAGAATTTTTAATGTTGATATGGTAAAAGTAGAAGAATCCAAAAAATGTAAAGTTTATTGAGATTAACCCCTTTATTCCAAAAGATATTGTTCTGAATGATGATGTTGCTGGTGAAGTAATTCTTGTTGGTATGTATGCCTTGAGAGCCAATCATATGATCATTGGATTGACATACATCATGATTGATTTGATAAATATCAAAGGAAAGCTTCTAAGTTATTCTTGCTCAATCAATTATGAGATACATGATGAAGTAGAACGAATGTCTAAAGAATGACGATACTCATTTATGTATGTCTTCAGGTTAAGGATATGGACAATGAGATCATATGGATGCTAAGAGTATGTACATTCTTGTTATGTCCCTAGTCGGATGTCATTGTGGAATGTTGATAGATGAAAATGACACAACAAGACTAGAGTGTGTGTTGGTTGATGAGAGTGTCTCATTAGTAATGATATATAATATCAAACCAAGAACATAGATACATGTTAGAGAACAGTGTATCAGACAGACCCACCATGAGAGTGACACATGGAACCATGACTTGGTAGTCAGAATCATGTCTCATAGTGATCGTGGTGATTGTGATTCTTAGACCTAAAATCATTGCACTCGTTGAATGTGATTGGGTACACTTTGACATCATCAAATGAAATCCTGAAACATGGGTTGTTATAAAGGTGATGATTGGGTGGCTTTGACGCATGAGATAGACTATGAGTGATAGATCTGGGATTTGTCCCTCCTAAGGGAGTATGATGTCCATGCCACTTGATAAGAAAGATTGAGAAAGGCATGCACATGCACATGTGAATCAATATATGATATTGATGCCACACATATCTCAGATAGTCTGCTCTAATTCAAGAAATATGAATGAACATTGAAAGGATGACAACTCCATCCCTTGAGTTCATTTAGGATATTAGAGATAAAGGAATGATACATTCATTGGAACACCAATCACAGACTGTAGGATTGAAAATTATTCTCTAACTTTCCTTTTCACTTGGGTAGCACTGATGTGCGATTAGGTACCTCTCTTTGCTTGTACTGTCATAAGCTGGTTATGGACATTCACTTCCAACGTGAAATGTGACCTATAGGGTCACACACAAAGTATTTACCTGGAATAGGAGTTTATCTATGAATGATGTTTGGATTGATTACTAAAGTGTTTACATACTCAATCAAACATTCAATCAATATACTTGACTCAGAATCATGAAGTTCAAGTGTTGAACCCATTGATTGGAGTGTCAGATTCATTGAGAATTGAATTAACTATGTTCTGCACAATCTGGACCACCAACTGACCGATTCACTGGGTGAAGTGATCAGCTCATGCTCAGCGAGATAACCGGTTCACTCTAGTGAACTGATCGGTTCAATAGGGTCAAACGAGCAGTGTTGAGTTGTTCCAATTTGTGAGAAAAGTTTTTTAGTTTCACTTGTTCAATTTGATTGGGACAAGAATTAATCTTTGCGTTAATTAGAAACTAATAAGGAAAGTCAACTGTAGGCAGGTCTGGGAAGTGAAATGACCAGTTGACTGGGTGAATGGATCAGATCACCTTGCCAAACGACCGGTTCAGTTATAAAATGACTAGTTTACCTGCCGCAGTGCACATTGTTCATGGAAAATCCAGACCCTTCTACTCCCACACAAATTGGAAACTCTGACCCTATCCTATACTATAAATAGAGGGGTACAGGGGGCTTCTCCAGACACACAACTCAGAACATCAGTTTCTCTACAAAGTTGTTGTCCTCTCTAGTTTTGGTAACCGAGAGAGCCCAAGAAAGTTCTACCCATCCAGGGAGGAACAGTGAGGGAAAGACAACTGTAGAAAAGTGACTGGTGGTGGGAGAGTGTGTCGGTGACTAGTACACCGACAAAAGGGGACAACTCCTTCTAGCCCATTCTTCAGGATGACTAGAGTTACTGATAGTCTATGTGGACTATCTATAGGGGTGGGAGACTTATGTCACTCAGGAAGACGATAGTCAACCGTGGTCCGGGTCAAGACTAGGAGTTGCATAGGAACCGTAGAAGACAGGTGGTTGAAGATTGCACTTTCTGTGAGGTATAGTCACAGAGCAAGCCTCAGGACCAGGTATAACTTGCTAAAACCATCCTTCCCATTACATAGATGTTGATGCGGTCTGCTGGTTATGGGTTTATGGTCAAGTAAATTTTTGTTTCCGCTGCCAACTCTGAACATGTAAAAGCCAATAGTGGTATTAGAGCCACATCAATACTCTATGTTTTGGGATAATCGATATGATCGGATTCTGGTATTAGCTTCTTTCATTTATTGCATGTGATGCAAATATTTAAATGACTAATGTGAATATCCGATTAATACCACATGATCCCAAACTAATATATAAATATATGATATGGTATATATGCAATCGATATGCATCACCCTAAAAAGGTTTTGATGGCGGATGTGTAGCATGGTTATGGCCTATAAACCCTATGTGCATGTGTGTGGTTGGCTATGGTTGTTTGCATCTTGGTCTGTGCACCAAGCCCTCTTCTTCTATTCTGAATGTAACTCGAGATAACTCGAGATTCTCTTCTACCTTTGCTCCCCTCGAATGTAACTCAAGGTTTCACAAAGATTATGTAAAATAGGATTACCTTTATTTCTTGTTATGACGAAGACTGAAGATGATCGCTTGATGGGCAGTGACAACCAACTGAGGAGACTTTGGTGGACCGATGAGAAGCCCAGACGATCGATGAGCCGACCATCTGAAGGAGCCAGACGATTGACTGGAGGAGACCAACCGAATGGCCAAGAGGTGATTCGACCGGTTCAAAGGTTGAACCAGTCAATTCGGATTGGCAAGCATAGATCTTCATCAATAACAAGTTGCGTGTGATGTAGACCTTAGATGACCGGAGTTCCTTGTGTCTCCAAGGAACAACAATAGGATGATTATAAACATTGCTTTATTGTTATTCAGTATAAAAAAGGGTCTTTAACTATAAAAAAAAATTGTAGCGAAAACCCCATATTTTGTAGCTAAAGGCTTTAACTACATATTTCTTTACACATACAAGTTGTAGTATATACTCGTATAGCTAAAGCCTTTAACTATATATTTCAAATATGTAGTTAGATAATCCATTCACTACAAATTCATATGTATCCAGAAGCGTAGCTAGATATTGTCCTTGCATATTTAAATATAAGTATAATTATAGCTAAATGTATGACTACAGTTGTATATATAGTCAGGATGTAGCAAAAACATGAAGTTAATACATTTATATGTATTTAGTGTGTAGGGAAAGGCAACAGTTACTATATACATATATATGTAGTTGATTATGCATCTAGCTACATATGTAGTTCCATTTAGTACACATACATATATGCTTAGCTCGACTATATATATATATATATATTATAATTTGTTAGTACACAAGCTATTTTAGTAACAAAATTTTAGTATTTAGAACAAGTTATGCTCATTATGCCAACAAGCTTACTTTCATTTATAATGAAACGTCAAATGTGCATGGGGAGGACGGATACCTTGCCCCTATTACACAATGTGTACAAAAAAAAGTTTATACATATATCAATGATTTAGTGGTCTACTAACATCTTTGCGAAAAAGTTGTGTCTTTCTCGGCCAGTTTTAACATCCTCATTGTCTTCTTCTTTTGTTCGAGTTATTGTTGTTCGGCCAGCATCGCCCAAAAGCACCTGAGATAAGAATCTGAAAAGAACCTTCTAAGTAGAGATAGAAGGAATATCGTCCCTATGAAGTTGGTCACTATGTTTGCAGATGCTGACAGTGGCTATTCAAATATATACATAGGCCTATGAAATGCAACCTTATGATACCAGCAAAGAGCCATATCAAATTGCAACATATCATGATACATTGTTGCGTCTATGGCTGTTGTTGCCGTTGTGACTGGGCGGGCCTGGGCTTCAAATGGAGATGCATCATCATGCTTCATAGGAGAGCACCTGTTGTGCTGGGGTTGTCTTAGATACTTCTTATACTCTGTATCTGAATTCTTGATGTTGTTAAGCTCAATCTCTAATTCAGGTAATGGAAGTTGCTACAATAGCAAAGCTTGTTCTTCTCTTAATCCTAAAAATAAGGTTTTACAAATGGGGAGGCATTAAAATATGGTAAAGATCATCCAAATAGTTTAATAAAGATATATAAGCATTCATACATGGAATAGATGAAGGTTTCTATGAGAATAAGATGACAAAATTAGTACCTTGAAGAGACGAGAAGTATCTAGGCAGTTCATCCATGTTTTGTTGCAGCCCAAGAATTGTATGGGAGAGTTGTAAGATAGTTCACTTGCACCATTGAGGCTTGCCATGTCCAGAATTTTCAATCTATAACCTTCACAATAAGGTCATTCATTTAGGCCATTTGAAAGTACAACCCAATAACATTATTGTCAGTATGCACCTACAGTAAATTCAAGCTACCAAAAAGTGATATGAATAGAATTATGGTAATCATGTAGGAAATGTGAGAGAAAATGATAAGGGAAAGTCATGCCTATGATGTAAAGTAAGTATCTTGAGGATAATATGGTATAAATATTTTTTGTTCAACCTCAACTATCTGATTGGACCAAAACGCTTGGAGTTGCTGCTACTGCTGTTGTTGTTGCAGGTGGTGGAACTGCTAAACTTGTTGATATGCAAGTTGTTGTTGGCTTGATAGATGTGATGGAGAAGTAGGAGATCATGAACCAACTGTCAGAGAACCAGTTCCTACCATCATGGCAGGTTGGTATGCTAGAGTACTGTATGCAACGCCAATTGCCGGCTGAGAAGTAGGTGTCAGATGCTCCATATGCTGATATTAGCCTTCAACTCACTATCCAATAGGAGGCAATAAATTGTTAAGAACATAGAAATCAGACTTCATGAAAACAACTCAAATATCTCTTGAGCATCACATTACATTAAGTATTTCTAGGGAAGAAACATCTACTTTCTTGATTCGATGTGGAAGCATATATATTCATCTGTTCAACTGTCTGAATAGCCACTGGAGATTCTAAAAGAAAATATCAAGTACCAAAATAATTGGTTATATCATCAGTTGGTATATCCAAATATTTCCACCTTGTGTGAAATATTTATGATTAACATAATATAAACTGGAATTCAAGCAGGTCATCATGGGGGGTGCCCTAGGAGGTGGGTGAACAAGCCAACATGTTGATTCTAGAAAATTTCATAATAGCCAAGATGACTAACACCCACTCACAAACTCTACTATTAGTTGTGGATGTCATTACTATCCTTTGGGGCCTAGAAGAATACGATACCATTTGGCCTTTCTATTTTATCTATTAAGGATTTGAAGATGACCATATCAAAGCGGTAACTTCTCTGTTTCCTGAGGAAGATTGAGCAAATACCGAACTTACCAAATAGGTTATAGTAATTGACATAAAAGAAGGCATTTGAAATATAATTTAAAAAATGAGGTAAATGATAAGCATGAAGTGGAATAAAGGAAAATATGTAAGATATGTATTCATAAGGCCTTTGTTAGTTGCTGGTGTTTAAAAAACAAGTATTTGTTAAGAAATGGCACTTGAGGCAGAGACTAGCCTGTGATAGTGTTACTGGTGATGCTGGGAAAGAACACGCCATCTAGATAGAGTAGAGAGATTGTGGTAATAAATCTAGATGACCTGGTAATTATCTAAAATAAAATTTCTCGTTATAGTCAATAGGATTGTTCTTATTTCTGCTATATTCAACATCCTACAACCAATCCTAATTGTAATGAATTAGACACTTAGAATCCAGTACCATATGGTACCAGTAGCATACTTAGATGCCATCAACTTGACTCTCTATTCTAACTATCCCTGAATGTGATGCGTCAAGGATGATGCTCCTTTCCTCTTGACCTATCGTTGGGGTGAGTAGTCCTTCTAGGCCTTAGCATGCACATGGTCACGACCATAAAGGCATTGTGGGTTCCTCTTTAATTTAAGTAGAAATGGCCATTAGAATCTAGACAATAACCCGTCTGCCATCTGTATCTCAAGCAACCAGAGCTACATTGAGTCATCCTTGTCCGGTTGTCCAAGTTAAGGAGTTGCTTTCACTTGATATGCATAAAGGCTTCCACTACATTTTGATAGGAGTAAATTCAGGTTAAAGTGTGATACACTAAGTGGCTTTTTGGATTTCTTTTGGACCCATTAAGCCCATATTAGAATTGAACGAGAAAGTATGATCCATATAGATCACCTCATGGTTGGGTTTAGATGCTCACGTGATGTTGATTAACGTCTTATGTCAGGTATTTCCATTCTAAAGTCACCTCTTTATTCTATCTGGTCTATGTCAAATATGTTTACAGAAATTTTTAGTGTCACCACATCTCATCCTGCCATTTTATTTGAAAGTAGTGGTGTTCATGATAAAAGATATACTAGCATACAATGTCAACAAACTAGGACTACAACAGCCCAAGAGTAATTATGATCAATGGTGAAGCACATAGCTTGGTGAATTATGATATAAATAATTTCACTCATCCATCAAGGGCAAGCACCAACAAGAACCCTTGCTCTTCTCGACCATGAACTGTATCCATACCCCGTCTAGGTGTTAGTAGATAATTATGTCTATTTCAAATCCACATATCCACTAAGAATTCTAGATCTATACCTTAATTGAAGGGAACTGGGGGCTGCAAGGATGGAAAAATAGTCTTTGGTGTAGCTAATCATAAACATCTAAATGGAGAAAAAGGTTCATGTCCTTCCGTGATAGGAAATACTGACATCTATCTCATCACCTTCAAAAGCCAGTAGTTGCAGTGGCTCTACTAATAATACTTAAAATAGAAACATGAATATATATGTATATTGATTTGTGATGACTGATGCATGATATCAAAATGAGATTAGTAACCCAACAGAACATCATTCTATATTCAATTAGTCAAAAAAGTAACTCTTATATTGAACATTACAAATAAAATCGTGTAGTGGCTTCACCTTTCTGAATCTACACTGCCATTTCCTTAATCTTCTTTGTTTCATTTTGCACTTATACATCCTCCTCAGTGGAAGTTTAGTTGGAAAGTACATCAATTTATTCGGGCAATGTTGCAAAGTCTTGAGAAGTCCTCTGTGCTACTTGTTGATGGAACTAGAGAATCTGGAATCATATTCAGCCTGCAAACGTCAATGCAAGGAATAAGGTGACTAGCTGATAGAGAAAGTAGGTAAACCAATATTATGAAAATAAAAGAACAATTTCTTTGTTATCAAAATAATCACATAACCCAACATATCTTACCCAAATGATATCCCTTAATAAAACCCAGAAAAACTCCCAAGACTTGTTCGAGTCTCATGTGCTACAGATTAGTCCAACAAATTGATGACGCCTGATCATGCTTTTGCAAATGTTGCAGATTGGGAAAGGAAGCTCATCCAAAAGCAAGTTCAAAGGGTTTGCAACATAGTTTAACAGCTGGATTTACTTGGGAGTTTGGCTAATAGAGATTCTCAAGAACCGTGTTCATTCATTCTTCAAGGCATCTAGTTGCAACTCTGACATAGTCAATGTATGGAACATAGTGACTAACGTTGATTGCATATTACTATGCCCATGGAAATCAAGAAAAAAGATTACATCGAGATGTGCATGTATTTCCATGTTGAACTGCAATCCAAGTTATATCGACATTTAAGATGTTAGAATTTTGGTTTTATTTGGTTATGTGAAAATTGTACATTTCTTCCAGTTGAAGGCCAGCAGAGTTGTTAATAAGGTGTAATTGTATGGTAATAGGATCCAACCTTGTAGTAGGTTATAGTCATGTGAATATGATACATTGTAGCATGAGTTATTATAGAATTAAAGTAAGTAAGTCATCTTCTTGCTGGAATAAGAATAATAATGCGTTTATTTCATGTCTATGCTAGTGAGGATGCATGGATGTCATATTAGTCTCATATAGATAGATGGATGTAATAAATATTTCTTCTACTAAAAAATATGGTGGCATTAGCTCATTGTTATTAAGAATTGTTAGAGAGGTAACTACTAATTATTTTGACATGCAGTCCATATCCTAACATCATTTTTCTCTTCAAGTCAGCATAGCCTCAAAGCATGTCATGTTAAGTTATAAATTGCTCCTACAATGAGTTTTTATTCTTATGGATGTCTAGCTTGTATTTTTTTGAGATTTTTTTGCACATACATAATTTTACATATGGGTAGGCCTTAGTGAAGTTATGGTATTACATAAGATCCATTATTGTAATTTTAATCTCAAAACTCTCTCATTCCGCTCAACATCTATTCTACTGAAGGCAATATCAATCACACTCCGAAGCAAGGTGAATGGAAGACGACTAATATAGATCGAAGCACTGGAGACTAGAAAGCAACAAGAAGAGATCCAGAAATCCATTCGAGAAGGAAAAATGGAAAATCTAGAACTCCAAACGCATTTGTTGTTGTGAAGCTTAGTAATTTAAACATGAGAAGCCTACTGTCTGTGATGCAGCTTCTATAAAAGCCATTGGCAAGGCTGCAAAATCATCATGTATTCAAACGTTTATATAAAACTACAAAGTACATCTCAACTGTAAATGAAATAAGTAACACTAGTCTATTCATATAAGTGGGATGTACTATTAGTTTCATTAGCCAGTGTTAAAAAAAGTCTTACGTCAATATCCGAGAAGGCACAACCCTGAAAATAAATAAGAATATGGATGAGAAGTAGATAAGATATAGCGACTTACATACAAGAGAAAGATATGGAGGAAAGTTTTGTTACATAATAATAAGATACACTCCTCTTTTTATTCAAGAAATCACCTATAAGGCTAGTTCACTAACCTCCCTTTCATATGTAAATGATTGTTCAGTTGTGTAGCAAGACCAATACATCCTTCTCTAGGACCTAGGGATATTCACCAATCTTTTATAATGTTTTCCTTTCTCCTTGGCTTGTAGGTCACCACGTTTCAACTGGGTTTTATCCAGCTAAACCACTTGTGATCTAATCACTGTTATGAGCATCCTCAACAATATATAATGGAGAAAAATCATCTTCAAACATATTATTCACACAAGAAACTACTAGATTGAACTCAATAAATCAATTGTGGAAATATTATTCAAATAAGAATTCTGAACCTAGAGCCATCTTCAAACTCGACAAAGGATTAATATACTCAGGCCTCCTGCACATTGAAGAATATTCAAAATATGTGAATATGGTCATAGCATCAACATGGATGCAGGGAACAATTATACTAAACAACTAAAGATAACTAAAGAGGAACATGAAAATAAATTTCAACTGAGCAGAAAGTTGACCAGCAACAGATCATAGAGCACTAGCTCAAAGCTTAAACAGAAACTCTTCATAAAAGACTGGAACACAGTCAAAAGAAGAATGGAGAAACTACATATCTCATCATCTTCAAACAAAGAATCACAACAGCACCAAACTTGGATCACTGTGAAGGGATATGCATCTCAGTAGGGAGGTAGTCAAGGATAACTAAGGAGGTAGTCAAGCTATAGTACAAGGCATGTCTAATTATTTAACATGAGTAAAGGAGTTTATTATTGCATAATATAGCTTGAATATATAGTGTGTGTACCTATTCATTTGAATGTCTCTGAGAGATGATTTGAAGAGCCTAGGTGGAGTTCCACCAGAAGACCAAAGTGGGTATATTTTCTCCTATAGACGCAGGAGATGCTTGACTTCTCCTAGCAGAATTTGAACTTCTTGCAGTCACGGACTAAATGTTTCCATTTGAGATGTAAGTTAAACTTTGAGACTACCAAATTATCATAGGAATCCCTCTGTATATGAACTGTGAGTTGACTTTCACATTCTAGTTATCAATTGTTGAACTAAGTGGAGTGTTTGGCTTCTGTGTGAGACTGCAATAAATCATCTGAATTGAAGGATCTATTGCATGGCTTGCACATGAAACTACCAGATTTTGTGTATGTTGCTTTCACTTGTCACCGCCCACATTGGTTTTGTTGGCCTGCTCAGGATACAGAGTTACAGCATGAGGAACCTTCTTCCCATTAACACCACCTATTAAGGCACAAGCTCTGACCAAGAAGCTAAGAATGAAAACCTTGTGGTATATTCTATCCACACTGCCTAAAAACATATGCTCTAGCACCTGAATGCATTTCTAAAAGCATGGTTATAACAAATCAATAAATCATTCTCTACAAGACAATAATCTAAAATTAGTTTGTTGGTCTATCTCACCAAAATGATGGCTAGAAATCTATACCAATGTTGCATTGCTTTTAGGTTAATTAAATGACAAGTGAGCTAGTAAGATAGTAAGGTAATAAAGTTTGACACTTTATTGGAGTTTTCAACTATTAAATACTAGATAGAGTTGGATTTTAAACTGAACTAGACCATGTTTCTGAGCAAGGAAATCTTCAATCACTATTTAACATAAATAATGACAAATGCTACATAGAAGATAGAAAGAAACTAATTTATTTCTCTCTGAAACAGAATAATGTACACCTAATATATCAATTTCATGTAGAAAGAAATGTTTTCATAAAGAAGGCATATTACTAGTTTCTTGTATGAAAGGGCGACCATAGAATTGCAAATTAGCAACACAGTGAAGGCTTTCTAGTGGTGTGGTTTTAATAAATATAGAAGCATAATGCATAACAACAGATACTTAAGTTTTTAGTGACCTTTGGCAACAGGAAAAAGCAAAATGGTTTGGTTCTCATTTACAATGGCCTTCACTGTCACACTCCTATGCTTGGGAGCCATCAAATGTAGCCATATTTTATAGAAGTTTAGCCAATAGAAAGGTTATCAGTGTGAAGTATCTTTAATTGAATACAGAAAATATTTGATCTCTAGGCAGAATCAATATTAAAACTATGTTACAAATAATTAAATAGAAATGAAGATAGACTAGTACTAGAAACATTAATAGCATCAAGAATGTGTCTAGCCTCAACATCAATATCAACAAAAATATCTCCACTTTGCCACTCAAAGAACAGGTAAACAATGTCCTTGAATTCCCGAGTATTTAGCAGTAGCATCAGAATTCCCTAAAATATATCCCATATTTACATAAATCAAATAGTACGTAAGAAAGTGTGAGGAAGTAGAAACTATATCAGATGGAAACCAATCACTTTGTGAGATTGTATCAAGATCAAAGAAAGCACAAGTGTATAGGGATCAAGACCTTTTCTAGATTATTCGGTTGAAATTCCTGAATACAAGTTCCAGTTGCTCTTTCTAGAAATTTTTGCTATGAGTAAAGTTTATGTCACTGGTTATAATAGTATAAGGAAACCTTCCTATGCGCATGATGGTATTGTCTATGCAAAGTTTCACACTACAATCTATATAAATGGTAGCATATTAATATTACTAGTACACAACCCTCATACCTCACTCCTCTTATGTCTGAAATCTTCAGTAATCATACAAAAATCACAAGTGCAACTGAATAAATGTCCACACCTTATCATCCTTCTATAGGAGGTAGCTGGAAAGGAACCAGAGGAGGAGCGCCTTGTGAATGATCATTGTTAGAACAACAATAAAGACATTGTCCGAGACACAACTATAGTTAATACCACCTCTAATTTTAGAGCATACCTTAGCATGACAGGTCACACCATTTTATGAGTGAATTGGATGGTATACAACATGATGACAACACATAACATTTTAAAACATGTTAATAGATGAATACTTACAATGACATTATATGCAAGAAAACACTTACACTCTTAACATATACACATGACAAATATATGCACACATGCATCCAGCGTAATATCCTCCATTAGTAGTGACAAGACTTTGAGTACTTCTTATTTCTAAATAGTCACCAAATAAATAATAAGAAACAAAGATGGAATTTGAGAGCATTATACTCATATCAAATTCAACCATACAAATATGCTAAATTTATGAGCTATCCAATATTAAAACATTAAACAATCTTCCATAATTGGGATTTGAGACATGCCTAATGAGATTGATATGTAGGCTAAGGGACTAGCACGCGTGTGTTGGTATGTACACAATATTTATATCAATTCAGATGTATACCCTGCAACATACTTGAATACACATCTGAAATAGTTGGCAAGATTATAAAAAAGAATTATTGGTATCATGTTCCTCCTAATTAAGACTTGCATTGATAGGTTCAAGATAAAGTCAACAATAACACATGGAACAAATGTGTATTAATAGGAATACTCACATCATTGCATACTAGAGAACATCACATACATAAGTGTGAAATGGGGCCTTGCCATAAAAGAGGTCTAAATGTTAACCAATACTATAGAATATTCATATCATGGTCTTATGTAGCAAGAGAAATGGAAAACAATGTTGTAATGGTGGTTCGGATGACAATCCTTTCTATATCCATTACATAAAAAAAATTATTCTAAACCTATAGAAAAGAGGGAAAATAGCATCTAAATAATTCTAAAGGAACTTTTATTGTTTTCCTTGCTTACCTCGCTCCAAGAAGATTACCTACAATGACAAAAATAATTATCTAAAACCATTATATAGACATGTTACACTTATAGCATAGTGAAACAAAAATTATCGAACAATGAGTAGCTTCTTTGGCCAAGCTATTATTGATCAGATTGCATCTTCAATGATTTGATAATTGTCAAATGGTCTAACCAATTGCTCTTCTAGTTTAATTACAACAACAATGCAAACAGCAACAAATGCAGACCCTAACTTTCCTCCTCCTATTACAAGGTCAGGATTCATGACTCTCACTTGTCCTTGAGCTACAATTGACATTCCATCATCGAAAATTAACAACCTCACGACCTATATGTTGTACAAATTACGATGTAAAATTTTAGATATCAAGAATCAAAGTTATTAGGAGTTTTTTTTTCTTTTAATAGCTTGTCTTTCTGTAATGGTGGTTCCACTACATGACTTTTGTGGCATGGGTGTTCCTTCATTCGTGGACATTTCCATATTCTACAATACAAAACACTTATCACATTAATGAAATCATAACTTATAATTATTACTAAAATTTGAATAATTACTTGATTTGCTTGAAATGGCACACTCCGGCTTGAATTTCCCAAGATTATGGCTTCTAGATGTTCTTGTCTTTTTTTTCAAATCTGACAATTCTATTTTTTGTGTGTCACATAGTTGTTGTAGGTCGTTGACTTTACCTTCAAAACCCTCCACATATACCTGACTAAACTCATTAGTCTCATGGTTCACATGAGCCTTCTTTGCACCCAATATTTGATCAACAATTTCATCTTCATCAAGATTTGCATCATTGTTTTCAACTGCTGATTGTAACTTGTCCTACGATAGTAACCATAATTACAAATAAAAATGGAGCAAATAAAGTCAAATATATCATGAATAATTTTATACTTACAATTAGTTTAGCTGATTTTGCATCTACAGGAGTACCATCCTTTTTCTTATGGATAGCAACAAACAACTGTAGTCGACTAATGGTACCCCCTTTATTCTTTTGTTGCAACTATTATTAACACAGAAATAAATTATAAGTAGAGTGTGAATGTGTAATGATATTATTATCATTATGTAGAAAAATTACTCACATTCGCTCTCACACAAGCATAGGGCATCAACCCCGATGTATGTCATGTGGTAACAAACTTTCTACTCATACTATTCTTTGCACTCCGTAACTACAGTTCATGAACAATTAACCTTATCACCAATGAAAATTAAGACAAGACATAATATATAATTAATTATCTTACCCTTTCGTCATTAGAGTCCCAAAAATTCACAAGAAAAGCCCACTGCAATGGATCAACACAGGAAGGACAATAATTAAGTTTGTCTGTTTTTTCTTTGTGGTGCATATAATTTTTCCTTTTGATCTCAAATTTGAAGCTTCTTCAACAATCCCTAACTGTGCGTAAAACCGATTTCTTTCCCTTTGGGTCGATAGTAAACTTCTTCTGTTACATGGGAAAAAATGAATATAACAAATACATGATTAAATAACACTTTACAAATATATATTACCAATACATAATTCCATATTTCAGTTTTCTTTCCAGCTGGTACTTGTCGCCAATCCAAGTAATCCAAGGATGCCAGTTGTGAATTTCTAGCAATTTCTCCCAAAAAAGAAGATAAGTCATTTTGATGAGGTCCAACTGGTTCTCCATTTTCATCTAATGTAATGGGTAATTTTGCATCCCCTGTCTTACTCCATAATCAAAGACAATTAGAATAGCCTCATTTTTTATTATGCACAACACCACCTAAAAATTGAAAATAAAATGAGGCAATTATTTTTAAATATAAATATATATGCTAAAATTTTAGATAATAGTTAATTGTTGTAAATTGTTGATTAGAGAGTTATGTACCTTCTACTTCATCATGATTAGTAGTAGTATCATCATCAACCAATTCAAAGTCCTCATCAATTACATGATTGGTTTCGACCTCATGATCTATATTTCCATTATCAACAGAATGATCAGCTCTCATGACATTATTTTCCAAAGAATCGCTATGACCAACTCCAACCTCATGATTGATATTGGCATTATCAACTGAATGACCAACTCCAGTACCATTGTTTGCCAAAGATTCCCTAACATATGTGGCAACCTTATGATTGATATTAGCCTTATCAACAGAATGACCCGCTCTGATTCTATTAATTGTCAAAGAATTTCTATGATCAGCTCCAACCTCATGATTTATCATAGACACATGTGGATGCTTCTCTTTTCTTATGTTTACTTAAGCATTTTTGTTGCTGAAAATAGATGATGCACCACCCTTCTTAGTTTTATTTCTCAAATCAGATTTAGAACTTCCAAAATCAGCATTAACTGAACCAAGATAGCCTCCTTTCATTCTCAAATAAGCATTTATTGAACCCAGATCTCCTCCTATCATTCCCAAATCAGCATCAACAGAACCAAGATAACCTCCATTCATTCCCAAATCAACATTAATTGAGCCAAGATAGCCTCCATTCATTTGCAATCGTTTAGACATTCTTGCAAAGAAAAATAATTAGGTCAACTCTTATAACGATAAGTACAAAATAATAATAGATAAATTGTATATCATCATACCCGCCATTTTTCCTTTAATTACTTCATTGTTTGCATCATCAATTTCTCTTGTAGACAACAATTGTGTACGTCTTTTCAACATCCTGAAAATAGAATGCATAACAAATATTAATAAATTAAAAGTATAACGATAAAAATATAGTTAAATAATAATTGTTGTACGGGCCACCTGATATAAACATTATAAAACATTTGCTGATTTGATTATTCAGAACAAAAAAAAGGTTTGCTAATTTAAAGAGAAATGATATGCATATGAAAGGAAGAACAAAGGCATTCATAATTAATAATAAATGAATAAAACTAAATTGTTATAACGCTACATCGAGATACAAAATATTAAAAACTACATATGATAGATCATAATGATCTCAATCAAATTGCTCATCATTTTTTCCATCATAAAATGTTACACACTCCATATCTTCTCTAACCAAATCAGATCCATCAGAAACATCACTAAAAATAGATTCCCAATCATCTACATGAGAATCTTCATGTACACATGTCCCATCCATGAAATTTTCAATAAGCTTCTCATCCATGTCATAAGTATCACGTGGTATCATCTGCAAGACAAAGATCCACCCACGGTGATTGATGTTAGTCACATAAAAGACTTGTTGTACTTGAGAGGCTAATATAAATGGATTTTCAATTAAGTCAATGAGTTTTAATTTGACCATTGTAAATTTATTTTCATCTTTTTTGACGCCCTTGTTTGCATTGACCCAATCACCTTTGAACAGTAAAACTTTTAGTTGCTCATAGTAACTAATCTCAAAAATCTCTCAGAGTACCCCATAGTAGGTAACTTGACCCAATTTAGGATTTTTGTTCTTGAAACTAGAAAAACTTTATGTTTGGGCTTTCACCATTATCCCACTATTCTGGGTTTTTTTACCATGTTCCCCCTCCTTGGTTCGAAATCTATATCCATTTGTTATGTATCCATTGTATTTGTTCGCCATATTTTGTGGTCCTCGAGCCAGAGTAAGTAGATTTGATGGAAAATTTTCTGACATGGCCTTCTCTTCAATCTATATACATTATGAATTGAGTTATTAGTACAATTCTCTAACAATATTTAATGAAATTAATTTATAGACTTACATGCTTCTTAAACCAATCACTAAAAGTGTTCATATGAATATTACTGATTTCCCACTGTCTTGTATGCGGATTCATTTTCTTCATGTGGCGAATGTGTTCCCTGCTAACAAGTACATAAGTCATATGTACATACATCTAACCGTGAGCATGCATATTTCTTAATAATTTAATGAACTCACTCCATGAACAGTTCAATTGCAACACAATTAGATAAAATATATTGATGTGCAATTTTCAGCATCTCATCTTCAAGATAAACAAGAATACTCTTTCCTATTCGACACCCTTTATGTGAAAATATAAACCACTCATCATCAGTAACAATATCGTCATCTTCAACATCATTTCTAGCCAATTTTGTGAACATTGCCTCTACCCCGAAAAGATACCTTGAACAAAATGTTAAAGATTCATCTGCCAGGTAACATTCTACTATGGAAGCTTCTGGAGCAGCTTTATTCCTCACATATTCTTTCAAAGTTTTCAAGTATCTATAATGATAAATAGAATTTTTTTAAAACCAAAAAATACATTTGATAAAATTTTAGTGAAACAAATAGTAATACATACTAACTTTCCACTGGATACATCCAACGATAAAATGGTGGTCCAGCTATCTTAGCTTCTCATGGAAAATGAATGACCACATGCTCCATTATGTCAAAAAATGAGGGAGGGAAAATCTTCTCCATGTTACAAAGAGTCACTGCAATTCTATATTCTAACTTCTCAATATCATATGGATTTATCTCTTTTGAGCATCTATCTTTGAAAAACCTAGACAACTTAGTAATCACAATTATGACATTCTTGCTCAGCAACACTACCCGTAAATCCAATGGCAGAAATTTTTGCATTAATATATGGTATTTGTGACTCTTTAATGCCAACAATTTTCTTTCTTTGATGCGTGCATTTCGTGAGATATTGGAGGAATAACTATATGGAACCCGTACAAACTTCAAAAACTTACAGAATAATTCTTTTTCCTCCTTTTTCAAAGTAAAACAAGAAGGTGGAATAATATTCTTAATTTTGTTCTTGATAATGTACAGTCTAGGTCTTATTCCCATCTCTAAAAGGTCATAACGAGATTTTTCATTATCCTTTGACTTGTCCATCCCAAGTAATGTGTGAATCAAGCTCTCACATACATTCTTTTCAATATGCATTATGTCAAGATTATGACGAATAAGGTTGTACTTCCAGTATGGAAACTCAAAGAAAATGCTTTGTTTTTTCCAATTGTAAGGCATATTGTCTACATCTCTGGTTTGAACTAACACTTGATTTCCAGACAACATCTTTGGATCAGTTCTTAATTCTTCTTTTCCATCAAATGAGGACATATTCCTACGAAATTTATGATACATCAGAAGGAACTTCCTGTGGCTCATGAAACATTATTTCCTATTATGTGGCAGTCTAATAGAACACGTGCCCTTATTGCAAACAGGACATGCATCATACCCACTAGTTTGCCAACCAGATAAATAACCATAGGAAGGGAAGTCATTTATCGTCCATAGTAAGGTGGCATGCAATTTCAATACAGCTTTACGATCAGCATCGTAGGTATCAACACCAACTTCCCACAGTTCTTTCAACTCTTCAATCAGAGGTTGTAAGTAGATATCTATCTTCATTCCTGGTTGAGTTGGACCAGGAATAATCATAGAAAGGATAAAATTAGGTGTCTTCATGCATAACCATGGTGGAAAATTGTACGGAATCAATATGACTGGACAAATACTATATGATTGACTCATCATGCCAAAGGGATTAAATCCGTCAGATGCTAAACCAATATGCACATTACGAGAATCATATGCAAAATCAGCATGCATGTTATCAAATGTCTTCCATGCATGTGAATCTACTGGATGTCTTCAAACTCTGTCCTTGGTGCGACTTTCATCATGCCACTGCATTAGTGGTGCGACTCTAGAGGACATAAACTATCTCTTCAACCTAGGAGTCAAGGAAAAGTAGTGCATAACTTTACAAGGAACTCTTTTCTTTTTAATTCCCATACTTTGTGCACCGTCTACATTAGTTTCAGTCCCTATATATATAGAAGAATGACAACGTGGGCATGAAGTATTATTTGCAAACTCCTTGCGATACAAAATGCAATCATTTATACAGGCATCAATTTTCTCATAGTCAAGACCAAGGTCCCTAATTATTTTCCTTACTTCATAGTATGACCCAGGCAATGTGTCACCCTCAGGAAGCAAATCCTTCAAAAGTTCGAGCAGCTCAGTAAATGATTTATTACTCCAATGATTGCTACATTTTATATGTAACAACCTAACAATGGTATACAACTTGGAATACTTCTTATTTCTAGGATACAACTCTTGTGTAGCAATCTCTAACAATTTGTAGAATTGCTCAGTTTCTTCATCGTCAATAAAAACAAATACATCATCGGCGTCATTTTCCATAGTTTCTCGATAGTTTTGGACTCCATATGCATCGTGCAACATGTATCTCATATCATCAAATGACATGTTGTCTTGCATAGAAGAATCTTCCTTAGCATCAGAAGAAGTCTCACCATGAAAAATCCAATCAGTGTAGCTGTTGAAAAAATCATTCCATAACAGGTGCTCGGTTGTCACTTGACGGTTGTGTCTTTGTGTATTTAGACACTTTTTACAATGGCATAAGATAGTCTCATTGCTACTCCATTTTTCGAAAGCGTCCTCTATGAATTTGACTCCCCCAGTTAAGTACTTTGTACTGGTCTTGTCTTCCTCAATAATCCAGCTTTTGTCAATCATACTTCCCTACATAAATGTAAGTAAACACATCAATAAAATAAATTTATAAATACGTATAAATTGTTAATAAATAATAATAAACAAGGTAAAAAAGTATACATAATTAAACACAATGAAAAATTAATATATAAATTAGTAGAAAATCAATAAAGTATAATACCAATCATAGTATACATAATACTTTGAAAAGCCATGTATATATCTATTTATCTATGACATATTGGTAATAAATATGAAAATAGTTTTGTTGTCTTGTTGGACTAGGATGATAAGGTTCAACGAAGGAAGCATGGACACGTTTCTAGACACGGACACGGGACACGTCAATTTTTTAAAACATAGGACATGTTACGGCTCTAGATGAGGTTTTTCTTCATATATACAAATGTGTGTATGATGTATATATATCTATGTGTATATGTAAACCTCTATGATGAATCCCCCTTGATACCCCTCTATGAAAATCAAAGAGTCATTATTGTGGCTATAATGACTGTCCCTCTATGCTCGAACAAAAATGATTTGTATTGGTATCCCACTATAGACGGTTAAGTCTATCAGGTCGGCCTACTATCTGAGAGCCAACTAGGGAGCACCAAACTGGCTGATGCAAAATGAACTATTGCAGAAAATGTGGGCAGTCCGTATATGGAAGCTCACTGCCCCTCCACAATTGAGACAATTCATATGAATGTTTGCCACTAATCAGATCTCCAAAAAAATCCAGACCCCTTGTGAGACATATTCCTCAAGATGTAGGGTGTTCCATCTGTAATATTATTTACATGGATTAACACAGAGGTGGAGTGATTGGCAGAGAGAGTGGAAGGTGAAGGAGGCATGTTGAGTTTATAATGGTTCTTATCTAAGTTACTGGGTCAAGTACTTTGTCTTTGCAGTGCTGGCTATTGTAGGATTTGGAAGGAGTGAACATCAGAACTGAAAACAAGAGGAAGAGGGAAAATTAGGGTGGAGAAATTTGAGGATTGGAGTGTGATGATATGGTGTAAAAATCCACTGGAGGGCCTCTATTATAATATGTACTAATGGAAAATCTTTCATTTAAAGCCTCTTTGCATGCAAAATTTTCCATCTTAACATTCTTTTCACTACTAGACGACCTATACCAGAGGGCCTATATTATAATATGTACTACCGGATAATCGTTCATCTAAAACCACTTTGAATGCAAAATATTTCATCTTAACCTTCTTTTTAATACTAGATGACTTCTATTGTAATATGTACTACTGCTGAGAGTCGATGAGCTTGGTTATATAAAAATTTGATCTTGCATGACTAAGTTCAGATAGGATTCTTCTTATGTAAGGTAAGAAGTCAGAATTAGATGTCCTTTCTACCTAACCCCATGCATTACTTCCATTACAACATAGAGAAATATTGAAGAACTACTATCTTATCCTTGATATAGTAAGCATATGGGGAGTCTGATTGATTGACATCGTTAGTATGACCTAGGAATCCCCTTAATGATTTATGCCTCTAGTGAGAACCAACATGACTAAAGAATCACTCTAATTGTTGGGATAGATTCTAACACTATAAAGAACTTCCATTTTCTTATGCTTGTTTTCAAACCGGTTATCCTCAGACTTTCACACATTTATTCAAATAATGAGCTAATAGTTTTGTATGATATCTCCCTTTTGCTATTGTGTCTACACCTTCCTTTTGCTTCCCTGTTGGCTAGATAAAGCTTGATGTGATTTTTTTTTCTTGTATTTTTTCTTATTTTTAGAGTTTGCTTCATGCATGTTGACATGCTGCTCTATCTTGTGCAATTAGCCTAATTAGAGTTTGGCTCACATTGTTTCTATGCTCTGTATTAGAGTTGTACATCTATAGTTACAACTCGGTTCTGATCTATAATATATGAAAAGGAATGGAGTTTGATCTATGATGCTAAGGTTTTATTCCTTCTATGTGCTTATTACAGAGTGGGGTTGATTTCTATTTAAAACATTATAATGCTAAGTGGAGCTAGCACCAGTCAAGAGCCTATCTTTTATAGATAAAAAAACATAATTATATTAAGATACTGAATGAGCTTATACTAGTTTGACAAATTTATGAGTTAGTATTTTCAAAAAAGAAACTCAACTATAGTACAAGTTTAACCTAAAATGAGCCTCACTCTCATGGAAAAGGTGTAAATCTCATTAGACACCTACATGGTTCCCTTTTATGTTCAGATATCTCTGTGCAGCCCAAAGTTTATTACCCTCCTGCATGAATCTTGACGTCTCGTTACACACCAAGTCATGTAATAACCAGCACCATTCATGTATAGGCATTCCCCTACTAAAAATAAGAAGAATAAAAAATACCACATCACCCTTTGACTTAATTCCTTTATCGAGTAGGGACACTGCATCCAAGTTTGGATAATACCCACCTCATCACTCTGTGTACTCACAACGAGTCTGTGAATCTTGAAGTAGTGGTCAGAACTATGTACAGTGACAAACTAACGCCCATAACAATGAATTTAACCAAAATTTTGAAGTTATTATTTACCAAAGTAAGAATAAGAACAAGTTTAAAATGAGATGATTGTATTTATATCACCAATAAGTGGGTGGACATTTGATACAATTGATGTTATGGTTTACCCTTGACTGTCACCATGGTACATCCTTGACTTTCTTTCATCATAAAGATACCACCTCTTCCACATCCTCACAACCCTCCAATGCAAATACAACTTGTCTTGACATCCTCTACCACATCTACTACTAAATTCTATATTTCTAAAATATAATACATCCCGAAGTAGAACATGAATAAGATAAAGATTTGAATGAAAATCATGGATCAAAATTCATTAGGTACTACAATTTTTAATGGCCAAAAGGCTGAAGAATTACAACTGAAACAACTAGAAGGGATACCATGTGGCTCATGTAAGGATTTTCATCTTTGATATTGTCATACCACAACATGATAATTGGCTCCATGTCAGAACCTTCATCAGTATCCAAGTTAAAAATCCTAAAAAAAACTTTAGCACACCTGCAATAGGTGTAATTCGCGACACTATTTTCATATAAACAATATCCTTTCCCTTCTAGATTTTATTGTGACTTTATCTTTTTTGTTGTTGAATTTGTGGCTATACTTTCCTCCTTATCTACCTAACATAGTATCAATGTCGTGACCCATTAAAAAGGTGGATACTTCCACTTCTACCAAAGTTTAACCGCATCCAAAATAGAAAAATCAAAATGGTGGTCAAACACCTTGGGGTGTTCTCTCAAAATAATTTTTCCTTCCATTTAGTAATAAAGAACTATAACATTGATGTTTATAGTGGATACAGTATAGGAAAGGACCCAGAAAATTGGCAACTCCATGGTCTTAATATGAAACATCAAAATCTTGCCAAGTCAAGACAGATCAATATGGGTTGTCTAAAGGAATCCAGTCCATATCACATATGATTGAGATTCTATATATTTATGAATGACTTAAATTACATGTGTGAAAAGTTTGGAACCGAAACTCAAAAATAAAAGAGACTTTTCTTCATATGCAAGTCATCCACTCATAAGGCATATATTATGTATTTAAAATTCATCTTTTTTCTTTCTTTCTCGTCTAGTTTATTTATTTTGAGTTGTTTTCTTATTAAAAATCAAGTGGAATGGAAAACTAATCAATAGTGGTCATCCATACCACTTTTTAGAGAATTCTACATAATTCTCACATATGCACATAGTTATCTTTGGTTTCTTTTTTTCCTTTCACTTATTATGGGATTTCTTTTATCCTGTTTTTGTTTTTATCTTTATTGGATTTACCAAAATAGTATAAGACATGAAATTATGCATCCAATTGAAATCTTTCAAAAGAATCCATTATTTGAAAACAAATCATACAAATTTTCTATTCAAATCCTTTTTATTTGCAAAATTGCATTTCAGTCTATACTAGCAAAATACATGTGGATCTCTAAAAAGGTCAAGAGCTAAATGTAGAAATCTTATCCTACAGATGAAGTGATATACTTTGTATGTTAAAGACCACACAAGTTTTCAAACTTGTCTTCACCCTTTAAAAATCATATAGAGACCCTTTGTCTACTATGAAGGATCCACTCATAAAGACTTCAGAGAAGAAAAAGTTTTATAAAATCAAAAAATTGAGTCTAATTGAAGGACTACAACCATTTCCTAGATGATTGATTCCACTCACAAATTAAAATTGTAAATAGACATATTAAGTTATCCTTATAAATTGGATAATAGAAATAAAGTCTAACACATGGTATAGATAAAGATAAAGACTCACAATGGTGACTTATTCCATACTCCCTATGGAAAAGGCAATGATTAGATCACCCATCATGGTCAACAATTATCATTCTCCAACACAGTTCTGCTCAAACTATATCCCTAGATTTATTAAGTAGAGCCAAAACACTAAAATAACCCTAAACACATTCAAAAGTATGGCATGGACATTAACAAAGGAAACAATTAATTTACTCACTGGAATGAAAAATAAACGAGAGACCGGCCAAAGAAATTAGAATCTTTCGAGGCATGTATATGTCTAATCTCACAAAAATAGGGAGGTCCCACTTGTAATCTACCATGGGGTCTGTAAATGAGGGAACCTTTTAAAGGAATAACCCTTTGATTATGAAAGCAAATAAATCAATGTCCATGATAAGGTTTTGACCATCAATGTCCAAAATGCAAAAATATAAAAAATAAGGATATCTATTCAATTATAAAGCCCAAAGGGAACCCAAAACATAAGTACATATTTTTTTATATAAACTATATCAAGGAATGTCAATGATAAAGACCATGAGTTGTATCTGATACATAGTGCTTTAACCCAATTAGGTCCAGAGTTTCATGTTCAAAACCCATTACATTGCAATACTTTGGCTTACTAAGTGTGCGTTACAGAGCTAGTGCAACTCGAAATAATCTTATCCCCTTAACAAATGGTTCCCATTGGAACAATTGAGTATGATCATTTGGAGGAAAGAACCAAACTACTAGTGGTGGAATGGGACACTAGAAACACTTAAATGTGATTGGGATCCTACACTTCCATAATTACCAAATTCTAAAAGACTATTTCAAAGTGAGATTTGGAATTAGTAATTATCTAACATTTGAGTTAAATGATGACGTGACCACCCATCAAGAATCATCACACAAGTTAGGATCCCATCCAACCTGGTCACTTGACTCAGCAACCAGCCTTAATGATAGAGACCTCAACACTTACCAAGGTTTAGAGCCACAAATACTTAAAGGAAAGACTATTTCAACCACATTAATGAGTATAAACACACAAGGTCACTAGCCCCTATTAAGATGAAATATACCTCAACCAATGAGTAAGTAAATACAAAATAATATTGTCTCACTAGCCCCTACTAAAATGAAACACAAGATCATGATAAATGGAAATTCAACAAATTTGCAATAATAAATCTCTTATTATAATCACCCACAAGTAAGTAAATACAAAATAATAATGCAAAAAATCAATGAGGCTTGTCAAGTAGTACTTGACCATTCTCATAGGCCACCACAGTCAAGGGAGGTGAAGCAAAACATGCCAAATACTCTAGAGTACAACTCGTTCAACAAGGAAGGCCTCTAAAGTCATATTCAAAGGATCATGTCACGTCTTCATAAATGTCTCATTGACTTTGCAAGATCTATTATGATAATTGTATTAACACCATTGGATTGAACTTATTATAGAAACCAAGTAGTTTGTACTGCACTTCTCCATTCTAGGAAGAGCAATCATCTGTCAGAACCTAGGAATCGCTATCCTAATATGTTAGTATCCAACATAACCTAAATCCAACCTCAATGAAATTGGTGTGATTTACATGTGAAATCCACTAAGACATATACCCCTCATCACTTCAAGAGGGGTTGACAACTCAAGTGTTCTAATATACATCATAAGGTTGTTACATAATACCATGAATGCATGACATCCTCCAAATAACTTGTACTTGTCAAGGGACTAGTACATTTCCCACTATAGTAGGACCCACTGTCTCATTTTTTCAAAAACGAGGACCATGCATGCAATAGAGTTTCACACATATCCAATGATCTCTTCAAATAACAACTCCACAAAAACAGTCAACGTGTAGGATCACAAGTATGGTGTCTTAAGAGAACTTATTACTTCTTTGATGTCACCCTAGAATCCTTTTATAGTGGAGCAAATTTTATGAAGTTCCCATCTTCTATGAATCACTAAGAAGCCTCATATTGTATCACTTTGAGCAAATCAGTCAACTTAGAAGTGAAACTTAGCTTTTTTTGGTACAAGGGACCAAGTGTCTTCAATACTTAGCTAATTAATATGACCATGTCACATTGTGCAAGGGCCACACTACTTTCTCTAAAAGGATTGACTAACCCTCTAGTACCCAGATCCATATCAAGATTAGAATCAACAACAGATTCCAAGTAACATATGTGCCTGGTCACCCCAAAATGAGCCAATCCGCTTTAGCTTGAAATATCAAAACTAGACAATAAAGGGTCTAACTATACCTTCTAAATTTTTCATCTACATAATTAATTGGGTATAAAATTTAGCATTTCCACATAGTCATTTTGTAGAGAAATATATCAAAAATATAAAAAATACAGTAACACCTAACAGGCTAGCACCATAATTGATCCATGCATTGTGTCCAATGTCCTTTGGAGTCTATACATACCACCAAGAACATGCATTCCTCTTGCTACACTCATTCACTATCTCTCACCATGATGGTAGTCACTCTCACCACTTCCACCATGGCAGTAACTTAGTGGTTGTTGTTTCCATGTCCACTTACAATCTGTCTACTAGTTAATTTTCCATGTCTTCTGGTGGTCATCTCCTTTATAAATGTTGAAGTGCCCTTGAGTGTTTTTTTCCAGACTATAAAAATATAAAAACCTTACAAGTAATTTTTAAATATATTCAAATGAAGTGAATTATGTATTCTCTCATAAGTTCAATGGCATTAGTCATGCTCCCTAGTGATTGTCTTGTAAGTTTATCAACAAACTGTACTATGGAACTACCTTATTCTTTGTGAATTTACATATACATATACATATATATATATATATATATATATATATATATATATATATATATATATATATATATATATACAGTTATAGACACATGTATATAATTTATTTGTGAACATAAGAAGCTCCATTATTCTTAACAACAAGCAGAAACAAAGATCGCCATGATATCCACTTCATATTGCTGATGCTACAAAATTTAGCATACAAAATGATATATTAAATTATTATACCATCCAAGAATGATGAAATGAAATACAAGAAAATTATTAGAACTTAATTACACACAATGATCCAAAGGTTCCAATACTAATGGGGGTGTGCACTATAGGGAAGAGGGGAAGCAGTAGTGATAGAGGGGAGGTGTGTATGGGTGGTGATGATGGTGGTGAAGCAAGAGGATAGTACATTTAGTAGTCATGTAGGAGTGGAGGGTAGAGGGAAGAGACAAAAGAGAAACATGACTGCATGTTAGTAGGAGGAAAAGGAGGGAATGAGAGGTTTTGATAGAGTAGTAAGAAGAGGTGGGTTGAGGAGTGGACACGTTATAGGACAAACAAAGTAGGAAGAAGAGGAGAAAGGAAAATTGATAAGAAAATCAAGAGGAAGAAGAGGGAAGGAGTTCCTAGAAAGGGAAGGGAGTTGCTTCTAATGGTTGTTCTAGCTGTTGGTAGCTCCTGCTGCAAATGGCTGTCGCAAAAGGCTGCTGCTTGTGGTGGCTTTAGCTCCTAGTGGTTGTTGATGCAAAGGCTACTTGTAGCAACTCCATCTCTTTATGGTGGCTACTTGCAGCAATTTCAGGACCTAGATGCTACTTGCATCAACTGTAGAAAGAAGTAGTTTCATACATTCTCTACGGGAACAACAACAATTAGAGGGTGAGTCTTACTGGTCACCCCTCGAGGGAAGGGATGAGGGTTTTGGTGAGGAGTTGGGGTTTGGTTGAGGAGTCTACATGGTTGGATCTTATTTTCTCTTTTCTTTTTAGTTAGATCTTATGTGGGTTGGGTTGCCCATGTCCACTAAGCATCCTAGATGTGTCTACGCCGTGTCCAGTTTGCAAATATATAAAATATGAATCTGGACATGCTGGAGGAGTGTCTGCCGCCTGTCCACGTGTGTCCAAGGCGTGTCCAGGTTGGACACGTATCAGACACAGACACGACAACCTCCGGGAAGTGTTCATGCTTCCTAGATAGAAACGTATACATACCTAACATTTTTGTTCCTATATCAAATATCTAAATAATAAAGAGATAATTTCATGTATATAGAACTATAGAGCTAATATACAGAAAATTTACCTAGCATGTATTGATGTATTTAAGCAGTGTGTCAAGTTTCGATACATGCGCAATGTACGTCAAATAGCAGAAAGACATCATATGGCATGCATGGAGTCTAATAAGAAGTTATGGTAATTATCTATTGGACAGTTATTGAGTAGGAGATTGAGTTGTTCACTATTTCTACTGTAATGTTTTAGATTATAGATGTAACACTCAGTCTTGTATCATTTGATGCAGTTCAAACCTATGATATCATACAAAAATAATGGTTGGCATGTATATTCGGACCATTGATTATATATTTGTTCATGATTCCCTCCAACAATATATAGATATGCCATAAAGTACACAAACCTGGTCAAAGTGTGGAGAAGGAAAATGAATCCAACTGCGAGGAGGAGCAGTTGTGCCCTTAAGTTGATCCTTTGATCTAATCAAGAGATATATAGCCACTATTGGATGACTTCCGTGAGAGGGAGGAAGCTGCAGGCGGTTGGAGGAGAGTCGATAGTTGAAGAAGACGCCCTAGCACAGGAAAATATAGCCGTGAGAAGGACCGCTAGTCAGGGAATAGACATGCGCTTGTGAGCGGGGACAATGGGAGTGGAAGGGGGACCTTGCGAGTGTCTCTGAAGATACATTGTTGGATGCGGCTAGGACGAATCTTCACGGATGGCCATAGAGTGATGGATTCGGTACCAAGAGAACTCGAAGTGGCTGGCCGATTGGGAAGAAAAAGCCGCCCGCTAGAAGCTTTCCTTGGACGTTGATACCGATTGGGGGTTCCTCACCCAGAAGCCTTCCTTGGACGGCCTGTGGTTGGGAGAATGCAGTGGTCGAAGGAGTGCCTACGGCTGGGGGAGCGTAGCCAAAGCGGAGGGAGGGTAATCGAGGGAGCATAGCTTGCGGAGAGTGCAGAGACGGAGCATAGTCGTGAGGAGACCGGTTAGGGAAGCGATCGTGAGGAGACCGGTTAGGGAAGCGATCATGAGGATACCGGTTACGGGAGATTGATCGTTCTCGCGTAAGAGAGAAGAGGCCCAACCAGGGCGCGCAGGTTGGATGAGGGGAGGGAATGTTGGCGCCACCCCAAAAAATGAGTTAAAAGTTAGATGGATAATATTTTTTAGAATGTATACATAAAGATACATATATGTATTTCCGATTTGAAAGTAGGAGGGTAATAAGTTGCACAATCACTCCTGAAAAATAAAATAGTTATTTACAACGGGCATTGAGAGGAAGGTTATATGAGTTCAAATGAGATTTGTAGTCATTATCACTAACTATATTTGTATTACTTACATTTTTTTAATATATAAAGAATAGTAGTTATTGACTATAAATGGAACACACGTAGTTAGAGTAGGAGGAATTCACCCTTCGTCTCCCTCCCAGTTGCCACTCCTGCACTTCCGCAACTCATTTAAAAAACCTATCAAGTTAAGATATCATGTTTAATCATAGAGATAATGATTAGTATGGATTTTGCTTTAATGGTAGAGTCAACCATGGACATAAGTTCAAAGAATCAGCTAACTGGAACAATTGACGTTTTAGTTGTTTTATGTTTTTTTGTATGAAGTTACTTTGTATAACTTCAGAGCTAACTCGGATGATAGTTCTTTTAGTTAACATTGTACATGAATAGGATTAGCTTTTACACTACAGAGTAGACGCATGATCATAAATAAAGAAATTTTACTCAAATAAGGCTCGCTTCCCCATCCGATCGGTTGGCAGTTCGAAATCAGTTCAAAAAGCAGCAACCAACCCTCATTTTCCCTAAGAACTAATTGTAAAAGCCCCCTTCTTCTCCTATAAATGGAGGGGAACTTTCTCATCACATCATCATCTTTTATACAAAGAAATTCCGAGCAACTATTTTCTTTGTTCTTATTTCTAGTTCATCAATAAAGATTATTTGTTTGTAAGCTAAGTGTTCTTTTAATTTGTTTGTTCATTACTTCAATTATTAGATCTAGACCTTCCTCTTCTTCTCCTTCTTCTGTAGATCAGAGCAAGGAATTAAGAGTCAACCATTTAATAGTCTTTAGCCTAAGGATTAATAAGTCTAGACTATGGCTAGAACACTTTCTTCCTCCGCCTCCCTTTACTCTACAATCCTGAACGAGTAGTTTGTCTATTAAGGCAAGGGGAATAGACCCTTAGCCATGGTTTGAATTGACTTAATCCTTAAGAACAACTTCTATTAGATGGCTTTTGGTTGTAAGAACTAATGATCTATCAGAGTAATTAATTGATTTGATCATATGTTAATCCGGGTGGAAATGACCATGGAAATTCAGATTTAGAACAATAAGACCAATCACATATAGGTTCAGAAACGATCGTGGATCTTTCTCTTTTGAGATGATGAACTAAGAAACATGAGCACCAAGACCAATGGGCTCATGTGGAGTTCATCTTTTGTGGATTTTAGTTAATTCACATGACTTCATCAGATTTTTCATTTTATAGGATTTAGTTATATTTCACCTAGGCTAAGGTGTTGAAAACCCCTAAAAGCCTCAATATTTCATCATCTGATTCAATCACCGTTTGATTTACTCTGTTAACATTCCATTCTTTCTATTCATAATATCTTTTATTGTGCTAACAATAATCTCCTTTCCTTGTGACAGGGAATTTTTCTTCTTGTTAGTGCAATTTTAATTCTTGCATTTCATTCTTGTTCTAGCAATAATCACCAACCCGCAAATCTAATTTTACTTCCGGTTCTAAAAATAAAATACCAAAAAGAAATAAAAGTTCAACAAAACAATTGGGTTTAGAGACTACCTTCTTAATAACATTGTCATGTGGGATCTACCCTTCTATATTAGCCTTAATTGGACAGTAAAAAAAGGTTAAACTCTAGGATTAAAAATCTTAGTGATTGTAGTGTACTTCGACACATTATCAATTTGGCGTTGTTGTCGGCGACAACAAATTGTTTTCTCGAACCCCAAAAACTTTTGAAAAACTTTTTTTTTCTTTTTTTTATGCCTTCCGAGTAACATTTCAGAAGTGCTAATCCTCCTTCTGCCAAGTTTCCATTCCAGTAGTCCATTTTTTCTGCACACGATTAACTTCTTATTTTTGCATGTAATGCTCAAACGCCAGATTTATATCGTTTGATCCTGAGATAGATAGAACTTTGCATCGTCTAAATCATCAAAACCGAATTAGGATGGATGGGGAGGAAGTTGCTCGTAGGATTAACCAAGCTCTTGCGGCTCAAAGAGAGCACATCTTAGCCAATCAAGCGGCTAGAGAAGCTTCTTTTCAGGCAACCTACATGGCTGAACAAGAAACACTAGAGGCTGATAGGAGGGAAGCCGAGAGGCAAAAACAATTAAAAGAATTTTTTGTTCCCAAAACTGCCTATGTACAACACCTAGTATTGCCTCCTGACATCATTGCCCCCCAATTCGAGATCCAGACCCAATGGATCACCATGATCCAAACAAACCCATTCTCTGGCAACAATGGAGAAAGTTGCCAAGATCATCTTCAAAGGTTCATTGACCTTTACTCCTTGAACAAACTCCCAGGCATCTCTGAAGATGCAATCCGCCTTAGATTGTTCAAATAATCTCCAGCCAAGCTAGTAGTTGGTACAACACCATGGAGAGTGAGGTTCATGTTACAACTTGGGAGGTCCTAGAAAATAAGTTTCTTGAAAAAATTTACCCTCCTACTCTCACCTATGAAATTAGGGGACAAATCACCCACTTTTCTATGTCCCCAGGAGAATTGCTAGGAGAAGCCTGAAAGAGGTTCAAAGACTTGCTTACAAAATACCCTCATCATGATATCTCTCAAGCCCAACTCATAGAAATATTTTATCGTTGTTTTGATGATGACACCAATTTTTTTCTTGATTCCTTATCTGGAGGAAATTTCATGGACCAAACTCTAAATATTGCATGGGAGGTTGTTAAACGTGCTTCTAAAATAAGGGCAAGGTGGGGAATTGGTGGGATCCTTAAGGTAGCCAAAGCTGAAGTTGATCCTGACATCCAAAGCATAGAAGAAAGCCTTAAATTAATTGATCTAAAACAAGATCATTTAGAGTCATCCCTAGGCACCTATAGAGAGTTCCCCCAACAAATAAAAGTTGTAGACTCTATTTGTGGCATCTTCCAAGGATATGATCACATCACCTTACACTGCCAATATCTTTACAACACCCCCATGCAACCTGAATTAGGACAACAATTGGAGGACCTAAATTATTTTCACACCATACTTGGCCAGAGTTATTACAACCCCAATCAAACTAGAAACCATCTTGGATTCCAATATGGGAACCTTTCTGGTGCTGAAAACTCTAGCCAACTCCAATCCCAACAAAGGCCTCCCTACCCTCAAAACAATAACCGACCACCATCGGGTTTCCCATACAACAATCAAAGAAATTTTGGGAACCAAGGGAACTATCGGGGCAATCACCAAAACCGACCACCATACCAAGAACAACAATTTCAAAACTTGAACCTCCCTCCTTAAAATCTCAACCAGCCACCTCCTCAACCACCACCAAATGTTTCTACTCTGCCTCTCTCAGCCGATGGAAGGATAGCCGCCTTAAAACAAATCATCATTGCCCAACAAGCTCATCAAAAGGCAATTGACGCCCAGTTAGCTCGCCTATTTTCCCAACACAAACCCCCTACCGAAACTTTTGCTGAGCATCCTAAAAACAACCCTAAACATCCCGAACAACTCAAGGTTGTCTCTACTCATTTGGTAAAGGTGCACTCCCCTCCTCCTCCAGAAAAACCTTTAGCCATACCTTTAGATTTTGAGGATGAAGACATGATGGTTGTCAAACCCGAAACTACACCTAAACCAATCATCCATGAGCCCTCATAGGTAGAAGTTGAAGAACCCATCTACAAACCACGACCTCCCTATCAAGCCCTCCTTAAACAAACAAGGCTCGACACCCGCTTCATGAAATTTAGGGATGTTATGAAAAAAATACATGTTGACATTTCCTTCCTTGATGCTTTAGCAGACATGCCTTCCTGGTCCAATTACATGAAATCTCTCTTGACTAGGAAATATGCTATAGAAGAATAAGAGACTGTAAAACTTGCTAGGACCACTTCATACATAATCCAAAGTAAAATGCCTAAAAAATAGAAGGACCCTGGTTCTTTTTGTTGGCTAAATGGACATCTGTAAATCCCTTTGTTTTGATAATGACAAACATTTCATTCTTGTTAATCTAACGTGCTACTTGAGTGTTGCAGGAATAAGGTGGATGACAAAGCAATTAGGGAAATCCATATGCTTACATATTTATATTTTCATGAAATGTAATCGCCTTGTAAAAACTTGTACAAATATATAATGTACAAGTACTTAGATTTCATGTAATTCAAGCGTTAGATTCTCCCTAGCTAAACATCACATTTAGATAGGTCATCCCCTTCAAATAAGTGTCACATATGCACACTCATACACACACTTAGTGCTTTAATTGAAAATTTGAAATAGGGTCAATCTCGGTCGACTAACTCCTCGACCGAGACACTCTCGGTCGACAATCTTCTCGACCGAGAAAGACCCAAGTAGCCGTTAGACACATCTGACAAGGTAGTTGGCAGTTGGAGATAAACGTTGCAAAACACTTGATTCAGAGAGCCTGTCGGTCGACAAAAGTTCGACCGAGTAGGTGTCTCGGTCGACCATTTCTCGACCGAGATGGTCTCTGACAGTAACTGCAAAATTAATTAATTAGCCGTTACTAAAGCAACAAACTTGTACCTAACGGCTAGTTAAGCACTTAGAAAACCATAGAAGGTGTCTAGAACGTCCTTAAGCACTTGTAGGACATTCCTATAAATAGGACATGCCTTAGGACACCTAAGCTCACTTGTTACACTTGAGAAATCTTTGAGCATACTTTGAGCAACCTGTTTGTGAGCAAATTGAGCATAGTGACAATTGGCTACTTCTTCTCTTAGCTCAAATTTCGTGTCCTATAGGCTAGCATCTCCTATCCACTGCAATTACTATTCCATACACTTTGGTTAGGAGATCTACACGCTTGATCTAGGCAAATCAAGCCTTGTGCTACAAAAGGATAAGTTGTAATTTCCTTTTTCCTTTCTTGTTCTCTATTATTGTTTGTACTCTCCTTGCTACTCCTAGGTTGGAGGCTGCGGATTGGAGAGGTTGGAGATCTTCTTGGTGAAGAAGGGAACCTTGAGCTGCTTCAAGAAGGCTGGTGCAACGGGAGGTTACTTCTAGAGAGGAAGGCTACTTCAAGGGGGAGCTTGGAGTTACTTCAAGAAGGCTACCTCGGGTTGGTGCATCTACTTCAAGTGAAGGTTGTTCAAGGGTGTAAGAAAGTATTGTATTTTATGTAATTCCTTGTGAAGGTAATAAAATAAATACTTTCAAAATCCCGGTTAGGTAAGCAATCGGGTAGTGGACTGACAACCTTAGTATTTTCTAAGGTTGGAACCACTCTAAACACTTGTCTTCTTCTTCCATTTTCATTTGTGGTTGATTGAGTTAAATAATTCCTAAAATATTTAAAAACTCTATTCACCCCCCCTATAGTGTTTTTCAATTGGTATTAGAGCAGGATTCAAGGAGCTCTAATCGAGTCTTGAAGTATGAAGGGTGGTGGTGTCTACAACCGCAAACAAAGGAAAAGTATGGGGCAACCTTCAACAAGTTGCAGTTGGTGCTTAGGAACAAGCCATGCAACACTTGGTTGCCTGTGGAGGTCAAAGAAGGAAGATACACATAAAGAATGTCTTATTGCTACAATAAGTGAAGAAGAAGAAGAAGAGGTAAGCCTTTTTGATTTATCTAAAGAAGAGCTAGTTGCTTCTCTTAAAGAGACACACAATAAATATATTGAGTGCAAGAAGAAATTAAAGAAATCTAATAAAGCAAATGATGAGTTACATGCTAAGCTTCTTGATCTTACATCTGAAAATGAAGATCTCAAAAAGGTTATTGAAGATTATGATATTAAGATAAAATCTGTAGAAGCAAATTGTAATCTCCTTTCTCTAGAAAAGATTAATTTGCAGACTCAAGTAAATGATCTTCAAAAACAACCTGTTTTGTGCTCACATCTAGATTATGATACTATCGTGAAAGAAAGAAATGCATTATCATCTAATCTAGATCAAGCAAAGCTAGATATCAAGAAGAGAATGGATGAGATTGCTAAGTTACAACAAAAAGTTAGTAGTCTAAATAATAATGGCATTCTTGATCAAATCTTAAATGATCCTTACCATCAAGTAGGAAGGAGAGGACTAGGTTACAAGACTAAGGGAAAATCTTATCATAAACCTAGTTGGAAAAAGACACAAGCACATCAATCTATGTATGTACCTAAAGGCACAAATACAAATATACCCAAGAACAACCTAGACTAAAATCATAGAAAGAGATATGAGGTTGATTCTATATGTTTTCATTATTGTTTGCGCCTTGGTCACTATTCTTTTTCATGTCCTTATAAGAAAAAGGATGTTGAGTTAGTTTGGGTTCCAAAACATCCAAACTAAATGAACAGAATTAAGTTGAGATATGACCTAAGTTGTATATTTCTATGTCTATCTCAACTCAACATAATGGGATATCAAATTAATTCAAGTATCTAAACATCTAACTTGCATAATTGTGTTTTACTTGGAAGCAATTAACAGTTCAGAAAACATCTCAGAAATCTTGTCGGTCGAGAATCTGTCGACCGAGGGAACAGTCGGTCGAGTAATTGTCGACCGAGCAGGTCACTGATTTCCAGTCTGAAATAAATCTGCTATTTTCGATTGGTCAAATTGCTATCTACTTGTTATTAATAACTGTTTGTACATGCAAAACAAAGTATACATTTTGGAAATTATCTTTGAGAACGTATATGAGATTAATTTGGTTCATTCTCTAAATGATTTAAAACTGAAAATTATGAATCATATTTAAGTCAAAATTACTACCGACATGGTCCATTCCAAGTATTCTTTGATTTATTCACATAGAAACCATATGTTAAATTTCATGTTTTATCATTACATCATGGATATATTTTCAACATTTCATTATTCAACCTTCTATAGATAAACGTTGATGCTTGAATAATGATTATTGCATCCTTGATGATACATAGGCAAACAAAATGATTTGTTGGTTATATGTTGTTTTAATGCTTGCAACACATAAGATAAATATTTCTCAATTGGTATCTTTTAAGAAACGAGATATTACTTAAGAATCTTATGAGGATACAAGAAGAAGTGAAATTTGATATTCATGTAACTACAACAAAGCTTATATTCTAAGAAAAATAAAGGATAAATGTTTTCATATTGAGTATTATTTAAAATACTTCAAATTGATATCTAATCAAATTACATGCAGATATTATATACGAGTATTCAATTTGGAAATCTGCAAATTTGCCTCTTGGTTGAAATGAAATTTGACCAAGGGGCACTATGGTCGTAGTCAAAGTCGACCTAAAATAAGTTTGACACAATACTTATTTGAATATCATTTTCTATATAAAAATTGTGATTAAAAGAACAATTAATTTATGATCACAAAATTGTCCAAATATTGGTAACAATAATCACAATATTACTCCCTTAGAAAGTATATATGCTCTACAAATTTAGTCTATCATTTGCATTAAAAATTAGCTTAAAAATTCATACCCAGTAAGTCTGTCGGTCGACGCATTCTTCGACCGAAAACATCTCGGTCAGCCTATCTCTTTCGACTGACAGACCTCAGACAGAAATAACATCGGACACACTTCCGGTCGACAATTGTTCGACCGAGCCAGTGTCGGTCGACAATTGTTAGACCGAGAATTGACCGTTGGGATATAACTGTTGCAATCCGACCGTTTTATGACCATTGCAACCCACTAGTCGACCGTTGGGGGCTGAGTGGCGCGTCTGGGATATGACCGTTGCGGTCGATCGGTCGACAATTTTGCTATAAAAAGGGCCAAAAACGGGTCATTGTTACACACTCTCATATTCTTACTTCCATAGCTTCTCTCTAGTGCATTCTTGTGCAATCCTTTAGCTTCCTCATCCCCAAGACTTTCTTGCTTCTTCTCCACCTTAAAGCAAAGAAATGGCTTCATCCTCTACACGTGGAAAGAAGAAAGTTGCTAGCAAGAAAGGAAGGGAGGCTACTCCACAATTGACGATCATCAACGACATCCCCTTCATCGACGTAGATACTGGTGATCGCTATCTCAGGCTCTCCTCCAAAACTCCTCTTCCACGACGGCCGGTTGACGTCTTGGAATTCCTCAGCATCGTTGACCTGGAGGATCTTTTTGAGGTGCAAAATTTGAAAGAATTTCTTAACCCTTCCTTCCCTTCCTACTCTTCAAAAGTGGTAAATGAGTTCTCTGCAAACCTAATCTCTCATTCCGAAAATGACAATAACTTCTTCTACTCTATGGTCAATGGGCATAGCTTTCGATTTACTGAAGAGGATATTCTTGACATGCTCAACATCGACTTAGATGAATATCAAGACACTCTTGACCTCACGACTTGAAATCCACTCAATACATTTTCCCAAGGAGATCATACGTTAGTCTTAGTGACATTAAACGAGCCACTTTTCAATCTAATACTACATGTCACGAAGATAGGGGTACCTACTATGCCATTAATCTCAAACCTGTTGCTAGGATTGTCAATCTTATTGTTTCCACAAACATACACCCTAGAGCAAACAAGTCTGAAGTCCCTATTTTTCACATGTGTTTAATTTATGCCATTATCAAACGTATTCCCGTAAATTTTATCCGTATAATCCTTAAGAACATGTTTGAGTTTTCTGGAAATCCCCCATATGCTGATTTTGTATGCCAAATCACTCAACACTTTCTTAAAATACAAATTGAGGATATGGGATACACATGGGAAAGAAGACCACAAAAAATAAGCAAAAACACAGTAGAGAAAATGGGAATTGAATTTGGTCACAAGAGGGCTAGGACGGAAGGTGAAACATCTACTCAAGATATACCACCACCACCTCCTCCTACAAACCCATCCTATGATCCCATCCAAAACACCCTAACCTATGTTGCTGGGTCACAATATCATCTAAGAAGACAATTAGACTATAACCACCATGCCATGACTTACCTAAATCAAAGGATGCAAACCCTCTCTCCAAATCAACCAGATGAATATCCTTATTCTTTAAATCCTGGCATGCTCAACCCATAGAATCCATCTTACAACTACTATCAACCTCCACCTCCACCATCTATAGATCTCACACATACTCAGTTCTCCTCAATACAATTACAAGACATTGCTGCTCATTTCCGTTTAGATCGGGTTCCTACCTTCTTGGAAGCATATGCTTTAACCAAGACAGGTGCTTTGGAGTGGCAAACTTTAGTCCAATATTATGGAGCTGAGCCATTTCTTGGAAAAGACCCTGATATTGATGTAATACTCAAGTCTTTCCAGTGAGATTTGGAGTGACCGTTGTATTAGTTGTAATGAAATAATTATCTTTGCATGATTGTAATGTAATGATTATCTTTGCATGATTGTAATAAAATGGTTATCTTTGCAATGAAATGGTTATCTTTACATGAAATGGTTATCTTTACTGAGTATATTGGATATTCCTCTATGGCATCATTCGAATATGGCTTATAAGACTACTCTAGTAGAGCATACAAAGTAAGGGGAGTAATAAATATGTCATAAATAAAAAGGGATGACATCTTTGCAAAAACCTGAAATTTAAAATTGTGGCTAAATTGACCATCTATTGAAAACAGATATGTATTTAAGGGGGAGAAATACCTTTATTCTTAAATGGATATCTTTTTGAAATGACAAAGGGGGAGAAATAAATATAAAATTAGTATTTGTGCAAAACTTAATCAATGAGTTCATAAAACTCTTGGCTTTACATTGAAAGTTGCTATATTCCCTAAAGGATTGGATTTCATGTTCCATAATTCATGGGGAATAATAAGCACACATTTTACAAACAAGAGAAGAAATTTACAAAGGTAATCTTCAGGTATGAAACTCACATGTTTTTATACTTTCTTATTTTATATTTAGGAAATGTTTGTCATCTTCAAAAAGGGGGAGATTGTTGGCTAAATGGACATCTGTAAATCCCTTTGTTTTGATAATGACAAACATTTCATTCTTGTTAATCTAACGTGCTACTTGAGTGTTGCAGGAATAAGGTGGATGACAAAGCAATTAGGGAAATCCATATGCTTACATATTTATATTTTCATGAAATGTAATCGCCTTGTAAAAACTTGTACAAATATATAATGTACAAGTACTTAGATTTCATGTAAATCAAGCGTTAGATTCTCCCTAGCTAAACATCACATTTAGATAGGTCATCCCCTTCAAATAAGTGTCACATATGCACACTCATACACACACTTAGTGCTTTAATTGAAAAATTGAAACAGGGTCAATCTCGGTCGACTAACTCCTCGACCGAGACACTCTCGGTCGAAAATCTTCTCGACCGAGAAAGACCCAAGTAGCCGTTAGACACATCTGACGAGGTAGTTGGCAGTTGGAGATAAACGTTGCAAAACACTTGATTCAGAGAGCCTGTCGGTCGACAAAAGTTCGACCGAGTAGGTGTCTCGGTCGACCATTTCTCGACTGAGATGGTCTCTGACATCAACTGCAGAATTAATTAATTAGCCGTTACTAAAGCAACAAACTGGTACCTAACGGCTAGTTAAGCACTTAGAAAACCCTACAAGGTGTCTAGAACGTCCTTAAGCACTTGTAGGACATTCCTATAAATAGGACATGCCTTAGGACACCTAAGCTCACTTGTTACACTTGAGAAATCTTTGAGCATACTTTGAGCAACCTGTTTGTGAGCAAATTGAGCATAGTGACAATTGGCTACTTCTTCTCTTAGCTCAAATTTCGTGTCCTATAGGCTAGCATCTCCTATGCACTGCAATTACTATTCCATACACTTTGGTTAGGAGATCTACACGCTTGATCTAGGCAAATCAAGCCTTGTGCTACAAAAGGATAAGTTGTAATTTCCTTTTTCCTTTCTTGTTCTCTATTATTGTTTGTACTCTCCTTGCTACTCCTAGGTTGGAGGCTGCGGATTGGAGAGGTTGGAGATCTTCTTGGTGAAGAAGGGGACCTTGAGCTACTTCAAGAAGGCTGGTGCAACGGGAGGTTACTTCTAGAGAGGAAGGCTACTTCAAAGGGGAGCTTGGAGTTACTTCAAGAAGGCTACCTCGGGTTGGTGCATCTACTTCAAGTGAAGGCTGTTCAAGGGGTGTAAGAAAGTATTGTATTTTATGTAATTCCTTGTGAAGGTAATAAAATAAATACTTTCAAAATCCCGGTTGGGTAAGCAATCGGGTAGTGGACTGACAACCTTAGTATTTGCTAAGGTTGGAACCACTCTAAACACTTGTCTTCTTCTTCCATTTTCATTTGTGGTTGTTTGAGTTAAATAATTGCTAAAATATTTAAAAACTCTATTCACCCCCCTCTAGTGTTTTTCACTTTTGGAATAGGATTCTACTTAGGTGATAATGCTTGTATAAAAGGCCTAGCTGATTTAGGAGCCAGTTTATCCATCATGCCCTACAGCCTTTGTAAAAGATTAGGATTCAATGACATGTTACCCACAACCATGACCATCCAATTGGCGAGCTCATCCATGACCAAACCCATGGGAATCATAGAAGACATTACGGTTAACGTTGGGAAAGATGCCTATGTCCCTTGTGACTTCATGATCATGGACATAAAAGAAGATTTTTATTACCCTCTCATTTTCGGCCGTCCTTTCTTAGCCACAACCCGGGCCTTGATTGATGTTGATGCCCAAATCATTCAGTTACGATTAGGGAGGCAAACCCTAGACTTTAGGGTGTTTGAAAGCATTAAAGGGCCTAGTTTCCAGGAAGAGGTCCACCCCATCTCTGATTCCCTATGGGTCATCCCGATTAAGGTTATTCCCAAAAGGGGGGGCACTGTCATTAGAAATGATAAGAATGAACTTATTCCCACTCACACCATTATAGGATGGAGATTGTGCATCGATTATAGGAATCTCAACAAGACAACTAGGAAAGACCACTTCCCACTCCCCCTCATAGATCAAGTTCTTGAACGCTTAGCCCATCAATAATGCTTTTGTTATCTAGATGGCTACTCATGATTTTATCAGATTCCTATCCATCCTGAAGATCAAGAAAAACCATCTTCATATGTCCCTTTGGCATCTACATATTCAGATGAATGCCTTTTGGCTTGTGCAATGCACCAACCACCTTTCAACGGTGTATGTCATCCATATTTGCATGATTAACCAAAACTGTCATGGAGGTGTTCACATATGACTTCTCCGTCTATGGAGATAGTTTTGACTCTTGCCTTAGAAATTTTGCTCTTGTTATTGATAGATGTGTTGAATCACACTTAGTCTTTAATTGAAAAAAGTGTCACTTCATGGTTAAGGAGGGCATTGTTCTAGGCCATAGAGTAAGAAACCAAGGCATAGAAGTTGACAAGGCTAAAATCGAGGTCATCACAAAGCTTCCACCTCCGACCTCAGTAAAAGACATTCAGGCCTTATTGGGACATGCCGGTTTTTATCAGTGATTCATCTGAGACTTCTCCAAAATCACCAAACCTCTCACCAACCTTCTTCAAAAGGAGGTGCCCTTCAATTTTGACAAAGCCTGCATGGATAATTTTCTATGTTTGAAAAATGCTCTCACAACCACTCCTATCATTTGTGTACCAGACTGGGCCCTACCTTTTGAGATCATGTGTGATGCTAGTGACTTTTCTATAGGTTCCATCCTAGGACAACGAGTTTATAAGAACATCACATCATATACTATGCATCCAAGACCTTAGATGAAGCTTAGTGAAATTACACTATCACTGAAAAAGAAATGCTAGCCGTTGTCTATGATTTTGATAAATTTTGCTTATACTTAGTTGGATTTAAAGTCTTGTTTACACTGATCATGCAGCCATTCTCTACCTCATGACAAAAAAGGATGACAAACCTAGACTCATAAGGTGGATTTTTCTATTGTAGGAGTTTGACTTAGAGATCTTAGACAAAAAAGGGTCTGAAAATGTTGTGTCTGACCACCTAAGTCGACTTAGCTGTAGCCAACATGATGATACACCCATAAATGAGTCTCTACCTGATGACCAACTTCTTAAGGTAGGCTCCCAATTTCCTTGGTATGCCAATTTTATAAATTATTTAGCTGCTGGTGTATTGCACCCTGAGTACAAGGGACATTCAAAACCTAAATGTTTACATGATGTTAAAAGCTACTACTAGGATGAAACTTATCCAGTTTAGACTTTGTGCCGATGGTTTGTATCATCATTGTGTTTCCCAAGAAGAAAGCTCTGATATTCTAGAACAATGTCATTCTGGCCCCTATGGTGGGCACATGAGTTCCCAGAAAATAGCTAGGAAGGTTCTACAGTGTGGTTTATTTTGGCCCACCATCTTCAAAGACTCTTATGATTATGTGCTGTCATGTGACCAATGTCAAAGGATGGGTAACATCTCCAAACATGATCAAATGCCCTTAACTTCTTGGCAGGAATTAGAAATCTTTGACGTATGGGGAATCGACTACATGTGCCCATTTCCTTCTTCTTATGGGTATGCTTACATATTAGTTGCATTCGATTATGTATCAAAGTGGGTTGAAACTATACTCACTAAAACGTGTGATTCTAAATCCGTTAAAAAACTCTTTAAAGACATTATTTTCCCTAGATTCAGAGTCCCACGCACCATCATTTCTGATGGGGGATCCCATTTTTTTAGAAAAAAGATTTAATAAAAAAATGTAGGGTCTACCACAAAGTCACCACCCCTTACCATCCTTAGACTAGTGGGAAGGTTGAAGTATCTAATAGGCAAATCAAATCCATCTTAGAAAAAACATTTGGCCACACTAGAAAGGATTGGGCGTTGAAAATCAATGACACTCAGTGGGCATACTGAACTGCCTATAAAACACCCATAGGCACCACCCCATTCAGTCTAATCTATGGAAAATCATGCCACCGACCGATAGAATTAGAACACAAGGCCAAATAGGCCATCAAAAGCCTGAGTTTTGATCTTTCGGAAGTTGGAGAAAAATGTCTTCTCCAAATGAATGAACTAGATGAACTTAGGATGAGTGCTTATGAAAATACGAGGACCTATAAGGACCGAACTAAACTATGGCATGACAGTCACATCAAACACAAAGACATTAGAGTAGGTGACCAGGTCCTAGTGTTTAACTCCAGACTAAGGATTTTTCCTAGAAAGCTTAAGTCAAGATGATATGGTCCCTACCTCATCTAATGTGCCTATCCACATGGCACCTTTCTTCTCTGGGATAAAATTTTAGGTAAATTTAAAGTTAATGGGCATAAACTCAAAATATATAGAACCACTAAAGACCTTGTCACTTTAGATACCAATAAATGCTCATCCTTGGAAGACCTTAACTTGACTGACCCTCAGACTCCCCCAGAATCTCAATAAGATGGTCTCTCATCTGTTGAGCCTCTGACGTAAAATAAGACGCTTGTTCCCCTAGAATCTCAATAAGATGGTCTCTCATCTGTTGAGCCTCTGACGTAAAATAAGACGCTTGTTCCCCCAGAATCTCAATAAGATGGTCTCTCATCTGTTGAGCCTCTGACGTAAAATAAGACGCTTGTTGGGAGGTAACCCAACCATATCTTCCTTCTACTGAAATTTCTTTACCTTGTTATTTCATCCTAATTTTGTTTTCCATTTGTTGTCAAACCAAACGATTGGCTCACAGAGCCAATCGATTGGTTCAGGGTCCCTGAACGATTGCTCCTTCTGCAGGCCAAACGATCGATTGGACACCCAATTGATTGGCTCAATTAAATCACACATCTATTCGAACCGGTCTGGCCCCCTTCCCCATGCATTGAGCCGACCATTCTAAATGCAAGCCGTCCCGACACATTGGATCCCCCCAGTCTGCGTTGTCCAAACAACGTGAAACGATCAACTCACATAGCCAAACGATCGTTTTGGAACCCTCAATTAGCTTATAACCCAGCCAAGCTGAGCACTTCACCACACCCTCATCCTCCTCTTCTTCTAACCTAGCCACCACATAATCAGCTGAGCTCTCAACCACGAGCAGATCGAGCGGCCGACAAGCCATCTGAGCTCCTTCTTCACCAGTCGAGCGCCTTCTTCGCCAGCCGATCCCTTCCATCGTCGCACCAGGCGGAGACCAGATGAGATGCAGGTGCCTACGGGTTCTACGAGGTCTAGCAGTAGCTGGATGAGATTCAGCATGAGCAACAACAACAGGGCCACCATCTTAACCACATGTATCTTATGCAGCATTCACAGGAGTCTTGGAATGTGGACTGCAACCACTATCCCCCGAGCCACCAATCTTATGAGGAGTATGGGGCCCAACAGGCCTACCCAGATCTCCACTCCCCTTACTGGGGAAACTACTACTCTTCCCATCCGCAGTTACCACTACCACATTGATCTTATTCCCTCCATATCGGTCTAAGGGTTTGCTTACAAGGAATGTCCCTGGGGAATTTCTAATGAAGATGAAGGAATGACGCCATCAACAACTAAAGATTTGATCAAATAGGGAATCCAATCATGTGATCGGCTTGCCATTTGGACGAATAGAAACCATGTAAAGGTGGATTTAGGGTTATAGTAGTTGTGAATCTCTTGTTTGCTTTTCTACTACTCTTGTTGTCTCAAGAAGTTGTACTAGTTTCCATATCATATTTTATCGCTTGTGGGTGATTTTTGTAGTATATGATACATAAAATAGAGTATATGTAATGGTGATTGGACATATATGATTGTTATATCAAATCCCCTAATATAATATCAAGTTAGGGCGCCTTCAATTATGAAATACACATGAAAATATTTATCAATTATGTGTGAGAACATCACAATCTGGTGCACTATCTATCTTGGGGAAATGTGAAAATAAGTATGTGGGGGAGCAAAATTCTAAGTCTGGGGTGGGGGTGGGAGGTATGTGTTCCACCCCTTTATCTTCCCTTTTTAGAATTTCCCTTCTTATCTCAAATTGATTGTATTTTCTTTTTTAAACTTTAGCCTTTACCTAGTCGGTCATTTGATGTATCATCTTTTTCAAAACATTTATAAATCTTTTATTTCAAAACTTATTCAAACTTGTTGAAATTACAAAATGGTGGAGGACATATCTTGTATAAAGGGGAGGACACATATATGTAGAACACATATATGGGTAGAAGACATAGTTTCTACAAATTTTATGAAAGCTAACCATGTAAGAAGAATAACACCAATTGAGGGGTAGTATGTGAACTTCATTAGCATTTATTGAGGGGGAGTATATGAACTCAATTCTATTAAAACCCCTAGGTTTCTCCAAAGGTATGATTTTACCTAAATTCTTTAAATACATTTACATAATGGGTTTTCATCTTCAAAAAGGGGGAGAATGTTAACTTAAAGTATAATTGACTAAACCCTTGTTTTGATGATGACTAACCATTCTACTCATTTAGGTCTAATGCTTCTACTTGAGTGATTTTAGATCATATAGACACAATCCAAGTGCCTAAACTTGTGCATCCTAATTTGGAGAAAAGTAAGTCAAAATCGATGGAAGTGTGTGTGTTTTTGGAAAAGGCTCTATATCCATTAGAATCATGTTGCAAATCAGTTTAATGATTGTATGACTTGTAATTAATCTTGAAAAAATGCAATAAGCACTTAAATTGAACATTTAGGCATTTTATGGCATATGCCAAAATCCATCACAAACACCCTTGTCAGTCGAGTTTGTCTAGGACACAACTTAGCCGACAAGCTATGTGGGTCTAGATAAATCTTAGTGTCAACCGAGTTTCTCCTGGAGACCACTTGAATAACACCCCACACTTACAAAACAATCATAAGCCGTCGACTGAGTTTCATCAAGGATAAACTTGACCGACAATTCAAAATTGTTTTGTCACATAGTATCGTCGGTCGAGTTTCCCAAAAGTAAGCTCAACCAACAGCACAGTATGAAAAGTGCAGAAAAGTATTTCTAACCATTGGAGTGTTGCATAACTAAATAATATATCCGTTGCCACACCCCAAATAGATAATATTCGTCCCTAAGTGTTTCTATTGGCTAGTATGCATCCTCAACTATAAATAGGACCCCTTAGACTTCATCCCATGGTTAGACAAGCTCTACCAAGGTCCCGATATTATAGTTGAGTGCCTCCAAGAGCCTCCCTACACTATCAAGCTTAATCACATTCTACATCCATTAGAGTGTGTAGGAGATTTGTAAGAGAGCTAGTCTTACATGTATATCTTGTGAGGATCTCACTTCATCTTCCTCCCAATCTCTCAATTCTACCATGAAGATGAAGATTCTCTCTTTCATCTAAGAGAGGTGAAGATGAAGAAGGGAAGAGTTCCTTGGTGAAATCTTCTCCTTAGTGAAGGTGAAGTCAAAGGCGGAAGATCCAAGTCAAGATTTGGTAAATCCTCAAATGAAGACGACTTGTTGGAAGATTTGATAAGTCCTTGGATAAGGTAGAAGACTCTTTCCAAAAGTGGTAAGTCATTGGTAAGGTAGAAGAATCTTGGTCATGGATAGGTAATTCCTTTGTAAGGTTATTGCCTCCCTTGTCCTCAAATGAAAGATATGTATCCTCATCCTGGAAAAGGAAGGTCATATGTTCCTATAATGGAATTTAAGGAGTGGGACATGGTTGAAAAACCTAGAGGTTTACCTCTCTAGGTAGTGGATGTACATCTCCTATTTTGGAATTTTGAACCACTATACATATCTTGAGTTACTTGTGCTTCAAATTTCATATAATCAACCTTATCTTTTGATATATTTTGAAGGTTTAATGAATTTGGTGTAAGTTCTATAACTCTGTTAACCCCCCAGATCCCATCATTGATCCAACAAAATAATAATTTAGGCATTTAAAGTAAAGGAGTAAAGAGAATGGAGGTTCCAATTCAAGAGGGGGTTATTAGAATTGGGTAAATTTCAATAAACTAAACAAGAGAATGATGCATATTAATAAAATTTCACAAGATGTATTTCCATGAATCAATATCAAACAAAATGAGTGCATGTAGATGAAGTAGACTAATAACTAAAGTAGGGCCAAGACGCTAGGGTATCATTGGCCTAAAATAGGGATGTCGGACTAAAATGCCTAGGCAAAAAAGCACGCCCATGTATTTATTAAGCGTGGAATAGTTACCCCAAATGGAAAAGAATGTCCTTTTACAAAAACCGTGATTATGCAAAACAACTACGCTAGTTAAATAGGTGTAAAATCACATGCAAAAATAGAAGGAAAGACTTATATTGGCAAGAGGGATTATGAACCCAACATAATTTGAATAAACAAAGTATCAAAAATTCAGAATTATTGCGATTAGAAGAACACAATATTTCATATAAGAAGTAGAGACTTCAAGAGGTGCCTCATTATGGGAAAATGAATATTAATTAAATTAAATGCCTAAATAATAATTCGGGATTGTGCATACCTCTCAGATTAGATCTAGTTCCTCCAATATCTTCGTAGGGTTCAGATTCCATATTTCCAATAGCTAGTTCCAATATAATTATTTATTAGATATGTACATCTATTTATTAGGATTCAAATAACCAATTGAAATCATCATATTTTGAATCTGGAAATGGTGTTCTTAAATTAGGTAGATTTTTCTCATGTTAATGGTATATATTTTTATAATTTTCCAATCTCTAAATTATTTACTATGATTTCTACAATTTAAGTTTTTATTAATAAAATAAGTCTAGTGACCTTTTGCCCATGCGAGGTGTGACATATCAAACTCAAGGATAGGGCAGCATAATCATTTTGATGGATTAAACTCTCACACAGTTATATGTTTATTGAAAAGTCCAAAAACCCATACTACCCCTATAATTCTAATAATATCATCAATGGGCCATGGGTACCTAGATCATTTTAGGACCTAATATCTTCTTCCTAGGTCAGTGCTTGCACCACGACCAATAAAGAAGAGAATAGCTTGCTCATGGCGGGCATTCAATCAACTTTTGATGTGTAAAGAGATGAGTTGAACCTGGAGAACCAGAATGAGACAATTGAAGGTTCAAGGGGGTTACGAGGTGACCAAAAGCTAATATGGTGTTCTGGACATGGCAAAAAAACATGTGGGCTGAAATCAAGAATTAAAGGAGGAGCAAAGATGAAAACATTGTGAACAAACATGGAAAACCATGTAGGAAGGTGGATGGATGTTTACCAGGGGTTTACAAGGATGGAAGGCTCATCCATGGTGGTGATCTTGAAGCTTGTACATAGATTAGGTGGCACAGTGTGTTTGCAAGGAACCACTTAGGCTTGGAGCCAATTAGGGTTGTTGGAGGATGCAGGGGACCAATGCGGTGAATTCTAGGTAAGGTGGTGGTGTCAAGTTTTGTGGTGTATTTAAAGGTTGAAGGATTGGAAGCAATTCAATGTAATCATGTCAAATTGAGCATTTCCAGTATTGACAAGTAACATTCTTATCTTATAGCTTGTTGGATGTGTCAGGTCAAGGTGAATTTATATGTGAAAGATTCATTCAATTTGGTCAGCCAAGGAGGAAGTTATTGTCGATCGAAAATCATGTATATACAACATTTCGGGTCTAGGTGACTGAGGTTGAAGATGTGTGAGCCGTTAGATGGACTTGTGCATAACTAGATCCATCAGATTGCAAATTACACATCCCACACATGTGACAAGCATGGATAATGCCAAAATTTATCTCTCATTAAAATTGTGAAATTTAATGATATTAGTTATCCTTCTCACTTTAGGTTACATTTTCATTAGCAAGTTAAAGGTTCATTTGACCTCCTTTTGACCCCAAATTTGGTGGGTTACCAAATTGTACTGTGTCAAATCTGATTTTAGAATTTGTTTTGCATTTTGAAAACGTTTAGTGCCTCAACTCATTACTTATATATCAAGTATCAAACTATTGCATACAATTCCTCTTAATTTATGCCATGATTCGAATCAATGTGTTGGCCCTCTATTTAATCACCTCCCTCATAAGAGTATTCTAGAGAGTCAAATCTAAGAGTGGGGTAATAAATACCAAAGCGATAAACTTAGAATGGTGATTTTTATTTAGGTCCTTATGGAAATGGGTATTATCTACAATTGATATTTTGAGCCTATAGTTTTTCCTAGATTTTTATTTAGGTCCTTATGGAAATGGGTATTATCTACAATTGATATTTTGAGCCTATAGTTTTCAAATAATAGGAACTGTACCAAATATTTTATTGAAAAAAGGTATCAAAATTAAAGAAAGTACCTAGCATTGGTTATGGTACGATCAATTTTAATAGATATCTTAGGAAAGCCATATTTTTTTGTAATAATTCTGAAGGTCTCATTTGCAATCAAATTAGCATCACCTATCCTTCTTCCATTCACAAATGCAAATTGTGTCCGGTCAATATGACTAGATAGAAGATACTTCAACTTGTTAGATAACATTTTTGTGATGACCTTATAAATGATATTACAAAGAGAAACATGCCTACAATTTTTTTATATAAGGAGTCATTAATCTTGGGGATCAAAGTAATAAACATCCTAGAACATTGTTTTTTAATCTTGTCATTGTCAACAAAATACACGATTGTTTTAATAATATCCTTACCAACTATACCCCCAAACCTTTTATAAAATATAGCATTATAACCATCCGACCAAGAGTGTCATCTTCTTTCATTGCTTTGAAGGTCTCCTCCACCTTCAATATAGTAACCCACCTACTATGGGAACTCATTTTTTTCATAGCAAGTTTTTTTAATACATGATTTCATTCTAGACAATTGACATATTACCAGAATAATTGAAGATTGTTTCATAATATAACACGATATGTTATAGAATGATAAAGGAACCAGTGTAGTAAACTCAATTAATATTCAATGAACAAATATTATCTACCAATCTTCTAGTTTTTAGAGAAGTAAAAAATAACTTTGCATTTCTATCACTATACGTCAGTCACTGAACTCATGATTTATTGTCTATAAAAGATTTCTTCATTCTCTGGAGCTTAAATTGCTTTACTTCTAATAGCAGTAAGACATTGTTGAAGGGAAATGTCAGAGGGAAGCAAGTCATTATTCTTTTGAAATTCAATATCTTGAGCCTCCATGATATGTCATTAGAGGAAATATTTCAACATTTTCTCTATTCCATTTGAAGAAATCCATTCTAGTTTTGTTAAACCTATGGTAGAATCTACACATTGATGAAGCTAAACAATTCACCTTCCAAGCGTAAATTACAATATAAATGAAACAATCTTCAGAAGTCCATGCATTAATGAATATAGAAGGTGATGCTAGTTTCTTACCAAAAAATAAGTGGAGCTTCAGAATACGACGATCACTTACAATAGTGGAACAAACTTCTTCTAAGGCATTATTAGAAGTAGATAAGAAATAAGAGCAATAGGGGTATCTATCAATTATAGAAAAAGAACTAACTCCATCTTTTCTCCTACTATCTCAGGTGAAAAAATTACCTTTCATAGGAACATCAAGAAGACAAGGGACTTCTAAAGAAGAATTTAAAGTCTCACATGATGACTTTAGAAGAAGGATTCTTTGCAATATTTTCATTATCAATATGGACTACATTCAAGTCTCCACGGTATCACCACAGAAGAGAGGCAAAATAAGAAAAGACATTCATACTACTCTAGAGGCCCTCTCTATCCTTATATGCTCCATAGATTAAAGAAATATAATATATTATGAAGGAACTCGACGTAACATTGTAAAACCTAATCATAAGTAGAAATCTGTGTAATATTGATCTCTAAGTTCCTCTACAAAATAACAATTCTAACATACAATAGAACTCTTTATTAGACACATAAAGAGCATACCTCCACATATAATTAATCGTAGAAGAAAATCATTAAATTCCAAGATAACATATATATATCAACATTGTTCCTAGCAATAGCTTCGTCAACGTGAGGAAGATAATGATTTTATCCGCTCATATTATATACAAAATAGTTAAGTTTCTATCCATTTAGAAACATGGAGACTATTCCCTTCCCAATACCATGGGATTGAAAGATCCCTCCATCATGTGTAGAATCTAGAAGAGAAAATTTCTTTGGAGATACCTTAATTGTTCTGTTATTGGTAGAGGCACTCTTAGAGTAGCATGTTGGCGGTAACTTTGACTTCTTATTTACAGTTGACCACTCATTCCCTATGTCATTAACTGAAGGAGTAATGGAATTCAAGGATTCAAAGATGACAATAGGAATGCTTGATTCGGGGTAAGAAATAGGCTAGGACCACCTTACACAATAGTAAACTCTTCTAAATCACTTGTAATGTCATGAGGTACCTTCTTTGCGACTCATGCCTTCCTCCCTATACCTTTCTCATCTAACACCTGGGTTTGATCACTACATAGTGAATTTTCATGAACGAAGTTTCCACATTTAATACAAAGAGAAGGGTCACATTCATACTCAAAGGAGATTGAGCCTTCAACTCTATTGTAGTTGGTAGTCTCTACATTTTTCAAGTACGCAGAGTCGATCTTAATAAGAACTTGTATTCCAAATAACTCCAACCTCTTGAATGAGTTGGTTAGAAAATCCATAGTTATAAGTTTCCCAAGGAACAAACCAATTCTGTTGAGCATGTCTTTGTACCAACATCTAATAGGGAGATCAAAACCTTATGCAAATCGAGATTTTAGTCAACTTGAGCTTCTCCATTGAGTCTCCTCTTTCCCACCTTTTTAAAATGATTGACTTTACTTCTACAAACCAGTGCCTTCCCTCTGGGAATGTCACGAGATCATTGTCATTTGAGACGATACTCAAGAAGAAACCCTTGTCATGAGATCTAATCTCAAACGATCCATCGATGTTCCAAATTTGGGATAAATGAGATACACATTTCGACCAATGTAGCTTCATCCCTACAATGTAGCCGTCAAAAGCTCTACTCCACCAGTTGACATTACTTTTGACAAATGCCTCGGGGACCAATTTTGACGGAGTCTAATGAAATTTAGGCATCTTTGAAGTAGATCTAGGTGAGAAAAGCTCAGTCCAACACTTCACCTCCATAGATTCGGAGATACTTGATGGCTTCATAACTACTCCGCGACTCCTTCCACCCCGAATGCCACCACCTGAGAACGGAGTCCAAAGATAGAGTAGGAGGAATTCACCCTTCGTCTCCCTCCCAGTTGCCACTCCTGCACTTCCGCAACTCATTTAAAAAACCTATCAAGTTAAGATATCAGGTTTAAGCATAGAGATAATGATTAGTATGGATTTTGCTTTAATGGTAGAGTCAACCATGGACATAAGTTGAGAGAATCAGCTAACTGGAACAATTGACGTTTTAGTTGTTTTATGTTTTTTTGTACGAAGTTGCTTTGTATAACTTCAGAGCTAACTCGGATGATAGTTCTTTAAGTTAACATTGTACATGAATAGGATTAGCTTTTACACTGCAGAGCAGACGCATGATCATAAATAAAGAAATTTTACTCAGATAAGGCCTCATTTTGATGTGATGCGCTGAAAACATCAATTTCTCTTTTTGCATACTATATTGCGTATTTCTATGTAATATATGTGTTACTTTTTGACAGAACTATATTTCATTTTCTTTATTAACATCTGTTGTTTTTACTTTTTTTTCTATCGCATAGAGTAATTTTGGATTTTGACGTATATTTTGTAAGTGTTATTTGGTAGTTTGGTGCGTTGTTGTAGACATTATTTGAGTATATTTTTGTTTGTTCCCTTCTTGTTTTCCCTCTCATATTTATTCTCTCTCTTCTCCTAAATAAAAATAATACACAATACCCATTCAACACCACATTTTCACCTAAAATTGCAAAGAAGTTGGGAAGTACTCATCTTATACAAGCATGATATACGATGTATACACAAACTTACATAATAAACATAACGAATACTATAAAATTGGATTCTTAAAATTTGTACAAGTCATTAGCAGACTATAAGTTCGCAAATGAATATAATTTCACATTACACATTTATTTAAATTATAGTTCACGCATTTCGTAAACAAATTCTCACGCACTAGTATATAAAAGTTGAGATGTTTGTGGTATAGATTTATACAAGGAAAAATATTTAAAAGTGTACACTATTGACACACAAATTATTTAGCGGCTGTACAAGAAATGTATACAAGCTAAGCACTTATAAACCTTTTTTTCCTCTTTATCTTTCTTTATCTATTTTTAGATAATTTTTTTCTGATTATTATTTTGCTCTTGCCTCTTTTCCGTCTCACAGTCTTGCTTTTCTATGACTTGGAACACCCTCAGTGGACGCGATCTACAATTACGGCTGACGCGTATCGCTGTTCTTTTCCTTTTTGTTTCTATTTTCTGGACGTTCTGCTTAGGGTGACATGGAATTTTTGCTGCAGAGTGTAATCCTTACAGGATCCGGCATGAACCCTGTGTAAATGTAGGAGCTGAGGTAGGACTGCTGTCTTTTAATTAGTTTCAAGTATATCTCAGCAAGTAGTATGTCATTTTTAAGTTCAGGAGGTAGCTCGGTTTCCTCGTCAGAACTTAGACAAGACAGTTCACAAAGCAGCTCTTCCAACTGTGCCTGCCTTTCCTCTATTTCGATTAACGGTACGTATCACGAATTCTTTAATTCCTTTCAGTCCTTCCAACCCCAGCTCAGCGTGTCTTTTGCGGAACAAATCTTCCATCTGTTCTTGCTTTTTTAGTATCTCGTCTTTCGTAACCCAGATTTCTTTGATTGCTTTCGTGATTGTTGCAAGCCTTGTTTCTCTGAGCAGGGCTGATTCATTACTAAGAAAAGAGGTCGGCTCCTGTAATAAGGGTGAATGTTCCTTGTTTATAGATTCGTAAATCTTGGAGTCCGTGGATATCCAAGCGTCCGAGGGAATATGAGATAGCTCCAAACTTTCAGCCTGTCACAAGAAGAAGAGAAGGAAAAAGATACCGAGAGAAACCAATCAAAACGAGAAAAATCTAGTATAAATGAGAAGATCAACTGTGTACCATTTTCTGTTTCAAACTGCGTGGTAGTGCTTCAATGCCCGGTAGAGAAAATTCCCAGATGATCTGTAAAGATAAGTTGTTGCTCGGAGATACAAACTTAGGTGCTTTATATACCCTGTTGGCTAGCTGGGAAATTTGATTTCTTAGTTCTTTATATATATAACCGTTCAAATGTGTTTTCGTGTTTCCACGTCAGATAGTTCAAAATTTTCAGACATAGTAGACGCGTGATGGCAGAATTACTTATGGCTGAAGCACCTCCAGCCCTACAGGTCTAATTATATATTATGGTAATACGAAATAAGGATGGCAATTGATCGGATTAAAAGCATCCATTTCTATTCCCATTCCCGGCAGCAACGCACGCAGACATGTCGATACCTGAGACCAACTGTAATGAATATCTACGTCAGCTGCGCTCGGCATATGACGGATACACAAAGGAGTATTTCATTCACTGATCATTAATTTTGTTATTGTTTGTTTCGATTAGAAGCATTAATAATCACAAGTGGATCAATTATCATTTCTATCCTCACGGGACTCACTATCTTTTATATAATTAAATTAACGATGATAGTTGTGGCATACAAGGAGGGTCGGCTACGGAAAAGCTTAAAGAATAAATAGTTGTTCGGTCGGATATGTAACGAGGGCAGTGAAAAGAAGGGGTGGGTTGCTTGTAAGGTTGTCACACAACCAAATGACAGTTATGTAAAAGTTTATACACTTTAAGTAACATGTTTGTACATCACTTATGATCGGTATAGACCTAAGCTCTTACATTTTTGTATGTTTTAAAGGTTTTTACATACTTTACCTGACATGTATGTAAATCACCTTTGGTCCGTATAAACCAGTATAACATAGATGACAGATATTTTATTAGACTTTAAAGGATTACATCTTACAAGTAATATTCGAAGGGGTGGGTTGCTTTAAAGGATATTTTATCCCCGCCCCCTGTTCCCACTCGGATGAGGATGCATGGATTTGGCCTCTTGAAAAGCATGGCTTATTCACTTCGCGTTCTGCCTATAGGTGGCTTCGGCAGGGTAAAGAGGTTACCACAGTTGGTAACTGGAAAGGCATATGGCAGGCCAGGCTTCGGGAGCGTATAAAGATGTTCCTCTGGCTCATACTCCATGGTGCCCTCATGACAAACATGGAGAAGAGACGCAGACATATGGAGGTCCCGGAGGATTGTCCCATCTGTAACAGAAGTCAAGATACCATATTGCATGCCCTCCGCGGTTGCACAACGAGCCCGGGAGGTATGGAATCATCTTCTCCCTAATGAGGACCACGCTGCCCTCAACCCGCATGAGTGGATTCAAAGATGCACTTCCAGAACTGACGCCAACTTCACCTTGAGGGCTGTCGCTTGTTGGCATATCTGGAGATGCCGCAACGAACAGGTTCATCAACAGAAAATTCTCTCCGCCTCCAGCAAAGCTACTTTTATTAAGCTAAGAACGGACTCCATCATCAAGACTTGTGAGGGTTCATGCCTTACCCTCCCAGCAGCAACCCGTTCCGGTCATAAACCCACAGAAAAGGCAGTATATGTCTTCGTCGATGCAGCCCACCATCATGGTTAGACCGTCGCGGCCATCGGCGTCCATGCGGTGAGCATTGATGGCTCACACATCCTGGGCTCCTGCCGGATAGTGCAGTCCACTTCCTCAACTAATAGCGAAATCCAGGCTATCATGGCCGGAGCCCAGCTCTACAAAGACCGCCAATGGGATGATAGCCTCATCCTCACAGACTCCTTGGAAGCCGTCGGGCACCTCACCAAAACCAAACCCCTCCCACAGTTCCTGCCTTATGCCTCCCTAGCTGAGCTCCTTCGCCATGTCCCCCGGGGCTTCAATGGTCCCGCTGACAGCTTTGCAAAGCATGCCGTCCGCTCCAATAACTCTTTTAGCTTTACTTCTGTTGTACCTCAGTGGTTCAGTTCTATGTGCCATGTGAACATTCCTTTTGTTTTATTCGCAATAGAGCGCGGAATAAATAAGAACTAGCTCTGCGTTTCCCCAAAAAAAAGGATTACATCTTACAAGTAATATGTATTTGAATCACCTATGTTCTGATGGGGGTTTACCATTTAAGTGACATGAATATCAGTCACATATGATCTATTAAGGGATATATTATTTAGGTAACATGTCTATGCATAACTAAATTTTTAGGTGACATGCATGCTTATCATCTAATATTTAGGTGACAGACATGTCAGTCATCAAACATCTCCCAACTGATAATAGGCATCAACAATTTGCTCAATACAGTTAAAGACACATCAATACATTTATTTGACAGTTCATAAAGGAGAAGTGTAAGAGAAATTACTGGTGAGAGTCGTTCTAGGCAATTCTAACCCATTTTAAGAGTCATTCATAAAGAGATATTTGTATGGTGATCGTCCCAAACGCAAACACATCTCTTTTGTGATATTCTAAGACTAATGCACCTTTATCTTATGAGGCAAAGGTAGATGATCTCTCCTTTGCGGACGGCGGCTTCTGCTGTGGAGATAGGGCGGGTGACTTAGGGCTCACAGAGGGCGGCTTCGGGCTCGGGGGAGGGGGCTTCGGTGGCCGATGGACGCCACCCTACTCCCCCAGGGCCTTGACTCGGCTCGATCTACGTCGTGTCTGTCTCAGGCGGGCGACCATCTTTCTCTCCTCCTCCCTCTCCTCTTCTGCTGCGGTGGGGCTGGGCTCCTGGCTTTGATCTCGGCCCGTGCTGCGTCGGGCGGCGGTTTGGGAGGGGCGGCTTCGGCTCCATTTCCCCCGCCGGGCCTCTAGTCGGATTGAAGGTGGAGTGGTGTTGGTGGTTCCGTCTTCCTCACAGATCCGGTGGTATCGAGCTCTCCCACCCCCTTTCAGTAGCTTACGTTTTCTGAATAAGGTTTCTAGCCCTTCCGTCGTGAAGGCTTCCGAGCTCTGGGTTTCCCCAGTATTTCGACCTCGGTTTTTTCTGTCTTTGTTGGCTTGTTTAGCCAGTGGTTCTGGCAGTTTATCTGCATTTTGTCGTCGCTAGTCGGCGTTTATCTGTCGCGCTTTGCTGCGACCTCCCTTCGGGAGAGCGATGAGATCTCTAGCCACGGCTAGATCTAATCTTTGCTTTGGATTGATCTTATTACTCAGTTATATGGCTTCGTTTGAGTTGATATACGAGCAGAATACCGTCTTGTTCCAACCCCTCTACCACTACTCAATGCTCAGGTTGAAGGAATTCTTCAGGAAAAGTTGCTTAAGACAGCCTCAAGGAAGAAGAATCAATGCAGAAATGTCTCTCTCTCGTTCCAATATGAGTTGTAGTGCCTATGGGTTACTGAACGTGATGTTTGTATGTTCTGTTTGTATCTTTCTTCCCAATTGTAGATGTTGTATGGCTAACAAGTAATGAATCGATCCTTTTGCTCTCAAAAAAAATCTTATGAGGCAAAGTTCTCCTTGGCACCGACTTTCAAAGATCGCTCACTCCTGCACCAATTGTTACAAACAAGTGGTGGTTGCCACAAGCACCCAACACCGATCATGATCCAATCATCCTCAAACTCACATGTGTGTCCTCCACACACACACACAGATATATATATATATATATATATATATATATATATATATATATATATATATATATACATTTCATCGATCAAAGAATTTCTAGGGACTTAATGTGAAGGACACTATCATGATATAGGCCCTACCTCCCCCAAGAAGTATTTTTTCAGAATTGTTATGAGATGGTGTTGTCATGATATGCACGTTGACTCCTCATAAATGCATTTTAGGGGACCTGTTGTGAGAGAATATTCTCATGATATGGGTCCTGACTCCTCAGACGTGTATTTCAAGGATTATTGTGAGAGGACATTGTCATGATATGAGCCCCAACTCCTCACAAATATATTTAAAAAGTTGTTGTTAGAGAAAACTGTCATGATATGGGCCATGTTCCATCTCAAATACATTTTCGTGAAGATATCTCAATTCATTTATTTGACAATTCAAAAAGGAGGCGTGAAACAAATTACTACTGCGAGTAATTCCAAGCCATCTTCAGAGTCATTCATGAAGGGATATTGGTATGACAAATGTCTCCAAAATCATACACAACTCTTTTATGATCATTATAAGACTAAAGAGCCTTTGTCTTGTAAGGAAAATTGTTCCCTTTGTCCTGTAAGGCAAATTGTTCCTTGGAAGCGGCTTACGTAGACCACCAACCTCAACAGTAGTTGATGCATATAGGTGGTGGTTGCTGCTAGCACCCAACCGATCATGCTCTGGTCATCTCCAAACTCATAAATGTTTCATTTATGGATATTTAAGAGGATAATACATTTATACATGTCTTCAATCAAAACTTTTTTAAAGATATGTTGTGAGAGGATATTATCATGATATGAGACTTAACTCCTCCTAGAAGCATTATGTAGACTTATTGTAAGATGTCATTGTCATGGTATGGGCCATGGATCTTCACAAATGTATTTTGGGTAACTTATTATGAAAAGGCATTCTCATGATATCGTCACTGGCTCCTCACTATGGGCCCAACTCCCCATATACACATTTCAAGGGATTTGATGTGAGAGGACACTAACATGATATTGATCATGATTCCTCCCAAATGCATTTTTGGGGACTTACTGCGAGAGGGTAATCTTATGATAGGATCCCTAAATCCTTCCATATGCATTTAAAATATCTAGAGGGGATGAATAGAGTTTATACAAAAATTTAATCAAATAAACTTAGATCAAAAGAAATAGACAACTAGAAGAGAAAAAATTTGAACGGTTCTGTCTCAGACGACATTGCACTACCTATTTATTTTCAAATAGGATTTGCAACAAGCAATTTTATTATTTATCTATTAGGACAAATTACAAAATACAATTGTTGATATTTTGCCCTCTTCTTTACCGACCATAGAAGAGAATTTGCTTAACCTCTTCTTTCACAGACGCGAAAGAGCACCAAAAATCTCATCTTTCATGGATACAAAAGAGAACAAAAAAAAACTCTTCTTTCATGGACTTGGAAGAGCACCAGATCACCTCCTCGTCTTTAAAGGCCACAGAAGAACACATGTGAGAAGACACCTTCTTCTCCTGTGAGGTCTTGGACAACTTTCTCTCCTTGGAGTAGTCCAACTGCAATGCAAGAACAAAGAATGAGGATTGGAGACGATAATACACTAATATAGCTCAACAATGTCCTAGATCAAGCTTATGGACAAAAACCACAATAGATATGCCAATTATGAGTGGTGGTGTTGGGAAGCTATGGATAGGACACAAAGTTTTAGAAGATTGTATGTAGAATGTTATAGATTAAATTTTGTATCTTAAGTGTGCAAATTATATTTTGGGTGTCCTAAGACCACTATTATTTATAGGGATGGTTTATAAGTGGCTAGAACAACTAGGAGAGTGTTTAGAGTGTTCTAGGTTGAGAAAAAATCATTATAACTGAGTCAATATAGTTGCAAGAACTAATTTGATTGTTAATAAAATCAACATTCCAGAACCATTCTCGGTCCACAAATTTTTTGATTGGAGGTATCTCAGTCTAGAATATTTTTGACTAAATGTGGTCTGAGTGTGCATTTTAGTTCTAATAGCTATATGTCATTCTAACTTCTTGGCCAATTGCTTTAATGATCTACCGTTGAATCAAAAAATCTTCAACCATATGTTATTTAATCGACAAAGACTTCGACTAAAAATGATTCAGAGCTAATTTTATTCTAAAAGTTCTTCCGGTGCTCTAAATCCTCTACCGAGGGGAGTCTCGATCGACAATTTATTCGATCCAAGGTGTTTCAGTTGACAAGTTTCTCAATCAAGAAAAATCCTTGTAAATAGGTGTGCTAATTTATCTAATAATTTTTCTAATGTGGTCTAGCTATCCTAGACACTTAGCTATCATGTATGAATAGGTTTAGGATAGGTGGGGGTTGTTTCATAGCTTGATTTTATATGAGTTCTAAATATGTGTACATTTGTACTACAAATAAGCATATATAAACAACAATTCAAGCATTTGATGCTTCGATCTTGATTAATCTTTCTCAATATGTGCTTGGTACCTAAAATACTTGGATAGCATGTTAAATCCTTAAAGAAGAAAGGTTTGTCATCATCAAAAGAGAATATGAGCTAATGTCCAATTTATCCAACAATCCCCCCCAAAGATGGAAAACATTTATAATTATAAGCAAAAACTTAGAATAAAATTTTCATGCCTTGGTAAGATTTTCCTTGAGTGTCAAAAATGTGTGCATCCTTATTAGAGAAATATGGAATATATATCCATCTCTCATAGTAAAGTGCATCAATATTTATTGCAATGTGTTTCTCAACTCAGAACTCAATCAAAATTGTGAAAACTCAAGGAATTAAGTTTTTCTTTTTAATTATTTCTCCCCATTTGTCATCTCAAAAGGTAAAAGAATATTCCACCTTAGTTAAATATTCCCCCTTAATATGATGCTTAATTAAATGTGATGCTACAATAGTACAGTCATGAACAAGTGCCAAAGAAATTTCAATTCATTGATAAAATTAAACCATGAAATAGCTGTGTTGCTAAAAAACATAAGGATAACCATAAGATTACAAAAAGACATCACTATAACGAGTTAAGGATCACATTCACCTCCGCATCTTGCCCATAGCAAGGTGCAAAATCATAGTATTTCATAAGGGTTCCGCAATCTAGTGCACTAGTCTTGGTAAGAGCATATGCCTCAAGAAAGGTGGGTGCTCTGTCAAAATGGAAACGGATGAATATGTCTTGGAGTTGCATGGTTGAGTATTGAGTATGGGTAATTTTGATGGATGGTGAAGGTGGGACTTGAATGTAGTTCATGTATGGGTTAAATGGATAGATACTCTAGGGATATGAGGCATAGGGATAGTTATCAGGAGTATTTGGAGTTAAAGATTGCATTTTTAGGTTAAGATAGGTCATTGCATTGTGATTGTAGTCAAAATGTCTCCCAATTTGGTATAGTATGCCTTTAAGGTAGGAAACATCATTTGTAAGACTTTCTATAGAGTAACTAGGGAGAGGAGAAGAAGGTGGAGGAATGACTTCTTGTAATGTCACTTCTTCAGTTCTATCTCGTTTGTGCCCAATGTCAATTCCCATTTTGTCAGCTGTGTTTTATATTATTCTTTGGGAACATCTATCAGGGGTATAGCCCCAGTTAACTAAGTGTTTTCCAATGGAATTTTTGATGATTTGGCAAAAAAAATTGCATAACGCGGACTGTAAGAGAAATCAATCATATTTTAGAGAATAATCCAAATAAAGTTGAGAGGAATGCATTTAATAATGTCATATAAAAGAAGCATCATTAAATTTAGGGATTTCATTTATTTTCTCTAGGAAGAATATTGTGACTATGGATGAGGTTTAAATATCCTAGCTTTAGGGGTTAGAGATGTGAAACAATAAGTATCATTTTGTTATGTGGAGAAGTATTAGAAAAAAAATGGTTCTCTTAGTGACACTAAGGCTTACTTCATCTTTTTGATTAGTGAAAAGCTTGTTGAGAGGGTTGTTAGTTGTGAGATATATATTTTAGCATATTCAATCGTATAGATTTTAGCATATTCAATCGTATCTGAGTCTAATATTTCTAGGATTTCTATTCCAAAAAAACCAAATGATAATCCATTAACCATGGAAGTGAAGGAATAATGATCATTTGTATCCCAAACAAAGTTGGAATAAAATACTTGGATGTCTTGTACGGACTGAGAGATGAAATGAAGGAGTCAGAAATTACTAACGTTTTTGGAATTAGAAGAGGAGGCGAAGGTTTAGGAGCTCACAGAAGTTATTTGTTTCCACTGATCGGAGAGGAAGAAGAATCTTGGAGGTGAGGTACATGTACTTCTCTTCAACAGCAATGTCGGTGAAGGATATTCAGTTGATTATTGTTAGTGCTGGAGTCGTTGAGGTGGAATACCCCTTCTTGGATGCAACCAACTTCTTGTCCCTGAGAGTTGAAGGTGGAGCCATTTTGATGTAGAAGAGCAAGAATTGAGTGTAAGAAGATGTAGTGAAGTAGGGGATGAAGGTTGCTGAAGGAGTGGTCAAAGGATGCTAGAGAAGTTTACTCAATGAGTTGTGAGAAGAATGGCCAAATTAGTGACTATTTATAGGAAAATAGAATCCTTCTCGGTTGAAAAACTCATCGATTAAGTCTCCAATGGTCACATTCCAATGGTAAAAAGTAGCTAGTTTGATCAAAGTTGTTCAAAATTCTAGCAATAGTCATATATATGTTCGATCAAGAATTTTGTCAATCGGGGCCCTCTCAGTCTAGGTTTTGTTCAACCAAGACATTGGATGAAAAATTGTTGATTGATATGGTGATAATCAATCGAGGATTCCACCATGAGACTTTTGATCGAGAATTTTCTCGACTGAGCTAATTCTTGACCAAGACTTTTGTCGAACAGATGTGACATTTTTTAGTAATATATGAATATGGAGTGATCTTGACTTAAGCAATTTTTTTTCATGACAAAAAACATTTTAAATAAATATTGAATTTTAATAATAATAGTGAATGTAATATAAAATCATTGAGCAAATATATCAAAATATACATCTTAAAGAGGAACAATACTTAATTTATCTCTAATTACTCTAAATTGTTCTAAAGCAAGAGGTTTTGTGAAAGTATCAACTAACAGATTTTTAGTACCAACATGATGACGACATATGTTATTTTTAGCAATATGATCATGAAGAAAATGATGTCTCACTTCAATATGTTTAGAACAACTACTTAAAACATGATTATGAGCTAAATTGATGACACTAGTGTTACCACAAAAAATTGGAGTTAAAGATAACAAAAATCTGTAATCATTTAAGACTTGTTGCATCCATAAGACGTGTGTACAGTTGTCATATATTATACTTTAGTGGTAGATAATGCAACACTATTTTGTTTCTTACTAAACTAAGATACGAGCAATTTTTCAAAAAAGACACAACCAACACTATTACTTTTGTGATCAATACGACAACTAGCATAGTCGACATCAGTCTAACCCTTAACGTCAAACAGTTGATCTTGTGGCTACCAAATACTATAGTTGATTGTATCAGTTAAAGATCATATGATCCTCTTGGCAGCGACCATATGAGAATTCATAGGTTTCGATTGAAATCATGCGCATAAATAAAAAAAACATAATATATGGTTGAGATGCAATTAAGTTAATAAACTACCAATCATACCTCTAGATAAGGAGTTTTTAATGGGTTCACCAGTCACATTTTTGTCAGTTTTGATGGATGTTCCCATTGGAGTATAGCCATGTTTGAAATTGTCCATATTAAATTGTTTCAATAATTCTTTTCTATATATTTCATTGTTGAGGAAAATACAATGAGGAGTTTGTTAAATTTGAAAACCCAAGAAAAATGTTAACTCACTCACGAGACTCATTTCAAGTTCTTTTTGCATAATATCACCAAATTGTGCGCAATGATTCATTTGAAGCGCCAAAAATAATATCATCAACATATATTTGAATGATAAGAAAGTTTGATGCATACTTTTTGAAAAATAGTGTAGTATCTGATTTCCCATTGAGAAATCATTTTCAAAAAGATAATTTTGAGGCATTCATACCAATTTATAGGGGTTTGTTTCAAACTTTATAGTGCTTTATTTAATTTGTAAACATGATCATAATGTTTTGGATCTTCAAAACTAGGAGGTTGAACATCATAAACTCTTCTTGTATTATTCCATTTTAAAATGCACTTTTAACATCCATTTATATTGAGTTTGATGTTTTTATGTGTAGCTAAAGCTAATAACATATGTGTTGATTCAAGTCTAGCTACTAGAGCCTAGGTTTCATCAAAGTCAACTCCTTCTTGTTGATTATACTCTTGAGCAACCAATCTACCTTTGTTCCTAACAACTACCCCGACTTCGTTTAACTTATTATGAAATACCCATTTAATTCTAATAGTGGTTTTATCTTTAGGTCTAGGAACCAGACCCCATACATCATTCTTACTGAACTGATTTAGTTCTTCTTTCATAGAAATTATCCAATAATTATCTTTAAGAGCTTCATCAACCTTCTTAGGTTCAATTGTTGATACAAAGGTGGTGTTAGATATATCTCTAAAAGAAGATATAGTTTTTACTTTATCAAAAGGATCACGATTATTAGATCTTGTGGATGGTCTTTTATTATTCTTGGAATGGGTTTATTTGATTCTTCATTTTGATTTTCAGCATTATTATCTTCTTTTGGTGACATGGTTAAATCTTCAATTAATTGTGGAATATCATTTTCTATTTCATTATTTGTTTTATTTTCATGAAATGTTACATGTAGATTCTTCTACTTTCTTAGGGACATTATTAAAAATTCTATAGGTCTTACTTGAGGTTGAGAAACGTAAGAATAACCTTTTTGGTGATTTAGGATCAAATTTATCTCTATCATCCTTGGTGTTTAAAATGTACCATGGAGTTCCAATGGTGTGAAAGTAATCCACTCTTAGTCTCTTAGAAAAGAGTACTTCATAAGGAGTTTTTTTAAGTTGTGGATGAATTGAGATTCTATTTTGAACATAACATGCGGTACTAATGGATTCATCCCAAAAAGTTTTAGGAGTGTCATGTTCTAATAGCATGGTTCTAGCCATTTCTGGTAAAGAACAGTTTTTCCTTTCAACTGTACCATTTTTTTGTGGAGTCCGACAAGAAGAAACAATTGTGAGTATAGCCTTTTGATAAGCAAAAATCTTCAAAAGCATGATTTTCAAATTCACCACTATGATCACTCCTAATGGTGCAAATTGTATTTTCAAGTTGATTTTTAGTTTTAAAGAAAAATTAATTACATATTCCAATAGTATCATCTTTTCCAGAAAGAAAATTCACCCAAATATATCTAATGTAGTCATCAACAATTACAAAGAAATATTTATTTCCACCTATAGATTGTGTTCTCACAGGTCCAAACAAATCCATATGTATAAGTTGAAGAGGTCTAGATGTATGAAGCATATGTTTTGTTTTTAAAGATGTTTTAATTTGTTTACCTAATGTGGAAGGTTCTTCAGGATTATGAAAAGAAATTTTAGGTAAACCATGCACTAGATCATGTTTAATTAAATTTTTAATAATATGAGTACTTGCATGTCCTAATCTTATATGGAATAGATTTTGAGTGTTATCGTTGCAATAAGTCATCAACCGAAAATTGATTTCATAGAGTAGGCCTTATAACATAAAAACTGCCTACTCTTTTTCCTTAAAATACTACATTATTTGTGCCTTATTCAAGAAATTTGTAGCAAACTTTATTGAAAGAACATCAGAACTACTATCACATAATTAACTAACACTTAGAAGATTGTGATGTAATCCATCTACTAAAAGTACATTCTTAATTGTGAGATTAGTTCTGATATTACCTATTCTAATGATAGTGCTTTTGCTATTGTGTCCAAATGTGACTGATCCTTCCTTTTTCTTTTCAAGTTATTTGAAAGCATTTTTTATCTCCAGTCGTATTCTTGGAGCATCCACTATCAACCACCTGGTCTTGATGGTTCTTGGTACCCAAGTAGAGTCCATGTTGGTTACTATATAATATAGTAGATATGCATGGAAGTTATTGTTGACTTGAGAGTTCTACATTATCCATATTTTGATAATGACTCTACCATTCCAATCCTATGTATCTAATATATTTGTTCAAGATTGATTTTAGGCTTTAGGTACATGAAAAGGATCAAATTGCACAAGCATTAGCTTGTTCAAGTTCAAGTCAAATGCAATGCAAGTGTGCAATTAGGGAAATCACTCCAAATGACCTTAGATGTTTTTTGTAATCACTTGTATTGATGATATGACTTGTAACTAAGATGAGAAAAATATTAGGGACACTTAATACCAAGGTTTAATCAATAAAAAGTCAACTTAGAAAATTTTTCACGGGCTATTTATCGGTCGAGTTGGAAACTCGACCGACTGACTCACTGAGAAAATCTAATTTTATCTCATCAGTCGAGTTTACCAGAATAAACTCGACCGATAGTTTGAAAATTGGCTTTGTCTTTTAGTTGATCGGTCGAGTTACCTTTATTGTAGCTCGACCAAATGTACTATACAGAAAACAAAGAAAAAGTGATTGTAACCATTGGTGAGTTGTTTTGGGTGAAAATAGATATGCTGCATTGTGGAAAATGGCTATATTTCGACCCTAAGTGATCCTCAACTCAAGGGAACACCCCCAGATATAAATAGGACATCTTAGAGTTCATTTCAAGGTTGCTCATTCATACTATTCTAAGTCCTTGCTATAGTTGAGTGGGTTGCAACTCCTTGAGCCCCTTTCTCTCTCTAGTTTACACTTCATTTCATGATTATGAGTGAGATAGGCCTTCTGTAAGAGAGCTACTCCCTAGTGTGTGAAAATCTCTCATCTACTCCATCTTCCCTACCCCTTTCCTCCATGAACCAAAGGTGAAGCAAGCTGCTCTGAGTGAAGGTGGAGCTATTGCTGTTCCTCTTCAAGGTTGATGAAGAGGTGATGATCTTCTCTAGGTGAAGGAGAAGGCAAAATTGAACATCCAAGGAGAGTGGAAAAGTCTTTGAAGGCTGAAGAATTGTGCTAGAGTGGGTAAGACCTTAGAAGAAGGCTGAAGACTCTTACAAAGTGGGTAAGTCCTTGGTAAGGTGGAATGCTCTTCATGCTAGGATAAGTAAGTCCTTTGGTGGTCTTGTATTGTAACTCAAATTGGTGAATATATAGAGAAAAGCACTTACAAAGTCCTAGAGGCTGACCTCTCTAGGTATTGTACTGAATCTCTCCTAGTTTGGAGAGTGGAACCACTCTACATGACCTTGTTAAGTGCTTACTATCAATTCCTCTCATCCTTGCTATGCTTGTTAGCTAGGACTTCAAATTCCACTTAAGTTATTAGTTTTAATTTGATATAATTTGAAGGTCTAATCTATCTTATGAGATTGTTTTAAGCTCTATTCACCCCCCTCTAGAACCCTAGATGCAACAAGTGGTATCAGAGCCAAGCATCTTCTCCAGCAATCTCCCACGAGACGATACGATGGGCGACAACCTACTTGGTTCTCTTAACCTAGAGGGAGGTTTCTCCATGCGTCCTCCGGTCTTTGATGGCACCAACTACCTCTATTGGAAAAGGAGTATGCAATTCTACATTCAAGGCATGAACTTTGACATGTGGAAGGTTATGGTCACACCTTACAAGGAGCCAACCGGAGCTGTTGCAACATGGAGTGAAGCTGCACTCAAAGAAGCCCAATTCAATGCCAAATCCATAAGTAACCTCTATGCAGCCCTCACCCCAACGGAGTTCAACCGGATCTCATCTTGGGCACCACCTATGAGATTTGGGACAAATTGTGCATCACCTATGAAGGCACAAATAAAGTCAAGGTGGCCAAGATCTACATGTTGAACAACCTTCTAGAGAACTTCAAGATGGGCAAGAAATAAGGGATTGTGGAGATGTACTCAAGACTCAATGTCATCATCTATGGGTTCACTGCATTGGACAACACTTTGAATAGAGGTGTAATCAACTCCAAAATATTGAGGACTCTACCAAAGAGATGGGATTCAAAGGTCACCTCCATTAAAGAAGTGAGGAGCCATGGTGACATCCCAACGGAAGAGCTCATTTGCAACCTCCAAGCCCATGAGCCAAGGCTTGACAAGCAAGAAGAAGAAGCCAAGCAAGAAGAGAAGGAAGCCAAAAAGATCAAAGATAGTGCTTTCGAAACACAAGTGGAGAAGTTCATCCTTCAACAACAACTTGTTTGCCGGACTTATCCTTCCTCCTCTACTAAAGATGATGGCCCAAGTGATCATGAAGCCAACTACTTCAAGGGCAAACACTTCAAGGGAAAGCAAGCCTCCTCCTCTTCTACTCCTAGATGCTACAAGTGTGCGCAAAAGGGACACTATAAGAGTGAATTTCCCAAGTCAAGAAAGTAACACCACAAGGGAAGCTCAAACAGGGAAGAAGAGTACAAGAAGGAGAGCAAATATAAGAGGAAGGACAAGAAGGAGAAGAGACACAGGAATGCAGCTCATGCAGCTTGGGAAGCTTCATCTTCAAGCAGCTCAAGCTCCAAAGAAGATGGAGAGTGACACTTTGCACTCATGGCCTCTACTAGTGAAGAAATTGGTGAGGTAAGTGAGGTAAGTTTGTATAAGTTATCTAAGGAAGTTGTTCTTAACTTGCTTATCTCTACCCGTTCATCTTTTATTAAATGTAAATCTAAAAGAAAATGGTTAGGAAAAATCATTGATGATCTATATGCTAAACTTGAAATTCTTGAATTGAATGAGAAATATAATCTTGAGAGTATTGATAATTTTCAAGGTCAATACCTTGATATTGAGCTCCAGTACGATAGGGTTGACATTGAGAATGGTATCTACCTTAACAATATTTGAAAATCTTAAGGAAGAAAACCAAAATTGCCTTAAAAAGCTTGAAATAGTTAAAACTAAAAATGCTGAATTTAAGTTCCTTATTGATGCTCGTAGAGAAGAAGGAGATGTCTATCTTAAAGAAATCCAAATGATTAAATATGAAAATTCTAGGTTACTTGGTCAAGTAAATGATCTATCTTCTAGACCTTTATTGCCTAGTGCTAATGTTGCTTTTACTCTCTTGAAAAGAATTCATATTTAACAAAGGCCTTATGTCTTGTGGCTGATCTTGTTCATGCTAGAAATGACATAGCTAGCTTATTTTCTACCATTATTTTCTTAAATGATGATAACCATAGATTGAGAGCATCCCTACAGAAATTCCTCAAAGGGAAGAACTCCCTTAATGAAATCCTTCACCATTCTACAACACAAAGTGGTACTAGTGGTTTGGGATTTGTAGGGGGAGCATTAAAGGGCAAGAGAAAAGCAAAAGGTAAGAAAAAGAGCAAGGAGAACTCTTTATTTGTAGGAGAGTCTTTTGACACTAAGAATCATGTGGTTCATTCTTATTGTAAATGTGATGATCATTACTCTACTTATCGTCCTTACAAGCCGAAGGGGACCAACCCAAAGATTATATGGGTCCCCAAGCTAACTCTGCATCCCAAAATTTGAGTTGGGAACCAACATTCTCCTTTCTTGTAGGAAAAAGGAAGATGGAATGTTGATAGTGGTTGCACTAAGCATATGATAGGCGATATAAGCCATTTCAACAACTTCACCAAAACAAAAGGAGGATCGGTCACCTGGGGACAATTGGAAAGGTAAAATCAAAGGTGAGGGTGATGTAGGTCAATCCTTGTGTATCAAGAATGTTATTTTTGTGGATGGTCTACATCACAATTTAATTAGTGTTAGTCAACTATATGACAATAGTTACCTTGTGTTATTTACTTCTTTTGAATGCTTGATTCTATATTCCGTCACCTACCAAGTTATATATACGAGAGCTAGAAGTGGTAATCTTTATGTTATTGTTCTTGACTCTATTAAGCATGTTTTTGGTAGATGCCTAGTAGTCAACTCGAATGATATTTCTCTTTAGCACCGCTGGCTTGGTCATGTAAATATGCATCAGTTGAAGAAGTTCAGCAAAAAGGACTTGGTCAAGGGACTTCCCAAATTGGATTTTGAAAAGGATGAGGAATGCCAACCTTTTACCCAAGGAAAGTAAACCAAGTCCTCCTTCAAATCTAAAGGAGTCCTTAGTACCAAGAGAGCTCTTGAGCTTCTTCACATTGATCTATTTGGTCAAATGAGAACTCAATTGCTTCGTGGTTCCAAGTATTTCCTTGTTATTGTCGATGATTTCTCTAGATATACTTGGACCTTTTTTCTCATTTCTAAGAGTGATACTCTTGATGTTTTCTCGAGATTTTGTAAACAAGTTGAGAATGAAGCTTCTTGCCACATTGTTTCCATCCGTAGTGACCATGGGGGAGAATTTGAAAATGAGCTTTTTGAATATTTTGTCAAGAATTTGATTATGCACACAACTTCTCTTCACCTCGAACACCTCAACAAAATGGGGTTGTAGAGATGAAGAATAGGTCTTTACAGGAGATGGCTAGGACCATGCTTCTAGAGTATGATACTCCAAAGAAGTTTTGGGCTAAAGCTGTTAGTACCTCATGCTTTGTGCAAAATCGGGTTTTTACTCATCCTTCTTTCATGAAAACCCCCTCTGAGATATGGCATGGAAGGAAGACTTCTATCGAGTATTTCCATGTTTTTAGATGTCCTTGTTTTATTTTGAATACGAAGATTCACTCAACAAGTTTGATCTGAAATTTTACAAGGACTTCTTTCTTGGCTATAGAACTACTAGCAAGGCTTATAGAATTTTTAATGTTGATTTTGTAAAAGTAGAAGAATCTATAAATGTAAAGTTTATTGAGATTAACCCCTCTATTCCCAAAGATATTATTCCAAATGATGATATTGTAGGTGAAGTAATTCCTATTGGTATGTATGCCTTGAGAGACAATCATATGATGGTTGGATTGACATACGTCATGATTGATTTGATAAATATCAAAGGCAAGCTTCCAAGTTATTCTAGCTCAATTGATTATGAGATGCATGATGAAGCAGAATGAATGTCTGAAGAATGACAATACTCATTGACGTATGTCTTCAGGTTAAGGACATGAACAATGAGATCATACAGATGCTAAGAGTATGTACATTCTTGTTATGTCCCTAGTCAGATGGCATTGTGGAATGTTGATAGATGAAAATGACACATCAAGACTAGAGTGTGTGTTGGTTGATGACAGTGTCTCATTAATAATGATATATGATATCAAACCAAGCACGTAGATACATGTTAGAGAACAGTGTATCAGATAGACCCACCATGAGAGTGACACATGGAACCATGACATGGTAGTCAGAATCATCTCTCATAGTGATGGTGGTGATGGTGATTCTTAGACCTAAAATCATTGCACTCGTTGAATGTGATTGGGTACACTTTGACATCATCAAACGCAATCCAGAAACATGGGTTGTTATAAAGGTGATGATTGGGTGGCTTTGAAGCATGAGATAGACTATGAGTGATAGATCTGGGATTTTTCCCTCCTAAGGTTGTATGATGTCCAGGCCACTTGATAAGAGAGATTGAGAAAGGCATGCACATGCACATGTGAATCAATATATGATATTGATGTCACACATATCTCAAACAATCTGCTCTAATTCAAGAAACATGAATGAACGTTGAAAGGATAACAACTCCATCCTTTGATTTCTTTCAGGATATCAGAGATAAAGGAATTATACATTCACTGGAACACCAATCACAGAATGTAGGATTGAAAGTTGTTCTCCAACTTTCCTTTTCACTTGGGTAGCACTGACGTGCGATTAGGTACCGCTCTTTGCTTGTGATGTCATAAGCTAGTTATGGACATTGACTGCCAATGTGAAATGGGACCTATAGGGTCACACACAAAGGATTATCCTGGAAGAGGAGTTTATCCATGAATGATGTTTGGATTGATAACTAAAGTGTTTACATACTCAATCAAACATTCAATCAATCGACTTGACTCAGAATCATGAAGTTCAATTGTTGAACCAATTGATTGGAGTGTCAGATTCATTGAGAATTGAATTAACTATGTTCTGCTCAATCTGGACCAACAACTGATTGATTCACTGGGTGAACTAATTTGCTCATGGTCAACAAGACAACCGGTTCACTCTAGTGAACTGATCGATTCAATAGGGTCAAACGAGCACTGTTGAGTTGTTCCACTTTGTGAGAAAAGTTTTTTAGTTTCACTTGTTCAATTCGATTGGGACAAGAATTAATCTTTGCATTAATTAGAAATGAATAAGGAAAGTCAACTGCAAGAAGGTATGGTAAGTGAAACGACCAGTTCACTGGATGAACGGATTGGGTCACCTTGCCAAACGACCAGTTCAGTTATAAAATGACTGGTTTGCCTACCGCAGTGCAAATTGTTCATGGCAAAACCAGACCCTTCTACTCCCGCACAAATTGGGAACTCTGACCCTGCCCTCTACTATAAACAGAGGGGTACAGGGGGCTTCTCCAGACACAACTCAGAACATCAGTTTCTCTACAAAGTTGTTGTCCTCTCTGGTTTTGGTAACTGAGAGAGCCCAAGCAAATTCTACCCATCCAGGGAGGAACAACAAGGGAAAGACAACATTAGAAAAGTGACTGGTCGTGGGAGAGTGTGTCAGTGACTAGTACACCGACAGAAGGGGACAAATCCTTCAAGTCAATTCTTCAGGATGACTAGAGTTCCTAGTAGTCTATGTGGACTATCTATAGAGGTGACAGACTTAGGCCACTCAGGAGGACGATAGTCAACCGCGGTTTGGGTCAAGAACAGGAGTTGCACAGGCACCATCGAAGACAGGCAGTTGAAGACTACACTTGCTGTGAGGTATAATCTTGGAGCAAGCCTCAGGACCAGGTATAACTTGCTAAAACCATCCTTCCCATTACATAGATGTTGATGCGGTCTGATGGTTATGGGTTTATGGTCAAGTAAATTTTTGTTTCCACTACCTAACTTGAACATATAAAACCCAACATTGGTATTAGAGCCACGTCAATACTCTATATTTTGGGATAATCGATATGTTCAGATTTTGGTATTACCTTCTTTTATTTATTGCACATGATGCAAATATTTAAATGAATAATGTGAATATCCAATTAATACCACATGATCCCAAACTAATATATACATATATGATATGGTATATATGCAATTGATACACATCACCCTAAAAAGCTTTTAATGGTGGATGTGTAGCATGGTTATGGCCTATAAACCCTATGTGCATGTGTGTGGTTGGCTATGGTTGTTTGCATCTTGGTATGCGCACCAAGCCCTCTTCTTCTATTCTGAATGTAACTCGAGATAACTAGAGATTCTCTTCTACCTTAGCTCCCCTCGAATGTAACTCGAGGTTTCACAAAGATCATGTAAAATAGGATTACCTTTATTTCTTGTTATGACGAAGACTAAAGATAACTGCTTGATGGGCAGTGACAACCAACTGAGGAGCATTTGGTGGACCGACGAGAAGCCCAGATGATCAACAAGTCAGCCATCTGAAGGAGCTAGAAGACCGACTGGAGGAGACCAACCGACTGGCCAAGAGGCGAGTCAACCGGTTCAAAGGTTGAACCAGTCAACCCGGATTGGCAAGCATAGATCTTCATCAATAATAGGTTGCATGTGATGTAGACCTTAGATGACCATAGTTTCTCGTGTTTCCAAGGAAAAACAATAGGATGACCATAAACATCGCTTTATTGTTATTGCATGTTTTTGTTTGCGGGGTATAGAATGTATTTAATACATACTATATATGTGGTGATTGGATGCATATATGCATATATAACAATATTAAAACCCCTCAACAAACATATTAAGTTGAAGATGCCTTCCAAAAGCAGCACACATGAAAAGCATGATCGACTAAGTGTAGGCATGCCTTCGTGTGGTGTAGTATCTATCTCGTAGAAGTGTGTTGGTGAATATGTGAATGTGCCTTAGCATGGTGCATATTCATTGTGTTGGCTTTTGGGTCAGACTTAATAAGGTGACCTTAATCGGATCAAGAACCTTGCGGCATAAAGATGAACATGGCAAGGAGTTGTGCATGACATCTATCAAGAGTTGCATATGATGGAATTGGCAAAGGTTGCATACCTGAAAGATTCTAGTTGTGGGTGACAACCCTAGCTGGTCCATGGCTTAGATGAAATTGGGATCTTGCTCATTAGAATGTTGCATGCTACAATCTTCTGAATTGATAATGAGGGTTATCAATTTGAGATAAAATAGTGAGAAACAAACATTAATTAAATACCTAATTAAATATCATCAATTTTCAAATCAAATCAAATAAAAAGAGTTTTGGACTAAAATTGCAAATTCCTTTTGTAGAATAAATGGCTACCAACAACAATCACTTTTCATTGCGATCAGTCCTTGAGAAGGACAAGCTAAATGGGAACAACTTCCATGACTGGTTTGGGATGCTGAGAATTATTCTCACTCAAGAGTGAAAGGTCTATGTCCTAGATACACCAGAGCTAGAAGAACTCGCTCCCAACACACCAAAGGCTGACAGGGATGCTTACAAGAAGCATATTGAGGATGACATTGATGTGAATTGCTTGATGTTGTGCTCAATGAACTATGAGTTGCAGAGACAACATGAGAACATGGACGTCATTGAGATGGTTCAACATCTCAAGAACATGTATCAAGACCAAGCACGCCAAGAGAGATATGATGTCTCCAAGGCATTGTTCAAGTGCGTCATGGTAGAAGGAGATCCAGTAGGCCCTCACACACTCAAGATGATTGGGCATGTGGAGAACCTAGCTCGACTGGGATTCCCTCTGAGCGAAGAGTTGGCTACTGATGTGATACTATAATTATTTCCATAATCCTATAGTTAGTTTTTGATGAACTACAACACGAACAACTTTGACAGGCCACTGTTAGAGTTGTTGGGCATGTTGAGGATAGCTGAGGCACAGATGAAGAAAGACAAACCCAAATCTGTAATGATGATCAACAGAAAGAAGGGAAATTCTAAGGGCAAGGGCAAGGGCAAAGAAAAGAAATATTTTGATGCTAGCCATCAGTCAAGTCATCTTCAACTCTCAAAGCCAAGGGAGGGGTGAACAAGGGAGGCAAATGTCACCATTTTCATGAGCTAGGACATTGGAAGAGAAATTTCCCTCTCTACGTAGATGAACTAAAGAAGAAGAAGGAGGGGATGGAAGTCTCCACCTCAGGTATCATGAAATAAACTTAAAATTCTTCCTTATCTTAGGATTATGATACCAAGATATAGATATGACATATATGATGTGTAGTATCTGAAAAGAAGTGGTGGCCTTTATGAAAGGACCAAGAAGGAACACTCATCAACATTGGAGCAAGTGTTTCTGCCATAGATAGAAGTACATTTTAGTTTATTTCAGCCCAAAGGGCATGTAATAGAGTTATGAACTGCTATTTCATTTTTACAATAAATAAAAGCATTTTATTTCTACATCTTATAATGCCAAGGATGTCTATCAATAAAGTTCATGTTTCAATTTCAAAGATATAATCTTTTATGACAATGCCTTACTTATCTTGTAGTACTTGGTATGCATGAGATAAAACTATAATACCTAAAAGTTATTGATGACTCAACAATAAATTAGCATTATCATCTAAAAAAATGAATGAGAAATTCATCTCTAGGTTTCATGTTGATGGACAAACTAGACTCTCTTGGTAAATGAACCATTAACATATATGAGTGTTTTATTTTTAGGCATGATGCCAAGTCAATCTTCACTAGATGTAGTGGGAGAATGTCTATTCTATTATGTATAATACATATTTATGTATATACATACCTATTGGAGTAAATGCTAATACTTTAGGTATGATAAAAGTATTAATTCTTTGATATGATCAATGAACGAGATACTTAAACAAAATATTTGAGGACCTTGTAAGTAACTATGATAGTGTATCATAGAGAACTCATGATTAAGACATAATGATGTCTAAATCAAAGAAAGAATCATACTCTAAATAGTAAGAGCATGATCATCAAACAAATAACTAAGCTTCTAGAATTCTTCTAAAGAACATGCTTTACACTAAATAAACGTACAAAAGGAGATTAAGAATCACAAGTGTGTTGTGGAATGTCAAATTCCTTATGTAATAAATACACCTCATATATCTAGTAGAAAACACCTTGATCTTGATGGATAATGATATCCTACAAACTCAAAGATGATGAATTGGTCATATGATGATGAGCCAATAATCTATCTAGATGATGTTGAGGAACTTGATTTTGAGTTATGGCTTGAAGCCATAAGATCCAAAATGACTTCCATGTGAACCAAATAAGGTATGACCTTAATGGTATCATTTATAGGGATAAAACCCATAAGTGCAATTGGGTCTTAAGAGTTAAGACTAACATGGATGACATTTGAAGAGCTGATTGGTTGAGATAAATTCAAGTGAGTTCAAGGTGTTGAACCTCATGATTTAATTTAACCAATTGCAGTGGGTATAGGCCATAAAGGATCATGCTTGCTATTGAAACTTAAAGACTATGAAATTTAGCATATGGATATTAAAACTGCATTCCTAGTAGGAATAACATGAGGCTATGTACGTGACACAACCTAAAGGTCTTTATAATTCCATTAATGCAAATACAATCTATAAGTTGCAAGAGATTAATCAATATGATTGATTAAATATAAGCACTTTAGAACTGGAGTCTTTACTTTGATTATATAGTCAAAAGGGTTTGAGTGATATATCGAAATAAAGAAGGAATCTGTGAATACAAAGATTTTGTGGGAGCATATTCATATTCCACATGACGATGAGGGATGAAATGTTCTTAGAATTGAAACTAGTGTGGAAATACCTTCTTTAAGGGAAAAAAGAGAAATGTACTATGTGATAGGAATAGAGATCTATAAAGATAGTTCTCAAAATTCTATTGATCTAATAAAGAGAGAGCATACATTGGCAGTCTCTACTGAAGGGTTCAATATGCAAAGATTCTTTGAGAGAAAACTTGTCCATATTACATGCAGTTAGTCATTTAGATGCCTAGTGTCCCAAATTCTTATGAAGAATAGGAACACATACATAGATTCCTTATGCATTCGCAATTGGGTCTATCATGTATTTAATCATACCATTATCTTGTATGTATCACACATGACTAGAAAATACAAATATGCATTCATCATCTTGTATGTACTAGACATGACAATATGATATGCTCATCTAGTTATCTCATATGTAATGAACATGATGAGTGGATGTCTCTCTACTTCCAGTGAGAGTCACTAGAATACCATAAGGAACTCATTTAAGTACTTGTAAAGTATTAAAGGATTAGTTCTATGGTAATAAGAGGAAGAGTTGAGTGTAAATGACTTACACTAACACAAGCTTCCAAAATGACATAAAATGATCCCAAAATACAAAATATAAAAGTGAATATGAGTTGTTAAATGGAAATGTTTTGAGTAAAATTAAAATCCATTTAATTCTAAAAGGGAATGACAAGTATCCTTGTGTTATGAACAACAGAGGATACTATATGGATCTAGAAGTTCATACAGATGAACTTATACATATTCCACCCATTGATGACATAGTAGAAATACTAAGTCAAACAATGGAGCTAATTGTTAGGCAAGGAATATCAGATAGCATATTACGACAACTCCATCTCATACAAATTATCATACACAGAGGAGATGTGAAACATGCAATATACTAACTAAAGCAAAGTGTTGCTAACTCACTCGATTAGCACTAACACAGTAGAAACATGTGGGGCATGTTTAGAGATCACAGAGAATATGATTCAAAGGTGATTGGCTCTAAGTGCAAGTGGGAGTTTGTTGGTATGTATGACCTGAGAGCCAATTATATGATGATTGGATTGGCATACATCATGATGGATTTGATAAATATCAAAGGCAAGCTTCCAATTTATTCTAGCTTAATTGATTATGAGAAAAATGATGGAGCAGAATGAATGTCTAAAGAATGATAGTACTCAATGACATATGTCTTCAGGGTAAGGACATGAACAATGAGATCATACGGATGCTAAGAGTATGTACATTCTTGTTATGTCCCTAGTCGGATGTCATTGTCGAAGGTTGATAGACGACAATGACACATCAAGACTAGAGTGTGCGTTGGATGATGACAATCTCATTAGTATGATATATGATATCAAACCAAGCACATATATACATGTTAGAGAACAGTGTATCAGACAGACCCACCATGAGAGTGACACATGGAACCATGACATGGTATTCAGAATCATCTCTCATAGTGATGGTGGTGATTGTGATTCTTAGACCTGAAACAACACTCGTCGTATGTGATTGGGTACACTTTGACATCATCAAACGCAGTCCTGAAACATGGGTTGTTATAAAGGTGATGATTGGGTGGCTTTGATGCATAAGATATACTATGAGTGATAGATATGGGATTTGTGCCTCCTAAGGGAGTATGATGTCCATGCCACTTGATAAGCCAGATTGAGAAAGGCATGCGCATGCACATGTGAATCAATATGTGATATTCATGTCACACATATCTCAGATAGTCTTATCTAGTTCAAGAAACATGAATGAACATTGAAAGGATGACAACTCCATGCCTTGAGTTCATTCAAGATATCAGATACAAAAGAATTAAACATTCACTGGAACACCAATCACAAACTTTCTCCAACTTTCCTTTTCACTTGGGTAGCACTGATGTATGACTAGGTACCGCTCATTTCTTGTGATGTCATAAGCTAGTTATGGACGTTCACTGCCAACGTGTAATGGGATCTATAGGGTCATACACAAAGGATTAGCCTGGAAGAGGATTTTATCCATGAATGATGTTTGGATTGATTACTAAAATGTTTAGGTACTCAATCAAACACTCAATCAATAGACTTGACTCAGATTCATCAAGTTTCAGTGTTGAACCAATTGATTAAATGTCATATTGATTGAGAATTGAATTAACTATTTTCTGCACAATCTGGACCACCAACCGACCAGTTCACTGGGTGAACCGATCGGCTCATGGCCAGTGAGTCGACTGGTTCGCTCTAGTGAACTGATCGGTTCAACGAGACCAAATGAGTAGTGTTGAGTTGTCCCGATTTGTAAGATTTTTTTTTTTTCATTTCACTTGTTCAATTGGATTGGGACAAGAATTAATCTTTGTGTTAATTAGAAATGAATAAGGAAAGTCAATTGTTGGAAGGTCTGGGAAGTGAAATGATCGGTTCACTGGGTGAACTGATTGGCTCACCTTGCCAAACGACCATTTCAGTTATGAAATGACCGGTTTGCCTGCCGTAGTGCAAATTGTTCATGAAAATTCCAGACCCTTCTAATCCCGCACAGACTAGGAACCCTGACCCTTCCCTCTACTATAAATAGAGGGGTACATGGGTCTTCTCCAAACACACAACTCATAACATCATTTGCTCTACAAAGTTGTTGTCCTCTCTGGTTTTGGTAACTGAGAGAGCCTAGGCAAGTTCTACCCATCCAGGGAGGAATAGCGAGGGAAAGACAACTGCAGAAAAGCGACCGGTGGTGGGAGAGTGTGTTGGTGACTAGTACGCCGACATAAGGGGATAACTCCTTCTAGTTCATTCTTCAGGACAAATAGAGTTCTAGATAGTCTGTGTGGACTATTTATAGAGGCTGGAGACTTCTGCCGCTCAGGAGGACGACAGTCAACCGCAGTCCGGGACAAGACCAGGAGTTGTACAGACACCGTCGAAGATAGGTGGGTGAAGACCGCACTTGCTGCGAGGTATAGTCACTGAGCAAGCCTCAGGACCAGGTATAACTCACTAAAACCATACTTCCCATTACATAGATGTTGATGCGATATGCTGGTTATGGGTTTATGGTCAAGTAAAGTTTTGTTTCCTATGCCTACTCCGACCATGTAAAACCCAACAATTCCTATCCTAAAAGAGCTCAACATCACACAAAAGGGAAAAGAGGTAGCCACTCAAGAAGAATAAAAAGATGATGAGAAGAAGGATTCAACCCCCCAGTTTGCAAAGAATCTTCCAAAGGAGCTGATTTTAGGTGATCCATTTGAAAGAGTGAACACGCGGGCTGCATTCAACAAAGAACAAGCCAACAATGCCTTCATATCAAAACTCAAGCCTAAGAATGTCAAGGAAGCTCTTGGGGATGATGAGTGGATCCTAGATATGCAAGAAGAGTTGAAGAAATTTGAAAAGAACAAAGTTTGGACCCTAGTGCCAAGGACCAAGTGCTACAGAGATCATTGGCACCAAATGGGTCTACCGCAACAAGCTTGATGAAAGCGGCAAAGTACAAACAAAAGATGGGAACTTCATCAACCAAGGCAAGTACACAAGTGAACTACTCAAGTGCTTTGGGATGGAGAACACCAAGCTGATGGACACACCCATGTCAAACACTACCAATTTTGACAAAGATGAAGGTGAGAAGGTAGATGAGAAGTTGTATAGAGCTATGATCGGAAGTTTACTTTATTTAACTGCCTCTAGACCTGATATAATGTTTAGTGTTGTCTTTTGTGCTCTCTTTCAATCAAATCCTAAGAAATCACATCTTATAGTTGTTAATAGGATTTTTAGGTACTTAGCAAAACCCAAAATTTTGGACTATGGTATCCCAAGTCAAGGGACTTTACTCTTACTGCTTATAGTGATGCAGATATGTAGGGTGCTTGATTGATATAAAGTTCACAAGTGGCACTTGTTTCCTCCTAGGACCATGCTTGGTGTCTAGGTTCTCCAAAAACATAGCACAGTGGCATTATCAACAACCGAGGCTGAATACATTGTAGTCGGGAGTTGTTGTGCCCAGTTCCTATGGATAAAGCAAATGATCCAAGACTTTAACATTCATTTTGATGCTTCTCATATCTATTGTGATAATACTAGTGCAATTAACTTATCATATAATCCTATCTTGCATAGTAGAGATAAACTATAGAGGTTTTTCATCATTTTCTCTATGATCACATTGCCAAGAAGGATATTTATATCACACATGTGGACATGGAAAATCAGTTGGCAAACATTTTTACTAAACCTCTAGCTAGAGAGAAATTTAACTTTATTAGGTCAAGATTGATTATAACTGCTTTGAATGAATCTGATAAGCCTTCTAGCTAGTTGTCGTCTATCCTGTATGTATTACCTCTGCTTTGATCATCTTTGCTTGCTAATATGCTAAAAATCCTTTTTTGATGTTCATTTTGCCTTTTTTCTCTTATTTTTGGGTATTTTTCACAAATGCATTTATCACAAAATAGTACCCAATGATGAGTGATATGTGCCTAAGTATGTTCAAAATACATAATGGACTAGAAAAATAAATTTAATTATCCCTCAAATGGCTAGAAACTATGTTTCTTATGTTTAGGTCAGGTTGACCATCAGTCGAGTTGCCAACTCGACTGATCAGAGGCCGAGAGCCTTTTAAAAAGTCTATCGGTTGAGTTTTTGAGTTCAAAGAACTCGACCGATGGTCGGGCTAGAGAAATCTTAAGATGGGTTCGGCCGACTATTTTCCCTCTCAACTACAGAAAAGTCGACTGATTCCACCTCCATTTGCCCTAAGCTCTCTACCCTTGCCCTGACCTTCCTCAATCTAGCCCTAGCCTGACCTAGCTAGACCTCCCTTGACCTGCCCCCTACTAAGCTTGGTCTGTGGATGAGTTTTGGTGGTCATTTTTTATCTGTTGCTCTCTCCTTCCTCTCTTTTTCATCTCTATGGCATCCAATAGGAGGAAGAGAGCTGCCCCGTCAATTGCACCTTCATCTTCGTCCAACTCCCGCTTGATTCCTTTTGACGACACCCTTTTTGTCTCAAATGAGGTTGTAAATAGGTATAAGGAGCTCCTTTCCTGGAATCCTTTCCCTTTTCGTGCCCTATTTGAGCCTAGACCTAGAAGACAATAGGTCATAGATCAAGTAGCGGAGTTGCTTAATGTTCACTATCTCTCAGCCTTGGATGTTGAACGCATGTGCTACAACAATTACATCACTAGCACAAAAGTAGTTCACAAATTCTATGCTAACTTGTGTTGGAACTATGACATCGTCATACACCAGCCTAATGGTTAAGTAGTCCTCACATCCATGATCGCTGGGAAGAAATTCCAAGTCTCTGAGGATACCATGAACATCTTCTTTTCAGGTACTGACGAGTCTGACACCTGTCGTAAGGACTACCCAGAGTATTTTGACCTAGTTGAGCCTGAGGCCTTCTACATGTAATATGATATCATTCTCCATAATATTCATAGATTCTTGAAGAAGCCTCAATTTCCTTATAAAAAGAAGTGCACCCTTCCCTCCTATGCCTTGGATCTCAAGAGACACATCCTCTCCGTAGTTGTTAACTGCAATATCCATCCCAAAAAGAATCAAACGGTGATTGCAAAAAACATGACGGTGTGTATTGTCTCTTGGAGAATATCAGAGTCAAATGATCAAGGTATATCCTCCACCATATGACCTGCTTTAACTCAGGAAAGAACACCGGTGGCACCGACCCTCCCTACCCAACGTTGATCTGTGGTCTGTTCCCGCTTGCCACCAGAAAATCTCATTTCCAAGACCTTCATTACAAACTTGCCCGGAAGAGTTTGCAACAGTGAGACCACTCTTCAGAAGTTTGTGTCAATTCTCTTCTCCACCACACCTAGTGCCTCTACCTCTACCTCTACCTGAGCACCTCCACAACCTCAGCCTACCCGACCTGCTCGTGCCTCGTTCCATGTGTCAATTGAAACCCTTATGGGCTACATGATGCATCAACAGGCATACAACCCTTAGGTTTAGGAAGACCTGCATCAAGACTTATGTTCAATCATGTCTAACATGAACATGTCCTGTACACACCCCTACCCCGCCTACCATCCCTAAAGGAGGTGATTATGCATCCTATGCATATAATAACTTTTACCCAGCCCCTCCACCTGCACCTTCTGCTGCTACACCCTCTACTGTTGGTGGAATTACCCCTGGTGTGCTGCCTCTGCCTGGTGGCCCCTTGGCCACTCTGCTTGCCAGCCTTAGTAGTTTTGCTCCTTCCTTCCCATAAGCCAATGAGCTCCATGCTCTTGGTATGTTTTGGGATGAGAAGAATGCTCGTTGGCTTGGTCATGGTTTCGGTCCCTATATTGATGACGATATGCCAGACCAGGCTGATGAGGAGGATGATGATGCTGACGAGGTTGCTGGTGATGAGGAGGAGGATGGTGATTCTTCTGATGATGATGGTGCTGATGGCTTCGCTGGTGACTCCGGTGATGAAGGAGATGATGTTGCACCTTTAGAAGGAGATGAAGACTATGAGCCTAATGTTGAGGATGATGATGTTGTTGATATAGATAGCTTAGATATCTAGTTTTTCTTAGGTTTTACTATAGATGTTGATCATATATATCTTTCTAGGCTATTTTGCATTAGAAACATCTGGGCACATGTTCTGAGCTGTACTATTTTATCATCTTAACTTTCATCATTTTGGCTTGTGGTTGTTTTATGAGAACTTGCTTTCTAAGTTGTAATCTTAATTATGTGCACACTTACTCTTTGATTTACTATATCTCATGAGTTGGTGCCATGTTTTATCATATTTTGATTATGACTTAGTTTGTTTGTTTCTCTCGTCTCTGTTCGGTGTATGCTTTGAGATTGCATGTTATAGATGTATGCTTGGTTGTGCTTGGAGAAGACATGTTTCTATGCTCTTCTACCCCCCTTCCTTTTTGATAATGTCAAAAGGGGGAGAGAAATTCAATATCTTGAAGCTCAACCATATTTCTTTTATTGCCTATGTGATCATTTTCTTGTTCATTATATGCTTTACCATGTGACTTGCTAAAGGACCATATAGTATATGTATGTTATGTCTCCTTGTGTAGATAGACTAACTATGTAGGTTAGAGTAAGCAAAGATTGAGGGGGAGAAATTCACATTGTTCAAATCTTGAATCCCCTTAGAATTCACAAGGCAAAGGTATAATTTCAATATCCTTTTCAATATGATTGAGGAATGGTTTGTCATTGTGAAAAAGGGGGAGAATGTTTACCTGAGAGTTCTAAATTGTCCATATTTTGATAATGACTCTACCATTCCATTCCTATGTATCTAATATGTGTGTTCAAGATTGATTTCAGTCTTTAGGTACATGAAAAGGATCAAATTCCACAAGCCCTAGCTTGTTCAAGTTCAAGTCAAATGCAATGCAATGTGCAATTTGGGAAATCACTCCAAATGACCTTAGATGTTTTATGTAATCACTTTTATTAATGATATGACTTGTATCTAAGATGAGAAAAATATTAGGGACACTTAATACCAAGGTTTAATCACTCAAAAGTCAACTTAGAAAATTTTTAACAGGCTGTTCATCGGTCGAGTTGGAAAATCGACTGATCCTATGATAGATTTTCTGAAGATGACCCATCGGTCGAGTTGTACACTCACATAACTCGACTAACCGACTCACTGAGAAAATCTAATTTTAGCTCATTGGTCAAGTTTACTAGAGCAAACTCGACCGATAGTTTGAAAATTGGCTTTGTCTTTTACTTGATCGGTCGAGTTACCTTTATTGAAACGCGACTGAATGTACTATATGGAAAACATAGAAAAAGTGATTATAAACATTGGTGACTTGTTTTAGGTGAAATAGGTCTGTTGCATTGTAGAAAACAAATATATTTCGACCCTAAGTGATCCCCAAATCAAGGGAACACCCCCAGCTATAAATAGGACCTCTTGGAGTTCATTCCAAGGTTTCTCATTCATGATATTCTAAGTCCTTGCTATAGTTGAGTGTGTTACAACTCCTTGAGCCCCTTTCTCTCTCTAGTTTACACTTCATTTAGTTATTATGAGTGAGAAAGGCCTGTTGTAAGAGAGATACTCCCTAGTGCATGTAAAGCTCTCATTAACTACATCTTCACTACCCCTTTCCTCCATGAAGCAAAGATGAAGGAAGCTACTCCGAGTGAAGGTGGAGCTGTTGCTATTCCTCTTCAAGGTTGATGAAGAGGTGATGATCTTCTCCAGGTGAAGGAGAAGGCAAAGGCAGAAGATGCAAGAAGAGTGGAAAAGTCCTTGAAGGTGGAAGACTTGTGCTAGAGTGGGTAAAAGCTTGGAAGAAGGATGAAGACTCTTGCAAATTGGGTAAGTCCTTGGTAAGGTGGAATACTCTTTGTGCATGGATGGGTAAGTCCTTTGGTGGTCCTGTATTATAACTTTTATTGGTGAATATATAGAGAAAAGCACTTGCAAAGTCCTAGAGGTTGACCTCTCTAGGTAGTGGACTGACTCTCTCCTAGCTTGGAGAGTGGAACCACTCTACATGACCTTGTCAAGTGCTTGCTATCAATTCCTCTTATCCTTGCTATGCTTGTTAGTTAGGACTTCAAATTGCACTTAAGCTATTGGTTTCAATTCAATATAATTTGAAGGTCTAATCTATCTTGTGAGATTTTTTCAAGCTCTATTCACCCTTCCCCTCTAGAGCCCTAGATCCAACAAGTGGTATCAAAGCCAAGGATCTTCTCCAACAATCTCCCATGAGATGAGAATATGGGTGACAACCTACTTGGTTCTCTCAACCTAGAGGGGGGCTTCTCCATGTGTCCTCCAGTCTTTAATGGCACCAACTTCCTCTATTGGAAGAGGCATATGTAATTCTACATTCAAGGCATGAACTTTGACATGTGGAAGGTGATGGTCACACCTTACAAGGAGCCAACTGAAGCTGTTGCAACATGGAGTGAAGCTACACTCAAAGAAGCCGAACTCAATGCCAAATCCATAAGCATCCTCTATGCAGTGCCCTTGCCCTAATGGAGTTCAACCGGATCTCATCTTGGGACACCACCTACTAGATTTGGGACAAATTGTGCATCACCTATGAAGGCACAAAGCAATTCAAGGAGGCCAAGATCTACATGTTGAACATACTTCTAGAGAACTTCAAGATGGGAAAGAAAGAAGGGATTGGGGAGATGTACTCAAGACGGGTAAGAAAGAAGGGATTGCGGAGATGTACTCAAGACTCAACGTCACCATCTATGGGATGGCTGCATTGGGCAACACTTTGGATGGAGGTGTAATCAACTCCAAGATCTTGAGGACTCTACCAAAGAGATGGGAGTCAAAGGTCATATCCATTGAAGAAGTGAGGAGCCTTGGTGACATCGCAACCGAAGAGCTCATTGGCAAACTCCAATCCCATGAGACAAGGCTTGACAAGCAAGAAGAAGAAGACAAGCAAGAAGAGAAGGGAGCCAAGAGGATCAAAGATAGTTATTTCAAAGCACAAGTGGAAGCGGAAATCCTTCAACAACAATTTTCTTTCCGAACTTCTCCTTCCTCCTCTAGTGAAGATGATGGCACAAGTGAGCATGAAGCCAACTACATCAAGGGAAAACACTTCAAGGGAAAGCAAGCCTCCTCTTCTTCTACTCCTAGATGCTATACATGTGGGAAAAAGGGACACTACAAGAGTGAATGTCCCAAGTCAACAAAGTCACACCTCAAGGGCAGCTCAAAGAAGGAAAAAAAGTACAAGAAGGAGAGAAAATACAAAAGGAAGGACAAGAAGGATGAGAGACACAAGAATGTAGCTCATGCAACTTAGGAAGCTTCATCTTCAAGCAGCTCAAGCTCTGAAGAAGATGGAGAGTGCCACCTTGCACTCATGTCCTCTACTAGTGAAGAAATTGGTGAGGTAAGTGAGGTAAGTTTGTATGAGTTATCTAAGGAAGCTATTTGACTTGCTTATCTCTACCCGTTCATCTTTTGCTAAATGTAAATCTAAAAGAAAATGGTTAGGAAAAATCATTGATGATCAATATGATAAACTTGAAATTCTTTAATTGAATGAGAAATCTAATCTTGAGAGTATTGATAATGTGCAAGGGCAATACCTTGATCTTGAGCTCCAATACAATGGGGTTGAAGTTGAGAATGGTATCTACCTTAAGAATATTGAAAATCTTAAGGAAGAAAACCAAAATTTCCTTAAAGAGATTGAAATAGTTAAAACTATAAATGTTGAATTTAAGCTCCTTATTGATGCTCGTAGAGAAGAAAGAGATGTCTATCTTAAAGAAATCCAAATGCTTAAATCGGAAAAATTTAGGTTACTTGGTTAAGTAAATGGTCTATCTTCTAGACCTTTATTGCCTAGCGCTAATGTTTTTTCTATCTCTCTTAAAATGATTCATATTTAACAAAGCCCTTATGTCTTGAGGTTGATCTTTTTCATGCTAGGGATGACATAGCTAGTTCATATTCTACCATTATTTCGTTCAATGATGATAACCATAGATTGAGAGCATCCCTACTGAAATTCCTCAAAGTGAAGAACTCCCTAAATGAAATCCTTGACCATTCTACCAAAAAAAGTGGTACTAGTGGTTTAGGATTTGTAGGGGGAGAATCAAAGGGCAAGAGAAAAGCCAAAGGTAAGAAAAAGAGCAAGGAGACCTCTTTCTTTTTAGGAGAGTCTTTCGACACTAAGAATCCTATGGTTTGTTCTTATTGCAAGTGTGATGATCATTACTCTACTTATTATCCTTACAAGCCCAAGGGGACCAACCCAAAGATGAAATGGGTCCCCAAGCTAACTCCGGATCCCAAAGTTTGAGCTGGGAACCAACATTCTCCTTTATTGTAAGAAAAAAGGAATATGAATTGTTGATAGTGGCTGCACTAAGCATATGATAGGTGATATAAGCCATTTCAACAACTTCACCAAAAAGAAAGGAGGATCGGTCACCTTTGGGGACAACAAGAAAGGTAAAGTCAAAGGTGAGGGTGATGTAGGTGAATCCTTGTGTATCAAGAATGTTCTTTTTGTGGATGGACTACATCACAATTTAATTAGTGTTAGTCAACTATGTGACAATGGTTACCTCGTGCTATTTACTTCCTTTCAATGCTTGATTCTAGATTCACTCACCTACCAAGTTATATATAAGGGAACTAGAAGTGGTAATCTTTATGTTATTGTTCTTGACTCTAGTAAGCATGTTGTTGGTAGATGCCTAGTAGTCAACTCGAATGATATTTCTCTTTGCACCATCTTGGTCATGTAAATATGCATAATTTGAAGAAGTTGACCAAAAAGGACTTGGACAAGGGACTTCCCAAATTGGATTTTGAAAAGTATGAGGAATGCCAACCTTGTACCCAAGGAAAGAAAACCAAGTACTCCTTCAATTTCAAAGGAGTCCTTAGTACCAAGAGAGCTCTTGAGCTTCTTCACATTGATCTATTTGGACTGATGAGAACTAAATCACTTCATGGTTCCAAGTATTGCCTTGTTATTGTCGATGATTTCTCTAGATATACTTGGACCTTCTTTCTTGTTTCTAAGAGTGATACACTTGATGTTTTCTCGAGCTTTTGTAAATGAGTTGAAAATGAATCTTCTTGCTGCATTGTTTCCATCCATAGTGACCATGAGGGAGAATTTGAAAATGAGCTTTTTGAACATTTTTGTCAAGAATATGATTATGCACAAAATTCTCTTCACCTCGAACACCTCAACAAAATGGGGTTGTAGAGAGGAATAATAGGTCTTTACAGGAGATGGCTAGGACCATGCTTCTAGAGTATGATACTCCAAAGAAGCTTTGGGCTGAAGATGTTAGTACCTCATGCTTTGTGCAAAATTGGGTTTTTACTCATACTTCTTTGAAGAAAACCCCCTATGAGCTATGGCGTGGTAGGAAGCCTTCTATCGAGTATTTCCATGTTTTCAGATGTCCTTGTTTTGTTTTGAATATGAAAGATTCACTCGACAAGTTTGATCCAAAATCTTATAAGGCCATCTTTCTTGGATATAACACTACTAGCAAGTCTTATAGAGTTTTTAATGTTGATCTTTCTAAAGTAGAAGAATCTATAAATGTTAAGTTTATTGAGACCAACCCCTCTATTTCCAAAGATATTGTTCCAAATGAGGATGTTGCAGGTGAAGTAATTCCTATTCTAAAAGAGCTCAACATCACCCAAAAGGGAAAATAGGTAGCCACTCAAGAAGAAGAAAAAGATGATGAGAAGAAGGATCCAACCACCCAGTTTGCAAAGAATCATCCAAAGGAGCTGATTTTAGGTGATCAATTTGAAAGAGTAAAGACGCGGGCTGCATTCAACAAAGAACAAGCCAACAACACCTTCATCTCACAATTCGATCCTAAGAATGTCAAGGAAGCTCTTGGGGATAATGAGTGGATCCTAGCTATGCAAGAAGAGTTGGAGCAATTTTAATAGACATTTTTTTAATTTGGTCAAAACGTTTTTCGACTGAAAGTAGTTCTAGACATTTTGTTTTACAAATTTACATACATACAAATGAATCTTTGTTTAAATAAAATATATGCAAATGAATCATTTTTAAATAAAAAGACATGAAAATGAATATCAAATTAGGTTGATATAAGACATAAAAGTGTTTATCAAGATTAATCATAGGTCAAATCTCAACAAGTTTTCACTCTATTTTAAGTTGGGGATTTAGGAACCCAGACCATGTCATGGGTTGCTTTTTTTCATTATTCACATGAAGAGGAATAATATCCAAGATGTTGACAGTAATGACATGAGGTAAAAGATATTTATTTTCTCTTTTGAACATTTTGAGAATATACATTAGGTACATATATAGTTTTAGCCTTAGGAACATATGTATTTTTGGGTAGGTTTTTAGGTAGATATCCTAGGTCTCTTATTCCTACTTGTTTAGAAGCATTGTCTAGGATATTGTCGAGACTTTATTTCCTTGTATTAATATGGTCATTTGTAAGTCATCATTTTTAGCAAGCCTTTTATTTGTATCCAAATTTACTTGACCAAGATTTGAAAGTAAGGTATCTCTTTCATTTACTAAAACATTATAATATGAATGTGTGCAAAAAATATGTTGAGTATGATGATCATTTAATTTAGCAAGCATATTAACCTTTTCTTGAGAAAGAAGATTATTTCTATTTTCAAAAACATGTAATTGTATCTTGTAGTTTTTAATAGATTCTTTTAATGCATTATTTGAAATCTTAGAGTATCATTTTCAGAATGTAGGCATCTAGATTAATGTGAAGTTCATCAATAACTTTAATAAGTTTCTTCTTTTGTTTCTTGTTGTCAATATTTTTTGCATGATTTTTTCAAGACTGCTAACTAATTCTTCTTTAGATAAATCAAAAGTATCAACCTCATCTATATCTTCTTTATCTTTTTTTCCATGAGACATGCTATCTCATCTTCTTCACTACTTCCACTCTCATCCCTTGATTGATCCCAAGCGGCTTTGTAGGATTTTTCTCCCTTGTCTTTCTTATTGAATTAGGACTTCTTCTTGAGATTTGGGCACTCATTCTTCCAATAACCCTTCTTTCCCCATTCAAAACACCTAGAACAATGAAAACATTTATATATCTTATTGTTTACAATTAGAGCATTTTCATCATCATCATCATTGCTTTCTTGTGTGGAATTTCTTGATGGTGTCATGGAGGCAGATTTAAGCGTGAGGTCCCTATTTCTTCAACTTTGTTGTTTATCCTTGATCCTTTCTTCTTCTTCTAGAGTGACTTCATGCATTTTCAGGTTCCTGATGAGCTGCTCCATCTTTAGTGTTGTGGGATATTAGCTTCCTCAATAGCAGTCACCTTCGACTTATATCAAAGAGGTAATGATATAAGTATCTTGGATACTTGATCTTCCTTGCTTATGTTCTTCTCCAATGCACTTAGGCTGTTAACAATGTTAGAAAATCTAACATACATTTATGTGATTCTCTAGTTAGGTTGCATACAAAATAACTCAAACTTGTGTTTTAACTATTAATTCAAGTATTTTTACCTTGAGTATTTCCTTTATGTGTTACAACTAATTTGTGTCAAATTTCATCCATTATTTAACATGAGGATATGTGATTAAATTCACTAATAGATAAGGAACAATAAACAATGCTCATTATCTTTGCATTGAGTGTGGCTTGCTTTACCATATTAGAATTCCATGTTTTTAACTCAGTGGTTGGAAGTACGTATGGACGAGCTATCATCTTCCATAATTCAAAGTTGATTCCTTGAAAGTAGAACTACATCCTCCTCTTCTAGTAGGTGTAGTTACACCCATCGAACTCTGGTGGCATGCCTCATGTGTGATCCTTCCAATATGAAGTGTCTGAGTATGTTCTCCTCCATGCTTCAAGACTTATTTGGGCACCTTAAGACCTACTCTGATAACAAATAAAAGATATAGATTGGGGGTGAACAGATATTATACAAAAAATTAATCAAATAAACTTAGCTCAAAAGAAATAGGCAATTAGAATATATATAATTTAGAATGGTTCCATCAGAGATGTCAGTCCACTGTCTAGTTGTTTCCAACTAAGATATTCAACAATCAATGTTATTATTTATATGTAAGAAAAAATTACTGAATATAGTTGCTGCAATTTTATCCTCTTCTTTACTGGCCACGGAAGAGCACATGTTTAACCTCTTATTTCACGGACACATAAGAACACCAAACACCTCTTTTTTCATAGACACAGAAAACATTGAACAACCTCTTCTTTCACGGACTTGGAAGAGCACCAGATCACCTCCTCATCTTTGGTGGCCATGAAAGAGCACCTGTGATAAGATTCCTTCTTCTCCTGTGAGGTCCTGGAGAGCCTCCTCTACTTTGAATAGTACAACCATAATGCAAGAATAAATAATGAGGATTACAGAAGAGAATACACCAATATAGCTCAACAATGTCCTAGATCAAGATTATGGACCAACACACAATGGATATGCCAATGATGAGTGGTGGTGTTGGGAATCTATGGATAGGACATGAATATAGCAGATATATAATATTACAGGTAGATTTATATATCTCAAATTTATCAAGTATTGTATCTCATGTGTGAAAGTTATATTTTGGGTGTCCTAAGACCACTACTACTTATAGGAATGGATTATAAGTTGCTACAAAAACTTATGGGAGTGTCTAAAGTGTTCTAGGTTGAGAAATAGACATTTCAATTGAGTTAATGTAGTTCAATGACTAATTTGGACATTAAAAAATAGCATTTAAAACCATTCTCTGTCAAAAAATTTATTATACAGAGGTGTCTCGGTCAAGGAGTTCTTCGACAAAATGAGGTCAGAGTGTGCAATTTATTTCTAACAGTTATATGTTGTTCTAACTTTTTGATCAAATTTTTTAACAATCTACTATTTGTCGACAAAATCTTTGATCAGATGTTATTCGCTCGACAAAGACTTCAACTAGAAATGACTCAGATTGAAATATATTGTAAAAGTTCTTCCAATGATCTGAATTCTCGTTCGGTGGGAGTCTCGTATGATTATTTCTTCGACTGAGGGTGTCTTAGTTGACAAGTTTCTTGACTGGGAAAAATCCCTATAAATAGGTGTGTAAATTTTTGGAAAATCTATCTAATGATTTTTCTAATGTGGCGTACCTATCCTAGACACTTAGTTATGACATGCGAGTAGATTTGGGATATGTGGGGTTGGTCCATAGCTGGATTTTACATGATTTCTAAATACTTTTACAAGCAACAATTCAAGTATTTGATTCTTCTATCTTGATTAATCTTTCACAAGATGTGCTTGGTACCTGAAACACTTAGATAGCATGTTAAATCCACAAATAAGAGATGTTTTTCATCATCAAAAGAGAAGATGAGATAATAACCAATTTAGTCAATGCCATTTATAGGGACTTATTGTGAGATGAACATTTTCACGATATTCCTTCCAAATGCATTTTAGGGACTTACTGTGAGAGGATACTTCATGATATGGGTCATGGCACCTCACTAGGGACCTGTTGTGATATAATAGTATCATGCTATGGGCCATGGATCCTCACAAATGCATTTTTAGGGAGTTGTAGTGAGAGGACACTCTCATGATATTGACCCATGCTCCTCACAAATGCATTTTCAAGGAGTTGATGTGAGAGGACATTGTCATGATATGGGTTGTGGTGAGTATTGCAATCCAAGAAAGTGAGTGTTGCAAGCCAAGATACCGAGAGCTACAGGTTTCTCAAGTGAGTACTAAAGCACAACATTTAATAGTTATAAGCCCATCTAATGAGTGTTACAAGCCCACAAGCGAGTATTGCAAGGACCACAATGTGGTGTTGCTAGCCTAGCAAGCAAGTGTTTCATGCCCCGTGAGTGAGTACGGAAACAAAAAAATCCAGTTTCTTTGTTGTTGTCATCATCATCGTCTTCTTATTCTCCTTATCCTTTTAGATATATATGTATATATATGTCAAATGTCACAATTCCACAAGATGATAGTCTGAAATTTTGCAAGCAATGTTGCAATTGGGGATATGAAATTGCAGACATGGTGTATGGAAGTGTGTCAAGCTAGAAGCAAGAACAACTCCTTCATGTTCATCACAGGTGTACTTAAAGTCATCAATCTCCTTACTTTGTAAGGAGATGTAAATCTAAAGTTCTAAATTACTTTGGTGTTTGACCAACAATCTATCTGAAATTCAGATAAATGGTTAAAATTCACTACTTCTGTGATTAGTTTATTTAATTTGATATATTTGATCAATTTAATTTTCTATGTTGACAAGTATAGTTTCGGATTTACACAATACATATCTTGTGAAAACTAAATAATCCATGATAGATCTGAGACTAGTATGCTTGTATAAGTGCACATGTCTAGTTCAGTAGTAAATGATAGATTAAGCAAATCATTTAATGCTTTGGGTTTTAAGAGGAATATTATTTTAGATGCATACAAATTTGGATTTCTATGATGTAAAATCTCTAGTTCAAATCATTTTCACGAAATGCATAATTGTTATGCTACTGTAGGAAAATAGTAAAGGCATTCCCCCAAATAGGGATGCCATTGATGCCATGTATAAATATGAGGAGTTTTGAATGATAATGTTTATATCCCTATACATGATATTTGTAGGAATATATGAGAAATATTATATGTGAATTAGCACTGAGAAATCCAAAGAGAAGGGTGATTAGTATGTGAAGCATTTATGACATGAGAAAAACTAAGAGAAGCATAATTTGTATGCGAAGCATTCAACTCACTATCATCACTGAACAGTTTAAAGTCCAAGTACTCAGTAAAATACAAAGTCAAAAGAGATCAATCTAAGAGAAAAATACAATTAGGAAATACAATAGTAGATTGATTGAATATTGTAGAAGCCTCCATGTTGGTCTATAGTAGGATGGAAGAAACTTGCTATGCACTATCATATATAGAAATAATTATCCTAAATATTAAGTATCCAACACCAGCTGACTAGGTATCAATGATAGTTCAAATTAGTAATGGATTACCCAACAATAAACAGAGATCCTGGTGGCACTATTTCAAAAGCAGGGGTATCCGACAATAATTGGAGAGCTAGTGGCACCCAAATGTTGGAGTATATATCCCTTGTGGACCTACTCCTTTTGGCAGTTACTCCATATTGTGTCTCAGCCTTTATGGAATCCTATTATGAGTAAATATAGGCTTTTAGCCTAGTGGCACCCCTCCTGAGTACCTAGGACAAGGAGGCATAGTTATACAGCCAGTTGAGCTATTGTCAACTATTATGAGGCTCCCTGGACATAAACCTATGTAGTAGTAGTAGTCATGGGTATACCTTAAGACTTGTACGATGAATCATGTAGTAGTAGATTTTTCTTAGATGGTACAATGGGCAAATTAAAAGATAACGATGATTTAACTCAATCATATCAAGATATATAGTTCAGTATACCGATCAATGATGTTTAGTTGGCTAGCATACTAGTAGTCAGTTCGTTAGTCAAGTCAAGTTAAAGTTAATAAAAAAATTGAAAGAGAATAATGAGGAAAATGTTTTGGTAATTGGATATTGCTAGTGATCCATGCTAAAATGTTAATTACAAATTTCTATAAATCTTGTCTTTTAATTTGCATTACTACTTTGCCTCTATTTCAATTATTCAAGAATGTTAAATGTCAAATTCAATGTTTTAGACTATTTTATTTTTGTAATCATTCATTAGGATCACCCCTCTACTCACACCTTTTAGGGAAAACATGTGGATTAAAGATGTCATAGAGAAATTCTGCCACAAGATTTAAGTATTAGATTAGTTGAGTTTAGCCACACCCTATCACTCTAGGTCCTCGTAAAGAAATAAGAGGTTTGCAAATGAAGATGTGTAACATCATTTCTTTACTATTACATTATGTATCCAATTATCATGTCTTGTGAACATGGAAGTTTGGAAATTGGAATAGTTATCTTAGATATGTATATTAATATTTAAAATTATATAAGACAAATCAATGTTAAAAATTCTTTTACAAAGTTGGTTATTGTGATTGAATGCTAGGAGCTCAAGAATTTGATATCATGAAAAGTTAAGAGTGATCTTTGTATGATATTTAGACATCAATTAATGCCCTAATATTATGATGAGTGGATATTGTGAGATTTGGGTGTAACAACTTGGTATCAGAGCTTAGATTGAGTTGTAAAGGAATATTAAGTCTGTAAGTTAGAGTGATAAGTATGGTAGATAGGAGATGATATGATGATAGATCTTGGGATTTGGGGATTTGGATATCCTAGCCCAGTATCCGAGTACTTGGATCAATTGGTATCAAGATACTCTATCACTTCTCTCATGTATTCTGTGACGTCCCCAGATTTTGGCTTCTCCAAACCCTATTGGGAATGAGATGTCAGAATCCGAAAATGTCATCCAATCATATCAGATTGCGATGCGGAAGAATAACAGGCATACATGAACATACAACCATAATATACTCAACATTCAACATGTATATTTATACAAAATGAATTATTACAACATGATTTACAGTTACATATTGAATGAAAATTCTACAAGTCTGAACATGTATGCTAACAGGATCTTAGACAATAGGTACAACCTGGACAACTGCTCACTTCCCGTCTTTTATCCCAAGCTAGCTCTAAACCTAAAACATTCGTGAAACAATGAATCAACACACAAGGTGTGGTGCACGTGGGTAGAAAGATACACACTAATATGCTTGCACAATTGAAATAATCTTGAGAAAGAAAGAGTAAAAGAAAACATTATTTAAAGAGATAATCAGGTAAACACATTTTTAGATGCCTTTTGATGCGTTTGTACTACTAAGTGATGTCACACTTCATTTTTCCCCGCCCCTTGGGCTATGGGGACCGAGTGTCGACCTTATATTCAGAGGGGAGAGAGAGAGATGTCGCACTTCATTTTTCCCCGCCCCTTGGGCTATGGGGACAGAGTGCCGACCTTATATTTAGAGGAAGAGAGAGAGAGAGAGGATTGAGGGAGAGAGAGAGAGCATATATCCACTCATTATCTACAAACCATCCATATTCTTTTATGTTCTGTAATGTTTTGCGGAGCATATACTACTAATACACATCGAAGAATTTATATGCAAACACAAGCATCCAAAGTACATCATATCATTATGCATTCATGAAAACTAGTCTTATACTTAATAAAACCCACGTACCTGAGTTCAGAGATTCCTATTTATATTCTGGATCATCTACATCTCTGTTCATCACCTGATTAATAGCAATTAATCATCATTAATAAATGTTCATCATATTATAGGTATTTTAGGTCCAGATTAGGTTTTATGTCAAATCTAGGTGTTACTGATCTAAAATGCGTCTCTGGTATTTTTTATAATGATCTAGATATCATTATTTAGGTCTGGTTCAGTTTTCATAATTTTTTAGTGATCGGTCTGTTTTCTAAAATTAAAAGGAGGGTAAAAGCATATAATTAGTCTTTAATAGAAAAGGACCTATTATTTAGCAATAATATTTGTATTATATTCCATAAATTGGTTTCAATAATCATTAGGATTCTATAAGAATTTTTTGATAATTAATATCAACAGGATATTATTTATTTCCTTTAACGAATTGAAACAAGGAGCACTATACTCTAAATTAAATATCATCATTATTTGTTCTTCAAAAGCCTGATCTAAGAGTCCATTAATGTAGAGGACATTATTCTGAGTCCAGGGATATTTTTGGGTAATTATTTGGACACAGGAGCTATTTTTAATGATATTTCCAAACTCTAGTCTAATTCTGAGAAATTAAAAGCATTTTACCTTGAGGGGTCCCACAGTCAGAGGTGTCAGCCTCTAGTTGGTCCATGTTGGCCGGCCACCTCCTCAAGTCACGCCCGGTTCAACCCATTAGATAACCCAAGTGCGACCGGTCTAAAAGCAGAGGAGCCGGCTCGACTGGGGTCCATCCTCGTGACGGACTCCCGTTCCCGTCCCTCTACCTCGTCATCTCTGTTTCAGTGTGTGAGAGTGTCGTCGGCGCTGTGATTGAATCCAGTGAGCGGGGGCAGAGCTTCCATTTCCTCATGTAGCCTGGAAATGAGGCAAAGAGCTTCTTCCTTCTGATCCTCATCTTTCCTGCATCTTACTCGTTTCTGTATTGGCGTGAATCACTGAGATAGGGAAGCCATTGGTGAGACGCTGCTGTGAGCAGAGAGACCACGATGAGGGATCTCATCATAGACTTTCCATGGAGGCCTGATCTAGTGCAGGGCGAATCTTCATGGAGTCCTCCATAGATTCCCAGACTAGCTTCTATGGCACGGTGACGCTTCAAATTCAAGGTCGTACCCTGGATTTGGGACTCCGCTGGCGTAGTGCAGCAGCTTTGGGGCTTTCGTCATCTGGGCTTGGATCAACCCCCTGATGCCTCACATTGATTTTCCCTCTAACCACCAAATCTGGAATGAGGTCTTTCCATCCTCCAAACAACCTGGGAGGCGCCTATGAGCTCCTCGTCTGGTTGGCAGTCGTGGCGCCACCACGAAGAAGGCGCTAGGTGATTGGCATCGGTGTTGGCAGAAATAGAGAAGGGTCAGTGTTGGAGCTCACAGCTAGGATCCTAGAACCGAAGTGAGGGATAAGGTAGCACATATGAAGTCTCAAATCTTACCCAATCTTCATATATCTCTCCCTTTCTTCCTCCTCTAGACTACAACCTACGGAGGAGAACACCTGGAGAAGGCAGTTCGTTCTCTCCGTGATGTGGGTCTTGAAGGTTCAATCTGCTCCCAGTGATGTGTAGGTCATGGTCTTGCAAACTATATATCCTTTGGTTGCCCCCACCTTCTTCGGATCTAAAGGACGGCTAGACTGGTTTCTGTTCCTCCATTTACGGAGGTTAGGGATGACCCGTTCCCTCTATCAGTGGCTCTCGACGCTGTAAAAGGTAGCGTGACATTAATATGCTACAGATCTAAGTACTAAATAGCTAAAAGAACATAGTTTGATCACATTTATATCCATAATGTCCTCATATTCAAAAAGATACATCTATTTCTAGAAATCTCCAAAAATTATAATATTTTAGACATAGGTTGATGATAACCTAAAGCAACTCCTATAAATGTTTGAGACACAACTCCATTATTTGATTATGCAGATTAATTATTCAAATAACCATACAAAATAGATGTATAAGCCTTGAATTCACAATAGACAATCATCAAACATTGGTCTAGCAAGTCCAACAACACTTATTATGATCCTAAAATACCTTAATGCTTGTCAATTGTCACTTGAATTTGCTACCTCTACGAATTGGACCTCTTGACTTCATAAGTACCCAAATCAAATAATAAAAGGAAATATATATCATACTTGGAACTAAAATCAATATCATAATCACCAATCACATCTTTACTTTAACCATACCATTTAAGGTGACGTGATTCAAAATTAGATGATCAATTCCTCAAGTGAGTTGAACCGCCTAAAGAACGCTCATGGTCCTGGAATATCATATTGGGTATCAAAACCCTAAAAATTGAGGTCATCACATTCACCCCACCTTAAATGGAATTTTGTCCTTGAAATTCAACTAACCTCATCCTTAAGAGGCTATTTAGGAGTTCAACTTCATGTACTTCATCATTTATTAGATTCTAAGACCGTCATAGTTGCATGCACTCTAAGTTGTCAGCTTAGGGTCTAAAGATTCTTGGGTGTGTCCACCCCACCTTATATATGTGGAAGCATCACTTCATGTCTTAGCCATAACATGACATTATGATATCTTAGGATTACATCACCACTAAGGGTACATGTTTTGTTCATACTTTTAATGTTCAAGAGGAATTCGTTTATATGCTATGATATTCAGATCGTTCAAATCTAACATCATTAATATGTTTTATGATCAACATCTTACAATGATTTCAGCATTAGAGGAGATGTATCTTCATCCTAGATATTAGGATTTTTCTAAATAAGAAGGGCTTACGTAACATTCTTGACCATTAGGGTTTCACCCTATGGTGTGATATTCATACCCAACTTAGAATCATACATTGAGAAGGATCAAAGTTACGAAGTATATTTCTGATCATATATCCTATGATCCAAAAATATCTTTATATCAAGTTCATGAGTTCAAATTTTTATGTCTTGCATGTATTATGTGAAGGGAAAAAAAAGAATATACTAAGTTTATCCCATGATCTCAGCATCATATCTTTCGTGTTTCATATGAAGGGGAAGAGAATATTTTAAAGTCAAACTTATCATGATTTCAATCTTGGGTACTACATGTATGATATAGGGGGAAAAATATAGAATAGGTCAAGCTTATACGAGTGACTCCTCATATATAAATCATCTATATAGCTCAAGTGAGGTTTCTATCATCGTATATTAAGAAAGAGAAGAAGAAGGAAGAACATGTATTTTGAGTATCTTTTGTACAAAGCATCATAGTCTCATAACTAAAGTTCATATATTACCTCACTTGCAACTAATGATGAGATTCACAAAATATGTCACTCTAGCTAGGACCTAACTCAGCCAAAGGATTGGCTTTATCGTATGGGTCATCTACCCATCCTTTTCTTTTACCCAATTCTCATATATAGATTTGAATCATGCATAAGGACACAACTCATCTACTCAGGAGTAACCCAGCTTAAGACACATTATATCCCATATATCTCATATTTTCATATATTGTAGGGTAGGTCCTATGACCCTCTCCTTGTGGGTCTCACTCTCTCTGGAGTTCACCACATATCTTGTCCTAACACTGGAGGTCCTTCTTTGTAAAAGATCTTGAGGCACATGCATATTCAACTGTATCTTAACTTAGCTCATCTTAAGTAGAAAAAGGGAATCTACTTTCACCATCAAGATTTTGCTTAATTTCTCCAAAAATTGGATTCAACTAATATACAATTTAAATATTTATAAGGAATCTTATACCATCCGAGATCAAACTTAGATAAGATTGCACATGCTTCTTTCAACTATCATTCTATCATCCACTCCATGTATCTCATATCTTGATAAGGCTCTAGACATCTAATCTCGATCTATTCTCTCTTCTAGACTGATGTCACTCCCTTTCACTTAGATTGCATGAACACTAACTACTCTTCAGTGTGAGGGACACATTTTTATATTTACATATAGGTAATAAAATATTATATAGTTTTTCTCCGAGAAGGCAGACGGCAGAGAAAACTATCGAGGCTCGAGCCGATTGGAAAACAAAGCCAAATCAGCAAAATCGAGTATCCCACACACAGTAGATAGTCTAGTGCCATGTCACCTAGTGAAATGGTGAGAACAAGGTGTAGACTGGTGTAGCTACCCAATACATATGAGCTCTATATGGAAAGGGTCTCAGACACTTGTCTAAACCTAGTTCTCGAACATCTAGGTTCTAACTTAGAGGCTAAGCCAAACCTTATTCCTATAGTACAACTTACTGAGTTTCTAAGGATTAAAGTTAAAGGTTCAATTTATTTTTATGTTTCATGGTGAGCAATTGTTAGGTGTAGCTATTGTTCATGCTCTGATACCAACTGTGACGTCCCCGGATTTTGGCTTCTCCAAACCCTATTGGGAATGAGATGTCAGAATCCGAAAACGTCATCCAATCATATCAGATAGCGATGCAGAAGCATAACACGCATACATGAACATACAACCATAACATACTCAACATTCAACATGTATATTTATACAAAATGAATTATTACAACATGATTTATAGTTACATATTGAATGAAAATTCTACAAGTCTGAACATGTATGCTAACAGGATCTTAGACAATAGGTACAACCTGGACAACTGCTCACTTCCCATCTTTTATCCCAAGCTAGCTCTGAACCTAAAACATACGTGAAACAACAAATCAACACACAAGGTGTTGTGCACGTGGGTAGAAAGATACATACTAATATGCTTGCATAATTGAAATAATCTTGAGAAAGAAAGAGTAAAACAAAACATTATTTAAAGCGATAATCAGGTAAACACATTTTTAGATGCCTTTTGATGTGTTTGTACTACTAAGTGGTGTCACACTTCATTTTTTCCCACCCCTTGGGCTATGGGGACCGAGTGTCGACCTTATATTCAGAGGGGAGAGAGAGAGATGTCACACTTCATTTTTCCCCGCCCCTTGGGCTATGGGGACCGAGTGCCGACCTTATATTTAGAGGAAGAGAGAGAGAGAGAGGATTGAGGGAGAGAGAGAGAGCATATATCCACTCAGTATCTACAAACCATCCATATTCTTTTATGTTCTGTAATGTTTTGCGGAGCATATACTACTAATACACATCCAAGAATTTATATGCAAGCACAAGCATCTAAAGTACATCATATCATTATGCATTCATGAAAACTAGTCTTATACTTAATAAAACCCACATACCTGAGTTCAGAGATTCCTATTTATATTCTGGATCATCTACATCTCTGTTCATCACCTGATTAATAGCAATTAATCATCATTAGTAAATGTTCATCATATTATAGGTATTTTAGGTCCAAATTAGGTTTTAGGTCAAATCTAGGTGTTCCTGATCTAAAATGTGTCTCTGGTATTTTTTATAATGATCTAGATATCATTATTTAGGTCTGGTTCAGTTTTCATAATTTTTCAGTGATCGGTCTTTTTCTAAAATTAAAAGGAGGGTAAAAGCATCTAATTAGTCTTTAATAGAAAAGGACCTATTATTTAGCAATAATATTTGGATTATATTCCATAAATTGGTTTCAATAATCATTAGGATTCTATAAGAATTTTCTGAGAATTAATATCAACAGGATATTATTTATTTCATTTAACAAATTGAAACAAGGAGCACTATACTCTAAATTAAATATCATCATTATTTGTTCTTCAAAAGCCTGATCTAAGAGTCCAGTAATGTAGAGGACATTATTTTGAGTCCAGGGATATTTTTGGGTAATTATTTGGACACAGGAGCTATTTTTAATGATATTTCCAAACTCTAGTCTAATTATGAGAAATTAAAAGCATTTTACCTTGAGGGGTCCCACAGTCAGAGGTGTCAGCCTCTAGTTGGTCCATGTTGGCTGGCCACCTCCTCAAGTCACGCCCGGTTCAACCCATTAGATAACCCAAGTGCGACCGGTCTAAAAGCAGAGGAGCCGGCTCGACCGGGGTCCATCCTCGTGACGAACTCCCATTCCCGTCCCTCTACCTCGTCATCTCTGTTTCAGCGTGTGAGAGTGTCGTTGGCACTGTGATTGATCCAGTGAGTGAGGACAGGGCTTCCATTTCCTCACGTAGCCTGGAAATGAGGCAAAGAGCTCCTTCCTTTTGATCCTCATCTTTCCTGCATCTTACTCGTTTCTGTATTGGCGTGAATCGCTGAGATAGGGAAGCCATTGGTGAGATGCTGCTGTGAGCAGAGAGACCACGATGAGGGATCTCATCACAGACTTTCCATGGAGGCCTGATCCAGTGCAGGGCGAATCTTCATGGAGTCCTCCATAGATTCCCCGACTAGCTTCTATGGCACGATGACACTTCAAATTCAAGGTCGTACCCTGGATTTGGGACTCCGCCGGCGTAGTGCAGCAACTTTGGGGCTTTCGTCATCTGGGCTTGGATCAACCTCCTGATGCCTCACGGTGATTTTCCCTCTGACCACCGAATCTGGAATGAGGTCTTTGCAGCCTCCAAACAACCCGAGAGGCGCCTATGAGCTCCTCGTCTGGTTGGCAGCCGTGGCGCCACCACGAAGAAGGCGCTAGGTGATTGGCATCGGTGTTGGAAGAAATAGAGAAGGGTCAGCGTTGGAGCTCACAACTAGGATCCTAGAACCGAAGTGAGGGAGAAGGTAGCACATATGAAGTCTCAAATCTTGCCCAGTCTTCGTATATCTCTCCCTTTCTTCCTCCTCTAGACTACAACCTGCGGAGGAGAATACCTGGAGAAGGCAGTTCGTTCTCTCTGTGATGTGGGTCTTGATGGTTCAATCTGCTCCCAGTGATGTGTAGATCATGGTCTTGCAAACTATATCTCCCTTGGTTTCCCCCACCTTCTTCGGATCTAAAGGATGCCTAGACTGGTTTCTGTTCCTCCATTTATGGAGGTTAGGGATGACCTGTTCCCTCTATCAGTGGCTCTCGACGCTGTAAAAGGTAGTGTGACATTAATATGACACGGATCTAAGTACTAAATAGATAAAAGAACATAGTTTGATCACATTTATATCCATAATGTCCTCATATTCAAAAAGATACATCTATTTCTAGAAATCTCCAAAAATTCTAATATTTTAGACATAGGTTGATGATAACCTAAAGCAACTCCTATAAATGTTTGAGACACAACTCCATTATTTGATTATGCAGATTAATTATTCAAACAACCATACAAAATAGATGTATAAGCCTTGAATTCACAATGGACAATCATCAAACATTGGTCTAGCAAGTCCAACAACACTTATTATGATCCTAAAATACCTTAAGGCTTGTCAATTGTCACTTGAGTTTTCTACCTCTAGAATTGGACCTCTTGACTTCATAAGTACCCAAATCAAATAATAAAAAGAAATATATATCATACTTGGAACTAAAATCAATATCATAATCTCCAATAACATCTTTACTTTAACCATACCATTTAAGGTGACGTGATTCAAAATTAGATGATCAATTCCTCAAGTGAGTTCAACCGCCTAAAGAACGCTCATGGTCCTGGAATATCATACTGGGTATCAAAACCCTAAAAATTGAGGTCATCACATATTCCCTAGCCAGGTATGCAGTGGGAGGATGAACTAGAGAGTAACATATAAGTAAAAGGTTTGGAAGACCAAAAATAAACAAAAGAATAAGAGCACAACAATGGAATGTGATACAACGTTTGTTCTATACTATTGTTTTGATTTGACATGAATAGAAATGATCTTATATATATGAATTTAGATCTATTTTTTACAAATATATGGTGTTCCTTAAGATTTTTGTATGTTGTGAGTTTACATCATATATTGCTTATATTATTTGAACGAAGTACAAAAGAAATTTTTGTTGAATGAGCTTGCCCAAAGTGGATATTCTTTCCACATGTGTAAGATAAATATAAATTGGTTAATCCTGAGTAGCTCTTGGCTTTAGGAGTACATGTCGGATTAGTCCAAGTGTCATGGTGCATTATTGGGATCTAATTACCCCTATAATATTAAAAAAAGAATTAGATATGATAATGCAATATCTAGAAACTAAAATTCAAAGGAAATGTTAGAATAACTAAAAAAGTTAATTGCAATTAGTAATCAAATGATGATTTCAAATAGTGATAGATCAACCTAACTCCAATAAAAAAGAGAGAACAAAAAGACCAATCATGATATGGCTATGTATAGAGCACATATGATAACAATTCATGCCTAAAATCTATTCTAATTGCTCATGATGGTTTTTGGAGTACATATGAAATATTATAGTAATTTAAAATTTTAAAATGCCTAGATTTGATAGGGAAGTCTTTCAACTAACTGATAAATTGACCAAGAAGTCAGCAAGTCGAGTGACTAGTGAAGGAAGTTGTTTAAATTGCTTATATACATGTAAAATTACTGAAAAAGACTTCATTTTGGGTAAGTAATGGTAAAATGAAAGAAAAAGAGAAATGATTGAAATTTTTCAGTAGATGGAATTATCAGATCATGACAGGAGCTATAAATGTGATTTACTAAATAAGACAAAAGAAGCATAAAAAAGGGAATTAAAGAAAAGATATAGATAGAGAAGAATGAGATCCATAATTGAGTTTCTTTGTTATGTATTCTTTAATTGACGATGCATAAGATGAAAAGAATAATGGGATGAACTAAAGAGTTCATAAAAGATGAAAAAACCTCAAAAGGATAGAAGTAGAGTGAAATTTATCAAATTAGACAAATGGATAATATAATATCAGGTTAAGATAATATATTAAGAGGAAATAACAAGAGAAAGGAAAAAAATTATCACAGTGTACAAAGAAAAAGTCATACCTATATGAAAACACACATATTCATCGTAGTTTATATTTTATGAAGATGTTTTATCAAGTAATGGGTTGGTTTTACTCATGACATGCTCAAATAGTTATTGGTGACTAAATAAATCTAAAAGGACGAAGATGATGTGCAAAAAGAGAATGAGTCACATGAATATGAATTGATACCAATACTGATATGTATGTTTTTTCTTACATGATTCATATAAATCGAGAGGAAGAGAAAGTCATATATTAAGTTTAATAAGGTGTAGTTTACCTGGAGAGTATTGAATCACAAATTTAATCCATGGGAATAGTGATAACTATATAAGCCATAATATTATGAATTTTCATAGATTTGTCTATCAAGAAAATATTGACTTAGAAATTTGAATTTCTACATGTGCCTTTCCCTAAAGTTATAACCAAAAAAAGAGAGATGTCCATTCAATAACTGACTCCTTGTTGTTATATTTTTGCCACTTATGCAAGTCTACACGCCATACACATGGTTGTCTGCCTCAGTATTTCAAGATTGAGCGTGGAAATTATTCTGGATGTCATTTAATTTAAAGTGCATGTCATGTAGATGATTGTGGGGTGGTACTAGTGTGGTTGCATTTTTTTCCATTGGTCGGACGTGTCATGAATGTAAGTGATTTCCAAGAAACTTGTCACTAATGTGGCACACATTGTGCTTGTATGGTGCATATCGTGTGTTTTAGAGTTGTTGTTGTCAACATCTAAGGGAATCATATACATTATGCATTTGAGGGAGAGAATGTTATGCTTCTAATTGGGTGAGGTTAGGAGGACATATAATGTACCTTGATTAAAGTAGAAGGTTAACTAGTGATTTATAAAACTTTGTTGTGGCAATCACGGTGCACATCCAACATCAGACACCACCAATTCCCTATTGATCAACCATGGATGGGGTTCAAGAGTTATCTCCACACAATGAGAATGGAGGGGAAACACATTGTCATTGTGATTAAGGGTGGTGGGTGTACGAAGGTTAGGGAGTGTAATTTTATCATCCATATTTATAAGTATGCCGATTAATATATTGGGTCCAATACTACATTACGCATATGGGTGGCTTGACTTATTCACTTTCAAAAATTAGGTGGATATAAGAATAGAGGGTAATATTGACTCTATCAGAAATCTATTTATTTGACTAAACTGAAGCTCAACTGGACCTTGATAGGATACTATGATCCTCACTACACCACAATGCAACAATATGATTTCTCTCAGTTGTCGTGATAGTACACTCCCATTAAGTAATCCTAAACCCATCCTTATAAATGTTTTAGTGACTTTCTATGAGAAAGAATTTCTCCATTGGACCTCTGTGATGAGACTTCTCTCACTTACCATGAAAGACATTCTCACAATGAGGAACTAAACTTTTAAAGTTCAATGAATAAAAATTGTGATCGTTTGAATAGCTAATTTTTTTAAAATCCTTGTAAGGAGTGGGGCTCGAGAGGGGACCATGTCTTACTTAAATTTAAGGAAATAATTGCAAAATACCCCAATAGATGACATCGTAAAATAAAGCCATTCAAATAATTGGATTTTACAATATTTTCTGAAATAGAAGGATAATATGAACATAGTTTTTGTTGCATTGGAAAATAAATCTAACTATTACAAAAAAATTCATCAGAGTTCAACTAAGGAGTCACAAATGGAATCTAATAGAATCTAAATCATTTACTAATAAGACCAATTTGTGGTGAGCAACCTTTCCATCTTAGTGGTCCTCAACAACTAGTTTTGGGTGTCCACCATTCTCATGGTCCTCAGGCTATGCAAACTCTGGGTGGATTGAAGGCAACACCCAGAGATAAAGAAAACAAAAGAAAGGATGTTTGCAAACATTGAGTATGTGCAGTAAATAACAACTGGGCACTAATTTAGAAAGTTCTAGAGAATAACATCAAAATAAGGGATGTTCAAGAGAAACATGTTTCAAGAGAAATATCATGTCAAGAGATGAGGCATGTTCAAACTAAATTATATCAAGTAGGGAATCTTGCATTAAAAAAATTTCCATTAAAAATATCAAAATAAATTGTGCATGTAACAAATAAAGGCTATAATTATTTCAAGCAGGGCTAAGACACCACAAGATCATCAGCCTAAAATAAATAAATAATGGGTGGAGACAACACACCTTGGGTGGAGATAGCACGCCCCAATAAATAATGGTTGGAGATAGCACTCCTTGGGTGGAGATAGAACACCCATGTATATATGGTTGTACACATGTACACTACAAGAAGTAAAGTTAGTCCAAGCATGAACATGAATAGGGAAAGGAAAGTAAGTTCCATCAATATTATAATAGGATGATAGCATCCAAAACATATCATGTAGGATCAGAAGGCCCATATGTAATATCCAAGAAAAATAAGAGTTTCATTACGATGAAAAAGTTAATATAAATCATGCCTCATATGGAAAATACTATTTGGTCATAGTAGTAATGCCTACATAATAAAAAAACATATACATGCCTCAACTTGAGTGTTAAGTCAGAGATCATATCCTACCCCTCCAAGTATAAAGTCAAATCAAACCTAAATATAGGATTCGGTCCATCAATTAGGTTTTAATATATGGTATTATCTAGAAATCAAATCCTTTAATAAAATCCTAGATCAGCTCTTATTATGTACCTAACATTGGGTTTCATGTTTCTTAATAATATCTTGACTCAAAAATCCAACTTTATTTAATATAATGTTTTTTTCATTATTGTTAAGATCATTAGAAAAATCAAAACCCTAAAATATTGTCTATATAACTTGATAATAAAGAGATTCAAATTATACCAAAAGGTAGAGAATTTTTTTTTAGGATTTTGAAACATATTTCAATAGATATTTAGTTATGGATTTTGAAGTTCTGACCAATTGGGAAAATTGATTAAATATGTGTCTTTAATATTATTAAAATAGGGCCATATTAAGGTGACCCAACAACACTCATCCAAGTGGATTGGGCCCTCATACAGCATGGTGCTAACTCAACACAGAGGAAAACCAAAACAAGTTGATGGAACACCATTCTACCCTCGACAAAAATGAAAGAAAAGAGAATAAAGGCGAGCGCATAGAGGGTTAAAGAACAAGGGATTTACCCACTTCCTTGAATTGGTTGGTGTCAAGCATGCTTTGTTCCAAATAGGAAAACTCCAACAGCTGACAAATTTGCAAAATTAATGAGACCAATTTCATCAGAAGGGTTCAATGAGTCTTACCATGTGTGTTGATTTGGTTTTGGTAGAATAGGGTGTCGTCAGCTAGGGCCAAAATCCCGAGGAAGGTATAGAGTTTGATTTTAGTTGAAACAACGATGAAAGTAGAAATTGGAGCTAGAAGGGTAAAGCTCGTGATGATGTGGAACTAAGGGTAGGTTAAGGTATTTATAGGGGGAGCCATTAGGGTTTCTGTGTGTGGGAGCCTAAATAAGCTCCACAAGAAAATCAAACAAAAATGAAATATGGAGAATTAAGTTGTGATCAAACCCTCCCTAGATGTGTAATCTAAAGTGGAACATAATGGCAAAAGAATTTCGAGGAAAGATGGGGTGTGGAGAGAGAAATCACGAATTTAGTTTGTTATTTGGTGGACTAATGTTTCTGAATCAAGTGTGGGGCAGGTAACGATGTGTTTGGTGACTGATCTAAATCCAATGGCAACAAAAAGTTTTGCATCATTTAAACTCAAAAACATAGCATGACAATGTCACATGTTACATTTAACGTATGACAAATTCAATTTGAATAAAGTGATATGACAATAATTGTTTTTCTTTCCAAATCAAATTGAATGAGAAAATAACATCCAAATCAAGTCAAACTTGGTCGGTAAGGTAATAAGGATAGAACGAATTTGATTTGGGAGTCAATGTTTCATTTTGGAGAATTTTCATACTCAAAACACACAATTTGAGGGAAATTTTATTTGCTTCATATTAATGCAGTCCTTTTTACTTATAAACCAAATTTCTTGTGTAACTCTCTCTTAGCTAAACATATCCATAGGAAAAGTCTAGAAGAATAATAATAAACCTAAATGCCTCAATTCGATAATTCTACACAACTTACCTCAAAGTAGTATATTTCCCCTTGTTCTTGTATAAAACCCTTAAATAATTGTGTTGTTTGCTAAAACTCTTGTTTTTTAGGATTATTAACATCCAAGCATATTCTAATGAATAACTAGTGTTTCAAAATAAGATTTTATAAATAAAATGAATAAAAGGTGATGATTACCTAGATTTGGGTTTGTTGCAACTCTCCTCCCCTAAAAAATATTTCATCCCAAAATTTGATGTAAAGAGGGAAAGGTTAGTTCACAACATTTCTTCTCTGAGCTCCCAAGTTGTTTACTCTAGATCATGATACTTCCATAGAACTTTTACTAATTCAATCTCCTTGTGCTTCAATTGTTTCACTTAAGAGTCAAGGATCTTCACAGGATATTCTCCATAGGTCAGATCTCCATGAATCTATATGGGTTCCATAAACAACACATGGGATGGATCTTTCACATATTTCTTACGCACAACCACATAAAAAACATCATGAATTTCATCATAAGAAAGTGTAAAAGTAAGAGATACATAGATTCCCCAATATTATCCAAAACATCAAATGGTTCCGCATAATGAGGATTCAACTTTCCTTTCACCTTAGATCTTGCAATAGACCAAATCAATTTCATTTTCAAGAAAGCATAATCACTGACCTGATAATTCACATCTATCCTCTTCTTTACAGCATACATATTTTGGCTATCCTGAGCTGCTTTCACCCATTTCTTAATTAGACAAATCCTATCTTGCATTAATTGCATATCATTCATCTTAATCAGAGTACACTCACCCACATCATCCTAATGTTAGGTTGAATGACAATGCATGTCGTACGAAGCTTCACAGGGAGACATACCAAAACTTGCTTGGTAGTTGTTATTGTAAGAAAACTTAGCCAATGTGAGATATTTATCCCAAATACCTCCCCAATCCATCACACAAGCTCATAAAAGATCTTCTAGAATATGAAATGTCTTTCTAGACTGACCATCGGTTTGGAGGTGATAGGTTGTATTGAAACGTAGTTTTGATCCCATTTCTTCTTGAATCAACCTCCACATGTAGGAAGTAAACTTAGGGTGTCTATTTGATATAGTAGATTTTGGCACACCATGTAGAAAACTATCCAATCCATGTTTATTTGTGCATTTTGGAACCTTATATGTGGTCTTGAAGGATTGTAAATGAGCAGCCATGGTAAGTCAATCTACCACCACCCAAACAACATCGTAACCACTTTTGGATTTTGGAAACCCTATCACAAAATCCTTCATAGTATTTTCTCACTTCCACTCAAGTATTTCAAGTGGTTGCAAATGAACACCAAGGCTTTGATGTTCAATATTTACTTGCAGATAGGTCAAACATTTCACAACAAAATTAACAATGTCCTTCTACATATTTTTCCACCAGAAACTTCTCAAAAAATACTGGTACGTCTTTGTGGTGCCACCATGAATTACATATTTTGAACCACGAGCCTCATTCATCACCTTCAGTCTCATATACATACACATCAAGTATTCACACCTAATACCTAAAATGGATTGCACCATTAACACCAATAAAGAAATTAGATTGTGGTCTTTCTGTTATGGTCTTTAATCAATAAGGTCGGGACTAGCTGCTTGTTCCACGATAACCTTATAGAGCCAAGATGGAGTAACTGAGAGATTTTCCATGTACACACACATCATATCCACAACAATATCATCCACATCATCCTTCAACTTAGGTCTCCAACAAGAAACATGCTCCATACATATCTAGAAAAAATTATGGAGAGATATGCATACAACATCCTTCTTGCGGCTAAGGGCATCAAAAACTACATTTGCTTTATATGGGTGATAAGTGACATTGAAATGATAATCCTTCAAATACTCCATCCAATGCATTTGTCTCAGGTTTAAGTCCTTTTTTGTCATAATATAGTGAAGACTCTTTAATGTTTGAGAAAACCTCAAATTGCAGCCCATACAAATAATGCCTCCAAATCTTGAGAGCATGAACAAGTTGTAAGATCAAGGTCATGGGTAGGCCAATTTTATTCATTAAGCTTCAACTAGAGGGAGGCACAGGCTATAACCCACCCTTCTTGTATAGGGACACAACCTAATCCTTGTCCAGATGCATTAGTGAAAACAACATAAGGCTTCCCTTCAATGGGAAAGGCTAATACAGAAGCAGAAGTCAAAAAACGCTTTAGTTATAGAAAACTCTTCTCACAATTTGGGGTCTAGATAAACTTGTGGCCCTTGTGAGTTAACTTGGTTAGATGATGAGCCAACTCAGAAAAGATATTAATACATCATTTGTAATAACATGCAAGACCCAAGAAACTCTGTATCTTAGAAGGATTCTTTGGAGGTTCCCACTTAGTCCCAGCTTCAACTTTAGGTGGATCCATAGTGAAGTGACCTACTAATATAACTTGGCCCAACAAAATCACTTTCTTAATCCAAAATTCACACTTAGAAAACTTGGCTTAAAGTTGGTTTTTCATGAAGTGTCTACAAGACAATCCGTAAAAGTTACCGATGTTAGTCCACTGAATTAGAGTAACAACATTGTAACAACATTGTCAATGAACACAACTATAAATTCATCAAGGTAGGAGTGGAAGACTCAATTCATTAAGTCCTAGAAAGAAGCAGGGGTATGAGTCAAACCAAAAGGCATAACTAAGAGCTCATAATGCCCATAATGAGTGTGGAAACCATCCTCGTTATGTTATTCATCTTTTACTCGCATTGATAATATCCACTTTGCAGATCCATTTTATAGAAAATCATAGTTGCCTTTAATTAATGAAATAAATCATCAATGCATGTAGAGTATAGTAGTTCTTCACCGTCACTTAATTCAACATTCCATAATTTGTGACGCTCAGGGACAAACTCAAACTACTGTGGAGGATCAAGGGACGCTTTAACATGTTCGAGCTCGAAGATGGACACTTCGTGGTGCAGTTCTCCTACAGCGGGGACTTTGATACATCTCTGGTGGGAGGCCCATGGAAAATATTTGGCTGTAATGTCCTTGTATGGGAATGGTACCCTAACTTCAAACCTATAGAGGATTTGCCAGATTACATGGTTACCTGGGTACGAATCATGAATCTGTTGCTCCATTTGTATGTACCTACCATGTTCGAATACCTAGGTATGGCTTTGGGATGCCTGGTGAAGGTGGATACCCACACGGAGAGTAGGTCACGTAGTCAATTCACAAGATTGGCGATCGAGATTGACACTTCAAAAGATCTGGCATCGTCCATCCTTATCAATGGAAAGGAATATGAGGTCATATATGAGGGTCTGCCATGGGCTTGTTCTAGATGTGGAAGAAAAGGTCATATATCCAAGCAATGCAAGGAATATACCACGATGGAAGGGGCCAAAAATAAAGAACCAGTGGAGTCCTCATGGGCAGACCAACAATCCAATATGACTGTGAAGGTTAACGAATGGCAACAACAAAGATAAAAAAGGGCTTACAGGAGAAGGAAGACTATGCACGATAGGGCTACACAAGAACTTCCCACAAGGGGAACCACAAATCGCTTTGCGAGTTTGCAATAGGAAGAAATAGTATAAAGAGACGAAGAGGTGGGTGAGGATAATCTCAGGACGAAAAGTACTGAGGCTGAGGCAGTACCAGCTAAGGTTTGGCGCAAGAAGAAATCGACGAACAAAGGGGGTACATCGGAGAAAGGAGGGGTTTTACAAGACATCACAAGCACTCACAATGAGGCCAGTGGTTCGCTTAACAAATCTCTGAGCATGAAGAAGTCGCCCACGGAGAAACATACATCAGTTAACCCAGAAGTGGACCAGGTGATTATGGTAGAGGAGGGAGTCAAAACTGAAGTTATTGAGGTTGACATGGAGGAGAACGTTGACCCACATCACAATAGGCACACTACAATCTCATCATTCCTGAAGAAGGATAAAAATAAAAAAGGAAACCGAGATAAGGAGAAAACACTACAACCATGAAAATCTGGGTCCAGAAATAATCTTCATATGAAGAGGAAAGGAAAGACCAAACCCCCTGACCTAACAACAAGGAGGAGAAGCAGCAGATTCAATACCTAGAAGATAAGTGAAGAGAACCCACCAAATCTGAACTCAAAGACGGTTGAAAAGTCTGTGAACGGAGAGACTAAGTTGTTTTCTGAAGTTTTCAATACAGGAAAAGGTAGCGAGGGTGGTTCTTCAGGAGAATACACCTGTTGATTCAAGCTAACCTTTTCCATATCGAAATACTTAATGCGCCTATTGTGTTGGAACGTTCGTGATATTGGAAACAAGGATCAGCGTGCCATATTATCTAACTACATGTGGGAACATAAGCCAGATGTAGTAGCTATCCTTGAGTGCAGGATCAGTGGAAGATCAGCTACTAAAACCATTAAGATTCTGGGTTTCAACTTCGCATATCGAGTGGAAGCGCACAACTTTACAGGGGGTATATGGATTTTCTAGAAGGGAGAGGAGAAGCATGTCCAAATCATAAGCAGTCATCGACAATTTGTAACCTACAGGTTAGCAAACAAGGTGGTAGTTACATTCATTTATGTGAACCCTCACATCACAATGAGGAAGCTCTTGTGGAAGCATATCATTGAAACTAGTGAAACCGTTGATGGACCCTGGGTTGTAATGGGGGATTTCAACACAACTTTGTCTCCAGCAGAGAAATCATGCAGTGACAGATATGATTATACCGAGGCTAGGGTCTTCAAGGATACGATCATGGAGGCATGACTCTCAGATTTGGGTTTCTCCAGACCCCGGTTCACGTACAAACACGGCAGAATCCAGGAAAGACTTGATCGCATGCTTGCTAATGAGGAATTCATCAGATAATTCCCTAGATGGTTTGCAGAACACCTGCCCAGGGTTTCATCAGACCACTGCCCTTTATTCCTCAAGCCACGTAGAATGGAGGCAACAGTGGTTCGCTTTGTAGAAAAGGCTTTAAGGAACAGAAATGAAGCCATCAAAACCTTGGTGAAGGAGAAGTGGACTAACTCTGTCGATTTCTATGAAACTCTTCAGACAGCAAGGTGTGGCCTACTGAAGCTAGATGAACAAGAGAAGCTGCGTCAATACAAGGAAAAATAGTGGCTCCAGCAAAACATATCCACTCTACAGAATATGCTTACGGAGCAATATGATACTACCACTGACCACATGTGTGTTGATATGCAGGCTGAACTCCAACTTCTTATCAAGAAGGAGGAAGACGATTGGAAACAGAAGGCCCACATTCACTGGCTCCAGAATGGTGACAACAATACTAAGTTTTATCAGGCGTGGGTGAATCAGAGGAGGAGGCAAAACACCATTCCAGCTCTCAAGAATGACGCTGGTTGCTGGATAACCAATGAGGCTGAGGTGATGGAGATGGTTGTTTCCCACTTCTACGATATCCTTTCTGAACCAGCAAGAGGAGATAGGTTGAATAGATCCAATATACCCAGTTCTTTCCTTACCCTCATGGCGGTAGAATTGAGCTCCATCGCAACCATACCAATGGTGGAGGAGATCTTAGCTACTCTGAGGTGAATGAATCCGTTTAAGGCGGCAGGCCCCGACGGGGTTATGATGAAATTCCTTCAGGGACATTGGGAAGCCGTGGGTCAGTCAGTAACTCACACAGTGCAAAACTTAATTGCAGGGAGATGCCCTACCGACGGAGTTTGTGATGCCACCATTGTCCTCATCCCCAAGACACCTCGACCAGAGAGATGCGAGAAACTCCAGCCAATATCATTAAACAACATCATTCTAAAATTAGCCTCAAAATTAATCGTTGAAAGACTGAAAAAAATCATACCACACTGGATTTCAGCTGAGCAAAGTAGTTTTGTCTCAGGAAGAAGAATTACATATAACATTACATTAGTTCAGGAAATTATCTATGGCATGAGAAGTCGAAGAGGAGCTAAAACCATGGCAATTAAGATCGATTTGTCGAAAGCGTATGACAGAATGTCATGGAGGTTTATTGAGGAAACTTTGCAGATGGTGGGCCTACCTGTAAACATTAGACAGTTCATAATGAACTCCATTATAGAAGGAATCTCAACGATAGTGTGGAACGGTAAACAATCCAGGTCATGCAGGGCAAGCCGTGGTTTGCGCCAAGGGGATCCGCTTTCACCATACTTATTTGTTCTTTTCCTAGAGAGGCTAACCCAAATGATATAGGAGAGGGTCGATAATGGAAGTTGGAAACCAATAAAAATGTGAAGAACTAGTATTGAGACCACCCATGTTCATTTCGCCAACAATCTCATCCTATTTGCTGAGGCGAGTCATTCTCAGATGCGAACCATCCTGCAGTGCTTCAAGGATTTCAGTGAAGCTTCAGGCTAGGAGATTTCAGCCGTTAAATCCCACATTTTATTCTCTAAGAGTGTGCCAAGAGAAATGCAAAGGCCTATCAAGCAGTTAAGCAAGTTCCATGTTACTGACAATCTGGGTAAGTATTTGGGCATCCCAATGTTTCATTCCAGAATCAACAAACAAACTTACTCGGACAACATTCATAAGGTAGAAGGGAGAATTCAAGCTTGGGCAGCTAAATCATTATCCTTGGTAGGGAGAGTGTATTTGGCAAAGTCCACATTAACAACCATTCCAACTTATGTCATGCAAACGACTACCTTACCTCTGAGCTTGTGTGACAAAATCGACGACACTATTACAAGATTCATATGGGGTGGAAGCCATAAGACGAAGCATGTTCCCTTAGTGGCATGGAACACGGTTACGAGTGCCAAAGTTATTGGGGGTCTAGGAATCAATTCTATGAGGGAATGGAATGAAGATTTGATCCTAAAGAACTCCTGGGAGGTGGCGGTTGGGAGGAACTCTATCTGGTGTAAGACAATCAACAAACATTTCAACAATGCCATTTTTTGGAAAATGATATTGGCATCTAGGCTGGGACAGGTGACGATAGCTGGTAAAAGCTTCATTCTTGATAATTCTATGATGATATCGGTGGGTGGGACTACGGTTAATGTATGTAATGATGTCTGGGTGAAACTGGGGCTCAAGCTCAAAGACCACTGTAAGCGAGACATCCCTGAAGATCTAAACGACCTGATGGTAAGTTGCTTAGTGCTAGACACAGGAGAATGGTATAAGGACTTCTTAAGGTACTAGTTCGATGAGGATATGGTGAGAACCATCATGGAAAAAGATGCTCCAGTTATAACCAACCATAGTGACTACAGAGCATGGCTCCATACGACAGACGGGAACTATTCATCAAGTTCAGCCTACCATGTTTTAAGAGAAGGAAAGGAAAAGGTATGCCAGGGCGACTGAGGATCAATATGGAAGTTACATGTTCCAACCAGGATACGGTTCTTTGCATAGCTAGTAACCCATGGAGCTCTGTTGACAAATGAATGGCATGTGGCGAGGCATATGACTATGGACAAGTTATGCCCTAGATGCAGGAAAGAAGATGAATCACCCATCCATGCGCTGAGAGACTGCGAGAAGGTTAAGGAAATCTGGTGTCATTTCCTAAACACTGGATATCAGGTTCAATTCTTTAGGCTGACCACCACCGAACGATGGCTGAAAATAGCACAAGAAAAATTGAACATCACGAAGGAAGAGTTTTGGATCACCTGTTGCAATGTGTGGGGGTTCAAGAATACAGAGATCTTTGAGGGTGAGGTCAAGCCGTTGGAGCACCAAATCTGATACATTCAGAAGGCAACTATGCTTAATACTGAAGCATGGGCGGGGAACAACTTGGCTCAATGGCTGACTAGATCGCGCAGCTGGAGAAAACCGGAGCATTGTACAATCAAGCTCAATGTCGACGTGGCAGTACACATAAAGGGTGATGCGGTAGCATTAGTGGCTAGAGACTCACAGGGATATTAGCTTGGGGGCTGGCCGAAGAAGATAAAATGTTCATATGTTATAGACGTGGAGTTAGCAGGAATACACCTAGCCATCGAGAAAATTTGGGTACACGCATGGACCTCCTACATAGTGGAAACAGACTGCTTGACGGCTTTGCAACTGTGTGACGAGGAGGTTGATGGGTTCCCTAAGTATGTGTACTTGATGAGTCGAATAAAGAAGGAGAAATCGGAGAATGTGATAATACAATACGTAAATCGAGAGAGCAACTCCATTGTAGACAAGCTTGCCAAACATCAACTTCACTACAGCTCATAGCATGAGTCCTTTGACACACCTCCTAGCTATGTCATGAGCACATACCTTTTAGAAGGGCCTTCGAATGATATGTCAGAAAGTAGTGAAGCACTACTTGTAAACCGAATATGTAATGGGAGTAGTGCCACCTGTATGAGCTGAATAAATAAAGTCGATATATTTTAACAAAAAAAATAAGATCCCAACATTTTTTGTAGAACTACAGAGATTAGGGAGATTAATACTTGTTCACCATACTTTCTTTGAGTAGTCAGACTAGAGATGACATTTAGCGTTATAGTTTGACTATTTTGCAATGAATTTATATTCATGGATGTAGATCATCTCCTAAGATTATGCATATATAAGATTTTTATTCTGATCTTTTCACTCTTCTATTGTTCAATATAATCTTTTCTTAATCCCTATTTGTATGCATATTGAACATAAAATTTGCATAAATACTTAGTCTCTACAATTGTTATATAGGCTTGAAAATTGCTTTAATGCTTCTCAGTCTATACAAAATTCCGTTAATTCCTATTTGTATCCTTTATGGGGCCTGAAAAATTAATCTTTTGTCTTGAGGGAACTACTCCTAATTTTTGGTTTAAGTTTTCTTGATATATCATTGACAATATCAATTACCATAATGGATATGGCATGAGTATGCAAATAGTATTTGTATTTTACTTGACAAAGACTTATCATATAACCCATAGCACACATAGCAACGTGATTATCCATTGTCTGTATCAACACATAATTGATATAACTTCTTATTCTACCTATTATAGTGATTGTGGGTGCATACTAATAGGTTTCAGTCACTATAGTCAATTAAGTGTTCATGATTATATTATTTTAATGGGAAATATGCACTATAGTGGATTTTTATATTGCTTATGAACCCTTTGTCATCCTAGAAAGAGACACCCATGCTTAGAATGGCATGTAAAGGTTGGGTTCTTCCACATAAGAGATTCTAAATTTGAACTAGCTGCATTAAGACTTATACATGTGGCAAAATCTCTACTGGTAGATTTGTAATTTCAATAGTTTAGGCACTTCCTTGACTATTTACTAATTTATTATATAACCAACATCCTTCAATGGAAAGATTTTCTTTATTCTAGATATTACTAGTGTTGAATTTTTTTGATAAGAATAACCCAATCCTTCATGTTTTCCTATGTTGATTTTCAGCTTGGCTAGGACAATGTCTTTGCTTGAATTTTCTCTACTAGGATGGGAGAACGTCTTTTCTTGATTTTCTCTACTAGAAGGTTTTCTGATAGGGAGGGATTAGACACACTTCATATTTGTTAATGTCTTTCTAGCCTTCATCCTTAGTTCCACTCTTAGATGGATTGTTGTTCACATCACATGGGATCCTTCCCGTCTTAAACGTCTCCATTTAGGGTGCAATTTAGCAGGTAGATACCTATATAAATGAGGATTTGGGATGATTCTATCCTAACTACATCATTAAGACCTATCATTGTCTTCATGATGTTAAAATTTTGTACATTTGTGAGTTTCCTACTCTTTTTCTTAAATGATATTTTCTATAGAGTATATATTCATTTTGATTCATATTTAATTATCTGATAGGAAACATGAGTGAGTTGTTTTTCATCATAATTCTTGCGATTTGCAAAGTCCAAGAATCTTTGGATGCTTTTATCAAGTAGTGGTTTATGCTACTCTTTCAAAGGAAGTAAGCAATTCACAATTTTACCGACATTTACGTCCTTTTTATGCCATTATTAAAGTATATCCTCTATTTGTATTATCCTACATTATGTAAAAAATAGAACACTTGATAATCATTATCTATTATGTTAAGCTACAAGTTATAACAATATCTTACTCTATGTTTATTGAGTAGATAGTAACAAATTTTAAATTACATTTTAGTGTTGTGGTCTAATGTGTAGAATATTTTGAGGATGTGTTCAATTCTCAGATGTGGAAAATGGATGATGCACTAGAAAATGGGTTACTATAGGAGTCTATTGATGGTTCTTCCCTCCTTTTTTGTTGATAACATGTGAATATTTTTTAGTATTATCACCATTATGTATCCAATTCAGATGAGTTATTTGTCCCAATCTTCTCCTTATCCAAAAAAAATTGTCGTTATTATATTTAGATGAATGTAAAACTTGTACATATGTTCATCACAGTCCTTTTCCAAGTGTTGTTGAATTATTTTGATGGATTTTGGATTCCATTCTTATGTATCCTCACACTAGTTTTTTTGTTGCCCATTTTGGAAGCAATGTTTTAGCTTTGTTCATAGAGTACTAAAATGAGTTGATTCTCCAACATTGCATCAAGAGATTTGGAGAGCTCCTAATAAAACTACTAGGAAACCTTGGTCTTTAAGATACAATGTCATATATGTGTGTGTTGATTTCTACTGTAAGGGACTAGGGTGTGACTGGATATGCGAGAGGTGTTTGACCGTGGTGTTTACAATCTATTCACTGAATTAAGTGTTCTAACTAACCAATTAATACTTTTCTAGAATTAGATGTTTGTAGGTATATGTGAGCCCTAAAATCCCAGTTCATGGAGTCCATGGTCGATCAGTGTACCATTGATGTCATTTTATTTGTAGTGATTGAAATGTCTACCTCCTTTCTTTTCATTGGGTTTGAGAACCACAGTATAGTCTCCCACTATGACCAATATTCATTGACGAGTTGATCTAATTGTTGATATTTTTTAGGCTCTCTTGTTAATAGGATCTAACATCAATATAAACCTTTATATTTTTATTAATGGTTGCTCACATCACATGAACTCCTTCACGTCTTATAGGGGAGATGCTTGACTCATGTTGGGGCCACCTCCCACAGGTTTGTAACACCCCACCCTTTTAATATATAACATAACTGAGCGGAAGGATTCTCCTTGAAGGGGGATGTCATAATAAGGTAATCATTTCAAATAAATAAATAAATCACCATTAATATTCATACATTGTTCTTTGAATAGGAAAATTGTGTCTGAATTATTTATCAAGTCTAAAATTATAGCATTTTCTAAACATGGAAAACTATTCATGAAAGTAAACATTCAAAATAATAGTATCTCCTAATGTGGATGGCACCCCACCAGTTGGCACTTGAAGGTATTCTAGTCCTTGCTTGCTCCTTTTATTTCCTTTAAGGCTCCAAGTCCTTGGGACATCGCGTCCCTAGCCATACAAAAGGGAAAATCAACAAATCAGTAAACAATATTGGAACTTTATAAAATAAACAAAATAAATATAGTTAGCATGTAAGAAAAGTTGACATGAGTTAACTATAAGAATTCTTGAATCATTATTAACATAAAAAATTGAATAGTAAATGAATGTGTCTCTCTATGACGCCCACTTAGGAGCACATGATTTCTAGGAAATCCCTTGATGCTAGGAAAGCCCTTGACAACCCCTTGAGGTCCATGATTTGGGATCATATGAAGACTGTTTCAGTTACAATTATCTTGATCATTAACATTAACGTTAACATGGTCCTTCAACTTTAATATGATTGGATTTCTCCCTCTTGAACTTGAACATTAATTTCTTGAATTGTTACTCATGATCTCTAATCTTAGTAAACATTATAATCGTAAGACATAACATGTAGAAATCATCAAGAAGTTGATATAGTGAACATGATTAAAGCATTAAACTTGAAATCATAATGTTTACTTTATACTTAGAATTCAATCAACCATAAGTAATTGTTCTCAACAACATGACTTGTTTACCTTGGTGCAAAGTAGAACCAAAGATGGTCCCTATAATCTTGATCAAATCCTAAGTCAAACCTACCCATGTCTTTATTAGGCTTAAATACATGCACATAATTATTGAACATCATAAATCAATACCTTGTATTGATGCTAGATTGTATTTGGATTGAAGAAAACTAGGGTTAGGGTTGTTGATCAACATCATTAAATTAGGAAACTTGGTTGGATGATTACCTATTTTAGGTCACATTAATCACATGTTATACATATTTAGGGTTTCGTGAGTCAAATTAGGGTTTCTAATAAAACATTGGAGTAGGAAGGAAAATCAGGGTTTGAAAACCCATTAATTTGATTCCTTGTTAAAAATCCTTTCCAATGACTATTTTTCATAATTTTATGATCATCCATTGATTTGTGGTGGATTTTAGAAAACTAACTAATTAGAATCCATGAAAACTATAATGTGACATTGATTTAAGTAAAAATAACCCCGATGTAAATACAATGTGGAAATACCAAAATACCTTAGGTGCGCTTACATGTAATTGAATATGTGGGGAAAAACTTGTCATTTAGTCATTCAAATCCAAATTGTGACTAGTAATCTGAGACACATGGAAATATCAGGAATTCCCATACAAGATTGATTGTCCAATTAAACAACTATGGGAAATAGAGTCATCTTGCAACCTAGATTCTTCCTCTCCATCGTGTGCAAGGAAGCATCACTTCAACGACTCGATGCATGAGAAAAACTTAAGGCCTACTCATGACCAAATCTGGGGGACAACCCCATTGCATTCATCAAACATCGGCGATCAAGGTGAACCCAACACACAGGTAATACGGTACCAAAATCATCCCAGAGACCATGGAGAGAACCAGAGAATAGAGTACGAAGGGCGAGCTTTAGGTCTGAGCAATCAGGTTGAAATCCTCCACAAGAACTGGTCAGAAACGACTAATGAAGAGAGACAAAGTCAAAGTTGCTATTTTATTTGTCAAAGGGGCACTAAGTGACGAAGGCATGAATGTCGATAAGTACATTAAATATACTTATAGGGTATGGAGTCTCGTTGATGCTTATCGTTGACTCAAGTTGGCCGGAGGTAGAAGATAGGGACGTGCTAGGAAGGTGCTCATTGGAGATACAGATCGAGTAGGTGGGGATTCTTGGGATTCTGGTGATCAAATTGAAGGATGAGGAGTAATGTATGATGGGTGGCGACACTTTTGGAATAGATATATAGGCAAGGAGGTGTTGGAGTGGCCTCTATGACTTGATGCCGAGAAGAGCAGAAAAAACCCAATTGGGGAATTTGACAATAGCCCTCGAGGGAGGGTGTGCTAGGGCTTGACTGAAAAGGATAAGAGAGATGAATAAGGAGGAGGAAAAACCGCATGAAACAATGGAGTAATGAGGTAGAGGGAGGAGCCGAGAGAAACATAGGGAAACTAGGCTAGTTTGTTGATGAGTGCGGAGGAAGAGGACAATACGCCAACCGTTGGATCGTCAAATGTTTAACCACGTGTGAAGTAAATAAGACGAAACATAGGAGTGATAGGCAGGAGACTAATGAAATTATAGAGAAATTCGAGACATCGATTGCATTAATGATATAATCCATTAAATCTAATTCAAAACTATATGGTATCCTATCTAATTCATATGAAGGGTCAAATGTGTTCAAAATGAACCCAAATTTGGACCTCATGTTCGATAAGTGGTCTAGACCCTTTACTTAGATTTGCCTTATATTCATTTTAAGCTAATAAATGCATTTTTTGTAGCCCAGGAGACTCGTAAAGCTTGCGCTGAGCCCAACCTGGGGAGCTCAGCCCCATCCTGTAAGGAACATAGCCCATTAAGTTTTGCAGAGGCCAGTTGTGCTACGGGAGAAAAAATTCCTAATAGCACCACTAGGGGGATTCAAACCTGGGACCTTCATGAGGGGCCCCATGCTGCGACCACCTGAGCTACTATTCGCTGGTGCCAATAAATGCATCAAAAGCCATTATTTTGAATTATGTACATAAAAGTTGAAATAAAGTGTAATATCTTTCATAATTGTTCCCTTTGACTTCAAAATGATTATTCACTTCAAGATTTAATTTATATCCCTTATATTCTTCAATACTATCTTAGAGGAGAGAGAAAAAGGAAATGGATCTACTATTTATCAATTTTAGTTAATTGAATCATATAATGCACACCTGAAAGAGAAAATGTATTTAAATATCATTTTACTTTTTCTTGCTTCATTTTCATATATGAAATACCATATTATGGTTATTTCACATTAAACCCCTCAACTATTTTTATTTAGGAAAACACCATCCTAAAGTTTAAATTATCTTTAAAATTTTGGGTTGACAATTCTATCTACTGCAAAATGAATTTAATTTGTGAAAGTTTCTAGGATACTACCCACCTTAGGGTTTTCCTTGTTCTTCATATATAGCTATAATACTAAAAATTGCATGAAAAGAAAATATATTTCATAAAAGGGTTCATGTGGACATATACTAACTATTACATCATTCCTCTTCTTCTTTTTCTGCTTTCATGGTGAAAATCCTAGCTTCTCTCTTCGGAGGTGGATTTTGGTCCATAATCTAATCCTGGGGGGAGCCTTCTGCAGCTTTGGGCAGTTCATCCTCAGATGACCAGTTTCTCCCCAATAGTAGCACACTCATGTACCAAACTTGCAGGGGCATGCGTGGTTCTTCTTGCATGTTGGGCATTGGGGCTTCTCAACTTCTACAACAAACTCAGGTGCCTTTCTCTTAGGGTTGTTGGGAGGATCATAACACCCATTTTATGATTAGAACTTATATTCCATTGTAAAATAGCCTCCAAACTCAACTTCCTCTTCATTATGTTCTATTTATCATGAAAAATCATGTCTGCTACATTTCTGACAATATTTCCCATCTTTTGAAGGGATTTCCTATTTTTCTACAAGAAAAGAAGGACAAACGGGTTTAATAATCCCACCAAAAAAGGATATCAGGTCCCATGTCCTAACTGGACGACACATTGTAAGAAACCATCATGTGGACTTAGCTATTTGTAAGGCACAGGACAAGTCACAACCCACTACAACTTTTACCCGTCATGGTGTCAGCCCGTCACAATTACAAACCAGTATGGTCGTAACGCGACATGATCACCTGACAGTGTCGTAGCCTGATATGACTTCAACCCATCATGACCAAATGCAGACATTACCACTACATGATACAACAACAAGCCCATCACGCATCGCCACCCAAAATGCCTTGATGTCCGACACCACAATAGGTTGGCACGGTTGCTGTCCTATTGACTACCAACAAGGACAACCCGACATAACATAGTGGGTGACAACCATGGTAGCCCCATTCAAAGCACCAGCTAAGGTCATGACTGGCCAGATATGTGGACCAATAAAGCTACAACCTCTACCAACATGTTGCCTACAAATAGCAGCTACATGCCTATGATGGGATGGGCCAGATTCTAGGGGGAAGCTAGTGTACCGAGTTCCCAGGAGTTTGCAAAGTGATAGTTAGGTGAGTATACTTCCATCTCGAGAGGGATGGGAGGAGTTCACTTAGAGATTGTTTCGGTAGCAGTAGGAAACACCCAATGATCCTTGAAGCTTCTCCGAGTATGTTGGGTTTCTGTCTGAGCTCAAACCTGAGACGGTCCGCCTAGACAGAACAACCCGACATGAAGAACCTAAGAGCCAGGATAGTGTCAACCTATCATGTACCTTACCCGATACTTATCCTAACCCGGTATGGTCCCTTTTCCCATCACGATTGCAACCTGAGATGACTGTATTGCGTTGAACTCATATCCTGATACGACTACTACCTGTCACAGTTGTAACCCGATACAATCAGTAGCCCAACACAATTGTAACCCGATATAACTACAACCCGGTATCGGGTTAGCACTGTCTCGGGCATCAACTGTTGTGCATATCGGTTTCCTAAATCAAGGAGACTGATATCTATGTTCCTTTTACAACATTTACTTTCATTCAGTATAGCATTGTAACCATATTGTTATCTCTCTTATATGATTATTAGAATCTGGAGAATTTTTCATATCATTATGTGTATGGCTTTATTCTGTTGAATGAACTCTTTCTAGCATCTGAATTCTAGTCCCTTCTTTCTGTTACACGCTTTTGACTAGCTATCAAATTGTGTTTCCTATTTTGACTTCTTCGAGAGAGGAAAGTCATGAACTTCAAGAGCTCGGTCTGGTTCAGGTGTACGAGAGTACCTGGGACCAAAGTTGCATCATGTTGGTTTCCTACGTGAGTCCATATTTGGCCCCCTTAAGAGAGGTTTTCAGTACACGGTTCATTGGTGCTTTCATTGAGAGAAGAAGGCGTCAGATTTAGACCGCTACTCTTGTTTTGTTAAAAGATTTCTTTCTTCATGCTTTCCTAGATGATTGTCCTTTTTCTTCAGTTTTCTTTTATGAAAAACTACCCTAAAAACTGCTAAACCCCAAAATACCAAAGCCCTTATCTTTCTGGTAACTCCCCTTGGAGATAGATTTTAGTTTACTTCTGTCAAGTCTTTCCGTTTACGCTTTCTTACAACAAACCTTATCGCTTGGCTTTTTGATGACTTGGACAGTTAAAAGTTAGGTTCTGAAGTGATATTCCCCCTCATCTATGTATTCAACCCCAAACTTCTACTTCGACCCCGTTCTAGTTATGGACATCTTAAACATTCAGGTATTACAAATTATAAAAGTCCAATGACCTAGACCTGCTTCCTTCTCCCTTTTGGACCCAAATTTAAGGCTGATCAGAGGTTGATACTAGTTGTTGTTCTAAGGAACTTCCTTCCAGTAGGACCTCCCTGGGTGATCTTCTAGCTGTAGGGCTACATCTAGGGCAGCCTGTAGGGTCCTGTGGCCTCTTCCTGTCAAGGAAAATCTTAGATCCGTCTTGAGTTCTCGGATGAACTTCTTTGTTCTGTGTCGTTCATCATAATTGTAGCCATACTTATATAGGATCTTGAACTTCATGGCATATTAGGCCACTGTCATGTCACCCACCTAAGCTAGATTGGCAAACTCTAGCTCCTTCTTCTCTATTATGGCTTCAGACACATTGTGTTCCTGGAAGGCTTCAACAAATCCTTCCCAGGTTAGTGGAGGTGCATTGGCTTCCCTTGAGTTAAGGTAGTTCTCCCACCATGCACATGTTTCTCCTTTTAGCATGTGGGTTGCAAAGAGAACCCTATAGTCTTGAGGGTAGTCCATATCATGGAATCAATGCACCATGCCTCTAATCCACCTCGACTTTGGTGACTACATCAATTTCTCCATCACCAGAGATAGAGTCAGGCCTTATCTTTAGGAAGTCCACTAAAGTCAGCTCATGGTGTCTAGGTTGATGTTGTCCTTGTGTTAGGCATTGGTGATTACTTGGACAAAATCTTCTGGGGTTGCCTTAGGGTTTCTTTCACGCTCACTCCTTTCACTAAACAAACTGGCACCATCGTCCATCTTATCCTTTCCTTTGTCAGCTCTTAGGGGCCATCTAAAAAAGGTCACATATACCAAGGGATAGAACATATGAATCAGATTGTTTCTTGGTGGCCATCCATTTATCCTCTCTAATACCATTAATGTAACACTTCACCTTTTTACTATATAACATAACTGAGCGGAAGCATTCACCATGAAGGAGGACGTCACAATCAGGTAATTATTGAAAATAAATAAATAAGTCACCATTAAGAAGCATACACTATACTTTGAATAGGAAAAACTATGGTTGACTTCTTTATCAAGTCTAAAATTCTAACATTTTCTAAACAGGGAAAGCTAACCATGAAAGCAAACCATTCTAAATAATAGGACTGCCTAATGTGGATGGAACCCCAATAGTTGGCACTTGAAGGTCTTCTAGTCCTTACTTGTCCTCTTTAGTCCTTGTTTGCTCCAACTCCTGGGGACATCATGTCCCCAGACATGAAAAGGGAAAAATCAACAAATCCGTGACCAATAATAGCACTTTATTACATAATCATAATAAAGACACTTGGCATTTAAGAAAATTTGACATGATTAACTGTAAGCATTCTTGAATCATTATTAACATGAAGTATTGAACAACAAATGTATGCATCCCTCTATGACGCCCACTTAGAATAACATGATTGCTAGGAAAGCCGTTGATGACCCCTTAAGATTCATGATTCAGGAGCATACAAAGATTGCTCCGATTCCAATTATATTGATCATTAACATTAACATGATCCTTGAACTTTAACATGACGGAATTTCTCCATAATGAACTTAAACATTTCCATGAATCATTAATCATAATCTTTAATCTTAGTGAACATTATAACCATAGGACATAACATATAGCAATCATCAAGCATATGGTGAACATGATTAAAGCATTAAACTTGAATTCATAATGTTTACTTATACTTAGCATTCAATCAACCATAAGTAATTGTGCTCAGTACCATGACATGTTTACCTTGGAGCAAAGTCGACCCTCAGTTGGTCCCCCTGATCTTGATCAAATTCTAAGTCAAATATTCCCTTGTCTTTATTAGGATCTACATACCTGTACATAATTATTCAACATCATAAATCAACACCTTGTATTGATCCTAGATCGTATTTGGGTTGAAGAAAACTAGGGTTAGGGTTACTGATCAACATCATTAAATTAGGAAACTTGGTTGGATTATTATTGTTTTAGGTCACATTAATCACATGTGATACATAAGGAAGCAGTGATTGAGGAACTCGAGGCATGAGAAAAACTTGAAGCATGTTGGTGATCAAATATGGGGGACAACGACATCGCTTGCATCGAACTGTAGCAGTCAAGGCAAACCCAAGTCATGGGTAACATAGTACCAAAATCATCCCAATGGCCATGGAGAGACTTGGAGAATAGACTACGAAGAACAAGCTTAATGTCTGAGCAATCAGGTTGAAATCTTCCAAAAGAACTGGTAAGAAACGACTAATGAAGTGATTCAAAGTCAAAGATGCTATTTTCATCATCAAAGGACCACTAAGTGACCAAGGCATGAACATCAATGAGTACATTAACAATAATTATAGGGTATGGCATCTCGGAGAAAATCAGGGTAAGCTAATGTCTAGAAGAGGAATAGGGGGTATTGTCGATGCTTATTGTGGACTTGATTTGGCTGGAGATATAGATCGAGTAGGAAGGGAAGTCTTGGAGTTCTGGTGATCAAATTGAAGGATGTGGAGTAATATCCAAGGGGTGGTGATGCTTTTGGAATAGATATATAGTCAAGGAAGTGTTGGGGGTGGCCTTAGTGACTTGTTGCAGAGAAGAGGGGAAAAAGCCTAATCCCCACGAGGATAGGCATGTTAGGGCTTGATTGAAATGGCTGAGAGAGATGAAAAAGGAGGAGGAAATATAGGGTGAAACAATGGAGTAATGAGGGAGGGAGAGGAGGATAGAGTAGCACAAGGAAACTAGGCTAGTTTTACAAAGAGTGTGGAGGATGAGGACGATCCGCCGACTATTGGATTGTCGAAAGATTAAATTCCAGCCTTTGGATCGCATGTGTGAAAGGAAATAAGATGAAACATATCATTAGAGTGGGAGATAACTGAAACTATAGAGAAATTTTAGACATTTATTGCATTAATGATATAATCCATTAAATCTAATTCAAAACTATATGGTAAGCTATCGAATTCATTTAGAGGGTCAAATGTGGTCAAATGAACCCAAATTTGGAGAACATGTCCAATAAGTGGTGTAGACCCTTCTTATACAATTAGATTTATGTTTTATGGATTTTATGTCCATAAATATTTTAAAAACCATTATCTTGAATTATGTACATAAAAATTTAAAATAAAGTGTCATACGTTTTCATAATTGTTTCCTTTGACTTCAAAATGAGTATCCTCCTTAAGATTTAATTTATATCCCTTATTTGCTTTAATACTATCTTAGAGGAGAGAGAAAAAGGAAAGCAGAACTACTATTTATCAATTTGAGTTAATTGAATCATATATTGCACATATGAAAGAGAAAATGTATTTGATCTCATTTTACTTTTTTGTCATTTTATATATGAAATATCATTTTATCATCATTTCACATTAAACCCCTCAACTATTGTTATTTAGGAAAGCCCCATCCTAAAGTTTAAATTAGATTTAAAATTGGGGTGTGATAGGGCTTGTCTCCTAGTTTATAGTAGTAAATACGTTGGCACTCCCCTGTGGGGAATAACATGATTCATCTTACTTCCTCCTTACAGAAAGTTAAAAAAAAATACATATCATGTCCCAATGTCATTCCTTCTATTGCATGTGCTCTTCCACATGGACACATTTAAGTATGACTAGCTTATAAACTATATGTTTTACTACAACCTAGAATTGTGCATGATGTGTCATGAGGGTGTGTAAGTCCTTATTGGTCTATGATAAATTTTTCTAGTAGTGTACCATCCAAATGGTAATGGATCAACTGGAATTTAGTAACTGATCAAACTACTGCACAAATAAGCTTCTCAAAAATCCAACAAAGGCAATCACATACTAGAATTGACATAGGGTTGGGTCACGCTGAGCAAGTAACCTGAACCTGAGAAAGGGAGGGAAGAGAGGACAACATCTCCTCCAGCTTAGCCACCATCTTTGATCTTGTTAGTATGTATGCCCAGAGAGCTAATCATAAGATGATTGCAATGGGGCACTGGATACCTGATTTGATAATGATAAAGGTAATTCCATCTATTATGTTTGTCTCAGTCATGAGATGATGACACAGACTTAATAGATATCTAAAGAATAATGTCACTCGATGACATATGTCTTCAGGTTGAGGACATGAATAATGACATCATATGTGTGTCAAGAGTATATACATTCTTATTATGTCCCTAGTCAGATATTACTGTGGATGATAAATGGACAATAGTGATACTTAAAACTAGAGTGTGTGTTGGTTAATGGTGGAATATCATTAGTCATGATATGTGATATCAAACCAAACACATAAGTACATGTTAGAGAACAGTGTATCAGTTAGACCCACCTTAATAGTGATAAATGCAAAGCATGGAATGATAGTCAAGATCAACTCTCATAGTGATAGTGATGATTATTGTTCCTAGACATGAAGTCACTACACTCATCACATGTCGCTCAATGTATTTTTACATCACCCAACATGACCTCGAATAAGGGTTTCCATAAAGGTGGTGCTCGTGTATGTTGTGACACATGGGGATTGAGTGTGAGTGATGTAGATGGGATGTTTCCCTCCTACATGAGATTGATATCCAAGTCACTTTATAAGAGAGACAGAGAAATGTATGGCCATACTCACGTGACTCAATGTATCATATGTGAGCTCGCATGCATATCATATAGTCTGCTCTAGTTCAAAAAACATGGATTGAACATTGAGAGGATGATGATTCCATGACTCAAGTTCAATCCAGATGTCAAATAGAAAGGAACTATACAATCATGGAAACATTGATCAAGGATTGTAGTTTGACGTTGTTTTCCAACTTTCCAATTACTTGGGTAGAGATGATGTGTTTCTAGATATCGCTTATTGATTGTGATGTCATAAATTGGTTATGGACATTCACTACCAAATTAATGACCTATAGGCTCACACACATAGGATGCACCTAGAATAAGAGTTTATTCATGAATGTTGTTTAACTTGACTACCAAATTGTTTAGGTATTCAATTTAAAAAGCAATTATTAAAAATTGGTTGACTGGACTATGAACCGATAGATTCATGTGTTGAACTAATCAATTCAAGTTTTAGGTCAATATTTTTTTAAGGTGACGGAGGATCCTATGGTTGGGATCCCCTGTCATCTATTAATTGGCTAAATCATCCATCACAAGGTGTACAATATTAGAAGGAAAATACTGAAAAAGGGAAAACCTATCTACTGACCCTCTGCATGCTAGACTAGAAACCTCATGGGCTACTTTATTATGACTATGTCTAACATAAGAAACACAATAGAAAGAAAAGCACTACTTAAATAGGTTGATGTCCTCTGCAATTGCTCCCAGATAGTCCCTCCTCGTCACTACGTCACAACATGCTTGAACCACCTCAAGGGCATCACATTCAACCTCAATGTGATCTGCTCCAAGGTTGTTTGCCCAGATAAGAGCCGACCTCATTCTGATAGCTTCTACCAGAGCCATCTCAGTTACCATTCCAATCTTCTCTCCTACAATGCCCAACAGGCTGCCATCGTTGCGCCTCACTACCATATCGAGCATTGTCTCACCGTCCTCACCACATGAAGCATCCACATTTACTTTCACCCTGCCCTCCACCGGCATGGTCCACCTTGGTTCTCCCTCACTGCCTAGTTTCTCATTTCTTCCTCCTGGTTCCCTCCCCTCACACTTATAGGATTTGATCATGGGTAACGATGCATGATAGAGGTACCCTCTATTGACGTCACTATTTTGGAAAACTCAAATATTGCGCCCTCTCCAAATTGCCCACATTTCCACAACCATACACTCCCTTTCTTCCTTCACCGATCTATCTAGGATAGCTTACATGCTATCACTGATCTCTTCATCTTTTAACTCCTCAACCCAGCATTGTATGCCTTGTTACATTTGGTCCCAGACTTCCATTGTGTTTGGGAATTGAAAAAGCATTTCAGGAATGAACTCCTTCTCTGCCATGCACAAAGTACAGGTGTCGTCATCAATATAGTGTCGATCAAAGAGTCTTCCCCTTTTTTTTAGACCACCAATGCAAGCTGTCCATAGGAAGTGTGCCATTTTGGGCATCCAAACTGCTTTCTATATTCTGCTCCATATGAACCAACTGGTCCATGGTTTGTAGGTTCTGGAGAATTCATGAAATTTTGTCTCTTCAACTCCCACTCAGACTAGTACTCTTGAGCTATGACCCTTCTATAGATAGAGGGGTAGTCGAGGATATCTAGAGACACAACAACAAGTCTCTTTGAAAAGACTTGTCCTCGCTAGTTGTAGAAACCAAGAGAGTCTGAGAAAGTCCTACCCATGAAAGGGAGAGATGGAAACAGAGAGACAATATGGGAGAGAAAATTAACCCTAGTAAGTTGAATATCGATGGAACAAATCCTTCCTATTGGCTTTAGTATATCAACATGGAGTTCTTGGTGTCCTGAGTAGACTACTACAAAGGCAAGGAGGTTGTTTCCACCTGCTAGGAGGACGTTGTCAACCGCCGTCCATGGTGTTGCACTAGGAGGCCATTGTTGACAAGTTCTCAAGTGTGGCTTAGAGTAGAAGCATGTTGCTACATGGATAAGTCATTGGATTTGGTCATGGACCAGGTATATCCCTCGCAACCCTCCTTCCTAAATACATCATTATTGATGCAATCTCGTTGGTTAGGGAATTAGACATTAATTTTTGTTTAGCTACCTTATACGTCGCCCTGATTTCCTTGTACAATGGAAAGATGTTGGAGGGGTCCAGCATGCTTGACTCAATGAGAGAAAATCCATCCATGTTTCATAGGATTAGTCTCTCAAGAGCCCAGTGTCCCAGTTAATGAGAAGAATGGGAAAACATCAATGAAATGTCATATGCATTCACAATTGGATCTGTCATGTATGAAATGTAATGGTCTCATCACGTTGTTTCATATGTATTCAATATGACAAGTGGGTATCTATCAGATCCATTAAAAGTCACTGTACTGCCATAAAGAACATCATTAAATACTTGAGATGCATTAAAAGGATATGTTCCTTAGTTATGGTAATAAGGAGAAGTTGGGTGTGTTACACTGAAGCAAGCTTCCAAAATGACAAAGAAAATTAATGATCATAATCTAAATTTCTGTCTGGCCCTAAAATGAGAACTGTAAGCTAGAAAATTTCCGAGCAAGAGACAATTTTTTAAATCTACAATAGAAGCCTAGTATCTTGATATTGTATGGATCAAGAAGTTTATATAGACGAACTTGTGGGAGGTCCAATCATTGATGACACCGTAGAAATATTGTGACAACAATGGAGCTACTATATAGGAAATGGATCTCATGATAACATACTACAAAAACTCCATCTCATATGGGAAATTGTATAGTGAATAGATGTGAAAATTTGCAAAATACCAACTAGAAGCAAATGTTACTAACCCAATATAAAAGCACTTCTGCATCATAAACAAATAGGACATGTTAATATCACTTGGAATAAGATTCTTGGGTGATTGTCCCTAAGTGTGAGTGGGAGTCTGTTCATATATATGCCCAAAGAACCAATCATATGATGATTTCAATGGGGCATTGGATACCTGATTTGATAATGATAAAGGTAAGTTTGTCTATTATGTTTGTCTCGGTGATGAGATGATGACACAAACACAGTAGATGTATAAAGAATACTGTTACTCGATGACATATGTTTTCAATTTGAGGACTTAAACTATAAGATCATCTGCATGTTAAGAGTATATACATTCTTTTTGTGTCCTAGAGAGATGTTACTTTTGAAGTTAAATAGACAATAGTGATACATACGACTACAATGTGTGTGGGTTGATGACCGAATCTCATCAATCATGATATGTGATATCAAACCAAACTCATAGGTACTAGAGAATAGTGTATTGGACAGCCCCACCTTTAGAGTGATACATGGAGATCATGGAATGGTAGTCAGAATTATCTCTCATAGTGATAGTGGTGATTGTGGCTCTTATAATTATAGTCACTACACTCGTCACATGTCGTTCAATGTATTTTGACATCACCAAATGTGACCTTGAATAAGGGTTGCCATAAAGGCGGTGCTCGAGTACATTTTCACACATGGAGATTGAGGGTGAGCGATATACATGGGATTTTTCCCTCCTATAGGAGATTGATATACAAGTCACTTCATAAGTGAGACTGAGAAATCTATGGACATAGTCATGTGACTCAATATATGATATGTGAGCTCACATGCATGTCACATAGTCTGCTCTAGCTCAAGGAACATGGAAATGTTGAGAGGATGATGATTCCATGCCTCGAGTTCAATCCAGATATCAAGGAAAAAGGAACTACACAATCATGATAACACTAATCGTGAATTGTAGTTTGTAGTTGTTCGCCAACTCTCCAATTACTTTGGTAGAAATGATGTGTAGCTAAATACCGCTCATTGCTTGTGATGTCATAAATCTGTTATGAACATTCACTACCAATGCAATTTGGGACCTATAGGGTCACACACATAAGATGCACTTGGAATAGGAGTTTCTTAATGAATGATGTTTAGTTTTACTACTGAAGTGTTTAAGTATTTTATCTAGACAACAATTATTTAAAATTGGTTGAGTAGAGTATGAACCGACCTATTCAATTGTTAAACTGATCAGTTCAAGTATCAGGTCAATTTAAATTGTATTGGCTGAACATTGCCTGAGTTGGTGCATGAACCGACTGGTTCACATAGTGAACTAACCGGTTCAAGGTCTGAAATGACCAGTTCAAGTTGTAAATAACCCGGTTCAATGATCAATTCAATTGGATCAAAGATTTATGATGGCATCATGTTGTGCATTAATGGAATATTAAATGTCAATTCCATTGCAAATTGGAAACATGGTGAAACGATCGGTTCAAGGGTTAAACCGATTGGCTCACATGTAAACCGATCGGTTGAGTGTGAACCAACCAGTGCATGGTTTGTGGGTTCTGGATATAATCTTGATTATTTTAATATCAAGATTCTCTCTCCTTCAAAGTGATACAAATGAGACACGCCTCTCATTTTATTTTCTCTAAATGATACCAAGAAACATTAGGGACTATTTTGAAGTGGTAATTTGCATATTTAACCCTAGGTTTTGAGTAATTTGCATATTATATCAAAACTAGGTTTTAATGCACAAACATTGCTTTATCAACTCTTTCTTGGTACTCAGGCTTTCACAAGCCATACTTCTGCATAATTTTCATTCTTATGATGCCAAAATACTTGAGGAACATTTATCAAGTAACATTTGCAAGTTAACCCCTCATATTGGGTAAATTGCACTTTAGTCCAAACTAAGCAAACATTACTTTAACATTATTCAAACAGGACCAAAATTGAAACATAAGTTCCTCTTGAGCCTTAATTACTTTTCACAAGATAAAATTAATGATCTAATTAACTTGATTAAGCAAAACTCCCAGGGTTAAGGCATAACCCAGGTTAGGGATGTTACAGATTATAAACCCCTAACAAGGATTTCGTCCCCGAAATCCCAGATAAAGGAAGACATATATTATTTATTCATCATACTATCTAGTCTCCACATAACATTTCATTGTTATGGAGACACCATAAAGCATTGATCAACACAAAATTATTCCACACAAGTTTATCATGGAATGGTTCACATGGGACACATACCCCACTGTCTTTTTTTTATCATTGACTGAGGAGTTAATTTTGTGTCAGGTAAAACTTTTTCTTAATTTACATTTTCATATGATAGATTCTTGTTTCTGAGGAGTCTCCCATCCTCCTTAGTTAATTCAGCATTTCACTTTCAAGATCACAATTGTGTTCTGTAACCCATTTGAGACTATAATTCTTCTCATACCTTGATTGTGCCATCTCCCCTGGTGACACAATACTAGATTTCTTTATTACTTGTACTAACTATCTTATTAGTTGTACATTCTCTTATCATAAATAGAGGTTACTTATCAACTAAGAATTTATTTTAAAGATATCTTTACTTGTTAGGTTTATGCAAAGCATAAACCCCTAACATATGATGTTCATATTATTTTATGTATAATTAAACTGATTTCATGGTTGACCATTCCAGGTAGTCAACATAAACCATCTGGTATTTCTTTAGATACCAGGATCTCTTACCTTGGTATCTGTCACATGTCCCGAAAACACATCACATATTTATCTTCCTTTCATTATGAGACATTACTTGTTACACATATCTTTATCTTAGAACCTAAGTCCAAGATCTACTCATGTTACAGAGGGGTGTGAGTTTTGCATGTTGGAGAGAGACCTCAGTAGGTGAAAACTGATCCTAGTTTCCTTCCATACCTTTGCTTCTTACCACTTGTTTAATGTTTTTCTCTTTCCTTATTTTCTTTCTTTTTCCTTTCTTTGTTTTGTCTGGAGCATCATCGTTCCTTAGGGAACACCCCCTTAATCCACATTTTCATTTGGAGTGTAAAAGTGTGAGACTCTACGTACTTAACACTTACCAACTTTGACCCTATGGTTTGACCCTGAATACTACATCGGGCCTCGTATAATAGTTGCGGGGGCTTGAATTTCGGGTTATAATCTTAAAAGTCTTACTACTCTAGATCCACTCCATTTTAGACGTGTGATTTAGGCTGGTCAACTTTTTGGCGCTGTTACTGGGGACAAGGCAAAACGGTATTGTTAAGAACACGAGTCCACTCACTATACTCTCGTGCCTCAAGCTTAGCCTTAAGCTTGACTGCACAAAAACTTTAAATCTTCTACCCTACAATTACATAGAATAGTTCATTTTAATACATCCAGTTTTCTAACTCGACTATGCGGTCTATCTAGGAAACCTGGAGGGAAGTAGATCTACTCAATTCTTAACTTTAACTTCAAGTCGTCATGTCGTATCATGTGGATGACAATCTTACTAGGGACGATCAAAATGCAAGGGTTCAATACAATTGACCACCACATGAGAGAGAAGAAGAAAGAGAAGACTGTCACTCATATGGTCACAACCATGAGGAAGAGTGACGTGAGAAAGTTCGACATCACCACCTCCATTGAAGGCACCATAGGAATCACCATGAACATGAACATTGATAATGAATGTGAACGTGATGACCAGAATAATGATGGTGATGATGATGATGAGGAAGGGAAAACTCTTAGAGAGCTAGCCACGATTAGAGCCAACGAGTCAAGATGCCAAATTGTCATCCCTCACTTCAATGTAGCTAATTTTGAGTTGACTCCTACTGTAATATTGATGATCCTGAACAAGCCCTTCCGTGGGAACTCGAGGAATGAAAATCTGTACCATCATCTTGATGCCTTGAAAAACATTTGTGATACCATCAAGATGAGGGGAGAGCCCCAAGTAGTCATATATTGCAAGGGATTCAATTTCTCTCTTGAACATAAAGCTCTATCATGGTACTTAACTTACCCCCACTACAACAAAAATGCCCATTAGTGGCCTTTTTGAAATGCCATAAAAAAAATAAACACCACTAAACATGTTTAGTGGCATTTGTTGACACTTAAAAAAAGGCCTCTAGTACCAATGGCACTAGAAAGATAGTGGCATAAGTTGTAAACACCACTAAACGTTTGTCTTTGGTGGCTTCCAATAAATGCCAAATAAAGGCCACTAAACCATCATTTGGCATTTATAAAAAAGCCACTATCCATAAATTGGCTTTTATATAAATGCCACTATTTTGTATAATGTTATTGTATGAAATGGTTCATATTGAGTGTAATGGCATATATAAAAAGCCACTAATGACATACTAGTTATGTATTACTACATTTTCATGGTTTTTAGTCATTAAATTTTCAGTTCATTATCGGGTTTTCTAATTGAATGCCAATTACAGTCGAACTCAGTTTTCCAAAAGTATGAATATTTTTTGTTTATAATCAAATGACAATTACATGGGGAGGACATTTTACCTTGCCCCTTAGATTGAATACAACACCAATGATATACTTTCATATAACATTTATCTATTCAATACAATAACTTCTACATCATTGGATCTGTCTCTTACCTGATATGACTATCTACTTTTAAGGATGCCGAATTCATAGCTCCTTCAGGAAACAGCTTCAGTAGCCCATTTAGCAAGCACCTTCTCAGATGGCGCTTCTTGACTTGATTGTCTACCAGAGCTGTTGAGAATCCTAGATTTTTGGCATTCAAAGTTGAAAATAGCTGAATCATTTTTTGTAGCTCATCTAGATTCATCTTGGTAATAACATTTGCAGTAGTCTTAACCATCTCAGGTGGCATTCCATTAGCACCGATAGCTGACAAAGATTCTGGGGTAGCATTCAAAATGTAAATAAAGATATACAACTATGTATATATTATGATATATTATGCATGACATGTAAGAATAAAGATATACAACTTTGTAGATGAGAGAAAGAGGGTAGCTATAGAAATATAAATAACATTAGGATGGAGCAATTACAACAAATCAAATTTAATCCTGAAAGACAACGTTCACCAATTGAGGATAAGCTTCCAAAAGTTGTTGAGCTAGGGCATTATTTTCTTTAGTTAGAGTCTACACGATCAACCAATTATTGTTTTCATTTTCTTGATCCAATTCCAATCTAACAGGTCACCAGGAAATGTGAGGTTGAATAATTACCTTCATCTCTGATAATACTTCATTTAACTGAGTTCTTGACATTTTGGCTAAATAATGGGACAAGGGATCATTTCTAGGGTCTGATCGACTCTAATTACCAGGAAGAATGCCAGTTTGAGCTCCCCCTAGAGCTCCAACCATTAAAGATGATGCCGTCTCAACCAACTGTAGGCCAAGAGGTTGGTTGAGACCAGAATTTTCAACCTTCAAAATTTTTTTTAAGAATTTTTCATCTATGAGAAAAAAATTGCAGAAGACAGATACAATGGTGACAAAAACAAAGCATGTATTGTATTTCACGTTTAACATATATGCATTATTTGCGGCGGGATATATGGAGAAGACACTATGTGTGAACAAAAATAACCTATATGCCTGCTCAAGCAAGTAGTGTGAACTGTTTGTCTTTTGCTGGAACCTGAATTGACAATAATTTGAACACTTATTGGACCTACTACTGATATATGAGGAAGAAAAAATCATTTGATTTTTTTTTACTACTGAGGGGACTATACATTTGAAATCCAAAGCTCCAAGTCTTGGGAAACAACACATTTTTCCAGACCTTGCCTTCCAATTCTAACATCTATAATGCTGCATAAAAGCGCATTTCAAGATTCTTCATATTATACTTGGGAGTAGGACCTTCCATATTGGTATTCAATGTTTCAGAAAAAACATGCACACGAGTGCCTGGTTGATACAACAAGCTTTGCTTCTAGAACATGATCGACATCGGGACAAAAATATATCTCATCACAAATATACATCTTACTCAATTATTAGTTGATATCATGAAATTATGATTACCCACTTATGAAAAATATAACAGCTTACTTACAATTCAACTATTGCAAAATCCTAGTGTTTGTGATCTAGTAATTGTTTAGTGTTTAAAGAAAGTGAGCAGATCAAAGGGCGCAAAGAAGACAGAGAAAGTATGCATTTGCACAACAAAGGGCGCAAAGAAAGATACCATCATGAAAGCATAGGTTAATGAAAGCACCATAATCCTCCACTAAACACACTCTTCCATCAAATACAACCCCCACTACTACTTCAAAAGAATACTTCGACCATATTGCATATCCTTCTATGAAAAGATAAGTTGTTTATCCTCCTCATTTTCTTGGGTTACCTGTGTCATAAAAAAAACCAGATCATGATTTGACAATAATTTCCACGTCAAACAGGGAATTTCGAACAATCACTATTGCCAGCAAGTTTAAAATTTCTAGTTATGATCAACTCTAATTACCAGGCAGAATTCCAGTTTGAGCTCCCCATAGAGCTCCATCCATTAAAGATGTTGTCGTCTCAACCAACTGCAGGCCAAGAGGTTGGTTGAGACCAGCATTTTCAACCTTAAAAAAAATTCTAACAATCTTTCATCTATGAGAAAAAAATTGCAGAAGACAGATACAATGGTGACAAAAACAAAGCATGTATTGTATTTCACATTTAACATATATGCATTCAAATTAGTTGCAGCGGGATATATGGAGCAAACACTATGCATGAACAAAAATAACTTGTCTGCCTACTCGAGCAAGTAGTGTGAATTGTTTATCTTTTGCAAGAACCTAAATTGACAATAATTTGAACATTTATTGGACCTGCTATTGATATATGAGGAAGTAAAGATCATTTTATTTTTGTTAACTACTGAGGGGACTATACATTTGAAGGCCAAAGCTCCAAATCTTGAGAAACAACATGTTTTTCTATACCTTGCCTTCCAATTCTAACATTTGTAATGTTGCATAAAAGAGCATTTCAAGATTCTTCATATTATATTTGGGAGTAGGACCTTCCATATTGGTATTCAATGTTTTAGAAAAAACATGCACATGAGTTCCTGATTGATACATCAAACTATGCTTCCAGAACATGATCGACATCAGGACAAAAATATATCTCATCACAAATATACATCTTACTCAATTATTAGATGATACCATGAAATTATGATTACCCACTTATGAGAAATATAACAACTTACTTACAATTCAACTATTGCAAAATCCTAGTGTTTGTGATCTAGTTATGGTTTAGTGTTTAAAGAAAGTGAGTAGATCAAAGGGCACAAAGAAGACATAGAAAGTATGCATTTGCACAACAAAGGGTGCATAGAAAGATACCATCATGAAAGCATAGGTCAATGAAAGTACCATAATCCTCCACCGAACGCACTCTTCCGTCAAATATAGCCCTCACTACTACTTCAGAAGAGTACTTCGATCATATTACATATCCTTCTATGAAAATATAAGTTGTTTATCCTCCTCATTTTCTTGGGTTACCTATGTAATAAAAAAAACTAGATCATGATTTGACAATAATTTCCACGTAGAATAGGGAATTTCAAACAGTCTCTATAGCCAACAAGTTTAACATTTCTGGTTATGATTGACTCTAATTACCAGGAAAAATTCTAGTTTGAGCTCCCCCTAGAGTTGCAACCATTAAAGATGTTTCCATCTCAGCCAACTGTATGCCAAGAGGTTGGTTGAGACCAAAATTTCCATGCATTAATTGTTAACCTGAAGTCTTTTGATTGTTTCCTACATTTTAATGAAATTACAATGATTAAACTAATAGGTACAGTAGATCTATACACAAAGTATGAAGAGATCTGCAAACTCATGTATGAAATGCCTCACCTCCAAATGATGTGGATGGGTAACTAGATGATTAATGTATCCTAGCAGCCACTTGTGCAGAACTCACGCTTGGAGGAAGCAAATGTGAATTTAGTCTACTTAAAGGTGGCCTAGGAATAGGGGGCATGGGAGGCAACAAAGCATTAACAACTCATACTGAATGAGCTGGAGGTGCAGTAGTAATGTCCCCTCTAAATTTCTCAGCAATCTAAAATATCAAATACAAAGAATCAGACAATAAAGAATCATGAGAGTTATTTGACCTTGTTGAACCAACATGGAATAGTTACCTGAAAACTTGAAAACTTACCCATGTTAACTCTTCAAATGCTTCAACCTTTGTTGATGTAATGATCCCTTCGTTGTTGAATCAAGAGGATCAACAACAACGTAAATACCAAGATCAAATATCTAACAAGGAGAGAGCGAAAGGGTCAAATAAAAATATAATTAATGTACATTTAAAGTTACATAGACCTGACGTGACAACATAGTTGTAGCATCCAAGTGAGCAAATGTTGTGAGAGGAGCAGGATCTGTCAGATCATCAGCAAGCACATATATAGCTTGAACAGAAGTAATTGATCCCTTCATTGTTATTATGATTCTTTATTTCAACCCTCCAAGACCAGTTGCCAATGTAGGTTGGTAACCCACATTAGATGGAATACGACCAAGAAGGGAAGACACCTCAGAGTTAGCATGTATATTTTCTAGAATAGTTTCATCTTCCAAGATCAGTCGCCAATTTCACCATGGATAATCCAGTTTACTAGCATTTTAATTTACCTGGGTGAAATGGAAGATATTGTGAATGAAAAGAAGCACATCCTAGCCCTCTACATCTCTGAAATGTTCGAAAACTGTGAGGTGAGTTAATACAATTGTGGATGCTGGCAGCACGACCAGTGAGTGGATTCTAGAACAGCCATGCTGGGTTACACGACCATGGTGTGTGGAGTCTGGGAATTCTAGTTCAAGTTCTGCAATGTAATACACCTACAAAAAATGAGATCAATGTAGATTGTATGTGAATAACAATACTTATCCTGATGAATAACAAAATGAGATCAATGTATATTGTATGGAATAACAGTACTTATCCCAATGTTTTCTTTAGTTTAAACAAGTTCAGATAATTTATTCCAATTTGTGATTTTGGAATGACTAACAATACATCTCATATAATAAGTGTACATATACTAGAAATCACAATATATGTATGTATAAGTTCCTAGTTAGATTCAAGCATTATAATTAAAAGTCATGTTGTGCATTAACATATTGTATCAGTAAAACAAACCAAATACGTCCAGCACCAACGGTGAAGACAAATAAAATTGTGATCAATGAATGTTAGAAAGTGAAGCATCAATGAGCTCATAGAAGTTGTGAATAAAACCATTACCTCAAGAAAAATTAAATACTTGATGATGGAAGTATATGACAATACAAACCGCAAGAGAAAGTGCAAAAAAGCTCCCTAGTCAAACCAAACTACCTAACATGTAAAATGGAGGTTATTGAAGCAATAGAAAAAAATTAGTTGGTTCTAAAAATAGTTGCCCATTTTTCAGTCAGTCTTGTAGTTTTAATCCTATGTGTCATGAGAATGTCAAATCCCTCGATATGTTAGTAAGCTAATTCTGGTTACTTCTAGTTAATAAGGAAAAGAACCCAAAGATATTACAAGTGTTAGCACTTACTTGTAGGGAAGCAGATCCTACAGTGCCTTGGTGTATCCTCGTTAGCTTGGAACATCTCTAAGTTGTTGGCTGAAATCTAAATTTTTTGAATAGGATACGTCCGCTTAAGTTTGCAGTAGAAGCTAACAAGTTGGAGATTCCAATTCTAGAGATGGATGGGCAGAACAGTTCATGTCCAACGTCTAAGATTCTTTAACATTGATGTTTCTTGCATTGTGTATTCAGGCAATCCGCAAATCCAACCAACAAAAGGAAGCAACTGAACAACAATAGAAAGATCAGTTTCAATCTAAGTGAAAATCAATTAAACCACCACAAGAAATAATTTCTTTCAGGAAGTACTACTAGCCCAGATGTGTCATTCCTTTCCCTACAACAGGATTGCAAATATTTCTCACCTCTAATTTGTTTGAAACATATTACTCTTCTACTGATCCTCGTCCAAATTGCTTCAAGTCAACCTAATCACTAGTGCTGATTTTGGAAAGTCCTTCTACAACAACAAAACATGTATGAAAATATCTGTATAAATTAAACTGGTTAATACCAAATCTGAAAATCTAGAATTACGCCTATAGTTTCAGTATGATATAAACATGCATACGGTCCTTAAAATATGATTCAAGATGTAAAATAGAACCCCATAGTTGTTGCGTAATCAATTTGAGAAAAAAGGTCAGAAGAGTAAAGATGATTATATATCATCGATAGATACAGACAGTGAAATAAGAGTGGTGAAATAGGAGTAAGCAGTCTGGCTTACAGAGGCATGACATTCTCTCTTACAGAGGTAGGAAATGTCAAGTGAGGACCACAAATCTCTTTCACACATTTAGGTGAACAATGTTGGCTAAATGGACATCTATAAATCCCTTTGTTTTGATTATGACAAACATTTCATTCTTATTTATCTAACGAGCTACTTGAGTGTGCAGGATTAAGGTGGATGCCAAAGCAACTAGGGAAATCCATATGCTTACATATTTATGTTTTCATGCAATGTAATCACTTTGTAAAAACTTGTACAAATATATAATGTACAAGTACTTAGATTGCATGTAAATCAAGCGTTAGATCTTCCCTAGCTAAACATCACATTTAGATAAGTCATCCCCTTCAAATAGGATCACATATGCACACTCATACATATAATTAGTGCCTAAATTGCAACATTGAAACAGGATCAATCTCGGTCGACAAACTCCGCGACCGAGACACTCTCGGTCGACAATCTTCTCGACCGAGAAAGATCCAAAGTAGCCGTTAGACACAACAGACAAGTTAGTTGGCAGTTGGAGAAAGACGTTGCAAATCACTTGTTCCAGAGTGCCTGTCGGTCGACAAAAGTTCGACCGAGTAGGTGTCTCGGTCGACCATTCCTCGACCGAGATTGTCTCTGACAGCAACTGCAGAATTAATTAATTAGCCATTGTTAAAGCAACAACTTTGTACCTAACGGCTAGTTAAGCACTTAGAAACCCCTAGAAGTTGTCTAGAACGTCCTTAAGCATCCTTAGGCCATTCCTATAAATAGGACAAGCCATAGGACACTCAAATACACTTGTTACACTTGAGAATTCTTTGAGCATACTTTGAGCAATCTGTTTGTGAGAAAATTGAGTATTGTGAACATTGGCTACTTCCTTCCTTAGCTCATAATTCGTGTCCTATAGGCTAGTATCTCCTACCCACTGCAATCACAAGTTCACAAACTTGGTTAGGAGATCTATACGCTTGATCTAGGCAAATCAAGCCTTGGGCTACAAAGGATAAGTTGTAATTTCCTTTTTCTTTCTTGTTCTCTATTACCGTTTGTACTCTCCTTGCTACTCCTAGGTTGGAGGATGCTGATTGGAGAGGGTGGAGTTCTTCTTGGCGAAGAAGGTGACTTTGAGCTACTTCAGAAGGCTGGTGCAACGGGAGGTTACTTCTAGAGAGGAAGGCTACTTCAAGGGGGAGCTTGGAGTTACTTCAAGAAGGCTACCTCAAAGTTGGTGTACCTACTTCAAGTGAAGGCTGCTCAAAGGGTGTAAAGGAAAGTATTGTATTTTGTATAAATCCTTGAGAAGATAATAAAATAAATACTTTCAAAATCCCGGTTAGGTAAGCAACCGGGTAGTGGACTGACAACTTTAGTATTTGCTAAAGTTGGAACCACTCTAAACACCTGTCTCCTTCTTCTAATTATTAATTGTGGTTGTTTGAGTTCAATAAATTGTTAAAATTATTTAAAAACTCTATTCACCCCCCTCTAGTGTTTTTCAAACAAAAGAGGTGGCATAATAAAAAATTTCTGACTAAAAGGATGCTAAATTATATATTTAACCAGCGAGCAATAGCCCAACTAGTTGCAACATGGGGGCCCTCACGAAGGGTCTCGGGTTCGATCCTCACTGTAAGCGTTACTCGGAAATCAAATTCCCACTGCGTCATCCGACCTCTTATGCAACTTAGCTGGGGTCCTAATGTGTGTGCGGCAGGGTCCCCCCATGTTGGGCTCGACACAAGCCTTACGGGTCTCTTGGGTCATCAAAAAATATTATATATTTTCTATATATAAGAACTTCTTATCAGTGTTGTTATTCTTGTTCAACTACATAATATTTTATATTGATTATTAACAATCCTAACTGGCTTGTCCTTCTTTAGCTCTAGGGATGTGCGTCCTTCAAAGAATATAGCACTCAACGTTCTCTAGATCTTCAATTGCATCTTCACTAGCACTGCTATAGTTATATTGGCATTGCAAAATTTCTATAATATTCAAATGGACCGCACAAAACTGAAATCAGAAGCGCAAGAATGGTACTTCAAACAGATAGTTGGAGTTACTGCACACTAGAGTCTTGTAAGTGTACTAGGATACTAGGATACCATTTTGTCTCCTAAATTGTAGTTACGTGAATCTTGCATAGATCATTTTTCATACTAGGATACCATTTTTGCTCATATCAACCTTATAACAAAGATATTATATAAAGCCTAATTTATGTGTTTTTTTATCATGAGGGGCACAACTTGCCTAACGACTAGTAAGTTACTGGACTTTAAAGAGTTATTTTTTCGTCTATCTTTTTTTCATATATAAATAAAACACCACCAAGAATGTAAATATCCTGAATTTGTCAAATCAAACTAACCCGCCCAAATCCCAGCGCAGTAATTGACCAACCAGGAACAAGCTCAAGAGCAGACTTTCACCATTTGTAGGTCCACTAGGCAAGGCTTACTTGCTAGCTCTTCATATTGCATTGTCACAAATTCGGGATTCAACAATCATTCGGTGAGGATGAAATATTTGGAATTCCAGAAATATGCTGGGGGGTGGGGTTTCTAATATACATAGCAGACACATGACTTATGCACAAGGGATGACTAACATCCAAAAGGTAGAACAAAGAACAAGTTACAGATTGGAGAGACTTGCAAGGGGAATCACTTCTTGATGAGGGCAAGAATAGCGTGGTCTTATGCTGAACCACTACATGGGCGGAAACACTTACTAGAGAACCATATGCACTATGCAGCAGCCTTAAACAACCCAAGTACGTGGTTGTGTGTTATAATCAGAGGATTAAAGTGCATGCGATTGTGGGGAAAGAAGTTGAGGACAAAGGGAGGGAATTTTGATCAAAAGAAGTTAAGAAAGTCTACCTACCTATCGTCTAGCCCCCACTCACCAAACAAACAGCTCATCTGGATGTCAGTTGTGGGCAATTGGAGAAGAAAAGCTAATCGATAGAAGAAAAATGGAAGGCATCAAATACGTGTAAATGAAGAAGAGGAGGAAAAGGTGTGGAGGATAGGAGGAGATATCATAGATATGGATTCAGAAAGAAGGGCATACTGATAACACCCAAATTAGCGCATATTCTCTGTAACGTCTATCTTGAGAAAACAAGATTAACTAATGCGGAAGCGTTCACTAAGCAGCGGATTACCAAAAATCACTAAAAATTAAAACTTTTTGTGAAGAGATCATTAAATAGTAAAGCTTTTTCATAAAGCAACATGATAAGTTATTTACAAACGGATCCATCAGTACATCTCTGTAAGGTCGTATCTCAAGATTACAATCATCAACTACCATGTTAACTATATAAGGCAAGATACAGAAATCTTGAGGTACTAGACCAAAAACTCGAAAGCACTAACTATTACTCCGAGGACCTGAGAGTACAGAGATGACACATAGGACTCTAACTACATCTATACGTGGCATAACAGCCAGTGTCTCCACCTGAAACTTCACTGCTATCCCTGGTACTGTTGATGCTGCCCTTCACCTATTGAAGGATTTCTGCCTCCTCACCCACATCCACCTAAAAATATGTTTCCCACGGGGTGAGACAATTATAAAATTGTCCCAGCGAGAGATATAACTCTTCACCAGAAACATAATTATTGCAGCTTAAGAGAATTAATGTACACAAAGAAGTTATATTTGTCTGGGAGTAGTTAAAACAATGTTTAACAGATTAAACCATTCTTCCTATTAAAGCAATACAACTATAATTTGATAAACCCATATGTCATTTATCTTTTAAGAAATAGAAGAACATGTATGGCATTTATTTACTATAAAACCATTATTACAACACTAACTCTCTTCAGACTTAGATCATATATCTAATGTCTGACATTATTATTGGAGAGTCATGGCCTGTAGCCATACTTTTTCTCACAAAGTGTTAGGATCTCAATTCCTCAACTTATCAAGTACCTTTCTAAATTTATCATCATGATTATAGAATCTAGGTACTTGAACTCATAATTTACCATTCACTAGGTATCATAGAATATCATTATACTTGAAGCATGTAAAGTAATTTCAATACATAACATATCATAATCCTTACCTGGATATGATCACCTCTTTATGAAAACCTGCATGATCAATATTTACTAATAACATGCATATTGTATCATAACAACACAATACAGGTTCTTCTCAAATTATATATGTGATACCATGGTTGTGCTACCTTGCACGGTCGTGCAACAAAGGACTCACCACGACCGTGTCATAATACCACGACTGGTTTCTATGGTTAGGATTCTCATTTAATCCAAATAGAGTTATTCAACCTATTAACTAGGTTAGGAATAGTTATTCCTATCTCATTTCTCAATCATGGAGTTTCATGCTTAAAAGCATAACTCAGAATTAGGGTTACTTGTTCATATCATCACATCTCCCTAGATTAGGGTTTACTATTCACATAGCATCACATTACCCTAGATTAGGGTTTACTATTCACATAGCATCACATTACCCTAGATTAGGGTTTACTATTCACATAGCATCACATTACCCTAGATTAGGGTTTACTATTCACATAGCATTGAATTGAGATCATACCATCATTATTTATGAAGATTACTTCCATTCATGTCTTCACTTAGGTTAAGATTCATTGATCATCATAATTAGGGTTTCCATGATCCCATTGTAAAGGAGCATACCCTAATTATGTGTATTCATACATGTTGGAAGTATATTACTTGATTCTCATTCATATTAGGAGTCTTCTCTCCCCTCTTATTATTATATGATGTTTACATATCTTATGATTAGGTTAGGTCAATTCAACCTTGGTAACATAAGTCACATTATTACTACAATGTTCATTAGGGTTTGCTTGATCAAGAGGTGTTGACTAATTAAACCCATCAAGGGTACTTTAGTAATGTTCACCATTGATCATAACATGCTTCAATCAACTAATTACTTGTACCCTTAATGTCTTTAGGTATCATTAGGATTTAGATTAATCTACCATTAAAGCATCTAAGCCTTTAAAGCATTAAGCATTCTTGACCTTAAAAGACCCCAAACGGTTTTGCACTTTCAACCTCCAAACGGTTTGAAACTGCATGACCACCAAACGGTCTTGAGACCATTTGGACTCAAACGGTCTTGAGACTGTTTGGTCCAAACACCCTCAAAACCGCATGGGCCAAAAAGTGTATTAACATATCCAATCGAGTTAGGGTTTTCAATGTTGAACCCCTCAATCGTTCATGCCATGGTTAACCATTTATCAATTGAGCCAATTAAGTTAATACTTAACTGATGTGACCCTCAATTGATCCTCAATCACCAATTAGGGTTTGGATGGATTGAATTAGGGTTGGAATCGATCATCCTTTAACATGCATCAATATGAGCTTAATTGATGTTGAACCTATTGAACCATCACTCAATTGGGTCATGACCTGACCCCAAACGGTCTTGAGGTCATTTGGATAACCTCCAAACGGTCTTGAGAACATTTTCCCATCATATCATCAACATCCAAGTCAACCAATTAAGGTTTGGATCATTGGATTGATCATCAAATCAGCAATTGATTACACTTTAACTTAGTAACATTGGATCATCAATTTCTTAACCATACTCACCCATGGACCTCCAAATGGTCTTGGGTGACCTCCAAACGGTCGTGAGACCGTTTGTATGATATCCAAACGGTCTTGAGACCGTTTGGCTCATCCAAGCTTTGGATTCTAGTGAAAAATCATTAGGGTTTGAGCTATTGAATTGATCATCAAATCAGCACTTAGTTGCAAAGTGATTTAATACCTTTGGACCTTCAATTGATGAACTATACTTAACCCCAGACCTCCAAACGGTCTTGGGTGATCCCCAAACTGTTTTGAAACCGTTTGGGTGATCCCCAAACGGTTTTGAAACCGTTTGGGCTAATCAACCCAAAATCTCAAATCAACTCATTGGAATTTCAGCACTAATTTCAATTAGGGTTTGCCCAATTGATTAGCCTTCATCTCATGATTTCTTGTGAATTAATTCATAAAATTTGGTGAGTTATTAACTAACATTATTAGGAACTGTAATATCAAACGGTCAATGCTTGGTCAACTCACTCAAATGGTTTTGAAACCGTTTGCCCAAAAAGTTCAATTAATCAAGCTGAAAAATCAGCACTTAATCCAATTAGGTTTGCCTAATTGATTAGCCTTCAACTCACGATTCCTTGGGAGTTAACCCATAAAACTTGGTGAGTAATTATACAACATAATTAGGAACAGGAATATCAAACTGTCAATGCTTTGTCAACTCACACAAATGGTTTTGAAACCGTTTGCCCAAAAAGTTCAAGTTAATCAGGTTGAAAATCAGTACTTAAATCAATTCGGTTTACCTAATTGATTAGCCTTCAACTCACGATTCCTTTGGAGTTAATCCCTCAAATTTGGAGGGTTATCAACCAACATAATTCTTAACAGAAAACTTAAACGGTCAACCCTTGGTCAACTCAACCAAATGGTTTTGGAGACCGTTTTCTCCAACCGACCTCGTGAAACCATTTGCCCTTCAAACGGTTTTGCAAACCATTTGGCCAAAGGGGGGGGCAAGACCATTTGCTAAAGTAGCATTGGTAATCACGCCCATCTTCTTCTACCTCCAGATAAAGTTCTGTTATTCATGGTTTTAGTTGCAAGAAAGCAAGGAAGGATGGGGGAAAGAAGGACAAATTACTTTCGCAAGAAAGAAAGATGCATAACAAAGTTTAAGGGTTTAGAGTTATAAAACCCACCTTAGAATATGATCTAGAGCTCCAAGATCCATATCTTTAATGGTTTCTTGAGCTCCAGGGGTCGTCCAAGGTCCTTTCTTCAAGAATTGGATGGAGAAGATGGCTAGAAGCAAGAGTTATGTAAGGAATACTAGCAAACCAACCTTGTAATGGAATTTCCTCCATGAATCCGAGCTAGAAGATGACCAAACTTACCTAGATCAACTTGGTCATCCTCGTCTGCTCCTAAACCCCTCCTTATTAGGCCCAAAGAAAAAGGATGAGAAGAGGAAATGAAGGGAACGATCCCTTGATTGTGGAAGGAGCTTGCTTATATATTTTTGGGCATACATCCAAGGTAATGATAAATACTTCTTCTCTTTTACATCTATATCCTCCACGCCCCTCTCCTACTTCTTTGACACGTTCCTCCCTTATCATAACATGAAAAATTATTATCTTTCAAACTTGGTTTATAGGAAAACAAGCCAAACACTTTATTAAGTTATACATATATAAGGGTCATTTTGCATACATCTTGATTATTCAATTACAATGATAATCCTTTTTATATGGTTACTCAAATGAGGTTCCCCCCCCCTCATTTTCTTTACTCCACTTGATGCTAAAATGCATGATAGGTACTATAGAGGGTATATTTTCCATGTTGCACCCTATGTTTTGGGTAAATTGCACTTTACACCAAAACTAGGTTTTAAAGTACAAGGATTGCTCTACAAGCTATATTTTGGTGCCCAAGCTTGGGGAATCCATAACATCACATCATATTCATTTTTATGATGTCTCATCATCAGAGGAACATCTTCACATGTGCAATTTGCAAGTTAACCCCTCTAATTGGGTAATTTGCACATAGGTCCCTATTAAACAAAACAATCTTACAACATTGTTCAAAAAGGGCAGAAATGAAAATATAGATTCTTCTAAAGCTTTAATGACATATCAAGGGTTAACCACAAGCCTCTAATCATAATTTTAAGCAAAACACCTAGGGTTAGTTCTAAACCCAGGCCAGGGGTGTTACAAATTATAAACCCCTAACAAGGATTTCGTCCCCGAAATCCCAGGAAAAGGAGGGACATATTATTCATTAGTAAGGACCTCAAGTTTCCCCATATTATCTCAAAATTATGATGATATTATGGATTTGTAATTCACACAAAGTCCCTTTCATTAATTACTTCTTATCACTATTTATGTTTGTGCAAAGCATAAACCCCTAACATAAGGTGTCCATACTTTTGAAAGGAAGAAGCATAAAAGAACATTCTTCTAGTATCACCCAAGAATGTTTACCAAAAGAGAAACATACATACCTTAACACAGATAATTCACTCAGCAATCCTTTATTTATTTGAAATAGTTCACTAAGAAAGTTTGCTAATCAATTAATTTGGAAATATTCACTGAGAAGATTCACTAAGCAATTTGTCTTGGAAGATTTCACTAAGTAAATTTACTAAGTATGTTGTCTCAAAAGCTTTCACTGAAGGAGTTCATTGAGTATGCTTACTAAGTATTTACTGAGGAAATTCACTGAGTATGTTCACTAAGTATGTTTACTAAGTATATTCACTAAGTATTCACTGAGGAAATTCACTGAGTACGTTCACTAAGTATGCTCACTAAGTATGTTCACTAAGTATTCACTGAGGAAATTCACTGAGTATGTTCACTAAGTATGTTTACTAAGTATATTCACTAAGTATTCACTGAGTATATTCACTAAGTATTCACTAAGGAAGTTCACTGAGTATATTCACTAAGTATTCACTGAGGAAGTTCACTGAGTATATTCACTAAGTATTCACTGAGGAAGTTCACTGAGTATATTCACTGAGTATTCACTGAGGAAATTCACTGAGTATGTTCACTAAGTATGCTCACTAAGTATGTTCACTAAGTATTCACTGAGGAAATTCACTGAGTATGTTCACTAAGTATGTTTACTAAGTATATTCACTAAGTATTCACTGAGGAAATTCACTGAGTATATTCACTAAGTATTCACTAAGGAAGTTCACTGAGTATATTCACTAAGTATTCACTGAGGAAGTTCACTGAGTATATTCACTAAGTATTCACTGAGGAAGTTCACTGAGTATGTTCACTAAGTATTCACTGAGGAAGTTCACTGAGTATATTCACTAAGTATTCACTAAGGAAATTCACTGAGTATATTCACTAAGTATTCACTAAGGAAGTTCACTGAGTATATTCACTAAGTATTCACTAAGGAAGTTCACTAAGTATATTCACTGAGTATTCACTGAGGAAATTCACTGAGTATATTCACGAAGTATATTCACTGCGGAAGTTTACTAAGTATTCACTAAGAAAGTTCACTAAGTATTCACTGAGGAAATTCACTAAGTGTGTTCACTAAGTATATTAACTAAGTATTCACTAAGAAGATTCACTGAGTATGTTTATTTAGAAGTTTCACTTAGCTTTTCTCATTAATTTCCTTATACTCTCTAGATTATTTCAGAATAATTACCTGATCAGAGTAATAAAAAAGATAACAATCTAAGAGTTTCATACTTGCCTTATCTACAATATCCATATACCTGGCCAGGGTATATAAGTATTGAGATTAGGTAGTATGTATTTTACTTATCATCATATTCCTCACTTTTCATATCAATATACACACATGATTTACCATACTAGATTATTCTTCAGGTATCACATCTATATCTCATCTTTTAATACACAATTAATAGAGATTATAAATTGTTTTAAAAAATACTGAGTAATATATAAGTTCTTATCTCCCTTGTGTCCTTCTAGGACTTAGTCAAAGGAATTCAAAAACAGCTAATTTTCATATCTTTAGCACATAGAATCCTGATATGAAATATCAAAACAAAACTTATTTCATCTGACCTGTCTGGGACGTCTGTCCACGTCCTCTATTATTATATTGCCTCCCTTATGAGCCTTGCAGACTCTATCCTTGAGGTTGAGTCATTATTGTATTCCTATCTGGACAATCCTTTGCCAGATGTCCCGGTTGTCTACATTGGTAACAGATCCTGGGTGCAAAGTGTCTATACGATCCAGTTACCGATGTTGATGCTATGTCGGAGGGTCTTCTTGGTGTACTACTATGATCCCTACTTCCACTTGACATCCATTGTGTCTGGGTAGGAAATCCTGATATTGCTGTCGGTATAGAAAATCTTGGCTTCTTAAAACTTTCAGGCCTTTGATCTTGAGGCTGGGTGTACATCTTCTTACTACTTGTCTGTTGTTTCTCAATTTCCGACCTCTCTATCCTTCTTACTGACTCCACAAAGGTGGGAAACCTTTCTCTGTTCTCTAAGGCAGACACAGGAGTGGCTAGTTCAACGTTCAATACCCTTTCAAAATGCCGAATTCTTTCTTCATCACTAACTGCCATCTGCGGACAAAACTGCAGCAACTGCATGAACCTAGCTTCATATTCGCTAACGTTCATCTATCCTTGTGTGATCTTCTCAAGTTGAGAGATCTTCTCATCTAGTTACGTCTTAGGGAAGTATCTATTGACAAATTCTCATCGGAATACCTCCCATCCTATTTCTTCACCTGGTCTCTTATCTTCCTCTATCATCCACCAATTACCAGCACTCCCTTTTAGGAGGTATACTGCATTTTTTACCTTTTCAGCTTTAGGAATATCAAGGATCCTGAAAGCCTTTTCTAGCTTTATCAACCATAGATCAGCATCTGCTAGGTCAGATGTACCATCATTGTCTATGGCTCCCACTCGGCGAAGTCTCTCAAAAGTCTTGCCGACTCCATAACCTTCCTGATGGGCTGGTGCCCTAGGTGCAGATGGTGGCACCCTAACTTCTATGTGTGTTATGGATGTCAGGAATTTATCAAATAAAGCATGGAGAGATGGGTTTTCTATCTCAGCTGGGTCAATACAGGGCTGTTCAGGTATAGGCCCCTCCCTATTCTGGTCTCCTGTACCTCCTCCTGGTGCAGTAGTACTGCCCTCAGCAGCATGCTCTTCATGTCATCCAGACATCTTCAAGTTCTTCTTCTCCTATGAGAGCAGAAGATACTATCAGATAATCTGGAAAACACTTAGAACAGACTCAACAACCTTAGTCCTATGTCTCTATAGACTCAGCAAACCTAGAGCTCTGGTACCACTAAATGTAACGTCTATCTCGAGAAAACAAGATTAACTAATGCGGAAGCGTTCACTAAGCAGCGGATTACCAAAAATCACTACAAATTAAAACTTTTTGTGAAGAGATCTTTAAATGGTAAAGCTTTTTCATAAAGCAACATGATAAGTTATTTACAAACTGATCCATCAGTACATCTCTGTAAGGTCATATCTCAAGATTACAATCATCAACTACCATGTTAACTATATAAGGCAAGATATAGAAATCTCGAGGTACTGGACCAAAAACTCGAAAGCACTAACTATTACTCCGAGGACCTGAGAGTACAGAGATGACACATAGGACTCTAACTACATCTATACATGGCATAACAGCCAGTGTCTCCACCTGAAACTTCACTACTGTCCCCGGTACTGTTGCTTTTTCCCTTCACCTATTGAAGGATTTCTACCTCCTCGCCCACGTCCACCTAAAAATATGTTTCCCACGGGGTGAGACAATTATAAAATTGTCCCAGCGAGAGATATAACTCTTCGCCAGAAACATAATTATTGCAGCTTAAGAGAATAAATATACACAAAGAAGTTATATTTGTCTGGGAGTAGTTAAAACAATGTTTAACAGATTAAACCATTCTTCCTATTAAAGCAATACAGCTATAATTTGATAAACCCATATGTCATTTATCTTTTAAGAAATAGAAGAACATGTATCACATTTATTTACTATAAAACCATTATTACAACACTAACTCTCTTCAGACTTAGATCATATATCTAATGTCTGACATTATTATTGGGGAGTCATGGCCTGTAGCCATACTTTTTCTCACAAAGTGTTAGGATCTCAATTCCTCAACTTATCAAGTACCTTTCTAAATTTATCATCATGATTATAGAATCTAGTTACTTGAACTCATAATTTACCATTCACTAGGTATCATAGCATATCATTATACTTGAAGCATATAAAGTAATTTCAATACATAACATATCATAATCCTTACCTGGATATGATCACATCTTTATGAAAACCTGCATGATCAATATTTACTAATAACATGCATATTGTATCATAACAACACAATACATGTTCTTCTCAAATTATATATGTGATACCACGGTCGTGCTACCTTGCACGGTCATGCAACAAAGGACTCACCACGACCGTGTCATAATACCACGGTTGGTTTCTAGGGTTAGCATTCTCATTTAATCCAAATAGAGTTATTCAACCTCTTAACTAGATTAGGAATAGTGATTCCTATCTCATTTCTCAATCATGGAGTTTCATGCTTAAAAGCATAACTCAGAATTAGGGTTACTTGTTCATATCATCACATCTCCCTAGATTAGGGTTTACTATTCACATAGCATCACATTACCCTAGATTAGGGTTTACTATTCACATAGCATCACATTACCCTAGATTAGGGTTTACTATTTACATAGCATCACATTACCCTAGATTAGGGTTTACTATTAACATAGCATTGAATTGAGATCATACCATCATTATTTATGAAGATTACTTCCATTCATGTCTTCACTTAGGTTAAGATTCATTGATCATCATAATTTGGGTTTCCATGATCCCATTGTAAAGGAGCATACCCTAATTATGTGTATTCATACATGTTGGAAGTATATTACTTGATTCTCATTCATATTAGGAGTCTTCTCTCCCCTCTTATTATTAGATGATGTTTACATATCTTATGATTAGGTTAGGTCAATTCAACCTTGGTAACATAAGTCACATTATTACTACAATGTTCATTAGGGTTTGCTTGATCAAGAGGTGTTGCCTACTTAAACCCATCAAGGGTACTTTAGTAATGTTCACCATTGATCATAACATGCTTCTATCAACTAATTACTTGTTCGCTTAATGTCTTTAGGTATCATTAGGATTTAGATTAATCAACCATTAAACCATCTAAGCCTTTAAAGCATTAAGCATTCTTGACCTTAAAAGACCCCAAACGGTTTGAAACCGCATGACCACCAAACGGTCTTGAGACCATTTGGACTCAAACGGTCTTGAGACCGTTTGGACTCAAACGGTCTTGAGACCGTTTGGTCCAAACACCCTCAAAACCGCATGGACCAAAAAGTGTATTAACACTTCCAATTGAGTTAGGGTTTTCAATTTTGAACCCCTCAATCGTTCATGCCATGGTTAACCATTTATCAATTGAGCCAATTAAGTTAATACTCAACTGATGTGACCCTCAATTGATCCTCAATTGATCACCAATTAGGGTTTGGATGGATTGGATTAGGGTTGGAATAGATCATCCTTCAACATGCATCAATATGAGCTTAATTGATGTTGAACCTATTGAACCATCACTCAATTGGGTCATGAACTGACCCCAAATGGTCTTGAGGTCGTTTGGATAACCTCCATACGGTCTTGAGACCATTTTCCCATCATATCATCAACATCCAAGTCAACCAATTAAGGTTTGGATCATTGGATTGATCATCAAATCAACAATTGATTACACTTTAACTTAGTAACATTGGATCATCAATTGATTAACCATACTCACCCATGGACCTACAAATGGTCTTGGGTGACCTCCAAACGGTCTTGAGACCGTTTGGCTCATCCAACCTTTGGATTCTAGTGAAAAATCATTAGGGTTTGAGCTATTGAGTTGATCATCAAATCAACACTTAGTTGCAAAGTGACTTAATACCTTTGGACCCTCAATTGATCAACTATACTTAACCCCAGACCTCCAAATGGTCTTGGGTGATCCCCAAACAGTTTTGAAACCGTTTGGGCTAATCAACCCAAAATCTCAAATCAACTCATTGGAATTTCAGCACTAATTTCAATTAGGGTTTGTCCAATTGATTAGCCTTCATCTCATGATTTCTTGGGAATTAATCCATAAAATTTGGTGTGTTATTAACTAAAATTATTAGGAACAGTAATATCAAATGGTCAATGCTTGGTCAACTCACTCAAATGGTTTTGAAATCGTTTGCCCAAAAAGTTCAATTAATCAAGCTGAAAAATCAGCACTTAATCCAATTAGGTTTGCCTAATTGATTAGCCTTCAACTCACGATTCCTTGGTTGTTAACCTATCAAATTTGGTGAGTCATTATCCAACATAATTTGGAACAGGAATATCAAACGGTCAATGCTTGGTCAACTCACTCAAACGGTTTGAAACCGTTTTTCCAAAAAGTTCAAGTTAATCAGGTTGAAAATCATCACTTAATTCAATTAGGTTTACCTAATTGATTAGCCTTCAACTCACGATTCCTTTGGAGTGAATCCCTAAAATTTGGAGGGTTATCAACCAACATAATTATCAACAGAAAACTAAAACGGTCAACCCTTGGTTAACTCAACCAAATGGTTTTGGAGACCGTTTACTCCAACCGACCTCGTGAAACTGTTTGCCCTTCAAACGGTTTTGCAAACCGTTTGCCCTTCAAACGGTTTTGCAAACCGTTTGGCCAAAGGGGGGGGGAGACCGTTTGCTAAAGTATCATTGGTAATCACGCCCATCTTCTTCTACCTCCAGATCAAGGTCTGTTCTTCATGGTTTTAGTTGCAAGAAAGCATGGAAGGATGGGGGAAAGAAGGACAAATTACTTTTGCAAGAAAGAAAGATGCATAACAAAGTTTAAGGGTTTAGAGTTATAAAACCTGCCTTAGAATATGATCTAGAGCTCCAAGCTCCGTATAATTAATGGTGGCTTGAGCTCCAGGGGTCGTCCAAGGTCCTTTCTTCAAGAATTGGATGGAGAAGATGGCTAGAAGCAAGAGTTGTGTAAGGAATACTAGCAAACCAACCTTGTAATGGAATTTCCTCCATGAATCCGAGCTAGAAGATGACCAAACTTACCTAGATCAACTTGGTCGTCCTCCTATGATCCTAACCTCCTCCTTAGTCAGCCCAAAGAAAAAGGATGAGAAGAGGAAATGAAGGGAATGATCCCTTGATTGTGGAAAGAGCTTGCTTATATATTTTTGGGCATACTTCCAAGGCAATGATAAATACTTCTTCTCGTTTACATCTATATCCTTCACACCCCTCTCCTACTTCTTTGCCACGTTCCTCCCTTCTCATAACATGCAAACTTATCTCTCAAATTTGTTTTAGAGGAAAAGAAGCCAAACACTTTATTAAGTTATACATATATAAGGGTCATTTTGCATACATCTTGATTATTCAATTACAATGATTATCCTTTTTATATGGTTACTCAAATGAGGTGCCCCCCCTCATTTTCTTTACTCCACTTGATGCTAAAATGCATGATAGGTACTCTAGAGGGTATATTTTACATGTTGCACCCTATGTTTTGGGTAAATTGCACTTTACACCAAAACTAGGTTTTAAAGTACAAGGATTGCTCTACAAGCTATATTTTGGTGCCCAAGCTTGGGGAATCCATAAAACCACATCATATTCATTCTTATGACGTATCATCATCAGAGGAACATCTTAACATGTGCAATTTGCAAGTTAATCCCTCTAATTGGGTAATTTTCACATAGGTCCCTATTAAACAAAACAATCTTACAACATTGTTCAAAAAGGGCAAAAATGAAAATATAGATTCTTCTAAAGCTTTAATGACATATCAAGGGTTTAACACAAGCCTCTAATCATAATTTTAAGAAAAACACCTAGGGTTAGTTCATAACCCAGGTCAGGGGTGTTACATTCTCTATGCTATTTATTTATGGTTTTCTGCCACTTTGGCCTTAATATGCCCTCAAATTCTCATGTTTTAGTACCTTTTATCTTTACATAGATAAAGTAACTAGCTATCCAATAAAGTAGCCAATCAATTCAGCTTTGGGACAAGCAGACACCAAACTTGTGATGACATCTTTGTCCATGTTTTCTCTCTCTCTGAGGCCTAGTGAAAATGTGTTATTTGGTTTATTTTCTAATGATGAATGACTACTCACCTGGGTTTAGCTCACCATCCTTGGCCCAGTTCTACTATTGATTAATTGCTTTTATTGCCTAAAACTTCTTATACACCCTTATAACCTAATTGATTCAATCTCTATTTTTAATTAGGATTTTATTATATTTGTGTAGGCTAAATTGGAGTACATGGTCCCAATCTCCAAGCCCATTCACCATGATGGACGGTCCTTATTCACTCACTACTGGCAGCCTCTCGGTTGACTTCTTCTTTGACTGACCAAGACATACCTTCCCCTCTCAAAAACTGCGGTCGTGGTTTCTTCTCACCTAACCGTGGTCGTGGTTTCTACTTCCACGACTCCTTTCTTCAACAGATCGCGACCTCCAGTTCAAAGACCGCGACCCTCTCTAACCCTAACCGTGATCATAGTTTCCCACCCTCTCCTCCAGAACCGTGACTCCTCTCTTCTCTACCATAGAACCACGACCGTGGTCTTCTTTCAGAAACCATGACTTACCCCCCTCATCACGACCACCGTCGACATCGCCAACCGTGACCTCCTCTCCAATTCGTTTGCCCACAATCAACATCAAGCCAACAGATGCACCACCATCATCTTCGCGGCAACCTCCAATGCCTTCACTGCTGCTCTTCGACCCTAACGGCAGCACGTCTCGCCTTCTACCTCCGATCGCGATCGACACAAACTGCGACAACTCCTTCGACAACTGCCGCTTGACCTCTCTATGCTCAACCTTCTCCAGTCATGATAACATCTATCCCCACACCACGGCCGCGGTGTCCATAACTGCGACCCATGCTGGTCTCTATCCACCTGCAACAATTCAACATGAACGACTGCGCTGCATTATCAACTCCTCCCCACGGTGCCCGTCCCGCCTTCTCCACACAACAACCATCCATGGCGACCTCCTCCCTCACTTCCTCCAGACCCACGACGATCACCTCCACCTTGAACACGGTCGACTTCACTGTGACCTGCAGTCTCTCTCGCCGCGCCTGTGGTCTGCCTTCTGAACGTTCTACCCACGGTGCTACACCTGCCTTAGCCGCCACACCCAGCACCACACACTGTGCCCGTGTTTAGTATCTCAGCAGCCCGTGGTGAGGAATGTTCAAGTACCACGACCTCAGGAATTAGTTCCCGAATCAAGGCCCTAAGGTCTGTGCATAGACCTCTACTGAGGTCCAACACTCCAAATAGTCTCCCAACAGTGATCCAAGCCTATAAATACCCCCACTCCTACCATACAAAGGGGATGAAGTCCAGACCGGAAGGCTACCGGCTTGCGTCCAGCCCAAGGAGGACTTCGACCCAGAGTCCTGCATAAGAGAACAGAGGTCTGAGAAGATTGTGATGCTCACTCCATGCTTCCCTCTACAACATGCTTCCATTCTCTCTCCATCCATCCGCCTATTTCCACCCAGATCTGTGGTGGAAACCCAGATCTGAATCATCCTCCACCTCTGTTCATCCATCGAGCCACTATTTGGGGCAGATCTAGAGAGAGAGAGAGGACCAAGGAGTCTCGATCTGATCAAGGAGGAGGACCAAAAGACAAGATCCAGCCTATACGGAGGCAAAGGAGCAAGAGCCACTGCTCCTCCACGGGCTAAATCTTATCTTCTTCCCCATTCTTTTGCTTTGTTCCTTGGTTTCTTGTACAATGATGTTCTTCCATCTTTGTTCAGTACCAACTATGCTTGTCCATGGCTAGTTGAGCTCCTTCTTGGCCGTGTAGCTCATTTTGGGCATGTTTATGTACTTTTGCCTTAAGCAAGTAGATTTATTTTAGATCTAGTATGTTTGCTTGTTCTATCTTCTCTCTCTAGTTGTGATTGCTAGTTTGGTTGATCTCTTTCTAGTTTGAACTATTGTTTCTGCCTGTATCGTGAGATCCATGTAGGAATAGACGTGAGAAGATAGTTTGGACCAGAGCTCGAGAGGAGGACAGTTCAACGACTGTCTGTTCCTAACATCTCAGCACATTCTAGACCTGAGAGGACCTCTAGAATATGCTGAGATGTTGATGTGTCATCCTCGAGAGAGGTTTGATGTCTCAATCATAGATGTGTTTTAGTCACTGTTCGCAAGAGTGAGTGGGATGACCCACAGGAACAGACATGCCAGTATGTACTATGTTTGGATATAGATCGCTTGCTCAGGTGTTCGAGGGTTGTCTACGCCCGAGAATGGGTGCATAGACTGCCCAGCTTGTGGTTACATAGCCAGGAACTCATTCTCTCTAATTAGTAGAATCTCGCAGACTCTGTTTTGTTTTCTTTTCTTTTCTTCATTTTGTTTTATTTTGTGACAGCCCGCAAGACTAGTTCTAGCACATATTTTCATCGACTATCATTTTGTCTTATCTGACTAAAGAATGAAATTGGTGGCATCCTAAACGTCACCACATCCATGTGTTTGACCCCGTATATCTACTTCGACCCCGTAATAAAGTTGCGGGCATCCTTGAAGGATTCGAGTTATAAATTCAAAGTTCTGAATCACCTTTGAGGCCAATCAACTTTTTGGCACAGTTGTCAGGGACGTGGTTTTCCATGTTTACATGCCTAAAAGATTTTGTTCTATCACTCTTAAGCCCGTATATATATGCATAGTTTTTCTTTTATTTTAAACATACTTGTTCATATATACTGAATACCTTTTTCTTTTTCTTATACTTCTTCACAACCATGGACCTTGCTTCAGCAAGGCAAGTCATCCTATCCACATGTCCTCCAGAGTTTTTTCACGGTTTCGACTGCTGGCAAATAATTGAAAGTCACGCCTTACAACTCGTCGATTTATATTCGTCCCCACTGTCGTCATATGTAGATGCCCCAACAACGGAGACTGCCAGTCAGCCCTCGAATTTTGTGCTATCATGGGATCAAGAACTAATTAAGGTAGTGGAGCTGGTCAGAGAAAGTGTCAACACACTCATTTAACCAGCCCATCATCTCCAAGAAAATGTTGATCCACTCCAACAACTACTACAAAGGAAAAAACATCAAATCCAAGTAGCCACACAGATAGCAGACCACAATAGAAGCTTACTTCAAACTATTGATCAAGGATTCACCCAAGAACACCAGTTTGATACAGCGGGTCTGCAACAGGAGTGCCATGCAGAATTGACAAATCTTGAAAATCTTATTATTGAACAAAACAGGAAGCTTCAAGAGATCATCAATTTGGTTACCATACAGTCACAAGCTCAACCACCTGGCGATGAAGATTGCAGTCATAAAGACCATTCCATTGGGCCTGAAGAGGAGTATGCCTCACTATCATGTTCAGACCATCAACTGGACTCACCAAGATTTTTCTATGAAGACAAACCCACTTGGGGAAGCCTTTCATTCCATCCAGATGACTCAGCTGATGAACCAATGGAAGATATGATTCATAAGCATGAATGGTTATATGATGACGATGACTCCTATCCTCACCAGGGAAGCCAAACAACCTTGCATCCAGAAGGTTGGTTTGAGGAACTCGAGTCTGACATTGACCCAGACCAAGGTGATATCTCTCATATTGAGACATGTTACTTAGCTTCGAGCAGTACGACAATCATGGTTTGGAACAATTTTTTCGATGAGGATGACGATGACTATTCCTCTCAGTGGAGAGAATATACTGACGACGATGATTTGGAACAACATGAGTCGACATTTGCCACAATCCCTTTACTAGGCTTGGTGGAACTCAAGGGAACTAGATGGACAATCCACCACAACATGGAGGCTGAGCATGAAGACACCCAGGACCCCACAGAAGGTAACAAGCTTGGGGTGGAAGAACAACAAATAGATTCTTCTGGGGACACTTCTCGCTCAGAAAATTATTGGATGGCTCAGACTGCACATGAAAGTTTACCTGAGCATCCAACCTCAATTTCAAAGATGGGGAGAGATGAGATGAATTGTCTAGAAGATATTCAGCCTATCTCCTCTATCTCATCATGTGTCGACATCCTTAGGCCTTCCTATTCAGATTCATATTTTGGAAGATACCTCAAGGATGAGTTGCCGAAGAATTCATCCCAGTGCAGTTCAAGTCAATTCCAGCATAGAGATGACTTCACCGAATCGCCGTATTTTACTTTTCTTCTTCGGAATCGGGAGGGCCCGCATCTCTGCCTATTCTGCTCCTATCATGAGGTGGATCCCACTGGAAAGACACAGGTGGCAATGGTCCCAAAACATAGGATTTGGGACCCCAGTGTCGGTATCGTGGGGCAGCCACCCCCTTTCTTTTACCTCTTTCTTTTCTCTTTTTGTTAAAATGAAATTTTGTTTTTCATGATCTTGCTTATATAGTTTCTTTCCCCTAACTGCCTTATTTTTCCTTGCATACATGCATCATTTTAGGACTTTAATAAGATTCCCACCCTAACTTCCATGCATTCCCACCCTATTATCCTAAGTTTAGATCTTGTTCGAGGATGAGCAAAATTTTAAGCTTGGGGTGGTAGGGCTATTCTCCCCTCTACCTCTTCATCCTTCTAACATGCATGTTTACTTCCTGCATTTAGTTTTAAATTTTCAAAAATTTTCAGCTTTTTAGCTTTGCGATTATGGCCATATGGTGCAAATCTAATAGATAAATGCTTGACTTTATGCCTAAATGCACAATTTTCATCTTAAAATTGATTGACCTTTCGCTTGACTTGCTCTTTGACTCTTTCCTTGAGTTTGGTAATAAATCTAAAGTTATGTGCCTTTTACATAGCTTAAATCTTTATTCCCTTGATCTATGTTGTGAATGACAAATCCAAGGTAAAGGACTAATGGAATGAGATAAAACATGATCAAAGAATCCTAGTTGTGGTTTCACGAGCTTGCCTCTATTCTAAGGATTCTGGAATCATAATTGCAACTTTTCACACAGGTGTCAAGCGGATCATGATGAGTTTTGAGATATAATCAAGATGAAATGGTTTCCTTGATGGACTACGTTCCTTCTCACCTTAGATTGAGTCAAAAAGATGAAAAATATAAAAAGTTGCAAAAGTGGCTTGGCCGCCCACAAAATCCCAAAATATCTATATAGTTCTCACCCAAGCCTACAAAATAGAATGGAGAGAATAAAAGCCTAAGTGTAAATAAATGAGTGCTTATTTTCCCTTTTAGGAGAGTTAAGGACGGTGCCCAACCGGTGTATGATTGTGCTCATGAACGCGGGTATGTCATTCCTGGTACTATCATTCCAAAAGCTCACTAGAGAGTCACTAGGAACCCCTAGGAGACCTTTGAGATCATCTCAGTAGCACAGTTGGTTCGAGCGCAGTACGAGGAGTTCATCTCACTTCTTTGGGCCAACTGGCTCGGACTGTAGGGACTGTTGCTCATTACATGGACCAACCTGACACAGATCAGGATCCTCAGAAGTCATTAGAGTCTTTTGCTTTGTTTCTTAGGACATGAATAAGTGAGACACGGGTTGTTCCTAATTGGTATGCATGGATTCATAGTGATGTCTCATTGCTCATCACCTGCATGATCACCTATGTGACAATTATTTCATGTTTAATAATTATGATTGAAACCCTCATGAGTATCGACAGGTTGTAGTGAATTCTCTTTATCTTGCCTGGAAACTCTTTGATCCTACTTTGGTAGGACTGTGGTTGATTGGTGGGGGTTTGTTCTGAAATGACATGGATCAGGAGAATTGGTGTTTTAAACTATTTTTCTTAACCTTAGCATCTATTGCCAAGTTTAATTTGGATGTTATCTTTTGTTTCTTTGAGCACAAACTTGGTTGAGGACAAGCAAGTTTTAAGCTTGGGGTAGTTGATAACACCCAAATTAGCACATATTCTCTATGCTATTTATCTATGGTTTTGTGCCACTTTGGCCTTAATATGCCCTCAAATGCTCATGTTTTAGTACCTTTTATCTTCACATAGATAAAGTAACTAGCTAGCCAATAAAGTAGCCAATCTAGTCAGTTTTGGGACAAGCAGGCACCGAACTTGCGATGACATCTTTGTCCATGTTTTCTTTCTCTCTGAGACCCAGTGAAATTGTGTTATTTACTTTATCTTCTAATGATGAATGACTACTCACCTGGGTTTAGCTCGCCATCTTAGGCCCAATTCTACTATTGATTAATTGCTTTTATTGCCTAAACCTTCTTATACACCCTTATAACCTAATTGATTCAATCTCTATTTTTAATTAGGATTTTATTCTATTTGTGTAGGCTAAAATGGAGTACATGGGCCCAATCTCCAAGCCCATTCACCATGATGGACGATCCTTGTTCACTCACTGCTGGAAGCCTCTCGGTCGACTTCTTCTTCGACTGACAAAGACATACCTTCCCCTCTCAAAAATCGTGGTCGCGGTTTCTCCACACCTAACCGTGGTCACAGTTTCTACTTCCGCAACTCCTTTCTTCTATAGACCGCGACCTCCAGTTCAAAGACCGCAACCCCCTCTAACCCTAACCGCGATCATGGTTTCCCATCCTCTTCTCCAGAACCATGACTCCTCTCTTCTCTACTATAGAACCACGCCCGCGATCTTCTTCCAGACACCGCGACCTACCCCCCTCATCACGACCACCATCGACATTGCCAACCACGACCCGCGGTAGGAGGCACCGCGACCTCCTCTCCAATTCGTCTGCCCATGGTTAACATCAAGCCAATAGACGCGCCGCCATCATCGTTGTGGCAACCTCCAATGCCTTTATTGCTGCTCTTCAACCCTAACGGCAACACGTCTCACCTTCTACCTCTGATCGTGATCGACACAAACTGTGACACCTCCTTCTCCACACAACAACCATCCATGGCGGCCCCCTCCCTCACTTCCTCCAGACCCACTGCGATCACCTCCACCTCGACCACAGTCAACTTCACTATGTCCTGTGGTGTCTCTCACCGCGCTTGCGGTCCGCCTTCTGAACCTTCTACCCACGGTGCTACACCTGACTTAGCCGCCACGCCCAACACCATACACCGCACCCGCGGTTAGGATCTCAGCATCCCGTGGTGAGGAATGTTCAAGTACCACGACCTCAGGACTTAGTTCCTGAATCAAGGCCCCGCAGTCTGTGCATAGACCTCTACCGAGGTCCAACACTCCAAACACTCCCCAATAGTGATCCAAGCCTATAAATACCCCCACTCCTACCATACAAAGGGGATGAAGTCCAGACCGTAAGGCTACCTACTTTCGTCCAGTCCAAGGAGGACCTCGACTCGGAGTCCCGCGTGAGAGAACGGAGGTCCGAGAAGACTGCAATGCTCACTCCATGCTTCACTCTATATCATACTTCCATTCTCTCTCCATCCATCCGCCTATTTCCACCTAGATCTATGGTGGAAGCCCAGATCTGAATCATCCTCCACCTCCATTCATCCATCGAGTCGCTGTTTGGGGCAGATCTAGAGAGAGAGAGAGAGGACCAAGGAGTCCATTTCTGATCAAGGAGGAGGACCAAAAGACGAGATCCAACCTATACAGAGGTAAAGGAGTGAGAGCCACCTGTCCTCCATAGGCTAAATCTTATTTTCTTCCCCATTCTTCCATTGTGTTCCTTGGTTTCTTGTACAATGATGTTCTTCAATCTTTGTTTGGTGCCAACTATGTTTGTCCATGGCTAGTTGAGCTCCTTCTTGGCTATCTATCCCATTTTGGGCATGTTTATGTACTTTTCCTTAAAAAAGTAGATTTATTTTAGATCTAGTTGTTGGGTTATAGGGGAGAGAGAGAAGGTAGCGGAAACAAAAATTTTCTTCTCCCTGAACCTAGTAAAAGGAATCACGTCAACGTCTATACAATAGGAAGGATGGTTTGTAGAGGTGTACCTTGTCCCGAAGCTTGCTCGACGACATTACCTCGCGGCTTGCACGGTCTTCACCTCCGGTATTGGACGGTGTCTGTGCAGCTCCTAGTCTCACCGGGACTATCAGGATTGATAGCTATCCTCTGAGTAGCAGAAGTCTCCCGCTCTGAAGTAGTCCACACGGACCACCTGGAACTCTGATCTCCTTGTCCCATAAGGAATCAGAAGGAGTCACACCCTCCTGTCGGCGTACTAGTCACCGACACACTCTCCTACCACCAGTCACTTTTTTGCAGTTGTCTTTCCCTTGCTATGCCTCCCTTATCAAGTAGCACTTGCTCGGGCTCTCTCGGTTACCACAACCAGAGAGAACGACAACTTTGTAGAGCAACTCGTGTTCTGAGTTATTTTTCTTGAGAAGCCCCCACTACCTCTATATATATAGAAGGGTCATGGGACAAGGTTCTCTACCCCGAGCAATGCGGGATTAAAGCAGGAGTAGAAGGGTTCGAGATTTTCCACAAAACAACCAACTGGGTCAGCTGAATCGATCGTTTCAAGCATGAATCGATCGTTTGGGGACCTGAGTCAATCAGTTCACACCTGAACCGGTCAGTTGGTACACCTGTGCCGATCGGTTCAAGCACGAGACGATCGATTCGTGGTCCTGATTAGTTCCCGATTGACTTTTCCTATTTTGTTTCGAATTGATCCAAATACAAATCCTTGTTCCAATCAAATTGGACAAGTGAAATGAAAAGAAATTTCTCACCAACCTGACTTTCCCAACTTGCTCGGTTGGACCAGTTGAGACGATCGGTTCAACCCTTGAACCTGTCCGTTCAGGATGTCCTGAGCCGATCGGTTCATCACATGAGCCGATCGGTTCGCCAACCTGAGCCGATCGGTTCATCACATGAGCCGATCGGTTGGGAGTGCAGACTGTGTAGAATCAGTCAATTGCAGTTTCAATCAATCTGATACTCTAATCAATCGGTCCAACACCTTGAACACTATGATACCGAGCTATCAATTGATTAAGTGTTTAATTGAACTACTAAACTCCTTTAGTAATCAATCTAAATGTCGTTTGTGGATCAACTCCTCTTTTAGGTTAAATCCTATGTGTGTGACCCTGCAGGCCCATTTCACATTGGCAGTGAAAGTCCATAACACTTATGACTTCACAAGCAAAGAGTGGTGCCTAGTCGTACATCAGTGCTACCCAAGTGAAATAGAAAGTTGGAGAAAAACTTTCAATCCTACAATCCATGAATGGTGTTACAATGAATGTATAATTCCTTTGTCTCTGATATCCCGAATGAACTCAAGGCATGGAACAGTCATCCTGTCAATGTTCATTCACTTTCTTGATCTCAGAGTAGATTGGAGGAGATATGTATGACATCGATATCACATACTGATTCACACATGCGTGCACACACCTATCTCAATCCTACTCATCAAGTGGCCATGGATATCAAATTCCCTCAGGAGGGACAAATCCCATATCTCCCACTCACCCCTCAAAAGCCCCATGTGTCAAAGCCACCCGATCATCACCTTTATAACAACCCATGTTTCAGGACTGTGTTTGATGATGTCAAAGTGTACCCAACGACATGTGTTGAGTGTAGTGAATTTAGGTCAAAGAATCACACTCACCACCATCACTGTGAGAACTGACTGTGACTACCATGTCATGGTTCCATGTGTCAAACTCACAGTGGGTCTGTCCGGTACACTTGTTCTCTAACAAGTACCTATGTGTTTGGTTTGATATCTCCATATCATGACTAACAAGATTTTGTCATCAACCAACACCACAATCTAGTCTTGTGTGTCCTTGTTGTCTATCTACCTTCCACAATGACATATGGCTAGGGACATAATAAGAATGTACAAACTCTTAACATCTGTATGATCTCATCGTTCAGGTCCTCAACCTGAAAGCATACGTCATTGAGTACTGTCATTCTCTAGACATTCAATCTGTTCAATCATTATCTCATATGACTGAACTAGAAAGAATTGGAAGCTTGCCTTTGATCTTTATCAAATCATAATGTATCCCACCAATCATCTCATGATTGGCTCTTAGGGCATACATACCAACAGACTCCCACTTTCACTGCGAGCTAATCACCCTTGAATCATATTCATAGTGATCTTCAAACATGTCCCACATGTTACTGTACTCTAGTGCTAACATAGTGAGTTATGGCAACACCTTGCCAAAGTCGGTATTAACTGCATGTCACTTATCTCTTCACTGTACGTCACACATATGAGATAGAGTTTTCATAATATACGATCTAGTATTCCTTTGCTAACCTTTAGCCACATTGCATGACCAAGCACACCTTACTTGTCATCAATGACCAGAATAACTATAAGTTCATCTCATGAAATTCTAGATCCATATAGTATCCACTAATGTTCTAACACACATATACTCAGCCTTTCCTTTTAAACGTCTTTATTGGAACGTTTCCATATATCAACAAACATTCACTTTTATATATTTTGCGATTAATTTTCTATCCTTTTCGCAAGTTCACATCAGTGTAACTCTTTACAGGGAACCCTTCCTTATTTCCATAGAACGAGTACTTCTCAAGTTCTTATGGTGTTCCAGTAACCCTTACTGGAACTAGACAAACATCTACTTGTCATGTCCCACATACGAGTTATCAGGATGAGCACATCATATTGTCATGTCCTACATACAAGATGATGAATGCATTTTGTTCTTGCCATGTCCATACATGCAAGATAATGGGATGATTACATACATGATAGATCCATATCTATTCTTAGTGTTCCCATTCCTCATAAGAATTGGACACTTGGCCTTTGGATACTAACTCGATGTAACATGGATAAGTTTTCTCCCACTGAATCTCTGCATACTGAACCCTTCAGTATAGATTGCCAATGCATGCTCTCTCTTATCAGGTCAAGAGGTTTTCAAGAACTATCTCTATAGATCTGTATTCCTATTACATAGGAAACGTCTCTATCTTCTCTAAAGATAATTTCCACAAAGGATTCCATTCTAGAACATCTCATTCCTCATCGACATGTGGAATACAAATACGCTCCCACTAAATCATAGATCCCTTCTTTATCTTTGTCATATCAGTCAATCCCTTTGACTATATTATCAAAGTAAAGATCTAGCTCTGAGTTGCTTGTACTCAATCAATCACATTGATTAGTCCATTGTAACTTATAGACTTCATTTGCATTAATGGGTTCATAAACCTTATAGGTTGTGTCACGTACACATCCTCATTTTATTCCTCATAGGAATGCGATTTTTGTATCCGTATGCCAAATTTCTTAGTCATTAAGTTGCAATCAACAAGCATCATCCTACTCAAAATGTTATCCATGTGTCTTAATGCTTAAGAATCATTCACACTTATGGATTTCATCCCAATGGGTGCTACCATCAAGGTCATACCTTATGGTTCACATGGAAGTCATTTAGGAAGTAATGGTCATAAACCATAACTCAAAATCCGATTCCTCATATTCATCTAGATAGTTGACTCATCACATGATCAACTCATCACATAGATAATCGAGGTGTATCTGTCAAGGATATAAGAACTCACAACTTCTTGTGATTCTTAATTTCCTTTATTAGTGTGTGGTATTCTTTATTTACGAAGAACTTAGTTATTTGATAATCATCCTCTAACTCCTTAGAGTATGACTCCTTTTGATTTAGACACCACCATGCCTTAATCATGAGTTCACTATGATACACTATCATAATCACTCATAAGGATCTCAAACATCTGGTTTAAGTATTTTATACATTGATCTCATCAAGAATTAACACTTTACCAAATTCATACTTCATCTATGATATTCTTGAAAAATTCAAGATATTCATATTGGTATTTCTCTAAACACTATTTGAAGTACTAGAATTAACTCTAATGGGTATGTAAATACATCACATGTATTATACCTAATAGGATAATCATTCTCCCACTACCACTAGTGAAGATTGATTAATCATGTCTAAGAAATTCATGCCTCTTACTGGTTCTCTAACCAAAAGAGTCTAGATTTATCCATCATATGGAAACTAGAAATGAATTTCTCATGATGATGCTAATTCGTTGTTTGAGTTATCAATAACGTTTAGATATCATTTTATCTTATGCATACCAAGTACCACAAGATAAGCAAGGCATCGGTACAAAGATCATATCTTTGAAACATCAACTATATTGATAGTCATCTTGTCACTACAAGATGCAACAATAAAGTGTTTCTATTGGAAAATTGAAACAACAGTTGTCAACTCTATTTTGTGCCCTTTCGGCTGAAATAAACTAAAAAATATTCCTATCTATGGCAGCAACACTTGCTCCAATGATGGGTACTCCTTTCTTGGTCCTTTCGTAAAGGCCATCGCTTCTTTGTGGATCTTGCATATCATATATGACATATCCATATCTTGGTATCATATACCTCAGATAAAGAAGTGGTTTATTTCATGATACCTTAGGTGGAGATATCCATCCCCTCGTTCTTCTTATTTTGTTCTTCTAGATATAGAGGGAAATTCCCTCATTCACCCTCCCATGTGCCTTGAGGCTGAAGACGACTTGGGCTACTGGCTAGCATCAGAACCCTTCTTAGCTTTTCCCTTGCCCTTGTCCTTGGACTTGCCTTTCTTTCTGTTGATCAACATCACATACTTAGGCTTGTCCTTCTTCATTTGTGCCTTGAGGCTGAAGACGGCTTGGATTGCTGGCTAGCATCAGAACACTTCTTTGCTTTGCCTTTGTCCTTGCCTTTAAGACTTACCCCTCATCGATCAACGATTAGGGTTTTGTCTTTCTTCATCTTTGCCTATACTTTCCTCAACATGTCCAACAACTCTGTCAACGCTTGTCAAAGTTTTTCATGTTGTAGTTCATCATGAACTATATGATTCTCGCAACATTTGTAGTATCATACTAATAGCCAACTCTTGGCTCAAAGGGAATCCTTCTTAGTCAAGTTTTTCCACATACCCAATCACATTGAGTGTGTGAATACCTTACTGGATCTCCTTCTGTCATGACATACTAGGACAATGTCTTCGAGACATCATATGTCTCATGTTGTCTCTGCAACTCATAGTTCAGAGAACACAACATTTAGCACTCCACATCAATGTCATCCTCGGTATGCTTCCATAAGCATTCTTTCAGCCATTGGTGTGGTGGGATTGAGTTTATCTGGTTCTGGTATAACTAGGACTTCGAGCTTTCTCTCTTTGATTGATAACACTTCTCAATATCCTAACCAATCATGGAATTATTCCCATTTCATTTGGTGGTCTCAAAGACCGATCGCAAATAAAGTGATTATTGTTGATTTGCCATTTATTGTACAAAAGGAAATATATGCAATTTAGTCCAAAAACTTCTTTTGATTTGATTGGTTTGAAAAGGTTTTACGATATAATTAGGACTTTAATTAATTATCGCTCCCACTATTTTTGTTCAAATTGGTAGCCCTCACATCAATTCGGAAGATTGCAGCGTACAACCTTCTAGTGGGTCAAGATCTGTATTTCATCAACTCATGAGTCAGCTTTGGCTGATCGCCCACAAATTTGACTATTTAGGTAGGCCATCATGCCAATTGCGTCATATGCAACTCTTGATGAATGAACATGTGCAACACCTTGCCATGAACATTCTGTTCCTCTGGGCTTAGATGCTCTAAGAATCACCAGTTAAGTCTAACCCAAAAGCCGACACGGTAAACATGTACCCTTCTTTGGCATAACCTACATGTTTACACTTCACACTTCCACGAGATAGACGGCGCACCATGCTTTGGCGTAACCTACGCTTGGTCGATCAAGTTTTTCATGTGTTCCGCTAATGGAAGACGTATAAGAATTAATATTTAGATGAGAGATTTAGTTTTATAGGTACATATACATATCCAATCACCACAATACATAATATGTATCATATACATGCTATATCCCACAGAAAACATGTGAAACGATAAAAGCGATGATTATGGCCATCCTAATGTGATTCCTCGAGCCAAGAGGAATCACAGTCATCTAGGTCTACATCACATGCAACCTGTCCATGATGAAGTGCTATAGCCTTCCGAGTTGATCAACTCATCACATGAATGACTTGCTCACCCTGTCCGATCGTCTGGGTGCCACTAGCCGATCGATTGGCTCCTCCAATTGATCGGTTCGACTGGTCATCGTGCATCTCCTCCGGTCGCCACCCACTCATCTCGCTTCTCAAGACGATAATCTGGATCACCAACGGATTGGTTCACGCCTTGAACTGATCGTCTCAGTCATCATCAGATTGTCGTCCGTTCTTTGACATAACAGGAAATATAAAAGGATCTATCCTATTTAAATTAAAATTGGGAAACCCCGAGTTACATTCGGGGGGAGCAAATGTAGGAAATAAATCTCGAGTTACATCAGGAATAAGGAGGTAGGGAATCAGTGCATAGACCGAGATGCAGACAACCATATACAACCAAGCACACATATATAGGGTTTATTGGCCATAACCACACTATACATCCACCACAAAACTCGTTTAAGGGTGACACGTATCGAGTGCATTCATATTACATATCATATATGTATTTTGGGATTTGTGGATTTAGGATTGGATATGCATAAAGCCAATTTTATTCACATCGTATGCAATAAATAAAGGCGACAAACCAAAATCGATCATATCAAAAATCCTAAAGTATAGAGCAGTTGATGTGGCTCTGATACCACTGTTGGGTTATAGGGGAGATAGAGAAGGCAGCAAAAACAAAAATTTTCTTCTCCCCGAACCCAGTAAAAGGAATCGCGTCAACGTCTATACAATAGGAAGGATGGTTTGTAGAGGAGTACCTTTTCCCGAGGCTTGCTCGGCGACATTACCTCGCGGCTTGTATGGTCTTCACCTTTGGTCTTAGACGGTGTCTGTGCAACTCCTGGTCTCACCAGGACTGTCAGGATTGACAGCTATCCTCCGAGCGGCAGAAGTCTCCCGCCTCTAAAGTAGTCCACACGGACCACCTGGAACTCTGATCTCCTTGTCCCACAAGGAAACAGAAGGAGTCACACCCTCTTGTCGGTGTACTAGTCACCAACACACTCTCCTGCCACCAGTCGCTTTTCTGTAGTTGTCTTTCCCTTGCTATGCCTCCCTTATCGGGTAGCACTTGATCAGGCTCTCTCGGTTACCACAACCAAAGAGAACGACAACTTTGCAGAGCAACTGGTGTTCTGAGTTGTTTCTATCCCACCTTTCTGTGGAGGTGCCAAGGGCACCAAAAGCATTGTCGTCTGGTCCTTGTTGAAGGATATAACACTTGTTCTCCCACCTGTCTTGGAATTGGTAACAACACGTGTTCTACCATATGAGTTGAAGAATACTCCCATGTTGCCCCAAGGTCCACAACTTTTTTATGTTGTTGCAAGTGGTCAATGTTTATATTATGCTTTATAAGACCCTTTCCTCCCAGAAGAACATGGATACACCACGAAGTTTTTGAAAGCCCTAAAGTAAGGAAAGGCAAGCATCACAACCCTCATGTCTTTCTTTAAAGTTGTTTGCACCGGTAAGGCAAAGATGATGATAATGCAACCCAATAGGAAGCCCCCACTACCCCTATATATATAGGAGGGTCATGGGATAGGGTTCTCTACCCCAGGAAATGCAGGATTAGAGCAGGAGTAGAAGGGTTCGAGATTTTCCACAAAACAACCAACTGTGTTAGCTGAACCGATCATTTCAAGCATGAATCGATCGGTTGGGGACCTGAGCCGATCGGTTCACACCTGAACCGGCCAGTTGGGACACCTGAGCCAATCGGTTCACGCATGAGCCGATCGGTTCATGGTTCTGATCAGTTCCCAATTTACTTTTCCTCTTTTGTTTCGAATTGATCCAAATACCAATCCTTGTTCTAATCAAATTGGACAAGTGAAATGAAAAGAAATTTCTCACCAATCTGACTTTCCGAACTTGCTCGGTTGGACCAGTTGAGCCGATCGGTTTAACCCTTGAACTGGTCAGTTCAGCCTGTCCTGAGCCGATTGGTTCATCACATGAGCCGATCGGTTCAACCCTTGAACCGGTCGGTTCAGCCTGTCCTGAGCCGATTGGTTCATCACATGAGCCAATCGATTCACCAACCTGATCCGATCGGTTCATCACATGAGCCGATTAGTTGGGAGTGTAGACTATGCAGAATCAATCAATTGCAGTTTTAATCAATCTGATACTCTAATCAATTGGTCCAACACCTTGAACACTATGATACTGAGCTATCAATTGATTAAGTGTTTAATTGAACTACTAAACTCCTTTAGTAATCAAACTAAACGTCATTTGTGGATAAACTTATCTTCCAGGTTAAATCCTATGTGTGTGACCCTACAGGCCCATTTCACGTTGGCAGTGAAAGTCCATAACACTTATGAATTCACAAGCAAAGAGTGGTGCCTCGCACATCAGTGCTACCCAAGTGAAATAGAAAGTTGGAGAACAAATTTCAATCCTACAATCCGTGAATGGTGTTATAGTGAATGTATAATTCCTTTGTCTATGATATCCCAAATGAATTCAAGGCATGAAACAGTGATCCTGTCAACGTTCATTCACTTTCTTAATCTCAGAGTAGATTGGAGGAGATATGTATGACATCAATATCACATACTGATTCACACATGTGTGCGCACGCCTATCTCAATCCTACGCATCAAGTGGCCATGGATATCAAACTCCCTCAGGAGGGACACATCCCATATCTATCACTCACCCCTCAAAAGCCCCATGTGTCAAAGCCACCCGATCATCACCTTTATAACAACCCATGTTTTAGGACTGCGTATGATGATGTCAAAGTGTACCCAACGACATGTGTTGAGTGTAGTGATTTTAGGTCAAAGAATCACACTCACCACCATCACTGTGAGAACTGACTGTGACTACCATGTCATGGTTCCATGTGTCAAACTCATGGTGGGTCTGTCTGATACACTTGTTCTCTAACAAGTACCTATGTGTTTGGTTTGATATTTCCATTTCATGACTAATGAGATTTTTTCATCAACCAACACCATAATCTAGTCTTGTGTTTCATTGTTGTCTATCTACCTTCCACAATGACATCAGACTAGGGACATAATAAGAATGTACAAACTCTTAGCATCCGTATGATCTCATCGTTCAAGTCCTCAACCTGAAAGCATACGTCATTGAGTACTGTCATTCTCTAGACATTCAATCTGTTGTATCATTATCTCATATGACTGAACCTGAAAGAATTGGAAGATTGCCTTTGATCTTTATCAAATCAATCTTAATGTACCCCTCCAATCATCCCATGATTGGCTCTCAGGGCATACATACCAACACTAGTATGTTTGCTTGTTCTATCTTCTCTCTCTAGTTGTGATTGTTAGTTTGGTTGAACTCTTTCTAGTTTGGACTGATGTTTCTGTCTGTATCATGAGATCCGTGTAGGAATAGATGCGAGAAGATAGTTTGGACTGGAGCCCGAGAGGAGGACGGTTCAATGACTGTCTGTTCCTAACATCTCAGCACATTCTAGACTCGAGAGGACCTCTAAAATATGTTGAGATGTTGATGTGTCATCCTCGAGAGAGGTTCAATGTCACAATCATAGATGGGTTTTAGTCACGCTTCGTGAGAGTGAGAGGGACGACCCACAAAAACATACAGGACAGTATGTACTATGTTTGGATATAGATTGCTTGCTTAGGTGTTCAATGGTTGTCTACGCCCAAGAACGGGTGCATAGACTACCCAACTTGTGATTGCATATCCTGGAACTCATTCTCTCTGATTAGTAGAATCTCGTGGACTCTGTTTTGTTTTCTTTTATTTTCTTCATTTTGTTTTATTTTGTGACAGCCCGCTAGACTAGTTCTAGCACATATTTTCATTGACTATCATTTTGTCTTATCTGACTAAAGAACGAAATCTGTTGTGTCCTAAACGTCACCATGTCCCTGTGTTCAACCCCATATATCTACTTCGACCCCGTAATAAAGTTGCAGGCGTCCTTGAAGGATTTGGATTATAAATTCAAACTTCTGACTCGCCTTTGAGGTTGATCACATACCTGCCGCTTGTGTGGTGGAATCGACGCTTGCTGGAGGGCTGACAGATGCTCCCGGCGATGGGCTAATGGTTGTCGTCATTGCTCCTGGTTGTGGCTGGCATCGCGGCTTGGTCGGTGCTGCTTGGGCCGGTCCTAGGGCACTGTTGAAAAGAAATATTGGATGTGGTATAATCCTAGGTCTCGCCGTGGAGTGTGGAGAAATCGCCGCTGCGGCCTAAGAGGTGCAAGAAAGGGGAAAACTAAGCGGGAGATTGGAAGTAGGAGTAGCAGTGCAACCAAGTCTGTCGGCAGCGTACCCATGGAAGCGGCCGCTCCTTGGACTCCCAAATACTCGGGTAGGGATCTTACAGAAATACACTAGGTTTTGTTAGCTAATGAAATTAATAATAAAATAAGTTTGTAACTAACATATATAAAATGCCACAGATAGAATGTACAAATGCCAATAGTGTTTGGCTCTTGTATTAGAATATATTTCATATTAATTAGGGGCATTTAAATAAGAAATGTCTGTAAAATGATTATATAATTGCTTTTTTTTTTACAAAATCCGCTAGGATAAATGCCACTAATAGATATTTTTACAGTAGTGCCCCACCAGTCCATAGATGGATGGAGACCCCTTGCATATGCTTTTGTCACTAAATTTTACCCCACCGAAAGAACTATTTGTAATATGAAAAAGATCACTTCTTTTGCGCAAAAACTAGGAGAAAATATTCACGAGGCATAGGAACATTTTCAAAATACCAGAGAGACTATCCCCACCATAACTAGCACAAAAGATTTCTAGTGACCATGTTTTACAACAAGATAACCCCCACAAAAAGAACTTTGCTGAATGCAACCGCTAGAAGTGACTTTCTTGGTAAGAAATTGAGAAGAACCATGAAGATCATTGATAACATGGCTGTGTTGCAAGCATGCATGGAATATGATAGAAACAACAAAGGATTAGCCAAGAAGGTGGGCTCTGAAGGACCATCAATCGAAGCTAAGGTTTTGGAAACCATTACAACTCAGATTCAGAAAATCACTACCGATGTCAAACAATTAAAAGACACCGGGGCAAGGGCAAGAAACATATGGAGAAAGTCATGAAATGTGTTACACGTGGAGAAGGAGGGCATGGAGTAGGCAATTATATCTATACACGGCTAGAAGAGAGTGAAGAAAGTGAAAGCAAAGAAGAAACCAAAAATGTCTCTTATGCCCATTTCAAACGATCGGAACATCCTGGATTTAAATACGGCAACAAAGAAGCTACTGAAAACACTCATCAACTAAGTAATTCGTCTAAACTGCCTCCAGGATTCGAGAAAAAAGGAGGAACGACTCAATATACTAGAACTACTAGTTATCAGACAAACAAAAATAGCTATCAGAGTCAAAAGAAAAATATGTTGACAAGGTCAAGGACAGGGTCAAGGATCAAGCCTGGCTTAGGTAATAACCAAACGGACTTGATCACTCAATTGTTTGACTTTGCAAAGGGGCAAGCTTCGATAAATGACCAGCTTACCCAAAGTGCCATCACTAATTCAGGAGTGTTAACTACAATGCAAACATAGATGGAAGACATGCAAACCCATCAAAGGTAGATTGATCAACAACTTGCCCAATTAGAAGAACTTATGAAAAACCCTTTGGGGAAGATCCCATCAAATATGAAGACTGTGAAGATGTCCACTCTCTGATCAGGGAGGATGTTGGAAGATCCTTCCACCAACAACATCAAAGAAGAAAGAAGATGGGGTGAAATACAATATGACAAGGTAATTATACCAAATGAATCCAAGGGACAAGGATCGACTGAAGATAGTCGAGCAGAAGAAAATGGCATAAAGAAGAAGGATGAAGAGGTCAAGAACTCAGATCCTATAGGAGAAGTTTTTACGCAGAGAAATCCTTATTCCCCAAGAGTCCCCTTTCCCTACAAACCGATCAAGGCACATTTAAAGAAGAGGTACAAGAAATTTATGGAAGCAGTAAAGAAGATCCACCTAGATATCCTATTTCTCGATGCAATTGAAGAGATGCCAATATATGAAAAATTCTTTAAAGATTAATCACAAAGAGAAGGAAAGGAGACCATGTTGAGACTGTGCAATTGCTAAAAATCTTGAGTGCCTTTGTTCAAGCTGAGTTACCAACCAAAAAGAGAGATTCGAGGAAGGGATTAGGCAATTTTGGAGAAAGCATTAGTATTATGCCCTTGACTCTAGTGCAAATGCTTGGGTTAACGGATATGGTGAAGATGGCATGAGAATCGAATTAGCTGATCACACCTTTACGAGATGTGTGGGAATAGTAGAGGATGATACGAGTCATGTGATTTTTCATACCATGCGATATAGTAGTGATCGACATAGTCGAGGAATCTAACTGTCCAATGATATTTGGGAGACCTTTCCTCGCAACTGGAAGGGCTATAATAGATGTAGTAGAATGAATCATTACTTTGTGCGTTGGTAATGATCACATCAACTTTCGAGTACAAGACGCTATGAGAGGACCGTCTCTCTTTGAGTCAGCTTAATTTATGGATAGATATAAACAATATAGTGAAGAGCTGTAAGAGGATAAGGTGATTGTTGATCCCCTTATGTGAGCTTTGAATAGTCCTGACCCTACCGTGGAAGACTTAGAAGTCACAGAAGCCCTAGATTACCTAAATCAACATGAAGAAGAGCTGAGTGATGATGTAGAAACTTTTGAGACTGCAAAGTATGCCACACTTGAACAGACACCTAAAGAAAAGAGAGCACTGAGACGAAGACCATAATTGAAACCACTTCCTGAAGGACTGGAATATGAATTCCTGGACAAACAGGAGAGGAATCATGTGATCATTAATGCTAACTTGACAGATGATCAGCTAGAAAGGTTGCTAAAGGAACTCATATTGCATAGAAAGGCTATAGGGTATTTGGTAGAAGACATCAGAGGCCTGAACCCTACCTTATGCACGCACACAATAGATCTCAAAGAAATGGCTAAACATTTAGCTCAACCACAAAGGAAGTTGAATGAAATGCTAAAGGAAGTCGTGAAGAATGAAGTTATTAAGTTGTGGGATGCTGAGATAATTTACCCAGTAAGTGATAGTAATTGGGTAAGCCCTATTCATGCGGTGCCCAATAAAGGTGGAATGACAGTGATAAGAGGTGAAGACAGAATCGAGGTAGCAATGCGAATGGTAAAAGGAGTGGCGTATGTGCATTGACTATCACAAACTGAATGCTGCTACAAGAAAGGATCATTTCCCTCTACCATTTATAGATCAAGTACTAGAAAGTTAGCTCATCATGATTATTTCTATTTCCTGAATGGGTATTCAAGATTCTATCAAGTATCAATTCATCCTGATGATCAGGTAAAGAAAACCTTCACCTGCATCTATGGCACGTACGCTTGCAGGAGAATGCCATATGGGTTGTGCGATACACCCACAAATTTCCAACGTTGCATGATATCTATGTTTTCAGACATTCTAGAAGACATATTGGAGGTCTTCATGGATGACTTCTTTGCCTATGGAACAAATTTTGAAGCATGTCTAAGAAACCTATCCTTAGTCTTGCAATGCTGTGAAGAAAAACACCTACTCCTAAACTGGGAAAAATGCCATTTTATGGTCCAAGACGGTATCGTCTTAGGGCATAAAGTTTCCAAGAAAGGGATAGAAATGTACCTAAGCAAGATCAAGGCCATATCCAATCTTCCACCAACTAAATCCGTTACAAGAGTAAGGAGTTTCTTAGGACATGTAGAAATTATCGACAATGTATTAAAGACTTCTCAAGATTGTTGAACCCCGTTCAAATCTCCTGATTAAAGATGTTGAATTTGAATTTACTAGAAAATGTTGGGATGCCTTCCAGACCCTTAAAAAGGTATTAGCAACATCGCCAATTCTACAAGCGCCATATTGGGGGTTACCGTTTGCTATTATGTGCGACACCAATGATTTTTCTATTAGAGTCATCCTAGAACAGAAGAGGACAAGAGGCACCACGTGATTTGTTATGCAAGCCGAACGTTGGATGAAGCCCAAGTTAACTACACCATCACTAAACAAGAAATGTTGGCTATCGTATTTTCCTTGGATAAGTTCAGGTCATACTTAGTGGGATTGAAAGTAAAAGTATACACTAATCACATAGCTATAAAATATCTCATGTAGAATAAGGATACAAAGTTGAGACTTCTATGATGGGCCTTATTACTGCAAGAATTTGACCATGAGATCATTGATAAAAAGGAAAAGAGAATGTGGTTGCAGACCACCTGTCAAGGATAATTTTTGATGAAGAAAATAAATTGCCTGTAAACGACAACTATGTTGAAGCTCTCTTGTTGGCACAGTCCGATGAACGAAGCCTACCTTGGTTTGCTGACATTTGCAATTATCTAGCCTGCGGACAACTTCCATCAGAGATCACTTATAATTAGAAGAAGAAATTAGTCTCTAATCTGAAAAATTACTATTGGGATGATCCCCTTTTGTTCAAAAGATGCTCTGACGACTTATATCGTCATTGTATACCGGAAGAAGAAGTGCTCCTAATCCTCAAAGAATTCCATTCCTCGCCTTATGGGGGCCACCACAGGGGATAAAGAACATCTGCAAAAGTCCTACAATCAATATTTTATTGGCCAACTCTTTATTAAGATATTGTGTCATTTGTCAAGACTTGCAAAGAGTGTCAACTCACGGGAAACATTATCCAAAGGAACGAGTTGTCGATGGCTGATTGGGTGGAAGTTGAAATTTTTGATGTATGGGGGATTGATTATATGTGACCTTTTCTATCATCAATAGGGAACCATATATACTTGTTTTTGTGGACTATGTCTCGAAATGGGTAGAGGTTGTTGCTACCCAAACCTATGATTCCAAGGCAGTAATCAAGCTGTTCGAGAAAACTATCTTCCCACAGTTCAGGGTACCATGCATTGTTATATGTGACGGGGGTCTCATTTTGGAGAAAAGCAATTTGAAGCTCTATTAAGAAAGTACAGAGTAAAATACAAAATTGCAACACCATACAATCCCCAAACATCAGTACAAGTCGAAGTGTCTAATAGGCAGATCAAGCAGATCCTAGAGAAGATTGTAAGTCATTTAAGGAAGGATTGGTCTATGAAACTTGATGATGGGCTATGGGCTTACCACACAGTGTATAAGATGCCTATAGGCATGAAACCCTACATGTTGATTTATGGGAAGTCCTATCATCTGCCTGTCAAATTAGAGCATAAATCCCTTTGGGCTATCAAATTTCTGAACATGGATCTTGACAAAGCAGGAAAGAAATGATTTCTTCACTTCAAAAAATTGAAGAGTTGAGACTGAATGCTTATGAGAATGTAAGGATCTATAAGCAAAGAACTAAGTTATGACATGACGCCCACCAGAAGAATAAGGATGTCCATGAAGGAGACAAAGTTCTTTTATTCAATTCAAGTATTAGGTTGTTCCCTGTGAAGCTGAGAACAAGATGGTCTGACCCCTTTTCTGTGGTAAAAATATACCTGTTAGGGATGACAGAAATAACCAGAGACAAGACAAGCACTTTCAAGGTGAATGGGCAGAGGGAAAAAAGGTATAATGAAGATGAGGCTTTTGTGAGAAGGATCGAGCTAAGTTTTGGGGAACCCCATTCTCTAACAAATGAAACTGATGAGCAAGTATCAACACCTGCCGCAGGAGAATGAAACCAAAATGAGAGAGTGTCAAGCTAAAAGACTTTAAACTAGAGCTTCTTGGGAGGCAACCCAAGCTTTTCCTATCTTTTATAATTCAAGATTTCCTTTATCTCATGTTTTAATCTAAGATCTATGTACCTCTCTCCTTCTAGGTATTTTGGTTTTCTACATCTAGAATAAGTGTAAATGTAGTATGTAGATTGTCATCTTTTCACATATGTTTTTAATGAGATATTAGATGTGTTATAGCTTTAAATTTTTTGTCTATATCGACATGGTTATGTGTGCATCGCGGTCGTGGACAGATCACAGGCACAGCTTGACTACGGTTGTAGTAGCCTACTCAGCCACGATCGTAGATCCCTCGAAGTATAAAAGCAAAGTGCTCTCGACACCATGGTTTTCTTTCTCTTCTCACTTTCTAATTCTCAAACCTTAGAGAAACCCTAGCCAACGAACAACCAGATCTAAGAAACTACAATGACGATCAATCACCAAGGGACATTCGTCGTGAACTTGATCGCCGACATCATAATCTTGTCACGATAGCACCACCTCCACCACTGTTTCTCTAGCCTCTTGTTTTGAACTGCTAGCTACTCTGAGGTACCATTGTGTGCTCCCTTGGTTTACTGTTCTCCATGTCCTTTGTTTATTGGGGGTTAATCACCTTCCTTATTTATACAACCCTAGTAGATGGTTTTCCCTATGGCACGGAGGCCGCGAGAATCACCACAAGTGATTCTTCTCTTTAATTGAAGCTTCTTCATTGTTTCCCTTTTTCTCTTTACCCAAAGTTTTTGGTTGATTCTTTTCTCATACGCTTTTGGGGCAGCACTGTTGTTCGGTCAAAGTTTGGGTGGGGACATGCTGCAATCATCGCGATCACGGTAAAGTGTCTACCTTCACGATCGTAGTTGCGGTCCCGATCATGGCTTCGGCCGCGGTCACGGTCTTTCCTTATATGTAGCTTCTCTTAACCGGGTCTAACATTGACTGTGATCGCGACACCCTCCATAGTCGCGATGTTTCTTTTGTCTTAACGATCACCTGCCGTGGTTGTAGAACCTTTCTCAACCGCGGTATTGCTTTGCCTTTCTCCCGCATTCCTGGCATCTCATGCGATTATGCTCTTTTGAAAATGCAATATTCAAGTACAAACAATTAGAAATGAATTAAACACTAATGCCATGAATAAAATATAAAATACAATCTTGCTGACAATAATTTGAATGTGAAAATTTTCAAAATGTCAACCTCAACTAATGACACATTGATGAAGAAGACAACTTCAATGAGGGGTACAGAAGAAAACCTAGAGAAGATAACAAAGTGCTGAAGGATAACCCCAACCTCTCACTAATGAAGAAGCTTTAGTCGCAACTAATGAAGAAGAAATAGGAGTTCATCTTGGCCCATAAGATGCCAGAAGAATCTGAAGAATCTCAGTAGACATCACAGATAGAAACCTCTGAGTACCAACCATCTGAAATAGAACTAAAGAAGTTGGAGAAACGCAAATCGGAAGCCAAGGATACAAAAGGTGGTAAAAAGAGGAAACTGACGACCGTGGAAAAATTGAGGGTCAAGAAAAAGAAGCGGCCCCTGAAGAGTTCAAAGAAGACGAACAAGAGGCCCTTAACCAGCATGCACCAACATTTGTACTGAGAGATAAACTACACCAGTCACACTTCGACTTGGTGATAAAGACTAAAAGCTTCAAGCTGACATGATATCTAGACGTCGATGCCTTCAAGAAGATGGGAATATGTGAAAGGGTGATAGACTTCTTGGAAGGTGCCAACCTGTGCACCCTGTGTACGTGAGAAGCTACCTCACTCACTCAACTGAAAATAGAGTTCATGAAGTCACTAGAAAAACTTCCCATCAGTGATGGCGAGCACAAAAAGGGTGGTTGAGACTTCAAGCTTTAAGTGAGAATAGGGGGCATGGCTCATATAATTACTGAAGCCATGCTTAACACTATATTCACAAAGACGATAGAAGAGGCACAAGCCCGCTCAACTGCGCCAGGTGAATAAGAAGTCATCAGATACAACAATCACAAGATGTGAGAGAAGCTGACAGGAGAATAGGAGCACAACTCCAAAAATGTAAAGGTGAATCCCATCACTTCTTGCTTCATCAGAGTGATATAGAAAATAACCGCCAACACAGTCTTCACACAACCGGAAATTGAAGGAGTTACTGAGGGATACCTATTTCTAATATGGTCCATGCTCAATAAGTAATTGGTGAACATCAAAAGATTGCTAATTGAGAGGCTGTCAGCCGCTGTAGGAGGGGAAGCAAAGCAGACAAAAGAATACTATATGGGAAGCCAGATAACCCGAATTGCTTACCATTTTATGGATGCCGACCTGATGATAAAGTACAAGAGGACTAAGGGAAATACCAAGATAGATATCAAGTCCCTTATTAACATAGGCATCCTGGCATAGAAAGGCAACAAACTTTTCTACAAATAGAGATGTTTTAAAGTCCTATTACCCCTACCAGAGATGGCATACTATGATGCCCATAAGTTGCAGCTCACACAGGAGGATGTAGAAAAAATGTATTCCGACACCATCAGTGGAGACACAGGGTCCATATCACCCATTGGAGAGAAGAGTAAAAGGGATAAGACACTAAAAATAGAGATGTAAAAGCCAAAACAAAGAAAGGAGTTGTGATAAGGAAGCGTAAGAAGAAAACATCAGATAAATATGCCGCCCCAAGTCTACCTTCACCACATATGTCAACAGAGGTCGAAGACCAAGCTGAAGTTGAAATGAACGATGGTGGCGCCCCAACACATGTTGATGCTACAGAAAGAGAACATCACATAGAGAGCAAAAAGGAACCACGTCAAGAACCCGAAAGCCCCAAAGTTGCACCCATGCCTATGAGCCTAGAGGTGGTGCTAGATGTACCTAAGCAACTAGACACGAGCACCTCTGCCCAAGAAATCAAAGCTGATCCCATGAAGAACAAGTCAGCTCCACAACCTAAGGAACCTATAGCATCAACAACTCCATCAACAACACCTATAGAGTAGCAACATCAACACCCACAGGCATTCAGTGATGTACTATGGCACAAATTCGATGCCATGTGGTTACACATGTAGCACACTTATGATATTAATTTCAATATTACTTCTAACTTGTGCACACTGACAACGAAGATACAAAATTTGAATGCAAGAACTGAGGCACTCCCTCAGTTCATGTTGGAGGTCATCAACAACAAAAATGTGATGATGGGGGCTCTGAAGACACTAATAGAAGAAATGGCAGACCTCAGAAAAGAAAGGTATGTCATGAGAGATGATAAGGAAATGATGTAGAAGGGGTACAAATAAGCATTAGAAGATATAAAAAGGGAACATCAGCACTTGGACAAAGAACTTCAATAAATAGCTATAGAATGCCAGGAGATGGACGACTGGAGGCAAACAAAGAAGTCAAAGTGTTTAACAAGTCCTTCCACATCACAAGCCTCCTCAAGCCCATCGAGCCCAAATAATGATGATGATGAAATAGGAGGAATAGGTGCAGCCACTGCTTCAAAATATGAAAGCACCAACATAAAGCCTACCCCAAGGGTGGAACCTTCTAAGAAAGAGGCACTGCAAAAACCAGAAGCTCATCAAGGTGCTGAAACGAAAAAGACAAGAACCTTATCGCGAATGTTTGATTTGAACAAAAACCCAGACGATGACAAAGTTGTATCATCAGAACACCAACCTAATGTCATCATCAGGGAAGAAAGTATTGCCATAAAAGATCTCACATAAAGAGAAATGATGGATCTCAACAAGTTCTTGGATGATATGACTTTTGGCATGGACATATGCGACAACTTTCTACAGGACCCTTTGCATTACGAGCACAATGAGACCCTCTACAATGAAAAGATGGCTATAATGTTATCCACACTCAATTCAGTAGAACTAGAGCAACCATCATAGGAAGACATACCCATAGAAGAATTGACTAGAGAGATAAAGACTAGTGAGACATCAGTGAACAACTAAAGGCAAGAAGCCAAACAAGTGCAGTTGGATGCTGAAATACAACCTCCTATCACAGAAGTATGACCCCCAACATCGCAAACAACAGGAGACAGAACCTTAGAAGATGACAAAGGGGGTCGAGCCTCTTTCTTCATAGACGAACCATTCAGAAAGTGGAGTGCACCAGTTGATACTGTACCATTAGGTGTTGCCCCACCTCTACCCCATAAAATGGAAGACATGGACATGAACTCCTTATCTAGAATCAAATGCAGAGATTGTCATGTTTTAGCGGACGTACTCAGTGACAATCTTCCAGGCACAAATATTCTCTACCACAACAAAGGAAGGTCACTTAACAAGGGCCATTTTAGAGGAATCTTCTTAAAGAAAGTATAGGTACACAAAATGTTGTTCAAAGTACTTTATGAAATTTTTTGGAAGAATTTCTACACCCTGAGAAAATACAACCTATTTTCAACGGCACCACACATCTAGCGGCTCAACTTTTTGATAAAAACTAAAAATATGCCAATGTGAAAGAACTACAACAGGTAGTGAGCAGAGTGGAAACAAGGCTTATAGTTATGCCTATAAGAAATGTAAAGCATTGGGCCCTTATTGTCATCAACCTATATGAGCGACATACAACAGTGTTCAATTACTGTACACCTAAATTGGAGAGCATGTCCTTAGTTTAAAAAAATAAGGAAGAAAGAGATATTCTAAAGGTCCCAGTACGTCTACAGTGGGCTATTCAGACAGCGGACAACTGACACCAAAAGATGTGGAAACAGTTCTCCATATGTAAAATGGTCCCTCAAGAAAAGGATGAGATAGGGGATTGCACTTTCATAGTACTGAGAATGATGGAAGTAATCAACAAGGGAATCTCACTAGAAGACCTTTGCACAGAAGACTTACATGGCTTATGTGGTTTCTATGCAATGGAAGTTATCTATGATCGTCATTTCTTTAGCGACTCGGTGATGCCTTCAGACGCAATACCACGTCAGCTTCACCATGAAATACCTCTACCTAAAAAGAAAACATGGAGGGAACGTCTAAAACCCTATGGGTCGATCCTGATGAACCCACTAGGGAAACTTCTTGGAAGGAAGGATGGACGGCAGACACTCCTGACAAAGTAGAGTTTCAACCTGAAAGCAAGCCAGAACACTCTCCTTTGGTAGAAAAAGACGAAGAACAATCTCCAATTCATGAGCCTGAAGAAGGGGAGATAGATAAAGATGATATGCCATAGATAAAACATGATGGACCAGTGAGAGAAATAGTTCCAACCTTCAAAGATTTTGATAGGTGGAGCTGCAAACGCTTGTCACTAGAATCCTTATAATTGATAATGAAATGCTTAAATGAAGGTGACACCACGGCTGAGGCAATTTTCAAAAGGAATGGCATCTGTGTACTAAAGGATGACCTCAAAGATACTTTGAAAACAAGAGTGTACCTTTTAGTCAGCACAATGTCAGCCTATGAATGCCTACTGAGTGATAACATGCCAAACATGCATATGGCCTACTTTCTCTTAGTCGATGATATCTTGAAGGATAAAAGATCAGGCAAAAAAGACCACTTACTACAATGCTTGGTGACCTTTGTCCCTGACTATATATTCCTACCCATCCTATATGATAGTCATTAGACTCTGCTACTAGTCAGTATTATAGCAAGGACTGCAGTTCTATATAACAACTCAAATACAACCTTTGCACTCAACAAACGCACAACATGACTACTGCAAAGACACCTACAGAAGAGAAGGTAGTCATGTGTGCCAAAGTAGCCATAGAAATGATCAAAAATCATAGAAAAGGGTACAATCATAAAGAACGCAAAGACTTCAGAAAGTCACAGTTCTGCTATAGAAGCCCTCAACAAGTACCATTGTCAAATGACTGTGACTTCTATTGTCTAGCCTGGATGATTGCCCTCTCTACAATGAATATGAAGGTGGAGGGCATGCAACATGATCAATACCACCCACTACACAGAGTATATGCCAACATGCTCCTCGAGTAAAAATGGGCGACAACAAACAGCTAGCAGCAATAAAGAAAGCCCATTTATACAACCAACTCCAATTTTGACACCCCAGGTCAGAGTGAATGATAAGTTATGGGGAGGAGTCATAAAAGGGTGTGGGAGGTACAATTTTGTCACTAAAATTTTCAAAAAAAAATTCTTGTACATATTCTTGCTTCTACTACAAAGAAGTATGGGACAATTTTTCAAAAAATTTATTTTCCAAATTTTTTTCTATAAGTTGTAGTTTTGCTTAGCCCCTTCATAGACTTGTCATCCCTCCTGTTGTATGTTGTAGTGCAATCATTTCTAGAGATGCATAAATGAGCAGCCAATACACATAAAAGTAAAAAAAAAACAAGAAGCCCATCGATATAGTTTTATCATTCTAACAACAAAATGTTGTGTGTGGAACAATCCTAAATCTATGGAATCCTTCGAAACTAGAGGACTTTACCTAGCCATATTCCTGACCAATCACCCTATCCTGATAGTTCTAGCTAGACAAATTCTCACCTCCCTCGAGAAGGAAATAGCTATCCCTTCCAGGTTTAATTATCCCCGCTTTGGGATGAAAAGAGGCTTGGCCGCCCAAAAAATCATTCAAAAACCCTTCCCACAAACCTTAGAGGAGATATGAAATGCCAAAAGAAAAAAAATTGAGAGTTGTGCCTAAAAGATGTCGAAGAATCCCACACGACTGGTGTATAGATGCACTAAAGAATGTAAATATGGCATGCCCATAAGTGGAATCTTGAAGCCAAGTATATCCACCTCTACTCCCAATCAACCCTCACGCAACCACCTGACTAAACATCAGGAGCCCTTGGGGAAACACTATCCATAGGATAGCCTGTAAGTGAGGAAAATTGAGGAGTGTAGGAAAACACTTAAATCTTGAAACCTACCTGAGCACATTAGCATAGGGACAACTAAAATAAAGGAAGGTTGTGAAAGCTACCCCTCAAGGGGATGATGTACAAGTATAGCTAGCAACCTAGCACAGAGAAGGGGGAAGTCATTGAGAAGGAGATCCCTTTACTACAAAAAAGCATTGGCAAGGACTCAAAGTCATGCAACTCTGGATACGAAAGGGAGGAAATAAAATTTCAAGATTTAAAATGGACATACCACGAGAGTTTTGTTGTAAGAATGAGATAACTTTGTAATGGTAGGTTTACTGAAAATTTCTTTACCCATAGCTCATTTCTTAATGATTTTGGGCCTACCCATTAGCCTGAGCATAGGATCAATCCTAAGTTGGGGGATTTGATAACATCTCACTTTGTGTACTTTTTTGCATATGATTTATTCCTTCCTTAGCATACCTTTTATGGATTTCTCTCCTTATTTGAGTATCCTTGTGTCAAAGTCATGAATTCATACGTCTCTTACTCATGCAAAATCATGCTATGCCATGACTGCAGTTAATGTCGCGACCACGGCTATACAACCCACTAACGTCCCGGCTGCGATTGTTGCCTTCATTCAACGACCTCACACCATGACCATGGCCCCTCCATCCTACCAAAGTAGTGCTACCGTGAGGCCTCCCCGCAACTGAGGCCACCCCTACAACACCCCATGACTAACGAAGACTGCCAAAGTGTTGCGACCAAAAAGGTCGTGACCGATCAATACGTTACGACCACAGTCCAAATGTTAAGTCAGTGGGAAACATCTATAAATAGTCCCCCACCTCCACCCATCAAATCATCAGATCATCAAGGACCACAAAAAGTTGCCAAATTCCTAAGTCAGCCATGTTCATACCCATCAGTCTTGGATCTTTGAAGATAGAAGTCAGAGGAGAGAGAAGATTGATCATCCCCTCCTTCAAAGGAAGAAGCTACCAAAACCGCACCCACTCTAGATCTAGACTTGAAGAAGTAATGTTGGTGTATTGCCTTCTTCCTTCTCTATCTAGATCTACGATCTCCATCACGTTGAATCCTCCCTCTTCATTGTTATTGATGTATCTATCCTTCTTTGATGCCATTATGCTTCCTGTTAATATGTGTGGCTAAACATTTAACTTGGGTTGGGAGTAGCCACTAAGACTCTCCCAACATGTATATTCTTACTCCCCTTCGATTATATATATGCTCTTATCAAGATTATCTCCATACTCTTATTCTTAATGCATCACTTGTATGCCAAGCTACCATTTTGTGTTGTTTGATTGTTGGTACCTCGAAAGAATAGTACCAACCTTATCTAGTGTTATTGAGTAGTATGAATGCATGAAAGTGTTGGAATACAAAAGCTAATAGTCATATGGTTTGCTTTGAGGTATTTGGGCTGTCATCTCGAGAGAGAGACTACCTTAAAATCTAGATTTGTTCTAATCTCAAGAGAGGATGGAATAGACATTTTTTATGAATGCTTGTAATCTTGACAGGATTATACGGAGGGGTGTGAGTTTTCCATGTTGGTGAGAGACCTTAGTAGGTGAAACTCGATCCAAGTTTCCTTCCATACCTTTGTTTCTTACCACTTGATTAACATTTTCTCTTGCTTAATTTTCTTTCTTTTGTCTTTCTTTGTTTTGTCTGGAGCATCATCGTTCCTTAGGGAACACCCCCTTAATCCACCTTTTTGTTTGGAGTGTAACAGTGTGAGATTTGGCGTACATAACACTTACCAAACCTGTCCCTACGGTTCGACCCTAAATACTACATCGGGCCTCGTATAATAGTTGTGGGGGCTTGAGTGTCAGGTTATAATCTTAAAAGTCCGACTACTCTAGATCTGCTCCATTTTGGACGTGCGATTTAGGCCGGTCAAGGTCCTTCCCTATCACGCTCCAGAACACCACATGGAGCCGAGTTAAAGGGGATATCAACTTTTGCCACTTTGATTGATGTCTTAAGATTTTCTCATACATGGGACACCGACCAATAGAGTTCAATCCCCTCATTGTTGTCTATAATGTCTAGTTAGCAGACTCAAGGTGAGATTGGATCCTCATCAACTAGATGCATAATGATGAGACTTTCTAAACTACTATGGATGCCAAACTCTTTTTATCATATAACCCTAATAATCCCATATGGTCCTTAGAACAAGATGGACATTTCCCTCTTAGCTCGACAAAGATGTTAATATCTTCAATATCCAATGAAGTGTCCTATTCTTAGAGGTGGATTTGGATGAAGGACTTTCACCATCGAGAAAATGTGATGGTGGAGAAGTTCTTCCACCATGCTTTGCCAACTAATGAAATATTACCCATTGCATGGTACCCCTGGTGTCAATGTGTGACTACTATGAACTACCAATGATGGAAACTTTAAACTATTTATTCTTTAAGGGGATGATTTCTCATTTTCACTATCATAAGGTTGAAGACCTATTGGGGCTTGATTGAGGGAACTTCTCTATTTATCTTCACAATTAATCCTCGACTATTGCTGGAATCGAGCTGATGCGGTCATGTATTGGGGATGTCTGACTGGATTCCTCCAAAGTATGGTTGTATGTTATGTTTTGAAAGCACAATGCAAGATCTAATATGATATTTTTGGTATCAATATAGGGAAGATATGAAAGGACATCCTACACATGGCATGGCATGTTGTGAAGAAGTGTTGGTTTAGAAGACTGGATGATGAGGCATTCTATAGGAATATGAGGGATTATGGGGTCGAGGAGCCTAGATTTATAGTGAGAAACATGGACTTCATGCAATAGATGTCGCCAAATTTGAGAAAGTCAAAGTTGAACCTTTCCTATGACAAGGTTGATCGAATACTCCATGGAAAAGGAAGATGGGTTCTCACACTTGTTAGATATACTTGGGGCACCATTGTGATGGATTTTGGCTCTGGCTTTAATGCAAATCTTCATTTTAATATAGGGATGTGTACCATTATAGTGTAGTTGAAGATTTATGATGATTGCAATCTCGCAATTGCTTATATACAACTAGATGAAAAGTATACATTGGATTACTTTTAGATCATTCTTCTCCTCTTTAGTGTCTGAAGGCACACCGAGATTAGGATTTTCTTGGAGGACCTTAACCAGAACAATTTTTGTTGTTGTAACGATTGTGAGCTCAACCACAGTCGAGGTGGGTGGATGGGACCACAATTTTGAGGAGCTCAAAGTCACATGTAATCCCCTTGTGTCCATAATAGTGAGGGAGATTGTGGTGATGGATACATGAAATATACCTTATAATAAATGGATGTGGATACATAAATAGTTCCTTTTTTATTTATTATTGACCTGGTATTGCTTTTCTATCTAGGTGGAGTTAGTATAGTTTCATTTATTACTTGATGGGTGTCTGGATGATTGTAACATCCTTTTCAATGAGTTTCCTACATGAAGAGGGAGGGATGCATGAAGATGCTTCACTTTGTTTTGATAAAAACTTTCCTTAACACATTGAAGGATGTAAAAAAGTTCATGTGCACGCCTTGAGCTTGCTCATATATGAAGCACGATGATGTTTTATGTTGAATCAAGGGTCAAAATTTCTTGATTCCATATTTTGATGATGAATACCATTCCACTCTGTGGTTAATGCTTCCAATTGAATAACTTCATATAGACATACTCCAAATTTCTAAGCTTGTAATACAATGTTTGGAGAATTCACGTCATACATGCAAACTATCAAGATTCAAGATTAGATTGTTTTTCTCCTAATATGATCTTTTAATCATTTATAATGATTGTATGATTTGTAATTCAGCTCAAAATTGTAACATAACTAATTAGATCGAATTAATATTACACTTAACATTAAATGGGACTATCCAAATGGTAGTTTCATAAAACAAAATTTTCCTATATAGAACTTGACCATCGATCATTCTTGCTTTCCCAATTCATTGCCATGAGTTGAGATTCTTCTAACATTAATCTCAGCCGATGAATACAATAGACAGATCTAGAAATGATCATTAGTCAAGATTTCAAGTGAGAAACTTGGAAGATGGACCTGATTAAACTTGTTTTTTTGTGGCATTGACTGAGATTTGAAGACTAATCTCAACCAAGAGCTTGCAATTGTAAAGTGTAATATAGTCATTGGAGGGAGTATATAATAAAAAAAGATTCAACAAAATTCCCTCCAAATAGCTCAAATTCATTCTAAGTGATTCTAACGGTTAGGAGACATCATCAACTACAAATAGAATCCCTTAGGCTTCATCCTATGGTTATAGAAGCTTTACAAATACCCCTATACTAGGTTGAGAGGTATTGTGCCTCCAAGAGCTCCAATCGACTCTAGTGAGCTTATGACTTTCTATATCCATTAGAGTGAGTAGGAGATTTGATCTACTCTTATAATGTATATCTTGTGAGGTTCTCACTTTTCTATCTATTCATCTCTCTCTCACTTGAAGATGAAGATTTTCTTAGCTAATAGAGGAACAAAAAGAAGGGCAAGAGTCCCATAGTGAAAAACTTTCTCCTTGGTGAAGGAGAAGTTTGATATGGAATACTTGTGGATTGTATAGTGGGTAAGATCTCAACAAAGTTGGAAGATCATCGTCAAGAATGGCTAAGTCCTTGGTGAAGGCCAAAGGTTTGTTGTCAATGGTTGGTAAGCCCTTTGGAAGGTGAAATACCTCATAGAGTGTGTTGATGAGTTCTTTGTAAGCTTGTTGGCTCCCTTTCTTGGAAAAAAAGTCTAGTTTAGCTTTGATCTTTAAAATGATGTTACTTCTTGTAACTATTATAATGTAATATAAGGAGTGAATCAAGGTTGAGAACCTACAGATTGACCCCTATAGATTATGGAACTACATCCTTTGAGATATAACCACTATGAATATGTCCTGCACTTGTAGATTGTTAAATCTCTCTCCCTTACTTTTCACACTTGAATGTTTCTATTAAGAAATATTTTGAAGGTATAATAATTTTTTCTTAAGTAATTTTACATTAATTTACCCCCTCTTGAGCCCATATAGGCCCATCAAGTAGTATGCTAGCAAGGTATTCCCAAGAAAATTTTCCATAAGTAGGAGAATATGGGCAAATCAAGAAAGCAGACACTTATTCAACATTGAACAGTTGGATGGAAGAAACTTTCAATATTGGAAGAAGATAATGCAATTCCATACTCAAGGATGAATACCTGAATGGTAGAAAATGGTGGATCTTCCATTCAAGAAACCAGAGAAAGAGATACAAGAATGGGATTCCACCACGTTGAAGAAAGGAATGTTGAATGTCAATACTATACGAATTCTCTATGCCACTCTTGCCCTCATTGAGTTCAACCAGATATCTTCTTGTGAAATGGCTCATGACATAAGGAACAAGATATGTGTCATCAATGAAGGACAAGTCATGTAAAGCAAGGTCAACATGTTCACACAAGAACTAGAGAACTTCTATATGATCAAGAAGAAGTCCAATATTTAGGTGTATTCAAGGATCAACATCGTTTTCCATGTTCTTATGGTTGTTGGTCAAACAATGGAGCCTGACAAGGTGTAAGACCAGATTATCCACTCTCTTCCTTGATACTAGGAGAAGAAGGTGATAATTATAGAGGTATAAATAAAGCCTTCCACTCTTCAAATTAAAAACTTCATAGGATATCAACATGAATATGCGATAAGGACCAAGTCTAGAGAATAAGAAGAGCTTCAAGAGAAGAATCAAAAGAAAGAGTATAGCAGATTAGTTTCCATGCTTCCTCACGCCATCAATCTCTCTAAGGAGAAGGCAACCTCATGTACTCATAGGTAAATTTTTTAAGGCAAGTTTCCTTCCTCCTCCTGTTGCTTTAAATGTGGATATAAGGGTCACTACAAGCATGATTTCTATTGAGATATATATTTATATGTATTTGTTTTATTCCCTTTTAATTATTTTTTACTTAAGTGGTATGTAGTGTGGGTCTAAGTATAATTGGCCCATTAGGGTTTTCTATGTGCGTCCTTGTTGTTTCCCCTCCTATTTATCAGAGCATTCTATTTTCCTTTTGAAAATATATAAAGATGTCTATTTTGAACATGGCATTAGAGCATACCAGATAGCCACCACAAGACCTCTCCTTTCCAAGCCAACATTTTCATCATCTCTTCCTCCATTCCCACCCATCATATTCTACCTTCTCCACCACCTGTGATCACACCACGGGAGATCTACTCTCCTTTGCATCTCTATCCTATTCCCAACAAGAGTATATAAGAAAACTACCTATGGTCTTCCCATCAGTCTTATTCCCTAAAGTTTAGTGTTTGGAATGTCATACGACATCTTGTTTGTGGTCATCTATGACCACCTTCTACAGGGCGTTGTTCAAACACTATTTGATATGATTGGATCTTTCCAACATATCTCCATTTATCTTGGTGATTTGTAAGGTTCGTTATTTATTATGGACCTTCTTTTATGGGAAAGATCTATTGTTTCTCCATTCTACATTGTGTGTGCCTTACATAAATGATGTGTTACCACTAGTTGCTATGGAGTATCTGTCGCTGATTGAAATATGCATAAGCTAGACAATGTGTCATAGATTTTCTATTCTAGTATGCTACTAGTGACACGACATGTCCTCCTCTTGAAATGATGTGTGAGTGACTTCTTGCTCCTATTTTTATTTTTCTTTTTCTACTCCATTATAACTAATATTTGTATATTATGGGGTCATCCTCGTCTGTGATTGGGATGTCTGAAACACACCTCAAGTGTGTTACTTTTGTAAAATTTAATGGTACCAACTATGTTCCATGGGCACACTCTTTTCAGATCTATGCACACTCCTCTAGAAAACTGGAACATCTGACAAATCTACCTCCACCAAAGGAAGACACATCTGACAAAAAGAAAACAACTAAGGAAACATATGAGAAGTTGAAGTCAGATTTTAAGATGTGGGATGAACACATTTCACTAGTTCTCTCCTGGATCTTGAATAATTGTGAATCAAATATCTCTACTAATCTTCTCTTCACCAACACCACCATAGAGGCATGGGATCACCTTGCGTAAGTATATTCTAGTAAAGGAAATGCATCCCAAGTAGTTGATCTATACAAGCATTTAGATTCACTAAAACTTGAAGATAACTCTAGCTTCACCTCCAACTTCAATACCTTCAAAGGTATTTCGGGAGAACTAAAGATTCATCACCCCTTATCATCTGGCATTATTAAAATGCAAAAAACAACAATAGGAAATACAACTTTGTCAATTTTTAGCATATGTACATTCTATTTATGAAGTTGTTAGTCACCAAATTCTTACCTCTGAACCCTTGCCAACATTATATGATGTTTATTTATGACTGTCTCGCTCTGTCTCTTCTACTCCTGTTACTGAGGAGCCTGCAACCCTTATTGTTGTCAAACAAAGCAATCCTAGAGGTGACTGAAAAGTCTCAATATGTAGGAGAGGATCCTCTTCTTCCTCATCCCAACCTAGATATTGTAACTTTTACAAGAGAAAAAATCACACTAAAGAGAAATGTTGGAAAAAGCATGGGAAACCTGAATGGGGAAATAAAATGTCAAATCCTAATGTTGATGGAGATTCTACTTTTGTTCCTCATGCCACTAATCCTTAGATGGTGACACAAAGTTCTTTTGACCTTGATAAATTAATCAAGGCTGGTTCTACGGCTACTATTACTCCTCAAGAAAACATTGTCCAACCCTTAGGTGACTCTTCATGTCTTCAAGCTTATTCTTATTCATCAAAAGATGATTGGGTTATTGATTAGGGTGCTACAACTTATTTGACTAGTAATAACAAATTGTTTACTTATCATAAGAAATTTAGTTACCATCCTCCTATGCATCTAGAAAATGGGACCACCTATCTAGTTATTGGGAGAGGGGATGTCAACAACCACCTCCTTAAATATGTCTTGTTTGTGCCTAGATTCCCATTAAACTTGATACTTGTCAGTAAAATTACCAAAAACTTTAAACTGTAGTGTAACCTTCTTTCCTTACACTATCTCTATGAAGGATCTCAGGATGAAGAAGTTGTTTGGTGGGGGATATGAAGGTGGAGATAGTATGTATGATTGCAGACTCGTCAAACCGGACTACTACATCTCGGTGGCCCAATCTAGTTCTCTTCAACAGTGGCACCTGCAACTTGGTCACCCTTATGTTTCCAAATTGAAGTCTTTATTTCCAACTTTATCTATTGAGAACCTTTCATGTTAGTCTTGTCAACTTGGAAAGCATTATTGAACAGTGTTTTCTCATCGCCATAATGATAGAAGTCCAAGTATGTTTTACTTAGTTAATTTTGTTGTTTGGAGACCACGTCGTATTGCTAACCATACTGGTATATGGCATTTTGTTACTTTTATTGATGATTGGTCTTGTGCCACTTGGATCTATTTGTTAAGAGATCATTATGATGTTTTAGATGTTTCTTTTAAATTTCTTAATGAGATAAAAACTCAATTTTCTACTACTCCAAAATTTTACCGCACTAATAGTGCTTTTGAATATGTGCAAAATGGTTTTCAAAAGATTTGTATTGCCAAAGGAATCATTCACCAAACATCTTTTCCCTATAGTCCATAAAAAAATGAAGTTGCTGAAAGGAAGAATAGACATCTTCTTGATGTAGCTCACACTCTCCTAATTGAAATGAAAGTACCTAAATTTTATTAGGTCGATGCAATTCTTTTAGATAATTATCTCATCAATCGGATTCCGTCTTCTGTGCTTCAAAATAATATTCCTTATAATTTTATTTATCCCCATGAACCAATCTTTTGTTTACCACCAAAAGTTTTTAGATGCCAAATTTTGTTCACAATAAAAAACCTGGGAATGATAAACTACCACCTCGTGCTTTCCGTTGTTGTTTTCTTGGTTACTCTCATACACAAAAAGGGTATAAATATTTTTATCTTGTTGCAGTCGTTTGTATGACAATACATACATCACCTTTTTTGAAGATACATCTTTCTTTTCGGAACCAAGTAACTAGGTGCCACTTCGAACTATGCCCATTCATGTACCTAATGTCTCTGACTCTTTACCTATAGTTTCCCCTACTTCAACATTTTTTGAGACTGATGATCCACCTCAATACTATGGTAATGTTACTAACTCTGTTACAACTTATTGATTCTGACATGACATTGCATTATGAAAAGGGTGATGATCTGGTGCTAGATATTGTATTTCCCTAGATGTGTCTACAAATAATTTAAATGCTTCCATGGCTAAATTTACTACTATTTTATCTGTACTTTATATTCCTAAGAATGTTTGAGAGGCACTAATACACTTTGAATGGAAATAAGTTATGAATGAGAAGATGGATGTACTTCACTCTCGGTGGATATGGGACCTTGTTGATCTCCCTGTAGATAGTAAAATTTCTAGCTATAGATGGGGTTTTACTATGAAAGAGTTGCCCGACGGGACGGTTGAATGTCCAAAAGCCAACTATTTCAAAGGGATACACACAAGAAGTTGGGATTGATTACTTTGAAACATTTTCCCAAGTTTCTCATCTTAATTCTATGCACATTTTGATTTCGGTTGCTATTAATAAAGGTTGGACCTTACATCAACTAGATTTTAAGAATACCTTTCTATATGGTAATTTGTAAGAGATTTTCTATATGTCACAACCACCAGGTTATGTCTCTAAGGGGAGCACAGTGGAAAAGTATGCCTTCTAAAGAAAGCCATTTATGGTCACAAACAAAGTCTTCGAGCTTGGTTTGGCAAGTTTATTCTCTTGTGTTGCACATATTTGACTTCATATGGTCTCAATGTGACAACTTTGTTTTCATCAAACCACTACTTCTAGCATTATTTTTCGTATTGTTTATGTGGATGATATCATCCTGTCTGGCAGCGATGTTGCTAGAATTTTTGATACAAAGCAATATCTTATGAAGCATTTTGTTACCAAAGACCTTGGGCATCTATGATATTTTCTTAGCATTGTGGTAGCACATAACAAGGGTGGAGTATCTTTACCACATAGGAAGTATACTCTAGATATACTTAGTCAAACTAGAATGCTTGGTTGTTGGCCTACAATCTCTCCTATGGATCAAGCTCATGATCTATGGCAAGAAGCTACTCAACCCTTAAAAGACAAATTTATTTAGAAACACTTGATTGGAAAACTTCTATATCTTACTATTACAAGACCAGATATATCCTTTGGTGTTGGTGTTCGCAACCAAATAATGCATTGTCCTAGGCTGTGTCATTGGGATGTTGCATGTCAATTCTTGAGATATTTGAAGAATGCACCTAGATAGGGACTGCTTTATAAGAGAAATGGGCATCTAGATGTGACTGGATATTCTGATGTTGATTATGCTGGATGTAAATCTAACACAAGATCCACCTCTAGCTACTATACCTTTGTGGGGGGTAATTTCGTTTCATGGAGAAGTAAGAAAAAAAATGGCATTGCCCGGTCTCGTGCAGAAGTTGAGTATCGTGCTATGGCAAATACTACCTATGAGCTATTATCGACTAAATCTATTTTGTATGATTTTGGATTTTCCACCACTCATGCTATTCCAATGTACTGTGATAATCGTGTTGCCACCTTCATTGCTAGTAATCATGTGTTTCATGAAAGGACCAAATATATCGAAGTAGACTGTCATTTTTTTCCATGATGATGTGCTGAGTAAGAAGATCACTACACCCTTCCTGCCTACACATGAGCAAACTACTGATATTTTAACAAAGCCTCTCTCTAGCAAAAGTGTTGTAGAGCTATGTTGCAATCTGGGCATGATTGAGATATATATATTTATATGTAGTTCTTTTATTCCCTTTTAATTTTTTTTTACTTAATTCATATGTAATTGGACCTAAGTATATTGGGCCCATTATGGTTTTCTGTGTGCTTCTTGGTTTTTCCCCTCCTATTTATAGGAGGGGGCCATACTCCTTTTGAAAATAGAAAGACTTTTGTTTTCAACAATTTCCCTTTTGCAAACAAATCCATCATCACAAAGGAGGCAAGAAAAGTGCTAAGAAGCATAAGAATAAGAAAGTCCACAAAAGCTCAAGTGACTCCTACAACACTAGCTCAAGTGAAAGACCTAGTGGAAGTGAAGACAATGAATGTCACTTTCCTCTTATGGAAATATCAATCAAAGATTCAAATGAATAGATTATAAGACTACATATTCTCTCAATTTCCAAATTAATGTCCTTAAAATTTAAAATGTAGACAAAGATTTTGTTATTAAAGGAATAAAACTTGAAAATAGTATTTATCTTTCCAATATAATTATGTTTGAACAAAGTCGTTTGTTTCTTGGAAAAAAGCAATATTCTCAAATCGTGTACTATCAGTATTTGTAGAGAGAATGAAATTGTTTTCTTTCATATTCAAAATGATTCTTATATAACTAAATCCCTTTTCTTAGAGATCGAAATTTTTCATGCAAGAGATGATATTTCTCAATGGTGTTCTTCCTTTATTTCTCAAATGATTGATAATTATATTATGATATTCTCTTTATTTAGTTTCTTAGATGGTTAAAATAATCATAATAAAATCCTTCATCATGCTATCAAGACAAATGGTATTGGATTTGATGATATCCAAAGTAATAATTAGGGTTAAGGACCTCGAATTGTGAATGGAGAATCCTCTGGTTCCAAATCTAAGCGCATTTGCAATTATTACAAGGAAAATGGTCACTATTCTACATACTGCCATTTTTGGAAAGAACGCTAAAGATACATGACTTCTGTGGACAAGCTAACCCCACCAAAACCAATGACATAATGTACATTATTTCATCTTTCTTCTTGTAGGTTATTGACAAAAATATTTACAAGAGCTATTCATATGAAAATTGATTTTTTAATCCATGTAAAAGAAAAGAAGTGAGATGAGTATGGCCCAATAACAAGTTACAAAACAAACTAAAAGAGGAATGGTATTTGTATTCATGCTTTTATCTAATCATTAATTTATATAATAAGTTTGTATGCAGTTTATATATGGTTTTAGAAAAAATTTATATATTATGATCTCATCATTTTCTTCATCAAAAATTGCCCATGATCCAGTGTGTTACCATCTTATTTATACATGGTTGAATATTTCGTGTATTTTTGTTAAGAATTTAGAAAATATTGTTGAAAAAAATATGTTTTTGACAACAAATTTCATCGTACAAGTTTTCTAGAGAAAAACACAATTGATGGAAACCTTTGTGTTTGTCAAGTTGCTACTATCAAACACAATGCTCAACCTAGAAACTTATCTGATGATAGTTCCCATTGAATATTCATAATGATTATTAGATTAGAATTTCCCTTTCAACTATGTTTTCTCAACCAATGCACTATTAATATAGAATTCTCCTTTACTGATTTTTTGTTGTATGAATATGTTTATGCTATAAATTACCATCTTAAATGCAACTCTATCTGTATGATTCCTCAACTATTCATATGTTTTAATCTTTAAATTAATTTATTGAAATGTTGTGCATGTTTTGATGATAATATACTTGGATCCCTTGGTTGTGATTAACCTTCTTCCTATGCTCAAACTTGATATATGATTCTAAATTACTATATCTATGTTTAATCATACCTTGGGATACCTTTAGAAATTATCTTTATAGCTTTGCTTAAATTGTTAGTCTTTGATATTCATATAATTTATTGAATTTCATATCATTTGAATGGATACCTATGTAAATCTAGAAGTATCTTGAAATTTAACATCTTCCTTTTGATATACTTTATGCAACAACTGGTAGTATTAAACTTTTTATCAAGTAGTATCCATATATGACTCTCTTATTTGCATATCCTTACTTGGATACATATCTAAATCTACTTGTGACAAGATTTTAACTTGTTTAACTTTGCCATTCCATGGTCAATACTAATACTCTTTTGAAATTGTGTAATATTTCCTCAATGTAATACTAGTAGTTTGTATTAAACAAGTGGTATTCTGATATACTACTGTTGCATCTTATTTCATTGACTCATACTTTTTCTCTGATTTGAATTTGTACTAGCTTCAATTACTTTTTTGCGTAGTTTTGATGATACATGCTAGAATTGTATGTAAGGTTTTTCAATTGCATGTCAAATTTTATTTAACTACAATTCTCAGAGAACCTTTTAGTCCTCTCTTCTATTCATCTCATTTAAACAAGTTGTGTTTTTGCTCTTCGATCCCCCATATTTTTTATATGACAAAGGAGAAGAAGACATGTCTTATGTATGGATGAGAAGATATATATATAAGGAGAAGACGTAGTTTCCATAAATGTTATGAATAATAACCTTGAAGGAAATATAGTATACATTGATGGGGAGTATATTAGCTTAATTATTTATAATTATTGGGTTTCTCCATAGGTATGATTTTGCTTCAATGCTTTAAATAAATTTATGGAATGGCTTGTCTTCTTCAATAAGGAGCGAAAGTTGAGTCAATGATCTAAATTACTGAATACCATATTTCTATGTTAAAATATCATTATGTTTATTTGTATTTAACCCTTATACTTGAGTGATAAAAAATAAACACACTCCAAGTGCCTAAAGTTGAAAACACTTATTTGGAAGAATCAAGTCTTACATGTAGAAAGATCAAGATTCAAGAATGGATAGTTTTTCTCCTTGGATCTTTTTTATTTTCTTATAATGATGTTATGACTTGTAAATAAGTTTAAAAGTGCAATGTAAATAATTATAATTAAGTAATGTTTCACATAGCCTTGATTGGGATTCTTTAGACTGACACTTCCATCAACTGAGATTATCCAAGAGAAAACTTTTTGCTTACTTTCCCAATTTATTTCCATGAGTTGACATTCTCATGTCATGAATCTTGTTCAACAAGCTATAATGGCAAGATCTAGAAATGATCATTGGTTAAGATTCAAGGGTAAAACTAGGTCGATAAACCTAAAAGGCCTTAACTTTTATTGGAATCATCCAACATTTGGAGATAAATACTCGACCGACAACATTGTACCTATAAAGTGTATTATAGATGTTGTAGGGAGTATGTAATAGAAAATTGATCCACTAGAACCTCGACCAAATGTCTAGAATGTATGCTAGGTGATTCTAAAGGCCATAAGGCATCCTTTGCAATAAACATGACCCCTTAGTATTCATCCCATGGTGAGATAAGTATTATGAATTCCCCTATACTATAGTTGAGAGATATTGTGCCTCAAGGATCCCCTATCCACCCTCACCAATTAGAGTTAGTAGGATATATGTAAGAGATCTAGTCTAAAAATGTATATCTTGTGAATCTCTACTTCTCTACCACTCAAACCCTCTCTCACATGAAGATGAGTATTCTCTATCTTGTCTAGGAGAGGAAGAAGAAGGGAAGGATTCCATTAGTAAAAAAAATTTTCTTTGGTGAAGTCGAAGCCAAAGGAGGAAGATTCTTGGCTTGAATAGTGGTAAGACCTTGACAAGGTAGAAGATCATTGCCAAAAGTCGATGATTCCATGGTGAAGAGAAAAGACTTTGATACATGGTGTGTAAGACCTTTTAAAGGTAGAAGACTCCAAATCAAGAGTTGCTAAGTCCTTTATAAGGTTTTTGGCTGCCTTGCTAGGAAAATGGAAGCTAGTATATCCTTTTGATCTTTAAAATGGTGGTCACTTGGTGTAAGTCTTATAATGGAATATAAGGAGTGACTAGAGGTTGAAAAACATGAGGTTTACCAATCTAGATAGTAGAACTACTTGTGGATTGTTCAATCTCTCTGTCCCTTACATTTCATATTTGCATAATTATCTTGGGATATATTGGAAGGTTTAACAAATGTTAGTTAAGTGTTTTTTACATAATGTTCCCACTCTTGAGCGCATACAGGCCCAAAAATTTAGTATACAATTGTCACTATGACATAACCATCTATGAAACTACACACTTCCATATTTAGTTATTAAGAGTATTATTATTAAAATAATTATTTATGTTTCCTAACATTATTATTATATTTATATTTTACAAACTGTTATATGCTATTAAACAAGGGGATGACTTTCATATGTACATTAATAAGTCTAATGTTTGAGAATATCTAGAGGTACCAGAGATAAACCATCATACTATGATGAGCTATCAACAAAATTCTTAATAATATAAAATGAGCTAGTTTCTAGTAAATTGAAGCAACACATACATGACACTCAATCTTTTTGTTCTATCTATCTAACAACTCTAATATTAGTTCATATCACCCCTATTGATAACTAGTCAATATAGTTAACAAGGAATGAAATGTAGACATCATCAAATTAAAGTAGGAAGCATGGCTCTCCAGAGGGTTACATCTGGAAATCAATTGCATGACAACGGAGAGTCCATCGATGATGGAGGTTCTCGTTCTCTTGATGAGGGTCGTTCTTCTTTGTTGGACCATAACTTTGTTCTTTCCTTGGATCCTAATACAAGTCCTTCTGATTTGAGGTCAATGGAAGATTTGATGAAACCTAAATAATATGACACAGCTATGGAGAAAGTAGATATTAAGATACTTAGATCAGAAGTTGATGTATCCAGGAGAGAAGGCGGAGAAGAATGTGGAAATGTGGAAGAATTTTTTAGAACGGCACATTATTGGTTTGAAACCCCATTTACCCACTCTCGAACTATACCTTTCCCAGATCTGGATCTTGGAGGGTTCTATTGAGTTCATGAATCATTATCGGGGTTTTTTTCTTATCAAGTTCTCAAATGATATAGATCTGGATAATGCCCTCGACAATGGTATTCATTTTGAGCATGCTAAACCACTTGTTTTAATGAAATGGGAACCCAATGATTCTCTGAGAAGGTTTAGATTGATTGATATGCTTGTTTGGGTTCAAATTCATGATTTACCTTTGAAACTTTGGGACATGAAGATGTTCTCTAGAATTGGCTCATATCTAGGGAATCCTCTTCGTGTTGACAAGGAAACGTTCAAATTAAGGAATTTGGAGTTTGCTAGATTCTAGGTCCCTATGTCGGCAACTATGAATTTTGATTTAGAGCTGGAGGTGTCTAGTGACAAAGGTGTTTGTCATCTGATCAAGTTTGAATATGAACGGAGGCCGAGAGCCTGTTCGGTTTGCAAGTTATTCGACCATTTCGACTGTAAAAGATCATGTACTAGACCTGTTGCAAGGAAATTTTGGGTTAAGAAGACTACTATTGTCAATGAACTGAAGGCTACTGACATTAATATTGAAAACCAAGAGACATCTATTGTTAATTAATGTAATGATGAGGACCCGGGTTCTTTAGTCAATGTTGGACCTGATTTAGTTGTAAACAAGGATGTTACTGAAGGTTCCATAAGTTTTTTTGTCGAAGGTCCAAGCATAGAAGATTAATAATGCAATGTTCCTAAAGATAATTTTGAAGACACTTCCAGTTCTGAATTATTAGAGGAAGATAGTTCGGTAATGCAGGGGATTGTTGTGGACCTTTCTACTCCTCTCTTGGTGATAGACCCAACTGTTGAGGATCATGGTTTTGAGGTAGTTCAAAAAGGGATCTAAAATAAGAAAGCTAAAGGGAAAGGAAGAAAAGAGCCAAACTCTAACAAGGATCTGAATCATACGTTTCATACCTCTTTGGCTAACAAATTTGACAATTTCAAGGTAGCCATTGAGGGCCGTATTGGGGTGGTGATTAATAGGTCCCAAGACAATGATGTACTAGTTTCAAATAGTGTCAATGGTTAGTCCAAATATCAGTGTGTTGCCCTTCAATGTGAGAGGTCACAACTTGAAGGCTTCTTCTGTCAGGACTAAAATAAGTGAGTTCAGGCCCCATTTGGTAATTCTCAATGAAACTAAAGTTAGAGTGAAGAAAATTGATAAGCTCATGAGCAATTTCTTTCCTGGGTTTTAGTGGGTCTCTAATCACAAGTCTCATGTTTTAGGAAGAGTTATGGTAATATGGAAGAGTAATGTTTGCAATGAGGTGAAAATTCATGAATCTGATCAGTTTATTCTTGTTGAAGTCTCTTTTGATAGCAATTGCCTTTTCCTTACGGCAACTTATGGGCATAATCCTGATAATGACATAACTCATCTCTAGTCAAATATTGATTCCATTAGTGCTAGAATGAACTTGTCTTGGATCATTATGGGAGAATTCAATGCGGTCAGGAAAGAAAAAGAGAAAATGGAAAAAGATCCCCCTATCGGGAAATCTATGAAGATTTCAATGAATGTGTTCTTAACTATAGTCTCTTTGAACTGAGTCTAAATGGTCCTAAATTTTTGTGGGATAATCATCAATATGGTGACATGTTTTTTACTTCCTATATTGACATAATTCTTCATAATGACTTCTTCTTGAGGGATTTCTCCAAATTTAAAGGTGTTCTCCACTCAAACATTAAGTGATCATAAGATTCTAACACTGGATATTGGTGATAGTGTAAAGATGAAGACTCATTTTAGGTTTACTAATACCTGGACTAATAGAAGTGACTTTCTTGATATTGTTCGTGATAGTTATTCTATTAGTTTGGAGGGTTTTCCCATTTTCAAACTTTATTCTAAAGACAAGAGGATGAGGTTCAATCTTTCAAAATGGAACAAGCTATCTATTGGTAACTTTTTTAATGAAGCTAGAAGGAAGGAGTTCATTTCTTTGGAGGCCAAAGTTATACTTGACATTGATCCTTCCAATGTTAGTATCCAAATGGATGCCAATGAGAAGAGAAGAGATGCTTTCTTGGTGAAATCTCATGAGGAATCCCTTCTTAGAAAAAAGTCAAGAGTCAGATGGATGAAAGAGGGGGAATCTAATTCAAAATTCTTTTACTCATTTATCAAAGTCAGGAGGAGTATGAATCTCTCTCTATGGATGGTATAGTGTGTATTGATACTAAGATTATCAAGAGTTATATTCTAGATTTCTACTCTAACATTTTCAATAATGGTCATGTTGCAAATCTTGACATTTTGAATTCTCTTTCCTTTCCTAAGCTTAATGATGTTGATAGGGTGATTATGGACAGAAATTTCTCTATGAAAGAGATTTTAGATGGTGTTAAAGGCTTGAATGTTGACAAATGTCTGGGCCTTGATGGACCTAATGGGAAATTTATCAAAAGTTGTTGGAGTATTATTTTCACTAATGTGGTTGAAGTCATCTTTAGTTTTTTTAATACTGGGTGAATTATCAAACAAGCTAATCAAACTTTCATTACCCTTATTCCGAAAGATAAGACTTTTAATGAATTGAAGAATTTGAGGCCTGTTGCATTATGAAACATCTTTTATAAGATTATATCAAAGTTTTTGAACAATAGACTTCAGGGTACACTCTCTTTCATTATCAGCATTAGTCAATGTGCGTTTATAAAAAGGAGAAGCATTAGAGGTGATATTCTTCTTTCAAATGAGATAATCCATGATTTCAATAAGAAAGATGGTAATACAAAAATGTGCATCAAGATTGATATATCGAAGGCTTACGACTCAATTTCTTGGGAGCCTCTTTTCTGTATGCTTAATCTTATGAAATTTCCTCATTGCTGGATCGTTTGGCTGAAAGAAATTTTCAATACCATGTCGTACGAGATGTTGGTTAATGGTGTAGATAGTAAGGCTTTTAAGCCTAGTAATGGGGTTTGAAAGGGCGATCCTCTGGCTCCATATCTTTTTGTCTTGGTTATGTAGGTGGTGACTCTGTTGTTTAACAAATAAGTGGTTGATGGAAACCTTGTTCCTCTTAAAGATTAATCCAATTTTTGTGTGTTACACCTCATTTTTGTAGATGACCTCATGGTATTTGCAGAAGCTGATGACGGGAGTGTTCATGCTATTAAAAGAGTCCTTAGTTGTCTTTATGAGTTGACTGGACTCAAGATACTGACAAGAGTAACGTCATCTTTAGTCAAGGAGCCAATAAAGATAGAATAAGTGGTATTAGGGGAATAAGTGAAGGCCTTCATCCCCAGAAATATCTAGGCATTCCTTTATTTATATAAGATAACCAAAATTCATTGCAGTCCCTTATTGGACAAAATGAAGAGAAGACTTGAAGGATGGAAAGGTAGGAAACTTTCCATGGGTGGCAGAGTCAAACATACTCAATCTACATTGTTAGAAGTTCATCAATACTGGTCTTCTATATTTTCTTTACCTGGTTCTATCTGTGATGGTATTGAGAAAATGTGCTGGGATTTTATTTGGGGGAAATCTGAGGCAAAGGGTTCAATTCATCTTATTAAATGGAGTGAGGTTATCAAGCCTAAAATTGAGGGTGTCTTCGATGTCAAGAGTATTGGAGACATCATTAGAGCCTCTTTACTACTGATCGGATGGATCATTGCAAAAAAAAGATGTTATATGGATCAAATGGATTCACAAAAAGTATTTACTTAAGAACATGTTTTGGTCTTTTCCAATCAATGAGTCTTTCTCATGGATTTTTAGAAAAATTGTTGCTGAGAGAGATTACTTGCGCAATTTTGTTGAGTTTAACATTGGAGTTGGTTCAAGTGTGTCTATTTGGAATGACCCTTGGCTTCCTAAAGCTAAATTTCTAATTGATATCTTGCATCGACAAAGTATTATTTAGTTGGGTTCAGATCGTTACTCTAGAGTTGATAATTTAATCAAAGAAGGAGCTTGGTCTTTTGAGTGTTCCAGGTTACATGCAGGTCTAAATAATCTATTCAAGTTCATTCCTAAAACTAAAGGCAAGGACGATATCTTGTTTGTTGGAAAATCTAAAGTGAACTTAAGATTTGTCTGGGAAAGGGTTAGATTCAAATGCCCTCCTATTCCTTTCATTCAATAGTTGTGGAAGTTTAAATGTCCAAGAAGATTCCAGGTTCTTGGTTGGAAAATTGGACATCATAGAGTTCTTACTACTTGTTATTTAAAGCATCTACGCAAAAATCTAGCATCTAGATGCTTTCTATGTAAAGAGAGCGAGGAAAGAGTTGATCATGTCTTCTTCAGTTATGTTTACACGTTTGTTGTCTAGGATTCTGCAAGAACTCACTTGAATTCTTAAAGGCCTTGTTCAATTGATGATCTCTTCAAATTTCAAAGAAAAAATTAGAATGTTATTTTCTTAAGCATTCTGCTCTGGCTTTGGAGGGAGAGCAATGAAAGGGTTCATAATGGCATTGAGAAGGACGCACAAAGCCTTTGGAATATCATTCTGAATGATGTTAAATCCTTATCTAATTAGTTAGTTGTTCGTCTAAGATTTGACATTTCTTTGTTTGATGTCTAATTCTCTCTACTTTGAGCTATTTGTGGTACAATCTTTTTCTTTTTTAGTTGTTCTTAGCCAATACACTTGGTGGATAGTTGTGTCCCTAGGTGTATATAATTTTTCTTCTTTTTATAGTTACAAAAATACAAAAATATCAATAGAAGAGATGGGTTCATAAAAAAAATGTATACATCCCTAATTGGTCCTCAAGTTACCACAAGAGAACACTGGAAGGCAATTTCATTCTTGACAAGAAGATAACTTAAATAAGAGCATGAATTATTCCATGAATGATTCCAAAATGGTTACAATGTCAATCATTTGAAAAATTAGATAATAAAGAGAGTGTATCATAAATTATTTTAGGAGTTGGATCTGAGAAGAGACACTTGTAAATTTTTTGCATCATAGTTATTCTCGATGAGGAATGAAGCACATGTTCTGGTCCTTTATACTAGAGATAAAGGATACAACCCCTTGATCTATATATAGAAAGTGAGAACCACACTAGAAGATGCTAAACAAATAGATCATATATATATTATTCTAGTACTTAAAAACCAACAATATGTAAATGTTTGACATTTTTTTTTACTATTATGTTGATCCCATCTAGTTTTATTATTATATTTTATATGAAGATTTTTTCTTCATCATGTAATTCTAAAACCAATGCAATAGTGGAGACCGCAAACTCCCCTTTTCTTTAAGATTGTCTTTTATTATCTAAATTGCATGATTTATTGGATATATTATGAATTTTTTTATTTACCATAACGCACTAAGATAATGCAAAAAATATACAAAAAAGGAAGAACTATATTTAAATGTTGATTCAATAAATTTTAGTGTCGTTAGAATTAAAAAATGTAACTTAGCTAGCATCGGTCAAGTGGATCAATCAATACAAGTGTATTGGCTAATGTGGTTTGTATTGACTATGGTTGGGCCACTGCCTTCTCTATAGGTAGGCAAAATTGGGCCAAGTTGAGGTGCACTAGTTGCTCTCTACAATCAGTGATTGTCCTGCATGGGGGCTATTTGGTCCGACGGATGCTTGCGTGGGGCTAGGATACTGTAGGTGCTTTGGGATGGGAGGTTGGTTGATGTGACTATTATGCAATGGTTAACCAGGTTAATATGACCTCTTCAAACTGCTAAGCTCTCAATGCATGCTCAAGAACAATTGAGGTAAGTTGTTGGAGCTTGATGCACGTGTTGTGACCAAGATTTTAGGGTGTTACAATGGTGGGAGTGCCTGAAGTGACATGTTTTGGTATTTATGCAACTTTCTACCAAACAAGCCTATCAGTATAGAATCACTTTGATCCTATATTCATTTAGTGTGTCTTGAAGCTACAAAAATGATGTTGTAGTTACATGGGATGATTCTTGTAGAGACACTTATGAATATTGGTGTTTTGTTGTGACAACCTAGTTTTCTCTATCATCTGTTATACTCTATATCTCTCTTCTAGAGACCCATCTCACTCAATTTGATTTCAATCACAATACTTGAGTGTGTTGATGACCCAATTTGACCAACTCGGTGACTAATTTCATATTAAGTAGCTCTAATTTGATAAATTGAACTAAGTATCATCCTAGATCATAACACCAACTTGCAAGGTAAATTGAACCTATTAAATGCGATGAACTTACTCCCTAATTTATATCATATGGTAGGAAATTCAATTATGAAACCAATGATGCAAAAATTGCCTCATTCGGGCTATCATAGCCCAAATCATAGTCATTTAAAATCAGCTCAAATTGCACTCAATTTCAATTTATTTAACTTGAATTAAGCCTTATTGGTCCCGATTTGGGGTAGCCCAACTGCCTCCATCCCTAGGGAAAAAGCCTAGGTGCACCCTTCCAAAGATTTTGGATCATGGATCCAAGATCTAATGATCAGGAACCCATCACCCACCTTCGTCCATACTGTAGCAGCTACTACAGCATGACTTCATTGCCTCCACTAATAGTCTTCAATCCTCAACATTTCAAACAAAAATAGACCCCCAAGACACTCCATCTCATTTTCAGTCTCATTTTCCTCTCTCATTTTGCTTGTTTCTACCCCACATCTCCTTCCTTCTTCCATTGTTCATCTCTCGTCCAGGGTGCTACCATGGAGCCCTAAAATGTGATTTTTTTTCCTAGATCCTTCAGGAAGATCTAATGGTAGGAGTGAATCTGCCATGTCTACTAGATAGTGGACAACTTGGTTGCAGGGCCTAGAAACCCTTCCCTCATGTCTGACATCTTTCTTTGGCAAGCTTCTAGTCGTGGTCACCTCCGTAGGCACGGATCTCACGCTTGGCACAATTAATACAAGCCAAGAACCATGGATCGGGTCCCAAACAGCTGAGATCCTAGGCATAGGCCCCTCTCAGCCCACTATGGGTCAGGTTCCGCACAACCACATGGTTGTTCCATAGAGGGAGAGTCAAGAGGGCACATGCCACTAGATGGTGAGTGGCAACTGAGACCACGAGCTCGATGCTCAGTGTGTTGGCCGACCGCTCAACCAAAGTCAAGTCCCCCCTCCCCTGAGTGACTAGGAGACACCAGTGACTGCCACGTAGTCCAGGGACTCCATTACATCAGGTGTGACTGAGGGATTAAAGGTCAACATTCGCCATTCATTGTGAAATATTATGGTAACATATTCCCCCTTTTTGCTAAGTTCTATATTGAAATATTTTAAAATACATAACTCTCACATCCATTGGACAAAATAAATGAACCAATGTAAAAAATTGATCACCTCGATGAGATATACTACTTGGGCATAGTTTTGAACCCTAAAACCCCCTCCTTTTTATATGAATTTCTAAAATAATGATCTTTGACTAGGGTTTGACCATATTTAACGATAGATCATAGTAAAACTTGAAACTTCAATGTACTTTTGCACTATTACTCATCTAATCAGTAACTCTTGTACATATTTGAATTCCAGGTTGGTTCTAGTCACTCCTATATCTCATGAATGACCCGATCACGCATTGGTGACATGTTTGGACCTCAATGATGTGTCTTTCCCTATCAATGACTTATCTTTCTTCCTAATGACATCTAAATTTTTATATGTCCTGGTAATCATTAATTCATACTATCCATGTCCCAAATGATATTTCCCTAATCCCCCTGTGCTATGTTTATTCATATGACACTTATTGCATGAATGTGCCTTATGTATGGAAACTAATAGTTATACCTTAGTCAAATGTGGTCTTGGAACTATTCAATGCTTCAACCTATATTATATCTTTCGAACAACAACTTCATGATGTTTTGTGACCCAATTGGCCAAAGCCAAACCTATTCGTAATATAATGATGCATGTTCCCCTTTTGTCCTAGTATACCCATATCAATCTTTTTTTCTCTTCTTTCTCTTAATATCAATGTGAATCTTATTACTATGATCTCTCCTATCAAATCAGAGTTGATTCTTTTATACTTGATCACCTTGTTGTGCATGTACACCTAAGCAACATGTTGAACCTTATTGGAATATGAACTCTGGTGATGTTTGTATGAATGTTGAAGCGTTGATACCAAGCTTGGACCATGATGCCTAGACCGTATGGGGCATCCACACAACTTTGAATATATTTCTTATGTGCTAATTTTTTTGATATAAATCATATCATAAATGTGGTCCCCTTGTCTTGATGAACCGTTGTCTTGTTTGCCCTATTAAGAGTCTTTTGACCCTAAAATGCAAGTAAACGACTTAAACCTTAAAATATTCATATAAAGTGAATGGAACCTTGAAATGACATGAAATTTGAAGCATTCCTTCATGATGACCTCTAAATAAGTAAAAGATCATCAAACATGAAATTAACTATAACACCTGAGCCCACTACCCAAGGCTCTAGTAGAGTTTCAAGAATGACGACTGGCCCCACAGATCACCACTAGCCTTAACTGTGCACTTTTTCCTTACTCACGCACAATCCATGATCAATTTCCCGATTGTTTACCCATCCTAGTACTACTCCAAGCTGAGAATGCTTAACTATGGATTTCTTTAGTGATGGGCTTCCGGAAAAGGAGGTGCACCTTGGTGATGTGGGTAGTCTAATCATTCCTTATAAGATCATTTTATCTATGGCCTCAAATCCTGGGACATTACAATCTCTGCCACTTAGACTCTTGATGTCCTCATGAAGACTCAATTATATGGCCTCATAATATCACCCCATTTCAGTGCAGACCCATAATGGCTCATGGACACCCAAATCCCGATCATGGAATACCAGTGCAAGGGTGTCTACATCACAATAAACAACCCTTCCCAACTTTCCTGGACCGCACGACTCAAGACTGGCATGCCACATGCCCATGTGGGCCCCACCTACTGGAGGGCATATGGCGCTGATACCATTTGTAATGCCTAGGCCCACTGCCCAAGGCTCTAGTAGAGTTTCAGGAATGACGACTGGCCCCACATACCACCACTAGCCTTAACTGTGTGCTTTTTCCTCAGTCACGCGTAAGCTAGGATCAACTTCTTGACTGGTCACCCATCCTAGTACTACTCCAAGCTAAGCATGCTTAACAATGGAGTTCTTTAGTGATGGGTTTCCAGAAAAGGATGTGCACCTTGGTGATATGGGTAGTCCAATCAATCCTTACAAGATCATTTTATCTGAGGCCTCAAATCATGGGTAACCTAATTTGGCCTAAAACCTATGTTGAAGCTAGTTAGGGTTAATGATGAGAATCAAATGCATGTATACAATCGTGTTCTTGATTAGGTGGTTTTCTAAGATCTAGATGGTTAAGGATAAGGTATGAAATTTCTAAAATCAAGTACATTCTTTAAATAATTATTTGACTATGTATTTCTTTCTTGAAATGGATACACATGTATGCTTGTTTAATTTCTCAAATATTTCCATGTAGTATTCTAGTACTGTACTCGATGTATATCTTGTTGTCATTGTTTTATAACTTGAAAACATAAATACAGAAACTCCATTATACAAACCTCGTGCACCTGCCTGAAGTTTTCGGGTAAGGGCATAAGGTTGGGCATCCTACTTGAGATGTCAAGATTGAACAAACCATTGATAAAAGGGTTAGCTCTTGGTGATGGCCTTGAGGTCCCTTAAGAATAAGGTTAGCTAATATTCAACACCTTCATATACGTTTCCAATGGAAAGTTAGTCAATAAAAGGCCTTACGATTACATGATATTGATGAATACATGTTATGATGGTATAATTGGAGTAAAATGACATAAAACATGGGCTAGTATTTTTCTAAATACTTAACTTGTCTATTCTTATTTATTACTTTTGTGACTTTTTTCAAAATTATGCAAAACTTATATATATGTATATTTCAGTTGTGTACTTGACACCACTTGGTTACCTAGAGAAGTAAGATACCGAATGTTGTTTCCAAATCCTGTGCAAAATCTGACTATAACGACCCCCTCCACCTTATTTTCCCCAATTAAGGTGGATCGATAGGACAAGGGACATTATCATATTTATAACATCATGGTTTACAAATTAACCAATAATAATTATAAATTTCAATGAATGGAAAAGAATTTGACAACAATACGAAGATAGAATCTCCTCTAGGGAGTTACAGGAAATGGAAATGGAAATTTAAATGTTGCAACAAGAAATAAATACAACTATCTAAATCATCTAGAGTAACTTTAAATCTTTTCTTTTGGTGTCTTCTCTGTTTGACATTTCATGAATAATTGTAGTTTAACCTAAAACGGCGTGAAACAAAATGTGGTCAACATATCATTGAGTACTTGGGGGAACAAAATATTTGCATCTAGATGTAACTACATAACCAATCATAGCTGCAAAAATTAATTTACAATTGAACTTAAAATATTGTTATATAACTTCTCAACCCGCACTTATTCAATCTCTAAGTATACCCACTCACCAGGGGTATATATACTATCATAATGAGTCACTGAGAGAATTATAATGATGTACCCACTTGTTGGGGGTAATCTCTATACATACCAACTCATCAGGGGTATTCATAATATCATACTCACACACTAGGAGTAATTTAATGGCCAAACCACTCTCTAGGTGTAATTTCTATAATTTCCATGTGTGCATTTATTCAAAGATATTCCTGGGCTTGAGAAAGTTATGTTTATATAAAGTTATACTCATATGGGCATTATAGATTATAGGAAGTAAATAAATAACCAATTGTTTAATTACAATTCATTTGAAAAACTTCAAAAAACCACAAAAGTCAATAAGTCAAATATTCATAGGCGTAACCACGTACCTTCCACAAAGATGACTTAATGTCCAAGAAATCAGGAGTAGATGTAACCAAATAAGTAATCACCCTAAATTAATGCATAACACCCAAGTATTACTATTGTTTTCACAAAATATCCTTTATGTCTGACTTGGGTTACAAATTAGGGTTACTTTACGATTAGGGTTGCATCAGGGTTATGCTTCCTAAACTCTAATTATCATATTTGAATACTTTTCATCTTAGGAAACCCTAATTTTGGTAACATGTGAACTTTAAACCCAAATTTTATCCAACATGCTCTTTATATCCAAAAAGGTTATAATTTATCTATTAAGATCAATCACAAAAGTTATATCCATAAAATTATGAAATTAGGGTTTTACATGCTTTTATTACTGTAAATCTTTCATCTGTATACACTTATGGAATTCAAGATAGAACCAGGTCATGGAACCAACTTCATCAGATTCCTTGGATTTTTCTAATCAAACCATATAAACTTATGTTATATTTGAATATTTCTACGATTTTCTAGGAATTTTAGAAAATAATAGTTCTAGCCCAACACCTAGGCAGATGACTATATAAAGCCATCATGTCACGAGGGCATGACCAAGCCAATCATCTCATGCCATTTTAATGGCCCGCGCCTCATGGATAAGGAAAAAAAGTGTGAAAGGGGGTGGCAAAGGTGATTTTACCCCTCACCTCTTAGCACTAGATGTGAGGGTAGAGAGGTCCCTTCACCGAGGTTCATCTTCAACCTTTACTGCCTCATGAGCAGACTTGGGAGAGTCAACACATGCTCTTGAGTGGCAAGTGAGGGCACCTTCCTCTCTGTCGTGCCTCACTGGACTCGGCTATGGCCTCCAATTTCCTGGAGGCAGTAGGAGTAGGGAGAATGGAGAAGGTTGGATCTCCTATTGCTCAGATTAAAAGCAAGGGAGAGAGGATGTGGCTAGAAGGGAAATTGGAGGCAAAGAAAGGAGTATGGAGTCAAGCAGGGTTGGCCGATGAGAAAGATGAGAATTGGGCAAAGCTATAATAGCTTACCAAAGTCAAAGCAACCATTGCTTACCATTTTTTAATCATCCCCCAAATTCGTTGGAGGGATTTGTAGATGTGTATATGAATCAAGGTGAGAGGAAAATAAAAAAGGAAAAGAATAAAGTTTTTTTCCCAGTTTCCCTTTCTATTCAGGGTAGACAATGACCTAGGTGTCATTAGATCTTGATCCAATGACCAAAAAATATCAAGGGTTGGATTTTCATTTTCCTATTGCCATTAAAATCGTGAAAAAAATATCTTTCCCTAAATACTTTTCACATTAGGAAAAATTCATTAATTCATCTCTCTCTGCTTTTAACCAATTGATCTCTAATTTTAAGGGAAGGTCTTTAAGAATTAAATCTATGCATGGGAAATATTTGAGACCAAGATATGAAAGTTAAAAACACTTTTCTTTGTCTCTAAGTCTTACTTTTTTTAAATTTTTTTAGGCATTGATTAACTCCTTTTCTCACCCAAACTTGGGAAGATTTCTTATTTTGGTATGTTTTATCATTAAGTACAATATTGTATAGAATAAAACTTATTGGTTTCCTTCCACCTATTCTTATCTATAATTTTTCACACAATTCCATATTTAAATACCAATTGTCTATTACTTTGAATCCAAGATCCTCACATGTGACTCAGGGTGTGAAAACCTTCCTTGGAGCTCTATAGGTTTGATGTCCAACACATGGGCATGATCCTTCACATAGCACTTCATATTGGAACCATGGAAACCATCATACATCATACTATATTGTGGCGGTAATGCTAGATGATAAGAGGCCTCACCAATCCATTCTACAACCTCGAACGAACCCACATATTGAGGACTCAATTTTCCTCTATTTTTAGCTATAGCTCAGAGGGGTCAAATTTTTAGAAAACATGATCACCTATAGTAAAGTGAAAATCTATTTGCTTTGCATTAATATATGACTTTTGTCGATCCTGGGCTCGCTTTAGTCTCTAGTTGATCAAAGTGACTATGTCAGCATATAATTGTAGTTCCTCTGACCTAAGCAAGGTCCTTTAAAAACATCATCCCAATGAAGTGGTGACCAACACAACCTCCCAAAAAGAGCTTCATATGGAGGAATCTCAATACTGGCTTGGTAACTACTGTAATAGGCAAACTCGTCTAAGGGTATGTACTACTCCCATGATCCATCCCAATCTAAAATGCATACTTTTGATAGATCTTGTAGGGTTGGATTGTTCTTTCTCACTATCCATCAGTCTAGGGGTGATAGGCTATGTTGAACTTCAACCTCGTATCGACTTCCTTTTAAACTTATTTCTACAACTTTGAGGTGAAATTAGGGTCACGATCAAATATAATTGAGCTCCAAACACCATGCAAATAGACTGACTCTATAATGTTAAGTCAGACACCTTAGTGGTGGTATTTTGGGTAAGGAAGTGATTTGACTTGGTTAGGTGGTCCACCATGACCCATATAACATGATGCCCTTTTCTTATCTTGGAAAGACCCACCACAAAATCCGTGGTGATCTGGTCCCATTTCCACTCAAGTATCTCAATGGAGTGATAATTTGTTGGGTCCCCAGTTCTCAACCTTCAACATCTAGCACATAAGACAACTAGCCACATACGAAGTTATGTATTTCTTCATTCTTGGACACCAAAAGTACCACTGGAGGTCCTTGAACATTTTAGTGATTACGGGATGTACGATGTACATCAATCTATGAGCCTATTACAGTATGCGAGACTTCAAAGGTGAATCCTCATGAACCCAAATACAACTTTTATATCAAATTCAACGATCCACTCCCCCCAAGAGGTGTGTTTGAGGGTTCACTATCGAACCCTTCATCTTTTCTAACTCTGGGATGGCTAATTGGGATGCTATAAGCTTGATTGACATGTCAAGCTTAATTTGGATATTGGCCAGACAAACCCTATTTGCTAAACATTATGGAATCCATTGAGAAAAAGTCCTCTAGTCTCTTCCATTGGTTAATCAAACCAGATGCACAACTAAGACATTTTCTACTAAGGGAACTGACAACCACATTGGCCTTAATGGGATGGCATGATATGGTGAAATCAAAATCCTTTAGATATTCATCCAATGCCATTGTCATAAGTTCTGATCTTTCTGAGTCAACATGTACTTCAGGCTCTTATGCTTGGTGAAGATGTCAAAGGTAGCCCCATACAAATAATGTCACCAAATCTTCAAGGCATAGAAAGTTTCCACAACTTCCAGATCATGGTTCTGGTAATTGAACTCATTGAGCTTGAGTTGTTTGGAAGGAAAGGTGAAAACATCCTTTTTTTCTCTAACAGACATCCTAAGCCCATTTTTGATGCAATGGTGAAGATGGTGAAACCATCATTACCCGAGGGTATGGTTCGAACACGAGCAGAGGTAAGCTTTTCCTTCAATTCCTAGAATCGTGCCTCACACAGATCATACCAAACAAACTTCTCATCCTTACGAGTGTTTTTGGTTAGGGGAAAAGTAGTCTTTGAGAAAACCTTGATGAATCTCCAGTAATACCCGACCAATCCCAGGAAATTGTGAATTTTGGACATGTTTTTTGGTGTTGGCCATTCTCAGATGGCCGATACTTTGGTAGGATCTACTGATATGGTTCCTCCAAATATAATGTACTCGAGGAACATAACTCAGTCTATCCAAAAAACTCACATTTCAAAAATTTCTCGTAGAACTTCTACTTTCTAAGAATATCAAGGACCTTAGATAGGTGCACATAATGTTGTTCTAGGTCATCAGTATTGGCTAGGATATCATTTATCAACACTATGAAAAAGGTGTCAGGAAGGGTTGAAACACATTATTCATGAGGTTCATGAACACACTTGGAATTTTAGACAATCCAAAAGGCATAACCAAAAACTTGTAGTGACCATAGTGGGTTTGGAAAGAAATTTTTGGGATATCTTCACTCTTTACTTGCAATTGTTGGTATCTAAATCTCAGGTTAATCTTTGAGAAAACCCGAGTGGTTTTAAGCTAGTCAAATATGTCATCTATGTGGAGTAGAGGATACTTATTCTTAATAATATCCTAGTTTATCATTCTGTAGTCTATGCACATACGAAGAGATCCATCCATCTTCTTTATAAAGAGGACCAGTGCTCTCCATGGGGATGTGTTGGGTCAGATAAAGTTCTTGTCTAGTAGTTCCTACAGTTGATTCTTTAACTCAAGCAACTTAGCAGGAGCAATCCTATAAGCACCCTAGAAATTAGGTTTGTCCCGGGAGCTAGCTCTATTGATAAGTCCACTTCTCTTTCTGGAGGTATGTTTGGAAAATCTTCTGGGAATACATCAACATAATCCCTGACTACCTCTATTTCCTCTAAGGGTTGCACCTTCTACTCTGGCTTAGTCACTACAGCTAGGAACGCTAGACTGCCTTTAGTTACCATTTGTTCTACTTTCATGGTTGACACATACACGATAGTAGTGGCATCCTTACTACCTCTAATGGTAAATGGTTGATGACCTGACTTCTCTATTGTTATTTTCTTCTCCCTAAAGTTTATCTTTGCATTGTAGTTATAAAGCCAATCCATTTGTATAATGGCATCAAAAATCATTCCTAACAACCAGGATAAAGTTAGTAGGGAGTTCATTATTCATACATTTAATAGGGATGACCGATATCTTTAGGAGGGATGAGAAGATACTACCACTAGGGGAAGTGTCTTCCAAGACATATCATATGTCCTTGAAATCCAAAAAAAGCATAGTTGTGAAATTTCTCGAGATGAAAGTATTAGTAGAACCAGAGTCGAACAAAACATTAACATTATGATCCACTATATCAAGAAGTCCTGCATTTTATTTATGGTTCTCAAAACTATTATTAATTTCATGGTAAAGGATAGAAAATGGAGTTATAGGGATGGTTACCTTCTACGATTCATTTTCATTGTCCTCAGTCTCTTCATTATCAATAGCGAAGACTCGAGCCTATTGATGCTCTCACGTAGCTTGGGCTTCTCCTTGTAGTGCCACAGCTATTGGTTGGGCCACTAATGGCCTTGGACCTGGTGGGACAGGGAGGGGATAGTTTGCTATGAAGTTTCCCTCTGGGTGACAGTGCAAATAGACTTGCTTCTCACATCGACATTTTCCAAGGTGCCTCTTCTTGTAGGTACAACATTTAGGGTAAAAAAATTCTTGATGCGGTTTTCCCTTCCCTCCATTTCTACCCTTTCCATTTTTACAGCCATGTACCTTTCCGTTATCCTTCCTTCATGCAGAATTGCCTTCATTGAAACCCAAATATCCTTTAGACGGGTTTTGAGTAGGCAAGGCAATGCTTTCCATATCTAAGGCAAAGTTAACAACCTCTGTGAAGTTTGGGGGTTTACTAGCCATAAAATGGGGCTTCAGAAGAGGATGTAGTCATTTGATAAAGTGCTTCACTCGCCTTTCTCAGTCAACATATAATTGAAGTGCTCCAGGAGACAGAACCTCCGAGCAAAGTCTACCACTATCATGTTTCCCTGATATAGGAGTATCAATTGTTTTTCATTTTCCTTCTTGGAAGAGCTGGGAATGAATCTTTGTGGAGAAGATGGTGCATAAATCCACCCAAGACATTGCCTCCTTAGTCAGATCCATGATTGTAATGTAGTTTTCCCAGCACAACTTTGCAGCTCCTTCCAGAAGGTGGGAAGCAAAAAAGGACCTTCTTGTTTGGTTCCACTTCTAGGATGCAGAAGCCATTCTCTAGGGCTAGGAGCCATACATCTGCCTTGATGACAAATTCTATCTTATCCTCACCTAGAACTTCTCTATGTTCAACTTGATGAAGTTGAGGACAGTGGCTCCAAGCTGAGGAAAGACAAGTAGGGGTTCACCATTCTTGTCTCTGGAAACATCCTTGAGGACTAGGGCACTAACGACCTCACTCATATTCTTCTGTTACTCTAGCCAGTGAATCTCATGGGTCAAGATCACCACTTGTCCAGTAAGGCATGGGCCACTAGATCTTGGGTTACCTTCACCCCTGGGTTCATCTTCCATCATGCGTTCACCTTTAGGGTTAGGACCATCATCAGGGTTTGGGATGTCAAAGGGGACAACTTCATGCTTGAGACCTCTTTCGGTAGAGGCCTTGTCTAACTTGTTCTTCTTGTTAGAGGATTCACCCTCCATGGTCCTCCTCCTCTTCTTTAAGGACATCCTCTTCTTGTGGGAGGGCCTCCCCTCTGGGTCTTCCTTGGGTGTGTCATCAAGAATGGAGGTAGTCTTGGTGTGGGCGATGTTGCTTCACATTTAATAAATTAATCTCAATTTTATGTTTAGGGCATATAAATCATCATAAAATTATGTCCATGACATCTTGGTTACATGCATTAATTTTAATTTGGGGGAGGGTTCCTTAACCGAAATACTCACAACCCTAATTCTAAGAAGGGGAGAGAAAATGTTTATTGGGTCCCTAGGGTTTTGTGAGGGAAATAGGTGGTAGAAAAGGGATGAAACACAAGACGAAGAAAACCTAGAGGTATTTTACTTTGAGCAAAATCTGGCCAGACAGGATGCACGGTGGCCCGAGAGTCTTTGTAATCTGAGTAGCAGTGTGGAGGAAAGTTTTGCCATCTCTCGGGGTCGTGGTCCCTTCTAGACATCATCGACTTTAGAAAATTACCTAATAATTGCCTTGGGCTCTACGAAACTCTTTAGAATTTTAATGATGATTAAAGATTAAATGGTAAATCTGGTATCTGATACCAAATGTAATGACCCCCTCCCCCTGTTAACCCCAATCAAGGTGGAGCAAGAGGGCAAGTTCTATTATCAAATTTACAGGATCAAGGTTTAGTAATTAACCAATAATATTTATAAATTTGATTGAACAGAAAAGAGTTTGACAACAATATAAAGATCGAATCTCATATAGGGAATTAAATGGAATGGAAATCTAAATGTTGGAATAGAAATAAATTTAACTATATAAATCCTCCAGAGTAACTTCAGATCTTTTCTTTTGGTGTCTTCTTCTTTAGTTGTCCACCTTTCATCATTAATTGTAGTTTAACCTAAACGTCGTGAATTAGAACATGGTAAGCATATCGAAATATACTGAGCACATGGGGGAAACAAAATACTTGTATCTAGGTGTAAAAACATAAACAATCATAGCAAAAAATATTTATTTGTAATCAAACTTGCAAATTGTGATATAACTATTCAACCCCCGCTTATTTAATCTTTGTGTATACCGACTCACTAGTGGTATTCATACTATCATACTCACTTGTTGGGAGTATTATGATGATGTACCCACACATTTGGGGTAATGTCTATCCATACCCACTTGCTGGGGGTATTCATGATATCATACTCACTCACTGTGATTAATCTAATGGCCAACCCACTCTATGGCGGTAATTTCCATAATATGCATGCATGCATTTATTTAGAGATATTTTGTACCATCCCTCACCTGGGTTGTGCATTAACCCTAGATATTTTGTTTAATAAAGATAATTATATACTTGCTCTTATCTTTTGAAAAATAATTAAGGCTCAAGAGGAGCTTATGTTTCAATTTTAGTCCTTTTCAAATAATGTTGAAAACAATATTTTGCCTATTTTGGACTAATGTGCAAATTACCCAAGTTGAGGGGTTAACTTGCAAATGTTACATGATAAATGTTCCTCAAGTGTTGAACCATCATAAGAATGATAATGATGCAGAGGTATGGCTTGTGGCAGCCTGAGAACCAAGAAAGAGCTTGTTAAGCAATGTTTGTGCATTAAAACCTAGTTTTGGTGTAATGTGCAATTTACCCAAAACCTAGGGTTCAATGTGAAAAATACCACTTCTAAAGAGTCCCTAATATTTCTTGGTATAAATTAGAGACAAGAAAATCAGAGGGGCGTATCATTTGAATCTCTTTGGAGGAGAGAGAATCTTAATATTAAAATAATCAAGATTTAAGCATAATTGAAACCCTTATTCAATTTAAATGCAAAAATAAATATATTAATGGAAGTGCCCTTCAACCAAAAATGGATGATTGAATTTCCATAAGTATGGACGTCCTTGTGCCTTGTAAAGGCAACGAAATATCTAAAGTGAGTGGAGAGTGCACTCACATTAGTTAAAGAAAAAGTAATATCCACTCAATTTTGGATATTATTATTATATTGATTAAGGTGCTTAATTTGTTTTATTTAATTCATGGATAATGAAGAGGAATTACAAGGTGGGGAAGATGGATTCGTATGCAAGGGATTTAGGGGAGTATGTGGCACCAATTTTGGGAATTGAAGGAATTAATTATCACTTTCTCTCTCATGAAATTCCTTTACATATATCCCATTTTTCACCCACATGAAAGACTCTTTTCGACGCTTCTTTCTTTCCTTGCTTTGGCCATGCACAAGGGATCTTAGGAGAAATAGGAGAACGTGCCCCAACCTGTAGGTAAGCTCCATAGTCATCTTCAACCTTGATTTCATGGTGGAAATCGAATTTCAATGCTTAATTTCTTCTTTTCTCCATTCAATCTTCAACTCTAGCCATTCTTTTCACTCAAAGACATGAGAACGGAAATTGGACAGTTGAGAGAGCTTCATTGACCATTATAGACGTGGATCTTGAAGCTTGGATTCAATTTTGAAGGTGGGTTATATAACTTGAACCCTTAAATGTCATTATTTCTTGCAATTTATTCATCATGTGTTGAATCTTTCTTCTTTCTCGATTTCCTTTTGATTAGTTGTTGAAATCACCATAAGAATCACAATTGATTTCGAAGGTTTGAAGCTTGAAGATGATGATGTCATCTTAAGCACACACCTCAACAAAGGAATGGGCAAACGATTTTCAAAACCGATTGAGCTAATTCGGTTTCAAAACTGATTGAGTTGATTCGGTTTCAAGACCGAATGGGTAATTTACTTCAAGAACGAATGGGTAATTGAACCCCAAACCGAATGGGTAATTTACCTCAAAACCGAATGGGTAATTGAGTTCAAAACTGAATAGGTAATTAACTTCAAGATCGAATGGGTAATTGAGTTCAAAACAAAATGGGTAATGGACCTCAAGATCGAATGAGTAATTGAACTTCAAAACCATTTGGGTACTTTGACCGTTTGGAGGTCAAGACTGTGATGGATGATTGGAGATCAAAGGGCTGTAATTTGATGTACTTTCTATGGTCCAATTAATGTGTGATTTAATAAAGAAAACCCTAAAATTAATTGATTGGTTGGAGGAAACCCTAGTTGATCCAATCGGTTTCAAGGTGGTTTGGACCAAACGGTCTTGAGACCGTTTGAGTCCAAACGGTCTAGAGACCATTTGGGATCAAACGGTCTTCAGACCATTTGGAGAGAAAACAGTCTCAAACCGTTTGATGTTTGTTCATTTTCAATGATGGTTTGTCCAATCGGTTTCAATGATAATTTGATCAAATGGTTTCAAAACCGATTGAAGATTTTGGAAAAGACCCTTTGGAGGTACAAAAGATTTAAGACCATTTAGAGGTACAATTGAACCAAGATCGTTCAAGGTCAAACGGTCTTCAAGACCATTTGAAGGTCAAGTGACACCAAGACCGTTTGAAGGTCAAGGAGGTCAAAACCGTTTGAAGGTTCAAAAGTAACAAAACCATTTGGAGATCTAATAGTCTCAAAGCTATGAAAGATTAATTAACCCTATGATTATTAATGATGTATATCAAAGATAATTACAATGGTTGTACCTTCAAGGTACTTAAGTGATTAGTACCTTTGGAGTGGTTAACCTTTGGTGCTTATGGAAGCAATGCCTCAATACACTATGGTAACCCTAAATGTATGCACTTTAATGAAGGGTTAACCTAATCTAATAAAGTTTGAAGTAATTAATATCCTAGAGCGGATGAGAGAGAGAGAGAGGGATCCATACATGTATAATAATCATGTAATGGTTAAACCTCAACACTCTCAACATGAATAAAATATGTAATTAGGGTATGATTCTTGATATAGAGATCATGAAACCCTAATTGAGAAGGTTGATGAGTGCTAACCCTAATTTAGGGAAATGCTACATGAAACCCTAATCCAGGGTAATGATGTAAACCTAATCTAGGGTGATGATATAAGAAATCCCAATTTAGGGTAATATAATGAAAAACCCTGATTTAAGATGATGCTTCATGAAACCCTAATTTCGGGTAAAGTTACATAAAACCTAAATTTGGGGAAAAGTTATAACAAACCTTAATTCGGGACAATGATGTGTGAAACCCTAATTAAGAGTGATGTCATTTGAAACCCTAATGCAGAGATGTGATGTGAAACCCTAATCAAGGATGATGTCATATGAAACCCTAATCCAGGGAAATGATGTAACCCTAATCTAGGGTGATGATATAAGAAATCCAAATTTAGGTAATATAATGAAAAACCTTGATTTAATAGGATGCTTCATGAAACCCTAATTTCAGGTAAAGTTACATAAAACCCTAATTTGGGGAAAAGTTATAACAAACCTTAATTCAGGACAATGATGTGTGAAACCCTAATTAAGATTGATGTCATGTGAAACCCTAATGCAGAGATGTGATGTGAAACCCTAATCAAGGGTGATGTCATATGAAACCCTAATCAAGGGTGATGTCTAGTGAAACCCTAATATAGAGATGTGATGTGAAACTCTAATCTAGGGTAATGCTATATGAAATCCTACCCTAATATAGGGTGAAGGTATGTGAAATCCTAATTTTGGATTACAGTGCATGAAACCCTAATGTTGGGTAATATGATGATAAACCATAACCCTAATTTTGGGTAATGGGATGAGTATCCCTAATTCACATGAATTTGGGAAACCCCAACCCTAATGAATGAATAGTAATGCTACCATTACATTCCATGGTGCTGATATGTAATTGATATAACTGTTATCATGTGTACTAATCATGCATGTATCATGAGATGATGGACATATCCATGTATGAGCTATGATGTTTTATTATTGAAATTGTTTATGGGCCTTGTGAGCCATAATATGATGTGTTGCCTAATAAGAGGTTACAAAAGACAAATGGGCTTTAAGAGACATGTGAGATGCTTGTATTGCAAGTATCATGTTTACCTAGGTCAGGTGACCAGAAGGTATTAGTTATCTAATAAGTGGTAACAAGTGTTCTTTGATGAACTATGGGTTTGAATACCCATATTCCATAATCATGATGATGAGATGTTAAGGGTTGAGAATACCCATGATGTGACAAGGGATTGATATCCCAATATTTTATAAAGCTTTGAAAAATACTTGATAGAAGTATTACTCATTCTTTGTAGAATTTGTTATAATGATTTATGTTTGAAAACCTAACTGATGCTAAAAGAATATAGTAATATACCTAATTAATCAAGTGAAATCTTATCATGTAGAGCCCTGGCCATAGATCCATCATCGTCAGTAGTTGGTTATGGTGAAATATATTTTCCTATGGGAACTCCTGGAGGGCATACTGTTGAGTATGTGGGGGTTATGGGTGCAAATATCCTTACACCCTAATGGAGGAATTGATGTGAGATTAACATTAAATCTCTCAATCCCTCATTATATATGCTGAGATGGATGTATCACTAATCTCCCGAATGTCGGGATGGATGTATCACGAATCTCCCGATAATGTTAATACCGGATCGATGTGAGATAAACATGAGATCTCTCGATTGTGAAGAGAGTACAACAACCACTATAACTCTATAGCAAAGTTTCCAGGATACCCTGGAAAGCTATTCAACAGATACACGAGATGTTCTACTTTTTGTCCTCACACTGACTGAGGAAGATGAGGTCATGGGAATATGACTCTTCTTTGACCTATGTATGGTACCGATTTCAATTTTGCAATGGTCGGTTGGAATATGAGTGGTATACCTCATCTCCTCAGGGCTTAAGTATGTTTGTAAAATGTAATCATCCGTGTAGCGTAATTGCTTAAGATTGAAATACGAGAATCATTGGTTGATGTTACCTTGCATAACATATCTTAAATGGATAAATGATATACATGTTCTTCAATTCCTTACTAGATAGGTGACATGCTGCTTTACCAAGTTATAATTGAAATGATTTAAATAAGTGTATTTCTCTAATCTGTTTAGACATTGATTTATCTGTTAATTAACATATATGATTCTTCTGCTCAGTTTTATTCTATTAATTTGCAATAATAATATTTTTGGCAGAGAGTTATATCTCTCGCTGGGACAATTTCAATTGTCTCACCCCCATGGGATCCAACTTTTTAGGTAGACATAGAAGAAGAGGAAGAAACTCTATAGCAGGAGAAGAACAATAACAGCAGCAGCAACATGGACAACAGTGATAGTTCAGGTGGAGGCATTGGCTGTCATGTTTTTTATAAAGAGTCATATGTGTTGTCTCTGTACTCTCAGGTCCTCGGAGTTAGTAGTTAGTAATTTTAATGAATCAATCTGAGGTTTTGGCTTGATGTCTCGAGGTAATTATACTGTCTATGTCGAGTTTTAACAAGGCAGTTGATGTTTGTAATCCTCGAGAAGAGACGCTACAGGATATGTACTTATGAACCAGGATGTAAATAAAGTACATTAGTTCTTGATAAAAGAGTTTTCCTGTTTTGGATCTCTTTGAAAATGGTTTTAATTTTTAGTGATTTTCAGTAATTCTGCTACTTATGTTTAATTCCATAATTAATTACACTGTGGCGATCTAATCTAGTGTTGGGTCATCTCAGTTTAGTTGGTATCAGAGCTCTAGGTTTGTTGAGTCTACAGAGACATAGGATTAAGGTTGTTGAGTCTATTCTAGTGTTTTCTAGTAATCTGATAGTGTCTTCTGCTCATATAGGAGGAGAAGAACTTAAATATGTCTAGATCACATGAAGAACATACTGTTGAGAGCAGCATTGCTGCACCATGAAGAGGTGCAAGGGACCAGAATAGGGAAGAACCAGAACCTAAACACCCCTAGCTTAACCAGGCTACACTGGAGAACCCAACCTTCAATGATATGTTTGGGCAGTTCATGACAACCATGACGCATATGGAGGATAGGATGCCACCACCTGCACCTAGGGCATCAACTCACCATGAAGGACAAGGAGCAGACAAGACTTTTAAATGACTTTGCCAGGTTGGAGCCACAGATTATGCTGGTACAGCTGACCCAACAGTTGCAGATATGTGGCTGATTGAGCTGGAGAAGGCCTTCAGAATCCTTAATATCCCAGAAGTTGAGAAGGTTAGACATGCAGTGTACCTTCTTAAAGGGAGTGTTGGCCACTGGTGGACAATAGAAGAGGGTAAGAGGCCAGGTGTTGAAATTGGATGGGAAGTATTCTGACGAGAATTTGTCAATATATACTTCCCTAAGATGTTTCCAGATGAGAAGATCTCTCAGTTTGAGAGGTTAAGGCAAGGACCAATGAACATTAGCGAGTATGAAGCTAAGTTCATGGAGCTTTTGTGGTTTTGTCCGCATATGGAAGCTACTGATGAAGAAAGAATTCAGTGTTTTGAGAAGGGGCTGGATGTTGATTTGACCACTCTTGTGTCTGCCTTAGAGAATAGGGAGAGGTTCACCACCTTTGTGGAGTCCGTGAGGTGAATAGAAAGGTCAGTCATTGAGAAGCATCAGACCAAGAGTAAGAAGGTGTATACTCAGTTTCAAGAACAAGGGCCCAAAAGATTCAAGAAACTGAGATTTTCTACACCAATAGCACCACTAAGATTCAATACCCAAACACAATGGATGTCGAGTAGGGGTAGAGGCCGTAGTTTACCACCTGAGGGAGCCCACAACTCGGCATCAGTATCAGTAAAAGGACCACCCAAGCCACAGAGGGAGACCAGAGTTTGTTTTATATGCGGAAAGATGGGGCATTTGATGAAAGATTGTCGAGCTAGAGATGCAAGTGTGACTCAACCTCAGAGGCAGAGTCAGCAAGGCTCTCAGAGGCGACAGTTTTTGAGTGGCGCTAACTTGAAGTAGTTGTCAATCCTCGAGTTGTGACAGGTCAGATGGAACTATTTCATTCTGATTTGTCTTCATCCTACTTCATTTCTGTTTTAATTGATCTGGGTGCTACACATTCCTTTATCACTCGAAGAGTGATTCATGACTGCAATATGATTTCTAGTTATAGAGAAGATAGTTTGTTTTTAGAAACCCCTCTGATGGGTTATGCAGTGTTGCAGGAGGTGTGTTCTCCCTGCATTCTTTCCTTTTCTGAATATCACATTCAGGTGGATCTTATACCACTTGAGATGCATGGGTTTGATATAATTCGTGGGATGGACACCCTAGAAAAGTATAAGGTTGTCTTGGATTGAGAGTCCAAGCAAGCTGTATTCACAGATGACAGTGACACATGGATCTTTCAGGGAGATAGAAAGATTCTTCCAACCTTCCTTGTGTCAGCTATGGTAGTTGAGAAGCTGATGAGACAAGGATGCTTTGCATTCTTGGCACATGTGGTAGATACCACAATGGAGAGCTCTAATCTTTATAAAGTTCTGATAGTTAGGGAGTTTGAAGATGTGTTCCCTGAGGAACTTCTAGGTGTTCCTCCACCCCAAGAGATTGATTTTGAAATTAATCTAATCCCGGGCATGCAACCAATAGCACAAAAACCGTATAGGATGGCACCTACTGAGATGGCAGAGCTCAAGAAACAGCTGCAGGAGTTGCTTGAGAAAGGTTTTATCCGATCGAGTACTTCACCATGGGGTGCTCCGTTTCTCTTTGTTGAGAAGGACGGATTGGTGTGGTTATGCATTGATTACAAACAATTGAATAAAGTAACCATAAAGAACAAGTATCCTTTGCCAAGGATCGATGACTTGTTTGATTAGTTGCGTGATGCAACTATCTTCTCTAAGATAGATCTGAGGTTGGGATATCATCAGTTCTGTATCAAAGAGAGTGACATATCTAAGTCTACTTTTAGGACAAGGTATGGTCACTATGAGTTCATTATTATGTCGTTTGGACTAACTAATGCACCAACTGCATTCATGGAACTCATGAATAGAATCTTTCGACCTTTTCTAGATCAGTTCATAGTAGTCTTCATAAATGACATCTTGATATACAGTAGAGATGCTCAACAGCATGAGAAGCACCTCCGTCAGGCTTTAACTTTTCTAAGGGAGCATAAGCTATATGCTAAGTTTAGCAAATGTGAGTTCTGGTTACCAGAAGTTTCTTTTCTAGGACACGTAATATCTGCCTCAGGTATCTGTGTTGATCCTAAGAAGGTAGAATCTGTCTTGCAATGGGAATAGCCAAAGACACTAATGGAGATACGTAGTTTCCTAGGACTGGGAAGCTATTACAGGAGGTTCAGTAAGAACTTCAGTTCTATAGCTTTACCCCTAACCAAGTTGACTAGGAAGGAGGTTCCTTTTGTTTGGAGTGACAAGTGTGAACATTCTTTCCAGCTATTGAAAGAAAGGTTAACAAGTGCACCTGTGCTGGTGTTACCTGAGCAAGGGAAGGGGTACATAGTTTTATGTGATGCATCTAAGAATGGTCTAGGATGTGTGTTGATGCAGGATAATCAAGTGATTTTTTTTGCCTCTCGACAACTTAAGAAACATGAGGAGAATTATCCGACACATGAGCTAGAGATAGCTGATGTGGTTCATGCTTTGAAAATCTGGAGACATTATCTCTATGGAGAAACATTCCAGATTTTCACGGACCATAAGAATCTAAAATATATCTTCTCACAACATGAGTTGAACATGAGACAACACCGCTGGATGGAGTTAATCAAGGATTACGATTGTACAATTGATTATCATCTAGGGAAGGCTAATGTAGTAGTTGATGCACTAAGTAGGAAATCATCATCTCCAGCCTTAGATAAAGCACAGTTAAACTCCTTAGTGTGCTTAAAAAGATATATGCTTATCTCCTTAAGGCAAAACAATATAGAGCTTAAGGTATCGTTGTTAGCCAGGCTGTTAGCTGAGATGCAAGTGAAACCTACTCTGAGACAATGGATTAAAGAGGCACAACAAGCTGATGTTGTAGTTCAGCAGATTAGGTCAGAGTATGGTAGTGAGAAATGAGATGGCTTTCATGAGTCAGAGGATCAAGTAGTCTGTTACTATGGTAGGATGGTAGTACATGATGCCAATGACTTAAGGAAGTTAGTCTTGGAGGAAGCTCATTCTTCGATGTATGCAATGCATCCAGGGAGCACCAAAATGTATCATAACTTGAAAGATATGTATTAGTGGCCTGGTTTGAAGAAGGATGTAGCTAAGTTTGTTATGCAGTGTCCGGTGTGTCAGCAGGTTAAAGATGAACATCAAAAGCCTACAGGAACAATGCAACCTTTGCCTATACCGCAGTGGAAATGGGAACATGTAACCATGGACTTTGTGGTTGGTTTTCCTATAACAACCAAAGGTCATAATTCCATATGGGTGATTGTTGATAGGTTGACTAAGACATCACATTTTCTTCCTGTCAGAACAACCTACACTGTTGAGAAGCTTGCACAGATATATATAGATGAGATAGTGCGGTTGCACGGGGTTCCAACTACTATCATTTCGGATAGAGGTCCCCAGTTCACGAGTTGTTTTTGGGAATGACTACATAAAGCTTTGGGTACATAGTCAAGGTTTAGTACTGCCTTTCACCCATAGACAGATGGACAATTTGAGATGACCATACAAACCTTGGAGGATTTGCTTAGGGCATGTGTCCTTCAGTTTGTAGGAAGTTGGGATCTACACCTGAGCTTGATAGAATTTGCTTACAACAATACCTACCAGCACAATATTGATATGGAACCCATATGAAGCATTATATGGTAGATTTTGTAGATCTCCTTTATGTTGGTATGAAATAGGAGAATATCAACTTTTGGGTCCTGAGCTTGTGCAGCAGACAACTGAGAAGATTAAAGTAATACAACAACAATTAAAGACTGCATAGGATAGATAGAAGTCATACGTCGACAAACGGCGAAGACCCTTAGAATTCCAAGTTGGAGACAGAGTATATCTCAAGGTCTCGCCATGGAAATGTGTCCTTATATTTGGAAAGAAGGGAAAGTTAGCTCCTAGATTTATGGGGCCTTACCCAATCATTGAACGGATTGGAAAGGTAGCCTATAAGTTGGAGTTTCCACCTGAGCTGCATAAGTTGCATCCAGTGTTCCATATCTCCATGCTGAGAAAGTGTCATCCTGACACAGAGTTAGTTCTACAACCTGTGGAGGTAAAATTAAATGATGATATATCATATGTTGAAGGACCTGTGATGATCCTTCAAAAAAAAAATTAAAAAGCTGAAAAAGAAAGACATATGTCTTGTGAAAGTTCTCTGGCATCACCGTGGCATTGAATAAGCTACGCTGGAGCTAGAGGAAGAGATGAGGAGGAAGTACCCTTCTCTTTTCTCTTGATGATTTCGGGGACGAAATCCCTGTTAGGGGTGGATAATTTGTAACATCCCTAACTTGGGTTGTGCTTTAACCCTAGATGTTTTGTTTAATAAAGATAATTATATTCTTGCTCCTATCTTTTGAAAAATAATTAAGGCTCAAGAGGATCTTATGTTTCAATTTTTGTCCTTTTCGAATAATGTTGAAAACAATGTTTTGCCTGTTTTGGACTAATGTGCAAATTACCCAAGTTGAGGGGTTAACTTTCAAATGTTACATGATAAATGTTCCTCAAGGGTTGAAGCATCATAAGAATGATAATGATGCAGAGGTATGGCTTGTGGCAGCCTGAGCACCAAGAAAGAGCTTGTTAAGCAATGTTTGTGCATTAAACCTTAGTTTTGGTGTAATGTGCAATTTACCCAAAACCTAGGGTTCAATAAGCAAAATACCACCTCTAGAGAGTCCCTAATATTTCTTGGTATCAATTAGAGACAATAAAATCAGAGGATCGTCTCATTTGAATCTCTTTGGGGGAGAGAGAATCTTGATATTAAAATAATCAAGATTTAAGCATAATTGAAACCCTTATTCAATTTAAATGCAAAAATAAATATATTAATGGAAGTTCCCTTCAACCAACAATGGATGGTTGAATATCCATAAGTATGTACGTCCTTGTTTCTTGTAAAGGCAATGAAATATCTAAAGTGATTGGAGAGTCCACTCACATTAGTTAAAGAAAAAGTAATATCCACTCAATTTTGGATATTATTATTATATTGATTAAGGTGCTTAATTTGTTTTCTTTAATTCATGGATAATGAAGAGGAATTACAAGGTGGGGAAGATGGCTTCGTATGCAAGCGATTTAGGGGAGTATGTGGCACCAATTTTGGGAATTGAAGGAATTAATTATCACTTTCTCTCTCATGAAATTCCTTTACATATATCTCATTTTTCACCCACATGAAAGACTCTTTTCGATCCTTCTTTCTTTCCTTGCTTTGTATGTGCACAAGGGAGCTTAGGAGCAATAGGAGGACGTGCCCCAACCTGTAGGTAAGCTCCATAGTCATCTTCAACCTTGATTTCATGGTGGAAATCGAATTTCAATGCTTAATTTCTTCTTTTCTCCATTCAATCTTCAACTCTAGCCATTCTTTTCACTCAAAGACTTGAGAACGGAACTTTGATAGTTAAGAGAGCTTCATTCACCATTAAATACGTGGATCTTGAATCTTGTATTCAATTTTGAAGGTGGGTTATATAACTTGAACCCTTAAATGTCATTATTGCTTGCAATTTATTCGTCATGTGTTGAATCTTTCTTCTTTCTCAATTTCCTTTTGATTAGTTGCTGAAATCACCATAAAAATCACAATTGATTTCGAAGGTTTGAAGCATGAAGATTATGATGTCATATTAAGCACACACCTCAACAAAGGAATGGGAAAACGGTTTTCAAAACTGATTGAGCTACTTCAGTTTCAAAACCAATTGAGTTTATTCGGTTTCAAGACCGAATGGGTAATTTACTTCAAGACCGAATGGGTAATTGAACCCAAGACCGAATGGGTAATTTACCTAAAAACTGAATGGGTAATTGAGTTCAAAACTGAATAGGTAATTAAATTCAAGATCGAATGTGTAATTGAGTTCAAAACCAAATGTGTAATGGACCTCAAGATCGAATGAGTAATTGAACTTCAAAACCATTTGGGTACTTTGACCGTTTGGAGGTCAAGAGATGTGATGCATGATTGGAGATCCAAGGGCTGTAATTTGATGTACTTTCTATGGTCCAATTAATGTGTGATTCAATAAAGCAAACCCTAAAATTAATTTATTGGTTGGAGGAAACCCTAGTTGATCCAATCGGTTTCAAGGTGGTTTGGACCAAACGGTCTTGAGACCGTTTGGAGAGCAAATGGTTTCAAACCGTTTGATGTTTATTCAATTTCAATGATGGTTTGTCCAATCAGTTTCAATGATAATTTGATCAAATGGTTTCAAAACCGATTGAAGATTTTGGACAAGACCATTTGGAGGTACAAAAGATTTAAGACCGTTTGGAGGTACAACTGAACCAAGACCATTTAAGGTCAAACGGTATTCAAGACCGTTTGAAGGTCAAGTGACTCTAATACCGTTTAATGGTCAAGGAGGTCAAAATAGTTTGAAGGTTCAAAACTAACAAAACCATTTGGAGATCTAATACTCTCAAAGCTATGAAAGATTAATTAACCCTATGATTATTAATGATGTATATCAAAGATAATTACAATGGTTGTACCTTCAAGGTACTTAAGTGATTTGTACCTTTTGAGTGGTTAACCTTTGGTGCTTATGGAAGCAATGCCTCAATATACTATGCTAACCCTAAATGTATGCACTTGAACGAAGGGTTAACCTAATCTAATCAAGTTTGAAGTAATTAATATCCTAGAGAGGATGAGAGAGAGGGATCCATGCATGTATAATAATCATGTAATGGTTAAACCTCAACACTTTCAACATGAATAAAATATGTAATTAGGGTATGATTCTTGATATAGAGATCATGAAACCCTAATTGAGAAGGTTGATGAGTCCTAACCCTAATTTAGGGCAATGCTACATGAAACCCTAATCCAGGGTAATGATGTAACCCTAATCTAGGGTGATGATATAAGAAATCCCAATTTAGGGTAATATAATGAAAAACCCTGATTTAAGAGGATGCTTCATGAAACCCTAATTTTGGGTAAAGTTACATAAAACCCTAATTTGGGGAAAGTTATAACAAACCTTAATTCAGGACAATGATGTGTGAAACCCTAATTAAGAGTGATGTCATGTGAAACCCTAATGCAGAGATGTGATGTGAAACCCTAATCAAGGGTGATGTCATATGAAACCCTAATTCAGGGTAATGATGTAACCCTAATCTAGGGTGATGATATAAGAAATCCCAATTTAGGGTAATATAATGAAAAACCCTGATTTAAGAGGATGCTTGATGAAACCCTAATTTCGGGTAAAGTTACATAAAACCCTAATTTGGGGAAAAGTTATAACAAACCTTAATTCGGGACAATGATGTGTGAAACCCTAATTAAGAGTGATGTGATGTGAAACCCTAATGCAGAGATGTGATGTGAAACCCTAATCAAGGGTGATGTCATATGAAACCCTAATCAAGGGTGATGTCAAGTGAAACCCTAATCAAGGGTGATGTCATATGAAACCCTAATCAAGGGTGATGTCAAGTGAAACCCTAATACACAGATGTGATGTGAAACTCTAATCTAGGGTAATGCTATATGATATCCTACCCTAATATAGGGTGAAGGTATGTGAAATCCTAATTTTGGATTACAGTGCATGAAACCCTAATGTTGGGTAATATGATGATAAACCATAACCCTAATTTTGGGTAATGGGATAAGTATCCCTAATTGACATGAATTTGGGAAACCCCAACCCTAATGAATGAATAGTAATGTTACCATTACATTGCATGGTGCTGATATGTAATTGATATAACTGTTATCATGTGTACTAATCATGCATGTATCATGAGATGATGGACATAGCCATGTATGAGCTATGATGTTTCATTATTGAAATTGTTTATGGGCCTTGTGAGCCATAATATGTTGTGTTGCCTAATAAGAGGTAATAAAAGACTAATGGGCTTTAAGAGCCATGTGAGATGCCTGTATTGCAAGTATCATGTTTACCTTGGTCAGATGACCTGAAGGTATTAGTTACCTGATAAGTGGTAACAAGTGTTCTTTGATGAACTGAGGGTTTGAATACCCATATTCCATAATCATGATGATGAGATGTTAAGGGATGAGAATACCCATGATGTGACAAGGGATTGATATCCCAATATTTTATAAAGCTTTGAAAAGTACTTGATAGAAGTATTACTCATTCTTTGTAACATTTGTTATAATGATTTATGTTTGAAAACCTGACTGATGCTAAAAGAATATAGTAATATACATAATTAATCAAGTGAAATCTTATCATGTAGAACCCTGGCCAGAGATCCATCATCGTCAGTAGTTGATGATGGTGAAATAGATTTTCCTACGGGAACTCCTGGAGGGCATACTGTTGAGTATGTGGGCGTTATGGGTGTGAATATCCTTACGCCCTAATGGAGGAATTGATGTGAGATAAACATTAAATCTCTCAATCCCTCATTATATATACCGGGATGGATGTATCAGTAATCTCCCGAATGCCGAGATGGATGTATCACAAATCTCCCGATAATGTCAATACCGGATCGATGTGAGATAAACATGAGATCTCTCAATTGTGAAGAGAGTACAGTTGCCACTGTAACTCTATAGAGAAGTTGCCAGGATACCCTGGAAAGCTATTCAGCAGAGACATAAGATGTCATGCTTTTTGTCCTCACACTGACTGACGAAGATGAGGTCATGGGAATCTGGATCTTCTTTGACCTATGTATGGTACCGATTCCTATTTCACAATGGTTGGTTGGAGTATGAGTGGTATACCTGATCTCCTCAGGGCTTAAGTATGTTTGTAAAATGTAATCAGCCATGTAGCGTAATTGCTTAAGGTTGAAATACAAGAATCATTGATTGATGTTACCTTGCATAGCATATCTTAAATGGATAAATGATATACATGTTCTTCAATTCCTTACTGGATAGGTGACATGCTACTTTACCAAGTTATAATTGAAATGATTTAAATAAGAATATTGCTCTAATTTGTTTAGACATTGATTTATCTGTTGATTAACATATATGATTCTTCTGCTCAGTTTTATTCTATTAATTTGTAATAATAATATTTCTGGAGGAAAGTTATATCTCTCGCTGGGACAATTTCAATTGTCTCACCCTCGTGGGATCCATCTTTTTAGGTAGACGCAGAAGAAGAGGCAGAAACTCTATAGCAGGGGAAGAACAGCAACAACAATAGTGATAGTTCATGTGGAGGCACTGGCTGTCATGTTTTGTATAAAGAGTCATATGTGTCGTCTCTGTACTCTCAAGTTGTAACATCCCAATCTTGTTATGAAAATTTTCCAAATTATTTTATTCCTTGCATGCTCTTTTCCTAATTAGATAATTGTTGAGGACTTAAATGCTATTTTCCCATGTTAGTTTTGCAAAATCATTTTATTATGCTCAATAGCTCTCTTATCCTTGTTTTATTTAAAGAAAATCTTTTCATGTATATCTATGCCCTTTTGTTTAAGAAAAATGAAGATAAATGCTTTTATGACAAATTTTCTCTCTCATATGATAATTAGTGATTTACATGTTTAATTTCTTGTTTAATGGCCTCCATTTTGTTAATTAAAAAGAAATATTATTTAGGGCACGTTTTTATGTTTTGCAATCCTTATTTGAGAAATCAATGACTTTATATGCACTATTTATATTCATTTAAATGCATATAATGGTCTTTGCTATTTTAGACCTAAAATGTGTACAAGCAGTAAATCTAATAAAATAGGAATATTCTATACACTCTAATACACCTATGGTCAAAATTTGGGCTCATTTGACCCATGTTTGGCCCGACAATTAATTTGAGAGAGGTTTGAGTATATTGTGACCATGTTTTGAATGAAATGTCATTTATGCAGCCCATTTAAGCTATAGTTCATTTTAATTGCATTTGTCACACGCTATTCCATCCGTTTTATTCTCGTGCACATCCGCAACCCTTGGATCAGGATCCAACAACACGACAGTCTTCTTCTTCCTCCGTTTTTCTCGCAAGCTAAGGCCGTTTCACAGGCCGTTTTCCCTCAACTTCGTTCTCACTCCACAGTCCACCGTATCACTTGATTTCCTCGCCAACGACTCGAGCTCGTCACCCCGATCCGAGCAAGCCATCACTCGCCCCCTCTCTCTCTGTCGAGCAAATGCCCATTTAGGGCTTGAACACCCCCTCCGCCATTTAAGAGCAGTCGCCGCCCCTGCCTTCCGCACTGACCGATTAAGACCCCAAGAGCACTGTCGGTCCCCTAGCTACACTCCTCCACTGCCAATTATGCCCCGAGTGCCCCTGAACATCCCGCCCTACACGACCTACAAATCCAGCAACTCCGGCTTTGTCCAGCCTCCTCAGGCCACCTCAGCTCAATCGTGACCACGGTAAGCATCCTCGGCACCTAAGCTACGTTTTGGTTTTCTCAGTTTGCCTTGCGATCGCCCCTACTAGCGGGTCCTGTAGAGCTGCCAATGGTGCTCGCCGACGCTGGTCACCTTGGCCCCTCAGCTCCCCCTCCGACTACGGAAATGCATGCCTCGACCTCACCTTGCTTCAAGGAGTAATTTCTGACCTTCAGTTCACATGTTTTTGAATTCTCTCTATGGTTTTGCCCCTCCGACTTTCTCCCTTGTTCTTGCTGCTTTGGCGGTCTACTTGTGTTTGTGGTTCTTCTTTTCTTCTCCCAACTAGTCACTCAGTTTCTCTAGCCTCTCGTGGATGCTCTCCTGGATTTTAGCCTTCCGGTTTTAGTCTGTCTTCATGCCTTGACCCTCTGTGTTTTAGCTGCCATGGTTGTACCTTGGAACCTGGTGCTCCAGCGCACCCCATGGCCTGAACCCAGGCTCATCGACTCCAGCTCGACGCAAGGAATCCAGTGAGCCCTTCATCTCTCCATGAGTAGCTTCCCTCTGATCGCCAGGACTGGGGGATTGTGATCTCCAGTTCTGCTAATTGAAGACATGGCTCGCGAAGGAGCAGGCTACGAAGAAACCAGGTCAAGAAATGACCTTTGTGCCCCGTCCTTTTATTTGACGATTTCAACCGCAGAGGATATTTTGGGGTTTTCACCTATACCCCTTTCTTTGATCACGAAACCACAATGGTGAGCCTCCTCCCTAGCTGACCAAGCCCGATTGGTCCAAGTCAGATGCTGGCCCACTGTTTCTGGACTTTATATATATACGTGGATTTATCTAGATTTATGATTGGATGATTCTTTGGAAATTTTTAGTAAATTTCCTGTTTATCATAAAATTACAAAAAAATATGTTTTGGAAAGGATTTTCGATGAGGAATCCAATTTTATGTTTTTTATCGACTGTTTTTTGTTGTTTTCACATCTCAATATTTATATGGACAAATTAGGGTTTAATTTGAATAACAAAGGATAATTATGCTAATTTCAGGTGATTAAAAGGTTCCAACCTGTCAAACCAGGTTTGACTTAGGTGTTTTAGATCAAGGTAAGCGGGCCATGCCTTTGGCATTGTAAATTTGATTTATTGAATGATTATGATATGTTTATGCTCTTTATACTCAATTCATGATAAATGTCATGTTTTTCCTCAATGTATATAACTATTAGATGTTGATTGTTACAATCTAAGTCTAAGAGTAGAAATCACATTAAGATTATGATTTATGATTAAGATACATGAAACCAAGATTAAGAGGGAAGAGATTCCCATCCATGCTTAAGAGGGAGAAATCCCATTATGATACCAAGAGGGAGAAATCCCAATTAAGATCAAGTTTAAGTTATTAAGAAGATAAGTAAAGTCTAAGAAAGTTCATGGTTAAGAGAATTTGATTTAGATTTATATGCACCTTGTTATGGGCTTTCCGAGCATTATGGGCTCCTTATGGGGCATTAAGAGAGGAGCATATACTTCTATTCAAATTCTTTATGTAAAATATGCCAAGAAATGATTAATGTTAATGCATGTTCATGTTTATGTCAAGTCACCTTTATAATTTATTTTTTTATGTTTTATAACATGCCAATGCCGCTTACTTACCATGTTTTATTTCCTTTGCATGGATGGGGACGAGATGTCCGCAGAAGTTGGAGCTAAAGGGAAGGAGACCTCTTGAGAAGATTCCAAGCATCCAAGATCTTAGGAGTGGTTTCCTGGTGGGACGTCCATCTATGGAGATCCTATCTTTTTCTTATTAACTAGTTCATGTTTAGTATACCTTTAGAAATATGATGTAGCTTTCTTTCCAAGAACTTATGTATGAATCTATGTTTCTATGAATGCCAAGTGTTGTTTATTTCTTGATATCAATCACACATGTGACAATCCATCCCTGATATGCCAAGTACCCCACATTATGGATAATGTTGGGGATTAGGCTATGCTTCCGTTGGTTATGTAAGAAACCCTAGGGAGGGGTGTTACATTAATGGTATCAGAGAAAGGACTAGATGGACACTAAGGCAACACTAGAGATTCATATTATGTTCTAATATCATGTTATATTTACCCTTTCAGATGGCCCCTAAGAAGAAGGAGAAGGTTGGTGAGTCAAGGCACTCACAAGGATCCTCTAGTGGTGATAAGACTGAAGACATGAACCACGCCCCTCCACCAGTCACCCTAGATGCCCTAGTAGCAGCCTTGACCAATGCCCTCCAACGTAGAGCTCCACCTAGAGTACATGAGATCTCCCTCATAGATTTCTTGAAGATTAGACCCGATGCTTTCCATGGTGAAGATGAAGTGGATGTTGTGACCAAGGCTGAGGAATGTCTTAGCAACATGGAGCATTGCTTTAGAGACTTAGAGTGTCCCCCACGTAGTAGGGTTAGATTTGCCACCCATATGCTCAAGGGTGCAACCCGTACTTGGTGGGAAAACCTCTTAGCCTCTAGGGAAGATGATGACCCTCCTTTCTCTTGGGGTGAGTTTGTAGACGTCTTCAATGACCATTATATATCCGAAGCCATGTTAGAAAGGAAGGAGGATGAGTTTTTTAACCTTAAGAAGGTGGGTGACATGACTGTCATTGAGTATGCCATGAAGTTTCGTAAGCTCCAAAAGTATGATCTTGAGTACACTGAGCAAAAGAGATCTAAGAAGTTCATTAGAGGGTTTAAACCTAACCTAAGTTATGCCTTGTCTGGTAGAGGACATAGGACCATGCAATCAGCCCTAGATGTAGCCCTAGAGTTGGAGGATCACCCTGGGAGGAATCATAAGAAGGAGGTACCCCAAAACAATCGTCACCATCAACCCCCTCCGCCCTCCAACCACAAGAGAAAAGCCCTTGAGCCTTCTTTTGAGAATGGGAGAACCCCATGCCCCACATGCAAGAGAAATCATGGTGGTCCTTGTAGGTTTGGGACTTCTATTTGCTACTATTGTGGTGAGGAAGGGCATATCAAGCCTAATTGCCCTAAACTTGCAAAGAAGGATCCTAACCACAACCAAGCTAAGAACCCTAATTGTCACACCCCGATCTCACACTAACCACTAATCACGAGATTAGGGCGCGACAGAGGGATTATCACATAAACAAATCACTGAGAACTTTTTCTTTTTAAAACCTCGTAATGATATCCGGATTATTGCTGTAAACTAAAACATGATAAACTATTGCAGAAGCATTTCAATTAACCTGGCTAGAGAACATAAACAGAGTTTACAACATGTAACATTGTTTAACAGAAAGTAAACATAACAGTTAATTTACATCTTTTACACATTCGCCATACATACTTTCTCTCACCCACACCATGTCCCAAGGACCGAGGGGAAAGGACTAAGAGACCACTATCTAACTAACTACATATATCTTCTATTGACTAGAGTGGTAAGATCCTTCAGATACCTGGAACTGTCGCTGACCTGAAAATGTTTGAGTAGAGGAGTGAGCCTACTCGCTTAGTGAATAGTTTTTCATTTAACTATCACTAAACAACTCGTCAAGTTTATTAAATTGAAATTAAGCATAAGAACAATATTATACAGAGTAGTTCGAATGACATAGCAGATTTTACAGATAATAATCACATTTCTATACAACAACAAATATCGCATAACTGTAAAGCATAAAATATCAGAAACTGCATCTCTTGAATAATAAAGCAATAATTGAGAACTAGCGTAGAAGTTCTAAACTCTTAACATATTAATTTTACTGTGATCCTATGTGAATGCATTTTAGTTATGCCCCAAACATATGCAGCGCACTCTGCATATGAAGATCTGTAGCGAACTACGATCCCACCGTACAAGACTTAGCGACACACCCGGGAAATGCTAAGTCTGACTTCTCGTCCTGGTCTGCACAGGACTCTCAGGCTCACAAGGCCTCACTGCACTAACTCTGAGTGCTTTGGACTCCTCCCGCAACCTGTAGTGCAAAGTCAGAGGGTCTCTAAGTCTCCGATGCCTGGGCGTATCCCCAGGGCTGACCGGGACATTGTCTCTGATGCCTGGGCGTATCCCCAGGGCTGATCGGGACATTCTCTTGGATCTCTGATGCCTGGGCGTATCCCCAGGGCTGACCGGGATCCTACCTCTCAGACTTCGTGTCACCGAGACCTTCGGTATTTGTTGGACACGAGTCTCCGATGCCTGGGCGTATCCCCAGGGCTGACCGTTTTACCCCAAAGGTACAGACCGCGCAATGGGGTTCTATGGTGTTGGGGCACCTAAGTCTATTAACTAATTAACATATAAACACTTAAACAGGAATATCACATTTACTGATTTCAGATCAAATCACAATACACTGTCATTCTAAAACTGTCAGAGCAATATATTTCAAATCATTGTAATTTCTGAGAAATTCTCATACCATGCATGCAGACAAATTAGAAATGCATAAATAACCCAACTTATTTCAATCTGGCACATACATAGAGAATTTAAGAAATTTAACATCTTATTGCACAAATTAAATAAATTTACTTCACATATGAGAATCATACTCAACATTTGTCAATTCTCTAAGATTCTCGAAAAACGTGCACATTAACCCTAATCTTGGTTTGTGCATCACTTAACTCAATTAAAAGTTAATTACCTATCACAACACAATTTAATAACAATACTTGAGAATTACTGGTAATATTTCAGAGAAATGTGCCATTTCATGTAAATATCAATTTACACATATTAACGTCAAAAGATATATGCAATTAGGGTTTTCATGCATATTTTATTTATTCATATCAACTTTGAAATCGTACATCTGATAATTTATCAAAAATCTTCATTGTCTGGGTTCATACCCAAAACATACCATTTTCAGACATGAATTTCTAATTTTAACATTTAAATGAGCAATTTAGGTTCCAATGAACCATATAAATCTACTGATTCAATCCATACTGTTCAAATGCTAAATTTAATCATATAACAGTGTCTAGAAGCATTTTATGAACTAAAAAGGTCGGGTGACGCCAAGCACTGCCCGACGCCTGATAACGCCTGTTATCAGCGTAATTCATGCACAAAATAGAAAATATTCAAACGCCTGAGTTTATTAATGATAAATAAATGAAACCCTACTCAATGTGATTTGGTCTGTCCGAATTCGTCCGGAGATACGTTCAGGGTCTAATTCCGGGCGATTTTGGATCATCTTCTTCCTTTGAATTAAAATCTTCACTATTCATATTTGCGGAGCTTTACGCTCCATCTGAAATCCATTGCTAGAAGCTATCTTGGGCTGAATTGAAGGTGGTTTGTGGTTTAAACCTTCTAGCCGAGGTCCAAAACCTAGATCTGGAGCTTTGGCCGCCCTAATTCGTCCTCCTCCAGCCACGCACGGCGCTGCTAGAAAGTAGTAGCTTGCCACAGACCCAGCAGCTAGGTGGCAGCTAGCTAAGAAGGTAGGAAGAGTGGGTGGGAAGAGGTAGGAAGAAGAAAGAAATAAGGAAGAAGAGGAGAAAAGAAGCGGAATCTAATCTCTGGAAATGGACAACCTGATCGCCTCTTGCGATCGTCCTCGCGGCTGCTCCTTCTGTGCGCCGCCTTCGACCGATAACAAAAAAATGGATAATCAACAGAGAAATAAAAGAAAGCTTATAAAGAAAAAGTTTTGGGAATTTTGCAATTTCAACCCTGGAATCGGAAAAGTTCATAACGTTTGACTCGAAAGTCCAAATCAGGTGATTTCTTTTGCATATTTTCAAGAATGAGGCCCACTACAATCCCAAGGCATGAAAACATGCTAATTACACTGTTTTACTGATTCAAATCTCTAATAGCATCCAATTATTACTTTACTCAAATTAATCATCTTAATTATGCACTAATTGATCTTATGTGCTTAATTCAACTAAATCAAGTTAATGATCACTAACCACATCATAAGCACATATGTTAACTCAAATTACTTTAATTAGGCTCAAATCATAATGCTTTACCAATAAACTTTGGAACGGGTCATAACAATCTCCCTCCCTTATAAGAATTTCGTCCCGAAATTCCTAAAAGAGAAAAGGAAACTTGTTCCACATATCTGACCCAAAAACTCCCACGTGGCTTCTTCTAAGTTGTGGTTTCTCCACAAAACCTTCACTAATGGTATCTCGATTCTTGAGCTTCTTGATCCACCGATCAACTATCAGAACTGGTCCCTCAACATAGGACACATCTAATCTGAACTGTGTAGGTTCTGGGTCCACTATCTCCTCTGGACCAGGGTAACACTTCTTCAACATCGATACATGAAACACGTCATGTAAATTGAGCAACTTGGATGGAAAATCCAACTTATGGGCTACAGGTCCAATCCTCTCAATAATAGGATACGGGCCCATAAACCTAGGAGTCAGTTTGCCTCTCTTACCAAATCTCAGCACTCCTTTCCATGGTGAAACTTTCAAGTATACTTCATCACCAACCTCAAACCAACATATGGGTGATCTACACTTTCTACCATACAGAGCTTCATACGGGGCCATACCAAGACTGGAATGATGACTATTGTTGTATGCAAACTCTATAAGGCTTAAGCGTTCTTTCCAACTTCCACTGAAATGCAAGACACATGCTCTCAGCATGTCCTCAAAAGTCTGAATGGTCCTCTCAAATTGACCATCTGTCAGCGGGTGAAAGGTTTTACTGCTCCTCAACTTTGTACCCAAAGCTCGATGCAACTAATTTCACAACCTGGATGTGAACTTAGAATCCTTATCTGATATAATTGAAACCAGGATACCATGTAACTTATCTATCTCATCCACATATATCTTAGCCAACTTTGGGACATCAAAGGTTGACTTAATAGGAAGAAAGTGAGCAGACTTTGTCAATCTATCCACAATCACCCATATCGAGTCACAACCTCTAGGTGTCCTGGACAACCCGATCACAAATTCCAATGTGATATGTTTCCACTTCCACTCTGGTATACGAAGAAATTGCAAAGTACATGTAGGTTTCTGGTGCTCAGCCTTAACCTGCTGACACACACTGCACCTAGTCATGTGCTCATCTACATCCTTTTCATACCAGGCCACCAATACAACTCCTTGAGATTCATGTACATCTCAGTGTTACCTGAATGCATATCATACATTGATGCATGTGCTTCCTCAAGAATATTTTCTTTCAAATCACTGTCTCGAGGTACACACAACATGTCATGATGATACAACACAACATCATCTGAAACCTAAACTCTGGTCTTTACCCCATGTCATGTCATGCATGATCTGATGTAACTCACTGTCACCATATTGTAGTTCCTTGATCTGATCATAAAAAGTAGGCTTGACTTGCATATGTGCAATCAAACCAATCTACTCTGTTACCCCTAAGTCTAAGTTCAACTTCCGCATTTCTACTAGCAGGTTTCTCTTGAAACATGCCATAGAGAATACATCAACTATTGAACTTAACACTATGCTCAAAGCATCTGCTACCACATTCGTATTTCTAGGGTGATAATCTATCATTATATCATAATCCTTAATCAATTCTAATCATCTCCGCTGTCTAAGATTCAGATCCTTCTGGGTAAAGATATATATCAAGCTCTTATGATCTATAAACACATGGCACACCTCACCATAAAGACAGTAACGTCATGTCTTATGAGCATGAACTACAAAAACTAATCCCAGATCATGTGACGAGTAATACTCCTCATTCTATGGTACTAACTTCTTATTACTACTGTAAGAATTTATTTCAAAATTATATCTTACTCTTTTCTCCGAGTCATTTTCATATTGTGTATCTACCTTCCAGATTAGCTAACTTTAAACCCTGGATTTTATTGGTGCTAGGTTACCTTTCATAGTGCAAATCGTATGATCTTGTTTTATAAAGATACTAGTATTCAAGGTCAAATCACTAGTGACATCCCTTGAACTACTACAACTCTAAACATTCTAGGGTTTGGTCCTTATCAGTAACATAGCATTATTGTGATGTGACTTTTCTTCCTTAGTTTGAAATCAAACTTTAGATCTCATAAGTTCATCCATCTACTTGTAATGAATACAACAGATATGAATAATCATCAATGAACTATAGACATATAACAGAAATGTAACATCAACCAAGTTATCTAGCATAACTTATTAACACAAATGCTACAAATAAACATGATACTTGTTACCCAAGCATCACACATGGCTCACAGGTCCATTCATATCTTGTCACCTCTCACTAGGCAACAACTTATTCACATGGCTCACAAGGCCATTCACATCTTGTCACCTCTCACTAGGCAACAACTTGTTCACATGGTTCATAAAATCCGTACACATTATTACTTTTATTAAGCAACAACAACATCAACACATAAAAATCCAATCAACATTTATTATATAAATGTCACAGCCCAAACTTGGCTATATTCATCATCTCATCATACCTGCATGGTTATTAGGCATGATAACAATCATATAAGATATTCATCACATCATGTGATACAATAGTAATACCATCATTCCTTGACCAGGAATTAGGGTTCACTATCAAACAGGGCTTATCATTCCCTTTTTCCCCAAATTAGGTTTAGGGTTCCCCATTTCTCATTAATTCAGACCCTCTTGAGTTAACCAACTTTATCTTGTATTAAGGTATCTCTCCTCTTAATGCATTCTATCACAGAATACTCACCCTTAGCATATAATGCATAGGCCACACATTAGAATTGTCCAGCTATCTCACATGATATGGACTTATCTTGGTTTAAGGCATAACTTATAAAGTTTCCTATAAACAATCGCAATGATACACCCTCAACTAGGGTTTCACAATGATACACCCTCCACTAGGGTTTACTAATCATGTATTGGATCCATGCATTGGTTATACATTATTGATTAGTACCATTAAGGGTATTTCTCACCTAATCATTAAATTTAACATGACCCTTATTGTGTTCCTTAATTTCTAATTAAGGATTGCTCATATGAGGTCCCAATGTTGGGTCTCCGATATCAGTTCCAACTAATTCTTAGTTGTTCTAATCTTTCCCTTATATCTCAACATCTTAGTGTATATACATTTTTCACCATGATTCGGGTCTAAATTATCCAGGATCTACTTTTATTATATTATTAATAGGAGTCATTAGATCTCAGTAACGCATCCTTCCAGCCAGACCAGGCCGAACCTGTAGTCCTGAAGCCAAGAGCTACTCAGGATTAACCAACTTCTATTAATCTCAAACATGTGGAAAGAATATCCACCTGGGACAGACTCATTTAAACATAATTTCTGGTCTACTTAATACAAAGAATATAAACAATAACTAAATCACTTCATGACACACAACAATATAAAAGAATCATATTTATTCTATAAACTGAAAATCTAAATCCATACATATAAGAGCATTTCTAATGATTTCCAATCAAATAAGCAATAGAAAGCAAGAGTTGCATCGCATCCTATGTTTAATCTCTTACTCCTGCATAAATTTCCAGTTTCTTAACCCTAAGATTTCTAGGGTTTCTCTCTAGCCTATCCTTCCTCTGCATACCTGGCCAGGGCATCCAGAGAAGAATAGACAGAGTAGCTTGATACTGGTCAATCTAAGTATTCAGACACCTGGCCAGGGTATCTAAACACTCAGACCTCCCAGAGCTAAAGACATATCACTTCTTATTTTTCTCACTTATACCTCTATCTTTCGACCCTAATGGTCCCTGACGATTCAACATAAACTCTTTACTTGGTTCTCGTGACCACATCCTCTTCCTTCCATCTGCAATAGTATAACAGAACACTTCCTGTTAGAAAATTGCAGTTAGAAGGAAGACACTTAAGTCCTAATCCTATTGGTCTCTTATTGTCCCCTGACCTTGACTTAGAGTATTCATATACTCAACCTATGCTCTGATACCAAGATGTCACACCCCGATCTCACACTAACCACTAATCACGAGATTAGGGCACGACGGAGGGATTATCACATAAACAAATCACTGCGAACTATTTCTTTTTAAAACCTCGTAATGATTTCCGGATTATTGCTGTAAACTAAAACATGATAAACTATTGCGGAAGCATTTCAATTAACCTGGCTAGAGAACATAAACAGAGTTTACAACATGTAACATTGTTTAACAGAAAGTAAACATAACAGTTAATTTACATCTTTTACACATTCGCCATACATACTTTCTCTCACCCACACCATGTCCCAAGGACCGAGGGGAAAGGACTAAGAGACCACTATCTAACTAACTACATATATCTTCTATTGACTAGGGTGGTAAGATCCTTCAAATTCCTGGAATTATCACTGACCTGAAAATGTTTGAGTAGAGGAGTGAGCCTACTCACTCAGTGAATAGTTTTTCATTTAACTATCACTAAACAACTCGTCAAGTTTATTAAATTGAAATTAAGCATCAGAACAATATTATACAGAGCAGTTCTAATGACATAGCAGATTTTACAGATAATAATCACATTTCTATACAACAACAAATATCGCATAACTGTAAAGCATAAAATATCAGAAACTGCATCTCTTGAATAATAAAGCAATAATTGAGAACTAGCGTAGAAGTTCTAAACTCTTAACATATTAATTTTACTGTGATCCTATGTGAATGCATTTTAGTTATGCCCCAAACATATGCAGCACACTCTGCATATGAAGATCTATAGTGAACTACGATCCCACCGTACAAGACTTAGCGACACACCCAGGAAATGCTAAGTCTGACTTCTCATCCTGATCTGCACAGGACTCTCACGCTCACAAGGCCTCACTGCACTAACTCTGAGTGCTCTGGACTCCTCCCGCAACCTGTAGTGCACAGTCGGAGGGTCTCTAAGTCTCCGATGCCTAGGCGTATCCCCATGGCTGACCGGGACATTGTCTCCGATGCCTGGGCGTATCCCCAGGGCTGACCGGGAAATTCTCTCGGATCTCCGATGCCTTGGCGTATCCCCAGGGCTGACCGGGATCCTACCTCTCAGACTTCGTGTCACCGAGACCTTCGGTATTTGTTGGACACGAGTCTCCGATGCCTGGGTGTATCCCCAGGGCTGACCGTTTCACCCCAAAGGTACAGACCGCGCAATGGGGTTCTACGGTGTTGGGGCACCTAAGTCTATTAACTGATTAACATATAAACACTTAAACAGGAATATCACATTTACTGATTTTAGATCAAATCAAAATACACTGTCATTCTAAAACTGTCAGAGCAATATATTTCAAATCATTGTAATTTCTGAGAAATTCTCATACCATGCATTCAGACAAATTAGAAATGCATAAATAACCCAACTTATTTCAATCTGGCACATACATAGCGAATTTAAGCAATTGAACATCTTATTGCACAAATTAAAAAAATTACTTCACATACGAGAATCATACTCAACATTTGTCAATTCTCTAAGATTCTCAAAAAATGTGCACATTAACCCTAATCTTGCTTTGTGCATCACTAAACTCAATTAAAAGTTAATTAACTATCACAACACAATTTAATAACAATACTTGAGAATTACTGGTAATATTTCAGAGAAATGTGCCATTTCATGTAAATATCAATTTACACATATTAACGTCAAAAGATATATGCAATTAGGGTTTTCATGAATATTTTATTTATTCATATCAACTTTGAAATCGTACATCTAATAATTTATCAAAAATCTTCATTGTCTGGGTTCATACCCAAAACATACCATTTTCAGACATGAATTTCTAATTTCAACATTTAAATGAGCAATTTAGGTTCCAATGAACCATATAAATCTACTGATTCAATCCATATTGTTCAAATGCTAAATTTAATCATATAATATGTCTAGAAGCATTTTATGAACTAAAAAGGTCGGGCGACGCCAAGCACTGCCCGACGCCTGATAACGCCTGTTATCAGTGTAATTCGCACACAAAACAGAAAATATTCAAATGCCTGAGTTTATTAATGATAAATAAATGAAACCCTACTCACAGTGATTTGGTCTGTCCGGATTCGTCCGGAGATACGTTCAGGGTCTAATTCGGGACGATTTCGGATCATCTTCTTCCTTTGAATTAAAATCTTCACTGTTCATATTTGCGGAACATGAGCTTTACGCTCCATCTGAAATCCATTGCTAGAAGCTATCTTGGGCTGAATTGAAGGTGGTTTGTGGTTTAAACCTTCTAGCCGAGGTCCAAAACCTAGATCTGGAGCTTTGGCCGCCCTAATTCCTCCTCCTCCAGCCACGCACGGCGCTTCTAGAAAGTAGTAGCTTGCCGTAGACCAAACAGCTAGGCGGCAGCTAGCTAAGAAGGTAGGAAGAGTGGGTGGGAAGAGGTAGGAAGAAGAAAGAAATAAGGAAGAAGAGGAGAAAAGAAGCGGAATCTAATCTCTGGAAATGGACAACCTGATCGCCTCTTGCGATCGTCCTCGCGGATGCTCCTTCTGTGCGCCGCCTTTGACCGATAACAAAGAAATGGATAATCAACAGAGAAATAAAAGAAAGCTTATAAAGAAAAAGTTTTGGGAATTTTGCAATTCCAACCCTGGAATCGGAAAAGTTCATAACTTTTGACTCGAAAGTCCAAATCAGGTGATTTCTTTTGCATATTTTCAAGAATGAGGCCCACTACAATCCCAAGGCATGAAAACATGCTAATTACACTGTTTTACTGATTCAAATCTCTAATTGCATCCAATTATTACTTTACTCAAATTAATCATCTTAATTATGCACTAATTGATCTTATGTGCTTAATTTAACTAAATCCAGTTAATGATCACTAACGAGATCATAAGCACATATGTTAACTCAAATAACTTTAATTAGGCTCAAATCATAATGCTTTACCAATAAACTTTGGAACGGGTCATAACATTAATCCTCCACTCAAGGTTAAACCAAGGATCTTCACCATGCAAATGTCAGATGGAGAAGAGGAAAATGATCAAGGTAAGGGTAGTTAAGTAATTTATGTTGAATCATAATGCTTTGTTTATGTATGTTGCTTTTATAATAAAATTTGTGTGGAAAATTTGCAAGTTTATGTGAAACCCTTAAGGTGGGTAGAAACTCTAGGATATTTTGGGAACGAAATTTATTTAAGGTGGGTTGAATTGTAACATCCCAATCTTGTTATGAAAATTTTCCAAATTATTTTATTCCTTGCGTGCTCTTTTCCTAATTAGATAATTATTGAGGACATAAATGCAATTTGCCCATGTTAGTTTTGCAAAATCATTTTATTATGCTCAATAGCTCTCTTATCCTTGTTTTATTTAAAGTAAATCTTTTCATGTATATCTGATGTGATGATTTTGAGTCGCATTTATAGACTGGTTTGATATGTGTTTTATGCATTTATTAGTCATTTTCATGGTTAATGTTGCATAATTCATCTACTTTGGTCTATGCTATTTCGTTATGTCAAATTTCCCTTATTTCAACATTTTGAGTATAATTTATCAAAAGAATACATTTTGTGTAGACTTATGTGGTTTCGTGTGTTAATTTTAGGAAAAACAAGTATCTGCTACTGTCGATACCATCGACAGTGGTCGATACCATCGATCGGACCATAGGTTGCCTGCCGCAAGGACCAGAAGAAAGTTGATACTATCGACAGGGATGTCGATGGTATCGAGATACCATCAGGTTGCTGGCGAGAAGTGAGTCGATACTATCGACCCATATGTCTATACCATCGACTAGTGGAGCTTCAGCGACGGTAAAAGGACAAAACCGACGCTTAAGAATGTCGATACCATCGACCCGCGTCGATGGTATCGAGGTGGCATCAGGCGCAAAGACAAAAGAAAAGAAGAACTGCCGATATCGCGCTAGGTCGATACCATCGACCCGCGTCCATGGTATCGACACCGTCAGATATGAGTTTCCTACAGATTGATCTTAATCTGATGGTTGTGATTAATTGGCGACCTAACTCGGGAATTATACCTAATGATGGCGCCCAAGAGGAGAGGATCACATCATTAGCCGTGGCACATGTCTCGAGAAGGTGTGGAGAGAAGGACGGAGCCCAGAAGAATGCCCCAGCCGATCCGGACGCCGAAGAAGATGATTTCCACCACTGAAAGGCGGGAGAATGTGTATTCTACGCCAAGGATCACTTGGATCTTATCCGTTCAGGGGTTTCACCACTCAATCACCTTTTTCTCCATGTTTCCCTTTTTCTACTCCACGTTTTTCTCTGAGATGAACATGCGGGGCTAATCCCATTTGTCTTTAGGACTGGGAGTAGCCCGGTAATTCATTGTATGACAATTTTATCATAGTAATTCATATTTTATCTCTTAAATCTGTGGTATAATTTCATTTTCTCAATTATATTGTTATGCTTGATCACCATAATAATAATATAATGCCCTTAATTGCTTTGAAAGAAGAATTAATGGTTGAAAAGAGACGGAATTTACATTAATTGACAAATCCCTTGAACAAGGTGGTGTAAGGTTAATGGTGGATACCGAGAGATCGTTTTTAATGCACCTAGTTTAGGGTATAGGTTACTACGACGGTGGAACCAACCTAGACGTAGGTAGTGAATTGTACCATGATAGTGGGCAATTCTGATTTCAGGCCACTACCCGGATAGAGAGATAAGATTGAGTGACTGTATAGAATTTAATACAATGAAAACCCGCGGTGAAACCGCAATCCTAAAGATCTCATTTTGAATTGATTAAACCAAACATTTAATCGATTGCTTTGTTTTGTTTTATTTTTATTTTCTTTTAATTTCAACAACTCTCAACTATTTAATCGGTTTAGCTGATCGCGAGTAGTTAGTAGAAGTCTCTGACAATTTCACGTATCCCTGAGTTCGACTCGGGCCTCACAAAAGGCCTATATTACTTCGACGCGTTCACTTGCGTTTCTACGCATGGTAAATCGGCGTCAAGTTTTTGGCACCGTTGTCGGGGATACGGAAAATTGTCGGCACTACGAGTGCTGCAAGCGGCCACTCTAGGCCACATTTTATTTATTTTTTATTATCATTTTAAAAATTCAAGTCTATTTTCTAAATAATTGCAATCGTCAAGCACTGTACTGAAATTAAATTTTTCTATTTGTAGGTACTATGCATGGTGCAGACGCGTAGTACCGACTACACATGACAAGCACCAGAGGTTCCACTGATGGGACCTGACGATGAGGAAGGCCACAATCAAGACCATTTAGAAGAAACAGATTCTGAATCTGAACAAGAAGAAATGGAAGAGCCACAGACAATATGGGAGAAGATCAAGGCTTCTTCCTCATCCGCTTCCAAGGGGCCGATGAATAAGCAGGCGATTAATATTCCGACATACAAGATTGATTCAGCTGTAATCAACTTGGTGAAGTCGAATGCTTTCCATGGGCTCAAGAATGAAGACCCCGTCGCACATATAAGTCAATTTGTCGAGAATTGTGATATGATAAAAATAGATAGATTTCCATAAGATGTGCTCTACTTGAAGCTCTTCCCGAGTTCTCTAGAGAGAAACGCGCGAGAGTGGTTACATAACCTGGACGATGAATATGTGGAATCTTGGGACCACATGGTGGAGGTTTTCTTTGAACGGTTCTTCCCACCTGAGAAGACCAATGACATGATCAGGAAGATCCACAACTTCACCCAAAAAGTAGGAGAGACCAACTCTGAGACCTGGGAAAGGTTTCAGATCATGCTCAAGTGGTGCCCGCATCACGGGCTTGACAAGGAGACACAGGTCAAGATCTTCTATTTTTCTCTCTCCGAGCATGATAGAAGCAACCTTGATTCAGCCAGCTCAGGATTCTTCTTGAACAACACGGACACCAGGTGTTGGGAAATCCTAAAGAACATGGCCAAGAAGCAATTGTGGGGCGAAAGAGACGCCGTGGAGAATGTTCAAGTGGCAGGGGAATCTAAAGCAATCAAAGAGCTGAATGAGAAGATGGATCTTCTTGCGAAGAAACTGCTTGCAAAGGAGGATACTGAGTCTGAGGATGAGGCTCAAGTTAAATTCATGAGGCAGCAGCAAGGCTACAGAAATAATGACTATTCATGGAGGAAAGACAAGAAGTTCTCCTGGAAGGATCCAAACAACTTCTTGCAGGATCCAGATGCAAAACCCCAGCCGATAGCGGAGGATAAGAGCACAGAGCTGCTCAATCAGGTGATAAAGAAAAATCAAGAACTCATGACTACTTTTGACCAGCAAATAAAGCAACAAGGGGAGTTTACAAACCAATTTGGGCAGACACTGCAGAGCCATGGGGCTCAAATGAGGACAATAGAGACGTCCATGGCACAAATGGCAACAGAGATAGCCAATTTGAAGAAGCCGGCACACCCAGGTTTTCCGGGTAATACTAATGTTCCAGGAGGAAACCGGCAGGCGAAGGCCATCTTGCTAAGAAGTGGCAAGAAACTGTTAAACCCCAGAGCCGATGAACCAAGCAAACCCCAAGAAGAATTTGAAAGTGAGGCCACTGAGGAGCTGCCAATACCGGTTGTAGAATCAGTTGCGGACATAGCAGTGGATGCTACTGACAATCCTATTTCAGAGGAGGAGGAGACTCATAGAAGGACACCTTATGTGCCACCACATCAAAAGGCACAGGCTGTCCCGGTCCCATATCCGAACAGTGCTAAGGCAAGGAAAGTGGATGCTCAGTTTAAAAAGTTTCTAGACAGTTTTAGAAAGCTTTCAGTCAACATCCCTTTATTGGAAGCTATTGAGCAAATCCCTTCTTAAGGGATATTTCTGAAAGACATCATCACCAAGAAGAGAAAAATTCCAGACACAGAGGTTGTTGTGCTTAAGGAGCAGGTGAGTGCCTTCATCATGGGCACATTGCCACCAAAGAGACAAGATCTGGGTTGTTTGAACATCTCATGTTACATTGGGAAAGTTAAGTTTGGTGAATCACTATGTGACTCAGGGGTGAGCATTAACTTGATGCCTCTCTCTACATTCAAGAAGCTAGGATTAAAAGAGTCACGGCTGAGCAACATGACAATCCAGTTGGCAGACAATTCAGTGGTAAAGCCATATGGGATTTGTGAAGATGTGCTAGTGAAAGTGGATCGATTTGTATTTCCAGCAGATTTTGTCGTCATGGAGATGCAAGATGAACAAGGCAATGAGCTACTACTCGGACGACCCTTCCAAGCTACGGGCGACATGATACTTGATATGGGGAGAGGTCGGTTGACCTTAGGTATAGTCGATGACCGATTTGAGATGGTCATGCCTTCCAGCGCCACTTCATCTAAATCCAAGGAGCAATGCCACATGGTAAAACATTTTGATCACAATATATCACTTTGTCTAGGGAAGCCATTTTTAGATATGGCCCATGTAATGACCAAGGTGGAAAAAGGGACTTTGGCTGTGGACATCATGGAGCAGACCAAGGTGGTATCCCTTTGCAAGGCTGTAGGTTTCCCAAACGATGAGGATGAGGACATTCCTCCCTCTACTGAAGATGAGGCTATGGCAATTTCAGTTTTTGATGCATATCTAGAATTACCACTTGAGGCCTGTTTAGTCAATATCATTCATGATTGGATGAGAAGCAATTCTCTAAAGGAGTGCGCCAAGATGCTTCAGATGTTGTTGTGCTTCTATGCGAGGTACTATGAAGATTTAGGTGAACTCCCACCTCTACTTCAATCATCCTTAATCAACCCGCCGGAATTGGAGTTGAAGCCGCTGCCACTGCACCTCAAGTACGCGTTTCTAGCTGAGGATGAAAAGTTGCCTGTGATTATTTCTGCTTATCTGAGTGCTGAGGAGGAGGACCAGTTGTTGATAGTGCTGAAGAACCACCGGGGAGCATTTGGGTGGTCTGTTGCAGATATCAAGGGGATTTCCCCTACTTTGTGCCAGCATAAGATTCAGCTCGAGGAGGGAGCCAAGCCGGTGATTCAACCACAACGTCGATTAAATCCAAGCATGATGGAGGTTGTGAAGAAGGAGGTGATTAAGCTTCTTTCCGCAGGTATCATCTATGCAATTTCAGACTCGACATGGGTGAGTCCCACGCAGGTAGTCCCTAAAAAGGGGGGAATAGTTGTTACTCATAATCTCTTAAATGAACCTGTCACCACCCGCTTGGTAACCAGGTGACGAGAGATGACTGAATGTCGCTACGTTGAAGGATCACTTTCCTCTTCCGTTTATTGATCAAATTCTAGAGCGCTTAGCCGGCCGATCACGTTTCTGTTTTCTGGATGGCTATTCGGGGTACAATCAGATTTCGATTGATCCTAAGGACCAAGAGAAGTCCACCTTCACTTGTCCCTATGGAACGTTTGCGCATCGCCGCATGCCCTTTGGATTATGTAACACACCGGGGACCTTTCAGCATTGTATGCTCGCCATTTTTTCTGATATGGTAGAATGCTGTCTAGAGGTCTTTATGGATGATTTCTCGGTTTATGGTGCATCGTTTGATGAATGCCTTTACAATCTGGATAATGTGTTACAATGTTGCGAGGACACACATTTGGTCCTCAACTGGGAAAAATGTCATATGATGGTGAGTGAAGGGATAGTGCTAGGACATAAAGTGTCTAGCAAAGGTTTGGAGGTAGATCTGTTAAAAATTGAAGTAATTTCCAAATTGCCCCCACCAAATTCGGTGAAAGGGGTAAGAAGTTTCTTAGGTCACGCCAGTTTCTATCGTCGTTTCATAATAGACTTTTCAAAAATCACCAAACTTTTATCTGAACTTCTAGAAAAGGATGTTGTTTTTTATTTCAATGAAAAATGCTTACACGTGTTCAACGTCCTGAAGGAAAAATTGATTTCCGCACTGGTTGTGCAAACACCGGATTGGACCAAGCCGTTTGAACTCATGTGTGATGCATCCGATTTTGCTGTTGGAGCTGTGTTGGACAGCGGGTGGACAATAAACCCGCTTTGATTTTTCATGCCTCTAAGACTTTGAACGATGCCCAACTAAATTACACGACTACCGAAAAAGAATTGCTTGCCGTTGTTTTCGCTTTTGAAAAATTTCGGCAATATCTAGTTGGATTGAAAGTCGTAGTTTGGACTGACCACGTCGCTATTAAGTATTTGATGGAGAAAAAAGATGCCAAACCTAGATTGATTAGGTGGATCTTGATTTTACAAGAATTTGATATCGAAATCAAAGACAAGGCGGGGATTGAAAATGTTGTAGCGGATCATTTGTCTAGGTTAGAGAGGGTAGATGAAAAAGATTTACACATACCCATTACCGAGACATTTCCGGATGAACAACTTTTGAAAGTGAATTCTAAAGATCTGTGGTTTTCATATATTGTGATCTATCTTGCTTGCAGGATCATCCCGACAGATTGGACGTATCAAGAGAAGAAGAAATTCTTCCATTCTCTACGATATTATTTTTGGGATGACCCTATCCTTTTGAAGCAATGCAGGGATGGTGTCCTACGCAGGTGTGTACCTGAGGTGGAATACGAGAGTGTTCTTTGTCATTGCCACACACTACCGATGGGCGGACACCATGCAAGCTCTCGTACGGAAGCCAAAGTACTGGAAAGTGGCATATACTGGCCTACCTTGTTTCGGGACGCTTATGAGTTCGTGAGGCAATGTGATTCCTTCCAAAGGGCGGGTAACATTTCAAAGAGACAAGAGATGCCCCTAAATGTTTTCCAGGAGGTTGAGGTATTTTATTTATGGGGTATAGATTTTATGGGACCCTTTGTGTCCTCAAATTCTAATTTGTATATCGTTTTAGCTGTTGACTATGTCTCGAAGTGGGTGGAGGCAATACCCACAAGGACTAACAATTCCACTGTAGTGTGCAGGTTCGTTAAGGAAAATATCTTCTGCAGGTTTGGTGTGCCCCGAATGATCATTAGTGATGGGGTACGCACTTCCGGAATCAAAAGTTCTCTGCATTATTGAGAAAATACGGGGTCCAACATAACATTGGTACCCCGTATCACCCGTAAACTCAAGGACAAGTGGAGGTCTCCAATCGAGAAATTAAAAAGATCTTGGAGCGTACTGTGGCTTCCACGAGGAAGAATTGGAGTGCCTTACTACAGGATGTGTTGTGGGCATACATGACGGCATACAAGACACCTATAGGCACCATGCCTTTTAGGTTGGCGTACGGTCGGGCCTGTCACTTACCTGTGGAGTTAGAGCACAAAGCACATTGGGCGCTGAGGAAGCTCAACTTGAGTTATGATGAAGCGGGGAAGAAGAGATTACTTGAACTAAATGAAATAGATGAGCTGTGAATGAATGCATATGAGAACTCTTGGATCTACAAGGAGCACACAAAGTTGATCCATGATCGCCACATTCAGATGTGCACCTTCAAGAAAGGAGATCGTGTGCTTTTGTTCAATTCGAGGCTGAAGTTGCATCTCAGGAAGCTAAAATCCCGATGGAGTGGACCATTCATAGTAGGAGAGGTCAGACCACATGGCGCAATCATGGTGCGTGATGGGGAGACTACATTTTTGGTGAATGGAGAGAGGTTGAAGTTGTATTTTGGTGAAGATTACACGAGGAAGGTGAATGAGGTCAAACTCATTTCACTTTTGGATGCATGACGTGCTTCAAGTCGTCTAGCCTAAGACGTTAAATAAGGGCGCTTGTTAAGAGGCAACCCAACCATTGGTACTTTAGTTTAGTTCCTTTACAGTCATAGTTTGATTTGTTTTAACCTAGTTTTTAGTGTAAAAAAGATACCGTGATCGTTTGCTCATTGTGCAGGACTAAGGCAGGGTCGATACCATCGACCCTTGCGTCGATGGTATCGACCGTGGTACAGGTTGGCGACTGCAGAAATCACATTGCGTCGATACTATCGACGGCCTCGTCAATAGTATCGACAAACCAACAGGTTGATCACCAAGTCAAGGTCTATAGTATCGACATGCCAGTCGATACCATCGAGATCTCTGGAGATATTCAGAAGAAATCGTCTCAGTGAATTCGATACTATTGATGGGCCTATCGATGGTATCGACACATTCACACACAGAAGGCGGCGGTCGGGCCTCGCGAGGGTTTGCCCTAATCCGAGAATCGATACCATCGACTTGCGTCGATAGTATCGACGCGTCACGTCAACAATCTGTGAGGAAAGATCTACAGGGATCGCATCAACCAGAAACTCGATCTGGGGGACGGGTCGATACCATCAACTTACATCGATAGTATCGACACGTCAGCGATCCGGGACCCGCAGATCCAGCCATCGATGACCGTCAATACTAGCGGCAGTACGGATTGTGCTACCCATGCCGATACCATCGACCCGCGTCGATGGTATCGACGGGCATACAGCAGCGTCGGCCACGGCTATATATGAGAAGGATTTGCATCAGATGACATCACAACTCCAGAGCAATCCTCCTCCACCTGTGTCGAGCATATTCCAGAGCAATCCGAGCCTGACGACGAGCAACACCGAGCAAGTTCTTCATCGAGCGAAGATTCCTTTCTCCGATCTTCACCGAGCTCTCTCTCTATTCCTCTTTCTGTCGCGATCATGGTGCATGTTGTTGGTGCATCGTCTTCACGTGCCGACCCGATGGAAATCCCAAAATTCATGCCACCTCCTACCGTGTCAATTTCACGCCCGCGGCTAATTCATCCAGCCGCGGAGGTCAAGAAGATATACGAGGAGATCTTAAAGAGAAAGATCGAGCCGACCCGTTATGTTGAACGGGAAACCATCCGCAACTTGGGGTTCGAAGCCAACCTCAACTACGTTCTGAAGGGGCAGGCGTGACACATGGGAAGAAGGCCTGACGAGCTGGAGTTTCATGCAGATGGCCAGCCGTTCTTCGGCGAGTGGCCTATGTACAAGGAGTTGGTGGCTGAGTTTATGGTGTCGCTGGATGTCTGTGTCGTACCCAATGATGTCATATCCACCGACCGTGAGTGGATCAAGGGTCGGGTGTCTTTCCGGCTGTACAACATCGACTACACTATGACACTCCGGCAGTTCAACAAGATCTTCAACTGGAATCATTTGCGGTCCGACTACCGGTGATCGGACAACCGCACCGACTACGATGCGATCTTCGCCGAGCTAGTGACGGTGCCGCCGGGAAAGTCAGTGAGCTACCATAATGTTGCGGTAGCTGAATTCAAGCATCCATTCATCCAGATACTTCACCGGATGTTGAGTTCTACATTGTTTGCTAGGGGTGATCTATCCCTTAGAAAATTCCAGGAGTCAGATCTATTTTTCTTGTATAAACTCCTGAAGTGCCAAGAATGCAACTGGGGCGTTTTCTTTCTGCAGTGGGTCTTGGCAGTCAAGCGGAGCACAAGGAGGGATCCAATTCACTTTGGAGGACTTATTACTCTGCTGGAGCACTACCTCGGGCTGAATTTCTCTACTTTGACCCCACTGTCCAGCTGAAGCAAGGTCAATGTGCAGCATCTTCACCGATCAAATTTGATCTTGCTTCGAGATGGTTTACCATATGCTCATTGTCACGTAAACCATGCTTACCAAGAATGCTCGCTTCCCGATCCGGTCTTCAACATCGAACGGGCGCAACACTTCCGATGGCCTATCATAGCCATTGCTGACTCCGATGAAGACGGCGGCAACGACGACGATGATAACGATGACGTCGAGGCTGAAGAGGAAGAGGAGGCCTACACTCCTCTTCGGGCATGAGTGGCACCACAGAAGCGTCCGCGCATGCATCCAAGTACATCTCCATCTTCGCAGCCTCCGCCACCACCACCGCCCTCGCAGTCAAGCGAGGATGTCTATTTGATGCAGGGCATGTATGCTATGCTGCAGGACATACAGCAGACGCAGCAACATCCCTCGACGATGTACACCGGTATTCAAGGGACTACAAACCGGCTACTGGACAATCAAAGGGCAATCTTTGAGAACGAGCATCTTCTTCTCGACAACCAACAACAGATTCATGACCGGTTGCATAGGATGGAGATGCAACAACAGCCCTTTTACGATCACTATTGGAGCCAGAATTACTTTAGAGGCTATCCACAACCTCCACCTAGGGCCCAGTTTGATCTAAGCTTCCAGGGGGAGTATCCGTCTTGGGACCCCACGGCTCCGCAGTACCCGCCTCCGCCTGAAGAGTAAATCGGTATCTCTGTTCCAACCTTTAAGATTGTTTTTGACTATGAGGTCATAGTCGAATTCAAGCTTAGGGGGGGTGTTGGAACAACTCTATCTTTTATTTTCTCTATTTTTAGTTTTATTGGTTTTGTTCTTGTCATTTGTTTCTTGCAATCTTAGTTTGTTTGTAGGATCCACATTTTATCTAGTGTAATCGTGGATGTCTTAAGTCTTACGTCATCTCAGTGCATGTACATGGGAATTAAGGGAAAATTAAAAAAAATTTGGGTGTTCGCAAGCTTGAGTGTTGTTCAACTTTCATCACCTAACTTAAGAAAATGATTGGTTTTGTCAACTTTAAAACTGAAAATCACAACTGTACATTCCTAATGATTCATGAAAGTGGATGGAATTGGTTGTTTGAGCCTAAACTGACCAAATGATAATGAGACTCTAATTTGATGTAAGAGAGAGAAACCCCTTAACTACTACACAGGTCAATAAGGAGGGACACATAATACTTTTCAATGGTTCAGTCAATTAGTCTTGTGATCTGTCCACCTCATTGCTTTTCACAATCCACCACAAGAGTTGGAAGTAAAGTATGGTTTTAACTTTTTTTTATTGCATGTCATGTAGATAGGACTTGCACTGCAACCACTTTCATATGTTTTGCATGAAAAAAATAGAACAATTATACATGCACATTACCCTTAGGTGCATGTCATTTAGTTTCATTCATAACTTTTATGCATAGAGTACATCATGTACCTCATTTCTTCTTTAATGGTGAATTAAATTGTTCCATACCTTCTTTATAGTTCAAATATTCGAGTTATGCAGAAAAAGTAAGCCAAATAAAGTATTCATTGTTAATTATGGATATAAGGGCTTGAAGAAAAAGAAAAAAAAATCTGAAAAAAAAAATGAAATTGAAAAAAAAAGAGAAAAAGTCAAAAGGAGAAAGGAGCACAATCTCACCTGCATTTTAAGATGAGTAAGTACATGATGTAGCTCAATTAGATATACATCTCATTTTGAGATGAGATGTTAGTGCATGCATCATTCCACCCAATCTTAGGCATTAGGGCATTTTTCATGTGCATTTGCATCATTTAGGGCATTTTTGTTTTATGCATGTTGATATCGTATAATGCTTCCACTTCTTTCATTAGCCACCCATTCCATCCACCCGTTGCTCAGATTGGTAGGCTACCATGATTTTATCCTCACTTGTGAATATCAGGAGAACTGCTTCCATGTAGATGGTAGTTAGGGCGAGCAACGTAGTATAGGAGATCGCAAGATGCATTAAGTCTGGACCGGCGAATTTTATTATGTTAACTGCCTTATGTGATAGTGTTCATCAGTTTTGAGGTAGACATATTTTACGAATGATTACTGTCACCTTTAGGGTAATTACCATTCTGTGGTTACCGAGGGCCGGTATGTGAATGTCCAGTGGGAATCATATGGGATGTTTGTTGTGATGCTTTGTTCTTTAGTTGACTCTGGCAATTCTATTCTAAGGTTTAGTTGCTCGAGGGCAAGCAATGTTCAAGCTTAGGGGAGTTTGACGTGATGATTTTGAGTTGCATTTATAGACTGGTTTGATATGTGTTTTATGCATTTATTAGTCATTTTCATGGTTAATGTTGCATAATTCATCTACTTTGGTCTATGCTATTTCGTTATGTCAAATTTCCCTTATTTCAGCATTTTGAGTATAATTTATCAAAAGAATACATTTTTTGTAGACTTATGTGGTTTCGTGTGTTAATTTCAGGAAAAACAAGTATTTGCTATTGTCGATACCATCGACAGTGGTCGATACCATCGACCAGACCACAGGTTGCCTACCGCAAGGACCAGAAGAAAGTCGATACTATCGACAGGGATGTCAATGGTATCGAGATACCATCAGGTTGCTGGCGAGAAGTGAGTCGATACTATCGACCCATATGTCGATACCATCGACTAGTGGAGCTTCAGCGACGGTAAAAGGACAAAATTGATGCCTAAGAATGTTGATACCATCGACCCGTGTCGATGGTATCGAGGTGGCATTAGGTGCAAAGACAAAAGAAAAGAAGAACTGCCGATATCGCGCTAGGTCGATACCATCGACCCGCGTCGATGGTATCAACACCATCAGATATGAGTTTGCTACAGATTGATCTTAATCTGATGGTTGTGATTAATTGGCGACCTAACTCGGGAATTATACCTAATGACGGCGCCCAAGAGGAGAGGATCACATCATTAGCCGTGGCACACATCTCGAGAAGGTGTGGAGAGAAGGACGGAGCCCAGAAGAATGCCCCAGCCGATCTAGACGCCGAAGAAGACTATTTCCACCACCGAAAGGTGGGAGAACGCGTATTCTACGCCAAGGATCACTTGGATCTTCTCCGTTCAGGGGTTTCACCACTCAATCACCTTTTTCTCCATGTTTCCCTTTTTCTACTCCACGTTTTTCTCTGAGATGAACATGCGGGGCTAATCCCCTTTGTCTTTAGGACCGGGAGTAGCCCGGGAATTCATTGTATGACAATTTTATCATAGTAATTCATATTTTATCTCTTAAATTCGTGGTATAATTTCGTTTTCTCAATTATATTGTTATGCTTGATCACCATAATAATAATCTAATGCCCTTAATTGCTTTGAAAGAAGAATTAATGGTTGAAAATAGATGGAATTTACATTAATTGATAAATCCCTTGAACAAGGTGGTGTAAGGTTAATGGTGGATACCGAGAGATCATTTTTAATGCACCTAGTTTAGGGTATAGGTTACTACGACGGTGGAACCAACCTAGACGTAGGTAGTGAATTGTACCACGACAGTGGGCAATTCAGATTTCAGGCCACTACCCGGATAGAGAGATAAGATTGAATGACTGCATAAAATTTAATACAATGAAAACCCGCGGTGAAACCGCAATCCTAAAGATCTCATTTTTAATTGATTAAACCAAACATTTAATCGATTACTTTGTTTTGTTTTGTTTTGTTTTTATTTTCTTTTAATTACAACAACTCTCAACTATTTAATCAGTTTAGCTGATTGTGAGTAGTTAGTGGAAGTCTCCGACAATTTCACGTATCCCTGAGTTCGACTCGGGCCTCACAAAAGGCCTATATTACTTCGACGCGTTCACTTGCATTTCTACGCATGGTAAATCAGCGTCAATATCTATGCCCTTTTGTTTAAGAAAAATGAAGATAAATGCTTTTATGACAAATTTTCTCTCTCATATGATAATTAGTGATTTACATGTTTAATTTCTTATTTAATGGCCTCCATTTTGTTAATTAAAAAGAAATAATATTTAGGGCACGTTTTTATGTTTTGCAAACCATATTTGAGAAATCAATGACTTTATATGCACTATTTATATTCATTTAAATGCACATAATGGTCTTTGCTATTTTAGACCTAAAATGTGTACAAGCAGTAAATCTAATAAAATAGGAATATTCTAGACACTCCAATTAATTTGGGCTCATTTGACCCATGTTTGACCCTCCAATTAATTTGAGAGAGGTTTGAGTATATTATGACCAAGATTTGAATGAAATGTCATTTATGAAGCCGATTTAAGCTATAGTTCATTAATTTTAAATGCATTTGTCACACACTATTCCATCCATTTTATTCTTGCGCGCATCCGCAGCCCTTGGATCAGGATCCAACGACACGACAATCTTCTTCTTCCTCCGTTTTTCTCGCAAGCTAAGGCTGTTTCACAGGCTGTTTTCCCTCAACTTTGTTATCACTCCACAGTCCACCGTTTCACTTGATTTCTTCTCCAATGACTCCGGCTCGTCACCCCGATCCGAGCAAGCCATCACTCACCCCCTCTCTCTCTGTCGAGCAAACACCCATTTAGGGCTTGAACACCCCCTCTGCCATTTAAGAGCAGTCGTCGCCCCTGCCTTCCGCACTGACCGATTAAGACCCCAAGAGCACCGCCAATCCCCTAGCTACACTCCTCCACTGTCAATTTTGCCCCGAGTGCCCCTAAACATCCCGCCCTACTCGACCTGCAAATCCATCAACTGCGGCTTCATCCAACCTCCTCGGGCCACCTCAGCTCAATCGTGATCGCGGTAAGCATCCTCGGCACCTAAGCTATGTTTTGGTTTTCTCAGTTTGCCTCGTGATCGCCCCTACTAGTAGGTCCTGTAGAGCTGCCAATGGTGCTCTCCGGCATTGGTCGCCTTGGCCCCTCATCTCCCCCTCCGACTACAGAAATGCATGCCTTGACCTCACCTTGCTTCAAGGAGTAATTTCTGACCTTCAGTTCACATTTTTCTGAATTCTCTCTATGGTTTTGCCCCTCTGACTTTCTCCCCTGTTCTTGGTGCTTCGGTGGTCTACTTGTGTTTGTGGTTCTTCTTTTCTTCTCCCAACTAGTCACTCAGTTTCTTTAGCCTCTCGCGGATGCTCGCCTGGCTTTTAGCCTTCCGGTTTTAGTCTGTCTTCACACCTTGACCCTCTGTGTTTTCATTGCCATGGTTTTACCTTGGAACCTGGTGCTCCAGCGCACCCCATGGCCTGAACCTAGGCTCATCGACTCCAGCTCGACGCAAGGAATCCAGTGAGCCCTTCATCTCTCCATGAGTAGTGTCCCTCTGATCGCCAGGACTGGGGGATTGTGATCTCCAGTTCTGCTGATTGAAGCCATGGCTTGCGAAGGAGCAGGCTAGGAAGAAACCAGGTCAAGAAATGACCTTTGTGCCCCGTCCTTTTATTTGACGATTTCAACCGCAGAGGATATTTTGGGGTTTTCTCCTATACCCCTTTCTTTGATCACGAAACCACAATGGCGAGCCTCCTCCCTAGCTGGCCAAGCCCGATTGGGCCAAGTCATATGATGGCCCACTGTTTCTGGACTTTATATATATACGTGGATTTATCTGGATTTATGATTGGATGATTCTTTGGAAATTTTTAGTAAATTGCCTGTTTATCAGAAAATTACAAAAAAATGTTTTGGAAAGGATTTTTGATGAGGAATCCGATTTTATGGTTATTATCGACTGTTTTTGTTGTTTTCACATCTCAATATTTATATGGACAAATTAGGGTTTAATTTGAATAACAAAGGATAATTATGCTAATTTCAGGTGATTAAAAGGATCCAACCTGTCAAACCAGGTTTGACTTAGGTGTTTTAGATCAAGGTAAGTGGGCCATGCCTTTGGCATAGTAAATTTGATTTATTGAATGATTATGATATGTTTATGCTCTTTATACTCAAGTCATGATAAATGTCATGTTTTTCCTCAATGTATATGACTATTGGATGTTGATTGTTATAATCTAAGTCTAAGAGTAGAAATCACATTAAGATTATGATTTATGATTAAGATACATGAAACCAAGATTAAGAGGGAAGAGATTCCCATCCATGCTTAAGAGGGAGAAATCCCATTATGATACCAAGAGGGAGAAATCCCAATTAAGATCAAGTTTTAAGTTATTAAGAAGATAAGTAAAGTCTAAGAAAGTTCATGGTTAAGGGAATTTGATTTAGATTTATATGCACCTTGTTATGGGATTTCCGAGCAATTATGGGCTTTCCGAGCATTATGGGCTCCTTATGGGGCATTAAGAGAGGAGCACATACTTTTAGTAAAATTCTTTATGTAAAAGATGCCAAGAAATGATTAATGTTAATGCATGTTCATGTTTATGTCAAGTCACCTTTATAAGTTATTTTTTCATGTTTTATAACATGCCAATGCCGCTTACTTACCATGTTTGTTTTCCTTTACATGGATGGGGACGAGATGTCCGTAGAAGTTGGAGCTAAAGGGAAGGAGACCTCTTGAGAAGATTCCAAGCATCCAAGATCTTAGGAGTTGTTGCCTGGTGGGACATCCATCTATGGAGATCCTATCTTTTTCTTATTAACTAGTTCATGTTTAGTATACCTTTAAAAATATGATGTTGATTTCTTTCCAAGAACTTATGTATGAATCTATGTTTCTATGAATGCCAAGTGTTGTTTATTTCTTGATATGAGATCACACATGTGACAATCCCTCCCTGATATGCCAAGTACCCCACATTATGGATAATGTTGAGGATTAGGCTGTGCTTCCGCTGGTTACGTAAGAAACCCTAGGGAGGGGTGTTACACAAGTCCTCGGAGTTAGTGGTTAGTAATTTTAATGAATCGATCTGAGGTTTTGGCTTGATGCCTCGTGGTTATTATACTGTTTGTGCATAGTTTTAACAAGGCAGTTGATGTTTGTAACCCTCGAGAAGAGACGGTACAAGATATGTACTTATGAACAGGATGTAAATAAAGTACATTGGTTCTTGATAAAAGAGTTTTCCTGTGTTTGGATCTCTTTGAAAATGGTTTTAATTTTTAGTGATTTTCAGTAATTCCGCTTCTTATGTTTAATTCCACAATTAATTACACGGTGACGATCTGATGCAGTATTGGGTTGTCTCATATTTCATGGGCTTAAATAAGTTATGTCTGTAGAAAGTGATACTCATATTGGCATTATGGAGTGCATGAAGTAAATAAACAACCAACAATTTAATTTCAATCCATTCGGGATACTTTGAAAAATCATAGAAGTCGATAAATTGAGTATCAATAGGCGTAGCCCTGTAACTTTCTCAGATATGACTTAATATCCAAGAAATCAGGAGTAGATGCAACCAAACAAGTAATCACCCTATTATTAATGCATAATATCCACGTATTACTACTGCGTTCAGAAAATATCCTTTATGAGTGACTTGGGTTCAAAGTTAGGATTTTGGGGTCAAATTGGGGTAGCATTAGGGTTATGCTTCCCAAACCCTAATTATCATATTTTAATACTTTTCATATTAGGAAACCCAAATTTTGGCAACATGTGAACTTTTAACCCAAATTAGATCCAAGATGTTGTTTTTATCTACAAAGGTTAGACTTTATCCATCAAGATCAATTGTAGAAGTTCTATCCATTAAAACTATGAAATTAGGATTTTTCATGAATTTAGTACATTAACACTTGCATTTTTATATACTTTAGGAATTTGTGATAGAACTACATTGTAGAACCAATTTTATTAGATTCCTTGGATTTCTCTGATCAGAACTGTATTTACTTTTGTTATATTTGTATATTCCTACAATTTTCTAAGATTTTTAGAAAATAAACAATTCTAAGCCAACCAAGCCTCACACCAAGGAAGTTGACTGTGTAAAGACAGTGTGCCACAGGGCCACAGCTGAGTCAATTGGCTCATGGCATATTAGTGGCCCGCGTCGTGCAACTAAGGCAAAAGAATATGTCAAAGGGGGAAGAAAAGGTGAGTTTACCCTTTACCTCTTAGTAGTAGATGTGTGGGCAGAGAGGACCTCTCACCGAGGTTTGTCGTTAATCACTACTACTTTGCAAGTAGATTTCGACCAATCAACATGCACAATGACTCCAAGCTCTGATGCTCCTGGGTGGCAAATTAGGGTACCTTCCACTCCATCGTGCCTCGTCGGATTCAGCTATAGCCTTCAATTTCCCAAAGGTGGTCGGAGTATAGAGAAAGAAGAAGGTTAGATATCATGTTTCTCGGATCAAAAGCAAGGGAGCGAGGATGGGGTTGGTAGGGAAATTGGAGGTAGAGAAAGGAGTCTGGAGTCAAGCAGGGTCTCACGGAGCATTTGGTGGTCTCGCTAGGGTATCTACCCCTTTATATAGCCCTAGGATATAGAGGGTTGCTTACGAGCAGGCTGAGAATTGGGGAAAGCTATAATATCTTAACAAAGTTGGTGCAACCAGGGCTTACAATGTTCGTAATCATCTTCCACATTCATTGAAGTGATTTCTAGATGCAGATATGAATCAAGCTGTGAGGAAAATCGAAAAGGAAAAGAATAAAGTCGATTTCCTTTTTAGTTTGGGGTAGATACCAGCCCATGAATCAGTAGATCTTGATCCAACAGATGCGTGAAATATCAACAGTCGGGTTTTCATTTTCCTATTTTTATTAAAAATGTGACATTTAATATCTTTTCTTAATTAATTTTGACTTTAGGAAAAGTTCGTTAATTTATATATCTCTCCCGTTTGAACCAATTGATCTCAAATTTTAAAGGAAGGTCTTTCAGACTTAAATCTCAATATGGGAAAGATTTGAGATCAAGATACAAAAGTTAATAACACTTTTCTTTGTCTCTAAGTCTTCCTTATATTTGAATTATTTAAGGCATCAACTAACTCCTTTTCTCACCCAAACATGGCAAGATTTCTTATTTTGATATATTTTCTCAATAAATACAATATGGGACAGAATAAAAACTATTGGTTTCCTTCCACCTATTCTTTTCTAGATTTTTCCACACAATTCCATATTTAAATAAAAATTGTCCATTATTTTAGTAATGATTTACTATTAAATTTTCATCTCTTTCTTTATGCAATATCTATTAATGGATTATTGAAAATAGTATAATACACAAATCTCTTAGGAAAGGAGAAATTACATTTTAAATTTTTATTTTAATACAAGACATAGAAAATACCAAGTTTTTTAATATGTCCTTAGCAATCCAACATTTTCATGCAAATATATATATAAATACATGTGAAAAAACCATGTTATAACATCAAGTATCATGCAATGGCACATACTACTTGTGTACCATAATGGATCAAATAAATTCTTTCTGTCTTCATAGTTCCTATCACTCAGAAAACTCTAATATATTGTGACAATCGTGTTGCTACATTCATTACTAGTAATCATGTCTTTCATGAAAGGATTAAGCATATAGAGGTGGACTACCATTTTCTCCAAAATGTTGTGTTGACTAAGATCAGCACTACCCCTTTTCTTCCTACACATGACCAAACCACAAATTTTTTTGCAATGCCTCTCTCTCGTAAGACAATGTAGAATTTGTTTTGCAAGATGGGCATGATTGATATCTATGCTCCAGCTTCAATGAGAGTATTGAGATTTTATCTTCAGTTGTGGTATTCCCTTTCTTTCTATTTTTCTTTTACTAAGTCTTATGAAATATGGGCCTAAGTATAATATGCCCATTAGGGTTTGTTGTTTTCTACCTTTTTATGCCCCCTCATATATATATGAGAGAGTTATATTATTTCCATGATATAAAAAGATGATTTCTTTCAATATACAATAACCTCTATCCTACGCCTCATGTAGAGATGATATGTTTGTATGTCATAAGGAACCACTCCTAGGTCGAATCACATTGTACCCACCATAGCATATTTAACCTTTGGCCGTATGAGCTATGGTTGGTCACTTCTATGCGGGCATGGATTTTGTTTCACAAAGTATCCCTAGTCTAGAAACCTCTCTAGAGGCATTATTTCTAAAAAAATCCTTCTCTAAGGAAATCTGAAACCAATACCTACAGTTAAACGAACACCATGTATACTATATGGGTGAACCTTGTCTAAATATGGTTCTTGCATAAGGCTGATCATGTTTATTGCTAATGCATTTTATTTTTAACTCTCTATGTTGCTTCATTTCATAATACATTCTCCACTTGCACATAAGATTTATACATTTCTATACATTTCTAAACTTAGTCGTAGTTATGTGTCCACTAAGATCGAGGTTCTCAAATGAATGATTGAATTCTCATCTAAAATATTTAGAATAGATTAATCATGTATGTAAATGGGAGATACAACTTAGCTCCCTTCACTACAAGATGTGTCTCAGATTCAACTCAAAATATGACTATGAATGACAATTATTTTTATCATGAGGTCAAATTGGAAATATCTATTACCTTTATGATGGTACATGCTTATAATCATTTTGTTGATTACTTCTTGTTTAGGGGCCATCAAGCCTTGTGTGTGTTTCCTCTTTACTACATGTTGATAATTTTGGATATGTCATGCACCAATTACGTCATTTTTTATCCTTATACATGCAATGATTATATTTAGTATTCTTCTACTATATAGAAGATGCAGAAGCTTTGGATGACTTTTTTTTTCTTTTTGCATATATATGTAACTAATAGAAATATGTCTTCAGGCTCAAGCCACTGTGAGATATTAATCAAATTGGAGGCTTGTATGCATGAGTCTATTATGAGGACATGTAGGCATGTTACCCTATGTTGATATTGCAACCATATGCACTATCTTAAAGTGGTGTGTGTGTCATATATCATGCTTGTCAACTTTATTGTCTAAACAAGACTACTTTAATCATTGTGTATTTTTTTTGTTTAGTGTTGTCTATATGTTCAACTTACTATCTACGAGTGATCTAGGGATGCCCTCTGGAACCTTATTAACGTACTTTGGAGTTTGGCATATACTATGAGGGTGAGTTGTCTGCTTTAGAATTCATATCTCTTCTTGCCATTGTCATGGAACTTGATCCCTTTTAGTTCTCAGACCTTTCATCCCTTATGAATGCTCACGGATCTATGAGTTCTCATCCAAAATTCTGTATTGAGTAGCAAGCTCATCAATTTGTAGAACTTTTCCACTTATACAAGTTCTATGGGTTTCTTCAAAACGTGAGCAAGACGTAAGGAAGATCAAACGATTAGAACTACGGAGGTCCAACAAGGAAGTGCTGGTGGAGAAGAGGGTAACAACGACAAAAGGGATATATTGCATAGCAAAGGTACATTTTGCATCTTCCCTTTCCTTTGGTTTCCCCTTGCTGCATCCTCCACCCCTCCCCGTTCTACTAGCAGTTTTAAAATTTCATACTCTTGTAATATTGTTACTATTCGTTGTTTTTCCGTAGCACGTCTGTTCAAATAGCTTAACACATTTTTCTGAAGAAGAGATGGTAGAACAATAGTATTGAGCATTAACAATTTCATCAAATTTGCCATCTTAAACTTTATTTGATGGCGTACATACATGTGTTATTTGAAGTGCAAGTACATCAAATAGTTTAAAATATTTTTTGTATCATTTGAATTGCTAGTAAAAGTGCACAAAAAGAATACGAGCCAAATCCGTTGCAGGCTTTTCCCTTCTCAACACCTTGTTCTAGACTCCTCATTAGCATCTTGATTCTTCACCCCCTACCGTAGAAACATCCACGTCAAAGTGCATGAGTGCACTTGCTTAGTCTTCATGTACTCGTGGTCGTTGTCCTAAAATATGCATTCGAATCGATAGTAGAATATTTATTCGAAACACCAGGAGACATCATAATTATGAATAATTGCAAGATCCTTGACAGATGGTGGACATAAGTAGGCGCAGAGCATTTTTCAAAAAAATATAAAAATTGATACAGAAGTGTCGCATACGCCATCCAAATATCTAATATTATGACGAGGAATCCTGAATATTTTAGAAGTTGATCCTTTGTAGTTCGAATACTTGTAATGTTAGCTACTACTATTATTACTCATATGTTTATTATCATTATCTCATAGCCTAGGGCATGAATCATAAGGTTATCATTCGGCACAAATCTTTTTGTAATAGTTATATTTTAGCTTTTTGCTAAAAGGTTTCGCTGAACAGCGTGAACTGCCTCTATCCGATAGCCTTATTAGAAACCTGCGTGGTCTTACTTGCTCGTTGATAATCAAGAGGATAGCTAGTTCTGTTTGGGAAGTTGGTAATTCACCTGCCAATCAACGTTTGAGGTTTACACCTGCAGTTAATGGGGGTGAAGAGAACACAGCATATACCACTTCGACTAGTGGCGTCTTTTGTCTGTAGCACTAAAAAAAATTGAATTACATTCATTCATCCGCAGCAAGCTTTACTGGTCGACTGCCTTATATAGTAACAGTTTTTTAAGAGTGAATCTTTTCCTTGAAGATCACAGGCTGACGGTGATAATAAACTATGTGCTCCATCGCATTCAGACGTTCACTAAATGCCTTCCATTAATAAAATTGTGTAAAATCGTATTGATGTGGATGTTTTTATACTCAGTTCACTTCATCCATCGCGATGACTAGGTAAGAATAGCGCGCGTCTCAGCTCGTCTTCCTGTTCAAATCAGTTTGTGTAAAGCGAGCTAGTTTGATGACGAAAATGGCATGTTTCTGTGAGAATTGTGAATGACAAGAGCGATGACATCACGGGAAGATGGGCAACTACTGAATACGTGCATGTGAAGCATAGATATAACATTAGGCAAGTGGGTACACGGGTGATTTCAAAATATTTCTGAAGTTTATTTGTGAAATTTGGTTTGTATCGGGTGCAATAATTTCCACTTCTCAAACATCAAATTTGTGGACAAAATATACTACAAATCATAAAATTTTATTATGAAATTACTGAAACTAACTGCAGAGTCTTGACGTTTGGTTTTCAGTTTATGAAGTTTTCAACCTACGATCTTCCAAAAGCTTGGCTAAAATCCAATGGCCTTGGAGGAGTTTTACTTCGTCAATAAAGCTTATCAACTTTGTATACATCCTGATTACGCATCTCATTATGATTAAAAGAATTGGTGCAGTAAATGCTTACAGAAGTTGCATTCTTCTTTGATTTATGGGACCAATAGATTTTTTCTAGGAGATGCTAGCTCACGTCATTGCTTCGGGCATACTATGAATAGAGATAAGTTCCTTCAGCAAACTTCGTAAGATGCTCCATAAAAGGAAAAATTATCTATGAATATTTCTATAATTTATGAATTCTTCAACAGGCATAGGTGTCATATACATGTGAATGTTGACTTTCTAGTCATCGGGATGGATATATAGAAACCTGATAGAATCTAGAATATTTGGCTACGTAGCTAAAATATGAATGGTGGGCGGGATGCCTTAGTACCAGTTGATAAATGGAAGTGAAAAATGATCCTTCTTCATAGTAGAAGTCTACATCAGGAAGTCTACTCATTTGCCACCCAGTTACTGTTCTGGTGGCAGGGTGTTGGTTGTTACTTTCTTTTACAATTATCATTGCTCCCTTCTTCATCACGATGTGGATTGGATTAACCCAATTGATGAACTTGATGATATAGATAATCGCAACGTCATAAAGCTTGATAACCTCTTTTTAAACCACTTGACGGATTTTTTCATACAGTTTTCTTTGTCCTTGAATTTTTACTTTGAAACTTTCCTAAGTGTGTTCATGAACCTCATGAATAGTGTGTTTCAACCCTTCCTTGATACCTTCATTATTGTGTTCACAAATGATATCCTTGTGTACTCTGATGACTTAGACCAACATTGTACCCACCTATCCAATTTCCTTGATATCCTTTCTAAATGAATCTTCAAACCTTCTGAAATACATGGCCCCCCTCGAGTCCCTTGAGGTATAGACAAGACTCCCTGATTAATCTATCTTCCCTTGTCTCTCAAAAAGTAGTTGATTGTCAAGCTAAGCCACTTTACGTCATCTATGCAAAACCTCTATCGTCAAAACATTCATATTTGAGTGTTTCATGGAGTTGCTTCAATTCAGGAAGAAGCTTGCGCATGGACTCATCGACTGGCCTCTATGTAGGGGGTGTATTTTACTATTTCAAAAGTCATTTCTTGGTTTTCTTCTCCCTTCTCTGTTGTATCAAGATAGGTAAGGATTTCTTCAACTTCTGGGCTTGTAATACCTGAGGATGAGTTTGTTAGTGCTCACCTAAGTAGATTGACTATGTATTTTGTTCCTAGATTCTACTCATAATTGATTGCAACAGTCGACGAAGTAGATGAACTCCATCTATGAACGTTCATTCATGTGATCCATGACATAAAAATCGTTATGTTCATCTCCTAGATGAACATTATGATGGCTCATGCGACATCAATCAACACTCATGTTGTTGAAAGAAAAATTCTTCCAAATATTGCCCAAATGAGAGGATCTTCAATGATATGGATGATGAAAACATTGCATGCAATGAAGAACCTTCATATTTGGGTGGGAACATCTTTGATGATTCCTATTCATTTTGTAAAAGAGTTATCTAGTCAACTAGATTCACATATTACACTACCATTCCAGTTAAGCCCATTCTATTTTCCTGAGATATTGGCATAAGGCTAATGATGCACCCTAGATCAGCCAACACATGCCTTTTATTTGAGTATGCTATATGGAAAGGGATTGTGCCCATGAGTCCTTCTATTTAGTTAGCATAGTGGTTTGGACACATGTTGTGGCCATCGTGGCTAGATGGATGGTCTCAATCTCCTCTCTCTTTTGTTTCATTGTGATAAGGTCTTCAACAAATTTTGCATGAGTAGGCAATTCATCAATAGAATCCAAAAGTGGCACATCTAAATGTATTTTCCTGATTGTTTCGAGAAATTTGTTGTACCTCTTCTCGAGTTGAGACTTTACAAGACTGTAAGGAAAGATCCTTTTAGTACATAATGTGTTGGATCCTAGATGGGTGATTAGATGCTCTAGAGGGGGGGGTGAATAGAGATGAATACACTTAAACAAAATTCATTAGACCTTCAAGATATATGATAAGATAAGGTTGCTAAATAGGTAATTTGAGTGCAACTAAAACATGCATAGCACGGATGAGAGAGATTGAGCAAACACAAGTAGACAAGCTATTTAGAGTGGTTCCACACTTCAAACTAGAATTATGTCAGTCCACTTACCTAGAGAGGTCAATTTCTTGGATTTCCTAACCATTGCATTCTTATATTCATTCATAAGACTTACAATACATGACCAAACAAAGGACTTACCAATCCAATACAAAGAGTCTTCCACCTTACCAAGGACTTACCCACTTTGCAAGGAGTCTTCCACCTTCTTCTAAGGATTTACTGTAACATCCCTGACCTGGGTTATAAACTAACCCTAGGTGTTTTGCCTAAATATGTAATTAAACCATGGTGTTTATCTTTTGACATGTAATTAAGTTCCTCAAGAACATATACTTTCAATTTTGTCTTTTTTTTAAACAAAGTTGTATTATTATTTTGGTAATGCAGGGGCTTATGTGCAAATTACCCAGTTAAGGGGTTAACTTGCAATTGTACATTTTAAGATGTTCTTTTGATAATGAGACATCATATGAGTGAATAAGATGAGACATGATGGATTTCCCAAGCTTGGGCATTTAGATGTAGCTTGTGGAATAATCCTTATGCTTAAAAACCCTAATTTGGAGTAAAATGCAGTTTACCCAATTTGAGGGGTGCAACTTGTAAAATACACCATCTAGAACATCTTTTATGAATCTTGTCATCATTTAGAGTAGAAATGGTGAAAGGGACACATCAATGAATAATCAGATAAGAAAAATGACCTTTGTACATAAAATTCACTAAGTTTGAGTAAGGAAACCTTTCATGTATGTACCCTAGTTGAATGTTGGCTTTAATTACCCCTAGATCTTGAGATTTCATGATATTTGCATAAGTTTAGATGCGACTGGATGATCCCTTAAATAAGAAAGGACTTGGATGAGAATTTCAAAGTTTTAGAGGTCCTTATGGTGAAAATCAGCCTAATCTATATAAGCACCTTTCTTTCCAAACCAAGCAAACGTATTCCCTTCACTTCCTCACTTATCATCTTTCTCAACCGACCAAGGCAAAGCTTTGGAGCTCAAGGGGACGACCAACCTGCTTTAGGTAAGAGAACACCACCTTCTAGCTTGGATTCATGGAGGAAATCGTATTACAAGGTTGAATTGCTAGTTTTCTTACTTAGGTTCCTTGTTCTAGCCGACCATCCCCATCTTTTTCTTGAAGAATTGACCTTGGCCGACCTGTGGATCTCAAGACGCCATTAATTACTTGAAGCTTGGAAGCTTGGAGCTCAAGGAACGACCTTAAGGCGGGTTTTATAATTCTAAACCTTTTTCTATGTTATGCATACTTTTATTCGTGCAAATTTTAGTTAGTTCTTCTTCTTCCCCATCCTTCTTTGCACCCTTGCAAGCTTTTTCGTGAAGAACAGACCTTGGTTTCAAGGTTGAAGACAAGGGGCGTTAATACCTATGTTGGTCCTTATCCAACTTTACTAAACGATCTTGGACCAATAGGTCAAACGATCTCACACTCATTTCAATCCAAACGGGTTCAATAGGTCGGTTTGGCGAAACGGGTTCCAACCCATTTGAGGGCGTTGACCAAGCATTGACCGTTTGGGATTTCTGTTCACAATTATGTAGGATAATGACCCACCAAATTTGAGGGGTTAACTCCAAAGGAATCATAGGTTGAAGGCCAATCAATTAGGCAATCGAATTGAATTAAGTGCTTTTTTCTAAACTGATTAACTTGAATCTTTGGGCAAACGGGTTCCAACCCATTTTAAGGAGTTGACCAAGCATTGACCGTTTGGGATTCCTGTTCATAATATATTGAATATCATTTCTACCAAGAATCATGATCTAATTCCTAACCAATTAAGAGTTGAAGGCATTTCAACACCCTAACCCTAATCGGGTTAAATCTGCTGATTTTCATATAGATTTTGATGAGTGTTGGGTTGAAGGACCCAAACGAGTTCAAACCCGTTTGGGGGTTCATCCAAACGATCTCACACTCGTTTAGTGACACCCCAATACCGTTTTAAGGTCTAGGGTTAAAGAAATGTGATGGTTTGAGGGTCCAATCACAAGATATTGATAAATTGATGAAAAGTGCTGAATTGTAATTTAATTAGGACTCAACCCTTATCAAATCAACTTAATTTTGGTCAAACTTTGGGCAAACGGTCTCAAGACAGTTTGGAGATCATCCAAACGATCCCAAGACCGTTTGGGCCAGTTTGGGCCCAATTGGAGTTCAATTGATAGGTTCAACCTTGTTTTGATTCACATTGTTGAAGATTGGTGAGTAGCCGATTGGAAACCTTAATTGAGTTAGACTTAACCATAATTGGCTTTCAATTGAAGGTCAAATTGGTGTCCAATTGATTGAGGCTCATCCTAATTGACTCAATTTGTAAGTGATTAACATGGCTTGGACCAATTGAAGGCTTCAACTTAAGAAATCCTTTTCAATCATGACCTTTGTATCACCTTTCAAGTCCATGCGGTTTAGACCCAAACGAATCCACACTCGTTTAGACCCAAACGAGTCCACACTCGTTTAGACCCAAACGAGTCCACACTCGTTTATACCCAAGTAAGTTCACACTCGTTTGCGTCCAAATGGGTTCACACCCGTTTCATCTCAATTGGGTTGACACCCGTTTCATCTCAATTGGGTTGACACCCATTTCATCTCAATTGGGTTGACACCCGTTTCATCTCAAATGGGTTCACACCCGTTTCATCTCAATTGGTTGACACCCGTTTCATCTCAATTGGGTTGACACCCGTTTCATCTCAAACGGGTTCACACTCATTTGATCTCAAGTGAGTTCACACCCGTTTAAGATTAAGGGGGGGGCACTTTCATTTAAGGCCCAAATGGGTTCTAGGTCGTTTGAGGTTAAACGAGTTCAAGGCCATCTAAGAATCCAATGGGTTGAAGATTGAAGATCAAACCCTAAACCAATTGAAGATTTTCAAGGTTGATTATACTTAATCACTTAAAGGTGTAAATGGTTCAATGATGATCTAATCTAAACCATAATGGTAACTTAAGATAGTAAGATACTAAGTGATTAATGAATTGACCCATGAGGATGATCAATGGGTAATTTACCAAAATGCCCCTGAGAGGTTTAATTGAGTTATACCTTGTTCTAATCAAACCCGAATCACTTGTTAGTGGTGATTTGGTTTATGTAGATCAAAGGGGACTTAACCTAATCTAATCTAAGTGGTGTAGTCACCATCTACTAGTGAGAGGAGAGAGAAAGTACCATTTATGGTGGAAACTCAAGTAAAATACTTTCAATATACATGAATGTGCATGATTAGGGTATGATCCACTTATGTGAGATCATGGAAAACCTAATTAAGATAATTGATGAATCTTAATCTTATCTGAGGTCTTTTATGATGATGTTTCTCATACATGAGGATGTTATGAGATCTTTTCACCATGAAGTGAATAGTAAACCCAAATTCTAGGGTGATGACATGTAATGTGAATAGTAAACCCTAATTGATGAAAACCAGGGAAACCTAGATCTTGTATGAGTAGGGAGATGCAACTTCTTTAAATGAGTTATTTACTGTTATCATTTGATTTAACCATGCAGGTTCCTTTATGAGAATGATCATATATAGGTATGGATGATGATACTATATTCATTGAAAGCATGTTGTTAGCTTTATGAATAATGATATATCCTGATGCCTTGTTAATAGCATCTTATGAGATTGTTAGGCTGAGAGAGCTGTGAATACCATCAAGGTCATGCTTTAGGAGATGACTTGGGATGAGAATATTGAGAAATGATAATTGATGAGAGTTAGGCTTGTTACATTTAGTATTCTACTTTCATAGCTGTTGTTCTAATGATTAATGTTTGAGAACCTGTATGATATTAAAAGAATACTGAAATGTACCTAACTAATCAAGTATAATTATTCCATGTAGAGCCCTGATCATAGATCCATCATTGTCAGAGACCAAATGATGGTGAAACATGTTTTTCCTAAGGGAACTCCTGGAGCACATACTTTTGAGTATGTGGGGTATATGGATGTGTAAAACCTTACATCCTAGTGAATGAATTGATGTAGATGTATCTTAAATCCATCAACCCTTTAACTATGTGTTTATGCCGGGGTGATGTAATACTAATCTCCCGAGGAACTCTTTTATACCGCATCGATGAGAGATAAACAAGAAATCTCTCGATGGCGAAGAGAGTACAGAATGCCACTATGACTCTAATAGCAAAGTACCAGAATACCCTGGTAAGCTATAGTAGCAGAGACATTAGATGTCCTGCATGTTGATCCTCATACTGACTGAGGAAGATGAGGTCATAAGAATCCGGCTCTTTTGATGACCTATGTATGATACTGATGCGACTTAATAGTGATCGGTTGGAGTACGAGCGGTATACCTCATCTCCGCAGGGCATAATGATGTTTGTAAAACATAATCAACCGCATAGCATATCTGCTTAGGTTGAACCACGAAATACATTGGTTGATAATACATTACTTAGTATACATGTTTTTCATATCCCTTAAATGTTGTTGTTCTAATTGATAACAATCTGATGCTGATTACCTTAGAACTTTTATTGCTTATGTTATTCTTGGTTGCTATAATAAAGCTTCTGGCGGAGAGTTATAACTCTCGCTGGGACAATTATTTAAAATTGTCTCACCCCGTAGATTTCTATATTTAGGTGGACGTCGAGGTCGAAGGCACCGTTCTACAGGTGGACAACAGCAATAGCAGCAAATTCAGGAGCAGCACTGACTTCAGGTGGAAACACTGTGCTGTCTAGTCTTGTAGTCAGAATAGTCGTATGTCGTCTCTGTACACTCAGGTCCAAGGAGTTTGTTGATCTGAGAATTTTGAAATCTTGAGATTTTGTATCATGACATATATAATCACTCGAGAAGTGATTTCTCAGAGATGTAAACAGTTCATCTTACTTTTATAAAAGGAGTTTCAGGTTTTTAAGATCTCATTTTCGAAAAGTTTTAATTTCTCATGATTTTCATATTCCGCTGATTAATCGAATCACTTCCGCTATGTTTATCTTGTGTTTTGGAGATCAGAGCCCACATTTAGTGGTATCAGAGCTCTAGGTTCGCTGAGTCTACAAAGACATAGGACTTAGAGTGTCAAGTCTATCCTTAGTACTTCTTTCTTATTTAATAGAGTCTTCTGCTCCTCAGGAGAAGAAGATAATTAAGGATGTCTGGACCACAGGAGGAGTACGAGGCCGAAAGTAGTGTTGCTGCGCCTCGAGAAGGTGCAAGGAACCTAGAAATAGAGCAACCTGTGCCAGAGCCACCTTTGGAGCCACCTCAGTTTGACCCAGCTGATATGGGAAACCCAGCGGTTCAGACCATGTTTGGGCAATTTATGACAACCATGACACATATCACCGATAGGATGCCCATGCCTGCACCTAGGGCACCTGTCCAGTCTGAGGGTCAAGGTATCGGTAAAACGTTGGAGCGACTTCGTCGGGTCAGAGCAACTGAATATTTTAGAACAGCTGACCCTGCTGATGCTGATCTGTGGTTAACTGAATTGGAGAAAGCTTTCAGAATCCTTAACATCCCCAAAGGTGAGAAGGTTAGACATGCTGTCTATCTTCTCAAAGGTAGTGTTGGTCACTGGTGGACCATGGAAGAGCAGAAAAGGCCTGGAATAGAGATCTTGTGGGAAGAATTTCGTCGGGAATTTGTCCGCAGATATTTTCCAAAGACCTTCTTGGATGAGAAGATCTCTCAGTTTGAGAGACTGAGACAGGGTATGATGAACATTAGTGAGTATGAGGCTAAGTTCATGGAGTTGTTGTGATTCTGTCTGCATATGGCTACCACATATGAAGAAAGGATTAGGAGGTTTGAGAAGGGTTTGAATGCCGACATGACTACTCCCGTGTCTGCACTAGAAAACCGAGAGAGATTCTCTACCTTTGTTGAGTCAGTCTGAAGGATAGAGAGATCCATATTCGAGAAAAGACAAACCCAAAAGAGATATCCACAGTTCTAGGGATCTTCATCTAGAGACTTTAAGAAGCCTAGATTCTCTGCACCTACACCTCCACCACCCAGATCGAGTTCTCAGACTCAGTGGTCCCCAAGTAGAGGTAGAGGACGAGGTTTACCGCCACGAGAGACTCACAGTTCAACATCAATATCGGTCACAGGACCGCCAAGACCACAACAACTGGAGAGAAGTTGCTATAACTATGGGAAGGTAGGACATCTGATGAAGGACTGTAGGTCTAGGCCTGTTAGTGTGACACAACCTCAGAGGCTGAATCAACAAGGATCACAAAGAAGGCAGTCTCAAGGAGCAGTTAGAGGACGTGGGCAAGCGTCTCAGGCTGGATCGTCAGCACCAACTCAACCTCAGGCGACAGCGAGGTTCTATTCTATGAACCCACCAGAAGCGGTGGTCAATCCACGGGTTGTGGCAGGTCAGATGAAACTTTTATATTTTGATATGTCTAAATCCTGTGTGGTATCTGTTTTGATTGACCCGGGTTCTACGCACTCCTTTGTCACTCAGAGAGTGATTCGTAACTGCAATATAACAATTTGACATAGGGCAGATAGCTTGTTGCTTGGAACTCCGTTGAGAGGATCTGCTGTTTTGCAAGAGGTATGCTCTCCCTACATCCTCTTCTTTTCTGATCATCGCATTCAAGTGGATCTTATACCACTTGATATGCAAGGATTTGATATAATCCTGGGGATGGATACCTTGGAAAGGTATAGAGTTGTCTTGGGTTGTGAATCCAAGCAAGATGTGTTTGCTGATGAGAGCAACACATGGATCTTTCAAGGAGAGAGAAAGATTCTACCCACCTGTCTTGTATCAGCTATGGTTGCTAACAAGCTGATGAGGCAAGGATGTTATGCATTCCTGGCACATGTAGTAGATGTTACCAAAGAAGGTCCCAACCCTACTGGAAGTTCCTATAGTCAGGGAATTCAAGGACGTGTTTCCTGAAGAACTTCTAGGTATACCACTGCCTCGAGAAATTGATTTTGAAATCAATTTGATCCCAGATACAAAACCTTTAGCCCAGACACCATATAGGATGGCGCCTGCTGAGATGGCAGAATTCAAGAAACAACTTCAAGAGTTGCTTGAGAAAGGTTTCATCTGACCGAGCACTTCACCGTGGGGTGCTCCGGTTTTGTTTGTTAAAAAGAAAGATGGGTCAATGCGGTTGTGCATTGACTACAGACAACTCAATAAAGTAACAATAAAGAACAAGTACCCTTTGCCTAGGATTGATAATCTTTTTGACCAGTTGCGCGGTGCAACAGTCTTCTCAAAGATAGATTTGAGATATGGATATCATCAACTCCGCATTAAGGACAGTGACATATCCAAGTCTGCCTTTAGGACACGATATGGTCACTATGAGTTCACAGTTATGTCGTTTGGACTAACTAATGCACCAGCTGCATTTATGGAACTTATGAATAGAATCTTTCAACCTTTCCTCGATCAATGTGTTGTCGTCTTCATAGATGACATTCTGATTTATAGTAAGGATGCTCAGCAGCATGAACAGCATCTCCGACAGGCTCTAACTCTGCTAAGAAAACGTAAGCTATATGCTAAGTTTAGCAAGTGTGAGTTCTGGTTGCCAGAAGTATCTTTTCTGGGACATGTGACATCTGCCTCAGGTATTCGTGTTGACTCTACAAAGGTAGAATCTGTTCTACAGTGGGAACAACCGAAAACACCAATGGAGATTCGAAGTTTCCTGGGATTAGCTGGTTATTATCGAAGGTTTATTAAGAATTTTAGTTCTATAGCCTTACCCCTAACCAAGTTAACCCGGAAAGATGTTCCTTTTACCTGGAGTGATAAGTGTCAACAATCTTTTCAGTTGTTGAAGGAGAGGTTGACAAGTGCACCTGTGCTTGTGCTACCTGAGCAAGGCAAAGGATACATAATTGTCTGTGATGCCTCCAAGAATGGACTCGGGTGTGTGTTGATGCAGGATAAACAAGTGATTTTTTTTGCTTCCCGACAGCTTAAGAAACACGAAGAGAATTATCTGACACACGATCTGGAGTTAGCTGATGTAGTTCATGCCTTGAAAATCTGGAGACATTATCTTTACGGAGAAACCTTCTAGATTTTTACAGACCATAAGAACCTTAAGTATATCTTCTCTCAGCATGACCTTAACATGAGGCAACGTCGCTGAATGGAGTTAATCAAGGATTATGATTGTACAATAGATTACCATCCAGGAAAGGCCAATGTAGTTGCAGATGCCTTGAGTAGGAAATCAACAACATCATCCTCTGATAGGACACAATTAAACTCTTTAGTATGCCCTAGGAGAGATATGCTTATCTCCTTAAGGCAAGACAATGTACATATGAAGGTGGCATGGATTGCCGGGTTGTTGGCTGAGATGCATATCAAACCCACCCTAACATAGCAGATTAAGGAGGCACAACAAGTAGATATTGCAATTCAGCATATCAGATCTGAGTATGGTGATGAGAAGCGAGAAGGTTTTCATGAATCAGATGATCAAGTGGCATGTTATCATGGGAGGATGATAGTACCAGCTGTAGATAACCTGAGGAAGTTAGTCCTAGAGGAAGCTCATTCTTCGATGTATGCTATGCATCCAGGAAGCACCAAGATGTATCGAAACTTGAAAGATATGTATTGGTGGCCTGGGATGAAGAAGGACGTAGCTGAGTTTGTTCTGAGGTGTCCAGTGTGTCAGCAAGTTAAAGCTGAACACCAGAAGCCTGCAGGAACAATGCAACCTTTACCCATACCACAGTGGAAGTGGGATCATGTAACCATGGACTTTGTTGTTGGTCTACCTAAAACAAACAAAGGACATGATTCCATTTGGGTAATTGTTGATAGGTTGACTAAGACAGCGCATTTCTTACCTGTCAAAACCACCTATTTTGCTGAAAGGTTATCCCAGTTATATGTTCAAGAGATAGTGCGTTTGCACGGAGTTCCTATCACCATAGTTTCTGAAAGAGGTCCTCAGTTCACAAGTCGTTTTTGGGAACAGCTACATAGAGCACTAGGCACCCAGTTAAGGTTTAGTACAACCTTTCATCCACAGACGGATGGACAGTCAGAAAGGACTATACAGACCTTAGAAGATCTGTTGAGAGCATGTGTTCTCCAGTTCACAGGAAGTTGGGATCTGCACCTAAGCTTGATAGAGTTTGCCTATAACAATAGCTATCAAAATAGTATTAATATGGCACCTTATGCAGCCTTGTATGGTAGACGTTGTAGATCACCCTTATGCTGGTATGAGACTAGTGAACATCAACTGTTAGGTCCTGATCTTGTGCAGCAGACTACAGAAAAGATTAAAGTAATACAACAACAGATTAAGACTGCACAAGATAGGCAAAAATCTTATGTTGACAAGCATCGTAGACCGTTGGAGTTCCAGGTTGGAGACAGAGTATATCTCAAGGTCTCGCCTTGGAAAGGAGTCCTTCACTTTGGAAGGAAAGGGAAGTTAGCTCCTAGATTTATAGGGCCTTATCCAATCGTTGAACGGGTTGGAAAGGTAGCCTATAGACTAGAGTTACCACCAAAATTACAAAAACTACACCCTGTGTTTCACATTTCTATGTTAATGAAATGTCATCCCGATACCGAGTCAGTTCTGCAACCTATGGAAGTAGAATTGAATGAAGATATAACTTATGAGGAAGGACCGGTGTCAATCCTTGATAACAGAATTAAAAAGTTAAAGAAGAAAGATATAAGCCTTGTGAAAGTCCTCTGGAACCACTGTGGTGTTGAAGAAGCCACTTGGGAACTAGCGGATGAGATGAGAAGGAAATAGCCTGCTCTTTTCTCCTAATACGTTTTGTTGATTTCGAGGACAAAATCCTTGTAATGGGTGGATAATTTGTAACATCCCTGACCTGGGTTATAAACTAACCCTAGGTGTTTTGCATAAATATGTAATTAAACCCTGGTGTTTGTCTTTTGACATGTAATTAAGTTCCTCAGGAACATATACTTTCAATTTTGTCTTTTTTTAAACAAAGTTGTATTATTATTTTGGTAATGCAGGGGCTTATGTGCAAATTACCCAGTTAAGGGGTTAACTTGCAATTGCACATGTTAAGATGTTATTTTGATAATGAGACATCATATGAGTGAATAAGATGAGACATGATGGATTTCCCAAGCTTGGGCATTTAGATGCAGCTTGTGGAATAATCCTTATGCTTAAAAACCCTAATTTGGAGTAAAATGCAGTTTATTCAATTTGAGGGGTGCAACTTGTAAAATACACCATCTAGAACATCTTTTATGACTCTTGTCATCATTTAGAGTAGAAATGGTGAAAGGGACACATCAATGAATAATTAGATAAGAAAAATGACCTTTGTACATAAAATTCACTTAGTTTGAGTAAGGAAACCTTTCATGTATGTACCCTAGTTGAAAGTTGGCTTTAATTACCCCTAGATCTCGAGATTTCATGAGATTTGCATAAGTTTAGATGAGACTGGACGATCCCTTAAATAAGAAAGGTCTTGGATGAGAATTTCAAAGTTTTAGAGGTCCTTATGGTGAAAATCAGCCTAATCTATATAAGCACCTTTCTTTCCAAACCAAGCAAACGTATTCCCTTCACTTCCTCACTTCTCAGCTTTCTCAACCGACCAAGGCAAAGCTCTGGAGCTCAAGGGGATGACCAACCTGCTTTAGGTAAGAGAACACCACCTTCTAGCTTGGATTCATGGAGGAAATTGTATTACAAGGTTGAATTGCTAGTTTTCTTACTTAGGTTCCTTGTTCTAGTCGACCATCCCCATCTTTTTCTTGAAGAATTGACCTTTGCCGACCTATGGAGCTCAAGACGCCATTAATGACTTGAAGCTTGGAAGCTTGGAGCTCAAGGAACGACCTTAAGGCGGGTTTTATAATTCTAAACCTTTTTCTTTGTTATGCATACTTTTATTCGTGCAAATATTAGTTAGTTCTTCTTCTTCCCCATCCTTCTTTGCACCCTTACAAGCTTTTTCGTGAAGAACAGACCTTAGTTTCAAGGTTGAAGACAAGGGGCGTTAATACCTATGTTGGTCCTTATCCAACTTTACTAAACGATCTTGGACCAATAGGTCAAACGATCTCACACTCGTTTCAATCCAAACGGGTTCAATAGGTCGGTTTGGCCAAACGGGTTCCAACCCATTTGAGGGCATTGACCAAGCGTTGACCATTTGGGATTTCTGTTCAAAATTATGTAGGCTAATGACCCACAAAATTTGAGGGGTTAACTCCAAAGGAATCGTAGGTTGAAGGCCAATCAATTAGGCAATCGAATTGAATTAAGTGCTGTTTTCTAAACTGATTAACTTGAATCTTTGGGAAAACGGGTTCCAACCCGTTTGAAGGACTTGACCAAGCATTGACCGTTTGGGATTCCTGTTCATAATATGTTGAATTTCATTTATACCAAGAATCATGATCTAATTCCTAACCAATTAAGAGTTGAAGGCATTTCAACACCCTAACCCTAATCGGGTTAAATCTGCTGATTTTCATATAGATTTTGATGAGTGTTGGGTTGAAGGACCCAAACGAGTTCAAACCCATTTGGGGGTTCATCCAAACGATCTCACACTCGTTTAGTGACACCCCAAGACCGTTTGAAGGTCTAGGGTTAAAGAAATGTGATGGTTTGAGAGTCCAATCACAAGATATTGATAAATTGATGAAAAGTGTTGAATTGTAATTTAATTAGGACTAAACTCTTATCAAATCAACTTAATTTTGGTCAAGCTTTGGGCAAACGGTCTCAAGACCATTTGGAGATCATCCAAATGATCCCAAGACCATTTGGGCCCAATTGGAGTTCAATTGATAGGTTCAACCTTGTTTTGATTCACATTGTTGAATATTGGTGAGTAGCCGATTGGAAACCTTAATTGAGTTAGACTTAACCATAATTGGCTTTCAATTGAAGGTCAAATTGGTGTCCAATTGATTGAGGCTCATCCTAATTGACTCAATTTGTAAGTGATTAACATGGCTTGGGCCAATTGAAGGCTTCAACTTAAGAAATCCTTTTCAATCATGACCTTTGTATCACCTTTCATGTCCATGCGGTTTAGACCCAAACGAGTCCACACTCGTTTAGACCCAAACGAGTCCACACTCGTTTAGACCCAAACCAGTCCACACTCGTTTAGACCCAAGTAAGTTCACACTCGTTTGAGTCCAAATGGGTTCACACCCGTTTCATCTCAATTGGGTTGACACCCGTTTCATCTCAATTGGGTTGACACCCGTTTCATCTCAAATGGGTTCACACCCGTTTCATCTCAATTGGGTTGACACCCATTTCATCTCAATTGGGTTGACACCCGTTTCATCTCAAACGGGTTCACACTCGTTTGATCTCAAGTGAGTTCACACCTGTTTAAGATTAGGGGGGGGGGCACTTTCGTTTAAGGCCCAAATGGGTTCTAGGTCGTTTGAGGTTAAACGAGTTCAAGGTCATCTAAGAATCCAATGGGTTGAAGATTGAAGATCAAACCCTAAACCAATTGAAGATTTTCAAGGTTGATTATACTTAATCACTTAAAGGTGTAAATGGTTCAATGATGATCTAATCTAAACCATAATGGTAACTTAAGATAGTAACAGACTAAGTGATTAATGAATTGACCCATGAGGATGATCAATGGGTAATTTACCAAAATGCCCCTGAGAGGTTTAATTGAGTTATACCTTGTTCTAATCAAACCCGAATCACTTGTTAGTGGTGATTTGGTTTATGTAGATCAAAGGGGAGTTAACCTAATCGAATCTAAGTGGTGTAGTCACCATCTACTAGTGAGAGGAGAGAGAAAGTACCATTTATGGTGGAAACTCAAGTAAAATACTTTCAATATACATGAATGTGCATGATTAGGGTATGATCCACTTATGTGAGATCATGGAAAACCTAATTAAGATAATTGATGAATCTTAATCTTATCTGAGGTCTTTTATGATGATGTTTCTCATACATGAAGATGTTATGAGATCTTTTCACCATGAAGTGAATAGTAAACCCTAATTCTAGGGTGATGACATGTAATGTGAATAGTAAACCCTAATTGATGAAAACCAGGGAAACCTAGTTCTTGTATGAGTAGGGAGATGAAACTTCTTTAAATGAGTTATTTACTGTTATCAGTTGATTTAACCATGCATGTTCCTTTATGAGAATGATCATATACATGTATGGATGATGATACTATATTCATTGAAAGCATGTTGTTAGCTTTATGAATAATGATATATCCTGATGCCTTGTTAATAACATCTTATGAGGTTGTTAGGCTGAGAGAGCCATGAATACCATCAAGGTCATGCTTTAAGAGATGACTTGGGATGAGAATATTGAGAAATGATAATTGATGAGAGTTAGGCTTGTTACATTTAGTATTCTACTTTCATAGTTGCTGTTCTAATGATTAATGTTTGAGAACCTGTATGATATTAAAAGAATACTGAAATGTACCTAACTAATCAAGTATAATTATTCCATGTAGAGCCCTGATCATAGATCCATCATTGTCAGAGACCAAATGATGGTGAAACAGGTTTTTCCTAAGGGAACTCCTGGAGCACATACTTTTGAGTATGTGGGGTATATGGATGTGTAAAACCTTACATCCTAGTGAATGAATTGATGTAGATGTATCTTAAATCCATCAACCCTTTCACTATGTGTTTATGCCAGGGTGATGTAATACTAATCTCCCAAAGAACTCTTTTATACCGCATCGATGAGAGATAAACAAGAAATCTCTCGATGGCGAAGAGAGTACAGAATGCCACTGTGACTCTAATAGCGAAGTACCAGAATACCCTGGTAAGCTATAGTAGAAGAGACATTAGATGTCCTGCATGTTGATCCTCATACTGACTGAGGAAGATGAGGTCATATGAATCCAGCTCTTTTGATGACCTATGTATGATACCGATGTGACTTAATAGTGATCGGTTGGAGTATGAGCGGTATACCTCATCTCCGCAGGGCATAATGATGTTTGTAAAACATAATCAACCGCGTAGCATATCTGCTTAGGTTGAACCACGAAATACATTGGTTGATAATACATTACTTAGTATACATGTTTTTCATATCCCTTAAATGTTGTTGTTCTAATTGATAACAATCTGCTGTTGATTACCTTAGAATTTTTATTGCTTATGTTATTCTTGGTTGCTATAATAAAGCTTTTGGCGGAGAGTTATAACTCTCGCTGGGACAATTATTTAAAATTGTCTCACCCCGTAGATTTCTATCTTTAGGTGGACGTCGAGGTCGAAGGCACCGATCTGCAGGTGGACAGCAACAACAGCAGCAAATTCAAGAGCAGCAGTTACTTCAGGTGGAAACACTGTGCTGTCTAGTCTTGTAGTCATAATAGTCTTATGTCGTCTCTGTACACTCAGGTCCTAGGAGTTTGTTGATCTGAAAATTTTGAAATCTTGAGATTTTGTATCATGATGTATATAATCACTCGAGAAGTGATTTCTTAGAGATGTAAACAGTTCATCTTACTTTTATAAAAGGAGTTTCAGGTTTTTAATATCTCATTTTCGAAAAGTTTTAATTTCTCGTGATTTTCATATTCCGCTAATTAATCGAATCGCTTCCTCTATGTTTATCTTGTGTTTTGGAGATCAGAACCCACACTTACCTACTCTTACACAAGTCTTCAGCCTTGTAGGGATTACCCACTCTTCTTGGATCTTCCTCCTTTGACTTCACCATCACTCGGAGAAGCTTCCACCACGGACTTACCCACTTGAGCAAGGAGTCTTCTGCCTTCACCAAGGGCTTACCCACTCTAGCTTTAAGTCTTCAGCCTTGATCTTCACCAAGGGATGCCTTCCCTTGTTCTTCTTTACCTCTCTTAGCCAAGAGAGAGATCCTTCATCTTCATGATTGAAATGAGAGAAAGGGAGGTGGTAGAAGTGAGAGCCTCAAAAGATGTACATGTAGGAATAGCTCTCTTACAGATTTCCTACTCACTCTAATGGATGTAGAAAGTGATTAAGCTTAAGAGAGAGAGGAGGCTATAGGAAGCACTCAACTATAGAATAGGAACGTCACATAGAGTTTGCGTTGAATGCTCAACCTTAGCATGAAGCCCAAGGGGTCCTATTTATAGCTGGGGATGCCTCTTAGCCTTTGGGAACACTTGAGAATGAAAACTAGCCGTTTTGTGGCTTGCAACAAATATATTTTCACTTGTTGCAACTCCACAACGGCTAGAAGCACTTTTCTACACTTTTTCGTACAGTGCAATCAGTCAAGTTTCTATAAGGGTAACTCGACTGATAGAGTAAAAGACAAAGCTAATATTCAGACCATCGATCGAGTTTTTTCTAGGGAAACTCGATATACCAATGAAAATCGAATTGGTCAGTTACTCCATCGGTCGAGTTCTGTGTAGTGTAAACTCGACCGATCAAAAGTTATTTTCAAGATCCAATCATGATCGGTCAAGTTTGCAAGTCACAGAACTCGATCGATGAACATCCTGATGTGAATTTTGGAAAATGGCTTTTGAGTTCTTAAACATTCGATCTAGGTGCTCCTGATTTTTTCTAAGCTTAATTACAAGTCATACAATCATTACAAGTGATTTACAACATAATTCTAATGGATTTACATCATATTACAAAATCGTGCACTTGTATTGACTTTGACTTGTCTTTTCTCCAATTTAAGGTGCACAAGATAGGGCATTTGGAGTGTGTCTATACCTAATCTAAAATCACTCAAGTAGAGACATTAGACACCAATATGTGGAATGGTTAGTCATCATCAAAACACGGGTTTAGTCAATTTAGACGTGAGTCAACATTGACCTAATTGACCTTGAGTCAATATAGTGATCAATAATTTTTCCTCTCACCATGGTGGCATTCATTCCTTATGCAACCTTCCTTTTTTTAGGATTCTCTATGGATGTTTGATTTACTAAAGGGATTTCATGTTTGTCTTCGATCAATGATTTCTCCTTCTGAGCTGAAGGAATATCCATAACCATGATTGATTGTAAAGTATCCATGCTTCGACACTCATGATTTCTAGAATTTTTCTTAGTATTAGAGGAGAAATAACTTTTCAGGTTCTTGATGGATTTTCTATTGAAGCAAATTGGTGGTCAATCATCCTATTGTTCTACTTAAGTTTGGTTAATTCAGTAATGGTCTTCCTACACATAGACTAAGAAACATGTGCAATGTCTACTACTAACTGTACGGAAAACTCCACGTAATGAATTGAGGGTCATTTGGGAAGATCCTATGGAATGACAGTTGGATAATCACACACCACATCAATATTATCTTTACAGTTCTTATAAAAAATTTGAGTTAGTAGGCGACATATGTTACCTTATTATTTGTAGGTCATCCAAGGACCCTAAAGGTGTTTTACATGAAAATTAGCCACACATCAACCTTATCTAGGTCATCCCCCACATCCTCTCTATAGAATGTTTCAAGATTTATATTAAGGAAGTCTACAATGGTAGTGGGTTTGTAATTAGGGTTATTAATGTAGACCATTCTAGATACTACTAATGTTGTGTACACATACAAGGTATGCATGGCTTCCATAAAGACACATCTTTATACTTTATGAACCCCATATTATTAGATTTGTTGAAAAGGTTTTCAACCTGGTTCCTAGGTTCCTTATCCCTCTTTCCTTTTCCCTTCTCATTTCCCTTTACACCTAAAGGACCATCACTATTCTTATTACATGAGGTATTTCAAGACATATGCAAGAGAAGTTATAAAATGGTCTTCCATTGAAAGATTGATTCATGTATCTTATCGTTATGCCATTATCATTTTAATATAATTTTATAAATTTATTTCTAATTTGGTTGTAATCCATCCTTAAGATATCCATAATGAAGAAAGTATGTAAAAGGGAATCATGAAAAAGAGATGATAATAATATTACATCATATATAGAGGTGACTTGGGTTTTGTTGAAGAAGATATGAGATGCTATAAGAACCCCAAGGATTAAATGAGAACCTTCCATCCATGTTTTTGTGGAAACCTTGGGTAGGTTGGTGAGTGGCGGAACCTCAGTTATCAAAACCCTATATGTGCAAAAATCCTAGATATATCAATTGCACCATTATGGATTAGGGTGTCTAGGTTTGAGTGAGATTTGAAATTATTACTAATACGATATAGGGGTTGTGTGCTTGGCTATGATGCCATCTATCATAGGTCAACATAGTGATCCCAATTCCTCTGTTAGGAAAAAATGTCAGGGGAATTTTAGGAACCCGACCCTGAGTGTCCCACATCATTCAAGCAAATATGTAATTAAAATACAATATTTCTATTCCATATAATGTATAAACACACTATCTTCATAGGGGGGCAAGTAGGAAACTAGGTATAAAGAGTCGTATCATAAAAGAAATTGTAAGTAGCAGAACCTAGTAGAGGATACACTCCTCATTAATTTAAGGAATAAGATCATCTAATCCAAACATGCTAACACGTATGCTGGAAATATATATTTTTTTCATTTCCCAAAAAATACTATACAAGAATAGAAGAAAAAATAAATATCATGACTAAATTAAATTTTATAAGATTACATAATGATCTCCCACTAGGGGCTTACATAAATGTAAAAATTTCAAGATATAATCTGAGGGATATCCAAATTATCTCAGGTCTATCTTCTAAGAGTCAGTTCCAGTAAGACAAGTCCAGGTCATCTTGTTATGTCCACCTTGTCCTTTGCCTAAGGGGTTGGATGCATACCCCACTAGAGAAGCTAAAATGGAAGTTGTTAGTACAAAATGTCGATATGTGTATATAGATATCCAATTTGAAATATTAAGGTAAAAGGACATCCATTAAATATTCAAGGCCTCCCAAACTAAGAGGGAAAATCAACATCCAAATGGATATCAAAAAAACTAAAAAAGTTAAGCAACAAGATCTTTCTTGCCTTAAACAATGTCACATAAATAATATCACAAAACATAAGTAGTGAATGTATATAATATTGGACTAAAGTTTGGGACACCATAAGATCTCATCCAAAAAGTGGGTGGAAAAACACACCCTGGGTGGAATAAGTGTGCCCCTGTATATATATATCAAGTGGAAATGCAAACCCAGGGTGGAACAAACACGCCATATGTATGGTTGTATTCATGTACCATTACTAGAAACAAAAATAGTCTAATCCATGTAAAAATGTATAGGCAAGAAGTAAGTTAGTCAAGCTCACATAAGGGATGGAAACATCCAAATATTATCAAGTGGGGTCAGAGGACCAATAAACAAGTATCCAATTTAATTCTCACAATTGAGATACATCATAAGACCATAAAAGGAAATCACCAAAGAAATAAGGTTCCATTAGCTCATTCCTCAAATTAGCGTTATCACATGGAATAGAATGAACAAGAAATAAATTAGGATCCAACATGCACATCCAACATATTAGGTAGATAAAATGATCAATTTCAAAATATAAGCACTCATACGAGTCAACATATCGGAAGAGAGAAAATTGTGTAGGGTATATGTCTCAAAAGACCATAGTGGAGAAAACGTGGGTAATTGCTCAATATGGTATATTGGAATGTAACATGCCTCATATCCAAACTACAAAGAGCAAAGATAAAACCTAGATCACATAAGGGTTCCAAGCCACAAATAAACTCATATATGAAATCAAGGTTATGTTTACTATATTAAATAAACCCTTATAATTGTTTTTTTACTATTAATAAATTAGGTTGTCAAAACCACACAATCTTGAATTTTATATTTTTTATTCTAAATTATGTTTTACTTTAATATTCTAATTTATATATTATTAGTTACGAGCTTTAAAAATTCTATCCAATGATAAAAATCCATAAGAATAATATATTTATTAGAGTGGAATTAGGTGATGAAAGTGGTACCATTGGATGGAGAAAAATCATAGGATTTTGGATCATATTTTATATCATTTTTATGACTTTTGGTTATTTTACAAAATTCAGCCACACAAAACATGTATGAGTTCAAAAACTCAACTGAGGTGGACCTATAAAGTCTAGACATGTGGCCCTAGGCCCAATCAAGACCCACACATGATCAAGAACCAAAATCCATTGTGAAAAGTTAGTACTGCCCTTTTTGTAGATGTGTTTAATAAATACTAGGCAAGGGCATAATAGGAAAAACGTTGTTGGGTCTCCTTCATATTCTCCCATCTCATGTAGAGAAATGGTAGGCCTGAAGGTTGTCCTCTTAACACTGAACCAAAGAGGTTCATATCAGGGAGAGGTCCAAAGTAGACATGACCAAGAACCAAGGTCGACTTAGAATCACGTCACAAAGAGTTTGGTGAAGGAAATAGTAGATGCCATGCATAGATTAGAACATGTCCCTGATTATCAGCTAGGCCTACTACCATGGGAGTGGGAGTAGGTAAAAACCAAACTCTAGGATGAAAACTGGAGACCACATCACATATCAACTCAAGTTGAGAAGCGCCACTCTAATGTGGAAATGTCATTCATTCATAGATGGGGGGGAGAAAAAAATGGATCATAGAAAGTAATCAATTTGGTGTTGCCAGAGTGTTTGTGTGGCTCCAGTAAGTTCCTAGGAACTTTTGAATTGACATCACATGATTTGAGTGCTCTTTTGGATTCTCGATATAGTTTCTCTAGAAAGACCAACTGGGATAGCTTTGTCAGCTCTCTCAACAATACTCTAGAGAAATCAAAACCTCACACACACCTTCAAGGAACTTACCTTCAAGGAACGTCCATAGTGTTCCAAGCTTTTGCTATTAGGTCAGGGGAGTTTGTGGAGACACCTCTCACGTAGAGACTCGATGGGAAAACGTAGAGGATGTGGAGGGTAACAAAAGGGTGTAGAAGGTTGAAGATGACTCCTCATGGTCCAACAATGACATGGAATTCACTACATATAACCTATGTAGACTGCATGGAAGACTGTGATCAATTTGTGCACACTCTATTATGCTTGGTGAAAGAACCAACTATCGTAAAGGGGATTTCCATTTTTGGTAATTAGGATGTCAATTGAGGAGTAGCCATCTTCGAGAAACCAAACTCTAGAAAGGAAAACAATGATATTATAGGTTGGAAAAAAGCAACAAAGATAATCATATAGAGAAACATATAGGACGGGAGAAGAAACTATAAGGTTTGGAACAGTCTCCCACCCAAGGTAGGAGATAGTAACTAGACTATTAGATTCCAAACCAATGGATCATACGACCCCATGATGTCGAAAGGCCTACGTTACATATCTTAGAAAGAAAACTCATCGATAAAATCATTGAAATTTCTTTTAACAGATGTATTTTTTAAATACCCTCCTTCCAAGAGAAATGAAAGCTTTAAGATCATCCAATCCTAATGAGAATGACACGTAGGCCAATTAAGGCATATAAATTCTGAATATGAAATTATTTTCAACTTCTATAATTGTTTAACATGTCATTTAATTTGTGTGATCTCTTTTAGCATTATCTTGATAGTTTATTTATAAAAACTACCATTATCCTATTAAGATGAAACTTTCCTCTAAGTTAACTAAAACATGCCTCTCATAAATTTTTACTTTTGATTTTTCTTCTTCTGAGTTGTAATACAATTAGGATCTAGGATCATTATCTTTGTAAATTATAATGTTACATCTTTATCATCAATATTCATTAGTTAGAGTCCTCGTATCCTTATCTAGTTATCAAAAAGGTTATGGTGTATTGTATTGCACAAAATTTCCAAATTTTACTTATTCATCCCCTTATGTTCATTAATTCAACATTAACATATATGATGGCACACTTGTTATCTCCACTTATATTAAACATCCAAATATTATAACACTATAACTATTAGTCACATTACCGTCCACCTAAATCATTAATTTGTGTTCATTCATATCAGATCACTAATTCTCCACATCCCAGTCATTATATGTGTATTAGTGAACAAGGTGACATATGTTTTTTATTAATGAAACCATTTACAATCAGTCCATAACTTAGTGATTAGGTTCAATCTATGTGTAGTCCATAACTTAGTGATTAGGTTCAATCTATGTGTATTAATATATCTAATATGAATATGACACTTAGTGTTACTAACTAGTAAATGCACGTGCTTTGCATGTTTATTAATTAAATAATTTAGTTCAAATCAATTAAATTATTTGTGTCAATTATAACTTTATTGAATAGATCACATCTACGACTAAATCATTTATATATGATGCTAAATATTAAAACTTTAAGTTTCTAATATAAGTTGCACGAAATAATTTTATTTTTTTGATAAAGATACAAACACTAATTACATATCTATCATGTGTGTACCATGCATTAAAACCTCAACTCACATTACTCATTAATATAATTCTATATTTATTGAAAACATTGATCATAATATACTTTAAATTTTTATTTTATTTCTACCAAAATATTTTAGATGCCAATTAAAACATGTGATTTAAAAACCAAGCATAAGGATTTAGCAAAATATAGCTAACTACTTAATGATATAATATGAAAATTTGAATGGAAGTTTTATACTTCCCTATCTGGCATCTTTATGTATCTTACATAACTATTGTCCATGTATAAATGTCCATATTATATATTATTTGAACTTGGTGTTCCCTACTACTTAGTGCATGTTTTATCACTACTTAAGATAATTCATTTTAACGCTACTAATCCAATCAGTAACTTATTCACTATATGTTTAGTAAATTGGGGAAACCTTACTTTGAAATATTAAAGGTCCTTAGAGTATGACTAGTATATTATTACTGTAAAATCAAAGTTACAAGGTGAAAACTTAATCTAAAATACTTTTAAACTTGCAATAGAAATTTTTTTCCCTTTTATGTCTCTTGTATGGAAAACATTGATTCATGAGCTTTGCTTTTTTTAGCATAATATCTTGAAACTTTTATAATTAGAATAATTCCATCATGAAATCTACTAAACTTGATTGCAAAAATAGAACTTAGTATTATTACTATAATGATACCTTTGTGAAGAGCATATTTTTGAAAATATGTAGGGAATACATATTTATTTTATTTAATATTTGATTTATTAAGTCATAAAATAATAGGATTAGTCTATGTACATCATAATATCTGATTATATTCTAAAGTAATTGAAAGAAAATAAAATAAAAAACAATCATATAATTTTATGCTCACGTACGAGAGATTTGTTTTTATATACAACTTCTTCCTCGTAGACGGTACCGCAGTTGCTTTTCATGACTCTATTTCATATGATCTACATAAAGATGAAAATGTCGTGGAAACAAAGTCAAGATGATGTCAATTATTCAATTTAATTGACTTAATTAGTACATAACCATAATTATGTGCTCAATATTGAAAAAAATTGTATGTACTTTAACAATAATATCTACTAAGATATTACATAAATTAAATAATTAACAATAGGAAAAAAATCTATCAACAATTTGAATTGACTTATGATAAAAGTGTGATTTATATGAATCACAAAGATTTCTAGTTTGTAGGCATGATTTCCATCATGGGTCAAATATTCAAATTCTGAGTCTTTCCAAATATTTTTATATTTAGTTTGTTTAAAAATTACATAACTGTGGTCAACTTTGTGGTCTGACTAAATTACACCAATAATAAAATAAAAATAAAAAAGTTGTGGACGATCACTTACCAAAGAAAAATAATATTACAAGATAACTACATGAATATACATAATTAAAATAACAAAGGGAGAGAGAGAAAATACGTGTATATTGTAAAAAAATATTGGCTTCTCGTTTAAAGACATTACTTGTCATTCATTAGTTGTTTTAAATAAAAGAGCAAGTTAGTGTGAAAGCACGAAAATTTTAAGGGCTACTTGGAGCACGGGTAATGCCAAAGTGAAATCTCTGGAGTGGAGAAAAAAGATGACCTAGGATGTGTCGAATTAGAAAGTTCCTTACGCTCCTTATTGTAATCCATATAATATGAGGAATGATGAACAAATCTTATGTTGTCTTAAAAAAGTTATTTCAGGCCTTGCACAGTATAAGTTAGTATCTTTAACATGGCATCAAATAAATATACAATTGATTGTGCAATACAAAGTTGTTGTTCATTCTGAAATATGTAACTGTATGTTTGTTCACTATATGATGACCAATGAATGAGATATGCTACACTCATCCTTGGAATATGAGGTAAATTGTTGAATTTATAAGCAATGATGAGTAGAATTTAGACACAACAGATAAGCATTGATGAGAAAAATTTAGATACAATAGTGAATTGTTTTCTTTTAATGAACGTAATTGGAGTTGTTGAGCGATTTTACCACAATAATTGATTCATTATAAAGGGGAATTAACTTGCAATATAGAAAGGATAGTGTAGCAGAAATAACCACATTTGGTAACTGTTTAATCCGCTAACTCAGAACCTCATACATTATAAGAAAATGCTCAAATATAAAGAAAAATGAGAGGCATTCCGCATTAAAAAGTATCGGAAATTGGACCAATAAAGAATGACTAGCATAGCATGAGCGCCTGCATGGTAAGGGATGTAAAATTACATAATGCATGAGCCAATGTTGTTGCGTCGTATTTGGTTGCTTATAAAATGATCATGATTCAGTTAAGAAATAGTCAGTCTTTTTATGGTGGTGAAGCTAACTAATTTGTTGAAGCATACAACTTCGTCAAGGATAGAATTGTTTGGGCAAGGCGCTTATGAAGGTTAATTTTTTCTTTCACTGTCTCGATGTATCAATCAACCAACCTCGTGGGTTTCAGTGCCTCCCCTAAATACCAACTCCCTGTCTTCTACATTGTTTCTTAGATGAATGGTCTAAAAACAACATCCTGTTCTAGTCCTCGTCATACTCCCTTTCGTCTCTAGCCACTCTATGCCTCCGTCATAATAGCACAACTCTCTTTGTTAAATACCATATTTGGAATGACCACGATAGAGGTCCGAGTCCGTGAGAGAAATATCCTACTGTCTCACATTAGTGCATCCCTTTCGTCTCAATCAATGGTATCGTGACCACGACGCAGCTCTCAGCGCCCTTACTGTAGTTTCCTCGTCTCTGGATCTTGCAGCCTTTCACTGCCAGAAACTTTCAGCCCAGTAGCATCCCATAGTATTTGACCTTTATATATCCAAATATTTTGAAATTACGCGACTTTCATGTTCTGTAGTTGTTACACAAAGAACAGAGATGCCACACTATAGAGACACCAACACTGTAGACATCAACCATCACTGGGATATCTAATTTATCTTCCGTCATGCACTCGATTGATACCGCCATCCAGAACCTACTTGTAGGCAATTAAAACATTCCTCATCGCACCAATTCCAGCAACACTCAATGCGTCCCATGTCTTGGCTACTTACAATAGTTATGATCCTTTCACTGGAGAGGGTATTTGAGAAGTACATAACAGGAAAGAACTGATCAGATGGAAAGACGTTGATTTGGAAATTACGACAAACGTGATAGCGGAGCCAGAACCATGGTATATACCTAGTAGAACCTCCTTATCGCTGAAAACTTGCAATCAAGTGCTGGTAGGGAACAACTAAGACAGAGACACGAGTATGTATATGTAATCATTACCTTAAAGACTTGGAGTCCAGTTCTAGTAGGGAACCACCAAGGACGGAAGGATGGGTAGTTAGATTTGGAGTCCATCCAGGAAACCACCACTGATGATAGAAGAGTTGTTAGACTTGAGAGTCCAATTGTAGCAGGGAACCACTGAGGACGGAGACGAGTGGTGAGACTTAGTATGGTAGAATAGTAGATGTATCATGAATGTCATCAAGGATGTACACGTTCGGGTTATATGATTACACCTAAGGGTTTAGGTCAACATGATTACTATGCATACAAACACCTCATCAACATGTATGAATTCCATATTTTGGTCCAATATATTTAAGTCATCATATTAGTAGTATTGACTTATCCAAAACATTATCAAGGTCACTTTTGGGTTACTCATGTTACATCAAACATGTGTATTAGGATACATTCTTAACCTTTTTTTGGTCGATTCTAGATTTCCAAGAATATCAACTGCGTATCCATGTGATTAAGGTTTCTAGAGTCAAGATACTAGATTGTTTTATGTTATAGAAATCAAATTTAGATAGAAGGTACAACATTCTTAATTATCATGTGAATCCCTCATGGAGTTTTGACTTGAAGCATGTTGTTCAATGTCTCAATAGATACGCAAGTCTTCATCATTCTCCATAACATAAATCATGAGAATAAAAGGGGTAGTTGCATAGACAATGTACATTGAATGACAAAACACCATAGTCTTTTGTATGATGAAAAGTAATATGTGCTTGGCAGGATATACAATGAAGAGAAAAATGGTTCATCATTTCAAAAAAGTTTCTTTTTAAAAAAGAGCATATTTTAACATATCTTCTTATATTCTGTATGTGTTCCAAAAGAGTTGGCAACTTTTAATCTAAGAAAAGAAATCACAATTGTAGGTTTTAATGGGAGGAATAATAGAAAAGAAATTTTTTTTCCCTATTAAACCCAATCTAATGGATCCATGAAATCCATATAACATTAATATATTAAAGAATAGAAGGGGTATCGATCATATATTCATGCATACTAGTTGTCCAACAAATAGACACGTCTTATTTTGTGTAGAACCTACACTTTTAGATTTGGATCTGAAATGTTGTTTTGGTTTCTATCTTGTACTTGTACCCATACCTTATCTTCTTCTTGAAGTAGCTTCTTGGTCTTAAGGCTCTACCCAAAGGCATCTTCATCTATGTCATCCATGCATATGTGGGAACTCATAGTGAAATGCCTAGGTCTCAAGGAGGAAGAAGAACTCAGAGTTGTCAACGTTCTAGCATCTCTCCTTCTCTTCCTAAGGTAGGTTGTTTTCCTTGTAGCGACTTTATCTCTCTCTAAGAGAAAGATCTCTTAGACAACCTACCAAAATTTTTTATGTTAAGCCTGTCTTACAAACATGGACATTCACTACTATATATAGATGAGTCATGGGCCTAGAATTTCCAAACCCCAATCTCGTTCCTAATTACAATTCAAAATGACTCAAACAAGGAAAAGTTAGGCAATAATCACAATCACCTGATCGGACAATCTAGTCAACTGAATCAGAAATCTTGGTCCAATTAAATTGTCAAATTCAATTTCAAATTTAACAAGGAAATTTCTTTCCTTTCCCTACTTGTTGCAGTTGATTGACTAAAATTTCCAGTCACCCGACTCATCACTTTCCCAATGTGATAATCATAAATTGAAAATCAATCTTTTCAACCAAAAGCCATTTAGTCCATCTACATGTTTGTCAGTTGAGTGACTGGGTAGGAAATCAACTTGTAAATCACTTAGAAGCATTCTAATCATATGTTTGGTTATGAAATTTCAATTCCCTTATGAATTCTTATGTGTGTGACCCCGTAGCTTCCACATTATGTTGACAGTGATGTTCATAACCTCACAATCAAATATTGGTGTCTAGAAATACATCATATTAACCCAAGTGATTGGAATGTGTCGAGAGCAACTTAAACCTATAAAGGGACAAATGTTACCATGAATATGTAATACCTTTTTCACATATTTCTATAGTGAATATAAGGCATGGAGTTGTCATACTATTAGTTCCTTGAACTAGAACATGATATTGAGATCGTGTGAGCTCAATATCACATTTTAACTCACATGAGCATGGTCATACATTTCGTAGACTTACTTATCATGTGTCCATGATATTATTCCAATGGTGGGAAAAATTCACTCTAGACCACTCAATGTAATGTACAAGTGTCACACCGCATCCAATCACCATGTATATGGCAACACTTATTCAAAGTCATGTTTGGCCATTGTTAAAGTATATAAGACAATATGTGACTACGATAGTGACTTTAGGCCTAAGGATAACACTCACCATTTTCACATTAAGAAATGACTATGTCTTGCAATGACATGGCTTCCATGTGCCTTTTTCAATGTGGGTATTTCCAATACAACTTCTTCTATAAAAAGTACACATGTATCTGAGTTGATATCCAATATCACGACTAAAGAGATAGTCACCCATCATACACACTAGTCTTTATGTAATATTGTTGTCCTATAATATCCACAATAATAGCTTACTAGGGACATAACAAGAATTAATACCCTTAAGTATATAAACAATATCATCAAATCCTGAACTCATATCATATGTCATTAGGTGAAAACATTCTTAGGACATTTTTACATTCATTCATGATTTGAATACCAAAAAAATTGAACCAGTGGAATTGTATTTTTATTATCAAATAATATGCAATCTACCCATATTAAAACCATCACATGATGACTCTCAGGGTATGCAACCAACAACAATCTAGCCACATGTAATTAAAGAATGACAATCATATTCTAACCACTTCTATTTATAGAAGGGAAATCATGGTTGTATAATGGATGCTTTTCTCAATTATATGACTTCAAACATATCTATGTAAAATCAAGATATTAATCCTACTAAACAAGTAGTTATCTAGGTTTACAACCAAGGACACAAATAAAATATTTATATAAGAAATCATTTTTAACACTCAGGCTCACCACCCAAATCTCTAATAGAGTTTCAAGAGTGATGATTGGCCTCATAGATAACCACTAGCCTTGGCTACCTACTTTTTTCCTTGGTTATGCATAACCCATGATCAACTTCTTGATAGGTTACCCATTCTAGTACTACTCTGGGCTGAGAACACTTAACTCTATAATTCTTAGTGATGGGCTCCCTAAAAAGGAGGTACACCTTAGTGATATGGGTATTCCAAAAATTCCTTTTTAAGATCATTTTATCTTATACCTGAAATCATGGGATGCTACAATCTTCCCAATTAAGACTCTTGACATCCTCTTCAATGCTTAGCTATGATCTCATAATATCTTCCTCATTTCAGTTCAAACCTAGAATGGACCAAGTAAGCCCAACTCACATTCATGTCTACCAGTGTAAAGGTGTTCCATAAGCTAGGATAGCCTTTCCAACAAGCTCGCACTGCATGGATGAAGACCGACACATCACATGACCATTTGGGCTCCACCTACCAGAGGGGATCTGACTCGGATACCATTTTAGTGTCTAGGCCCACCGCCAAAGCCTCTTATGGGGTTTCATGAATGATGAATGATCGCATATTGCATGCTGTGTCCTCACTCACACATTACTCAAATAAAATTTCTAGTAGGTCACCCATCATAGTACTGCTCTGGTTTGAGCATGCTTAACCATAGAGTTCTTAGAAACGAGCTCCCTGAAAAGGAGGTACACCTTGGTTATATGGGTAGTTCAATCATTTCTCTGAAGATCATTTTATATGAGGCATGTAATCATAGGATGTGAATAGGAATTGTCTTCATGATACTAGTATGGTGAATAGGAGTAAGTGTACCTAAGTTATTAGGTTTTGTTGAACCACTTCTATTGTATTTCATTCATTTTCTTGATCATGCTATGTTGTTATCTTTATGCTACCGGTATGGTGAATAAGAGTAAGTGTACCTTGTAATTTGCATTTTTGTTTTAGATTAGATCTTGAAGACTAGAAGCATACACTAGGTCTTAGGTTTAGGAAATTAATGAAGACTTAGGATCACAGAGGTAAAGCATAATTAAGATTTATTTGGTCAAAGGAGATTAAATCCTAGTAAATTCTTGGTGATAACTTTTGTCATACACCATTCCATGACTATGTCTAATATCACAACATGATTCACATATGTTATTCTCATCATTAAAGTTAATTACCATGGTTTATTTAGCTCTACCTAACCTCATATTAGAACAATGTTCATAATTATGAAGGTATTTGAATTGCTTTTATTATCTTATCTAAGTTAAATATCATTCTATATAGAGTTTTGAAAAGTTAGAGCAAGTTAGGTACATATCATTGAACCACTTCATTTGGATTTATTTCATTTCCCTAATCATGGTAGTATATTTTATAGTCATATTTGGGACATATAAATGTATAATTATTTTCGAAATATATGGAAATTTCTATAGTTATTGGTCAGAGAGGAAAATTTATTGAGAAAATGAGATAAAGAAGGAAAGCATGCTAGAAGATCCAACGACCACTTGGACTTGTGTGGGAGGTTTCTTGGCTTCATTATGGGTCTGGGACTAGTACTAGCTTAGCCTACAATCAAGGATTTGAAGACCTATGATATACCTCCTGTTATGAGGCGATTATAGCTATAATAGATGGCTCACTGAAAAAAGGAAGAGGTTGAGAATGGGGGTAAGGTAGGGGAAAGGGAGGAGTCAGTGAGCTTAAATGTGGACTCCCACATCTGAGGGTAAGCTCAGATGTCCTAGGTAGGGGTTAGAGAAGAGTTTCCCAAACCATGAGGCATGATGGAGAAGAGGGGAGGTGCAAGGATGCCCAAGGGGTGATTTAAGGCTTGGAGTATTGTTAGGAAGTGCATAGGAAGCAATGGAAGTCTTGGAAGAACTTACTAAAGTTTTATATAAAGTAGGAGCGGCTAGATCATGGTCTAGGTTTCTCTAAACCCTTAGAGTGAGATAGAGCAAAGAGGGTAAGTCATATGCCATGGTCAAGGACTTAGACCATGTTGAATGGGACATACCTAGATTAGCTTTTTGAGAAGAGGTGTTTTTAAGGGAAATAATAATTGATGACGTGATTGTGAAGGAAATTGTAGGGAAACTCTCACTTTATTTTCTATATCAATGATGGAGGTAGCCAACGAATGTGAGTCATTGGATCATGGGAGAAACCCATGACACCCTGATCCAATGACTTGTAGCTATCATGAAAAATGTGTAACTTGGAAAATGGGTTAGCATGTCCCCCTAGTTAGTATGGTTGTTGAATCCTCAATATCAACTTTATAGATGAGACTAGAGTATAAAAAGATGAAGAGGAATTTGTAAAAAGAGGAAAACAAGGTTTCTCGTTTCAATTTCAATAATGGATAAATTTCATATCCCAGGCCCAAATACATGATATTTGGACCACATATCCATATAATACAAGATTCATGTATTAAAATTTTGAGATTAATTGTAAGAATCAAAACATCATAGTGAATAGTGAGAGTAATCATATTAGTTTCTCATGAAATTGAGTGTACAATCACCATTATAATACCCTATATTCTCATTTAGATATTCAAAATAGCAATATATCATTAAAATGATGAAGTGTGGCATTATTCAGTATTGTTGGGTATATGTAGCAATATAAAAGTACATAGTTAAAGTTTTACAAAAACCCACTTTTACACTAACTCGTATGACCTTCTGGCCTCCAAGGACAACCATCATAGCTATACATATCTCTTTATAAGATATATTTCTTGTTCCACTTATTAAGTTGTGGTTCAATCATGTGAAAGACTTTCTCAATTTCTCATAGACAAATATCTTCCACACTAAGAACTATAATGCTTGTAATTCTTTGTCTGACTTACCACTTAGATCTCATAAGATCTCAACCTCTCCTTGATATTTGTGGACAGATTCGACTCACATATATCTCACTTGCATTTATTTTCCAAATATAGTTACTTAGTCATGTAGACTTGTGAAGTTGTTTTTTACATATCATGTTCTCCTTCAATGATGATATCCTCTTCCCCTCGGTGAGTAGCCTTTGGTATCTCTTGATGAAAATAGTAGATTAATGAGATAACATACTCATTAAATTCTTAATGGTATTTTACTAACTCAAGCATAGTTTCATTTATCTAATATAAAAAAAATGCAAGTCAATTTCAAGATTCCACCATTGGTGCATATGTTTTAAGACTGCAATACGCATTAGGAACCTATAGAGTAATTTGTAAACTAGAAGTACTCTAAGTAGTTTCTTTCTACGATCCTTTCTATAGTAAGTCATATTACATATTAATTGATGAGATAAAGTTTAGTAAGTACATGAGTTAAGGAAAAAAAATATTGGTATGCTTATTATTACAACAAGTCCATATTATTACAAAACTTTACATCTACTTCCAAAACCTTAGTAGACTAAGAGGCCAAATTTAACTTCTATATATCCACTATGAAGACCTCATATATGTGTCTCAAAAAATTTACTTAAAACACATAATGTAGAGGGTATGCTTTCATGGAGAAGAAGTACTTCAATAAAATATATATATTCACAAAAGAATTATTTTGGAGAAATAAGGAAGTTATGAAATAAAATATTATAGAATATCATGTAAATGAATGTAAGTAATCAATTACATGTATAGCATGCAAATCTATAAACAAAGAAAATGGAAGAAGCAAAAACCTAACTATGATTCAAATTTCTATGCATATTGAATACTAATCTACAAGTTTTCGAAATATTCCTAAACTCTAACGATTGATAGATTCTAAATATATTGTAAAATTTCCAAATAATTTAGATCTTACATGCAAGAGAAAGCTACTAATGTGCGACTTACTACAAAAATCTTATGGTCAAGCATGCAATTGTAAGAGTACGATATGAACTAACCTATGTCTTTAGTGAGGTTATGACTTTTGGCCTGACGATGGATACAAAACATCTATACTAGTGTCATAGGAGCTCCCAAGGGGTTTATCTAGGCAAAAATCCACTAAATGCACATAACGAATTGTGAGGTATGAAAATGAACTGATCTAGTACCAGTGGTAGCTATCAAGTTAATGTTGGGTACATAACTATTTGTAACACAACAATGAGACTGTTGGTTATTCACCACTTGATAGCACACTAGATGATACTCTCTTGATCTACATCGGTCAATCACCTCTTTTACACATGCCAATGAAACACCATGGAAAGGTTCTTTTGTTTCTACAACACTAACTACTACTCATATAACTTGTTATTACTTGCAATTTAATTGAGTAATGAATAAATTGTACCCACCAACTATCTAAAATTTATTTTTATTGATTGTATTTCTCATGAGTATTGATATGAATTCATGCATAACACTAATTTGGTGTCCAATATTGTTTACTAATTGTTTGCATTCTAAATTGTATGAATTTGAAAACTCTATTGGATTAAATATAGAATTTATTACGTCCAACTAACCAATCAAAGCATTAGTTCCAAGGGAGAAATAAAATTTTAAACATGTGTCTATATTTTTTGAATTTGTTCTGAAATCAAGAATAAATATCTAAATTCTCTACAACCTTATACACATCCTTTTTTCATTTCATAAATTAAACATTATTCAATCAAGAATATCAAATTTCAAATTTTCATGTATTTAGATGAAATGCATCACAACTTTATGTGTATTTCCATACAGGAGAAATACATAATTTAAATTCAATCTATTTTAGCGAAAATTATTGATAAATCAAAATACCGACTTACCACTTCTCACTTGCCTATCGACCTAGATCCTGAAAAATCATTAAAGTTCCTAATTAGAATCTGAATTCAAAAACATCGTTCTTTTCCATGAAGTTTAGACCTCCTTCTTAGCTGCTTAATCAAATCTTGTATCAAATAAAGAGAATGGGTAAAAATGATGATATGTCAAGTTAATTAATGTTGGCTTTTGTAGAAAAATGAATTAACGTTTAAAACACCCACTAAGATAATTTTAGTCAAAAGCAAAGAACACTCTCAATTTATTCCATTCATAGAGAGATATTCTTCAAATCACACAAAAGTTTACCTTCCATATCACCCTCTGAGAGAAAAATAAGGTTTTAGAATCAAAGAGGGGTGATAATGGTAATCCAACCCAGACTGTAGACCTTAATATAATACGTAATTTGGTTAAATATGAAAAATTACATGATATCAACATCTCCTTTTTGTAGACAATGAATTTGGTCGACTTTTCAAATTATAGTCTGAATGTATAGGTCAAACATTGTTGGTAAACTGGTTGATCTACTTTTTCTTGGTCTTTCCCTATAGTCACTCTGACTAGTCAAATCGATATGCAATTATCTTAAACAATAGTTAAAAACCAGTCTAAAATGTGTATCAGTTCTAGTAATTCTAACTCATAAGTTCATTGTAACTATGCTTCAACATGGTCAATTTTCTAGAATCCCATATATCATAATTAAGCAAACTCTTTATACTTTCATTGGTTTTTATACCAACTATACTATCTGAAATATGTATGCATATGTGTGTGTGTCCAATCTTATCTATTACACTCTCTGGTAGATCTAATTCATTAGTTGTATCTCTTACTTAGTTATCTCATTCCTTGAATGAAGTTAGGGTTTAATGTTTCCTTCTTGATTCTATTTTTGAGTTTCTTCCTAAGTTCTCATACTATATTGGATTTTGACCCCTATTGCATCGATTTATGTTCTAATCAAATATACTATCTCAAATTAGGATTCCTATCTAAACCCTATCTATGATTGAAATAGGTATGGATACATATAATCTAAATTGGATTATTATCATAAAGATAAATTACAACACTAAGTTGAACTTAGTGTTTCTCAAAGCATGAATCACCTACTAAGAAGAGAAAGGGTCACAATACTATTTGAGGAATTGGATGATGTGATGGTTGTATAGTTCTTGAACAAATATCTTATTATTGATAAAGTCAAAGTAGAACATCAAAAACTTACAACGTTTTATAGTCATTATCAATAACATAATGGAAATAGGATCATGTCACTATGAATTTTTCTTCTTAGTTTATCTAGGCTATCTGATAGATAGAAATCCATTTGGGTGTTTGTTGAATCATTGCGTAAGTCACACTAGATATCAGTCAAAACCTACTACATAGGTAACTTGATAGCTCAAATATATGTTGATAAGATAGTCTATTGACATGGGATACTATTATATGTAGATGTAGACAAAGGACCTTCATATGAGAATAAGTTGTGGTTGTATTTGTACTAGTACCATAACTTGTAGTTGAAGATAAATATGGATTATTATATAGATATAGATATATATGTATTGGCAATAATGCACATAGTTGACGATCCTTTGAGATATTGTGCATCATAGTTCCTTGGTAGATTGTAAATGTAGTTAAATTTAATAATATTTTTCTATACCAATAGTTAGGGGAGGAATGTAGGAATGGCACCATATGAATATTTATGCATAAGGCATTTCATAAACCTTTTTTTGGTACGAATTAGGAAAAAAATACTCATTAGATAATGCAATAGTCTATATGATAATATGAAAGATAAAAATTATGAAGGAACACTTGAAAGAAGCATAATATAGAGAAACGTTGCATGCTAGTAATTAGAGGATGTTGCTTGAGTTTCAAGTTGAGGATTACTTTCAAGAAGGATTTACCATGAGAGGATTTAATTTGGAATGTGGAGAAGGGTAAGTTATCCCTAGGTATTTGAGTAGTTATCATGTTAAAGAGCATATTGGAAGAGTAGCCTAAATGTTTGTGTTATTGCATAAGTTGAAAGTGCCATATGATGTTTTCCATGTTTCATGGTGATTAAGCGTCACCTAACATGGAACAAACCTTGCATCCCTTAGTTGGGTTGAATACAGCTTAGGCATTGGACTAAGCTTCTTATATAATGAAACTATTAATTTTTTTGGATAAAAAAATTCACACCACCCAACTACTATACATATGCTCTAGGAAACCCCATACTCCATTTAGTAGCATTTTAATGATGATTTTGTTGGATTTGCATTATCAAAGTTAGGATTCAGCATTGTATCCAAGGGGAGAGATAATCTTGTTAAGAATCCTTGATTTTCTTCTTTAAATCATCTATTTATCTCCTCTATACTCTCTTGGATTGTTTGATATTGAACATATGTGTAAAACCTAGTTCTTCTTTTGAATTCCTCTTCCTTTTTCCTTCTTTAACCTAGTTGGAGGTGTTGCATGCAAATTTGGTCGGTTAGAATTGTTTTTGTGGAGGCTTTGGAACTAGGGGTCTTTATTCCTTGAACTTTGTCTGTAAAATCATTTCCCTTAGTTAAATAAAAATATCCATATTCTATTTAAACTAGTACAAATATAATCTACCACACCTAAAACCATCAATTATGTATGCGTAGTGACATTGAATTGTATTTTTATGTGATTTTGAAGTATAAGCTATCATATATTACTTTCCCTATACATTGAGTAGTTGTCCTAACTAGAACTATGTGATCGATCCCCTGATCTAAAATTAAATAATTACATGCTTTATAGGAAATTATTTCTATCTACTAGTTTTAGTGATATATCTTTTGATATCAATGAAATCATACATTGGAATTTCGTTTTATAACTTTCTAAAAAATTTTCTTCTTGATTAATCATGATAATTCAATAATTTCTATTGTCTTTTTACGTAGTATATGATATTTTTATTCATATCGCAAAGAGGACATTTTTGGATATGTATGTGCGTGATGAAGTACAAATTTTGGTTTTCCTTCCTTAATATTTTCATAAATTTGCATAGCATATAAAGAACTTAATTATTCACAATGAAACATGAGTACTTTTATGCATCAATAAGTGAAATAATAATCACCTCTGATTATCTATATGCAATATATAAAATCCCCAATATTTGGAATTGATATAAGGAAAATATGTATACTTGCATCAAATTCTTAGACATGAGAGGTTGTGTGGATTTATATATTGTTGAAAATATGCAAGTGACTGAGAATTCATATGGGCATGGTACCCTAAACTCCCTGAGGTTACCCATAAATATGAGTGTTCTTAAGACCATATCTCTTAATAAAATCCAAAAATCAAACTGATGAGATGAAAAATTTTGAGATATGATTATGTGATAGAATTGGGGTCATAGACTACGTACCCAAGACAAACATAATATTATATGGGTCATATGATGGTGATCACATAAATATTAGTACTTGTCCCAGCCAAGGCATAGACGGATCATTGAGATATCGACAATCCTAAGATCTTGTGTAGTGGGATATATGGATTTTGTTCCTTTAACTATAACTTGGCTGATATATTCCAAGTTCCATATGGCATAATAACAAAAAATTTATTAACCAGGCTAAGTAGCATTACAAATATAATCACTTCAATTTTTATTGGCCATATTTTGCTTATAATTTCATATACCTTGTTGATGATGTGTTCCTCACTAAAAATTTCATCATTAAATAAATATAGATCTTTCCTGGACTTATTTTATAGACAAATCATTATCACTCCTTAGGACTTTAGTTTTCATCATTTTTCTTATATTCTTTTAGGATCTTAGAATCTCCTCCAATGATATTGTGGGAGGAGTCTCCTCCCTAGGGTAGTAATATGAAGAGGTGATACATTGATTTTATGAAGTGTTTTGAGTTTTTCATGTACACCTTGGTCCTAAGAATTGTCATTTATCCCATTGTATCCATAAATCAGATTGTGTGATATGTTGTTGTACATGATGTAAATGTTGCAATCAAGTATCAAATGAATACTTTTCCATATAATAATTGTTATGTCTTGAGGTCCATTTTATGAGAAATGAGCATCACATGTAAATGAATGGAAATTAGACCTTCACATGTTAATCATCTTATTTTCCTCAAAATATTTAACTTGAGATATTGCTTAGTGATGTTTCTTAATCTTAGTTAACTCAATTTTTTGTGTTAATTAAATGACATTTGTCTTGGGGTGTTTTTATGCATTCACAAGGTATTGGTGCCACGACTAGACTATTAAAATCAAGAAATTAAGTAGGTGAATCTGGATACCATCCAAAGTATCAGCCAAAACTATTAGATACCTTATTTCTTGGGTGTAACACTTTTGCATAAAATAAAAGTGAATAAAACTATGGAATAGGAGTAAAGATGGAAACTTGGGCAAAAAGAAATGATTCTAAAGGATTTCTAAATAAGTTATATAGTGAACAAATTTTTTTTTACAAATTAAGATAGATTTGTCTTAAAGATTATGAGTTGTAGTTCAATTTTAGGACTTATATATAATTTTTTTTCTTGGGTAACTTATAATTTAATCCATTGGTGTATTCAGTTTTAGCTATTAAAAGTGGAGCAAGTTGTAGAAGGTCAATTTTTCTTTTGTAAACTTCTTTGATTGTTAGTCTACTTAACCAAAATGCCAACCAAGTATTTGTACTTTAGATGATTTTTTTTGTACCATATTTTTGGAAAGAGGTTGGTCCTCCAATATCATATCATCACTCCAGCCTCCATTGCCCAATATACTTGTGTGCAAGTTAGATAAACTTGTTAACCTATAGTGTTACACGTTGATAGAACTTACATATGCCAACCAAATTATGAATTATAATTCAATTGACTTCTCATGCATGTTAAACTACTTATGGTCTGGATTGGATAAACATGAAATACCTCATGTGAATGCTCACACTACTCATTTTTAATCCAAAATGTACATCTTATGATACATTTTTACAATATTTTAACTTCTACTAAAGGCTTTTAAAATATATACAATGTGTCATTTTATAAAATCAAACAATTTACATTAAAATCCATTACCCCAAAATCATATTTCTCACAAAAATAGGATTTTATAATCTTAAATTAGAAAAAAAATACAATGCATAGTCAACAAGTACATATAGAGAAAGGAGGATATGGTAAATGTAGGTTTCAGAGGGGAAGGGGAAACAACAACGACATAAGAGGATCTCCACCAGTCCATGGGTGGGGTTGTGGTAGATCGGGTGTTGGAGATATGTTTTCTAAGGGGGATAACAGATTGGTTGATGGGAACAAACACCAAGCAGATGGGGACAAGTAGAAGAATAAAAAAGGAGTAAGAATTGAAGTTTGGGAATTCAGATTATATCTTCTTTTTAGTGGGATGGGAATCACTGGATAAGGATATCAGTGAAAACTTGAATCTGAACCACGTGATCATCAGTGTCCAATGACAAAAGAGATTGATGTTTCAGACATAGGATACACGATGCACACATGGATGGGAATAGTTAATGTGAACTTCCCACATTAGGTACATGAGGCAATAGCAGTTACCGCCTATTCACAAATTAATGTCTTCAAAAAATAAACAACAAAAGGATAATCTATTCCTTCTTAACAAACTTTAAAAATGTCATCTTGAAGACAGATACATAGTCTATAACAATAAAGATGATATACTGGCTATTTCAATTAACATTGACGCATAAGACTCCTCGTGCATCCCTAGAAGTATGTTGTTGTTGTGAAATTAATGGGAATGAGAATTGGCCATATGACACTACTAGAGAGATGTAAACTCTTCTGGAACACTACTAGAAGCTTGAATATGTTGAATGGCATTTTAACATTTCATTGCCCAACTCCCAAGCAAGATATCATGTAATATGTCTTTGGCTAGAGGACACTAGAAGATCTCCAGTAACTACTTGAAGGTGTGAAAATGGTACCTTACATTCCAACCTAATGACATGATGACTCATATTCTTGTTGGGTATGAATAATGAATTTGAATCGGAAAGTCATTAGAGCAGACACTGAAAACATGATTAAGGTGGATTCACATACGTTTTGCAGAACTCAAAGCAAGTTTTTCTGACTAGTGATACCAAGAGACACATCTAAATCTATTTTCTATTTATATTGATCAATGGAAAAGAATACCTGGTGGAATATGAAATGTTACCAAGATATGTTCCCATGAAACACTATAGGACATACCACAAAAGTGTGCCCCCTTAACAGTTGGTGATAATAATAATAATAATAATAATAATAATAATAATAATAATAATAATAATAATAATAATAATAACAATAATAATAATAATAATAATGAAAATGATACTACAACTTTATTACAAGGGACATTAACTTAGGAAAGTCAGTGGAAGAAGCAAAAGTGAAGAAATAGACATAAAAGAAATTTAAGAGACAAACCATTTGACAAAAAATTCCTAGGGAAGATTTAGGAAAATCTTTCTTACAAGAACAATACCTTCAATAGATTTTCATAGTTAGTCGGGGATGAACTAGTTGACTATATGGAAAAATGATAGTAGCCCAGGTTCATGACCGAAGAGATATGGAAGAAAAATAAAGCCCAAAGACAAATAGTGGAGGAATAAAATAGAGAAATATTGATTGATATTACTAAAATGAGATAGTGGTGAACACTCACTAATACAAAATTGTAGTAGCAAAGGGAGATGAATACAAAGTAGTTGAAGTACATAAAATGAAGGAAGTGGTGGAAACACTAAGCCAAACAAAAAGCGCAGTGACCACAACCATGTGACGTGATCTACAGACAACTAGTAGGATAATCTGAGGGAGCAGCCAAAGTTGAAGGAAGCCAGAGTGAAACCTCTGTATACTAGCAAAAGAAGTAGTCCTACCATTTCTCATGAGAAAGAAAGTGTAATAACAATGATAAAGAGAACTAGGAGCTTGAGGTAAATGTTGAATTCCTTATAAGGTTCATTCCTCCATTCTCAATTCATTAGGTTCTTTATGATTAAAACAATTTGTTTGAATGTTTGAGTCATCACCCACTCAAAGACATGTCAATTCTTAAGTTATTTTATACAGTAGAAGAAAGTGAAGGTGGTGGGCATAGTTGAACCTCATATTACTACTAAAGCGACCACCCATTATATTAAGCATCTAGTGTTCACCAAATACCACATAGTATAAGCATGATGATTTGCAAGAGGGATCTGTGTTTGCTGAGATGCCCACATCTGTGATGTGAATATAGTAATTATTCATAAGCAATTTATTACTTATGGACTCAATGAATTGTATTTTATTACTTTCATTGTGCTAGTCCACACATCTCTATTAGAGAAAAACTTTTGGAAGCATATGATAAATATGGGAAATGATTTAGATGAAGATTGGCCTATATTTTAGGGATTTAGACGCCACTACCTCTTCTGATGAGAAGTTTGGTATCAAACTCTATAAATTTATGAAGAAAAGGTCTTTAATGACACTCTCCTTCAAGTTGGATTATCTAACTTAGGTTTTTTTTGAAACTATTTTACCTACAAACATGGTTTTGTTCAAGAAAGCTTGTATATATAGAGATGACCACTCTACAATTCATTTATAACTTCTCTAATTAAATGGTGGAAGACTTACCTAATATCATGTTGGATCATTGCCCCAGTCTTTCTAGGTATACTTCAAGGAAGGATAATACTAGAATATATATGGTTCAAGACTCCTGGTACAATCATCGAGACTTCTACCAGATCCTTAGTGATTATTTGAAAAGAAAAATGGAATTTCAATCAACAATTAAACAAGATATAAAGGAAATCTAGTTTTGGACTGTAAGATTAGCTAAGATAAATATAGAAATAAATAGAGGTGTATTTCGAACAATGACAACTTGCAACAAGAGATATCCAATAATGACAATATTATCATTGATACTATGTGCATTGTAATCTGAACTAAATAATGTGACGTCTGAAGAAGAGGAATGTGGCAACAAAAAAGTCATATTCAGTGGATAAAACATGGAGATAACAATTTAAAGTTTTACAAAACATATATTAAACAAATGAAGAGGGGAAATACTATCTCCATGTTCTAAAACAAGAAGGGGACTGGGCTACAGATAAGAAAGAGCTCATGTCCATGGTTGAGAATAATTTAATGGAGTTGATCATGACACCTAATAAACAAAATAATTCCATTACTCATGAAACTCTTGCACATTTCACTAAGACATCGTTAGATCATGTTAGAATAATTGAATAAAGCCCCTCAAATGAGGAATTTGGTTGCATTATCACATCTTAACTCCTTACAAAGTGATAGGTCTAGATGGTATTCACATGTTGATTATAAAGAAAAGTTAGCATGATGTACAAGATACTATTACTTATCTATCTCAATAGTAATATTGGTGAGGCATTGGATGATGACATGTGCAACACTACTATTATTCATATCCCTAAAATCTTGAAACCTAGAAACTGTTATCATTTGATGTTCATCTCCTTGAATTACATATGTCTTAAGATCTCATCCAAGGTCATGGTAGAATGGCTTACAGAGTTGATCATGGTGTGGTACTCACCATCATAGAGTAGTTTTGTGCCTGGATAGAGGATCATTGATAATATATGAGTGGTCCAAGAGATCATTAAAAATATGAAATCAAAAAAAGATACTAAGAACATAGCAATCGAGGTGGAGCTCTGAAAGATGATATGATGTCTTGTCCTTTTATTAAAAATACTCTTGAGAGGATTGGTCTCCTTGTAAATGTGGTAAGGTTTATTATGAACTCAATAACCAAAGGAAACATAAGAATTGCATGAAATGATTCTCAGTCGTATGGATTCAAAGCATGTAGGGGGCGAGGTGTGGTGACCCCCTATCCCCGTATATTTTTTTGTTTAGTATGTGAAAACTCACTTAGAGGATTAATCTTAAAGTGTATAACAAAGAATGAAAAGGTATTAAAATTAAAGAAGTGGTGCCAAAGATTGCACATTTATATTTTGTTGATGACATGATCCTATTTTCCCACGCCAAGGTGAAGAAAGATTAAATAATTCTAAAATATTTCAGGGGATTTGATCCTCCCTCTGGATAGGCTATCTCCATCGATAAAACTTGTATTTTCTTTGCACCAAGTGTAGATACGACTTCCAAGAGGAACATTTGTAATTTCAGTAGGTTCCGACACACAACTAGAAATATCTCAAAGTATATATGACTCAATCTAGGGTCAAGAAGCACACCTACATCAAGATCCATGATAAGGTTACAAACAGTTAACTCATGGTTGTTGCCAGGGAATGTTTGTCTAGCCAAAAGTTGTGCATTCGCTACTTGTGTAATGTAGATTGTTGTGCAATCTCTTGGTCTATGTGAAAGGATCGACAATATCGTTAGTCATTTCATTTGGGGTAGAGGGAACAAAACTCACCCTATGTCTCTGGTGGCATGGGATACATTATCCAGCTGCAAACAAAATGGTGGCATGGGGAAGAAGTCCATGTGAGACAGGAATAGAGCATTAAATATTAAAAACTCATTGGGTGTTAGTACTAATAGGAACACTCATTTGTGATAAGTAATAAAATTTTTTATGATAGGTATGATACACAGAAGCTTCCTCAAATCTCTCGCCTAGGCAAGTCGACCATTGATGGTAAGTACATCATTAGTAACAACTCATATCTTTTACTGATGTTGAGTGATAAGATCAAAGTCGAGAATGATATTTGACACAAAGATAAATATTATGTCCATAAAAAGTTATCAAACTTATCCTTGAAGATATAAAGTATCTAAGAGTGAGCAACCTAGTCAAACTAAGGGGCAAATGAAACTCTAAATCATCTACAATAGCCTAAATATAGAATTTGCAGATAAGTACATGTTGACCGGAGAAAGGAAAAGGATTTGGAAGGTGAATGTGGTACACAAAGTACATTTCTTCATGTAGTTATTGAGTCATCGAGATATTTGACAAACTTCAATATATATAAAAGGAAGATTACTAAAATGTGTCATGTAATTGATTCGACTATGAAGACTAGACCACACTTCATGTAATGAATGACTGCCTTATAGCTAAAATGATATGGAAGGGAGTGTTGTATTGAAGTGAATTGTAAGCAGAGTTCTCTACATGTTACTTGAAAAGCTAGATCAAGTTGAATCTTAAAACAACTGAGCACTTAGTTACCAAATTCATGATCAGTTGACGATACATCTGGCATTTTAGAAATTTTTAGATTTCAAAATATAATGAAACAGAGAGAATGTCTTATCATATTCATAGTTGATGAGTCTGAGACAACTAGGAAGGTAAGGCACAAGGAGAGTGGGAACCATGTGGAGAAGAAAAAATAAACATGGGAAATACCTCTTGACAATGTCATCAAATTCAATGTGATGTTGTTTTTCCATGGAACCAAGCTACTATTACGGTAGTTACAATGGATGCAGGTGGGGATTGGCTTCAAGGTACAACCAAAATCCTAAAGTGTAGTAATGTAATGGAAGTAGAACTCTCTGCTATTGAAATAGCCACCGTTTTAGGTATTTTCAAATAATATTGGGAATGATATTATTGGACCTGAAAACCTAGGTTCGCTAAATATGATTAAGTGGGATGTGATGATAAACTTTAGGTTTGCTAGACTTATTTCTAGTATAATAGAGAATATGAAGATCTATAGGAATGTTGTTGTTCTCTATGTATGATGTGAAGCAAACAAGGTGGTTGATTGTCTTGATAAAAAAAAATACCATTGCAATTGTTTGGTTTAAGAAATCTCCTAATGATTCTCAAGGTCTTATCAAAATGAATTGTATTGTAATGGAAGTAGTACAACCAATTTTATTATAGCCTTAAACATTTTTCTTTGTAGTTCTAAGTTTGTTTTACATTAAAGAGAAGGGCATGAAAAATGAAATTACTATTTGACTTCCCAAATAAAACAAGTATTTATAGAATCCCACGCATAGGGAAAAAAGAATCAGAGAAGCATTAGTGAGATTAAGGTGGCATAAAAGTTTTTGTTAAATATGGCACAAAAATTATTGCATATTTAGAAAACTGATTTAAATAGAATTTTTCTATATTCCCTTGCCATGAAAAAAGCTAATTTACTAGGAATTTTATCAAGAATTATTCTCTTAGATATTATTGATTTCCACTTTCAATAATACCTTTCTCCATGTGAGACTCTTTCTTCCAATATGTATGTTTTTGCTTCTTTTTTTGTAAGAGTTTTTCTATCTCCCTATGAAAATTGATTACTTGATATGTTTTGATGCTACATGTGGTGATATAGTTGAATAAGAGCATTTTTTAAAATTTAATTTGAGAAAAATCTCTTCATACTAGAATTTCAAATAATTTATGTCAATGAGAAAATATTAATACTTGAGATCATGCATACTTTTTTGTGAAGCATTGCATAAACTTAGTGATGTATTTGGGTGTTGTTAAGGTTTTTTCGACACTATATGGAATGTTTTATATTAATCAACATTTACTTTTCTTACAGGAAAAGTAGACTTACTCTATAAACAAATTTGTGCAGATAACACTACTAAAATGGGGAATCACATTTGATGGTTTTAGATTAGCACAATTGATTGTGGGGCATATTTGCCACTGATCTCGAATGGGGTATTGTTTCTTCTGAGTTGACTGCTTGACTAAAAAGGAGAATGACTAAGAATCCGATCTGGTTAGCTTTGTTGCACACAAAATAAATGGGACACTTATAACCTCTATCTACTTGAAATATACAAAGAGAAACGAAAATGAGGCCCCATATTGTAGAGAAGGCCTACTTGAGCAAAATGAGCTTGCTTGATGAGAGATATCAAAGGGTGGTTGTATCTAATAGCAATGCATCAAGACCCTAGCAATGGACTTTGTGTTCACATCATAGGATAAATGTAACGACCCCCTGTCCTCCCCACTTAAGGCCCACCAAGAAGTCAAGGGTTATTATTGTAATTCTAGGATCAAGGTTTAGAAAATAATCAATAATAATTAGAAATTTTATTGAACAAAAAAGAGTTTTGATAAAAATATGAAGATAGAATCTCCTCTAGGTAGCTACATGGGAAGGGAAACTAATTTTTAGTATAATGTAAATCTATCTATAATCCTCTTGTAGACTTTAATCATCATTTATTTTGGTGTCATCTTCTTTGGAAGTCCAAATCTTCAAATAATTTGCATTTTAATCTAAAATGGCATGAAACAAAAATGCGGTAAGTATATCTCTATACTGAGTACGTGGGGAAAACAAAATATTTGCGTGTAAGAGTAACGACATAAACAACCATAGAAACAATAATCATTACATAATCGAACATACATTTTCTATTGTAAATTCCCAACCCTTGTTTGTTCAATCTCGGGGATACCCTCTCAAGGGGTTTTGTCCCTACAGTGAACTTGGGCCACCTTCCCAATCTACGGCTTGGTGCCAGGTCAACCTTCCCAATTTGGGGTTTGACCTCTTGTGACCTTCCCTATCTGGTGCTTGGTTGTAGTCATCTCAATGACTTTCTTTCTATTTTCCTCTTAGAGTCACTACCCCATATTCAGACATCCAGGGATAGCATGTGGGGTTCTAGAAAATTATGTTTATATAAGGTGTTACACATATGGCTTTATAGATTGCAACAAATAAATAAATAACCAAGCAGTTTAATTGCACTCCATTCATGAAACTTCATAAAACCTCAAAAGTTGATAAGGTGAGTATTCATAGCTGTAGCCACGTACCTTTCCTTAGGGATGACTTAATTTCTAAGCAAATAAGAGCAGTTTCACAGCCAAACAATCAACATGTCATTAATATTTAACACCCAAGTATTACTTTTATGTTCACAAATATCTCTTAACACTGACTTGGGCCCTAAGTTAGTGTTTTAGAGTCGAATGAGGTTTGCATTAGGATTCATCTTCCCAAATCCTAATTATCACATATTAAGGCTTTTCAACTTAGGAAACCCTAGTTTTGGTAATGGTGTGTTTCTCCTTACCCCAAGGTTTATACACCTAAATCAATTGGGATTTGATCAGATGTACGCCTCCAAGGTCGAACATACTAGTGTCTTTTAAAATTTGTAAGGGACCGATAATAAAACACCTACTTAAAGTTATCCCACTATACCCACAAGCACACTGGTTTGTGTTATAGTATAGGCAAGCAGAAAGAATAAGGTTGATCCATAGGGAGAAAGGGGACCACTAGAACTGGGTTAGTTTTGGGCTAGGTTCCTACTATGGAGTCTTGGGTTTAAGGGTTTGAAGGTTGATTTTTTGATTACCCTAAGGCTGAGAAAGAAAATAATTAAATGATAACAAACAAGATCAAAACCTAAGTTAACCTTAGATAGTTAATTCTACTGAGTAATGAAAGGAAACTAAGCAAAAAAGGGCAAGAAAAGTGCAAACTACACTAAGGAAAGCTAGGTAAAGATCTACACTAGAATATGCTAGCAAACTAGGAAAAAGAGCAATTAAAGACCTAAACTAGAAAGAACTAGGTAAGAACAAGGCAATGAACTAAGCAAGTAAAGAGATAACTAATAGCTAACACTACCTAAGCAAGAAGGTAATTAAGGTTTTAATGCAATAAGGGGAAATGTGGGTTGTTGGGGGGATGCACTTATCAATTAGGTTGGGAGTGATAACATGTGAATATCATTTTTTCATTTAGATTGCCAAACCAAACAACAAGCTAGAGGCTAGTGGATTTTCCTAAACTACTAACTGGCCATGGATAAGATAGGGTGTGTATAGGGGAACTAGTCCCTAACAGCTCCTACCCACCCTTACAAGGCTCAATTGGGTTAGGGTTTAGGTGGAGTTCAACTAGGGTCTACTCAAGTCTAGGTTTGTAGGATAGGAATTCTTAGTGTGATTAGGGGTCGAGGGTAGTAATGTAAGGTGGAAATGAGGTTTTAGATTTCACATCACCCACATTCTAGCCTTGAGAAGGCTCCAAGCTAATTATACTGAATGCTCCTATACTAGCCACTTAGATTTCTCACACAGGTGTAGGATAATTGATTAACATGTAGGAATGTGAATAGGTAACTAGGGATCCATCAACTAGACTTAGGAGCAATTCACAAAAAGAGCCACATATAAGCACTTTTCCTAGAATCCTAGATGATTTCAAGCACAAACCACAAAGCAATTAACGAGGAATGAGGTAGAAATAAAAAATATAATTAGAAAATGAAATCATAATGTTTACATATCATTTCCCCCAACATGGTATCAAAGTAACATTTTTGACCCCAAACAGCCCGCCTAAGGGGTCTAGCTACTCATAGAAAAAATACAAAAAAGAAAGGAAGAGAATGAGAAGAGGAGTGGAAAACCATGATGCGCTTGATTTTGACTCCTCCTTCTCCAACTCCTAGAAGTAGTTGAGTGGATGGCATGGATGTATGGTGGAAAGTGGTCAAAACCCCTAAAGTAGGTTTTTTGAGGTGTTAGATGATGAAATGGAGGTGGAATGGAGTGGGAATGAGTGGGGAGAAATGGGGGAGCTGAGAGTAGTCTACTAGTGGCTACCCACGTGCTAGATCTTCCACCCAAGTATATATAGGTGGTGGGGAAGCACTAGGTTAAGTGAGGGTAAAATGGGAAGTGCAGTGGAGATGTGCTACTAGGTTTATATGTAGCACGGCCGTAGTGGGTGTGGGTCAGAATGCCCATGGTGGCATGGAACGAGCGAGGTTAGATTTGGTGAAAAATCACAGGAGAATTCATATTTTGAATGTCTGGTGGCATGACCATGGTGGTCACCGCGTCTGTGGTGGGTAATGGGTACCACGACTGTGGTGGTCACCATGGTCATTTTGGCTCTAGAATTGGCTGCTCATTTTTGAATGCATGTGTTGACATGCTTGGCAACACGGCCATGCTACATGGCATGGCCATTCTGGGTCATGATGGCACGACCATGCTATGTTGCATGACCAATTTTCTGACTTGAATTATCATTACTTGACTCTGTCATTTTTCTTGAATTAGCATGGCCGTTTTGTGATACTACAGCTGTGCTAGAATTTGTATCATCACTTGGCTCTTGTGCTTGGTGTTTCCTTGGACTTCTTTGCTTCAATGGACCCTTAGCCACTAGAGGTAGGTTGAGGGAGCCTTGAACTTCTCTTTGGTCCTCTCTAAGGGTAGAGAAACCCTATGTTCATTCTTTCTCTCTCTCTCTTCCATCTCAGAGTGGGGTAAGTACCTAAAAAACATGCAAATAACGTCCATAAGTGCATTTTATACAAATATGCATATTGAGGGGAATATCATGTAATTTAACAAAAATATATGTGACTGAAGTGCAATAAGACACAAGATGGAGCCCAAAGATAGGGCTACATCACCACCCTAAACTTAAAACAAACTTGTCTACAAGTGTGCTCTTATTCAATCTCTCTATAATTTTTCCATAATCAAGAAATGACAAATCAAATGCAAAAGATGAATATTAACTAAATGGGCTCAATGATGACTAGACACATTCATTCCACCTCTCTCCTCTACACTTTTACAAACCAATCATGAATAAAGCACTGAACATACAAACATCAAATATAGGTCATAGAACACACAAGTTGTCCATATGGCTTTCATGTAGCTCTGGGTAGACCGTCTCACGATGGCATTCATTAGAGATGACAAGGAGTCTTGTTTCACTTTCATGCATTTAGTATTGTGCTTCAAACCACACCAAGTGACCAACATGGTTGTGGAAAAGGCTGAAGTGAGCTAGGTTTGATGTTTCCTAGCTCAATGGGTATGAAAATAGAATAAAAGATTGTGGAAAGATATTGGATGATATTACATAGAGCACTCATCTTGACTTTATTTAGATACTCTTACACATGAGCATCTTTTTTTTTTCTTTCTTTTTCTTTGCCCCATGTTTGAGGAGGACATATGGTTGTGAGAGTGAAGCAAGGAGATATAGATGTGGCCACCCCAAACATTTGGAGGTGGCCACGACTGATATGTGCACTTTGGCATTATTTCATGAGGAAGACAATAAGAAGACGATGAAGGAAAATTCGGGTCAAAGAGGGGTCACTAATGTGGTTCTCAACATAAGATTTCCAGCAGGAAAATTATTCCAACAGTTCATCAAATAATATCACACCACATGAGCGAACAACATGAAATTCATACTTTTATCAAATGATTCCATAGGCCCTAAGTGTTCATAGCTTGCTCGAATCACAATTCAACCAAAACATTCACAAACATAAGAAAGGTGATGCACATGTAAAAAGTCAAGCATTGATGTCATTTAGCAATAAACCATGATAATTCACTTGCATTTATCAAAGGTCATCATTTTCAATCCAATAAGTAGAGATTAGGTCAAAACATGCTTTTGGGCAAGACATTCTAAATTTGGGAAAAATTGGCCAAAATGGTGCCAAATTTCCTTCAATCACAAATAAGCCTTCATTATGGAACAAAAAGCAAGAACAAGCAAATCCTAGATATAAACATGCAAAAATTACAAAAAGCTACATGATATGCAATGCATATGAAAAATAGTGAAATTTTTGAAAATTACACAAAAATTGCAAGGAAGTAAACTACATGGAATGTAAGCATGCAGAGCAGGTAAAATAGAACCTAGATAGTAGGGGAAACAAAACAAAAGAAAATGGCAGGTGAAATGCAAAAAGAGTGAAATGAGGGCATATTTCCCTACCACCCCAAACTTTTGAATCATGTTGTCCTCAACATGAAACTTAAGTATAGGAGTGATAGGGTAGATGATCATGGCTAATGTGGTTGGTCCGGTGGTGCTCCTCCTTGTGGCTGTGGATGCTGGTAGTAGCTTCCCCAGTAATCTGCCTGTGGAGGTGGGTAGGCATCCAGATACGTAGAAAATGCACCCCGCCAATCTCCCCCAGTGGGGATTCCTCTAGGCCTGGGCATGCTGGAAACGATACATATGGTTGATTTGATGGTGCATCTATTGACGATCCAACCATAATGCATCATGTGTAATCTAAAATCCCTCATGTTCCCTCAAGATGCTGTCATGGGTCCTCTGAATGCCCTCTGGATGTGTCTGTATCATCAACATGTCGTAGGTGTTCACTGAGTGCTATTGTGGTTGTTGTGTCACCTCTGTTTCTTATCTCCTCACCTTGAGTGTCTCTCTCTCCTGTACTATCTTCCTCCGCTCAGTAGCTACTTGTGACTCTCCTAGTCACTTAGATAATATCTCTGGCTACTAGAATGTGTCCAAGGAATTCTCCTCTTCCCATCTCCTCACTGTATCCAATAACTATGGAGCCAGGCCATACTCACCAAGGAGATGTGCAATATGGTATGGTAGCTCCAATTAGATGCATATGTATGGGGCATTGACCTGATATATGATTCTCTAATCAACAACTAAAATTGTGGAAGAACGAACAAGGTATTGTAGGTCTATCAACTTTCCCCCATCTGCCTTGGTGCATCTAGAAATGTCATGACCTAATGGAATGGCAATGGACATGACAAATCCCGCCCATAATGAATGAATTCTTACTCATAGAGGGGCTTGTATGCAAATTATCAATCATTAGTGCACCCAGATTAACGTGCTTGTCCTTTTCCATACAACCAAAGACAAAAGGATCCTTCTTTGTGCAGCTTCCCTAATTCTCATATTTGCCAAAAATGGTGTTTGTGAACACTTTCTGAACATAATGTTGGAATGGATTATGGATCAAACTCATATTTGACTTTCCTGCTACAAAATTGATGTGTCTAGTGAATGCCTTCCACATAGAAGTGTAACTGACATGGAGTCTTTATCTGTTCTCCCTTGATCTAGGAGGGTTTCCATCTCACCATTTGGAGAAAAAAAATTGTTCAACATGGATGAGGTGAGGGTACAACTTCATTCTCCAATCATCACTTGAATAGTGTCTTCACCATCAACAGAGACCTTCTCTAATGTGGCAAAAAACTGATGTGCCAACTCAATATAGGTCTCATGCACTGTCATCAAGACCTCAAATAGACCCATTTCTTCAATCACACCTGAGTAATACACAAAGAAGCGTATAGCCTCCATTGTCACCTGGTAAGCGCAGTGAGTGCCTATCACCCTACACGTCAAGCACTATGGGTACTTTGGTTTCTTTCCCTTACTTCTCCTCACTTCAGGTGTTTCTTCATGCTGCTTATTGGGTGCATCCTCATGTTGTGCATCTTACATCACCTCATCCTAATCATTTAGAAGTATTTGCCTTCTTACTTGTGGTTGAGGTTGTGGTTGCGGTGCTATGGAGGTTGAAGGTCGGGCCGAGGTTGATGGCCGAGTTGCTCAAGTAGAGGGTTGAAGTAGTGAAGGTGGTGGTGTTGCCCAAGTAGAAACTGACTGTTGGGTGGCTATTCCACCTCCACTAGGCAATCAAATGGATTCCTTAATTACAGGATCCATCGACACCTCCATATGAGGTGATTCTCCATGTGGAGGCTACCAGTGGTGGTGGAGGCACTTGAGATGACATCGGGGTTCAAGATGATCCATTCTTGGGCCAATGTTGGTAGGATAAAACATCCTTGGTCTTGGACACCGCTTGCTTGGTGATTTTCTTCATCTTGTATGAATTTGGGTGGATAATTTGGGAGAAACTTGGTTTTTGGTAGTTCTGCTTATGTGGGGAAGAATGGAGAGAAAGGGGAGGAATAAGTGATGAAAATGAGGCAAGAATGGTAGATGGAGGTAGGAAAAATTCTGAGGAAGTGATTTAGGGAGGATTGGAGGTTAGAAGGTGCTAGACGATGGTACATGGCCGCCAGTTTGCACCCATAATCATTCTATTTGTGAAGAAATGATATGAGTAAGTGATTGAAAGTGATGGAAACTGGGATTTAAGTAGTTGGAGTCGGGGTGTAGCACGGCCGTGCTGCATGGCATTGTCGTGTTGGGTTCCTAGTACCCCGACCATTTTGCTCCACATGATCGTGCTGGCTGATGTGCCACATGGCCATACTACAGAGCACGATCATTCTTGGTCTTTTCCTCACTTCTTCGATTTTCTTCAATTCCCCTGTTTATTTGAGTACATCACCATGGCCATTCCATGGTACCACAACTGTGGCGAGTACTATAGCAAGTCATTTTGACTTGGACTTCATCAAAACATCAAATCTTTGATCCAAAGTGATCTTTCATGATTCCCTTGTCTAAATTTCATCTAATTTTCCTCATTTCACCGTTGTTTTCACCTACACATCTTAAAACTAAACAAAAACTATTAAAAACAAATGTGTGTGTGCTTTGTTGGGAAAGTAAAAAAATAAACCAAAAGAGTATTAAAAATGAAAGGTTGGGTGAAAATTCCTCAAAGCTAGGTGGGTTGCCTCCCACAAGCGCTAAATTTTATGCCTTCAGTCGGGCTTCTTGTTTTTTTGCATCATTCATCCATTTAGAATCATTTGGCGTCTACTCATGAAATAAAAACATCTCTCACTTTCATTCAACCCATGTTCTTTATCCTTTTGACCACAAAATCTATCATCAAGTCTTCCATCTGGATCTCCTTCTTTCAAATGATCAGTCAGACTCTTCAAGTAACCTTGGCTAATATCCTCATCTCGGGTTCTCCGAGTTGGGTTCTTATATATGTTTATCTTTATCTTTATCTCCATGAAAGAGACTATCATTGTGCCATTATGCACATGTATCTTGGCATCAAATGTAGATACCAATGACTTCCCCAAAATGATGGGAATCTTCCTAGCCTCCAGATCCATGTCAAGAATAATGAAATCCACCGAGAAAACATCTCCTCTTTATTTGTCTATCATCACCAAAACATCATCCACTCCTCCTCCAGGCACTTTTATGGAGTGATCTGCCAATTGGAGAGTGTAATGAGAAGCTTTAGCTTTCCTAACCCCAGATCCACATAGACACTATATGGCATCAAATTCACACTAGATCCCAAACCAAGTAGGGATTTGTCTATGTGATATCCTCCTATGTATCTAGGTATGAGTTGGGCTCATGGGTCTTTCCTCTTCATAGGATGTGAATGTTGGATGATAGAGCTCACTTGTTTAGTCATCTTGACTCTTTTTCATATTCTCCTCATTGACATTCTCTTAACAGTACATAGGTTCTTGAGAAACTTGGCATAACATGGAATTTACTTGATAGAATCCAACATGGTTTGTTCACCTTCACTTGACGGAACACCTCTAGAATGTCAACATTGTGCTTTTGCCTACTTTTTACTTCCAGGTTATCACCAAATGCATCAAGAATGGTGGTTCACTTGCTTTTGTAGCACATGAATCAACATGATTCCTTATGGCATCACATGGGGTGGAATAATAGGGATGGTAGAATCTATGAGTGTGAGGTGGAGCACATGGTTTCACATTCTCAACAAGAGGTGTCACAGAATCATCTTTGGCAATCTCAATCACAGTATCACCAGTTGTCTACCTTTGCTTTGCTTTATCAACCTTTCTTTGATTGAAAGTCTTCTCTAGAGATTTCCAACTCTATTGAATTGTCACAGTTCTACCTTGCTCATGGTGGAAAGGGGGAGATTTTTGTTGCTTTGGAGGAGGTGGAGGTGGAACTTGGTATTGAAATTGAGGTGGGGGAGAATTGAGTTTGGAAGGTGAATTGGTGGGAAAGTTGTCATGATGGACGGGGAGGAGGTGTATAAGGATTTGGATGGCCTTGAAAGTGGTATATGGGTTGCACTTGCATGGGAGATGGACTATAGAGAACTTGAGAGGAATGCATAGGTCCACTTTCTTCATTAAAACTCATTATGGCCTCTGCAGACAATTTTTCCTCTTAGAGAGCAAGTATGGAAGATAGTTGCTCTATCCTTTCCTCAATCATTGTAACATTATTTTGAACATCATCAAAGCTTTTCAATGTAGATAGAACCTCTTCCTCAAACCTTGAGCTATATCTTGGTCTTTGTTGTTCCGGGTAGATATAGGAGTGAGGTGTCTTCATTTATTCACCAAGAGTCTCAACAAGATTGATCAAGTGACAAGGAACACTTCCCACTTGGTTCTTCATAAAGCTCACCATGTCCCCAAGAATCTTCATCAGTTGTGGGCTTGAATCAGTAGAATCTTAAGGCGACACACCAAAAGGTCAGTCACCATCATTAGTCATGCTAGGAGCCGGATCCTTGGGTTTTCTACCAATTGCTCAAGCAAGGGCCATGTGTCTTCATGTGTCTTAGCCATAAATGCTCCTCCACAAGAAGAATCCACTATAGCTTGACTCATGGGATAGAGATTGGAGTAGAAGGATTGAACGAGATGCCACAAAGAAATTTCATGATGCAGACACTGTCTCAACATCTTTTGGAATCTCTCCCAAGCATCATGGAATTGCTCATTGCCCATTTGACTGAAACTCATTACGACACATTGCATTTGTGTCAACCTTGTAGTGGAGTAGAATTTCCTCAAGAAGGCATTCTTCATCTCTTTCCAACTCATGATGTCCCTTCTTGATCGTACCAATCTTTGGCTTTGTCTTTGAGGGAGAATGAGAACAAGGTCTACCTAATTCTGTCGTCACTGTCTATCAAAGTCCTGAAGGTGGAGCATACTTCAAAATAGGAGTCCAAGTTGTTGTAGGGGCTCTCACTCTCTGAGTCATAGAAGGTGGGCAGGAACCCAAGAAGACCTAGAGGGATGGATAATTGCTCCCCTGGAATTTGATCAACTCTACTAGCAATTGGAGATTTGTAGTTGCTAGGCATGAAGTAATCTTGAAGTAGCTTGTGAGGTGCATTTTGGCCTTCCAACTTGTCTTCCCTAAGTGGCTTGTCACATGTACAAGGAACAACCAAACAAAAGAAACAAGTTACCAAACAAATATGCACAAAGAATACAAAGAATAAAGAACAAAGAATAGCAATGATGAGGGTAATAGGAAAAGATCAAATCAAAACTGACTAGCTATCTCGAGCGCCTTTCTCCCTGCCAATGGAGCCAAATAGCTTGGTACGTTTCTCGTCGCCCTGAGGTTTATACACCTAAATCAATTGGAATTTATTTAGATGTACACCTCGAGGATCGAACAAAATGGTATCTTTCAAAATTTGTAAGGGACCTAAAATAACACACCTACTTAGACTAATCACACTATATTTGCAAGCACACAAGGTTAAGTTATAGTATAGGCAAGCGACAAGAATAGGTCAATCCACAAGAAGAAAACGGTGCATTAGATCTAGGTTAGTTTGGGATAGGTTCCTACTGTGGAGTCTAGGGTTTAAGGGTTTGAAGTTTGATTTGTTGATTACACGAAGGTTGTGTAAGAAAACAATTAAAGGAGAACAAACAAAATCAAAACCTAAGTTAACACTAGACAGTTAATTCTACTAAGCAATGAAAGAAAACTAAGTAAGAAATGGCAAGAAAAGAGACAACTACACTAAGGCAAGAAAGGTAAAGGTCTACACTACAATAAGCTATTAAACTAGGAAAAAAAGCAATTAAAGGCATAAACTAGAAAGAACTAGGTAATAACAAGGCAATGAACTAACGAAGCAAGTAAAGAGCTAACTAAGCAAACACTAGCTAAGCAAGAAGGTAATTAGGGTTTTAACGCAATAAGGGGAAATGTGGGCTATTTTGGAGATGCACTTATCAATTTGGTTGGGGGTGATAACATGTGAACATCATTCTTTCATTTAAATACCAAACCAAACAACAAGCTAGAGGCAAGTGGATTGTCCTAAACTACTAATTGGACATGGATAAGATAAGGTGTGTATAGGGGAACTAGTCCCAAACACCTCTACTCACCCTTACGAGCCTCAATTGGGTTAGGGTTTAGGTGGAATTAAATTGAGGTCTATTCAAGTCTAGGTTTGTAGGATAGAAATTCTTAGGTTAATTAGGGGCCGAGGGGAGTAATGTAAGGTGGAAATGAGGTTTTAGATCTCACATCACCCACATTCTAGACTTGAAAATGCTCCAAGCTAATTACACTAAATGCTCCTATACTAGTTACTTATATCTCTCACCTAGGTGTAGAATAATTGATTAACATGTAGGAATGTGAATATTTTAACTAGGGATCCAATAATTGTATTTAGGAGCAATTCACAAAAAGAGCCACATATAAGCAATATTCCTAGAATCCTAGATGATTTCAAGCACAAACCACAAAGCAATTCATGAGGAATGTGGTAGAAATATAACATAAAAATTAGAAAAAAAATTCATAATATTTACATATCATTTTCACCCAACATGGTATCAAAGTAACATTTTTGACCCCAAACAACCCACCTATGGGGTCTAGATACTCATAGAATATCAAAACACTAAAAGAAAGGAAGAAGAATGAGTAGAGGAGTGTAAAGACATGATGAGCTCGGTGAAGACTCCTCCTTCTCCACCTCCAAGTAGTAGACCGTCAAGGACCTCCCTCCAAGGTGAACAGATGGCATGGATGTATGGTTGAAAGTGGTCAACATCCCTAAAATAGGTGTTTTTGAGGTGGAAGATGATGAAATGGAGGTGGAATGGAGTGGGATGAGTGGGGGGAAATGGGGGAGCTGAGAGTGGTCTACTAGTGTCTATCCCCATTCTAGATTCGCCACCCAAGTATATATTGGTGGTCGGGAAGAACTAGGTTAAGTGGGGGTAAAAAGGGAAGTGTAGTGGAGAAGTGTTGCTAGGTTTGTATGTAGCATGACCATGTTGTGGTGTGGGTTAGAATGCCTGTGGTGACATGGCGCGAGGTGAGAATTGGTGAAAAATCATAAGAGAATTTGGATTTTGAATAGCTGGTGGCACGATCGTGGTGGGTCATCGGCAGCACGGTCATGGTTGTCACCACGGTCATTTTGGCTCTTGAATTGGCTGCCCGTTCTAAGTAGAATGCCCATGTTGATCTGCTTGGATACACAGACGTGCTGCATGGCACTGTCATTCTGGATCATGATGGAATGACCATGTTATGTTGCACGATTGTTCTACTGACTTGAATTTCCATTGCTTGACTCTGCCATTTTTGCTTGAGCTAGCACAACAATTATGCGATACCACAGTCGTGCTGGTCTCTGTATCAACACTTCACTCTTGTACTTGATGTTTTCTTGGACTTCATTGATTCAATGGACCCTTGGTCACTAGAGGTAGGTTGAGTGCGCCTTGGACTTCTCTTTGGGCCTCTCTAAGGGTAGAGAAAGCCTAGTATCATTTTCTCTCTCTCTCTCTCTCTTCCATCCAAGAGTGGTTTAAGTACCTAAAAAAATGCAAATAACATCCATAAGTGAATTTTACACAACTATTCATATTGAGGGGAATAACATGTAATCTAACAGAATTAGATGTGATTGAAGTGAAATAATACACAAGATGGAGCCCTAAAATAGGAATGCATCAGGTAACATGTGAACCCTTAATCTTAGATTAGATCCAAATGTTCTCTTTTTATCAAATTATATCATACTTTACTCATTAAGACTAACTAATCAATATATGATCATCACTTTCATGAAATTATGGTTTACATGTATTATAACCACCATGGTATAAATCTTTATTTACTTTTAGAATTTGAGATAGAATTAGGTTAAGAAACCTACTTTATTGGATTCTACACATTTTTTTATCATTTTCATATGTATATTTATTATTATCAGAGTTACCCTCTAATTTCTATAATTTTTGTGAGGTTAATTGTTTTTTAGTCAATTGGTGGCTGCCACGTTAGTCTGATATATTCATATCCGCGTGTGAAACCCTAGATTTAAATCACAAGGAAAAGATACATATACCCTTTACACTATGACATTGATGTCATGCGGGTTGGGATGTTATGGTCCAATCCTTCTAGGGATTGTTCCTCCCTGCGTATGATGGTAGGCCATCAGTCATGAACTCGACCCATGGTTAACTTGGCTACCTGTGGCTGAGAAGATGCAAATTATGATCAAAGGATCTTTGTCAGGCCCTATCAAACTCAACTGGCCAAAGCATAGTGGAAGAGGAGGTCGGTAGAGGGATCTACATGGCTAAGAATAGAAGAATAAATCAAATAAGGAAAGGTGTCTTACCTATCGACTCGACCAACCAATCTAGGTTAAGCTTCATGGATGTTCTGATGGATGGATTTTACCTCTTGCCATGCGCTGTAATGGTATGAGACATGCCCTAGGTGAAGCTTTTCAAGTTTCAGATGTTGTGGTTAGGGAATAGGAAGTCGTACATTCCTCATTGTCCCTTCATATGCTGGGCTTCTTTGGGATGTCCATGTGATGCTTTTAGTTGGAGCACTTGGCTAGAGGAAGCATGGGGTTCATGGGAAATGGCGACAGAGCATCAAAGACAAGGCGTACCTTGACAGGAACTGTGAGACCCCTGACCTTGCTTTTTTGTTGAACACGCTTTCTTACCTTTATTGCATGCTTAAAGCCTTAATCTAACCCTAAGACGTGCCTTGATATCATGTGACAAAGTTAAGTTTCATGTTCGGTCCATTTTAGACACTATTTGAGCAAGTTATGCAATTATATGCTTATTTTGGACTTTTATGCAATTTACCTATATCTAGAGTTTTTATTGCAATTTGTCACATGCCTGTTGTAACTTACATGTTTTTATTTCATGCTTTAGTTAGTTGTGCCATGGTGCACCTTGTTACACCTTGGTTTGGTGGTGATATTTTTCTAAGGTTGAGTTAGGCTTTCCCTTTGATAGATGAGCTACCTTGAGGTGTGGACCTCGATGATTTCCCTTTGTTTTATGGGATTTGATGGTTTTGGAATCTGATGGTGGAACCTTGAGGTATCAGGGTTGATGTTTTTGTCTCTTGAAGCTCCTCAGGTCGATGGTTCATCAACTGGAAGTGCAAATTGATGGTGGAGCTAGGGTTTTCACCCTTGTGACCAAAGGGCTATGATCTGATGCATACCCAGTTGTTGAAGGTTGATGGTTATCCTGGGAGTCAACATTCTATGGTCCTTTTGACTCCCACATCTGATGGACCTACTAGTTTTCATGGATGTGATACTTTTGACCTTGGACACATGGCAAGCTTAGCTAGACAGCTTACCCTTTCTTCCTCTCACTCGTAGCTTTATATACCTCCCTCCTTGTTTTCAAACAAGCTCTTTACATGCCTAGTTCTCTCTTCCTTCTTCCTTGCTTCTTGGATCTCGTCCCCCTTGCTAGGTTGAGAATAAGGAGCTAAGGTAGGAGAATGTTAACCAATCTACCTTGCATTTCCACCTAGGGTTTGGATCTACCCTCTCTTTGAGCTTGTAGAGCTTCCTTAGTTTTTTCTTGACCTAAGCAAGTAAGCTCTCCCTTCTTCCCTTCGTTTTTCTTGAGTTCCTACCTTATTATCTCTTCTTCTTGGTTGGAACCATGGTGTTTAATGGTATTTTTTTTGCTAAAGCTTGAAGAACATCTCTTTCTTGCTTCCTTGACCTAGGGTTTGCTTCCTTATTGGAGAAGGAGATAGCATGGCAGAGTGGAGTGCTCAAGCTAGGGTCTCTTCATTCTTTCCTTGATCTACCTTGCTGTTTGGAGCTTCATCTTCATCCTAGAGGCAAGTTATATAATTTTCTCTCATTTATTGCTTACTCCTAGCTTGCATGTACTAGTTCTTTCTTAAAAATGATGTTCTAAGTAGCAAGGTAGAATCTTTGCCTAGGGTTTATGCTTGTATGGTACTTCTTGAGAATTCTACCATCTTGGATGAACCCTAAACCTTGTGCATGAACCTTCCTTGGTAGTGGAATCTCTAGACCTTGCTTGCATGGGGATGACTTTTTCTCTCAAATGACGGTTATCACTTTGAGTTTTGAGCCAATTTCCTCCCTTGTTTTGTAAAATGATGGTGTGGATTTGGTTGGCCTTCTTGTGCCAATCAATGGTCCATAATTAGCTTCTATTTTGGACCTTCTTATGATTGAGAAACAATGATTTTATTGTCTCTGATGAGGTGCAAGTTGATGGTTTTTGTTCCTTGATTATAGGGTTTCTTTGAGGTGACAAAAGATGGCTTTCCCATAGTACATTGAGTTGTTTTCCACCTTGTTTATGATCCTATAGTTTGGCTCTTTCCAACAAACGAAGGTGATGACCTAATTACTATTTTTGGCCTCCACTTGTGCATGGAACCAATGGTCATGTTAACTTCACCAAACAATGGTATTGGTACCCTCTCAAGTGGTTCGAACGATGGAATTAGGTCCTACCTAATGATGGTTTCTTGGGTCCTTCAAATGATGGTTTTGTTGATTTGTTCTTCACCTAGTGTCATCAACCGATGGCTCCACTGGGTCAAGACTCAATGGTTCCAATGATTCAACACTCGATAGGTCCCTCTAGGTTATCATCCAATGACTTTTCTGGTTCAACACTGAATGGCTCTTCTGACTCTTAGGTCGATGGTTTCTCTAACTCTTCGAATGATGGTTGCACTAGATGCCATAACCTAGGGTGGTACTGGAAGCCACAATAGATGGTGATGCTAGATGTCACATTCGATGGTGGATCTCATGTCCACAACCAATTGCTTGTCTAGGTCAGATGTGATGGATCTTCTGATCCATAACTCCATAGTTTTGTGAAGCATATGGTTCAAGGTTTTGCTTACACTAGATCTGATGGCTTTAATGATGTCTACAATTGATGTATCTTTTAAAATCAGAAAACTATGGCCCTTTTAGTTGTATAATCCTAGGGCTTCTTATGATCCAATGGTGGTAATTAATGCACATGATTCAATGATTTTATTTGCCTTGAACACGATAGTTTTACATGTGGTTTATGATTTGATGTTTTGTTCTTGTTGCACCTGATATGATGGTTTGGTTTTGATGATTTAGAATCGATGGTTTTAAGTCCATGAGTTTTTATTCTAATCTTTGCCCTTGAATTTATACAATCTGATGGTTTTGCTTATGTAACATCCAATGGTTTTGTATCTATATGAATCAATGGTTGATGAACCCTATGTTTTGATGGTTTTGGCTTAATGATACAATCCAATGGTCAAACCTTGGGTTCTGTATGAATCCATACTTGAGGATAGTATAGGTTTCGATGGGAATTTCTTACCTTGTGCCTCCATGATGGGATGATAATGCTATAAGTGAAGGATGTGCTTTGAATTAAGTGTATGAACCCATGGTTAAGTATGAGGTGTTGATTTGTAACATCACTCTCTCATGTATTGTTAAACTTAACTTGATGCAATTAAATAATGATGGTTAATAATACCTAGAGGCCTTGTATGCTATGATGAAGGAATATTCTCTCTAATGTTTGTTGTAACCCTAAAATGGTTATTGGTGGTTATCATATCCTTATAGTGGATGCTTTCTTTTATGCTACCATATGAACATATATCATAGCTCTTTAATGCAATGGTTTGTTGAACCTATGCATCAAAAGTATGGTGATGGTATGTTGAACCTTTTTCACATGTTGAACTTTATTCAAGGTGTGAAAAGATAATGATGATTATGTAGTAAATGATGTGATGGTCTTAGTGAGCATGTCTTGGGACCTTATGGAGTTGTAATCCTCTTATGTTAATAGGGGTTGATACCCTGGCATAATGTGATAAGGATTTCTATCCTATGATGATGCTGACAAGTATAGTCGTGTGAATGGCAACATAATAGTACCATGTGATCTTGTAATGAGGAATTATGTCTCATGTATTTTATATCTTCTATAGTTGTTATATATCAATGCTTGCTAGAAATGAGTTAGGGTTTGTATATCCACTTCTATGATGCAGCCTTAATTTACCCAATTGGCAATCACTAATCGAGTGAAACCCTAATAATGTAGTGCCATCGTCTATAGAACCATTTCGTGTTAGGACTTTCTAGATGGGGAAAAGAGTAATCCTAAGGGAGGCTCAGAGCACATACCATTGAGTATGTGGGGGTGCAGGGCGTGTATATCATTGACATCCTAATCCAAAGGTTATTGAGAGAGGTTTTGGTCGTGTCTCAGATATTTCTATATGTGATGTGATTGAGGACTGTTGCGGTTGTACCTCAGATGCTGGGGTTTTGAATACCCTAGTATCAAGCATCGTGTCCTTTATACCAAGGATAGGTTGGTGTTAGAAGATTGACTATATGTCACTATAGACATCTTGATTGTTATGCCACTGCATTTCACTTGTACTGATCGAGGGTGGGAGATCTTAGGATGTTGGCTCTCCTAGTCTTGCACAAAACTTAATACCACTTCATAGTGGTCAGTTGGAGTCTGAGTGTATACCTAAAACTCCCTAGGGCTTAAAAATGACATAATCAAGCCATGTAGTATATCTATTGGGGTTATACAGAGCACTTCACATTGGATGATAACCCCTTTTTTCTCTATTCACATATAGAGGATGCGTAGAGCAATACGAGAAAGTAGTCTTGCTTATGTTGTTATCTATACTAATATTGTTGGTTAGGTCTATGCTTTTAGTTATCTCATTCTTCTAGAAATGCATATACCATTAGCCCAACTGATGAATATGTCATTTGCGTTATGATTTCAGTCAAACTTACGATGATAGTTTTCATTCGTTCCTTTATGTACCATGTTAATCACACCTTCTATTATGTGTATCTGTTTAACATGCTTAATCTGCTTAAACTACTTAATCAAATAGCTTGTTGTAAATAATAAGCATTGCTGAGAGTTATATTTCTCTTTGGGTCATGGGTATCACCTCGTAGGTCACCACATTCTTTTAGGTGATCGGAAGTAGTGGAAACAAACCTTTGGCAGTGCAGAGGAGTTGTGGTGATGGACCTTAGAGAAGGTTGTTTAGAAGTCTAGTGTGTCCTAGAGTCTTCCTGTAATGACCCCCCTCTTGGTAACCCCCCAATCAAGGGAGACCAAGCGGTCAGAGACGCTATCCCAATATTTCAGGATCCATGGTTTGACATTTAATCAAAAATAATTATCAAATTCTACTACTACTAAATTGAAAAGATGGAATAAAATAAATCTTTTTGCATACCTTATAAAATTCGTATCTAGACTTCTATCCACAGAAAAAGTCTAGCTAACAAATCCTCCTTGAACAGATTAATTGTATCTTCACAATATTTCTTTTTACTATTTGTCCATTTTCAAAAATGTACCTAAAATGCTGAAAAACAAAATGTCGGTCAATATATTGCTATAATGGTATGTAGGGGACAATCACAATATCACAAATAGTTTCTAACAACCTAATTAAGCAAATAATTGATTAAGAATCCAAATTATGCTTTTAATGTGACTTCTCAACCGCTTTTGCCCTAAACCCTGGATTACCCTCTCTTAGGGTTTTATCCTTGCAAGGGACATAAGGCCACCTTCTCCATCCTGAGCTTGGTGCCTGGGGTCACCGCTCAAGGTGCCCAATGGTCTTCCCTCCGTGGCTTGACCAAATCTGACCTTCCCTCTAGGGCTTGGTCTTGCAACATACATCGGGGTGGCATGTTGGTTTGAGAAACACATTCATATTTAATTGTGATACACATAGGGACTTTAGAGGATTGTAGAATTGAACATCCAATAGTTTAGGTTGCAATAAATTGAGGAACATTTGGGAAATGTCATGCAACTAAAGGCAATTATTCATAAAATAACCACATACCTGTCCAGTCGATTCAACAAGCTAATAGTAATCCAAGCAAGAAAGTATCCAGACAAACAATTCAATCCACACACATAAGCAAGAACCCTGAAAAGTACATGTAATCTAATTACTATTCACTTTCTCAGATTCCACTCATATGAGCTCGCTTCCTATGGTTTCCTACTTCCTTTTAGGGTTTCATTAGGGTTCATCCTCATTATTGACACTATAAACCCTAAAACAACAAATATAATCACAAACCCTAACTAGCTTGTTATATTCTTCCTAACAGGCTTAGGATCAACTCATAATTACACTATTCCATGGAATCTCGAATTAATCATGTTAATCACCCTTTATACCCTAAATTAGGGTTTCTATGTGCAATACTATAGATTCATGTGTAAAACCCTAAAACAAGCAATTCATTATCTAATAACCGGTTCAAATTTCACTTTGCCTCTCAATAGGTTACTACTACTCAAATCAACCCATTAAGGACCTTATATCTGCTTTCTAATCATAATTAGGGTTTTTAACCATTTTTTAATGCAAACATGATCAGCTTAAGGCACTTTTGGAATTAAAAACGAAATTAGGCTTTATAACATTTTTAACAGGTTCCTCATAATTTTTTGATCATTTTTCATATATAAAGTTCCCTCATATGATGCTCCTATAATTTTCTATGATTTTTATCATTTAAATTGATTCTAGCCAATCAGGGAACGCCACACGTCCCTTTCGACTATGTCGAGCCTGTGGGGCCGGGTGTGAGCTAACCGGCTCGTGCCAATTCAGCACCCAGGTCCCACGAGGCTGCGTGCCTCGCCCGCAAACAAACAAAATGAAAATATGGAAATAACCTTACCTGTAATAAAGAGTCGAGAGGGTAAAACAATAAACTCACGAGTGTTCGTCTTCAACCTCTCGCGCGTTTCCTGCAGCGAGCCGAGAGTCAACTCCTGGGTTGACTTTGAGCCTCCGATTTCCAGTGAGAAATCCAAGAACATCGGAAGCACCACCTTGCTTCCTTGGACATGATGAGACTGTCAATTAGTTGTTCTCTTCCTCCCACCACTGCGGCGGAAGAGCTCTATCTTCAGCGGAGGTCCTTCTGAGCAGAGGTCCAAGGTCAGGATGATTTTGCCAATTGAATGCTCCAATCAACTCGTTGATGTCTCTCGCACTCTCAGGGTAGGTTTGTAGGCTCGCTAGTTTCGTGGGATGCCCCCTCCTTATATAGGCAGGGTTGGTGAGAAATTCCTGATTGGGGAAAACACCATCTCACCTGAGGAGTCCCCCAAAGTCATGGTCTTCTGGTTCAAGAAGGTTTCCCAAATTTTATGGTTGTGTTTCTAAACTCTCTCGTGCATCCGAGATCGAGAAAAGGTAGGAGATGTCCATGCATGTGTCCTACTCAGACTGGAGTCCTGATGCTACTCCAACATCATCAGATCCTAAGATCTACAATCTGGATTGTGAGATCTAGGGCTTAGATTGCCCGGGTTGCCAATAAATCATAATATATGATTTATTCAAAGGATTTTCCTTTCTCTTTTAGGAATTTTGTAAAATTCGTAACTCCTTATTCCTTTATCCTTTTTCATCCAAATTTTAAAGGAAACTTCGGATCCATATTGTCTACGTTTGTACCAAATTTGAGTCGCAAATTCCAAAGGAAATGGGAATTAACTTCATGTGCAAGTTATCCTTTAATAAAGCTAGTTTAATTGGTATTTTCTCTTTATTATCCTATTATCTTTGCAACTTGGACTCCTTGGAACCCAAGGAATCCCAAGGATACGAAATTCATCTTTGAAGGATAATTCCTAGCCTTCTAGATGCTTCTACCTCTTTCTTTTCTCCTTATATTAGATTTTCCTTTATTAATTGAATTTCTTTTTCTTTTATTTCCTTTTCTTGGCATTGGGGCCCGATATCCAATAAGGCCCACAAAGCAAACAAGCAAGGCTATTTGGCAAGGAAATCCACTCATCAAATTAAATCAAACAATTACATGTTCATATATCTTTAAAAGGAGAAATTACATTTCAATCCTGAACCAAGAAAATGAGGTTATAACATCCTCCCATCCTTATAAGAATTTTGCCCCCAAAATTCAGCAATCAAACAAACAACTCAGGATATGCTTTTTCCATGTCCGTATTCAGCTCCCATGTGGCCTCATCCTCTCCATGGTGCTTCCAAATAACCTTTACCATCTCTATATTCTTACATCTGATTTCTTTCACCTTGGTATCTAGAATCTGAAAAGGTGACTCAGGATATGTCAGCTTCCCTTGAAGCTCTATAGGCTCAATGCTTAACACATGGCTTGGATCTTGCACATATCGCTTCAGATTGGACACATGGAATACATCATGCATCATACTATACTGAGGGGGTAACACCAAATGGTATGCAACTTCACCAATCCATTTTAACACATCAAATAGACCCACGTATCGGGGACTCAGCTTACTCTGTTCTTGGCTATAGCTCAGAGCGGTCAGATTTTCAAGAATACATGCTCTCCCACAGTGAAGTGCACATCAGTTCACTTCGCATAAACATACAACTTATGTCGATCCTGGGCTCTCTTAAGCCTCTTCTTGATCAAAGCGACTTTATCTGCATACACTTGGAGCTCATCTGACCTCAATAAGGTCCTCTCACCGACATCATCCCAGTGAAGTAGTGACTGACACAGTGTCCTATATAGAGCCTCATACAAAGGCATCTTAATACTAGCTTGGTAGTTGTTGTAGGCAAACTCGCTAAAGGTAAGTACTTCTCCCATGATCCACCCCAATCGAGCACACAAGCTCTCAACAGATCCTCTAATGTCTGAATCGTCCTCTCTGATTGACCATCCATCTTGGGGTAATAAGCAGTACTAAACTTCAACCTTATACCAAGTTCTCCTTGTACCTACTTTCATAGCTTGGAAGTGAACTTCGGGTCCCTATCGGAGATGATGGAACCAGGTACGCCATGCAAACGTACTATTTCCATGATATACAGCTCGGCTAGCTCTGACACCTTGGTAGTGGAATTCAGGGCAAGGAAGTGTGCTGACTTGGTAAGGTGATCTTCCACAACCCATATCACATGGTGACCATTCTTGATCTGGGGTAGACCCACCATCAAATCCATGGTCCACTCTGAAATCTCTATCAACTGTAAAAGTCCCCCGGTTCGTTGGTGTTTAGCCTTCACCCTCTGGCACGTAAGACAACTAGCCACATATGTCGCAATGTCTTCTTCATTCATGGCCACTAGAAATACCTCTGTAGATCCTTAAACATCTTTGCAGTTCCCGGGTGTATCATATACTTAGAACCATGAGCCTCTTGCAAGATATGTTCCTTCAATGATGAATCTTTAGGAAACCAAATACGGCTCTCAAATTTGATCCCTCCATCTACTCCCACCGAAAGATGGGTCTATGGATTCTCTAACAAGCCCTTCATCCTACTGAGTTCTGAACTGGTCAACTGTGTTGCCACTATCTCATTCAACAACTCTGACTAAATCTAAATATTGGCCAATCGAACTCGGTCCTCTAATAGTTGCATAGTCCACTTGACCAACTATTCCAGACTTTTCCACTGGATGGACTAAATAGCTACACATCCGAGTTGCTTTCAACTCAGTGCATCGGCTACGACGTTCTCCTTCCTAGGGTGATATGTGATGGTGAAGTCATAATCCTTCATGTACTCCATCCATCGTCATTGTCATAGGTTCAGGTCTCTCTGTGTCAAGAGATACTTCCGACTTTTATGGTCGGTAAAGATCTCAAAGGTAGCTCCGTACATGTAATGTCGCCATATCTTCAAAGCATGTATGATGATAGCCAACTCTAAGTCAAGTGTCGGGTAATTCACCTCATTGGGCTTGAGTCGTCGGGAAGCATATGCAACCACATGTCGATTATGTTCCAACACACAACCAAGTCCCATCTTTGATGCATAGGTGAAGATCATGAAACCCTCATTACCAGAAGGCAAGGTCAATACCAGAGCGTTGGTCAAATTCTCCTTTAATTCCTGGAAGCGAGCTTCACATACATCGCACCACACAAACTTTTCATCCTTCCGGGTCAGCTTGGTGAGCGGCAAAGTAGTCTTGGAGAAATCCTTGATGAAACACCCATAGTACCTGGTCAACCCCAAGAAGCTACGGATCTCGGAGGGCTTTTTTGGTGCAGGCCAATCTTGAATAGCCGACACTTTAGCTGGATCTATGGTTATCGTTCATACGAATATGATGTATCTAAGAAACATGACATAGTCTATCCAAAATTGACATTTCGAGAATTTTCCATAGAACTTCTTCTTTCTCAAGATATCAAGGACTCTACCCAGATGGTCACATTATTTCTCTAGCTCATTAGAATACACCAGGATGTCATCTATGAACACTATGACAAAGGAGTCAAGGAAGGGTTGGAGCACACTATTCATCAGGTTCATAAAGATACTGGGTGCGTTGGACAACCCAAGCGGAATGACCACAAAATCATAATGGCCATAACGAGTTTGGATAGCCATTTTAGGGATGTGATCACTCTTGACTCATACATGGTGGTACCCAGACCTCAAATCAATCTTAGAAAAGACTCGGGCTGATTTGAGCTGTTCAAAAAGGTCATATATTCTGGGTAGGGGGTACTTGTTCTTAATGGTCGCCTGATTGATAATCTAGTAATCAATACACATCCGGAGTGATCCATCCTTTTTCTTTACAAAAAGGACTTGTACTCCCCATGATGATGTACTAGGCCGGATAAAACCTTTATCTAACAACTCCTACAACTGAGTTTTCAACTCAAGCAACTCAGAAGGGCCCATTCTATAGGGTGCCTTAGATATAGGGCTAGTCCCAAGAGCTAACTTGATGGAGAAATCTACCTCCCTCTCAGGGGGAATCCCTAGTAGATCATCTGGAAACACTTCTGCATACTCACGAACAACCTCTATCTCCTCTAAGGGTCGTACCTTGGCCTCAGGCTCGGTGAGTATGGCTAGGTATGCTTGGCAGCCTTTGGATATCATCTGCTCGGCCTTCAAAGCTGACACATAAAGGTTTGCAGTCACATCTATCCTTCCTCCATTGGTAAAGTGTGGATGACCAAGTTTCTTAATAAGGATCTTCTTTTCTCTACAGTCAATATGTTCTCTATAGGTGTAAAGCCAATCCTTACCAATGATTACATCGAAATCATTCATATCAAGGAGGACGAAGTCCATGGGAAGCTCGTGACTCAGGTACATAACCAGTAAGACAAGGTTTTTTAAAAGAGATGTATATATCTGACCACTCAGGGTTGTGACATCCAAAACATAGCCTAAATCCTTGATGTCCAAACAAAGCATAGTTTCTAGATTTCTCAAAATGAAGGTATTAGTAGAACCATAATAAAAAAGAGATTTTACATTTTGTCCCATGAATTCAAGCATGGCTACATAGTTTCATACTGGATCAAACCACTATTACATGATCAAACTAAACTAAAAGGAAAAACTCTATGGGATATTACCCTCAATCAACCTATTAGCATTTGCATGGGCTTCTTCATTTTTGATGGAAAACACTCTGCTTGTCTTCTCTCTCCAACAGGTGGACCTCCAGCTGGTACTCCTCCTGCTGGGGGTGCTTCCGCCATGGGTTGCACTGCCACTGGACCTCTCGGATCAGGCAGAGGATTGTTGGCGATGAAGTGTCCCTCCTGTTGGCAACGGTAACACACCCTCTTCTAAAAGCAGCACTTCCCAGGATGTGTCCGTCCACATGTACGACACTTCTAAAAGTGACTCTCACCATGTGGCTTTCCTTTGTTTCCATGCTTTCTCTTGGTGTGGTTACATCCATGTCCCTTCTTGTAATCATTCTTCTATCCTTGAGTACCCTCAGTGAAACCCAAATATCCTTTGGGTGGGTTCTGAGTAGGCATCACTGTCCTCTCCATGTCTAAGGCGGTGTTGTAGGCTTCAGAGAAGGTTGCAGGTTTACTGGCCATCACATGAGGCTTGATTGCGGGGTGAAGACGCTCCACAAAATGGTCCACCCGCCTTTCCTTGGTCATCATGTGGACAAAATGTTTCAAGATGTGAAACTTGTGGCCAAAGTCCACAATAGATAGGCTACCCTAGATCATGTTGGTGAACTCTCTTTCCTTCTCCTTCTTAGCAGAGGTGGGGATAAATCTGGTTGTAAAGATAGTCCTGAAGTCAGTCCATGCCATCGAATCCTCATTCAGATCTCGACCCATGATGTGGTTCTCCCACCAGATCTTGGTTGCTCCTTCTAAGAGGTGAGAAGCAAAAGGAACCTTCTTGTTCGGATGCACCTCCAGCATGCAGAACACGTTCTTGACTTCCAGCAGCCAAGCATCTACTTTGTCGACCACTTCATTCTTATCCTCTTCCCAGAATTTCTCAATATTCAGCTTGACAAAGTCCAGAATGGTGACTCCAAGTCACTGACGAATGAAAAGTGACTCACCATTTTCATCTCTGGCTATATCCCTGAGGGCCAGGGCACTAATGGCCTCAGTTAGCCTGTTCTATTATTCCATCCATAGGGCATCAGGAGTGTGAACTACCATTACAGGTCCTGGACCACCAGTCATGTTCTCCTCAAACTTGACCTCATCTTCGGACATGTGTTCTTCTTCTTGGTCTATCTCGAGGTTGTCGAAGGGAACTGGCTTAGGATCTGAACCTTCTTCTGAGGTTCCCTCAGGTCTCTTTCTCTTCTTTGAGGAATCATCACCCTGTCCCTCTTCCTCTTCATGGAAGATCCCTTCCTCGTGCGGGAAGGACAACCCCTAGCTGAGTTCTCTGTGGCCTTGATGGGAGTAGCTACGGTCTTCACACGTGCCATCTACATAAGAATACAATCAAACTTTAGTTTACATTTAAACTATTTCTACTTATGCCGATGACATCTTGTTTACATGCATTTTATTAATTTGGTGGAGGATTCCTAACCCTTATCATACTCACCCTGACCTCAAGAGGGTGGGGAGGGGAGAGAGAAAATCCTAAACCTTAGAACCTTAATTGAATTAGGGTTGAGAAGGGAAGAAATAGATGAGAGAGTCCTAAAGGTATGTTATTTTGAGTCAAGACCTCATACTTTGGCTAGGCAGTCACACTGCATCCAGGAGTCCTCGTGACCGACTAGAGGGATGGAGGAAAATATTGCTAGCCCCCCGACTGTGATCCTTTTCTAGACACCTCCATCTTTGGAAAATCCTCTAATAACTCCCTTGGTTTTATAGAGTTTTTTAAATTTAATAATTACTAAGGATTAAATGAGAAAGCACGTCTCTGATACCAAATTTAATGACCCCACCTCCCAGTAACCCCCAATCAAGGGAGACCATGAGGTTAGAGACACTATCCCAATATTTCAAGTACCATGGTTTGACATTTAATCAATAATAATTATAAAATACTACTATTACTAAAATGAAAAGCTGGAATAAAATAAATCTCTTTGCATACCTTGTAAAATTTGGATCTAGACTTCTTTCCACAGAAAAAGTCTAGCTAACTAATCCTCCTTGAACAAATTAATAGTATCTTCACAATATTTCGATTTACTGTTTGTCCAATTTCAGAAATGTACCTAAAATGTTGACAAATAAAAAGTCGGTCAGTATATTGCTATACTGATATGTGGGGGACAATCACAATATCAAAAATAGTTTCCAACAACCTAATTAAGAAAATAATTGATTAACAATCCAAATTACGCTTTTAATGTGACTTCTCAACCACTTTTGCCCTAAACCCTAGATTACCCACTCTTAGGGTTTTGTCCTTGCAAGGGACACAAGGCCACCTTCTCCATCCTAAGCTTGGTGCCTGGGGTCACCTCTTGAGGTGCCCAATGGTCTTCTCTCTGGGGCTTGACCAAATCAGACCTTTACTCCGGGGCTTGGTCTTGCAACATACATCAGGGTGGCATGTAGGCTTGAGAAAGTCCCTATGTGTTTCTCAAACCTACATGCCACCTAAATAATCCTATAATTTTTTTGATCATTTTTCATATATAAAGTTACCTCATACGATGATCCTATATTTTTTTATGATTTTTATCATTTAAATTGATTCTTGCCAATCAGGGAACGCCACGCGTCCCTTTCGACTCCACTGAGTCGAGCCAGCGGGGTCGGGCATGAGCCACCCGGCTCGTGCTGCATCAACACCCAGGTCCCGCGAGGCTGTGCGCCTCGCCCCCGAACAAACGAAACAAAAAGATGGAAATAACCTTACCTATAACAAAGAGTTGAGAGGGTAAAATGGTAAACTCAAGAGGGTCCGTCTTCAACCTCTCATGCGTTGCCTGCAGTGAGCCAGGAGTCAACTCCCGGGTTGACTTCGAGCCTCCAATTTCCAGTGAGCAATCCAAGAATGCTGGTAGCACCACCTTGCTTCCTCAGACACGACGAGCCTGTCAATTGGTTGTCCTCTTCCTCCCACCACCGCAGTGGCAGTTCTCTATCTTTGGCGGAGGTCCTTCTGAGCAGAGGTTGAAGGTCAGGATGATTTTGCCAATTGAACGCTCCAATCAACTCGCCAACGTCTCTCGCACTCTCAGGGTAGATTTGTAGGTTCACTGGTGTTGTGGGATGCACCCTCCTTATATAGGCAGGGTTGGCGAGAGATCTCTGATTGGGGAAAACTCCATCTCACCTCAGGAGTCCCCTAAATTTAGGGTCATTTTGTTCGGGAAGGTTTCCCAGATTTGATAGTTGCATTTCTAAACTCTCTCGTGCATCTGAGATCGAGAAAAGGCAGGAGATGTTGATGCATGTCTCCTGCTCAGACTGGAGTCCCGACGGTACTACAACGCTATATGATCCTAAGATCTACGATCTGGATCACAAGATCTAGGGCTCATATTTCCCGGGTTGCCAATAAATTGAGATATATGATTTATTGAAAGGATTTTCCGTTCTCTTTTAGGAATTTCTTAAAATGCGTAACTCCTTATTCCGTTATCCTTTTTCATCCAAAATTTAAAGGAAACTTTGGATTGATATTATCTACTCGTGTACCAAATTTGTGTCCCAAATTCCAAAGAAAAAGGGCATCAACTTCATGTGCAAGTTATCCTTTAATAAAGCTTATTTAATTGGTATTTTCTCTTTCTTATCCTATTATTTTTACAACTTGGACTCCTTGGAACCCAAGTAATCCCAAAGATATGAAATTCATCTTTGAAGGATAATTCCTAGCCTTTTAGATGCTTCTACCTCTTTCTTTTCTCCTTGTATTAGATTTTCCTTTATTAATTGAATTTCTTTTCCCTTTATTTCTTTTTCTTGGCATTGGGCCCAATAGCCAATAAGGCCCACAAAGCAAACAAGAAAGGCTATTTGGCAAGGAAATCCACTCATCAAATTAAATCAAACAATTACATGTTCATATATCTTTAAAAGGAGAAATTACATTTCAATCCTGAACTTGGAAAATGAGGTTATAACACTGCCTATAGTCTTAGGTCTGGGAGGGAAGTTTTTATATGATGTGTTAATCGACTCGAGCACTTGGTAGTATTTCGATGCGTGTACATGTGGTATATGTGTATAATGCTCTTCTATATATATATATATTATATATATATATATATATATTGTGGCTGAGTCCACGATGCAATTGTAAACATACTTGGCAGTATACAAATAAAAGCAAAATGTTGGTTTTTTATTTAAACGGTCTTAGACATGTTTGGAATGTGTAATGAATTTTAATTATCCCCTTTTTCTGCCATGTGGTTAATTAGTAATCTCATGTTTTTAGGTTTTGAGTTTTAACAAGTTGGTATCAAAGCTCTAGGTTTGCTGAGTCTATCGGGATACTAGGACATTGGACTAGGATGATGATTAAGTAAGGAACAGGACATGTTTACATGACGCATACTTCCTCAACTCAGTGTTTGGATGCCCTAGCCAAGTATTCAATTAATAAAGAAAAGGTAATTGTGGAACTCTTAGATTGTTACCTTTTTGGTTACTCTGATCAAGTAGTCGGTTGGAAAAAAATCTGAAGATCATAATGAACAAGAAATCATGGTGAAAAAATCTCCATCTTACCCAAAAAGAAGATGAAAATTACATCATAATCTATCAAAAAATTGAATGTTTAGTAACTAAAAAGAAATATGCAACACCACAAAACCTAAATCTAAAAACAATGAGCTAAAATTAGTTCTTAAACCTATAATTATAAAAGATAATGAAGCAAAAGAGAGATAAATATGTGTTAATTGAATGATTCAAGGTATAAAATCCACGTAAGAAGAAGAGAACTCCTGAGATAAGTGTGATATGAGAAGATGAACAAGAACAATGACAAATGGTTAAAGTAGACCTGAGCTAATCTCAAACCAAACTATGTGTGTAATAAAGTTATTAAGGTAAACTCATCATGACATATCCATGGTGCACCAGTAGCATGTTAGTTGAAGAAGTTTATTAGATGAGCTACCTGGTGTTCCTTATCCTTAGAGAGAGAGAGAGAGAGAGAGAGAGAGAGAGAGAGAGAGTTTGATGTTGAGACCCTCAAGGTTGTTTGTAAAAGAAGAAGAGTGATTCCATGGTGTTGTATATGGGCCACTGACAGGTGGATAAGAACACATCTAAGGATACATGGTTTGTTGATCAGTTGAAGGGTGCCACAGTGTTCCCTTAGATAGACCAGAAGTCAGGATATCATTAGATGAGAATTAGAGTGAATGAAATCAGTCATATGGTCACTATGAGTTCATGGTCGTGCCGTTTAGACTAACCAATGCATCAATGACATTTATGGACTTGATGAATAGAGTGCTCAGGTTGTGTCCTTATGTGTTGTGGCAAGTTTGGTTGATAACACCGCAATGTACTTCAGAGATGGTCAACAACATGGCCAACTCTCCAGTAATCCCTAGGAGTGTGTCAGGTTTAGCAAGAGTGAGTTCGGGGCGACTAAAGTATATTCTTAGGGTTATGATATATCTGCTAAGTAAGTGTGTGAATCCAAATAAGGTGAAGACAGTGGGGGTGTGGAGCAGCCCTAAGCACCGACTATGATCTGAAGCTTCTTCATCCTAGCAGGACACTACATGAATTCCATTTAGAATGTCAATGTCGTTGCCTTACCCCTAACAAGATTGACTAGGAAGGGTGTTCCTTTTTTAATGGAAGGATACATGTCAATGTTGGTGTCAATGTTCTATCTTGTTGCTGCATAGTTGATGAGAGTTCATTGTTAGTGTTGTCAAAAGAGAAGGGAACAATATATGTTCTTCTGTAATGCTTCGAAGAACTATTGGGATACGTGTCAACACATGATAAGAGAATGATTCCTTTTTCTCCAATAGAAGGATGCACAAGGGGAAGCACCTTTGTTGTCAGTATCGTTGACACAGCCAAAAGTGAGATCGAAACCACTATAATAGATCAAAGGTATACCAGTGGATAATACCATGATGTAGGACATTAAATTAGAGTATCACAACAATGAGCATGATGTCTTCCATAGGTCAGGTGACTAGACAATCTTCATCCACTACCAGACAATGATTCTAGAAATTAATGAATTGAGCAAGATAGAATCCAAGGAGACTCTTTTTTGACACATTCTATGTATTCAGAAGTATATAGGAGTATTATAATCTAGAGGACATGCAATGGAAGCCAAGTGTGAAACATGACATGGCACATGTATAGTCAAGTGTACAGTGTTAGCAAGATAAGGAGAAACCTTAGAAGCCTGCAAGTACACAGTGGAAGTTCCAAACAACCTTACACCATAGACATGTGGTCAGTCAACCATTCAGACAATTCAAAAATCTATGAGAACATATGTCCTATAGTTTTGGCAAATAAAGGATGTCGACATGATTGATTGAGTTGTTTACTACAACAACCATTAGAGGTGAATAGACATGACACCTTGTGAAGTTGCATATGGTAAGAGATACATGATATTCCACAATTGGTAAAATGAAGTAAGTATGACTTCTGAATGATGTGTTGATACTACATACTACAGTGAAGGACATGATGATTCAACATCACATGGAAATATTCCAACATAGGCATCTAGATTTCCAAGTCAAAGTTACTACCATAGTTGCACAATAGTTTCTATGTTCCATGCCGAGGAAGTGTCACCATGATACATGACAAGTGGTATAGACAATAAAGGTGGAGTCGCATGAGGATGTTTCTTATGTGGAGGTTTCTATTTTGACCCAAGATACACATAGAAGAGTTGAGGGAGAGGAACATGACTTCTATGAGATTTTTGTGACATCACTATGATATGGGAGTTACCATGTGGAGATTAGAGGATGAGATGCATACGAGGTACCTATCTTTGTTTGTATTGGATTTTGGGGGCAGAATCCCTGTTAGGGGTTTAAGTTTAAGGATATGAGACCCCTGACCTTGATTTTTGGTTGAACATGCATAATTACCTTAATCGGATGCTTAAAGCCTTTTCTTTCCCTAATATGTTCCTTGATATCATGAGACTAAGTTATGTTTAAAGTTTGGTCTAGTGTGGACATTGTTTGACCAAGTTATGCATTTAGATGCTTGTTTTGGACTTCTATGCAATATAACCATATATAGGGTTTTTCTTGTAATTTTCCACATGAATGTTGTAACTTATATGTTTTTGTATCATGCTTGAGTTATTTGTTCCATGGGGATCCATGTTACACCTTGGTTTGGTGGTGATATCTTTCTAAGATTGAGTTAGGGTTTCCCTCTCATAGATGAGCTACTGTGAGTGGTGGAACTAGATGGATTCCCTTGTTCGATGGGATCTGATGGTGTTGAGATGTGATGGTGGACCCTTTAGTCATGGAGGTTTATGGTTTTTTCTCTTGGAGCTCCTTAGGTCGGTGGTTCATCAAGTGGAGGTGCAAACCAATGGTAGAACTAGGGTTTTCACCCTTGTGACCAAAGGGTCATGATCCGATGGCTACCCTACTAATAATGGTCAATGGTTAGCATGGTAGTTAGCATTCAACGGTCCTCCTAACTCCCACAACCAATGGACCTTCTAGTTTGCATGGATGTGATTCTTTAGACCTTGGATACATGTCAATCTTAGCTAGACACCTTACCCTTCCTTCCTCTATCACCCATACCTTTATATACCTCCCTCCTTGCTTTCAAACAAACTGTTTCCACACCTAGCTCTCTCTTACTTCTTCCTTGCTTCTTGGAGCTCATCCCCCTTGCTTTTTGGAGAAGAAGGAGCCAAGGTAGGAGAATCTTGGCCAATCTACCTTGCATGTGCACCTAGGGTTTAGATCTACTCTCTCTTAGAGATTGTGGAGCTTCCTTAGCTTGTTCTTGACCTAAGCAAGTAAGATCTCTCTCCTTTCCTTTATTTTTCTTGGCGTCCTACCTTCTTCTCTATTCTTCTAGGTGGGAACCATGGTGTTTCATGGTGGAGGTTGTGCTAGAGCTTGATGAACACCTCTTTCTTGCTTCCTTAACCCAAGGGTTGCTACCTTATTGGAGAAGGAGCTAGCTTGGTCGAGTGGGGTGCTCAAGCTAGGGTTTATTCCTTGCTTCCTTGATCTACCTTGCTATTTGGAGCTTCATCTTCAGCCTAGAGGTGAGTTATATAACTTTATCCACATTTATTACTTACTCCAAGCTTGCATGTACTAGTTCTTCCTTAAAAATGATGTTCTAAGTAGAAAGGTGGCACCTTTGCCTAGGTTTTATGCTTTTATGGTAGTTCTTGAGTAGTTTACCTCCTTGGATGAACCCTAAACCTTGTGGACGAACCTTCCTTGGTAGTGGAATCTCTAGATCTTGCTTGCATGTGTACAATTGATGGATTTTTCTCTCAAATGACTTTTTCTCTCAAACGATGGTTATCAATTAGAGTTTTGAGCTGATTTCCTCCCTTGTTTTGTAAAATGATGGTGTGGTTTTGGTTCTATTATGGTTGACCTTCTTGTGCCAAACAATGGTCCATACTTAGATTCTATTTTGGACCTTCTTATTCTTGAGAAATGATGGTTTAGTTCTTCCTCATGAGGTGCAAGTTAATGGTTTTTGTTCCTTGATTCTAGGATTTCTTTTAGGTGACAGATGATGTCTTTCCCTTAGTAGTTTGAGCTGATTTCCACCTTATTTATAATATGATGGTTTGGATCTTTCCATCAAACTATGGTAATGACTTAGTTACTATTTGGGGCCTTCTCTTATTCATGGAACTGATGGTCATGTTATCTTCACCAAACGATGGTATTGGTACCCTCTCAAGTGGTTCAAATGATGGACTTAGGTCCTACCACATGATGGTTTCTTGGGTCCATAAAATGATGGTTTTTTTGACCTATTATTCACCTAGTGTCATCAACTGATGGATCCACTGGGTCAATTCTCAATGGTTCCATTGAGTCCACACTCGATGGTCCATCTAGGTCATCAACCAATGGCTTTTTTTATCCTAAGATTGATGATTTCTCTGACTCTTTGGTTGATGTTCCACAACTGATGGTGACACTGGATGCCACAAATGATGGTGGCACTAGAAGCCACAACCGATGGTGGAATTGGATGTCACATCCGATGGTGGATCTTGATGGCCACAATTGATGGCTTGTCTAGGTCAGATGTGATGGTTTTTATAATCCATAACTCAATGGTTTTCTTAATCATATGGTTCAAGGTTTTTCTTACACTACATTTGATGGCTTTGATGATTTCCACAACTAATAATTCTTTTGAAATCATAAAATGATGACCCTTTTAGTTGTATAATCCTAGGGCTTCTCAATGATCCAATGGTGGTGATTAATGCTCATGATTGAATGGTTTTATTTTCCTTGAACATGATAGTTTTATGTGTGGTTTATGATTCGATGGTTTGTGCTTTTTGCACCTGATGCGATTATTTGCATTTGATGATTTAGGCTCGATTGTTTTAAGTCCATGAGTTTGTAATCTGACCTTTTCCCTTGAATTAATACAATCGATGGTTTTTCTTATGTAACATCCAATGGTTTTGCATTTGTATATATCAATGGCTGATGAACCCTAAGTTTTGCTGGTTTTGGTTTAATACTACAATCCAATGGTTAAACATGTGGGCTAAATTGGACATTATTATAATCCCTTTGTTTTGATGATGACAAACATTTCATTCTTGTGGATCAAACTTGCTACTTGAGTGTTGCAGGAACAAGGTGGATGACAAACCTTTAGAAGATCTATATGCTCAAAATGCTTTAATTTCATGATTGTAATCAAATGTAAAAACGTGTACAAGTATATAATGTACAAGTACTTAGATATCATGTAAATCAAGCATTTAGATCTTCCCTAGCCAATCACAACACTTAGATAAGTCATCCCCTACAATAGTGTCACAACTGCACACTGATACACACACTTAGTACATAGTTCAAAACATTGAAACGGAGTCGTTCTCGGTCGACAAACTTCTCGACCGAGACACTCTCGTTCGACAAGCTCCTTGACCGAGAATTGACCCAAATAGTCATTAGACCCAGCAGACAAGGTGGTTGGGAGTTGGAATAGAACATTATATACACTTGCTCCAGACCATCCCTCGATCGACGAAGTCTTTGGCCGACTGGTGTCTCGGTCGACAATTTCTCGACCGAGAAGAACTCTGTCTGTAGTTTTCAGAATTAATAAACTAGCTGTTGCTAAAGCAATTAGTGGATACCTAACAGATAGTTGAGCACTTAGAACCCCCTAGAAAGTGTCTAGAACATCCTAAAGCACTCATAGGCCATTCCTATAAATAGGACATGCCTTAGGACATCCAAAACACACTTGTGTAATACTTGAGCATATATACTTGCAATTGACAATCCTTTCTTGTGAGCAATTGAGAAACTTCTACACTTGCTAATCTTTCCCATTACTACAAGCTCGTGTCCTATAAGCTAGAATCTCCTTTCCACAATACTCACACTTTTAGACACTTTGGTTAGGAGATCAAAACAATTGATATAGGAAATCAAGCCTTGTGCTACAATGGTAATTGTAATTTCCATTTTCCCTTCTTGTTCCTTTTTATTACTTGTACTCTCCTTGCAACTCCTAGGGTTGGAGGTTGTGGATTGGAGTAGGTGCTATCTTCTCAGGTGGAGAAGGGTCTTCTCGGAGGAGAAGGTGGACTTTGGACTACTTCTAGAAGGTCTCAACGGGAAGCTACTTCAAGGAGGAAGGCTACTTCAAGGGGGAGCTTAAAGTTACTTCAAGTGAAAGGTAATTCAAAGTTGGTGAGATGACTTCAGGGTGAAGGCTGTCCAAAGGGTTTGGGAAGGTAGTTGTATTTTATGTAACATCCTTGCGAGGTAATAAAATACAGGTGCTTTCAAAATCCCAATTGGAAACAATTGGGTAGTGGACTGACTCCCTTAGTATTTGCTAAGGGTGGAACCACTCTAAACCCTATGTCTCCTTGTCTAATCTATTGTGGTTGATTGTTTATTATTTTTAAATATTCATAAAAACCCTATTCACCCCCCCTCTAGTGGTTTTTCATTTGGTATCAGAGCAAGGCTTCAAGGAACTCTAACAAAGTCTTGAAGAATGGGTGACGGGGTACTCACCACCTCAACTTGGAAGGGACACTCGTGGCTAGACCTCCACCTTTTGATGTCACTAACTACACCTACTGGAAGAGGCGGATGCAGTTCTATTTCTAGGGAATTACCTGGGATCTCTGGAGGATGGTGTCAAATCCATATGACTTTCCTCAAACAGAGTATGCAACTTGGGATGCTAATACGGTAAGATCAGCCCAAATGAATGCAAAAGATGTAAGTATACTCTATTGTTCAATTTATGTTAGTGAATTCAATAGAATATCAAATTGTGAAACATCATATGAGATATGGCATAGACTCTCTATAACCTATGAAGGAAATGTTCAAGTTAAGAATTGTAAAATCAGAATGCTTAAACTAAAGTTTGAACAGTTTCGTATGGATCAAAATGAGTCTATTAGTGAAATGTATGCAAAGTTTTGTTCTATTGTTAATGGTTTGAATGCTTTAGGTAAAGCAATTAGTGAAGAGGATCAAGTGTCAAAAATCCTGAGGTGTTTTCCTCCAAAGTACAAACCTAAAGTGACTGCAATCGAAGTAGCCAATGACCTCACTCGACTAAGGATGGAGCAACTCATTGGCAACCTAGAAGCACATGAGGCAACCTTGGAGGAAGAAGAAAGATTGGCGGCTGAACACAAGAAGGAGAAAAGAAAGGACATTGCATTCAAAGCATCAATCAAGAATAGTCATGACACAAGTGAAGCAGATAGTGAAGAAGAAACACTCATTGTAAATGGTAAGTAGTTTAGAAGTTTTAAAATTAATAAAATTCCTAGTATTTCTTCCTCCAGGTGCTTTGAATGTGGCAAAAAGGGACACCTGAAAGGTGATTGTACAAAACTCAAGAAGGGGAAGAAATCATCTTGCAAGAAGAAAGAAAGAGCATATAAAGATGCATGGGATGATTCAAGTGATGATAGTGAAGATGGAAAAGAAGAAGTAGAATGTCTTATTGCTGCAACCACTGAAGAAGAAGAAGAGGTAAGCCTTTTTGATCTACCAAAAGAAAATCTAATTGCTAGTCTTCAAGATACACATGAGAAATATATTTATTGCAAAAATAAACTAAAGAAAGCTACTAAAACTAATGAAGATTTGTATGTTAGATTAAATAATCTTTCTTTTGAAAAGGACAATATTGTTTCTAAAAATCTTACTTTGAAATCATCTTTAAATGATTGCAATATGAAGTTTCTTACTTTAGAAACAAATCATGATCTTCTTTATCAAGAAAAGGTTGATTTGCTTGCAAAACTGCATAATTTTCAAACTCAACCGATCCTATGTAATCATCTAGATTATGATGCAATTGTTAAGGAAAAAGATGCTTTATCATCTAATCTAGATCAAGCAAAGCTAGATATCAAAAAGAAAATGGATGAGATTACCAAGTTATAAAGAGAGATTAATAGCTTGAGAAATAATGTTGTTCTTGATAAAATTCTGAATAATTCTTCTAGTTATAATGGAAGGAGAGGTTTAGGATATGTTTCAAAATCGAAATCCTATCAACCTAAACCTAGAAGAACACAAGCACCCAAGGCCAAGATTATGTATGTACCTATAAAACAACTCAAATCCTAGAAAGAGAAATGAGATTGATTTTATTAGTTGTTACTATTGCTTGCGTCTTGGACACTACTCTTTTCCATGCCCATACAAGAAAAGGAATGATGATCTAGTTTGGGTTCCTAAAACTTAGAGATTTGAATTTGATTAGTTGATATTTGACCTAAAACGTTTCTTTGATATTCAAATGTCTTGTCTCAACAAAACTAAGCTCTTGCAAAATTGTATTACCTTTTGCTTGCAAATAATTACTGAAAAACAATACAAAAACATTCTCGATCGAGAAAATGTTCGACCGAGAACACTATCGGTCGAGAATTAGTCGACCGAGCAGGTTACTGTTTAAGCTTGCAAAAATTTGATAAAACATGTACAAACAGCAGAATACTCGGTCGAGAAAATCTTCCACCGAGATAAATTCGATCGAAGAAAAGTTCGACCGAATCAAGTTCTGCTGAACCTATTTAATTGATCTAATTTTCTATCAATTTGTTGTTAATGATTGATTTAATATGCAAATCAAGAATGAATCTTGGAGACAATTCTTTAAACATATTGATAAACTTGCATCATGACTTATTAAATATACTTTTATTAAACTTGAATACTTTTTGCAATCTAAAATTGAACATGCCTTCTTACAAAAATGAATCAATACAAGTATAGTATAGATTGCAAGTTCATTTTTAATTTCTATAATCTCCTACAAGGTTTGGCTTAAAACTGGAAATTATGAACCATGTTGATTTAATTACTGTTGTATAATAATCCACATGGTTTGTCCTAAGTATTCCTTGGTCTATCTATATAAAAACCATGTGTCTTGAAATTTGTTTTTTAAATGAGCATAATCATTGTATTTCATGAAATTATGGATATCCTTCTATTGTTCCATCATAATCATTATAATTATGGATATGCCTTTACTATTTCACCATGATCATTGTGTTTCATCTTTTACTTGGTTCGCCTAAAATGATCTTTGATCTATATATAAACCATGAATGGATATTGTTTTCAAATGATCATAGTGATTCAGTTCATCACACATAAAGATGATATTATCATTGAAAATGCAATTTTTGCATTAAGATAAATCTCCATGGCACAAATGCATCATAACATATTAGTTAAATGATTATCTTATGCTTAGCTTATGGAAAATGATATTCTTGAATAATAATCTACAAGCTATGTTTCAAGTAGATCATTGAAAATGCTTAAATTGGAAATCTGCAGAAATTGCCTCTTGGTTGAAATCAAGGGGCGCCCAGGTCGAAGTCAAGGTTGACCTAAAATAAGCTTGACAAAATGCTTAATTGTAAATCATTTCCTTGCACTCAATCTTAGTATATTGAAAATAATATTTTAGTGCATATCTCTTATAAAAGGTTAACTTATTATGATCTAATGCTTATTGTGACCTTAGAATCCTTAAATTATCTTGATTATAAGATTAAGAGGGAGCTCACAAAAGCTATCCTGACCATAAGATTAAGAAGGAGCTTACATAACATTATAAACATCATAAAGAAAATCTTGAAGCTAGTTATGACCTTAGTATCTTGGAGCCTACAATATTTATGAATATAATGGAATTCTCTAAACAAATCATGGCTTAACATCCCATGCATTTGGTTAGAGATACATTCATTGATTCTACTATAAGCTTAAAAGAATCTCATATCATTTCAGGGCTTAACATCCCTTGTAAATGGTTGAGAAACTATTAAATATACTTATGAGCTTAAAGGATTCTCATGTCATTTTCAGGGCTTAACATCCCTTGTAAAATGGATGAGAAATCAAAACGCATATGCCATGAATCTAAAAGAATCTCATATCATTTCAAGGCTGAACATCCTTTGCAAATGGTTAAAAAATAAATTGTGGCTAAATTTGACATAAGTGGTTTGCTTTAAGTATCAAATTATCAAATTAAGGGGGAGTAATAAAAGTCATAATTAATGTTTAGCTTGGTTATCTTTTTGAAATGACAAAGGGGGAGAAATAATATAAAATCAATAACATAAAGAAAAATGAGTTTTATAATCTCTCAGCCAGCACACACTTGCAAACAAGAGAATGGCTACCAAAAGGTAAACTTCAGGTATGAAACTCATATGATTTATATTTCCTTATTTTATATTTTGGAAATGTTTGTCATCTTCAAAAAGGGGGATATTGTTGGCTAAATTGGACATTATTATAATCCCTTTGTTTTGATGATGAAAAACATTTCATTCTTGTGGATCTAACGTGCTACTTGAGTGTTGCATGAACAAGGTGGATGACAAACCTTTGGAAGATCTATATGCTTAAAATGCTTTAATTTCATGATTGTATTCAAATGTAAAAACTTGTACAAGTATATAATGTACAAGTACTTAGATATCATGTAAATCAAGCGTTTAGATCTTCCCTAGACAATCACAACACTTATATAGGTCATCCCCTACAATAGTGTCACAACTGCACACTGATACACACACTTAGTACATAGTTCAAAACATTGAAACAGAGTCATTCTCGGTCGAAAAAGTTCTCGACCGAGACACTCTCAGTCAAAAAACTCCTCGATCGATAATTGACCGAAATAGCCGTTAGACCCAACAGAAAAGGTTGTTGGGAGTTGGAATCGAACGTTATATACACATGCTCTAGACCATCCCTCGGTCGAGGAAGTCTTCGACCAACTGGTGTCTCGGTCGACAATTTCTCGACCGAGAAGAACTCTGTCTGCAGATTTCCGAATTAATAAACTAGTTGTTTCTAAAGCAATTAGTGGATACCTAACGACTAGTTGAGCACTTAGAACCCCCTAGAAAGTGTCTAGAATGTCCTAAATCACTCATAGGCCATTCCTATAAATAGGACATGCCTTAGGACACCCAAAACACACTTGTGCAGTACTTGAGCATACATACTTGCAATTGGCAATCCTTTCTTATGAGCAATTGAGCAACTTCTACACTTGCTAATCTTTCCCATTGCTACAAGCTCATGTCCTATAAGCTAGAATCTCCTTTCCACAATACTCACACTTTCACACACATTGGTTAGGAGATCAAAACGCTTGATATAGGAAATCAAGCCTTGTGCTACAACAGTAATTGTAATTTCCATTTTCCCTTCTTATTCCTTTTTATTACTTGTACTCTCCTTATTACTCCTAGGGTTGGAAGTTGCTGATTGGAGTGGCTGCTATCTTCTCAGGTGGAGAAGGGTCTTCTCGGAGGAGAAGGTGGAGTTTTGACTACTTCTAGAAGGTCTCAATGGGAAGCTACTTGAAGGAGGAAGGCTACTTCAAGGGGGAGCCTGAAGTTACTTCAAGTGAAGGCTGTTTCAAAGTTGGTGAGATGACTTCGGGGTGAATGATGTACAAAGGGTTTTGGAAGGTAGTTGTGTTTTATGTAACATCCTTGTGAGGTAATAAAATACAGGTGCTTTCAAAATCCCAATTGGAAATAATTGGGTAGTGAACTGACTCCCTTAGTATTTGCTAAGGGTGGAACCACTCTAAACCCTTTGTCCCCTTGTCTAATATTTTGTGGTTGATTGTTTATTATTTTTAAATCTTCATAAAAACCCTATTCACCCCCCCTCTAGTGGGTTTTTCAAAACCTAGGGTTATGTGTGAATCTGTAGTTGGGTTTCATTAGGAATGTTTTACCTTGAGCCTCCATGATAGGATGAGAATGCTATGAGTGAAGGATGTGCTTTGACTTAGTAAGTGTATGAAGCCATGGTTTAGTTTGAGGTGTTGATTTGTAACATCACTCTCTAATATTTTGTTAAACTTAATTTAAAACGATTAAAGAATGATGGCTAGTCATACTTAGCTTCTTTGTATGGTAAAATGAAGGAATATTCTCTCTAATGTTTGTTGTAACCCTAAATTTTAACTGGTGGTTATCATAGCCTTATAATGGATGTTTTCTTTTCTATATAAAGAAGTGAAAAAACCTCTCTACTAAAAATTTGAACAATAAAACCTCCATTCCAAACACACTCAGAAGGTATGATGGAGTGGGTGTAAAATTTTCAAATCTTTATATAATGGTAACAAAAGACCAAAGTATTGCAGCGGAAGAAAACATGACTATATTCAAATATAAAACAAAGGGTTACAAACTAACATCATAGGATCCTAGTAGAGGAAATCTAAACCACCTCAATATTGTCTCCAAGCTTTAACTTCACAATCTATGTCCAGGTCAACATGACTTGTCATCAAAGTCCTCCACATAGGGCTGGAAGCATACCCCAGCAAAACAGAAACATTAGGAGACATCAACAAAGGCTGGTATGTCCATACTAAAAAGCAAATTGAGAAAATTATAAAGGATAAGGGACATCAAAAATAAAAGGCTTCCCATGTAAGAGATAAGTACCACCCAAACATGTATCAAGAGAAAAGAATCATAACAAAAGGGATACTTGCTATAAAATAACATATAAATGGATTGTGCCATAAATAAATTCGCTACCATTGTGGGAAACAAAGCACAAGTAGGGAACACACCCCACCATCAATATCCTGCATGCATGTGAGATAAACATAGCCCTAGAAAAATATAAACACAATTGGGGGAACCCTCATAAAGTTGAAACCTGATAAAGAAAGGAATAATGCCAATCTCCCAAATATATATAAAATGGGTCAAGACACACTTCTTGCCCAGGGTACGAGGTTCCTTGCCGTCCCAAAAAGAGCAAGAATTATCACAATCTGCTCGACACAAAATAACACATCTACCATAAACAAAAAACAATGCAATTTACACTACTCTAGTGCTACTGATCACATAGCATGTATAATGTAGAGGCAAGTAGAAAGTATAGTCAGAATAAACAATGTTGCCATCACACAATGGAAAACATATACATCCACATGTAAGTGGGAAAAAGATATCAAAACATGCTCATCATAGTGGGCATATAGCAACAAGTAAAAATCCACATCATAGTGGGTATATATCATCAAAAGTCTAACATGCACCAAGGCAGAAGAAACATGTTCAAGAGAATATCCATGATCAAAAGATCAATAACAAGGTAAAGTAATTCACATGAACCAATATTTCCAAAAGAAAAGACATATATGTAGGCTATTATCCATAGGACCAAGAGAAAGAAGAAACATAGGCTAGTTGCTCAAAACAATAATCGGGGATGCAAACATACCTCAACTTCAGAATCAAACAATCCAAAGCCACTTCTAAGTCCAAGCCTAGGCATCCAAAGAACCTATTAAACATATATGTGGGATTAGGTTAGATTTATATTGATTTCATAAACCCTAAAAATCACCTTTTCATTATATGAGAATCAGGTTTCCAAATCCATGCCATATTTTAGTATATGTCATTAGGAGTCCAAATCCATGCCATACACTATTAATTAGATCCAATAAAAATGCATGTTATTAAACATTAGATTTAGTCATCAAAACTTATATCATTATAAATCCCTTCTTTTTCTGAATCTAACGAGTATTTATTTGTAATTTTTGGCCAAACAAATAATTAGTTATCAATTTTACAAAACTGACCAATCAAGAAATCCGATAAAGCCACATTAGAATATTACCTACAAGAAAGCACAAGAGAGAGAGAGAGTGCCAACATGTGACTTGGACCAATGAAAGGCGGCCAAGTCACGCCACATCAGCGATGCGTGGACCCGTTACAAAGCAAAGAGAACATGGTCCAAAAGACCAAAACACCCTCGCTCGAGAAAACAAAATAAAGAAGAGACGAGGAGGTAGAAACAAAATTTCTCAGGGAATCACCCCCCCTCACCCGCTCATGCCCTGGGAGCAAGTGGTGCGAGGAAGTCTCGATGATAATTTGGGGAAAAACTAATTCGAGCACTAAACATCGAATTGAAGCAAAACTAAGCTACAAAGTGCCATGAGGAAGTACCTGGAACCAATTTGAGACCATCGTAGAGGTGTCCGACAAACCGAAGCCCAACAGTGACCCCGCGTCGGCCATCTGACCCGGCGGAGAAGAAGCCCCACCCTCGGGTGCCTTCGAGATCAAGCCAGTAGGCGGAAACAAAGTGTGGGGAGACGACGAGAGGTTGGGAACCAAAACTTCGTAGTCTGATCACCCGGGGTGATGAGGAGAAGGCTCGAAGCGGGAAACATGGGCGCGAACAGAGCATGAACCAAGCACCGTAGCGGCGCTCCATGGTTGCGAGGGAAGGGTGGACCAAAACCCATCTTTTATAGGGTCGTTGGGTGTGGAGGAGAGATAGGATGGTGAGGGTGAAGAAACCAGGAAGGAAAGTGAATAGAGAAGAGAGGAATCAGATAAGGAAACCGGGGAGAGAAACCCCCCATCGCTGCGTGTGAAATCGAAAAGGGGAAAGGAAGAAGAGAATCCAATTGCCGTTGGATCTAAATCCAAGGGTCAGGATTGAACCCAAGAAAACTAAAACAGGAAAGCAAGTGTGACATATCAAATACGATTAAAACTAAAGTGAGATTAATTTAATGTACATATTTTCTCTTTCCTCTTTTAAGGGTTCTATTCTTATCCAAATTAGACCAAACTTGACACACAACTTAAGTTAAACATGTAGATTCTGAATCTCCAATTAGATATCACTTTTGGCAACTTTAGATGTATTATTAAACATACTCTTTGTTTCTCTTTCCTGATGCATTAATGGCACATGGATTATCCAAATTAGGTGAAACTTCATCCACAAGTCATAATTATTGTGTTGGATACGAATTTGCCATAAATTTTACATATTAGTGTTGTTTGTATATTTATTTAATATTTTGAAGGTTCTACACACCTTCTCTCTCCTGGTTTTAACTTTTAAGCAAACTTTCTCTAAATTACATAAAAATTTAATCGAAGGCTATATTTATTATGTAGATTATGACTCTAAGATTATTTTCTTCTTTTGGAGTCAATAATTATTTTATTTGATAATTTGGAAAAAAAAATAGATTTTTCTCTTTCTAAAATGAATTAAATTAATTATATTTATGTGAATAATGTGAAACTTGACTCACAAGGTAACTGGGACCCAAGGAACACGATTTTAAACGTAGATTTTACTTTTGGTATTTATTTTATGAGGTATATCATATGGCCCATTAGTGGCCCATTAGCTTAATAACTTATTCAATTAAGTCCTTTATCATCTTATTATCACCAAATGAATTAGATTACATTATTCAGGCATTAGATTATTAGGATCATTCTAACCTTGTTTGGTCAAACCCAAAAGGTCAAAGTTCTAGGGTAGGGTCCAAGATCTGGTATGATACAACACTTCACCCCATAAAAGGATTTTTTTTCTCAAAATCAATAGATCCAAACATCAAAAACTAACTACTCTCCACCCCTTAAAGGGTTCAACCTAAAAAGTCAAACTAAACAACTTTTTAAAGCTACCCACATCACTTAGTTATGTAAGTTTTTAGAGATTAATATTTCTCTTGTATCAAACTAAAGTCACACCATCTAGGGTTGAGTTTTTAGGTCCTCATGTCTCTAACCTATCAACCCTACATGAACATCCAAAAGTCATAGGGTAGGTCAACTACACCTTTATATAAATCCTAGCCACAAAACTAGGGTTAGATTCTACTCAACTAGAGTTTCATCTTCATTGTGACTTAGTTTAAGAAAACATCGACAAACCTGAGAAAACTTTTGTACGTATAGTAGTATAATGAAAATAATTTTTGGAGATAAGAAACATTGTGAGGTGAAAACAAATAGTTGGCCAAAACTCAATGCAAAAACCAAGTCACAACTTTTCCATATTAGGGTCTTCTCATAACCTAATTTTATCCTCAACAAACCTTATTGCATAAAAGATCATCATTGATCAAAACTAGGGTGAACATCTCACCTAGAGGCAACTATACAAGTCAAGGGTTTAACTAGGGAGACAAAAATGAAATATTCAGATTCTGACTACCATGGGCTCTGATACCATGCCGTAAAGAAGTGAAAACACCTCTCTACTAAAAAATTGAACAATAAAACCTCCAGTCCAAACACACTCAGAAGTAATGATGGAGTGGGTGTAAAATTTTCAAATATTTATATAATGGTAACAAAAGTCCAAAGTATAGAAGAGGAAGAAAACATGACTATATTCAAATATAAAACAAAGGGTTACAAACTTACATCATAGGATCCAAGTAGAGGAAATCTAAACCACCTCAATATTGTCTCCAAGCTTTAACTTCACAATCTATGTCCAGGTCAACATGACTTGTCATCCAAGTTCTCCACCTAGGGTTAGAGGCATACCCCAGCAAAATAGAAATAATATGAGACATCAGCAAAGGCTGGTATGTGCATACTAAAAAGCAAATTGAGCAAATTATAAAGGATAAGGGACATCAAAAATAAAAGGCTTCCCATGCAAGAGATAAGTACCACCCAAACGGGTATCAAGATAAAAGAATCATAACAAAAGGGATACTTGCCATAAAATAACATATAAAAGGATTGTGCCATAAATAAATCCACTACCATGGTGGGAAACAAAGAAAACGTAGGGCACACACCCCACAATAAATATCATGCATGCATGTGAGATAAACATAGCCCTAGAACAATATAAACACAATTGGCGGCCAACCCTCATAAAGTTGAAACCTGATAGAGAAAGGAATAATGTCAATCTACCAAATATATATATAATGGGTCAAGACACACATCTTGCCCAGGGTATGAGGTTCCTTTCCATCCCAAAAAGAGCCAGAATTATCACAATCTGCTCGGTAGGAAATAACACATCTTTCATAAACAAAAACCAATGCAATTTACACTACTCTAGTGCTACTGAATCACATAGAATGTATAATGTAGAGGCAAGTAGAAAGTATAGTCAGAATAAACAATGTTTCCATCGCACAATGGAAAACACATACACCCACATGTAAGTGGTAAAAAGATATCAAAACATCCACATCACAGTGGGCATATATCAACAAGTAAAAATCCACATCACAGTGGGTATATATCATCAAAAGTCCAACATGCACCAATGCATAAGAAATAGGGTCAAGAGAATATCCATGATCACAAGATCAATAACAAGGTAAAGTAGTTCACATGAACCAATATTTATAAAAGAAAAGACATATATGTAGGCTATTGTCCAAAGGACCAAGAGAAAGAAGAAACATAGGCTAATTGCTCAAAAGAATAATCGGGGATGCAAACATACCTCAACTTCAGAATCAAACGATCCAAAGTCACTTCTAGGTCCAAGCCTGGGCATCTAAAGAACCTATTAAACATATATGTGGGAAGCCTGGGCATCTAAAGAACATATTAAACATATATGTGGGATTAGGGTTAGATTTATATTGATTTCATAAACCCTAAAAACCACCTTTTTCATTATATGAGAATTAGGCTTCCAAAACCATGCCATATTTTAGTATATGTCATTAGGAGTTCAAAACATATTTTATTGTATTTTTCTAACTTATAGATAATTAGTTATGATTTTTACAAGTTAATACATTATTAATTAGATCCAATAAAAACACCTATTATTAAACATTAAATTTACTCATCAAAACTTATATCATTATAAATCCCTTCTTTTTCTGAATCCAACGAGTATTTATTTGTAATTTTTGGCCAAACTGATAATTAGTTATCAATTTTACAAAACTGACCAATCAAGAATTCCAATAAAGCCACATCAGAATATTACCTACAAGAAAGCATGTGAGAGTGAGTGCCGACCTATGACTTGGACCAATGAAAGGCGGCCAAGTCATGCCACGTCAGTGATGTGTGGACCCTCTACAAAGGAAAGAGAACATGGTCCAAAAGCCCAAAACACCCTCACTGGAGAAAAGAAAATAAACAAGAGACGAGCATGGTAGAAACAAAATTTCTCAAGGAATCACCCCCCTTAACCCGCTCATGCCCTGGGAGCAACTGGTGTGAGCAGGTCTCGATGTTGATTTGGGGAAAACTAATTAGAGCACTAAACATCAAATTGAAGCAAAACTAAGCTACAAAGTGCCATGAGGAACTACCTGAAACCAAATTGAGACCATCGTAGAGGAGTCCGATGAGCTGGAGCCCAATCGTGACCCCGCGGAGGCCATCTGACCCGGTAGAGCAGAAGCCCTACCCTCGGGTGCCTTCAAGAACAAGCAAGCAGGTGGAAACAAAGCATGGGGAGACGACGAGAGGTTGGGAACCAAAACTCGATAGTCCGATCACCCGGGGTGATGAGGAGAAGGCTCGAAGCAGGAAATAGGGGTGCAAACAGAGCATGAACAAAGCATCGTAGCGGTGCCCCATGGTTGCGGGGGAAGGGTTGACCAAAACCCATCTTTTATAGGGTCATTGGGTGTGGAGGAGAGAGAGGATGGTTGGGGTGAAGAAACCAGGAAGGAAAGTGAATAGAGAAGAGAGGAATCAGAGAAGGAAACCGGGGAGAGAAACCCCCCATCGCTGCATGCGAAATCGGAAAGGGGAAAGAAAGAAGAGAATCCAATTGCCACTGGATCTAAATCCAAGGGTCAAGATTGAACCTGAGAAAATTAAAATAGGAAAGCAAGCGTGACATAACAAATACGATTAAAACTAAAGTGAGATTAATTTAATATACATATTTTCCCTTTCCTCTTTTAAGGGTTTTATTCTTATCCAAATTATACCAAACTTGACACACAAGTTAAGTTAACCATGTAGATTCTGAATCTCCAATTAGATTTCACTTTTGACCACTTTAGATGTATTATTTAACATACTCTTTGTTTCTCTTTCCTGATGCATCAATGACACATGTATTATCCAAATTAGGTGAACCTTCATCCACAAGTCATAATTAATGTGTTGGATACAAATTTGCCATCAATTTTACATATTAGTGTTGTTTGTATATTTATTTAATATTTTGAAGGTTCTACACACCTTCTCTCTCCTTATTTTACCTTTTAAGAAAACTTTCTCCAAATTACATAAAAAATTACGCAAAGGCTATATTTATTATGTAGATTATGAATCTAAGATTATTTTCCTATTTTGGAGTCAATAATTATTTTATTTGATAATTTGGAAAAAAATAGATTTTTTTCTTTCTAAAATGAATTAAATTAATTATATTTATTTGAATAATGTGAAACTTGACTCCCAAGGTAATTGGGACCCAAAGAACACAATTTTAAACTTATATTTTACTTTTGGGATTTATTTTTATGAGGTACATCATATGTCCCATTAGTGGCCCATTATCTTAATTACTTATTCAATTAATTTCGTTATCTTCTTATTATCACCAAATGAATTAGATTACATTATTCAGGCATTAGATTATTAGGATCATTCTAACCTTGTTTGGTCAAACCCAAAAGGTCAAAGTTCTAGGGAAGGGTCCAAGACCTGGTATGTTACAACACTCCACCCCTTAAAAGGATTTTTTCTTCAAAATATATAGATCCAAACATCAAAAACTAACTACTCTCCACCCCTTAAAGGGTTCAACCTAACAAGTTAAACTAAAAAACTTTTTTAAGCTTCCCACATCACTTAGTTATGAAAGTTTTTAGAGATTAATATTTCTCTTGTATCCAACTAAAGTCACCATCTAGGGTTGTGTTTTTAGGTCCTCTTGTCTCTAACCTATCAAACCTACATGAACATCCAAAAGTCATAGGGTAGGTCAACTACACCTTTATATCAATCCTAGCCACAAAACTAGGGTTAGATTCTACTCAATTAGAGTTTCATCTTCATTGTGACTTAGTTCGAGAAAACATCGACAAACCTGAGAAAACTTTTGTACGTATAGTAGTATAATGAAAATAACCTTTTGGAGATAAGAAACATTGTGAGGTGAAAACAGATAGTTGGCCAAAACTCAATGTAAAAATCAAGTCACAACTTTTCCATATTAGGGTCTTCTCATAACCTAATTTTATCGACAACAAACCTTATTGCATAAAAGATCATCATTGATCAAAACTACGGTGAACATCTCACCTAGAGGCAACTATCTAATTCAAGGGTTTAACTAGGGAGACAAAACTAAAATAGTCAGATTCCGACTACCATGGGCTCTGATACCATGCTGTAAAGAAGTGAAAACACCTCTCTACTAAAAATTTGAACAATAAAACCTCCATCCCAAACACACTCGGAAGTTATGATGGAGTGGGTGTAAAATTTTGAAATCTTTATATAATGGAAAATAAAGACCAAAGTTTAGCATCAGAAGAAAATAGGACTATATTCAAATATAAAACAAAGGGTTACAGACTTACATCATAGGATCCAAGCAGAGGAAATCTAAACAACCTCAATATTGTCTCCAAGCTTTAACTTCAGAATCTATGTCTAGGTCAACATGACTTGTCATCCAAGTTCTCCACCTAGGGTTGGGAGCATACCCCAGCAAAACAGAAATAATAGGAGACATCAACAAAGGTTGGTATGTGCATACTAAAAAGCAAATTGAGAAAATTATAAATGATAAGGGACATCAAAAATAAAAGGCTTCCCATGCAAGATATAAGTACCACCCAAACAGGTATCAAGATAATAGAATCATAAAAAAAGGGATACTTTCCATAAAATAACATATAAAAGGATTGTACCATAAATAAATCCACTACCATGGTGGGAAACAAAGCACAAGTAGGCCACACACCCCACAATCAATATCATGCATGCATGTGAGATAAAAATAGCCCTAGAACAATATAAACACAATTGGCGGCCAACCCTCATAAAGTTGAAACCTGGTAGAGAAAGGAATACTGCCAATCTCCCAAATATATATAAAATGGGTGAAGACACACATCTTTCCCAGGGTACAAGGTTCCTTGCCATCCCAAAAAGAGCAAGAATTATCACAATCTGCTTAGTAGGAAGCAACACATCTTCCATAAACAAAAATCAATGCAATTTACACTACTCTAGTGCTACTGAATCACATAGCATGTATAATGTCGAGGTAAGTAGAAAGTATAGTCAGAATAAACAATGTTTCCATCACAAAATGGACAACACATACATCCACATGTAAGTGGGAAAAAGATATCAAAACATCCACATCACAATGAACATATATCAACAGGTAAAAATCCGCATCATAGTGGGTATATATCATCAAAAGTCCAACATGCACCAAGGAATAAGAAATAGGGTCAAGAGAATATCCATGATCACAAGATCAATAACAAGGTAAAGTAGTTTACATGAACCAATATTTCCAAAAGAAAAGACATATATGTACGCTATTGTCCAAAGGACCAAGAGAAAGAAGAAACATAGGCTAATTGCTCAAAAGAATAATCAAGGATGCAAACATACCTCAACTTCAGAATCAAACAATCCAAAGTCACTTCTAGGTCTAATCCTAGGAATCCAAAGAACCTATTAAACATATATGTGGGATTAGGGTTAGATTTATATTGATTTCATAAACCCTAAAAACCACCTTTTTCATTATATGAGAATTAGGTTTCTAAAACCATACCATATTTTAGTATATGTCATTAGGAGTCCAAACCATATTTTATTGTATTTTTTAGACTTATAGATAATTAATTATGATTTTTACAAGTTAATACATTATTAATTAGATCCAATAAAAACACGATCGTAAACATTAGATTTAGTCATCAAAACTTATATCATTATAAATCCCTTCCTTTTCTGAATCCAACGAGTATTTATTTGTAATTTTTGGCCAAACTGATAATTAGTTATCAATTTTAAAAAACCGATGAATCAAGAATTCCAATAAAGCCACATCAGAATATTACCTACAAGAAAGCACGAGAGAGAGAGTGCCGACCTGTGACTTGGACCAATGAAAGGCGGCCAAGTCATGCCACATCAGCGATGTGCGGACCCTCTACAAAGCAAAGAGAACATGGTCCAAAAGACCAAAACACCCTCGCTCGAGAAAACAAAATAAAGAAGAGACGAGGAGGGTAGAAACAAAATTTCTCATGGAATCACCCCCCTTCACCCGCTCATGCCCTGGGAGAAACTTGTGTGAGCAGGTCTCGACGGTGATTTGGGGGAAAACTAATTCGAGAATTAAACATCGAATTGAAGCAAAACTAAGCTACAAAGTGCCATGGGGAACTACCGAAAACCAATTTGAGACCATCGTAGAGGTGTCCGATGAGCCAGAGCCCAATCGTGACCTTGCGACGACCATCTGACCCGGTGGAGCAGAATCCCCACCCTCAGGTGCCTTCAAAATCAAGCCAACAGGCGGAAACAAAGTGTGGGGAGATGACGAGAGGCAGGGGGTGCCTTCAATTAAGTTCTTTATCATCTGATTATCACCAAATGAATTAGATTACATTATTCAGGCATTAGATTATTAGGATAATTCTAACCTTGTTTTTTCAAACCCAAAAGGTCAAAGTTCTCAGGTAGGGTGCAAGATCTGGTATGTTACAAGCTACCATATGAACATCATAGATTTTTAATGCAATGCTATGTTGAACCTGTGTATCACATGTATGGTGATGATATCTCGAACCTTCTTCAAGGTGTGAAAAAATAATGATGATGTTGCTGAAATGATGTGATGGTCTTAATGACCCTTGGGCATGTCTTGGGACCTTACGGAGGTGTAATCCTCTTATGTGACAGGGGTTGACACCATGGGATAATATGATTTCTATCCTGTGATGATGTGATGACAAGTATAGTCTTATGAATGGCAACAAAATAGTACCATGTGATGTTGTAATGAGGAATTATGTCTCATGCATTTTATATCTTCTGAAGGTGTTATATATCAATGCTTGGTAGAAATGAATTACTATTTGTATGTCCACCTTTTTTATGCAAGACTAATTCTCCCAATTGGCAGTAACTAATCAAGTGAAACCCTAATCATGTATTTCCATGTGTCGTAGAACCATTTAGTGTTAGGACTTGCTAGATTGGGGAAACGAGTATTCCTAAGGGAGGCTTGGAGCATATACCGTTGAGTATGTAAGGTGTAGGAAGTGTACATCCTTGACATCCTGATACTAAGGTTATTGAGAATGGATGCGGTCATGTCTCAGATATATATGTATCTGTGATGTGATTGAGGATAGTTCCAGTTGTACCTCAGATGATTGGGTTTTGAATACCTTGGTTTCCATCACCGTGATCATTACACCAAGGATGAACTAGTGTTATATACTTAATTATATGTCACTACAGGAATCTCGAATGTTAAGCCATTATATTTCACTCATACTGACCGAGGGTGGGAGATCTTAGGACACCAACTCTCCTAGATCTATTATAGAACTGAATAACACTTCACGATGGTCATTTCTAGTCTGAGTGGTATACCTCAAACTCCCTAGGGCTTAATAAAAGATGTAATCTAGCAGTGTAGTATTTATGTTCAGGTTTTACACTACGCACACATTGGATGATTACTGTTGTTTTCTCTTTTTAGTTATAGAGGATGCATAGTGCAATAAGATAAATTACTCTTGTGTAAGCTATTATATATATTGATACTTCCGATTAGGTCTATTTTGTCAATTATCTCATGCTATTAGAAATGCATATACTGTTAGCCCTACTAATGATGCCATCTACATTATGATGTTTTTCAGACTTATGATGATCATTTTTATTTGTTCCTTTATGTACCTTGTTAATCATTCCTTCTGTTATGTCTATCTATTTAACATGTTTAATCTTCTTAAAATACTTAATCAAATAACTTGTTGTAACTAATAAGTATTGTTGAGAGTTATATCTCTCACTGGAACATGAGTCTCACCATGTTGGTCACCACATCTTTTCAGGTGATTGGAAGCAGCGGAAACACACACGTGGAAGTGAGGAGGAGATATGGTGATGGACCTTATAGAAGGTTGTTTAGAAGTCTAGTGTGTCCTAGAGTCGTCCATGTACTCTTAGGTCCGGGCGGGAAGTTTGTATACCATGTCTTAATTGACACAAGCTTTCGGTAGCATTGTGATGCTTGTACCTGTGGTATACGTCGATCATGTTCTTCTGATATATATATATATATATATATATATATATATATATATATATATATCTGTGTGTGTATGTGTGTGTGTGTCTATATAAATGTTTTGGATGAGGCCATGGTGCAATTGTAAACATACTTGGCATTATACAAATACAAGCAAGATGTTGGGCTTTTATGTAAATGTTCTTAGACATGTTTGAAATGTGTAATAGGTTATTATCCCCTTTTTCTACCATGTGGTTAGTTAGTGATCAATCATGTTTTTGGGTTTTGTGTAATCTCATTTAGCATGATGGTTCTACTAGGAATAATGGGAAAGATTGACAGGGAATTGGAGGGTCACCTACTTATGGGAGGGATCGAGGGTGCCTTAGGTACCCTATTTATAGGATTGGTTGATGGGTTTGAGGGTTTGAAGCCCTTATTTCTATAAGAAATGATGATTTGGATATTTTCCAAATTGGGGATGAGGGCAGTCATTTTAGGGGCCCTCATGTCTACCTTTTACTCTCGAATCCAATGAAGAATGAATCAAGTGGAGAGATGTAGAGGGGAGAGAGGATTGTAACATCCCTGACCTGGGTTATACCTTAGCCCTAGGTGTTTTCTTAATAAAGTTAATTACATGCTTGCTCTTATTTCTTGAAAAGTAATTAAGGTTCAAGAGGAACTTATGTTTCAATTTTAGTCCTTTTCAAATAATGTTGAAACATTATTTTGCTTGTTTTGGACTAATATGCAAATTACCCAAGTTGAGGGGTTAAATTGCAAATGTTACATGATAAGATGTTCCTCTTGTGTTGAGGCATCATGATAATGAAGATGATGCAGATGTATGGCTTGTGAAAGCCTGAGTACTAAGAAAGAGTTGATAAAGCAATGTTTGTGCTTTAAAACCTAGTTTTGGTGTAATGTGCAATTTACCCAAAACACATGGTTCAATATGCAAATTACCACTTCAAGAGGGTCCCTAATGTTTCTTTACATAATTTGGAGCAAATAAAATGAGAGGGGCGCCTCATTTGAATCACTTTGGAGGAGAGAGAATCTTGGTATTAAAATAATCAAGATTTAAGCATAATTGGAACTTTACTTCAATTTAATACAAAAATAAATAAAATAATTAAAGGTCCTTCAACCAAAATTAAAATGGTTGGATTCAGATGTGTGTGGAAGACCTTGAGTTTTTCAAGGACCACGAAATATCCCAAGGAGGTGAAAACTCCACTCACCTTATTATAAGAAAAAGAATTTCCACTCAAATATGGATATTACTATTATAAGGGTTAAGGTGCTTAATTTCTTTTCCCTTAATTCATGGATAATGGAAGGGAGATCGGTGGGGATAGAGTTTCCTTTGCATGCAAGAAACCAAGGAGGAAGTGGTGGCAACAATTTTGGAATTAAATGATTTTTATAAAAACATTTTCTCTCTCATTGATTTTCTTTACAAGCCAAATGAAAGGCTTTTCCGATTCCACTTCTTCTCCTTGCTTGGAAAACTACCAAGGGAGCTTTGAAGGATCAGGAGGACGACCCCCAACCTGTTGGTAAGCTTCTTGACCTTCTTTCACCTTGAATCCATGGTGGAAATCACAAATCAATGCATGATTTCTTCTTATTTCGATCCCCTCTTCAATTCTAACCATTCCTTTGCACTCAAAGCTTGAGGACGAGCCTTGGGATAGTGAAAGGAGTTGCATCCACCATTTGTGACGTGAGCTTGAAGCTTTGGATCTAAATTGGAGGTGGGTTATATAACTTGAACCACTTTACATTGTTATTCAACTATTAATCTTGCAATTTCATTGATTCCTTCATCATCTTGATTAATTGTTGGTTGAAATTGGTAATTCCATGAAATCAGAAGTACTAAGATCTATAGGGATGAAGCTATATGATGATGGCATCATCTTGGACATATTTCCCAAAGAAATTGTACTTCATTCGGTTTCAACAAGTTGCTCATTCTGTTTCAACAAAATCGTTTGAAAGCAAACAATTTCATCAAACCGTTTGAAGCTAAACGGTTTCAAACCGTTTGGGAGAGTTGACCAGGGTTGACCATTTGGAAAAATTGATGTTAATATTGATGATTGATGACCCATCAAATTTGATTGATTAATTCCAAAGGATTCATCAGTTGAAGGTTAATCAATTAACAAACCCTAATCGAGTTAAGTACTGAAATTCAATTTGGTTAACTTAGATTTTTGGGTGATTGAGCCCAAACGGTCTCAAGACCGTTTGGAGGTCTAGGGTTAAGTATGGATGAGTAATTGAAGGTCCAAAGATACCAAATTGAAAGGCAATTAAGTGCTGATTTGATGATCAATCTAATGATCTAAACCCTAATGGAATTTCACAAAATCCAAGGATAGGATGAGGCAAATGGCCTCAAGACCATTTGGAGGTCATCCAAACAACCTCAAGACCGTTTGGGGTCTGGTCATATCAAAAATTTGTTGATGATTCATTAGTTGCAATTGAATCAATTCCACAATGTTGATCATTGATGGCTATTTGATTCAAAGCCCTAATTGAAGGTTCCTCGAGTTGAAATCCTAGATCAATAGGGTTCAAAACCCTAATTGATGGTTTAATTGAAGGTTGATTCAATAGTTTAAGTGACAAAGAAATCAGGGATTCAAGTGATAATTGGTTCAACCATTGAAATCATAAATCGTTTAAGTGTTGAAAGGACTTTTTGGTCCATTCAGTTTTGAGATGGTTTGGACCAAATGATCTTAAGACTGTTTGAGCCCAAACTGTCTCAAGACCATTTGAGACCAAATGGTTTCAAACCATTTAAGGACCCAAGGTTGATGGTAGTTGATGAGGAGGATTCAATGATGTTGATTGATGAATCCTTCAATAGTCCAATTGATGGCCAATTCAATGGTGCAAATCTCATTCAATTTGGTTGATGGATGTCCTAGTGACCCATTAGGTTTTGAGGCTGGTTTGGCCCAAACGGTCTTGAGAGCATTTGGGGTCAAACGGTTTTGAAACCGTTTGGGGTCAAACGGTCTCAGGACCGTTTGGAATCAAACAGTTTCAAAATCGTTTGAAGTGAAAAAGGTCAAAACCGATTGGATGATTCAAGGTGATCAAATTGATTGGAAACTTAAAGTAATGGTTGGTCCATTGATCCAAGGGTTAATCATGATGATTACCAATGATAGGTACAAAGGTTGAAACCCTTAAGTACCTAGATAATCAGTACCTTTAAAATGGTTAACCCTACAAGCTCATGAAAGCAATGTCTCAATACATTATGTCAAACATTTGTATATATATAATTGATTGAAAGGTTGATGTAACCTAATCAAGTTTAGAGGATGATAGAAAAGAATTCATACATGAGTATTGATCAAGTGGTGATTAGGTTATGATCCTTAGTAAAGAGATCATGAAACCCTAATCCAGAAGGTTAATGAACCCTAACCCTAAATCGAGGTAACATAATGTAAAACCCCAATTATGGAAATGGAGAGTGAAACCCTAATTGGGATGAGTATCTCCATTTGATATGAATTGAGAATCCCTAATTGAGGTTGATTCCATGTGAATCCCTAATTGAGGTTGATTCCATGTAAAACCCTAATTGAGGTTGATTCCATGTGAAACCCTAACTGAGGTTAATACCATGTGAATCCCTAATTGAGGTTGATTCCATGTAAAACCCTAATTGAGGTTGACTCCATGAGAACCCCTAATTGAGGGTGATGCCATCAGAAACCCTAGTTGGGATGAATAGTAAACCTTATTTATGGGCAATGATATGTGAAATCCTAACCCTAATGAAGTATGATAGTATGTGAAATCCTAAACCCTAATAAAGGGTGATGGTATGGGAGACCCGAATCCTAAATAATGGAATGGTGACTAATATATTGATAAGGGAAATACCTAAAGTGATTAATTATAGGTAATCTTATAGGAAACAATGCCTTAACCTGAAATGAGTCCATATCATTAAAGATAGTTGGACCATTCTTATGTGTGACCTATGCACTTCATGGTAAGAGTAATAGGTTAGTGGATGAAAGGATTAAGATGGGAAATACCTTAATCCAAGATAAGCTGATAACTCAAGAAAGTTGGAAGTGATGAGGAAAGTGATACATCGAGATATGATAGATATCACTTTTAGCATTCTAGGGTTGATATACCTTGATGTACCTCAAATCCAATATACTTGGACAAGAAACACGTGGAGTGTGTTATGTAAATTGTTACAAGGAAAAGTAATGAGCTTGAGATACTTTAATAAGTATAAGCTAAAATGCCTTGAGAATAAGGTCAAGCCAAATGAATGAGTGTGATGTAATCATAATACTTAAGATGTGTAATGGCCTTGTGAGCCATGAGAAGGGTTGTTGCCTAGTGAGAGGTAACAAAATGTTTTAATGGGCTCGAGAATCACGTGAGAAAGTTGATACCTAGTGAGAGGTATCAAGATGATTATGAAAGTCTCTTGTAAGGGATGTAATCACAGGATTGACATAGTTCAATACCTGGAATAGATGCACAGGATTGGCATAGTCTAATACCTAGAATAATGTCACAGGATTGACATAGTTCACTACCTAGAATAATAACACATGATTGGTTGAATCCCAATACCTGGAATAATAACACAGGATTGGTTAAATCCCAATACCCGGAATAATAATATAGGATTGGTTAAATCCCAATACCTGGAATAATAACACAAGATTGGTTAAATTCCAATACCTGGAATGATGATACATGATTGGTAACAACCCAATACCTGGAATAACTGCACATGATTGGTAACAACCCAATACATGGAATAGTTGCACAAGTTTGGTACAACCCACTACCTGGAATGAATGCATAGGATTGACATAGATCAATACCTGGAATAGTTGCTCAGGATTGACATAGATCAATACCTATAATGGTTGCACATGATTGTCATAGTCCAATACCTAGAATGGTTACATGGAATTGGCACATTCCAATACTTGGAATGAATACACATGATTGGTACTAACCCAATGCATGTGATGATGATACCAGATTGGTAATAACCCAATGTCTGTATTGATGATATATGAGTACATGGTGGATATAATTTCTTACCCTTTAAGTAGGTTGGATAAGGCCAACAGATTGAAACAAGAATGTTTCATGGGTGACATGTCAAGATAATGAGTGTCACAAGAGAAGTTTGACATGATGGTATAATATGATGGATAAATGATATACATGTTTTTCTTATTCCTTAATAAGAGAATAGATGATCTATTGCTCTATCATAAATAGTTGCAATGCTTAAAAATTGAGAATGTATTAAACTGCTTATCCTCTGCCCAGTTTTATATCATTAAACTGCAATAATAATGTTTCTGGACGAGAGTCATATCTCTCACTGGGGCAATTTTCAATTGTCTCACCCCGTGGGATCCAACGTTTTTAGGTGGACGAGCACGGAGGAGATTGAGAACATCTTGTAGAGGTAAACCTTCAGCAACAGTAGGGACAATAGTGACAGTTCAGGTTGAGTGTAATGTCTGTCATGTCTTGTAGATAGAAGTCCTATGTGTCATCTCTGTACTCTCAGGTCCTCGGAGTTGATAGTTAGTGCTTTTAATGAATCATTTGAGATTTTGGCTTAATGCCTCGAGGTTCTTATGCTGTCTGTGTTTAGTTTTTAACAAGGCAGTGGACGTTGTAACCCTCGAGAAGAGATGGCACAAGTTATGTACATGTGAACCAGGATGTAAATGTAATACATTGATTCTTGTTGAAAGAGTTTTCCTATGAATGGATCTCTTTGAAAAAGTTTTAAATTTTTAGTGATTTTCAGTAAGCTGTTGTTAATAATTCGCTTCCGCTTAAGTAAATCTTGTTTTTATAAGTTGGATGCCAAAATTTAGTGGTATCTAAGCTCTAGGTTTGCTGAGTCTACAGAGACATAGGACTATGGTATCGAGTCTGTTCTAAGTGTACTCCAGTGTATCTTATAATACCTTATGTTTATACAGAAGAAGATATATAACTCCAAGATGTCTGGAGAACACGAGTAATATGTTGTTGAGAGCAATGTTGCTGCACCAGTGGAAGGTGCAAGGGATCGGGCAAGGGAGGAACCAGTTCCTGACAATCCCCCTGTTGATGAGGTCATGATGAGAAACCCAGATTTTTCTACCCTGTTTGGGAAATTTATGACTGCAGCGACGCATATAATAGACCGGATGTCGGTACCACCATCTAGGGCACCAATTCCCAATGAGGGATATGGATCTGGTAAGACCTTTGAATGACTACATCGTGTAGGATCCATAGAATATGCTGGAACATCTGACCCAACAAATGTTGATCTCTGGCTCACTGAGTTAGAAAAGGCTTTTAAGATCCTTAGTATCCCAGATGTTGACAAAGTTAAACATATTGTGTACCTTTTGAAGGGTAGTGTTGGACATTGGTGGGCTATAGAAGAAATAAAAAGGAATGATGCGGAGGTTGGATGGGAGGAATTTTGTCGAGAATTCATCAATAAGTATTTTCCAAAGACTTATTTAGATGAAAAGATTTCACAGTTTGAGAAGATACGACAGGGAGCCATGTCAATAAGTGAATATGAGGTTAAGTTCATGGAACTTTTATGATTTTGTCCTCAGATGGCTTCTACTGAGGAGTAAAAGATTCGACATTTTGAGAAAGGATTGAATGCTGAGATGTCCATTTCGGCATCTGCCCTAGAAAGTAGGGAGAGGTTTGCCACATTTGTGGAGTCTATACGAAGAATAGAAAGGTCTACGATAAAGAAACATGCGACAAACCTTAAAAGGAAGACTACACAGTCACGGGAATAGTGGTGTAGTGGCAACAAATAACCAAAATATTCACCAGTTCAACCACAATATAGTGCACCTATGCATGGGTCATCAAGTTGGGGTCTAGCTTGTCATAAATGTGGACAGCTAGGACATTTTAGACAACAATGTCCAAGGAGAAATAGTGAGGTCACCCAACTGTCAAGGCATAATCTACAAAACCCACAAGGACCTCAGTCCAGTGGAGTAGATGGTGGAGGACGAAGACTAGTGTCACAGTTTGGTCCATCTACTTCTGGTAGTAGAGGACAAAGGCAATAACAAATAACAACTAAGTCCATGTTTTGGGTCAGATAAGATGCTAGTTATCTTGTAAAAGGTAGACTTGTGAAGATAGAACTTTCTATTTTGAGTTACCTTCTGTTTTCTACTATAAGAAAAGTAGTTGTTGTTTAGTTCATCTGTATAATCCTTTAAGGATCTGAGGATGAGATAAGTAAAATGAAAACTTATGTTTTGTTTAATATTCTCTTATATGTTTGAAAATTTCTCTTTATATGCAGAAAGAGAAAAGATGTAGAAGAAACACTCAGAGAAAATATGAGATATTAAGTAGTGAAATTTAAAGAGATGTTAAGAATATGGAACATAATATAAAACAAATACATACTACCTAATTTCAGTTCTTGAATACCCTGGCCAGGTATTCATTTATTGAAGGCAAGGTAAATATGACATATCTAGATTGTTATCTTTTTTATTACTCTGATCAAGTAGTCATTCTAAAACAATCTCAAGGGTTTATAGAAGAAGGAGATGTGGCATGGATATTTCTACCACATTCTAATCGATATATGAAGGAATTTGACTTAATCATAAATTAACTTATAAACAAAAATGAGGATGTGATGTGTTATCAACACGTGTTAGATACCAAGGTAAGGGATTCTGGTATCTGAGAAATATCAAGCTATTTTATGATAGCTACCTGGAATGGGTAACTGTGGAATCAGTCCAGTTACCTAATGTACTATGGACATCATATGTTAGAGGTTTATGCTTTGCATAAACATAACATTGATGAAAATGAACTATTTGAAGGAATAATTATAAAATTATTGCAAGAAAAGCTTGTCAAATTAAATTAAAAAGTAACCTCTATCTAAATAAGAAAAGAGTTACCTGATATGGAATTAACTACACAATCAATAATGAAAGGACAGTGAAGCATGTATCCTATGTGTTTGATTCCATGGGATTTTTGTGTAAAAGAACTTTGTATTGATCAAAGTTCTATGGTGTCTCCATAACAAGGAGATTCTATGTAAAGACTTGATGATATAACACATGAATAATATCTGTCTCCTTTTATCTGGGATTTTGGGGACGAAATCCTTGTTAGGGGTTTATGATTTGTAACATCCCTGACCTGGGTTATACCTTAACCCTAGGTGTTTTGATTAATAAAGTTAATTACATACTTTCTCTTATTTCTTGAAAAGTAATTAAGGTTCAAGAGGAACTTATGTTTCAATTTTAGTCCTTTTCAAATAATGTTGAAACATTGTTTTGCTTGTTTTGGACTAATATGCAAATTACCCAAGTTGAGGGGTTAAATTGCAAACTTTACATGACAAGATGTTCCTCGTGTATGTTGAGGCATCATGAGAATGAAGATGATGCAGAGGTATGGCTTGTGAAAGCCTGAGTACCAAGAAAGAGCTGATAAAGTAATGTTTGTGCTTTAACACCTAGTTTTGGTATAATGTGCAATTTACCCAAAACACAGGGTTCAATATGCAAATTACCACTTCAAGAGGGTCCCTAATGTTTCTATACATCATGTGGAGCAAATAAAATGAGAGGGGCGCCTCATTTGAATCACTTTGGTGGAGAGAGAATCTTGATATTAAAATAATCAAGATCTAAGCATAATTGGAACTTTACTTCAATTTAATACAAAAATAAATAAAATAATTAAAGGGCCTTCAACCAAAATTAAAATGGTTGGATTCATATGTGTGTGGACGACCTTGAGTTTTGCAAGGACCACGAAATATCCCATGGAGGTGAAAACTCCACTCACCTTATTATAAAGAAAAAGTATTTCCACTCAAATATGGATATTACTATTATAAGGGTTAAGGTGCTTAATTTCTTTTCCCTTAATTCTTGGATAATGGAAGAGAGCTCGGTGGGGATAGAGTTTCCTTTTCATGCAAGAAACCAAGGGGGAAGTGGTGGCAACAATTTTGGAATTAAATGATTTTTATAGAAACATTTTCTCTCTCATTGATTTTCTTATAAAAACACCCTTTGCAAGCCAAATGAAAGGCTTTTCCGATTCCACTTCTTCTCCTTGCTTGGAAAACGACCAAGGGAGCTTTGAAGGATCAGGAGGACGACCCCCAACCTGTTGGTAAGCTTCTTGACCTTCTTTCACGTTGAATCCATGGTGGAAATCACAAATCAATGCATGATTTCTTCTTATTTTGGATCCCCTCTTCAATTCTAACCATTCCTTTTCACTCAAAGCTTGATGACGAGCCTTGGGATAGTGAAAGGAGTTGCATACACCATTTTGGACGTGAGCTTGAAGCTTTGGAGCTCAATTGGAGGCAGGTTATATAACTTGAACCCCTTTACATTGTTATTCAACTATTAATCTTGCAATTTCATTGATTCCTTCATCATCTTGATTAATTGTTTGTTGAAATTGGTAATTCCATGAAATCAGAAGTACTAAGATCTACAGAGACGAAGGTAGATGATTATGACATCATCTTGGACATATTTCCCAAAGAAATGGTACTTCATTCGGTTTCAACAAGTTGTTGATTCGGTTTCAACAAAACCGTTTGAAAGCAAACAGTTTCATCAAACCATTTGAAGCTAAATAGTTTCAAACAATTTGGGAGAGTTGACCAGGGTTGACCTTTTGGAAAAATTGATGCTAATATTGATGATTGATGACCCATCAAATTTAATTGATTAATTCCAAAGGGTTCATCAGTTGAAGGTTAATCAATTAACAAACCCTAATCGGGTTAAGTGCTGAAATTCAATTTGGTTAACTTAGATTTTTGGGTGATTGAGCCCAAACGGTCTCAAGACCGTTTGGAGGTCACCCAAATGGTCTCAAGACCGTTTAGGGGTCACCCAAGACCGTTTGGAGGTCTAGGGTTAAGTATGGATGAGTAATTGAAGGTCCAAAGATACCAAATTGAAAGGAAATTAAGTGATGATTTGATGATCAATCTAATGATCTAAACCCTAATGGAATTTCACAAAATCCAAGGATAGGATGAGGCCTACGGTCTCAAGACCATTTGGAGGTCATCCAAACGACCTCAAGACCGTTTGGGGCCTGGTCATATCAAAAATTTGATGATGATTCATTAGTTGCAATTGAATCAATTCCACAATGTTGATCATTGATGGCTATTCGATTCAAAGCCCTAATTGAAGGTTCCTCGAGTTGAAATCCTAGATCAATTGGGTTCAAAATCCTAATTGATGGTTTAATTGAAGGTTGATTCAATAGTTTAAGTAACAAAGAAATCAGGGATTCAAGTGATAATTGGTTCAACCATTGAAATCATAAATCGTGTAAGTGTTGAAAGGACTTTTTGGTCCATTCGGTTTTGAGATGGTTTGGACCAAACGATCTTAAGACCGTTTGAGCCCAAATAGTCTCAAGACCATTTGAGTCCAAACGGTCTCAAACTGTTTAGGGACCCAAGGTTGATGGTAGTTGATGAGGAGGCTCCAATGATGTTGATTGATGAATCCTTCAATAGTCCAATTGATGGCCAATTCGATGGAGCAAATATCATTCAATTTGGTTGATGGATGTCCTAGTGACCCATTCGGTTTTGATTCTGGTTTGGCCCAAATGGTCTTGAGACCATTTGACTCCAAACGGTCTTGAAACCATTTGGGGTCAAACGGTCTCAGGACCGTTTGGAATCAAACAGTTTCAAAACTGTTTGAAGTGAAAAAGGTCAAAACCGATTGGATGATTCAAGGTGATCAAATTGATTGGAAACTTAAAGTAATGGTTGGTCCATTGATCCAAGGGTTAATCATGATGATTACCAATGATAGGTACAAAGGTTGAAACCCTTAAGTACCTAAATAATCAGTACCTTTAAAATGGTTAACCCTACAAGCTTATGAAAGCAATGTATCATTACGTTATGTCAAACATTTGTATATATATAACTGATTGAAAGGTTGATGTAACCTAATCAAGTTTAGAGGATGATAGAAAAAAATTCATACATGAGTATTGATAATGTGGTGATTAGGTTATGATCCTTAGGAAAGAGATCATGAAACCCTAATCCAGAAGGTTAATGAACCCTAACCCTAAATCGGGGTAACATAATGTAAAACCCCAATTATGGAAATGGAGAGTGAAACCCTAATTGGGATGATTATCTCCATTTGATATGAATTGAGAATCCCTAATTGAGTTTGATTCCATGTGAATCCCCAATTGAGGTTGATTCCATGTAAAACCCTAATTGAGGTTGATTCCATGTGAAACCCTAACTGAGGTTGATTCCATGTGAATCCCCAATTGAGGTTGATTCCATGTAAAACCCTAATTGAGGTTGATTCCATGAGAAACCATAATTGAGGGTGATGCCATCAGAAACCCTAGTTGAAATGAATAGTAAACCTTAATTATGGGCAATGAGATGTGAAATCCAAACCCTAATGAAGTATGATAGTATGTGAAATCCTAAACCCTAATAAAGGGTGATGGTATGGGAGACCCTAATCCTAAATAATGAAATGGTGACTAATACATTGATAAGGGAAATACCTAAAGTGATTAATTATAGGTAATCTTATAGGAAACAATGCCTTAACCTGAAATGAGTCCATATCATTAAAGATAGTTGGACCATTCTTATTTGTGACCTATGCACTTCATGGTAAGAGTGATAGGTTAGTGGATGAAAGGATTAAGATGGGAAATACCTTAATCCAAGATAAGCTGATAACACAAGAAAGTTGGAAGTGATGAGGAAAGTGATACATCGAGATATGATAGATATCACTTTTATCATTCTAGGGTTGAGATACCTTGATGTACCTCAAATCCAATATACTTGGACAAGAAACACGTGGAGTGTGTTATGTAAATTTCTACAAGGAAAAGTAATGAGCTTGAGATACTTTAATAAGTATAAGCTAAAATGCCTTGAGAATAAGGTGAAGCCAAATTAATGAGTGTGATGTAATCATAATACTTAAGATGTGTAATGACCTTGTGAGCCATGAGAAGGGTTGTTGCCTAGTGAGAGGTAACAAAATGTTTTAATGGGATCGAGAATCACGTGAGCAAGTTGATACCTAGTGAGAGGTATCAAGATGATTATGAAAGTCTCTTGTAAGGGATGTAATCATAGGATTGACATAATTTAATACCTGGAATAGATGCACAGGATTGGCTTAGTCTAATACCTGGAATAATGTCACAGGATTGACATAGTTCAATACCTAGAATAATAACAGAAGATTGGTTGAATCCCAATACCTGGAATAATAACACAGGATTGGTTAAATCCCAATACCTGGAATAATAATACATGATTGGTTAAATCCCAATACCTGGAATAATAACATAGGATTGGTTAAATTCCAATACCTGGAATGATGATACAGGATTGATAACAACCCAATACCTGGAATAACTGCACAGGATTGGTAACAACCCAATACCTGGAATAGTTGCACAGGTTTGGCACAACCCACTACCTGGAATGAATGCGCAGGATTGACATAGATCAATACCTCGAATAGTTGCTCAGGATTGACATAGATCAATACCTGGAATGGTTACACAAGATTGGCATAGTCCAATACCTAGAATGGTTACATGGAATTGGCACAGTCCAATACTTGGAATGAATACACAGGATTGGTACTAACCCAATGCCTGTGATGATGATACCGGATTGGTAATAACCCAATGCATGTATTGATGATATATGAGCACATTGTGGATATAATTTCTTACTTGTTTAGCAGGTTGGCTAAGGCCAACATATTGAAACAAGAATGTTTCATGGGTAACATGGCAAGATAATGAGTGTCACAAGAGAAGTTTGACATTATGGTATAATATGATGGATAAATCATATACATGTTTTTCTTATTCCTTAATAAGAGCATAGATGATCTATTTCTCTATCATAAATAGTTGCAATGCTTTAAAAGTTGAGAGTGTATTAAACTGCTTATCCTCTGCCCAGTTTTATATCATTAAACTGCAATAATAATGTTTCGGGCGGAGAGTTATATCTCTCACTGGGGCAATTTTCAATTGTCTAACCCCGTGGGATCCAACATTTTTAGATGGACGAGCACGGAGGAGATTGAGAACATCTTGTAGAGGTAAAACTTCAGCAACAATAGGGACAGCTGTGACAGTTCAAGTGGAGTGTACTGTCTGTCGTGTCTTGTAGATTGAAGTCCTATGTGTCGTCTCTGTACTCTTATGTCCTCGGAGTTGATAGTTAGTGCTTTTAATGAATCGTTTGAGATTTTGTCTTAATGCCTCGAGGTTCTTATGTTGTGTATGTTTAGTTTTTAACAAGGCAGTGGATGTTGTAACCCTTGAGAAGAGATGGTACAAGTTATGTACTTATGAACCAAGATGTAAATGTAATACATTGGTTCTTGTTGAAAGAGTTTTCCTATGAATGGATCTCATTGAAAACGGTTTTAAATTTTTAGTGATTTTTAGTAATCTGCTGTTAATAATTTGCTTCTGCTTAAGTAAATCTTGTTTTATAAGTTGGATGCCACAAGGATGGAGCATGAAAATGGTCAGGGTTACTATTCTCGTGACTTTCCGATTCTATTGCAAGGTGGATGATGATGGGGAGACTGTAGATCTCTGATCGAACAACCAAGAGGACACATGTAAATTAAAAGGGTTGGGCCTGATGGTTTCCTATTTCGATTAAATGTGATACATGAATTATATTTTCCAATTAATCATTTACTTTAGGGAATTTAAAAAAATTCATATCTCTGTCCTCTTTTCTCCAATTGACTCCAAATTTTATGGGAAGCCTTTTAATATCTTAATATCATAATGGAGAACATTTTTTGGTATAACACTGAGGTTAAATATATTTTACTTACTTCACAAACATTTTCTTTATTTGATTTATTTAAGACATATAATAACTCTTTAAGCACCCAAACTTGGCATGCAATCCTATCTTGGTATATTCTCATATTGGGTATAAGATAGGGCCTAATAAAGCTTATAAGTTTCCTTCAACTCATCTTTTTAGAAACTTGCAAAACAATTCCCTATTTAGTAATCATTTATTCATTACTCTTGGAAATCCTTTATTATTGAGTTTTCCACTTTTTTTAACCAACAATTAATAATGGATTGTTGGAAAAACAAAAAATGCACAACATTCTCTCTCTATGGATAAATTGCATTCACAATTCATAATTATCAAACAAGTCATGGAAAAACTCAAGCTTTCTAATATGTCCTAAACAATCCATTGTTTGCATCCAAATAGATGTATAAATACATGAGAAATTAGGTTATAGGATCCTTCCCCTCTTACAAGATTTTTTTCCTCAAAATTCAACTGGGTTATCAAAAAGACGAGGGTAAGACATTTCCATGTCCGTCTTTAACTCCCATGTGGCTTCATTCTCACAATGGTTCTTCCAAAAAACCTTTACCATCTCCATCTTTCTATTTCTAAGCTCTTTTACATTGGAAACCAAGATCCTCACAGGTGACTCAGGGTATGACAACCTCCCTTGGAGTTCTATAGGTTTGATGTTCAACACATGGGTAGGATCCTTCACATAATGTTTCTGATTCGACACATATAATATGTCATGCATCATGCTACATTGTGACCGTAAAGCTAGATGATAAGTGGCCTCGCTAATATGTTCTAGAACCTCAAACAGACCCACATATTGAGGACTTGACTTTCCTCTATTTTTAGCTATTTTTAGAAAAACATGATCTCCTACAATAAAGTGTAGATCTGACTGCTTTGCATAAACATACAACTTCTGCTGATCATGGGTTTCATTCATCCTCTACTTGATCAAAGTGACTTTATCAATATACAATTGTAGTTCCTCTTCCCTAAGCAAGGTCCTCTCACTGACATCATCCCGGTGAAGCTGTGACCAACATGACCTCCCATAAAGATATTTGTATTGAGGCATACCAATATTGTCTAGGTAATAGTTTTTGTAGGCAACCTAAGATAAGGGTAGATATTTCTCCCATGATCCAACCCAATCTTGAATACATGCTCTCAATAGATCTTCTAAGGTATGAAATGTACGTTCTGACTGACCTTTGGTGGATTGTTCTAATCTTCAACCTTGTATCGAGTTCTTCTTAGACTTATTTCCATAACTTAAGGTTAAATTAGGGTCACGGGCAGAGATGATTAAACTTGGAACACCATACAAATAGACTATCTCTCGAATGTAAAGCTCAACTAGGTTTGACACCTTGGTAGTAGTTTTCAAGGAAAGGAAGTGTTTTGACTTGGTTAGGCGGTCCATCAAAAACCATATAGTGTCATTTCCTTTCCTTGTCTTGGTAAGAACCATAATAAAATCCATGTTGATCTAGTCCCACTTCCACTCATGAATCTCGATAGATTATAGTAACCCACCAGGTAGTTGGTGCTTAGCCTTCACCATTTAGCACGCCAGACAACTAGCTACATACGAGGCTATGTATGGCGTCATTCCTGGCCACCAAAAGAAATGTTGTAGGTCTTTGAACATCTTAGAAGTGCATGGGTGTACAATGTATTTTGATCCATGAACTTCCTGTTGGATGTTAGTTTCAAAAGTGAATCCTACGACACCCAAATGTGATGCTTATATTAAATTCCAACATCCACACCCGCCAAGAGGTGTGCTCGAGTCTTCACTATCAAACCCTTCATCTTCTCTAGATATGGGCTAATTAGTTGGGATTCTATAATATCATTCAATAGGTCAGGCATGATTTGAATATTGGACAAACAGATCCTATTTGCCAAAGGTTGTGGAGTCCATCTAGTGAAGTCATCATGTCTCCTGCATTGAGTGACCAAACCATCCACACAATTGAGTCACTTACGATTGAGGGTATCGAATGACACATTAGCCTTACCAAGATAGGCTATAATGAAGTCAAAATCCTTTAGGTATTCGATCCAATGCAATTATCATAATATTAGGTCCTTCTAAGTCAACTGGTACTTCAGGCTCATATGGTTGGTGAAGGTGTTAAAGGTAGCCCCATACACGTGTTGTTGCCAAATCCCAAGGCATAAACAATTGTTGCTTGTTCTAGATGACGGGTCAGGTAACTCAACTCATTTGGCTTCAGATGTCTCGAGACAAAGCCGACAACATGTTGGTTTTGCTCTAACACGCATACTAAGCCCATCTTTGATGTGTCATTGTAGATGAAGAAACCATCATTGCCCCATGGTATGGTCAATATAGGGGTTGAGGTAAGCTTTTTCTTTAACTCCTAGAATCGTGCTTCACATAGGTTGGACCATATGAACTTCCTTGTCCTTTCATGTGAGCTTGTTTAGAGGCAAAGCAATTATCGAGAAATCATTGATGAATCACTAGTAATACCAGTTTAATCCTTGGAAGCTAAAGATTTTGGATGGGGACTTCTATTTTGACCATTCTAGAATGGCCGCTACTTTGGCAAGGTCCATCGATATGGTTCCTCTTGATATAATGTGTCGGAGGAACATAACTCGGTCTATCCAAAACTCACATTTCAAGATTTTTTTGTTGAACTTCTACTTTCTCAGGATATCAAGGTCCTTACATAGGTGATCAAGGTGTTGTTCTAGGTAATTATGGTAGCTTAGGATGTCATCTATGAACACTAGGAAAAATATATCAAGAAAGGAATGGAACATCTCATTCATGAGGTTCATGAACATACTTGGAGCATTGGACAACCCAAAAGGCATGAACAAAAACTCGTACTGGCCATAGAGGGTCCAAAAAGTGGTTTTTGGGATGTCTTACTTCTTAATAGTGATTGGTTGTACCCAAATCTCAGATCAATATTTCCAAAGACTCGGGAGGTTTTGAGCTGGTCAAACAAGTCATCTATGTGGGGTAGGTAATACTTGTTTTAGTTGTACCTGATTTATCATTCTACAATATATCACATGTGGTGCAACCTATCCTTCTTTTTATCAAAGAGGACTGGTGCACCCACGATGATGTTCTGGGTCGAATGATGCCCTTAACTAGGAGTTCATACAGTTGCTTTTTCAACTGAAGCAACTCGGCGGGAGCCATTCTATAAGGGATAGGTGAAATTGTGTTTGTCCTGGGAGCTATCTCTATTGAGAAGTCCACTTCTCTCTCCTGAGGTATTCCTTGGAAAGTCATCTAGGAACCCATCAACATAGTCTTGACTACCTCTATTTCCTCTAGGGACCGTACTTTAGGATCTGGATCGATAACTATAGTTAGTAATGCTAGACTACCTTTATCTACCATTCGTTCTGCGTACATGGTCGACACATACATGTTGGTTGTTGCATCCAAACCTTCCTCGAATGGTTAAGGGTTGTTGACCCGACTTCTCTATCCTTATTTTCTTTTCTCTATAGTCTATCTTTGCATTACATTTATAAATCCAATCCATTCCAATGATGACATCAAAATCATCCATATCAAGGAGGATAAAGTCAATATGGAGTTCATTATTCATATACTTGACATGAACGATTGATGTTTTTAAAAGGGATGAGAAGATATGACCACTAGGGGTAGTGACTTCCAAGACATATCCTAAGTCCTTGAAATCAAAATAAATCATTGTTGCGAGATTCAATGAAATGAAAGTATTGGTAGAACTAGAATCGAATAAAGCCTTTATTATATGTCCCATGATATCAAGAGTCCTACATTTTATTTGTGGCATGAAAACTATTATGCATTGCAATGGTAGGGGTAGAAATTGGAGTTCTAAATGTGGTTACCTTCTATGATTCTGCTGGTATTGGCTTGATCTTAGGCATTATAAATGGCAAGGACTCAGGCATGTGCACATTCTTCAGCAGTTGGGCTGCCCCTAGTTGTGTTGTCACCACTGGTTGGACTGCCATTTAGTAAAGGAGATGATAGTTGTCTTGGAAGTGTCCCTCTTGCATATAGTGATGACACACTCGCTTCTTAAAGCAGAAGTCTCTAGGGTGTAAACTCCCACAATTGTAGAATCATATGGAAGCTTTGTGCTATCGATTCTCATTACAGGGTTTTCCCTTGCCTTTATTTCCACCATTGCCATTGTTACAACCATGTAGCTTTCTATTATCATTTGGGGAAGAAACCCCTTCAATAAAACCCAGATACCCCTTGGGTGGATTTTAGGAAGGCATGACAACCCTTTCCATATCTAAGGAAAAGTGAAGGGACTCAGTGACGTTAGGGAGTTTGCTAGCCATTACATGGGGTTTCATTTGGGGGTGTAGGCACTCAATGAAGTTCTCCACTCATCGATCATCAATTAAAATGTAGGCAAAGAGCTCCAGGAGTCAAAAATTCTGAGTGTAATCCACCACCTACATGTTGCCTAGATATAAGAGAATGAATTGCTTCTCCTTTTCCTTCTTCACAGAGTTGGGAACTAACCTTTTAGTGAAGATGGTGCAAAATTCTACCCAAACCATAGGATCCATAGTCAAATCTCAGTTGGAAATTAGTTTTCTCACCATGGCTTTTCTTCTCCTTCAAGAAGGTGAGCTGCAAAGAGGACCTTCTTATCGATTTGCACCTTCATGATGCGGAAGCCATTCCCCATAGCTAGGAGCCAGACATCCACCTTGTCAATGAATTCGGTCTTGTCTTCTTCCCTTAAGTTCTCTATGTTTAACTTTATGAAGTCAAGGATGGTGGCTTCGAGATGAAGGAGTATAGGTTTGGGTTCACCATTCTTGTCTCTGGTAGTGTCCCTGAGGGCCTAGGCACTAATGGCATTAATGGGCTTCTTATGTTGTTCTAGCTAGATCATCTCAGGGGTCTGGATCACCACCTATCCAACAACAGAACTGGGGTTACCTTCAAACTTGGGTTCGTCTTCTAACATGGGCTCATCCTCGGGGTCATTCTTGTCTTCTGTTTCTAAGATTTCAAAGGTGACGACATCAATTTTGGGACTTTTCTCAACACGTGCCTCTTTTGCTTCTTAGAAGACTCACATTCCATGGATCTCCTCCTTTTCTTTGTGGAAACCCTCTTCCTACGAGAGGTCTTCTTGTCTGGGTGGTCTTAAGGTGTGTCATCAGTTATGGTGGTATTCTTGATGTGGGACATGTTGTTCACATAACAAAGTAATCTCAATTTTATGTTTAAGGCATTTACCACATCATAAATTATGTCCATGACATCTTGGTTACATGTATAAATTATGATTTGGTGGAGGATGCCTTAACCCTAATAATCATAACCCTAATCTCTTAGAAGGGGGAAAAGGAAGAAATTATTGGGTCCCTAGGTTTTAGTAAGGAAGTAGAAGGTAGAGAACGGATGAATCATGAGATGAGAAGAAAAACCTAAAGGTATTTTACTTTGAGAAAAATCTTTCGGCTTTGGCTATGTGTGATTGTGAAGGCCTGAGAGTCCTTGTAAATCGACTAACAATGTGGATGATTTTTTTTCCAGCCCTAGGTCATGATCCCTTCTAGACGCCATCACCTTGGAAATTGTTGTAATAATTCCCATGGGCTCTAAGGAATTCTTTAACATTTACTAATTATTAAAATTTAAATGATAAACGGACCGACCTAAATCACATGACCAAAAAGGAGAGGATCTAGAGTAGTCAGACTTTTAAGAAAGTAACCCGACACTTAATCCCCCACAACTATTATACAGGGTCTGATGTTGTTATGACCCATATCAGGGTTAGTCAATAAATACCTCAAATTATGTGAAACACCTCAATTAGTGCTAAGTTTTTGTTAAACATCATGAATAATCAAGATAAGACAACATGTGAATCAATAGTCAAGATTTAATCATCTGAGGTAATTAATGATAATAGTAATGATGATTGTTAAGTTAATTGAGTTGAGTTGAGTGCTGACTAATGCAATTAGTGTTGAGTATCAAATTAAATATCATGGTTGGTCAAATAATTTAATATGTGAATCAATAGCTGAGTTTGAATCACCTGAGGCAATTAATGATATCAATGTTGATTATTTAGTTCATTAAGTTGAATCAAGTAATCACAGTCACATTTAGAGCTTTGATCTAGTGAAGCAGTCTAATCAGTATGTTTTCATGCTTTGAGTTGGTAGAGGAGTTTGTGCTTGAGTGGATGCAAAAGAAATCATCCAATTTGGACCTCCGAGGCAATACTTATGCTATTTTTAGTTTACTTGGACTTAGATGCAATTTTTCCAATTTTAGGTTATTAGTCTTTTCCCTTTTTCCTTTATTTCCTTTCTCATTTATCTTCCCTTCTTCTTCACACGGTGGATAGAATAGGAAGCGACCGCTTGAACAGCGGCGCCCATCCAGCCCGACAAGCGATTAGCAGAGGGGAGCTATGTGGGCGATTTTGGGCGATCTAGCTAGCCATCAAGCTCCGCCCTCCCTTCCTCCTCCATTCTTCTTCTTTTCCCTTCCTCCTTCCTTCCCCAACTATCTGCTAGGGCGCCGCCCAGCATGAGCAACAGCAAGCCGCCCAACGGCAGTGGCTGGCCAGCAATAGTTCGGCGGCCTGGAACGTTGGGCGCGAGGATCAGCCTCCCCTGACACCGCCACCAAGTCCGACCACCTCCCACCTTCCTTTTTCCCTTCCGGCTAGCAGCCCCTGCGGCCCTAGCAGTAAGAGCGGAGGCCAGTAGCTGTTGCAGCAGCTAGGCGCTCTTTTGGGCGTGACTATCACCTTCCATTGATGCTTTTGACCTCGGCCTTGAGGTCCACGCCGGAATCCAGAGCTCCTAGCCAAACTCCATCCACCAATTGAAGCTTTTCTCCAACCTGAACCAAGGCGTGAAGGAGATGCTGCTTGTAGCAGCATGCTTGATTAGAGTCAATCTGGGCGTAAAAGGTATTAAAAGAGGTAGTTCTGACTTCGGCATAAGGTCTTGATCATGAATTCGTAGTGTTAACTTAAGACTTAGTTTTGGATCGAGTTCATTTTCAATGAGATTTCCGTCTCTGTGCAGGTTGCACGGCGTGCAAATTAAATTGCACGGCGTGCAAAGTTACAGGAAGCAGAACGAGTTTCTGCCCAGGTTGCACGGCGTGCAAATCAGTTTGCACGTCGTGCAAAGGTGCAGAAAAGTAGAACAGAAGTGCACTGAAGGTGCACGGCATGCAGTCTAGGTGCACGGCGTGCACGCTGCTGTAAAGGGCAGAATTAGGCGTGTTTGTGGACGTTTTTCGGTGTAAACGAACACACCGAAGTGGGTGAGTAGTAGTTCATTTAGTAATCATTATTTAACTCAATTTAAATGTTTAATTGCTTCTGTATCAGTTAGTATAACTTCTAAACAGTGTAGTACATACAATAGAGTATATTAGTTTCATTGGAACTTGAAATACTTAATATGCTTAGTGAAAAATGATGAAATTTCCTGTATTATATTTGCAATGTATGTGCTGATTTAAAAATAGATGTTTAGCATTGAATGTGGATAAATGATACTGAATCATATTTATTGATGATAATAGATTTATATTTGCTTCATGTGTTATTTAGATTGTGCAATATGCTTGAAATGTGATATTCCTGTTTAAATGTTTATTTGTTAATCAGTTATTAGACTTAGGTGCCCTAACACCGTAGAACCCCTAAGAGGTATCTGCAACTTAGGGGTGAAACTCGTGTTGCAACATCATCCGTGCTTGTGTCACGGACAAACGAGGAAAGAGAGGCAGTGTCCAACAACAATCGTGCTTGTGTCACGATGGCACTGGGAAAAAGAAAACTTGGTTATCTAACACCATTCATGCTTGTGTCACGAAGGTAACCCTGTGAGACTCTCCGCCTATGTACTCAGGTTAGAGGAGGAGTCTAGAGTACTAGAATACTGCAGAGAGGCCCTTGAGTGCCTAGGACCTGCGGTGAGGCCCTTGAGCGCCTGAGAGTACAGTGAGGCCCTTGAGTGCCTGAGAGTCCTGTGCAGACCAGGACGAGTAGTCAGACTTAGCACTTCCCGGGTGTGTCGCTAAGTCTTGTACGGTGGGATCGTAGCATGAACTTGCTGCGGATCTTTATATGCAGAGTACACTGCATATATTTAGGGCATAATAAAATAAATATGAAATCATATAGGATCACAGTAAATTTAAAGTATTCGAACTTGTGTGCTATTTCTTTATATCTGATTATCTGTTCAAATTATGTGCTACTGCATGGAAATGTGATTATATTCTGCAAATCTGTTATGTTATTAGAACTACCTTGCTTAGTTTTGCATTTATGTTTAATTTCAATTTATAAACCTGATGAGTTGTTTAGTGATAGCTAAGTGAAATGCTATTCACTGAGCGAGTAGGCTCATACCTCTACTCAAAACATTTTCAGGTTATCATCAGCAGCAGGAAATCTGAAGGATCTTTTCATCCTATCGCTTAGTCTGTAGAAGGTATACGTAGTTAGTAGTTAGAGGTCTCTTAGTCCTTTCCCCTCGATCTTTGGGACAAGGTGTGAGTGAGAGAGAGAATGTGTATAAAGATGTAAATTAATTGTTATGCTTTATTTTATGTCGAACAATGTAATATGCTGTAGACTCTGTTTATATTGCTAGTCAGTTAATAAAGATGCTTCCGCAGTTTGTTTAGTTTCATTTTACAACATAAATCAGATTTTTCTATTAATGTCTTTAAAATGTTTTAAAAAAATGAAGAGTGGTTGGCTTATGTGTAAATCCCATCCTGTCGCGTCCTAATCTCGTGGTTTGTGGTTAATGTGAGATTGGGGTGTGACAGATGTAGTAATTGGGGTCGAACCACAGGGACAAGGTTGGCATGTGTTAAGCATACAAGGTCTCACACTCATATACTCTGAATAAAGAGGTCATTTAAAAAAGGGTGTTTCCAAGGAAACGATGGTACTCAAACCAAAGTAAAACAAAAAACCAAAGAAAAGAAGAACAAAGCGTAACAAAATAAGATGGAAACAAAGATATGGGGGGGAACTTGGATTGCATTTCACCTACTAAGACTTCTCACCAACATGAAACATATCTCTCCCTCTCGTATACTCCTATCAAGATTACAAGCAATCATACATGGTGTCTATTCCCTTCTCTCTCGAGATAAGGATAGATCTAAGTCTCGGGGTAACATCTCTTGAGATGACTACACAAAAACCACATAACAGAATGTGTGATCTCAAGCTTTAGCCTTTCAACATTCTCATGCATTCATACTACTCCATAACACAAGATAAAAGTGATATTACTCTCTCGAGATATCAACAATCAAACACCACAAGATGGTAGCTAAGCATACAAGTGAAGCATTAAAACCGGTTCATGGGGATAATCTTGACAAGAGTATATGTATATTCAAAATGGAGAGACAATATACATGTTGGGAGAGACTTAGTGGCTACTCCCAACCCAAGTTAAGATGTTTAGCCACACATGTTTACAGGCATTATAACTGCATTACAAGAAGATAGATACATCAAGCTCCACGAAGTGATGAAGGAAGTACAATGAAATGGAAGTGATAGATCTAGGTGGGGAGAGGAGGACGTGATACAACTTAGTACTTCTTTAGATCCGGATCCAGAGGGTTGATGGCTTAGATGATCTTCTTCTCTCAAAGAAGATGTGGCCTTTAGTCTTCTCTCTCCTCAGCTTCTACCTTTGGAGATCCAAGACTGATTGGATGGATGAATGGAGATGAGTCTAGAAAGTGGCAACACTTTGTGGTACTATCAGATCTAATCTATGATCTGATGATTTGACAGGTCGAGTGGGTGTCCTATTTATAGGAACACTCCACCGACATAACCCATCGACCACGACCTACACCGTGATCGTTGTCAAGATTGGAGCTCGATCGCGGTCGAGGCTTTGTTTTCATTATTTTCTCGATCGAGGTCAGTTGAACCCCTTCCTTGGTCGCAGTCTCGATGCTGCCTTCTTGGGTGAGGATCACAGTCGAGGTCGGTTTAGCAACCCCTTCGGTCACGATCTAGATGATCACCTTCTCGATCACTGCCTGGTTGTTGTGACTTTCTGTGGGACCACGGTCGAGGTCGAGGTGTGCCTTGCCTTGGAGAAATTGAGGTCACGGTCTTCGAGTTGGTCGTGGTCCCATATTGATCACGCTCCCGAAGAGATTGAGTGCAAATTGACTGTGAGCGCAAGGTATTGGGGTGAACATGGAGACCTTGACCATGATGAGCTGGTCCATGCTGGATGAATGGGTCACGATCGAGGTGATGACCACAACCTGGGCTAGATATGTACCTGAAATCAAGGGGAGAATGTATAAGTGAAGTATTTGACATAATATGCTAAAATTGTGGGGAAAGTTAGCAAAAGATTTGCTAGGAAGGCATATAATGTATACAAAAAGTGTGTAAAATAAAGTGTTGTCAACTCCCCCATACTTAGAATCAAGCCTGTCCTCAGGATAAGTGTAGGCTTGAAAATATAGAGAGAAAGAGCAGATTTGTGTGACAAAATTTTTGCAAAACTCAAAACTACTAAGTTATCTCATTCTTGCATCAAGACTGTCATGGTATGCTTTCTGACCCCTTAAAGTCTCATTCCTCTGCCTTATATCTAGAGTTGCACAACTTCTAGTTGTTACTATTGCCTTCAATTGTAAAAGGTTTCTCTTTCTCAACGTATCACCCTTTTGCTTTATGTTACTAACCATACTAATACAACACCTCCTCAAGGGGTAGCTTTCACACTCTTTCTTTATTTTCAGTTGGCCCTATGCTAATGTGTTCGGGTAGACTTTAGGCTTTAAGTATTTTCCTCTTCTCCTGAGCTCCCTCACCCACAACTATTGTAAGGATAGTGTTGCCCTTTTGGGCGTCTGACTTTAAGTCAGGTGGTTTCATGAATTTTGTTCTGGATCAGAGATGGGTAAGCTTGGATTTAGGGTTCCACTTGCAGACACGACATATCTGCATTCATGAGTGCAGTAATACACCGGCCGTGTAGAAACTTTTGGCATCTTTTGGGCACAACTCTCATTATATAATTTTTTTATTTTTTCAATTTTTACACCTCCTTTCTGGCTTGGGTGAGAGGGATTTAAGTGGTCTTCTGGGTTGCCAAGCCTCTATTTTAGTCCCAAGTGGTGATGGATTTACTTGAAAGGGTAGATGTTTCCTTCTCTACTGAGATAAGGATTTCTGGTTGGAATCATCAGGTGAGGGTAGTTGGCCAGGAGTATGGCTACTTGAAGTTCTCTAGTTTCCAAGGGTTTCATGAGATTAGGGTTTTCACATACACAATGTCTTATTGCAAGAATGAGATAGAGTAGTATTGATATGTTTCTCATTTTACCTTTATGTGTATTAGATGCTCGTATATTTCTCTCTAGGAAAATGATAGTACTACAACTTTTAGCATGAAAATGGGATAAATTCTAAGGTAACTTCACAAAACGTTTAGGCAAAAAGGCAAGAGCAGTATGACAGATCTAAGATATGTACATGTAAAGTTTTTGAAAATAAGGAAAATTTGAAAAAATTAGAGGTAAAATGGTGATAAAATTGTACCTTTCTAGCCCGTTTATGACCCCTCCCCCAAACTTATCCTTCACCCCGACCCGGGGTGTCAAAATTTGAGTGAGATGTATAAATGGGCTTTCTTTATTCTTGTTTGTCAGTGTTGGAGGCCCACTTGGACTCGAGTAGCATACTTGTGAACACTCCTCGCAGTGAATGATATTGCTCGTATTGCATCCCCTCCACTTTTGTACTCACGTTGGCTAGGGCCTTCATTCAGGCTAGACAGTAGAAGCCACAGTCATTGGACAGAGGCACCTGCTGAGGGATCATGTGGGAGAACTACATCTTCTTGAAGTCTTTACCTTCCGTATGCTTGTACCCTTTGTCGTGACTTTTCAGCAAATCAACAATCGCCTCCGTGCATGTGACAACCTTTTCTTCTGTTGGGGTCTTTGCAGCAGTCATGTTTGTCTTCTTATTCAATCTAAAGGTTGTGTCTGAGCTATTACATAATACTAAAGTCCTTTTTATGATGTCGACCACCAACAAAGTCCAATGACTATCATGAAGAATTAGCAGGAAAATGTATTCTGGGAGGGATGTCGTGAGGTGTTGTTGCAGTCGTTCTTTCTCGTCTGATCTTTTATCTTTTCTGATGTCATCTACCAGCAGGAAGTGTGCCATATGTATGTTTGGCATGTTCTCACTCAAGAGGGCCTGGTAGGCTAACATTGTGCTTATTGATAGGTATCCTCCTATTCTGAGCGTGTCTCAGAGGTCGTCCTTCAGCACACATACCCCTTCTCTTTTAAAAATAGCTTCTGTCGGCAATTCATCATCTTTTAAGGACTTCATTATGATGTTAAGTGATTTTGAAGATAGGCTGACACAGTTCCATCTATTGAAGTCCTTGAAAGTGGGTATTATCTCCCCCGCCAGTCTGTATGGTATTTCTTCTAATGGATCATCGTCTTTTACTTCTACTTCTTCTAGCTATTTTGCTTAAGATTATTCTGCTTTGTCTTCTGTCACTGGAGGTTGTTGAGGTTCTTTTTCTGGTATGCTTGTTGTAGCTGCTCCAATGTTTGCATTCCAGCCTTCTTTCCATGCTTCAACCCTAGTTGCATCTATTGGATCGATCCATAGGGTTCTCAGTTGTTCCCTCCAAGTTACCTTTTTAGGTAGAGGGACCTCCTTATGAAGCCTTCACGGTATTGCATCTGATGGAATTGCCATGTTGTTAAAGAAGTGACGATCGTAAATGACCTCCATCATGTACACACCATGCGGCCCGTGTAGATCTTCCTCGCATAAGTCCTGCATCGGGATGCCTTTGTTGATGGCTTCCATCATCCTAAGTATGATGAAGGTGCAATCCCCTGAGCCAGCCTCTTCTTGTGGAACTTTCTTACAGATAGAAAATAGTTTCTAGATTTCCTTGAAACTGTCGTCTGCTGATTGTATCACTTTCTACAGATGTAGCAGTATCTTTAGTACGTCTCTTGCTTCTTTCCTTTTATATATAAGAGCAGTATTGTCCAGTTCGATCGCACAACAATTTAGCACTGCCATCTTTCACTCGTATAGATCGACCACGATCATAGCCCAGTGCTTCACGTTCCTTAGGGGCATGACTACAAACTTTGTTCCCTTTCTGTACACTGCTTCTTTCTGCTCAGTCACATCAACAACATTGTAGTCCTCATTGTATAAGAGACTTGCTAGATGTGTGGTGATGTTAAACACAGGTTGCACCTTGTCTGAGTGTAGGAACTCTTCGAGGAGGGTGGCTCACAACACTTTAAATAGTTTCTTGTGTACTCATTCCCTTTTTAAGAAGATCCCTCTAAAGTGTTCTCTAGTAAGACATCTACCCTTGTTGTGATATATGACATCTGCTCCAGGTAGATTTTCGTCAAGGATATCTGCTAAGATGTGAACATCTTTGAATGTGATTCTTGACAACGCAGTCATGTCCATTCCCATCATCTTGCATGGAATAGGAGGAGCTACACCTACTTCTTCGTCTTTGACTAGTGTGTTTCTCTCCCTAGTGGGCTCATTTGTGAAGAAAGTAGTGAGCCTGCCTTTCTCCTTGTCTAAGGTCCCATCTTGTGCTGCAAGGATGGTTGTTTTTCTGGTTGTATGTGGGCCCTCTATGCTCGTTGGCATCAGTGCAGTCACCATTACTACCACCTCTAAGGAAGCTTCTACATCTGTGCCATCCTTGACATTGCTTTCTTCAGATGGTTGACCTAGCGTGCAACTACTAGTTCCACTAATGTTGCTTCCATTTTTCCGTCATAGATGTGGTCATTCTGCTCGTTGTGAATTGGGGAGTGTAGGAAACCACTCTACATTTCCATCCCAGATGTTAGGTCATCCAGCACCGTGTCAATTTCTCTGAGCTCTCTGGATGTCAAATCTTCTTTCCTTACTCTTTCTACTCTAGCGACGACTACTTGTGTTGGTTTTTCTGATTCATCATTCCTTGTGGTTGGGGTAGATTTGGCTTCTGCTGTTACCCCATTCCTCTTTTCAGATTTTTCCTTGTACTCTTCAGGACTTCTATTCAAATCTAGCTCCCCAGACAACATAGTAGTCTTCTTCTTTGTTTCGTTGTCTTTGGGAGAGTCAGATGGCAGTGGTGCTTCTTTTGCCTTAGGTTCAGCTGCTGAGGTGGTTTTACATTGGTGCTTTCTTCTTTTCATGTTGAACCTGCACCTATCCCTCCCACATTGTCGTCATCATCGTAGGGGTTCAGAGGGCTTGATGAAGCTTGCGAGGTTGATGGCCCTGCCATGCGCTTGCTCTTCTTTTTCTTACATCGTTGGCGGTCAAACTCCTTGCATTCAACTTCCTACTTTAAGTGGTCTGCATCCAATTACTATCTCTCCAGGTTAAGGTCGTGCATCGTTGCCTCGTATCCATTTGTTAAGCGATCTCTATCAGCCTGTATAGCATCTCTTTCTCTCCCGAGGGCTTCCATTTCCTCTGTGAGGGCCTTCAGTGCTCCTATAATTGTGTTCTGGGTGTTTATCACTCCTTACATGAAATGAGGTAGCGCCTCGGTCCTCTCGTTTAGTGCTTGCACCTACGTAGTTAGTGTACATAGGGTAAAGGTTATGCTTGAAATAAATTCAGATGTTTGATGCATGTATTTCCACAGTGTATCAAACTTATTACCCAGTATGTCACCGAAGGTTGGAAGTTGGTGTGGTTGTGGCTCCACATGTGTCGTGGATGCCTGTGATTCCTTTGGCGGTGGAGTTGGCATGTCAGGTAGGGTGGTCTATGTTCCGGCTTTCCTGACATTGGAAGGATTACTTCTCGAATCATCGTCTTGGGTACAGCTTCAGATTCCTTGCCTTGCTGGTGGGAGTCTTGTTCGCCCGTCTCTAATTGTTTGGAGTCTTGCTTAGTGTGTCATCCAGGTTTTCCTGGACGTCATGCTCTATTATCTCTTCATGCGGTTGGCATTGCTCGATCACTATTTTTTCAATGACTATGGAAGGTGAGGTTGTCTTCAGAGCTGTAGGCTTTTCTACCGCTTCCTTCTTCTTCCTTATTGCTAGCTTTTTCTTCTCGTCTGGCTTCTTCTTCTCTATTTCTGTTGGTTTGTCCTTACTTATTACTTCATCATCTACTGATGTATTTTCCACGACATTTTGGATGGCCCCTGAGTATATCTTGTTGATGTCTTCTTGTGTGGGCCGCAACTTGTGGGTGTCGTACTACACCATCTCTGGGAGAGGAAGGAGTTTCTTTGAGTTGCTCTGCTTATAGTACAGTTTATCTCCTTTTTGAGCTAGGATTCCCACATTGAGGAGGGACTTGATGTCGATCTTTGTATGTCCCTCTATTACCTATATCCTTTTAATGCTTCAGCACCCATAAACTGGTTGGCTATCTTTGTTATCTGGCCTCCCATGAAGAACTCCAGTTCCGCTTGGACTCACCTCCCATGGAGGTTGACAACCTTTCTATTAGTATTTTACCTATTTTCACAGGCTTCCTTTTCAGCATTGACCAGATCATGAAAAGATCTCCTTTCGTTACTCCCCCTATTTCTGACCTTGTCTACATCGTGTTGGCCTTTATCTTTTGTATTACCCTGATAAAGCATGAGGTTATCATGGTAGCCTTGGAGTTCTTAGAGTTATCTTCATCTTCTCCCATCAGGTCTTCCCATATCTTGTGGCTATCATATCTGACGGTCTCCTTCTCTCCCAGGGCGGTAGAGCAGGCTTGGTCTTCTGTTGTTGTCTTTGTGAAGATAGTATTCAACATCACTTATGTGATTGTGTGAGAATTCCCCCCTAGTCTCACTTCCATCTTGTAGTCTCTACCACCTTTTTTGTGTTCTTGTTCATTTACTGGGAGTTTTTCTAGTGAAGACAGGAATTCAACCGTCAACTACTTTGAGGACGGGGCTTTAAAGGTGCATAAGGTGCACAGGTTTTCACCCTCTAAGTACTTGATGACCTTGTCGTAGATCCCCATATCTTTGAAGTCATCTTTGTCTAGGTACCTCGTGGGCCTGAAGATCTTGACCAGTGACATCCAGTTGTATTGTGACTGGTGCAAAACATCTCTTGGTATGAATGTAGGCCCGCTCTGCTCTTAGGCTACCTCTTCAATATCTTCTCCCTTCTTGTTGGCTGTCTCTGCCTCTTGTCCCTTTTTTGTTTTACTAGCTATCACTTTTACCTTTTTGCTGCTTTTGGTTGCCTTGAGCTCAGCCTTCCTTTTGCCCAAAATTCTTAGCTCATACTCTGTGGGATGGTATTCTGAGCTTCCTGTCAGTGTTGTACTCTGTGCAGACTCTGATCCTTCTAGTGTCTGGTGCCCCAGGATGTTCTGATACTGTTCCATCTATAGCTGCAATTGTAACCTCCTGGCTGGTGGCAGGCTCGTATTGGTTTCCAAGGCCTTTGCTAGCTTTTCTAAAATCATTTCTATCTCTTTTAATGAGGTTGCTCTCCTTTCTAGTGAGTCGTTAGTCAAAGCATATATCCTGAAAAATTTTCAAACTGGTTTTCAAATTAATATATCTTTCAATTCCTCAGTGATTCTATTTAGTTTTTCTCATATGTATTTGTGTGTTGTATATTTTTAGCCATTTCCTTAAGACTGCGGCCCACAGTCATTTCTTATGAAATGAAAAACACTGTGACCGCGATCGAAGATGAAAGTGTAGCGGTCACATTCAAAGGAACTGACCAAGGGAGACCGCGGCCCGCGGTATACACTGCGATCGAGGTTAAAATTACTCTATTTTCAGATGTTCGTGAGCACTGTGACCTATAGATGAAAGTTGGGTTTGCGACCCGCAGTCATGGTTCTTGCACCGCAATTGCAAAGCAGAGGTTTGACCTGTTCCATTGGAAACAAGGGTTGGGCGGAAGGTCGAGGCTTCGATTGTTGTTGATTGATGATGGTAGCCAAAACGACAATGTTTTGAGATTGAAACGTGATTGAAAATAGTGCCCTAGGGCGGGAGAGGGAGCCACAAAAACAATCAGTGAGAGAGGGAAGGGAAAAAAAGATGATGGGCGGAGTCATTGATTGGACTAGCAGAAGGGGTGAAGGTGTGCGAAAATAGCGAGGGAAGGAGCAGGTTAGGTCCGATGATGGTCGCGGCGGTGGGCAGAGAGTCGTAGCAACATGAAATAAAAGTGTTTAGAAGATTACCTTGGTGGTGGAAAGAAAATCGACAAAATACGGGGTGAATGGTTAGCGTAGTGGCGGCGATTCGTGCTTCTGCAGTAGCAGTGGAGCAAACTCGGTTGGTGTTGGTGTCATTTGCGAGTGCACTGACGATTTGTTCTTTGATTCAAGGAAAATTGAGATTTTAGGTGTGAGGAACAGTGTACCAAGGGTTTTAGAATATATAAGAGAGACATTGTGACTCGCGATGTAAACAAGGACCGCGGTCATAGTCGGCCCTCTCTATAGTATGAATGTCGCGGCCACGGTCTGGTTCATCTAAGGGTAAACACCTCAGTCACAGTTTGGTTGGTCTAAGGAAGAAAAACTCCACAGTCGTGGTGCATTTCCCTACATTAAGCAAGGTTGACACCTCGACCGTGGTCATGACCGTGACCAGCGGTCCACTCAAACCAACTCGAAACTTAAACTAAAACATGAACTTGATCCTCCAATTAAACCATATTCAAAGAGAACATAAGATATATTCAATCTTACTAGATAAGGGGGAAACTAACAAACTATAGAGCAAGAAAAACAAGATTTCATAACAAAGGAAGAAAATAAACTTAGGAAATTAGCTAAAACTTGGGTTGCCTCCCAAGAAGCGCTTGTTTAGAGTCTCTAGCTCAACTTCCTAATCATTCACTTTTCAACTTCCTCAGCTGACAGTGGTGTCTCCTCATTCTCTTCACTTCATGGCTGGCTGGGTTCCCCCAAACTAATTTCTGACCTTCTTACAAAGGCTTCATCTTCATAGAATCTTTTTACCCTATGTCCATTAACCTTGCAAATGCCAGTCTTTTCCCCTAAAATTTCTATCATTCTTGATTGGTATATCTTCACTACTGAGAAAGGACCTGACCACCTTGTTCTTAGATTTCCTAGAAATAGTCTGATGCTCGAGTTAAATGGGAGGACCTTATCCCCTTCATGAACATCATTATTTTTCAAGTGGGCATCATGCCATAATTTAGTCCTTTGTTTATAAATTGTCGTGTTCTCATAGGCAAGCAGTCTCAGTTCCTCGAGCTCTTGAAGCAGTAGAAATCATTTCTGGCCCGCCTTGTCAAGGTCCATATTAAGGAATTTGATGGCCCATAGAGCTTTGGGTTCAATCTCAAGCGGTAAATGACAGGACTTTCCATCGATAAGCTTGTAACGTGTTGTCCCTATAGGTGTCTTATACGGAGTTCGATAAGCCCATAGAGCATCATCTAGATTCATTGACCAGTCCTTTCTTATCTGACGCACTGCCTTTTCTAGAATTTGCTTGATTTGTCTGTTTGATACTACTACATGTCCCGATGTTTGGAGATGGTATGGTGTGGTGACTTTGTGCTTCACTCCATACTTCCTTAGAAGCACTTTGAACTGTTTCTCACTAAAATGCAACCCCCGTCACTTATGATGGTGCGTGGCACCCCAAAGTGTGAGAATATAGTCTTTTCAAATAGCTTAATCACTGCCTTGGAGTCACATGTCTGGGTGGACACCACCTCAACCCACTTTGAAACATAATCAACAACAACAAGAATGTACTAGTTTCCCTTTGATGAGGGGAAAGGCCCCATATAGTCAATTCCCCAAACATCAAATATTTTAACTTCTACCTAGTCTTCCATGGGCATGTCATTCCGCTTGCTTATATTCCCAGTGAGATAGCACTCCTTACATGCCTTAACAAAAGATGTTGCATCTTTGAAGAGTGTCAGCCAATAAAACCCAGATTGTAGTACTTTTGTTGCAGTTCTTTCTCCACTGTGGTGCCCACCATATGGTGAAGAGTGACACTCCTTCAGAATCAAAGGAACCTCAACCTCTGGTATGCACCTTCAGTATAAATTGTCAGCACACCTCTTGAACAATAAGGGGTCATCCCAATAGTAGTTCTTGATGTCTAAAAATAGTTTCTTCTTATGATTGTATGTAATCTCTGGTGGTAGTTGGCCATAGGCTAAATAATTACAAATATTGGAAAACCAAGGCAACCTCTGCTCATCAGACTGAGCCATCAATAGGGCTTCATCAGCATAATTTTTGTTCACGTGTAACTAATTCTCTTTGTCAAAAACTATTCAAGACAAGTGGTCTGTGACCACATTTTCTTTCCCTTCTTATCAATGATTTCATGATCAAATTCCTGCAACAATATAGAGCCCACCGCAAAAGCCGTGGTTTGGTATAGTTTTTCTGCATCATCTATTTAATTGCTGCATGGTCCATATATACGTTCACCTTTGACCCTATTAGATACGACCTGAACTTGTCAAAAACAAAAACTATTTCTAACATCTCCTTCTCAGTCGTGGTATATTTTACCTGTGCCTCATCTAATGTGTGACTAGCGTAGCAAATTACATGGTGCTTCTTGTCTTTATTTTGACCTAGGACAATGCCTATTGCATAATTACTAGTGTCGCACATTATCTCGAACGACAACCCCCAATCCGAAGCTTGTAGGATCGGCACAGTTGTTAATGATTTCTTTAGGGTATTGAAAGCCTCCAAACATTCGTTGTTGAAATCAAATTCGGTGTCCTTGAGTAAAATATTGGATAAGGGCTTCGAAATCTTTGAGAAGTCTTTTATAAACCTCTTGTAGTATCCAACGTGACCAAGAAAACTTCTCACACCCATTACAGACTTTGGTGGTGTAAATTTTGATATGGCTTCTATTTTATTCACGTCTATATCGATCCCATTTTTAGAAATTTTGTGTCCCATGATTATGTCATTCTGTACCATGAAGTGGCACTTTTCCCAGTTCAAAACTAGATGTTTCTCCTCGCATCTTTCCAGGACTAGGCACAAATTTCTCAAACATGCATTGAAATCCGTCCCTTAAATTGAGAAGTCATCCATAAAGACTTCTACGATGTCCTCTAGAAAATCTAAGAACATCGAGATCATACAACGTTGGAACATTGCAGGTGCATTGCACAATCCAAACAACATTCTTCTGAACGCATATGTGCCATAGATGCACATGAATGTTGTTTTCTCTTGATCATCTGCATGAATATGGACTTGGTAAAAACTTGAATAGCCATCCAAAAAACAAAAATAGTTGTGATGAGCCATCCTTTCTAACACTTGGTCGATGAATGGCAGGGGGAGTGATCCTTCCTTTTTGCTGCATTCAGTTTCCTGTAATCTATGCACATTCGCCATCCTGTAATAGTTCTAGTAGTGACTTCATCATCATTATCTCCCTTCACTACTGTCATTCGTCCTTTCTTAGGAACGATGTCAATAGGAATCACCCAATTACTATCGCTAATCGGGTAGATAATTCTGTCATCTCATAGTTTTAGGATTTTCTTCTTTACAACTTCTTTCAACATTTGGTTTAGCTTTCACTGAGGCTGAACTAGTGGCTTAGAAGACTCTTCCAAATGTATTTTATGCATGCAAAGAGCTGGGGTAAGCCCTTTTATGTCCTCTATAGAATATCCTATCACTTTTCTATGTTCTATCAACTCCCTTAGCAGTCTTCCCATTTGTTCTTCCGTCAGGCTTGCATTCACAATAACAAGGTTCCTCTCCTCATGGTCTAGAAACTCATATTTTAGCCCTTCCAGAATGGTTTCAATTCGGGCTTCAACTTAAATGCCTCTTACTCTTCGGGAGATTGTTCGAGTGAAGCATACTTAACTATCTCGATAATTTCTTCTTCATTATAGAAGTCTCTTTCATCCCAATTCAGATAATCTAAGATTTCAACCACCTTGGGGTCTTCTACAGTCGAATTGAGGTTGTTCAAGGCTCGCATCAGGGGGCCCATGATTGCCTTTTCTTCTTGCACTTCCTCGCAGTATTGGTTGTAACTATCCATAAAGTAGACCAACTTGAAAAGAGATGGTCCCTTCATGGCATCTTGAACTCGGAAGTCTACGTAATCATTGCCCACGCATAGGGTAATAATCCCCTCTGCAACATCTATCAGTGCCCTTCCAGTTGCCAAAAATGGTCTCACAAATATCATCGGCCACATTGGGTCTTCAATTGTGTCAATCATCACGATATCACATGGAATAAAGCATTTTCCAATGAGAATGGGCACATCTTCAACTAATCCAACATGTCGTTTGAAAGTGTGATCAGCCAATTCAATTCTCATGTTTGTTTTAACCATATCTGTCAGCACAAGTCTTTGGGCTAGACTCAAAGGCATAAGACTGATGCTTGCTCCCAAATCTACCAAACCTTTTATCTCTACATTGTCTCCAACATCGAATGGTATATTGAATGCTTTGGGGTCCTACTTCTTTGGTAGTAGCTCTGCCTGGATGAAAGCACTTGACATATTAGCTAGCTACATTGTCTATATATGGTCCCCTCTCCTCCTTTTAGTGATGATATCTTCGAAGAACTTGGCATAGGTCGGCGTCTCCTCTATAGCATCCAGGAACAGAACGTCCAGATGCAATTTCTTTACCGCCTCCATGAACTTCTCGTATCTTCTCTTCAGGTGTGCCTAAATGAACTTATATGGGAATGGGACTCGCGGCGCATATGGACTCATCTTCGTGAAAATCTCCTCGACAACATCAAGTTTCTTAACTTTCTCATCTTTCTCCTTGCTTTCTTCCACTTTTTCTTTATCAATATATTTTTCAGGAGTGACCTCTTTCTTAGGTGTTTGTTCATCATCTCTTCTTCCCTCATTGTTGCTTCCAGTTCCTGAGTTACTTAGCACCCTCCCAGATCGGAGGGTATCCATCTTTGCAGTTTCAGTGTTTAATGGAATTTTCCCAGAAGGATTCTTTACCAGCTCTGCCAACTGCACCAACTGCACCAACTATTGATCAATTTGATGTTGATGGGTCTGCATGTCGGCTATTTAAACTTGCATAGTGGTCAAAACACCAGAGTTAGCAAGAGCGCTTTGAGCTAACTGATTGTTCACTATAGCTTGCCTTTTAGCAAAATCAAATAGCTGGGTGACTAAATCCGGCTACTTGTTATCAATTCCTGAACCCGACCCTTGGTTTTGGTTTTTCCCTTGACTAGGTCTTGTGCCTTGATGGTTCAGATTCTTACCTTGACCCTGATAGTTGTTCTTATTTGTCTGATAGTTTGTTGTTCGTGTATACTGGGTCTATCCGCTCCTCTTTGCAAACCCTGGTTGCAGTTTTTGTGAGTTGTTTAGTTGGTGCAAATTGTCGGCTGCATCTTTGTTTCCATAGCTGAAATCAGGGTGGTCTGGCCTCTTGAAATTGGTGTAGGAAACATTCTATGTCTCTTCTTCACTTTCACTTTCATAACTTTCCTTTGGCCTGGTGTAGATACAATTATCAACCCCATGTCCTCCTTCTCCATAGGTGAAACACATCATGACCTTCTAGATATGCTTCTTGCCCTTAACTCTAGTATCTTTCAGTTGCTTCACATCATTTGCTATTTTCTGAATCTGTGTCATTATGGTCTCTAAATCTTTGGCTTCAATAGATGGTCCTTCAGACCCTACTTTCCTCATTGACCCTCTATCATTCCTATCATAGTCTATGCCTTCTTGTAGTGCAGCCATGTTTTCTATAATCTTCATGGTTCTGCTTGGCTTCTTCCTGAGGAAATCACTTCCAGCGGCTGCGTTTAATGAAGTCCTTTCTGTAGGAGTCATCCTGTTATATAAAGCGGTAACGAGGAACCCCTTACGATAATTGTGGTGTGGGTAATCCCTAAGGTACTCCTATAAACATTCCCATACTTCGTGCAGGTTCTCTCCCAGCTTCTGTGCAAAAGAAGTAATTTTCTGCATGTTGTGGATGGTCCTTTTTGTAGGATAAAACTTAGTACCAAAAGCATCTGCCAAGGGTCTCCACCCATCTATAGATTGGTGAGGGAGATTGAGGTACCAAGATAGAGCCTTGTCTTCCAAAGAGAAGTTGAAGCCCTTACAATATATCACCTCTTGCGGGACACCCCTCATCTTGATGGTATCACAAATATTTTTAAATGCATCAACATGATGGTATAGATTTTCACTACTCGAATTCCTGTGAAAAGTTTATTCTGGATCATTGAGATGACATCTGGTTTTAACTCAAATTTTTTTCTGTTGACGTGTGGTATGATGATCGGGCATCTAGACTCGTTGGCCCTTGTTGCTGCCAATTCTCTAAGAGTCTTACCCTCTTCATTGTCTTTGTTGTCGCTATCCCGACCATCATGCTCTCGTTCGTTGTCATGATGGTTAGAGTGTTGTCTTCTTTGACATATGCAATATTGTTCTTCATCATGTTGGTCTTCTTTGTGACGGTCGTCATCACGATGATCTTCATCCCTACGTTCTTCTTCACGTTGACGACCATCATTGTAATGGCCATCTCTATCTTCGTCCAACCCCGATGGTGGTGGGTTGTGTTGATTCCTCACATCCCGCTCATCTCTAGAGGGAGTAACGTCCACGCGAGGCGGCATGGTAAATCGAGGTTAAGGAGAAAAGTCGAATGAGTCTATTTCCTCTAGGGTGCTTGAATAGACCGCAGAGTCGAGTTAGTAAACTAGACATGTTTAAACAAACTATTCTACACAAACACAGGGTAGCTTACTTAAAGTGACGGTGCGGTCCATCTTATTACTAAGTTTTCTAAATGGGAGTATATTGAATGGACTCAAATTCTTAACAGTGCCATTTTCCCTATTCCCCGACAACGACGCCAAAAAGTTGACCGGCGTAAATCACAAGACCAAAAAGAAGTGGATCTAGAGTAGTCAGATTTTTGAGAAAGTAACCCGAAACTTAAGCCCCCACAACTATTATATGGGGTCTGATGTAGTAATCAAGGTCGAGCCATAGGTACAAGGTTAGCAGGTGTTAAGTATACAAGGTCTCACACTCATATACTCCAGATAAAGAGGTAGTTTAAAAAGGGTGTTCCCAAGGAAACAATGGTACTACAATCAAAGTAAAACAAATAACCAAAGAAAAAACGAACAAAGTGTAACAAAATAAGATGGAAACAAAGATATGAGGGGAAACATGGATTGGGTTTCACCTACTAAGACTTCTCACAAACATGCAACATCATCTCTCCCTCTTGTATACTCCTATCAAGATTACAAACAATCATACATGGTGTCCATTCTTTTCTCTCCCAAGATAATGATAGATCTAAGTCTAGAGGTAACCTCTCTCTCGACATGACTACATAAAAACCACATAACAGAATGTATGATCTCAAGCTTTGGCATTTGAACATTCTCATGCATTCATACGACTCCATAACACAAGATAAAAGTGATATTACTCTCTCGAGATATCAACAATCAAACATCACAAGATGGTAGCTAAGTATACAAGTGAAGCATTAAAACCAGTGCATAGGATAATCTTGAAAAGAGTATATGTATATTCAAAATGAAGAGACAATATACATGTTGGGAGAGCCTTAGTGGCTACTCCCAACCCAAGTTAATATGTTTAGCCACACATGTTTACGGATAACATAACAACGTTACAAGAAGATAGATACATCAAGCTCCACAAAGTGATGAGGGAAGTATAGTGAAATGGAAGTGATAGATCTAGGTGGGGAGAGAAGGATGTGATACAACTCAGCACTTCTTAAGATCCAGATCCAGAGGGTCGATGGCGTATACGGTCTTCTTCTCTCAAAGAAGATGGAGCCTTCAGTCTTCTCTCTCCTCAGCTTCCGCCTTTGGAGATCCAAGACTGATTGGATCGATGAAAGGAGATGAGTCTGGAAAGTGGCAGCACTTCGTGGTACTATCAGATCTGATCTATGATCCGATGATTTTACAGGTCGGGTGGGTGGCCTATTTATAGGCACACCACTGACTTAACCCCTCGACCGTGGCCTACACCGCAATCGCAATCACAATTGGAGCTCGATCATGGTTGAGGCTTTGTTGTCATTCTTTCCTCTATCGAGGTCAGTTGAACCCCTTCCTCCATCACGGTCTTGATGTCGCCTTCTTGGGTGAGGATCGTGGTCGAGGTCGGTTTAGCAACCCCCTCAGTTGTGGTCTAGATGACCACCTTCTCGATCGTGGCCTGGTTACTATGACTTTCTGTGGGACTGCGACCGAGGTCAAGGTGTGCCTTGCCTTGGAGAAATTGAGGTCGCGGTCTTCAAGTTGGTTGCGGTCCCATATTGATCGCGGTCCCCAAGAGTTTGAGTGCAAATTGACTACAAGCACAAGTCATTAGGATGAACATGGAGACCTCGACCATGATGACATGGTCCATGTTGGATGAATGGGTCACGGTCGAGGTGATGACCGTGACTTGGGAAAGATATGTACCTAAAATCAAGGGGAGAATGTGTAAGTGAAGTATTTGACATAAGATGCAAAAATAGTGGGGAAAAATAGCAAAAGATATGATAGGAAGGCATAAAATGTATACAAAAAGTGCTTAAAATAAATTGTTATAATAAACCTAGGCTCTAATACCAAATGTAATGAGCTCTCCCCCTGTTATCTCTAGTTAAGGAAGACCGAGAGGGCAAGGGCCATTATCATAATTCCAGGATCAAGATTTAGAAATAACAAATAATAATTAGAAAGTGTATTGAATGGAAAAGAGTTTTGATAACAATATGAAGATAGAATATCCTATAGGGAGTTACATGGGAAGGGAAAATAATGTTTCAACATAAAGTAAATCAATCTATAATCCTCTAGTAGACTTAAATAATCTTTTCTTTTTTCGTCATCTTCTTTGGAAGTCCATATCTTCAGATAATTTGTAGTTTAACCTAAAACTGTGTGAAACAAAAATGTAGTTAGTATAAAGTAAGTGGGGGAAACAAAATATAGACATGTAAGTGTAACAACATAAACAACCATAGAAGAAATTATTATTACATAATCAAACATGCATTTTCTATCATAATTCTCAACCCTTGTTTGCTTAATCTCTTGGGATACCCTCTCATTGGGTTTTGTCCCTGCATTGGACTTGGGCCACCTTCCCAATATGTAGCTTGGTGATAGGTCGTCCTTCTCAATATGGAGCTTGACCTCTTATGACCTTCTCTCTTTGGGGCTTGTCCTAATTATCTGAATGAATTTCTTTCTAACTTATGTTGGGGCCACAACCCCATATTTAGACATAGACAGATAGCATGTGGGGTTCGAGCAAGTTATGTTTACATAAGGTGTTACTCATAGGGCCTTATAGATTGCAAGAAATAAATAGAAAGCCAAACAGATTAATTGAAATCCATTCATGAAACATTGGAAAACCTCAGAAGTCAATAATTAGGTGAGTATTTGTGGTTGTAACCACGTGCCTTTCCTCAGGGATGGCTTAATTTCCAAGCAAATAAGAGATGTTTCAACCAACTAAGTAATCAATCCAAAATTAATTTTTAACATACAAGTATTACTTTTATGTTCACAAAATATCACTTAATACTAACTTGGGCCCTAAGTTAGGGTTTTAGAGTCAAATTAGGGTTACATTAAGGCTAGGCTTCCCAAACCCTGATTATTAAATATTAATGCTTTTCAACTTAGGAAACCCTACTTTTGGCAAGATGTGAACCCTTAATTCTTAGATTAAATCTAAATGGGCTCCTTCATCAAATTAGATCAAAAATTACTCATTAAGACTAATTAATCAAGATATGATCATCACTTCCATAAAATTAAGGTTTATGTATATTAAAACCACCAAAGTGTGAATCTTTATGTATTTTTAGAATTTGAGGCATTTTTTTGATCATTTTCATATACATATTGACTATTATCGAAGTTACCCTCTAAATTCTTCAATTTTTGTAAGGTTAATAGTTTTCTAACCAATCGATGGATGCCATGTTAGCAGGATATATTCATATCTATTCAGACACATATGCCCTTTACACTATGAAATTGATGTCACTAGATGGGGATATTATGGTCCAAACCCTCTTGGGATTGTTCCTCCCTGCACCTGATGACATGCCGTCAGGCTTGGAGTGAACCCATGGTCACTTGGCCACCTATGGTGGGGAATCCATGACTAATGATCCAAGATCTTCTCCAAGCCCTACCGAACTCAAATGTCTACAACACGGTGACAGAGGAGGTCGGTAGCAGGGTCTACATGGCTAAGAATAGAAGAACAAAGAAATTAAGGAAAGACATTAATTACCTATCAAATTGGTCAACCAAGTCTAGGTTAAGCTTCCTAGATATCTTCCAGATGGATTCGACCTCTTGCCATGTTATGTGATGGTCTAAGGCATGCCCTTAGTGAATCTTTTCAAGCTTCAAACATCGTGTCTAGGGAATAGGAATTCACACCTTACTTATCCTCCCTTGACATGCCAATCTGCTTTGGGGTGTCTTTGTGATGCTTTGAGTCAAAACAATTGGCCTGAGGTGGCCTGGGGTTCAAGGGATATGGAAGTGGACCATCATAGATATGGTGGATCTGGACGGGAATAATGAGAAAGATTTACTAGTACAGAAATGGCTTATAACATCACATTTATAGGCGTCAGTTATATCTAAGAAACCGACACCTAAACGCTACAACGTCGGTTAAATACACAAACCGACATCTATCTGTGAAGAGCGGCCAAGACACGGGTATCACTTTTTATTTAGCGTCGGTTCTTCAATAAGCAACCGACGCCTAAAATCGACTGCCAAATCCGAATTTTCTAGTGAAAAAAAATTATCTCCAAAATTTAAAATACGACGTCGGTTGTTAACAAATCAACCGACGATTAAAGGTTTTTTGCGAGACAGAAATTTGGCCCACTTTTATCATCGGTTATCTTACAATAACTGACGCCGATGTGTTTTCACACGTTGTCCCCGTGAAAATTTTCACCCCCCTTTGGTGTCGGTTTTTCTAAGGTAACCGACGACTATGGTCATAATTCAAGAACATTTTTTTTTCATCATATGTAGATAAACGTTGGTTTTTCTAGTTGGAACCGATGACTATCATTGAACATAGGCGTCGGTTTTGTGTGATAACCAACGCCTAAAGTTGTAAGTGTCGGTTGTTTTGAATAACCAACGCCTATTATTAACTTAATAGCACCAGCGCGAGCCATACTCTTCCCCTTCTCTATTTCATTCCCAATTTCAATTGTTCCCCATCCTATGGCGATTCCAGTCACCGCTGCTCCATTGCTCCACCGCTGCTACTCTATCGCCCCTGCTCGCTGCTGCTCCTCCGCCCTTGCTCGTCGCTGCTCCGCTGCTCACCTACTGCTACCCGCCGCTTCTATCCTTTGCTCCTCCACCACCGACCTAAGCAAGTAAGTTATACCCCTCCTGTTCTAAGCTTAACCCCTCCTTATCTACTTGTATACCCCTCCTCCGCCGCCGACCTGAGTGGTACGGGCACTCGCCCTCGCCTTGGTGGTGCCTAGGCGCGCCTAGGCGGCCCAGGCATTCACCTAGGGTCCCAAACCCAGGCGCCCAACCTAGTTAGGGCTTTGGGTGGCCTGGGCAGATGCTTGGGTGGCGCCAAGGCAGGCCTAGGCTGCTGCTGGGCATTTTTTATTTTTAATTAAATTATTTACTGTTTTTTGTTTATTTATGTACTGATTTTGTTATTATTTAATCATCTACTTATTTAACTTTTATTATCAACTGATTTAACTTTATTTATCAATTGATCTGTATTTATTCATCTACTATTTGTATTTATTTATGTACTAAGTCAGGAATTAATTGATCATCTACTGATTTATATTAGTTTATCAACAGATTTTTATTTATTCATCTACTTATTTGTATTTTTTGTCTACTATTTTTTATTTAGTGATCTACCCATTTGAATTTGTTGGTGTACTTCTTTTGAAATTATATAATCATCTAGTGATGTAACTTTATCACAGGCTCATTATGAACCATTAGATCTAGATCTTAGGATATCTCTACCATCCTAACTATGAAATTGGTAACTTGTTTCCTTGTTGAGTATATTGAGAACCCTAATGACCCTTCTTGCTTATTGATGAACTCTAATGCACTCACGTGATATGCTTGGAATGTAAATGATGAACTTTGCCCTAGATTGCCGATCATGCTTCTAAAGACATCAATAATCACCCTAACTTGAAGAACTAGGATATGAATGATGAAACTAGGATTGTAGGTATAAGAATGACAACATACATGTATTTGTTGGCCTAGAAACCCGTCCAAGATTTACTCATTAGGAATAAATCTTAGATAGTCCCTAGTTTGGGACTGTTCTTGAACACCTAATCTCACTTAGGATGTAAGTGTATAATGTGTATTTGGTTTTCAAGAAATTTCGGCAGCATTTCCTCATTTGTTCTCTAAGTACATATGTACTTGGAGAACAGTGGGGAAATGTTGTCAAAATTTTCTTGAAAACCCAATACACATTATACACTTACTATTGAGATTATGTGTTCAAGAATGGGATAGGTGGTACAAATTTATTATATATAAGACCTTAAACCCTAAAGTTTTAACCATAAACCCTAATCTTTCAACCCTAGTCCCAAATCTTATTCTGATATATACTTTTTTTTCTCTTTGATTATAGAATGGATAGATCATGGATGTCCATTCCAAATCGCTGCACCCCAGAGTTTTTTCCTGGTCTTGATCAGTTTATTAGATTTTCCGAGGAACATAGGAAACAACCTGGAGATAGGTTCTACTATCCATGTAGGCATTGCGGTAATAACTTGAAAGTCAGCACTGGTGACGAAATCAAAAGTCATGTCATGTGCAATGGGGATTGTAAAAGGCTATATAGAATGGCACTAGCATGGAGATATTTCACACTTGAAATCAGTGGATGTCGATAGCAGTGCTTGTGTGGAAGAAGAAATTGCCTCTGATGACATAGATGTGAACGAACCAGTTCCAGTAGACATCGTTGATGCGATGCTGGATAGTTGTGGGGTAGAGCACATTGATCAACCTCTCATGTTTAGAAACATTGTGCATGATGCTGAGATACCGTTATACACAAGTTGTAAGTTTACAAAGCTTAGCACTATGTTGAGATTGTATAAGCTGAAAGCTAACAATAGATGGAGCGACAAAAGCTTCACGTCATTGTTGTCTTTGTTGAAAGAATTTCTTCCTGAAGGAAACTAGCTGCCAATCTCAACATATCAGTTAAAGAAATTGTTGTGCCCAATGAGAATGGAGGCCAAGAAAATACATGCATGCCTGAATGATTGTGTATTATTTCAAAAGGACTATGTGGATTTGAAAGATTGTCCCAAATGTGGTGCGTCAAGGTATAAACTGACGACTTCGGGGGAGTCCAAAATTGGTTCTCCTACCAAGGTGATGTGGTATCTACCTATAATACCACAGTTTCAATGCTTGTTTTCCAATCTGATAGATGCAAAAAATTTGAGTTGGCATGCAGATGTTAAGAAAAATAATGATGGGATCCTATGACATGTGTCTGATTCCCCACAGTGGAAGAAAATTGATTTATTATACCTTGAATTCGGTGAAGAAATCAGGAATCTAAGACTTGGGCTTTGTACAGAGGGAATGAATCCATACGGGACATTGAGCAGCCAACATAGCACTTGTCCAGTTATGCTTGTTGTATACAATCTTCCTCCCAGGTTGTGTATGAAAAATAAGTATGTTATGTTGTCATTGTTGATATCGGGCCCTAAACAAACTGGAAATGATATCGACGTTTATCTTGAACCTCTGATTTATGACTTGAAGAAACTATGGGGTGAAGGTGTGATGACCTATGATGCTTCACGAAGAGAGACATTTCATTTGCATGCTATGTTGTTTTGCACTGTGAATGACTTTCCAGCATATGGGGATTTTTCTAGATATAGTGTCAAAGGATCTAAAGTGTGTCCTATATGTGTATAGAACACTGATTCAATATGAATAAAACACAACAACAATACTGTATATCTTGGTCATCAAAGGTTTCTTCCAAAATTCCATCTGTATCGTAGGTTGTGCAAAGCATTCAATGGACGGAATGAGGAACGAAGTGCACCTAAACCTATACCAAGGGATGATGTTTATGAAAGAGTAAAAGACTTTGCCAATGAATTCGGTAAGAGATCATAATGTACGATGGCCACACAGAGTGACAAATCTTTATTCAAGAAGAAGTCAATATTTTGGGATCTTCCTTATTGGAGTTCTTTTGCAGTCAGGCATTGTATTGATGTCATGCACGTTGAGAAAAATGTTTGTGATAGCGTCATCGATACTCTGTTGAATATACCAGGTAAGACTAAAGATGGGATAAAATCCAGAATGGACCTACGTGAAATGGGAATAAGGACATAATTAACAGAAGTAGTTAGTAGCGATCGGAGAACATACTTACCTCCCGCTTGTTACACGTTGTCGAGAAAGGAGAAGAAACCTTTTTGTGAATGCTTAGTAAATGTTAAGGTGTCACAAGGTCACTCATCCAACATCTGTACATTGGTATCAATGAAAGATCTGAAGTTGATAGGTCTTAAATCTCATGATTGTCACACTCTAATGCAACAAATATTGCTCGTGGCAGTTCAATTTATATTGCCCAAGCATATAAGGTTTGCAATCACCATACTTTGTTTCTTTTTCAACAATCTGTGTAGCAAAGTTATTCACCCTGATACTCTCAATAAATTGCAAAGATAAGTGGTTGTTACCCTATGTTACCTTGAGATGTATTTTCCTCCTTCATTCTTTGATATCATGGTACATCTTGTTGTCCACTTGACTAGGGAAGTGAAAATGTTGGGACAAGTTTTATTGCATTGGATGTATCCCTTTGAACGATACCTGAGCATTTTTAAAGGTGATGTCTGAAACTTATCGTCTTGAAGGGAGTATTATTGAGGGTTATGTGGTGAGAGAGGTTATGGATTTTTGCAATGACTTTCTGAGTGCTAATGACACTCCTGTTAATGACAAGAATATTGAGGAGCATTTTGGAAAAGGAATTTTTGGATCACGGATGAAAGTAATCAGTCGTGAGTAGTTGTAACAAGGTCACTTATATATTTTACACAACATCGAAGAAGTGAGTGTTTATATCGAGGAACATACCAATTTCATCAAGAGACAATATCCTCGAGCCAATTCAATGTGGCTTGCTAGAGAGCATAACAAGACATTTATTAAGTGGTTTAAAGATAAAGTCTTACATCAACTATCTCAAACACCAGATAATCTTACTGAAACTATCAAATACCTCGCCTTTAAACCAAAATTGAATGTTATGTCTTATGAAGGGTTTGACGTAAATGGATTCTCATATTACACAAAGCGTCAAGATGATAAGAGTGTCGTCCAAAATAGTGGGGTCACCCTTCAAGCATCTTCATTGTTTTTTGCAAGTGCAAAGGATAAGAGTCCACGTGAAGCTAAAATGTCATATTACAGTGTCATTGAAGACATATGGGAGTTTGACTATGTAGATTTCAGAATTCCGCTCTTTAAATGTAATTGGGTTGATAACACCAAAGGAGCCATTCATATTGGCATCACAGGCAAAACAAGTATTTTATATCGATGATCCAGCAAATGATAAATGGTTAGTTATTCTTCATGGTAAAAGACAGTTCATTGAAGATCCTATAGATGAAGGATAGTACTATGATAAGTATGATGACTCCAGTCCATTCTCAGTTGGGTTGCCAACACCACCAAATATTGAAGCTAATGATGACTTGTATGTGCGCGGAGATCACAATGAAGGATTGTTAATTGATAAAAGATTGCAATATTAGAGGCATGCATGTTTATATTTTTTTATATGTTTTAATTTTCTGAATGTGAACTTTACAATGTGAACTTTACGATGTGAATATGAACTTTACAATGTGAATTAATTTACAATGTGAATGTATACTTTACAATGTGAATTACTTTAGAATGTGAACTTTAAAATGTGAATGTGAACTTTCAGATGGCTGAGCATTCTCCTGATGACCATGTTGATGATTACCGTAAGGGTGAGGATGTTAATGCTCCGCCTCACAATGTAAGTTTTAAAAATATATCCCTTAGGTTTCTATCTATATGTTCATTTATAGTTATATCCTGTAAGTGTGGTTTTTTGTCAAATTTTAGGTTGGTGATGTACCCCCTGAAGAAATTGGGGCATTTGATGAGCAGCACAAAAAATTGAGAAAGTGAGGGGCATCACAATGATGAACAAGTTACTACAGCAAAAGGGCAATGGACCCAAATTGGTTGTGGATTTCGATCATGTAGGAAATCTAGTTGGAGTGAACCGCAACTCATTTATTTCATATCTTGGGGTTCTTACTCACAGCCATTGTAGTCCTAACGTAGAATCCTGGCATAAAGTTCCTAAGGGGAAGAAAGACTTAGTATGGAAGGAACTATGCGTGGGTTATTATTATTTGCAATTCTATTTTTGTATATTACTAATTTTTAGGATACAAGTTAATAGCAATTCTATTTTGTAGAGCAAATTTGATCTGGATGAAAAGTTGCATCGTAAATGCATGATGCAATGTTGTGGGAGGGTCCTAAGGAACTATAGGACCGATCTCACCTGAGATTACATACGCGATGCTGAGAAGAGGTTTTTGGTTGATTTCCAATTCTAGATATTGATCAATGTTTGACTAACTCTACACTAATAATTTTTGTTTGTATTATCTTTAAAAAATAAATTTAGGAAGAAGACAACAAAAGAACATTGGAACTACCTGGACCCCAGAGACTAGGAGGAGTTTGTTACCCAAAGAAAATCAGATGAATTCAAAGTATTAAGCGCCACTCCCAATTTAATTAATATACATTCTTATGTATTCACCTATTCAAGATTAACCTTTAGTGTTACTAACCAAATCAATATGTTTACTAACTAGGCTATCAGGGATGCTCAACGAGAAAGGCATGCACTAAATGTGCACGACCACACAATGGGTCCAAGAGGATATGCAGGTGTTTGCCAAAGACTACAGGTTGAGTTTACTACTCATCCTGCTGCTACTCAGGATACTGTAGAGTCCTCTACTACTGCTCCCTCACCTCTGCCTCACCATGCTATGTGGATAGTTGGGACGCAAAACAAGAAGGAAGATATAACGAAGCCCATAACTGCTGAGGCGGCTGCAAAAATGGTAAAAATCAACTCTTAGAGCAATCGATTGATATTGATTATTGTTATGTTTACTTACTAATTTTTGTTGATGGTGATCAGCGGGAGCTGTACGAGCAGAGGAAGGAAGGCAAGTTCATCCCTCACGGCATAAGTGATGAATTGACAGTTTCTCTGGGTAACCTAGAGCATCCTGGACATGTTAGGGGTGCAGGCGCTGGTGTGGGCATCAAAGTGTTCTTTGGGCCATCCCAACGCAAACCTATCCCAAAAGCGAGACTTTCACAAGTTGAGGTAATCTATTCTTTTTTTAGAATGTTATTGCGAAAGGGAATTCAATAATCAATAGCTAGCATTTCTTTTATCCATGTATAGGTAGATGAATTAATTGAGAGGAAAGTTCGAGAAGCAATGGTGAAGTAACAGGCGTCTCAGGCGGCCACTCAGACGGTACCTGTGACGTGTCGTGCTTTTATTACTCCTACTATAGAGGTTGGGAGTAATCCTGTACCACCTAGCACATCCTCTGTAACTATTTTTATGAACTAGTAGCTAGTCTTTTCAAGATGATATGTTTGTGTATATATGCATATAACATTCTTTACATAAATTTGTAGGGGTTGAAGCCATACCGACTAAAAGGTCAAGAATATGTCATTGCAGAGGCACAAGCTTATCCAGCCCTTCCAGGGGACATATGTCACAGGACTCCAGTACCAGCTGGTGCGGTTCGTGTGACCCCGATATGTGTACTCCCCGATTGGAGGGATCTTCCACTGCCATATGCCCACCCGGATGCTTAAACGCTTAGTGAGACAGAAGGTGGAGTGATAATGTGGCCCAAAGCGGATGTCGTCTATACTAATATTGTATGGTAAATTTACATTACATTAATTTGTTAGTGTGTATATATGAATCAATTGATCTAAAATTATATATACATGTTAAAAAGGCGACACCCGCTACATCTCAGCCTCCACCTCCACCTCCTCAACTACCAAGTTGGCTTACAAGGGACCTACACGCCTCGTTAGCTCCTAATTGTAGGGGTATGGCAGTATGGATCGGTGAACATGATCGAAATTCCCTATAAATGTTACAATTCCGGAGGATGCTATAGGTCAATCATATGGTAACAATCTATTTATACAAGTTTTGCAAACGTATTAATGCATATGTATTAATACAGGTCAATCATACGAAAACAAGCTATTTATACAAGATATTTTGGAGTTTTTTCATTATGATTGGCTGAACACATCTATGATAGAGCTATGGATATGGTGAGATCTTGTTTATACATCTGTATACCTTGTTTTATATACGGTGATTTGGTTTCTTATATATTAATGCCTATGTAATACATGTTTTGCAGCCACTTACACATGATATGTACAGATTTTACATTTTCCCATGTGGGATTTTTGGTTCCATTTTTTATTAGTCTTGTAGATACAGACCCTTCTTTAGTTACTTCATACTATTGTGCTTCTTTTGAAATTTTTGGTAAAAATAAGAAGACGGTGATAATAGCTCCATTCAATGTCGAGTAAGTTTACTTTGCTTATAATTTGGACTTAAGAAAATTACATTTTATTATGGATTTTGAGTTACTAATTTTTAACTTTCTTATCTGTTGTGGTAGGCATTGGGAGTTACTAGTTATTGTCCCCAAGATGTTCACTGTCTATTATCTAGATCCTGTGGGGAACAAATTGAACACATTATATGGACACACAATGAAAATGCCATTATTCCCTTGAGAAATATTTCATATTTTTATATCTGTTAACACTATTATTACATTACTATTTAATTATGCAATTTAATGTGTTACATTAACATGTAGGGCTTTACAAGAGTTCAAAAAAGCTGGAGGAAAGGTCCCCAAGAAAAAGAATCAGCCACTAATTTGGGAGAATGTGAAAGTAATTTCCCGACTCCAATGTATATATTATTTATGTGAACTGTGCTTATTTGTATTTTTGAATATTTTGTATGTTTCAATTTACAGTGTGCTATACAAGACAACGACTGGGTATGTGCCTACTTTGTGATGTGATTTATGGACCTAATCATCAAATATGTAACAATGGAAATCGATACTATACATAAGGTATTATATATAGTCTCATTAGATAATATGAAATATATCAATCATTTTATATATTAGTAATTATATAGATACGTCATTCTCTTTGCAGGTGTTTAAAACTGACTTCAGTACATGTGGAAAGTTATTAAATGTACATATTCCCTATACGAGGGAGGAATTAGATGTTGTAAGAGAAGAATGGGAAAAAGCCCTATAAGTAGTGGGAATTTTTAAATATAATTGGGTGTTTGATGACAATGATGACGTGATGAATAAAGAATTATATTTCTAAACTTTGTTCTCATAATTATTTTTGTGTGAATGTGAATGACTTTTTCTGAATTGTCATATGTGTGAATGTGAATGACTTTTTCTGATCAATACATGAATGTCTAAATGTAAAAAGAGATGAAATGAATGGACCTCAATGTGAATGTAAATGACTTTGCAGGTTTCTACATGTATCTGATCAATACATGTGTCTGAATGTGAGTGACTGTGTAGGTGTGTGGCATGTTGTTGGCTGATATCAATGGATGTTGTAAACATGCATTTCAAATTGAACTGTAGGTTCTGCATCTTGTTGACCAGCCATATAGCAGGCCTGCAAACTGATAAGAAAAAAAAATCAGAACATAGGCGTCGGTTATTTGTATAAAACTGACACCAATGACTTACGATGTCAATTATTAGCAAAAAAACTAACGTCTTTGTTCCCTCGCTGGCTTGGTGGCGGGAAGGGTAATGGCGTTGGTTTTTGTTTAATTACCGACGTATTTAACCATGATATAATGTCAGTTTGCTTTAATAACTGACACCTATAGTTCCCTTTTTGGCACACTTTCAGTGGCGGGAAGGGGTATGGCGTCAGTTTTTATTTAATAATCGATGTCTTTAACCATAATATAGTGTCAGTTTTTTTAATAACTGATGCCTATAGTTCCCTTGTTGGCGCGTTTTCGGTGGTGGGAAGGGTTATGGCGTCGGTTAGAAACCGACGCTGAAGGTGTCGACTTTTAGCGGCGCCCACTTGGGTGTCACTTGGAAACTGACGTTAAATGCTCTAAATAACTGACGCCAAAGGCCTTTTCTGTAGTAGTGATTGGCAAGAAATTTGAGGGTTCGTTGATTGCATTAGGGATTGAGGGTGCCTAAGGTACCCTATTTATAGGATGGAGTGAAGAGTTTGAGGGTGATTCCTCAAAGCCCTAGTTTCTAGAAGAAATGATGATTTAGGTATTTTCCAAATCAAGGATGAGGCTATACCTTTTAGGGATGTTTGTGTCCGTCTTTTACTCTCGAATCCAATGGAGAAAGAATCGAGGGGAGAGGTGTAGAGGGGAGAGAGGACATAGTGTGAAAAGGGTCAGGGTTATTGTTCTCATGACTTTCCTGTTACATCTCGAGGTAGAAAATGATGGGGACGTTGTGGATCACTGATCCAATGTCCAGGAGGCCTGATATCCAATAAAAGGGTCATACCCTATGGTTTCCTATTCTGATTTAATGTGACACATGAATTATTTTTACCAATTAATCACCCACCTTAGGGAAATTATTAAAATTCATATCTCACCTCTTTTCTCCAATTGACTCCAATTTTTAAACGAAGCCTTTTAATGACTTAATTTCATATTGGAAAAGATTTGGTGGAAAAAAAATGGAGGTTAAATACCTTTCACTTGCCTCCTAAGAATTTGCTTTAATTGATTTATTTAAGCCATATAATAATTCTTTTTCCACCAAAACCTAGCAAGCATTCTTATCTTGGTATATTCTCATGTTGGGTACAATATAGGGCCGAATAAGGCTTATTAAATGGCTTCAACTTGTCTTTCTAGAAATTTCCAAAATAATTCCCCTTTTTAGTTGACATGTATTCATTATATTAAAAATTACTTTATTATTGAGTGTTTGGCTTTTCTTTAACCAAGAATTAATAATGTATTGTTGTAAACATCAAAAATTCAAAAAATCCTCTATATATAAATAAATTGCATTCATAATCCAAAATTGTCAGAAACGACATGGAAAAACTCAAGTTTTCTAATATGTCCTAAACAATCCATATTTGCATCCAAATATATGTGTAAATACATGAAAAAACATATTATAATAGTAACCGGCTGTGAACTAACCCCCATTTCTTCGTTGTTCATCTCCTACATTTGTGTGGCTTCTTCCACAAAAGGGAGGGGCGTGGCGTGCTCACAGTATGCCCAACCATGCAACGATCAACCCCCACTAGCTGGATGAAGACCTGATTTCATCTTGATAGTGATATTTCTCCTTCTCTAAACCTCATCCCATTTCCCTTAACTTATATCTAGTAGTCTAGAGTGGGGCATTCATTGCTCAATGTTGAACATTACCAAAAACAACATTGAGATGATGCTCATTCTGATCCTTGGAGGAGCTTATTATCTTGATGTCGGATGTAAAGTTTGATCCTAATTAGAACATTTTACGTTTCTATTTTTCATTTTGTTATATCATAGGCTCACTTACCTTGACACTTCATGATTGTAATAAATAGTTCCTAATTACACTCGAAATAATATAACATTGCAAAAATACCTCCCTCCTAGATATTATTGTGTATAAAACATTTAATGGGATCTACTATATGTAGAATGTCCCTATCTGGTTGCATATGTCATACTCAAGAAATGCCTAAACGGGATGAGTCTCATGGAACTAATTATTCTATTGAATCCAATTGAGAAAGATGACTCTTTTATCAAGATTTCTATTCTAGGATGTTCCTATCAAAATTGTAATTGTTTTTCTATATTATTTAGAATTTTATTTTAAGCTTAGTCATGTTTGATATATTAATAGATGCTTCCTCCATGATTTATTAACAATATACTTCAAATTTCCAATTTAGATGTGGTTCATACTATACAATATGGTCATGCATGGAAACGATAATATCTCGATTAGACGAGTCAATCCTGCTTGTTTGGTGCAACAAATATCTAATTTTATGCTTTAGTTATCAAGTAAATAGGCTCTTTAATCATCATACATTTTGAATATAATGATATAAAAGAAAAAATTATTAGACAGTCTAGATACTTAAATGCATTGTAGAATTTAATCTAATTGATAGAAAATACATGTAAATTAGACATAATTTTTTGGTAAGCATGATCGAATATTTTGGATATTCTTCTCATTAATTTTTATGATTACAACAAGTACCAAAACTTGGTATTACTAAATATTACTTCTTATTGATTTGTTTAAAAAATTTCATCATTCCACAATTGTGCTATATCATGTGAGAAGCAACTACTAGTGTGTAAATTGGTTTCTTCTCATAGCTCATTTTTATCCTTTTTATTTATTTAAAGTGACTTTTCATGTTTATAGACTAAACTAGTTCAATATGTCAATGGTATTTTTTTCAGATCAAAGTTTAATTAGTTGTATGCTTCCTACCAATACAAATATCTAACTAATAATATATATGGGAAAGTTTCAATTTTGAATACTAAAATCTAAAACATATATTTACATTTTTATATACACTACACAACTTACAGCTGAATACTCAACTGTGTGACACAAATTTCAATCTTATGTAATTTTTTGTTTTTGTTATATGCTTTCTCTTTATCAAAGGTATCCAACTTCTTTACAAGGAATAAGACTACAACTAAACTACTTCAAAATATAGGGAAGGAATCAACGTCTTCACCCCCCGTAGAAATTGTAGAAGCCCCTAGGAGGATATTCATAAAGAAGACTTTTGAATTGATGAAATCACAAAAGAAGATATTATCTCAACTAGTAACGATTCTCAAATAAATTTCCCCTTTCTAACTAGTTTTGACATGAGGAAGGATATTCCCTAGTGATGGATTTCCTAAATCAGGATTCCATGAAATAGTTTGAATTTTTCATTTTTGTTAATAAATGACATTTTAGAAATTCAAGAGAATAGGTGATGTTAATTATTTCATAGTGAAATACATTTAGTTAAAATCCTTTTAAATGTGTGTACGAACTAAAACTATATTATTGCTTCTCTTGGCTATTTCCTCATGTCAAGAATATAGTCTTTGCACTATTTTTCCAATTTGATTTTGTTTACAAAAAAGTTCACTTATGATAAGGCCCCATTGATATTATTTTTCTGTTAATCTTATGTAAAACATAGTAACTTGGTATAACATTTCCATGTTGTGATATATTATGATTCTCCCTTCTCAAGTAATTTGGAAACAACATATAAAATAAAATGTTTGAATGATGGGTTCAAAAGTTCCATGAGTATCGAAATATATAAACTTATAATCTCCTTATTTTCTTATATAAACATTAATTACTCTGAATTTGTCTATTTCTACAAGGTATTCTATACAAATAAGAGACATTTTTCTTGAAGAAGGCTTATCATTCTTACTTGCTCTAGTTACTAGGCTATTTTACTATGAGAAATTTGAAGGGGGAATTTATGCCACTATAGTAAAAGGGTGATACGAATGTAGTAGAAGGGAAAAAGAAAGCAAGGTGATGTGTATTTAAGAAAGTTGCTTCGAGGAAATTTTTTACAGAACTCCAATTCTTGGGTGTTACTGAGGTTGTTAAAATCACTTTCCGCACCTCTATTGGAGTCTTGAAACCATTGGTATTAGTATTAGAAAGGTTATAAGACCCTTCACAATTTAAGTTCTATTATCCAATACACTATTTTAAAATTATATCAAACTTACATTTCCTTATCAAACTCCTACTTTACTTCTTATTTTGCATAATGTTTTACTTATGATTTACATCAAGAAGATCTTTTTTTGAATGTTTAACATACCCTACAATTGCATGTTTGTGGAGTAAACACTTACATTTAAGCAATGCAATATAAAGTGACACTAGAAATTGCAAATAGATGTTTTTCTCATTCCCAATGACTTTTTCTCATTCAACTTTGCACGCTATCTCTTGAATGGTGTTAATTCTTCATTCACTTCTACAATATGATTTTTTTATACATATGTTTAATATTGCTCTAATTTTGTTATGGTATCTCAATTTGATTCCTTGTTGACACGAATGTCAGAATCAAGTGTCAAGTTTGTGAGGGTGCATATGACTAGGTAATCCAATCTTAGGATTAACTACGATGTCTAAGAAGACATCCACATGATCTGGGTTTGATTTTTATCAATTTGGGTCAGGTAATCAAGACCCTATTCATTATCATGACTAGTACATGGATATTGCTAAGGGAAGATTAATTGTATATAGCCCTCAATTAGACCAAATTAGGTCAACTTACATTTCATTCCAATAGGGTCTGAAAAAAAAGTAATATAGGAATAGAAAAGTCTCACATAGGTCTACTTTTGGTCAAGTTCGGTCTAATATTGGTCATCTAATGCATTGTTTTGGTGTACTTATGATTGATTAGCTTATAATATAGTGGTTGGAGGTTCATGTGAGTAGTTGGTGTCATTGAGGAGCAAGGTGAAGCTAGTCATGGGGTGAGGAGCAGGGATGGGAGTCTGCGGTGGCAAGAGAATCTCCAACAATCTTCGTCCCTGACGCCACAAGATATAGCATGACGAAAACATATTTCCCATCAAGACTAAGAGACCCCACTAAAATGTACTAACAATGCAAGGAATAAAAAACAAAACCTATAAGACTTTCCTAAAGAACTAGACTTTAAAAGAAGAGTGACAAACTAGGTATTAGATAAGAACAATCAAATTACATCATTTTCTATTTTAATTCTTGCTAGAATTTAAATATCATTTGTAAGCTCATCAAGAGCTCATCCAAACTTTTCTTCCTTGAATTCTTTTGCTTTTTCCTTGACTTTTAGTTTGCTGCTTAGTCTTTGTACCTATGTCATTGTTCCCTGTCACAATCAGACAAGACATTGACTATGATGTATCCCTCCTATGAAATGTGGTGGTATCTTCTCAATTTGAGAATCTACAACTTTGTCAACTCGATTAGCTAGTCTAAGATAGTGAAATGGTGCTAGTTAATGGTTGGACATCCATCAGGCCGTGGAGCAACCAACACTACGTCTAAGTTCTAATCCATCTAGAGGTTGTTTGTGATCATCACTGCAAGTGAGAAGAAACCTAAATATGATTCTTCCTATTAAAAAAGGAAATAAGGAGGGATTGACCTCAATAGGATATGAATCTATTGACTCTGCACTATAGACCATGCAGTTTTTCCTCATTCTAAATGATTAGAAAAGATTGTAATATCCAAAATATTTCTAGCTACATGTGTCCCACAACTTCCTCATATGTTGTTTAATATTTTTGGCCTTACATCATTTGATTCCATACAACTTAGTCTTATACCACACATGCTCTAATTTGATTCACCGTGATTAAGTCATTACTATGTGTGATTTATCTAATCTCACACCATGAATTTTTAAAACATGCAATTTATCAGCGATGCTCTTGAGATTCATGTGATGTCTACTTACATATAGAAATTTGAATTTCCTTCATGCAAAATGCTTTAAACAAAAAGCCTAGTCAGAGTTATAGTACTACAAAGAATGCCACAACTAGTTCAGTGTTGTTAAATTTAAAATTTTTGTTCAAGACTTAAGATCAAACTTTACATGTGATTCTAGTTAGTATATTGTCTTATTTTTTGCATGTGAGCTCATTCCACTTTTATGTAGCTTGTTTCCGTTGTATTTTGTGTAATGCTAGACTTGATTGAAACTAGAATGCTGGTTTCCATATTATATTGCTTCCATATTTTTTGTGCAAAACATGAATTGATGACATTTGAATTATACATGCTAACCTGGTCGGATGTGGAGAAAAAATGTTTATATGATGTATATTATGCAGTGCTTCGAAATATGATAGTGGGAAGATCTATGAAGTGGAATATATATCAAAGAATTAGACTATTTAGAACACTAGTTGTAGTTTTATTCATATATTATTAAGGAGTATGCTATGTGGATGCATTTTGGGACTCAAAATGGAGCTGTAGTCATTCTTGGCCACAAAACATAAGACATAATAAACAAAACATGTTATTTGGCAATCTCTTGGCTACGCTACATCCAATATCGTCTAAGAGTAGTTGAGAGAGTTCTTCCATAATCAAACTAGTAGAATAAGTGATCATATATCCTGCAGTCTGAATGCAACCAAATTTGTGGAGCATGAAGATATAAGTTTAATCTCTCTCAGATTATTTAGTATGTATCCATTCGACAACTGCCCACTATTGATATTCAAACAATCAGTTCCACTTACTCCTTTAGATTTGATATTTCGGTGAATGACATCCGCTCCGCGTCCAGACATCCACATTGAAACGAGCCATACAAGCTGGAACTGCCAAGAAAAGGACGGGCTAGAACAATCCAACCCTAGTTTCAGCGGACGAGTCACGTTAGCAGTCCATAAATCAATCAAAACAAAACATTCTTCTCTGGTGCTTTATAAATGTTAATCGATAGAAGCTGATTACGGGACGTTGAGGACGATCTGGAAAGTATCACTTTCCCTAAGGCGTTAACAAAGTATAGCGCCGGCCGGTTGATGACGAGTGAATGGAATGATCTGTTGTTTAGATGAGACAAAACCGACGAATGATTAGGTATAAAAGGTTCTTGGTAAGCGTTGTCGTGTGGTCGTGTGTCTCTTCTAAATCGTCATCCCACTAGCACTAGCCGTGAGGCACTAGGTGAACGTGCAGGTATAAGTCTCAAGCGTTGATTGGCGACCGTCTTACCAACTCCCCATCAACGCATGTAGCTTTCTGCTTTGATGAGTGATGAGCACCCTCACGCGCGCACAGGGCGTGCAAATAGGAGTTCAATTAAACGCCCCATCATATCTGTATGTCTAACGCATAGGTTGAGTCTTCACTATGGCATCGAGCAATCAGAATTTGCAATCTGTTATTAGTAGATGGATAGGCATGTATAACGAGTTCTATAATGTTGTATTATAACGTACGAGGTTGAGATAGTGAATCTAACCGTATAACGAGTTCTATATCATTGTTTATCCATCTATTTTTCATGACAACCATTAGAAAACGATCCATCTGATTCCTCATCAAACTATTCATAATGGTAAACGGTAGACATGACATATGTGTTACCAGATGGAGATAACACAACCATTGTTAATTATAGTTATGCATAGTGAAGTGTATAATCATGTAGGCTAAAGAAGAACCATTAGCCAAATATATATATCCGATCGCATGCGGCAGTCGTTGCAGTTGCATTGGATCGGGGCGAAGAAGCACCGCGCAGAGGGCTGATCGTTTTCGGTGGCAGGCGGATACTTGATGCTGTAACAGCACTGCGTGGTCTGGCACGTCTGCGGATCCCCATTAGCGCAGCAGACGCAGCTGGAGCAACTCTTATACGGTCCCGTCGGCAGCAGCGGCATGGCAGGCGCTGCAACTCTGACTCCGTCCAGCTTGGGGAGGAAGACAGGCTGCTTCTCTTCCTCGACCATGGCTGCTGAACGTTTTTTTTTTAAATGGGACGAGTATTTCATTTATTAAGCAATGTCCCTATCTGCCTGTACATAAAATACAGCAGGGAAAAGACCGGTACAGAATCTAGGCTGCACAGATTGATTCGCCTCATTTGCAATCAGATGAGTTAGACCATTACCCTCCCTCAATACATGCGTATATGAAATACTCGTAAAAGCCTTTTCCATAGTCTTCAGATCCCTTGCAAGCATGCCACCGATATCCCTATATATTCGATGATCCGTACTTAGCGCAGCTCGCCGGAGGGGGGGGGGGGGGGGGGGGTGGAGGAAATGTGCTCTTGGTATTTCCTGTAGTCCTCTACAACTCTCATCTCTCATCAGCCCAATGTAGTGCTAGTACATGCAGGAAATGTAGTTTAGTGTCTTGTGTAAAAAGAGAAGAACTTTAGTCTCACATTGCTCACTCCTATAACTTTTGTGGTCTTTATATGAAGGATCACATGGGCACTATTGTTCAAAGGGTCCTAGGATGAGAGTATGCTCACCTCCTTGGTAGGTGTGGTTACTGCATCACAACGCACGCGTGTGTGCGTCATGCTAGGCCGGGCTTGGGCTCGAGTTTGTGGGTTTTGGGTTGTGGAAATTGTCTTCCGTCTTCTTTTCATACAAGAACACAACTACGAATTTAATTAATTGCGAAAATAGTTGTCTTTCCTAACCGGATTTATTAATCCTATTTGGAAAGTGTTTGCCTCACATATTATTTCGTTTTGTACATGAGCGACCGAGTGTTTGCGTCTTAATGAGATTCGGAATTCGGGATGTGCGTGGCTATATATACTCCTCCGGACATTAGGGTTAAACACACAGTTTACGAACTTCAGTCGCCGTTTCACGTGTGTTTTGAGAGCCTTAATCCAGAGAGCGACAACCTTCGTTCCTTAGCCGTTTTCACAGAGATCTTCTCCTGTATGAAGCGCAGCTTACTTCCTCCTTCCCTTCACCGAGACGTAACTGTCAGGCGGTGGTTCATGCGGTTGCTGTGTTGCGCTGGTGTGGCGCAACGAGACGACGTCGAGTGCGAGTGAGACGTGTCTGTTCCAGGTTCGTGCCGGATCGAGTCTGGGAGAACGGTGCCTATCCGCGAGGATTGTCGGGCACTGATTTCTTTAAGTATCACATTTGTTTCTCAACGAACGATCTGATTTGCGAATTCTGACTCATTTTATTTATGTTCTCCTGCTCTGTTTGATCTTCGTTTCTTATTTGGATCTGTCTGAACTTGTTAATTTAATTGCACCTACTGCTGTTGCATGTAACGACATTAATAATATTAACAACAGTCTTAAAGAAATCATTTTTCTGTCGTTAATTAACAATGGCCGGTCAAAATTCTGGAATGAAAATTGACACTTCCAGTATGTCCAAAAAATTTAGTGTAACTAATTTTGCTCGTTGGAAGAGTAGGATGGCTATATGGCTTAACATGGTAGGGTATGATCAGTATTTAGAGGAAGAAGAACCTAAACTTGATGAAAAAGTCCCTAAAAAGGTTAGTTTAATTGCAACCTAGAATAAGGGTGACAAAACGTGTAGGGGTCTAATTCTGTTTGCTCTGAATAACAAACTGTATTATTCATATTCCAAACCGTCTCTCACTACATCCAAGGTTCTATGGGGGGCATTAAAAAAGAAATACAATACTGAAAATCAGGGAACTGAAAAATATTATATTTTGAAATTTCTTAAGTTTCATATGAGTGAGGTAAGTTTGTATCTGATCAGACACACGATTTTCAACTCTTGGTGCAAGAGCTAGCTGATGCGGGCATGGTTCTTCTAGAAAAGTTTGTTGTTATGTCTATTGTTGAGAAATTCCCAAAGTCTTGGGAGTCGTTTGGCATGTCTCTTAAGCACCGCAAGGGAGATATGTCAATGAACAATCTCATGATGGATATCAACATTCAGGAAGAGCACCTGAAAGAGAAGACTATCAAGGTGTCCACAGATGTTAATGCTATTGTCAATTTAACCACTGCTAAGAACAAAGATAAGAAACAAAAGAACTCACTAAAACCCAAAGGCAAGATCCAAAAGAAACCGAAGAGCAAACCTTGTTGGACTTGTGGATAAGTTGGTCACTGGAATAAGGATTGTCCTTCAAAGAAGGCAAAGAAAGCTACCGCATCTGCAACTGAGGAGGTTGTGGTCAACATGATGACTGCATCCTTGAACCTCAATGATGGGTACGTATCTAGAAAACCTGAAGTTCTTTCTATTTTTGAACCACTGTATTGGATAATTGACACTGGGGCTAATGTACATGTTTGTACTGACAAGTCCCTATTTGTGTCTTACCAAGCCTCCAAAGGTCAATCAGTGACTTTGGACGATTCTAGCACTATAGAAGTCAAGGGCAAAGGATGGGTGGACTTGAAGTTTCCTTCTGGAAAGGTTCTGACACTTCATAGAGTCAGACATGTTCCATCAATACGACACAATATTATTAGTAGCACAATTTTAGTTAGAGATGGTTTTCATATAGATTGCAAATGTAATAAAGCTATTATTACCCATCTTTGAGATTTTTTGTTTTTTGGCAAAGGGTACTTATTTGATGTGGAGAACTTGTTTAAGATTCTTATTGAATATGTTTCAAATTCCATTTTTAATTTGAATGATAAAAGTTCTGATTGCTTGAATCTTGTTTCATTTGATGTATGGCATTCACATTTGGGACATGTAAATGTTGGTTCCATGAAGCGTATGATGAATCTGAATTTAATCCCTAAATCAGAAATTAGAAACAATAAACATGAAATATGTGTGCAAGCTAAATTACCTAGGAAACCCTTTCATTCTGTGAATAGGAATTCAGAAATTTCAGATTTAGTGCATACAGATATCTGTGAATTTAATGGTGTTTCTACGAGGGATCAAAAACATTATTTTATAACTTTTATTGACGATTGATGTAGATACTGCTGTGTTTATTTGCTGAAAAGTAAAGATGAAGCATTAAATAAATTTAAAATTTATAAGAAAGAAGCCGAAACTCAAACCAATAAAGTACTTAAGCGATTAATGTCTGATAGCGGAGGAGAGTATACCTCGAACTTCTTTTTGGAATTTTACCAATTACATGGTATAGTTCATGAGGTCACTGCTCCTTATTCACCACAATCAAATGGGATAGCTGAATGTAAAAACCGAACCTTAATAGATATGGTAAATACCTTACTCCAAACATCTGGATTACCCAACATTATGTGGGGGGGGGAGTTTTGAATATTGCTTGCCATATTCTGAATAGAGTTCCCCATAAGCATTCAGAGAGTAGTCCATTTGAGTTGTGGAGAGGGAGGAAACCGAGTCTCAAATATCTTTGAGCGTGGGGGTGCCTTGCTAAGGTACTTGTCCCTGAACACAGAAGGAAGAAATTGGGACTGAAAACGGTTGATGCCATATTCTTGGGGTATGTATAGACAAGCTATGCTTACAGATTCTTGATTGTAAAATCAGATATCTCTGGCATTGAGGTCAATACAATTGTGGAATTACGTGATGCAACATTCTTTGAGGATGTATTTCCTATCAAATCGGGTGTGCCCAATGAAGTTTCCCAAGAAGATTCATTCACCACATGTTCCATTCCTGAGCACGTGGAAAGGATGACAAATGTGGGGGATGACTTAGAACAAGCTATTTCTGAATCTGATGATTTTGAAGAAATGGTTGAACCAAGGAGAAGTAAACGGCCTAGGAACCCAAAGATTTTGGAAGTGAGTTTCTCACCTACAATATTGAGGATGATCCTGTGACATTCAAACAATCTATGGATTCTCCAGAAGCTAAGTTTTGGAAAGAGGTTGTTACTGATGAAATCCAATCAATTCTTTCAAATGGAACTTGGGAATTGGTGGATTTGCCTCCTGGTTGTTCTGTAGTTGGATGCAAATGGATCTTTAAGAAGAAACTTAATGCAGACGAGACAGTCAATAAGTATAAGTCTAGGATAGCTGCTAAGGGTTACACACAGAGAGAATGAATCGATTATTTTGATACTTATTCCCCAGTTTCCCATATGACCACCATCTGAGTGCTTATAGCATTGGCTTCCATTTATAATCTCTGTATCCATTAGATGGATGTGAAGACTGCATTCTTACACGGTGATCTTCAGGAAGAGATTTATATGGAACAACCTGAGGGATTTGTGGGTCATGGGAATGAGACCAAAGTGTCTATACTTGTTAAATCATTATATGGTTTGAAACAAGCCACTAAGCAATGGCATGAGAAGTTTGATTATGTGATATCATTGTTTGGCTTTATTTCTAATGAATTTGATAAGTGTCTCTACTGTAAAATTGTCAATGAAGGATTCATTCTGTTATGCTTATATGTCGATGATATTCTGTGTTTTGGTTCTGATATGAAAGTAGTAAGTGAGACAAAGTCATTCTTGTGTAGCAAGTTTGAGATGAAGGATATGGGTGTCGCTAATGTGATTTTCGGGCTTAAAATCACAAGGTCCACTGATGGTATAACTCTCTCTCAGTCTCACTATGTTGAGAAGATACTAGAGAGGTTTAAGTACACATCACGTAAATCAGTTAAGACTCCATATGATTCATCCAAGATTTTGTTCAAGAATGAGACTGGAGTTTTAGTGTCTCAATTACAATACTCTCAGATTATCAGAAGTTTGATATATCTTATGAACTACAAACGTCCAGACATTGTGTTTGTGGTGAGCAAGTTGAGTAGATACACCAGTTGTCCCGACAAGACCCATTGGGAAGCTCTTGATAGGGTTCTGAGGTATATCAAGGAACTTGTTCTCTTAGGCTGCATTATGGTAAAAATTCTTCTATAGTCAAAGGATATAGTGATGCAAGTTGGATTGCTGTGAACTCTGGGAGTAATGGTGTCTCAGGATATGTTTTCCTATTGGGAGGAGGAGTTGTTTCCTGGAGGTCTAAGAAACAGACCATATTGTCTTGGTCCACTTTTGAGGCATAGTTGTGTGCTTTAGATGAAACCGGATTGGAAGTTGAATGGCTGCATGGACTTATGTCCAGTTTACCTATGGTAAAGAAGCCACTTCCTACAATTTCATCTCATTGTGACAGCACTACAACTATTGCTAAGATAAAGAATTCCAAGTATAATAAAAAACAATGTAGACACATCCAAGTCAGACTCAAGTCTGTAAGGGAATTAGTGTCTAATGGAATTGTGGCTGTGGACTACGTTGGTACCAAAGATAATACATCAGATCCATTCACTAAAGGTCTTGCTTTAGCCTTAGTGCAAAAATCCAGGATGGGGATGGGACTGAAACCCCTCATTATTCGCAGACAGTAGCAACCCAACCCAACAGAGTGGAGATCCCACAAATTGGGTTCAATGTGGTAATAACAAGGTGTCGGGTGAATTGGATGACACTATGTAACCTTCCTTGATGCTTCTTGCATATGTGTATCTATCCCCTGGGAAACATGTTAGTGTCATGACTATAAGTTAATAAGAGATTAGTCTTTGAATGGTGTCAAATCTTAGGACAGGATGTTAGTAGTACATCCTTGGAGACTCCAACTAAGTGATTGATGTTGTGTAGGCCGCAACAGGAGAATTGGGTTGTTCTATGTTATCAATCATGATATAGAATTTTGTATGCATGGCCTTAATGCATTGTTTTCTTTTCTATCATGTCTTTATTGTGTTGTTACCAACCTATGCTCTTATATCCAAGGTTCAGGTTCAAGAATTTTGTTCACCTAGTTCCTACAGGGGTCACAGTTGGATAACTCAGGTAGATTCAAACCGAAAGGTATCTGCTGAAAGCACAGTATGGAGGACTGAATGGTAGAGCACACTACACATTGGACTTTGTGATGGATTGTTAGATATATGCCTATAGAAGCCATGTATATAGCACGAGTTAAGCCCAATGTAGTGCAGCTATCGAGGAAATGTAGTTTTATATCTTGTGTAAAAAGAGAAGAGCTTTAGTCCCACATTGCTCACTCCTAGAACTTTTGTGGCCCTTATATGGAGGATCACATGGGGAACTAGTGTCCAAGGGGTCCTAGGAGGATGGTATGCTCACCTCCTTGGTAGGTGGGGTTACCACATAATGACATACACATGCACATGCGTGCACGAGCCACACCACACCTCACCTGGCCTGGCCTGGTCGGGCCGGGTATAGGCTCGACCTTTTGGGTTGTCAGTTGTGGGAATTGTCTTTTGTCTTCTTTTTAAACAAGGACACAACTATAAATTTAATTAATTGCGAAATTAATTATGTCTTTCCTAACCGGATTTATTAATCCTATTTGGAAAGTGTTTTCCTCATGGATTATTTTGTTTTGTGCATGAGCAACCAAGTGTTTGCGTCTTAATGGGATTTAGAATTCGGGATGTATGTGGCTATATATACTCCTCCAGACATTAGGGTTAACACACAGTTTACGAACCTCAGCCGTTGTTTCATGTGTATTTTGAGAGCCCTAATCTAGAGAGCGACAACCTTCGTTCTGTAGCCATTTTAGCAGAGATCTTCTCATGTACGAAGCGCAACTTGCTTTCTCCTTCCCTTCACCGAGATGCAACTGTCAAGCGGTGGTTCCTGCAGTTGTTGTGCTGCAATGGTGGTGGTGCAACAAGATGACGTCGAGCGTGAGCGAGACATGTCTGTTATAGGTTTGTACCGGATCGAGTCTAGGAGAACGGTGCCTATCCGCAAGGATTGTCGAGCACTGATTTCTTTATGTATCATGTTCGTTTCTCAACGAACATTCTGGTTTGAAAATTCTAACTCCTTTTATTTCTGTTCTCCTGCTCTGTTTGATCTTCGTTTCTTATTTGGATCTATCTGAACTTGTTAATTAAATTGCACCCGCTGCTGTTGCATGTAGCGACATTAATAATATTAACAACAGAAAGTTATTACTTCCTGGGTTAAAAAAAATTTTGTTTCTCTGTATCCAGTTGGCCCAGCATCGTATAAAGATACCCTCCGCATATCACAAGGTGATATACTGCATAATCCAGTCACACAGATGCCCGAAATCCTCTGTTTGGATGCCTGTGATATCTACCACGGAATCCTCTAGCACCCATACTGGGATGGTCGTAGTGCAGCCCACCAACGCGTGTGATGTCGTTTCTTCTGCTATCATGCATAGTTGGTAGGTCCCCTTAGGGGTGAGCATTCGGTTAATTCAGTCGGTTACGGTTAATTCGGTTCGGTTAAACGGTTAATTTGTGGTTTGAGATTTTAACCATTAACCTAACCAAATTGAGTCGGTTAATTCGGTTATTGTCCAATCAGTTAATGGTTAATTCGGTCGGTTAATTTGGTTAACCAAATAACACTCGTGTAAAAATATTATTTGAAATAGTCATAGAATTTGGGACAATATTGTTATATTATAGTAGTATTGTTGTAAATTTAATTTTGTATGGCTCATAAAAACTTGATTACTATATATATGGGGAAGTATTTTTAAATAAAAGTACAACTATATATGTATATATGCATGTGTAGGATATTATTTATTAATGAATTCTGACTATTCGGTTAATTCGGTTAACCAAACCAAAAATATCTTTAACCGTCAAATTAACCATTTAATCGATTAACCGAAATAAATTAACCAAATTAACCGAATTAACCAAATTGACCCAATAAAATTAACCATTCGGAATTAACCGTTTGGTTAATCGGTTATTAACCAAAATCTGCTCACCCCTAGGTCCCCTCCATATTGATGTGTCTCTCTACTAGTCGTTGCGTCATGGTAAAATAAATGGACGCTGCCCTCCAGATGAAATGCTTAAGTTTCAGTGGCCAATCAAGATCCCTTACTCTTTTCCAACCTCTGTTCGGTCTGTCTTCAGACGTCGAATTCCATAGCAGTGTATTGCCCTAAAGTCCCAACCAGTAGGCGGACCTCATAGAAAAGATATCGTTCCTATTAGGCCACCATGCTAGTTGATCCTTCTGTCCAGAATATGGTAGCGGAATAGGCATGATTCTATTGGTAATGTCCTGACTCACAGTGTCCGACAACATACCCTCCTTCCAGCACCTCAGTTCTACATCGATGAACTCGCTGACATTGGTAATGTCCTGTCTGGTTGCCATGCCCATTTGTGTTACTACACCCACCTGAGATGGTATCCACCCAGCACCACACATCTTTCCCGTCCCCAATCCTCCATTCTAGCCCCTCCTTCAATAGAGCCTTCCCCCCCCCCAAATACTTCTCCATGTATAACTTAGTGCATGGCCTCGATTGGAATCCAGGAAGCTTAAGTTATTGTAGTACCGTGCTTTCAAAATCCTCCCTGCTAAAGACTCCGGTTTATTACTGAGTCGCCACCCTTGTTTAGCTAAGAGTGCTCGGTTGAATATTTTGAGATCTCTAAACCCCATTCCACCATCATGTTTAGGGAGACACATCTTATCCCAAGCTTTCCAGTGGATCTTCCACTATGTACCTTTAGCCCCCCACCAGAAACGCGCAATACAACTGTGAATCTCGTCGATAAGCCCATATGGGATTTTGAATACCCCCATGATGTAGGTGGGTATCGCTTGTTCCACTGCTTTAATCATGACCTCTTCACTCGGTTTAGATAATAATCTTTCCTTCCACCCCTAGATTTTGTGCCATATATGCTCCTGGACTTGAGAAAACACAACCTTTTTGGACCTACTCATCCCAGTAGGTAGCCCAAGATACCTATCATGTTTGTCCACCTCCCTCATCTCTAACTGCTCGCATATCTCCTTTCTTCTTTGCTCATTAATGTTCCTGCTAAAAGACACCTATGATTTAAATGCATTTATTTTCTGCCCTGATGCTATCTCGTACCTGCTGATGATGTCAGCTAGACATGAGCACTCCTCCAGAGAAAGCTCTAGCAAATAGAATACTATCATCTGCAAAGAAGAGATGAGATATAGCAGGTCCATTCTAACTTGCTTTAATCCCATGTATTTGGCCCATCTTAACAGCCATGTGTAGAGCCATTGAGAATGCTTCAGCACAAAAAAGAAAGAGGTAAGGGGAGATGGGGTCACCTTGGCGTAGCCCTCTGGTTGTGTAAGGCCCCTAAAATTTCTTAGTGATTCGAACAAGGTTAATTATCATATTTGAATTCTTATAACCCTAATATAACCTTTTGATATTCTTTGAAATCATAATACAAGCTTAAGTTTCAAATTTGGTCCAATTTGGACACTATTTGAGCAAGTTATGCAATTTTATGCACATTTTGGACTTTTTTGCAATTTACCCAATTGAGAGGTTTTCTTTACAATTTATCACTTGCATTATGTTCCTTGGATATTATTTCATCATTCTTGAGCTTGTTGAGCCATGGGGCACCTATTTAAACCTTGGTTTGAAGGTGTTTTCTCCAAGGGTATTTTAGGGGTTTCCCCTTAACGGATGAGCTACCTTTAGTAGCTATCAACTAATGAATTATTTGATTGGTTGGGACATTAGAAAAAGGAAAGCTAAGTAGGTCTAAACACATGATGGGGGAGCTTCTTGTGTGTTTTCTTGTATATTCTTAATAAATTAAGGCCATGGACACTTGGATAGATACTAGAACTTCAACTTTTTCTTTTTTTGCTTTATCTTAAAGTTCATATACTTATCCCCAAGCACCAAAACGAGCCATTTTCTCTCCACCATTTTCTCTCCACCACTTCCCTCCTTCTCCCAACCTCGTTCACCCTCTATGATTCTACAAATTTTTCTGTCCAAGAAAGAAGAAAGTGGGGATCTTCTTGGAAAAATGATCTAGGGTTGCAATTGACTTCATTTTAGGGTTGAAAAAACTTCCTTCTAGTGATCTTGACCTAAAAGAGTAAGAATTCCCTTCTTTCCTTTGTTTGTTTCTTTGTTATCCTTCATCCTAGCTTTCTCCAGGTCGGAACCTTGCTGTTCCACGGTAGAAATTTCTCTAAAGCTCTAAAACCCTACCTTTCTTGCTCCGTATGCTTAGGGTTTGCTCATTTGATGAAGAAAGGTGCTGAATGGACAAATTCATAGCTTATTCTTGGATTTTCTACCCTACCTGCTCGAGTTTCCTTTTGTGTGAGGTTTCATCTTCTCACTAGATGTAAGTTTTATAACTTGCTCCACGTTTATTGCTTATCATAAGCTTTCTAGATCATGTTCTTGCCTGAAAATGATGATTTATGCACTAAAAAGCTATGCTTGACTTGGATTTCGATTTTAATAATGTTCACTGTACTGATTTCAGTTCTAGATGAACCTGTGGTCATGTGTACATTATTCCTAAGGTATAATATGACTTGGATCAGGTTGGTTTGACAACCTATGGTGCTAAGCACCTATCAACCAATGGTCAATTTTAGGGTTTAAGTTGATTTCTTCTATAAACCCATGACCTGATGATGGTACCATTGCAACAACCCTATGGTGTTGTCTTCATGACAACTGATGGTCATGATCAAAGGTGTCATATGATGGTGACAACCTATGGTCACCCTCTTAGGTCAGGTTTTGGATCAATTAGAAGTATAATGATTAACCATTAAGTACCCTATTGATGTTATCAATCAATGATGACATCAACTTAATATTTGATGTTGATTAATGAATATAGTGTTTATCTAACAACCTATGGTGATTTAATGATCACTAATGATGGTGGATAAGGTCTCTACAACCTATATTAAGTTAATCATTGTAGTTGTAACATCAATTAAGCCTTAGACCAATGGTTTCTTGGGTCACTTGATGCAATGGTCAGACCTATACAGTAATTGTTGATTGTAACATATCAACTTGACCCAATGGTCAAGATCTAATATTTATTCCTCTAATAAGGTGGAATAATGGCTAATATAATATGTTGGTCCTAATAATGGGATTTATATGGTTTCCTTTATATGATCAACTTAAGGAGCTTACTTGTTGATAATGGATGGCTTGTTTTAACTGAACAGTCGATTGTGGGTTTTACCCTACACTCAATGGAACTTTTTGTGTTGTAAATCAAGGGATGTCTAGGGGTAGATGGTGAATCTTTCTAGAGCACAAATAAAGGACTTCATATGTGGTTTATCTAAGGTGTTTACTTATATAAACAACCCATGGTCTTACCTTTTAAACATCCAATGGTTCTGGGTGACATTGTGGTAAGGTGATATGGGTTGAATGATGATGGAACAAATGGAGGGTTACCATTAACAAGGTAGTCTTACCTATTTATTCATATGAATAGAAGGGATGATAACCATATTGTGTGGATATGTAACCCTAATGAGGTATAGTTGTTATACCTAGCTTTAATATCACTAAATGATGGTAATTGGGTATGAATAGTCCTTGAATGACTAATACAATCATGGAGTACTCTATTTCTATTGTTGAAACCCTAGTATGCTATAACCCGATGGTTACACCTTGATTTATGTGGTTGTTCATACTTGAGAATGGTATGGAATGTGATGGTGATGCTTCACCTTATGCATCCATGATCCAATGGAGATGTCGTGAGTTAGGGTTTGGGTATGAGTGTTGATTAGTAACATTAATATAATTTATCTTGTGAACCTAACTCTAATGCAAATAGATAAAAATGAGTATTCATGTTTAACATTCTTATATGATGGAATGATGGTGGAATAACCTCCTTAATATGATCATAACCTTGATATGTTAATTGGTGGTTATCATAGCCAAATGGTTGATACTTTCTTATGCTAAATATGTGCATTATGAATATGATGAGAGTTAATCATATCTAGATTCCTTTCATGTTGATGTAATAAAGGAATGATCTTAATGTTAATATAACCCTGCTATGATTGTTTATGAATATCTCCTAGCTCATTAATGTGATATTGTGTTGATCTGGTGTATTGTATGTAAGTGATGTTGTTGAGCCTTGTTATAATTCATGAATATATAATGATGATCTTACAGGGAATTATATAATGGTCTTAATGACCTTTGGGCATGGTTGATCTCTAAATGAGGTGTAATCCTCTTATGTTGATAAGGGTTGATATCCTGTGATATTATGAAAAGGATTTTATATCCTGTGATAGTATGATGGTCTTAATGACCTTTGGGCATGGTTGAGCCATGAATGAGGTGTAATCCTTTTACGTTGATAAGGGTTGATACCTTGTGGTATTGTGAAAATGATTTATATCTTGTGATAGTATGATGACTAGTGTGGTCTCATGAATGGCAAGTGAGTAGTACCATGTGATAATGAGATGAGAAATTATGTTTTACACATTTTATATCTTTTCGAAGTTGTGATATTTATATGCTTTCTAGAAGTGAATTAGGTTTTGTATGTCCACTTGTTTGATAAAGCCTTAATTCACCCAATTGGTATAACTAATCAAGTGCAATTCTAATCATGTAGTGCCCTGTGCCATAGAGCCATCTTTAGTGTTAGAACTTGTTGGATGGTGAAACGAGCATTCTTAAGGGAAACTTGGAGCACAAACTGTTGAGTATGTGGGGGTGGCATGTTGAGGATATATCCTTGTCATCCATAATGCAGATTGTGGAGGTTGGCTATGGTCATGCCTCATACATCTGATGTGATTGATAACGGATGTGGTCGTGTCTCAGTGATTATAACATGATGTGATTAGAGGACAATTGTGGTTGTACCTCAGTGACTGGGTTTGAATACCCTGGTTTCTAGTGTTGTGACATGTACCAAGGTCGGACTAGTGGTTATCAGCTTGACTATATGTCGTTGTGGTGGAAGCTTTAACTGATATGTCACTGCCTTTTCTCGTACTGATCGAGGGGAAGAGATCTTAGGATACCGGCACTCCTAGATCTTGTATGGAACTGAATAGCCCTTTGCAGGGGTCGGTTGGACTTTGAATGGTACGGTTCAAATTCCCTAGGACGTAATAAAAGATGTAATACAGCCGTGTAGCATATTTGTTTAGGGTTATACACGACGTTTCACATTGGATGATAACTCTTGTTTGTTATCTTTACATAAAGATGATGCTTAGTGCAATTAATAGATAGTAGATATACTTATGTTGTGGATATGATTAAGATTGTAGATGCGTACATACAGTAGCCATGCTTATGTTGATAACTATAGTGCTATTGCTGATTATAATCATGATGCTATCTATCTCATGTTGTTAGTTATATTTAGCATGCTAGCCATGCCTTTGTAATTAGAGATGCATATACTGCTAATCATGCTTATCCATATAGTTGTGCTTATGTTTTTATCTCTTCTTATGATGTTGATATGTTCAACCAATTAGACATGCTCATGTTGTTAGCTATGCTATGTTACTAGACTTGCTCATGATGCTAGATATGCATATGCTACTGAATTACTTATATTGTCAACAAGATAAAGGATGATAGTCTGGCTAATGATGATAGATATTATCTGCTCCTTATGTATTTTAATAATCATCAGTATTACTGATCTTATTTGTTATATTTGATTAAACTTCTTAACTATTTAATTACTTAAAAATGTTATAATCAATAAACGTTGTTGGAGGTTATATCTCTTGCTGGGACATGGGTCTCACCCTTGTGGGTCGCCACATTTTTTTAGATAATCGGAAGTGACGAAAATAAACATGTGGCAGTAAAGAGGAGCTATAGTAAGGAATCTTTGATAAAGTTGATTAGATGTCTAGTGTGTCCTAGATTCGTCCCTGTACTCTCTGGTCCGGGTAGAAAAAGTTTGTATATGGTGTTTCAAACAAATCAGACTTTTATTAGCATATTAATTCTTGCTTGTGTGGCATATACAGATATTATTGTCCTGTGTATATATGTTGTGGCTAAGGCAATAGAACAATTTGTATCAAATTCTTGGCATAGTATGGATATAAGAAAGATGTTGGGCTCTTATGCAAATATTTCTGAGCGGGTGCTAATGTTGAAATTGATTTTAATTTACCTATATTTTTAGGTATGTTATTAATTAGTGATTGACTGTGTTTTATATTTTGAGTAATCTCGTTTAGTGTAACGGGTTCTCACAAGTTGGCAGTAGATTTCTTATAATTTTCCCATTTAGGCGGACAGACTGGGATACGCTAGACACACATTCAACAATCAAGGAGCAAACCTTCCCACCAAAACCCAATCTGCAGCACATCATCCAGAAAGTTCCATTCAATTCTGTCATATGCCTTACTCATGTCCAGCTTCACAGCCATATAGCCTTTCTTACCTTTCCTCCGTTGTTTCATGGAGTGGAACATCTCATATGCAACCAATGCATTGTCTGTAATTAATCTCCCCGAGACGAAGGCACTTTGGTTCTCAGAGATCATTTTATTCAGAAAAGGTTTGATGTGGATGGCCAATACCTTGGAAGCAATTTTATACACCACACTGCACAGGCTAATTGTTCCGAACTCAGTCATTTTCTAAGGCTGGCATTTTAGAATAAGAACAATTGTAGTTTGGTTAACTTCTTTGATATTTTCCTGCCCGTGCCACCACCCCTTGATGAAGTCAATCACATCCACTTTCACAATGGACCAGAATTTTTGGAAGAATATAGCCTTCATCCCATCCGGTCTGGCCGCTTTGGTGGGATGCATGTTGCTAAGTGCCTCCCAAATTTCTTCTTCTGTTGGCTCAATTTCCATCTCCGATGCCTCTCTTTGTGTCAACACACACTCCAAACCCCAATCTTCATAGCAATCAACTGTTGTGTTGTCTGTTTGGAATAATTTGCCAAAATAATCTAGTGCTATACCAACAATCGCCTCCTCGCCTGTGCACCATACTCACTCATCACGAAGCCATTTAATGGTATTCGTTCTCCTTCTCGGGTTCGCCTTGAGGTGAAAATATTTGGTATTTTTATCTCCGTCACACATCTCATTGGCCCTTGACCTAACATACCACCAACACTCCTCCTTTTTTTGAAGATCCAACAGATTTGCATGTATCCGTCCACATTCTTGCAGCATGTCATATGATGGCGGTCTCTCTTGCGCCCACAGCAGTTCGGCCTCTGTCTATTTAATTCTCTTCCTGATGCTTCCAAACTTACATTTTTCCCACTCCCCCAGTTCCTCGCCGCATCGCCTCACCCGTTCGGCCGCCCCTTCTCCTCTCCTTTCATTCAACACCCATTTGACTACATTCAGACATTCCCCATCCGAAAGCCACTAGGTTTCAAACTGCCTCTTAGCACACCTATATGTGTTCCAGTCCATCTCCCTTGTAGCTAACCATATGGATGCATGATCCGAATCAGTGAACGAATAATGGGTAATCATCAGTTGTCCATGGATCTGAAGCCATGCGTCGTCAGCCAAGAATCTGTCTAACCTTTCCCTGATACGTGTACTCGGTGTGTTTCCTCGATACCAAGTCATCTTCCTTCCCCTGAATCCCAAGTCCCTCAGTCCGCAGTCGTCAATATCTTCTCTGAATTCGATCATCGCTCGTTCCGATCCGGTAGCCCCGCCCTCTTTCTCAAAATTACATAGAATTTCATTGAAGTCCCCGAACCAAACATAATTAAATGTAGATCGAAGTATATACGATCTAGATAGGGCATGTTTGGTTAGTCAGATTGACTGGAATTTGTATTATGTCAATCCTGTATTACTGAAATGTTGCATTCTCAAAATTTTATATTTGGTTTGCTGGATTTTGTAAGTGCGAGATTTTTTTTTTTGTGTCTGCCATTTTTCCCATGATGATTTTGGCTTCCAGGAGAATTTTGATATAGACCAAAATACGGGATTCCTATTCAGTTTGAAAATCTAGAGATTCACCCCATTTCTCTAATCCCGCAAACCAAAAATAAAATTTGCTGAACTGAAGTACAAAATACACTCAATACTGTAAAATCCAAGTAACCAAACAGTAACACAAGACAATATGGCACCCATGCACCGATCCAAATATACACCAAATTCATGGGAAAGGACCTGGAAAATAGCGATTGTACGACCGAATATACATCCTACTTTATCTAACTTCGTGCGATCTGAATGCAAGAGAGAAAGGATACGATATGGGAAACAGAGATTAAACGCGCACGCTTCATCGGTAGCTCTGCAAGAGTGGATTTGTTGTACCTACCTGCAGCGGAAACATGCAAATGCAACAGCCAAACAGCAAGGAGAAAGAGCAGTCCGATGGTGACGTGGCGAGGCGCAACACCGAACAGCTTGCTGGAACCGACCTCTTGCGCGCGGATACGATCTGACGATAGATGCAATGGGAGCATCGACGCTGGCAGTGATAGCCAACTTATAGCCGAATGGAACTGGAACGGGCAGCCAGGTTTCGTGGCAGAGAAGACAGTACTTTTGCGGTTGGTTGATGCAACTAGTCCATGCGCGTGTAACTGTGATAAAAAACAGAATGAAGTAAAGCAGAAAAAGTTCACTCACGAAAGGAGGAAGATATAGTATCTTCGCTTTTAACACCAAACATCGATGTATAACCGGAATTAATGAGCTAGTGAACAAAAACTGAATGAAGAAAAGCATGTCCTGCACGCAAACACTGGACGTGTATGTATAACCGAAGCCCCGCCAGCAGTCGATGCATATTTTACCCGCAAACTTTGGTTCACACTATCCGATATTCTTCGCGGCCACTTTCTGCTATTAGGAAAAAGGAAATCGATGCAATCCAGCAATCACGAAACTTTGTTTCTTTTCTTCTAGACAATCATAAAGGATTCTGCCTATTGCCTTCATCTATTAGAGAAACCAATTGCTGGGTTCGATTTTGCAACGCTTTGAGACAGAGACGCCCCTCACATAGCAGCAGTAACTGACATGACTACTCTCAGAACCAAGGATGAATAATACTAAAATTGAGCACCAATTCATTTCAACACAACGTCTATAACACAAATAACTCGTGATAATGAAATCGGTCACTGGTGAAGAGCCCACTAAAGATAATACATCATCCAAACCTGAGCTGCCTGATCCACGTGTGACGGTCATGCCCATCAAAGCTTGTCGATATTGCTTTATAAGCATAGAATCTGTATGTGACAGTCATGAACACCACATTGCTTATACTGCTTTATGATATAACAATATATTCTACATTACAAGATCTAATATTATGTGTAACAAAATAAGTGTGTAGTTCCACGACCACCTAAGTCATAACTAAGCTCTTCAAATTGTATTTTTATATCACAATCAATCAGAATAATACGAACATTGTATTGACTAGTTCTCATAAACCAAATGATACAAATGTCTCCAAATATTCAGAGCGTAAGTATGACTTTTACTGTCTTATCATGCATCCATCTCTACACAAAATCTCATTGATTGACTTTTTATCTTTTGTTCAACAAAATAAATATAACATTCATGTATTTTCTCAGATTATAGGTTGATTTGTGTGGCCCTAAGCCCTTATTTAGATTAGGACCAGGTCGGGATCAGAGCCTGTCATTTTGTGCCACCTACACATAATCTGGGCTAGATTAGAATGACTAGCTTTTTGGAAATCGAGTTTAACATACACTATTCGGAATTTTGTAATCCCCAAGTCCGAACCAATTCAGTGGAAGTTTGGGTGTGATTACAAATGTCGGTCCTACTTAGTCCTTCTCATGTGTCAAGAATGGTGTTATCCTCACTGATGTGGCCACCCATCCGAGAAAATCATGTTTCCAGACACCATAGTTTCAACGAATCAATGCTCGCTACCTCAAGGTCTCAATCCAGTCGCCATTGTCGACACCTCAATGGAGGTAAGGTTTACAACATAGTATTGCAAAAGAGGAGTGAGCAATGAAGAATCTTTCTACCCTATCATCATAGGAGGAGCATCAACAGCTAGGTTGTGTAACACAAGGTTAATCATTAGCTCTCTATATTTCTTATCTTCTTGAATCTCGTCTTCTTGGGCTTGATTATCTCAATCTATTTTGACAATTGTTGGTGTCTTCCCAAGAAATACACGCCAATGTAAGCCTAGCTTTCTTGGCTAGTATGAGAAGGCATTTAAAACGAACGACATGGTAGTAGAACTGATCATGCATGCTCTAGTTTCTAATTGTCCTCTTCATACACTCATAGAGGCCATAAGGGTGCCATCTTAATTTGACCTTTGCATAGTTCTATCAAGGTACATTGTCGACCTCTTATTCTATATCTTTCTTTCGACTCAGTTCCTCTTCAAACCTCATTCCTATTTTTGCATTGTTTCACAAGTTTGTTTCTTTAGACTTGAATATTTTATGCAATGATGACTCCATATTTGAAAAAAGGTTTGGTGCATCTAATGAATGCTTATTCATATTAGTTTTAGTTGCATTTTTAGCTTAGTTTCACATTCAATTCCCTTGTTTTTCTATAGAAACAATTCATTTATGCTTTATTATTTTCATATAAAATTATAAGAATTTGATTCAGTTCTTTGATTTTTATGGCAAGCTCAAGCTTCATATCATGTGCATCAATGTAGGACATGGTGTTCACATTACATTCAAGAACTTTTTGATGAATGGGCGAAGTTTTCAATGATCCAACACAGACCATCGACCTTGCACCAATAGCCCCCCGCCCCCCGAGTGAGTTTATATCTCCCAAGAATCCCATCTGTCCAAAGAGAAGTCAACTGAAGTCTGGCCCAACACCAAGCATTGATGGAAGATGCTCTGAGGAATCTCCTAGCTTTTTATTAGTCGATCCCTAATGGGATTCCTACCCGAAAAGAGCCATGTTGTCATCCACCAATGCCTGCCCTATACCTATGCATCAACAACCAAGAAGACTCAATCTATCAACGATCGCTAAAAATCCTACGACCCTAAACTGATGAGAGTGTAGACCAAGGAGCGTTATACACTTATTCCTTGATGAAGATTCTATGGACTAACGCCTGACATAAATCATGTATGATGCTCGACTTGGAACTCCAATGGAAGAACTTCTCTTTCCCTCTTATGAATGAGCGGACTCAGTACTTCATTGGCTGGTTAGGAAAAAGCTCAGATAGAACTCCAACATCACCATGGATGGCTGGGCAAACTCCACACCTGATGGTTGCAGTGCTCCTCCGATGGGCGACTCGCAGTCAACCTTTGGCAAAACATCCACAACCTCATAGTAGTGGAAATTCTAACGGTCATCTGAGACTATTCGTCTACCTAGTGTTTTTGTCCCTTTGGATCCATGATGGACAAGGATTAACTGTAAGATTTTGGGTAGGGTTCTAAACACTACCCTCTTCATACAAATACAAGGCCAATTTCAGTAAGAAGGAATCTTTCATTGATGTCGTCAAGATGCCAAAATCAATCATGAGGAATTCCATCTCTAGTTCATTGATCTTCTCCATTGGTTGCTTCCCACGGTCAATGAACAAAAGATCCCAACCTCCACAAAGGCTCCAAGACTCATACTTCAAAAGGAGTTAGAACCAGGGTTTCTAGCAATCTATAATCCATCATCCACCTTCTTCACCTCTATAGTAATAAATACTACCCACAAGAAGGAGAGAGTTGTAGCTTTGAGTCCATATCCAATGAACTTTAAAGAGGTGTTCTTATTGTTTGTTTGATGACCTCATTTTAGAGTCTGAAAAATTGCTCATGCACACTAAGAGTTTGATTTCCTCTTAGTCTATGATGATGGCCTCTTCTCTCCTCTTCTATGTTATATTTGTATTTGTCGTCATGAGCAAGTAGTCCTCTCTCAAGGCTACAAGAAGTAGTTCTGTTACTTGATTTTGTTCTCCTAACTACATCAATTATTATGTTAACCATTTTATGTTTTGATTTAATTGTTTTCATATTTGTATTCTTACCTTATCAGTTAGTTTATATGATTATCATATCTTAGTTAAAGAGAACTTTGAACCTAGATTCTAAGATATCAGTTGATTCTTGTTAAACTATTGATGAGCATTTTGTATGGGTGTTTTCTAAGGTGACGATGTTATGATTTCTAGGTAACACAAAGGAGATCCTAGAGTGATATATGTTTGGGTTTTAATTCTAACACCAAAAGAGGGATTTTCCTAGACTCAACACATGTACCTTCATTCTTAATACGATGTGGTGAGAGAGAGAATCATAGGTACAGATGGTAAAACCCATTCCACCCTAGTGTCTCCATCATCTAACCAATCTAGAACTTCAATCCAGTGGTTTGTTTACTATAATATAAGTATGATCAACAACCAATATACCATTTGTGATAAATACTAGTTCTTTCCTGGTTACTTTTGTCAAATAACTCCAAAAATATATTGTTCTTTGGGTTCGATCCCAAAGTAGACTATGATAACAATTGTATGCTTTTGGGTGAGATTATTGTACACTTAGTTAAAGTACCCATGATTTGAGGCCTCAAATAAAATATATCTTAAAAGGAATGATTAATATACCTATATCACCAAGGTGCACCTCCTTTTCACGGAGCCCATCACATAACTCTCTGGTTAAGCATGATCATTCTAGAGTAGTACTTGGATGGGTGACCTGGTGAGAAGTTGATCTTGGGTTGTACATGAGAGAGGAAAAAGCATGTAGATAAGTGTTATGATGGTCTATGCTGCTAGTCTTCACTCATAAAACTTTACTTGAGCCTTGGGAAGTGGGCCCAGTCTTTAATAATAGTATCAAAGCCAGTTCCCCTCAAGTAGGTGAGGACCATGTGGGCATGTGACACCCCAGTCTTGAGCCATGAGGTCTAGGAATGTTGAAAAGGGATACCTGAGTTGATGGAGCCACATGTGTGCTAGTCTCATCTAGGTATGTTGGAAAGGACTATCCAAGTTTATTGGGAAACTCTTGTGCTAGTAGTCGTGAACTAGAGTGTAATGACCACATTTGTGCTTAATTGGTAAACTAGGGTTTACCTGAATGATTACATACTTGATTAGATTGAACATCATTTAGACTTGATTAATGATAGTAGATCAATTGTGATGTTTCCAACCTAAGAAGAAACTCTAACTATGATTTTAGTTTGAATAATTAGGGTTTGAGAAATGTAAACCCTAATCGGCAAATATTAGGGTTTTGATAGTACATGAATATGGAATTTGATCAGGATAGCAATGTGGTAAATGATTTTTCATATTTTCTAAAAATTTTGTATTTAATTGAATTTTGGATATGATATGGATAACTCAACCATGCATATTGGGGAAAAATTTCAGAATATTTTAGTGTACTTTGAATGTGGTTCTTGATCGAACTATACTTTGACCAAAATGTTGAGAAAGTGCTTTTCAGCAGTGTAGTGTTTTATTTTTAATTATTTATTGGTAACTATGAAATTTTAATTGGAGATCTAAAACTCAATTATAAATAAATGTAAAATTTTCATAATTTTTGGATGTGTTTATACCTTATCAGTAGGTGAATTACAATAATATTTTTATGACAAAACATTCAGATGAAATAAGAAAAAGTATAGTGAGGGGTCAATGTGAAATTAACCCAAACAACTCAATTTCTCTATATGGTCAACCTAACACACAAGGAGCTCTCATAATTCGTGATTCAATCTAGAGAAACGAAATCCTAGAGAGAGAGAGAGAGTTAGGGTTTGAGAGGAGAAATTGATGGAGATGTTGACCTAGGGTTTTGCGGTTTGAGGATTTCCATCCTGTTGACCTAGGGTTTAGCTTCTTTGGATATAGTTTCATGGTGAATATTCTCTAATATGTCAAAATTCCATCCCTCCTCTGATTTGATCCAAAATGGTATCAAAACTTCCCCTTTTCTCACTCCTTCTTCATAATCCCTCATTTTTAGGGTTTCCGAGTTGAAAGGAAGAAGAATTGGATGAATTGCTAGGGATTTGATATGGATTCGAGATTTCAGATATGGGATACGTTTTTAAGGTGTTTTCACACCTTAGGGTGAGTGGGAACTTCCTTTAGACAGTATATTGCACACAAATTGGTTAAATCAGCCATAATCTTTAATTCCTTAGTATGCGACTACAAACCTTGAATTGTCTATTTTTTCTAAGTTGTTGCAAAGTGATATGAAATGGATTCTTCCTTTGTTCGAATGAGTTTCAGATGATAAAATCATATTACAAATGTATACGATGCATTCTAATGAGAATTCAAGTATTCAAAGAGGTTATAAGAGTAAACTGAAATATAGGGAATTTGTCTATGACTGAAATTTGTTGTATAAGTATATAGTGAAAGTTGCTTATTTAGATCCCCTTGGTTTTGAATGATTGTTTATCTAAATTTATAGTACATATATGTTAGATACTATCTTGGATTTCATTTAAAGTGAGTAGTGTTTGTTTGGTATTTCAGTGAAGTGGGTGAAACCCTGGATGCGAGGAAAGTTGGATATTTACCAATAAATATCGTGAAATCCATTTGAAGGGATTTTCTTGACATGATAGACTTTATTTATTCAATGTTATTATTGATGCATGATATCTTAGTGAATGGCATGGAAACCCAAATTCAGCTTAGTTCCAAGGTTTCATACATGTATTGATTTTATATGATTTGTTGATAGTAGTCTTTATTCAGTGAATGTTTATGTCACATGAAATATTTCTGGGAGCCATGGGAATAAGTTGTTGCCTAGTGAGAGGTGACAAGATGTTTGATGGCCTTTTGAGCCATGAGAATACTTGTACAACCTGTGAGATGAGTACCTTGGTCTAAGGACCTAGAGGTAATGGTTACCTGTTACAGAGGTAACAATGCTATGTGATTATCTAAGGGTTTTAATACACATATCCAATAATTATGATAATGATGTGAAGGGATAGGAATTCCTAGTAATGTGATAAGGAATTCATATCCCATGTATCATGTGTTGTAAAGATTTGAAAAGTATGTGATCGATGTATTACACCTTTCTTTGTAGCATTTGTTGAGATTAAATGAAACCCTAAGGGTAGGGTGTTCAATGAATCAAGTATTGTGATATCAATGTTCTCAGTTATTATTATAAATTCTTGTCATGATAAGTAATTAACTCTTAATTGAGTTTTGAGATGCACAACTCAAGATTTGGGTTGATATGCACGTTCTTTGAGAAATTACAGATAAGTTGCAGGTGCTATTGACGATTACTGATATGTCAAGCAATTAACTCGTATCAATGTAATAAGATGATAAATTGCACGATTCTAGTGTGTATGTGCCAAGTGGACATGTAATCTGTTTATTTAATAATTTTAGTCTGCCTGCATGTATAGTATGTTGATTACTCAGTATATTACAGTGTTTTGAATATACTGCTCTGCCAAGTTTAGAATGATATACATGTTGTATTATAACTTCAAATAAGTAGATGTGATACCATAGAGATACCAGAGTCAAGTATAAGTAAGAGAAGGGTACAATGTAGAAAGAGATTTCTAGGAATAATAAAATAATAGACTTAGGAGCCTTGAATACCGTAGAACCCATATGTGAGGTCTGTGCCTTAGGAGTGAAATGACCTAACCATGGCAGCGTCCAGTATATGGGGGTCAGAACGTGCTATCAAGTGGCACGGGGGACGAAGCCCTAGTGGAAGTCTCCTTAAATTATAGTTTGCAGTGTCCAACATCAGCCAGAAATCTTGGTGGCACTAGAGTACAGAAAAGCTAAGAGGTGGCTTGACTCTCTGCCTGTGTGCTCAGGTTAGTGGAGGAGTCTAGTTTAGGCCAGAGAGCCATTTCCCTATTACAGACCAGGAGAGTAGTTAGACTTAGCATTTCCTGGGTGTGTCTGTTAAGTCTTGTATGGTGTGATCGTAGTGCATTATGAGTCTTCATATGCAGAGTACACTGCATACGATCAGGGCATAATAAAATAAACAAGAGGTCAAACAAGTGTGTACAGTTATTCAATTTTTCTTTGTATGTTTTTGTATTATTAGTTCTCTTTATGATCAATCAAGCATTTCATATATTGATTCACTCTTATAGATATTTAGAGTATCCTGCAATATTTATGATTGTCAATTATAATACTCTTTAAAGCTTAATGTTGTTATAATTGATATCAATTGCTCAAAAGTATATTTGTAATTATATCAGTGCTTTAGACCATTTCTTTGAAGTACTCATTCACTGAGCGAGTAGGCTCACCCCTCTACTCAAATTTTTTAGGGAAATCACATGGACTTGAACAAGATATCATTGCATCAGAGTAGATCTGCCACAAGAGTTAAGTCTAAGTATAGTTAAGTTCAGTCGGTCCTTGTCACTCTAGGTCCTTGTAAAGAAGATATCATTGCATCAGAGTAGATCTGTCACAAGAGTTAAGTCTGAGTATAGTATAGTTAAGTTCGTCGCCGACACTACACCATGTTTCACGTCCTTCTTTTCATCGCCAACGATATCACTGGTGTCGCCGCTATTGTCGTCGTCGATGCCTATGTCGCCGACACCGTTTGCACCATTTTTACTGCCGCTTTAGTCGCTTGCTGCCTCTACCGCTTCACCTTCCCAATGGTTTCATCTCATACGGTCTTGAACCCAAACAGTCTTGCAAACTATTTGGTTAAAAAACTGTTTGGACCCAAACGGTCGTGAAACTATTTGGATCCAAACAGTCGTGAAACTGTTTGGACCCAAATGTCTTGGGACCGTTTGGAACTAAACAGTCCTAAAACCATTTGGACCCAAACGGTCAACAAAACCGTTTGGTTCTTTGAAAACTTAAAAAATAATGAAATTTACGCAATGTTGCATTTTTTTCATAAATCTATTATCTTTATAATTTCAATCTAACATACATGATCTCTTGTTCAAATTTTCCAGAATGGCATCACCAGCAAAAGAAATTGTTGACTCCCGTGTCTGGACCAGAAAAGAGCTCCTAGCGCATCACTCCCAGCTTGAGTGCATCCTTGACATATGTGAACAAACTGGAAAGACTCCATCAAAAGTTAACTTTCCCAAGGTCATCCTTGCCCTTGAGTGAGTCAACAAATGTTTAGCAGACGATCCAATTGAAGAGGTCGAAGAGATTTCCTCCACCGATGAAGGCTCGGAATATGAACCAAATTCTGAGGAGGAATCCCCGACCACCAAATCCAAGGGAAAAAGGAAGGCCCAGGAGGCTACCGCAGAACAACCAACCAAGAAATGGGCACGGAAGCAAGTCCAACCCTCCACTGTGAGGGGACAAATCCTGGCAGGACATGCCACCCCTACTGCTGCCATTCCTGCTACCACCACTACATAACCAGCATCATTTGATATGTACATCCAAAACCTCCCGACTGGTGACAAAGTACTGCGACCAACAAAGTATGTCTGCTCCAACGTACTGAAGAATATGGGAATCTATGACAGAGTTCTCGCCCTACTCGGCAACGTGAATCTCTCAAAACTCTTCTTTGTCGTGGAAAATTTTTATGTTGAGCCCATGATAGAGTTCTTCACATACCTCAATAAAGAAACCATGGACGCAAAGGATAAATGGAAGAACGGAGGTGACCGCAGGCTGGTAACCTCACTTTTTGGAAACAAAGTTGTCTTGACTGAGAACACGCTGAATGAGATCTTCATCGACAACCAAGAACAACTAAAGAAAGGTAAAGAGGCAGGCCTAAACCACTCCCAGTTCAACAAGCAAACCTTTTGGAAGTCCTTGATGGGTATTCCAACCTACAAGGCAAATAGTTGCAAGGCCTCTAACATACATTTTGGCCTGGTGCGCACTCTACACAAAATCATTACAGGTGCCATATTCCCCAGGGCAAAGAGTGGGAACGTTATTATTTCTGATCTCTTTATCCTATGGTCCATTCTCAAAGGGCTTCCGGTCAACATCAGACGGTATCTGATACATAAGCACTCAGCTTCCACCCTTGGAAAAGAAATCTGCATGGGGGGTCACATAACATCAATTCTGAAATATCTTAACATGGACAGACCACTTCCCAAGTGCACGGTGATAAAAGGCAAAATCCTAAAAAATGAGCAGAGTCTAAAGAACTCATATATCATAAGGGAGAAGGATTCCAAACTTCATTATATCTTCTTCCCAACTGTCAAAGCATCCCGGACTCTGCTACCGCTTCCATAATTGGCTAACTATGACAAAGAAAAGTTTCTCTTCACTTAAGAGGAGCTTTCAAACCTCCTAGCCTCGATCAGAGAAAAAGATATAAAAGCAAAGATAGGGTAGACAGAGTATAGCGGCACTGCTCCAGCAACAAGGCCAAAGAAAACACCAGTGACATGACTTTCAAAACTACGCACACAATAACAACAACAGTCGGGGATGCCCACATCAAAGATCAACCCAGAGGCAGACCCACCACACAGTGTCGAGAACATAGTAAACCCAACACCAAAACCATTCATCTTCAATCTGGATGTTGGGCTTACCTCTACAAACATTGCCACCACACTAGCACCTTCCACCATCCACCACTTTTTCACCATTTTCCACAATAATGTTCACCACAATTTCTTTCTCCACAACCAAAACTTCACCCACATCTTCTACCTCACTCATTTTCTCTTCAGGCACCCCATTCTCAACCTTGACACCCGATCTCACCTTTACTTCAACCATTTTCCCCTCGACATTCTCAGTTCTGCCATTTTCACCCCGGATGTCACCACTATTCTTATGCACCACCACCCCGATACTGCTGGTGACTGTGGCAACACATCCCATTATCACACAGATAACGAGGTGTTACGCGAAAACGTGCGGAAAACATCATAACCACAGATTATCAAAAACACGGGTTAATTAAAACCGATTGCGGAAAACTGATAAACTGTGAAACTATTACTTTCCAGTCCTCATCCTGCATAGAAACATGTCATATAAATATGTACATACACAAGATCTGACACGTGTCCACAGCTCAGGAACAACTGTTCATCCATCACATGAGTTCACCACCTGTTCATATATACATAAAGGCCCACATCCGGCCAACAACAGGATATACAGATATCATCAAACGATCTTCGTGAAACATCGTCAAAACACTGCCAAGGACCTGAGAGTACAGGGATGACTCTAGACTCTACTACAAAACATCCAAAACAGCAACATATCCAACGCTTGCCTTCTACTGCTCCTCAAGCTGCTCGTCCGCAACACCACAACCACGACCATGTCTACCTCGACCACCTAAAAGAGGGTGTAAACCAACGGAGTGAGACAATTGAACAATTGTCCCAGCGGGAAACATAGCTCCCCACTGCAACTATAGAACCTCAGCAAGATAAACTATAGTAGCAGTTAACTAACAATAGGTATAACAAGAGCAGTGATATATATAGCAAGATTTACTCTTACCGGCAAGCATACCAGCTGTACCAAAGCATATAACCAGTTGTCTTTCAAAAGAATATGATTATCAAGATCAGGTATATCAACATGTAACAAGATTATTAGAACAGAATACAATGTCACATAACCTGATTATCAAGATAAGACAGATTGCCACATAACCTGCAAGGTATAACAAACAAGGCCTCAACCAATGTTTCGTGTTTAATTTGATCAGTAAATACTAAACGGCTGTATTACATTTTATTATGCCCTGAGGATTTGAACTGTATCGTTCAAATCCAACCTTCGGTTACGAAACCCAAGACGGTGCCATACAAGGTCAATGGAAGAGTCGGACTCCACGACCTCCCACCTCATGGTCAGTACATGAGTACAACACAAGCAGGACCGCAGTCACATGATGAAGTGGTCTAAGCCACAGGGTCAGCTCCATAGGCTACCCATTCTCTAGCCCGCCTTGGTACAGGTCACGGCGCTAGTAAATCTGAGCCACGGGCCTGATCACCGTGCTCTGAGCCATGAACGCATTCATGCTCCATACATCACATATCCTGAGCCATGGGCCTGTTCACCATGCTCTACACACATATCTGAGTCTGCAACCAAAGTTACACTCTTACCTCCTCATTTTCAGGCTAGGAGCAACCTACACATATTCAACAATATGCGCTTCTAGGTTAACCCATAGGAAAACCTGTTTCACCATCACCAAGTCCTGACGATGATGGATCTATGGCCAGGGCAAACTACATGATATTTTTCACTGTGATTAATTAGTATCTTTTAGATGGATTACAGGATTCAACCAAGTTGTATAACATGCAAAGATATAACATAAAGTAAAGAACATTATATTATGATCTATTCATATCAACCTGATCCATCTTAAGGATCCAACATCACATGTTATCAATTGGCCTCTTGCCAACCATCCATATCCATCTCAAGGATCATCACATACCACGGGGTCTCAATCCTTCATCATGTACTGTCACTGCCTCTTAAGGCTCACATCATCATCATGGGACCAACACATCACATACATAATCTTATAGAGCAATTATCAAAGTAATGTTACTCATTACATATGTCACATAGCCCTTTCATGGCTAAGTCATCACCTGCAAGGTTAAGGTATGCAATAATTGTAGATTCAACATAAGGAATATGCTCACTATCATGAAATATCATTCAAGATAATCTACTTATCAATATGACAGTTATTTGGTAATCAAGTATGTTAAGTACATCATTAAACAACCATATTGATACTTACCCTTATATCGAGATTCTACAAACAATCAGTGTATATAGAGATCATGTTGTGTTTACAGAACCAACACTATTATTAACAAGGTCATTACTATGTCATCAACTATTGTCATCTTTATCATGAAGCAACCTTTAATGTAACTGTCACTTAGCATCATTATTACCAACATTATTATCATTAAACAAACTACTAGAGTAGTTATCATCATCTTCATTATCATTAACAATTAAGTATAATGGGTCACATCATGCATCTATTACATGAGGGCTATCATCATATATATTACTACCATTAGCATCCTTATTATTTGCAAGGCAACATAATTACATATTGATAGTATCACAAACACCGCCATCGTTTAATTAGTTAATGGATAAGCATCCACTTCCATCACATAAGGGACCGTCACCAAAGAAACTCATACCCTCACTATAGCCTCACAACCCTCATCTAATAACCTATCATCCAACATGGGTATCGGCCAACCTCACTTAACCCTATCGACCATAACCCACTACTACCCTATTGGCCAACACAATCTACTAACCCTATCGACCATCACACTCATGCACATAGGGTAGGGTATCGCCCAACATGGCTATCGGCCATTAGGGTATCGCCCAACATGGTGTCGTCCATTAGGGCTATCGGCCATTAGGGTTATCGGCCACCATGGCCCAAGGCTTATCGCCCAACCCTAACACTCATGGCACTACATGACCCTATCGTCCACCACATGGACAAGGAGATAACTCGACACAAGAGCACCCACTCTATCATCCAACACAAGGACATCCATATCGGCCAACACCATCAGGCCATATCGCCCAACAAGAGAAGGGGTATCGTTCATCTCCAAGGCACTCACCATATCGGCCAACAAACCCTAGCTCACCCTATCGCCCAACACATGGGCAAAGGTATCGGCCAACCTTCAAGAGCACAACATATCGTCCACCAAGGTGCCATGTCGCCCAACATGGTCACCATGTCGGCCAACACTCAAGCTAGGTCAACCTATCGACCTCCAACTCAAGGAACTCAAACCCTAAATCATCATATCGGCCAACACAAATAACAAAGGTGTTGCTCAACCCAAGAACACTCATATCGTTCAACTTAAGGGCAAGTGTGTCGCCCAACACACTCACAAGGAAGGGGTATCGCCCAACCCTAGGTCATCTTCAACCTCCAACACAAAGAGCACAAACCCTAAAAAGCAAGGTATACAAGGAACCCTAAACCCTAGAGAGGGATATCAGCCACTAAGGTACATAAGCAAGATGTACAAGTCTAAGCTACTAATATGTGAACAAGAACAAGAACAAGAGGTAAAGAAGTTAGGGTTAGAAGTTATGCAACCCGCCTTAAGCTCCAAGGAAGAAGATGCACTTTGAGCTCCAAGGTTTTCGGCCACCAAAGCTCCAAAGCACTCCAAGGTCCAAAGCTATCGTTCACCAGGCTGCTCCAGGAAGGTGTATCGGCCACCACTTCAGCTCCAAGGAAGTGCATCGGCCAACACAAGCAAGATGGAGAGGGATATCGTGCACCAAGGGTGGAGGGGAGACCAAAGGACCAAAGGAGACTAAGGCAAGGAGAAGAGCTACCTATATAGGAGGGAAGGGAGGAGAAACCAAGGTACAACCACGCTATGTGTCGCCCACCCAAGGGACACATGTCCACCAACTCAAGCCACCTCTCATGCAAGCCATAAGGCACTTGTCCAAGATGTGCACCATGTGTCCACCAACCAAGCCAAGCCATCTGGGCGACACAACAAGAGCTACTGGGCGACACACCACCTGCCCTGGGTGACACAAGGCTCAAGCAAGCCCAAACAAGGAACTCCAAGGCCCAAACAAGCTCAACTCAGGCCCAAAGGACTCAAACAACAAGCCCAAGCCTTCCTCTCAATCCTAGAGGAAGCAAAGAGGGAAAACATCTCACAAGATGGCAAACTTGCCCACAAAACCCTAAACTTGGGTTATTTGCAAGTAGCCCCTCGAACTCTCAACAAAGCACAACAAAACCCTAATCACCACTAAAGGTGATTAGCAAGCACCAAAGCACCAAGATCAAGCAAAACAAACAGGGTAAACCCTAAACGCAGGTCAGGGTCCTTACAGCCATAAACCTCTACAAAAGGATTTCGTCCCCGAAATCCGAAGAGAAAAGCGAGGGATACTTCCTCCTCATCTCTTCCTCAAGCTCCCACGTGGCTTCCTCAATGCCACGGTGATGCCAAAGGACCTTGACAAGAACCAGATCCTTTCTCTTCAGCTTCTTGAATCTTCTGTCAAGGATCATCATAGGACCCTCTTCATAAGTCATATCTTTGTCAAGCTCAACTTCAACTGGTTGTATCACTGTTCCTGTATCCGGATGACTTTTCTTCAGCATACTGACATGGAACACTGGATGTAACCTGTGCAACTCTGGAGGCAATTCTAACTCATAAGCCACCTTGCCAACACGTGCTATTACTGAGTAAGGCCCCATATATCTGGGAGCTAACTTACCTTTCCGTCCAAACCTCAGCACACCTTTCCATGGAGAGACTTTAAGATACACCTTGTCTCCCACCTGGAACTCCAAGGGTCGTCGATGATTGTCTGCATAAGACTTCTGCCTGTCTTGTGCCGCTTTCAACTGTTGTTGTATCACCTTGATCTTTTCTGTCGTTTGCTGTACTAACTCAGGGCCCAAAAGCTGATGTTCACCTGATTCATACCAACACAAAGGAGATCTGCACTTCCTCCCATACAAAGCCTCATAGGGAGCCATGTCAATGCTCCGCTGATAGCTATTGTTGTAGGCAAACTCTATCAAACTGAGATGTACGTCCCAACTGCCTAGGAACTGCAAAACACAAGCATGAAGAAGATCCTCCAAAGTCTGAATAGTCCTCTCAGACTGCCCATCTGTCTGCGGGTGGAAAGCGGTATTGAACTTCAACTGCGTTCCCATCGCCCTGTGCAACTGTTCCCAAAAACGACTTGTAAACTGAGGACCTCTATAAGAAACTATCGTTGCTGGCACACCATGCAAACGAACTATCTCATCCACATATACTCGAGCGAGCTTTTCAGCTATATACGTGGTTTTCATAGGTAAGAAATGGGCAGACTTCATTAATCTGTCCACTATCACCTAAATGGAATCATGATTCTTAGTTGTCCTGGGTAGACCAACTACGAAATCCATAGTTATATGATCCCATTTCCACTGCGGTATAGGCAAAGGTTGCAACGTACCTGCCGGCTTTTGATGCTCAGCCTTGACTTTCTGACACACCACACACCTAGCCACAAACTCAGCTACATCTTTCTTCAAGCCGGGCCACCAGTACAAGTCCTTCAGACTATGATACATTTTGGTGACGCCTGGATGCATAGCATACATCGACGTGTGTGCTTCCTCGAGCATCAACTTCCTCAGATTATCAGCATCTGGAACCACCATCCTATTATGATAACAAACCACTCCATCCTCGGACTCATGGAACCCATCACACTTTTCGCTGCCAAACTATGATCTGATTAGCTGTACTGTATCATCCGTTTGCTATGCATCCTTGATCTGCTGTCTCAACGTGGGCTTGATTTGCATCTGTGCTAAAAGTCCAGCTAATGAGGAAACCTCCATCTGTATGTTCATCTGCCGTAAGGAGACTAACATGTCCCGCCTATGGCATACCAAAGAACTCATCTGTGCCTTCTTGGGAGTAGAAGACTTTCTGCTAAGCACGTCTGCTACCACATTCGCCTTACCAGGATGATACTCGATAGTGCAATCATAATCATTGATCAACTCCATCCACCGACGCTGTCGCATGTTCAACTCTTGCTGTGAGAAGATGTACTTCAGATTCTTGTGATCTGTAAAGATCTGACACACTTCCCCATAAAGATAGTGTCTCCAAATCTTTAACGCATGAACCACTGCTGCCAGCTCCAAGTCATGGGTCGGATAGTTCTCCTCGTGTTTCTTAAGCTGTCGCGAAGCAAAAGAAACCACATGATCTTCGTGCATCAGCACACAACCCAAACCTTTCTTGGACGCATCACAGAAAACAACATAGCCTTTCCCAGATTCTGGCAAGATCAACACTGGAGCACTGGTGAGCTTTTCCTTCAAACTTTGGAAAGCTTGCTGACATCGATCATTCCAAACAAAAGGTACATTCTTCCTGGTCAACTTCGTCATCGGTAGAGCTATCGAACTGAAGTCCTTGATAAACCTCCGGTAGTATCCTACTAGACCAAGGAAACTACGAACTTCCGTCGGCGTCTTCGGCTGTTTCCAATCCGCAACGGATTCCACTTTCTTCGGATCTACTTTGAATCCTTCAGCAGATATCACATGACCTAAGAAAGTCACTTCATCCAACCAGAACTCACATTTACTAAACTTAGCATACAACTGATGTTGACGAAGGAGAGTCAACGCTTGACGAAGATGTTTCTCATGCTCTAGCCGGTTCCGACTATAGATTAAGATGTCGTCTATAAAAACTACAACAAACTGATCTAAGAACGGACGGAACACTCTGTTCATCAGGTCCATGAAAGCAGCAGGTGCATTGGTTAATCCAAACGGCATAACCACAAACTCAAAATGACCATACCTCGTCCTAAAGGCTGACTTTGGTATGTCATCCACATTTATCCTTAACTGATGATATCCAGACCGTAGATCGATCTTCGAAAACACTGTAGCACAACGCAACTGATCGAATAGGTCATCTATCCTCGGCAACGAGTACTTATTCTTGATCGTGACCTTGTTCAACTGTCGGTAGTCTATACACAACCGCATCGAACCATCTTTCTTCTTAACGAACAACACGGGAGCACCCCAAGGTGACGTGCTCGGTCTGATGAAACCTTTCTACAACAACTCTTGTAACTGCTTCTTCAACTCTACCATCTCTGCTAGAGCCATCCTATAAGGTGTCTGTGCAATCGGCTGCGTTCCCGGAACCAGATTGATCTCAAAATCGATCTCTCGGGGTGGAGGAACACCAGGAAACTCCTCGGGAAACACATCTGCAAACTCTCAGACCACTGACACTTCTTCAAGGTTAAGGCCTTTCGCCTTGGTATCCACAATGGTATCCACAACGTGAGCTAAGAACGCCTCACATCCTTGTCGCAACAACCTATCTGCCACCATAGCTGACACCAGACACGTCGGAAGAATCTTCCTATCTCCCTGGAAGATCCACTTCTCTCCAGCAACATCAAACACCGCCTGCTTGGAACCACAGTCCAAGACAACCTTATACTTCTCTAAGGTATCCATCCCAAGGATAACATCGAAACCATGCATATCAAGTGGTATGAGATCCACCTGAATGTTGTGTCCCAAAAATGACAAAACACAAGATGGACACTCTTCTCGAAGCAAAGAGGAACCATCAAGAGGGGTTTCTAGCAACAAGCTATCCTTCTTACAACTAACATGTAGATGCCAGTTTTCAAGCATACTATAGGCGATAAAAGAGTGTGTAGCACCTGGGTCAACCAGAACAGATATAAAGCAAGAAGAAGACATATCAGAATGAAATAACTCCATCTGACCTGTCACCACTCGCGGGTTGACTACCGCCTCCGGCTGATTCATGGCATAGAATCGAGCCGTTGCTTGCTGTCCACGTCCTCTGCTTCCTTGAGCAGATGATCCAGCTTGAGACGCTTGACCGCGTCCTCGTCCTCTGCTACCATTGGGCAGTGGTCTCTCAGGCTTCTGGAAACTCTGCATTGGTTGCTGCGTCACTTCAACATCTCTATTCGGGCAATTGAACTTCCAATGCCCGACTTGTCCACAAAGATGACATGCTCTATTGTCAACTCGTGGCCTAGATGGCCCTGTCACTACCACCGAAGCTGAACTGTGCGCCTTAGAGGGTGAAGAAACATAAACTTTTCCCTTACTCGGAGACCACTGAGATGGTACACCAGCACTTCTCATCACTGACGTTGCTGAAAACCTGGGTTTCTTGAAGCCACCAAACCTTCGTCCTTGAAACTGAGCAGGTCTTTTAAGAGACACCGACTCTCTTTTCTCCCTTACTGTCCTCTCGATCCGTCGAACTGATTCCACAAATGTAGCAAACCGCTCTCGGTTTTCCAGCGCAGACACAGGGGTTGTCAACTCAGCACTCAAACCCTTCTCGAAACGTCTGATCCGTTCATCATCTGTCGCCGCCATGTGAGGACAGAACCTCAACAGATCCATAAACTTAGCTTCATACTCAGTGATGTTCATCGTTCCTTGCCGCAACTTCTCAAACTGACTGATCTTCTCATCCAGGTACGTCTTTGGAAAGTATCTGGTGACGAACTCTCGCCGAAACACTTCCCAACAGATCACCTCACCAGGCCGCTTCTCTTCCTCGATGGTCCACCAGTGACCAGCACTACCCTTCAAAAGGTAGACAAATTGCTTTACTTTGTCTGCTTCGGGGATGTCGAGGATCTGGAAAGCCTTTTCAAGACTCGTCAGCCACAAATCTGCATCCGCTGGATCAGCCGTTTCAGCATAATCCGAAGCTCCGACTCGGCGAAGCCGCTCAAAGGTCTTCCCAATACCCGATGCTTCTCCATGGGGAACCTGTGCTCGCGGAGGAGGCACTGGTAATCGCTCAACCATGAGATTCATCGTAGCCATTAACTGCCCCATAAGCTGTTGGTAGGCAGGGTGTTCAAGAATGGCTGGGTCTGGTTGGGGAACCTCAGGCACCCGATCTTCATGTGTCTGTCTATCTGCTCCATCAACTGATGCAGCATCACTATACTCAGGAGCATGTTCTTCATGGTTTCTAGACATCTTGGCTTTTCTCCCGCTGAGGGCAGAAGATTTTTGTAAGATAACCTGGAAAACTCATAAGAACAGACTCAACCTAGTCCTAGATCCCTGTAGACTCAGCAAACCTAGAGCTCTGATACCAAGCTTGTGGCAACACATCCCATTATCACACAGATAACGAGGTGTTACGCGAAAACGTGCGGAAAACATCATAACCACAGATTATCAAAAAGACGGGTTAATTAAAACCGATTGCGGAAAACTGATAAACTGTGAAACTATTACTTTCCAGTCATCATCCTGCATAGAAACATGTCATATAAATATGTACATACACAAGATCTGACACGTGTCCACAGCTCAGGAACAACTGTTCATCCATCACATGAGTTCACCACCTGTTCATATATACATAAAGGCCTACATCCGGACAACAGCAGGATATACAGATATCATCGAACGATCTTCGTGAAACATCGTCAAAACACTGCCAAGGACCTGAGAGTACAGGGATGACTCTAGACTCTACTACAAAACATCCAAAACAGCAGCATATCCAACGCTTGCCTTCTACTGCTCCTCAAGCTGCTCGTCCGCAACACCACAACCACGACCACGTCTACCTCGACCACCTAAATGAGGGTGTAAACCAGCGGAGTGAGACAATTGAACAATTGTCCCAGCGGGAAACATAGCTCCCCACCGCAACTATAGAACCTCAGCAAGATAAACTATAGCAGCAGTTAACTAACAACAAGTATAATAAGAGCAGTGATATATATAGCAAGATTTACTCTTACCGGCAAGCATACCAGCTGTACCAAAGCATATAACCAGATGTCTTTCAAAAGAATATGATTATCAAGATCAGGTATATCAACATGTAACAGGATTATTAGAACAGAATATAATGTCACATAACCTGATTATCAAGATAAGACAGATTGCCACATAACCTGCAAGGTATAACAAACAAGGCCTCAACCAATGTTTCGTGTATAATTTGATCAGTAAATACTAAACGGCTGTATTACATTTTATTATGCCTTGAGGATTTGAACCGTACCGTTCAAATCCAACCTTCGGTTACGAAACCCAAGACGGTGCCATACAAGGTCAATGGAAGAGCCGGACTCCACGACCTCCCACCTCATGGTCAGTACATGAGTACAACACAAGCAGGACCGCAGTCACATGCTGAAGTGGTCTAAGCCACAGGGTCATCTCCATAGGCTACCCATTCTCTAGCCCGCCTTGGTACAGGTCACGACGCTAGTAAAACTGAGCCACGGGCCTGATCACCGTGCTCTGAGCCATGAACGCATTCATGCTCCATACATCACATATCCTGAGCCATGGGCCTGTTCACCATGCTCTACACACATATCTGAGTCTGCAACCGAAGTTACACTCTTACATCCTCATTTTCAGGCTAGGAGCAACCTACACATATTCAACAATATGCGCTTCCAGGTTAACCCGTAGGAAAACCTGTTTCACCATCACCAAGTCCTGACGATGATGGATCTATGGCCAGGGCAAACTACATGATATTTTTCACTGTGATTAATTAGTATCTTTTAGATGGATTACAGGATTCAACCAAGTTGTATAACATGCAAAGATATAACAGAAAGTAAAGAACATTATATTATATCTATTCATATCAACCTGATCCATCTTAAGGATCTAACATCACATGTTATCACTTGGCCTCTTTCCAACCATCCATATCCATCTCAAGGATCATCACATACCACGGGGTCTCAATCCTTCATCATGTACTGTCACTTCCTCTTAAGGCTCACATCATCATCATGGGACCAACACATCACATACATAATCTTATAGAGCAATTATCAAAGTAATGTTACTCATTACATATGTCACATAGCCCTTTCATGGCTAAGTCATCACCTGCAAGGTTAAGGTATGCAATAATTGTAGATTCAACATAAGGAATATGCTCACTATCATGAAATATCATTCAAGATAATCTACTTATCAATATAACAGTTATTTGGTAATCAAGTATGTTAAGTACATCATTAAACAACCATACTGATACTTACCCTTATATCGAGATTGTACAAACAATCAGGGTATACAGAGATCATGTTGTGTTTACAGAACCAACACTATTATTAACAAGGTCATTACTATGTCATCAACTATTGTCATCTTTATCATGAAGCAACCTTTAATGTAACTGTCACTTAGCATCATTATTACCAACATTATTATCATTAAACAAACTACTAGAGTAGTTATCATCATCTTCATTATCATTAGCAATTAAGCATAATGGGTCACATCATGCATCTATTACATGAGGGCTATCATCATATATATTACTACCATTAGCATCCTTATTATTTGCAAGGCAACATAATTACATATTGATAGTATCACAAACACCACCATCGTTTAATTAGTTAATGGATAAGCATCCACTTCCAACACATAAGGAACCGTCACCAAAGAAACTCATACCCTCACTATAGCCTCACAACCCTCATCTAATAACCTATCATCCAACATGGGTATCGGCCAACCTCACTTAACCCTTTCGACCATCACCCACTACTACCCTATCGGCCAACACACTCTACTAACCCTATCGACCATCACACTCATGCACATAGGGTAGGGTATCGCCCAACATGGCTATCGGCCATTAGGGTATCGCCCAACATGGTGTCGTCCATTAGGGCTATCGGCCATTAGGGTTACCGGCCACCATGGCCCAAGGCTTATCTCCCAACCCTAACACTCATGGCACTACATGACCCTATCGTCCACCACATGGACAAGGAGATAACTCGACACAAGAGCACCCACTCTATCATCCAACACAAGGACATCCATATCGGCCAACACCATCAGGCCATATCGCCCAACAAGAGAAGGGGTATCGTTCATCTCCAAGGCACTCACGATATCGGCCAACAAACCCTAGCTCACCCTATCGCCCAACACATGGGCAAAGGTATCTTCCAACCTTCAAGAGCACAACATATCGTCCAACAAGGTGCCATGTCGCCCAACATGGTCACCATGTCGGCCAACACTCAAGCTAGGTCAACCTATCGACCTCCAACTCAAGGAACTCAAACCCTAAATCATCATATCGGCCAACACAAAGAACAAAGGTGTTGCTCAACCCAAGAACACTCATATCGTTCAACTTAAGGGCAAGTGTGTCACCCAACACACTCACAAGGAAGGGGTATTGCCCAACCCTAGGTCATCTTCAACCTCCAACACAAAGAGCACAAACCCTAAAAAGCAAGGTATACAAGGAACCCTAAACCCTAGAGAGGGATATCGGCCACTAAGGTACATAAGCAAGATGTACAAGTCTAAGCTACTAATCTGTGAACAAGAACAGGAACAAGAGGTAAAGAAGTTAGGGTTAGAAGTTATGCAACCCGCCTTAAGCTCCAAGGAAGAAGATGCACTTTGAGCTCCAAGGTTTTCGGCCACCAAAGCTCCAAAGCACTCCAAGGTCCAAAGCTATCGTTCACCAGGCTGCTCCAGGAAGGTGTATCAGCCACCACTTCAGCTCCAAGGAAGTGCATCGGCCAACACAAGCAAGATGGAGAGGGATATCGTGCACCAAGGGTGGAGGGGAGACCAAAGGACCAAAGGAGACTAAGGCAAGGATATCGTGCACCAAGGGTGGAGGGGAGACCAAAGGACCAAAGGAAACCAAGGTACAACCATGCTATGTGTCTCCCACCCAAGGGACACATGTCCACCAACTCAAGCCACCTCTCATGCAAGCCATAAGGCACTTGTCCAAGATGTGCACCATGTGTCCACCAACCAAGCCAAGCCATCTGGGCGACACAACAAGAGCTACTGGGCGACACACCAAGCAACTGGGCGACACACCACCTGCCCTGGGCAACACAAGGCTCAAGCAAGCCCAAACAAGGAACTCCAAGGCCCAAACAAGCTCAACGCAGGCCCAAAGGACTCAAACAACAAGCCCAAGCCTTCCTCTCAACCCTAGAGGAAGCAAAGAGGGAAAACATCTCACAAGATGGCAAACTTGCCCACAAAACCCTAAACTTGGGTTATTTGCAAGTAGCCCCTTGAACTCTCAACAAAGCACAACCAAACCCTAATCACCACTAAAGGTGATTAGCAAGCACCAAAGCACCAAGATCAAGCAAAACAAATAGGGTAAACCCTAAACGCAGGTCAGGGTCCTTACAGTGACTCCATCTATAGTCACCACGCAATTCGTGGGTCCATCAATAGTGTCTCTTTTACAAGACACTACCACCTTCCCAGCTCGACCCCAACCATCCCACCCATCCATCTCTGGGGTCCCTTTTTCACAAGTCGGTGAGGAATTCAGACGTCAATTTGACGCCATTCGAAACCTCCTCACCGACCCTTCTAACATATTACAATCCATTTTCTCCCATGTGCAGGGGCTTGCTACATAGATCTCCAAGATCGATGAACGGAACCACGCCTTACTAGACATCCTGTCAAGCATTCAACAAAGGTAGGAAGCAGCGGCCAAGCAAGTCGACTGCATCGACGACCGCTTAAAACACCTGCCAGAGTTGGTACTTGGGATGAAAGTCTAGCAAGAAATGTTGGCTCAACAAGTTGAAAAGGTCTCCAAGTGAACTCAACCTTTTCCTGAGACCCTTCACGAGCTTGAGTAGCAACAAACTGCCCTAAGCACGTACTTGGATAACATCAACTGAAACCTCATGCAGTTCATCCACCGCCAAGAGGAGGAATCAATAGATGAAATTAATCATCTACGTGCACAAGTAACAAATATATCAGCATGACTCCTCTCTGCCAAAGCAAGATATAATGATCTTAAAGAAATCTACGATGCACTGCTCGAAACCCACGAGCACGTACAAGTGGCACTCGATGAAATACAAGCTATCCATCGGTAGTGTAAGAAAACGTCTATCAAGAAGATAAAAGATAAGGCAGTGGATGATGAGAAAGATGAAATCAAGGATGACGATGAGGATTCTGATTCCTTGACCGACTCCAATGACGACAACTCCTCCTCAGATGATCAACCCGATGACCCAGGCAATGCTGGGGAGGGCACCAGCTGAGGGGTAGAACCTGCAAAGAAGGAAAATAATAGAGACCACCAAGAAGGTGGAATCAAAGATACCAAGTCCCCCAATAATAATGACAATGTAACAATGTCATATGGGGATCAATTCTTTAACTTCTCATCTATGGGATCCCTAGGGGACGCTGTAAAAGAAGTTGCTTTTGCTGAGTTTCAACAATGCATAATGGAAACCAACATTATCCCACCCACAAAAACCATTCATCAACATTCTATTCTGGAGCAATCTGCACCCCTCCCCCCAGAATAGGAGGAATCCGACAGAGTGAGTCTTGACACAGATGATAGACTTGACTCTGGAGATGACTCTAAAAAAGATGAAGATCTATCTCAACTTTTGGACGATAGCGAGCAGACTTCACTTCCTCCACCACAAGACCTTTCCCCGCCGCCACCTCTACCTAACAAAATGCATGACCTAGACATGATGGCCATCTCTACATTAGATGTTCAGGACATCTTCATCATGAACACTATTGTAGACGATGTCAAGAATGGGGGGACATCATCTACAACAATACAAATACGAAGCACAAGTTGACACGAGAAGACTTATGTATCCTCCTTCGACCACAATCAACGGTGAAGATTGCTATCTTCCATGTCCTCCTTGCCAACTCTATTAAGGAATTCCAGAGCCCAAAAAAGTTTTAACTTATTTTCAACGCTTCACCTGCTCTATCCTTAATCTTATTACATAAGGACTTACGAGCAAAGTCCATTGAGCGACTGTGAACTGGCCTTGCACGAAAGGCATGCTACATTTCAGTGCCCTTCAGAGTTTCCGACCACTGGCTGCTAATGATTGTCGACACCGAGGCTCATGATGCCAAGGTGTACAACTTTTGTGCCAATGAGCTAAAGGTCGGACACATTAATTTTACTAGTTTAGAAGCCGGAGAAGCACAATGCATTCCTTTCCGGCTTCTCAAAGTAATATGGGCTACCTGCCCATCTCTTCAACATGGTTGGAACCAACCTTGGTTCCAAATCTTCAACCCAACAGTCCAAACACTAGAAGGTTATGGGGATTGCGCTTTCTATACTATAAGATTCACATAAGCACTCAATAGACAAATCCCCTTTACTGAGTTAGCCACAGAGGATATGCACTCTCTATGAGGATGTTATGACATTGAGCTTATCTACAACAGATGGTTCTTCAAGGACCCAACTATGGCATAAGACGATGTCCCTCAATACCTTTTTTCTACTATCCAACGTCTGCAAAAGTGTCCATACAGAACAATTCTAAAGGAGTTGGAGAAAAAGCAACAGCAGACCGCCAAGGTCCCAAAACAACACTTTCAATATGGCGGATGACAAGGGGGACATCAATTTGTTAACCGGGGCAACCATCAATAGATTATCCCAACCAATGGTACCTCTATCTGCCATACAACCAACATTTCCCAACTTTGACATTGCTGCATGCAAGAGTGTGTCTGATAATGAACTCAGACTCATCGTGTCTCAGCTTTATGCAGGGAACGATGAGCTTGTTTTCCTTGAAGGGAACATCCTAGTAATGTTAGATTCACTTCGTTAAACCATACAGATGAAAGGTTCAATATCCGTGAGCTTGATGAATGCATACCAATTTCTCCTCGCACGGGACCAACCTACGATTTATATGGCGTTAGCATACATGAAGTATGATCTACTAGGGTTAAAGAACTTCGGAACCACAGAGGCACTTATCTCATATCTTCAACATTCAACTCCAAAGTTCATCATGCTTCCTATTCTGCACTCTAAGCACTGGATGATATTGGCAACAAACCTACATGAAGGAACGACAATCATGTACAATAGTTCCGACAGTTAGTTTGATCCAAACCAAAAATAGTATGCTGTGACAGCAAAGACACCCACGAAGGAAGTGGCGAAGGACTATGCCGAACAACTACATGATCTTCTCGGCAAGCACACAAAGGCGTACAACAACGATCATTTTCACCACCCAGCCTTCAGCCACAGCTGTCCCCAGCAGATCAAAGAATCTAATGACTATGGTTTCCACATCCTTTACTGGATGTATACCCTTACTGTCCTCGGTAAGTACGTGGAGGACATGAAGGACGTGGATTATCACGCTTTACGTGGAAAGTTTGTAGCTAATCTCCTACAATTGTATGGAGAAAAAAAGGGTTTAACAAAACCATGATACCCTTGCCCATGTACTTCTCAAGCTATCACCTTGACACTCTGAGGATAGAGTGGATGATAAGTTAGGGGGGTTACATTGGGCAAGGGCGAGGTATTATTTTCAAACCTTCTACTCTCCACTCTTTCTTTTACCTTTATTCCTTCATACAATTTCTTTTCTATTTCTGACAATTAGTTCTATAGATAATTTCTTTGATAGAATAACTATTGAACATAAGTAAACATTCATTTTAGAAAAGGGACACCTCTAGCTAAATTAGAGACAGAGTAGTCCTCAGAAGTAATTAAATAAGTAGCATCTAGGAATGTAATGGCAAATTAACAAATCACTTTCATACTCGATTCTCATACTTTTGCTTCAATTCTACGCCAGTCTCTCCACAAGTTAGCATTGTGACCAAAACAAGACAAACGCTCTCAAGGACAAGAGGAAAATAGGTGAAATCTAAGTCAAGGAACCTCGTAGGCGGACCACCAAGTACAAAAATCGACACAAGTGCATGTCAAGAAACTCCAAAGAACATTTTTCTTCTTTCCAAAAAGAGGCTTGGCAGCCCAAATAAAATCCCTAAAAGTACAATTCCTAAACCGGTGAGTATATGAATAAATGCCAGAGTTTTGAATAAAAACATGAGAGTTGTGCCATGCATAAGGACCTAAATGAAGAGCCAATAAAGGTCTTGCCCAGCCGGTACATTCAGCTACCCTCACAAAGGCAGATGTGGCGTGCCCGGTAGTGAGATCCTAAGGTCTCCAAATATATGAAAGTTGATAAAGGTCTCGCCCAATCGGTACATTCAACTGCCCTCACAAAGGCAGATGTGTCGTGCCCGGTAGTGAGGTCCTAAAAGTATAGATAAACCCTCCCCCTTCGAAGGGGGAGTTAGACAAAAAGACTTCAAGCTAACCCTCGTACCCATCTTAGCTTCTGGTAGGATCTACAAAGATGTATAAAACTTCCTAGAGTCAAAGACATGCACAAAATGTGATTAAGGAAAAGGCGGCCCCAATGTGAGTTATGTGCCATAAAAGAAACCTGGGATCGATGCAACTCCTGATACCTGAAAGAGTTAGTGCAAGTAGAAGCCCCAATAAGACCTTGGGAGATCTTTGGTTTAGAATTTAAGCAAGAGTATGGAAATATTCACTAAAATAAAATCATCTCGCCACTACGTGCCTTAGCTCTATCCAGCTTGAGGACAAGCTAGATTCTAAGTTAGGGGGAGTGATAACCTCCCATTTTGCAATGTTATCTTACTAGTTTTTTCTTAGTTTTCCATACTCTTTCTTAGATAAAATTAGATAGAATAATTAACTTTCCACTTTATTGTGAATATACCAATAGACTGACATTTCCTTTTTTCTCTTACATAAAAACACAAAAAAATTGCAAAAATTCCAAACGGTCCCAAGACCGAATGAACCCCAAACGGTCCCGAGACTGAATGGAAGTTGACCGGTCCTGAGACTGAATGGAAGCCAACCGGTCTCGAGACCGAATGGAAGCCAACCGGTATCGAGACTATATGAAGTCAAACAGTCCCAAGACCATGTGAAGGCCAAACGGTCCCGAGACCGTATGACGGTCAACCGGTCCTGAGACCATATGAAGCCAAATGATCCCAAGACCGTGTGAAGGCCAAACGGTCCCGAGACCGTATGAATGCCAAATGGTCCCAAGACCGTATGAACATAAATGGTTTCAAGAACAAAAGATCCAAGTGGTCTCCAAACCAAGAGAGTCCAAATGGTTTCCAAATTATGAGAGTGTCCAAATGATCACCACGACTGTTTGGACCCACATAAACCAAAACCGTTCAAGATTCACTCAAAGCCTATAAATAGGACCCAAGAGGTCCTCACAAAAGGGGAACTCTAAGACATCCAAAGGCTGCCCCAACCATTCTAGAGTTGTTTCATCCTCCATCCTCTGCCCCAAGGCTGCCGGTCCAAGATCTACATTCCATCCTCAAGCTACTTCCTCTCTCATCAACATATAAGGTGGGAAGTGAAGGGTTCTTCATAAAGGCAACCACGTGGTGTGAAGATAGTTGCTCTCTACTCTAAGGGGTCGACCTTCCTCCCTCCTACATTGAGATGATGCTTTCTTTCTCTCTTCCCTCCTCCTTCTTTGTTCTTGCCATGAGTGAGTAGTCCCATACACTAGGGTGCAGAGAGTAGCCCCGCTACCCATGTTTTTATTTCATACATTGTAATTCATGAGTTTGCAATAGAAAAATACTATCTTTTCAGTTCAACATCAATCATTTAATGAATGTCAGTTTCTAGTTCACCAACTTGTGGTATCTATTATCTACTAGTGTGAATTGTCTATGATTGTACTTTTAGATTCGAATATCGACTGCATGTTGGTTATTGATGTATGTAGTCACCATACATCTATTTGGTATCTAGGAATGTTTCTCAATGAGTGGAGTAAACTCACCTCCAATGTTGTACTTTCATACTATGAAATGGAATCAGTTGACGTATGAAAGTACAAACTTGACAGGTCGAGGAACATACTTTGCAAGTGGAGCGATGTAACATCCCTGACATGGGTTATGCTTTAACCCTAGGTCTTTTCTTTAAGAAAGATTATTATATGCTTAATCTTATCTTGTGAAAAGTAATTAGGGCTCATGAGAAACTTATGTTTCAATTTTGGTCCTGTTTGAACAATGTTGAAGCAATATTTTCTTATTTTGGACTAAAGTGCAAATTACCCAAGTTGAGGGGTTAAATTGCAAATGTTGCATGATAAGATATTCCTCATATGTTGAAGCATCATGAGAATGAATATGATGTAGAGGTATGGCTTGTAGTAGCTTGAGTACCAAGGAAAAGCTGATAAAGCAATGTTTATGCATTAAAACCTAGTTTTGGTGTAAAGTGCAATTTACCCAAAACCTAGGGTTCAATATGCAAAATACCACTTCAATAAGGTCCCTAATGTTTCTTGGAAACATGTAGAGCAAAGAAACTAAGAGGGGCGCCTCATTTGAATTAAGTTGGAGGAGAGAGAATCTTGATATTAAAATAATCAAGATTTAATCCTAATTGAAACCCTAATTCGATTTAGGGCAAAAATAAATGTATTAATTAAAGGGCCTTCAACCAAAATTAAAATGGTTGAATTCTGATGTGCGTGGACATCCTTGAGCCTTGCAAGGACCACGAAAATATCCAAGGGAATGGATAACTCACTCACAATTTTATAAGAAAAAGACATATCCACTCACATATGGATATTAATATTATATGATTTAAGGTGCTTGGTTTGCTTTTCTTTAAATCATGGATAATTGAGATGAATAAGAGGCAAACAAGATATCCTCGTACCTAAGGAATTTGAAGGGGAAGAGGCGGCACCATTTTTGGGATTAAATGAATTTTTATACGACACTTTATCTCTCCTTGAATTTCTTATAAAAAGACCCTTTACAAGCCAAATGAAAGGCTTTTTCATTTGCACTTCTTCTCCTTGCTTGGAAACCGACCAAGGGAGCTAGGGAGGACCTGGAGGACGACCCCCAACCTGGTTGTAAGGTTATTGATCCATTTCACCTTGATTCCATGGTGAAAATCAAAAATAAATTATGGATTTCTTCTTATTTCGATCTCCTCTTCAACCCTAGCCAATCTTTTCAACCTAAAGATTGAGGACTGTAAGGACCCTGACCTCCGTATAGGTCTTATCCTGTTTGCTTTGCTTAACCCTGGTGCTTAGTTGCTTGCTAATCACCTTTGGTGGTGAGTCGGGTTTGTTGGTCCTTTGTTGAGAGCTAGAGGTGCTACTTGCAATTAACCCGAGTTTAGGGTTTAGTGGGCAAGTTTGTCACCTTATGAGGTGTTCCTCCCTCTCCTTGCTTCCTCTAGTGTTGTGAGGAAGGTTTGGGCTCGTTGCTTGAGTTCCTTTGGGCTTGGTTGAGCTTGTTGGGCTTTGTTGTGTCTTGCCTTTGCCTCTTTGGACCTTGTGTCAGGCAAGAATGCCCTGTGTCGGCCTAGGTGTGTCGGCCTGAGCTTGTGTCGGCCTATGGTGTGTCACCCAGGGTGTGTGTCGGCCATGGTGTGGAGGTGTGTCGCCCATGGACCCTTTGACCTTCTTTGACCTCATTTGTGTCACCACTAGTGGACACTTGGTGCTTGATGCTTGCATGTGGCAATGGCCTTGGACATGTGTTTAGGGCATGTTAGAGTGGTGGCTTTGCACATGGACAAGTGTCCCTAGGTGGGAGACACCTTGCCTTGTCTTACCTTGGTTTCTCCTCCATCCTTTCCTATATATGTGTTTCCTTTTCCTTGCTAAGGATCCCTTTAGTTCCTTAGTCTCCCTCTCCTTGGTGCACGTCACCCCTCTTCTTTTGCAAGCTTGGTGGCCGATCCTTCTTGGAGTCTCCTTCTGCCTCTAGTGGTGGCCGAACCTATAGTGCCTTGTTCTTCTTCTTGTGGTGGTGCTTGGAGCTTGGAGCTAGGAGCTAGGAGCTTGGAGCTTGCTTAAGGTGGATTACATAACTCCTAACCCTAACTACACTACCTTCGTTTATGTTCTTATATGTTTCTTATGATCATATTGGCTATGCTTGTTCCTAGTTTAGTTTCTTGCTTAGTTGCTCCTTGTTGGCCGAACCTATGTTCTAGGGTTTCTTGGTGAGAAACACACCTTTCTCTCCTTGGTCTAGAGGAGTGAGCTTGAGTTCTAGTATCATGGGAAACACTCCTCTCTCATTTAAGTTGAGAGGTGAGATTGTGTTCTAGTGGCTTGAGCAACACCCTCCTCTCACCATGGACTTGAAAGGTGAGCTATGTGGTGGTTGTGGACCTTGGTTGTGGTTGTTCCTTGTGTTTCCCGATTGGAGTTAAGAAGCTTGGCAAGACCCCTCTCTCTTGATGGTTGAGAGGTGAGTCATCTTCTTGACCCATTAGGGTTTTGGTGCCCTTGTGCTTGAGGTTGGTGACAATCTTGTGGAGTTCCTTCTTGGCCGTTATGGCTTGGGGTTGGTGTTGCCCGATATCCCCTCTTGATCTTGAGCCTTGGACGACACTTGTTGTGGGTGTGTCGGGCATCATACTTTGATGAAGTACCCTGCCCAATACACTTAGCCTATGAGATGGCTTGGTGTCATTGTGCTTGAGGTGTGAAGTCAGTTAGTTAGTTATGTGATGTTGTGACGAGCATCACATTAGTCTTTGACCTGTGTGTCGGCCGATAGGTCCAGGCTAGGCCAGCTGAGCGATAGCCTCCTTGTTTCCCATTTGAGTTGCATACTTTGGGGCGTTGTTATTTGTGGTGTGGTGATGCCCGACAGAGCGTTGCACGATAGACCTTGCTGCACGACACCGAGGTGCATGACACGCTCATCGACTCAGTGACCGACAGGCTTTGTGGCTGTTATCCTAGTGCGTAACACACCCTTGCACGACATTGCCCGAGCTGCACGTTACATATGTATGCTCGATACCCTGTGTTACATGATGATGCGATGCCCGACACCTGTTGCACGACATAGCGTTGCGCATCACGCCTTTGGGGCTGAGCTGCACGATAGGTGTTGAGGCCGATAGACCCTGGGTTGCCCGATATGCATATAGTTGCACGACGCATGCTGCACGATACACCCTGAGATGATAGCTCGGTACCTTGCTAAGTGCTTGGCCGATATGTGCTGGTCTGCTTAACCGTTATGTGTTTGAGTATTGGGCGATAGGGGGGGAGTACCCTTCCCGATACTACCTTTGGTGAGTGTAGTGGGTGCTTCTAGTGAGTGTCTTGTCTCTTACGGAAAACCTATATGCTAATTCTTGTTCTTGCATCACGTTTGGTTTTTAATGGTAACCCTAGATGTGCATGATATAGTAGACCACATCTATGCATCTTAATACAACATATCATATGTATGTGATCATCTTGATATTATGTATAATGCTGAGTAAATGGTAAGCATGTAAGATGCTTTGCTTGATAATATGATCAATGTCTGTTGTCACAGGTTGAGATACGAATGATAAAGCACGTAATCATCAATGTTTCCCTATGTTTGATAATACGATCTTTCTGTACTAACCATGTAGGTGATGCATAGCCAGGTAAAGGGATATAAGGTATTTATGTTTGAATAACATTGCTCTGATTGTTACTCTTGTTGATGAGATAACATGCATGATGTGTTTTGGTCTGAGGACCTAAGTTTGGCTAAAGTGCCTAAGAGAGTGCCTTGAGAGGTAGTGACACTATGTGATGAGGGATTTAGATCCCTTGGCAATGTGATGATCCTTGAGATGGATCTAGATGATTGGCAAGAGGCCAAGTGGTAACATGTAATGATGGATCCTTGTGATGGATTAGGATGATGTGGATGACAGTAAAAGCATGATATTGAGTTTCATATTGTCTATTCTTGTTAATAGTTTGCATGTTATACAACTTGGCCAAATCTTACAATCCACTTAAAATATACTAACTAATCACAGTGGAACATATCATGTAGTTTGCCCTGGCCGTAGATCCATCATCGTCAGGAGCTGGTGATAGTGAAACGGGTTCTCCTGCGGGTTAACCCGGAGCGCATATTGTTGAGTATGTGAGGTTTCTCCTAGCCTAAAGTGAGGAGGTAAGAGTGCAACTTTAGTTGTAGACTCCAGAGTGCGGATTCAGGCCCGTAGCGCAATTACGATAAGAGCATGGTGAACGGGCCCATGTCTCAGGATGTGTGATATAGGAGCATGAATGCGTTCATGGCTGAGAGCACGGTGAACAGGAACATGGCTAAGTTTCACTAGCATCGATACCTATACCGAGGTGGGCTAGGCAGAGGGTAGCCTGACCCTATGGCTAAGGCCACTTAAGCATGAGACTGCGGTCCTACTTGTGTTGTACTCGTGCACTGACCACGAGGTGGAGAGGTCGTGGAGTCTAGCTCTTCCATTGACCTTGTATGGAACCGGCTTGGGTTTTGCAACCGAATGTTTGATTTGAGCGGTACGGCTCACTTCCTCAGGGCATAATAATACGTACTCCAGCTGTATAGTATTTATTGCTTAAGGCAAAACACGAAACATTGGTTGAGGCCTTTCTTGTGTAGTTAATCTTGTTATACCTGAAGTTACTTATACGTTCCTTGTGTTATGTGGTAAGATCTTATAAATCTTATCTTGTCAATCATGTTCCATAAAAGAAATACTTGGGTATATGTGTTCCGTACATATGGTAAGCTTGATAGTAGAACAACTTTACTTTATAGACTGCTCTTATTATACCTCTTATCAGTTATCTGATGTTGTTTCTTCATCTTTCTGAGGTTTTGTAGTTTCGGAAGGGAGTTATATTTCTCGCTAGGACTGTGTGTCTCACCCCGTTGGTTTACACCCTTTTTAGGTGTTCGAGCTAGATGTGGTGGTGGTCATAGAGTTGCGGCAGAGCAGCAAGACGAGCAGTAGAAGGCAAGCGATGGACATGATGATGTTTTGGTTGTTTTGTAGTAGAGTCCTAGAGTCATCCCTGTACTCTCAGGTCCTTGGAGGCATTTTGACGTTGTTTCGCGATGTATAGTTGTTGATGTTTTGTATATCCTACTACTAGCCGGATGTGGGTCGTTATGTACATATAAACAGGAGATGAACTCATGTGATGGCTAGACAGCTGTTCTCCTAAGCTGTGGACACATGTCAAGACTTGAAATGTTTATATAATCTGTTTCCTTGTAGGATGAGGATCTAAATGTAATAGTTTTATCAATTTATCAGCTTTCCATAATCAGTTTTAATTAACTCGTGTTTTTGGTAATATGTGGTTATGGTGATTTCCGCATGTTTTCATGTAACACCTCACCATCTGTGTGATAGTGGGATGTGTTGTCAAAAGTTTTGGTATCAGAGCTCTAGGTTTGCTGAGTCTACAGGGATCTAGGACTAGGTTGTGTCTGTTCTTGTGAGTTTTCCAGATTTTCTTACAATCATCTTATGCCCTCAGTGGAAGAAAAGCCAAGATGTCTGGAAACCATGAAGAACATGCTGTCGAGAACAATGATGTTGCATCAGTTGATGGAGCTATAGGGCAGACACATGAAGATCGGGTGCTTGAGGTCCCCCAACCTGACCCAGCCATTCTTGAACACCCTGCCTACCAACAGCTTATGGGGTAGATAATGGCTACGATGAATCTCATGGTAGAAAGATTGCCAGCGCCTCCGCCAAGAGCACAGGCTCCCCATGGTGTAACATCGGGTATTGGGAAGACCTTTGAGCGGCTTCTCTGAGTCGGAGCTTCGGATTATGCTGGGACGGCTAATCCAGCGGATGCAGATCTGTGGCTGACAAGTCTTGAGAAGGCTTTCCGGATCCTTGACATCCCCAAAGCAGACAAAGTTAAGCACGTTGTCTACCTTCTGAAGGGTAGTGCTGGTCACTGGTGGACCATCGAGGAGGAGAAGTGACCTGGTGAGGTGATCGGTTGGGAGGTTTTTCAGTGCGAGTTCGTCAGCAGATACTTTCCGAAGACGTATCTGGATGAGAAGATCAGTCAGTTTGAGCGCCTACGCCAAGGAACGATGAACATCACCAAGTACAAAGCCAAGTTCATGGATCTGTTGAGGTTTTTTCCTCACATGGCGGCAACAAATGAGGAGCGGATCAGATGTTTTGAGAAGGGTCTGAGTGTTGAGCTGACAACACCTATTTCTGTGTTGGAGAACAGAGAGAGGTTTGCTACATTTGTGGAATTCGTCTAGAGGATCGAACGGTCAGTTAGGGAGAAAAGAGAATCCATATCTAAGAAGAGGCCTGCTCAGTTTCAGGGACAGAGGTTTTGTGGCTTCAAGAAGCCAAGGTTTTCAATACCTTCTATGATGAGAGGTTCCAGTGTACCATCACAGTGGTCTCTGAGTAAGGGAAGAGGTTATGTTTCTTCACCGTCAAAGGCACATAGTACAGCTTCTGTGGCAGTGACAGCGCCAGATAGGCCACGGTTTGAAGATAGGTCATGGCATCTTTGTGGTCAGATCAGGCATTGGAGGTTCAACTTCCCAAGTAGAGATGTTGAAGTAACGCAGTAGCCGAGGCAGAATCAACAAGGGTCAGATAGATAGCAGCCCAGTAGTAGTAGAGGGCGAGGATGCGGACCAGTGTCCCAAGTGGGATCGTCTACTCAAGGAAGCAGAGGACGTGGACAGCAAGCAACAGCTTGATTCTATGCTATGAGTCAGCCGGAGGAGATAGTCAACCCACGAGTGGTGACAGGTCAGATGGAGTTATTTCATTATGATAAGTCTTCTTCTTTCGTTATATCTCTTCTGGTTGACCCAAGTGCTACACACTCTTTTATCGCCTATAGTATGCTTAAGAACTGTCGTTTACCTATTATTTGTAAGAAATATAGCTTGTTGTTAGAAACCCCTCTTGATGGTTCCTCGATGCTTCGAGAAGAGTGTCCATCTTGTGTCTTATCTTTTTTGGGACACAGTATACAAGTGGATCTCATACCACTTGATATGCATGGCTTTGATGTTATCCTTGGTATGGATACCTTAGAGAAGTATAAGGTTGTTTTGGACTGTGGTTCCAAGCAAGCTGTGTTTGATGATGATGGAGAAAAGTGGATCTTCCAAGGAGATAGGAAGATTCTTCCGACGTGTTTGGTATCATCTATGGTGGTAGAGAAGTTGCTACGGCAAGGATGTGAGGCGTTCTTAGCTCACGTTGTGGATACCGTTGTGGATACCAAGGTGAAAGGTCCTAGCCTTGAAGAGGTGTCGGTTGTCCGAGAGTTTGCAGATGTGTTTCCTGATGAGTTCCCTGGTGTTCCTCCACCCCGAGAGATTGATTTCAAGATCAATCTGATTCCAGGAATGCAGCAAGTTGCACAAACACCATATAGGATGGCTCCAGTAGAGATGGCAGAGCTTAAGAAGCAGTTGCAAGAGTTGTTGGATAAATGATTCATCCGACTGAGTACATTGCCTTGGGGTGCTCTAGTATTGTTCGTTAAGAAGAAGGACGGATCGATGCAGTTGTGTATAGATTACCGGCAGTTGAACAAGGTCACAATCAAGAACAAGTACCCGTTACCGAGGATAGATGATCTGTTCGATCAGTTGCGCGGTGCTACAGTGTTTTCAAAGATTGATCTACGGTCTGGATATCATCAGTTGAGGATTAAGGCAGATGACATAGCAAAGTCAGCTTTTAGGATGAGGTATGGTCACTTCGAGTTTGTGGCTATGTTGTTTGGGCTAACCAATGTGCCTACTGCTTTCATGGACTTGATGAACTGAGTGTTCTGTCCATTCCTAGATCAGTTTATTGTAGTTTTTATAGATGACATCTTGATCTACAGTCGGGACAGGCAAGAGCATGAGAGACATCTTCGACTAGCATTGACTCTTCTTCGCCAACACCAGTTGTATGCCAAGTTCAGTAAGTGTGAGTTCTGGTTAGAAGAAGTAACTTTCTTGGGTCATGTGATATTTGTAGAAGGAGTCAAAGTGGACCCGAAGAAGGTGGAGTCCATTGCAGAGTGGGAACAACCGAAGATGCCGATAGAAGTTCGCAGTTTTTTGGGTTTAGCAAGTTACTACAGGAGGTTTATCAAGGACTTCAGTGCGATTGCGTTGCCAATGACGAAGTTGACTAGAAATGATGTACCTTTTGTCTGGGATGATCGTTGCCAGCAAGCTTTCCAAAGTTTGAAGGAAAATCTGACTAGTGCTCCAGTACTAGTGCTGCCAAAGCCTGGGAAGGGCTATGTTGTTTTCTGCAATGCTTCCAAGAAAGGTTTAGGTTGTGTGCTGATGCAGAAAGATCATGTGGTTTCTTTTGCTTCATGACAGCTTAAGAAACACGAGGAGAACTATCCAACTCATGATTTGGAGTTGGCAATAGTGGTTCATGCGTTAATGATTTGGAGACACTGTCTTTATGGGGAAGTGTGTCAGATCTTTACGGATCATAAGAATCTGAAGTACATCTTTTTCGCAGCATGAGTTAAACATGCGACAGCATCGATGGATGGAGCTAATCAATGATTATGACTGCACCATCGAGTATCATCCTGGTAAGGCGAATGTGGTAGCTGATGCACTTAGCCGAAAGTCTTCTTCTCATTCTTCAAAGAAGGTATAGTTGAATTCCCTGGTATGCCATAGACGGGATATGCTTGTTTCCTTGCGGCAGATGAATGTGCAGATGGAAGTTTCCTTGTTAGCTGGACTTTTAGCACAGATGCAAGTCAAGCCTACGCTGAGACAGCAGATCAAAGATGCACAACAGACAGATGATACAATACAGTTGATCAGATCAGAGTTTGGCAGCGAAAAGCGTGATGGGTTCCATGAGTCTGAGGATGGACTAGTTTGCTATCGTGATAGGATTGTGGTCCCCGATGCTAATTATCTGAGGAAGCTAGTGCTCAAGGAATCACACACGTCGATGTATGCTATGCATCCAGGAGTCACCAAGATGTATCATAGTCTGAAGGACTTGTATTGGTGGCCCAGTTTGAAGAAAGATGTAGCCGAGTTCGTGGCTAGGTGTGCGGTTTGTCAGCAAGTCAAGGCTGAACATCAAAAGTCGGCAGGTACGTTGCAACCCTTTCCGATACCACAGTGGAAATGGGATCATATAACCATGGATTTCGTAGTGGGTCTACCCAGGACAACTAGGAATCATGTTTCCCTTTGGGTAATAGTGGATAGATTGACGACGTCTGCCCATTTCATACCTGTGGTGATGACGTATATAGCCGAGAATATCGCTCGAGTGTTTGTGGATGAGATAGTACGTTTGCATGGTGTGCCAGTGATGATAGTTTCTGACAGAGCTCCTCAGTTCACGAGTCATTTCTGGGAACAGTTGCACAAAGCGTTGGAAACACAGTTGAGGTTCAGTACCACTTTCCATCCGCAAACAGATGGACAGTCTGAGAGGACTATTCAAATTTTGGAAGATCTCCTTTGAGCTTGTGTTTTGCAATTCCTAGGCAATTGGGACATACATCTCAGTTTGATAGAGTTTGCTTACAATAATAGTTATCAACGGAGAATTGACATGGCTCCTTATGAGGCCTTATATGGAAGGAAGTGCAGATCTCCCTTGTGTTGGTATGAGTCTGGTGAATATCAGCTTTTGGGTCCTGAGTTAGTACAACAGACGACAGAAAAGATCAAGGTGATACAACAACAGTTAAAAGTGGCATAGGACAGGTAGAAGTCTTATGCAGACAATCGATGATGACCTTTGGAGTTCCAGGTAGGAGACAAAGTGTATCTTAAAGTCTCGTCGTGGAAAGGTGTGCTAAGGTTTAGCCGAAAGGGTAAGCTAGCACCCAGGTATATGGGGCCATACCCGATCATAGCACGTGTTGGCAAGGTAGCTTATGAGTTAGAGCTGCCGCCAGAGTTGCACAGATTACATCCAGTGTTCCATGTCAGTATGCTGAAGAAAAGTCATCCGGATACAAGGATAGTGATACAAACATACGAAGTTGAGCTTGATGAAGATGTGACCTATGAGGAAGGTCCTGTGATGATCCTTGACAGGAGAGTTAAGAAGCTGAAGAGGAAGGACCTGGTTCTTTTGAAGGTTCTTTGGCATCATCGTGGCATTGAGGAAGCCACGTGGGAGCTTGAGGAAGAGATGAGGAGGAAGTATCCCTCACTTTTCTCTTCGGATTTCGGGGATAAAACCCCTTTATAGGGGGTTATCTTGTAAGGACCCTGAGCTCCGTTTAGGGCTTATCCTATTTGCTTTGCTTAACCCTGGTGCTTAGTTGCTTGCTAATCACCTTTGGTGGTGATTAGGCTTTGTTGGTGCTTTGTTGAGAGCTGGAGGTGCTACTTGCAATTAACCCGAGTTTAGGGTTTAGTGGGCAAGTTTGTCACCTTGTGAGGTGTTCCTCCCTCTCCTTGCTTCCTCTCGTGTTGAGAGGAAGGTTTGGGCTCGTTGCTTGAGTTCCTTTGGGCTTGGTGGAGCTTGTTGGGCTTTGTTGTGCCTTTCCTTTGCCTCTTTGGACCTTGTGTCAGGCAAGAATGCCCTGTGTCGGCCTGTGTTGTGTCACCCAGGGTGTGTGTCGCCCATGGTGAGGGTGTGTCGGCAATGGTGTGGAGGTGTGTCGTCCATGGACCCATTGACCTTCTTTGACCTCGTTTGTGTCACCACTAGTGGACACTTAGTGCTTGATGCTTGCATGTGGAAATGGCCTTGGACATGTGTTTATGGCATGTTAGAGTGGTGGCTTTGCACATGGACAAGTGTCCCTAGGTGAGCGACACCTTGCCTTGTCTTACCTTGGTTTCTCCTCCATACTTTCCTATATATGCGCTTCCTTTCCCTTGCTAAGGATCCCTTTAGTTCCTTAGTCTCTGTCTCCTTAATGCACATCACCCCTCTTCTTTTGCAAGCTTGGTGGACGATCCTTCTTGGAGTCTCCTTCTTCCTCTAGTGGTGGACGAACCCTAGAGTGCCTTGTTCTTCTTCTTATGGTGGTGCTTGGAGCTTGGAGCTTGCTTAAGGTGGGTTACATAACTCCTAACCCTAACTACACTACCTTTGTTTATGTTCTTATATGTTTCTTATGATCATATCGTCTATGCTTGTTGCTAGTTTAGTTTCTTGCTTAGTTGCTCCTTGTTGGCCGAACCTATGTTCTAGGGTTTCTTGGTGAGCAACACCCCTTTCTCTCCTTGGTCTAGAGGAGTGAGCTTGAGTTCTAGTATCATGGGCAACACTCCTCTCTCGTTTAAGTTGAGAGGTGAGCTTGTGTTCTACTGGCTTGAGTAACACCCTCCTCTCACCATGGACTTGAAAGGTGAGCTATGTGGTGGTTGTGGACCTTGGTTGTGGTTGTTCCTTGTGTTGCCGGATTGGAGTTAAGAAGCTTGGCAAGACCCCTCTCTCTTGATGGTTGAGAGGTGATTCATCTTCTTGACCCATTAGGGTTTTGGTGCCCTTGTGCTTAAGGTTGGTGACGATCTTGTGGAGTTTCTTCTTGGCCGTTGTGGCTTGGGGTTGGTGTTGCCCGATATCCCCTCTTGATCTTGAGCCTTAGACGACACATGTTGTGGGTGTGTCGGGCATCATACCTTGATGAAGTACCCTGCCTGATACACTTAGCCTATGAGATGGCTTGGTGTCATTGTGCTTGAGGTGTGAAGTCTATTAGGTAGTTCTGTGATGTTGTGACGGGCGTCACATTAGTCTTTGACCTGTGTGTCGACCGATAGGTCTAGGCTAGGCCAGTTGAGCGACAGCCTCCTTGTTGCCCGTTTGAGTTGCATCCTTTGGGGTGTTGTTGTCACGGAACCGGAATCCAAGTCCCATGAACCAAACATATACCAAAGGTGATATGCGGAAGCATAAAGCTTAGCACACATGAACAGATAACAAGATACAAGCACCAACATAATCTCAACAATCAACAAGATATATTAAGAAACATCATTATAGTACATGATTTGAATTACATATTCAAGAGTCACTTTGTACAAGTCTTCTCATATATACTATATCTGGATCTTACAACAAGTACACCTAGCATAGCTCACCAAGCCCTTCATCTTTCAAGCTATCTCTGAACCTAAAAACAACATACGAGAAATGGGTCAACACACGAGGTGTTGAGTATGGGGTCGAAAGATACACATATATATAAGCTTTGCATAATTTTGAAAAGATTTTAAGATTAAACGAACAAGAATAAACATGTTAATTGTTTAACAAATGTGAAACCATATTTTATGTCATTTCACTCCATTATACCAATAATATCAAACATGTTTAAGGCCTTTGACCAACTTCCCATCGGAAGGGTCCGTAAGGGTGCTCAAGCTTAGCTAACCCTTTTATAGGAGAGGGACCTCAAGGTCGTAACCAAGAGCCCTTTATCAACAATATTATAATGGAGTTCCATATATATATGTGTTCAAGTTATAAAACAGACGAAGCAAACATTGAATATGACATAGCAACACTACATGACAATATTTGAGCAAATAGACAGACAAGCATATAATATATGTCTTTTCAAGCAAGAAAGCGGTAGTCATATAACTAGATAAGGCCCATACCTGATTCAAAGATTCTTAACTTAACACATCCATTACCATCTAGCCACATGCCAAACCTGATTAAGAACAAGATTACATATATGCATTAGATTCTCATTATTAACCCTAATTAGATGCATTTTAGGGTTTTGGCCAAGGTGGGTTACAAGTTTCTTATTAGATCATTTGATGACCTTATACTGATTTAGAGTCCATCATGTGGGTGTGGTTCAAGTTCCATGCCATTATGACGTTCCATACTCTTTCTATAAACATAACAAGGTTTAAGGTATTTACATGTATTCTAGGGTCAAAAGACTCACAATAGAGTAAACAAGGTCAAAGATCATCAATGAATAAGATCCAAGCATAAGGTATGGTTTAGATCAACAACATAAGGTCATAAGAAACATATTCCGAAATAGGTGTATGTCCATTAGAAGCAAGATTAGCAATCTAGGCAAAGTTCAACATTATAGTCCAAAGTAGGCACATATGTGCAATGGAGGTCATGATGAGCAATAGGGAGAGTAGGACTTGCATTTAGTTCAAGTATATATCACAAGCAATGATTTTAAGGATCGGGGTATATTGAGCATCAAAATCCAATCATTAATCATAATCGTGCATTAAGCATATTCAAAGTAGTCAAAGGTTACATCTTTAGCAATATAAGGAAACTAGAAGAAGATTCGGGGTCTGGAAATAAGCTCATGTTGTAGGCCTTTTCGAGAGGATCAGTTTGATATATAATGTTGTGTATTTCCGAGCAGCATAGCTTTGTTAATGAGGTTTACAAAATCAAGGACAAAAGATGGAGACTAGAGCAAAACATAATCACCTGAATAGATTCTTGGATGTGGGCCTCTAGAAAACCTTGTGCGGCCCAGCTGCTTCTATAAGAGCCCACGAGGTCAGGTGATCGGGTCCATGCCTGGTCACGGGGACTTCGTCTTCCAGCCACGCACGGACACTCCCCTGTTTCAACGCCAGAACAGGGGACGCCTCCCTATCCTTCGGCGCACCTCCAACAGTGAGGCCAAAAGAGCAAGGGCTAGGGGATTCGAAGTGGAAGGGACCAGCGATGTGCTTAGTTCCTTTTGTGGTGCTGCAAGGGGGGTGCGAGACCAGCTGGGCGGGAGAACTCTGGTGCCGTCAGGCTCTAACCCACCGATTTCCCAACTGCCACAGGGCTCGAAGATGAGAAGGAGAAGGGCGGAGGTCGCCACCTGCCCTCTTCCTACGACGATGTGGTCTCTGGTTGTGTCGGCATCCACCAGCGATGCCCAAGGTAGCACCCCCAAAGAAAGGGAAGGGTGGAGGCCAAACTGTTGTCAAACGAAGAAGAAAAAGGGAGATGGAGTTTGGCGGCCAGACCTAGTCCAAAGGAGAAGGGCGCAGGGTTGAAGGGGATTTATAAATACAACAAGAGTATTAGGGTTAAGATCCCAAACAATTAACAGCTTTCCTTGTTGCCCGATTTGGCTAAAGGCAGCAGATATGTTTCCCAGATCTTGCGATTTTTCCCTAAACAGAAGGGGAAGAAGGGGCAAGAAATTGGGCCTCGATTGTGTTTAGGCCCAATAAGGTTCTAAAAGTCAAGCAAAAACGTTAAAACAAGTATAATTGGGTCATCTTCTTTAACTCATAACTTGGGCTCTAAAAGTCCGATTGATGTGATTTTTGTGCCACTGGATTCTTTATTGAAAACTCTACATCATGATATATAATAGGAATCCAAAACAACAAAGTAATGAGGTTCACTATTAGATGTAAGAAGGTGACATGGTATAGCATGCTACTTAGTCGAATTTCTCAAAATAGAGCAACATATCACCAAATTCATCATCAAGGTGATTAAATTGGGTCTTCATCACACTCTAGTATTGGAATTGAACTCATATTGAGTGATGTGAGCCACTAAAAGAGAAATAAAAAGTATAGTAAAGGAGAGGGAAAATCAAGGTTGTCACATCCTTCCCTCCTTACAAGAAATTTCGTCCTCAAAATTTATCCAGGATCATAAGCAAGAGTCTGGGTAAAAAATATCAGGTCTAGGTATTGCACCATGATTTTCAAGGTATTCCGCACAATGGGATGCACACTAGGCTATCATCATCAAGGATGTACTCATCTTGATTATATACATATCACAGTGTTCCTTCATAACATGAAATCATCTTGGCATCATGGTTTACCCATCCCTAGTATCCTTGAATTAGGGTTTGTATTCATAACTTCATAGGGGGACAAGGTGTATCATAAAAATCTAGGTTATCAATTCACAAACGAACATGTCCTCAATCATGACTTCCAAATTTGGTCATCATTAAACGTGTATATTTCATCATTATACTAGATTTCATGCATGTTTATGTTTTCCCCAAAATTTATACCAACTCTACTCAATTATGTTCATTATTTTTCATTTCAAATATAAAATTAGACAATTTATTCATCATGTTTATTCAAGTTATGATTCCAGGAGTATTGTCATATCAAGTTGATCATTTGGGTATGAGAATAGGCATGTTACCCTGATTATTCAAGTTGAGATTTCATGACATCATCATATTTAATTTCATGATTTGAAAGCTACATATTTTATGTATAGTATGATTTCATGCTAGGTCTAGCTTATGAGTGTGACTTATTGGGCATATATCATGTTTTAAACATAATTGAGATTATTTCATGCATCAAGCATCATAAGAGGGACAACATTATCATCAATATCAAGGTTTTGTACTTTCTCACTTGTATCTAGAAAGAGCTTCATGCCACACAAGCTAAGACATATATGTGTTAACCACAATATTCTACCCATAGCATCAATTTCTACTCATCTTAAAGGTAATCACTAGATTCCTTTATCTGCAACTACTAACCCGAGTATGAGGCTCATCATAGATATCACCCATCAAATACATCATCTTAGGTCTTGGGACATCTCCCTCACCTATATATATCAAGCATCAAATTTGCAATTGCCTCTTTCTCTAGGGTTAGATATTTTCATAGGAAATCTAGGGTTCAACATTTTTGAGGCAACCATCCACTAGGTCACTCAACTCATATACTTAGAAGTATTCTATCTAGGGACTCATCATCAAGTATTTCATCATTCATATTATTCAACATTTCAAATATTTTGGAGTTTAGGTACTCTAACCTTTTCCCGATATGGGTCGACTCATATCAACATGTCACCCTATTCATATGTCCCATGCTAGAGGTATTCCTTTGTAAAGAGATTGAGGCCCATGTTGGTCTCGAACCATATATCATATCTCCACATATACAAGACTAGGTACAAGCAAGCATGTCAACCCACTATCTATGTTTAGCACATCAACCAAGTGGTATGTATCATATAAGGTGCTAGGCTTAGCTAGGGTTGCATGGTCAAACTCATTCCATGTCGTTAAACATACTCGACCTTCCTCAAACAACTTGGGTCTTATCAACATCGACATCATCATCAATATCATAATCATCATCTTAGGTTTCTAGGTTATTCACATGCCTAACCTATATCATGGCTCTAGACAACTCTAGAGACTATCACTATCATCTAAACTCTCTCATCTAGACTTGATGTTACATCTCTTTCTCCTAGGTTGCATGGAAACTCACTACCTTTCTACGTGTGGTAACATTTTTCATATGTACATATAATAATACTGGAAATATGTTTTCTCCAACGTTTAAACAGGCGATGAAAACCACCATACTCCATTCGAATAAAACCAAAACCAAAATGAGTTACCACACTCATTAGGCAGTCTAGTATCATGACACCTAGAGAACTAGTAAGAACATGGTGCACACTTGTGTAGACATCCTAAGCACATGTCGCGAATCATGTCAAGGGAAATAATTTACATAAGTCTACACCTAGTTCTAGAACATCTAGGTTCTAACCTAGAGGCTAAGTCAACCTAATCCACAAGGATATTTCATTAAGTTTCTAGGGTTGAGATGTAAAGTGAGTTTAGTATGTGTTTCATGTGAGCAATGTTTGGTGTAGTTATTGTTCATGAAAACTACTAGAGGGGGGGTGAATAGAGTTTTATAGATAATTTAACAATTATTGAACTCAAGCAACCACAATGAAAATATTGGACAAGGAGACACAAGGTTTAGAGTGGTTCCAACTATAGCAAATACTATAGCCGTCAATCCACTACCCGGTTGCTTACCCAACCGGGATTTGAAAAGAAATTTATTTTATTACCTCTCAAGGAATTTACATAAAATACAATCTCTTTTCCTAAACCCTTCAAGCAGCCTTCACCTAGAAGTAATCGCCAACCTTGAAGAAGCCTTCCCTTGAAGTAGATGCACCAACTCCCGTTGCACCAGCCTTCTGAAGTAGCTTCCCTTACGATAGCCTTCTTGAAGTAGCTTGATGTCCCCTTCTCCACCTGAGAAGTCAACCCTCTCCAATCCGCAGCCTCCAACCCTAGGAGTAGCAAGGAGAATACAAAAGATAAAAAGGAACAAGAAAGAAAAAGGAAATTACAACTTATCCTTTAAGCTTGAGGCTTGATATGCCTAGATCAAGCGTAAGATCTCCTAGCCAAGTATGTGAACTTGTGATTGCTGTGGGTAGGAGAATCTAGCCTATAGGACACGAGATTGAGCTAAGGAGAATGTAGACAAATGATCACAGTGCTCAAATTGCTTGCAATAGATTGCTCAAGTATGCTCAAGTGTATTCTCAAGTGTAACAAGTGAATTCTAGTGTCCTATGGCTTGTCCTATTTATAGGAATGGCCTAAGTATGCTTAAGGACGTTCTAGACAACTTCTAGGGGCTTCTAAGTGCTTAACTAGCCGTTAGGTACAAAGTTGTTGCTTTAACAACGGCTAATTAATTTGTTCTGCAGTTGCTGTCAGAGACCATCTCGGTCGACAAATGGTCGACCGAGACACCTACTCGGTCGAACTTTTGTCGACCGACAGGCTCTCTGGAACAAGTGATTTGCAACGTCTTTCTTCAACTGCCAACTAACGTGTCTGTTGTGTCTAACGGCTACTTTGGATCTTTCTCGGTCGAGGAGTTTGTCGACCGAGAGTGTCTCGGTCGAGGAGTTTGTCGACCGAGAATGATCCTGTTTCAAAGTTTCAATTTAGGCACTAATTATATGTGTGAGTGTGCAAAGGTGATCCTAATTAAATGGGATGACTTGTCTAACTATGGTGTTTGGCTAGGGAAAATCTAACGCTTGATTTACATGCAATTCTAAGTACTTGTACATTATATATTTGTACAAGTTTTTACAACAATGATTACATTGCATGAAAATATAAACAATTTAGCTTGTGGATTTTCCCTAGTTGCTTTGCCATCCATTTTAGTCCTGCACACTCAAGTAGCTCGTTAGATTAATAAGAATGAAATGTTTGTCATAATCAAAACAAAGGGATTTATAGATGTCCATTTAGCCAACAATCTCCCCCTTTTTGAAGATGACAAACATTTCCAAAATATAAATAAGGAATTATAAAACATATGAATGTCATACCTTTAGATTGCCTTATGTAGATTTTCCTCTTGTTTATAAAATGTGTGCTTATTATTCCCAATGAATTATGGAACATGAAATCCAGTTCATTTGGGAATATAGCAACTTTCAATGTAAAGCCAAGAGTAAATTTATGAAACTCATTGATTGAGTTTTTTCATAGATACTAAGTTATAGTTTTATTTATCTCTCCCCCTTTGTCATTTCAAAAAGATAACCATTTTTAATAAAAACTCCCCCTTAATTAGATATCCCGTCAAATCTAATGAAAAAGATGTCCATTGAAAAGCCAAAAAAAATAAGTAAACATATTCGTTTTAAGAACCGCAGATATCAAAGAAAACATCTTCCAAAGGAGTAATAAGCAGTTGCTTCCTAATGTTGTTGAATTGATCTAGTGGAAGCGGTTTTGTAAAAATATCAGCCAATTGATTTTCCGTATCAACATGATGAAGGGAAACATGATTCTTTGAGATGTGATCCCTTAAGAAGTGATGATGGATTTCAATGTGTTTTGCCCGGCTGTGTAAAATAGGATTGTGTGCTAAGTTTATGGCACTCGTGTTGTCACAAAAAATAGGTGTAGATGAAAGATTAAAACCATAATCGCTTAGTACCTATTGCATATAAAGCACTTGAGCACAACAAGACCCGGCTGCCATATATTCAGCTTCAGTTGTAGATAGGGCAACCGTATTTTGTTTCTTGCTAAACCAAGATACTAAGGCTCTCCCTAATAAGAAACATCCACCACTAGTACTTTTGCGATCAAGTCGACAACCAGCATAATCCGCATCAGTATATGCTTTAAAATCCAGGGATTGTCCTTTTGGATACCATAAGCCAAAACAAGTAGTACCAGCTAGATATCGAAGAATTCTTTTAACCGCTAGAAAATGAGATTGCATAGGTTGGGATTGAAATCGAGCACAAAGACCAACGGAAAACATAATGTCCGGTCGAGAAGCAGTTAAGTATAGCAAACTACCAATCATGGCTCTATATAAGGAATCATCAATAGGTTCCCCATTTTCATCCTTATCAATTTTGATACAGGTAGCCATAGGAGTAGTAGCATGTTTGCATTGATCCATCCCAAAATGTTTTAAAAGTTCTTTAGTATATTTTTCTTGGCTTATGAAAATTCCTGCAGGTGTTTGCTTAATTTGAAAACCAAGAAAGAATGTTAGTTCACCCATGAGACTCATTTCAAATTCATTTTGCATAATGTCACTGAATTGTGTGCATAATGAATCATTAGAAGCTCCAAAAATAATTTCATCAACATATATTTGCACAACTAGAAAATCAGATGCATATGTTTTGAAAAATAAAGTAGAATCTGAATTTCCAATAGAAAAACCATTATCAAAAAGATATGTCTTGAGCCGTTCATACCAATTCCTAGGTGCTTGTTTTAGACCATAAAGTGCCTTTTTAAGTTTATAAACATGGTCACCTTTTTCTGGTATTTCAAAGCCAGGTGGTTGAGCAACATAAACTTCTTCTTGTATGATGCCATTTAGAAATGCACTTTTGACATCCATTTGATATAGCTTAATGTTTTTATGGGCAGCAATAGCTAGTAACATCCTAATAGCTTCAAGTCTAGCTACGGGTGCATATGTTTCATCAAAATCTATTCCTTCTTGTTGATTATATCCTTGTGCTACTAACCGAGCTTTATTCCTTATGACTTCTCCTGCCTCATTGAGCTTGTTCCTAAATACCCATTTAGTTCCTATGATAGTTTTATCTTGTGGTTTAGGAACTAAATCCCATACATCATTTTTAGTGAATTGATTTAACTCCTCTTGCATGGCTATTATCCAGTAATCATCCTTAAGAGCTTCGAATATCTTCTTAGGTTCAATGATAGAAACAAAAGCCATGTTGGCAACATCTTTGAAGGATGACCGAGTTTTGACTTTATCATTTGGATCTCCAATAATTAGTTCTTGGGGATGATCCTTGATAAGCCTAGGTGTAGGTTGTGTTTCAACTTAGGGATCGGATATAGGAATTTTCTCACTATCATTGGAAATGGTTATATTTTCGAATTGATTAGTGAGATCAATGATATCTAGATTTTCAGACTTCGATTCTTCATGAAAAGAAACATGAATGGATTCCTCAACTTTTCTAGAGATAGTGTTATATACTCTAAAGGCTTTGCTAGAAGTGGAATATCCCAAGAAGAATGCTTTGTGTGATTTAGAATCAAACTTGTCTCTATCATCTTTGGTATTTAAAATGTAGCATGTGGAGCCAAAAGTATGAAAATAGTCAACTCTAGGTTTCTTAGAGTGTAATATTTCATATGGAGTTTTCTTCAAATGAGAGTGAACAGTTACTCTATTAAGCACATAACAAGCAGTGTTTACAGCTTCAGCCCAAAAGGTTTTAGGTGTGTTGTGTTCAAGCATCATGGTCCTAGCCATTTCCTGTAGAGATCGATTTTTCCGTTCAACTATACCATTTTGTTGTGGGGTACGTGGAGCAGAAAAATTATGAGTATACCCTTAAGATGTACAAAAGGTCTCCAATGTATGATTTTCAAATTCGCCCCCATGATCACTTCTAATGGTACATATTTTATGTTGTAAAAGATTTTCAATCTTGGAACAAAATTGCATAAAGACATGAATAGTATCATCTTTAGTTGCAATAAAATGTACCCATGTATATCTACTATAATCATCAACAATTACAAAACAGTATCGTTTACCACCAATAGATTGTGTCCTCATTGGTCCAAATAAGTCCATATGAATTAATTCTAAGGATCTACTGGTGCTAAGTACATGTTTTGATTTAAAAGATGTTTTGGTTTGCTTTCCCATTGTGCAGGGTTCACAGTTTTCAACTTGATCAAAAGACAAAGCAGGTAATCCACGAACAAGATCATATTTCACTAACTTTTTAATAGCATGTGAACTAGCATGTCCTAGCTTTTTATGCCATAGTTGTAAGGTATTTTCATTTCCAAGCAAGCATTTACCTACTACTGATTTCATAGAGTTTGGTTTAAGGATATAAAGATTTCCAACTCTATTTCCTTCATAAACGACATTTGTAGTGTTTTCTATCAATAGTTTGCAGCAGGTTTTGTTAAATAACACATCATAACCACTATCACATAGTTGACTTACACTTATTAGATTATGATGCAATCCATCAACAAGTAGAACATTTTTAATTTCGAGATTTGTTCCAACATTACCTATTCCGATGATTTTGCCCTTACCATTGTCTCCAAAGGTGACCGTTCCACTTTTCTTTTCTTCAAAAGTTTGAAATGCGTCCTTGTTCCCGGTCATGTGTTTGGAGCAGCCACTGTCAACTACCCATTCCTGCATTAGAATGTAGATTTTGGTACCCATGTGATGGTCCGATATGGTTAGAAACCTTTTAAGTTCTTATGTATATAAAAGTTCTGATACAGAAAACCAGTCGGTCGACAATTGTTCGACCGATATTTGTCTCGGTCGACAATTTGTCGATCGAGCAGGTTACTGTATCACAGGCAAAAACACAGAGAATTTCTCGATTGACCAATTTTCGACCGAAATAGGTGCTATAAAATTTTTATTTGTTAAAGACATTCAGTCGGTCGACAATACTTCGACCGACCCAGAGCTCGGTCGACAATACTTCGACCGACAGAATTTCTGTTTCAGCAATGCAGAAAAATAATAACAATAAGCATAGCACCTTTTGTTGAGATAAGACAATATAAATAGCAAAATTAAGCATTTGGTCATATCTCAACTACATTCCATTCTTCTAAGTTTGGGGTTTTGGGATCCAAACTAAGTCGGACTCCTTAGTCTTGTAGGGGCATGAAAAACAATAATGTCCAAGACGTAAGCAGAAATGACAAGTAATAGAGTCAATTTCATTTCTCTTTCTAGTCATTGTGTTCTTGGGTACAAACATAGTTTGGGTCTTTTTGGGTTGGTTTTTCTTTGGAACATATCCCAAACCTTTTCTTCCATTGAAAACATTACCAACTTTCAATATGTTATCAAGAATATCTTTTCTTCTTAACTTATAAAGTTCTCTTTGCAACGTAGCAATGTCATTCATCTTCTTATGTATATCTTTTCTTGCTTGGTCTAAATCAGAAAACAATGAATCCTTTTCTTTTACAATATTATCATAGTCCGAATGGTTGCACAAGATAGGTTTAGTTTGATAATCTTGTAGTTTAGCTAGCAAATCAGTCTTTTCTTTTGATAGAAGATCAACATTGGTTTCCAAATTGAGTAGCTTTCTAGTGCAATCATCTAAAGATGTTTTTAAAGATACATTTTCAAGATCAATGTTGTTCTTTTCATAAGAAAGTTCATCTAATTTGGCAATGAGCTCATTATTTGATTTTATAGCCTTCTTTAGTTTCTTCTTGGCATCAACATACTTATCATGAGTTTCTTGTAAACTAGTAACTAACTCTTCTTTAGAAAGATCAACTAGGCTTACCTCTTGAGAGTCTTCATTTTCTTCTCTTGCCATTAGACATTCCACCTCTTCTCCGCTTTCACTGTCACTTGACTCATCCCAGGAAGCTTTATAGGCTTTTTCTCCTTTCTTCTTATGTGAGCTTTTCTTTCCCTTCTTTGCTTTGGGGCATTCATTTTTGAAATGCCCTTTCTTCCCACATTCAAAGCACCTGGGAGTAGAGGAACTAGAAATTTTGTTAGATTTAAACCTTTTGTACTTCTTACCGTTGACGATTAAGGCTTCTTCTTCTTCTTCACTTGACTCCTCACTTTCTTGTGTGACAACTTTTGAGGCTTTGAGAGCCACATCCTTCTTCTTCCCACTTTGGTGTTCACGTTCTCTTCTTTCTTCCTCTTCTAGATCTGCTTCATGAGCTTCTAAATTACCAATGAGTTGTTCCATTTTGAGGCGAGTGAGTTCGTTTGCTTCTGCAATGGCTGTCACCTTTGGCTTGTACTTTGGAGGAAGTGATCGAAGAATTTTTGATACCTGATCTTCCTCAAGGACAGGTTTTCCTAAGGCACTTAAACCATTAACAATAGTAGAGAATTTTGAATACATTTCACTAATAGATTCATTTGGATCCATACGAAAATGTTCAAGCTTTGTTTTAAGCAGACTAATTTTGGAATTTTTGACTTGGGTTGTACCCTCATAAGTGATGGACAATCTATGCCAAATATCATATGCTGTATCACAATTTGATATTCTATTAAATTCTCCTACAGAAATAGAACAATATAAAATGCTTACAGCTTTTGCGTTCATTTAGGCCTGTTTTACCGTGTTTGCATCCCATTCCGCAAAGTCATTTTGAGGGAATTCATAAGGATTAGATACCATTCTCCATAGATCCCAGTTGACGCCTTGGAAGTAGAACTGCATCCTTCTCTTCCAGTATTGGTAGTTTGTTCCATCGAATGCCGGCGGCCTAGCAACAAGAGTCCCTTCAATGTTGAGGTTGTTGAGCATTCCATCACCCATTTCTTCAAGACCTTGTTAGGGTTCCTTGAAGCCTTGCTCTGATACCAATTGAAAACTACTAGAGGGGGGGGGGTGAATAGAGTTTTATAGATAATTTAACAATTATTGAACTCAAGCAACCACAATGAAAATATTGGACAAGGAGACACAAGGTTTAGAGTGGTTCCAACTATAGCAAATACTATAGCCGTCAATCCACTACCCGGTTGCTTACCCAACCGGGATTTGAAAAGAAATTTATTTTATTACCTCTCAAGGAATTTACATAAAATACAATCTCTTTTCCTAAACCCTTCAAGCAGCCTTCACCTAGAAGTAATCGCCAACCTTGAAGCAGCCTTCCCTTGAAGTAGATGCACCAACTCCCGTTGCACCAGCCTTCTGAAGTAGCTTCCCTTGCGATAGCCTTCTTGAAGTAGCTTGAAGTCCCCTTCTCCACCTGAGAAGTCAACCCTCTCCAATCCGCAGCCTCCAACCCTAGGAGTAGCAAGGAGAGTACAAAAGATAAAAAGGAACAAGAAAGAAAAAGGAAATTACAACTTATCCTTTAAGCCTGAGGCTTGATATGCCTAGATCAAGCGTAAGATCTCCTAGCCAAGTATGTGAACTTGTGATTGCTATGGGTAGGAGAATCTAGCCTATAGGACACGAGATTGAGCTAAGGAGAATGTAGACAAATGATCACAGTGCTCAAATTGCTTGCAATAGATTGCTCAAGTATGCTCAAGTGTATTCTCAAGTGTAACAAGTGAATTCTAGTGTCCTATGGCTTGTCCTATTTATAGGAATGGCCTAAGTATGCTTAAGGACGTTCTAGACAACTTCTAGGGGCTTCTAAGTGCTTAACTAGCCGTTAGGTACAAAGTTGTTGCTTTAACAACGGCTAATTAATTTATTCTGCAGTTGCTGTCAGAGACCATCTCGGTCGACAAATGGTCGACCGAGACACCTACTCGGTCGAACTTTTGTCGACCGACAGGCTCTCTGGAACAAGTGATTTGCAACGTCTTTCTTCAACTGCCAACTAACTTGTCTGTTGTGTCTAACGGTTACTTTGGATCTTTCTCGGTCGAGAAGTTTGTCGACCGAGAGTGTCTCGGTCGAGGAGTTTGTCGACCGAGAATGATCCTGTTTCAAAGTTTCAATTTAGGCACTAATTATATGTGTGAGTGTGCAAAGGTGATCCTAATTAAATGGGATGACATGTCTAACTATGGTGTTTGGCTAGGGAAAATCTAACGCTTGATTTACATGCAATTCTAAGTACTTGTACATTATATATTTGTACAAGTTTTTACAACAATGATTACATTGCATGAAAATATAAACAATTTAGCTTGTGGATTTTCCCTAGTTGCTTTGCCATCCATCTTAGTCCTGCACACTCAAGTAGCTCGTTAGATTAATAAGAATGAAATGTTTGTCATAATCAAAACAAAGGGATTTATAGATGTCCATTTAGCCAACAGTTCATGCTCTGATACCATCTGTCACGGAACCAGAATCCAAGTCCCATGAACCAAACATATACCAAAGGTGATATGCGGAAGCATAAAGCTTAGCACACATGAAAAGATAACAAGATACAAGCACAAACATAATCTCAACAATCAACAAGATATATTCAGCAACATCATTATAGTAAATGATTTGAATTACATATTCAAGAGTCACTTTGTACAAGTCTGCTCATATATACAATATATGGATCTTACAACAAGTACACCTAGCATAGCTCACCAAGCCCTTCATCTTTCAAGCTATCTCTGAACCAAAAAACAACATACGAGAAATGGGTCAACACACGAGGTGTTGAGTATGGGGCCGAAAGATACACATATATATAAGCTTTGCATAATTTTGAAAAGATTTTAAGATTAAATGAACAAGAATAAACATGTTAATTTTTTAACAAATGTGGAACCATATTTTATGTCATTTCACTCCATTATACCAACAATATCAAACATGTTTAAGGCCTTTGACCAACTTCCCGTCGGAAGGGTCTGTAAGGGTGCTCAAGCTTAGCTAACCCTTTTATACGAGAGGGATCTCAAGGTCGTAACCAAGAGCCCTTTATCAACAATATTATAATGGAGTTCCATATATATGTGTGTTCATGTTATAAAACAGACGAAGCAAACATCGAGTATGACATAGCAATACTACATGGCAATATTTGAGCAAATAGACAGACAAGCATATAATATATGTCTTTTCAAGAAAGAAAGTGGTAGTCATATAACTAGATAAGGCCCATACCTTATTCAGAGATTCTTAACTTAACACATACATTACCATCTAGCCACATGCCAAACCTGATTAAGAACAAGATTACATATATGCATTAGATTCTCATTATTAATCCTAATTAGATGCATTTTAGGGTTTTGGCCAAGGTGGGTTACAAGTTTCTTACTAGTTCATTTGATGGCCTTATACTGATTTAGAGTCCATCATGTGGGTGTGGTTCAAGTTCCATGCCATTATGACGTTCCATACTCTTTCTATAAACATAACAAGGTTTAAGGTATTTACATGTATTCTAGGGTCAAAAGACTCACAATAGAGTAAACAAGGTCAAAGATCATCAATGAATAAGAGCCAAGCATAAGGGATGGTTTAGATCAGCAACATAAGGTCATAAGAAACATATTCCGAAATAGGTGTATGTCCATTAGAAGCAAGATTAGCAATCTAGGCAAAGTTCAACATTATAGTCCAAAGTAGGCACATATGTGCAATGGAGGTCATGATGAGCAATAGGGAGAGTAGGACTTGCATTTAGTTCAAGTATATATCAAAAGTACTAATTTTAAGGATTGGGGTAGATTGAGCATCAAAATCCAATCATTAATCATAATTGTGCATTAAGCATATTCAAAGTTGTCAAAGGTTACATCTTTAGCAATATAAGAAAACTAGAAGAAGATGCGGGGTCTGGAAATAAGCTCATGTTGTAGGCCTTTTCGAGAGGATCAGTTTGATATATAATGTTGTGTATTTCTGAGCAGCGTAGCTTTGTTAATGAGGTTTACAAAATCAAGGACAAAAGATGGAGACTAGAGCAAAACATAATCACCTGAATAGATGCTTGGATGTGGGCCTCTCGAAAACCTTGTGCGGCCCAACTGCTTCTACAAGAGCCCACGAGGTCAGGTGATCGGGTCCACGCCTGGTCACGGGGACTTTGTCTTCCACCCGCGCATGGACACTCCCCTATTTCAGCGCCAGAACAGGGGACGCCTCCCTATCCTTCGGCGCACCTCCAACAGTGAGGCCAAAAGAGAAAGGGCTAGGGGATTCGAAGTGGAAGGGACCAGCGATGTGCTTAGTTCCTTTTGTGGTGCTGTAAGGGGGGTGCGAGACCATCTGGGCGGGAGAACTCTGGTGTCGTCAGGCTCTAACCCACCGATTTCCCAACTACCACAGGGCTCGAAGATGAGAAGGAGAAGGGAGGAGGTCGCCGCCTGCCCTCTTCCTACGACGATGTGGTCTCTGGTTGTGTCGGCATCCACCAGCGATGCCCAAGGTAGCACCCCCAAAGTAAGGGAAGGGTGGCGGCCAAGCTGCTGTCAAACGAAGAAGAAAAAGGGAGATGGAGTTTGGCGGCCAGACCTAGTCCAAAGGAGAAGGGCGCAGGGTTGAAGGGGATTTATAAATACAACAAGAGTATTAGGGTTAAGATCCCGAACAATTAAGAGCTTTCCTTGTTGCCCGATTTGGCTAAGGCGGCAGATATTTTTCCCAGATCTTGCGATTTTTCCCTAAACGGAAGGGGAAGAAGGGGCAAGAAATTGGGCCTCGATTGTGTTTAGGCCCAATAAGGTTCTAAAAGTCAAGCAAAAATGTTAAAACAAGTATAATTGGGTCATCTTCTTTAACTCATAACTTGGGCTCTAAAAGTCTGATTGATGCGATTTTTGTGCCACTGGATTCTTTATTGAAAACTCTACATCATGATATATAATAGGAATCCAAAGCAACAAAGTAATGAGGTTCAATATTAGATGTAATAAGGTGACATGGTATAGCATGCTACTTAGTCGAATTTCTCAAAATAGAGCAACATATCACCAAATTCGTCATCAAGGTGATCAAATTGGGTCTTCATCACACTCTAGTATTGGGATTGAACTCATATTGAGTGATGTGAGCCACTAAAAGAGAAATAAAAAGTATAGTAAAGGAGAGGGAAAATCAAGGTTGTCACAGTTGTTCTTTGTGGTTTGGTGATGCCCAACGGAGCGTTGCACAATAGACCTTGTTGCACGACACCGAGGTGCATGGCACGCTCATCGGCTCAGTGCCCGATAGGCTTTGTGGATGTTATCCTAGTGCATAACGCACCGTTCCACGACATAGCCCGAGTTGCACATTACATATGTATGCCCGATACCCTATGTTACATGATGATGCGATGCCCGACACCCGTTGCACGACACAACGTTGTGCATCACACCTTTGGGGTGGAACTGCACGATAGGTGTTGAGGCCGATAGACCCTGGGTTTCCTGATATGCATATGGTTGCACGACGCATGCTGCACGATACACCCTGAGATGGTAGCTCGGTACCTTGCTAAGTGCTTGGCAGATATGTGTTGGTCTGCTTAACTTTTATGTGTTTGAGTATTGGGCGATGGGGGGGAGTACCCTGCCCGATACTACCTTTGGTGAGGGTAGTGGGTGCTTCTAGTGAGGGTCTTATCTCTTACGGAAAACCTATACGCTAATTCTTGTTCTTGCATCACGTTTGGTTTTTAATGGTAACCCTGGATGTGCATGATATAGTAGACCATATCTATGCATCTTAATACAACATCTCATATGTATGTGATCATCTTGATATTATGTATAATGCTGAGTAAATGGTAAGCATGTAAGATGCGTTGCTTGATAATATGATCAATGTCTGTGGTCACAGGTTGAGATACGAATGATAAAGCACATAATCGTCAATGTTGCCCTATGTTTGATAATACGATCTTTCTGTACTAACCATGCAAGTGATGCATAGCCAGGTAAAGGGCTATGAGGTATTTATGTTTGAACAAGATTGCTCTGATGGTTACTCTTGTTGATGAGATAACATGCATGATGTGTTTTGGTCTGAGGACCTGAGTTTGGCTAAAGTGCCTAAGAGAGTGCCTTGAGAGGAAGTGACACTATGTGATGAGGGATTTAGATCCCATGGCAATGTGATGATCCTTGAGATGGATCTAGATGATTGGCAAGAGGCCAAGTGGTAACATGTAATGATGGATCCTTGTGATGGATCAGGATGATGTGGATGACAGTAAAAGCATGATACTGAGTTTCATATTTTCTATTCTTGTTAATAGTTTGCATGTTATACAACTTGGCTGAATCTTGCAATCCACTTAAAATATACTAACTAATCACAGTGGAACATATCATGTAGTTTGCCATGGCCATAGATCCATCATCATCAGGAGCTGGTGATGGTGAAACGGGTTCTCCTGCGGGTTAACCCAGAGCGCATATTGTTGAGTATGTGAGGTTTCTCTTAGCCTAAAGTGAGGAGGTAAGAGTGAAACTTTGGTTGTAGACTCTAGAGTGTGGATTCTGGCCGGTAGCTCAATTACGATAAGAGCATGGTGAACAGGCCCATGATTCAGGATGTGTGATATAGGAGCATGAATGCATTCATGGCTTAGAGCACGGTGAACAGGCTCTTGGCTCAGTTTCACTAGCGCCGATACCTGTACCGAGGTGGGCTAGGCAGAGGGTAGTCTGACCATGTGGCTGAGGCCACTTAAGCATGAGACTGTGGTCCTACTTGTGTTGTACTCGTGCACTGACCACGAGGTGGAGAGGTCGTGGAGTCCGACTCTTCCACTGACCTTGTATGGCACCGACTTGGGTTTCTCAACTGAAGGTTGGATTTGAGTGGTACGGCTCACTTCCTCGGGGCATAATAATACGTAATCCAGCCGTATAGTATTTACTACTGAAGGCAAAATACGAAACATTGGTTGAGGCCTTGCTTATGTAGTTAATCTTGTTATACTTGTAGTTACTTATACATTCCTTGTGTTATGTGGTAAGCTCTTATAAATCTTATCTTGTCAATCATGTTCCATAAAAGAAATACTTGGGAATATGCCTTCCATACATCTGGTAAGCTTGATAGTATGAACAACTTTACTTTATAGACTGCTCTTGTTATACCTCTTATCAATTATCTGTTGTTATTGCTTCATCTTTCTGAGGTTTTGTAGTTTCAGCGGGGAGTTATGTTTCTCACTGGGAATGTGTGTCTCACCCTGTTGGTTTACACCCTTTTTAGGTGTTCGAGCTAGACGTGGTGGTGGTCGCGGAGTTGCGGCCGAGCAGCAAGACGAGTAGTAGAAGGCAAGCGATGAACATGCTACTGTTTTGGTTGTTTTGTAGTAGAGTCCTAGAGTCATCCATGTACTCTCAGGTCCTTGGAGGCATTTTGTCATTGTTTCATGATATATAGATGTTGATGTTTTGTATATCCTGTTGCTGGCCAGATGTGGGCCGTTATGTACATTTAAACAGGAGATGAACTCATGTGATGGCTAGACAGTTGTTCTCCTAAGTTGTGGACACATGTCAAGACTTGTAAATGTTTATATAATTTGTTTCCTTGCAGGATGAGGATCTAAATGTAATAGTTTTCTCAGTTTATCATTTTTCTGCAATCAGTTTTAATTAACCTGTGTTTTCGGTAATCTGTGGTTATGGTGATTTCCGCACGTTTTCGCGTAACACCTCACTGTCTGTGTGATAGTGGGATGTGTTGCCACTAGGACGAGCTTAGGGGGAGTTGCAAAAGCTTCATCCACCATTTTTGCCGTGAGCTTGGATATTTAGAGCTCAATTGGAGGTGGGTTTTATAACTTGGAACCCTAACTTTGTTATTGCATTCAATTCCCCATCAAATAATGATCATTTCTCTAGTTACAATTATTGATTTGGTTTATTGATGCAATTTCCATGGAAATCACAGCAGGTTTTGTGGGTCTGGAGCTTGATGATGATGACATCATCATAAGCACACACCTCTCCAAATATCTAGACAAAACGGTTTCAATCAAATGTCCAAACTATTTGTGTTTTGAGAGAAAACAGTTTCAAACCATTTAGTAGCAAACAGTTTCACAAAACCGCATGAGACCAAACGGTTTCAGACCGTTTGGTGATGTTGACCAGGGATGACTGTTTAGGGATTTGTTCATAATGATCTAGGTTAATGACCCATCAATTATTATTGATTAACTCTAATCAGTTCATGAGTTGAAGGTCCATCAATCACCTAAACCCTAATCAGGTTGAGTGCTGATTTCATAAGTGATTGAGTTTGAAACTTGGGTTGATTGACCCAAACGGTTTCAAAACCATTTGGGAATCATCCAAACAGTCTCAAGAGCATTTGGAGGTCAACCAAGACCGTTTGGAGGTCTATGGTTGAGTATGGTTAGTGATGCGACGATTTTGAGTCTCATTTACAGACCTGTTTCATATGTGTTTTATGCTTTTATTAGTCATTTTTATGGTTAATGTGGCATAATTCATTCACTTTGGTCTTTGCTATTCTTTTATGTCAAATTCCCTTTAATTCATCGTTTTGAGAATTAATTGTCAAAATATTATTATTTGTGTGAATTTATGTGATCTTGTGTTTGAATTTCAGGACAAACGAGTATTTGCTTCCATCGATACCATCGACATGATCACAGGTTGCCAGCCGAAAGGAGCAGCAAAGCGTCGATACTATTGACATGGATGTCAATGGTATTGAGATACCAACAGGTTGCTGGCGAGAAAGTGGTCGATAGTATCGACACCAAGTCGATACCATCGACGTACGGAGACTACAGTGTCGGAAACTTGCAAAAACTGATGCCTAAAGGAAGTCGATACCATCGACCCACGTCGATGGTATCGAGATGATGTCAGGCACGACAAAGGAAAGGTTTGTAGCCGGCCGCTGCTACAGCGGGTCGATACCATCGACTCGCGTCAATGGTATCGACACCGTAGGATATGAGTTGGCTTCCTAATGATCTCAATCGGACGACTACGATTAATTAGCGGCCTAATGACTGAGATATACCTAATGACGGCCGCCCAAACGTGGGGATCATCGGATTAGCCATTGCACGAGTACCGAGGAGCAGTAGAGAGGAGAACAGAGGCTAGAAGCTCATACTTGTTGATCTGGAGGCCGAAGGAGACGGATTCCACCACTAAGAGGCGGTAGAGCACACATCCTACACCAAGGATCAACCGATTCTTCTCCGTTCAGGGGTTTCATCTCTCAATTCACATTTTTCACATTTTCCCCTATTTCTACCATGTACTTGTGTGAGTTGAACATGCGGGGCTAATCCCCTTCGTCATTAGGACCGGGAGTAGCCCGGGAATTCATTGTATGACAATTTTATAATAGTGAATAATATTTTATCTCTTAAATCTGTGGTATAGTTTCATTTTCTCAATATATTGTTATGCTTGATCACCATAATAATAACCTAATGCCCTTAATCACTTTGAAAGAAGGATTAGCGGCTGAAAAGAGACGGAATCTACATTAATCGATAAATCCCTTGAACAAGGCGGTGTAAAATTAATGGTGGAAATTGAGAGATCGTTCATAATTCACCTAGTTTAGGGTATAGGTTACTACGACGGTGAAACCGATCTAGACTTAGGTAGTGAATTGCACCACGACAGTGGGCAATTCTGTTTTCAGGCCACTACCCGGATAGAGAGATAAAATTGAGGTATTATATAAAATCTAATACAATGAAAACCCGCGGTGAAACTGCAATCCTAAAGATACCTTCTTGAATTGATTAAACCAAAAATTTAATCGATTTGTCATTTTGTTTTCTTTCAATTTTATTTTTAATTTTCACAAAAACCCTCAGCTTTTAATCGGCTTAGCTGATCACAACTAGTTAGTAGGAGTCATCAACAATTCCGAGTATCCCTGTGTTCAACTCGGGCCTCACAAGGCCTATATTACTTCGACGCGTTCTCTTGCGTTTAAGCGCATAGTAAAATTGTGTCAAGTTTTTGGCGTCGTTGCCGGGGATACAGCGAATTTTTGGCACTTTGAGTGCTACGAGCGGCATTCTGGGCCACATTTTTTTATTATCTTGAAACAACTTCAAATATTTCTAAATTGTTCGATAATTTTTATACTCGTCACAGCACTATACTGAACTCGAATTTTCTTTTTTTCAGGTACTGTGCATGGTGCAGACGCGTAGTACTGACTACGCAAGTCACGCACTAGAGGTTCCGCCACTGACGGGACCTGAAGACGAGGACGGGTACAATCAAGATCATCTAGAGGATATAGATTCCGAACTTGAACAGGAAGAGATGGCCGAGCCACAGACTGTATGGGAGAAGATCAAGGCTTCTTCCTCATCAGCTTCCAAAGGGCCTATAAAGAAGCAGGCAATCAACATACCTACATATAAGATTGATCTGGCGTTGATAAATCTGGTGAAGTCGAATGCTTTCCATGAGCTCAAGAATGAGGACCCCGTCGCGCACATCAGCCAGTTTGTTGAGAACCGTGACATGGTAAAAATTGATAGGTTTCCACAGGAGGCACTGTATCTCAAGCTTTTCCTGAGTTCATTGGCGGGAGCCGCGTGAGAATGGTTACATAATTTGAATGATGAGTTTGTGGAGTCTTGGAACCATATGGTGGAGGTTTTCTTTGAGAGGTTCTTCCCTCCTGAGAAGACTAACGACATGATCCGGAAGATTCATAACTTTACCCAACATGCCGGTGAGACATATTCTGAGACCTGGGAGAGATTTCAGGTCATGCTAGGGAGGTGCCCACATCACGGGCTGGATAAAGAGACGTAGGTGAAGATCTTCTATTTTGCTCTCTCCGAGCATGATAGGAGTAATCTGGATTCAGCTGGGTTAGGATTCTTTCTGAACAATACGGACACCATATGCTGGGAGATACTAAAGAATATGGCTAGAAAGCAGTCATGGGGTGAGAGAGAAAGAGGCCCGGTAGAGCAAGTTCGAGTAGCAGGTGAGTCCAAGGCAATGAAAGAGATGAATGAGAAGATGGATCTTCTTGCAAAGAAGCTATTAGAAAAGGAGGATAATGAGTCTAAGGATGAGGCTCAAGTCAAATACATGAGACAACAGCCAGGTTATAGGAACAATGATTATTCATGGAGAAAAGACAAAAAGTTCTCGTGGAAGGATCCAAACAATTTTCTACAGGATCCGGATGCCAAACCCCCGCCAGTAGCAGAAGATAAGAGCACGGAGTTGCTCAATCAGGTTATAAAGCAAAATCAAGAGCTAATGAATACGTTTGGCCAGCAAATCAAGCAGCAAGGAGAGTACATGAACCAATTTGGGCAAACATTGTAGAGCCATGGGGCTCAAATGAGGACCATTGAGACATCTATGGCACAGATGGCAGTAGAGATAGCCAGTTTGAAGAAATCGGCACATCCAGGTTTTCCGGAAAACACCTATGTTCCAGGGGAAACCAGCAGGAAAAGGCCATCTTGCTAAGAAGCAGCAAGAAATTGTTCAATCCAAAGGCCGAGGAGACAAGCACACCACAAGCTGAGATAGAAGGTGAAGCCAATGAGGAGCTACCACCACCAGTCACAGGGCAGGTTGATGACACAGCCGTGGATGATACTGAAGAATAGGTTGCAGAGGAGGAACCTCAGAAAAAGACACCTTATGTGCCACCTCATCAAAGGGCACAAGCTATTCCGGTCCCGTATCCAAATAGTGCTAAGGCAAGGAAGGCAGATGCGCAGTTCAAGAAGTTCTAGGACAGTTTTACGAATCTTTCAGTCAATATCCCTTTATTGGAAGCCATTGAGCAAATTCCTTCATACGGGAAGTTTCTAAAAGACGTCATTACGAAGAAGAGGAAAATTCCGGATACAGAGGTTGTCATGCTCAAGGAGCAAGTGAGTTCCTTCATCATGGGCACTTTACCGCCAAAGAGGCAAGATCTAGGATGTTTTAACATTTCTTGTTATATTGGAAAAGTCAAATTTGTGAAGCATTATGTGACTCAGGGGCAAGCATCAACTTGATGCCCCTTTCTACATTCAAAAAGCTGGGATTGAAGGAGTCACGACCAAGCAATATGACGATTCAATTGGCAGATAACTCTGTGGTAAAACCTTATGGAATCTGTGAAGATGTGTTAGTGAAGGTGGATAGATTTGTCTTTCTGGCAGATTTTGTAGTCATGGAGATGCAGGATGAACATGGCAATGAGTTGTTACTTGGACGTCCTTTCCAAGCTACAGCCGACATGATCTTAGAGATGGGGATAGGTCACTTGACCTTAGGCATAGCCGATGACCGCTTTGAGATGGTCATGCCTTCTAGTATTGTGTCATCTAAGGCAAAGGAACAATGCAAGGTGGTAAAACATCTGGATAGTAATATTTCACTCTGTCTTGGGAAGCCATTTCTAGACATGGCTCATGTGATGAGCAAGGTGGACAATGGAACTTTGGCTGTGGATATCATGGAGCAGACCAAAGTAGTTTCTCTGTGCAAAGCTGTGGGATTCCCGAATGATGAGGATGAGGACATTCCGCCTTCCATGGAAGATGATGTAATTGCTATTTCTATTTTTGATGCATACCCAGAATTACCACTGGAGGCTTGTTTGGTAAATATTACACATGATTGGATGAGGAGGAAATCTCTCAAGGAGTGCTCCAAGATGCTCCATATGCTTCCATGCTTCTACGCGAGGCATTATGAAGATCTAGGTGAACTTCCCCCACCATTTCAATCATCTTTGATCATCCCACTGGATCTAGAATTAAAGCCGCTGCCACCGCATCTCAAATATGTCTTCCTAGCTGTGGAGGACAAGTTACCAGTGATCATATCTGCTTATCTGAGTTGGAAGAGGAAGACCAACTATTGATAGTGCTGAAGAACCACCGAGGAGCTTTTGGGTGGTCCATTGCAGATATCAAGGGGATTTCCCCTACTCTATGTCAGCACAAGATTCGGCTCGAGGAGGGAGCCAAGTCCGTGATTCAACCTCAACGACGTCTCAATCCAAGCATGATGGAGGTTGTGAAGAAGGAGGTCATTAAACTTCTTGCTGCAGGTATTATTTACGCCATATCAGACTCGACATGGGTGAGTCCCACACAGGTAGTCCCTAAGAAGGGGGGAATTACTGTCACCCAAAATATGTTAAATGAACCTGTCACCACCCGATTGGTAATCGGGTGGCGAGTTTGTATTGATTACCTTCGTTTGAATGCCGCAACGCTAAAGGATCACTTTCCTTTACCTTTCACTGATCAAATCCTAGAGCGTCTTGCCGGCCGATCGCACTTTTGTTTTCTAGACGGGTACTCAGGGTACAACCAGATCTCGATTGATCCTTTGGATCAAGAGAAATCTACCTTCACTTGTCCCTATGGGAGTTTTGCGTACCGCCGAATGCCTTTTGGTTTATGCAATGCACCTGCGACGTTTCAGCGTTGTATGCTCGCCATATTTTCTGACATGGTAGAGCGATGTCTCGAGGTTTTTATGGATGACTTTTTGGTGTATGGTGCATCGTTTGATGAATGTCTCTATAATTTGGATAAAGAGTTACAACGCTGTGAGGACACACATTTGGTCCTCAACTGGGAGAAATGTCACATGATGGTGACTGAGGGGATAGTGCTAGGACACAAGGTGTCTAGCAAGGGTTTAGAGGTAGATCCAGTCAAAATTGAGGTCATTTCCAAGTTGCCCCCACCAAATTCTGTCTAAGGGGTAAGAAGTTTCTTGGGACACGCCGGGTTCTATCGTCGATTTATAAAAGATTTTTCAAAAATTGTGAAACCTCTATCTGAGCTTTTAGAGAAAGGCGGTGTATTTGATTTCAATGATAAGTGTCTACATCCGTTCGACGTTTTAAAAGAAAAATTGATTTCTGCACCGGTTGTTCAAACGTCAGATTGGACGAAACCGTTCGAACTAATGTGTGACGCCTCAAACTTTGCGGTAGGAGCTGTGTTGGGGCAGTGGGTAGACAATAAACCCACCGTGATTTTTTATGCTTCAAAGACTTTGAATGATGCCCAAATAATTATACAAGTACTGAGAAAGAATTACTCACCGTTGTTTTTGCTTTTGAAAAATTCTGGCAGTATTTAGTAGGATCTAAAGTAGTTGTATGGACTGACCATGCCGCAATCAAATATTTAATGGAGAAAAAAGATGCAAAGCCTAGACTCATTAGGTGGATTTTGCTCTTATAAGAATTTGACATCGAACTCAAGGATAAATCTGAGATTGAAAATGTTGTTGCTGACCATTTGTCTAGGTTAGAAAGGGTGGATGAAAAAGATTTACATATACCCATAACTGAGACGTTTCCGGATGAACAGATTTTGAAAATTAACTCTAAGGATCCTTGGTTCGCTAAGATTGTAAACTATTTGGCTTGCGGGATCATCCCGGAAGATTGGTCATATCAGGAGAAGAAAATATTTTTCCATTCTTTACGATATTATTTTTGGGATGACCCAATTCTTCTTAAGCAATGCAGGGATGATATCTTGCGCAGGTGTGTGCCTGAAGTGGAGTACGAGAGCGTTTTACGTCATTGCCACGTATCACCTACGGGAGGACACCACGCCAGCTCGCGCATGACAACTAAATTTTTGGAAAGCGGCCTTTATTGGCCAACTTTGTTTCGAGATGCCTACGAGTTTGTGAGGCAATGTGATTCCTACCAACGAGCAGGTAATATCTCAAAGCGACAGGAGATGCCCCTGAATGTGTTTCAGGAAGTAGAGGTATTTGATTTGTGGGGCATAGATTTCATGGGACCCTTTGTGTCCTCAAACTCCAATTTATATATTTTATTAGCAGTTGATTATGTGTCGAAGTGGGTGGAAGCAATACCCACAAGGACTAATGATTCCACTGTAGTGTGCAGATTCATGAAAGAAAATATTTTATGCAGGTTTGGAGTACCCCGAATGATAATCAGTGATGGGGGTACGCATTTTAGGAATCAGAAGTTCTCGACATTATTGAAGAAATATGGGGTCAAGCACAACATAGGTACCCCATATCATTCGCAAACACAAGGCCAGGTGGAGGTCTCCAACCGTGAAATTAAGAAGATTTTAGAGCGTACGGTGGCATCCACGAGGAAAAACTGGAGTGCCCTACTGCCGGATGCTCTGTGGGCATACAGGACGGCTTACAAAACACCTATAGGCACCACACCTTTTAGGTTGGCGTATGGCCGTGCTTGTCACCTCCCGGTAGAGTTAGAGCACAAAGCACATTGGGCGCTGAGAAGGCTAAACCTGAGTTACAATGAAGCGGGGAGGAAGAGACTGCTGGAATTGATCGAGTTGTACGAGCTACGGATGACGGCATATGAGAACGCACGGATATACAAGGAGCGCGCAAAGCTAATCCACGACCGCCACATCTAGTTGCGCACGTTCAAAAAGGGAGATAGTGTTTTGTTGTTCAATTCACGACTCAAGTTGCATCCCGGGAAGCTCAAATCCCGGTGGAGTGGACCGTTCATGGTAGAAGAGGTCAAACCACACGGTGCGATCTTGGTGCGTGATGGTGAGACCACGTTTTTAGTGAATGGACAAAGATTGAAGCTCTACTTTGGTGAAAATTACAAGAGGAAGGTGAATGAGGTCAAACTCATTTCACTTTCGGATGAATAAGGTGCCCTAAAATCATCTAGCCTAAGACGTTAAATAAGGGCGCTTGTTGGGAGGCAACCCAACCATCGGTACCTTAGTTTAGTTTATGTACAATCGTAGGTTGATTTGTTTTGGTTCAATTTTTAGTGTAAAAAAGATACTGTGATCGGTTTGTTCTTTGTGCAGGCTGAGGCAGTGTCGATACCATCGACACACTGGTCGATGGTATCGACCATGGTACAGGTTGACGACTGCGGGTTTTGCTCTACATCGATACCATCGACGGCCTCGTCGATGGTATCGACTTACCTACAGGAAGGTCGCAAAGAAACAGTCGATGGTATCGAGATGGCCGTCGATACCATCGAGATCTCTGGACCATCGATATCTCTGGAGATTTACAGAAAAAATTGACTCAAGAAAGTCGATACCATCGACGGCCTTATTGATGGTATCAACACAACTACAGGTTGAGATGTAAAGTGGAGGTGTTGCAACAAAGAAAAGTTGATACCATCGACGAAATTCGATGGTATCGACCATCCACGTCACCGATCCGTGCAAACGAATCAACGGTGATCGCGGCTTCCACATCATCGATCCGGGTGAAGCGTCGATACCATCGACCGGCGTCGATGGTATCGACATGTCAGCGATCCGAGTTTCAAGATCCAGCCATCGACAACCGTCAATACTCACGATGGGGGCGGATAACATCGACTAGTGTCGATACCATTGACTCGCGTCGATAGTATCGACGGGCCAACAGTGGTGCCGTCCAAGTCTATTTAAGGAGATTCATTACGTCAGTTGACGTCACACCTTCAGAGCGATCTCCTCCCTTTGCACCGAGCACTCCCCCGAGCCGTCCAAGCCCGAAGAAAAGCATCACCAAGCGACGATATTCACTGAGAGGAGATTCAACTCTCCAATCTGCACCGAGCTCTCTTTCCAATCCCTTTCTCGTCACAAATATGGTTCACATCGCTGGAGCATCTTCCTCTCGTGCAAATCTGATGGACATTCCGGAATTTGTGCCACCACCGCCATCATCGATCGCACATCCCTGACTCGTCCATCCTTCCTCGGAGGTCCGAAAGATCTACAAGGAGATCATGCGGAGGAAGATAGAGCCCACCCGATACATGGACCGGGAGATGATCCGAGACCTCAGATTTGAGGCCAACTTGGCCTACGTTCTGTAGGGGCAAGCTCGTCATACGGGGCGCAGGCCCGATGAGTTGCAATTCCATGTTGATGGTCAGCCGTTCTTCAACGACTGTCCGACGTACAAAGAGTTGGTGGCAGAGTTCATGGCGTCACTGGACGTCTGTGTCATGCCCAACGACATAGTAGCTACCGATAGTGAGTGGATCAAGGGTCGGGTGTCTTTCCGGCTGTACAACCATGATTACACCCTCACGCTCAAGAAGTTCAACATGATCTTCAACTGGAACCATTCTCAGTATGACCACCGGCGGCCAGACAACCGCACCGATTATGACGCCATCTTCTCCGAGTTGGTGACGGTGCCGCAAGGGAAGTCGGTGAGCTACCACAATGCCGCGGTAGCTGATTTTGAGCACCCGTTTTTCCGAATATTACACCGGATGCTCAGTTCCACAGTTTTTGCTCGTGGTGATCTGGCCCTCAGCAAATTTCAGGGGTCGGATCTATTCTTTCTGGTAGAAACTCCTGAAGAAACGAGAATGCAATTGGGGTGCCTTATTTCTACAACGAGTATTGGACGTGAAGAGGAGTACGAGGAAAGCCCCGATTCACTTTGGCGGGCTTATCACTAAGTTGGCCATCTACTTGGGCTTGAACCTCGAGTAGTTGACTCCTCTCTCTACAAGAAGCAAGGTCAACTTGCAGCATCTCCACCGGTCCAATCTCCTACTCCTCCGAGATGGTGTGGTATTCGCACACTGCCACGTAAATCAAGCATATCAGGAGTGTTCCCTTCCTGACCCCATCTTCAACATCGACGGCGCACAACACTTCTGATGGCCAATCATAGCCATCAACTCCGATGAAGAAGATGGCGGAAACAACGGTGACAATGACAATGAGGCGGCGGAAGAGGAAGAAGAGGCGTTCACACCTCTTTGATCACGAGTGGAACCCCGAAAGCATCCTCAGATGCATCCGGGTGCATCTTCATCATCACAGCCTACGCCGCCACCACCACCATCCTCGCAGCCAAGCGAGGATGCCTATTCTATGCAGGGAATGTACGCAATGTTGCAGGACATCCAGCAGACCCAGCATAGCCACACAGCCACCTATGCCGGTATTGAAGATACTACCAACCGGCTCTTTGTCAATCAGCAGGCGATCTTTGAGAATGAGCGCCTTCTTTTTGAGAATCAACAGAACATCCATGATAGGTTGCACAGGATGGAAGTGCAACAACAGCCGTTTTTTGATCATTACTGGAGCCATAATTATTTTGGGGGGTATCCACAGCCTCCGCCGATGCCCCATTACGATCTGACATTCCAGGGGCAATACCCGTCTTGGGACCCCACAGCGCCGCAGTACCCACCTCCACCACCACAGGAGTGATCTGGTATCACTGTTCCAATCCTTAAGTTTGTTTTTGACTATGAGGCCATAGTCGAATTCAAGCTTAGGGGGGTAGTTGGAACAACTTTATCTCTTTTATTGTTTTTATTTTTTAACTTTATTTGTTTTTGTTCTTTTTAGTTGTTTTTGCAATTTTAGTTTGTTTAGGATCCACATGCTATCTAGTGTAATCGTGGATGTCATAAAGTTTGTGTCATCTCATTAATAGTGCATGGGAAAATCAAGGGAAATTTAATTTTTTTTTTTTGTTTGGAAAGCTTGTCTTGTTTAACTTTGGGCACATATCCTACGAAAATGATTGGTTTTGTCAACTTTAAAACAAAATTTCACAACTGTACTCCTAATGATTCATGAAAGTGGAGGGACAAGGTTGTTTGACTCTAATCCGACCAAATGGTAATGTGACTTTAATCAGAAGTAGGAGAGAGAAACTTCTTAACTACTACACAGGTCAGTAAGGAGGGACACATAATATTTATCTAAGGTTCAGTCACCTAGTCTTGTGATCTTTCCACTTTTTCACTTTTTGCAATCCACCACAAGAATTGGAAGTACTTTACAGTTTTAACTTCTTCGACTGCATTGCACGTAGATAGGGCTTGCAATAATTCTTTTTCCATATGTTTTTCATAAAAAGAAAGAAAAAAATGAGAATAGTGATACATGCACATTACCTTTAGGTGCATGCCATGTAGATGCATTCATAATTTTTCATGCATAAAGTATATCATGTATCTCAATTTTTTCTCCAATGGTGAATTAAATGGTTCCATACCTTCTAAATAGTGCAAATTTCTGAGTATGAAGAAAAATAAGCCCACTAAAATATTCATTATCAATTATGGATATAAGGGTTGCAAAATGAAAAAAAAAGGAAAAGAGAAAAATATGAAAATCTGCATAATGAAGAAAAAAAAGAAAAAAAAAGAAGAATAAGAAGGAGAAAGGAATGTAATATCACCTGCAATTCAAGATAATTGAGTACATGATGTATCTTAATTAGATGTCCATCTCGTTTTGAGATGGATGGTTAGTATATGCACCATTCCACCCAATTTTAGGCATTAGGGCATTTTATGTGCATTTGCATCATTTAGGACATTTTTGTTTTATGCATGTTGAAACTGTATGATACTTCCATTTTCTTCCATGAACCACCCATCTTCATCCACCCGTTGCTCGGATTGGTAGGCCACCGTGAATTTCTCCTCACTAATGTATATCAGGAGAACTGCTTCCATGTAGATGGTAGTTAGGGCAAGCAACGTAGTATAGGCGATCACAAGATACACCAAGTCTGAACCGATGAGTTTTATTATGTTAACTACCTTATGTGATAGTGTTCATCAGTTTTGAGGTCAATTTCTCTTCTGGATGATTACTGTCGCCTGTAGGGTAATTACCATTCTGTGGTTAGAGAGGGCCGATATGTGACTATTAGGTGGGAGTCATTTGGATGTTGGTTGTGATGCGTTGTTCTTCAGTTGACATTAGCAATTCTATTTTAAGGATTAGTTTCTTAAGGGCGAGCAAAGTTCAAGCTTAGGGGAGATTGATGCGATGATTTTAAGTCTCATTTACAGACATGTTTCATATGTGTCTTATGCTTTTATTAGTCATTTTTATGGTTAATGTGGCATAATTCATTCACTTTGGTCTTTGCTATTCTTTTATGTAAAATTCCCTTTAATTCATCGTTTTGAGCATTAATTGTCAAAATATTATTATTTGTGTGAATTTATGTGATCTTGTGTTTGAATTTCAGGACAAACGAGTATTTTCTTCCGTCGATATCATCGATGGAAGTCGATACCATCGACATGATCACAGGTTGCCAGCCGAAAGGAGCAGCAAAGTGTCGATACTATCGACATGGATGTCGATGGTATCGAGATACGAACAGGTTGCTGGCGAGAAAGCGGTCGATAGTATCGACACCAAGTCGATACCATCGACGTACGGAGACTACAGTGTCAGAAACTTGCAAAACCCGACGCCTAAAGGAAGTCGATACCATCGAACCGCGTCGATGGTATCGAGATGATGTCGGGCGCGACAAAGGAAAGGTTTGCAGCCGGCCGCTGCTACAACGGGTCGATACCATCGACTCGCGTCGATGGTATCGACACCGTAGGATATGAGTTGGCTTCCTAATGATCTCAATTGGACGGCTACGGTTAATTAGCGACCTAATGACCGAGATATACCTAATGACGGCCGCCCAGACATGGGGATCATTGGATTAGCCATTGCATGAGTACCGAGGAGAAGTAGAGAGGAGAATGGAGGCTAGAAGCTCATACTTGTTGATCCGGAGGCCGAAGGAGACGGATTCCACCACTGAGAGGCGGTAGAGCACGCATCCTACACCAAGGATCAACCGGTTCTTCTCCGTTCAGGGGTTTCATCTCTCAATTCACATTTTTCACATGTTTTCCCCTATTTCTAGCATGTACTTGTGTGACATGAACATGTGGGGCTAATCCCCTTCGTCTTTAGGACCGAGAGTAGCCCGGGAATTCATTGTATGATAGTTTTATAATAGTGAATCATATTTTATCTCTTAAATCCATGGTATAGTTTCGTTTTCTCAATATATTGTTATGCTTGATCACCATAATAATAACCTAATGCCCTTAATCACTTTGAAAGAAGGATTAGCGGCTGAAAAGAGACGGAATCTACATTAATCGATAAATCCCTTGAACAAGGCGGTGTAAAATTAATGGTGGAAACTGAGAGATCGTTCATAATGCACCTAGTTTAGGGTATAGGTTACTACGACGGTGGAACCGACCTAGACTTAGGTAGTGAATTACACCACGACAATGGGCAATTCTGTTTTTAGGCCACTACCCGGATAGAGAGATAAAATTGAGGCATTATATAAAATCTAATACAATGAAAACCCGCGGTGAAACCGCAATCCTAAAGATACCTTCTTGAATTGATTAAACCAAAAATTTAATCGATTTGTCGTTTTGTTTTCTTTCAATTTCCTTTTTAATTTTCGCAAAAACCCTCAGCTTTTAATCGGCTTAGCTGATCGCAACTAGTTAGTAGGAGTCACCAACAATTCTGAGTATCCCTGTGTTCGACTCGGGCCTCACAAGGCCTATATTACTTCGACGCGTTCTCTTGCGTTTAAGCTAATAGTAAAATTGCGTCAGTTAGGTATTTGAAGATTCAAACATATGGTATAAACCCTAATCGGCTAAATGCTAATTTTGCAATTGAATGAGGTGATGCTTTGGGTTGATTGACCCAAACGGTTTCAAACCCATTTCGGGATCATCCAAACGGTCTCAAGACCGTTTGGGGGTCACCCAAGACCGTTTGGGGTTCACGCAAGACCATTTGGAGGTCTAGGGTTAAGTTTGGTCAAGTGTTTGAAGGTCCAAAGATACCAAATTGAAATATAATTAAGTGTTGATTTGGTGACCAATCCTAGGATCCAAACCCTAATTGAATGACATGGTTGATGATGATATGATCAGCAAACGGTCTCACGACCGTTTGGAGGTCATCCAAATGGTCTCAAGACCGTTTGGGGGTCACCCAAGACCGTTTGGAGGTCCAGGGTTGACTATGGTTAGGTGTTTAAAGATCTAAAGGTACTAAGTTGAAGTGCAATAAAATGCTGACTTATTGATCAATCCAATGATCCAAACTTTGATTGATTGACTTGGATTTTGATGTTGACATGGGCAAACGGTCTCAAGACCGTTTGGAGGCCATCCAAACGACCTTAAGACCGTTTGGGGTCAGGTCATGTCCAATTTGGATGATGGTCCAATAGTTTTAAAGCAACTAGACTCGCATTGGTTAATGTTGAAGGATCATCGATTCCAAACCCTAATTCAGTTGATTCAAACCCTAATTGATGATCAATTGAGGGTTAATTGAGGATCAAATCAGTTGAAGGATGACCTAATTAACTCAATTGAAGTATGGTGATGGGTCCAATTGAAGATTGGTTACTTGAATTCAATGATTAAAGGAATCAACATTGAGAACCCCAAATCGATTTGATAGGTTGAGACCATCTTTGGTCCATGCGGTTTTGAGGAGGTTTGGACCAAATGGTCTCAAGACCGTTTGGAACCAAACGGTCTCAAGCCAGTTTGGGACCAAACGATCCCAAACTGGTTGAGCCCATGCGGTTTCAAAAGGTGCTTTAGCAAACGGTTTCAAGTACTTGCTTTAGCAAACGGTCTCAAGCACCACCTTTACCAAACGGTTTCAAACCGTTTGAACTTTGAATGACCAAGACCGTTTGGGGCTCAAGTAGTCAAAGTCAATTGAGGACTTAATTGGTTAATCCACTTGGACACCTTTTGTAATTGAAGATTCAATTGGTCAATTCCATTGGATACCTTATGTAATGGAGGTCCAATGTAATTGAATTTCTTGAGAATTAAGATGATGAATGATCCATTGATCCAATGATGATTATTAATGATAATCAATGAAGTTACAAAGGTTGAATCCCTAATAGTACCTAAGTGATTAGTGTCAATTAAGGGATAAACCCTAATTTCCTATAAGAACAATGACTTGGTATATTATGTTAATCATAATTGTATGTACTTGATTGAAGAGTTGATGTAACCCAATCAAGTTGAGAGGATGATGGAAAGTAATTCATACATGAGTATTTATCATGTAGTGATTAGGTTATGATCCTTAGTAAAAAGATCATGAAACCCTAATCTAAAAGGTTAATGAACCCTACCCCTAATTATGGGAATGGAGAGTGAAACCCTAATTGGGATGAGTATCTCCAATTGATATGAAATGAGAAACCCTAATTGAGGTTGATTCAATGTGAAACCCTAATTAAGGTTGATTCCTTGAGAAACCCCAATTGTGGGTGATGTCATAAGAAACCCTAGTTGGGATGAATAGTAAGTGAAACCCCAAAGCCCTAATAAAGGGTAAAGGTAGGTGAAATTCTAAATGAAGTTATAATATTTAAATCCCTAACCTTGTGCAATATGATGACAAACCAGAACCCTGATAATAAAGTAGAGGTTGAAACCTTATAAAGGTAAAATATCTTAAAGAATTGAGTATAGGCAACCTTATTGTAGGCAATTCCTTAACCTAAAATGAGTCCATATCATTAAAGGTAGTTGGACCATTCTTGTGTGTGACCTATGCACTTCCTAATGAGATTGATAGGTCAATGGATGAAAGTATTAAGATGGGAAGTGCCTTAATACAAGATAAGCTGATAACGCAAGGAAAATAGAGTGATGAGGAAAGTGATATACCTTGATGCATTTCAAATCCAATCTATTTGAGTAAGAAATATATGAAGTGTGTTATGTAAATTGTTACAATAAAATGTAAAGAGTTTGATATACCTTGACAAGCATAGGCTAATATACCTTGCGAATAAGGGTAAGCTAAACGAATGAGTATGATGTAATCATACCATGATAAGGATGAGGAATGAACTTATACCTTGTACTGAGAATCATTTAATGATAAATGTTAAGAGTAATGAACATGCCTGAATTCTAAAGATGTGTAATGGTCGTATGAGCCATATGGTTAGATGTTGTCTAGTGAGAGGTGACAAGGAGTTTTATCGGCCTTATGAGCTATGAGGATGGTTGCTTCCTAGTGAGAGGTAACAAAATGTTTTAAAGGTTACACATGATTGATATAGTTCAATACTTTGAATGCACAGGATTCGTTAACTCCCAATACCTGGAATAATAACACAGGATTGGCTAACTCCCAATACCTGGAATGCACAAGATTGGCTAACTCCCAATACCTGGAATAATAACACAGGATTGGCTAACTCCCAATACCTGGAATAATAATACAGGATTTGCTAACTCCCAATACCTGGAATGCACAGGATTGGTTAAATTCCAATACCTGGAATAATAACACTGGATTGGCTAACTCCCAATACCTGGAATGCACAAGATTGGATAACTCCCAATACCTGGAATAATAACACCGGATTGGCTAACTCCCAATACTTAGAATAATAATACAGGATTGGTTAACTCCCAATACCTGGAATGCACAGGATTGGCTAACTCCCAATACTTGGAATAATAATGCAGGATTGGCTAACTCCCAATACCTGGAATAATAACACAAGATTGGCTAACTCCCAATACCTGGAATAATAATACAGGATTGGCTAACTCCCAATACCTGGAATGCACAGGATTGGCTAACTCTAAATACCTGGAATGCACATGATTGGCTAACTCCCAATACCTGGAATGCACAGGATTGGCTAACTCCCAATACCTGAAATAATAACATAGGATTGGTAATAACCCAATACCTGGAATAGTTGCACACGATTGACATAGATCAATACCTAGAATAGTTGCACAGGATTGACATAGATCAATACCTAGTATAGTTGCACAAGGTTGACATAGTTCAATACTTGGAATGGATACATAGGAATAATATAAGTCTAATGCTTGTACTAGTTGCACAGGATTGGTGTAATCCAATGCCTAGAATATTTATATAGGATTGGTATAGGCCAATGCTTGAATAATGCATGTTAATGCACACTCTGATGTCCAATATAACCAAAGTATGTTTAGCAGATTGGCTAAGGCCAATAAGTTGAAACAAGAATGTCTCATAGGTGACACATCAAGATAATGAGTGTCACAAGAGAAGTTTGACATGATGGTATAATATGGAGGATAAATGATATACATGTTCTTCCTATTCCTTACTAAGAGAAAAGTTGATCTATTGTTCTATAATAGACAGTTACAATGCTTTAAGATGAGAATACTTTAAATTGCATATCCTCTGTCCAGATTTATGTATATAACTGCAATAATAATGTTTTGGCGGAGGGTTATATCTCCCACAGGGACAATTTACAATTGTCTCACCCCCGTGGGATCCAATGTTTTTAGGTGGACGCGGACAAAGAGGCAGGAAACCTTTAGCAGAGAAAGAACAACAGCAGCATCATGGACAGCAATAATATCTCAGGTGGAGATACTGCATGTCGAGTCATATAGTAAGAAAGTCCTATGTGTCGTCTATGTACTCTCAGGTCCTCGGAGTCAGTAGTCAGTGTTTTTATTGAATCGGTCTGAGATTTTGGCTTGATGCCTTGAGGTTTTATGTTGTCTATAAATAATGTTGAATAGGACAGCATATGTTGTAATCCTTGAGAAGAGATGGTACATGTTGTGTATTTATAGAGCAGAATGTAAATATTATACTTTGGTTCTTGATGAAAAAGATTTCCTATGTGTGGATCTCTTTGCAAAAAGTTTTAATTTTTAGTGATTTTCAGTAATCCGCTGCAAATGATTCGCTTCCTCTTAGTTGATCTTGTGTTTTATAAGTTGGATGCCACAATTTAGTGGTATCAGAGCTCTAGGTTCACTGAGTCTACAGAGACATAGGACCAAGGTAGCAGAGTCTGTTGTAGTGTCATCCAGTGTATCTGATAGTGTCTTCTGCTCATATAGGAGAAGAAGAACTTGAATATGACTGGGTCACATGAGGAGTTTCATGTAGAAAGCAGCAATGTTGCACTAAGAAGAGGTGCAGGGGAGCAGGAAAGAGAGGGAAAATTGTCTGAGATTCCCCTAGCTAATCCAATTATGATAAGAAACCCTTCCATAGGAATGAGTATTGGGGAATTTAGGGAAACCATGATCTATTTAGTGGATCGAGCACTAGCAGTGAAACCTAGATTACCAGCCCCTAATGATGATGTTTTGGACATCAATAGGATACGTAATGTACATCAGTAGGTGAAAGCAATGGGAATTGATGAAGTTCTGGTCTTAGAACAAGTCTGTGCTCAACCTCAGCCTGTTGAATCAATAAATAATGAAGGAAGGAATATGTTTCAACCCAAAAGTAGAATTTGCTATAGGTGTAGAAAGCCTGGACATATTGTAAAGAATTGTCCAACAAAGAACAAGGAAGAGAGAATTGAGAAAAGGCCTATCCAAATCCAGGGACAGAGGCCTAATAGTTCCAAAAAGGGAAAGATTTGGGTACCACCAGTACAACCAAGACCTAGTGCACCAAGGCAATGGTCATCTAGAAAAGGTAAAGAACCCTCTAGACCATACCTCGCACCTAGAATTTGCTACCTGTGTAGACAGGTTGGACATCTGGCAAGAGATTGCTCAGCTAGAAATGTTATGGTGAATCAACCTCTGAGGCAGAATCAGCTTGAGGCAGTGAATAATCCATGAATCATGACAGGTTAGACAAGCTATCGGTCTGAGATTTTGGCTTGATGCCTGGAGGTTTTATGTTGTCTGTATATAATGTTGAATAGGACAGCTGATGTTGTAATCCTTGAGAAGAGATGGTACAGGTTGTGTATTTATAGAACAGAATGTAAATATTATACTTTGGTTCTTGATGAAAAAGATTTCCAATGAGTGGATCACTTTGTAAAAAGTTTTAATTTTTAGTGATTTTCAGTAATCCGCTGCAAATGATTCGCTTTCGCTTAGTTAATCTTGTGTTTTATAAGTTGGATGCCACAACTTAATGGTATCAGAGATCTAGGTTCACTGAGTCTACAAAGACATAGGACTAAGGTAGCAGAGTCTGTTGTAGTGTCATCCAGTGTATCTGATAGTGTCTTCTGCTCATATAGGAGAAGAAGAAGTTGAAGATGACTGGGTCACATGAGGAGTTTCTTGTAGAAAGCAACAATGTTGCACTAAGAAGAGGTACAGGGGAGCAGGCAAGAGAGGGACAATTGCCTGAGATTCCCCTAGCTAATCCAATTATGATAAGAAACCCTTCCTTAGGAATCACTGTTAGGGAATTTAGGGAAATCATGATGTATTTAGTGGATCGAGCACTAGCAGTGCAACCTAGATTACCAGCCCCTAATGATGATGTTTTGGACATCAACATGATACATAATGTACATCAATAGGTGGAAGCAATGGGAATTGATGAAGTTTTGGACTTAGAACAAGTCTGTGCTCAACCTCAGCCTGTTGAATCAATAAATAATGAAGGAAGGAATAGGTTTCAACCCAAAATTAGAATTTGCTATAGGTGTACAAGGCCTGGACATATTGTAAAGAATTGTCCAACAAAGAACAAGGAAGAGAGAATTGAGAAAAGGCCTATCCAAATCCAGGGACAGAGGCCTAATAGTTCCAAAAAGGGAAAGATTTTGGTACCACCAGTACAACCAGGACCTAGTGCACCAAGGCAATGGTCATCTAGAAAGGGTAAAGAACCCTCTAGACCATACCTGGCACCCAGAATTTGCTACCTGTGTAGATAGGTTGGACATCTGGCAAGAGATTGCTCAGCCAGAAATGTTATGGTGAATCAACCTCTGAGGCAGAATCAGCCTGAGGCAGTGAATAATCCATGAATCATGACAGGTTAGACAAAATAATGTCATTCTTATATGTCTTTTTATGATTTCCTGAGTTAATTTGAGATGGTAATTGATTAAGCTGTCTTTGATAAGTCCTATGAGGACTTATATTTTGCATAATAAACATTATAGATGTTCATATTGCTTTTACCTCTATGAGAAGAAGATGAGGTATTGAAGAGATGCCTGGGTAAAACCCAGTAATGTTAAATCTTATACTTGTGATAATATGAAAAGGAAGGAATATGATAGTATAAAAAGTGCATACTACTTCATCTCAGTATTTATATACCCTGGCCAGGTGTACAACTATTGATGATAAAGTGAGTATGGAAACTCTTAGATTGTAATCTTTTTGATTGCCCTGATCAAGCAGTCATTCTAATACAATCTAATGAGTATCACGAAATAAGAAGCATGGAATAAATAAATGTGTCTTGTTCTATGCATAAGAAAGAGAAATCTGAGATAACCTCAGATGAGCATGTTTGTATGAGGAATATGATTCCTTGTTTTCTTTTCTCTCAGGGACATGGCAATCAAGTGGGTCATAGGACACTTGATGTGCATAATATAAAGATGTTTATGTGATGGATACTTAGAAAGGTATCAGTTTATCTTGGACTTTGGCTCCAAGATGAAGATAAATGTAACAAGTAATGTCCCAAGATGAAAGGAAAATAAATAAGTGATGTGTTTTTAATACATGTGATACATACAAAGGTAAGAGATTCTGTTATCTAAGAAATAATAGATGGTTTATGTTGAATATGTGAAATGGTCAATTATGAAATCAAATTAGTCATGTAAAATAATATGAACATCACATGTTAGGGGTTTCTGTTTTGCATAAACATAACAATTGAAGATATCTTTGAGATAAGTTGTTAATTGATAAGTAACCTTTCCTTATGATAAGAGAATGTACAACTAATGAGATAGTTAGTGCAGGTAATAAGGAAAGATAGTATGCTGTTATCAGGTGAGATGACATAATCAGGGTATGAAAAGACTTATAGTCTCAAGTGGATGACATAATATAATGATGATCTTGAAAGAGAAAAACTGAACCAACTAAGGAACAGGGGAGTATGTGTTCCATGTGAACCATTCCGTGATAATTTGTGTGAAATAACTTTTTGTTGAAAAAAACTCTATGGTGTCTCCATAATAATGAGGTGTTATGTGAGTACATGATGATATGATGCATGGATAATATTTGTTTCCCTTTATCTGGGATTTCGGGGATGAAATCCTTGTTAGGGGTTTATAATTTGTAACATCCCTGACCTGGGTTATGCTTTAACCCTAGGTTTTTTGATTAAGAAAGATGATTATATGCTTAATCTTATCTTGTGAAAAGTAATTAGGGCTCATGAGAAACTTATGTTTCAATTTTGGTCATGTTTGAACAATGTTGAAGCAATATTTGCTTATTTTGGACTAAAGTGCAAATTACCCAAGTTGAGGGGTTAAATTGCAAATCTTGCATGATAAGATGTTCTTCATATGTTGAAGCATAATGATAATTAAGATGATGTAGAGGTATGGCTTGTGGTAGCTTGAGTACCAAGGAAAAGCTGATAAAGCAATGTTTGTGCATTAAAACCTAGTTTTGGTGTAAAGTGCAATTTATCCAAAACCTAGGGTTCAATATGAAAACTACCACTTCAATAAGGTCCCTAATGTTTCTTGGCACGATGTAGAGAAAAGAAAATGAGAGGGGCGCCTCATTTGAATTAAGTTGGAGGAGAGAGAATCTTGATATTGAAATAATCAAGATTTAATCCTAATTAAAACCCTAATTCGATTTAGGGAAAAAATAAATGTATTAATTAAAGGGCCTTTAACCAAAATTAAAATGGTTGAATTCTGATGTGCGTGGACATCGTTTAGCCTTGCAAGGACCACGAAAATATCCAAGGAAATAGATAACTCACTCACAATTTTATAAGAAAAAGAAATATCCACTCACATATGGATATTAATATTATATGATTTAAGGTGCTTGATTTGCTTTTCTTTAAATCATGGATAATTGAGATGAATAAGAGAAAAACAAGATAGCCTCGTACCTAAGGAAGTTCAGGGGGAAGAGGTGGCACCATTTTTGGGATTAAATGATTTTTATAAGGCACTTTCTCTCTCCTTGGATTTCTTATAAAAAGACCCTTTACGAGCCAAATGAAAGGCTTTTTCGTTTTCACTTCTTCTCCTTGCTTGGAAACCGACCAAGGGAGCTAGGGAGGACCTGTAGGACGACCCCCAAGGTAAGGTTATTGATCCATTTCACCTTGATTCCATGGTGAAAATCGAAAATAAATTATGGATTTCTTCTTATTTCGATCTCCTCTTCAACCCTAGCCAATCTTTTCAACCTAAAGCTTGCGGACGTGCTTAGACGGAGTTGCAAAAGCTTCATCGACCATTTTTGGCGTGATATTGGAGATTTGGAGCTCAACTGGAGGTGGGTTTTATAACTTGAAACCCTAACTTTGTTATTGCATTCAATTCCCCATCAAATAATGATCATTTCTCTAGTTACAATTATTGATTTGGTTGATTGATGCAATTTCCATGGAAATCACAGCAGGTTTCGTGGGTCTAGAGTTTGATGATGATGACATAATCATAAGAACACACCTCTCCAAATATCTAGACCAAACGGTTTCAATCAAATGTCCAAACGGTTTGTGTTTTGAGAGCAAACGGTTTCAAACCGTTTAGTAGCAAACGGTTTCACCAAACCGCATGAGACCAAATGATTTTAGACCGTTTGGTGATGTTGACCAGGGTTGACAATTTGGGGACTTGTTCATAATGATATAGTTTAATGACCCATCAATTATTATTGATTAACTCTAATCGGTTCGTGAGTTGAAGGTCCATCAATCACCTAAACCCTAATCGGGTTGAGTGCTGATTTCATAAGTGATTGAGTTTGAAACTTAGATTGATTGACCCAAACGGTTTCAAAACCATTTGGGAATCATCCAAATGGTCTCAAGACCGTTTGGAGGTCAACCAAGACCGTTTGGAGGTCTATGGTTGAGTATGGTTAGGTATTTGAAGATTCAAACATATGGTATAAACCCTAATCGGCTAAATACTGATTTTGCAATTGAATGAGGTGATGCTTTGGGTTGCTTGACCCAAATGGTTTCGAAACCATTTGGGGATCACCCAAACGGTCTCAAGACCGTTTTGGGGTCACCCAAGACCGTTTGGAGGTCTAGGGTTAAGTTTGGTCAAGTGTTTTAAGGTCCAAAGATACCAAATTGAAATACAATTAAGTGTTGATTTGGTGACCAGTCCTAGGATCCAAACCCTAATTGAATGACATGGTTGATGATGATATGATGACCAAACGGACTCAAGACCGTTTGGAGGACATACAAACGGTCTCAAGACCGTTTGGGGGTCACCCAAGACCGTTTGGAGGTCCAGGGTTGACTATGGTTAGGTGTTTAAAGATCTAAAGGTACTAAGTTGAAGTGCAATCAAATGATGACTTATTGATCAATCCAATGATCCAAACTTTGATTGATTGACTTGGATTTTGATGTTGACATGGGAAAACGGTCTCAAGACCGTTTGGAGGTCATCCAAACGGCCTCAATACCGTTTGGGGTCAGTTCATGTCCAATTTAGATGATGTTCCAATAGTTTTAAAGCAACTAGACTCACATTGGTTAATGTTGAAGGATCATCGATTCCAAACCCTAATTCAGTTGATTCAAACCATAATTGATGATCAATTGAGGGTTAATTGAGGATCCAATCAGTTGAAGTATGACCTAATTAACTCAATTGAAGTATGGTGATGGGTCCAATTGAATATTGGTTACATGAATTCAATGATTAAAGGAATCAACATTGAGAACCCCAAATCAATTTGATAGGTTGACACCATCTTTGGTCCATGCGGTTTTGAGGAGGTTTGGACCAAATGGTCTCAATACCGTTTGGAACCAAACGGTCTCAAGCCCGTTTGGGACCAAACGATCCCAAACCGGTTGAGCCCATGCGGTTTCAAAAGGTGCTTTAGAAAACGGTTTCAAGTACTTGCTTTAGCAAACGGTCTCAAGCACCACCTTTACCAAATGGTTTCAAACCATTTGAACTTTGAATGACCAAGACCGTTTGGGGCTCAAGTAGTCAAAGTCAATTGAGGACTTAATTGGTTAATCCACTTGGACACCTTTTGTAATTGAATATTCAATTGGTCAATTCCATTGGATACCTTATGTAATGGAGGTCCAATGTAATAGAATTTCTTGAGAATTAAGATGATGAATGATCCATTGATCCAATGATGATTATTAATGATAATCAATGAAGGTACAAAGGTTGAATCCCTAATAGTACCTAAGTGATTAGTGTCAATTAAGGGATAAACCCTAATTGCCTATAAGAACAATGACTTGGTACATTATGTTAATCATAATTGTATGTACTTGATTGAAGGGTTGATGTAACCCAATCAAGTTGAGAGGATGATGGAAAGTAATTCATACATGAGTGTTGATCATGTAGTGATTAGGTTATGATCCTTAGTAAAAAGATCATGTAACCCTAATCTAAAAGGTTAATGAACCCTACCCCTAATTATGGGAATGGAGAGTGAAACCCTAATTGGGATGAGTATCTCCAATTGATATGAAATGAGAAACCCTAATTGAGGTTGATTCAATGTGAAACCCTAATTAAGGTTGATTCCTTGAGAAACCCCAATTGTGGGTGATGTCATAAGAAACCCTAGTTGGGATGAATAGTAAGTGAAACCCCAAAGCCCTAATAAAGGGTAAAGGTAGGTGAAATTCTAAATGAAGTTATAATATTTAAATCCCTAACCTTGTGCAATATGATGACAAACCAGAACCCAGATAATAAAGAAGAGGTTGAAACCTTATAAAGGTAAAATATCTTAAAGAATTGAGTATAGGAAACCTTATTGAAGGCAATTCCTTAACCTAAAATGAGTCCATATCATTAAAGGTAGTTGGACCATTCTTGTGTGTGACCTATACACTTCCTGATGAGATTGATAGGTCAATGGATGAAAGTATTAAGATGGGAAGTGCCTTAATACAAGATAAGCTGATAACTCAAGGAACATAGAGTGATGAGGAAAGTGATATACCTTGATGCATTTCAAATCCAATCTATTTGTGTAAGAAATATATGAAGTGTGTTATGTAAATTGTTACAATAAAATGTAAAGAGTTTGATATACCTTGACAAGCATAGGCTAATTTACCTTGAGAATAAGGGTAAGCTAAACTAATGAGTATGATGTAATCATACCATGATAAGGATGAGGAATGAACTTATACCTTGTACTGAGAATCATTTAATGATAAATGTTAAGAGTAATGAACATGCCTGAATTCTAAAGATGTGTAATGGCCTTATGAGCCATATGGTTAGATGTTGTCTAGTGAGAGGTGACAAGGAGTTTTATCGGCCTTATGAGCTATGCAGATGGTTATTTCCTAGTGAGAGGTAACAAAATGTTTTAAAGGTTACACATGATTGATATAGTTCAATACCTCAAATGCACATGATTCGTTAACTCCCAATACCTGGAATAATAACACAGGATTGGTTAACTCCCAATACCTGGAATGCACAGGATTGGCTAACTCCCAATACCTGGAATAATAACACAGGATTGGCTAACTCCCAATACCTGGAATAATAATACAAGATTGGCTAACTCCCAATACCTGGAATGCACAGGATTGGTTAACTCCCAATACTTGGAATAATAACACAGGATTGGCTAACTCCCAATACCTGGAATGCACAAGATTGGCTAACTCCCAATACCTGGAATAATAACACAGGATTGTCTAACTCCCAATACCTAGAATAATAATACAGGATTGGCTATCTCCCAATACCTGGAATGCACAGGATTGGCTAACTCCAATACCTGGAATAATAATACAGGATTGGCTAACTCCCAATACCTGGAATAATAACACAAGATTGGCTAACTCCCAATACCTGGAATAATAATACAGGATTGGCTAACTCCCAATACCTGGAATAATAATACAGGATTGGCTAACTCCCAATACCTGGAATGCACAGGATTGGCTAACTCCCAATACCTGGAATGCACAGGATTGGCTAACTCCCAATACCTGAAAAAATAACATAGGATTGGTAATAACCCAATACCTGGAATAGTTGCACAGGATTGACATAGATCAATACCTAGAATATTTGTACAAGATTGACATAGATCAATACCTAGTATAGTTGCACAAGGTTGACATAGTTCAATACTTGGAATGGATACATAGGAATAATATAAGTCCAATGCTTGTACTAGTTGCACAGGATTGGTGTAATCCAACGCCTAGAATATTTATATAGGATTGGGATAGACCAATGCTTGAATAATGCATGATGATTCACACTCAGATGTCCAATATAACCAAAGTCTATTTAGCAGATTGGCTAAGGCCAATAAGTTGAAACAAGAATGTCTCATGGGTGACACATCAAGATAATGAGTGTCACAAGAGAAGTTTGACATGATGGTATAATATGGAGGATAAATGATATACATGTTTTTCCTAATCCTTATTAAGAGAAAAGTTGATCTATTGTTCTATCATAGACAGTTACAATGATTTAAGATGAGAATACTTTAAACTGCATATCCTCTATCCAGATTTATGTATATAACTGCAATAATAATGTTTTGGCGGAGGGTTATATCTCCCACTGGGACAATTTACAATTGTCTCACCCCCGTGGGATCCAATGTTTTTAGGTGGACACGGACAAAGAGGTAGGAAACCTTTAGTAGAGAAAGAACAACAGCAACATCAAGGACAGCAGTAATATCTCAGGTGGAGATACTGCCTATCGAGTCATATAGTTAGAAAGTCCTATGTGTCGTCTCTGTACTCTCAGGTCCTAGGAGTCAGTAGTCAGTGTTTTTATTGAATCGGTCTAAGATTTTGGCTTGATGCCTTGAGGTTTTATGTTGTCTGTATATAATGTTGAATAGGACAACTGATGTTGTAATCCTTGAGAAGAGATGGTACATGTTGTGTATTTATAGAACAGAACGTAAATATTATACTTTGGTTCTTGATGAAAAAGATTTCCTATGTGTGGATCTCTTTGCAAAATGTTTTAATTTTTAGTAATTTTCAGTAATCCGCTGCAAATGATTCGCTTCCTCTTAGTTAATCTTGTGTTTTATAAGTTGGATGCCACAATTTAGTGGTATCAGAGCTCTAGGTTCACTGAGTTTACAGAGACATAGGACTAAGGTAGCAGAGTCTGTTGTAGTGTCATCCAGTGTATCTGATAGTGTCTTCTGCTCATATAGGAGAAGAAGAACTTGAATATGACTGGGTCACATGAGGAGTTTCATGTAGAAAGCAGCAATGTTGCACTAAGAAGAGGTGCAGGGGAGCAGGAAAGAGAGGGAAAATTGTCTGAGATTCCCCTAGCTAATCCAATTATGATAAGAAACCCTTCCATAGGAATGATTATTGGGGAATTTAGGGAAACCATGATGTATTTAGTGGATCGAGCACTAGCAGTGCAACCTAGATTACCAGCCCCTAATGATGATGTTTTGGACATCAACAGGATACGTAATGTACATCAGAAGGTGGAAGCAATGGGAATTGATGAAGTTCTGGTCTTAGAACAAGTCTGTGCTCAACCTCATCCTGTTGAATCAATATATAATAAAGGAAGGAATAGGTTTCAACCCAAAAGTAGAATTTGCTATAGGTGTAGAAAGCTTGGACATATTGTAAAGAATTGTCCAACAAAGAACAAGGAAGAGAGAATTGAGAAAAGGCCTATCCAAATCCAGGGACATAGGCCTAATAGTTCCAAAATGGGAAAGATTTTGGTACCACCAGTACAACCAGGACCTAGTGCACCAAGGCAATGGTCATCTAGAAAGGGTAAAGAACCCTCTAGACCATACCTGGCACCCAGAATTTGCTACCTGTGTAGACAGGTTGGACATCTGGCAAGAGATTGCTCAGCCAGAAATGTTATGGTGAATCAACCTCTGAGGCAGAATCAGCCTGAGGCAGTGAATAATCCATTAATCATGACAGGTTAGACAAAATAATGTCATTCTTATATGTCTTTTTATGATTTCCTGAGTTAATTTGAGATGGTAATTGATTAAGCTGTCTTTGATCAGTCCTATGAGGACTTATATTTTGCATAATAAACATTATATATGTTCATGTTGCTCTTACCTCTATGAGAAGAAGATGAGGTCTTGAAGAGATGCCTGGGTAAAACCCATTAATGTTAAATCTTATACTTGTGATAATATGAAAAGGAAGGAATATGATAGTATAAAAAGTGCATACTATTTCATCTCAGTATTTATATACCCTGGCTAGGTGTACAACTATTGATGATAAAGTGAGTATGGAAACTCTAAGATTGTAATATTTTTGATTGCCCTGATCAAGCAGTCATTCTAATACAATCTAATGAGTATCATGAAATAAGAAGCATGTAATGAATAAATGTGTCCTTTTCTAAGCATAAGAAAGAGAAATCTGAGATAACCTCAGATGAGCATGTTTGTATGAGGAATATGATTCCTTGTTTTCTTTTCTCTCAGGGACATGGCAATCAAGTGGGTCATAGGACACTTGATGTGCATAATATAAAGATGTTTATGTGATGGATACTTAGAAAGGTATCAGTTTATCTTGGACTTTGGCCCCAAGATGAAGATAATGTAACAAGTAATGTCCCAAGATGAAAGGAAGATAAATAAGTGATATGTTTTTAATACATGTGATACATACCAAGGTAAGAGATTCTGGTATCTAAGAAATAATAGATGGTTTATGTTGAATATGTGAAATGGTCAATTATGAAATCAAATTAGTCATGTAAAATAATATGAACATCACATGTTAGGGGTTTCTGTTTTGCATAAACAAAACAATTGAAGATATCTTTGAGATAAGTTGTTAATTGATAAGTAACCTTTCCTTATGATAAGAGAATGTACAACTAATGAGATAGTTAGTGCAGGCAATAAGGAAAGATAGTATGGTGTTATCAGGTGAGATGACATAATCAGGGTATGAAAAGACTTATAGTCTCATGTGGATGACAGAATATAATGATGATCTTGAAAGAGAAATATTGAACCAACTAAGGAACAGGGGAGTATGTGTTCCATGTGAACCGTTCCATGATAATTTGTCTGAAATAACTTTTTGTTGAAAAAAACTCTATGGTGTCTCCATAATAATGAGGTTTTATGTGAGGATATGATGATATGATGCATGGATAATATTTGTTTCCCTTTATCTGGGATTTCGGGGATGAAATCCTTGTTAGGGGTTTATAATTTGTAACATCCCTGACCTGGGTTATGCTTTAACCATATGTTTTTTGATTAAGAAAGATGATTATATGCTTAATCTTATCTTGTGAAAAGTAATTAGGGCTCATGAGAAACTTATGTTTCAATTTTGGTCCTATTTGAACAATGTTGAAACAATATTTGCTTATTTTGGACTAAAGTGCAAATTACCCAAGTTGAGGGGTTAAATTCCAAATGTTGCATGATAATATGTTTCTAATATGTTGAAGCATCATGATAATTAAGATGATGTAGAGGTATGGCTTGTGGTAGCTTGAGTACCAAGGAAAAGTTGATAAAGCAATGTTTGTGCATTAAAACCTAGTTTTGGTGTAAAGTGCAATTTATCCAAAACCTAGGGTTCAATATGAAAACTACCACTTCAATAAGGTCCCTAATGTTTCTTGGCATGATGTAGAGCAATGAAAATGAGAGGGGCGCCTCATTTGAATTAAGTTGGAGGAGAGAGAATCTTGATATTGAAATAATCAAGATTTAATCCTAATTGAAACCCTAATTCGATTTAGGGCAATTATAAATGTATTAATTAAAGGGCCTTCAACCAAAATTAAAATGGTTGAATTCTGATGTGCGTGGACATCCTTGAGCCTTGCAAGGACCACGAAAATATCCCAGGAAATGGATAACTCACTCACAATTTTATAAGAAAAAGAAATATCCACTCACATATGGATATTAATATTATATGATTTAAGGTGCTTGATTTGCTTTTCTTTAAATCATGGATAATTGAGAGGAATAAGAGGAAAACAAGGTAGCCTCGTACCTAAGGAAGTTCAGGGGGAAGAGGAGGCACCATTTTTGGGATTAAATGATTTTTTATAAGGCACTTTCTCTCTCCTTGAATTTCTTATAAAAAGACCCTTTACGAGCCAAATGAAAGGCTTTTTCGTTTTCACTTCATCTCCTTGCTTGGAAACCGACCAAGGGAGCTAGGGAGGACCTGTAGGACGATCCCCAACCTATTGGTAAGGTTATTGATCCATTTCACCTTGATTCCATGGTAAACATTGAAAATAAATTATGGATTTCTTCTTATTTCGATCTCCTCTTCAACGCTAGCCAATCTTTTCAACCTAAAGCTTGAGGACGTGCTTAGAGGGAGTTGAAAAAGCTTCATTGACCATTTTTGGCGTGATATTGGAGCTTTGGAGCTCAATTGGAGGCGGGTTTTATAACTTGAAACCCTAACTTTGTTATTGCATTCAATTCCCCATCAAATAATGATCATTTCTCTAGTTACAATTATTGATTTGGTTGATTGATGCAATTTCCATGGAAATCACAGCAGGTTTCGTGGGTCTAGAGTTTGATGATGATGACATCATCATAAGCACACACCTCTACAAATATCTAGACCAAACGGTTTCAATCAAATGTCCAAACGGTTTGTGTTTTGAGAGCAAACGGTTTCAAACCGTTTAGTAGCAAACGGTTTAACCAAACCGCATGAGACCAAATGATTTCAGACCGTTTGGTGATGTTGACCAGGGTTGACCATTTGGGGACTTGTTCATAATGATATAGGTTAATGACCCATCAATTATTATTGATTAACTCTAATCGGTTCGTGAGTTGAAGGTCCATCAATCACCTAAACCCTAATCGGGTTGAGTGTTGATTTCATAAGTGATTGAGTTTGAAACTTAGGTTGATTGACCCAAACGGTTTCAAAACCATTTGGGAATCATCCAAACGGTCTCAAGACTGTTTGGAGGTCAACCAAGACCGTTTGGAGGTCTATGGTTGAGTATGGTTAGGTATTTGAAGATTCAAACATATGGTATAAACCCTAATCGGCTAAATGCTGATTTTGCAATTGAATGAGGTGATGCTTTGGGTTGCTTGACCCAAACGGTTTAGAAACCATTTGGGGATCATCCAAACGGTCTCAAGACCGTTTGGGGGTAACCCAAGACCATTTGTAGGTCTAGGGTTAAGTTTGGTCAAGTGTTTGAAGGTCCAAAGATACCAAATTGAAATACAATTAAGTGTTGATTTGGTGACCAGTCCTAGGATCCAAACCCTAATTGAATGACATGGTTGATGATGATATGATGACCAAACGGACTCAAGACCGTTTGGAGGTCATACAAACGGTCTCAAGACCGTTTGGAGGTCCAGGGTTGACTATGGTTAGGTGTTTAAAGATCTAAAGGTACTAAGTTGAAGTGCAATAAAATGATGACTTATTGATCAATCCAATGATCCAAACTTTGATTGATTGACTTGGATTTTTATGTTGACATGGGAAAACGGTCTCAAGACCGTTTGGAGGTCATTCAAACGACCTCGATACCGTTTGGGGTCAGGTCATGTCCAATTTGGATGATGGTCCAATAGTTTTAAAGCAACTAGACTCACATTGGTTAATGTTGAAGGATCATCGATTCCAAACCCTAATTCAGTTGATTCAAACCCTAATTGATGATCAATTGAGGGTTAATTGAGGATCAAATCAGTTTAAGGATGGCCTAATTAACTCAATTGAGGTATGGTGATGGGTGCAATTGAAGATTGTTTACATGAATTCAATGATTAAAGGAATCAACATTGAGAACCCCAAATCGATTTGATAGGTTGAGACCATCTTTGGTCCATGCAGTTTTGAGGAGGTTTGGAACAAATGGTCTCAATACCGTTTGGAACCAAATGGTCTCAAGCCCGTTTGGGACCAAACGATCCCAAACCGGTTGAGCCCATGCGGTTTCACAAGGTGCTTTAGCAAGCGGTTTCAAGTACTTGCTTTAGCAAACGGTCTCAAGCACCACCTTTACCAAACGGTTTCAAACCGTTTGAACTTTGAATGACCAAGATCGTTTGGGGCTCAAGTATTCAAAGTCAATTGAGGACTTAATTGGTTAATCCACTTGGACACCTTTTGTAATTGAATATTCAATTGGTCAATTCCATTGGATACCTTATGTAATGGAGGTCCAATGTAATTGAATTTCTTGAGAATTAAGATGATGAATGATCCATTGATCCAATGATGATTATTAATGATAATCAATGAAGGTACAAAGGTTGAATCCCTAATAGTACCTAAGTGATTAGTTCCAATTAAGGGATAAACCCTAATGACTTGGTACATTATGTTAATCATAATTGTATGTACTTGATTGAAGGGTTGATGTAACCCAATCAAGTTGAGAGGATGATGGAAAGTAATTCATACATGATTATTGATCATGTAGTGATTAGGTTATGATCCTTAGTAAAAAGATCATGAAACCCTAATCTAAAAGGTTAATGAACCCTACCCCTAATTATGGGAATGGAGAGTGAAACCCTAATTGGGATGAGTATCTCCAATTGATATGAAATGAGAAACCCTAATTGAGGTTGATTCAATGTGAAACCCTAATTAAGGTTGATTCCTTGAGAAACCCCAATTGTGGGTGATGTCATAAGAAACCCTAGTTGGGATGAATAGTAAGTGAAACCCCAAATCCCTAATAAAGGGTAAAGGTAGGTGAAATGCTAAATGAAGTTATAATATTTAAATCCCTAACCTAGTGCAATATGATGACAAACCAGAACCCTAATAATAAAGCAGAGGTTGAAACCTTATAAAGGTAAAATATCTTAAAGAATTGAGTATAGGCAACCTTATTGTAGACAATTCCTTAACCTAAAATGAGTCCATATCATTAAAGGTAGTTGGACCATTCTTGTGTGTGACCTATGCACTTCCTGATGAGATTGATAGGTCAATGGATGAAAGTATTAAGATGGGAAGTGCCTTAATACAAGATAAGCTGATAACTCAAGGAAAATAGAGTGATGAGGAAAGTGATATACCTTGATGCATTTCAAATCCAATCTATTTGAGTAAGAAATATATGAAGTGTGTTATGTAAATTGTTACAATAAAATGTAAAGAGTTTGATATACCTTGACAAGCATAGGCTAATATACCTTGCGAATAAGGGTAAGCTAAACTAATGAGTATGATGTAATCATACCATGATAAGGATGAGGAATGAACTTATACCTTGTACTGAGAATCATTTAATGATAAATGTTAAGAGTAATGAACATGCCTGAATTCTAAAGATGTGTAATGGCCTTATGAGCCATATGGTTAGATGTTGTCTAGTAAGAGGTGACAAGGAGTTTTATCAGCCTTATGAGCTATGAGGATGGTTGTTTCCTAGTGAGAGGTAACAAAATGTTTTAAAGGTTACACATGATTGATATAGTTCAATACCTCGAATGCACATGATTGGTTAACTCCCAATACCTGGAATAATAACACATGATTGGCTAACTCCCAATACATGGAATGCACAGGATTGGCTAACTCCCAATACCTGGAATAATAACACAGGATTGGCTAACTCCCAATACCTGGAATAATAATACAGGATTGGCTAACTCCCAATACCTGGAATGCACAAGATTGGCTAACTCCCAATACCTGGAATAATAACACAGGATTGGCTAACTCCCAATACCTAGAATAATAATACAGGATTGGCTAACTCCCAATACTTGGAATGCACAGGATTGGCTAACTCCCAATACCTGGAATAATAATAGAGGATAGGCTAACTCCTAATACCTGGAATAATAACACAAGATTGGCTAACTCCCAATACCTGGAATAATAATACAGGATTGGCTAACTCCCAATACCTGGAATGCACAGGATTGGCTAACTCCCAATACGTGGAATAATAATACAGGATTGGCTAACTCCCAATACTTGGAATGCACAGGATTGGCTAACTCCCAATACCTGGAATGCACAGGATTGGCTAACTCCCAATACCTGAAATAATAACATAGGATTGGTAATAACCCAATACCTAGAATAGTTGCACAGGATTGACACAGATCAATACTTGGAATAGTTGCACAGGATTGACATAGATCAATACCTAGTATAGTTGAACAAGGTTGACATAGTTCAATATTTGGAATGGATACATAGGAATAATATAAGTCTAATGCTTGTACTAGTTGCACAGGATTGGTGTAATCCAATGCCTAGAATATTTATATAGGATTGGTATAGGACAATGCTTGAATAATGCATGATGATGCACACTCTGATGTCCAATATAACCAAAGTCTGTTTAGCAGATTGGCTAAGGCCAATAAGTTGAAACAAGAATGTCTCATGGGTGACACATCAAGATAATGAGTGTCACAAGAGAAGTTTGACATGATGGTATAATATGGAGGATAAATGATATATAAGTTCTTCCTATTCCTTATTAAGAGAAAAGTTGATCTATTGTTCTATCATAGACAGTTACAATGCTTTAAGATGAGAATACTTTAAACTGCATATCCTCTGTCCAGATTTATGTATATAACTGCAATAATAATGTTTTGGCAGAGGGTTATATCTCCCACTGGGACAATTTACAATTATCTCACCCCCGTGGGATCCAATGTTTTTAGGTGGACGCGGACAAAGAGGCAGGAAACCTTTAGCAGAGAAAGAACAACAACAGCATCAAGGATAGCAGTAATATCTCAGGTGGAGATACTGCCTGTCGAGTCATATAGTTAGAACGTCCTATGTGTCATCTATGTACTCTCAGGTCCTCGGAGTCAGTAGTCAGTGTTTTTATTGAATCGGTCTGAGATTTTGGCTTGATGCCTGGAGGTTTTATGTTGTCTATATATAATGTTGAATAGGACAGCTGATGTTGTAATCCTTGAGAAGAGATGGTACAGGTTGTGTATTTATAGAACATAATGTAAATATTATACTTTGGTTCTTGATGAAAAAGATTTCCAATGAGTGGATCACTTTGTAAAAAGTTTTAATTTTTAGTGATTTTCAGTAATCCGCTGCAAATGATTCGCTTTCGCTTAGTTAATCTTGTGTTTTATAAGTTGGATGCCACAACTTAATGGTATCAGAGATCTAGGTTCACTGAGTCTACAGAGACATAGGACTAAGGTAGCAGAGTCTGTTGTAGTGTCATCCAGTGTATCTGATAGTGTCTTCTGCTCATATAGGAGAAGAAGAAGTTGAAGATGACTGGGTCACATGAGGAGTTTCTTGTAGAAAGCAGCAATGTTGCACTAAGAAGAGGTACAGGGGAGCAGGCAAGAGAGGGACAATTGCCTGAGATTCCCCTAGCTAATCCAATTATGATAAGAAACCCTTCCTTAGGAATCACTGTTAGGGAATTTAGGGAAATCATGATGTATTTAGTGGATCGAGCACTAGCAGTGCAACCTAGATTACCAGCCCCTAATGATGATGTTTTGGACATCAACATGATACATAATGTACATCAATAGGTGGAAGCAATGGGAATTGATGAAGTTTTGGACTTAGAACAAGTCTGTGCTCAACCTCAGCCTGTTGAATCAATAAATAATGAAGGAAGGAATAGGTTTCAACCCAAAATTAGAATTTGCTATAGGTGTACAAGGCCTGGACATATTGTAAAGAATTGTCCAACAAAGAACAAGGAAGAGAGAATTGAGAAAAGGCCTATCCAAATCCAGGGACAGAGGCCTAATAGTTCCAAAAAGGGAAAGATTTTGGTACCACCAGTACAACCAGGACCTAGTGCACCAAGGCAATGGTCATCTAGAAAGGGTAAAGAACCCTCTAGACCATACCTGGCACCCAGAATTTGCTACCTGTGTAGATAGGTTGGACATCTGGCAAGAGATTGCTCAGCCAGAAATGTTATGGTGAATCAACCTCTGAGGCAGAATCAGCCTGAGGCAGTGAATAATCCATGAATCATGACAGGTTAGACAAAATAATGTCATTCTTATATGTCTTTTTATGATTTCCTGAGTTAATTTGAGATGGTAATTGATTAAGCTGTCTTTGATAAGTCCTATGAGGACTTATATTTTGCATAATAAACATTATAGATGTTCATATTGCTTTTACCTCTATGAGAAGAAGATGAGGTATTGAAGAGATGCCTGGGTAAAACCCAGTAATGTTAAATCTTATACTTGTGATAATATGAAAAGGAAGGAATATGATAGTATAAAAAGTGCATACTACTTCATCTCAGTATTTATATACCCTGGCCAGGTGTACAACTATTGATGATAAAGTGAGTATGGAAACTCTTAGATTGTAATCTTTTTGATTGCCCTGATCAAGCAGTCATTCTAATACAATCTAATGAGTATCATGAAATAAGAAGCATGGAATGAATGAATGTGTCCTATTCTAAGCATAAGAAAGAGAAATCTGAGATAACCTCAGATGAGCATGTTTGTAAGAGGAATATGATTCCTTGTTTTCTTTTCTCTCAGGGACATGGCAATCAAGTGGGTCATAGGGCACTTGATGTGCATAATATAAAGATGTTTATGTGATGGATACTTAGAAAGGTATCAGTTTATCTTGGACTTTGGCTCCAAGATGAAGATAAATGTAACAAGTAATGTCCCAAGATGAAAGGAAGATAAATAAGTGATGTGTTTTTAATACATGTGATAATACCAAGGTAAGAGATTCTGGTATCTAAGAAATAATAGATGGTTTATGTTGAATATGTGAAATGGTCAATTATGAAATCAAATTAGTCATGTAAAATAATATGAACATCACATGTTAGGGGTTTCTATTTTATATAAACAAAACAATTGAAGATATCTTTGAGATAAGTTGTTAATTGATAAGTAACCTTTCCTTATGATAAGAGAATGTACAAATAATGAGATAGTTAGTGCAAGCAATAAGGAAAGATAGTATGGTGTTATCAGGTGAGATGACATAATCAGGGTATGAAAAGACTTATAGTCTCAAGTGGATGACAGAATATAATGATGATCTTGAAAGAGAAATACTGAACCAACTAAGTTACATGGGAGTATGTGTTCCATGTGAACCATTCCATGATAATTTGTGTGAAATAACTTTTTGTTGAAAAAACCTCTATGGTGTCTCCATAATAATGAGGTGTTATGTAAGGACATGATAATATGATGCATGTATAATATTTGTTTCCCTTTATCTGGGATTTCGGGGATGAAATCCTTGTTAGGGGTTTATAATTTGTAACATCCCTAACCTGGGTTATGCTTTAACCCTAGGTTTTTTGATTAAGAAAGATGATTATATGCTTAATCTTATCTTGTGAAAAGTAATTAGGGCTCATGAGAAACTTATGTTTCAATTTTGGTCCTGTTTGAACAATGTTGAAGCAATATTTGCTTATTTTGGACTAAAGTGCAAATTACCCAAGTTGAGGGGTTAAATTGCAAATGTTGCATGATAAGATGTTCCTCATATGTTGAAGCATCATGATAATTAAGATGATGTAGAGGTATGGCTTGTGGTAGCTTGAGTACCAAGGAAAAGCTGATAAAGCAATGTTTGTGCATTAAAACCTAGTTTTGGTGTAAAGTGAAATTTATCCAAAACCTAGGGTTCAATATGAAAACTACCACTTCAATAAGGTCCCTAATGTTTCTTGGCACGATGTAGAGCAAAGAAAATGATATGGGCGCCTCATTTGAATTAAGTTGGAGGAGAGAGAATCTTAATATTGAAATAATCAAGATTTAATCCTAATTGAAACCCTAATTCGATTTAGGGCAAAAATAAATGTATTAATTAAAGGGCCTTCAACCAAAATTAAAATGGTTGAATTCTGATGTGTGTGGACATCCTTGATCCTTGGAAGGACCACGAAAATATCCAAGGAAATGGATAACTCACTCACAATTTTATAAGAAAAAGAAATATCCACTCACATATGGATATTAATATTATATGATTTAAGGTGCTTGATTTGATTTTCTTTAAATCATGGATAATTGAGAGGAATAAGAGGAAAACAAGATAGCCTCGTACCTAAGGAAGTTCAGGGGGAAGAGGCGACACCATTTTTGGGATTAAATGATTTTTTATAAGACACTTTCTCTCTCCTTGAATTTCTTATAAAAAGACCCTTTACGAGCCAAATGAAAGGCTTTTTCATTTTCACTTCTTCTCCTTGCTTGGAAACCGACCAAGGGAGCTAGGGAGGACCTGTAGGACGACCCCCAACCTATTGGTAAGGTTCTAGATCCATTTCACCTTGATTCCATGGTGAAAATCAAAAATAAATTATGGATTTCTTCTTATTTCGATCTCCTCTTCAACCCTAGCCAATCTTTTCAACCTAAAGCTTGAGGACGTGCTTAGAGGGAGTTGAAAAAGCTTCATCGACCATTTTTGGCGTGATATTGGAGCTTTGGAGCTCAATTGGAGGCGGGTTTTATAACTTGAAACCCTAACTTTGTTTTTGCATTCAATTCCCCATCAAATAATGATCATTTATCTAGTTACAATTATTGATTTGGTTGATTGATGCAATTTCCATGGAAATCACAGCAGGTTTCATGGGTATAGAGTTTGGTGATGATGACATCATCATAAGCACACACCTCTCCAAATATCTAGACCAAATGGTTTCAATCAAATGTCCAAACGGTTTGTGTTTTGAGAGCAAACGGTTTCAATCAATTATTATTGATTAACTCTAATCGGTTCGTGTGTTGAATGTCCATCAATCACCTAAACCCTAATCGGGTTGAGTGCTGATTTCATAAGTGATTGAGTTTGAAACTTAGGTTGATTGACCCAAACGGTTTCAAAACCATTTGGGATTCATCCAAACGGTCTCAAGACCATTTGGAGGTCAACCAAGACCGTTTGGAGGTCTATGGTTGAGTATGGTTAGGTATTTGAAGATTCAAACATATGGTATAAACCCTAATCTGCTAAATGCTGATTTTGCAATTGAATGAGGTGATGCTTTGGGTTGCTTGACCCAAACAGTTTCGAAACCATTTGGGGATCATCCAAATGGTCTCAAGACCATTTGGGGGTCACCCAAAACTGTTTGTAGGTCTAGGGTTAAGTTTGGTCAAGTGTTTGAAGGTCCAAAGATACCAAATTGAATTATAATTAAGTGTTGATTTGGTGACCAGTCCTAGGATCCAAACCCTAATTGAATGACATGGTTGATGATGATATGATGACCAAACGGACTCAAGACCGTTTGGAGGTCATACAAACTGTCTCAAGACCGTTTGGGGGTCACCCAAGACCGTTTGGAGGTCCAGGGTTGACTATGGTTAGGTGTTTAAAGATCTAAAGGTACTAAGTTGAAGTGTAATCAAATGATGACTTATTGATCAATCCAATGATCCAAACTTTGATTGATTGACTTGGATTTTGATGTTGACATGGGAAAACGGTCTCAAGACCGTTTGGAGGTCATCCAAACGACCTCAATACCGTTTGGGGTCATGTCATGTCCAATTTGGATGATGGTCCAATAGTTTTAAAGCAACTAGACTCACATTGGTTAATGTTGAAGGATCATCAATTCCAAACCCTAATTCAGTTGATTCAAACCCTAATTGATGATCAATTGGGGGTTAATTGAGGATCAAATCAGTTGAAGGATGACCTAATTAACTCAATTGAAGTATGGTGATGGGTCCAATTGAAGATTGGTTACATGAATTCAATGATTGAAGGAATCAACATTGAGAACCCCAAATCGATTTGATAGGTTGAGACCATCTTTGGTCCATGCAGTTTTGAAGAGGTTTGGACCAAACGGTCTCAAGACCGTTTGGGACCAAATGATCCCAAACTGGTTGATCCCATATGGTTTCAAAAGGTGCTTTAGCAAACGGTTTCAAGTACTTGCTTTAGCAAACGGTCTCAAGCACCACCTTTACCAAATGGTTTCAAACCATTTGAACTTTCAATGACCAAGACCGTTTGGGGCTCAAGTAGTCAACGTCAATTGAGGACTTAATTGGTTAATCCACTTGGACACCTTTTTTAATTGAAGATTCAATTGGTCAATTCCATTGGATACCTTATGTAATGGAGGTCCAATGTAATTGAATTTCTTGAGAATTAAGACGATGAATGATCCATTGATCCAATGATGATTAGTAATGATAATCAATAAAGGTACAAAGGTTGAATCCCCAATAGTACCTAAGTGATTAGTTCCAATTAAGGGATAAACCATAATTGCCTATAAGAACAATGACTTGGTACATTATGTTAATCATAATTGTATGTACTTGATTGAAGGGTTGATGTAGCCCAATCAAGTTGAGAGGATGATGGAAAGTAATTCATACATGAGTATTGATCATGTAGTGATTAGGTTATGATCCTTAGTAAAAAGATCATGAAACCCTAATCTAAAAGGTTAATGAACCCTACCCCTAATTATGGGAATGGAGAGTGAAACCCTAATTGGGATGAGTATCTCCAATTGATATGAAATGAGAAACCCTAATTGAGGTTGATTCAATGTGAAACCCTAATTAAGGTTGACTCCATGAGAAACACCAATTTTGGGTGATGTCATAAGAATCCCTAGTTGGGATGAATAGTAAGTGAAACCCCAAAGCCCTAATAAATGGTAAAGGTAGGTGAAATTCTAAATGAAGTAATAATATTTAAATCCCTAACCTTGTGCAATATGATGACAAACCAGAACCCTGATAATAAAGAAGAGGTTGAAACCTTATAAAGGTAAAATATCTTAAAGGATTCAATATAGGCAACCTTATTGTAGGCAATGCCTTAACCTAAAATGAGTCCATATCATTAAGGGTAGTTGGACCATTCTTGTGTGTGACCTATGCACTTCATGATGAGAGTGATAGGTCAATGGATGAAAGTAATAGGATGGGAAGTGCCTTAATACAAGATAAGCTGATAACTCAAGGAAAATAGAGGTGATGAGGAAAGTGATATACCTTGATGCATTTCAAATCCAATCTATTTGAGTAAGTAATATATGAAGTGTGTTATGTAAATTGTTACACTAAAATGTAAAGAGTTTGATATACCTTGACAAGCATAGGATAATATACCTTGAGAATAAGGGTAAGCTAAACTAATGAGTATGATGTAATCATACCTTGATAAGGATGAGGAATGAACTTATACCTTGTACTGAGAATCATTTAATGATAAATGTTAAGAGTAATGAACATGCCTGAATTCTAAAGATGTGTAATGGCCTTATGAGCCATATTGTTAGATGTTGCCTAGTGAGAGGTGACAAGGAGTTTTATGGGCCTTATGAGCTATGAGGATGGTTGTTGCCTAGTGAGAGGTAACAAAATGTTATAAAGGTTACACATGATTGATATAGTTCAATACATGGAATGCACATGATTGGTTAACTCCCAATACCTAGAATAATAACACAGGATTGGATAACTCCCAATACCTGGAATGCACAGGATTGGATAACTCCCAATACCTGGAATAATAACACAGGATTGGCTAACTCCCAATACCTGGAATATTAATACATGATTGGCTAACTCCCAATACCTGGAATGCACAGGATTGGTTAACTCCCAATACCTCTAATAATAACACAGGATTGGCTAACTCCCAATACCTGGAATGTACAGGATTGGCTAACTCCCAATAACTGGAATAATAACACAGGATTGTCTAACTCCCAATACATAGAATAATAATATAGGATTGGCTAACTCCCAATACCTAGAATGCCGAAGATTGGCTAACTACCAATACCTGGAATAATAATACAGGATTGGCTTACTCCCAATACCTAGAATAATAACACAGGATTGGCTAACTCCCAATACCTTGGAATAATAATACAGGATTAGCGAACTCCCAATACCTAGAATGCACAGGATTGGATAACTCCCAATACCTGGAATAATAATACATGATTGGCTAACTCCCAATACCTAGAATGCATAGGATTGGCTAACTCCCAATACCTGGAATAATAACACAAGATTGGTGATAACCCAATACCTGGAATAGTTGCACATGATTGACATATATCAATACCTAGAATAGTTGCACAGGATTGACATAAATCAATACCTAGAATATATGCACAGGATTGACATAGATAAATACCTAGAATAGTTGCACAAGTTGACATAGTTCAATACTTGGAATGGATACACAGGAATAATATAAGTCTAATGCTTGTACTAGTTGAACATGATTGGTGTAATACAATGCATGGAATATTTATATAGGATTGGTATAAACCAATGCCTGAATAAGGCATGATGATGCACACTCTGATGTCCAATATAACCAAAGTCTGTTTAGCAGATTTGCTAAGGCCAATAAGTTGAAACAAGAATGTCTCATGTGTGACACATCAAGATAATGAGTGTCACAAGAGAAGTTTGACATGATGGTATAATATGGAGGATAAATGATATACATGTTCTTCCTATTCCTTATTAAGAGAAAAGTTGATCTATTGTTCTATCATAGATAGTTACAATGATTTAAGATGAGAATGATTTAAAATGCATATCCTCTGACCAGATTTATGTATATGACTGCAATAATAATGTTTTGGCAGAGAGTTATATCTCCCGCTGGGACAATTTACAATTGTCTCACCCCTGTGGGATCCAATGTTCTTAGGTGGACGCAGACAAAGAGGCAGGAAACCTTTAGCAAAGAAAGAACAACATCAACAGCATCAGGGACAGTAGTAATATCTCAGGTGGAGATACTGCCTATCTAGTCATATAGTTAGAAAGTCCTATGTGTCTTCTCTGTACTCTCAGGTCCTCAGAGTCAGTAGTCAGTGTTTTTATTGAATCGATCTGAGATTTTGGCTTGATGCCTTGAGGTTTTATGCTGTCTGTATATAATGTTGAATAGGACAGCTGATGTTGTAATCCTCGAGAAGAGATGGTACATGTTGTGTATTTATAGAACAGAATGTAAATATTATACTTTGGTTCTTGATGAAAAAGATTTCCTATGTGTGGATCTCTTTGCAAAAAGTTTTAATTTTTAGTGATTTTCAGTAATCCGCTGCAAATGATTCGCTTCCGCTTAGTTAATCTTGTGTTTTATAAGTTGGATGCCACAAGCGATGTAAAGTAAGTGACAATTCGTTTGGGGATGGCTGGCATTGCAATACTCCCACGTTTCTCATAGTTAGTTATCTGAAAGGAAGCTAAGTCTACAAAGATACTAACTGTTTAGACCCCTTTTCTTTTCAAGCCATGTTATTATGATGTATGTTTTGATCCATGCGTAGTGGTGGTGAAACTCGGTCACATCCTAGTGGTTTTCCCAAATATCGTTTACAACCTCAAATTTACTTTTCTGCCATTTATTTTACTTTGCACATTAGTTTAATCATCAAACCAACTCTTCGATCTAAATATCAACCATCAAGTAGATAAGTAGAATTATTATGTTTTCCATCTTGTTAAATTCTTAACAAGATCGTTGTCTTGTGGATTCGGCCCTTAACTGTACTACGATAAGACTTCCATGTATCTTAGCATATGTGGGTGGAGATCTTATCATAGCACACAAAAGGCTAAACTTAGAGACTTACTATCTCTAGGATTTTTAATGGTTCACGGAACTCCACACGAGTGGAGGCTCCATCAGAAGTCACCTTGGGTTCCCATCTCTTAGGGAGAGTTCTTAGGATCTTTGAGTTGATCTCTCCTCTACTCATAGGATGTCCTAGAACAGCAAGACCATTCACAATGATGTTGTGCCTTGAGTACATGTTGGCTATCTTCTCCTTCTTCCCATCTTGAAGTTCTCAAACAACCCATTAAGCATGTAGACTTTACTTTCCTTCACTTGTTGAGTTCCCTCATAAGTGATTCATAGCTTTCTCCATACCTCATAGGCCATCTCACAAGAAGAAACACGGTTGAACTCGGTGGAGGTTAGGGTGGCATAGACGATGTTGATTTCTCTTGCATTCAAGGTGGCTTTCGTTATGGTAGTTTCATCCCATTCTTCTATCTTTGTTACTGGTAGCTAGTATGGTTGGTCTACCATTTGCCATAGCTCAAGACTTGATCCTTGGATGTAGAATTTTATCCTTCTTTTCCAATAAAGGAAGTTACTCCCATCAAAGTTTGGAAGGTTGATGAAGTATCTCCCACCTTGGTAGTCACCCATCTTCTCCTACTTGTTGAAGTATGCTTGAAGAAGCCCGCTTTGATACCAATTGTTGGATCCTACATGGGTGATTGGATGCTCTAGGGGGGGTGAATAGAGTTGAATGCACTTAAACAAAATTCATTAGACCTTCAAGATATATCAAAAGATAAGGTTGTTAAATAGGAAGTTTGAGTGCAACTAAAACATGCATAGCAAGGGATAGAGAGATTGAACATACACCAACTGACAAGCTATGTAGATTGGTTTCACACTTCAAACTAGAAGTGAGTCAGTACATTACCTAGAGAGGTCAACCTATAGGATTTCTAAACCATTTCACTCTTATATTCATTCATAAGATTTACAATACATGACCACCAAAGGGCTTACCTATCTAATACAAAGAGTATCCACCTTACTAAGGACTTAACCACTTTGTAAGAGTCTTCAACCTTCACCAAGGTCGTACCCACTCAAGCACAAGTCTTTCGCCTTCAAGGACTTTGCCACTCTTCTTGGATCTTCAACCTTTGACTTCACCTTCACTCAGAGAAGCTTCCACCAAGGACTTACCCACTTCAGCAAGGAGTCATCTTCCTTCACAAAGGGCTTACCCACTCTTACTCCAAGATTCATCCTTGATATTCACCAAGGGATGCCTTCCCTTGTTCTTCTACACCTCTCTTAGCCAAGAGAGAGAACCTTCATCTTCATGGTTGAAATGGGAGATAGGGAGGTGGTGGAAGTGAGAGCCTCACATGATATACATGTAGGATGAGCTCGCTTACAAATATCCTACTCACTCTAATGAATGTAGCAAGTTATTAAGCTTAGAGAGAGAGGAGGCTATAGGAAGCACTCAACTATAGAATAGGAACCTCACATAGAGTTTTACGTTGAATTCTCAACCTTGAATGAAGCCCAAGGGGTCCTATTTATAGATGGGGATGCCTCTTAGCCTTTGGGAACACTTAAGAATGAAAACTTGTCATTTTTTTGGCTTGCAACAGATATATTTTTGACTGTTGCAACTCCACAACGGCTAGAAACACTTTTTTGCACTTTTCCATATAGTGCAATTGGTCAAGTTTTTATAAAGGTAACTCGACCGATCCCACTAAAAGATAAGACCAATTTAGTCTGTCGGTCGAGTTTGTCCTGGGGTAACTCGACCGATTCACTTCAATCAGTTTTGGTCAGTAGAGGGATTGCTCGAATTCTGTGAAGTGTAAACTCAATTCATCAAAAGTCATTTTTAAGATCCAATCAGGATCGGTCGAGTTGTAGATCGGTTGAGTTTGCAACTCGACCGATGAACAACCTGATGTGAATTTCGGAAAATAGCTTTTGAGTGCATAAACATTCGATCAAAGTGCTACTAATTTTTTCTAAGCTTAATTACAAGTCATACAATCATTAAAAGTGATTTACAACATGATTCTAATGGATTTACATCATATTCCAAAAATGTACACTTGTATGGACTTTGACTTGTCTTTTCTCCAAGTTGAGATGTGCAAGTTAGGGCATTTGGAGTGTGTCTATACATAATTTGAAATCACTCATGTAGAGACATTAGACACAAATAAGTGGAATGGTTTAGTCATCATCAAAACAAGGGTTTACTCAATTTAGACCTTGAGTCAACATTCTCCCCCTTTTTGAAGATGGCAAACCATTCCATAAATGTATTGAAAGCATTTAAGTAAAGTCATACCTTAGGAGAAACCTAGGGGTTTCAATAGAATTGAGTTCATATGCTCCCCCTCAATTGATTCTAGTGGAGTTCTCATACTCCCCCTCAATTGATGTTATTTCTCCTATATGGTTAGCTTTCATAATATTTATAGAATACTATGTCTTCTATTCATATATGTTCTACACATATATGTCTTCTCCCCTTTACCTTCTCCCTCTTACATGGACATACTTCTCTTCTTCACGTATGATATGCCTTCTCCCTATTTTGTCAAAAGAAGACATACCTTTCTTCCCCTTTGTCATTTCAAAAAGTGGGGGTATGAAGAAATAAGAAACACCACTTATTAAAGGAAAGGAGATAACAAAAAGTTATAAAAGGAGAGTAGAAGAGCACAGATAGGGGCTCATCCAAGCATAGAAAGAAAAGCAAGTTAAATCATACACTTGAACAACCCAAACTGCAAGATAAAGTGATTTAGGAAAATAATAAATCACAATTTTAACCCTTAAAATAACCAAGTTCACCCAAAAAGTGTCAGGGCTCATGGAAAAGTAATGAGTCTTTCTTAGAAGGTAGTTTCTACATAAAAAACACTAATCTTGCACCAAAACTAAAACTAGAGCAAAATCTGCATGAAAACCAAAAATACTCCAATTTATACATACAATGTAGATCTATGTATCCGGCATCACAATGTTATGCAAGCAACTCAAGATAGTAGATATGAAATCAAGGAACAAACTTGAGCATGTATGAAACAAGATACATGCATAGCATATAGTAGAATACCACTTGATGAACAAGGCTAGAACTACATGTATATGAAATACTAGTAGATGATGTCACAAGTTAGGACTGCTAGTAGGATCTAGATCATAGCAAGAGACACCAAAAGATACACAAGATAAAGCAAGCTATGAGAAGATGTAGAGATATATCCAAAAAAAGAGAAATGGAATTTTAGAATCATGGAAGGATATAACTCACTAACAAATATGCATCATTACCAAAGATAATTACCACTAAGAACCTTAAGTTTGTATCAAAACAAGATATACACCTAGATAGTTGTAGCAAGTTAGAGTACAACAAAAGCAATTTTAGACACAATCAAGAGATCCAAGGAGATGATCATCAAAACCTGCAAAACAACTCAAAGCAAGTAATTGCAAGATATAGATATACCAACTTAGAGAAATTAAAGAGATAGAGTTGTAAGAAAGGTAGGAAATATAGGACACGACAATATTCATATATAAAGATACTAAATGAGAGTGCCAAAGAATAAGGCTATTGGTTGAGAAAATCTAGTTGAGAGGGAAATTCTCATTCGATAAGACAAATGTATATTTTGTGCACAGTGTTATCGTTCAAGTTCTGTGTATTGACAACTGGATCGATGATATCTATTGGAAACACCCATTGGTGCCTATCGGTCGAGTTTCTATCAGGTCAAACTTGACCGACAGAGTTGCTGTCAAAAGGCACATATATTTCGTAATAACATATTTAGAGACATGCTAAAGATATAAGCCATATCCAAACATGTGTAAGCAAGTTAGTAATGCACTATAAAATCATTTTAAATTGTTTTTTTAGCAAGAGTGTGAAGAGAAACACAAAATACCACTTTTGACTAAAAAACCATATGTATAGTGCACACTATCTTGACAAAAACCAGTTAGGATTTGTTATAAGCAAGAAAAGCATTACCTTTGTGCTTACCATTGCTTTTCCACTTGTTTTCACCTCATACACATCTCACCTTACTTCTTTCATGTGGATTGAGAAGTCAATTTGTAAATCCATAGATCATGTCGATACATTATAAAGATACCTAAAAGAGGAAAGATGAAATGGTCCCCAATCATATTTTTGGGTTCGGAGGGGTTAGCTTAGCAACCCAACTCCTATTTCTCTTGGATGCTTTCCTAAAAGGACAACAAGTAGAATAATGACCAAAAACAATGCAATAGTTGCATGTGCCCATAGTCTTGGAACTAGATGATTCTCCATGGAATATTGGAGGTCCTTTACCTTTGTTGTTCCTTTGACTACCATCATACCCTAAACCTTGTCTGCCAATTTTTTTAGTAGTAAGGTGTAATATATCATTAAGATTCTTTTTACAACTAAGAATCTTTGCAAAGAAGATCTCAAACTATGGTTATCATGCATAAGAGAAGTAATAGTAGAAGACAAATGATTTATATTTTCTCTAGCATGCAAATGATCTTTTTCTAAGCAAAGAGCTTTAGTAAAATAAGAATCTCTATCAATATGAAGAGAAACAAAATTATTCTCTCCACTAGTAGAACTAGAACAAGATTCAAGCACATTGATTTTAGCATGCAAGGAGGCATTTTTTGTTTCAAGCAAAGCAATCTTAGAAAGATAAACACCATTTTTAGATTCTAATCCTTGCAAATCAAAATATATTTTCTTGTTTTTAGATTTAACAATATCAATATCTTACAAGAGAGAATCAATAATTAAGGTATTCTCTTCATTAGAACTAGGCATAAGATGTTGAGCTTCTAGAAATCTAATCTTATCAAGCAAACAATAATTTTCAAGTTTAAGAGTGTCTACTTGGCTATGACACACATTTTTGTCATCAAGCAAGCAAGAATTAGCAGTTTTTAGATCATCTAATTCTATATGCATATTATCAACAATTCTAGCAAGCTTTTTCCTTTTCCTTTTAGAAGACTTAAGAGAGGCATGAGTAGCTTTAATGATAGCAATTATTGGTTCTTTATCTAAAGTGGTTAGATTTACCTCATTTGAGTCTTTTCTTGTAGAAGCCATAAGAGCAAAATAGCATTCTCCTTCAACACTAGATCATGAGATTGATCCTTCACTTGAATCTTTACTTGAGCTTGAGTTGGAGGAGTCACTTGAGGTTGAGTGTCATTTTTCCTTCTTCTTGTACTTCTCTTCTCTTTTCTTGTGATGATGGTTCTTCTTGTCATGTAGACAATCTATCTTGAAGTGACCCTTCTTTCCACCCTGGAGGCATCAGATGGAGGAGGAATTCTTGCCTTTACAGAATCTACCCTTGGAGTACATGGCATCTTCTTCAACATGAGAGGATGGAGAGGCTTGTCCCATAATAGCTTCAATTTGAGCCTTCATTTCAGCCTTCTTCATTCTATTTAATTCTTTTTATTCTTATCTTTCAACTTCTTCTCTCTTGTCAAGCGTGGCTTCATGGGCTTGTAGGTTTTCAATAAGCTCTTCAATGGGGATATCATGAAGAAACCTTACTTCTTCAATGGAAGTCACCTTGGGTTTCCATTTCTTAGGGAGAGTTCTAAGGATCTTTGAGTTGATCTCTCCTCTACTCATAGGATGTCCTAGAACAGAAAGACCATTCACAATGGTGTTGAGCCTTGAGTACATGTTGTCTATCTTCTCCTCCTTTCCCATCTTGAAGTTCTCAAATAGCCCATTGAGTATGAAGACTTTGTTTTCCTTCACTTATTGAGTTCCCTCATAAGTTATGCATAGCATTCTCCAAACCTCATAGGTGGTCTCATAAGAAGAAATCTGGTTGAACTCGGTGGAGGTCATGGTGGCATAGAGGATGCTGATTGCTCTTGCTTTCAAGGTGGCTTTCTTCATGGTAGCTTCATCCCATTCTTCTATCTTTGTGACCGGTAGCATGTATGGATGGTCTACCATTCGCCATAGCTCAAGACTTAATCCTTGGATATAGAATTGTAGCCTTCTTTTCCAATAAAGTAAGTTACTCCCATCAAAGATGGGAAGGTTGATGAAGTATCTCCCACCTTGGTAGTCACCCATTTTCTCCTACTTGAAGTATGCTTAGAGAATCCCGCTTTGATACCAATTGTTGGATCATACATGGGTGATTGGATGCTCTAGGGGGTGAATATAGTTGAATGCACTTAAAAAAAATTCATTAGACTTTCAATATATATCAAAAGATAAGGTTGCTAAATAGGAAGTTTGAGTGCAACTAGATCATGCATATCAATGGAGAGAGAGATTGAACATACATCAACTGACAAGCTATGTAGAGTGGTTCCACACTTCAAACTAGAAGTGAGTCAGTCCACTACCTAGAGAGGTCAACCTATAGGATTTCTTAACCATTGCACTCTTATATTCCTTCATAAGATTTACAATGCATGACCACCAAAGGGCTTACCTATCCAATATAAAGAGTATCCACCTTACCAAGGACTTACCCACTTTGCAAGAGTCTTCAGCCTTCACCATGGTCTTACCCACTTAAGCACAAGTCTTCCGCCTTCATGGACTTTGCCACTCGTTTTGGATCTTTAGCCATTGACTTCACCTTCACTCGGAGAAGCTTCCAACAAGGACATACCCACTTGAGAAAGGTGTCTTATGCCTTCACCAAAGGGTTACCCACTCTTGCTCCAAGTCTTCAACCTTAATCTTCACCAAAGGACACCTTCCATTGTTCTTCTTCACCTTTCTTAGCTAAGAGAGAGAACCTTCATCTTCATGGTTGAAATGAGAGATAGGAAGGTGGTGGAAGTGAGAGTCTTACAAGATATACATGTAGGACGAGCTCTCTTACAAATATCCTACTCACTCTAATGGATGTAGCAAGTGATTAATCTTAGAGAGAGAGACGAGTTTGTAGGAAGCACTCAACTATAGAATAGGAAACTCACATAGAGTTTTGCATTGCATGCTCAACCTTGGAATGAAGCCCAAGGGGTCGTATTTATAGTTGGGGATGTCGTTTAGCCTTTAGGAACACTTAAGAATGAAAACAAGCCATTTTTTGGCTTACAACAGATATATTTTCAATTGTTGCAACTCTACAATGTCTAGAAAAACTTTTCTGCACTTTTCTATAAAGTGCAATCGGTCGAGTTTCTATAAAGGTAACTCAACCAATCCCACTAAAAGACAAGACCAATTTAGGCCATCAGTAGAGTTTGTCCTGGGGTAACTCGACCGATTCACTTAAATCCGTTTTGGTCAGTAGAGGGATCGCTCGAGTTCTGTGAAGTGTAAACTCGATCGATCAAAAGTCATTTTCAAGATCCAATCAGGATTGGTTGAGTTTGCAACATGACCGATGAACAACCTGATGTGAATTTTAGAAAATGGCTTTTGATTGCTTAAACATTTGATCTAAGTGATCCTGATTTTTTCTAAGCTTAATTACAAGTCATACAATCATTACAAGTGATTTACAACATGATTCTAATGCATTTGCATCATATTCCAAAAATGTGCACTTGCATGGACTTTGACTTGTCTTTTATCCAAGTTGAGATGCGCAAGTTAGAGCATTTGGAGTGTGTCTATACCTAATCTGAAATCACTCAAGTAGAGACATTAGACACAAATAAGTGGAATGGTTTAGTCATCATTAAAATAAGGGTTTACTCAATTTAGACCTTGAGTCAACATTCTCCCCCTTTTTGAAGATGGAAAACCATTCCATAAATGTATTGAAAGCATTTAAGTAAAGTCATACCTTAGGAGAAACCTAGGGGTTTCAATAGAATTGAGTTCATATGCTCCCCTAAATTGATGCTAGTGGAGTTCTCATACTCCCCCTCTATTGATGATATTTGTCCTCCATGGTTATCTTTCATAACATTTATAGAATAATATGTCTTCTGTTCATATATGTTCTACACATATATGTCTTCTCCCCTTTACCTTCTCCCCCTTACATGCACATATACCACTTGATGAACAAGGATAGTACTACATGTCTATGAACTACTAGTAGATGATGTCACAAGTTAGAAATACTAGTAGGATCTAGATCATAGCAAGAGATACTAAAAGATACACAAGATACAGCAATCTATCTGTAGATGTAGAGATAAATCCAAACAAAGAGATATGCAATTTTTGAAGCATGGAAGGATATAACTCAGTAACAAATTTTCATCATTACCAAAGGATGAATACCACTAAGAACCACAAGGTTGTATCAAAACAGGATATACACCTAGATAGATGTAGCAAGTTAGAGTACAACGAAAGTAATTTTAGACACAACCAAGAGATCTAAGGAGATCATCATCAAAACCTATAAAACAACTCAAAGCAAGTAACTGCAAGATATAGATATACCAATTTAGAGAAATTAGAGAGATAGAGTTGTAATCAAGATAGGAAATATAGGACATGGAAATATGCATATATAAAGGTACCAAATGAGAGTTCCAAAGAATTAGGCTATTGGTTGAGAAAATCTAGTTGAGAGGGAAATTCTCATTCAATAAGCCGAATGTATATTCAGTGCACAATGTTATCAGTCGAGTTCTATGTATTGACAACTCGACTGATGATATCTATTGGCAATACCCATTGGTGCCTATCGGTCGAGTTTCTATCAGGACAAACTTGACTAAAAGAGTTGTTGTCAAAAAGCACATATATTTTGTAATAACATATTTAGAGACATGCTAAAGATATAAGCCATATCCAAACTTGTTAAAGAAAGTCAGTAATGCACTATAAAAGCATTTGAAATAGTTTTTGAGCAAGTGTGTGATGAGAAATAAAAAATACCACTTTTGACTCAAAAACCATATGTATAGTGCACACTGTCTTGACAAAAACCAATTAGGATTCATTATAAGGAAGAAAAACATTGCCTTTGTGCTTACCATTGCTTTTCCACTTGTTTTCACCTCATACACATCTCACCTTACTTCTTTCATGTGGATTGAGAAGTAAAAATTGTAAATCTATAGATCATGTCAATCCATTATAAAGATACCTACAAGAGGAAAGATGAAATGGTCCTCAATCATGTTTTTAGGTCCGGAGGGGTTAGCTTAGCAACCCAAGTCCAATTGCTCTTGGGTGCTTTCCTAAAAGGACAACAAGTAGAATAATGACCAAAAACATTGCAATGGTTGCATGTGCCCATTGTCTTGGAACAAGAGGATTCTTAATGGAGTATTAGAGGTCCTTCACCTTTGTTGTTCCTTTGACTACCATCATACCCTAAACCATGTCAAACAATTTGTTTAGTAGTTTGGTGTAGGATATCATTAAGATTCTTTTTACCAACTAAGAATCTATGCAAAGAAGATCTCAAACTATGATTATCATGCATAAGAGAAGTAATAGAAGAAGACAAATCATTTATATTTTCTCTAGCATGCAAAAGATCTTTTTCTAAGCAAAGAGATTTAGTAAAATCAGAGTCTCAATCAATATGAAGAGCAGCAACATTATTCTCTCCACTAGTAGAACTAGAACAAGATTAAAGCACATTGATTTTAGCAAGCAAGGAGGCATTTTCTATTTCAAGCAAAGAAATCTTAGAAAGATAAACACCATTTTCATATTCTAATCCTTGCAAAGAAAAATCTTTTTCCTTGTTTTTAGATTTTCATAACATCAATATCATGCATGAGAGAATCAATAATTTAGATATTCTCTTCATTAGAACTAGGCTTAAGAGGTTAAGCTTCTAGAAATCTAATCTTATCCAGCAAACTAGCATTTTCAAGTTTAAGAGAGTCTACTTGGCTAAGACAAGCATTTTTGTCATCAAGCAAGCAAGAATTAGCTTTTCAAGATCATATCATCCTATATGCATATTATCAACAATTCTAGTGAGCTTTTTCCTTTTCCTTTTACAAGACTTAAGAGAGGTATGAGTAGCATTAATGATAGAAATTAAAGGTTATTTATCTACAGAGTTTAGATCTACCTCATTTGACTCTATTCTTATAGAATCCATAAGAGAAAAATGGCATTCTCCTTCAACACTAGAGCTTGAGCTTGATCCTTCACTTGAATCTTCACTTGAGCTTGAGTGGGAGGAGTCACTTGAGCTTGAGTGCCATTTTTTCTTATTATTTTACTTCTCTTCTCTTTCCTAATGATGATGGGTCTTCTTGTCTTGTAGACAATCTATCTTGAAGTGACCCTTCTTTCCACCCTTGAAGAACCGGATGGAGGAGGAATTCTTACCTGTGTAGAATCTACCCTTGGAGTACATGGCATCTTCTTAACATGAGAGGATGGAGAGACCTGTCCCATAATAGATTCAATTTGAGCGTTCATTTCAGCCTTCTTCATTTTCTTTAGATCTTTTTTCTCTTGTCTTTGAACTTCTTCTCTCTTGTCAATGTGGCTTCATGGGCTTGTAGATTTCCAATGAGCTTTTCAATGGGGATATCATCAAGAGACCTTACTTCTTCAATGGAAGTCACCTTGGGTTCCCATCTCTTGGGGAGAGTTCTAAGGATCTTTGAGTTGATCTCTCCTCTACCCATAGGATGTCCTAGAACAACAAGACCATTCACAATTGTGTTGAGCCTTGAGTACATGTTGTCTATCTTCTCCTCCTTTCCCATCTTGAAGTTCTCAAACAACCCATTGAGCATTAGACTTTTCCTTCCTTCACTTGTTGATTTCCCTCATAAGTGATGCATAGCTTTCTCCATACCCCATAGGCCGTCTCACAAGAAGAAATCCGATTGAATTCGGTGGAGGTCATGGTGTCATAGAGGATTTTGATTGCTCTGGCATTCCAGGTATCTTTCTTCATGGTAATTTCATGCCATTCTTCTATCTTTGTCATCGATAGCTTGTATGGATGGTCTACCATTTTCCATAGCTCAAGACTTGATCCTTGGATGTAGAATTTTAACCTTCTTTTCCAATAAAGGAAATTACTCCCATCAAATATTGAAAGGTTGATGAAGTATCTCCCACCTTGTTAGTCACCCATCTTCTCCTACTTGTTGAAGTAAGCCTGGAGAAGCCCGCTTTGATACCAATTGTTGTATCCTAGATTGGTGATTGGATGCTTTAGGTGGGGGGTGAATAGAGTTGAATGCACTTAAACAAAATTCATTAGACCTTCAAGATATATCAAATTATAAGGATTCTAAATATCAGGTTTGAGTGCAACTAAAACATGCATAGCAAGGGAGAGAGAGATTTAACATACACCAACTTACAAGCTATGTAGAGTGGTTCCACACTTCAAACTAGAAGTGAGTCAGTCCACTACCTAGAGAGGTAAACCTTTAGGATTTCTCAACCATTGCAATCTTGTATTCATTCACAAGATTTACAATACATGACCACCAAAGGGCTTACCTATCCAATACAAAGAGTATCCACCTTACCAAGGACTTATCCACTTTGTAAGAGTCTTCAGCCTTCACCAAGGTCTTACCCACTCAAGCACAAGTCTTCCTCCTTCAAGGACTTTGCCACTCTTGTTGGATCTTCATCCTTTGACTTCACCTTCACTCGGAGAAGCTTCCACCAAGGACTTACCCACTTGAGCAAGGAGGCTTTTACCTTCACCAAGGGCTTACCCACTCTTGCTCCAAGTCTTCAGCCTTGATCTTCACCAAGGGACTCCTTCCCTTGTTCTTCTTCACCTCTCTTAGCCAAGAGAGAGAACCTTCATCTTCATGGTTGAAATGAGAGATAGGGAGGTGGTGGAAGTGAGAGCCTCACAAGATACACATGTAGGACGAGCTATCCTAGAAATCTCCTACTCAGTATAATGGATGTAGCAAGTGATAAAGCTTAGAGAGAGAGGAGGTTGTAGGAAGCACTCAACTATAGAATAGGAACCTCACATAAAGTTTTGCATTGAATGCTCAACCTTGGAATGAAGCCCAAGGGGTCCTATTTATAGCTGAGGATGCCTCTTATCCTTTAGGAAGACTTAAGAATGATAACTAGTCATTTTTTGGCTTGCCACAGATATATTTTCGATTATTGCAACTCCACAATGACTAGAAACACTTTTCTGCACTTTTCCGTACAGTGCAATCGGTCGAGTTTTTATAAAGGTAACTCGACTGATCCAACTAAAAGACAAGACCAATTTAGGCCATCGATCAAGTGTGTCCTGGGGTAACTCGATTGATTCACTTAAATCAGTTTTGGTCAGTAGAGGGATGAGTCAAATTCTATGAAGTGTAAACTTGTCCGATCAAAATTCATTTTCAAGATCCAATCAGGATCGGTCGAGTTTGCAACTCCATCGATGAACTGCCTAGTGTGAATTCTAGAAAATGGCTTTTGAGTGCTTAAACATTTGATCTAAGATCTCTTGGTTTTTTCTAAGATTAATTACAAGTCTTACAATCATTACAAGTGATTTACATGATTCTCATGGATTTAAATCATATTCCAAAAATGTGCACTTGTATGGACTTTGACTTGTCTTTTCTCCAAATTGAGATGTGCAAGTTAGGGCATTTGGAGTGTGTCTATACCTAATCTGAAATTACTCAAGTAGAGACATTAGACACAAATAAGTGGAATGGTTTAGTCATCATCAAAATAAGGGTTTACTCAATTTAGACCTTGAGTCAACAGTTATCCTCACTGACGTGGCCACCCGTCCAAGAAAATTTATGCCTCCTTCACCCACTATGACGTGTATTCTCTGCACATCTTACTTCATTGCAGCATCAACTATGACTCATCCACCGCCTCTTTTCAATTACCTCACATATCGAAAATAGTTGTCATGTGTGCAAACGCCATAGGCTCGACGGATCAATTCTTACTACCACTTGGTCTTGATCTAGTCACCATTGTCAACACCTTAATGGAGGTAGGGTTGAAATGTAGTAATGTAAAAGAGGAGCAAGAAATGAAGAATATTTTTACCCTAGGGGCATCAACAACTAGGCAACATTACACAACGTTAATTATCTACTCTCTATATTCCTTATCTTCTTGAATCTCACCTTTAAAATCTTGATTATGACAATCTAGTTTTGCCATTGTTGGTGTCTTCCCAAAGAATTCACACTACCATAACCCTATCTCTCTTGGTTAGTGTTAGAATACATTTAAAATGAACAATATGGGAGTAGAACTGATCATGATTTAGTTGTTAATTGTCTTCTTTATACTCTTTGTAAAGGCCACAAGGGTACCATCCTAATTTGACCTTTGCATAGTGCAATCATGGTACATTGTCGACCATTTGTTCTATACATTTCTTTAGAATCAGTTCCTCTTCAAACCTCATTCCACTTTTGATGTTGTTTCACAAATTGTTTTCTTTGGACCTAGATATTTTCCAGTGATGATGAGTCCAGATTTGAAGTGCAGTTTGGTATATCTGATAAATGCTTATTCATCTTCATTTTAGTTGCATTTTTAGCTTAGTTTCACATTCAGTTCCCTAATTTTTCTATAAAAATAACTTGCATTTAAATTTTATTAATTTCATATAAAATTATTAGAATTTAATTCAATTCTTTGATTTCCACGGTAGGCTCAAGCCTCATATCATGTGCATTAACATAGTGGATGGTGGTCACATACATTCAAAAAAAAATTGATGAATGGGAAAAGTTTTCAATGATACCACGCAGACCATCGACCTTGCACCAATAGCCCCCACTAGTGAGTTACATCTCCCAAGAATCCCATCGGTCCAAAGAAATGTCAACTCAAAGCCCAACCCAGCACCAAGCATTGATGGCAGATGTTGTGAGGAACCTCCTAACTTTTTATTGGTTGATCCCCAACGGGATTCCTACCCAAAAGTGTCTTGTTCTAAATCACCAATGCCTGGCCTATACATATACATCGATTTTCAAGAAGATGTAGTCCATCGATGATTGCTTATAACCCTACAACCCTAGGATGACAAGAGTGTAGACTAAGGGGCATTATACGCTTGTTCTCCAATGAAGATTCTATGGATTGACGCTTGATGGAAATCATGTATGATATCCGACCTTACACTCCGATGACAGAGCTACTCTCGCCCTTTGATAGATGAGCAGACTTAGTGCTACGGTGGTTTGTTAGGCAACAAACTCTGATAGAACTCCATCATCACCATTGATGACTGGGCAAACTCCACACCCAAAGATTGCAATGTTCCTTCGATGGAAGACTCACAACCAACCTTTTAGACAACATCCACAATCTGGCACTGATGGGAATTCTAATGGTCATGTGAGATTGTTCATCTACTTTGTGTTGTTGTCCATTCACATCCATGACGACTAAGGATTAATTGCAAGTGGTTGGGTAGGGTTCTAAACCCTAGCCTCCTCCTATAAATACAAGGCCACTTACAACAACAAGGGATCTGCCATTGAAGCCATCAAGATGCCAAAAGAAATCATGAGAAATTACTTCTCTAGTACATAAACCTTATCCATTAGTTGCTTCCCATGATCAACATACCAATGAGATCCCAAACTCCACAAAGGATCCAAGACTCGAACTTCAAATGAAGTTAGAACAAAGGTTTCTTTCAATCTATCATCCATCATCCACCTTCTTCACCTCTATAGCAGCAAACACAACCCACAAGAAGGAGAGAGTTACATCTTCTAGTCCGTCTCCAACAAATGTTAAGGTGGTGTTCTTGTTGTTTGTTCAACAACCTCATTCTAGAGTCTGAAAAACTGCTCCTGCACACTATGTGATTTCCTCTTCTTCTGTCATGATGATCTCTTCTCTATTATATTTGTATATGTTGTCATGAGCTAGTAGTTCTCTCTCTAGGGTGTGAGAAGAAGATTTGTTATCTGATTTTGTTCTCCTAACTACATCAATTATTATATGAACAATTTTATATTTGTATTTAATTGTTTTCATATTTGTATTTTTTCCTAATCAGTAAGTTTATATGATCATCATATCTTGGCTATAGAGAACTTTAAACTAAGTATTTGTTGTTAAATGTTAGCTGAGAATTTTGGATAGGAGTTTTTTGAAGTGATGATGTTATGATTTCTAGGTAACACAAAGGAGAGCCTAGCATGATATATATTTGGGTTTTAATTCTAACATGAAAAGAGGGATTTTCCTAGACTCAACATGTCTACCTTCATGCTTAATGCCATGCAGTGAGAGAGTGAATGATAGGTATCAGTTGTGAAACCCATTCCACCCTAGCATATCCATCATTTGTCCAATCTAGAACATTAATCTAGAGATTTAATTACTATAATCTTAGTATGATCAACAACCAATCTACCTTTTCTAATATATATAGTTCTTGCCTGGTTACTTTTATCAAATAACTCCTAAAAATATTATCCTTTGGGTTTGGTCCTGAAGTAGACTAACATAAGATACATCCTCTTGTGGGTGTGATTAGTGTACACTTAGTTAAAGTTAATTTAGAACCAGGACTTGAGGCCTAAAATAAAAAGATCTTAAAAGGACTAATTAGAATACCTATATCACCAAGGTGTGCCTCTTTTTCAGGGAGCACATCACTAAAACTCTCTGGTTAAGCATGGTCAGCCTAATGTAGTATTAGGATAGGTGACCTGATGAGAATTTGATCCCACACTATGCATGAGTGAGGAAAAAGTGTGTAGCCAAGGCTTGTAATGGTCTATGGGGCTAGTCTTCACTCACAAAACTTTAAAAAAGCCTTGGGTAGTGATCCCAGTCTAGACAAATATTATCAAAGCCAGATCCCCTCAAATTGGTGATGGCCACCTGGGCATGTGACACCCCAGTCTTGAGTCATGAGGTATTCACATTTTCAAAAGGGCTACCCGAGTTGATGGAGCCACCGATTCACTAGTAGCATAGAGTTATGTTGGTAAGGTCTATCCAAGTTTATTGAGCCACTCTTGTACAGGTAGCTGTAAATAGGAGGTGGGTGTACATCAGCCATTATGGGTCTGTACTAAAATGGTGAAGTGATTATAAGGCTATATATTTTTGTCTTGACAAGGATGTTAACATTCTAAGCTAGGAATATTGTAACAGGTGCCTCACCACGTGCTAGCATATGGGTAATACCACGTAACAAAATACCTATGTGGAACAAGCATTACTCATAATGTAAATCTTACACCTCTATTTTAATTACTTATCCTAAACATGAGACCCTCTCAATAAAACCCAACAACTAGGTAGGTAGTTGCATCAAGGTCCTATCACAATAAATTGTCCCTTGGGGCAAGGTCCCAGTCAACTGGTATTTTATTGGGTGCTAAATAATGACCCTAAAGTAGACCATTTTGTCAAGTAATATCCAAAATAGACATATCTTATGGCAAAATTAGATCCTAACTAGGCATTTCTTTAGTCAAAACCTTAACACTTCAAGCCCTATCCCAGATATGCATCTTCTAGATTTGAAAGTCATTTCCCTAGTAGGAACCGTAATCATGTCCTTCATATGAAAAATCTATATCCAAATTTTAGCATTATTTTGCACATGCATCGTTCATCATGATGACATACTACATCTGTGAAATCTACTTACATATAAACCTACAAATAAAATAAAATTGAATCAATTAATCTATGTATCTATCTATCTATCTATCACAATAGACTCTAGGCACACTCTTCTCTTGCATCTTGAGTCATAGACCTTGGCCCACATCTCTTTTGAATCAATCAACATGATCAAGCATGTTTCCCTACTATTTTCTAATTTCACATCTAAAACATAGTTGACCCCAATCTCTTTGTTTTCAAAACCCTATCCTAAAGAAGAATCTCTCTACAAATTTTGTCTTGACATCATATCTTATACTAGTAAAGTACCAAAGCCTAAATAGGCATCTACTTCCAAGTTGGGCCTTGGATCAAGACTATATACTAGAACACTTGCTATATTTTAAAAGAACCAATCATGAGTAGGAGTCTTCAATGAAGCCCTATCATCATGATCCTGACTTAAATTTTTAGTTCATACACTAAATGGGGAATTTTTTATATGAATCTAGACCTTAAAGAGAACAATTATAGTTTGGGTTGACACCTTCAATGGGGTTTCTTAGAATTTGATATACACCTTAAGTAGGTAAATTTATTTTATGAATCTGGACCATAGATGGAAAAATTCCTTCACTGTCTAAACTAGGCCTAAAATAGAACAATATATAGTATGATATCATGTCTTATACTTAGTGTTTTACCTTTTTTAAGGTAATGACCCTGACCTTATATTTGAAGATTTATCATACTGCACCGTCAATGTAGTCTTTATGATCGATGTAACACACTCAAAATCTAATAGTTTGGGTTTAGAGAGGATAATAAACAATGCAACCCATCAAAAAACATTTTACTTCAAGGCTTGTAATCATTGAAGTATCCGTTATAAAGTTTCACATTTTACTATTTGAGACCAAATATGTGGGAAACAATGATGGAAACATGTACTTTACACTCATACCTCAAACCTTACCTTAAGAGGAGCAACATTTTACACTCCATTTTTCCCACTCGGTCAAAAATCATGATGATGATGGAATTTATGTTTTTGTTCCTCATTTCACACTTAAAGTTCTACTCAATTTATCCATCCAAGTACTCATTTTACTTCCAGCATGGGTTCATATATCAAAGGCATTCACATGCGGGACTTATGTGTAATGTACACTCCAATTGGGTTTTAAAAGTTTCTTAGAATAAATTTCCCTATTGAATTCTTCAAGTAAAACATTACATTCCATGAGATTTAATTACATGTAAAAATCATTGTTGTTTTCCTAAAGAGAGAAAATTTGAACGTAATGGAATAAAATATTCGACTCTTTATACTGATATAATTCACTAAGAATTAACGATCATTTTTTATCAACTTCATGCTTTTTCATTTGATTACAAGAGAGGAAATTGTTAGAAGCATTCCTACTTTTTCTCATCTTGCTCTTCTTTCCCATTTTACAATTCTAAAAGAGAAAATTATTAGGAAAACAACGAGAGGGGTTTCCTTCCCTCCTTTCATTTTGTCTTCCTCTCTCCTTGCTAGATTAATTATAACAATCCAAGAAGAATGTGACTAGGATAAGTAGAGGGAAATAACATTTTTGTCAAGTTTTGTTCCCTCTTTAATTTCTATCATTCCACTCTCTTTACTAAACCACTTCATGATGAAAAACATTCTAATTTTAAGAAGAGTTTTTTTTTCAACCCTCTCACTTTTTTTTATTAAATTTCAGAAAATCCCCTCAACACGAATCCTAAATAACCCCCTCCTTGTTTAAAAAGTCCCAACCAACCCCTCCACTCACATTTCCATCCACCAGTTGTTAACTTCCACTCTCATTCATTTTTTCTTTCTTTTTATTAACTTTTTTCCTCAATTTATATGTATTGTATGCATTATATTCCATTGTTAAAATATGATATTATTTCATTATTTTATTAATAAAATAATACTAATTATTATCTTAGTGATATAGGATATATTAAAATTGTACTCGACAAATTTGACCCTGACTGACTAATTTGAAAAGTCTGGGATAATTTTCAATTCTATTCCGAGCCAACATGGGTTGTGTTTAATTAATTCATATTAGGTTTTGAGTCTATCTTATTGTTATTTTATTTTAGACAATGTACGTAAAAAAATATTATTGTTGTTTGAGTCATGTTTGGGTGGGTTCAGTCAGGGTAATCCAAAATTTAGTTAGCTTTATTTTATTTCTCTTGTCATATTATTTTGCTCCGTGTGAGATTATTTTTAGAGGGTTTGGTTCTTGTCATAACATTTTATCTATATTTATATTTTTATGGTTTTGGTTCATATTGGGTTAGGTGTAGATTGGGGCTATAACTCAGACTTTTTACAACTCTTGTATGAGTCGGCCTTAGATCTGGATTCTGGTTGAACATGTCTCAGTCAGACTTTGTACTCCCACCCAAACCAATCCAAACAAGAGTCTAAGTCTAGCTCAAGGTAACTAAATTGTAGATAGACCTGACCGAACCCACCCAAACCTGACCTAAATACCATAATATTTTTGTGAATACTAGTTAAAATAAAATAAAAATGTCAAGATAAAAAAACTAAACTGAAATAGCTAGACACGACCCAAGTTGGACCAAAAACTAGACATACACTAAATAGACCAAACCCTTCAAGTTATTAGGGGTAACATTTTAATATATTAGATATCTCTAAGATAATAATTAGTATTATTTTACTAATATAAAAATTAAATATTATCATTTAATATAATACATTCAATACAAATCAAATTGTGGGACGAAGTGAATTAAAAGAAAGAAAAAAAGAGTGGGAATATAAGTAAATGGCAGGTGGATGGAGAGGAGAGTGGAGGGATGGTTGGAATCTTTTGAAACAAGGAGGTTTTTTTTTAATATTTGGTATAAGTGAGGGGGGGTTCTGGAATTGAATAAAAATGAGATTTTTTGGGGAAAAAAATTAAGAAACCAAGAAATTTATAAAGGAAGATATCTCATTTCCCCCAAATATTGACTACCAAAGTACACAAGATTCGTGTGCACTATTTATGTGTTTATGTCCAAGTTTATGTGATCTTTTGGGTCTCACAAAACACACTATTATGCAAATAACAACATGTGTCCTTTAAAATTTGATTAAGACATGAGATATCAATGGAATTTCCTTATAACACCTTGAAATACAATGTAATATGACACTAAAATATAAGTTGACTGACCTACAAAAATGTTAGATCAATCAGGGGTTTGTATAGGAGGATATCAACTAACATTTGTTGAAGTTTTCAATTTTGACTTTAAGAAGTTGATTGACTAAACTCAAGCTCGATCAACTTATCATGGTTGAATTCCTCCATATGATGATTGACCTATGATTTATTAGTGTTCTAGAGAAGACTTGATAATCCAAACAACTAATGATATATTGATCAACAAATTGTGGTCCAATTTTTGTGCTTTGATGTAAAATTTGAGCCCATTCACCTTGATTGTCTTACTTGCAATATCAACTAACTAACTAACTAGACATGAACAATCTTCTACAGACAGGAACCTACTAGAATGAGGTCAAATTGGTAATATGAATATCTAGGAATCAAATTTACACACAAAATTAGATTCCCTATCATTCATAACCCCGTTTATGTCTCTAATCCTACATAATTACCAAGAACACATTTAAGGGTACTTTGATGAGACTTGCATAGAAGTCAAGTACCACAAGTTAGTTTACTATTTCCTCTATACCTAAGGTTAGACATCTTGATATCAGTTAATTCCTTTTGAACTTTATGTGCCCTATTACAAAAACTTAAGTAATTGTCTCTATCTAATATCTTTTTTCCTACTACTTTTTGGTTTTTGGTAAAAGAAGTAAAGAGTGTGTGTTTTGTACATTAGAAGGTCTATTTAGAATTGACCGTTGTGAATTTTTAAATTTTGGATCTAATGATTGGGTTAGAATCAAATTTTAAGTGTCACAGATACAAGTGGGAACCTTATATAATAATGTATTACATTCAAATGAAAATTTGATATTCTTATACTTCATGAAATTGAATGTTAGTGAACAATGATTCATTTTCCTGGTTTCATATATTTACTCAAAATTTGGACTTATAACTAATGACTCATGGAAAACTTCAATTATAAAAGGTTATTCTAGTGTTGTATAGTATTTAGATATTTTCTTAAAAAGTTGAATGTTGGGGTTATAGAGTAAACATGAATGATACTATAGGAAACATATCATCATTACCGAAATTGTTCTTCTTATGAAAATATTTTCTTATCATGTTGTATGTTATCTATAGAGATGATTTAATTTTTAGTTATGGCTCTACTAGAACATTTTATTATATGTGAGAAATGAAAAATGTGAATCATTAGTAAGAAATTGTAGTGGTGTGTTCAATTTTTACTCTTGCGTGTGTTTGAAATACAAAAGATGATATTATGATTTAATTATAGTTTCCTTTTCAACTTATACATATGTGTTATAAATTTCAACTATGAATACTTTGTACGTAAATCTAAGTGGGTGTAAAATTGAGGGTTATATTTGATAAGTATGAATAATCAGTATGTAATTCAAAGCCATAGTGTGACATAGTAAGTTCAGTACCACATAGATTAAAAGTATGAATGAATATGGAGCCAGAACAATTGCATATTTTTTGTAGGAAAAAAAATTCATGAACATTGTAGATCCTTGTCATTAAGATTTGTACTAAAATTATTGAAACTAGTTTCAAACTATCAAATATAGGTAGACTTATATCGGAACATATGTATGATGTATCCAATAAAAATAGATATGTCATTGGTACTTCGGTTTAGTAGAGGTAACTGATAAAATTTAGAAATGTTAGTGATGCTCTATATAAATATCATTAGAGGTGAAGAAAACCTTAAGGATTTGCTACTTTAGGCCAGTCTACATCCCTCCATTTGATATGTCATCCCTTTTGGAACCACTGTACACAGAGTTTGTGGATTATTAGTTATGGGCACTCTTTTTTTAGCACAATAGACACACAAGAATAGTTTTAGGAATGGTATTCAACCTTTTCTAGCTAGAAATGAAAATTTTATTACAGAATGAGGTTCAATTTAGTTACCTTTCTTAAGGTCCCAAGAATTTACCTTAAGATATATATGATAAGTCACATAGTAGTGAATTTCTCTAGAAAGTTACATTCTCATTGATTTCAAGGGCCAAGTAAAGGTTAACTTAGTCAATATCATGGGCCAGTTCAATAGTTAGTTGTAGTCATTATAATAACAAAGTAATAATAAAAAAAAATCTAAACTTGGCCTTCGATCCTACTGTTAGATCAAATTTCATATCCACTTTTATATCCTTCCCAACTATGATATATACTAGTGGAGTGGTCTATGTTTTTATTTGAATATGTGACTATCTAGTTGTTGTACTAGTTATATAAATGCACTAGAATATTATAATGAAATACTTAGTCATGGATAAAGTATCTAATTGTTGTACTAAATGTTATGTTAATCTCTTTGAAATAGAGGTAAAATGTAAAAACTTATTTAATTAGAAGATATTGAAAGAGGCGATTCCTATTTCTCTAGGTCCAAGAGACTTAAATAGTGTTGTATATAATCAAGTATTGTAATTATACGTCTACAACCTGACTCAACTGATATCAGTGAGAATTATTGCATACATGTAAGTATGAGATTGATAATATAATTGAACTAACTTTGTTTAGAACAAGACATTGATTCTTATGGTTATGTTACTTATAGTAATACACCAGAAATAGTTAAATGGTGTATGATTCACTTCTTGTTAGGACTTAATCTGATGACATGCTTGTGTTTGTTATATCAAGGTGTAATAATGTTAATACTATAATTGTATATAGGTAGGGAAAAAAGAAAAATACAAGTAATCATTAAAAGATGGCCTACTACATCATCTAAATATTGTTGCTCACAAGTATAAAAATGGGAAACTTCCTAATGAAGGGACATGCATATTGATGTTAAAATTTAGATAACAATAGATTAAATACTTGTTAAAAATGAACCAATAACCTTTGTTTTATTTACAATCACAAAGAGATATATTGTATTGATAAGAGGAGATCTAGGCCTAATAAACATGTAATAAATGATTCTATTTTTTATCATTCTTTGGTGGTCACCTTGGAGGCTACCTATGAGGTCATGGGAGTCGGCCCAAATTTTCTGCTTTGAGGATGATGTTCCATCATGTTGCATTAAATCATGGCCATGAAACACCCAATTAATTTTTAGGGTGGGTCATTAGAGTTAAATATAAGGTTGAGAATAAATGCAATAACAAGTGCAACAACAATTTGAAACAACGGATTTGAAATGCATGGGATTGGGGTGAAAATACAATTACAAGAGAGACCCACAATATGAGTATAGATAATCAAATTTCTAAAGATCATGAAGAATGAGCCACCTATCATGGTAAAAACTTGTTGATTCTAATAGTAATATATCACAATATATGGGTAATGATATATATCAACCTTCATGTAATGTTACCTATGATATATTTTATGATTGAAAATTATTTCAAATATATGATAACAATGTGGGATAACCATAGATATAATTGATAGATTTAAATGTGTCATATAGTTATAAATAAATAAAAAATTTATCCTAAAATTATATGTATTCAATGCAAACATTTTGTCTTTGAAAATAGTAGATATAATCATCCATGGAGGAAAGTTGGTGTTATTTACATGATTTGTTATGATACTTTAACTTTACATACAAAATCAATTCCAACTTTGAAGTATTGCACACAATAGTCTTCATTCATATGCATGGCATGTTTGCCATACTTAGAATCTTCATTCAATCCCTTCAATGTTTATGTGATCAATATAACATTATTTTCCAACAAAATTAAGTGAGAATTTGTTTTGGAAAATAGAAATCATAATAAACTTATTATTTATTAATATTGTTGGCTAGTAAGAATCCAATTAAATATAACCAATGTTTTCGGCAACATTCAGAAGTATCATAATTTTTAATCTGAATAAACACCTAATATAGGTAACTTTTGTTTGTTTGTATCAACTTGTTCTTGTCCCATGCTCATTGTAGTAATCTCCTACATAAAGGTATATTTTCTTGTGGTGAGTTTGGATTAATGAATTTGCAACATCACCCTTTGATAATTTTTACATTGAATGCTCTTGGGTGAAGATAAAACTTTAGCCAAAGGTGTAAATTGTTTCAAATAATAGGAGTTGCTAGTGTGTTTGAATCAGGGATTTTTGGTTGCATAAGACTGGAGCATATGCATAGCATACTAGAGTCCATGGAAAATATGCGTTATGATGGCACATGTTTTGACATTTGGAGAGTGATTCTTTAAGAAAATGAGACATGTAGCATCAAAAATCAACCATAGTTTTCCATGTTACTACATGTAACTATTTAGAACATGATAGTAACTAGGACAACTATAAATATTCGACACAATATACCAATTCTTAACAGACTGACATGTAAACAAGTACACCTATCATTTAAACAATGTATTTTTTTCCCATTTCATACCAAATTATTGGAATACGAAGATTTCAAGGATTGTAATCAAACTAATAATTACTTTTTCATAATGTCTCCATTTTATCTACATGGTTGCTTAAATGCATATTTCACTCCTACTACAATTTAACAAACAATCATAATTTAACGTAAAATACAATTCTGTCATGTTCTTGGTTTGAAACCGAGTGTGTGTTATGAACCTACTTTGTATATTCATGTTAAAATCTATCATTTTGTACATGAATAAGAAAAAAATCATTTCTTCTCAATCTCAACAACAAAATACTATTGTTGGACCAATGTCTCATGCTTAACACATATATTGTAATGATGTGATGAGTTCTCATGCGTGATGCACTCCTAGGGACAAGATATATTGAAGGAATGTTGTCAAAAGTGCAAGTTCATACTTGCAAGGATATTTTGAGATTTCTTTTATAAATGCAATGATGATTCATGAGTGCATATGGTATTTGTAAATAGAATGATAAGGAAGTGATGGCACAAGGAGAGTGGGAAACATGATAAAAAAAGAAAGAAAGATAGGAATGACCTCGTGAACTAAGGTCATCAGATTCAATATGTATGTTATTGTTACAAGGAATTGAAGCTACTATTATGGTGTTTATAAGGGATGTAGATGGGGAATGGCTTGGAGGTACAAGCTCAAGCCTAAAGTGTAGTAATGTAATGGAAGCTAAACTTCCTATTAAAATGACAACTATTTTATCTATTGCATATAATGTCAAAATGCTATTATCTAAATAGATTTCCTAGGTTATCTAAATATGATCTAGCATGATGTGATGAGAAACCCTATGTTTGGTAGACTGATCTCGACTATACAAGAGAAGATCAAGATATTTAGGAATTTTACTATTGTCTTTCTAAATCCAAACTAAAAACCCTAATCGTGTCCTAGGGTTTGAGAAACCTCATGATAGTCTCGAGGTTTTTATACATATTAATTATGTTGTAATGGTAGTAGTATTATCAACTTTGATTCAGCATTAAACATTTGTCTTTGTAGCATTATTTTGTTTGTGTGTAAGAGGAGGGAACGATGAATATAATACCTTCTTACTTCCTACAAGTAGAAATAGACTTCAAAATATAGAAAATAAAAAATAATTATACAAGCATCACTTCAGCGAAACATTGTAAGGGTAAGGGCTGAACTCCTATGCATAGATGTCTGAATCCCTAACACAAATTTGTTGGTGAGGGACTGGCCATGAACTTTTTTCCATGAGTGGAGGCATGATGAGTATAAACTTATGGCCAGAGCCATTTTTGAGTAAAAATATATAAAAACTGTGCCTTTCACACAAATGATTCCTGAGTGTGTCCATGACAACAAGTGTTTCCTCAAGGTTGGGGCCATTATTGTAAATTATATTTTTATATCATGATATATAATATTGTGATAGTAGAATTAATAAGTTTATGCAAAAGTACATATTAATTGTCAAAAGTAAATCATATATTTATTTTCCAAACACATACTAAGTTTTTCATGTCAAACTCAAAGCATATGCAAATGAATTTTATTTGGGTAAAATATATGGGTTGAAAATCGATTTTAAATTATATAAATCTTATATAGATTACAAGGGGAGGACTTTTTTCCTTCTTCCTTTTACAAATTAAGAATAAGACATAGATATACATCTTATCCATAGGGAATCTATCTATAAGACATTACATATATGTCACAAAAATCATCACAATGTATTGTCCGCTCCTTCAAAAATTGTGCTTGATAATTCTTACAATATCCATACAAAAATGCTCATCCTTACATATTACATCTACACACATTTGTAAGGTACAAGAAAAAAATAAATGAAAATAGTTATGAGATGAGACATTGTTATCACTACATATGATGTTCACACAATTAGACTAGTTAGACACATTTATAAGTCGTATTATGGAAAAAAGAGAGAAAGGAATTTTAGAAATGGACAAGATACTTAGGAACTAACCTTTGATAGATGAATTAAACACATCAAATAAATTATTGATATATTTACACATGGAAATGTAACCTTCAATTTTTATTTTCCTTCATATATTACATGGACACCAACTTGATAATAGGTGCACTATTTCTAATTTATAAAAACATATTTTCAAAATTTTCCATTTACAAAATTGAATGTTTATTAAAATTGCATGATAATCTTATGAAACCTATTTATATTTATGAATGTCAAAAGATTATGTTGATAAAAATATGTGATACCTGGTATGTTTTCAATTTGAACAGTTGTTTTTACAAGAATGTTATGCAGCAATATTTGGGGCCACTAATTTATGCATGTGGCTTAAGTCTATAGTTGAAACAAAAATGTAAAAAGTTATACTCCCACAATATTTGTCCCAAACTCGGTCACATTTTTTTCCTATAAAATTTTTTTATCATCGACCTAGAAAAATATTAGGTAGTAACAATTTTATATACTACCAATACTAGGTATCTAAATTTATTCAATAATACAATGTTTACAATAAAGAACATATAGAGTCAATAAAATATCACAAATTAAATACACACTTAGGATTGTGATTTGTGGATATAATAATACAACACATATCAGAAAAACATGTTGCTTGCACTAAAAAAATAACTGGTATCTCTTAAAAAGAGAAAACTTCTATAGCAATCATAGCAAAATCTTGGATCCTCTCATTTTCCTTGACCAAGTTGTAAGCTATCTTGATATCATTGTAAGACTAGGATCTAACAGTGTTGAAGTGAAGCAAAAATAGACATGGATGGTAGGGTGGATAATATAGGTCACAGAGGTAGAGAGGGAAGACAACTATGTTTGGTAAGAAATATCGGTAGGCATGTTAATAAGACTATCATCAACAAAATTACATCTCTTTTGAGTCAAATGGAAGAATTATCTCATTGCAACTCAATTACAATACTAACAAAAGGATTGACAGAGAGCATCTGTCATACTATATGAATGCTTGTTTGACCATGTTGTCCATCACCACATGATTTCTTATTGCACAGACGATATATATATATATATATATATATATATATATATATATATATATATATATTTATTTATTTATTTATTTATATATTAGAACATCAATTTTTTGTAAAAGAAACAGTTAATATATGTAACAATCGTATGAAAATTATATTTAGAGTCAAAGATAATTCATCATAACCATAGTAGATAATTACATAGATGAATTGTGTGGAGGTTTCATGTCTTCAAATAGAGAAATTAGAATATACTGGAACCACATAGATAAACATTGTTATAAAGTATGGAACATATAATGAATAACCAAATGAAGTTAAAAAGGTGTGGCTTAGGACATGATTTATTTCTAAACTTTTCTTCAAATGCTTGACAAGTGGTTGGAAGGGAATACTCCACAAAGAGTCTTGTATGATCAAAGTGATGATGTTTGGTCAATGTGTCATCACATGGGAAGATAATTACATAAATTTGGTCAAACATACACATAAATTTTGATCTGAGTGTAACTTGAAACTAACCTTAATATGGTACACCATCTCTCTCCAAAAATCGGTCTCAAACATCGTTTAAGATTTCTAGTATCAATCTATTATCTCGTATCCTTGTCATGAAAGCATTTGTTGAACCAATTCCATGTTTCATGTTTTGCTGCCATCTACCATCAATACCAACGAGGATGTGTGCCCCTCCTCAACTTGTTGTACTATACACCTTGTGGTGGAAGGAGATAAAAAGGACCAATAACGCCACCCGCATCAACGTCGTGTTTGCAGTCTTTCTCATGTTTGTACATCAATCATACATTTTTTATAAGTGTATATAGAAATAGCATAATTATTATTCTGCTAAGAAACAAAAACAAAATCATCTTTCCATGTGCTAGTGTGTCCCTCCTTCTATATAAATGGTAAATTACGACACACAACCTGATAGGTCTGAAATGTAAGGGTAGGATAAAAATGATAAAACATTTTAGTTATATCCTTAATCCTTGTTTCCCAATACTTCATTCTTAAAAGTCAATGGTGAGTTGGGATGAATTATCGAGGCCAGAAATCCATCTAGACCATAAGAATAATCTAGTGAACACTGAAGACGAGCTACTCTCCCACATTCATCCTAGGACTCATCTCATCCTTTGATAATATTTCCTAGACCAATGTTGAATGTAAATTCTTACTATTCCAAATATTTAGTGCTCTAAAATTTTTGGAAAAGGTCACCATATATTGTTGTCGAATTCAATGCAGAGAAGGGTGACCTGTTGGGTTTTATGACATTAGAATAGGCATCAGAAATAATTTTTTACTGACCATTAACCCATAACACGAGATCGCATCAATGAATATGTAATGGGAAGGATGATTATAGCGATATATACCTGGTCATGGGGCTTTCCCAGTGATAATACCTCGCAGCCATGTGCAGTCTTCAATGCCATGTCTTGGACGGTGTCTGTGCAGCTCCTGGTCTTTTCCATGCACTCTGGCCTCCACCACAGACTACGGCTGATGTGTCCTCCTGAGCGACAGACATCTCCCGCCTCTACTCATAGTCCACATAGACCACCTGGAACTCCTTTCATTCTAGAAGAACTGGCAAGAAGGAGACGACCCTCCTGTTGGTGTACTAGCACCAACCTACTTTCCCAAACTTAGTATGTAGTTATCTTTCCCTCACTGTTCCTCCCTAGTCGGGTAGCACTTACTCGGGCTCTCTCGGTTACCAAAACCAGAGAAGACAACAACTTTGTAGAGCAAGTGATGGTCTGATTTGTATGTTCTCAGAATCCCCTAGTTCCCCTCCATTTATAGTAGAGGGTAGGGTCAGGGTTCCCAATTTGTTTGGGAGTAGAAGAATCTGGAAATTCTATAAATAGTTTGTACTACGGTAGGTGAACCAGTCAGTTCACAAGTGAACTGATTAGTTAGGAGTGTGAGTCGATCGGTTCATCTAGTGAACCAGTCGTTTTAATCTGTAGACTTGCCTACAACTGACTTTCCTCAATCATTTCCATTTAATGCAAGTATTAATCCTTATTCCAATCAAATTGAACAAGTGGAAAGTTTTCTTCCAATGGGGCAAATCCTTGTTTCCTCAATTGGCAGGACTTTGAGCCACCTATTTCACAAAGTGAACCAGTCTGTTGTCTCACACTAGCCGATCGACTCATAAGGGTGAACCGGTCGGTTGGCAGTCCTAATATTGCCAATGCAGTCTTCAATCGACCTCACACTCTAACCAACTAGTTCAACACTTGAACATGATAGTTCTGAGTTCATTCAGTCAGTTGTATGTTTAATTGAGTACCTAATCACCATTAGTCTCAATCTAAACATCAATCATGGAAAATCTCCTCTTCTAGGGGTATCCTATGTGTGTGACCCAGCAGGTTCCAATTTATGTTGGCAGTGAATATTCATAACAACTTATGACATCACAAGCAATGAATGGAATCTAGTAACTCATCATTTCTACCCAAGTAACTTAAAAAGTTGGAGAACAACTTCAACATACAATCTGTGATTAGTGTTATCGTGATTGTATAGTTCCTTTGTCTTTGACATTCAGATTGAACTCGAGGCATGGAACGCCATCCTCTTCAACATTTAATCCATGTTCCTTGACCTAGAGTAGACTGTTTGAGATGCATGTGAATTCACATATCGTATATTGAATCACATGAGTTTTGCCATAAAATTATCAATCTCGCTTATCAAGGGGCCCTGGATATCATACTTCTTATAGGAGGGACAAATCATGTATCTATCACTTACAGTTAAGTCCTCATGTGTCAAAGTCACCCAATCATAAGTGTTATAAAACCCATGTTTTAGGACTACGTTTGATGATGTATCTATCACTTACAGTTAAGTCCTCATGTGTCAAAGTCACCCAATCATAAGTGTTATAAAACCCATGTTTTAGGACTACGTTTGATGATGTCAAAGTGTACCCAATCACATATGATGAGTGCAGTGATTTCAGGTCTAAGAACCACAATCACCACCATCACTATTAGATATGATTGTAACTACCATTCCATGGTATCCATGTATCACTCTCAATGTGGGTCTGTCTGATATATTGTTCTCTAACATATATTTGTGTGCTTGACTTGATATCAAATATCATGACTAATGAGACTCTATCATCAGTCAACACACACTCTAGTCTTATGTATTAATGTTGTCTATTTTGCTTCCACGGTAATATCTGACTAGGGACATAATAAGAATGTATGTACTCTTATCATACATATGGTCTCATTGTTCAGATTCTCAACCTGAAGACATATGTCACCGAGTCACATCATTCTTTAGACATCTATAAGTTATGTGTCATCATTTCATGATTGAGAAAAACATAATAGACGGGATTACCTTTATCATTATCAAATCAGATATCATATGTCACATTGCAATCATCATATGAATGGCTCTCTGGGAATACTATACCAACAGACTCCCACTTTCACTTAGATCCAATCCCCCACAAATCATATTCCAAGTGATCTTAACATGTCCAACATGTTTGTGTTGCACAAGTGCTTTTATAGCGAGTAAGCAACATTTGCTTCAACTTGGTATGTTGCATGTTTCACATCCCCTCATTGTACAATAACTCATATAAGATGGAAGTATTGTAGTAAGCTATAAGAAATTCATTTGCATAACCAGTAGCCCCATCATTGCCACAATATTACTACTGAGTCACCAATGGTCGGAACCTCCCATAAGTTCATCCATATGAACTTCTAGATCCATATAGTATCCCTTACAATGTTCACACCACTAAGGTGCCCGACTTCTTACTATAGAATTAATCATTTTTTTTATGTTGGAACATTTCCAACTAACAATTCTTATTCCAAGGTCAAACACAATTTTGTCATTCGGAAGCTTACATCGGTGTAACTCTTTACACCCAACTCTTCCTCATTACCATAACTTGATAACTAATCCCTTTAGTACTTCACAAGTACATAAAGATGTCCTTCATGGTATTCTAGTAAATCTTACTGGAGTTTGACAGATATCCATTCATCATATCCAATAAACATGAGATAACTGGATATTTATATAATATAGTCATACAAGATGATGATTTCATATCTTCTTGTCATGTCCAATACATACAAGATGATGAGTTTGTATATTCTTGACATGTACAATACATACAAGATAGTTAGTTCATATTTTCTTATCATGTCCAATACATACAAGATAACAAGATGAGTTCATACGTGATAGATCCAATTGCAAATGCATATGGCATCTATCCATGTGTTCCTTATTCTTCATAAGAATTGGGACACTTGGCTCTTGAGAGACTAATTCCATGGAACATGGATAGGTTTTCTCTCGTTGTACTGAACCCTTTTAGCAATTTGTTGATGTATGTTCTCATTCCTGGGTCAAGAAGCCCTCTTGTTCTATCTCTATCGATCTTGATTCCTATCACATAGGATGCTTCTATAAAAACCTTTTAGAATGCACTTCATTGCCAGATTTTGTAGTATAAGGATGATACTCCCCATCAATATGTGGAATATACATATGCTCCCACTAATTTTCATAATCATACATTACATCTTTATTCTGACTCAAGTCAAACTTTTTGACTATCTTGTCAAATTGAAGATCCGGTTCTGAGGTGCTTGCCTCAATCTAAAGATTGATCTATGCATATTTATAGACTTTATTTCCATTATTAGATTTATAAAACCTTTAGGTTGTGTTACATACACATCCTGCACAATATTCCATTTAAGAAATGCAGTTTTAACAACCATATGCCAAATCTCATAGTCATATTAATCTACAATGGCAAGCATTATCTAGATGGATTTATCCATGGTAACTACTAAAAAGATTTCACCATGTTCAACACCTTAAACTTGTTAAAAACTCTTCACAACCAAATTACCCTCCATGTCAGTCTTCTTCTGAAAGACCCAAAAGTACCCTATGGGTTTTACCCCTTCAAGTGGATCAACTAAGGTCATACTTTGTTGATGTACATGGAGTCCATCTTGAATTTCATGGCTTCAAGCCATATATCTGTTTTGTCTCTCAATAGCTTCTAGGTAGACTGTTGACTCATCATTTTATCAACTCACCGCCTTCTTATCCATAATATATCATATATCATTCAAGCTCTAGGCATGTTCTACCAGAATGATGAGTTATCTGTGTTACTTAAGGTACTTTAAGATTCCACAACACTTTGTGATTTTCTTTATTCCTAGTGTAAAGCATGTGCCTAAAAGGGAATTTGAAGTTTTAGCTAGTAATCACACTCTGGCTTATCAAGGTGTGATTCCTTCTTTCGGATACATTTCTCATGATACACTATCATTGTGTTTCAGATGGAGTCCATCATGATACATTATCATGATCTTCCAGAAGGTTCTCAAACTCTTGCTTCATAGTATTTCTATATCGATCATGTCAAAATTTAATACTTATACTAAGTTTGTTGTGTACTTCCTATCTCCTTGAACACTTCAAGAGATTCATGTTTGTATTTTATTAAATGCAAACTACCATATCCATTGAGGTCATCAGTAAATATATTGAATTACTATTGATTACCTTTAATATTTATTCTAAAAGGTGCATATACATCAATATGTATAATCCTTAATAGAATAATCATTCTCCCACTACATCTAGTGAAGAAACTTTGTCATATTGCATAATGAATAATGTTAGTATGTCTCTATTGGTTCAATAACCAAAATGAGTCTAGATAACCATCATATGGATTTCTAGAAATGCAATTCTCATTTATGCACTCCATATGACTATGCTATAGGCATTCAAGTTTGAGTTATCATGTCATTCATTACATGTGGCATACACGTTTGTCTCTTCAACTATAAAGTATAGTTAGTGAGACACAGGCATTGCCATCAAAGATCATATCTTTAAAATGAAACATCAGTCAATAAGACTCTGGCACATACAAGATGTATGATATTTACAATGATAGAAAGTATATAATAGCAATTCACTAATTCTTTTACATGCCCATGAATGTCATAATGTAACTGTAATGATAGAAACTCTTGCTCTGCATAGTTTCTAGCTTACTTCCTCTCAGATCCTGAAGTAGAGATCTCTATCTCTTTCATTTTCCTGAGATCGTCTATAAAGAGATTATTTCCCTTTCCTATTTACCCCTCTCCATATCTTGAGTGATGTAGACTTGGACCTAAGCTTGGCTTCAAAACACTTCTTTACCTTGCTTTAGTTTATGGACTTCACTATGTTGATCATTATCATAGGTTTTGTCCTATCATCATTCATGCTTTGGCATCAACATTCCAAGAATTTCATGTAACATCCCTGACCTGGGTTACATACTAACCCTAGGTATTTTGCTAATAAAGATGATTAGATGCTTGCTTGTATTTCTTGAAAATTAATTAATTCTTTTGAGGAACTTATATTTCAATTTCGGTCCTTTTTGAATAATGTTGAAACATTGTTTTGTTAATAATGGACTAAAGTGCAAATTACCCAAGTAGAGGGGTTAACCTACAAATTTCACATGATAAGATGTTCCTATGATGTTGAGACATCATGAGAATAAATATGATGAAGTAGTATGGTTTTCTCAATCTTGAGTACCAAGATATAACTTGTAAAGCAATCTTTGTGCATTAAAAACCTAGTTTTGGTGTAATGTGCAAATTACCCAAAACCTAGGGTTCAACATGTAATATATCACCTCTTTAGGGTCTCTCATGTTTCTTGGCATCAAGTGGAGCAAAGAAAATGAGAAGGGCACCTCATTTGAATTATCATGGAAGAGAGAGAATTTTCATATTAAAATAATCAAGATTTAAGCACAAAAGGCTCTTTAATATAACTTAATGTAAAAAGAAATAAAATAATTATGGAGCCCTTCAACCAAAAGTTGGAGAATGTGTTTGCAATAGTTTGGACAAGCTTGTGCCATGCTTGGGCACCAACAAGATCATTGGTTGAAGTGGAAGTTATTCACATTAATATAATATAAAGCAATATCCACTAAAAGATGGATATTAACACATAACTCATTATGGTGCTTAGTTCTTTCCATTATCGTTGGATAATGGAGAAAGTTTTGCAAGATAGTATAATGTGGTCACGTATCCAATAAGTGTAAGGGGAATTGGTGGATATAATTGGGAGATAAAAGGAAATAATATTTTTTTCATTTGTCTTGAAAACTCATAAAAATATACATGTATCTTTCCAACAACACAAAGGATCGTTTCCCTTAGTTCTTTTCTTCATCACCTTGCCTTGACCGACCAAGGAAGAGCTCTGGAGCTGAGGGAGGATGATCAAACCTGTTGGTAAGTTTGGATCATCTCCTACCTCGAATTCATGGTGGAAACCATAATATAAGGTTGGATTCATGGTTTTCTTCACACGGTTTCCTTTTCTAGCCATCTTCTTCATCCAAAGATTGAAGAACGAACCTTGGACAACTTCTGGAGCTCAATCTACCATTAAAGCTGCGGAGCTTGGAGCTATGGATCAGTTCTAGAGATGGGTTTTATAACTTTAACCCTTAAGCATTCTAATGCATCCATCTCTCTAATAATCGTTGGCTATTTTCTTCTTTGGTATTCTTTTGGTTAATTGCTATAACTTCCGTGAAAAACAAAAACAGTTCTTGGTTGTTAGTAGGAAGAAGATGATGATGTTAACTTTGATGATTATCCAAAGAAAATAAATTTAGCAAACGGTTTGGTTTTGATGCTCAAACGGTTTCACAAACCATTTGGGAGCAAACAGTTTCAAACTGTTTGATTGCAAACAGTTTCATCCAAACTGCATAGAAGCAACGGGCCAAGACCGATTGGTGGTGTGACCAAGCGTTGACCATTTGGAGGTCTGTTGAGAATAATGTAGACTAATCACCTACCATTAATTATCAATTAACTCCATGTGGTTCACTAATTAAAGGTCCATCAACTATCTAAACCCTAATCGGGTTAATTGTTGACTTAATAATTGATTAAGGTTGAAGTTTGGGTTGAGTGACCCAAACGGTTTCAAAACCATTTGGGGATCACCCAAACGGTCTCAAGACCATTTGTTGATCACCCAAGACCATTTGGAGGTCTAGGGTTAAGCATGGTTGACCAATTGAAGATCTAAAGGTTCTAAGTTGAAGTACAATCAATTGTTGCTATAATGATCAAATCAATGGACCAAACCCTAATTGGTTGACTTGGTTTTTGGTGTTGACTTTAGAAAACGATCTCAAGATCGTTTGGAGGTCATCCAAACGATCCCAAGACCATTTGGGGTCTGGTCATGACCAAATTGGATGATGGTTCAATGGGTTCAAATCAATTAGACTCACATTGATTTATGTTGAAGGGTCATCGATTCCAAACCCAAATCTAATTGAATCAAGCCCTAATTGATGATCAATTGAGGGTCAATTGAGGGTCAAATCAGTTGAGGGTTGACCTATTTAACTCAATTGAATGATGGTAATAGGTCCAATTAATGCTTGATTATATATATACAAGTGTTGAAGGAACCAACACTAGAAACCCTAATTCAATTTGAGGTGTTGGGACTATACTTGGTCTGTGCGGTTTTGAGGTGGTTTGGACCAAACAGTCTCAAGACCATTTGAGTCCAAACGGTCTCCAGACCGTTTGGGACCAAATGATCCCAAACCATTTAGGTTCATGCGGTTTCCAAATCGGTTGAGTGCATGTGGTTTTAAAACCGATTCTGTCCATGCAGTTTCAAAAGTCAACCATGAGCAATCGGTCTTCACCCCCAACTTTAGCAAACGGTCTTGAAGGTCTACTTTACTAAATGGTCTCAAGGGTAGACCAAGACCGCATGAAGGTCCAAATGGTCTTATATCGTTTGGAGGTTTAGTATGCAAGACCGTTTGAGGTCTAAGATAGTCAAGATTGTTTGGGGCCTTAGTGTCCAAGATCGTTTGGTGGTTGATTAACCTAAATTGTGGGCTCTGATCTCCAAACCACGATATAAACACGATTCAAACTTAGCGGAAGCGATTCGATAAACAGCGGAAGACAAAAATCACAGGAAATTAAAACTTTTCGAGACAAGAGCTTGAATCCTTAAAAGCTTCTTTCATAACAAGAGATAAACTGTTTACATCTCATGATAATTACTTCTTGAGTAATTATATACATCAAGATACAAAATCTCAAGAACTCATAACAAAAGACTCCAAAACCTGAGAGTACAAAGGACACATAAGACTGACTCTAACTACACCACATGGCAGGCTAAATCTCCACCTGAGATTTACTGCTTCTCCTGGTGCTGCTGCTGCTGCTACTGGGACTGGTCACCTGTAGACCGGTTCCTCTGTCTCCGACGTCCACCTAAAAAGTTGAAGTCTACGGGGTGAGACAATTTTACATAATTGTCCCAGCGAGAGTTATAACTCTCCGTCAGGAGCTTTATTATAACATCAAAGAATATCTTAAGCAGTAAAGCTTTCAAAGTATTCAATAGCAGTTGCAACTATAAACAAGAGCTTAACATTTATGAGATATGAAGAATATAAGCACTATTACAGTGTATCATCAATCAACTAACTCGTAGTTATCTCTAACAGGTATACTACGCGGTTGATTATGTTTTACAAACAATATTTTGCCCTGTGGAGATGAGGCATACCACTCATACTCCAACTGATTGCTAAGAAGTCACATCAGTATTATACATAGGTCATTAAGAGAGTCAGATTCTCATGACCTTCACCTTCCTCAGTAAGTAAGAGGATCACTTGTAGGACATCTTGTGTCTCTACTATTATAGCTCACCAGGGTAAACTGGTCCTTCGCTATTTTAGAGTTACAGTGGCGTTCTGTACTCTCTTCGTCATCAGGAGATTTCATGTTTATCTCCACTGATACGGATATCTATGTTTTCTTCATCATCAGGAGGTTTCATGTTTACCTACTACTGATACAGTATGGGATTGTAGTGAAGGATTGATAGATTACATATCTACATCAAATCCCTACACTAGGATGTAAGGTTCTACACATCCATGTACCCCACATACTCAATAGTATGTGATCCAGGAGTTCCCTTAGGAAAACCTGTTTCACCATCATTTGATCTCTGACAATGATGGGTCTATGATCAGGGCTCTACATTATACTTGATTAGTTAGGTACATTCAGTATTCATTTAACATCACACATTGTTCTTCAAACAATAATAGTAGCATAACATCTATAAAAGGAGAATACTAAACGTAACAAGCCTAACTCACATCAATCATCATTTCTCATTATACTCATCACAAGTCATCTCTAAAGCATGACCTTGATGGTATTCATGGCTCTCACAGCCCATTATTATCATAGAATGCCACTGACAAGGCATCAGGATACTTTACTTATTCATAAAGCTATCAATATGCCTTTAATGAATATAGTATCATCATCCATACCTAGATATGATCATCTCCATATCAGAACCTGCATGGTTAATTCAACTAATAAAGGTAATTCAAAACAATGATTATACTTTCCACTCTTGTCATAAGAGCTAAGTTCTTTGATTCTTATCAAATAGAGTTTAATACTCATATAACATGTCATCACCTTTGAATTAGGGTTTACTATTCACATCACATGTCATTACCCTTGAATTAGGGTTTACTATTCACATCACATGTCATTACCCTTGAATTAGGGTTTACTATTCACATCACATGTCATTATCCTTGAATTAGGGATTACTATTCACATCACATGTCATTACCCTTGAATTAGGGTTTACTATGATCTCACATAGGTGGAACATACCCTAATCATGCACATTCATGTGTATTGAAGGTTCTTTACTTGAGTTTCCACCCGAAAAGGGTACTTTCTCTCTCTTAAGGTACTTTCTCTCTCTTAAGATACTTTCTCTCTCCTCATACTAGTAGATGGTGATAACACCACTCTAGATCAGGTTGGGTTAAGTCCTCATGGGCTAACATAAGCCAAAACACCACTATCATGTGATTAGGGTTTGATTTGAACAAGGTTTTACTCAATTGAACCCCTCAAGGGTATTTTGGTAATTCACCCCATTGATCACCATTATGGTTCAATTCATTAGTCACTTATTCCCTTAATATCCTAGGTTATAATTAGGGTTTAGATTAGAGCATCATTGAACCATTTACACCTTTAATTGATTAAGTGAAATCAACCTTTGAAAACCTCAAACGGTTTCAACCTTCAACCTCCAAACGGTTTGACCGTTTGCTAGGGTTGACTCCAAGACCGTGTGACCTTCAAGGTCGTTTGCCCAAATCGTGTGAGGGTGTATACCGTTTAACAAGTTTGACTTCAAGACCGAGAGGGCTTACACGGTTTGAGACCGTTTGGTGTCTCTCGATCTTGAGATCGTTTGAGTCCAAACGGTCTTGAGATCGTTTGGCCCCAAACGGTCTTGAGACCGTGATGCCTCACACGGTCTTGAGACCGTGAGGCCTCACACGGTCTTGAGACCGTGTGACCTCAAACGGTCTTGAGACCGTGAGGTCTCAAATGGTCTTGAGACCGTGTGACCTCAAACGGTCTTGAGAGGGCTTACACGGTTTGAGACCGTTTGGTGTCTCTCGATCTTGAGATCGTTTGAGTCCAAACGGTCTTGAGACCGTTTGAGTCCAAACGGTCTTGACCGTTTGGCCCCAAACGGTCTTGAGACCGTGATGCCTCACACGGTCTTGAGACCGTGAGGCCTCACACGGTCTTGAGACCGTGTGACCTCAAACGGTCTTGAGACCGTGAGGTCTCAAATGGTCTTGAGACCGTGTGACCTCAAACGGTCTTGAGACCGTGAGGTCTCAAACGGTCTTGAGACCGTGTGACCTCAAACGGTCTTGAGACCATTTGGTCCACTTGGTCTCAAACTGTTTGGACCTCCAACATGGTTCAATGATTTCAATCGTTCATGATTATCAATGTTGAAGCCTCCAATTGGTCAAAGCCATGGTAACCACTTATAGATTGAGTTAATTAGGGTTATGCTTAACCAATTGGTCACTCAATTGACCCTCAATTGTTATCGAATTAGGGTTGAAGTTGGTTCAATTAAGGTCCATCATCGTTCAACCATCAACACTCAACAATGTGAATCAACACAAGGTTGAACCCTTCAATTGAGCTCCAATTGGGCCCAAACATGACCCAAACGGTCTTGAGATTGTGTGGATGAACTCCACACGGTCTTGAGACCATTTGCCCAAGATTTCATCAAAATCTAATGTGATTTGATAGGAGTTAAACCTTGATTGAGTCTCAAATCAGTATTTTGATTATTTCAATAACCTATTGCAATTGGGCCCTCTATTGATCAAATTACCTTAACCCTAGACCTCCAAACGGTCTTGGGTTGTCACCACACGGTCTTGAGACCGTTTGGTTGATCCCCAAATGGTCTTGAGACCGTTTGGGTTAATCAACCCAAAAACACTAAATCAATTCATTGAGATTTCAGTACTGATTTCAATTAGGGTTTGCCCTAGTGATCACCCTTCAACTCTTAGCTCGTTTGGAATTAGTCCATAAAATTTGGTGAGTTGTTAATCAACATTATTTTTAACAACTGCACAGCTGCACCTTGGTGCCCAAGCTTGGGAAATCCCTCAAACTTCATCATAATGATTCTCATGATGTCTCAACATCAGAGGAACATCTCAACATATGCAAATTGCAAGTTAACCCTTCTAACTGGGTAAATTACACATAGGTCCCTGTATAACAAAATAATGCTACAACTTTATATAAAAAGGAGAAAAAACTGAAATATATGTTTCTGAGAAACTTAATTACATGCCCAATGTTAATAAAAAGGATTTAATTACATATTTAGGCAAAACACCTAGGGTTAACTCATAACCCAGGTCAGGGATGTTACATAAACACCATGGGTACTTAAAGTGGTTAAGGGACAAAGTGATTAGTTAATTAATACATGATGTAATCAAAGGTGATCATGGTACTTGTACCTTAATGGTATAGTGTGTTTGAAACCCATGAAGTAATTAAGCCCTAATGATTACAATGGTAATGATATAAACCATGAAGTCAGTTCTCTTTCATGATTAAGTTGAATTAACCTAATCAAGGCTGAAGCTAATATCATCCAATAGGGGATGAGAGAGAAAAGGCTTCTTCTATGAATGTCAATCAAGTAATGGACGTCCAATATGAATGAATGCCTAATTAGGGTATGATCCATGATTAGTGAGATCATGAAAACCCTAATTATGATGGTTAATGAATCTTAACCCTAAATTGAGGGTAATAATGAAAGTATCCCTAATGCATGATGATGATGTAATCTTAATTCATAATGATAACCCTAATCCATAGTGATGTGAAATGAATAGTAAACCCTAATTCATAGAGATGTGATATGAATAGTAAACCCTAATTCTGGGTTATGGTTTATAGCATGAAGCTCTATGATTAGATAATGGAATGAGGAATCACTATTCCCAATTAAGCTAAGGGGTTGGTTAACCCTAATTGAATCGAAAAAGGGAAACCCTAACCCTAGTAAGGGCATAGTGGTGCAACCTTTAACATAGTGATGCTATCATTATTGTACACTGTGCTGATATAGAAATAATGTGCATGTTAACATTTGTGTTAGTCATACAGGTCTTTATGAAGTAGTGACCATAGCTAGGTAAGGGTTATGATGTCATATTCATTGAAAGCACTTTATAAACTTTGAAAGTAATGATATACTATGTTGCCTATTGAAAGGTAACAAAAGAGATTGACAGACTGTATGAGCCATATGAAATATGTGCATTACTACTATCATGTTTATACTGTCAAATGACTTGATGGAAATATGTTACTTGGTAACACGTTTTTTGATGATCTAAGGGTTTGAACACCCATATTCTTGAATCACAATGATGAGATGGTTAGGGATTGAGATCCCAATGTTAACAAGATGTGAAATGAACTTGATACAAATAGTACTCTTTCTTTATAGCAATTGTTTTAATGGTTTATGTTTGAAAACATGCATGATGCTAAAAGAATGCTATAATGTACTTAAATAATCAAGTATAATGATATCATGTAGAGCCCTGACCATAGATCCATCATCGTCAGAAGCTAGATGGTGGTGAAACAGGTTTTCCTAAGGGAACTCTTGGAGAGCATACTTTTGAGTATGTGGGGGTTATGGACGCGAATATCCTTACATCCTAATGGAGGAATTGATGTGAGATAAACATTTAATCTCTCAATCCTTCATTATATGTATATGCCAGGAAGATGTATCACTAATCTCCTGATGATGATGTCAATGCCGAATCGATGTGAGATAAACAAGAAAGCCCTCGATTGCGAAGAGAGTACAGCATGCCACTGTAACTCTAATAGCGAAGTGCCAGAATACCCTGGACAACTATTATGGCAAAGATACAAGATGTCCTGCATGTTGTTCCTCACACTAACTGAGAAGGATGAGGTCATAGAAATCTGGCTCTTCTGATGACCTATGTATGGTACCGATTGCGGTTTCGTAATGGTCGGTTGGAGTATGAGCGGTATATATCATCTCCTCAGGGCATACGTATGTTTGTAAAATGTAATAAGCCATGTAGCATATTTGCTTAGGTTGAACTACGAGAAACAATGATTGATGATACATTGTTTATAATGTCCTAGTTGGATAATTAGTATACATGTTCTTCATATTCCTATTTGATTAAATGACTTGTTACTCAATTAAGTTATAATTGAAATGATTGCATAGAGAATACTGCTCTACCTATCTTATTTAATGAATTGCATGTTGTTGAATAATTATAATATTACTGCTCAAGTGTTATTTCAATATTTGCAATAACAATGCTTCTGGAGAAGAGTAATAACTCTCGCTGGGACAATTTTTCAATTGTCTCACCCCCGTGGGATTCAACATTTTAGGTAGACGCCGAGGAAGGAGAAACCCTTCAGTGGGTGAGCAGCAACAACAACATCACCAACAACAACAGGGACAGCAGTGATCCTCAGGTGGAGACACTGTCTGTCAAGTCTTGTATATAGAGAGTCCTATGTGTCGCCTCTGTACTCTCAAGTCCTAAGAGTTAGTAAATGGTTTAATATAGATCTGAGATTTTTTTTGGCGTAATTCCTTGAGATTTTTGTATACTACCTTGTACAGTTTAACAAGGTAGTTGATGATGTGACTCTCGAGATCAGATATTATAGAGATGTAATGATGGAATAGCTTGTAAATAACTTACCTTGTTTCTTTATAAAAGAGTTTCACATTTTGTAGATCTCTTTACAACAAGTTTTAAATTTTTAGTGATTTTTAGTAATTCTGCTGCTAATTATTCGCTTACGCATCGTTAATAATGTTTTGTCCGAACGGGGTATCACATTTCAGATGGTGGTTTGGCCAAGTTATTCAACATTTGATAAATTGGCTTATGATTCACACAACAATTTGTAGAACCATATGTTTTGTCAACTCTTGAACTTTAAGAAATCACAGTTAATCTATATCCACAATCATATTGAGCATATGAGATTATACTTGATCTCCATCTGTCTAATTATACTCAAACATCACTTTGAAGACATTATACATTTCATGCTTTACATGATTCTTAAGATGTATAACCATCTCAAGAATGTCCATGCTTCAGGATATATATGCAACTGATAGTTCATATAGCTCAGCATAAGGTTCTCTATGTCTTAGGCATCATTGGCATACTTCAAGTAAGCATCCAATTTTAGCCTTAGGTCCATTTGGAGTGGTTCAACTGGCTCTGGTCTTTCAAGGACTTTAGAGTTTATACTCACCACTGAGAACACTTCTCAAAAGTCCCAAACTGCATTTGAAGTTTATCTCATCTATGAACTGATCGTGATGATAATGTATTTTTATTTGTTATTTCGATTCTACAAAAGAATTTTACAACTTTTCAAAACAATTTTGATTTGATAAATTTTACGGTATTAATTAGGCCTTTAATTAATTAGCGCTCCCACTATTTTGTTCAAATTGATAACCCTCATGTATCAATTTGGAAGATTGCAGTGTACAATCTTCTAGTGGCCAAGATCCATATTTCATCAAATTATGAGTTAGCTTTGGCTAATCGCCCACAACTTGACTATTTAGGTAGGCCATCATGCCAATTGCATCATATGCAACTCTTGGATAGATGACATGCACAACTCTTTGCCATAATCATATGCATGCCTCTAGAGCTTAGACTCTCTAAGAATCACCATTTAAGTTAGATCCAAAAGCTGACACGATAAACATGCACCCTACTTTGGAAGAACCTACATGTCTACCATCACACTTCTACAAGATGGATCGTGCACCACGCTTTGGCGTAACCTACACTTGGTCGATCAAACGTTTCATGTGTGCCACTTATGGAAGGCATCTTAGGCTTTAATATTTTATTTGAGGGATTTTATATAAGTACATATACATATCCAATCACCACATATTTATAGTACATATCATATACATGCTATAACCACAATGAGAAAACATGCAATATCGAAAAAAGTGATGATTATGGCATCCTATTGTAATTCCTTAGATCCACAAGGAATTATGGTCATCTAAGGTATACATCATATGCAACTTACCGTTGATGAGGATATTAGTGCTTGAACCATTTCGGGTTGATCAACTCATCCTATAACATGATCGACTTACCTCTTAGTTGATTGGTTGGTCAGTCTGGCCTCCAATGTCTAGACACCTCCAACAAGATGTTGGTCCATCAGTCGGTCAATCCAGCTCCACCTTCACAATCCTACTTGGTCCTACAGGCAGTCAGCTTGTTTGGTGTTGAGCGTCTTCTTCTTTGATGTAACAAAAAATAAACTATCCTACTTTTACATAATCTTTGGGAAACCTCGAGTTACATTCGAGGGGAGTAAAGGTAGAAGAGAAAGGATCTCGAGTTATTTCAATTTACATATGGAATAGAAGGTAGAGGCTCGGTATGCAAATTGAGATGCAAAAAACCATAACCAAACACACACACATAGGGTTTATAGGCCATAACCATGCTACACATCCATCATCCAAACCATTTTAGGGCGACGCGTATCAATTGTATATATACCATATCATATATGTATGTTAGTTTGTGGTTGCATGTGGTATTTAGTCAGATAAGCACATTAGTCATTTTAAATATTCAAATTGTATGTAATAAATAAATGATGATAAAATCAAAATCCGATCATATCAATTTATCCCAAAACACAGTACGTTGACGTGGCTCTGAATACTAGTGTTGGGTTTTATGGCCTCAGAGTAGGCATCAAAAACAAAAATTTTACTTGCTATTAACTCATAATAGGAGATTGCATCAATGACTACGTAATGGGAAGGATGGTTTTAGAAAGATATACCTAGTCATGCAACTTGCCCAGTGATAATACATCTCAGCCATGTGCGATCTTCAACATCATGTCTTGGACGGTGTCTGTTCAGCTCGTGGTCTTCGACATAGACTCTGGCCTCCACTATGGACTACGGCGGACGTGTCCTCTTGAGCAGCGGAAATCTCCCACCTATGCAGATAGTCCACACAGACCACCTGAAACTCCTATCATTCTAGAAGAACTGGTAGGAAAGAGACGACCCTCCTGTTGGAGTACTAGCACCAACCTGCTCTCCCAAACTCTTACTGTTTTCTACAATTGTCTTTCCCTCACTGTGCCTCCCTAGTTTAGTAGTACTTTCTTAGGCTCTCTCGATTACCAGAACCAGATAGGACAACAACTTTGCAGAGCAACTGATGTTCTAAGGTGTGTGGTCTGAGAAGCCCCCAGTACCCCTCTATTTATAGTAGAGGGCAGGGTCAGGGTTCCCAATCTATTCGGGAGTAGAAGGATCCAAAATTTCCATGAATAGTTTGTACTACGGTAGGCGAACTGGTCGATTCATGAGTGAACTGATCGGTTGGGAGTGTGAGCCGATCGGTTCACCCAGTGAACTGGTTGTTTCACTTTCCAAACTTGCCTGCATTTGACTTTCCTCAATCATTTCCAATTAATGCAAATATTAACCCTTATTCCAATCGGATTGAACAAGTGAAATGAGAAAGTTTTCTTCCAACTGGGCAAATCCTTATTTCCTCAGTTGGCAAGACTTTGAGCCACCCAATTTACGAAGTGAACCGGTCGGTTGGCTCACACCAACTGATTGGCTCACAAGGGTGAATATCCTGACATTTCCAAAGCAGTCTCGAATCGACCTAACACTCTAACCAGCTAGTTCAACACTTGAACTTGATAGTTTTGAGTTCATTCAATCAATTATATGTTTAATTCAGTACATAAACATATTTAGTCTCAATCTAAAAAGTATTCATGGACAATCTACACTTCTACGGGTATCCTATATGTGTGACCCTACAGGTTGCAATTTACGTTGGAAGTGAATGTTCATAACAACTTATGACATCCCAAGCAATGTGTAGAATCTAGTAACTCATCATTGCTACCCAAGTAACTCAGAAAGTTGGAGAACAAATTCAACCTACAATCTATGATTAGTGTTATCATGATTGTATAGTTCCTTTGTCTCTGATAGTCAAATTGAACTCGAGGCATGGAATGTCATCCTCTTCAACATTCAATCCATGTTCCTTGACCTAGAGCAGATTGTTTGAGATGCATGCAAATTCACATATCATATATTGAATCACATGAGTATGGCCATACAATTCTTAGTCTCACTTATCAAGGGGCCATGGATATCATACTCCTTGTAGGAGGGACAAATCCCATATCTATCACTTACAGTCAAGTCCCCATGTGTCAAAGTCACCCAATCATCACTTTTATAACAACCCATGTTTTAGGACTGCATTTGATGATGTCAAAGTGTACCCAATCACATATGATGAGTGCAGTGATTTTAGGTCTAAGAACCACAATCACCACCATCACTATGAGAGATGATTGTGACTACCATTCCATGGTATCCATGTATCACTCTCAAGGTGGGTATGTCCGATATATTGTTCTCTAACATATATTTGTGTGCTTGACTTGATATCATATATCATGACTAATGAAACTCTATCATCAGTCAACACACACTCTAGTCTTATGTATTACTGTTGTCTATTTTGCTTCCACAGTAATATCTAACTAGGGACATAATAAGAATGTATGTACTCTTATCATACATATGGTCTCATTGTTCAGGTCCTCAGCTTGAAGAAATATTTCATCGAGTCAAATCATTCTTTAAACATCTATAATGTATGTGTCATCATCTCATGGCTGAGACAAACATAACAGACATAATTACTTTTATTATTATCAAATTAAGTATCATATGCCTCACTAGAATCATCATATGATTGGCTCTCTGGGCATACTATACCAATAGACTCCCACTTGCACTTAGAGCCAATCACCCACAAATCATATTACAAGTGATCTTAACATGTCCATCATGTTTATGCTGCACAAGTGCATTTATATCTGGTAAGCAACAATTGCTTCAAGTCGGTATATTGCATGTTTCACATCCCCTCACTATACGACAACTCGTATCAGATGGAAGTGTTGTAGTATGCTATCTAAAATTCCTTTGCCTAACCATTAGCTCCATTGTTGTCACAATATTACTACTAAGTCACCAATGGTCGGAACTTGTCATAACTTCTAGATCCATATAGTATCCTTCACATTGTTCGCAACACTAAGGTACTCGACTTCTTACTGTAGAATTAATCAATTGTTTTATGTTGGAACATTTCCAACTAACAATTCTTAATCCAAGGTTAAACACATTTTTTTCATTTTAGAAGCTTGCATCGATGTAACTCTTTACACCCAACTCTTCCTTATTACCATAACTAAAGAACTAATCCTTTTAGTACTTCACAAGTACATAAAGATGTCCTTCATGGTATTCCAGTAACTCTTACTGGAGTTCAATAGATATCCATTCATCATGTCCAAAATACATGAGATAATTGGATATTTATATCATCTAGTCATACAAGATGATAATTTCATATCTTCTTGTCATGTCCAATACATATAAGAGGATGAGTTTGTATATTCTTATCATGTCCAATCCATACAAGATAGTTAGTTCATATTTTCTTATCATGTCCAATACATACAAGATAACGAGATGAGTTCATACATGATAGATCCAATTACTAATGCATATCACATCTATCCATGTGTTCCTTATTCTTCATAAGAATTGGGACGCTTGGCTCTTGAGAGACTAACTCTATGGAACATGGACATGTTTTCTCTCATCATGCTGAACCCTTTCAACATTTTGCCGATGTATGTTCTCTTTCTTAGGTCAAGAAGCCCTCTTAATCTATCTCTATAGATCTTGATTCCTATCACATAGGATGCTTCTATATAAACCTTTTAGAATGCACTTCGTTGCCATATTTTTTAGTATAAGGATGATACTCCCCATCAATATGTGGAATATACATATGCTCCCACAAAATTCTTGTAATCACACATTATATCTTTATTCTAACTCAAGTCAAACTCTGACTATCTATCAAATTGAAGATCCAGTTCTGAGGTGCTTGCTTGAATCCAAAGATTGATCTATGCATCTTTATAGACTTTATTTGCATTATTGGATTTATAAAACCTTTAGGTAGTGTTACATACACACAAATTCCATTTAAGGAATGTAATTTCAACATCCATATTCCAAATCTCATAGTCATATTAAGCTACAATGGCAAGCATTATCCAGATGGATTTATCTATGGTAACTACTGAAAAGATTTCACCATGTTCAACACCTTGAACTTGTTAGAAACTCTTTGCAACCAAATTACCCTCCATGTCTGTCTTCTTTTTGAAGACCCAAAAGTACCCTGTTGGTTTTACCCCTTCAGGTGGATCAACCAAGGTCATACTTTGTTGATTTACATGGAGTCCATCTTGGATTTCATGGCTTCAAGCCATATCTCAATTTTTGGCTCTCATTAGCATCTAGGTAGTCTGTAGACTCATCATATGATCAACTCACTACCTTCTTGTCCATAAGATATCATATATCATTGAATCTCTAGGCGTCTTCTACCAGAACCATGAGTTATGTTTGTTACTTAAGGAACTTTGAGATTCCACAACATTTTGTGATTCTCTTTATTCCCAGTGTAAAGCATGTGCCCAAAAGGAAATTTGAAGTTTTAGCTAGTAATAACACTCTGGCTTATCAAGATGTGATTCCTTCTTTCTGATACACTTCTCATGATAGACTATCATTGTGTTTCAGATGAAGTCTAGCATGATACATTATCATGATCTTCTAGAAGGTTCTCAAACTCTTGGTTCATTGTATTTCCATATCGATCATGTCAAAATTTAATACTTATACCAAGTTTGTCATGTACTTCATTTATGATCTCCTTGAATACTTCAAGAGATTCATGTCTGTATTTTATTAAATACAAACTACCATATCTACTGAGGTCATCAGTAAATATATTGAAGTAATATTCATTACCTTTAGTATTTATTCTAAAAGGTCTATATACATCAATATATATAATCCTTAATAGAATAATCATTCTTCCACTACATCTAGTGAAGAAACTTTGTTATATTGCATAATGAATGAGATTGGCATGTCTCTATTTGTTCAATAACCAAAATGAGATGACATAACCATCATATGGATTTCTAGAAATGCATTTCTCATTTATGCACTCCAAATGACTATGCTATAGACATTCAAGTTTGAGTTATCATGTCATTCATTACATGTGTCATACAAATTTGTCTCCTCAACTATCAAGTATAGTTAGTGAGACATAGGAATTTCCATCAAAGATCATATCTTTAAAATGAAACATCAGTCCATAACTCTCTTGTCCATACAAGATGTATGATGTTTTCATTGATTGTAGGTATATAATAGCAATTCACTAATTCTATTACATGCCCATGAATTTCATAATGTCACTATAATGATAGCAACTCTTGCTCCGTACAGTTTCTAGCTTACTTCCTCTCAAGTCCTAAAGTAGATATATCTATCTCTTTCATCTTCCTGAGACCCTCTATCAAGAGGTTATTTCCCTTTCCTATGTACCCCTCTCCATATCTTGAGTGATGAAGACTTGGACCTAAGATTGGTTGTAGAATACTTCTTTACTTTGCTTTAGTCTATGGACTTCACTCTAATCATTATCATAGGTTTTGTGCTTTCTTCATTCATGCTTTGGCATCAACATGCCAAGCATTTCAGATAGTGGTTTTGCCAAGTTATTCAACATTTGATACATTGGCTATATGATTCACACAACAATTTATCGAATCATATGTTTGTTCAACTCTTGACCAATAAAAAATCACAATTAACCTATATGCACAATCATATTGAGCAAATGAGATTATACTTGATCTCCATATTTCTGATTATACTCAAACATAACATTGAAGACATTATACCTTTCATGCTTTACATGATTCTTAAGATGTATAACCATCTCAAGAATGTCCATGCTTCAAGCTATTTATGCAACTCATAGTTCATATAGCTCAACATAAGGTTCTTGATGTCTTAGGCATCATTGGCATACTTCAAGTAAGCATCCAAGTTTAGCCTTAGGTTCATTTGGAGAGGTTCTTCTACCTCTGGTCTTTCAAGGAATTCGAGCTTTCACTCACTAGTGAGAACACTTTCAAAAGGTCCTCAACTAGATTCGATGTTTATCCCATTTATGAACTGATCGCAATGATATTGTATTTGTGTTTGTCATTTTGATTCTAAAAAAGAATTTGCAACTCTTTCAAAGCATTTTTTATTTGTTTGAATCACATGCGTATAGCCATACAATTCTCAATCTTGCTTATCAAGGGGCCTTGAATATCATACTCCTTGTAGGAGGGACAAATACCATATCTATCACTCACACTCAAGTCCCCATGTATCAAAGTCACCCAGTAATCACCATTATAACAACCCATGTTTCAAGACTACGTTTGATGATGTCAAAGTGTACCCAATCACATGTGATGAGTGTAGTGATTTTAGGTCTAAGAACTACAATCACCACCATCACTATTAGAAATGATTGTGACTACTATTTCATGGTATCCATGTATCACTCTCAAGGTGGGTCTGTCTGATATAATGTTCTCTAAAATATATTTGTGTGCTTGACTTGATATCATATATCATGACTAATGACACTCTATCATCAGTCAACACACTCTAGTCTTATGTATTACTATTGTCTATTTTGCTTCCACAGTAATATCTGATTAGGGAGATAACAATAATGTATGTGCTATTATCACACATATGGTCTCATTGTCCAGGTCCTTAACCTGAAGACATATGCCATCGAGTCACATCATTCTTTAGACATATATCATGCATGTGTCATCATCTCATGGCTGATACAAACATAATAGATGAAATTACCTTTATCATTATCAAATCAAGTATCATATGCCTCATTGCAATCATCATATGATTGGCTCTCTGGGCATACTATACCAACATGACCTTATGGCCCTTGTGTATCTTGGGCCCATTTCCATCTCTGAGAATCTACTTCTCAAACCTCCTTTGTGCTCACCTATGTGCTAGCTTCCTCTATCTCAAAATGTACTGTAAAATTTTTGTTGATGAAGATGCATAGTTAAAGATTCAATTACCCTATAAATAAATAGAGACGAAATAGCTGTGTAGTTTCTTTTCTTTTCCACCAACTTGTTTACTTGCTTACGTACTCACCATTAGGACACCAACAACACTTCTTTATTTTATTTTCTAACAAAAGTTTATCAATTTTTGCAACACATTTTTGTTGTCCTATAAAAGGAGTCATTTCAGCTGCGTGTCAATCAGACCAGTGTGGTTTTTTTTCATGTGTCAATTTTGGTTTGCTTTTCCTAGTTAATGATGGATCTACAAGTAAAAGATCACAGAAAGCACAAAGGATATGATTGATTTTATTATTCATGTGTCATTCATAGTAAACAAGCAGATGTTACATTCAGTAACACAAATCATCCATGCACATTGTTGTGAGTTGTAACAGTAGCTATGTGCTTCATTGCATTGACGGTCGATGTGTAATGTGTTTTTGAAAACCAACCAGACAAGTCAAAAAAGAGAGCAGGGTAATGACACACTACAAGTTGAAGGAGCCTTAGATATGATTGGAGTATAAATAATTTTTGTAATCATACATACATGTTGGAAGGAGTCAAATGGATATTAATCAAGTTATTTTTTATAGGATGTACGTAACTTTTTCTTATTCATTATATATTAATCCTAAACAAAAACATGCCCAAGAAAAAGGTTAGATATACTTTGATAATGACATGATAAAATGAAAGTCTATCGGGTTGTTATCTTTTAACAAATTGCATGTAAATTATTGTGAGTACTATGTATATTTTTTTAGAATATAGTCAATTTTGGTAATGACATGCTACAAGTTACATGGAGTCAGCCAACAGTAAATCAAATATTTTCTTTTAACAGGTTGGATGTATATTATTTAAATGCTAATCATAATAAGTGATCAACAAGAACATGTTAAAAGAGTAGATCACATTTATTTTTTATAATATATAAGTGAAGTAATTGGTCTAAACTTGGATCGACTGATCTAAAAAAATTAACTTTACTTGATTATATATTAGATACTCTAATTATATAACACGTGTTTAACACATGTCTTTTTCTCGTGTTTATAAAAAGACAAAAATATTTATAATTTTTAAAATATGTGAAAACATATGTACCTTAGCTTCAGGAAAGGTAAAATATTTATGGGTCCCTTTTATCATGGCACCATGCATCATCAAGATCTGACAACCGTAAGCAAACATGGTAATTCCTCAATGCGGAAACAATCACCTAAAATAACCCTATGAACACACGCTAATCGTTTTTCTTTCTAACATAATATTGTGACCTATTAAGAAAAGTCATCACAGATATCAATATATGCCCCAGAAGCATGCCTAAGACAATCTTACAATGATTGATGCTATAGATACTCTAGAAAAATGTGATGCCAATCACTACAAACATGAAGGATTTTTCCACAGAATCGTAGTAGAAGTTGAAGTATTTATTCTTTTGGATAGGTGTCTACGACTTCTTGAGTTGGTTAGCACCAAAGGCCATGAGGATTCATGTATGCCACCGGATCCCAAAGACAAGAATAAACGTACGGTGTAAAGAAAAAGGACTTGTAGTGACCCTACATTGGTTGGTTCATAGTGGTGTAGAGAGTTGGAAAGATTGCATGTTGTTGGATGAGGAACGGTGATCATGGCGGTAAGCCATAGGAGTATCGAACGCTATTTAAAAAAACTCAAATTTAATGTGTTGTGGAATTATTAACATACCAAGATGCTATGATAAATTTTCCAAATAAGAAAATCAAAAGCCTAAATCATTAGAAAAATACATCACTGGCTGATCTCTTGAGTTTTTTTCCTTGCAATTTCAACAAATTGTTGTTGAAGTCTTAGTATGTGATCGATATGTCATTATCATGTAAAACGTAAATAACAGGTTGAATCAATAACTGAGTCAGCATCTATGAATCGACAAATATATCAAAAATTAGTTAATAGACATAGAATTTAATGAAGAGATGTGATCTTCAGTGCCTAATTAAACTCCTACTCAAATTTATGCATCCTAAAATACGATTATATTAGGGACTCAAAGATGAAACAATAATCTCTTTATCAGTAAGTGACGTCAATAATCTACAAACCAATACAATATATGGTTGCAAATAGGCATGGTTGTATAAAACATTACAATGAATTAATGCATGCTTTGACATGAAGCCAATATCTGATGGAGAGTTAAAAAAAAAATAGGTGAGTTAAAGAAAATCAAGGAAAAATACCAAAATTGGAGCAACCACAAAGTGAAATCTTTATCACAAGTGCACTATATTGCAACATGAGCAACCATTTTGACTAAGTATTAGTTTGGACTGGAATACTACAAATCCTAGTTTTAATTAGTTAGAACTTTAGTAATAGATTTTGTAATTTGTGTCAGCAAATCAACAAAACCAAAAAGTCAGCACAACGCTATATTTTCACAACATATTACTAGTTCATGGATAAATATATTTATGGTATGATGGTAGCATTCTATTCTATTGTGTAGGTTTAAATCCTATTTTTAAAATCATGCTGGATGTAGGATTATATACTTTTTACAATATCTCATGTTGTCCCACACTACTTCTACATCTCGTTCACATCGTCAAATACAAGACATTAGTAGAAGAGGAATACAAGGAGGGAAAGCTATAAATCTGATATAAACTACCATGTAGGATTAGCCTCCTTTAGATACACAATTTCCAGTATGCATTGTTGATTCAAAAATATATTATGTTGTCAAATTAGAGTGATAGATAGTTGTGTTTGACAATTGAAAACATTTAGGGTTAACACAATTACATTAAAAAAATCATTGTCAACTAGTTCCAACCTGATGGTAAAAGAAATAAAATTGCTCAGTACATTGGATTGTTCATTTGTGATAGTTTTCTAATTGTCAACCATATATCCAATAAAAATAATTCCAAGTGACGAACTTACCAACAAGCTTAAGAAAGAGCCAATTGTGATTATATGGAACCTACTGCGCCAAGTGTCTGAGTGTATCGTCCCAAAGAAGGGGAGGAAATACGAAGATGCAGAGCATAACAAGAGTGTGGTGGCACCATCAACAATGGTCATGTGGAACTCACTCGTAAGGTACACTATGGCATTCATCAGGAGTCCCACGCGTAGGGCTGTCAATGGGGAGGGTATTATCCACATACCCTTACCCATACCCTGGAGGGTAAGGGTAAGGGTAGAGATTTTTGTTACCCTTTACCCATTTACCCGTTCCCTATTTCCCCACTATACTATAAGGGGAGGGTAAGGTATAGCCATTATCCATACCCTTTTACCCTTTTACCCGCACATGATATAAAGGTTACACAAAAATATATTCTAAAGGGGTTTGTATGTAAATTTTTAACCCTAATACTTTATTCTATCATTGGAAAATGACTTAGTGTTGTACATGTAATACTTTCATATTGAGGAAAAAACATATATATCTTGCGGAAAATGAGGTGTTGATGAAACACTTATTTGTTATGCATACTTATGCAAATGAAAAAATGATTTATGCATAAAAAATTGTTATTGTGTTAATTGACTTAACTTTACATGGAGAAACATATGATTTTGAATTGGATATAATGTTTTATATGTTGTTATTAATAAATTAGTTAGAAAATTATTAAAAATCAACACACAATGTGTATAAATTTTTTTTTGTCAAAATTACCCGCTTACCCTTTACCCTCCTCGTTTACCCTGTCGAGAAGAGGGTAAGGGTAAGGGGATTGCTGAGAAGGATAATTACCCTTACCCTTACCCGCTACCCAAAGAGGGTAAGGGTAAGGGTAAGACCTTACCCTCCCCATACCCTCCCCATTGACAGCCCTACCCACGCGGCCAACTTCCTCCGCCATCTCATTGTCTAGTATACGATTCATAGTAAAATTAGCAATGTTACTCAAGAACACTACCTAGTGTCAATTGAAACAACTATTTATGAGTATTTTACCTACTGAATATTCATATAATTGGTAAAGGCCACCCTTTTCTACTGTCTGACCATCATTTCCACCTTCTGACAAAACAATCTCAATGTCTATGGATTCTACCATCGTTGTTCACAATTGTGGTTTTGTTGGAAGAGAAGAACAAAATGCCAGACATCATATAGCTCCCTTTAAATATCATGAGAAAGGGGGCGTGGGGGTGGTCAAGAGACAAAATATTTCTAATTTGAGAAAAGTTGGAAGTTAACAATATCTTAAAAATATAATGTCCACATTTACCTTGGTTGATGTATGTCTCAGTATATATATCTAACATCAATGAATATATTTGATAAGTTATCTTTGGCTTATATATTAGTACAGATTGACACGGTTATGATGGTAAAGAGGTATGAACGTAAGAATCTCTTTTTTTAATAAAAATATATTCATCATGAAAATATTTATTAGAATTTTATTTTCATTCAATTATATTTTATTTAGGATCATCAATTATATATATGATGGTGACCAGGATGAAGACTTGAATTAAAGTAAAGGAATCAAATAGATGGCCCAATAGGTATAGAGAATCAAAAAAGAAAAATCTAGAACAAATTTGTATTATAATATCTACAACAATAACCTCACCGTCCTTTTAGAAACCCAATGGAGGAGGATTAATTATGTTTGGATCCAAATCCATCAACCACTTTTCCTAATTTCCAGTCACCGAACATATTAGGTTTGGATCCAAATCCTTCCAGTGGTGGGCATATTAGGGTGGTGGGGAGTGGGCTTATTTCTCATGATAATGATACTTAAAAAAGGTGTAGATTGTAGAAGCTATTTGGGAATCTTGTTTATATGAGATAAGAAATTGTTTCAGAATAAAAATCATTACAGTCATGCCTTTGAGACAAAATATAGGGCCAAAACATTTAATCTCACATGGAAGAAATTGATGATATCCAGCAAGGTTAAAAACTTTTTTGAGGGTATGAATTTCACCAATATGATCCAAAAAACAATGCATCAGATCTAGGGAACACACCAAAAAGCTACAATGGTTAAGATGATATGATATGATCATCACGGTCCTATCAATTAACTTGAGCATGTAAATAAAGAAGGTGAAATACTGTAAGAAAAGGTGAAAAATGAAAAAGAGAACCAATTTGGCATTTTTTTAAATAATTTCATATGTAGCATCTCTATAGAAATATTTTCTGAATTGACATACTTATATGCAAAAGTTACACCTATTATGGGGTTTTATTGGTGCCCAGTTAGAAAACACTATCTTCTTTGTCAGTTATATTGAATAATTGAAAAAATAAAAATGTGAAAATACCACTTTGTGAATATCTCAACTTGAACATTCCGCTCCTAGTGCACTTCCACCTTTTTTCAGAAAAGCAGAAAATTAAGTGGCTTTCTATTCCATAGCACCATTAAAGAGCAATATCAAGTTGTCTTTTTGTAACAAAATATGTTATTCTGAGAAAGATATTATGGAGAGTGCTATGGAGGAAATTATTTTGATGAAGTGTGCCAATTTGGTGTTTTTTCCAAAAAGAACAGAGAGAAAGGTCAATATGGTCGATAAATGAGATGTGCATTGCATGCATACCTGCTCATTGTATAAGTGAATGGAATATATGGATGAAAAAAAAGAAATCTGAAATGTAGTTGGTGGTCAGCATAGAGCTATCCTCCTAAGGCTCCACTCATAGAGCCTCCTCTTATAAATAAAAAGAGATGATGAAGTACCCTATATTGTTAGATCACATGTGACTTTGGTTGAAACATATATGCTCTACCGACAGATAAATTGTTTCACATGGAAAATGATGGTGATATATCAACATCATAAAGAGGATGACAAAAAGTGAATGGTTTTTGTATGGATGGGTTGAAGAGAGTCAGAGGTTAAGAGAAAAAGAGAAGGAACTGAGGATCACACTTTCTAGTGTTGGATGTGTAGCATCATTTTCTTTTAGGGTCGGTGGGTAATGGAAACAAATACAAAGCAGAGATGGAAAAGGAAAAAAGATAGAGTAAATTCTGAGGAGACCTTAGCAGCTTTAGGTGGAGGAAAGAATAAATATATATAACACAAACTCACTCACATTGATGGAAAAGTAAATTCGAAGTGGAATAAAACTATATACATTTAATATTTATACTTAGGTATGAATGCCCACATGAAGTCCCTGAGCAGTAGTTACACACACTCTAGCCCTAGGTAAACAACCTTGAGATTTATTAAGTTTTGTTGCACTAAGTGAAATTATATTGGTATAATAGGTTCTACCTATATAAGTGTAGAATAGGACATTACAAATGCAAACCTTCATATATGAGAATGATATAAATCTTTTAAAAGGGTGATTTGGGATATTTATTACCACCTAGAACCATATTATTATGACACTTATATTTATAGACAACTATTATTTTTAAGTTACTTTCTTATGTTCTTAATGTTTCCCAAAATTGGTAGCTTCATCTTCTATCCCATATCTCATGATTGCCTTGTTCTAGCTCTTTTATGTATTCCAATGAAACATTCAACAACAAAACATACTCTATCTTACATTCATTAATTTTACTTCTATGCTAGGTGGAAGAGAATATATTATTGGCTATATGGTAAAAGGAATGCCACAAAAGTTATGGCATGTTTACAAAATGGTTTTAAAGATCATTTTCAAGTTCATATCATAAGATAGTACTAGTAAAAATCTTTTCCCATAAAGTGTTTTGATTAGGTAATACTAACCAATATTTTAACATTTTTTGAAAATGATATGAAGAATTTGGTGGAAATATTTTTTAGATTATGTTGATAAGATACATAAAATGAAACCTAAAGTTTCTAATATTGAGCGTAAAATTTTTACCCAAGAAGACTTTAGTAGTAGGAACATTGCCTAAATTATATTTTCTTCAATGATATTCTTTGGCTATATGATGGATATTCTTCCTCTTTTATTTTATTATTACAATGTATATTGTTCAAATTTAAATTACATAGTAGTCAGTAATTCAAGAGCCATAAGCAAACTTATTTTGTGCCAAAACAAAGTTGCCTCAAGAAACTTCATAGAAATCCATAAGTATTCAAACTATGATAAATGATTAAGTATATTATAATGATAATAGTTTTGTCAATTATGTCCCAACACACTTAAGGGAAGATGAGTGGGTGCTTCTAGACATCCTCCTTCCAAATGTCCTACTCTTTTGCATTCCTTGGCATCCAAAAATGTATTTTTTTAAGAATTTTATTAGGTATTATTCTCTTAGATTTTATTTATTTTCACTTTCAATAATATATTTTTCCATGTGAATTTATCCCAGTCTATATGTGTTTCCTTCTTTAGTCATAATATTTTTTCTCTCTCCCTATGGAAGTTGATTAGTTGACTTATTTTGATGCTTCAATTGGTGATGTAGTTGAAGAAGAGCCTCATATTTAAAAATATCTTCATGATAGAAGTTCCACAAAGTAATGTAAATGAGTAATATATGATAGTTGAGATTTTGTATGTTTTTTTAATATTGAGATTTTGTATGTTTTTTGAATAATTACATATACTTAATGTTGTATTCATATGTGGTTTAGTTATTTTTAGACACGATGGAATGCTATATATCAGTTAACATATACTTTCCTTATGGAAAAAGTAAAATAATTCAATAAATTGTTTTTTCTAGATATCATTGCTCAAATGGGGAATTGTATGTGATAGTTGTTAATTAGCAAGATTGACAATAAGATGATTACACAGATTGAACGACCCAATCTAGTCAGCACTCTCATGCAATAAATAAACATGACATTTACAACCTTTGTCCATTCAAGATATATGAAAAGAAACCATTAAACTACCAAAGGAAAGGGTAGCTAATACTATGCTTCAACACCACAGAGATATGATCACTGCCTACAATAATGATTCGCAGTAACACAATAACTCCAATCTAGATGATAACTAAGACTACCTCCGTCAAGGTAGACACATGATTAATACAAATGCAGTTGAACATAGAAAATCATGCAGGCAAATTGCTTGTGCTATACTCAGAGATGGATGAGGACAAAGGATTCAAGCAGACTACAAGCATATACAAGGAACCGATACACTACTAGATGAACTACATTTCATTCTACAAGGACTCAAAATGGGAGAAACTCACAGAATGGAGAAAGTTACCTGGGTAACAGACTCCTTACAGGCCAGATAACTCATCCATGATAGCAGACATCAGTGGGGAGCATATGGACCAATATGTTTTAGAATTAAAGAGGCAATTACATCAGTACCGGACCTCAACATCATCCATAAGCTAAGAAGATTTAATACTTTAGTTGATCTACTAGCTAAATCTCTACTTAAGCAACCAACGAACCTTGTAGTCTGCATGGACAGTCCCCCTGATTGCATCAGGAGTCTGTATGACAAAGAAGCAAAGGACATAACTGACCTAGCTAATCGGGTCACAACATGTAGAAATAAACAGTGAATGAATAAAGTGGGTTAAAAAAAACCAAAACAAGTCCCAAAATTATAGTGATGGCCTACTCAAGCATAACAAGCTTGCATGGCGACAACCACCCAAGGGTGTTTGTATATAATAATAATGCATCAAGATACTTAATGTGGTCTTTTAGTTTCCAATAGTGGGTATTTAGTTGTGATCTGACCCCCTTGTCTTCTTTGTTTATGGCATATATTTATGGTATGGCGCCATATAAAGAAGGGAGGGGCGTGACATTCTCACAATAGTCCCAACCATGCAAATGTCTACTACTACTTCCTGAAAGAAGTATTGTTTTCATCTCAAAAGTGATCTTTCACCCAATATATACCTCATATCTCTTAAAGTTATAAAAAGCCAGTGGTCTAGAGATTGGGTGTTCATTGCTTGATGGTGTATCCTATAGAAACCAACACTGAGATGAAGTCAAGTCTTAATCTTAGAGGCATTTCTTATCCTAATGTTGATGCTAAAGTTGGATTCTAACCATAATAATTACATTTCTATTTTCATTTTCTAATATCAAAGGATTTCTTAGCTTGGTTCTTCATGGTTGCAATAAAATAGTTCCTAACATTGGAAATTAGTGCATTTTTAACATTGCACAACTATTTTCTTCTTAGATATTGTTATGTGTGTAATAGTTCATAAGATCTACTCTTTGCATATTTTGTCCCTATCTGGTTGTACATGTCATGCTAGGGATATACCTAAATGAGATGTGTCTCCAGGAACTAATGCTCATGTTCAAGTGAAGTAACAAATATATAAATATTTGTATTCTAGCTAGCATGTTCTCTTCATATTTGTAATTTTTGTTACGTATTGTTTAGAATTTAATTTAATCTTGCTCATGTTTTTATATTCAAATATGCTTCCTTAAATATTTATTTGACATTATGGCTTCAAATCACTTGTTTAGATACAATTCACATATAAAATGTGGTCATGCATACATACAATCATATCTCAACTAGATGAATTAATTATTCTTGTTTGACGCCTTAATTAATTAAATTCATATTTTAATTATCAATTTAGTAGACTCTTGAATCATCATATATTTGAAAAGAAAATACCATAGTATCTAGATACTTAGAATACGTTGTTAATTCAATCTCGTTGATAGAATACACGTGTATATTGGACACCGTCTTCTTAGAAACATGTTGGAATATTTTTGACGTTCTTCTCCTTAATATTTTTTGTTGAAGTACATACCAAAACTTGGTATTATTAAAAAGAAATCTTTTTTATTTCTGTAGGGAAATTACCATGCTGGAACAACTATGCTCCATATCATGTGAGAAATATTACTAGTGTTTAAGTTGGCTTCTTCTTGTGACTCATTTTATCCTTTTTTTGCTTTTGGAGTGAATTTTCATATTTGTGAATTAAACAAATTACAACATTTCAATCATATCATCTTGAGATAAAGTTTAATTAATTGTTTGTCTATAATTAGTACTAGCATCCAACTACTAATTTAGATAGGAAAGTTTCAACTCTAAAAACTTAAATGTAAAAAAATTATTTTTATTTTCATTGAGTAATACATAGATTACAACTAAATACACAATCATGTGGCACTAATTTCAATTTGTTCCATTACATTTTTTCTTGTGATAGATTTTTTTTTCTTCAAAGATACACATCTTCACAAAGAAGAGGACTACAATGAAATTTCTTCAAAAGTTTGTATTATTGGCATCAAAGGAGAAGTTGGTATCTCAACTACTACTATTACGTATTCTTCGAGTGTATAACATATAATCAATCAAGAGAATTCTCAAATAAATTTCCCCTTTCTGACTACTTTACTTCATCAAGAAGGATATTACCAAGGGACAAATTTCCCAAATCATGCATCCATGAAAAACGCTAACTATTGCATTTTTTTTATTGACAACATTTTGTATCATCAAGGATAGGTTATATTAATTATATGATACTGAAATATATTTAGTCAAAATATTTTCAATTTGTTGAACTAACTAAGATATAATCTTCCTACTAAATGCTCTTTCCTCATGTCATAAAAATAGTAAATGTATTATGTGTTAATTTGTATTTTTATAAAAAATTTCACCTTTTGATAAGGCATCATTCATATTTTCCTTCATAAAATAATACATATGGCATAGTATCTTGGTATGGCATTGTCATGTTGTGACTTATGATGATTTCGCCCTACACAAGAAATTTGGCAACAACATACAATATAGAAAGTTTGAGTGATTTGGTTCACAAGTTCCATGAATATGGAAATATATATACCTCTACTCAACCCTATTTATTTATATAAACACAATAATTACTTCACATTTGTCTACTTCTATAAGGTCCTCTATATGAATAAGAGGTAATTTTCTTGATGAAGCCTTTTCATTCTTACTTGATCTAGTTATTGAGCTATTTTACTCTAAGAAATTTGAACAGAGGCACTGACACCACTGTAATAAAAGGGTGATATGGATGAAGTATAAGGAAAAAAGAAAGCAAGGTGAGGTAATACAAATTTTCTACAAGGAGAAATTTGATGGAAGTGTGATTCTTAGGTGTTCTTGAGGTTGTTAAGTTCGACCGGTCTGGCTTTTAGTGTGCAAGTGTGTATAATGAGTGTTGATGGAGCATGATTGTCAATTTGTGTGCATCCTCCTTTGAAGGAGGCTTTAAACTATTGGTATTATATTAGAGAGGTTATTAAACCCTTCCCAATTTAATTTGTAATCATCCCCCACATTACTCAAAATTATATCAAACTTATGTTGCCTATCAGAAACCTATTTTAATTTTAATTTAATTTTACATAATGGTTCATCTATGATTCCCATCAAGATGGTCTTTGTTGGAATTTTGAAGAGGCACTACAAATGTATGTTTGCAGAGTAAACCCTTACATTCAAGGAATGGAATATGAAGTGACACTAGAAAGGGCAAATAGATACTTTTCTCATTCCCAATGACTTTAGCTTATTCAACTTTGCAAAATATTCTTTGATAGTTGTTAATTCTTCGTTCACTTCTGCAAAATTATTATTTATATATATGTTATAAATTTCTCTTATTTTATTATGATATCCCAATTTAGTTCCTTACTAACATGCATGTGAGATAGAATTCTCAAAAATATGAGGGTTTATAGGACTAATAGGACAATACTAGGATCAACGAAGATGTCTATAAAGTCATGCACATCTTCTGGGTTTGACTTTTATAGGTTGTGTTAGGTTGGGTTGGGTTGGGTTGGGTTATGAAGAACCTTCCAAATATCGTGACTAGTCCAAGGTCAGTGTAACAACCCTGACCTGGTTTATGCTTTAACCCTAGGTGTTTTGTTTAAGAAAGATGATTATATGCTTAATATTATCTTGTGAAAAGTAATTAGGGCTCATGAGGAACTTATGTTTCAATTTTTGTCCTATTTGAATAATGTTGAAGCAATGTTTGCTTATTTTGGACTAAAGTGCAAATTATCCAAGTTGAGGGGTGAAATTGCAAATGTTGCATGATAAGATGTTCCTCATGTGTTGAAGAATCATGAGAATGAAGATGATGCAGAGGTATGTCTTGTGGTATCCTGAGTACCAAGAAAGAGCTGATAAAGCAAGGTTTGTGCATTAAAACCTAGTTTTGGTGTAAAGTGCAATTTACCCAAAACCTAGGGTTCAATATGCAAATTACCACTTCAATAAGGTCCATAACATTTCTTGTCATCATGTAGAGCAAAGAAAATGAGAGGGGCGCCTCATTTGAATTAAATTGGAGGAGAGAGAATCTTGATATTAAAATAATCAAGATTTAATCCTAATTGAAACCCTAATTTGATTTAGGGCAAAAATATATGTATTAATTAGAGTTCCTTCAACCAAAATTAAATGGTTGGATTCAGATGTGCGTGAACATCCTTGATCCTTGCAAGGACCACGAAAATATCCAAGGGAATGGATAACTCACTCACAATTTTATAAGAAAAAGAAATATCCACTCACATATGGATATTAGTATAATATGATTTAAGGTGCTTAATTTGCTTTTCTTTAAAATGTGGATAATTTAATGGAATAAGAGGCCAAGAGGATATCCACTTCCCTAAGGAAGGATAAGGGTCAAGTGGCAAGGGAATTGAAGGGATAATTCCTACTTTCTCTCTCCTAATTGAATTTTTAATAAAATTCACATATAAGCTCAATTATCCATAGAATGAAAGGGAATTTCGGATTTACTTCCACCCTTTTCTTGGAAAACGACCTTGGGAGCTTGGGAGCAAGAATAGAACGACCCCTAACCTGTTGGTAAGTCCTTGACCTTCGTTCTCCTTGATTCCATGGTGGAAATCGAAAATAGATCATTGATTTCTTCTTTTCATCACTCCATCTTCAACCCTAGCCAATCTTTTCAACCAAAAGCTTGAGGACGAGCCTAGGGGGAGTTGCAAGAGCTTCATCCACTATTTTTTCCGTGATATTGGAGATTTGGAGCTCAATAGGAGGTGGGTTTTATGACTTGAAACCCTAACATTGTTATTGTATTCAATTCCCCATCAAATAATGATCATTTCTCTATTTACAATTATTGATTTGGTTGATTGATGCAATCTCCATGGAAATCACAGAAGGTTTTGTGGGTCTAGAGCTTGATGATGATTACATCATCATAATAACACACCTCCCAAAATATCTAAACCAAACGGTTTCAATCAAATGTCCAAACGGTTTGTGTTTTGGGAGCAAACGGTTTCACCAAACCGCATGAGACCAAATAGTTTCAGACCGTTTGGTGACGTTGACCAGGGTTGACCATTTGGGGACTTGTTCATAATGATCTAGGTTAATGACCCATAAATTATTATTGATTAACTCCAATCGGTTCATGAGTTGAAGGTCCATCAATCACCTAAACCCTAATCGGGTTGAGTGCTGATTTCATAAGTGATTGAGTTTGAAACTTGGGTTGATTGACCCAAACAGTTACAAAACCGTTTGGGAATCACCCAAACGGTCTCAAGACCATTTGGAGGTCAACCAAGACCATTTGGAGGTCTATTGTTGAGTATGGTTAGGTATTTGAAGATTCAAACATATGGTATAAACCCTAATTGGCTAAGTGTTGATTTTGCAATTGAATGAGTTGATACTTTTGGTTGATTGACCCAAACGGTTTCAAAACCATTTAGGGATCACCCAAACGGTCTCAATACCATTTGGGGGTTACCCAAGACCGTTTGGAGGTCTAGGGTTATGTTTGGTCAAGTGTTTGAAGGTCCAAAGATACCAAATTGAAATACAATTAAGTGTTGATTTGGTGACCAATCCTAGGATCCAAACCCTAATTGAATGATATGGTTAATGATGATATGCTGGGAAAACGGTCTCAAGACCATTTGGAGGTCATCCAAACGATCCCAAGACCGTTTGGGGGTCACCCAAGACCGTTTGGTGGTCTAGGGTTGACTATGGTTTGGTGTTTGAAGATCTAAAGGTAATAAGTTGAAGTGCAATCAAATGATGATTTGGTGATCAATCCAATGATCCAAACTTTGATTGATTGACTTGGATTTTGATTTTGACATGAGAAAACAGTCTCAAGACCGTTTGGAGGTCATCCAAACGACCTCAAGATCGTTTGGGGTCAGGTCATGCCCAATTTGGATGATGGTCCAATGGTTTTAAAGTAACTAGTTTCACATTGGTTAATGTTGAAGGATCATCGATTCCAAACCCTAATTCAGTTGATTCAAACCCTAATTGATGATCAATTGAGGGTTAATTGAGGATCAAATCAGTTGAAGGATGACCTAATTGTTGGTATGTGGTGTGTTTCCGCTAGTGGTGCTAACACACTACTCGATTGAATAGATGCGCCCCACGAGGTCGGAATGCACGGTGGATGGGGTGTTTGCTTTCAAAATTTATAAACCTAAACTAGCTACCTACGTCTACCAAAACACTACACCCACAAGCGCACGGGGTCGTGTTGTAGTATAGGAAGGTGGCAAGTAAAGGGTCGATCCACAGGGAAAAGAGAAGGCACTAGAGCTAGGTTAGTTTGGCTAGGTTCCTACTGCAGAGACTAGGGTTAAGGGTTTAAAGGTTGTTTTAATTGTTAAACTAAGGATAAACAAGCAAGCAATTAAAGGCAAGAATGCAATCTACGTTAACCCTAGACTAGATTAAGGCTAAGAAAGCAAGAAAGGATTAATCTAGGTAGGAAAAGGCAATTTACACTAAGGCAAGCAATAGAGAAGCAAAAGAACAACTAAAGAACTAAACCAGCATAAACAAGGCAAGAGCACGGCAAGAAGCTAACTAAGCAAGAAAAGAACTAATTAAGCTAAGCAAGCACAAAACTAGGGTTTTAAGCAATAAAGAGAGGCGTGGGCTATTTAGGGGTATGAACTTATCACTTAAGTTGGGGGGTGACATATGAACATTATGATTCCATTTAGATTATCCAAACCAAACAACAAGTTAGAGTCTAATGAATTAACCTAAGCTACTAACTGGCCATGTATATGCTAGGTTGTGTATAGGGGAACTTGTCACACCCCGATCTCACACTAACCACTAATCACGAGATTAGGGCACAAAGGAGGGATTATCACATAAACAAATCACTGAGAACTTTTTTTCCTTTTTAAAACCTCGTAATGATATCCAGATATTGCTGTAAACTAAAACATAACAAACTATTGCGGAAGCATTTCAATTAAACTGGGTAGAGAACATAAACAGAGTTTACAACATGTAACATTGTTTAACGGAAAGTAAACATAACAGTTAATTTACATCTTTATACACATTCCACATACACACTCTCTCTCACCCACGCCATGTCCCAAGGACCGAGGGGAAAGGACTAAGAGACCTCTAACTAGACTAACTACAAACCTTATATAGACTAGGCGTTAGGATGAAACGATCCTTCTGATTCCTGTTGCTGATGCTGACCTGAAAATGTTTGAGTAGAGGTATGAGCCTACTCGCTCAGTGAATAGCAATTCACTTATCTATCACTAAACAACTCATCGGATCTTATAAAATTGAAATAAAACATAAGTGCAGTACATGCAGGCAGTTCTAATGACATAGCAGATTTACAGATGATAATCACATTCTTATGCAACAACAGATATTTTAAATAAATAAACAGATATATATGATTGGCACAAAAGTTCGAATATATTAATTTACTGTGATCCTATATGTTTACATATTTATATTATTATGCCCTAATCATATGCAGTGTACTCTGCATATAAAGATCCGTAGCGAACCACGGTCCCACCGTACAAGACTTAGCGACACACCTGGGAAATGCTAAGTCTGACTATCAGCCCTGGTCTACTGCAGGACTCTCAGGCTCATCGGCCTCACTGTACTCTCAAAAGAGTGAACTCTAGACTTCTCCTCAAACCTGAGCACACAGGCGGAGAGTCTTACCGGGTTACCACCGTGACATCGCACGCGTTGTTGTTGAATAACCCCTATTTACTCCAGTGTCACCGTGACATCGCACGCGTTGTTGTTGAACACTGCCTTTCCATCCTCGTGCCACCGTGACATCGCACGTGTTGATGTTGAACACGAGTTTCACCCCCCTGGATGCATACCTCTCAGAAGGGGTTCTACGGTGTTAGGGCACCTAAGTCTATTAACTGATTAATATATAATCATTTAAACAGGAGAATCACATTTCATACTTATTTCACATTCTGAACATCTCTTTTACTCTCATATATATATCATTGTCATCTTTAAACATGACTCAATACCACTTATTCAAATTCATTGCTAATCAACCATCTTTATTCAGCATATGCATTACAACTGTAAAACAGGATATTCCATCTTTTTCATCAATCATATTCCGTATCTCAAGTTCTATTGAATCTATAATAAACTATTGTATGTGCTAAGCTGTTTAGAAGTTATACCAACTGATATTAAAGCAATTAAGCACTTAAATTGAGTTAAATAATGATTTCTAAATGAACTACTACTCACCCACTTCGGTGTGTTCGTATACACCGAAAGACGTCCACAAACGCGCCTAATTCTGCCCTTTACAGCAGCGTGCATGCCGTGCACCTTCAGTGCACTTCTGTTCTACTTTTCTGCACCTTTGCACGCCGTGTAAATTGATTTGCATGCCGTGCAACATGGGCAGAAACTCGTTTTGTTTCCTGTAACTTTGCACGCCGTGCAATCTGACTTTGCACGCCGTGCAACCTGCGCAGAAACGGAAATCCCCTATATCAGCTTTTTGTAACGTTGCACGCCGTGCAAACGGATTTGCACGTCGTGCAACCTGCGCAGAGGCGGAAATTACAGAAGTAAAAGAGGAGATTGGGGTCGATTCGATGGACGATTCTTACCTGAATCACTCCTATAGCTTCGGAATGACCTAGCAAGCAGTTGGCAAGAAGATAGAACGGAGGGGAAGCACCGTTCGCTCCCTAGACCATCTCCATGGTCGGCTTCTTCGCGGCTGTAGGAGGAAGAAGAAGGTGAAGAAGAAGAAGATGATGCAGCTGGTTGATTTGGCTGGAGAAGATGAAGAAATCGAAGAAGAATGGAGAAGGAGGGGCTTGGTTGCCTAGCTTCTCCTCTAGCTCGCTCTCTCCCTCTCCCTTTCTCTGTTTTTCTCAGGCGGCAACTGAAGGAATGACCTATCGTTCATTCCAAAGTCGGTTAACAGAGTTAAAAAGGGAAAACTGAAGGAAAGGATAAGGAAGGGCGCCCAGGGGGCCGGATGCAAATTGCCCAAAAACTTTCCGAAATTACACATAGGTCCCTGCACACTAAAAAGCTTATATCTTTTTACTCGTAGGTCGGTTTCACGTGATTTTTCTGGCAACGGATCAAGCACAACCTTGTCCTAAACCTCAGGACAAGAGAACAAGCTAATGATACATTAACACTAGCCCAAGGCTCAAAACACTATTAACAAAAAGCAAGTACTCATCTCAACATAACTAGTTCAAGTATGCACTAACCAAGGTACTTACTGGTAAAACGAAACGTGGGTCATAACAATCTCCCTCCCTTATAAGAATTTCGTCCCGAAATTCCTAAAAGAGAAAAGGAAACTTGTTACGCATTTCTGATTCAAGCTCCCACGTAGCTTCCTCTATATTGTGATTCTTCCACAAAACCTTCACTAAAGACAACTCACGGTTCTTAAGCTTCTTGATTCGGTGATCCACTATCTGTACTGGTCCTTCCACATAGGACACATCTGTCCTAAGCTGTGCCAGATCTGGATCTAATATTTTCTCTGTACCGAGGTGACACTTCTTCAGCATAGACACATGAAACACATCATGAAGATTTTCCAACTCAGACGGCAAATCCAACTTGTAAGCTACAGGTCCAATCCTCTCAATAATAGGATATGGGCCCATGTACCTAGGGGTCAACTTACCCCTCTTGCCAAACCTTAACACTCCCTTCCACGGTGAAACCTTCAGATAAACCTCGTCACCAACCTCAAACTCAAGAGGTCGACGTCGTCTTTCTGCATAACTTTTCTGCCTGTCCTGAGCAGCTTTCAACTGCTCCCTGATCACAGATATCTTCTCTGTAGTCATATCGACTATCTCAGGTCCAAGAATTTCTTTCTCTCCAATCTCATACCAACAAACTGGTGATCTACACTTCCTGCCATATAGAGCTTCATATGGGGCCATTCCAAGACTAGAATGGTAGCTGTTGTTATATGCAAACTCCATCAGGATTAAGTGTTCTTCCCAGTTACCTCTGAACTGCAGAACGCATGCTCTCAGCATGTCTTCAAGAGTCTGAATGGTCCTCTCAGATTGACCATCTGTCTGCGGGTGAAACGTTGTACTGAACCTCAGCTTTGTGCCCAACGCACGATGTAACTGATTCCATAATCTAGATGTAAACTTAGGATCTCTGTCAGAAATAATGGAAACTGGAATCCCATGTAATCTGATTACCTCGTCCACATATATCTTGGCCAGCTTTGGAACATCAAAGGTTGACTTGACCGGAAGAAAGTGAGCAGACTTAGTTAGTCTATCCACAATCACCCAAATCGAGTCCGAACCTCTAGACGTCCTAGGTAATCCTACCACAAAATCCATCGTGATGTGTTCCCATTTCCATTCAGGTATAGGAAGCGACTGTAAAGTACCAGCAAGTTTTTGGTGCTCAGCTTTAACCTGCTGACACACTCCACATCTAGCCACGTATTCAGCCACATCCTTCTTCATACCAGACCACCAGTACAGCTCTCTGAGATTCATGTACATTTTTGTGTTACCAGGATGCATAGCATACATAGAAGCATGCACTTCTTCAAGAATTTGCTCTTTCAGCTCACTGTTCCCAGGTACACACAACCTGTCATGAAGATACAACACACCATTGTCAGAAAACCTGAATTCTGACCTTTTACCTTCCGACATATCCTGCATGATCTGCCTCAACTCATCATCATTATGTTGCAATTCCTTAATCTGATCACAGAAAGTAGGTTTGACCTGCATTTGAGCAATCAACCCACTCTGTTCAGTCACATCCAAGTCTAAATTCAACTTTCGCATATCTACAAGCAAGTCTCTTTTGAAACATGCCATAGAAAATGCATTTGTTGTTGAACTTGACTTTCTACTCAAGGCATCTGCTACAACATTCGCCTTACCAGGATGGTAATCGATTGTCACATCATAGTCTTTAATCAGCTCAAGCCATCTGCACTGTCTCATATTCAAATCCTTCTGAGTGAAGATATACTTCAGGCTCTTATGATCTGTAAACACCTGACATGTCTCACCATACAGATAGTGACGCCATGTCTTAAGAGCATGAACTATAGCAGCCAATTCCAGATCATGAGTAGGGTAATTCTCTTCATTCTTCTTAAGCTGTCTAGCTGTGTAAGCCACAACTTTGCCTTCTTGCATCAGTACACAGCCCAAGCCTATTCTAGAAGCATCGCAGAACACTGTATAACCCTTTTCTGCTTCTGGCAAAACCAACACTGGTGCTGAAGTCAACTTCCTCTTCAAGATCTGAAAACTTTTCTCACAGTTATCAGACCAAACAAAAGGTGTATCCTTCCTTGTCAAGCGTGTTAAGGGTGATGCTAACACACTGAAGTTCTGTATAAACCTTCTGTAATAGCCTGCTAATCCCAAGAAACTTCTAATCTCAGTGGGAGTCTTAGGCCGTTCCCACTGAAGCACATAATCAACTTTCTTAGGATCCACTCTAACTCCATCTCTCGAGATAACATGTCCAAGAAATTCTACCTCGGCCAACTAGAACTCGCACTTGCTAAATTTAGCATACATCTGATGTTGCCTCAACAACTGCAACGCTACTCTCAGGTGTTGCTCATGTTGTTCATCGTCTCTGGAATAGATTAGAATATCATCTATAAAGACTACAATAAACTGATCTAGGAACGGTTTGAAAATCTGATTCATCATATCCATAAAGGCTGCTGGGGCATTGGTCAGCCCAAACGACATGACCAGAAACTCATAATGCCCATACCTGGTTCTGAAAGCTGTTTTGGGAATATCAGAAGCCTTTATTCTGAGCTGATGATATCCGGATCTCAAATCTATTTTAGAGAAGATCGTCACTCCACGCAACTGATCAAACAGATCATCTATTCTCGGCAATGGATACTTGTTCTTTATAGTGATCTTGTTCAGTTGCCTGTAATCTATACAGAGACGCATGGTACCATCCTTTTTCTTAACAAACAGGACTGGGGCACCCCACGGTGAAGAGATGGGTCTAATAAAACCCTTATCTAGCAATTCCTGCAACTGCACCTTGAGTTCCTTCAACTCTGCAGGTGCCATTCTATAGGCTGGCAGTGCTACTGGATGACTACCTGGATATACCTAAATTTCAAAATCAATATCTCTGACAGGAGGTAAGCCTGGTAACTCCTCTGGAAAAACATCAGAAAACTCACGAACTACAGGCACATCATAAACACTAGCGGTGCTCTTCTCTGCTCTGGTGTCAACCACATGAGCAATGAACGCTTCACATCCTTTCTGTAACATCTTATCAGCTACAACAGCTGATATTATGCACATAGGTAGAACTTTCCTGTCTCCAGTAAAGACACAAGAAAATTCACCTAGTTGAAAGGTAGCTTCCTTCTTCCAACAATCGAGTTGCACTCGATATGTCTCAAGACAATCCATACCCAAGATGACTTGAAAAGTATTGACATCCAGGGGTATGAGATTAGCAGCAAAGGTATAACCTCTAAAAGATAACAAGCATCCGGGACAGAACTCAGTCAAAACTGTTGGTCCACCAAGTGGAACCCTCAACACTAACTCATCTACCAACTCTTGAGTTAACAGATTAAGTTTACCAACTAAAGAACGTCGTATGAAAGAGTGAGTAGCACCCGGATCTATCAAAACTGAGACTGGTATACTATTAAACAAAAGCATCTATCCTGTAACAACTTGTGAAGAAATTATACCTTCCTGAGGTGTCAAAGAGAAGAAACGTGCTGAAGCTCTCCCTCTGCCACGCTGTCCTCTCTGACCACTCCTGCCACTAGGCACTCCACCACCTCTAGACCCAGAAGGTACAGAAGAACTCGGAACATCATGGTACTGAGGCTGGAAAGCTTGCGATGCTGCTTGTCGAAGTTGAGGACATTCTTTTCTTAAATGTCCTACTTGTCCATAGACAAAACAACTTGCACCCCAACACGGACCAGAATGTAGTTTTCCACATTTTTCACATGGTGGTATCCCTTGTCCCAGGGGACCCGTCACTGACATTGACGACCCAGAAGACTGTCCACTAGTGGCACTGCCCCATCTCCCTGGGTTGTAACCCCCTCTTCCTCTAGAAGAAGCAACATCCTCAGATCTCTGTCTGCCGAAACAGCTAAAGCCACGTCCGAGTTTAGAAAAGAACCCTCTACCTCCACCTCTATATCCACTACTGGACTGTCCTCTACTGAAATCTGTAGGTCTTTTCTTAGACTCAGGCACCTTATCAGCATTCACAGATTCTTCAACCTGTCTCACTGCCTCAACAAACTCACCAAAGTTCTCTCTGTTCCTCCTACTAGTAGCAGAATCTGTATGCCGAATCTCTGGCCTCAGCCCTTCTTGAAACCTTCTGCATCTTTCTATGTTGTCGGGAACAAGCTGCGGACAGAAGTTCGCTAACCGGGTGAAAAGTGCTTCATACTCAGTAACTGTCATGTTCCCCTGCTTAATGTTCTGTAACTGCCTGATTTTCTCATTAAGGAAGGTAGGTGGATAAAACTTAAGTTGAAACTCTTCAGAGACATCCTACCAAGAAAGCTCTGTACCTCTCCTCTTTTCCTCCACACTATGCCACCACAGCTCTGCATCGCCTGTCAAAAGGTAGACTGCATGATTAATCTTCTTCTCTTCTGGAAGCTCCATCAGGTGAAAGACCTTCTCTATCTGTCTAAACCATTCATCAGCCTCTGCTGGATCTATAGTGCCACTAAACTCGGTGCCACCAAGCTTCTTTACAAGCTCATAAGATCGCATCAGATCTTTACTACTGGTAGAAGAAGAATCTCGCCTATCAGCCTTGTACTTTTCTTTGGTTTCCAGAAACATCATGTACATCCGGGATGCTTCATCCACGTGGTCACCACCACCTGGACCCAAGTACAAAGGATCAGGGCCAACATGGCTCTCGGCCTGATCATCACGATCAAAGCCTCTTCCTGCCATCTGCAATGATATAACAGAATATTTCCTGTTAGAAAACTACAGATAGAAGAAAGACACCTAAACCTTAATCCTATTGGTCTCTTATCGTCCCCTGACTTGGACTCTGAGTAACTATGTACTCAACCTAAGCTCTGATACCAAGATGTCACACCCCAATCTCACACTAACCACTAATCAAGAGATTAGGGCACAACGGAGGGATTATCACATAAACAAATCACTGAGAACTTTTTTTCCTTTTTAAAACCTCGTAATGATATCCAGATATTGTTGTAAACTAAAACATAACAAACTATTGCGGAAGCATTTCAATTAAACTGGGTAGAGAACATAAACAGAGTTTACAACATGTAACATTGTTTAACGGAAAGTAAACATAATAGTTAATTTACATCTTTATACACATTCCACATACACACTCTCTCTCACCCACGCCATGTCCCAAGGACCGAGGGAAAAGGACTAAGAGACCTCTAACTAGACTAACTACAAACCTTATATAGACTAGGCGTTAGGATGAAACGATCCTTCTGATTCCTGTTGCTGATGCTGACCTGAAAATGTTTGAGTAGAGGTATGAGCCTACTCGCTCAGTGAATAGCAATTCACTTAGCTATCACTAAACAACTCATCGGATCTTATAAAATTGAAATAAAACATAAGTGCAGTACATGCAGGCAGTTCTAATGACATAGCAGATTTACAGATGATAATCACATTCTTATGCAACAACAGATATTTTAAATAAATAAACAGATATATATGATTGGCACAAAAGTTCGAATATATTAATTTACTGTGATCCTATATGTTTACATATTTATATTATTATGCCCTAATCATATGCAGTGTACTCTGCATATAAAGATCCGTAGCAAACCACGGTCCCACCGTACAAGACTTAGCGACACACCCGAGAAATGCTAAGTCTGACTATCAGCCCTGGTCTGCTGCAGGACTCTCAGGCTCATCGGCCTTCAGGCTCATCAGCCTCACTGTACTCTCAAAAGAGTGAACTCTAGACTTCTCCTCAAACCTGAGCACACAGGCGGAGAGTCTTACCGGGTTACCACCGTGACATCGCACGCGTTGTTGTTGAATAACCCCTATTTACTCCAGTGTCACCGTGACATCGCACGCGTTGTTGTTGAACACTGCCTTTCCATCCTCGTGCCACCGTGACATCGCACGTGTTGATGTTGAACACGAGTTTCACCCCCCTGGATGCAGACCTCTCAGAAGGGGTTCTACGATGTTAGGGCACCTAAGTCTATTAACTGATTAATATATAATCATTTAAACAGGAGAATCACATTTCATACTTATTTCACATTCTGAACATCTCTTTTACTCTCATATATATATCATTGTCATCTTTAAACATGACTCAATACCACTTATTCAAATTCATTGCTAATCAACCATCTTTATTCAGCATATGCATTACAACTGTAAAACAGGATATTCCATCTTTTTCATCAATCATATTCCGTATCTCAAGTTCTATTGAATCTATAATAAACTATTGTATGTGCTAAGCTGTTTAGAAGTTATACCAACTGATATTAAAGCAATTAAGCACTTAAATTGAGTTAAATAATGATTTCTAAATGAACTACTACTCACCCACTTCGGTGTGTTCGTATACACCGAAAGACGTCCACAAACGTGCCTAATTCTGCCCTTTACAGCAGCGTGCACGCCGTGCACCTAGACTGCACGCCGTGCACCTTCAGTGCACTTCTGTTCTACTTTTCTGCACATTTGCACGCCGTGCAACCTGGGCAGAAACTCGTTCTGCTTCCTGTAACTTTGCACGCCGTGCAATCTGACTTTGCACGCCGTGCAACCTGCGCAGAAACGGAAATCCCCTATATCAGCTTTCTGTAACGTTGCACACCGTGCAAACGGATTTGCACGCCGTGCAACCTGCGCAGAGGCAGAAATTGCAGAAGTAAAAGAGGAGATTGGGGTCGATTCGGTGGATGATTCTTACCCGAATCACTCCTATAGCTTCGGCATGACCTAGCAAGCAGTTGGTAAGAAGAAAGAATGGAGGGGAAGCACTGTTCGCTCCCTAGACCATCTCCATGGTCGGCTTCTTCGCAGCTGCAGGAGGAAGAAGAAGGTGAAGAAGAAGAAGATGATGCAGCTGGTTGATTTGGCTGGAGAAGACGAAGAAATCGAAGAAGAATGGAGGAGGGGCTTGGTTGCCTAGCTTCTCCTCTAGCTCGCTCTCTCCCTCTCCCTTTCTCTGTTTTTCTCAAGCGGCAACTGAAGGAATGACCTATCGTTCATTCCAAAGTCGGTTAACAGAGTTAAAAAGGGAAAACTGAAGGAAAGGATAAGGAAGGGCGCCCAGGGGGCCGGATGCAAATTGCCCAAAAACTTTCTGAAATTACACATAGGTCCCTGCACACTAAAAAGCTTATATCTTTTTACTCGTAGGTCGGTTTCGCATGATTTTTCTGGCAACGGATCAAGCACAACCTTGTCCTAAACCTCAGGACAAGAGAACAAGCTAATGATACATTAACACAAGCCCAAGGCTCAAAACACTATTAACAAAAAGCAAGTACTCATCTCAACATAACTAGTTCAATTATGCACTAACCAAGGTACTTAATGGTAAAACGAAACGTGGGTCATAACAGAACTAGTCCCTAGCACCCCCTACTACCCTTACGAGGCTCAATTGGGTTAGGGATTAGGTTCAATTCAAATAGAGTCTAATCAAGTCTAGGTTTCTAGATTAGGCATTCCTAGGGCAATTAGGGGCCGAGGGTAGTAATGGGGAGGTAAAATTAGGGTTTTGGACCCCAATTCCCCCACATTTTATCCTTTAGAAGGCTCCATGCTAATTACACTAGAATTATCTAATCTAGCTACTTAGATCTATCACTTAGGTTTAGGGAAATTGATTAGGATGTAGGAAGATGGGAGGCAACCTAGGGATCCAAGAATTGGACCTAGGGGCAAATCCCAAAATTCACACATATAAGCAATTTGCCTAAATTCCTAGGTGATTTCACACACAAACCAACAAGAAATCCATGTAGAATGAGATAGAAATAGAATATAATCATTAACAAATGAAATTACAAAGTTTACATGTCATTTTCCCCCAACATGGTATCAAAGTAACATATTTTCCCCCAAACAGCCCACCCAAGGGGCCTAGCTACTCATAACAAAGCAAAATACAAAAAGAGAGGAGAAAGAGGTAGAAGAAGCCATGGAGCTCGGTGTAGATGAAGAAGTCCTCCTCTCCAGCAGCTGCAGGGACGTCCTCCTTCTTCTCCTTGGATGAAATGGTGTGGAATGATGGAGGGAAGTGGATGGAAGGCTTAGATATGGGGGGTTATGTGGTGGAAATGGTGAAATGGAGTGGATTTGAGGTGGATATGGAGTGGAATGGAGTGGGTGGCGATTTGGGGAGCTAGGAAGGGGTGGAAGGTAGCTAGCCTCGTGCCCCAGCCACCACCTAGGTATATATAGGTGTGGGGGAAGCACTAGGTTAAGTTAGGGGTAAAATGGGGAAAGCAGTGGAAAAGTAGCTGGATTCTGTGAGTAGTACGGTCGTGGTGGGGTACCACAGCCGTGGTGGGAAGGGTAGGCCATGGCCGTGGTGTCTGGGGCACGGTCGTGGGAATTAAATTGCACAATGTCAGGTTGGTGGTCAAAACGGCCACGGCCATGGTGGGTCAACACAGTCGTGGTGGTGGTGGTGTGCCACGGCCGTGGTGGGCTTAGTGGGGGTGGTCGTGGTGCTACTGCACGGCCGGTTTGCTCTATTGTGCCACGGCCGTTTTGTGGAGCACGGCTGTGGTGTCTACTCATTCCACGGCCGTGGTGCTGTGCACGGCCGTGGTGTTCTCTGCTTCACTTGGATGTTGAGCCTGTTCATTTCTAAGTCATCTAGCACGGCCGTTCTGTGGTACCATGGCCGTGCTGGGTCCTGGGGAAGCACCTTGACTTGGATCTTTTGATTTTCTTGGACATCTTTGCTTCAAATGATCTTTGGCCACTAAGGGTAGGTTGAGGGAGCCTTGGACTTCACTTTGGGTCTCTCCAAGGCAGAGGAACCCTAGGATCACTCCTTCTCTCTCTCTCTCTTCCATCAAGTGTGGTCCAAATGCCTGAAAAACACGCAAATGATGTCCATAAGTGCATTTTATACAAATAAGCATATTAGGGGGAATGACATGCAATCTAACAGGTATAGATGTGATTGAAGAGAAAAATAACACAAGATGAAGCCCTAAAATAGGGTTGCATCACCACCCCAAACTTGAAACATACTTGTCCTCAAGTATGCTCCAACTCAATCTCTCTACAAACTTTCACGAAAAGAAATAAAAAATGCAATATAAAAGACGATTGTTGTTGAATGGGATCAAAGATGACTAAGTACATGCATTTCACTTCTCTCCTCTCCTTCTTTCATAATCCAGTCATGAAAAGAGCACAAAGCATATGAACTTCAAATATAGCGCATAGAATACACAAGTTATCCATATTTCTTCCATTAAGTTCTGGGTAAACCGTTTCATGGTGGCGTTAATAAAAAATGACTAGGAATGTTGTTTCACATTCATGCATTCAATCTTATATCTGAAATCACACCAAATGACCCACGTGGCTGCGGAAAAGGGTAAAATGAGCTAAGTTTGATGTTTCCTAGCTCAATGGGTATGAAAGTGGAAGAAATGGTTGCGGTAAGATTTTTGGAGTGTTTTTACACACTCATCTTTTCTTTATTTGAATGCTCTTAAACAGGAGCATCCTTTTATTTTATTTTGCTTTTCTTTTTCTTTTCTTTTTCTTGCCCTTGGTGTAGATAGGGCATATGGTGGATAGAGTGAAGCGGGGAGATAGAGATGTGGCCACCCCAAACTTTTGGAGGTGGCCACGGCTAATATGTGCACTTTGGCATCCTTTCATGAGGCGGAGGGGTAAGAAGATGGTGAGAGAAAGGTCGAGTCAAAGAGGGGTCATTGGTATGATTTTCCACATGAGACATCCTGCATGAGAATTAATCCAACACTTCATCCAAGATATCACACCACATGAATGAACAAAATGAAATTGATATATCAAACAAGTAATTCCACAAACACTAAGCGTTCAAAGCTTGCTCAATTTCACAATTCAACCAATTCAATCACAATCCTAAGAGAGGTGATGCACATGTAAAAAGTCAAACATTGATACCACTTAGCAACAAACAATGGTGATTCACTTGCATTTGTCAAAGGTCAACATTTTAGTTCAAAACAGTAGAGATTGGGTCAAAACACAATTTTTAGACAAGAAGTTCCAAATTTGGGCAAAATTGGCAAAAATGGTGCCAATTTTCTTTCAATCACATCTAAGCCTAAATTATTGAACTTAAAGCAGCAAACAAGAAAATCCTAACTAAAACATGCAAAAATTACCAAAAATCTACATGATATGCAATGCATGGCAAAAGAGCAAAATTTTTGAAAATTATGCAAAAAATGACAATAAGGTAAACTACATGGAATGCAGGTATGCAAAGCAGTAAAATTCTAGACTAGATAGCAGGACAAGCAAAAGAAATGAAAAACAACAAACAAAAAGTAAAATAGCAGATGAGATGCAAAAATGAGTGAAAGAAGAATAAGGGCATACCGCCCTACCACCCCAAACTTTTGAACCATGCTGTCCTCAGCATGACACTAAAGTCTAGGGTGATAGGGTAGATGATCACTGCGGAGGTGGTGGAGGTGCTCCTCCATGTCTGTAGTAGGCGCCCCAGTAGTCTGACTGTGGAGGCGGATAGCTGTCCTGAAAAGCTGATAAAGAACTCCACCAGTCTTCACCCCACTGTGGGTTCCTCTGGGCCTGGGCATTGTGAAACTGATAAAGGTGGTTGACCTGGTAATGCATATGCTGGTGGTCCAACCACATGGCATCCTGTGTCCTATGAAAGCCCTCCTGTGCCTGTAGAATTCTATCCTGCGTCGCCTGAATGCCCTCCAGCTGTGCATGGATGGTACTCATATCATATTAATTCACTGAAGGTTGTTGTGGCTCTGACGCCCCCATTCTTTTTCTCTGTGCCTCACCCGTCTTGCCACTCTCTCCTCTGCCGTCCGCCTCTGCTCTGCCTCCTGTGAAGGCTCTCCTGGACTCCCTGCAAACCTCACCTCAGGGATTGCCTCTCCCCTGGGGTTCTCCTCCTCGTACCTCCTCAACTTTTCTAGAAAATCTGGCGATGGTCCAAACTGTGCCATGAGGGGATGAGTATGGTAAGGCAACTCCAATGTGACTCCTGGGTAGGGTGGGTTGATTTGGTACACGATCTTCTGATCCGTAACTGTAATCATGGATGAGCGGGCCAGGTAGTGCAAATCAACCAACTTGCTACCCTCTGCCTTCGTATATCCTGTCATGTCATGCCCCAAGGCAGTGGCAATAGATGTTACAATCCCTCCCATTACAAAAGGATTTGTGCTCTTGGATGGGATTGTCCACATGTGATCAATCAATAACGCCCCCAGGTTCACATGTCTCTCCTTTGCTATCCAACCAAGCACAAAAAGATCTTTGTTGGTGCAGCTGCCTTGATTTTCATACCTGCCAAAGATGGTGTTTGCCAACACCTTCTGAACATAGCGGAGAAATGGGCTATGAATACCACTTGTCTTTGATTTCCCTACTATAAATGTACTTTGGCCGGTGAAACACTTCCACATGGCTTGATATGTAGAACTAGAGTCATTTTCTGTCCTCCCTCCATCTAGGAGAGCAGCCATCTCTCCACTTGGGGCAAAAATCTGATTTAACATCTCTGAGGTTATCTTCCACCTCTTGTCCCCAATCGTTACCTTAATTGCATTCTCGCCATCATTGGTTGCTTTCTCTAGTGTGGCGAAGAACTACTATGTCGGCTCAATGTATGTCTCCTGCTGCAGTGTCAGTATTTCATAAAGCCCCAATTTTTCCATCAATTCTTGAAAACAGACAAAGAACCCCATTTCCTCCATTGACGCTTGGCATGCATATCGACTAGCTAACACTCTGCGTGTCAGGCACCCAGGGTGCTTGGGCTCCTTTGCCCTGTCTGTGGTAACCTCTGGCTGTGAAAGGGGGCATTGTGGTGGCCTTGGTTGCTGCTCAACTTCAGGCATCTCAGTATCATCTTCATCATGTAAAATGAGGCGTCGACGTGGTCGTCGTTGTGGCTCGGGTTGCGGCTGTGCCGCGGAGGAGATGGACGGTCGTGCGGCCGAAACTAATGGTCACGCAGCTGAGGCGGAAGGTCTCTCGGATGATACGGAGTGTCGAGAGGTAGACGGCAGTGGCTGCGACGAAGATGGTGCCCCCCGCTGTGGTTGTACGGAGGCTTCTTCAGCAATAGACTCCACCGTGGCATCCAATTCCGCCTCCGTCAACTGGGGGTGGCTGTTTCTTGGCTTCCTTTGGTAGGGGATGACACCCCTAGTCTTCTCTACTTCCTTCCTTGCAAACTTCTTCATTCTTGCTCGAAAATGGAGGTAGAATTAGAAAAATTCGGATTTCTCTAAAGAACGGGGCTGTTGGAGCGGAATGGATAGAAAGTGGTGCGTTTGTGGATGGAAATGGGTGGGATCTGGAGATTACGGTAGTGGAAATGGTAGGGGAGTGATTGGGAATGGTTTGGGGGTGATTTGGTGAGGATTCGATGGCTGGAGGAGGCGGGCGGAGTGTTGCACGGGCGCTAGGGCGCGGAGCACGGCCGTTCTATTCTTCGGAGAAATGAGCAAGTGAAAAGAAGGTTTGCAAAAATTGACTTAAATCTGCTGGAATCGGGCTGCTACATGGCCGTTTTGTGTGGCACGGTCGTGGTGGCTTCTTGTACCACGGCCGTGCTGCCTTGCACGGCCGTTCTGCCCTGGTTCAAAACTTAGTTGATTTTCTGATCATTTCCTTGTTGAATGTGAGTGCACCACCACGGCCGTGTTGATGTACCACGGCCGTTTTGGGCACTGTAACAGTAGTAGGAGACTCGAATCTTGTTTAAATCATCAAAAATAGGTCTCAAGTTGATATTCTGTTGATTCTTTGTCAAACTTTCATCTATTCGTCTTCATTTCACTCTGTTCTCACCTGCACATATCAAAACTATACAAAAACTATCAAAAACGAGTGTGTGTGTGTGCTTTCTTGGAAAAAAAGTAAAAACAAAGAAAAAGTATCAAAAATGCAGTCTGGGTCAAAAATTCCCAAACCTAGGTGGGTTGCCTCCCACAAGCGCTGAGTTTCTTGCCTTCAGCTAGGCTTCTTGGTGATTCTTCAAATTTCATCCGTTTGGCATTCTCATGTGTCCATTCTTGCAAAACATGCATCCTTCCTTTGCACTCAATCTATTTTCCTCATCCCTTTGATCACAATAATCATCATTAACTTCTTCACCTTGATGTCCTTCTCTCAAATTCCCATTTGGACTTGTGAAGTGATCATGTCCAATATCCCTATCTCGGACTCGTCGGGTTAGGGTCCTGTACATGTTGATCTTGATCTTCATGTCCATAAATGAGACTGTCATGGTGCCACTACGTACATGAATGTTGGCATCAGCTGTAGATAAGAACGGCCTCCCCAAGATGATGGGAATCTTCCTATCCTCCGACTCCATATCAAGTACAATGAAATCTACCGGGAACACCGCGCCTTTTTCCTTGTCTATCATCACCAAGACATCATCCACTCTACCTCTAGGCACTTTTATGGATCTATCCGCCAACTGGAGAGTGCAATGTGCCGGCTTCAACTTGCCTAAGCCCAGCTCAACATAGACATGATATGGCATCAAATTCACACTAGATCCCAAATCAAGCAAGGACCTGTCTATGTGATGTCCCCCTATGTAACTAGGTATGAGTGGGGCTCCTGGGTCCTTTCTTTTCACGGGAAGTGAGTGTTGTATGATGGAGCTCACTTGTTCATTCAGTCTCACCTTCTTTGGAATCCTCCCCATTGACCTTCTTTTCACAGTGCATAGGTTCTTGAAGAACTTGGCATATGATGGGATTTGCTTGATAGCATCCAAAAGTGGAATGTTCACCTTTACTTGGCGAAACACCTCAAGAATGTCAACATTGAGCTTTTGCCTCCTTTTCAACTCCGGTGGCTCATCTAGTGCTTCTACAAACGGAGGATCACTAGTTTTTGCCACACTTTCATGAACATGAGGCGGAACACTAGGGATGGTAGGAACTGCAAAAGGGGTATGTGGCGGATCACATGGAATCCCAAACTCAACATGCGGTATCACAACATCATCTTCGGAAATATCAATCACAGTATCACCGCTTGGATGCCTTTGCTTTGCTTTATCAACCTTTCTTTGACTTGCGGGCTGCTCAAGAGTTTTCCCACTCCTTAGAACTGTCACAACACTACCTTGCTCATGGTGAAGAGGGGGAGCATGTTGTGGCTGTGGAGGAGGTGGAGGTGACACTTGGGGTTGAAATTGAGGTGGAGAAGGGAATTGAGGGGGGTGAGAGAATTGGGGTTGGAAAGTGAAGTTTTGGGAGATTTGAGGTAAGGGAGGTGGTGGAGGGGTGTAAGGCTGGGAATAGCCTTGGAATGAGTGGATGGGGTGTACTTGCATGGGGGGTGGACTATAGAAATATTGAGAGGAGGGCATGGGTCCAGTTGCTTCATGGTGGCTCACGAGGGGTCTTGAAGACAATTTTTCCTCTTGGAGAGCGATTATAGAAGATAGCTGCTCTATTCTCTCTTCTAACCTTGCAACATCCCTTTGAACATCATCAAACACTTTCAATCTGGATAGAACCTCTTCCTCAAACCTTGAGCTGTATGTAGGGCTTTGTGGTTCCTGGTAACTATAGGAGTGAGGTGTCTTCTTTTCTTCCCCATAGAACTCAATAGAATTGACTGGGTGGCAAGGAGCATTTGTCACCTGGTTCTTCATGAAGTTCACCATGTCACCAAGAATCTTCATCACTTGCGGGCTTGAGTCATCATGAGTAGGGGGTGTCACACCAAAGGCATACCCTCTTTCATTCATCATGCTAGAAGCTCAAATTCTTAATCCTTCAGCCAACTTCTCAAACAAAGGCCATATCTCCTCAGGTGGACTAGCCATGAAAAATCCTCCACAAGAAGAGTCCACTGTGTCTTGGTCCTTTAGAGACAAACCAGAGTAGAATGATTGAACTAGCTACCACAAAGGGATCTTATGGTGCGGGCACTCTCTCAACAGCTTCTTGAATCTCTCCCATGCATCATGAAACTGCTCACTGCCCATTTGGCTAAAACTTGTCACAGAACGCCACATTTGTGTCAACCTTGCAATAGAGTAGAACTGTCTCAAGAAAGCATTCTTCATCGTTTCCCAACTCATAATGTCCCTTCTTGAGTCATACCAATCTTTAGCTCTATCTTTGAGGGAGAAAGAGAACAAGGTCAACCGGATTGTATCATCACTAGCCGTCGGCGTCCTGAAGGTGGAGCATACTTCAAGAAAGGAGTCCAAGTGCTTGTAGGGGTTCTCACTCTCTGAGCCGTAGAAGATGGGCAGGAGCCCAAGAAGACCTGGAGGAATGGAGAATTGCTCCCCTGGCATTTGATCAACCCTGCTAGCAATTGGTAATTTGTAGTTGCTAGGCATGAAGTAGTCTTTAACCGGATTGTGAGGTGCATTTTGGTCTTCCATCTTGTTTCCTCCCGAATGGCTTGTCACATGCATAAAGCACAACCAAACAAAAGAAAGCAAGTTAGTAAACCAATATACAAAAAAATGCATAGAAAAATGAATAAAGAATAGCAATGATGAGGGCAGTAGGAAAAGTCAAAGCAAAACTAACTAGCTAGGCCGAGCGCCTCTAATCCCCGGCAACGGTGCCAGAAAGCTTGGTGTGTTTCCGCTAGTGGTGCTAACACACTACTCGATTGAATAGATGCGCCCCACGAGGTCGGAATGCACGGTGGATGGGGTGTTTGCTTTCAAAATTTATAAACCTAAACTAGCTACCTACGTTTACCAAAACACTACACCTGCAAGCGCACGGGGTCGTGTTGTAGTATAGGAAGGTGGCAAGTAAAGGGTCGATCCACAGGGAAAAGAGGGGGCACTAGAGCTAGGTTAGTTTGGCTAGGTTCCTACTGCGGAGACTAGGGTTAAGGGTTTAAAGGTTGTTTTAATTGTTAAACTAAGGATAAACAAGCAAGCAATTAAAGGCAATAATGAAATCTACGTTAACCCTAGACTAGATTAAGGCTAAGAAAGCAAGAAAGGATTAATCTAGATAGGAAAAGGCAATTTACACTAAGGCAAGCAATAGAGAAGCAAAAGAACAACTAAAGAACTAAACCAGCATAAACAAGGCAAGAGCACGGCAAGAAGCTAACTAAGCAAGAAAAGAACTAATTAAGCTAAGCAAGCACAAAACTAGGGTTTTAAGCAATAAAGAGAGGTGTGGGCTATTTAGGGGTATGAACTTATCACTTAAGTTGGGGGTGACATATGAACATTATGATTCCATTTAGATTATCCAAACCAAACAACAAGTTAGAGTTTAATGAATTAACCTAAGCTACTAACTGGCCATGGATATGCTAGGTTGTGTATAGGGGAACTAGTCCCTAACACCCCCTACTACCCTTACGAGGCTCAATTGGGTTAGGGATTAGGCTCAATTCAATTAGAGTCTAATCAAGTCTAGGTTTCTAGATTAGGCATTCCTAGGGAAATTAGGGGCCGAGGGTAGTAATGGGGAGGTGAAATTAGGGTTTTGGACCCCAATTCCCCCACATTCTAGCCTTGAGAAGGCTCCATGCTAATTGCACTAGAATTATCTAATCTAGCTACTTAGATCTCTCACTTAGGTTTAGGGAAATTGATTAGGATGTAGGAAGATGGGAGGCAACCTAGGGATCCAAGAATTGGACCTAGGGGCAAATCCCAAAATTCACACATATAAGCAATTTGCCTAAATTCCTAGGTGATTTCACACACAAACCAACAAGAAATCCATGGAGAATGAGATAGAAATAGAATATAATCATTAACAAATGAAATTACAAAGTTTACATGTCATTTTCCCCCAACATGGTATCAAAGTAACATATTTTCCCCCAAACAGCCCACCCAAGGGGCCTAGCTACTCATAACAAAGCAAAATACAAAAAGAGAGGAGAAAGAGGTAGAAGAATCCATGGAGCTCGGTGTAGATGAAGAAGTCCTCCTCTCCAGTAGCTGCAGGGACGTCCTTCTTCTTCTCCTTGGATGAAATGGTGTGGAATGATGGAGGGAAGTGGATGGAAGGCTTAGATATGGGGGGGTTATGTGGTGGAAATGGTGAAATGGAGTGGATTTGAGGTGGATATGGAGTGGAATGGAGTGGGTGGCGATTTGGGGAGCTAGGAAGGGGTGGAAGGTAGCTAGCCTCGTGCCCCAGCCGCCACCTAGGTATATATAGGTGTGGGGGAAGCACTAGGTTAAGTTAGGGGTAAAATGGGGAAAGCAGTGGAAAAGTGGCTGGATTCTGTGAGTAGCACGGCCGTGGTGGGGTACCACGGCCGTGGTGGGCAGGGTAGGCCACGGCCGTGGTGTCTGGGGCACGATCGTGGGAATTAAATTGCACAATGTCAGGTTGGTGGTCAAAACGGCCACGACCGTGGTGGGTCAACACGACCGTGGTGGTGGTGGTGTGCCACGGCCGTGGTGGGCTTGGTGGGGGTGGTCGTGGTGCTGCTGCACGACCGTTTTGCTCTGCTGTGCCACGGCCGTTTTGTGGAGCACGGTCATGGTGTCTGCCCATTGCACGGCCGTGGTGCTGTGCACGGCCGTGGTGTTCTCTTCTTCACTTGGATGTTGAGCCTGTTAATTTCTAAGTCATCTAGCACGGCCGTTGGTGGTACCACGGCCGTGCTGGGTCCTGGGGCAGCACCTTGACTTGGATCTTTGGATTTTCTTGGACATCATTGCTTCAAATGATCTTTGGCCACTAAGGGTAGGTTGAGGGAGCCTTGGACTTCACTTTGGGTGTCTCCAAGGGCAGAGGAACCCTAGGATCACTCCTTCTCTCTCTCTTCCATCAAGTGTGCTCCAAATGCCTAAAAAACACACAAATGATGTCCATAAGTGCATTTTATACAAATAAGCATATTAGGGGGAATGACATGCAATCTAACAGGTATAGATGTGACTGAAGAGAAAAATAACACAAGATGAAGCCCTAAAATAGGGTTGCATCAGTATGTATGCCCTGAGAGCCAATCATGGGATGATTGGTGGGATACATTAAGATTGATTTGATAAACATCAAAGGCAAGCTTCCAATTCTTTCTGGTTCAGTCATATGAGATAGTGATAGAATAGATTGAATGTCTAGAGAATGACAGTACTCAATGACGTATGCCTTCAGGTTCAGGACCTGAACGATGAGATCATACATATGCTAAGAGTTTGTACATTCTTGTTATGTCCCTAGTCAGATGTCATTATGGAAGGTAGATAGACAACAATGACACACAAGACTAGATTGTGGTGTTGGTTGATGACAGAATCTCATTAGTCATGATATAGAGATATCAAACCAAACACATAGGTACTTGTTAGAGAACAAGTGTACCGGACATACCCACCGTGAGTTTGACACATGGAACCATGACATTGTAGTCACAGTCAGTACTCACAGTGATGGTGGTGAGTGTGATTCTTTGACCTGAAATCACTACACTAAACATATGTCGTTGGGCACACTTTGACATCATCAAACGCAATCCTGAAACATGGGTTGTTATAAAGGTGATTATTGGGTGGCTTTGACACATGGGGATTTTGAGGGGTGAGTGATAGATATGGGATTTGTCCCTCCTGAGGGAGTTTGATATCCATGGCCACTTGATGAGTAGGATTGAGAAAGGCGTGCACGCATGTGTGAATCAGTATGTGATATTGATGTCATACATGTCTATTCCAGTCTACTCTGAGATCAAGAAAGTGAATGAATGTTGAAAGGATGATTGTTCCATGCCTCAAGTTCATTCAGGATATCAGTGAAAAAGGAATTTGTTATAACCCCAATTTTTGGGTTCAATTGATGAGAAATGCAATTTCTCATATTAAGGATAATTGAACAAATAATGATGTGATTTGTTTTGAATAATTGGATTTTGTTTAAAATAGCCTTGTTGATTGATTTGTGGGCTTTATTGGCTATTGGGCCCAATAACAAGGAAATAACAAAGAAAATTCAATTAGTGAATGAATAATTGAATTTACAAGAAAAGAAATATGTGGAAACCTCTAGAAGGCAAATCCAAAGAGGATTTCGTGCCTCTTGGATTCCTTGGGTTCCAAGGAGTCTAAAGTTGCAAAGAAAAGCAATAAGAAAAAAAAAGATTAATTATGTATTTCTTTATTAAGAAAGAAATTGAAAACATTGATTAAATGTGGAAATTAAGTAAAAAGGTGAATAATTGAGTACCCTTTTATAGAATTTCATATCCCAAGGATTTCTTATGATAAAAGGGATGCCAATGAGGAAAATAAAAGAGAAATAAAAAGAAATCCTCAAAAAGGAATATTTAAATGAGAAATAAACAAGATAATGTGAAATAAGGCATAAAGATGCATCTAGAAGGATAATAAATATCCTTGGAAAAGGATTTCGAAATACTGAAGTAACTTGGGATCCAAGGAGTCCCAATAATGAGGAAAGAGAGAGAAAATACTAAAAAGGCAAAATAAGAGGGTAATGTGTTGCTTTATTAATGATTTTGTGAAAAAGGAAAGTATTTTCTATTAAAAGAGGAAAGACATGTTTTCGTGGCTGATATATATTGAAAGGCATGAATAAAGAGAATAAGAGAGAGAGAGATTTCGTATTTTTTTAAAATATACATGAAAAAAGGGTTATAAGGAAATAAAAGTTAGTAGAGAGAGAGATTGCTTCCAAACCAAGAAAAGTGAGTTCCTCTCGAGATGGGACTTGTGTTCTCAAGAGGCACGCTCTAGGGCTTCGTACCCCACCCTATATAAAGGGGGTAAAGCCTAGTTCGAGTCCGAGAGAGAGGGAGAAAAATCCCACGTTCTTTTCCTTCTTCTTTGCGTATAAACCCTAAACAAGGGTATGAACCCGACCATGGAGCAATGTGGGAGTGCTCGGTGATCTTGCTTGAGGCAGGAGGCCTCCACGATCACCTAGGGCGGTTTAGGAACCACCCATCGACCCCCGGCTTCACGAAGCTGCAGCGACAAGGCTGCAACCACGATCGTCCTTGGAAGGGCCCTCGCTCGTGCTCCAGCCGGTTATACCGCGGCCTATGCGGTGCTTTAGGTGCGCCTAGGGCCAAGGAATCTTGGGCGGCCATCGGCGGAGGTTCTTGGGCCCTGGAGTGGAGGAGGTGAGCTCGAGAAGCCCTGCACGCGGCGGCTAGGGCGGCAGCCGTCGGGCTGCTGGAGGAAGAAGAAAGGGAAGATCCGTTGGACGGTTCTGCCCTCCACGTTCTAAACAACCAATTCACTTAACCAGGGGCAGCGTGGTCTTTTTGAAATGTTTTCCCAACCAAGTCGCGCATGGCTGAGATGACGTGGCGCAATCTCATTGGCTGTGGTAAGTGGTTTATTGCAAAAATCATATCTCATGATTCGTAGCTCGGATGACAAAAGTTTATATATGAAACTTGATCCTCAGAACGAGGGGAATTTAATAAAAATATTTTTATAAGCCAATTCCTCTTGCAATTTGTAAAGTGGTGTAATTTATCAACTTTAACATAATGATGTTTAAAGAAACCCTACTTTGATATGATTAGGGTGATTAATAGGGTTTAATGGATCATTAGGGTTGATATTAACCTGTTAAATATAAAAAGGAACATTAAGTTCAAAAAGGAAGAACTTTGCACGTGATTAGTTTAATTTAGAGTTTATGTGCTTAAATATACATGAAATTGGAAAAGTACATAAAGATATCATCTTTAATGAGTTAACCCTTAGATTTAATGATAGATGGATAATTCAAGATGATATTAACCTGTTTTTAATAAAAGAGAGAATAGGATTCAAAAAGATGATCTTTTTATAATATGGCTTAATTTAGGGTTTCGTGCACGAATATGCATTAATGAGCTTGAAAACCCTAATTTAGGTGAATATGAGTTTTAAATGTTTTAATTGTTCAAATCTGTAAATAAATAGGGATATGATGATCCTAAGTCAATTTTGGGTGTAAAAGATTATTAAAATGAATAGTTGAGCAATTAAGGTTCATATAAATGGAAACGAGAATTCTAGGGTTTGTTAACCTAAAAAGGATAAAGTCCGAGAAATCGATCTAAGAAACCCTAATGAGTGTTAATGGAACCGTAATGCGGATTAGAAACCCTAGAAAGAGAATCCAAGTCAATGAAGTAGTTTCTTGATAAGAGTGTAATAAATAGAGTACATATTTATTTCAGGGACTATGTGATGATTGAATTGCTTGCTTGGATCTGTTGATTGACTTAATTGTATACACATGAAGTATATGTTGAATAATCTGCATGACTCACCAAATCAGGTATGTGGTTACTTATGGTTAACCGTTTAGGTTTTCCGACGTTTTCCGAATGTTTAATCGCATTGGATGCAACTAAACAGTTTGGATGTTTATTTCTTCCATGCAAAATATAAAGTGACTATGACTATCACTTAATGTATATGCCATCTAATTCAATCCTTGGTTCCCTCTGTGTCGTAATGGTGGACCTGATAAAAGACTACCTAGAGGGTAGGTACATCAGGCCATGCATGACTTTGACTACCTAGAGGGTAGGGTCATGAATGACTTTAACTGCCTAGAGGGTGGGGTCATGAATGACTTTGGCTGCCTAGAGGGCAGGTCCATCAAGTCACCTTATAGAGGTACCATGTAAGTCCTAAAGGGACAACACAGAGTTGTGAAAAGATGGATTGAGTAGTTTGGCTTAAAACGTAATCTTGGTTGTTAAATGATTAATTGAATGATTACATGGTTATCATAGTTGCACGATTATCTGTTTCCCCCACATACCAGCTTCGGCTGACCGACGTTTTGTTTGTCGGCGTTTTAGGTACAATGAAAAGAACAAACAGTAAAGTGGCACATATGATACTAAAAGAGAATTAAAGTGCAAAGGAGGATTAGATAGGTTAGTGTCGGTGTGGATAAAAGTTTAGAGATCCAAGTTTTCAAAAGGTATGTAAAGAAAAATTTTATTACCATTTTCAGTATAGTCTGTTAGAATTTGATAATTATTTATGGTTATATGTCGAACCTTTGATCCGGGATTAATGGATGCGGCTCAACCTCTTGGTCTCCCTTAATTGGGGGTTATCGGGAGGTGGGGTTGTAACAGAATTATTCATTCACTGTAACACCATTCAAGGATTGTAGGATTGAAAGTTGTTCTCCAACTTTCTATTTCACTTGGGTAGAACTGATGTGTGACTAGGCACCGCTCTTTTCTTGTGAAGTCATAAGTGTTATGGACTTTCACTGCCAACGTGAAATGGACATGCAGGGTCACACACATAGGATTTAACCTGGAAGAGGAGTTTTGTCCACAAACAATGTTTAGATTGATTACTAAAGGTGTTTAGTAGTTCAATTAAATACTCAATCAATTGATAGCTCAATATCATAATGTTCAAGGTGTTGGACACATTGATTGGAGTGTCGGAACGATTGAAATTGCAATTAACTGATTCTGTACAATCTGCACTCCCAACCGATCGGCTCATGTGATGAACCGATCGGTTGAGCTGGGTGAACCGGTCAGCTCAAGTGTTGAGTCGATCGTCTCATGCACAGGGTGAAATGATTGCTTCAAGTGTTGAAACGATCGATTCGACTGGTGCAACCGAGAAAGTTGGGAAAGTAGGATTGGTGAGAATTTTCCTTGTGTTTCACTTGCCCAATTTTATTGGAACAATGATTGGTATTCGATACCAATTAGAAACAAAAGAAGGAAAGTCGATCGGGAATTGATGAGGACCACGAACCGACCGGTTCAAGAGTGAACATATCGGCTCATGGGTCCCAACCGATCGGTTGAGTTGTCAACCGATCGGTTCAGGTCCCCAACCGACCATTTCAGTTGTGAAACGATCGGTTCAGGTTGCGAGTTGGTTGCTTTTGTGGAAAATCTCGAACCCTTCTGCTCCTGCTTTTAGTCCCGCATTGCCTGGGATGGAGAACCCTGTCCCATGACCCTCCTATATATATAGTGGTATTGGGGGCTTCTCAAAGTACAACTCAGTACAACCAGTTGCTCTGCAAAGTTGTCATTCTCTGGTTTTGGTAACCGAGAGAGCCCGAGCAAGTGCTACCCGAATAGGGAGGCACAACAAGAGAAAGACAACTGTAGTTGCAACTGGAGGCAGGAGTGTGTTGGCAACTAGTACGTCAACAGGAGGGTGTGACTCCTTCCAATTCCTTGTGGGACAAGGAGATTGGAGTTTCAGGTAGTCTGTGTGGACGACTGCAGAGGCAGGAGACCTCTGTCGCTCGGAGGACAACTATCAATCCCGACAGTCCAGGTGCGACCAGGAGCTACACAGACACCGTCCAAGATAGGTGGTGAAGACCGCGCAAGCCACGAGGTATTGTCGCCGAGCAAGCCTCGGGACAAGGTATGATTCCACAAACCATCCTTTCCTATTGTATAGACGTTGATGCGTTTCCTTGTTTTGGGTTTGGGGGAGAAAATTTTTGTTTCTGCTGCCATCTTTGCCTCCGCTAAAACCCAAAAGTGGTATCAGGGCCACGTCAACTGCTCAATACTTTGGGAATATCGATATGATCAATTTTGGTTTGTCACCTTTATTTATTGCATACGATGCAAATAAAATTGGCTTTATGCATGTCCAATCCTAAATCCACAAATCCCAAATTGCATATATGATATGTATTATTAATGCACTCGATACACGTCGCCCTTAAATGAGTTTTGTGGTGGATGTATAGCATGGTTATGGCCAATAAACCCTATCTGTGTATGGTTGTATCTGGTTGCTTGCATCTCGGTCTGTGCACCGATCTTCCCTCTCCTATTCCTGATGTAACTCAAAATAATTCAAGATTTCTTTCCTAACTTTGCTCCCCTCAAATGTAACTCGAGGTTTCTCTTTTTGCAATGTAAAATAGGATAGATTTTATTTCCTGTTATGTCAAAGAACGGAGGACATCGAGACGACAGCTGAAACGATCGGTTCAAGGCGTGAACCGATCGGTTGACATTCCAGATGATCAGTTCAAGGAGTGAGCCGATCGGTTGATGACCGGTTCAAGGAGTGAGACGAGCGGGTGGTGGCCATAATGAGATGCATGACGACCAGGCGAACCGATCGGCTGGTGGCACCCAGACGACCGGGCCAGGACGAGCAGGTCATTCATGGGATGAGTTGATCTACTTGGAAGGTAAAGCATAGAGTTCATCTTGTACAGGTTGCATGTGATGTTGACCTAGATGACCGTGATTCCTCTTGGCTCGAGGAATCACATTAGGATGGCCATAATCATTGCTTTTTATCGTTTTGCATGTCTTCTGTGGGATATAGCATGTATATGATACATACTATGTATTGTGGTGATTGGATATGTATATGTATATAAAAACCAAATCCCTCATTAAATATTAAGTTGTAGATTCCTTCAAAATGCGACACACGTGAAAAGCTTGATCGACCAAGTGTGGGCACGCCCTAGTGTGGTGCACCGTCTATCTCATGGAAGCATGAAGGATGAATGTGTGGTTCTGCCCTAGCAGGGTGCATATTCATCGTTTTTGCTTTGGGTCAGACTTAACAAGGTGACCTAGATAGGATCTAGCACCTTGAGGCATGGAGATGATCATGGCAAGGAGTTGCATATGACATCTTATCAAGAGTTGCATATGATGCAATTGGCAAAAGTTGCCTACCTGAGAGATCTATGTTGTGGGTGACAGCCCTAGCTGGTCCATGACTTAGAGGATTTCAGAATCTTGCCCACTAGAAGGTTGTACAATGCAATCTTCTGAATTGATGGTGAGGGCCATCAATTTGAAGTAAAATAGTGGGAGCGATAATTAATTAAAAGCCTAATTATATCGTCAAATTTTCAAATCAATCAAATAAGTCAAAAATGAGTTTTTGGACTAAAATTGCATATTTCCTTTTGTAGTAAAAATGACGACAAACAACAATCACTTTTCTTTGCGATCGGTCCTTGAAAAGGACAAGCTAAATGGGACAAACTTCCACGACTGGTATCGGACATTGAGAATTGTTCCCACTCAAGAGCGAAAGATCTATGTCTTGGATACTCCAATTCCAGAGGAACCCGCTCCTAATGCACCAAAGACAGAAAGGGATGCTTACAAGAAGCATTCAGATGATGCCATTTATGCAAAGTGCTTGATGTTGTGCTCCATGAACCACGAGTTGCAGAGACAACATGAGAACATGGGTTTCATTGAGATGATTCAGCATCTCAGGAACATGTATGAAGATCAGGCACGGCAAGAGATATACAATGTCTCAAGGGAACTGTTCAAGTGCGTCATGACAGAAGGAGATCTAGTTGGTCCTCACACACTCAAGATGATTGGGTATGTGGAGAACCTGTAAAGACTGGGATTTCCACTGAGGCAAGAGTTGGCTACTGATGTGATACTGCAATTGTTGCCTGAATCCTACAGTCAGTTTGTGATGAACTACAACATGAACAACTTTGATAGGCCACTGTCAGAGTTGTTGGGCATGTTGAGGACAGCCGAGATATAGATGAAGAAGGATAAGCCTAAGCCTGTGATGGTGATCACGAGAAAGAAAGGGAAGTCCAAGCACAAGGACAAGGGCAAAGCTAAGAAAGGTTCTGAAGCTAACCAGGAGTCCAAGTCGTCTTCAGCTCTCAAGACCAAAGGAGGCGTGACCAAGAAAGGAAATTGCCACCATTGTCAAAAGCCAGGACATTGGAAAAGGAATTGTCCTCTCTATCTGGAAGAACAAAAGAAGAAGGAGGAGACATACGTCTCTACTTAAAGGTGTCATGAAAGTAAACTTGTAACACTTTTTGAGGTATATGATACCAATATGTAAAGTGTAAAGCACTCATAATTGGGGCAAGTGTTGCCGCCATAGATAGGAGTACTTTAGTTTATTTTCAGCCTAAAAGGCATGTAATACAGTTATGAACTGCTATTTCATATTTGCCAATAGATAGAAACACTTTATTTTTGCATATTGTATGACAATGATGGCAATTAATAAATGGATGTTTCAATTTATAAAGATATGATCTTTGTGGCAATGCCATATTTATCTTGTGGTATTTGATATGCATAAGATAAAATGATACCTGAAAGTTATAGATAACTCAAACAATCAAATTAGCATCAATCATGAGAAATTCATTTCTAGTTTCCATATGATGGATAAATCTAGACTCTTTTGGTTAGAGAACCAGTAAGAGACATGAATATCTTGGACATGATTAATCAATCTTCACTAAAAGTAGTGGGAGAATGATTATCCTATTAGGTATAATACATGTGATGTATTTACATACCTATTGGAACAAATGCTAATACTTCAAATGGTGTTTAGAGAAATACCAATGTGAATATCTTGAAGTGTTCAAGATTATCATAGATGAAGTGCAAATTTGGTAAAGTGTTAATTCTTCATGAGATCAATGAATGAAATAGTTGGACCAAATGTTTGAGATCTTTATGAGTGATTATGATAATGTATCATAGTGAACTCATGATTAAGGAATGGTGATGTCTAAATCAAGAAGGAATCATACTCTAAAGAATAGAGAATGATTATCGAATAACTAAATTCTTCTTGATAAAAGAATACCCCACACTAATAAAAGAAATTAAGAATCACAAGGGTTGTGAGTTCTTATATCCTTAACAGATACACCTCAATTATCTGTGTGATGAGTTGTTCATGTGATGAGTCAACTATCTAGATGAATATGAGGAACCAAATTTTGAGTTATGGTTTATGACCATTAAATCCTAAATGACATCCATGTGAACGATAAGGTATGACCTTGATGGTAGCACCCATTGGATAAAATCCATAAGTGTAGATGAATCTTAAGTGTTAAGATACATGGATAACATTTTGAGAAGGATGATGCTTGTTGATTGCAACTTAGTGACTAAGACATTTGGCATATGGATACTAAAACCGCATTCCTATGAGGAATAAAACAAGGATGTGTACGTGACACAACCTATAAGGTTTATGAATTCACTGATGCAAATGAAGTCTATAAGTTACAATGGACTAATCAATGTGATTGATTGAGTACAAGAAACACAAAATTGGATCTTTACTTTGATGATATAGTCAAAGGGTTTGACTGATATGTCAAAGATAAAGAAGGGATCTGTGATTTAGTGGGAGCGTATTCACATTCCACATGTTGATGTGAAATGGAAATGTTCTAGAATGAAAATCCAAAAGTGGAAATTATCTTTAAGGAAGATAGAGATGTTTTCTATGTGATAGGAATAGAGATCTATAGAGATAGTTCTTGAAAACCTCTTGACCTAAAAAGAGAAAGCATACATTGGCAATCTTTACTGAAGGGTTCAGTATGCATAGATTCAGTGGGAGAAAACTTGTCCATATTACATGGAGTTAGTATCCCAAGGCCAAGTGTCCAATTCTTATGAAGAATGGGAACACTAAGATATGGATCTATCATGTATGTAATCATCCCATTATCTTGCATGTATCGACATGACAAGAACAAAATGCATTCATCATCTTGTATGTAGGACATGGCAATATGATGTGCTCATCCTAATAACTCGTATGTGAGACATGACGAGTGGATGATTGTCTGCTTCCAGTAAGTGTTACTGGAATATCCTGAGAACTTGATAAGTACTTATGAAGTACTAGTTATATGGAGATAAAGAAGAGTTCAATGTAAAGAGTTACATTGACGCAAACTTCCAAAAGGATAGAAAATCAATCGCAAAATATATATAGGATATATAAAAGTGAAAGTTTGTTGACAATTGGAAGTGTTCCAAAAAAACCATTTAAAAGGAAATGTCGAGTATCTATGTGTTAGAGAACAGTAGTGGATACTATATGGATCTGGAAGTTCATGAGATGAACTTATAGATATTCTGCTCATTGATGACAAGTATGGAATCCTTGATCATGCAATGTGGCTAAAGGTTAGCAAAGGAATACTAGATCACATATTATGACAACTCCATCTCATACGTGTGATGTACAGTGAAGAGATGAGAGACATGCAATTTATACTGACTTTGGCAAGGTGTTGCCATTACTCACTATGTTTGCACTAGAGCAGAGTAACATGTGGGACATGTTTGAAGATCACTATGAATATGATTCAAGGGTGATTGGCTCGTAGTGCAAGTGGGAGTTTGTTGGTATGTATGCCCTGAGAGCCAATCATGGGATGATTGGTGGGATACATTAAGATTGATTTGATAAACATCAAAGGCAAGCTTCGAATTCTTTCTGGTTCAGTCATATGAGATAGTGATAGAACAGATTGAATGTCTAGAGAATTACAGTACTCAATGACGTATGCCTTCAGGTTCAGGACCTGAACGATGAGATCATGCGGATGCTAAGAGTTTGTACATTCTTGTTATGTCCCTAGTCAGATGTCATTGTGGAAGGTAGATAGACAACAATGACACACAAGACTAGATTGTGGTGTTGGTTGATGACATAATCTCATTAGTCATGATATAGAGATATCAAACCAAACACATAGGTACTTGTTAGAGAACAAGTGTACTGGACAGACCCACTGTGAGTTTGACACATGGAACCATGACATGGTAGTCACAGTCAGTACTCACAGTGATGGTGTTGAGTGTGATTCTTTGACCTGAAATCACTGCACTCAACACATGTCGTTGGGCACACTTTGACATCATCAAACACAGTCCTGAAACATGGGTTGTTATAATGGTGATGATTGGGTGGCTTTGACACATGGGGCTTTTGAGGGTTGAGTGATAGATATGGGATTTGTCCCTCCTAAGGGAGTTTGATATCCATGGCCACTTGATGAGTAGGATTGAGAAAGGCGTGCACGCATGTGTGAATCAGTATGTGATATTGATGTCATACATATCTCTTCTAGTCTACTCTGAGATCAAGAAAGTGAATGAACGTTGACAGGATGACTATTCCATGCCTCGAGTTCATTCGGGATATTAGTGACAAAGGAATTATACATTCATGGTAACACCATTCACGGATTGTAGGATTGAAAGTTGTTCTCCAACTTTCTATTTCACTTGGGTAGCACTGATGTGTGACTAGGCACCGCTCTTTTCTTGTGAAGTCATAAGTGTTATGGACTTTCACTGCCAATGTGAAATGGACCTGTAGGGTCACACACATAGGATTTAACCTGGAAGAGGAGTTTTGTCCACAAACAATGTTTAGATTGATTACTAAAGGAGTTTAGTAGTTCAATTAAACACTCAATCAATTGATAGCTCAATATCATAATGTTCAAGGTGTTGGGCACATTGATTGGAGTATCAGATTGATTGGAATCGCAATTGACTGATTCTGCACAATCTGCACTCCCAACCGATCAGCTCATGTGATGAACCGATCGGCTGAGCTGGGTGAACCGGTCGGCTTAAGTGTTGAGTCGATCGGCTCATGCACAGGGTGAAACGATTGCTTCAACTGTTGAAACGATCGATTCAACTGGCGCAACCGAGCAAGTTGGGAAAGTAGGATTGGTGAGAATTTTCCTTGCGTTTCACTTGCCCAATTTGATTGGAACAAGGATCAGTATTCGATACCAATTAGAAATAAAAGAAGGAAAGTCGATCGGGAACTGACCAGGACCACGAACCGACCAGTTCAAGAGTGAACCGATCGGCTCATGGGTCCCAACCGATCGGTTGAGTTATCAACCGACCGGTTCAGGTCCCCAACCGACCGTTTCAGTTGTGAAACGATCGGTTCAGGTTGCGAGTTGGTTGCTTTTGTGGAAAATCTCGAACCCTTCTACTCCTACTTTAAGTCCTGCATTGCCCGGGATGGAGAACCCTGTCCCATGACCCTCCTATATATAGGGGTATTGGGGGCTTCTCAAAGTACAACTCAGTGCAACCAGTTGCTCTGCAAAGTTGTCGTTCTCTGGTTTTGGTAACCGAGAGAGCCCGAGAAAGTGCTACCCGAAAAGGGAGGCACAACAAGGGAAAGACAACTGCAGTTGCAACCGGAGGCAGGAGAGTGTGTTGGTGACTAGTACGTCAACAGGAGGGTGCGACTCCTTCCAATTCCTTGTGGGACAAGGAGATTGGAGTTTCAGGCAGTCTGAGTGGACGACTGTAGAGGCGGGAGACCTCTGTCGCTCAGAGGACAACTGTTAATCCCGACAGTCCAGGTGTGACCAGGAGCTGCACAGACACCATCCAAGACAGGTGGTGAAGACCGCACAGGCCGCGAGGTATTGTCGTCGAGCAAGCCTCGGGACAAGGTATGATTCCACAAACCATCCTTTCCTATTGTATAGACGTTGACGGGTTTCCTTGTTCCGGGTTTGGGGGAGAAATTTTTTGTTTCAACTGCCATCTCTGCCTCCCCTAAAACCCAACACTAATTAATTCAATTGAAGTATGGTGATGGGTCCAATTGAAGATTGGTTACATGAATTCAATGATTGAAGGAATCAACATTGAGAACCCCAAATCGATTTGATAGGTTGAGACCATCTTTGGTCCATGCGGTTCTGAGGAGGTTTGGACCAAACGGTCTAAAGACCGTTGACCAAACGATCCCAAACTGGTTGAGTCCATGCGGTTTCAAAAAGGTACTTTAGCAAACGGTTTCAAGTACTTGCTTTAGCAAACGGTCTCAAGCACCACCTTTACCAAACGGTTTCAAACCGTTTGAACTTTGAAAGACTAAGACCGTTTGGGGCTCAAGTAGTCAATATTGATTGAGGATTCAATTGGTTAATCCACTTGGACACGTATTGTAATTGAAGATCCAATTGGTCAATTCAATTGGATACCTTATGTATTGGAGGTCCAATGTAATTGAATCTCTTGAGAATGAAGATGATGAATGATCCATTGATCCAATGATGATTAGTAATGACAATCAATGAAGGTACAAGGTTGAAACCCTAATAGTACCTAAGTGATTAGTGACAATTAAGGGATGAACCCTAATTGCTTATAGGAACAATGAGGTGGTACTCTATGTTAATCATAGTTGTATGTACTTGATTGTAGGGTTGGTATGACCTAATCAAGTTGAGAAGATGATAGCATGAGGTTCATACATGAATATGATTCATGAGGTGATTAAGGGTATGATTCTTAAGCAAAGAAATCATGAAACCCTAATCATGAACATAAACCCTAATTGACAGGGCTATTGAACTCTAACCCTAATTGAGGGCAATTCTGAATGAAACCCTAATCCAGGGTGAGGATGTACCCTAATCTTGGGTAATGATATGTGAAACTCCAATTTTAGGGAAATGAGATGTAAAACTGTGATTGGAGATGAATAGTAGACCCAGGTTGTGGGTAACCATAGTGGAAACCTTAATTGAGATTGATTCCATGTGAATCCCTAATTGAGGTTGATTCAATGTGAATCCCTAATTGAATTTGATTCCATGAGAAACCCTAATTGAGGTTGATGCCATGAGAAATCCCTAGTTGGGATGAATAGTAAACATTACGTATAGGCAATGAGATGTGGAAGCCTAATGAAGGGTGATGCTATATGCAATCCTAACTCTAATGAAGTATGATAGCATGTGAAATCCCAAAGCCCTAATAAAGGGTAAAGGTATGTGAAAGCCTGATTGAAGTTATAATACATGAAGCCTTAATCTTGAACAACATGATGACAACCCAGAACCCTAATAATAAAACAGTAGGTAAAACTTTGTAAGGGTGAAATATCATAAATGATTGATTGTAGCCAAGCTTATTATAAGCAATGCCTTAACCTGAGATGAGTTCATATCATTAAAGATAATTGGACCATTCTTATGTGTAACCTATGCACTTCATGGTAAGAGTGATAGGTTAGTGGATGATAGGATTAAGATGGGAAATACCTTAATCCAAGATAAGCTGATAACTTAAGAAAGTTGGAAGTAATGAGGTAATTGATACATCAAGATATGAAAGACTTGACAGTTAGCATCTCAAAGTTGATATACTTTGATAACTATGAAATCCTAATGGGAGATGGGAAATCTTAACCCTAAATTGGGTAATGGGACATGAGAGATCATAATATGATATGAATAGTAAGCCCTAACCCTATTGAGGGAATAGAGGTCTTACTATTGTATTAAATGAAGTAATATGTTATCGTTGCCTAGGGAGAGGTGACAAGATGTTTAATGGCCTTGTGAGCCATATGGTTAAATGTTGCCTAGTGAGAGGTGACAAGATGCTTTATGGGCCTTATGAGCCATGAGAGCAATTATGGCACAGTGAGAGGTACCAAAATGATTATAAAAGTTTATTATAAGAAAGGATAATGTTTTAATAAACTTAATAAGAGGAACAACTGTATTCAATAAAGAATGTGTAAATCTATGTAGGCTAACCTCAGGGTTCAGAGCCTAAAGTAGTATGTGATGATCAATGATGAGTTAAAGGAATTAAATTCCATGACCTATGTAATCAAGATTGGTTAAAATCCAATGTCTGGCTCTGTAATCAGGGTTGGTTAAAGTCCAATACCTGGCAGAGGTGTAATGCTTGTAATCAGGTTTGGTTAAAGTCCAATACCTGGTAGAGGTGTAATGCCTGTAATCAACATTGGTTAAAGTCCAATGCTTGTCTGTGAAATCAGGATTGGTTAAAGTCCAATGCCTGGCTGTGAAATCAGGATTGGTTAGAGTCCAATGCCTGGCTGTGAAATCAGGATTGGTTAGAGTCCAATGCCTGGCTGTGAAATCAGGATTGGTTAGAGTCCAATGACTGGCTATGAAATTAGGATTGGTTAAAGTCTAATGTCTGGCTGTGTAATCAGGGTTGGTTAAAGTCCAATGCCTGGCTATGTAATCAGGTTTGGTTAAAGTCCAATACCTGGAAGAGGCGTAATGCCTGTAATCAGGGTTGGCTAAAGTCCAATGTCTAGCTGTGAAATCAGGATTGGTAGTGTCCAATGCCTGGTGGTGTAATCAGGTTTGGAAGAGTCCAATACCTAGCAGAGGCTAAATGCATGTAGTGATACCACAGGATTGGTAATAACCCAATTCCTGTAATGATGATTTAGGATTGGTATTAATCCAATTCCTGTATTAATGATAAATGAGTACATTGTAGATATATCTCTTTATTTGTTTAACAGGTTGGCTAAGGCCAATAGAATGAAACAAGAATGTTTCATGGGTGACATAACAAGATGTTGAGTGCCACAAGAAAAGTTTGATATGATGGTATAACATGTTGGATAAATGATATACATGTCATTCCTATTCCTTATTAAAAGAATAGATTATATATTGCTCTATCATAAATAGTTGCAATACTTACAAAGTTGAGAATGCTTTAAACTGCTTAACCTCTGCTCAGTTTCATATCTTTAAATTGTAATACAATGTTTTGGTGGAGAGTTATATCTCCCGCTGGGGAAATTTAGAATTGTCTCACCCCCGTGGGATCCAATACTTTTAGGTGGACGCAGACAAAGAGGCAGGAAACCTTTAGCAGAGAAGGAACAGCAGTAGCATCTAGGACAGCAGTAATATCTCAGGTGGAGATACTACCTGTCTAGTTGTATAGATAGTAGTCCTATGTTTCGTCTCTGTACTCTCAGGTCCTCGAGATTTATAGATAGTGCTTTCATCATCGACTCGAGATTTTGGCTTGATGCCTTGAGGTTTTATGCTGTCTGTACATAATGTTGAATAGGATAGCTGATGTTGTAATCCTCGAGAAGAGATAGTATAGGTTGAGTACTTATGGAACAGAATGTAAATATTATATTTTGGTTCTTTATGAAAAGGATTTCATATGTGTGGATCTCTTTGCAAAAAGTTTTAATTTTTAGTGATTTTCAGTAATCTGCTGTAAATGATTCACTTCCGCTTAATAATTTTGTGTTTTATAAGTTTGATGCCACAATTTAGTGGTATCAGAGCTCTAGGTTCGCTGAGTCTACAGAGACATAGGACTAAGGTATCGAGTATTTCTAAGTCTACTTCAGTGTATCTTATAGTGTCTTCTGCTTATGCAAAAGAAGATATATAACTTAAAGATGTCTGAAGGACATGAAGAATATGTTGTTGAGAGCAATGTTGTTGCACCGGTGGGAGGTGCAAGGGATTAGGCAAGGGAGGAACCAATGCCTGAAAATCCCCATGTTGATGAAGCCATGGGAGGAAACCCAGATGTTCATAATCTTTTTGGGCAACTTATGACTACGATGAGGTATATAGCAGACCGGATGCCAACATCAACACCTATGGCACCAGTTCCTAATGAGGGATATGGGTGTGGTAAGACCTTTGAACTACTACATCGTGTAGGAGCCATAGAATATGCTGGAGCATCTGATCCAGAAGATGCTGATCTCTGGCTCATTGAGTTAGAAAAAGCCTTTAAGATCCTTAGTATCCCAGATGCTGACAAAGTTAAACATGTTGTGTACCTTCTGAAAGGTAGTGCTGGACATTGGTGGACTATAGAAGAAAATTCGATAGGGATTCATGTCAATAAGTGAATATGAGGTTAAGTTCATGGAACTTTTACGATTTTGTCCTCAGATGGCTGCTACTAAGGAGGAAAAGATTCGACGTTTTGAGAAGGGATTGAATGCTGAGATGTCCATTCCGGTATCTGCCCTAGAAAGTAGAGAGAGATTTGCCACATTTGTGGAATAAATTCAAAGGATAGAAGGGTCTATGATAAAGAAACATGAGACAGACTTTAAAAGGAAGTCAAAACAGTCACAAGAACAAGGAATTAGTGGTACTAAACAATCAAAGATTTCAGTAGTACTGACTCAAGTACAATATAGTGCACCTGAGCAACAGTCACCTAAAAAGCTTCGAGCTTGCTATAGATGTGGACAGAGAGGACATCTGAGGTGGCAATGTCCAAATAGAAAGCGATGAGGTGACTCAATAGACAAGACACTAGATGACCTGTAATAGGGAAGACTTGTCAAGATAGAACTTTTTATTTTGAGTTACCTTCTATTTTGTTCTATAAGTAAGGTAGTTGTTGTTTAGTTCATCTGCATAATCCTTTAAGGATATGAGGATGAGATAAGAAGAATGAAAACTTATGTTTAGTTTAATTTTCTCTTATATGTTTGAAAATTTCTCTTTAAATGTAGAAAGGGAAAAGATATAAAAGAAAACACTCAGGGAAAATATGAAATATTAAGCATTGAATTTAAAGAGATGTTAAGAATATGGAACATAATATAAAACAAATACATACTACCTAATTTCAGTTCTTGAATACCCTGGCCACGTATTCATTTATTGAAGGCAAGGTAAGTATGACATATCTAGATTGTTATCTCTTTGACTACCCTGATCAAGTAGTCATTCTGAAAACAATCTCCAGAGTTTAAAGAAGTAGGAGATGTGGCATGGATATTTCTACCACATTCTAATTGATATATGAAGGAATTTGATTTACTCATAAATCAACTTATAAAGGAAAATGAAGATGTAATGTGTTACCAACACATGTGTAAATACCAAGGGAAGGAAATTTTGGTATCTGAGATATATCAGGCTATTTTATGATGGTTTCCTGAAAGGGGTAACTGTGAGATCAGTCTAGTTACCTAATGTAAGTATGAACATCACATGTTAGGGGTTTATGCTTTGCATAAACATAACAATTGAAGATAACTTTGAGATAAGTTCTTGGTTGATAAGTAACCCTTCTTTATGGGAAGAGAATATATAACTAATGAGATAATTAGTGCAAGGAATAAGGAAAGCTTATGTTATGTCATCAGGTAAGACGACACAATCAAAGTATGAAAAGACTTATAGTTTCAAATGAATGACAAAATGTAATTGTGATCATGAAAAAGAAATGTTGTACTAACTAAGGAACATGGGAGTATATATATCCCATGTGAATCCTTCTATGATAAACTTGTATGGAATAACTTTGTATTAATCAAAACTCTATGGTGTCTCCATAATAATGAGGTGTTATGTGAGGACATGATGATATGATGCATGGATAATATCTGTTTCCCTTTATCAGGGATTTTGGAGATGAAATCCTTGGTAGGGGTTTATAATTTGTAACAACCCTGACCTGGGTTATGCTTTAACCCTAGGTGTTTTGATTAATAAAGATGATTATATGCTTAATATTATCTTTTGAAAAGTAATTAGGGCTCATGAGGAACTTATGTTTCAATTTTGGTCATGTTTGAATAATGTTGAAGCAATGTTTGCTTATTTTGGACTAAAGTGCAAATTATCCAAGTTGGGGGTTAAATTGCAAATGTTGCATGATAAGATGTTCCTCATTTGTTGAAGCATCATGATAATGAAGATGATGTAGAGGTATGGCTTGTGGTAGCCTGAGTACCAAGAAAGAGTTGACAAACCAAGGTTTGTGCATTAAAACCTAGTTTTGGTGTAAAGTGCAATTTACCCAAAACCTAGGGTTCAATATGAAAATTACCACTTCAATAAGGTCCCTAACATTTCTTGGCATCATTTAGATCAAAGTAAACGATAGGGGCACCTCATTTGAATTAAATTGGAGGAGAGAGAATCTTGATATTAAAATAATCAAGATTTAATCCTAATTGAAACCCTAATTTGATTTAGGGCAAAAATAAATATATTAGTTAGAGGGCCTTCAACCAAAATTAAAATGGTTGGATTCAGATGTTCGTGGACATCCTTGAGCCTTGCAAGGACCACGAAAATATCCAAGGGAATGGATAACTCACTCACAATTTTATAAGAAAAAGAAATATCCACTCACATATGGATATTAGTATAATATGATTTAAGGTGCTTAATTTGCTTTTATTTAAAATGTGGATAATTGAAGGGAATAAGAATCCAAGAGGATATCCTCGGCCCTAAGGAATGAGAAGGGTCAAGTGGCAAGGGTATTGAGGGGATAATTCCTACTTTCTCTCTCCTAATTGAATTTTTAATAAAATTCACATATAAGCTCAATTATCCATAGAATGAAAGGGAATTTCGGATTTACTTCCGCCCTTTTCTTAGAAAACGACCTTGGGAGCTTGGGAGCAAGAAGAGAACGACCCCCAACCTGTTGGTAAGTCCTTGACCTTCGTTCTCCTTGATTCCATGGTGGAAATCGAAAATAAATCATTGATTTCTTCTTTTCTTCACTCCATCTTCAACCCTAGCTAATCTTTTCAACCAAAAGCTTGAGGATGAGCCTAGGGGGGAGTTGCAAGATCTTCATACACCATTTTTTCCGTGATATTGGAGCTTTGGAGCTCAATAGGAGGTGGGTTTTATAACTTGAAACCCTAACTTTGTTATTGCATTCAATTCCCCATCAAATAATGATCACTTCTCTATTTACAATTATTAATTTGGTTGATTGATGCAATCTCCACGGAAATCACGGCAGGTTTCGTGGGTATAGAGCTTGATGATGATGACATCATCAAAAGCACACACCTCCCCAAATATCTAAACCAAACAGTTTCAATCAAATGTCCAAACGGTTTGTGTTTTGGGAGCAAACGGTTTCAAAACTGTTTAGTAGCAAACGGTTTCACCAAACCGCATGAGACCAAATAGTTTCAGACCGTTTCGTGATGTTGACCAGGGTTGACCGTTTGGGGACTTGTTCATAATGATCTAGGTTAATGACCCATCAATTATTATTGATTAACTCCAATCGGTTCATGAGTTGAAGGTCCATCAATCACCTAAACCCTAATCGGGTTGAGTGCTGATTTCATAAGTGATTGAGTTTGAAAATTGGGTTGATTGACCCAAACGGTTTCAAAACCATTTTGGAATCACCCAAACGGTCTCAAGATCGTTTTTAGATCAACCAAGACCATTTTGACGTCTATGGTTGAGTATGGTTAGGTATTTGAAGATTCAAACATATGGTATAAACCCTAATCGGCTAAGTGTTGATTTTGCAATTGAATGAGTTGATGCTTTGGGTTGATTGACCCAAATGGTTTCAAAACCATTTGGGGATCACCCAAATGGTCTCAAGACCGTTTGGGGGTCACCCAAGACTGTTTGGAGGTCTAGGGTTAAGTTTGGTCAAGTGTTTGAAGGTCCAAAGATACCAAATTGAAATACAATTAAGTGTTGATTTGGTGACCAATCCTAGGATCCAAACCTTAATTGAATGATATGGTTAATGCTGATATGATGAGAAAACGGTCTCAAGACCGTTTGGAGGTCATCCAAACGATCCCAAGACCGTTTGGGGGTCACCCAAGACCGTTTGGAGGTCTAGGGTTGACTATGGTTAGGTGTTTGAAGATCTAAAGGTAATTAGTTGAAGTGCAATCAAATGCTGATTTGGTGATCAATCCAATGATCCAAACTTTGATTGATTGACTTGGATTTTGATGTTGACATGGGAAAACGGTCTCAAGACCGTTTGGAGGTCATCCAAACGACCTCAAGACCGTTTGGGGTCAGGTCATGCCCAATTTGGATGATGGTCCAATGGTTTTAAAGTAACTAATTTCACATTGGTTAATGTTGAAGGATCATCGATTCCAAACCCTAATTCAGTTGATTCAAACCCTAATTGATGATCAATTGAGGGTTAATTGAGGATCAAATCAGTTGAAGGATGACCTAATTAATTCAATTGAATTATGGTGATGGGTCCAATTGAAGATTGGTTACATGAATTCAATGATTTAAAGAAGCAACATTTAGAACCCCAAATCGATTTGATAGGTTGAGACCATCTTTGGTCCATGCGGTTTTGAGGAGGTTTGGACCAAATGGTCTTAAGATTGTTTGAGTCCAAATGGTCTCAAGACCGTTTGGGACCAAACAATCCCAAACCAGTTGAGTCCATGTGGTTTCAAAAAGGTACTTTAGCAAACGGTTTCAAGTACTTGCTTTAGCAAACGGTCTCAAGCACCACCTTTACCAAACGGTTTCAAACCGTTTGAACTTTGAAAGACTAAGACCGTTTGGGGCTCAAGTAGTCAAGATTGATTGAGGATTCAATTGGTTAATCCACTTGGACACCTATTGTAATTGAAGATCCAATTGGTCAATTCAATTGGATACCTTATGTATTGGAGGTCCAATGTAATTGAATCTCTTGAGAATTAATATGATGAATGATCCATTGATCCGATGATGATTAGTAATGACAATCAATGAAGGTACAAGGTTGAAACCCTAATAGTACCTAAGTGATTAGTGACAATTAAGGGATGAACCCTAATTTCTTATAGGAACAATGAGGTGGTACTCTATGTTATTCATAGTTGTATGTACTCGATTGTAGGGTTGATATGACCTAATCAAGTTGAGAAGATGATAGCATGAGGTTCATACATGAATATGATTCATGAGGTGATTAAGGGTATGATTCTTAAGCAAAGAAATCATGAAACCCTAATCATGAACATAAACCCTAATTGACAGGGCTATTGAACTCTAACCCTAATTGAGGGCAATTCGGAATGAAATCCTAATCCAAGGTGAGGATGTAACCCTAATCTAGGGTAATGATATGTGAAACTCCAATTTTAGGGAAATGAGATGTAAAACCCTAATTGGAGATGAATAGTAGTCCTAGGTTGTGGGTAACCATAGTGGAAACCTTAATTGATGTTGATTCCATGTGAATCCCTAATTGAGATTGATTCAATGTGAATCCCTAATTGAAGTTGATTCCATGAGAAACCCTAATTGAGGTTGATGCCATGAGAAATCCCTAGTTGGGATGAATAGTAAACATTAAGTATAGGCAATGAGATGTGGAAGCCTAATGAAGGGTGATGCTATATGCAATCCTAACTCTAATGAAGTATGATAGAATGTGCAATCCCAAAGCCCTAATCAAGGGTAAAGGTATGTGAAACCCTGATTGAAGTTATAATACATGAAACCTTAATCTTGAACAACATGATGACAACCCAGAACCCTAATAATAAAATAGTAGGTAAAACCTTGTAAGGGTGAAATATCATAAATGGTTGATTATAGGCAAGCTTATTGTAAGCAATGCCTTAACTTGAGATGAGTTCATATCATTAAAGATAATTGGACCATTCTTATGTGTAACCTATGCACTTCATGGTAAGAGTGATAGGTTAGTGGATGAAAGGATTAAGATGGGAAATACCTTAATCCAAGATAAGTTGATAACTTAAGAAAGTTGGAAGTAATGAGGTAAGTGATACATCAAGATATGAAAGACTTCACAGTTAGCATCTCAAAGTTGATATACTTTGATAACTATGAAATGCTAATGTGAGATGGGAAATCTTAACCCTAAATTGGGTAATGGGACATGAGAGATCATAATATGATATGAATAGTAAGCCCTAACCCTATTGAGGGAATAGAGGTGTTACTATTGTATTACATGAAGTAATATGTTATCGTTGCCTAGGGAGAGGTGACAAGATGTTTAATGGCCTTGTGAGCCATATGGTTAAATGTTGCCTAGTGAGAGGTGACAGGATGCTTTATGGGCCTTATGAGCCATGAGAGAAATTATGGCATAGTGAGAGGTACCAAAATGATTATAAAAGTTTACTATAAGAAAGGATAATGTTTTAATAAACTTAATAAGAGGAACAACTGTTTTCAATAAAGAATGTGTAAAGCTATGTAGGCTAACCTCAGGGTTCAGAGCCTAAATTAGTATGTGATGATCAATGATGAGTTAAAGGAATTAAATTCCATGACCTATGTAATCAGGATTGGTTAAAGTCCAATACCTGACTGTGTAATCAGGGTTGGTTAAAGTCCAATACCTGGCAGAGGTGTAATTCTTGTAATCAGGATTGGTTAAAGTCCAATACCTGGCAGAGGTGTAATGCCTGTAATCAAAATTGGTTAAAGTCCAATGCCTGGATGTGAAATTAGGATTGGTTAGAGTCTAATGTCTGGCTGTGAAATCAGGATTGGTTAGAGTCCAATGCCTGGATGTGAAATCAGGATTGGTTAGAGTCCAATGCCTGGCTGTGAAAACAGGATTGGTTAGAGTCCAATGTCTGGCTGTGAAATCAGGATTGGTTAAAGTCTAATGTCTGGTTGTGTAATCAGGGTTGGTTAAAGTCCAATGCCTTGCTATGTAATCAAGTTTGGTTAAAGTCCAATACATGGTAGAGGTGTAATTCCTGTAATCAGGGTTGGCTAAAGTCCAATGCATGGATGTGAAATCAGGATTGGTAGTGTCCAATGCCTGTCGGTGTAATCAGGTTTGGAAGAGTCCAATACCTGGCAGATGCTAAATGCATGTAGTGATACCACATGATTGGTAATAACCCAATGCCTGTAATGATGATTTAGGGTTGGTATTAATCCAATTCCTGTATTAATGATAAATGAGTACATGGTAGATATATCTCTTTATTTGTTTAACAGGTTGGCTAAGGCCAATAGAATGAAACAAGAATGTTTCATGGGTGACATAACAAGATGTTGAGTGCCATAAGAAAAGTTTGATATGATGGTATAACATGTTGGATAAATGATATACATGTCATTCCTATTCCTTATTAAAAGAATAGATGATATATTGCTCTATCATAAATAGTTACAATGCTTAAAAAGTTTAGAATGCTTTAAACTGCTTAACCTCTACTCAGTTTCATATCTTTAAATTGTAATACAATGTTTTGGTAGAGAGTTATATCTCCCGCTGGGGAAATTTACAATTTTCTCACCCCCGTTGGATCCAATTTTTTTAGGTGGACACGGACAAAGAGGCAGGAAACCTTTAGCAGAGAAGGAACAGCAGCATCATCGAGGACAACAGTAATATCTCAGGTGGAGATACTGCCTGTCTAGTTGTATAGATAGTAGTCCTATGTGTCGTCTCTGTACTCTCAGGTCCTCGGGATTTATAGATAGTTCTTTCATCATCGACTCAAGATTTTGGTTGATGCCTCGAGGTTTTATGCTATGTGTACATAATGTTGAATAGGACAACTAATGTTGTAATCCTTGAGAAGAGATAGTATAGGTTGAGTACTTGTGGAACATAATGTAAATATTATATTTTGGTTCTTGATGAAAAGGATTTCACTACAAAAAATAGATTTTTAGTGAAGGTCATTTGTGAAGGATCAAAGCCCTTCAAAAATATTGACTTTTTGTGAAGGGCAGTCCTACACAAAAGAACCGGTTTCCCTCAACCGAGTTCTTTATGAAAAAGGAAATCACTGAAGGTCTAAAATCCTTCTGTAATGTAAAAATTCCTTCACTAAGTTTCCCACCAAATTTTCCCGCCCCACTAATTGGAAATTAAGATTTACCATTAATGAAACAGTTTCCACGCACCGTTTCCTCTCCTTCCGCTCCCCCACCCCTGTGTTGCGACCGCTGCCCCCAGCGCAATAGCGGTAGCCGGCAACCACAACCCAGCGGAAACCACGGTCGTTGGCGTGAAGAGGAGCCCCCATCCAACGGAAGCAACAGTCGCCAGCGTCGTCCCAGCGGAAGCGAAGGCCACGGCGTGAGCTCGCCTTGCTCGTGAAGAGGACCCCCCGTCCCAGCAGAAGCAACGTCTGGCTCGCCCCTTCGACTTCGACTGTGAGGTAGGTCTAATGGTAGGTCTAAGGCCACATTTACTAGGTTCGGTCTTGGGTTGCGGCTGAGGTTTAGGAGAGGGTATTTCCATGTTGTGAACAATGATTATACCATGCGGAAGATGTATGCTATCGGTGGGAGTGCGGTGCCGACGATTAATAGTCGGGGGAATCAGTATGTGGCGCCGGGGGATCAGTTTGTGAAGGAGGTGACGAAGAGGGTGGATATATATGGAGGAAGGAGTGTTGAGTGGGTCGCCGATTAATAGTCAGGTGTTGTACTGCGGACGCCGGATACCTTTTCAGTTTTTCTATCGAGTCTCCGGCCTTTCACGTTTCTTTCTGGCCACTCTATATTCCGTACTCCAAGGTTGCAATCTACGCCCGGCCTCCAGCTTTCTACCACCATTGCCGTGCTAGGTCTCAATTCTTCTTATCTGGATTGATGTAGTTTCTGCTTTCAACGCAGACTTCTTACATCTTTCACTAATCCACCTGACGCATTCGGTCTTGTTTTCATTCGATCCACCCTTCTCGTTCATCACTTCCTAATATCCTTTTCATTTCCATGTTGCTTCCAAATGCAGGTTGGTAACAAACCAAACCGATACCTCTTGTGTACCATACCAACCTGCTTGTGTATCATCTACTCTTGCATTGATCGTAAACACCAACTAATTTATGCAGGAACACAACTCTAACACTATTCCAAACTAGTAAACACACACGTGCACATGCACATGTTATATTAAGTCTATCAAATTTATAATAGATAATTAAAAAAAGACAAGTTAATATTTATAAAATTAAAAATAAAGACATGTATTGTTATCTATTTAATTGTGTTTTATTCTATTAAGATGATTGTGACGCCATAACTACGTTATTTAATGGAATGTTTAAAATAGATGTGAATCATGTTAAAAAGAAGCAAACAATTTAATATTTAATATAAAAAAATATTGTGTACTTTTGTATTAAAAATATAATAATTAATGTTTCTCTACTAACCATCAAAGTAATCATATATTGTGATGATAATATATGTGTATATGAAGAGAAATTGATAAAGTGATGTTGATCATCAAATACTCTTATATGGTTTTTTCTTACGTAGTCATACCATGTTAACCTTTCTAATACAACATAAATGTTTATACAATTTGCAATATGCCAATAGATAACTCAGATCAAAATTTTCAAGAGCGAACACTGGATTTCATTTTGAGACAAGAGAGCAATATTCTTTTAGCGTCATGCACACACTTTAGGTGAATGATTTTGTAAAAATGGTCAATTTTGTTATTACTACAAATAGTAGATGTTAAACAAAAGTTATTTCCTCACCTCCCATTCTATCATGTAGGATACCAACGTTTTGATGAACTGGTCAAACATGATTAATTTTTACTGATCGTCATACATGAATAATTTTGACATATTTGCTCGACATATGACAAAGTAATATGCAATCATAACAAAATATGGAATTCAATTACATTATGTTGATCAAACATCCCTCTACAAACATCTTTTAACTTTTCTTCATAATTCCAATTGAAGGCATACTTTTTCAATCAAGCAAGAGGTGAAACTAAATTCTGATCTTTTTAGTTGTAAAAGAAATTGTGGCTGAGTAATAGTCATATGGAGTGAGAATATTTTGTCCTCATGTGCAAGCCAATTCTTCTTCTAGAAACATTTCATAATAAATGATGTCTTGGAACTTTTCATTGACCAAGTCTGACATTACCGGAGGAGAAGCCAAAAGCAATGCAATGATCTCCGTAAAGAACATGACATATATTAGGCTTATGAGAATTGATGGCAATTTGAACAGAATAGGCCTACAACCCCACACTTGATCTGTAGTAGTAGAGTGAAGCCATGTACCAAAATGGTTATCATCTCTGCAACAACAACAAAAATCAAAAAGGCGGTAATGGAATCAATAAAAATAAATGAAAAATCAATTTCAATTTAGCATGGCATTGTAAATGAAATAGACAACTTTTATTATTGTCTCTTCAATTTTAATTAGCATCTTTTACTTTATTCCCGGTGCTTCCAAGTGTGTTGACCAGTCTACCTTCTTGCAATGATGCGTTGTGGAGGCCCTACCATGTTTCCTGATAATACATCAAATTGTTACTATCGTAGCGAATAAGTTTCTTAAACAATCAGTCAACATGAAATTTGATTAGAGAAATTGAATGTTGGATCTCCCTGTAATGATTAGAATGGGGAATAATCTGGCAATATGTTAGACTAATGGGAAGGAAGGAAAACGAGTAGATAATATGCAAATATATCAATAGGAATACAATAAAATCACAAAATTATAACAAAATTATAAGATTGCTTCTGTATATTTGTCGCACAACCTCAATTATCATAGATGTTAAGCAACATTTCTTTGATGACATAAATCGTACATTGCTCATAATTGAAACTTGTATTTTAAAGAGGAACGCCATGAAGTCAAATATAGAAGTATACGCGTTTTCACTTAATTAAAGAAAATTGTCTTTGAACAAATAGTAGAACTCCTTTAAGTATTCATAGGGAAGTATACGTAAAAATCATTTCTAAAACAGAATAACAAGTAAAAGGATGAACATTCAAACTGCTCCGTGCAAAGTAAAAGTGTAAAAGGTGACTTAGTGCCACCGCTACCAACACCATCATTGGCCACATTTGTTTGGTATTGGGACGGAAACATGGCCATTGAGTATATAATAGGAAAAGTAGTAACTTGTTGTCTGGATCACATGGTGCTTCCCGTAGGGTGATTCAACTGTCAATTGAAGAGGCTCAGTGTCCACATTCAGCAGTTGGCTATCAGGGTGGCTAAAATATATAGTAGATAGCTAGACAACGGTGCATATGACTAGAGACGTAGAAGGGTAGTAAGGATGGTAGATCTCAAAAATGCAATAAGACTGTGGGTACCATCCAATAGAGAAGGTCAAAGAGAGTGAGGAGAACACCATTCCTGTGCTAGGATAGCCGGTTATTAAAAAGTCTCATTCACCAGGCAGAACTTCTTAATCTAGATATGGGAAGACAATTACGAAAAGATTAATTTCCTGGCCTAGATTATAGAAACCAATTTAAGTGCAGCTTTTAAGATCCTCTATAGAAGACATATGATCCTTCCTTCAAAATATTACATGACGTTTTTAGGAAAAAATTAAAAACCTTATGCTTGCATGTGCTTCTAAGTTCTAACAGATGAGGTTGCAGTTCTGTACCAAGAAGAGTATTTTTACCCAGTGCCACTCCTGAAATTAAAATATTATGATATCAGTGTATTTGATGCTAAATTTTATTGTTACTTTTTGTTATTTATACTTTGATATCAGTGTATTTGATGCTTGGTCTGAAGTTCATCAGTCTTGATGGTTTCCTCTTGCTAATTCATGAAGCTTCATAACCAATTCAATGGTGATGTCTATCACTATAGATAACTGGGATGTTTGTTGGCTTGCTCCCCTATCATTCAAAGAATGATGGTTGAGTTTTACTGCTTGTTGCTGTTGTTACATATTTCTAGATATGTCTCCTTGCTCTGGGGCTCTGTGTTTTTCTATGTTGCCTTATGGTTTTGTCGCTTAATGCTCCCCTCTCACTTAGAGTGATGGTTGAGCTTCTCTCCTGAGTTTTTGAGGTTGATCTGCTATGAAGTTTTCTGCATAATCTGAAGATTCGTCAGTCTTGTTGGTTCTCCTGTTGCTGCCTCGTGCTGCTTCAAAACCAATTCAGTGGTTTGAGGCACGACTCATTCTATAGGTTTAATTTGATGTGGTTATGAATATAATGGGAACATCAAAATCCCTCTGAGATGTAATGTTTCCGAATCATGTATCCTTGTGGAAATTTTATAAAAAAACTTTACATAGGTATCTCTCCTTCTCGCAAATCTTAACAGACTAATTACATGGTTCATGTGTCCATCTCCTTGTGAAGAAATATTTCATGAGCAAGCTTATCTCTGAACCTATCTTAGGATTCTATGTTAAAAAATAAGATACATAATATACAATAATGTGCCCGGATAAGAGTTGAATTGTCTTCTTTTCCAAGATGGAATAGTCGCCAGGCATTCACGACTATGAAGTTCAATGAAGAAATTCTCATGTGCATGACTTGGAGTTATTGTGCCTCTTTGTAGTAAAATTTATTATCTAGTACATAATAGACTGATCCATAGATTTAGATGGCCTAAAATAATCTCTCTATGCTTAAGGTGAAGTTATCCCATTGATACATATAAGGTGTTGAGTTGAAGATTAGATGAGATCAAACTAGTTAAGATGGAATACATGGAGAGCTACTTAAGATGGATGGTTAAGAGAAGAGGAGGGAAGATGTAGATGTAGAGAAGCAAGAAAAAGAGTAGACGTAGGGAGGGCAATATTCTACTACCTTTATCTCGAAAAGCAAGAATAAAAGTAGGGGAGGAGTGGTAAGATAAGCAGAAGGAGACACATGAAAAACCAACATGAAATAAGAGAAGGGAGATGAGAAGAAGACATGCAGCAGGAAAAAGAGGAGGCGAAGGAACATTTTTGCAGCTACTGAAGCTTAACTAACTAATATTGATAGGGCAAGAGCAGTGTAGAACATGAGGTAGGGATTTGGGCAAGGTTTGGTTTTTTTTTCGTATGCTTAAGCTTAAGTGGGTAGGGATGGTGTGTGTTGGATGTGTCCATGGAGTATCCAAGTCGTGTTCAACACTTCAATATTTTTTTTAAAAAAGTGGACATGTCAGAGGCGTGTCTGCCACGTGTCCAGGCATGTCCAAGGTGTGTCCATGTTGGACACGCGTTGGACACAGACACGACAACCATATTTTTTTATTGTTTTTTAACATCTCCAAATATTTTCCAGAAATTCTTTGATTTGGGAGATCATCCAAATGCATGGAACTATGTAGATGCTCACATTCACAAAGCTTTACAAATTTGGAAGTCACGGGTTAAGAAAGATTACTATCTAAAGTATAAGGATAATCCAGATTTGATGAGGAAAAAGGTTGAGCAGAATGCATCATTAGATATTCATCAGTTTGACAATCTTGTTAAATAATGGTCTTCTGAGAAGTCTGAGGCAATATCAAATTAATATATAATCATTTATCTTTCATGTATAGTGTTTAGTAAGTAAATTTTTTTTGTATAGAAAATTGTTGCCACAAATAAGGTTAACAGGTCAAAAAAACAAATGCATCATACTACAGGATCCAAACCATGGAGTTGTTATAGGGAGGAAATGGTATCACCTTTCACTTTGTATTTATTTCCAATGAGTTCTAAATAAGAAATTGTTTAGCTAGTAGTAATAATCCTATTATTTGATTTATGAAAGAAAACTGTGGAAGGGGAGCCAACTCAAAAAGAATTTTTGAAGAAAGTTTATGATAACAACCCGTTGGTGGTAATTTATTCAATATTTTAATCAATAATATATTAAATTTTCAAATAAAACTTGTCTAGTGTGTACATTTACTTTGTTCAAATAATGGCAGGATGAGATAACTGATATTGTTGAAAATGAAGTTACAAATGGTGAAGTAACTGATCCAACACAAATCGATGAGGTGACATGTCGTGCCTTCTTGCGTGTAGTCAACCCCGTAAAAAAGAATAGGGTTCGCGGTATTGGACTCGGACATGCCGCGGAAGGGAATACTGGGAAAGCTGCCAAAATTTGGTATGAAATGTTATTGCAAGAAAGTATTGCAAAAGATGTAAGTAATTTAACAAATTTGTAAGTATCATATGATATTGTCATTATTGTCTTCTAAAAGTATATTTCATTGTAGGATAAATTAAAAAAGGTTACCCAAGAAATGAAAAATATGCAAAAATCTTGGTCCCAATTTATAACATGGGTGCAACAAAATCAGGTTGTTTGATGGAAACAATTGAGTATCAGATTAAACTTATTGATATAATATTGCAACATAAATAAAATTTGTTTTATTCTCTTCTATATTTTCAATCGGCGGAATCAGCTAGAAGTACACAGTTTGGCCCGACGAGTGTGTTTCCAAATCTGCCCCCTTCTGGAGTATTTCAATCTTCTGTTGGTACAATATCATCAAATTTTAGAGCACAGCTACATATTCACAAATTTAAAGAATTTTAAATTTTTATAAATAACAGAAGTTGAAAATGCGAATCTTGCTTTAAAGGATCAAATGTTTTCAAACGAGGCTTCTCCTGGTGTGTTTGCTACTCAAGCTACCTCAAATGGTATCAATGGGTCAGGGCTTACATTTCAATCACATGTATGACATTACATACATTTTTTATAACGGCTTATCTGAAATAAACTCCTTCTCATGCTATCAATTTTTTTTGAAGCCACATTTTTTTCATAATGGGCCTCCGACTGTTTTGTTTCCCGCTCAAGGTGGTGTGAGTGGATCCCAGGTATAAATATAAAATATATATATTACTGATATTTTCCGATTCATGTTCAACTTTATTGAAAAATTAAATTCTTTTCAAGCAGCAATATTTCCCAAATGGTCATCCTATTGGTGCGTTTCCCGCTCACTGTGGTACAAGTGGATCACAGGTATTTATATAAATGTATTATCAAATGTGTTGTTATTTATGATCATCTTAAATTGAAATTTTAAATTCTTTGTCAGCATCAATATTTTCCAACTTTAACTCGTACTGGTGCGTTTCTGGCTCATGGTGGTACAAGTGGAGAAAATCGTGCAAGGGATACTGCAACGGAAGACGTTCATAATGCTTGAAGAATTGTTATGAAGCCTCACAATTCCATGGATATAGATAGTATTTAGAAAATGTGTTTGAGATCCATAGGACATTAGATCATATGTTCCACCTTGTAGTTAACCATTGTCAATCTATGAGAATACTCATTCATCTCATTCTTTGTATTCTTCTTCTTTATCATATACTAAACTTTTCTTCTTACCATTCTTTTTTTTTTACTTACTCACATAGTTCGTTCTTAGTTTTTCATATTATTTGGTATTTTCTTGATATTTTAATTGATGTTTATCAACATGTGAAGCTTCCCTGGATTCCATGAGATCCACATTTTAAATTGTTTTCTAGATGTTCTTTCCATGTAATTGCTACTGCTATCATGACATGATATAGAAGAGAAGACTTGTGTGTGTAGTAGCTGCCATATGGAATTGGTCCCTATGGGAGCACCTGGCTTCCTATACAACCTCCTAGTTCAATACGTTTTCTTTTACTATGACACATAGGTGTGCAGCTGCTAATCCTACTTTGAGCATGTACAGAGTAAGTTTTTCCACTTTCAAATAATGTTAAAACAATTCTATATATCTATATAATTGATGTTGTAATTAAGTTTTCATTTTCTTTTCACAGGTCGGCCCAATCAAATTTACTATAAATGTACTTGCCAAGCTTAAAATTGGTTTCAATATGGACCGTCTTGGAGCTGTATCTGTTGATTCAGTGACTGTAACTTCTGGTGCATTTTTAGATTGTGTAATGCACCTATGCCGTGATTCATGACTCATAATCATTATGTCATAGATGTTGCTCAGCAAAGTTGGACCAAACTCCCATAATGTGCAATCAGATGATAGAGTGAGAATAGAGACAGATAAAAATCAATCTTCTCATTACTTCCAAAGTTTTCCGGGAGCAGAGAAGCTTGACATGATGAACTCCAGTAATAATGAAGACGACAATAGACGATCACATGATAACACAAACTTTTTCTGCATTGGATGCCTCATAATCCAAATTTGTAATAGTGTTTGGATCATGCTTCTTAGAGATACAATGACAACATCTATCAACATATAGAAAAATAGTGTTTCCTTTTCCTAGTTTGACCTTTAAACCATATTGCATCAAAATAAGATTTACATTGTACATTCCTACAATGTTTGCACTATCTGTATTTTACCTTTTTGTGTTTTTCTTTTGACAAACAGTATGACCATGATTCGTAAATCAGTTGACATGTCTAATCTTTTTTGTTCTCAATTATATTTTCTTGCTTTCTGATACATAAACTTGGGCAATTGATTTCCAATGTTCGTGTCTTTTCCGGTCTTGCCGACCAGGCTCTCTTATAAAGCATCAACTTGTATCTCATATTACTCTTGGGATCGCCTTGCGCTGTGTGCTTGATGCATTGAGGAAGTCAGTGCACTCAAAGGTAGTCTAATGTTCACTGCTATCTATCAGCTATTTCTTTGTTCTTTTGACTATTTTGTTTTATATGTAACGTATATTGGGTTTTTGAGTGCAGATGTTCTTATTTGGTGCCAAAGCATTGGAGCAATTCATGGATCGTCTGATTGAGTGGCCTCAGTACTGTAATCACATTGTTCAGATATCTCATTTGCGTAGTACACATGCTGATCTTGTTTCTTTCATTGAGCGAGCACTTGCAAGGATTTCTTTAAGTCAAGAAGACTCTAATGGCATAACTAATACACACATTGACCAGCTACAAAGTTCTGCACCTGCTTCTGCAGATAATGTTGAGGTAGCCTTAAGTGGGTGGCTGTTGTTTGCAACTTGCTATTAAAGTCCACATTTTTTTCTTTTCAACTAAGCTTTCTTTGCCACAGTTGATGATACAAATATTCATTTTGTAATTGGTTCTCTTCTCTAGTTAGCTAGAAGGTGCATATATTGGTTCGTGGGAAATCTAGTCTAAGGTGCCTAGCATTTTTACTTCCTACGCAAGCTAGGAAATCTAGACTCCCCGCCTTAGTATCCTAGTCACCAAATATATTGTAACTAATTCCTGAAATTGTTGTTAGGGTAGTTAGAGTTACACAGAGTTTGAGTTCCGTAATTTTACTTTAAATGTTACTATTTTTATTTGAAAGCAAATGTTATTAATTATGTATATTGCAGTAGATTTCTGTTTCTTTAATTGCAGATTTATGTTTCTATAATTGCAGCTCAATGAAATATGTATATTGCAGGTACTATTGAGGTCTGATTTGATTAAATCAAGTTCAGAGGAGCGCTCGTTGTTGAAAAATCTTGGCAGCTGGCTTGGAAAATTTACAATTGGTAGGAATCAAGCATTAAGGGCTCGAGAAATAGACCCCAAAGTCTTGATCATAGAGGTACATATTGTTTGCATCACTTGTATGTAAATCTAATTAGGAAACCACCTCAATGTCATTTGTGAGGATTTTTTTAGCGCCCACAGTAATCTTCCATGCAGTTTTAGAAATGGGTTGGATTTAGAATTTGCTCTCTGGATTTTGTTATGTTAACTTCCAATGTTTTTTCATGTACGTAATATTTACATCTTGTCTCCTGCAATGATGATTTGAACGATATTTTGAGCATTTGTGGCTTTTAACTATGTTCAGGCATATGAGAAGGGTTTGATGATTGTTGTTATTCCTTTCACATCCAAGGTAATAATATCCTCTCTCTCAACTATGAGCATCCTTGCTATTTTTGTTCTAGTTCCATCTTGCTTATAAGCTAATATTGCTCTTCTATAGATTTTGGAACCATGTCAATGCAGTCTAGCATATCAACCTCCAAATCCCTGGACTATGTCTATTCTTAGTTTGTTGGTAGAGATATATAATCTGCCGAACCTTAAGATGAACCTGAAATTCGATATTGAGGTATGTAAGTTATATAAGGTTCTGTTACATCTAGTATTAAAGATTTTTGTATCATCTGCATTTTGGCTGTTCAGGTTCTGTTCAAAAATCTTGGAGTTGACTTTTGTATGGGGAGTGACATTTTAATTGTTTAATTGAGTCATGGGTGAAGGAGGACTCTACCAGCTTCACCTACTTACGTCTGCTTCACAGCACTCCATCCACATCTCCTCCAGTCATCAACCTAAGTATGATGTACTACTAACTATACTATGATACTTATGTATATAGTTACTGTTTATATTTTGAGATATATGTTGTATTTTACTCAGGTCATCTTAAAACTTATGCTTAAATTTGGGCAAGGAAGTTCCCCAGATTCTCCTCTTGGTCTAGAGTACGACAACTTATAGTTCTTAATGCTGGAGTTTTATTGTATACCCAATGAAGAAGGTAGCTATTGCACTTTCCTATTGGTTCATTTGGTGGTTTTCTTCTCCTCGACATGTTTTCATGATATACTTATGAAGTGTAATTGTCTTACAGGGGAGCCTTCTTTTGGCCCGTTTTTGAGACTTCCTACTGATTGCAAAGAACTGAGCCTTTGTTGCTTGTATTACTTCTCATGCTTGACTATGGAGTTACTGGAAGCATTGGCCAATTGTTTTCTCAGTGAGTCTGTGAACTTGTTTGGCTGTTGTATATTGGCAAAGAACAAAGATTTATTATTTTGTCTTGATAAATTTCTGTATTTGTAGATCTAAAATTGATCATATCTTCTCCTTTCTCTAGCTCATGTTCTTCTACTTATATTTCTTCCAGGGTCTAAACCCGTATCTTTAAGGGCTGTGGATGCATTGAGGTCAGCATATAAAGCAGGGTGTATCAAGATTGCAGAATTTATCAGTTTTTTAGTCACTATAGTCACGAAATCAGACCCACAGGATGGTATATATTGCTCATAAGCATAATGGTAATCTCATTCATCCCCTATAATAGATGTTGCCCGTGAATGATGCTTCAAAATGTCTCGAGGACCCTATACATGATGAATCAATAATGGAGATAGATGATAATAAAGGTCAGTTTCTTTTATTGCTTTAAGCTATAGTGCTGTCGTGATGTTCTTTGCAGCTCTTCATAGATTGTTCAGCCTACTGAATTGCTATTGATAATCTTCCATTGGTGGACATGTTTCTAATAATATTTGTTACAGAACTGGAAAAGTTATTCTCAGCTACCTCAAAGCAACAAAGTATCTGCAGTTAAGACGGCACCAGCTAGAGCCAGTGGCAGAGGGAGAGGGAGGGGCAGAAATGTTCGTGTTCTACCAAAAGATACCACAGCTGAAGCCAGCCTTAATAAAGAGAAAGATTTAACACCTCAAGATATATTGAAAACCTTTTCTACTCAATAGTAGTGGAGCATGAACTCTATGCTGGACAAGGCCTGATGTCCAAGCTTCCTCTCAACATTATCAAATTTGGTCATTGGCTAAATGAGTGATAAAGTCAAAATGTCGATATATACTTACATTGAAATTTTTATCGATTAAGGGGAAAAGGTCGATGTCCTCCCCTATGTAATGAACAATTTTTCTATGTGAAATAAAAAGGAATGTTTCAAAAGAGTGATTTGTTTTGGTTGTGTCTTATTAACTAAATTAGTTTATTAAAATATTCTTTGTGCCTGATAGAAGCCACAAAAATATTACTTAATGAAAAATAAGAAAGTTAAAACCTCATTGACAAATAGGAAAACATAGATCACAATTGTAATTCATGATAAAATAAGTATATTTATGAAGGCCCTAGAACTTCATTGAAAGTTGTGAAATTAGCCTTCACAAATGTATTTGGGAGGCCTGGGAATTGTTTTTGTGAAGGTCAAATAATCCTTCAATAAATGTATTTGTGAAGGCCCTAGAACCTCATTGAAAGTTGTGAAATTAGCCTTTAAAAATGTATTTGGGAGGCCTGGGAAGTTTTTTTGTGAAGGTCAAATAGTCCTTCAAAATAGTATTTGTGAAGGCTAGAGTCTCTCATCAAAGTATTTGTGAAGAGGCTTTTAGAGTAGGACTTTTTGTGAAGGAATGGCCTTCAACCGAATTTTTTATTGAAGGAATTAATGTACATTTGTGAAGGAATCATCCTTCACAAATAGCCAATTTTCTTGTAGTGTTTCCTATGTGTGGATCTCTTTGCAAAAAGTTTTAATTTTTAGTGATTTTCAGAAATCCATTGTAAATGATTCGCTTCCGCTTAATAATCTTGTGTTTTATAAGTTGGATGTCACAGTTAGTGTTAAGGGCAAATTAATTTTTTATACCTCTCCATTAGACAAAACTAGGTCATCTTAAAATTACTTCTAATTGGGTCTTATAAAACAAATTGGGAAAATAAATTCTCACTTAGGTCTACTTTCGGTCATGTTAGGTCTAATATTTGTCATTTAAGGCATTGTTTTTGTGTAGTTAGTATTGATTATGATTATGATAGAACGGCTCTGAGGTGCATGAGAGTAGCTAGTTCTATTGAGGAGTAAGGTCAAGCTAGTGGCTATGAGGGGTATGGAAGGGATTCTATGGTGGAGAGAGAAGCTCCAACCATGTTCGTCATGGATGCTACAACCTCTAGCCCAGTTGAGGAATATTGTCCATAAATACAAGGACACCCAAGTAAAACATACTAAACGATGCAAGATATCCATACCAAGTCCTTTGAGGCTTGTCAAAAGAATTAGATTATAAAACAATAATAACAAACATGTATTAGAAAAGAAAAATCAAATTGCAGCATTATCTACTTCAATTCTTATTAGAATTAAGATTTCATCTATTACCTCATCAAGAGATCATCCAAATTTGTCTGCCTCATTTTGTTTTGCAACCCAGTCTTCATACCTATGTCATTGTTCTCAATTACAATCATATAAGACATCTAGTTGTGGAGTTTGCCACCTATGAAGTGTGGTGGTGTCTTCTCAATTTGTGAATTAATAAATTTGTCAGACTTGATCAGATAGTCAAAGATAGTGAATGGTTTTACTCAATGGTTGGGCATCCATCAGCATATGGAGCATCCTATGTTGCCTCTAGAATCTAATCCATTAGGAGGTTGTTTCTGATTATTATTCTAGGTGAGCCAAAAGTTGAATCTGTTTATTTCTATAGAAAAGGGAGATCATGAGGGACCGACATCAATGTGATATCAATCTACTAACTTTCCACTACAAATGCATGCATTATCCTCATTCTAAATGGTAAGAAAACATTATAATATCTAAAATATTCCCACCTACATGTGGCCCACAACTTGCTTTGATGAAATTGAACATTTTTGGCCTTACATAATTTAATTTTTTATGATTTATTATTATACCACACATGCTCTAATTAGACACACTATGATTAAACTAGAAATATGTATGATTTTGTTAATCTGACGCCATTGTTTTTTGAAATGTTCTATAGAAATAATAATGTTCTTGAGATTCATGTGGTGTATAATTCTATATAGTAGTCAAAATTTCATTCATGCAAAATGCTTTATAATTTTTTTTTTGAAATTGTTAAAGTATTGCAAAGCCTACCACTAGTAGTTTACTTTTATTGATTTAAATTTTTGTTCCATACTTAAAATAGAACTTTACATGTGATTCAATTATAACATAATGTCTTAATTTTTTCTTGTGAGCTCATTCGACTTTGATGTAGCTTGTTGCCACTACATTTTTGTGTAATGCTGGACTTGACTGAAGTTGGAATGATGGATGCCATATTTTATTGTTGGGATGGAAATTAATAAACATGTCATTGTATTGCATTGTAAAGTTAGTTGGCTAATAATAGTTGCTGGTGCATTTTTGTACAAACTAAAAATGGACTAAAGTTAAAATGATCCAGGGTTTCGACAAGTTTTGGAATTGTTAAGTGTTATATTTTTTATATATGTTTTGAATACAATTAGATTAATTTTGTAAGTCATTCTCAAAGGATGAGGATAAAAAGATGATACATCCTTCATGTATGATGGGTTTTGAAGAAGAAGTTATCCAAGAAGAAGGTACCCTATCATCCTAGTCATTTACAATTTCCAAAAGCCTGACGAAGAAGTATTGCTTGTCTGGGTGATTGTAATCTAGAGGTTCTTATATACGGTGGTCAAAAATCTAAGAATAGAATGACAATATGTTGTTTGGTGTTAGATTTACTATAGTAAAAAAACATCATGCATCTCAAGGATGCTAAATTACTATATGTATGAGATTCTTTTGTTGGTGTCTCTATGTATTACATGTAGTTGACATTTTAGCTTGTAATCAATGGTATAGAATGAATATAGATTACTTTGTTAAACTTTGTCATAGATGAAAAACTATTATAAGATGTATATTATGCAGTGCTTTTAAATATGACAGCAAGATGATCAAAAAATAAATTATAGAATAAAAAATTGGACTATTAACAACATTGGTTGTAGTTTTATGTATATATTTTTATATAATAGGACATCCATTTGAATTGGATTACCACTGCATTAAGAAAAGACCTTCCAATTTGATAGTATTTTTGTTAAAGCTAAGAAGGATGGCCTAGATTTGGCAGTTGATATATTCTAGATGACACAAATGTCCATTTTCCTAAGCTGTCAAGTTTGGCCCTATTTTCACTAGTGTAACTATGTTGCATGAATCTTTTATAAGTTATTAAACAAAACTACATTAATTGGAGAGACAAGAAGAATGAGAATATTTAAGTTTGGAGCGCCTCTAGTGATAGTATTTGAACTGATAGTCATACATGACAGGAGTAGTTATGGTTTTCATGTTATTCTTGCTAAGGGTCTGACTGGTTCTATGTAATTGCAACTTTCTTGGAATTCTTTTTCCCAGAATTGAAATTGAGTTTCAGGAAAAATGAGTTTTAGGTGATTGGTTTGATGTAGAATTTTCTTGGACTTCAGAGTAACTCGACTTCCCTAGTGTTAAACCTTCAGAAGGTGTACATCTCCATCGATTCAAAATAATAGATGGTTTAGTTCTATACTTTGGACAAATCTGAACAAAAAAAGACAACAGTAAAGTAATTCACAGTCTTATGATTTCCGTCAACATATATGTAAATTCCAAGTGCTTTGAATAAAGAAATTGATCGTCGTCTTCTATTTTGGCTGATCACCGTTTTCCCTCTTGCCAATAGGTTCAGAAATGAATCAAAGGTGTGTAGGCTTCTTCTTGCTCGAGAAGTAGGAATACTACGGTGATGGTGTTCATGTACAACAGATGCTAGGACAACGGATCAAGATGCGTTGAGTAGGAGACTGCACGGTGACTCTTGGTCTTCTCCGACAGCTTACTTTGTAAGGCATCGACGAAACGAACATGGAAGAGCTAAAGAGGACAAGAACGCGACTGGACTGGAAGTTGTTTTCAGATGGATTTCCTACGGAAGTGCAAAACCATATATCGTTGGGAGTCTAGGGAAAATTGGGGAACTCAAATTTCAGACATCCACCAAACCAGTCAGGTAAAATTGAAAAGGAAAATTGACTTCCAGTATTTCCAGGACAAATTACACCAAACCAGTCAAACTCTAAGGTGTGAATGATTTACGTGTAGCTTCGTCTTTGGCCATCTCTAGGTTGCGCTACAACTAGACCTATCAAACATGTGGTTAGGCTGATTCTAGGTTGGGTTATTGAGGGTGCAACTCTCACAGGTATTGGTTAAAAAGATCCAATGTAAAATGGGTGGAGCAATGGCCCATCAAAATCTAATCTAACAGGTTGTGGGTTCCTGTATAATGTGTGTACAGTAATAAAATGATGTCGGTTGCTGCTCTACAATAATAAGATGAATGGTTCATGATTGTTCTTACAAATATAGAAAAAGTAAGAAAGCATCGATCATGTTCGGTGTCATGCACAATATAATACCTATTGTTTTGTAAACATAAAATATATACGAAGGACAAAAGAAAATAGACAACTACATTAATGTAAAATTAACATAAATAAATAGTATAGATGTTGTAAATAGCATTATATATCACTATAACCACACTATATCTTTTCATTAAACGTTAAATGAATTACTATAACATTGTGTGCTTAGAGTTATCTACTGCACAAATTGAACATAAAGAAAATATAATTGATGTCATTGAATATAAAATATACAACACTTATTTGGCACATTGATGTAAATAAAAATATAGAACACAACTACTTTGTTTCTATGAGCACCAAAATATTAACCAAACATATCAATCCTGTCTTTAGATTTGTTCTCTTTATGATATATACATTACACATCTGGCATCTGGCTACTTGAGAAATTTATAGGTGTGGCATCTCCTAACAGTCATACATATCTCTATTTATATTATTGCATTCATTTTGGTTAATTGGGTCACTTGCGGTTCATCGACAAAATCGACTAACAGAATGGTGGGTATAACGTATAGATGTGGATGATTTCTAACGAGTAGAAAATTTCATTACTCACATCTAACTTGAACGGTTCGATTGGCGGGTGTGCACAAATTTTAACTTGAATGACAAATTTAGTTACAACAAATATCGTCTGAGAATAGTTGAGACAGTTATTCCATAAACAGAATAATATAAGCGAGTCTATGATGAGCGAAATAATCCTTCAGTTAGGAGTTATCATGCAGTTTGAATGCAACCAAATTTGTGGATCATGTTGATATAAGTATCTCATTCTATGATCATTTAAATTATATCTTCTCGACCAACTACTCACTATGGATATTCCAACAATCAGTTCCACTTCTTCAGATTTGATATTTCGGTGAATGATATCCTTCCGCATCAAGACGTCGACACTGGAACGAGCCATATATACAAAGCTTGAGCGACCAAAAAGAGGATGGACTACAATAATCCAACCTAGTTTCAGCGGCCGAGTTACATAAGCAGTCCAGAATCAATCAAAAGAAAACATTCTGTTTTGGTGTTTTACAAATGTTGATCCGCTGATAATCATTAAGGACATTGGGGACAGCGATCTGGAAAGTATAACATTCCCGAAGCTTTAATTAACAATGGAAAAATTCAAGCATAGTCACCCGCCCACTCGTTTGCAAAGCAGGATTATGTGAAAAAGTGAGATTTAATACATTATAGAGATATTCCACTACAGTCATTATTGTCCATACAACAATCATGCAAAATGTAATTATTATATTCATTCTCTAACAAATTGTACCGGTGATATTTTAACTCAAATACAGATTATGAAAAGTGTTTAAAATTAAATTTGTATTCCCTTCCAACTCATGTATTGTAAATGCACGTACAACACATAAATTTATTGCTATTTTTATTATAAATTATTTCATAAGTTACGTCTAATACCGTTATAATACACAATAATATATCTTTCAAATTTTAATAATATATACAATATTTTACACAATATTACATATTATAATATTTGCTCATGCATAATCACTATTATTTTAACTCAATCTTTACGTATTGTACAAGATGTTCATTACAATATGTATAGTACAAGACGTACAATACTAACAACCATACATTGCATGTATCCCTCAAATCATATTACCATTATCCCATTAAATATTTGTATCTTTAATATGTACATTATAAGACGTATAATACAAGACGTACAATATTAACATCATTTCACAATACATTTAGACGTACAGTGCAAGACATACAGTATAAGTATACAATACGATACTATATTTTGCATACATTTAGAATGTATCATTTGTCAAAATTGTACACAAGAAATACAGTATTAACAACCACATTGTACAAAAAATATAATACTAATAGTCACATCTTGTATACATTTAAAATGTAGCATTTGACAAAATTGTGTATAAAAACTATAGTACTTTCAACTATATATTGTAAATGCACGTACTGTATTAGTACAGAAACGTTGATGGGGCGGAATAGAGCTAAAGAGTGGAGCTACAAGAGAGAAAACAAAAAATTGAAACTGAAGAGAGGAGTGAGGAGAAAATTTTAGGACTTTTCAACTTCTATATGGAGTTAATTAGTGTAGAGTTAATTCACATGAGGGAAAACAATTGAGATCAGACTTTTATAGGCTCCTGAAAATTAAATATGTAGATGGGTGTATAGGTGCCAGTGGGCATATAACTCTAATAGCGGTGCCAGCCGGTAAAACTGGAAGAATGGGATGAATGACCTGTTGTTTAGATGAGACAGAACCAAATAACGCAGGTATAAAAAAGTTGTTGGTAAGCATTGTCGTGTGAGTGTGGTTCTCCTAATTTATAGTCATCCCACTAGCACTAGAGCCACACTACCCACCCCTGCTCCCCCACCCGGGCGCCCACCCGGTGGTTGAGAGGGGGGCGCTGCTGGTGTGGCTGAACTGCCTAATTTAAAGCGATAAGGAGAATTAAAAGAGGAGAGAGAAAACTGTTTTTTTCATAACTTTCAATTCTAAATGATTTTTTTTACGAAATAAAAAGCATTACATTACTTATAAAAATATTTTCTAACTAGATCAATATTGAAATATTTTGGAGTAATATTAATATGAGAGAAATATAATATTCATATTTCAAGGTACAATACCTATGTTTTGGGGTACATTAATTGTGTTTTGAGGTACAATACGTCATATACAAATATTCATATTGTTGTTATAGAATTCCGTAGGTATTGTTCTTATGTTTCTAGTCTAGTTATACAATTATGCATACTTTTATGATTTGCTAGGTATTGTACTTATGCTTGAGTAACTAAGTTCAAATAAACACGTGGGTACCGTACTTATGGATGCATCTTATAGATGATCTCTTGAGCTGATGTGCATTGTACTTTTGAGATCATTAACAAGTAGGTGTTCAACTTATGTGTGCATTTTAAAATAAATATTTGTCTAGATGACCAATGTTGCTATGACACTTTGTAGGTACTGTGATTATGCTTCTAGACTAATTATACAATTATGTTTGATTTTGTAATTTGTTAGGTATTGTACTTATACTTGAGTAAATGAGTTGAAATTAATAAGTGTGTATAGTACTTGTGGTTACATTTTATAGTTGATTCTTGATCAGATGTGCATTGTACTTTTGAGATCATTAACAAGTGAGTACTCAACCTATGTCTGCATTTTATAAAAAAAAATTGTCCAGATGACAACTGTTGCTATGGAAATTTGTAGGTATTGTACTTATGCTTCTAGACCAGTTATACAATTATGCTTGATTTATAATTTGTTAGGTACTGTACTTATGCGTCAGTAACTGAGTTGAAATTAATAAATGTGTACAATACTTATGGTTGCATTTTATAGGTGATTCTTGATCTGATGTGCATTGTACTTTTGAGGTCATTAACAAGTGGGTACTCAATTTATGTCTGCATTTGTAAAAGAAATTGTCCAGATGACTAATGTTGTTATGTGATTTCGTAGGTACTGTACTTATACTTCTACATCAGTTATACAATTATGCTTGGTTTTGTAATTTGGTAGGTACTGTACTTATGCTTGAGTTTTAACAAGTGGATACAATACTTATGGATCCATAAGTACAGTACTCACGAGTATTGTTGATCCTTCTTCATTCAAAAGTTCAGTAATTACGAGTATTGTACGTCTGTACCCAGAACATGTGCATGGTATCCTAATATATGGTACTATATTTCTAGCGTATTATCATTATTACAAAATATGTCAACACTAGTCTCGTTAGAAAATATTTTCTACAAGAATTTTAATGCAATTTATTTCATCGAAAAATACGCTCCAGATTGAAAATTATGGATAAAAATATTTTCACTCTCTTCTACTTCCCTCATCTTTTATTGCTTTAATTGCTGCTGAAAGCTATTCCTAAGAACCGGGTGGGTGGTGACTATTAGGCACTAGGTAACCGTCCAGGTGTAAGTCTCATGCATTGATTGGCCACCGTCTTACCAACTCCCCGTCAACGCATGTAGCTTTCTGTTTGATGAATGATGAGCTTCTTCACAAACAGGGCAAGCAAATAGTACTTCAATTAAAAACCAATCATATCTCTATGTGTGGCGCATATATAGTTATTTAGTCTTCAATGTGGCATTGGGCAATCAGAGGATTGCGAATGAGAATAATATTTGCCTTATGCAGAATTCAAAATCTGTTTCTGTAGATGGATACGCGTAGTAAATTTTATGAATCTTGTACTTTGAATAATCTGAAAATTGAAATTATGAACCTAGACCGGTCCGGCCATCTGGGTTTATCATTGTTTATCCACCTATATCTCAAGCAATCATTACAAAGCAATCCATCTGATGTTCATTATATATTATGCTAAGAATAGCTTAAGTTGCTTCACATTGGAATGTTATAATTTCCCATCCAAATGGAAAGTACCTACACATATCGCATCTCGCGACTATATATCCGTAATGGTAAACCGCAAAGACAACATATGTGTTGCCAGACGGAGATAATACAACCATTATTGTAGTAAATGCGTAATGAGCTGTATAATCATGTAGGATAAAGAAGAACCATTAGCCGGATATAATCAGGTCACATGCAGCAGTCGTTGCAGTTGCATTGCATTTGATATTTATACATTGATATCAGTGTTACTTTTTGCTATTTATACTTTGATATCAGTGTATTTGATGCTTGGTCTGAAGTTCATCAGTCTTGATGGTTTCCTCTTGCTAATTCATGAAGCTTCATAACCAATTCAGTGGTGATGTCTATCACTATAGATAACTGGGATGTTTGTTGGCTTGCTCCCCTATCATTCAAAGAATGATGGTTGAGTTTTACTGCTTGTTGCTGCTATTACATATTTCTAGATATGTCTCCTTGCTCTGGGGCTCTGTGTTTTTCTATGTTGCCTTATGGTTTTGTCGCTTAATGCTCCCCTCTCACTTAGAGTGATGGTTGAGCTTCTCTCCTGAGTTTTTGAGGTTGATCTGCTATGAAGTTTTTTGCATAATCTGAAGATTCGTCAGTCTTGTTGGTTCTCCTGTTGCTGCCGCGTGCTGCTTCAAAACCAATTCAGTGGTTTGAGGCACGACTCATTCTATAGGTTTAATTTGATGTGGTTATGAATATAATGGGAACATCAAAATCCCTCTGAGATGTAATGTTTCCGAATCATGTATCCTTGTGGAAATTTTATAAAAAAACTTTACATAGGTATCTCTCCTTCTCGCAAAGCTTAACAGACTAATTACATGGTTCATGTGTCCATCTCCTTGTGAAGAAATATTTCATGAGCAAGCTTATCTCTGAACCTATCTTAGGATTCTATGTTAAAAAAGCTACATAATATACAATAATGTGCCCAGATAAGAGTTGAATTGTCTTCTTTTCCAAGATGGAATAGTCGCCAGACATTCACGACTATGAAGTTGAATGAAGAAATTCTCATGTGCATGACTTGGAGTTATTGTGCCTCTTTGTAGTAAAATTTATTATCTAGTACACAATAGACTGATCCATAGATTTAGATGGCCTAAAATAATCTCTCTATGCTTAAGGTGAAGTTATCCCATTGATACATATAAGGTGTTGAGTTGAAGATTAGATGAGATCAAACTAGTTAAGATGGAATACATGGAGAGCTACTTAAGATGGATGGTTAAGAGAAGAGGAGGGAAGATGTAGATGTAGAGAAGCAAGAAAAAGAGTAGACGTAGGGAGGGCAATATTCTGCTACCTTTATCTCAAAAAGCAAGAAGAAATGTAGGGGAGGAGTGGTAAGATAAGCAGAAGGAGACACATGAAAAACCAACATGAAATAAGAGAAGGGAGATGAGAAGAAGACATGGAGCAGGAAAAAGAGGAGGCGAAGGAACATTTTTGCAGCTACTGAAGCTTAACTAACTAATATTGATAGGGCAAGAGCAGTGTAGAACATGAGGTAGGGATTTGGGCAAGGTTTGGTTTTTTTTTCGTATGCTTAAGCTTAAGTGGGTAGGGATGGTGTGTGTTGGATGTGTCCATGGAGTGTCCAAGTCGTGTCCAACACTTCAATATTTTTTTAAAAAAAGTGGACATGTCAGAGGCGTGTCCGCCTTATGTCGAGGCATGTCCAAGGTGTGTCCATGTTGGACACGCGTTGGACACAGACACGGCAGCCATATTTTTTTTATTGTTTTTTAACATCTCCAAATATTTTCCAAAAATTCTTTGATTTGGGAGATCATCCAAATGCATGGAACTATGTAGATGCTCACATTCACAAAGCTTTACAAAGTTGAAAGTCACGGGTTAAGAAAGATTACTATCTAAAGTATAAGGATAATCCATATTTGATGAGGAAAAAGGTTGAGCAGAATGCATCATTAGATATTCGTCAGTTTGACAATCTTGTTAAACAATGGTCTTCTGAGAAGTCTGAGGTAATATCAAATTAATATATAATCATTTATCTTTCATGTATAGTGTTTAGTAAGTAAATTTTTTTTGTATAGAAAATTGCTGCCACAAATAAGGTTAACAGGTCAAAAAAACAAATGCAGCATACTACATGATCCAAACCATGGAGTTGTTATAGGGAGGAAATGGTATCACCTTTCACTTTGTATTTATTTCCAATGAGTTCTAAATAAGAAATTGTTTAGCTAGTAGTAATAATCCTATTATTTGATTTATGAAAGAAAACTGCGGAAGGGGAGCCAACTCAAAAAGAATTTTTGAAGAAAGTTTATGAGAACAACCCGTTAGTGGTAATTTATTCAATATTTTAATCAATAATATATTAAATTTTCAAATAAAACTTGTCTAGTTTGTACATTGACTTTTTTCAAATAATGGCAGGATAAGATAACTGATATTGTTGAAAATGAAGTTACAAATGGTGAAGTAACTGATCCAACACAAATCGATGAGGTGACATGTCGTGCCTTCTTGCGTGTAGTCAACCCCGTAAAAAAGAATAGGGTTCGTGGTATTGGACTCGGACATGCCGCGGAAGGGAATACTGGGAAAGCTGCCAAAATTCGGTATGAAATGTTATTGCGAGAAAGTATTGCAAAAGATGTAAGTAATTTAACAAATTTGTAAGTATCATATGATATTGTCATTATTGTCTTCTAAAAGTATATTTCATTGTAGGATAAATTAAAAGAGGTTACCCAAGAAATGAAAAATATGCAAAAATCTTGGTCCCAATTTATAACATGGGTGCAATAAAATTAGGTTGTTTGATGGCAACAATTGAGTATCAGATTAAACTTATTGATATAATATTGCAACATAAATAAAATTTGTTTTATTCTCTTCTATATTTTCAATAGGCGGAATCAGCTAGAAGTACACAGTTTGGCCCGACGAGTGTGTTTCCAAATCTACCCCCTTCTGGAGTATTTTAATCTTCTGTTGGTACAATGTCGTTAAATTTTGGAGCACAGGTACATATTCACAAATTTAAAGAATTTTAAATTTTTATAAATAACAGAAGTTGAAAATGAGAATCTTGCTTTAAAGGCTCAAATGTTTTCAAACGAGGCTTCTCCTGGTGTGTTTTCTACTCAAGCTACCTCAAATGGTATCAATGGGCCAGGGCTTACATTTCAATCACATGTATGACATTACATATATTTTTTATAACGGCTTATCTGAAATAAACTCCTTCTCATGCTATCAATTTTTTTTGAAGCCACATTTTTTTTCATAATGGGCCTCCGACTGTTTTGTTTCCCGCTCAAGGTGGTGTGAGTGGATCCCAGGTATAAATATAAAATATATATATTACTGATATTTTCCTATTCACGTTCAACATTATTGAAAAAATAAATTCTTTTCAAGCAGCAATATTTCCCAAATGGTCATCCTATTGGTGTGTTTTCCGCTCACGGTGGTACAAGTGGATCATAGGTATTTATATAAATGTATTATCAAATGTGTGGTTATTTATGATCATCTTAAATTGAAATTTTAAATTCTTTGTCAGCATCAATATTTTCCAACTTCAACTCGGACTGGTGCGTTTCCGGCTCATGGTGGTACAAGTGGAGAAAATCATGTAAGGGATACTGCAACGGAAGATGTTCATAATGCTTGAAGAATTGTTATGAAGCATCACAATTCCATGGATATAGATAGTATTTAGAAAATGTGTTTGAGATCCATAGGACATTAGATCATATGTTCCACCTTGTAGTTAACCATTGTCAATCTATGAGAATACTCATTCATCTCATTCTTTGTATTCTTCTTCTTTATCATATACTAAACTTTTCTTCTTACCATTCTTTTTTTTTACTTACTCACATAGTTCATTCTTAGTTTTTCATATTATTTGGTATTTTCTTGATATTTTAATTGATGTTTATCAACATGTGAAGCTTCCCTGGATTCCATGAGATCCACATTTTAAATTTGTTTTCTAGATGTTCTTTCCATGTAATTGCTACTGCTATCATGACATGATATAGAAGAGAAGACTTGTGTGTGTAGTAGCTGTCATATGGAATTGGTCCCTATGGGAGCACCTGGCTGCCTATACAACCTCTTGGTTCAATACGTTTTCTTTTACTATGACACATAGGTGTGCAACTGCTAATCCTACTTTGAGCACGTACATAGTAAGTTTTTCCACTTTCAAATAATGTTAAAACAATTATATATATCTATATAGTTGATGTTGTAATTAAGTTTTCATTTTCTTTTCACAAGTCGGCCCAATCAAATTTACTATAAATGTACTTGCCAAGCTTAAATTTGGGATCAATATGGACCGTCTTGGAGATGTTTCTGTTGATTCAGTGACTGTAAGTTCTGATGCATTTTTAGATTGTGTAATGCACCTATGCCGTGATTCATGACTCATAATCATTATGTCATAGATGTTGCTCAGCAAAGTTGGACCAAAATCCCATAATGTGCAATCAGATGATAGAGTGAGAATAGAGACAAATAAAAATCAATCTTCTCATTACTTCCAAAGTTTTCCTGGAGCAGAGAAGCTTGACATGATGAACTCCAGTAATAATGAAGACGACAGCAGACGATCACATGATAACACAAACTTTTTCTGCATTGGATGCCTCATAATCCAAATTTGTAATAGTGTTTGGATCATGCTTCTTAGAGATACAATGACAACATCTATCAACATATAGAAAAATAGTGTTTCCTTTTCCTGGTTTGACCTTTAAACCATATTGCATCAAAATAAGATTTACATTGTACATTCCTACAATGTTTGCACTATCTATATTTTACCTTATTGTGTTTTTATTTTGACAAACAGTCTGACCACGATTCGTAAATTAGTTGACATGTCTAATCTTTTTTGTTCTCAATTATATTTTCTTGCTTTCTCGTATATAAACTTGGGCAATTGATTTCCAATGTTCGTGTCTTTTCCGCTCTTGCCGACCAGGATCTCTTATAAAGCATCAACTTGTATCTCATATTACTCTTGGGATCGCCTTGCGTTGTGTGCTTGATGCATTGAGGAAGTCAGTGGACTCAAAGGTGGTCTAATGTTCATTGCTATCTATCAGCTATTTCTTTTTTCATTTGACTATTTTGTTTTATATGTAACGTATATTGGGTTTTTGAGTGCAGATGTTCTTATTTGGTGCCAAAGCATTGGAGCAATTCATGGATCGTCTGATTGAGTGGCCTCAGTACTGTAATCACATTGTTCAGATATCTCATTTATGTAGAACACATGCTGATCTTGTTTCTTTCATTGAGCGAGAACTTGCAAGGATTTCTTTAAGTCAAGCAGACTCTAATGGCATAACTAATACACACATTGACCAGCTGCAAAGTTCTGCACCTGCTTCTGCAGATAATGTTGAGGTAGCCTTAAGTGGGTGGCTGTTGTTTGCAACTTGCTATTAAAGTCCACATTTTTTTCTTTTCAACTAAGCTTTCTTTGCCACAGTTGATGATACAAATATTCATTTTGTAATTGGTTGTCTTCTCTAGTTAGCTAGAAGGTGCATATATTGGTTCGTGGGAAATCTAGTCTGAGGTGCCTAGCATTTTTACTTCCTACGCAAGCTAGGAAATCTAGACTCCCCGCCTTAGTATCCTAGTCACCAAATATATTGTAGCTAATTCCTGAAATTGTTGTTAGGGTAGTTAGAGTTACACAGAGTTTGAGTTCCGTAATTTTTACTTTAAATGTTACTATTTTTATTTGAAAGCAAATGTTATTAATTATGTATATTGCAGTAGATTTCTGTTTCTATAATTGCAGATTTATGTTTCTATAATTGCAGCTCAATGAAATATGTATATTGCAGGTACTATTGAGGTCTGATTTGATTAAATCAAGTTCAGAGGAGCGCTCGTTGTTGAAAAATCTTGGCAGATGGCTTGGAAAATTTACAATTGGTAGGAATCAAGCATTAAGGGCTCGAGAAATAGACCCCAAAGTCTTGATCATAGAGGTACATATTGTTTGCATCACTTGTATGTTAATCTAATTAGGAAATCACCTCAGTGTCATTTGTGAGGATTGTTTTAGCGCCCACAGTAATCTTCCATGCAGTTTTAGAAATGGGTTGGATTTAGAATTTGCTCTCCCGATTTTGTTATGTTAACTTCCAATGTTTTTTCATGTACGTAATATTTACATCTTGTCTCCTGCAATGATGATTTGAACGATATTTTGAGCATTTGTGGCTTTTAACTGTGTTCAGGCATATGAGAAGGGTTTGATGATTGTTGTTATTCCTTTCACATCCAAGGTAATAATATCCTCTCTCTCAACTATGAGCATCCTTGCTATTTTTGTTCTAGTTCCATCTTGCTTATAAGCTAATATTGCTCTTCTATAGATTTTGGAACCATGTCAATGCAGTCTAGCATATCAACCTCCAAATCCCTAGACTATGTCTATTCTTAGTTTGTTGGTAGAGATATACAATCTGTCGAACCTTAAGATGAACCTGAAATTCGATATTGAGGTATGTAAGTTATATAAGGTTCTGTTACATCTAGTATTAAATATTTTTGTATCATCTGTGTTTTGGTTGTTCAGGTTCTGCTCAAAAATCTTGGAGTTGATTTTTGTATGGGGAGTGACATTTTAATTGTTTAATTGAGTCATGGGTGAAGGAGGACTCTACCAGCTTCACCTACCTACGTCTGCTTCGCAGCACTCCATCCACATCTCCTCCAGTCATCAACCTAAGTATGATGTACTACTAACTATACTATGATACTTATGTATATAGTTATTGTTTATATTTTGAGATATATGATGTATTTTACACAGGTCATCTTAAAACTTATGCTTAAATTTGGGCAAGGAAGTTCCCCAGATTCTCCTCTTGGTCTTGAGTACGACAACTTGCAGTTCTTAATGCTGGAGTTTTATTGTATACCCAATGAAGAAGGTAGCTATTGCACTTTCCTGTTGGCTCATTTGGTGGTTTTCTTCTCCTCGACATGTTTTCATGATATACTTATGAAGTGTAATTGTCTTACAGTGGAGCCTTCTTTTGGCCCATTTTTGAGACTTCCTACTAATTGCCAAGAACTGAGCTTTTGTTGCTTATATTACTTCTCATGCTTGACTGTGGAGTTACTGGAAGCATTGGCCAATTGTTGTCTCAGTGAGTCTGTGAACTTGTTTGGCTGTTGTATATTGGCAAAGAACAAAGATTTATTATTTTGTCTTGATAAATTTCTGTACTTGTAGGTCTAAAACTGATCATATCTTCTCCTTTCTCTAGCTCATGTTCTTCTACTTATATTTCTTCCAGGGTCTAAACCCGTATCTTTAAGGGATGTGGATGCATTGAGGTCAGCATATAAAGCAGGGCGTATCAAGATTGCAGAATTTATCAGTTTTTTAGTCACTATAGTCATGAAATCAGACCCACAGGATGGTATATATTGCTCGTAAGCATAATGGTAATCTCATTAATCCCCTGTAATAGATGTTGCCCGTGAATGATGCTTCAAAATGTCTCGAGGAACCTATACATGATGAATCAATAATGGAGATAGATGATAATAAAGGTCAGTTTCTTTTATTGCTTTGAGCTATAGTGGTGTTGTGATGTTCTTTGCAGCTCTTCATAGATTGTTCAGCCTACTGAATTGCTATTGATAATCTTCCATTGGTTGATATGTTTCTAATAATATTTGTTACAGAACCGGAAAAGTTATTCTCAGCTACCTCAAAGCACCAAAGTATCTGTAGTTCAGACGGAACCAGCTAGAGCCAGTGACAGAGGGAGTGGGAGGGGTAGAAATGTTCGTGTTCTACCAAAAGATACCACAGCTGAAGCCAGCCTTAATAAAGAGAAAGATTTAACACCTCAAGATATATTGAAAACCTTTTCTACTCAATAGTAGTGGAGCATGAACTCTATGCTAGACAAGGCCTGATGTCCAAGCTTCCTCTCAACATTATCAAAGTTGGTCATTGGCTAAATGAGTGATAATGTCAAAATGTCAATATATACTTTCATTGAAATTTGTATCGATTAAGGGGAAAAGGCCGATGTCATCCCCTATGTAATGAACAATTTTTCTATGTGAAATAAAAAGGAATGTTTCAAAAGAGTGATTTGTTTTGGTTGTTGTATCTTATTAACTAAATTAGTTTATTAAAATATTCTTTGTGCCTCATAGAAGCCAAAAAAATATTAATTAATGAAAAATAAGAAATTTAAAACCTCATTGACAAATAGGAAAACATAGATCACAATTGTAATTCATGATAAAATTAAGTATATTTATGAAGGCCCTAGAACTTCATTGAAAGTTGTGAAATTAGCCTTCACAAATGTATTTGGGAGGCTTGGGAATTGTTTTTGTGAAGGTCATATATTCCTTCAATAAATGTATTTGTGAAGGCCCTAGAACCTCATTGAAAGTTGTGAAATTAGCCTTCAAAAATGTATTTGGGAGGCCTGGGAAGTTTTTTTGTGAAGGTCAAATAGCCCTTCAAAATAGTATTTGTGAAGGCTAGAGTCTCTCATCAAAGTATTTGTGAAGAGGCTTTTAGAGTAGGACTGTTTGTGAAGGAATGGCCTTCAACCGGATTTTTTATTGAAGGAATTAATGTACATTTGTGAAGGAATCATCCTTCACAAATAGCCAATTTTCTTGTAGTGAATTTCCTATGTGTGGATCTCTTTGCAAAAAGTTTTAATTTTTAGTGATTTTCAGTAATCCGTTGTAAATGATTCGCTTCCTCTTAATAATCTTGTGTTTTATAAGTTGGATGCCACAGTTAGTGTTAAGGGAAAATTTATTTTGTATACCTCTCCATTAGACAAAACTAGGTCATCTTAAAATTACTTCTAATTGGGTCTTATAAAAAAATTGGGAAAATAAATTCTCATTTAGGTCTACTTTCGGTCATGTTAGGTCTAATATTTGTCATTTAAGGCATTGTTTTGTTGTAGTTAGTATTGATTATGCTTATGATAGAACGGCTCTGAGGTGCATGAGATTAGCTAGTTCTATTGAGGAGTAAGGTCAAGCTAGTGGCTATGAGGGGTATGGAAGGGATTCTATGGTGGAGAGAGAAGCTCCAACCATGTTCGTCATGGATGCTACAACCTCTAGCCCAGTTGAGGAATATTGTCCATAAATACAAGGACACCCAAGTAAAACATACTAAACGATGCAAGATATCCATACCAAGTCCTTTGAGGCTTGTTAAAAGAATTAGATTATAAAACAATAATAACAAACATGTATTAGAAAAGAAAAATCAAATTGCAATATTATCTACTTCAATTCTTATTAGAATTAAGATTTCATCTATTACCTCATCAAGAGATCATCCAAATTTGTATGCCTCATTTTCTTTTGCAACCCAGTCTTCATACCTATGTCATTGTTCTCAATTACAATCATATAAGACATCTAGTTGTGGAGTTTGCCACCTATGAAGTGTGGTGGTGTCTTCTCAATTTGTGAATTAATAAATTTGTCAAACTTGATCAGATAGTCAAAGATAGTGAATGGTTTTACTCAATGGTTGGGCATCCATCAGCCTATGGAGAATCCTATGTTGCCTCTAGAATCTAATCCATTAGGAGGTTGTTTCTGATTATTATTCTAGGTGAGCCAAAAGTTGAATCTATTTATTTCTATAGAAAAGGGAGATCATGAGGGACTGGCATCAATGTGATAGGAATCTACTAACATTCCACTACAAATGCATGCATTATCCTCATTCTAAATGGTAAGAAAACATTATAATATCTAAAATATTCCCACCTACATGTGGCCCACAACTTGCTTTGATGAAATTGAACATTTTTGGCCTTACATAATTTAATTTTTTATGATTTATTATTATACCACACATGCTCTAATTAGACACACTATGATTAAACTAGAAATATGTATGATTTTGTTAATCTGACGCCATTGTTTTTTGAAATGTTCTATAGAAATAATAATGTTCTTGAGATTCATGTGGTGTATAATTCTATATAGTAGTCAAAATTTCATTCATGCAAAATGCTTTATAATTTTTTTTTTGAAATTGTTAAAGTATTGCAAAGCCTACCACTAGTAGTTTACTTTTATTGATTTAAATTTTTGTTCCATACTTAAAATAGAACTATACATGTGATTCAATTATAACATAATGTCTTAATTTTTTCTTGTGAGCTCATTCGACTTTGATGTAGCTTGTTGCCACTACATTTTTGTGTAATGCTGGACTTGACTGAAGTTGGAATGATGGATGCCATATTTTATTGTTGGGATGGAAATTAATAAACATGTCGTTGTATTGCATTGTAAAGTTAGTTGGCTAATAATAGTTGCTGGTGCATTTTTGTACAAACTAAAAATGGACTAAAGTTAAAATGATCCAGGGTTTCGAAAAGTTTTGGAATTGTTAAGTGTTATATTTTTTATATATGTTTTGAATACAATTAGATTAATTTTGTAAGTCATTCTCAAAGGATGAGGATAAAAAGATGATACATCCTTCATGTATGATGGGTTTTGAAGCAGAAGTTATCCAAGAAGAAGGTACCCTATCATCCTAGTCATTTACAATTTCCAAAAGCCTGACGAAGAAGTATTTCTTGTCTGGGTGATTTTAATCTAGAGGTTCTTATATACGGTGGTCAAAAATCTAAGAAGAGAATGACAATATGTTGTTTGGTGTTAGATTTACTATAGTAAAAAGCATCATGCATCTCAAGGATGCTAAAATACTATATGTATGAGATTCTTTTGTTGGTGTCTCTATGTGTTACATGTAGTTGACATTTTAGCTTGTAATCAATGGTATAAAATGAATATAGATTACTTTGTTAAACTTTGTCATAGATGAAAAACTATTATAAGATGTATATTATGTAGTGCTTTGAAATATGACAGCAAGATGATTAAAAAATAAATTATAGAAAAAAAAATTGGACTATTTACAACACTGGTTGTAGTTTTATGTATATATTTTTATATAATAGGACATCTGTTTGAATTGGATTACCACTGCATTAAGAAAAGACCTTCCAATTTGATAGTATTTTTGTTAAAGCTAAGAAGGATGACCCAGATTTGGCAGTTGATATATTCTAGATGACACAAATGTCCATTTTCCTAAGTTGTCAAGTTTGGCCCTATTTTCACTAGTGTAACTATGTGGCATGAATCTTTTATAAGTTATTAAACAAAAACTACATTAATTGAAGAGATAAGCAGAATGAGAATATTTAAGTTTGGAGCGCCTCTAGTGATATTATTTGAACTGATAGTCATACATGACAGGAGTAGTTATGGTTTTCATGTTATTCTTGCTAAGGGTCTGACTGGTTCTATGTAAGTGCAACTTTCTTGGAATTCTTTTTCCCAGAATTGAAATTGAGTTTCAGGAAAAATGAGTTTTAGGTGATTGGTTTGATGTAGAATTTTCTTGGACTTCAGAGTAACTCGACTGCCCTAGTGTTAAACCTTCATAAGGTGTACATCTCCATCGATTCAAAATAATAGATGGTTCAGTTCTAAACTTTGGACATATCTGAACAAAAAAAGACAACAGTAAAGTAATTCGCTGTCTTATGATTTCCGTCAACATCTATGTAAATTTCAAGTGCTTTGAATAAAGAAATTGATCGTCGTCTTCTATTTTGGCTGATTGCCATTTTCCCTCTTGCCAATAGGTTCAGAAATGAATCAAAGGTGTGTAGGCTTCTTCTTGCTCGAGAAGTAGGACTACTACAGTGATGGTGTTCATGTACAACAGATGCCAGGACAACAGATCAAGATGTGTAGAGTAGGAGACTGAACGGTGACTCTTGGTCTTCTCCGGCAGCTTACTTTGTAAGGCACCTACGAAAGGAACATGGAAGAGCTGAAGAGGACAAGAACGCGACTCGACTGGAAGTTGTTTTCAGATGGATTTCCTACGAAAAGTGCAAAACCATATATCGTTGGAAGTCTAGGGAAAATTGGGGAACTCAAATTTCAGACTTCCACCAAACCAGTCAGGTAAAATTGAAAAGGAAAATTGACTTCCAGTATTTCCAGGACAAATTACACCAAACCAGTCAAACTCTATGGTGTGAATGATTTACGTGTAGCTTCGTCTTTGGCCATCTCTAGGTTGCGCTACAACTAGACCTATCAAACATGTCGGTAGGCTGATTCTAGGTTGGGTTATTGAGGGTGCAACTCTCACAGGTATTGGTTAAAAAGATCCAATGTAAAATGGGTGGAGCAATGACCCATCAAAATCTAATCTAACAGGTTGTGGGTACATGTATAATGTGTGTACAGTAATAAAATGATGTCGGTTGCTATTCTACAATAATAAGATGAATGGTTCATGATTGTTCTTACAAATATAGAAAAAGTAAGAAAGCATCGATCATGTTCGGTGTCATGCACAATATAATACCTATTGTTTTGTAAACATAAAATATATACGAAGGACAAAAGAAAATAGACAACTACATTAATGTAAAATTAACATAAATAAATAGTATAGATGTTGTAAATAGCATTATATATTACTATAACAACACTATATCTTTTCATTAAACGTTAAATGAATTACTATAACATTGTGTGCTTAGAGTTATCTACTGCACAAATTGAACATAAAGAAAATATAATTGATGTCATTGAATATAAAATATACAACACTTATTTGGCACATTGATGTAAATAAAAATATAGAACATAACTACTTTGTTTCTATCAGCACCAAAATATTAACCAAACATATCAATCCTGTCTTTAGATTTGTTTTGGCATCTGGCATCTGGCTACTTGAGAAATTTATAGGTGTGGCATCTCCTAAGAGTCATACATATCTCTATTTATATTATTGCATTCATTTTGGTTAATTGGGTCACTTGCGGTTCATCGACAAAATCGACTAACAGAACGGTGGGTATAACGTATAGATGTGGATGATTTCTAACGAGTAGAAAATTTCATTACTCACATCTAACTTGAACGGTTCTATTGGCGGGTGTGCACAAATTTTAACTTGAATGACAAATTTAGTTACAACGAATATCGTCTGAGAATAGTTGAGGCAGTTATTCCATAAACAGAATAATATAAGTGAGTCTATGATGAAAGAAATAATCCTTCAGTTAGGAGTTATCATGCAGTTTGAATGCAACCAAATTTGTGGAGCATGTTGATATAAGTATCTCATTCTCTGATCATTTAAATTATATCTGCTTGACCAACTACTCACTATGGATATTCCAACAATCAGTTCCACTTCTTCAGATTTGATATTTCGGTGAATGATATCCTTCCGCATCAAGACGTCGACATTGGAACGAGCCATATATACAAAGCTTGAGCGACCAAAAAGAGGATGGACTACAATAATCCAACCTAGTTTCAGTGGCCGAGATACATAAGCAGTCTAGAATCAATCAAAAGAAAACATTTTGTTCTGGTGTTTTACAAATGTTGATCCGCAGATAATCATTAAGGACATTGGGGACGGCGATCTAGAAAGTATAACATTCCCGAAGCTTTAATTAACAATGGAAAAATTCAAGCATAGTCACCCGCCCACTCGTTTGCAAAGCAGGATTATGTGAAAAAGTGAGATTTAATACATTATAGAGATATTCCACTACAGTCATTATTGTCCATACAACAATCATGCAAAATATAATTATTATATTCATTCTCTAACAAATTGTACCGGTGATATTTTAACTCAAATACAGATTATGAAAAGTGTTTAAAATTAAATTTGTATTCCCTTCCAACTCACGTATTGTAAATGCACGTACAACACAGAAATTTATTGCTATTTTTATTATAAATTATTTCATAAGTTGCGTCTAATACCGTTATAATACACAATAATATATCTTTAAAATTTTAATAATATATACAATATTTTACAGAATATTACATATTATAATATTTGCTCATGCATAATCACTATTATTTTTAACTCAATCTTTACGTATTGTACAAGATGTTCATTACAATATGTATAGTACAAGACGTACAATACTAACAACCATACATTGCATGTATCCCTCAAATCATATTACCATTATCCCATTAAATATTTGTATCTTTAATATGTACATTATAAGACGTATAATACAAGACGTACAATATTAACATCATTTGACAATACATTTAGACGTACAGTGCAAGACATACAGTATAAGCATACAATACGATACTATATTTTGCATACATTTAGAATGTATCATTTGTCAAAATTGTACACAAGAAATACAGTATTAACAACCACATTGTACAAAAAATATAATACTAATAGTCACATCTTGTATACATTTAAAATGTAGCATTTGACAAAATTGTGTATAAAAAGTATAGTACTTTCAACTATATATTGTAAATCCACGTACCGTATTAGTACAGAAACGTTGATGGGGCGGAATGGAGCTAAAGAGTGGAGCTACAAGAGAGAAAACAAAAAATTGAAACTGAAGAGAGGAGTGAGGAGAAAATTTTAGGACTTTTCAACTTCTATATGGAGTTAATTGGTGTAGAGTTAATTCACATGAGAGAAAACAATTGAGATTAGACTTTTATAGGCTCCCAAAAATTAAATATGTAGATGGGTGTATAGGTGACAGTGGGCATATAACTCAAATAGCGGTGCCAGCCGGTAAAATTGGAAGAATGGGATGAATGACCTGTTGTTTAGATGAGACAGAACCAAATAACGCAGGTATAAAAAAGTTGTTGGTAAGCATTGTCGTGTGAGTGTGGATCTCCTAATTTATAGTCATCCCACTGGCACTAGAGCCACACTACCCACCCCCGCTCCCCCACCCGGGCGCCCACCCAGTGGTTGAGAGGGGGGCGCTGCTGGTGTGGTTGAACAACCTAATTTAAAACGATAAGGAGAATTAAAAGAGGAGAGAGAAAACTGTTTTTTTCATAACTTTCAATTCTGAATGAATTTTTTTACGAAATAAAAAGCATTACATTCCTTATAAAAATATTTTCTAACTAGATCAATATTGAAATATTTTGGAGTAATATTAATATGAGAGAAATATAATATTCATATTTCAAGGTACAATACCTATGTTTTGGGGTACAGTAATTGTGTTTTGAGGTACAATACATCATATACAAACATTCATATTGTTGTTATGGAATTCCGTAGGTATTGTGCTTATGTTTCTAGTCTAGTTATACAATTATGCATACTTTTATGATTAGCTAGGTACTGTACTTATGCATGAGTAACTAAGTTCAAATAAACACGTGGGTACCGTACTTATGGATGCATCTTATAGTTGATCTCTTGAGCTGATTTGCATTGTACTTTTGAGATCATTAACAAGTAGGTGTTCAACTTATGTGTGCATTTTAAAATAAATATTTGTCTAGATGACCAATGTTGCTATGAGACTTTGTAGGTATTGTGATTATGCTTCTAGACTAATTATACAATTATGCTTGATTTTATAATTTGTTAGGTATTGTACTTATACTTGAGTAAATGAGTTGAAATTAATAAGTGTGTATAGTACTTGTGGTTGCATTTTATAGTTGATTCTTGATCATATGTGCATTGTACTTTTGAGATCATTAACAAGTGAGTACTCAACTTATGTCTGCATTTTATACAAAAAATTGTCCAGATGACAAATGTTGCTATGGAAATTTGTAAGTACTGTACTTATGCTTCTAGACAAGTTATACAATTATGCTTGATTTATAATTTGTTAGGTACTGTACTTATGCGTCAGTAACTGAGTTGAAATTAATAAATGTGTACAATACTTATGGTTGCATTTTATAAGTGATTCTTGATCTGATGTGCATTGTACTTTTGAGGTCATTAACAAGTGGGTACTCAATTTATGTCTGCATTTGTAAAAGAAATTGTCCAGATGACTAATGTTGTTATGTGATTTCGTAGGTACTGTACTTATACTTCTACATCAGTTATACAATTATGCTTGGTTTTGTAATTTGGTAGGTATTGTACTTATGCTTGAGTTTTAACAAGTGGATACAATACTTATGGATCCATAAGTACAGTACTCACGAGTATTGTTGATCACTCTTCATTCAAAAGTACAGTAATTACGAGTATTGTACGTCTGTACCCAGAACATGTGCATGGTATCCTAATATACGGTACAATATTTCTACCGTATTATCATTATTGCAAAATATGTCAACACTAGTCTCGTTAGAAAATATTTTCTACAAGAATTTTTATGCAATTTATTTTATCGAAAAATACGCTCTAGATTGAAAATTATGGACAAAAATATTTTCTCTCTCTTCTACTTTCCTCATCTTTTATTGCTTTAATTGCTGTTGAAAGCTATTCCTAAGAACCGGGTGGGTGAGCAGGTAGTAAGGTGACTATTAGGCACTAGGTAACCGTGCAAGTGTAAGTCTAATGCATTGATTGGCCACCGTCTTACCAACTCCCCATCAACGCATTTAGCTTTCTGTTTGATGAATGATGAGCTTCTTCACAAATAGGGCAAGCAAATAGTACTTCAATTAAAAACCAATCATATCTCTATGTCTAGCGCATATATAGTTATTTAGTCTTCAATGTGGCATTGGGCAATCAGAGGATTGCGAATGAGAATAATATTTGCCTTATGCAGAATTCAAAATCTGTTTCTGTAGATGGATACGCATAGTAAATTTTATGAATCTTGTACTTTGAATAATCTGAAAATTGAAATTATGAACCTAGACCGGTCCGGCCATCTGGGTTTAGCATTGTTTATCCACCTATATCTCAAGACAATCATTACAAAGCAATCCATCTGATGTTCATTATATATTATGCTAAGAATAGCTTAAGTTGCTTCACATTGGAATGTTATAATTTCCCATCCAAATGGAAAGTACATACACATATCGCATCTCGCGACTATATATCCGTAATCGTAAACCGCAAAGACAACATATGTGTTGCCAGACGGAGATAATACAACCATTATTGTAGTAAATGCGTAATGAGCTGTATAATCATGTAGGATAAAGAAGAACCATTAGCCGGATATAATCAGGTCACATGCGGCAGTCGTTGCAGTTGCATTGGATTGGGGCGAAGAAGCACCGTGCAGAGGGCTGATCGTTGTCGCTGGCAGGCGGACACTTGATGCTGTAACAGCACTGTGTGGTCTGGCACGTCTGCGGATCCCCATTGGCGCAGCAGACGCAGCTGGAGCAGCTCTTATACGGTCCCATCGGCAGCAGCGGGATGGCAGGCGCTGCCACACTGACTCCGTCCAGCTTGGGGAGGAAGACAGGCTGCTTCACTTCCTCGACCATGGCTGCTGAACGTACGATATTTAGACAAGTTCATGGTTAATTATGGATCAAATTATATATACGATCTAGCTAGAGGAATACACACAGCAATAGATAACACGAATAGAGTGTATGGCGGCCATGCACCGATCCAAATATATACTGAATTCATTGGAAAAGGGCATGGAAAATAACGATTGTACGAAGGAATATATATCCTACTTTATCTAACTCCATCGATCTGAATGCAAGAGGAAACGGATGCGAGAGGGAACTGAAACGGAGATTAAACGCGCACGCTTCAACCGTTAGCTGCACGAGGGTTTTGTTTACCTACCTGCTGTGGAAACATGCGAATGCAACAGCCAAACAGCAAGGAGTAAGAGCAGTCCGACGAGGACCTGGCGAGGCGCAGCACCGAACAGCTCCATGCCCATGATCGACGTATCGAAATCCAATTGGAGACGTCCTTTGATCACCCAATGCAGCTTGCTGGAACCCAGCTCTTGCGGATACGATCTGAGAATAGATGCAATGGGAGCATCGACTCTCGCAGTGATAGCTAACTTATAGCCGAGTGGGAACGGGCAGCCAGGTTTCGTGACAGAGAAGACAGTACTTTTTCGCTTGATTGATGCAACTAGTCCATGCGCGTGTGTAACTGTGATAAAAAACAGAATGAAATAAAGCAGAAGAAGTTTCACTCACGGAAGGAGGAAGATATAGTATCTTCGCTTTTAAAACCAAACATCGATGTATAACCGGAATTAATGAGTGAACAAAACTGAATGAAAGGCCCTGGGAAGAAAAGCACGTCATGCACGCAATTGCAAGGAACCGGAGGTGTATGTATAACCGAAGCCCAGCCAGCAGCCGATGCATACTTTACCCGCAAACCTTGATTCACACTATCTGATATTCTTGGTGGCCACTTTCTGCTATTTGGTTTAGGAAATAGGAAAGCGATATCCAGCAATCACGGAACTCTGTTTCTTTTCTTCTAGACAAGCATTAAAGGATTCTGCCTATATATTGCCTTTATCTATTTAGAGAAACCAGTTACTGGGTTCGATTTTGGTAACCATTGACGTCACTTACATAGCAATAGTAACTTACATGAGAACTCTCAAAAACCAAGGATATGAATATAACATTAATTGAGTATAACATTATTATAACAAAATGTCTATTGCACATAATGCGTTATAATGAAATCGGTCTCAGGTGAAGAGCCCACTACAGATAACACATCATCCAAAATTGAGCCACCCGATCCACGTGTGATGGTCATGCCCATCAAAGGTTGGCGATATTGCTTTATAAGCATCAGATTTGTATGTGATAGTCATGAACATCACATTGCTTATACTGCTTTAAAATATAACAATATATTCTGAATTACAAGAACTAATGTTATCTCGTACCACAATAAATGTGGGCTTCCACGACCACCTAAACCATAACTAAACTCCTCAAATTGTATGGCTGTATAACGATCAATCTGAATAACATGAACATTGTATTGACAAGTTTTAAGAAATCGAATAATACAAATGTCCCCCAAACATTCTGAGCGTAAGAAGTATGACTTCTACTGTCTTGTCATGTATCCATGTCTATACAGAGTCTCATAGAATGACATTTCATCTTCTATTCCATAAATAAATATAGCATTCACATGTTCTCAAATCATTATAGGCCGTATTGTGTGACCCTTAACCCCTGTTTAGATTAGGACTAGGTCGGGATCAGACCCTGTCGTTTTGTGTGACTTAGACATAATCTGGGCTGGACTAGAATGAGTAGGGGTTTGGGAAAACCCGACCTGACAGACTCTGTTCGGAGTTCGGTAATCCCCAGTCCAACTCAGTCGAAGTTTTGCTGCCATTACAAATGTTGATCCGATTTAGTCCTTGTCATGTGTCAAGAATGGTGTTATCCTCACTGAAGTGGCCACCCATCCGGGAAAATGTATGCCTCCTTCACCCTCTACGACGGGTATTCTCTTTGCAATTTACTTCATTCCAGCATCAACTGCGCCTCCTCCACCGCATCTTTCTGGCTACCTCATCGAGAACTGTCGTCATGTGTGCACACACCATAGTTTCGAGGATAGATGTTTGCTACGTCTTGGTCTTGATCACTCTCCAGTTTTAACACCTCAATCGAGGTAGGGTTTTCAACGGAGTATTGCAAAAGAGGAGCGAATAATGAAGAATCTTTCTACCCTGGAATCACGGGTGGAGCATTAGCGGTTAGGCGGCGTAACGCAAGGTAGTAATCTGCTCTCTCTATTTCTTATCTTCTTGATTCTTGCCTTCACAGGGTTGATTATCACAAATTTGGACTCGGTTCTTCTAACATTGTTCCTCTTTTGTCATTGTTTCACAAATTTATTGGATTTTGATATTTGTTGTGATGTGACTCCAGATTTGATGTGGAGTTCGACACATTTGATGAATGCATATCCATCTTAGTTTTAGTTATATTTTTAGTTTAATTTTACATTCAATTTCCTTATTATTATATAAAAATAGATTGTATTTAGGGTTTATTGATTGCATATAAAATTATAGGATTTAAATCCAATTCTTTAGTTTCTATCGCAGACTCGAGCCTCATATCATGTGCATCAACGTAGGAAATAGTGGTCACATTACATTCAACAAATTTTTGATGAATGGACAAGGTTTTCAATGAATTGGACCTTCACCACATTTCATCAGCAAAAGCTTCATCGACGCAGGCCAACAATCTTGTAACAATATCCCCCGGATAGATTTACATTTCCCAAGAATCTCGACATTTCTCAAGAATCTCAATAGTCTAAAGAAACTTCATCCTGAAGCTCGACCCGACGCCGACAATGGTAGACCCTCTGACGAACCTCCTGACTTTCCATTGGTCGATCCCTAAAAGGATTCCTACTCAACAAGTGCCCTACTCCTATCCACCAATGTCCGGCCTATACCCACACGTCGTTGGCCGACTAGACTCATTCCATCGACGATAGATGCAAATCCTGCGTGCCTTGACAGACGAGAGTGTAGACCGAGGGGCATTCTACCGTGTCCCCCAATGAAAATTCTATGGACTAACGCCCGACAAAAATCAAGTATGATGTCTGGCCTTGTATTCAAATAGCAAATCTACTCTCACACTCTAACGAATGATCAGACTCATTGCTACGGTGTCCAGACAGGAAATGAGCTCTGATGGAACTCCAACATCACCATCGATGGACAGACGAACTCCACAACCAACGAATGTAGTGCTCCTCCGATGGTCGACTCACAACCAATCTTATGGTCATGTGAGACCCTTCATCTACCTCCCACTGATGTTCCCTCACATCCATGGTGACGAAGGCTTAATTGCAAGTGGTTGGGTAGGGTTCCTAACCCTATGCTTCTCCTATAAATACAAGGAAGCTTCCAACAAGAAGGGACTTTCCATTGATGTCGTCAAGATGCCAAAATCAATCCTGAGCAATTCCATCTCCAGTCCATCGACCCTCTCTATCGGTTGCTTCCCTCAGTTGACAGACTAATGAGATCCCAACCTCCACGAGGGCTCCAAGACCGGGACTTGAAAGGAAGTTAGAGTCTAGGTGTCTATTAGTCCATCATCCATGTTCTTCACCTCTATAGCAGCAGATATAGCCCACAAGAAAGAGGAAGTTGCAACTTCAAATCCATCTTTGATGAGCGTCAAGGAGGTATTCTTGTTTTTTGTTAGATGCCCTCATTCTAGAGTCTGAAGAACCTCTCCTGCACACTAAGGATTGATTTCCTCTTCTTCTATGACGATGACCTCTTCTGTCTTCTTCTCTGTTGTACTTGTATTTGCTATCATGAGCGAGTAGTCCCCTCTCTAGGGTGCGAGGAGTAGCTCCGCTATATGATTTTGTTTGCTTAACTACAACAATTATTGTATCAACCTTTATATGTTTGGATTCAAGTGTTTTCATGGTTGTATGCCGAATCAGTAATTTTACATGGTTATCTAATCTTGGTTGTAGAGTACTTTGAAAAAAAGATCTAAGATATCAATTGATTCCTATTAAACCCTTAATGAGAATTTTGGATAGGTATTTTTTGAGGCAATGATGTATGATTTATAGGTAATGTAGAGGCGAGCCCAGAGAGATATATGTTTGGGCTTTAATCCTAACAACAAAAGAGGGATTTTCCAAGCCTTAACTCATGTACCTTCATGCTTAATATGATGTTGTGAGAGAGTGAATGATAGGTAACGGTGGTGAAATCGATCCCATCCCAGTGTTTGGATCATATGATAAACCTAGAACTTTAATCTAGAGATTTAGTTAATGTAATCTTAGTGTGATCAACAACCAATCCACCTTTTGTGATAAATTGTAGTTCTTGCCTAATTACTTTTATCAAATAACTCTTAAAAATGTAGTTGTTTGGGTTCGATCCTAAAGTAGACTACAATAAGATTTGTCCACTCGTGAGCGAGATTATCATACACTTAGTTAAAGTAAATGTAACATCCAAGGATTTGAGGCCTCAAATAAAATGATCTTAAAAGGAATGATTGGACTACCCATATCATAAAGTGCACCTCCTTTTTAGGGAGGCTATCACAAAAAACTCTCTGATTAAGCAAGCTCAACTTAGATTAGTACTAGGATCGGTGACATGTCGAGAAGTTGATCATGAGCTATGTGTGAGTGAGGAAAAAGTGCATAATTGAGGCTTGTGATTGTTTGTGAAGCCAATCTTCACTCACAAAACTCTACTAGAGCCTTGGAAGTGGGTCCAGTCTTTACAAATGGTATCTGTAACACCTGGGCCCATGCCCAAGGCTCTATTAGAGTTTTAGGAATGATAATTGACCTGACAGACCACCACTAGCCTTAACTGCATGCTTTGTCCTCACTCGCGCACAAGCTAGGGCCAACTTCCTGACTGGTCACCCATCCTAGTACTACTCCACGCTTAGCATGCTTAACTATGGAGTTCTTTACTGATGAGCTCCCAAAAAAGGAGGTGCACCTTGGTGATATGGGTAGTCCAATCATTCCTTTTAGGATCATTTTATCCGAGCCCTCAAATCCTGGGATGTTATAATCTCCCCCACTTAGATTCTTGACGTCCTTGTCAAGGTTCAACTATATGGCCCCATAACATTTCTCCATTTTAGTTCAGACCCAACATGGCCATGTACACCCAGCTCTGGATCATACGGACCAGTATAAGGCTAATGTGGGCCCCACCTACTGGATGGGTTTTGGCTCTGATACCATTACACCCAAGGCTCTAGTAGAGTTTTAGGAATGACACTGGCCCCACATACCACCACTAGCCTTAACTGCATGCTTTGTCCTCACTCACGCACAAGTTGGGGTCAACTTTCAGACTGTTCACCCATCCTAATACTACTCCAAGCTAAGCAAACTTAACTATGTAGTTCTTTAGCGATGGGATCTGGGAAAAGGAGGTGCACCTTGGTGATATAGATAGTCCAATCATTCCTTTTAAGATCATTTTATTTGAGGCCTCAAATCTTGGGACATTACAATATTAGAGTTAGTTCTCCTCTAGTAGTTCGATACCACACATGCATGTGACACCCTAGTCTTGATCCATGTAGGCCAGGGATGTTGGAAAGGTCTATCTGTGTTGATGGAGCCTCCCTTGCATAGGTAGCATCTAGGTATGCTGGAAAGGGCTATCCAAGTTGATTGAGCCACCCTTGCACTATAGCCATGAATGTGAAGTGGGTGTGCATGAACCATTTTGGGTCTACACTAAAACAAGGAAGTGATTATAAAGCCATATCATTAAGCCTAGATGAGTACATCTAGAGTCTAAGTAGGGGAGATTGTAACATCCTAAGATTAATAGTCTCAGATAAAATGATCTTATTTACAATGATTGGACTATATCACCAATGTGCACCTCCTTTTCAGGGAGCTCATCAGTAAGAACTCTATGGTTAGGCATGCTTATCCGAGAGTAGTACTAGGATGGGTGACATGTCAAGAAGTTGATCTTAGGCTAAGTGTGAGTGAGGAAAAAGTGTATAGTTGAGGCTAGTGGTGGTATGTTGGGCCAATCCTCATTCAAAAAACTCTACTAGAGCCTTAATAAGTGGGCTCAGATGTTATAGTAAGATTTGGGAATTTCATCCCTAATGAATTTGCTCGTGCAAAAAATCACACATCAACGTCTTTACCACAATTATCAAGATCCTTTTTCAATCAACTAAAACTTATGTTAAACCATTATGGTCATTTTGTCTATCAGCTTCATGTTGTTTTTCTTTATAGCTATATTCCATCTTTTTCATTACCAAGACTATGATATGATGGTTCATGTATGTCACCAATAATCTTGTGTGATATAAAAATACATCGATATGTTTTCCTTTACACTGTGACCAAACAAATGTTTAGAATGTGTTCCTACTACAATAATCTAAATATTAACATAGCATTTTCATGTATTTAATTGGTTTCATGTTTGATAATGGATATTATTTTCATTTTATGAGTGGGTTAACTTGTATATGAGCACTTGCATGATCTAATGTCCCTTATTTCAATTTAAAATACCCCTACAAAGTTCCTTCTATGACATCTTTAGTGTTTAACCCTAGTTTTTGCAACCACAAACTAAATGTAGGGGTATTTACTTTATTTAGTATCTATTAACAAAATTAGTAAATCACCCTCAACTACTTTCATATTTAGATACCATCAAATGTTCACTTGTGTGTATTCACAAGGAATGTCATGACATTTACTTTCTTCTAGGTATGATTTTGGTCCTTATAATTATGCATTGGTTGCATTTTGAAGACAAATATATTACTATAATTAGGCCCTGATTACATTTCATAGACATTGGATTTCATTATCCACATATTTGGTGTTACACGGGGTCCTTTTAATCAACTTGTCATTTATGTTAAACTAAAATAGGGCTTCACATTTAAGTATGTGCAGTTATCTATCGTAATAAGTATGTACTTTTGGATTAGTAAAAGAGCACCCAAGTTCTATCTGTTGTCCAACTAATGATGTAATATTCACTTTTACTTGTAATTCGATCATCTAAAGATCATTTTGTAGATAATATTGTTCAACTAGTATATTTCTTTAGTGTATGTTCTCAAAATAATGTTATAATTTTGGGACTCCAATAGGATGGACATTTTACTTTATAAATTACCATTTCCTTCTCATTTCCTTCAACTATGATATTATCACTCTTTGTTAATTATTTGTAAAGATATTCATGTCCACAAACAAATTTTCGTAGAATCATTGTGTTTGACTTTGCTTTTGGAAACACATGATTCAATGTTGGGGTATATATTGTACTACTAAAACAACACCTTACATGTGTTTACTCTTTTGATAATGTTATAATGTTTAGGCATGTCTATGATTGGATTATACAATTCATTTTGTATAACCTTCATCACTTTACTAGTCTTTATACCCTCTTTTCTTAAATTAATATTTTAATATTTAGCCTCCATCAGGACTTTATCTTTCTACTATATCAACTACCATTTTGTGTTCTAATGATCGACCTCCATTATGATGCTACCTTGTTTGGTAATTAATAAAACACATGATCATATCCATAGAGGTACTAACCTACTGGATTCATAGTCTTGGTTTTTCCATTGCTTGGAAGCATTATATTGGTTCACCTGTTACTATATAATTTTGGAATAAAAACTATTTCTGGATTTCATATTACACATGGAACCTGGTTGTTCTCATCTTATAGATGTGGTTGGGTGCTTCTAATTAACTTATACATTATGATCATACTCTATAGTGGTCTAAACATTTCATGAATATTACCACATCGCACAAATTTAAGAAGCTTTAAGTTAACTCTAACAATTTTAAAACACACCTCTATTTGTGTTGATTATTCATATAGTTGGGGTTCCAATTAGTTATATGGAACTATTTGAATAGAAGAAAGAGAATGTGCTCATGTTATTATTATACTAACATGGCAAGGGCTTCACAAATTTGTTGCTTGTTTTCATATTGAAATCAAGTGTGCCCAAGTAATAAACATTAACTCACATTACAACTAGATATATGTCCAAGTTGTTGATATGCTAAAAGACTTGGATATTCTTATGTACTAACTTTGCATGGAGATTTGAGACCTAAGGCCTGATCACTCCCATGTATGAGTTGGGAACAACTTTAATTTTATCCATAAAAGGTCGTTCCATAAAAGAAGGATGTTAGTTGGGTATGTGTAGTTAGTTGAAATAAGGACGAGCCATGTGGTTATGTCAAAGACGAAATCTTGTCCACTAACATCCTCGTAAGAGAAGTTTGAATATCTGGTTCTCTCACCAATAAAAATTTTTATGGAGGCTTGTGAACCAATTCAGTCTTCTTAGAAGACGAATGTTGATGAGTACTTCAAATCATGAGAGTTGAATGATGGGATGTTTGTAGGAAGGGTGCATATTTGACTTATGGCCATCTATCATCCTTGTAGTTAACTTCTTATTTATGTTATTACTAAAATAATATGTTCCTCTAACAAACACTACCTCACAATACCAAGAGAATCAATTTGAGGTCCACATTGATAGTTCAAAAAAGTAGACCTAGGTATATTTGCAATTATTATTATATTTGAAAGGAGAAAATAGTTCTATGTCCACATAAGTCCCATGGACCTTCACTATCTCTTGATTAGGGTTGAGTTTGGATTGTCATTCTAATAAGGTTAATCCATACATTTAAGGTTACCAACAGATATATGTAGTAAGTTGAATACAAGGATGAACCAAGTCAATAGGTCAAACATGACCTCTTGTCTGTTAACATGTATTTGTAATCCAAGTTCCAATCTTTTATTTTCTCACTAGAACTCATTTTCTATAGAGTTTTGGGACAACTAGACTTCTTAGATGATGAATGTTCCTGAAAGGTTCATATCAAGGAACTTTTTTAACGAGATGTTTGCAAGTGGATGAGTGTTTGACTTGTATACATGCCTCATCCTTGTTAGAAACTTGTTGTTTATGTTCTTACCAAAATCATGTGTTCCAATCTAACAAGCATTACCTCACTGTACCAAAAAGAAGCTATTTGAGGTTCACATTGGAAGTTTAGTAAGTAGACCTCATTTTATTTCCAATCATGATAACTCACTACCTTCTAAAGGAGAAAAGATTGCTAAGGATGCATTACGTTACACCCACATCCCACGATTAGCACTAATCATGAGATTAGGGCATAAGTTTGAGGATTATACTTAATACAAAGTTCAATCTGAACTTTTTTTCTTTTATTTCAAACTCTTTTTTTTCACACATTCAATCACATAAGCAAACTTTGCAAGAGAATAAAACTTTAATTACTCTAATATGATCTCAACATTAATGATACACACCATACATTCATTTTGTTCCTCACATTCCATGTACATACAACGTGATATATAGATACATTCTCTCTTATTAAGGAAACAAAGATACAAAACAAAATTTACAACTCTCTCACATCTATACAAGGACCTAGAGTGATAGGGACCAACTGAACTAAACTATTCTCATAATTAACTCATGTGGTAGATCTACTCGGATGCATTGACCTTCTTCAAGTCCACGTGATATCCCTAAAAATTGTGAGTAGAGGGGTGAGCCTACTCGCTCAGTGAATGAGTACTTCAAAGAAATAGTTTAAAGCAATTATATAATTACAAATATATTGTCAAGAAACTGATATCAATTATAAAAGCAGTAAGCTTTAAAGAGTCTAATCATTCACAATCATAAATATGGCAGGATACTCTAGATATCTACAAGAGTGAATCGATATATGAACATGCTAGATTGATCATTAAGAGGACTAATAATTCAGAAACATACAAAGAATAATTGAATAACTGCACACACTTGTTTAACCTCTCATTCATCTTATTATGCCCTAAACCCACATGAGGTGTACCACAACATGTGAAAGAATCACAACAAGCTACGATCTCACTGTACAAGGATTAGAAGCATGCCCAGGTTCCTAAACCTATCTCTTGAGTAAGATCGTATCTACAGCATGCCTCGACACGTCTGCTTCTCGACGGCTAATGGGAGTGGTTGGATATCTTAGACTTTACCTCTCGACCTAGGTACTCAGGCGGTGAGTCAAATCCCTTAGGCTTATTGTGCATCAGTGGACCTACTAACCACTGATCATTCAACATGTAACACAGGTACCACCGGCATTCCCGGTTGGTGTTGGGTACCACACAACTATAAGGAGTCTGCCCTACTGGTCAAAACCCCCGCAACCTACTGGTGTGCTCTGGCTTACATCAATCTAGACTACCTCCAATCGGGAAACCGTTTCCTCCTCACAGCGCATGCCTCATCCTGCGAGGATTCTATAGTGTTTAGGGCATCTACATGTCTAATTCACTCTTTAGATTCACAATTCAATAATCACATCAACATATCTTAGTTCAGCTTTGTAAACTGTTCATTTCATAAACCATCTAATAACATTTACCAAAATTGAACTATTAAGCATAACCACATCTCATACTGAGAAACATTAATATCACAATACTTGATTCGCTTAACACCCTATCCTTAGGGTTTCATTTACCTCATTCAATAATCACATGACTCGCATAAGGATTTAATACATCATAACATCATTGAGTAAAGATTTCTCTCAGTAGTTCACGTATAATTAAATATATATATGAAACCCTATAATGAACTGAACTAGGGTTTCCATGCCATTTACTAAAACATCATACATCAAGAATAACATTGAATCAAGTTGTCTATTTGCAAACCTCCAACTTTCCATTAATTTAGGGTTTCACCCTCTTATTGATATATCAAGCAAACATTGATATCATCAAATGAAATCCAAGATCTTATCTGACATATATGTAATACGCACACAAATAAAACAATTATTTGTAAACAAGAAGATTCAACTAGGCAAACTTCTTTATTCAATTATACAACAATTTCAGTCATAGCTGAAAACCCTAAATTTCTATTTACTCTTATAACCTCTGAAAATACTTTAAGGATTATCATTTAGATGGATCGTAACCATTTCTAATATGATTTCATCATCTAAAATTCATCACAACAGATAAATAATCCATTTCATATCAACTTCCAAAAGTTAGATCTAAAAGGCAACTTAGGGTTTGTACTCGTATACTAAGCAATTGAAGATTTTTGATGATTTAACTCATTTTCATGCAATCTACTATTTAAAGGAAGTACACACTCACCCTAAGGTGTGAAAATACCTTAGAAACATATCCCATCTATAAAAATCTCGAATCCACATAAAAATCCTAGCAAATCAGCGGTTATTCTTCTTTTTAAACCTAAAGGAGGTCTGCTGTAGGTAGAAGATGAAAATCAGAGGTTAAGTCAAACCTCATATTTTTTGGATCAGGGATTCGAGTAAGGGGAAATGAGGAGGAGGAAGAATCGACTGTTAAAACTACTTACCAATTCGAATCTATGGCAATTTTTTTGAATTTCCACCGTTCTTCACGTTCTTCTCCAAAAATCATCCTAAAAATTACCTCCCAGATTGCCCTCTCATTGAGCAAGGAGTCTGAGATGATAGCAGATCGAATTGTAGTTCTAACACACTTTATTTTGTTAAAAATGGATAAGTATAGCCCGAAATATGATCGTTTTATAATTGCATGTCCTGGGCGGCATCGGTCGCGGTCGTGGCACACGACACAACGTCGTGGTCGCAACACTCTGTACATGTTTACTAAAAAGGATATAACTCTCTCATTTTAACCCTAATTTGGTTCATTATTCTTTTATTGGATTTATAATTGAATTATCTACAATTGTATAATATTATTTTGATAATATTCTCAGAGAAAAATTTATTTATTAATTATTTCCTTCAATGTCATTAACTCTCTTCTTGCATACATGTATGGGTTAATGCTATATTAACTCCAACTTGGATAGGGGTGTAAACGGTGTGGGTATGATGCGGTTCTGGCCATATCCATACCCATACCCATCTAATTTAGCGGGTCTGGTTCCGGTTCTAGACCCGCATAATAAAAAATCTAGATCCGCACCATACCTGTACCTGCATTAATAGTGGGTTTGCAGTGCGGGTATGTAGGTAAGTGGTTCTATATACAACACCATGTTGTTATTGTAAGAAAATTATGATTATGTTGTGTTTATATTAATACTACAAGATATTGTTGTCATATAGTACATTAACATGCAATAGCTATATTAAATAACTTTGTAGATTGAAGATTAATTGAGTTAGTTTGTATCATATTTGTAGTCATCGTAATAATGTTTTAATTATATAGCATATCTTGTAACTATTTTGATTTTAAGTTTACATATGTTGCTCATGATTGAAATTAGAATATTTAATTCTCTATTTGATTACTACTCTCAACCTTATTAAAATTAAAGTGGGACTTAATCAAAAGTATTATATTAGTTAGACTAGGAAAATATGATATAAATACCATATTATCTACGTAGTTATTTATGTATAGCGGGTCTGCGGGTCTAGCGGGTCTAAGTCTAATCATACCCATCAGTGGACCCTCTTATATGCGGGTCCATGGGTATGCGGGTACATGAATTTAGACCTGTGACGGGTCTTTAAAGGGTCCAGATTTGCGGGTCTGCGGGTCTACTCGTACCCATTTATAGCCCTAAACTCGGATCTGTATAGTATGCTTAAGTCATGATTATGAGTTGCCAAAAAAAATATTTAAAGTTACCAAAGTTAAGATAAAGTACAAGATAAAATATTACTAACAAAAACATGACAAGCATTAATATTATCTTAAATCTCTAGGATTACCAGCAAATCTAGGAACGGGTTGTAACAATTCTCCCCCTCTAATAAAAATTTCGTCTCAAAATTTCTAAAAGAGGAAAGGATACTTGTTTTACATCTCCGTATCCACTTCCTAGGTAGCTTCTTCTACACCATGATTCCTCCAAAATACCATTACTAAGGGTATCTCTCTTTTTAAGCTTTCAAATTATGTGGTCTAGAATTTTATTTTCAACATTGAGTCATTTGTTCCTCTTCTAATCACAACAGATTTCAAGCAAGCCTTCTCAATGATAGAAGAAGAATTCTCTATGCTACAATCAATCATAGGAAAGAGAAAGAGAAACAACCATTTTCAATATTTTCATACTCTTGAGGTGTTACCTCAACATTGATAATCTGATCCAACTATCTCAATTCATACGGCTCAATATGTACTATTGTTTTGTATTACCTCTGAGTCACAAAAGAGAGTTCATCAAGTTGTTTTGAATTTTACTATTGTGCCACTCAAATATAAAACTGAGTTAGGCTACTGATATGAATGATTGAAATCATAAAACTCATTCCAATTTAGTATATTTCTTACACATGTACTATTGAAGTCATATGTAAAACAAATTTCATCCCTTACAATGCCTTCAACAAACTATACTTCTTTAAAACAAATTCACATATTACTGAAATCCATTTGTTTTCTCTGATTTCTCTTCTTAGGCATTACAACTTCTTCTTACTTATCCTTTTCACTCTGATCATATAGAATAAACACCCCTAACATTGAAACATTCAAGGTAAGAATAGATTATTCATCATTCTTTTTATCACTGCAAGAATTTATTTTAAATTACACTTTGCTCATGTTGCACTTCTCCTTTTGTTTATATCTCACCTCTTATATTTCAAATCTATTTCTTATCCTTTGCTCTGAATCATTTCCATATTATTTATCTACCTTTTAGATTAGCTACCTTTAAACCCTGGATTACTATCAGTGCTAGTTTACTTCCCATAGTGCAAATCTCATAATCTTGTCTTATAGAGATGCTACTATTCAAGGTCAAATCACTAGTGGCATCCCTTGAACTACTACAACTCTAAACATTCTAGGGTTTGGTCCTTATTACTAGCATGACGTTATTGTGATGTGACTTTGCTCGCTTAATTTGAAATTTAAACTTTGGATCTCACAAGTTTTACTAAAGTCTTCTTTATCTTATCAATTGAATTTCCTTTCTCTTACTTGGCCATTCAGATAGATTACGTTTTCAATTTACCCTGCTAGGGTTTCATCATCATATTGTGTGTCATTATTACATTCACTAGATGTCTCTACCATGGTGGTTATGCATAATATATGATTCATTTTCTTATCACTTGATTCCCACATTGCTCTCATTAAGTAATATATGAAAAAGAAGATGATTCTGATATTTAGAATTCTTATCTTCAAACATTTGCTTAATATATTTCTCATATGCAGGTTTAATTGGTTTTTTTTTTTGGAGAAGGTAAAATATTACTATATCATCAAAAAAGTGTATAGATGGTGGAAGCCATCGTATACTGTACAAAAGGGTTAAACTACAAAACCCCACTGGGCCAGGATCACCCTACTGACCCCTCTACCAATCTTCTGTCTGGCTTTTAAAGCCAGCTTCAAGTAGATAACCAACGTATCAAATAAGACCAGGACATCAGTGTCCATTTTCCCATGAAGCCTACTGTTGCGCTCCTTCCAAATCAAAAAACAAAGACCTGAGAAGCAAAGCTCCACAAAAGGTCTCAGAATGATATTGTTTTTGGTCTGGTCCAGTGCCACATAGATACCCTCCACAAAGTAATTCGGGGCAAACCCGCCCCATCCCATCTTCAACCAAAGTGTTCTCCAGAGGTAACGGGTATAGCAGCATTCAAAGAACAAATGGGAATGAGATTCATCGTCGGATCTACACAACAAACATATACTCTCAGTGTTGAGACCCCACTTAGCCAAATGGTCTCTCGTCGGCAGCCTTCCCAAAACCATCCTATAAGAACAATAACTCCATTTAGGAATGTTTCCCTGGTTCCACAAGAAGGGGAACCAGGGAACGTAAGGCCCCTCCATCTTGGCCGCCTTCCAAGGCACAATATGAGTGTCCTTCAGCTCCCACCCTCCCGGTGAAAGCGTGTATAGCCCAGCCACTTCTGGCCAAAGAGAGCACATTTTCCTCCACGTTCTGGACACATTTTTATGTCCTTCTAACTTCAAATCATGCCCGTACCTAGCATGCATCCAACTGCTCCAGCTGGAATCATTTCTCAAGAATTTATCAATCCTTTTAATAGAAACATCTCGGTCAATGTCTGTCGGGTCACAAACATTCAAGCCACCTTCCTCAAAATGCCTCGCCACTGATCTCCAAGCAACCGTGTGACCTCTACCCCCCCATATAAAAGAGGTCATCACACTTCTCATCTTCTCCAACACAAACAACGGAAGTTGAGCGTGCATACACCAAAATCTGATCATGCCCTCAAGAACGGATCTAACAAGAACCAATCTTCCTGACAAAGAAAGGTTGATGCCCATCCACTTGGCGGTTTTATCACGGAGAGTATCAACACATACCTGGAAATCCCTACCCCTCGCTTTACCCCCACACAAAGGTATACCAAGGTACTTGGTAAGAAGCACTCCCTCCTGCATGCCCACAACATCTCTTAGATGGCCTCTCCTGTTATCACAGGATCTAGACAGATACACCTTTGATTTGATTGTACTCATATACAAACCAGTGCAGTCCACAAACTCCATCATAAGAATACGAAAATTTGTTAGAGTTCTTCTATTCCCAACAAGGAAGAAAAGGACATCGTCTGCGAAAATCATATGAGAAAGGACCCGACAACCTCCCTGTCTAAAAGAAGAGATCAACTTTCCTTGTTGGGCATTATCCATTATACAAGTCAGGATTTCCATCACCAGGGTAAAGAGCAAAGGTGATAAAGGGTCACCTTATCTTAGGCCATTAGAAGCATTGAACAAACCAAAAGGACATCCACTGACCAACACCGAGAAAGAAGTGGTAGTGACACACTCCTTGATGATATTGATCCATCTATCACAGAAACCCAAAGCACTCATGCAGGACCAAAGGGAATCCCACCTAACATTATCATATGCCTTAGCCTAATCAAGTTTCACACAAGCTTTCCTGGAGCTGCTCTTCACCCCAAAATCAAGAAGAAACTCGGCCGCGAGAAGAGCACTATCAGATATACATCTCCCTTTAATGAAGGCAGTCTGGGCAGGGGATATGATTTTGGGCAGCACTTTTTTGAGTCTATTAGACAGCAGCTTGGAGATGATCTTATACACCACCGAACAGCAGTCAATGGGGTGCAAATCGTTCATATTCTCGACAATAGGTTTCTTAGGAATGAGGTGAATGAAAGCATGATTGGCTCTTCTAACCATCCTCCCCCCAACAAGGAACCATCTCACCGCTCTAGCTATGTCCTCTTTAACCAGCAGCCACATGGATTGAAAGAACCTAGCATTAAAACCATCAGGCCCCGGGGCCTTAGAAGTGCCTATACTAAATAGAGTAGACGTAATCTCCTCTTCAGTAGCAAGCCCACAAAGGATAGCATTCATAGTGTCGGTGACTCTTCTGGTTGGGAGCACATGATCTGGGACCTGTGGCAGCACATGCTTGTTATAAAGACTATTGAAAAACTCCACGGCTTCAGCACCCACCTCTGAGAAGGAGTTGACAGTAGTTCCATCCTTCTTGAGCAACATATGTATATTATCCCTCATTTGGTTTCTCTTGACCGCATCATGGTAGATTTTTGTATTTCTGTCGCCATCTCTAATCCATTTCAATCGACTCGTTTGCCAAAAACAACTTTCCTCCGCTCTTTCAAGCTTAAAAAGATTTTCAGCCTTAATAGCCTCGTCATTAATGGCTTCCTCCATCAGAGGATTGTGCCTAAGAATATATACAGCCTTAGCATGACAGTCCTTAGCTTCCAGCACCAAATTCCACAAGTCCCTCAGTCCAAAAGACCATTTCTTCAAAGCCACCTTAGTTCTAGCAATCTTCTCCATCAGAACATAAAGGGGATTGCCTTCAACCCTGCAATTCCAAACTTCTTTAATGGTATCCACACAAATAGACCACTCCAACCAGCTGTTGTAAAACCGGAACAGTTTACCTTTGCGCTCCTCTTGGGCAAGCTGCACAACAAGCCAAGCATGATCACTATTGATGTGCCCGCCCAACTTCACATTAGATAGCGGAAAAACATCCAACCACGCCTCATTAACTATAGCCCTATCAAGATGACTAGCTATACATTTCTTCACATCTCTCTTGTTCTGCCAGGTGACAATACCTCCACTCATACTTAACTCTATGAGATTTGCGAGCATCGATAGCATCATTGAACCTTTTAATACAAGAATCGGGGACCGGCAAACCACCTCTCTTTTCATGAGCCCTTCTAACAAGGATACTTGGTTAGAAGGTTATCAACAAGGATAACTGGTTATCAACAAGGATACTTGACTAATTAGAACTTGCTTGAATTTCCTAACCTCTTTCTTTTATAATCTATATTACTCCATCATGTTTCAAACCGTTCCTTACTTTCCATAATCCTCTTACCATATACTACTCTTCCACCTATCATCTTTAACTTATAATTTTATCTTATGATCATGTTGCTTATTCTTGTGTATGATCATTATACCATGTTGCACATATTTCTTTTTATTCTTTTACTAATGTGAAGTTGAAATTATAAATAAATAATCTTTCTACTAGTTTCACCTCATGTTTAATACATTACATATCCTTCATTTTAAATCAAATGACTCATGCATGGGTCAAACTTAGTTTCTCTTTCAAATACATTTTTCCTCCCTGAATATAGTCTACCTTTGTATGACTTATTCATTTGTTTAGCTACACTTTTGTTCTTCTTTTAGAAACTAGTTTTTTGTTCTATAGAGATTTAGAATCCAAAGGTAGTAAGGATGAATGTATTAAACTTTATAATGAAGGTATACATTCCATGCTCTCAATCATATCATGTAACCCTCATTCCTTAGTCAAGTTCATTATTTACAACATTTCTCTTTGTTTCAACTAAGTTTGTTATTATATTCCTATGATTTACATGTTTATCCAATTCTCTTAACTTTAACTCTTCTGAATACTCTTCACTTCGATGTACTTATCATATACTTAACTCTTTTCTTCTATTTTCCCTTTGCTTTGGAGTACATAAAAGCATTGTACTCGATTGTATGATCCATTCCTCATGATTGATTCTTACTATCTTGGCCCTTACATACTTTTCTCATATCTTTTCCATATTCATATTTTGAGTTCATATAATACTAATTATTAAACTTAATATGTACCTTATGTCGTGTTTATTTATTTCCAATTAAGGGTTTCTCATATGATGCCCTTAAGTTGGATCTCAGATATCAGTTCCAACTGATTCTTAGCTATTCTAATCTTTCTCGTATGTTTCAACATCTTAGTGTATGTACATTCTCACTATGATGTGGGTCTAATTTATCTAGAGTCTACTCTTATTATATTTTCAATAGGAGTCATTATATCCCAGTAATGCACCCTACCAACTAGACCAGGCCGAACCTGCAGTCCTGAAGCCAAGAGATACTCAAGATTAATGAACTCCTTTTCATCTCAAACATGTGGAAAGAATATCCACTTAGGGAAAACTCATTCAAACATAACTTTTGGTCTACTTGCGACAAAGAATAAATGAATCAACTTCATGATACAAAACAATCTAAAAGAACCATACATGTTCCACAAACTGATAATATGAATTCATATACATAAAAGCATTTCTATTGATATCCAATCAAAGAAGAAATATAAATCAAGAGTTGTATCACATTCTATGTTTAATCTCTTACTCCTTCATTACTTTTCGGTCTCCTAACCCTACGATTTTTAGGGTTTCTCTCTAGCCCATCCTTCCTCTGCATACCTAGCCAGGGCATCCAGAGAAGAATAGACAGAGTAGCTTGATATTGGTCAACCTAAGTATTTAGATACTGGGCCAGGGTATCTAAATACTCAGACCTCCCAGAGCTATAGACACATCACCTCCTATCTGCCACGCTTATAACTCTGACTTTCTTTCCTAATGGTCCCTAACAACTCATCCTAAGCTCTGATACCAAGCTATTACTCCCACATCCCACGATTACCACTAATCATGAGATTAGTGCATAAGTTTGAGGATTATACTTAATACAAAGTTCACTCCCAAATTTTTTTCTTTTATTTCAAACTATTTGTTTTCTCACATTCAATCACATAAACCAACTTTACAAGAGAATTAAACTTTGATTACTCTAATATGATCTCAAAATTAATGATACACACCATCCATTCACTTTGTTCCTCACACTTTCATGTACATACAACATGATATTCAGATACATTCTCTCTTATTAAGGAAACAAAGATACAAAATATCATTTACAACTCTCTCACATCTATACAAGGACCTAGAGTGATAGGGACCGACTGAACTAAACTATTCTCATACTTAACTCATGTAGTAGATCTACTCTAATGCATTGACCTTCTTCAAGTCTACATGATATCCCTAAAAATTGTGAGTAGAGGGGTAAGCCTACTCGCTCAGTGAATGAGTACTTCAAAGAAATAGTTTAAAGCACTTATATAATTATAGATATATTGTCGAGCAACTAATATCAATTATAATAGAAGTAAGCTTTAAAGAGTCTAATCATTCATAATCATAAATATGGCAGGATACTCTAGATATCTACAAGAGTGAATTGATATATGAACATGCTTGATTGATCATAAAGATGACTAATAATTCAAAAAATACAAAGAATAATTGAATAATTGCACACACTTGTTTAGCCTCTCATTCATCTTATTATGCTCAAAACCCACATGAGGTGTACCACAACATGTGAAAGAATCGCAACAAGCTACGATCTCACTGTATAAGGCTTAGAAGCATGCATGGGATCCTAAGCCTATCTCTTGAGTAAGACCCCGTCTGCAGTGGGCCTCAGCACGTCTGCCTCGTGGTGGCTAATGGTAGCAGCTAGATATCTCAGACTCCACCTCTCAACCTAGGTACTTAGGTGGTGAGTCAAATCCCTTAGGCTTATTGTGCATCAGTGGACTTACTGACCACTGATCACTCAACATGTAACACAGGTACCACTGGCATCCCCATTTGGTGTTGGGTACCACACAACTGTATGGAGTCTTCCCTACTGGTTAAAACCCCCACACCCTACTAGTGCGCTCTGGCTTACCTCGATCTGGACTACCTCCAGAAGGGAATATGTTTCCTCCTCACAACGCAGGCCTCATCTTGTGAGGATTCTATAGTATTCAGGGCATCTACATGTCGAATTCACTCTTTAGATTCACAATTCAATCATCACATCAACATATCTTAGTTCAGATTTGTAAACCATTATTTCATAAACCATCTGATAACATTTACCACAATTGAACAATTAAGCATAACCACATCTCATACTGATAAACATTAATATCATAATACTTGATTCACTGAACACCCTATCCTTAGGGTTTCATTTGCCTCATTCACTAATCACTTGAATCACATAAGGATTTAATACATCATAACATCATTGAGTAAAGATTGCTCTCAGTAGTTCACGTATAATTAAATATATTTATATGAAACCCTGTAATGAACTGAACTAGTGTTTCTACACCATTTAGGAAAACATCATACATCAAGAATAACATTGAATCAAGTTGTGTATTTGCAAACCTCCAACTTTCCATTCATTTAGGGTTTCACCCTCTTACTGATATATCAACCAAACATTGATATCATCAAATGAAATCCAAGATCTTATCTGACATATATGTTATACGTACACAAATAAAACTATCATTCGTAAATAAGGAGATTCAACTAGGAAAACTTCTTTATTCAATTATACAACAATTTCAGTCATATCCCAAAACCCTAAATCTCTATTTACTCTTATAACCTCTGCAAATACTTTAAGGATTATCATTTAGATGCATTGTACCCATTTCTGATATTATTTCATCATCTGAAATTCATCACAACAGATAAATAATCCATTTCATATCGAATTGCAAAAGTTAGATCAAAATGACAACTTAGGGTTTGTACTCACATACTAAGAAATTAAAGATTTTTGATGATTTAACTCATTTTAGTACAATCTACTATTTAAAAGAAGTACCTACTCACCCTAAGGTGTGAAAACACCTTAAAAACATAGCCCATCTCTGAAAATATCGAATCCATATCAAAATCCTAGAAAATCAGTGGTTCTTCTTCCTTTTAACCCTAAAGGAGGTCTGTTGTAGGTAGAAGATGAAAATCAGAGGCTAAGCCAAATATCATATTCATTGCATTAGGGATTCTAAGCAAGGGGAAATGAGGAGGAGGAAGAATCGACTGTTAAAACTACTTACCAAGTCGAATCTATGACAACCCTTTTGGATTTCCTCCATTCTTCATGTTCTTCCCCAAAAATCAACCAAGCAATCACCTCCCAAGTCACCCTCTCATTGAGAAAGGAGTCTGAGATGATAGAGGATCAAATTGTGGTTCTAACGTACTTTGTTTCGTTAATAATAGATAAGTATAGCCCAAAATATGATCGTTTTATGATTGGTTGTCCTAGGCGGCATCGGTCACGGTCGCAGCACATGACGCAATGTCACGATCGTGGAACACGATGTAGCATCATGGTCACAACATAGTGTCACAGTCGCGGCACACGACACAGCATCATGGTCGCAACACATAACACGGCGTCGCTGTCGCGACACTCTGTATATGTTTACTAAAAAGGGAATAACTCTCTAATTTTAACCCCGGTTTGGTTCATTCTTTTTTTGTTGGAGTCATAATTGAATTCTCTACAATCATTCAAAATATTTTCATAGGAAAAATTATCTATTAATTATTTCCTTCAATGTCATTAACCCTCTTTTTGCATACATGTATGGGTCAATGCTATATTAACTCCAACTCAGATCTTTATAGTATGCTTAAGTCTTGATTATGAGTTGCCCAAATAAGTATTTAAGGTTACCAAAGTTAAGATAAAGTGCAAGATAAAATATTACTAACAAAAAAATGAAAAACATTAAGATTATCTTAAATCTCTAGAATTACCAGCAAAGCTAGAAACAGGTTGTAACACATTAACTTAATTCATATACTATTATATAATCACACTTGAATTTTGGAGTATTATTGTATATGGTTAATCAATCTACACAATTATGCTTACCATTAGGTATATGTAGTTAATTGAATATAAGGTGAGAGGATAGATAAGTCAAATACGACCTCTCTTATGCTAGAATTCATTTATAAGTCAAGTTCCATGGTGTGATTCTCTAACCAGTAGTCATCACCTAGGACGGTTGGGGAACCAACTCAGCCATCATGGAAGTTGAATATTAATGATAGGTTCATGTTATGGGACTTGGATTGCGGGATGTTTGCATGTGGGGGCATAGGGATGTTCGGGGTGTTTTACTTATGTACATTCCACATCCTTGTAATCAACTTTTTGTTTATGTTATTAACGAAATTATGTGTGCCTATCTAAAAAGACATTACCTCACAATACCCAAAGATCTCATTTCAGGTCCAAACTAATGATTGTTTTATGTGGACATTGCTTTCTTTGCAATGATGATGACTAACTGCTTTGTCATGATAAATGAGTTTGTTTCTCTATTATTGTTCTTGTTGTTTAAATAAAAATTCTACACAATCCTTTAGAGAAATCATTTTTTAAATGAAACCTCCTAGGATAAACTACATCTTGTTGTCAACGACATAGAAAAAACTACTAGGCGATGAAATATTGTGTAGGTTAGTAAGTGTGTTGTGACCAATTGTTTACTTTGTATCAATTAGGAACTAACCCATGTATTTGTCTATTTTAGTTTCCATATATTGCAAGTTAAACTTTTTGGTCATCAGAGCTAAGTTATGTGCATTAACCTAGTTCAACATTAGACACAAACTAATCATTCACAATAAAACTATTGTTCTCAAACATCATATTGTCATCTGGACAAATCATTGTGGTCATTGTGAAGATGTTAGTCCTCTATATTAAGGTTTGGCCATATATTTAGTAAGTTCAAAGTGATTTTAGGTGTGAGCACATGTTTACATTTCGTTATGATTTAGTAAGCATACATTCTTCAGTAAAAATATGTTTCTCTTGTTAATTTTCCATGACTTGCAATGTTAACAAAGTTTCCATATGAACTAATTTTTCTACATTAACCAAATTGATCATTGAGAAACTCTTTTATCATCATGGATCAAATCAGTATATGGGATTGAAAGTTAATTATGGACCACATTCAGTCACAATTTGTTTACTTGTGCATTTTACACATACATGCACTCATTTTTTTCAACAATTTAATTATTAGTCAGACTAATTTCAAGTGTTTTCACCTGTCTACCACTATGTTCATGTGTAGTAACATAATTTCCTATTAAATAAGTGTTCTAGACATACTTATGTGGTTTGTTAATTATTTTTCTATAGCTTTATATGTTACCCTAGATTGGAATTCTACATTATCATAGTTGGTCGTTAGACTAGTGTTTTAAACATCATGTTTTGATACTTACATGGAATTATATGTGCAGTAGGACATTAATTCACTTTACAATTCATTTACTAACGTGCGTCATGTGGATATTATTTGTACCCACACTCATATGCATTAGTGAAGTTGCTAACTAGACCTAGCCCTATCATTTTCTATTTTCAATTTCCCATATTGTTCAATACCATATTTTCCATGCTCAAATAGGCACATACATTTAGTATACATTTCTTTAGCATGTATTGTTTAATATCAAATTTAATTCAAGTGTGGTCATATTTCAAGTGGTTCATACGAAATTATGGTGCACTGCCAGTTTCACCCTAAATTGAAGTGTGGCCATACATTCATCAAGATCAAAGTGATTTGATGTGTTTTCAAATGTTTACCACTATATTCCTCTACAATAATGCTAGACCATTGAACAAGTGTTCTTAACATTATGGTTCAAACAATCTTTTTTTTTTCTTGTTAATGTTTGATAGCTTTCAATGATAACCTTGTTTGGAATCAGATCCAAGTCATGTCAATTAACACACTTGACCATCAAACTAGTGTTTTGAAATTCAATTAATTACATGGAAATATATTTTTAATAGGACCTACATTCACCAACTATTGGTTTAGTTGTGTGAATCATGTGGATCTTACTCGTACCAACAGTCTAAATATATGTAGTTTCTAATTAGTCATTTCATCCCATAGCAGTCACTTACATCGTGTTCATGAGCACATAAATTTTTAGTGTGACATTTAACTCAGGTGTGACCATATATTAAAGTGGTCCATATTGAATTTAGGTGTGCCAATAAATTTACCATGTTGATTGCAGTTTCTAGTTGTGTCCATATATTCAGCTACTTTTTTCTATTTTTAGATGCATACATATGTTTACCATTTTGTGAAAAAAACAATAGATGCTTAAGTAAGTATTCCAAATATCATGGTTCAAATAATTACATGGGACTATAAATCTCGTAGACTTATGTACAGTTCCTATTTGATCCACACTATAAACTATTGTGCATATATATAGTTTCTATGGTCCACATCAAAAAAATTCCATAAAACCCTACATGGACATTATGTGTGCACCATTTGTTTTGATATCTTATTCATGTAGAATTAGACTATTGGTTCATTAATGTGTTATGTGCAACCTGTTAACTTAGCTTTTGAAAATTTTCTTTACTACTTGGAATCTATATTTTGAGTTGTTTCACCACAATTCTAAGTTGTATTTATTAGAATCAATGGTTTGTGATGTTAGCAATTTAATGTGTGCCTGATGAGTGCAAACTCATTACCTTTATTTATACATTTTTATTCTTAATTGACAACAAATTATTGGCTTTTGAATAGTTTTAGCATAAATTTGTCTAGTTTAGATTTTCTCCCTTTTCTTTGGAGTTTTCATTAGTTTTGACTGGCTTTTGCAGGCAAATGAACAAATATGCTCAAAATCAGTCTCGTGAAATGATCACTTCATCTATGAAATGACCGGTCCAATTTAGGACATGACCATTTCATGCCCAGACTTAGCTAAATTGCCACCGTCAATAGCTATTCTTGTGTTTCATCAAACTGACATTGATATTAAAACCAATCGAGTAGTTCAAATCCTGAGTCGATCAATTCATGCCTTAGTCAAATGGGTAAATAAGGCAAATCAATAAATCTCTCAATTGGGGCAAGTAATTAAGTTGAAAAAGACCAAGAGTTGGAGACTTCAACCAGATCCCATTTTGCAAAATGACTGATTCAGTTAAGAAACAACCATTTCAGCTATGAAATGACTGATTCACTTCACAGAACGACTGTTTCAGCTACAAAATGACAAGTTCACTTCACGAGATGACCTTTTCACACCCAGATATAGTCAAAATCGAATAAATAAGTTCATTATTACATTCAAAACTTAGTCAAAGTGGATCCAATAGTCGCCGCCACCCCAAACCTCATTTATAGGGTTTCTTCCACTCCTTTCTCTCTATTAAAAGAGGGGGGCTCCAAAGCAAAAGGGGCACCTTGTAAGCACTTGTTTATCTCTTGTTATCTAGTTTTTTCTTTTGTTCTTTACATTATGTCTAAGTATTTCTCCTATTGGGGCATGGGGGCTAGGCCCATATCCTGTTATTATTCGATGTAATCAACTCCTTGTTTCATTTAAAGAAAGATTTTCCTCCATTTCTTCTTTGATCATTGGATGAATTTATATATTCTTGAGGGATGATATCATCGTGGATTCCTACAAGAACAAACCCATAATTCCTTATTTGCAATTGTTATTTTTTTATCTTTTGATCTCGTACTTATTTTTCTGATAGGATAATTATATTCATTATGGGGTGTTGACTTGGGACCTTACAATAATGAACCCATGATATTTTGATGTGATCATCTAATTTAGATCATGATCTATTCCACCCATTTGACTTGTTTGCTATAGCCCATGTTGACGTGATCACCTGATCCATGGGTTGGAACGTTAGATAGGAATCACATATATCTTGATGATATATCATATATATGGTCATATGTTGGATGATTGTATGAGGATCTATAAACATTAAGATCAACATGTTTATAGGAAGTCTGGCTCTTGTGTGATTGTGCTCTGAAAGGACAAAACCCACATGGTCCTAATTTGATTATTGAGATTTATGATTTGATTTGTTGAATAAAATCATGGCTATTGGTAGTGATCCCTTGGATCCCCAGTCCTTTATCATTTGATTCAAATAGTTGTTTCTACATCCTTTACTTTCTATTCTTAGCATAACCAAACTTCAATAAACTAGAATTTTCTTTCTTGTTCTCGTGATGGATTTTGGATTTCAACCATTTTCTCTCTATCGTCCTTTGGATTGATACCTTACTATACTAAAGTTGACTTGGTTCTTGCATCAAGTTGAGAACCTCATTAGAATTTAAACTCTATAACTTTTCCTAGTGATTGAAGTGAAATGACACATATCAATTCAGTGTCGTTGTTGGGCACGACACGTTTTGGTTTTTCGAAATTGAATTCTTGTATATATAGGATTTCTCTTCTTTCTTTTTATAGATTTAGTTTTCTTTCATAATTTTAAGTCTTTTCCACAATTTTAATCTTGTTTCGTAATTTTTTACCTTGTTCATAATTTTTATACTTGTATTATAATTTTTATTCCTGTTCTGTAATTTTCTTCTTAGATTTTTGTAATATATTTTTGCCTACCGAGACCCATTCTGGTATTGTATCTCCTCATTCTGTCGAGTATCCATTCTGGAAGTACTTCTTTCCTTAGTTCGTTTTTGTAACTTTTATTCTTATTCCATAATTTCTTAGCTTATCCTTGTAAATATTAGTTCTATTGTAAATTCTAGCTAACCCCTTAAGTTTTTTTAGTTCCTTTGAATTAATTTTAGTTTCCTCTAATTTAAATCTTTTTTCCTCTTTCCTATCTCACATTTCTCTTGTAATTTTTTTCTTTTAAAAAAACTAAAACAACGAAAAAATGGAGTGGTCAAGACATTATGGTTCACAATGTCAAGTGTGTGGTTATTACAACCATACATCACTAAATTGTCTAAATGTGCCCCATCATATTTTGGCAGCACCTTGTAAAATCAAGTCTTTCTACCAAGGTGGATATAATAAAATTACAATCCAAAAACTTTTGAAGACTGTTATGTGGAGCAATGATACTATGTGGGGTATGGTTGAGGGTTACCAACAAATTTTGAGGGGTATAAGCCTTCTTATAAAATCCAATATACACCTCAGCAACAGGGATGAATCTCTTCCTTTGAAAGAGGCTTTCAAGTAAATATGTCCATTCTTTAGGCTCAACAAAAATCTAATACCTCCAATCTAGCTCTGTTGACTTCAGCTGAGTATCATCCCCCAAGAGCTCTCACCAAGAAGCTTGAACTGGAACCCAGGCATTCAGAACAACTCAAGGATGTAACTACTCAGTCTAGCCTTACCACTCCAGAAAGGGTGAATCCACTGTCTTCTGGACTATCATGAGGATCAATGCCACACACATCAATATAAGGGGTTCTATGACTAGGAGTATCATAGGGGGTATAATGTGGATAACCAACAAATCTTTAGGGGTTATGAACATTAATGTGAAAACCAATGTACACCTTAGTAGGAGGAATGGATCAAAGACCTAGAAACAATTGTAGCTGACCAATAGGAAATATTAGACACATGATAAGTTATGTTAGCTACTTTATTAGAGGCTCAATCATAAAGAACCCTACAGAAGTTAGAGTATCCCAAGATGACTCTTCCCAATGATGGTGATGATGATACCATGTTTACATCATTCATGTCAGATCCTGTTGACCTAGAGATTATACATTACCTATAATTTGATAATGACTTAACCATTCCACTCATATGTATCTAATATGTGTGTTTAAGATTGTTTGTAGGCATTAGGTACATGAAAAGGATCTAATATACAAAGCCCTAGAATGGGTCAAGTTCAAGTCAAAATGGCTACAAGTGTGCCTTTTGGGTTTTCTATGTAAACGACCTTAGAACATCTATGTAATCACTTGTAATGATTAATTGATGTGTAATGACTTGTAACTTAGAAGAGAAAAATGTTTGGGACAAAATTCACCAAGTGCTAATCACTTTATATGCAAATTAGAAAATGGATTACAGGCACTTGGTCGGTCGAGTTTCCCAGGATTGAAACTCGACTGATCAGTCCTTGGTCGATTTTCTAAAGATTGCATCGGTCGAGTTGTGCTTGCACAAAACTCGACCGATCAGGTCACTGACCATTTCGAGTTTAAATGGTCGGTCGAGTTTTGTCAGGACAAACTCGACCGATCATTTGAATATTGGTTTTGTCTTTTACTTGATCGGTCGAGTTACCCCCATTGAAACTTGACCGATTGCACTGTACAAAATTTGCAGAAAAAGTGATGTGACTGTTGGTGAAGTGTTTTGGGCAAAAATAGAGTCGTTTTATTGAACAAAAAATGGCTATTTTTGTATCCAAGTGTCCCACAACTTAAAGGGACACCCTCAACTATAAATAGACCCCCTTGGAGTTCATTCTAAGCTGCTCTTCCATTGCAAATTTGGTTCTAGCATAGTTGAGAGTGTTCCAAGCCCTTGAGCCCCTTTCTCTCTCTACCTTCAAGATAAATTTGTGAGTTATGAGTGAGTCAGGTCCATGTGTATGAGAGATATCCCTTGTATGATGTACAGCTCTCCTTTCTCTCTTCCTACCTTGTATTCCCTTTAAAGATTGATTGAAGCTGCTTCTCCAAGTGAAAGAGAGGTTGTTGCTGGTCTTCCCCGAGTGAAGGTGAAGATGATGGTTGTTCTTCAAGAGTGAAGATAGCTTGTTTCTCCAGATCCCTTGGTGAAGGTGAAACGTGGAGAAGCTCTCCAAGAGAAGGAGAGGTGCAAGGAAAAACTCAAGTAAGATGGGTAAATCCTGCAAGGCTGAAGACTAAGGTAAGATTGGGTAAGTCCTTTGAAGAAGGCTGAAGAATCTTTCTTCGTGGGTAAGTCCTTGGAAAGGTAGAAGATCTTAGCTTGAGAAATTAAGTCCTTAGTTGTGTGGTTTATGTATCTTGTAATCTTATTGTGATATATAAGAGGACCAAGTTGCAAATCCCAGAGTCTAACCAACTCTAGGTAGTGGACTGACATCGCTCCTAAGTTTAGGACGTGGAACCACTCTAACCACCTATCCAAGTGCTTGCTATTCATTGTCTCTTATCCTTGCTTTGAATGCTAGATTAGGACATCAAATTGCTACTTGATTTAGTTCTTGCACTAAGTTTAAATTGGTGGTCTAATTGATCTTGTAAAGTGTGTGTAGCTCTATTCACCCCCCCCTCTAGAGCCCATTAATCCAACAAGTGGTATCAGAGCAGGTCTTCTCCAAGCTACTTCAACAAGTAGGAGAAGATGGGCGATTCAACTCTTGGGTCACTCAACCTTGAAGGAAGCTTCTCCATGAGACCTCTGGTCTTCAACGGCACAAACTTTCTATATTGGAAGAGGAGAATGCAATTCTACCTCCAAGGTATGAGCTACGAAATGTGGAAGATTGTCCATCTCAAATATGAAGATCCAAAAGGGGACATCACCACATGGACTGAAGCTGAGATGAAGCGTGCTCAACTCAACGCCAAAGCTGTGAGCATCATCTACGCCCCTCTTACTCCATCCGAGTTCAACGAGATCTCTTCTTGGGACACAACGCATGAGATATGGCACAAATTGTGTCACCTATGAAGGAACCGAGCAAGTAAAGGAGGCCAAAGTCTACATGCTTGGTGGTCTTCTAGAGAACTTCAAGATGGGTAAGAATGAGAGAGTGGCTGACATGTACACTAGGCTAAATGTCATCTTGAATAGCTTGGCAGCCCTTGGGAGTGTAATGGATAGAGGTACTATCAATGCCAAGATCTTGAGATCTCTTCCTAAGAGATGGGAGCCTAAGGTTACTTCAATTGAAGAAGTGTATAAGCTAAGTGAGTTGTCAACCGAGGAGCTGGTTGGTAACCTCCAAGCCCATGAACCTAGGCTTGACAAGAAAGAAGAGGAAGAGAAAAGAGAAGAAAAGGAGTCTAAGAAGGTAAAGGACACAACCTTCAAAGCACAAATTGAAGAAATGATCCGACAACAACAACTTTCCTTGAAGTCTCCCAACCCTTCCTCAAGTGAAGATGAAGGTTCCAATGAGCATGAAGCAAACTACTCAAAGGGGAAACACTTCAAGAGCAAGCCCTCCTCCTCAACTCCAAGATGCTATGAGTGTGGTCAAAAAGGCCACTACAAGAGTGACTTCCCAAAGGCCAAGAAGAGCCATCACAAGAGCAGCCACAAGAAAGATGACAAGTACAAGAGAGAAGCTATGTACAAGAGGAAAGACAAGAAGGAGAGAAGATCCAAAGATGCAGCTCATGCAGTGTGGGAGGAGTCTTCTTCAAGCTCCTCAAGCTCCGAAGATGGAGAATGCCATCTTTCCCTCATGGCCTCCACTAGTGAAGATGTAAGTGAGGTTAAAAAGAGATGGATGGTTGATAGTGGCTTCTCTAAGCATATGACTGAAGAAATCAGCCATTTCAACAAGTTTGAGAAAAAGAAAGGAGGATCGGTAACCTTCGGGGACAACAAGAAGGGTAAGGTCATAGGTGAGGGTGATGTAGGCAATGAGCTATGTATTAAAAATGTGTTGCTTGTTGATGGCCTACATCACAATTTAATTAGTGTTAGTCAACTTTGTGATAATGGATATCTTGTGTTGTTTACTTCTTTAGAATGCTTGCTTCTAGATTCCCTCTCCTGCAATGTGATATATAAGGGAACTAGAAATGGTAATCTTTATGTTATTGTTCTTTATGCTCTTAAGCCCATATTAAATAGATGCTTGGTAGTGGATAAAAATGATATTTCTCTTTGGCATCGTCGTTTGGGTCATGTGAATTTGTATCAAATGAAGAAGTTGAACAAAAAGACTTGGTTCGAGGACTTCCCAAATTGGATTTTGAAAAGGATGAGGAATGCCAACCTTATACACAAGGGAAACAAACTAAATCCTCCTTCAAATCCAAAGGGGTCATGAGTACCAAGAGAGTTCTTGAACTTCTTCATATTGATCTATTCGAACCAATGAGAACGCAAACGCTTCGTGGTCCCAAGTATTGTCTTTTTATTTTCGATGATTTCTCTCGATATACTTGGACCTTCTTTCTCGTTTCTAAAAGCGATACTCTTGATGTTTTCTCGAGCTTTTGCAAATTGGTTTAAAATGAAGCTTCTTTCCGAATTGTTTCTATCCGTAGTGATCATGGGGGAGAATTTGAAAATGATCTTTTTGAGCGCTTTTGTGAAAAACTTGGTTATTCGCATAATTTCTCTTCTCCTCACACGCCTCAATGAATTGGGGTTGTTGAGAGGAAGAACGGGTCACTACAAGAGATGGCTAGGACCATGCTTCTTGAGTATGACACTCCTAAGAAGTTTTGGGCTGAAGCTATTAGCACGTCATGCTTTGTGCAAAAATGAGTTTTCACTCATCCTTCTTTAAAGAAAACCCCCTATGAACTATGGCGTGGCAGAAAGTCGTCTATTGATTTCTTTCATGTTTTCGGATGTCCTTGTTTTGTTTTAAGCATGAAGGATTCTCTCAACAAGTTTGATCTGAAATCCTATAAGGCTTTCTTCCTTAGCTATAGCACTACTAGCAGGGCATATAGAGTATTCAACATTGAATTGTCCAAAATTGAAGAATCTATCAATGTTAAGTTTATTGAAACTAACCCTGTTATTGGCAAGCATATTGGTGATGATGATGTTGCAGATGAGTTGATTCCCGTCTTAATAGACCTTAACATCAAAGAAAAAGGTAAGCAGGTGAAAGAAGAAGAAGAAGAAGAAAAGAAGGATCCCACTCCCCACTTTGCAAAGAATCACCCCAAGGAGTTGATCATTGGAAACCCGTTTGAGAGAGTGAGGACACGAGCTACTCACAACAAAGAACAAGCAGATAGTGCCTTCATCTCCCAACTACAACCAAAGAACATCAAAGAAGCCCTTGGTGATGATGAGTGGATCCTTGCCATGCAAGAAGAGCTAGAGCAATTCGAGAAGAATCGTGTGTGGACCTTAGTGCCAAGACCAAGTGAAAGAAAAATCATTGGCACCAAATGGGTCTACCACAACAAGCTAAATGAGCAAGGAAAAGTGGTAAGAAACAAAGCAAGGTTAGTAGCACAAGGATACAACCAACATGAAGGCATTGATTTTGATGAAACTTATGCTCCTGTTGCTAGATTAGAATCTATTCGTATGCTACTTGCCTTTGCTAGTTACAAAGATTTCTTGTTATATAAAATGGATGTTCAAAGTGCATTTTTGAATGGTACAATCGAGGAGGAAGTATTTGTTGCTCAACCTCCGGGCTTTGAAAATGACAAGTTACCCAATCATGTTTATTTGTTGCAAAAAGCTCTCTATGGACTCAAATAAGCACCTCGAGCTTGGTATGAGAAACTAAAGAACTTTTTGTTAGATAACGGGTATGTCATGGGCAAAGTTGATTCTACCTTGTTTCTAAAACACACTTCTAACCATTTTCTTATAATTCAAATATATGTTGATGATATCATTTTTGGCGGGACTGATCTTGATCTTTGTAAGGATTTTAGTTCTCTTATGCAGAGTGAGTTTGAAATGAGCATGATGGGTGAGTTGACCTTCTTCCTCGGCTTTCAAATCAAGAAAACAAAAGAAGGAAACTTCATCAACCAAGGCAAGTATACAAGTGAACTACTCAAGCGCTTTGGGATGGAGAACATGAAGCCGATGGATACACCCATGTCAAACACTGCCAAACTTGACAAAGATGAAGAAGGTGAAAAGGTAGATGAGAAGCTCTATAGAGGTATGATTGGAAGTTAACTTTATTTAATTGCCTCTAGACCTGATATTATGTTTAGTGTTGTCTTGTGCGCTCACTTTCAATCTATCCCTAAGAAGTCGCATCTCACTACTGTTAAGAGGATTTTGAGGTACTTAGCCAAAACCCAAAATTTCGGACTATGGTATCCTAAATCAAGGGATTTTACTCTTAGAGCATATAGTGATGTGGATTATGCAGGGTGTTTGGTTGATAGAAAGTGCACAAGTGTCACTTGCTTCCTTCTAGGACCATGCTTAGTGTCTTGGTTCTCCAAGAAAAAAAGTACGGTGGCATTATCAACTACCGAAGCTAAATACATTGCAGCCGGGAGTTGTTGTGCACAGGTCCTATGGATGAAGCAAATGCTCCAAGACTTCAACATATTTTTTTATGCTTCTCCTATCTTTTGTGACAATACTAGTGCAATCAATCTATCGTACAATCCTATATTGCATAGTAGAGCCAAGCATATAGAGGTTCGCCATCATTTTCTTCGTGACCACATTGCCAAGAAAGATATCTATATCACACATGTGGACACGGAAAATCAGTTGGCAGACATCTTTAGAAAACCTCTAGCTAGAGATCAATTTAATTTTATTCGATCTAAACTGCTTATTGTTGATTTGAATGATCTTGCCATGTGATCTAGCTAGTAGTCGCTTTCCTATATGCTTGCTCATGTCTATCTTCACCTTACTTTGCCTATATATGCTTATTTGTGCTAAATTTGCCTATAAACATGCTTGGTTCTTTCTTGTTTTTGGGTTTTATCGAATTTTGTGTTTTATCGCTAAATAGTGCCCAATGATGAGAAAAATGTTCCTAGGTATGTTAATTATGCATAATAGAATGGAAAAATGAATTTAATTGGCATGTATATGGCTAGAATCTAAGAATGTGACTGTTAGGTCATGTTGACCTTCAGTCGAGCTTCCACCCTGGAAAACTCGACCGATCAGGAGCCGAGAAAAGTTCTTCAGTGGACCGTTCGGTCGAGTTTGCCACCCTCAGAACTCGACCGATCGACGGGTTGAGCCAACTTAAAAGTTAGGATCGGTCGACTATTTTCCCTTGCAACTAGAAAATAGCCGACTAATTCCTTGCCTCCAAGCCCTAAGCTCTCACACCCAGCCCTAAACCTCCCATTTCTCACCCTAGGGCGACCTAGAAACCCCATTCTAGACCTCCCTGGGCGCTCGTGGTGGTGTTTCTTCGGCATTTGAGGTTTGCCTTTGCTTGTTTGCACGTTTTTCTTCTTGTTTTCATTTCCATGGCTTCCCATAGACGAAAATGTGTTGCTCCCAGTAATGCTCAAGCCTCTTTCTCGAATAATCGCTTGATTCCATTTGATAACACCTCTTTTGTGTCTCTTGAGGCGGTAAATCGGTATAAGGACCTTCTTTCCCGATCTCCTTTTCCGTCTCGCCAACTATCACTTGTCCGCCCTTGTGATCGAACGTGACTGCTTTAACAATCAGATGTCTAGCACAAAGGCAGTTCACGAGTTCTACGCAAACCTACGTTGGAACTAGGATTTTCTTGTTCCCCCACCGAATACCAAAATAGTTCTTAATTCCATGATCACCGGTCGCCGTTTCCAAATCTCTGAGGATACATTAAATCTTTATTTTGCTGGAGTCGAGGAAAACAACACTTGGTGTAAGGACTATGGAGAGTATTTTGATCTTCTTGACCTGGAAGGTTTTTATAAACACCATGAATTGATGCTATCGGACGTTCATCGATTTTTAAAGAAACCCGACGTGGCCTACAAGAAGAAGTCTACCCTGCCTTCATCCTCTCTTGACCTTCAGAGGCGCATATTGGCCTTGGTGATTAACTGTAATGTCCATCCTAAGAGAAATCAAACGGACATTGCGGAAAACACCGCGGTCATTATGTATTTTTTGCTAAACAATATCGGTGTCAAATGGACTAGATACGTCTTACACCACATGACCTGTTTTGACACTGGAAAGAACACCACAGGCACCCACCCCCCCTACCCAGCTCTGATTTGTGGTCTTTTCTAGTTCACCACTGATAAATCCCTCTTTTCTGACTTCCATTACCCAGTTGCTAGAAAAGGAGTTTGTATTAGTGAAACCACTCTTTAGAAAGTTGTTCTTGTGTTTTCCCCTGCCGCTGGTGCTTCTGCCTCTACTGACCCTGCCTCCTCCACCCGTGCTCCACCTCCGCAGCCACATCCTCGACCCAGCCGTGCGTCCTTCCGTGCATCCAATGAAACCCTTCTTGGATATATGATGCATGAACAGGCGTACAACCGTCAGGTTCAGGACCACCTACACCAGGATTTGTGTTCAATCATGTCCACCATGAACCTGTCATGTGCTTCACCCTACCCCACCTACCATCCATACCCAGGTAGTGCTTATGCTTCTTATGCATACGAGCATTACTTCCCTACTCCCGAGCCTTCCGTTGCCGCTCCTCCGCCGTTCGCTGCTGGTAGTTCCGCTCATGCGTTCCTGTCGTTACCTATTGGCCCCCGGGCCACTCTGCTCGCCTCTTTGGGTGACTCTGCTCCGTCCTTCCCGCAGGCCAAGGAGCTTCTTTCTCTTGGTATGTCGTGGGCTGAGCAGAATGCCTGCTGGCCCGGTCGTTCCTTTGGTCCTCCTGATGACGAGGAGATGCCTAACCAGGCCAAAGAGGAAGATGATGTTGATGCTACAGAAGGTGATGGTGAGGATGTTTCCCATGAAGATGGTGGTGATGGTGCTGGATCCGATGCTGGCACTGCTGCTCCGCCTTCAGACGGGGATGAGGACTACAACCCTGGCGAGGATGAGGATACCGTCGATATAGATAGCTTAGATGTTTAGGTGGTTTCTTAGCTTATAGTCTAGCATGTCCATCATATACATCTTTCTAGACTCTTTTGTATAAGAAACATCCTGGAACATTATTCTGAGTTGTACTATTTTCTTATATTTGTTTTTCTCGCTTTCTGGATGTAGTTGTTTTTTTCATGAAGACATCTTTCTGAGTTGTAATATCATAGATATGCACCTTTAGCTATTTACTCTGTGTTATCTTATGCTTGGTGCTCGTTTGAGCTATATTTTGATCATGACTTGCTTTGTGGTTGTGTGAAATATGCTTTTTATCGGCTACTTATTCTCTTGCATATCTGTTTGGTTGAGTTTTGGAGAAGACCTGGTTTTTGCTCTTCTACCCCCCTACCTTTTTGATAATGTCAAAAGGGGGAGAAATATCTCGTGATTTGAGACTCAATCATATTGTTTCTTGTTGTTATACTATTGCTTTCTTGCTTCGGTGATCCTTTTCTTGTTAATTCATTGTTGATCATGTAACTTGAAAAGGATTACATATGACACAGATATTGGTATCGCTATGTGTAGAGACACTAAGATGCAGGTGAGAGGAAGCATAGTTTGAGGGGGAGCAATTCAAAATTGTTCTTATCATGAATCCCCCTAATTCACAAGGCAAAGGTATAACTTTCTTATCCTTTTCAATATGTTTGAGGAATGGTTTGTCATTGTCAAAAAGGGGGAGAATGTTGACCTAGAGGTTATACATTACCTATATTTTGATAATGACTTAACAATTCCAGTCATATGTATCTAATATGTGTGTTTAAGATTGTTTGCAGGCATTAGGTACATGAAAATGATCTAATATACAAAGCCCTAGAATGGGTCAAGTTCAAGTCAAAATGGCTACAAGTGTGCTTTTTGGGTTTTCTATGTAAACAACCTTAGAACATCTATGTAATCACTTGTAATGATGAATTGAGTTGTAAATTAGAAGAGAAAAATGTTTGGGACAAAATTCACCAAGTGCTAATCACTTTATATGCAAATTAGAAAATGGATTACAGGCACTTGGTCGGTCGAGTTTCCCAGGCTTGAAACTCGACCGATAAGTCCTTGGTCGATTTTCTGAAGATTGCATTGGTCGAGTTGTGCTTGCACAAAACTCGACCGAACAGGTCACTGACCATTTTGAGTTTAAATGGTCGGTCGAGTTTTGTTAGGACAAACTCGACCGATCATTTGAATATCGGTTTTGTCTTTTACTTGATCGGTTGAGTTACCCCCATTAAAACTCGACCGATTGCACTGTACGAAATTTGCAGAAAAAGTGATGTGACCGTTGGTGAAGTGTTTTGGGAAAAAATAGAGTCATTTTCTTGAACAAAAAATAGCTATTTTTGTATCCAAGTGTCCCACAACTTAAATGGACACCCTCAACTATAAATAGACCCCCTTGGAGTTCATTTCAAGTTGTTCTTCCATTGCAAACTTGGTTCTAGCATAGTTGAGAGTGTTCCAAGCCTTTGAGCCCCTTTCTCTCTCTACCTTCAAGATAAATTCGTGAGTTATGAGTGAGTTAGGTCCATGTGTATGAGAGCAATCCCTTGTATGATGTATAGCTCTCCTTTCTCTCTTCCTACCTCCTATTCCCTTTGAAGATTGATTGAAGCTGCTTCTCCAAGTGAAAGAGAGGTTGTTGCTGGTCTTCCCCAAGTGAAGGTGAAGATGATGGCTATTCTTCAAGAGTGAAGATAGCTTGCTGCTCTAGATCCCTTGGTGAAGGTGAAACGTGGAGAATCTCTCCAAGAGAAGGAGAGGTGCAAGGCAAAGCTCAAGTAAGATGGTTAAATCCTGCAAGGCTGAAGACTAAGGTAAGATTGGGTAAGTCCTTTGAAGAAGGCTGAAGAATCTTGCTTCGTGGGTAAGTCCTTGGAAAGGTAGAAGATCTTAGCTTGAGAAATTAAGTCCTTGGTTGTGTGGTATATGTATCTTGTAATCTTATTGTGATATATAAGAGGACCAAGCTGCAAATCCTAGAGTCTAACCAACTCTAGGTAGTGGACTGACATCGCTCCTATGTTTAGGACATGGAACCACTCTAACCACCTGTCCAAGTGCTTGCTATTCATTGTCTCTTATCCTTGCTTTGAATGCTAGATTAGGATATCAAATTGCTACTTGATTTAGTTTATGCACTAAGTTTAAATTGGTGGTCTAATTGATCTTGTGAAGTGTGTGTAGCTCTATTCACCTCCCCTCTAGAGCCCATTGATCTAACAGATCCAACCAAGATAACACTGACCATGAGTAGAAGTCTTTATGCGATGTGGATGTTGGAACTATGACCTCTCCACTAGAGACTTTACTACTTGAGTATGAAAAGTCAAAGCACGATAGTCATCCTTATCCTAATTCTCCAAAAACTACTCCCATCATTGATATAAATCCAGATGTTATCAAATATAAATCCCCTTGTGGTTGAATCTATAAGGGTAATGACCCACCTCCAATTCCTTACACCCTATCACAACCAATTCCTATTTCACATACCGCTAATCTAGAAGAGGAGACACCGCCCTTAGAAGAATTCCATGTACCCCCTTTCTTTGTTTGCAAGGAAGATGTCCTCATTTTTATCCTTTCTGAACCCTTGGGGACTAATTGCATTGAGGAACTTGAACCACATGCTATATCAACAGTAGAACTCATCAATCCCTTTTACCATAATGTTAGTTTCATGATTTTTTAATAGAACAAAATATTTGTGATACTTATTGTAATTTAATTTATTCTTTTATTTCAGTGCCAACTCTTTTATATGCAGATCAATATGATGGGGTAAAATTTGAGCCAGATCCTCCGCCTTCTCTTGCACATCCGACACTACATAGGTTACCCGCCAGGAAACTGTCAATCTCCCCCAATCTACATCCATCTCCAACACTTCCTTCACTACTGAAGGAAGATCTATGGTTGAGGATTCACATAAAATTAAGGACTGTAATTATAGTGGGTGTTGGTATCTCGAAGAACGTCCATCTGAATACACATTCCATTACACATTATTTGAGCTACCATCCCTCATAAACATTCCATTCCATTCTTTGAGCTATCGACAACTCCTCATTGCTTAATGCAACTCTAGATTGATGTAATGGAATGTGTGTTCAGCTACCAGCCTTCATAGTTATACTCATTTTGGTGCAACTCCTCATAATTTTATGCATGTCCAAATTGATGTAATGGAATGTGTAATCCCCATTGACAAGTTCTTCAAGCTACCAACCCTCATACACATTCCATTGCACGTATAATACATAGTTTAACAATAAAGATATATACTCCAAATGAAGAAACACAAGTGATGCATATGATATGATAAATATTACATCTACTATAGCATAAAAATCATAGCTTATCAACAAATCTTGTAGAGGACTCCCGCCGCTCTCTCTCTAGGGTTATCTCCCGCTTCTCTCTAGATTTACGGAGGCTACCGTTGGGGGGAGGGAGCGTCGTGGCCGCCTTCCTCCCATGGCTCTTATCGCCTTCGGTGTAGCTCCTCGGCTGAAGAAAATGGTGGTCCTTGGAGATCGGGAGCCCCAAAGCTTATTGTTGATCGACTGAGGCTGATCGCAGCTTGGAAAGAGGGGAGACGCGATGTGCAGCTTGGAGCCAGGACTCGGTCGCTTGTTGTAGTATCGATTCATCGACTCCATATCATCTAAAAGGTATGGATGGAGAGGAGTCGCAACCTACTAGTTCTCGCTCACTTAGCAGCTCCGTCGTCACAGGCACAACAAGGGGGTCTCTCGACTTCCCTCTCTGCCCTGTGCCCTTCCTCCCGAGCCGAATCCCTTCTTTATCATGTGCAACAGTGGTTCCTCAACCTCGATCAATCTTGTTTTGCCCCTGCGCGGCCGGTGGCTCGTCCCTCAGGGCGGCTCCTCCAGATCTGGGTGTTTCCAACATAAAAGAGGGACCTCCTCCATCTTCAAGCTGGTGTTTCACCGTTAATTGATTGGAGGAGGTTGATGCAGTACTGGAGGCACGCTCCATCTACCAGCAAAGGTGGAGCAACACTGTGGCATCCGTCAAGGTTGTGCAGACGCGGTCTCACCCCTGCCTTAGGGTGGATCAACATAAGGCTATGGTATCGCCTTGTGTCTCCTGACGTTGCCTTCCATACGATGCGTGTTCTGGCTCCTGAAGGTAGGTCCCCGATGCTTCCAGCATCCACGACAGGGGAAGGTCTCTTGGGGCTCGTGTTTCCCTATGTTGTTGCTACGAGGTAGAGCACCCTCAAGGTGTTCAACCTGATGTCCCTCGGAGCTCGCTCCTGGGTGAATCAAGAGTTGGAGCTTTTGGTTAGTCTCCTTGGTGTAGCAGAGATGTGTAGGGTCTGTTATCTGGTGATTGTTGATTGATGAAGAGGGGCTGGTCATCTACCTATATTTCACATCTTCAATGAATGAATCAAACACCAGTGGAGGAAAGGCAGTGCCCATCTAAAGGACATTTGTTGATGGTTATCTTATGGACGGATTTTGTTGCTTTCTCTTCTACATGTTGGTGGTCATCTTGGTGTCTTTCTGACCTGGGTCCATCCTAGGTACTGGATGAAGTGCCTTAGTGCATAGCAGTAAGGGGTCCCTTGTTGGATGCTTGCTCATCCATACAGTAACCTGAAGATTTTGAAGGTTCAGTGGTGGAAGATGATCCCTGTCTCCTTTAGAAGATAACGGCTACTTCAGTTCTATGTTCCGCTTTTAGACTTCCAGGATGGAACATCTTGAAGGTGTTTTTATTGTTAGTGTTGTGTTGGCTGTGCTGGTTGCTGCCCCATAGCAATTGTTTGAGGTCATTGTCTTTTGTAGCAGACGTAGATTTCTTTTCCTCTTCCTTTCTGGAGGTCTTTTTTAAGATCTCGTTGTTTCTTGTTTAGGATGTTTCATCCCTGCTGGTTAAGGGGTGCAATGTTTTGTACCCAAAGTTTTGGTAATAATATAGCAACAAGATTTTTGACCGACCAAAAAAAAATCATAGCTTGCATGCTTTTTAAACTTAATCATTTCCATCTATTCACATAGATCCTTAATTTTGAAAATAGTATGTAGTTGTTTGTGTAAAATCTCCTCCCAAAATATGCTTCTTCACTTTCAACAGACTATGGAGGTTGATAAGTCTTTGTTGGGTTCTTTGATACATCAATACAATATAAGCATCATGTAGAAGGCTAGTTTACCCATGAGGGTTTGATGGAGATACATCATGATTACCAAACTATACAATATATTTTAGCCTACATAATCTTACATAAACACTAATTGGATGGTTGTACGACATGATGTATAGGTACTATGAAAGTTTGCCACCAGATAAATTTATTTCTTCTTATGTCATTACAACATCTACTCCTCTCATATTGGGATGTAGTTCCTACTAGTTCTTTCATCTTACATGTTGCCATCTTGCATGCCTCTTCCAATCTAATCATTTGTTACCCACTTCAACATAGTTCAACACACCTTGTGGAATGTCTATTGTGTGGCAAACACACTAAGGGGATGCAAGATTGAGAGTATCAACTTATAAGGCTAGAAAAAGTACTTCCTATGAATGGAACTCTGGGTAGGGAGGAAATAATGGAGGGAAAGGAGTTGCATCAAACTAAGGACTATAATGAAATATTTGCAATAGCTTACACTAGTAACAAATTCACTTATCTACAATTGTGGTCCTTCATTTTAGTTCGTTTTTCCTCAAACATTTTCAGAGTTATAATATCCATCAGTTTCCCCAACTCAATTATTTAATGCCCTACTTGTTTGATTTTTGTATATTTGAACTTCTTATGTTGGAAAATTTCAAGTATCTAAGCATGGTATATATTTGTGATTTATTCATTATACTTTTTGTGGTTTATTTGATTTTTCTAAAAATAGTGTTCCATGACTTCTAGTGTAGGAAGCATGGATTCATATACGAAGATAGAAAGAACTCACTTAATGAAGTCCCTAGTGCAAATTGTAGTGGAAACATCCCATGTACCAACTAAAGTGATTGCATAATCCATATAATACAAATGTAAAGACTCAAATACTAGACCATTGAGTATTAAGAGTGTCCACAAGAGGATGATAAAAATTCTTAAGGGACATAGAAAACAAACTTGTTACCTATACGAAATGAAACCATATACTTTCAAAGAATTGGTTGATAAGATTGGAAGCTATCATTATTTAGAAAGTATCAGGCGTATATCATTACTTGATTCAATATGCTATTCCCTTTAAGTCGTTGGTCATTGCCACACCAGTCAAGTTTGGTACATGTCTGCATACTCCTAGAGGATACAATATGCAAACGTTTTAAAGAAGCATTCAAAGTTGTTTGCTTATTTCTTGAAGAAACTTTAGTGCTTCCTACCACATACACAACAACTTGCATCTGCACTAGGGGAAATACAATGTTCTACCCTATCTTCAATATGTTGACTAGTGTGTTTGTTTTACATAGAATAACAACTATATGAAAAAGATCTTATTTGATGTATTAGGATTCCATAGAAGCACCATGTAGGACACACATCCCTATGTTGGTTCAAAGGGATAAGCTAAATCATGTCAACAATAGGGAAGTGTTCATTTCATTTAACATGACTTTGACATTGAGTTTTATTCTATTGCTACAAGTCAGAAGGGTGTCATAGAAGATATGATGATCATTTAAGATGAAACAACTGGGGGGGATTTTTAAGTGTAGGTTGATAACTATTACCTAGTCGATGTTGGTTATCCTAACATAGAGGACCCGATGTAACACTTAGCAGAGTATAGAGGAAATATGATGGCATATAGAAACAAGAAGTTTTTTTCAACCACCATTGTACACATGTAAGGAACGCCGTTGGAAGGACATTTGGTAGTTCAAGAGACAATTTGCGTAGCTCATTGAAGACACAACATACCCAATTCAGAAGCAACAATTTATAATGATAGTTTGTTGTGTCATTCACAACTTTATTAGGTGCCAATGCCATGACTATGGAATAATGAAATAGTATGATGAAAAAGTATATCTGAAGCAGGAGAAAACCAAGAAGATGAGCTAAATAAACTTCAAAAAAACCTAGTCAAGATGATGTTTGAGAGGGGATAGGCAATGAGAAGAGATAGCCACTCAACGTTATGAAACATGATAAATTTCAAACTTATGGTTGATGCAAATGTCTTTCCTTACTTCCAAATGTATTTTATGTGGTTGTCTATTGACTGCTTTTTGGTGATACATTGTATTTGTGTAGGTATCAAAAATTTAAAACATTATCTTTTGACGTCAGCATTGAAATTACATTTTTTTTGAAGCTAGGTAATGCTGAAATGAATATTGACTATTAAGTATGCAATCACTAGATTTGAAGCGGTGGAAAAAGGAATTCATGTATGCCATTGTGGCCTTCCATGCATGGTACAATTGTAAATAGATGTCAACGATGCCAATAATGGTCAACTTGAAGACAATAATCCCCATTAACCATATTATTCTTGTGGATGTGGTCTAGTACAAAAACACATCGTATGTTGATGGTAAAAAGCCACTTGCAACATAACTTTATCACATTGATTGAAGGGATGCATTGATCAAAGATCTTAAATATGCAAGGAGAAAATGCAAGAAGGGATCCTATTCTTGTGACTACACTAGTACATTTTTCTAATCTCTAGTGTCACTTTTCTTAATGTTGTCTACTAAGGGAAATTGTCACTACATACATAGGACGTCATTTGACTAAGTACAAACATCACAATTGGTCAAGACACGTTGTTGAGAAAAAAACATGGGTACTACTTTCATTCCCAAATCAGGTGGGGCAAGAATAGATGTACAAATAGCCCACAAAATCCAATTTCTTAGGAAAAAATTAAGAAAGAATGTGTCGCATCGGTTGACTAGGAACTGATGATACTTCCCTTCATATAAAATAAATTTATCTAAAAAATGTTTATATCATTAGTTTCGGTCTAAGCAACTGACGAGATAGGTCATTTGTGGTGTCACTTCCTAGTGTAGGAACCAATGATAATGGGTTCTCACTACGTGCCACCTGAAAAAATTGTTCCCCTTAAATTTGAGTTATGTTGTCGGTTGTTCTCTTGAAACGGATACCATAGGTCTTATAGAGGCTGGAGCAGGATAGTGAAATCTGGTGTTGGTTTCCTCAAGCAAGATAGATAGTATAGATCTACCTATGTCATCAGTTTTCTTATATGAAGCCTACTACACAACCACTATCGTCATTTTCTTATAAGAACTGAAGGTGTATTTTCTTTTAAGAGCACCTACAAAATTTGTTCCCCTCCATTCTCTATATTCCCTACCCATGTGAGACCTAACCCAGACGATGATGATGACGATGTCATTGTTGCTACTCTTCTAGCCATCATCATTGCCCCCATTCTAGCCATCACTGCCTCCTATGTTTCTTTGTCCTCCTTTATCCTCACTCCTATTCTCCTCTATCCACTTCCACCTTTGTTTTTATGCATCCTCCTCTATCCACCACCCTCTATGTGTTCCACCTTCACTATTGCTTGGTGCACTGTCAGCACCAACTTCTTAACGTGTTGCCACCACCAACTTCTTCTCCTTTTCCTTGGCCCATCTTTCTCCAACTGCTACTTCTCTCCTTAATGAAGTCACCACCAAGTACTACTCTTTTCCTTGATGGCACTAATACCACCAGCTGCATGAGGCCCTTTCTTAATCTACCTTCTTCTTCTCCAATACATATTAAAATGATATCAAATATTGAAGTGAAATCAATTAATGTTGGTTTTCTCGAACATAATGAATGCTACATATGGAAATAAAATCAATTGATTAAATTTTTTCTAAGTGTTTATTTATGATACATCTTAAAATGAAATCAATTAATGTTGGTTTGATTATTGTTCCTGAATCATATACGGTATGCCTATGTAATTAAAAATATTCTAAGATGTTGAAATGTACTCTAGGTCTATATGATAATTATTGTATAGGTTGTGTAAAAAGAATATGAATGATCACACTAGGATCATAGTTATAAATGACAACATAGATGTATTATGTAGGACTGCAAACCTACCCAAGATTTACTCATTATGAGTACATTTTGGATAGTCCCCAGTTTGAGTTGATTCTTGAACACAATCTCAATTAGGATGTGTTGGCTATCTTGGCTAACGAGTTTCAATCCCAACTAGGATAGTTTACCCAACCTTAACCAATTTCCGCAAGTATACTGAGGTAGTGTAGTCAAGGTCGAACACAAGGAGCTTAAGTAATTAATTGAGCGCAACATCACTAAAGTTCAACAATCTAAATTGGTTTAAAAAAAGGATGGTGAAGTTTATCTAATTTGCAAAAATTCAGATTTAAACAAGCAATGAAAAGATTACTAAAGGTATTTAGATTCAGAGATTAATGGATTTGGACATTAGAATTTCACTCACATATCATAACACATCATAGGAGCACAAAAATCAAAACATACATAAGCACTTGTTTTAAAAGAAAGGTTGTGCTGCACTTTACCTCCCGGTGTAAGCACAACGATCTCAACTCAAAATCACATTCTCATGCATAAATTTTATTTTTGATCACAACCTATTCCTCAACTCATATATCTCCACTCTCGTGGTAGAAAAAGAGTTTCCAAGAAGAGCACATCCATACATTCCTACTTAATTTCTCAGATCAAGCAAGAAAGCAGAACATATGCATACAAAGTGGCCAACAATACATGCAAGAGATGATAAAAATAATACTTTCAAGGTGGAAAAATAAGCAACTTAGCATTTAGTACAAAATTATAATGTTCCTTACATGCTATGATATGGGAGCTACTATCCCATGCCCAAGAAAAGGGGATTACTCATCCATAATCATGCTTGGTAGATTTGCTACAGAAAATTCAGTTTTAATCATGATTTAGAAGGGGTAAAATGAAGAAATCCGAACTTGTAACGAAAAGAAGGAGGAATTCTGCCTTGGGGATCGAATTCTCCTTCTTTAGCTGCTCTAAAACGAACCAGCTCCCCTCCCGAGAAGCTACACGAGGCTGGGGAAGCTTGATTGTATCTTGGAGAAGACTGTGGTGAAGAAGAGAAGAAGAAAATGAGCTTCTTTGGCAAGGAACCACCTCTTTTCTCCTCTAAATCTCCATCCTCTACTCTAGGCTTGCTCTGGGATGAGGGAACTGACACAAATGACCAAGCATAACCTCCCATTAAGTTCCCCCTCTCTTTTAAACAAAAACTCATAATTTATGAATTGCTGAAACTGCCAGGTGCATGCCGTGCACCGTAGTGCACGCCGTGCAAAAGCTCTGTTAGTTACTCTAGGATGTACTGCGCATGGTGTGAGAAGTAGAAATGCACGCCATGCAACTTTCCAGAAATTTGCACTTGGTCGACATCTCCAGGTGCACGTCGTGCATTGTAGTAATGCACGTCGTGCAACTTTCTAGGAAGTTGTTTAAGTTAAATTTCCCAGGTGCACGCTGTGCGTTGGATTTATGCACGCCGTGCAACTTTCCAAAAAGTTTGTTCTTGCTCGACATTCCTAGTTGCATGCCGTGCGTTGGATTTATGCACGCCGTGCAACTTTCCAGAAAGTTCATTCTTGCTTGACATTCCCAGGTGCATGTCGTGCAATTGAGTGTGCACCGTGCATTTACTTTTCTGCGCCTTTCTGGAAACTCACTCAACGTGCTCAACGCCGGGACACGTCGTGCGTGTTGTTGTCTAGGTGAATCGCAAATTCTTCTAAAGTGATGAACGTTGTGCATTTGATATGCACGCCGTGCATTCTGCTGTTTTAGCAGAATTAAACTCTGGAATCAGCCTTTCCTATAACTTATCTGTAATGCAAATTATAGGATGGGTAAAGCAACAGAAAGATGGCAAAAGTAATATGAAAATAGGCTAAATAATATCAGAATGAACCAAATTTGTGTGTGATAGCATGTGAAAAGATGATGTAGAAATCACACAACAAATCCCCCTGAGCTTGAAATATTGCTTGTCCTTAAGCAAAAAGAACATGGCTACCTTCAAGGAGAAAGAACAATCAAGCTCATGCATGGATTAAATGAAAAGAAGATATGCAATCAGCTTAGCCAACCGTGTACATTGTGTTTATGTTCATTATTATCATCTCAAATTTTCAACATCGAAGATAGGGAAATTAAGTTCAGCAAGGTTGGTTCCAAATCAAATGAAATGATCAACTAGACAACATTAAATAGAATTTGGGTAATCAAGCCAAACAATCAGTGCATGCACATTACAAAAATTTCAGCTAGTACGGATGTAAGACTATGAAATCAGTGCTAACATTAACAAACTTAGTTGTACTCTTTTTGTCAAGGATATGATTATGGAAATTTTTGGGTTTCCGGCATTGGTCTGCTAATTTATGCTTACGCTCACGAGGAATGCTGGTTAGGGTGTTGTTTTTACCCTCTTTTGATATTCATATCACCTAACCATTGTTTCCAGATCAGACTCACACTAGGCTAGCATAATATGTGGGCCATTTGCCATCTTTTTTTTTTAGGTAAGGGTGAACAAGGGATCAATTTATTATTCAACACCAAAGAGTCAACAAGAATGTTAATGTAACAAGATTTTAGTCTTTGTTTTGCAAAACAAAAATCTGAAATATTTGTTGTAAATGCACTAAAGGTTTGGCAAGAGTATCTTGTATTCTATTAAATGTTGTAAAGTTGATTCATTCGCTCAAAAATGGAACTGTTACATGTATTGACTAACAAAGATGTAAAAACATTTTGAGATTTCAACAACAAACACAAGGTAAAACCATGTACATGGGGATTTTCAATTTCCAATTCATTCATACATGCTCTTAATTTTTCTTTTCATGTATCCAAGAAACATAAAGGACAAAATAATTCAAGCATACAAGGGGGTTTCAGTCTAATAAAATAGCCTCAAATTATATTAACTTTACCATCAAGGAAATTGAACATGGAATAAAATGGAAAATAACTGACACAACTGAATCAGTTAAAGAAAAATTGAATGAAAAACTACAAATACCAGCCAGTTGTGCCCCCCCCCCCAAGCTTGAAATCAGCAGTGTCCTCACTGCATCAATCAAACAATGAAGTTCACAACCGGATACCTGTCATCGATCAAATATCAAATAGGAGGGCCACCGACCCCCTGATCAGGGAAGAATTGGCTGACTAGGTCTGGAAAGTCCATCGGTTGGTCCACAAAGTTATGCTACTGGGGAAACTGGGGCTGCTGTGGTGGAAACTACGGTGACTGTTGTGCAAACTCAGGCGGTGGAAACTCGGGCTGTTCAGGTGGCGGTGACTGATACGGCGGCGAGACAGAGTAATGATCCTGAGAGATATGCCAAGCGTCCATCCGGGAAACCATGTCGTACATCGCAGTGTACTGCGTACCTATCTGGTCCAAATGGCCATCGATGTGGTCAAACCACTATTGAACATAACTGTAAAGGTGCCTCACATCAGGAATCTCCCAAGCATACTCCGTCTGAGTACTAGTGGAAGGAGGAAGTGGTGCTATAGCTGAGGCAGAAGTTGCTGTTGCTGAAGAACTACTGGTGCCAGGGGTGGATGTCTCTGCTTGATCCTCGGCTGTAAAGGAACTTTCCAAATGGCTTTGTTGCTGAGGTCATTGCGGGTTGCATCAGGGATGACAATGAACTGTGTCTTGGTAAGAAAAACCTTGAACTTGTTGGTTCTATCACCATGTCTGGATATAAGGCCACAAGAAATAAGATAGTTGATATCTACAAGGTTTTTACCCTGTGCAGGTTCTAAAGCACCCACATCAAGCCCTAGCTGCATTGCTAGTATAGTGATCAGCCCACCACACATGATATCCCCCACCTCTCTCTGCTTCTTCTTCTTTGCTTCCAGAACCTTGTAGACAATGTAGTACACAGAACTGATCTGCTCATTGTTAACCATGAACCACAAGTAGAAAAGATCAGTTTTGCCTACGACCCCTTGGGTTTCATTCTTTGCAAAAGGACCTGTGCTGGAGAAGGCGATGCACAACTCTATAATTTGGGTTATGAAGTGAAGAAGCTCATGCATTCCTAGCATTATGGACCAGTTCACTGGTTATTTTAGACCAAAAAGTATCACTATGGAAGGCGGGCAAAAAATCAGTATAGCCCCCATGGTTGCACCTTAGCAAAGCAGAAAACCAGTAGATATCCATAGAAAAGCATTTGTTTAGGAGATGAAAACTGATCTTCAGATAGGGGTCACCACGGTGTTGGGGGTCGTCTTCCACCTTAAAAGTGGTCAAAAATTCATATACGAGGCAGAGATAGGTCTTTGTGACTCTAGTGCAGAGTAGATGGAGGCCTAAAAACTGAAGATACCCCATTACCTCAGTCTTGAAACCCAACTTGTCAAGTGTTTGTTCACAAACACATCGGGAAGGTAGAACCCACCTAGTGATGAGAAACTTGTAATCTGCGTCCTCCTCTGGTGTCACTCTGAACTGTGTGGAGGGTACAAACACAGCGGTAGCAGAAGGAGCATCTTCAAAAGGTGTCGCGGAGGATGAAGCTCCACCATGGTGTCTACCCTCACCTCTCTTGATTGGTGCTATTATCACTGTGGTAGTGTACGACGTGCAGTTTGGAATCACGGCATGCAGATTGAAGTTGTTGTTTCCGCCCTGAAGGTAGAATGCATGGCGTGCAGAATGGATGCACGACGTGTACTTGTAGATAAATGCAGACTAAATTGGGTGGTTCTGACTGCTGCTGTGATGGCGGGTTGGTAGCTAGGGTTGCGGCTGAGAAGAAGGGTCGGCAGTGGCGGCGTCGGTGAGTTGTTGTTGTTGTCGAGCGTGCAGAGAGGAGGCTGGCAGAGAAGCTGGTGCCGGTCGCGTGCTCAGGTCGTGCGGGCGACTGCAGTTGGTGCAGTCGGGTGCGGATCGATGCTCAGTGAGGGAGGAGGAGAGGGTTTGTCCTCTTACAACTTGACGATGGTGGAGGAGAGCATGTGGCTACTCAGCTGCTGCGGCATTGGTTGTGGCGCTAGGTTGGCGGCTGAGAGAGGAGGCAGGCGTCGATTAGGCAGAGAGCGGTGGTGATGGTGTGTGCGGGTGCATGCATGGCTGCAGAAAGAGAGAACGGCATGTAGGGATGCACCATGTAAGTAGAGAAGGAGGCGGAGCTAGGGCTGGAGTGCACGACGGCTAGTTGGTTTGAGTGAAAAGATAGGTCGTGCACTCCCCCTTTTTGATCAAATTTTATAAAAAAAAAATGCACGACGTGTATTAGAAATGCACGACGTGTGCCTCATTAGTTTCCTCTTTTTAAACTACCCTATTACGCCCAGATGCACAGTGTGTACCGGGTATGCACGCCGTGTGAAGCTTTGAATCCCAATTCAGACATGATTTTGTGCCCAGATGCACGCCGTACATTTCTTCATGCACGTCGTGTAAGTTTATGGAACTTCTACTGCTCGGTAGAACGATAGGCGCACAGCGTGCATCGATCAAATGCATGTCGTGCGAGATTCCAGAAAGATTCTGTGATCCACAGTTCTCCAGGTGCATGCCGTGCAACTAGTAAATGCACGACGTGCAAGATTCCAGAAAGTGTATATCATTGCAACTATGTAGGTGCACGCCGTACATCAGGTAAATGCATGATGTGTACCTGGAGATGTTTCCTGAGTACATTATGTTTCTACTGAGGTGCACACCGTGTCAAATAAAGACACGACGTGCAGTTTGGAATTTCTACAGAAAATTTTAGTCAGTCAGCACGAAATAAATATTGTTATAGTAGCAATCAAGTCTAAATTATTACATTCATCCATGACATGCTTATTTACAAAATTAAAGAGTGTTTTTGACTCAAAGAACTTTAAAATAAAATATATCCTAATGTGGATTCAACTCCCACAAGGTCCTCCATTTAGTGTCTGGAGTAAGACTCTTCAATTTCTTCAAGCATCCTGGAGGGAGCAAGAGGCTCCCTTTTCCACTTCATCTCCACAAGAATAAAGTTTGCAATGATGTCCATTCACTTTGAAGCTACCTTCCTTGCCTTGGATTTCCACAGCTCCATATGGGAAAATCTTTAGTACAAGAAATGGGCCCGACCACTTTGATTTTAGCTTACCTAGAAATATCTTTAATCTAGAGTTGAATAGCAAGACTTTATTTCCTTCTTGGAAATCCTTCTTGTGAATTATTTTGTCATGCCAGGCTTTTGTCCTCTCATTGTATAACCTTACATTCTCATAAGAATCAAGGTGGAGTTCTTCAAGTTCTTGCAGCTACAAAAGGAACTTCTCTTCTACCTTCTTCACATTAAAATTTAAGAATTTAATGGCCCACAAAGAACGGTGCTCCAATTCTAGCGGAAGGTGACAGAATTTTCCATATATCAGCTTGAACAGAGTAGTCCCTATGATAGTCTTGTAGGCTGTATGGTACACCCATAGTGCATCATCAATCTTTGAAGTCCAATCTTTTCTTGAACTAGAAACATTCTTTTCAAGGATCCTATTTAGCTACTGGTTTGAGACCTCTACTTGCCTAGAAGTTTGAGGATGATATGGCGTAGAGATCTTATGAGTTACACCATACTTAGAGAGAATGTTGTTGAATTGTTTTTCGGCAAAATGAGTGCCTCCATCTGAAATTACGGCTCGAGGGACTCCAAACCGAGGAAAAATGATCTTTTGAAAAATCTTTACTACAGATTTGGCATCCGGCGCTTGGGTTGGAATGGCCTCAACCCACTTGGACACATATTCATAAGCAACAAGAATGTATTGATACCCGCAGGAGGATGGGAATGGTCCCATGTAATCCACTCCCCATACATCAAACACCTCAACCTCCAAGATAGAGTTGAGGGGCATGTCATCATGGCATGATATACCTCCTGTTCTTTGACATCTATCACAAGATTTTACAAATAGATTGACGTCCTTGAATAGTCTGGGCCAATAGAAACCAGCTTGTAGTATATGAGCAGCAGTTTTCTCCCCTCCAAAATGGCCTCCATAATGAGAGGCATGACATTCAGTAATAATGTTTGGGATTTCTTCTTCAACAACGCACCGGCGGATTAGCCCATCACTTCCATGCTTGAATAACAAGGGATCATCCCAATAATAAAATTTCACATCATGAAAGAATTTTTTCTTTTGTTGATACGTCAAATCAGGTAGGAGTTGCTCGATAGCAAGAAAGTTGGAAATATATGCAAACCATGGTGCTTGAGTAGATGACAACACATAGAGCTTTTCAATGGGCAAATGATCTTCAATGGGCAATGGATGTCCAGCCTCAGTGGTTAATCTAGAAAGATGATCAGCTACATTGTTTTCTGTACCTTTCTTATCTCGGATCTCAAGATCAAATTCTTGTAGAAGCAAAATCCAATGAATAAGACATGGTTTGGCATCTTTCTTGTTCAGCAAGTACTTTATGGCAGCATGATCAGTATATACAATCACCTTAGATCCCACAAAATATTGTCAAAACTTGTCAAAAGCATATACAATGGCGATCATCTCCTTTTTCGTGGTTGTGTAGTTGATCTGTGCTTCATCAAGGGTTTTGGTTGCATAATAAATGGCATGGAGTTTATTGTCCTTCTGCTGTCCTAGAACAGCTCCCACTGCATAATCACTTGCGTCACACATTAGTTCAAAAGGAGAATCCCAATCCGGAGGTTGAATAATTGGGGCTGAAATGAGAGCCTCCTTGAGCTTAGAAAAGGTTGCATGGCAATCATTATTAAATACGAACTCGGCATCTTTTGCAAGTAGGGAACACAGCGGCTTTGCAATCTTCGATAAATCTTTAATGAATCTTCTATAAAAACCTACATGGCCAAGAAAGTTGCGAATATCTTTAACTAATGATGGGGTTGACATCTTTTCAATGGTTTCAACCTTTGCCCTGTCCACTTCAATACCCTTGTTAGAAACAACATGTCCTAGTAATACACCAAATTGTACCATGAAATGGCACTTCTACCAGTTTATAGCACTAGGTTAACCTTTTTACAGCGGGCTAAGACTAAAGACATGTTCAATAAACATTGATCAAAGAAATCACCATATACACTAAAGTCATCCATGAAAATCTCCATTATATTTTCAATACAATCGAAGAATATGGCCATCATACACCACTAGAATGTCGCGGGAGCATTGCAAAGACCGAACGGCATACGACTATAGGCATATATTCCATAAGTACAAGTGAATTGGGTTTTCTCTTGGTGTGGATAAATAGGGATCTAAAAAAATCCAGAATACCCATCCAAGTAATAAAAGTAAGAATGCTCAGCGAGGCGTTCAAGCATGAAATCAATGAAAGGCAACTGAAAATAATCCTTGTGGGTTGCCTTATTTAGTCGTCGGTAGTCAATACACATACGCCAGCCCGTTACTACTTGTGTTTGTATTAACTCGTCATTGTCTCCCTTAATGACAATTGCACCCCCCTTCTTAGGAACCACGTGGATGGCACTAACCCAGGGGCTGTCACTAATGGGATAAATGATTCTAGCATCAATTAATTTAAAATTTTCTTTCTTTACCACTTCAAGAATATTTTGATTTAGGTGCCTAGGTGGTTCAACTGTTGGTTTAGCATCATCTTCCATATTTATTCTATGCATACAGATCGAAGGATGAATGCCTTTTAAATCATCCATGGAATAACCAATGACATATTTATACAAACACAATTCGGCAAGTAATTTATTTTCTTGGTCATTGGTTAATTCATCATTTATTATAACAGGGGATGTAGAATTTGGGTCAAGAAATGCATACCTCAGCCTGAGTGGAAGGGATTTTAGTTCTACCTTTTTCCCTGATGTACCTTCATCAACTTTTTCATCAACTAGTGAAGCACCTTCATTAATAGCTTGTGATTTAGAAATAGGAAGTGCTCCAGAAATTTCAGATTTGTTGATTTCAGCCACATCATCATCACAAAGATTAATCATCAAATCAGCAATATCATCATTATCTTCCTCAATTGGATCTATAGTATCTAACAAACAGATTTCTTTGACACGTGCAGGTGCTTTCATGGCATCATAAATAGAGAATTACATTGCTTCCTCACCAACACGTAGAGTGAGCTTTCCTTCTCGAACATCAACAAGACATTCAGCAGTCCTCAAGAATGGTCTTCCAAAAAGAATAGGATTGAAAGGGGTCTCCACCATATCAATAACAACAAAATCACATGGTATATAGAACTTTCTGATCTGCACTAGTACACCCCCCACTATACCTTTTGGATATTTAATAGAATGATTGGCTAACTCAATAGCCATCTTTGTTGGCTTCAAATCTCCAAGATCCAGTTCTTTCCATAAGGTATATGGAATGAGACTAATACTAGCACCAAGGTCTACCAGACCTTTGTCAAAAGTGGTATTGTTGATCTTACATGGCAGTGTAAAAGCTCCCAAATCATCAAGCTTTTGTGGAAGGCAGTTTCGAATAATAGAACTCACTCTCTCCGAAGGCATTACTGTTTCAACTTGATCAACCTTTCTTCTTTTAGTTAAGATATCCTTTAGGAACTTAGCATAAGCAAGCATCTCAGCAATAACTTTAACAAAAGGAATATTGACATGTAGTTTATTGAGAATGTCCATAAACTTCCTAAACTTGAGGTCTTCCTTCCTGCTGGTAAGCCTTTGAGGAAAAGGTGCAGTGACCTTGAAAGAAGGTGGTGTTTTGGCCATACCATTCTCTTTGCTGCAATTAGGAGTGTTGGACTCCTCTTCATCAGCTACCTCTATGTACTTCTCTTTGGGTGGAGAAGGTCTCTCAATTTTGGCTCCACTTCTTAGAGTAATTGCATTAGCTTGTTGCCTTGGGTTCACTTCTGGTTGGCTTGGAAAAGAACCAGATTGTGGATTCCTTTGTTGTGCTAGAGCTTGTTGTGCTATTTGGTTCTCCAACATCTTAGTGTGAGTGTAAATACCATCCACTTTAGCAGAAAGTTGAGCAATAGAATCTTTCAACAGCTTATCATTTCCCCAGAGTTCTTCATTTTGCTGCATTTATGTAGACATAAATTTTTCCATCATGGCTTCTAAAGAAGAACTTTGGGGTTGTTGTGGCTGCTGGTAACCCCTATTATTAAAACCCAGCGGATTCCCTTGTCGATTGAAATGTTGTTGTTGGTGCGGCTGCTGCTGTCCTTGTTGGAAGTTCTGAGTGTTGCTTGTGTTACGATAGGAGAAATTAGGATGATCTCTCCATCCCAGATTGTATGTATTGGAATAGGGATTGTATTGCTTTTTCCCTTACATTCCAATGACATTGACCTATTCAAAGCTCCCTTCAATTTTATTAGGGGCAAAGCATGAAGAAGAAGTATGCCCTACATTTCCACAAGCTTCACATATAACTTTAGCTGATTGAATTTTCATAGTAGTCATCTTCTCAAACTTCTGTGTAAGAACATCAAGTTTGGAAGCAATAAGATCAACGACATCAACAGTATGTTTTCCTCCTTGCTTCTCGGTGGAAGGACTAGCTGTGGAGGCTGGTTTTTCTCCCTTGTCTCCTCCTCATTGGAAATGATTCAGTGATATGTCTTCAATGATGTCAAAAGCCTCTCTATAAGACTTAGTCATCAACGCTCCATTGGCTACAACATCCAGTGTCAAGCGGGTGTTGTAGAATAGTCCATTATAGAAAGTTTGAAGTAGCAGCCAGTTGGTCAAACCATGGTGCAGGCAAAGGCGTTCAAGATCCTTAAACCGTTCCCATGTGTCATATAGAGTTTCTCCTTCATTTTGAGAAAAAATTGTGAGCTGATTTCTTAGTTGGGCTGTCTTGCTAGGTGGGAAATACTTTGCAAGGAAAGTATTTAAGAGTTGGTCCCAGCGTTTGATTGATTTCTTTGGAAGAGACAAGATACATGCCTTGCCTCTATCTCTTACGGTGAAGGGAAAAAGCATAAGTCTCACTCCTTCAGTAGATACCCCATTGATTCGAAAAGTATTCAGATATTCCAAGAACTCGGCAACATAAAGACTTGGATCTTCATTAGCTGTACCTCCAAAATGATTCTGATGTATCATATGCATCATAGAAGGAGCAATAGAGAAATTGTTTGCTTCTACTGCAGGCAGGTCAATGGCCCCATAAATGTTCGTGGCGACCGACATTGGGAAGTCCTTCAAAGGACGGTCGTCCTCCATGATTGGATCACTTGTCATAGCTTCCTCAAAGGGTGAAGAAGATGGTCATGGTGATGATGGCGAAATACCTCCTAGCAGCGGTGGTTCTACTCTCCTTGCTCTTCTTAAGCTTGAAAGGGTACGCTCGATTTGAAGGTCTAATAGCGCGGATGTTTGAAGACCCCTTTGTGAGTGATGCATACAACCTGAAAATTACCAAGAGGAGTTAAAAACACAACTAAAATGTACAAGGAAATTTGAAAATGGAAATGATGATCTAGTCTTGAATACTAATTAGCACTTATTACTCCAATTAAATTACCGTAGCTCCCCGGAAACGATGCCAAAAACTTGTTGGCTATCTAGGCCAATGAGTTTCAATACTAACTAGGATAGTTTACCAAACTTTAATCAATCTCCGCAAGTATACGGAGGTAGTGTAGTCGAGGTCGAACACAAGGAGCTTAAGTAATTAATTGACCGTAACAACACTAAAGTTCAACAATCTAGATCGGTTTTGAAAAAAAGGATGGTGAAGTTTATCTAATTTGCAGAAATTCAGATTTAAACAAGCAATGAAAATATTACTAAAGGTATTTAGATTCAGATATTAATGGATCTTGGACATTAGAATTTCACTCACATATCATAACACATCATAGGAGCACGAAAATCTAAACATACATAAGCACTTATTTTCAAAGAAATGTTGGGTTGCACTTCACCTCCCGGTGTAAGCACAATGATCTCAACTCAAAATCACATTCTCATGCATAAATTTCTTTTTTAATCACAGCCTATTCCTCAACTCATTTATCTCCACTCTGGTGGTAGAAAAAGAGTTGCCAAGAAGAGCACCTCCATACATTCCTGCTTAACTTCTCAGATCAAGCAAGAAAGCAGAACATATGCATATAAAGTGGCCAGCAATACATACAAGAGATGATAAAACCGGTACTTTCAAGGTGGAAAAACAAGCAACTTAGCATTTAGTATGAAATTATCATGTTCCTTACATGCTATGACATGGGAGCTACTCTCCCATGCCCAAGAAAAGGGGATTACTCGTCCATAATCATGCTTGGTAGATTGGCTACAGAAAATTCAGTTTTAAACATGATTTAGAGGGGGTAAAATGAAGAGATCCGAAGATGTAACCAAAAGGAGGAATTCCAGCTTGGGGATCGAATTCTCCTTCTTTAGCTGCTCCAAAACGAACCACCTCCTCTCCCGAGAAGCTACATGAGGCTGGGGAAGCTTGATTGCACCTTGGAGAAGACTATGGTGAAGAAGAGAAGAATAAAATGAGCTTCTTTGGAAAGGAACCACCTCTTTTTTCCTCCAAATCGTCCTCCTCTTCTCTAGGCTTGCTTTGGGACGAGGGAACTGGCACAAATGACCGAGCATAACTGCCCATTAAGTTCCCCCTCTATTTTAAACAAAAACTCGTAATTTCTAAATTGCTGAAACTGTCAGGTGCACGTCGTGCACCGTAAGTGCACGCCGTGCAAAAGCTCTGTCAGTTACTCTAGGATGTACTGTGCACGGCGTGCGCAGCATAAATGCACGCCGTGCAACTTTCCAAAAAGTTGCACTTGGTCGACATCTCCATGTGCACGTCGTGCGTTGTAGTAATGCATGTCGTGCAACTTTTTAGGAAGTTGTTTAAGTTGAAATTCCTAGGTGCACGCCATGCGTTGGATTTATGCACGCCGTGTAACTTTCTAGAAAGTTTGTTCTTGCTCGATATTCCCAGGTGCACGTCGTGTGTTGGATTTATGCACGCCGTGCAACTTTCCAGAAAGTTTGTTCTTGCTCGACATTCCCAGGTGCACGTTGTGCATTTGCTTTTCTGCGCCTTTCTAGAAACTCGCACGCTGTGCTCAAGGCCGGGACACGTCATGCACATTGTTGTCTGGGTGAATCGCAAATTCTTCTGAAGTGATGCACACCGTGCATTCTGCTGTTTTAGCAGAATTAAAGTCGAGAATCAGCCTTTCTTGTAACTTATCTGCAACGCGGATGGGTAAAGCAACAGAAAGATGGCAAAAGTAATATGAAAAGAGGCTAAATAATATCATAATGAACCAAATTTGTGTGTGATATCATGTGAAAAGATGATGTAAAAATCACACAACAGGATGTAAGTGTATAATGTATATTTATTTTTTAAGATGTTGTCCCATCACATCTTATTGTTGGATAGTGCCCATTTTGGGACTATTGTTGAACACTTAATATCACTTAGGATTTAAATATATAATGTGTATTCAGTTTTCAGTATGTTTTACTATCGCTTCCCCATTTGTTCTTTGAGTACATTAGTAAGAGGGTATTTTCCCATCCACATTGGTGTTCTTATAGAAATATGGGGAAATTTTGCCAAAATATTCTTGATAATTGAATACACATTATACACTTACTATTGAGATTAAGTGTTCAAAAACAGGATAGCTGGTACACATTCATCACTAAACCCTAAATCATAAATGCCAAATCCAAAACTCTAAACTTAATATTAAACCCTAAATATTAAATGCCAATTCAATCCAAACATATTTTATTTAAAAAATTAATGTAGCTAACACATGATTCAATACTCATTTTCACTGGGATCATGGATATCCATTCCAAATCATTGCACTTCAAGGCTTATTACTAGTCTTGATCCATTTATAAGATTTGTAGGGGAACATAGGAAAAGACCTAGAGATAGGTTTCATTATCCATGTAGGAATTGCAATAACAATTTGAAAGTCAACATTGTTGAAGAAATAAAAAGTTATGTCATGTGCAATAGGATTGTATAGGGATATACATAATGGTACTAGCATGGAGATATTCCTACTATGATATCAACATTCTCAATAGTGGTACTTGTGTTGAAGAAGAAAGTGTCGATGATGTTGATGTGAATGAACTGATTCCAATATACATCGTTGATGTGATGCTAGATAGTTTTAGGGTAAATCTAAGTGATATGTCTTCCTTATTTAAAAAATTGTGCATAATGTGGGGAGACAATTTTAATTAGGTTGTACTAAGATCACAAAGTTGAGCATTGTATTGTGATAATATACTATGAAGGCTAACAATAGATGGAGTGACAAAAACTGTATGTCTTTGTTGTCTGTGTTGAAAGAAATTCTTACTGAAGGCAACGAGCTTCCAATCTCAACATATGAAATATATAAAATATGTGCCCAATATGAACACATGCTAAGAATATACATGCATGCCAAAATGATAGTGTGTTATTTTAAAAGGACTAAATTGATTTGAAAGATTTTCCAAACTGTGGGGCATCAAGATACAAAATGAGGACTTTGGGTAAGGCCAAAACTGACACTTCTGCAAAGGTGGTGTGTACCTACTAAAAAATGGTTTCAATGATTGGTTTCCAAGACCATAGATGTGTAGAATTTATCTTGGCATGCACAGGTAAAAAACCAAGGATTGGATCCTAAGATATGGGTCTGATTCCCTATAGTGCAACTAAATTGATTTATTGTACCCTGGATTTAGTAAATGTGCTAGGAATTTAAGACTTGGGCTTTGTATCAATAGGATGAATTTATATAGATGATTAAGAAACCAATATAGCACCTAGCTTGTTATGATTGTTATATACAATCCTCCCTAGTTGTGATTGCAAAATAAGTACTTCATGTTGTCCGTGTTCATATCTAGCCCCAAACAACATGGCAACAACATTAAAAAATTTCTTGAACCTCTGATTACTCAAAAAAACTCTAGGGAGAAGGTATGATGACCTATGATGCTTCACGTGGTGAGACGTTGTGTTTTCATGCTATGTTGTTTTGCACAATTAATGACTTTCCTGGTATGGGAAATTGTCTAGGTATAGCATTAAAGGATCAAAATAATATTGTATATGTGAGGAAAACAATGATTCAATACGATTAAAGTATGACGAAAAGACTATATATCTTCGTTATGAAGGTTTCTTCCAAAAGTGCATCCTTACCGAAGGTTGCATAAAACATTCAGTGGCTCAACCGAGTAACATATCGCCCCTATACCTATTCCAGGGGAGGATGTTTATGAAAGAGTTAAAGACATTGTCATGCATATGGTTCAAGATCAAAATGTACTATTCTCACACATAACAAATTTTCATTCATGAAGAGGTTATCCCCACCGAGCTCCCTTCCATTATTCAAGAATTAGGAAAAGAAATTAAACACCTTAACCCTTATAATAGTAATATCCATATTTGAGTGGAAATTTTTTTTTCTTATAATAAGGTGAGTGGAGTTTTCACCTCCTTGGGATATTTCGTGGTCCTTACAAAGCTCAAGGTCGTCCACACACATCTGAATCCAACCATTTTAATTTTGGTTGAAGGCCCTTCAATTATTTTATTTATTTTTGCATTAAAAGGAATTAGGGTTTCAATTAGGCTTAAATCTTGATAATTTTAATATCAAGATTCTCTCTCCTCCAACTTAATTCCAATGAGGCGCCCCTCTCATTTTATTTGCTTTACATGATGCCAAGAAATATTAGGGACCGTATTGAAGTGGGAATTTGCATATTGAACCCTAGGTTTTGGGTAAATTGCACATTACACCAAAACTAGGTTTTAATGTACAAACATTGTTTTATCAACTCTTTCTTGGTACTTAGGCTTTCATAAGCCATTCCTCTACATCATATTCATTCTCATGATTCCAAACTACTTGCGGAACATTTATCAAGTAACATTTGCAAGTTAACCCCTCAACTTGGGTAATTTGCACATTTGTCCAAAATAAACAAACATTGCTTCAACATTAATCAAACAGGACCAAAATTGAAACATAAGTTCCTCTTGAGCCTTAATTACTTTTCACCAAATAAAATTAAGGATTTAATTAGCTTGCTTAAGCAAAACTCCTAGGGTTAAGGAATAACCCAGGTCAGAGATGTTACAGTTAGGGTTAGGGTTAGGTCATGTCGGCCTCTTGCGCCATCAAGAGTGTCACAGGTTAGCACTCAAAACAAACCAGATCACACAAGATGTCCTCATGGTCATGAAATGCTAGCAAGACATATCGGTCTAACCCTTCTTGGTAATGTTAGGTTAACACCATCCAAGCCTATTGGTTTAGCAACATGTAGGTCTAAGAATCTCTAGAGCATGACCAGTTATCTCCGCATCAAGGCATGTCAGCCTAACCAATCATATTGGTTTTGGCATCTCTAGGGTGTGACCGTTAGCACCCATCTAGACCTATCGGCCTAAATACTCCCAAGTCATGATGACTTGATACATGTTGTGTTGGTTTAAGCATCATGAGTCATGACAACCATTCGCCACCTAAGTGTTGACTTAGTCATCTTCTCCCTTAGGAAACTTGGTCAGTATTCCATCTACTAACGATGCAAGAAAGGGCAAGTTATGGGTAGCAACTTAAATGAAATTTCTTCACTCAAAACAGTCCTCAAACCATCACCAACTACTAACATATATATGAGATAAATGATCTAGAGGTGAAGTGCAACATAAGCATGTGAAAGAGTGAATTAACAAATAAGGCTAAGATTTATATAACTCGCCTCAAGAAGGTCCTCATCAAGATTTCAAGCTCCATGATCAAAGCTCCATAGCACACATTCCTCAACTTGAATATGATCCATCAAGAGCCCCAACTCGATCTTAACATCACCTCAAGAAGGAAGAAGAAGATGCCATGGCTATGATTGATCAAGAATAAAGAAAAGAAGGATAGAGAACCACTTCCTAGTCAACCTTCATCCAAGGTATTATCCATGGTTGAGAAAGGAAGAAGAATACAAGGAAGATAGCTCAAAGGAATGGTCATCAAAGAAAGATAACTCACCAAGATGGAATTTGAACAAGAAATCACCATGAGCAAGGAACTCAACCTCCCAATCTCCATGGAGACTTCCTCTAGCTCCTTAAGATCCCAAGCTCATCCACCAAGAGGAGAGGAACAAGGATGGATGAAAGGGTTTTCTTGTGTGAAGAAGGAGTGGGTTATATACTTGAGGGAAGGAAGAGATAATAAAGAAGAGGTGTCATCACCTTAGGAGCTTAGGTGACACTTGTCCACGAGAAAGGGGGACACATGCAAAAACATGCAAGACATGGTGATAAGATCTAGGCTAGATCTATCCTTCTAGGCCTCCTTCCAATATGATGGCTGATATGCCAAAAACCTACACCCTTCACAAATAGATATGGCACAACCCAACATACTTACAAATAGATAGGGCATAACCCTACACACTTACAAACCAATAGGGCATAACCCTACATACTCACAAACGGATAGATGACAACTCTACACACTTCACAAACTGATAGGGCACAGCCCTACACACCCATAAACTGATAGATCACAACTCTACACACTTCACAAACCGATAGGCAGCCTTTCCAAGGTTTTGTAACCTGAGATAACCCATCTATGAGCGAAACACATCTCACTCATGTGCTCCCTATATCACCAAAGATGTTACCATACAACCTAGATCCTAAAAAGGCTCCCACCTCTTTATTTATCCTCTAGATGATTTCAAACAAGAGAGGGAAGACTCTAGGGATGGTAAATTGCATATTAACCCTTCACTTTAGGTAGATTGCAATTTACACCAAAACTAGCACATAAAACACAAGCATCATCCAGACATGCTCAACTTGATACTTTAGCTCTTCACAAGACACCCTTTAGCATCAATCTCTATATTATGATGCCATAGAACTAAGGGAACACTCATCATGTGACATATTGCAAGATAACCCCTTAACTCAGGTAAATTTCACTCTGGTCCAAAAGAAGCAAACATTGCTCAAATAACATTCAACCCAGACTAAACTTGAAACATAAGCATGTCACATGATAACAAAACACCTAAAAGTTTTAGATTAAGGTTCTATGCAACTTACTTAGGCAAAGAAAATTGGGTTAGCTCAAAACCCAGGTCAGTGTCCTTACATATTATAAGACAAGTTCATCTCTGAGGGCACGAGGGATGAATTGATTATTTCTCTAGGTAATCCAGAGCATTTTGGGTGTGTTAGGGATATAGGTGCTGGTGTCAGTATAAGAGCCTTCTTTGGGCCATCAGAGCATAAGTGCAAATCTGTCTAGAAAGGATTCTCAGATTAGAAGGTAAAATAGATGATTTCGAAGGTAATAGAGGAAGAAATGAGATAATATCAAGCTACATGTGGCACCACTCTCTTCATATGAGGTGGACCCCCTACGACAGAGGTTGTAGGGAGTAATCCCATGGATCCTCCAACTAGGGCATCCACTATCACTTTTTTTGTGATATAGTAGTCTTTCAGAATGATTTGTATAATTTGTTTTTGGTTAGGTATATATATAACACTATATACAAATTTGTAGGGTTTTAGGTCATGTCGTCTTGTATTAGAAGGATATGTCATTACACTGGGTGCAGTTTACCCACCCCTTATAGGTTACATGATTCATGGTGCTCTAATGCCTGTCGGTGTGGGTCGCATGATGCCAAGGCTTGTCTACAACACTTGGAAGCAGACAACACCGCCAGATGACAACCTCGAGCACCAGACGATAGGTGATGCATATGGCGGCGTGGTTGTGTGGCCCAAAGAGGGAATTTTTTATACGATGTATGTAAATTTTCATTGTTTTTATATTTTTATATAATTGAAAATTTGTATGAGAAATATATATATATATATATATATATCAGAAATTGGATATATATATATATGTTGTATGTATATATGTATGTATGTATGTGTGTGCAAGACACAACTCCTAAGAAACCCCCTACAACTCATCCTCCACTTCCTCCTCAAAATATTTTGATTACATGGCTAGATAACAAAGGAGCTATTCCACTCACTAGGTCCTAATTGCAGGGGGTTGGCAGTATGGATAGGTGATTTTGAAGAAGGGATGTCGATGATGGTCAGTATTAAGGAGGACATTGTAGGAAATCCTCCTGATACCAATATATTTTTGTAAGATACTATGGATATGTTTATTTATTCTTGGTTGAGTACATATGTGATATAACTTTGAATATGGCGAGATCTTATGGCTAAATACCTCGATTTATATATGTTGATCTATTTTGTATTATATGAATGCATACATGATATATATATTGTAGCATCTTACAGAGAGTGTGTACAGAGTTCACACTACCCCATGTGGCATTTCTAATTCCAAAATTGATTAGTCGTGTATGTAAATACTTTATATTTGTTACCGAATATTTCTATACCACATTTAAATATTTTGGTAATGTGAAAAAGAGAGTGATTGTAGCTTCTTCCAAATTTGAGTAAATTTTAGTTACTTTGTTTATAATTTTGGCTTAAGAATTACATTTCATTGTAGATTTTGAGTTTTCTTTTGTCTGCCTTCTTTTCATGCAGGAACAATCATTGGGTGTTGTTGGTTATTGTCCCCTTGACATTATCTACATATTATCTAGATCTTAAGGGTGACCAAGTAGACAATGTGGGACACAAAATAAAAAAGGCATTAATCATGTGAGTAAACTTTTATATCTGTTAACATATATTAATACACAAGTATTTACTAATGTAATTCTATGTATTACATTGACGTGTAGGGGTATAAAAGAATTCAAAAAGTCTAGAGGAAAGGTGGATAAAAAAAAAGTGTTAACTTGGAAGAATGTTTAGGTAACTTTTTTTACTCAAATGCATGTTTATGTCAACTATGCATACTTTTATTTATTAGAATTTTGTATGTTGATAAATTTATAGTGTCATGTATAACACAATGTTTGGGCATGCGCATATAACGTGATGTGGCATATGAACATGATTGTCAGATAGGAGGAAATAGGCATCCATCGCATACAAAATGTAATCTATATATAGTCTTGATCATTATAAATAAATGGTTTCATTTGATAATATGAAAATATCAAATCAAACTCTTTAATTATGTCATCCTCTTTGTAGCTGTTTGACATGAAAAAGCCCTATATGGCAAAACTACTACATGAGATATGAGAAAAAAGTGCACAAGACTTCATTAAATAAGTAAAATTTAATTTTGATTGGGATAAATATGAGTTTTTGATACTTTGATGTCATTATTTCTATATACATGTGGTGCTTATGAATTCTTGCAACATTAAAATTTATGTGAATGATGAATATGTACATGTGTGTGAATGAATATGAAGATGAATGAATACATAAAGAAATACATTTCCACATGTCATGAGAATTGAATTGGTGCATATCTGAATGATGTATATATACATGTGTGTGAATGAATGTGAAGATAAATGAATACAATGAGAATTGTGTTTCTACATGTCCTGAGAATGGAATTGGTGCATATGTGAAATATGTGTATTTACATGTGTGTGAATGAATGTGAAGATGAATGAATAAAAAGAGAATTATATTGGTACATGTCATGAAAATAGAATTGGATAGTGGACCTTGTATGTTAGTGGATTGTGTGTTTGTTTTTGCATATTTTGCAAGTTTGTTGGCATGTTGTTAAGCTGGATATATGATGGAACCTATAATTTTAATGAACTAACCTGTAATTCTAATGAACTACAAGTTCTACATGTTGCTGAATAGCTAGATAGAAGGTCTACAAACTTGCTATTTTAAAACAAATATAATTGTGTTGTCAGTTGTTACACTGAAACTGACATTGTAGATCTTAGTCGCTGATTTTTTGTACTAAAACCAACATTATAACGTTATCCTAAAATAGTTGTGCTAGTCATCACGGTCATTCTAACAGTTGTATTTCAGCGTTGGTTTAGTGTAGCAACCAATGACACACTTGGTTTGTGTCGTCATCTTTGACAAAAGAATTGATAACACTTAGACCTTTATCAGTTAAAAATGTGACCATGTATGGAAGTACAACATCGGTCGTTAGATCTAAACTGATGACACATATGATTAACTATGTCAATTTTATTTATCATAGCATCTAAGGCCAAAACTCCATTTTCAGTCTATGCGTCCCTGGAAAATCGATGTTGTCGGTGCTTGACTCTTGTGTCACCCACTTAGATGTTACAAAACCGATGTTAGAGGGCTTTTTAACCACATATAGAGATTGTAACATCCCAGGATTTGATGCCTCAGATAAAATGATCTTAAAATGAATGATTGGACTACCCATATCACCAAGGTGCACCTCCTTTTTAGGAAGTTGATCACTAAAGAACTATGTGGTTAAGCGTGCTCAGCCCAGAGTAGTACTAGGATGGGTGACCAGTCAAGAAGTTTATCATGGCTTGTGTGTGAGTGAGGAAAAAGTGTGCAGTTAAGTCTAGTGGTGCTCTGTGGGACCCGTCATCATTCCTGAAACTCTACTAGAGCCTTAGGGAGTGGGCCCGAGCATTACATATGATATCAAAGCCAAAACCCCTCTAGTAGGTGGGACCCACATGGACATTTGGCATTCTAGTCTTGAGTTGTGTGGTCTAGGCATGTTGGAAATGGATTCCCATGGTGATGTAGCCACCCTTGTGTTGGTGAATAATGGTTGGGAGCTGGGTGTACATGGGTCATTTGGGTCTGCACTAAAATGAGGATAAATTATGAGGCCATATAATTGAGCCTTGATGATGACTAGAGTCTAAGTGGGAGATATTGTAATGTCCCAAGATTTGAGGCCTTGGATAAATGATCTTAAAAGGAATGATTAGACTCCCATATGAATAAGGTGCACCTCTTTTTCATGGATCCCATCACTAAAGAACTTTGTGGTTAAGCATGCTCAACTTAGAGTAGTACTAGGATGGGTGACCAGTCAGGAAGTTTATCATGGCTTGCGCGTGAGTGAGGAAAAAGCACATAGTTAAGTCTAGTGGTGATTTGTGGGGTTAGTATTCATTCTTGAAATTGTACTAGACCTTGGGAAGTGGGCCCGAGCATTACAGAGGCACTATGTGTACTAGTGGACCATGCTAAACACATCGCTACATGGTTTTCCCTCCTGGACCAAAGCACTCTACACAACCCACACACAACAATAAAGCCAAAGGAAACAACAAAGTTTGAATCCTCAACCATCCGCCCCTATCCACTCATGAGTCACACTACTATTTCACCACCTAAAGACAAGAGACCAAAAACCAAAAATACCAGAAACACCAACCACCATGCACAAATCCACAATCCCAGTGCCACGACATAGATCAAGCCATATTTACTCTACATTGATATGGACACCATGAAGAAAATCAAGGACGTGGTTATTGAGGACCTTAAGAAGTCACAGAATCCATGCATGCATATAATACCTCCCATGACTCACCAAGAAGTACACAACTTTCATTCTATGTCTATACTCCAGAGTCCTAGAAGAAACACAACGTTTTTGCTGTTGATGATCTCAATTTGTCCATCTCTGCTCCCTCACATGACATTGATGCTACTGACACCAACCTTATATATGACACTGATAATGATTGATTCTATTCTATCACCTATAGAATGAGATCAAATTAATGAATTGGCGTCATGGAGAACCATCAATTAGTTCATTGTTTTCTCCAAAAAAACTTGGCATTACATTTAGCAACCATGATCATGCTGACATCTTTTTGAAGGGGCTAGAAAAGTTTATGGAATGGGATAGCATCTTAAACTCACATGGTACTATGAATATATTTACTGTGTTTGAATTTTAATCTTTTTCGTTACTTTTACTACCACATGTGCATGTTTATTATAATGTATATATTATCATGGAATGTCTATAGGACAACTAGTATTGTATGGAGACGTAAGATTAGATAACACATATACCCCAATATGATCAATTTTATCACTATCCAAGCAATGAAAACACCATAGTGAATTCCTACTTAGATCCATAGGAGGCCAACACATTAATACATGGGTACAACTGCCTCCAGTGGGATTCAAGGGTGTAGTTATTATAGGATGGAAAACCAATGTATGGACATAACAAACATTCAGTTTTCGAAATATAACATCACCATCTCCTTCTATTACTTGGATGAACATGTATAGTGGCACTTCACTAGAGTCTATGGTGAAGCAAGAAAAAATAAAAATTGTTTCATCTAAGAGTTCCACAACGTTGATAGGCACAATACCTCCCAAGCTTGGCTTATTGGGGGAGATTTCAACTTCACGCGTAGTTTTGATGAGCATTACATCACCATACCCTTTGACACCAACCTAAACCATAGACATAATTATATGTTCAGTGGTTTATAGAATAACATCACTTGATTGAGCTTCAAACCATGAATGGTTGTTGAACATGGCGTAGAGGTACACATAAGGGTTGAATTGACCTCTTACTATGCTCTCACAACTAGCATTACCATTACCCTCTTTCATGTGCCTATATCAGACCTTCCACTCTCTTTGATCAATATCCTATCATGCTTCATACTTACTCCAAACAACGGGGACACAATAGCATCTGCTTCAAACTCATTTGGACTAACCTTCCCACATTCATACTATTGGTTAAGGATTATTATCCAGCTACACTAAATCATACTAACTGTGGCACTAATATACACACAAAAATTCAAACATGTGAGACCAACTCCCAGGGAATAGAACAAAAATACTATTGGAAATCTACAAAAATAATTAGATCTAAGGGATATGAATTACTTGTTTATGCAAATGCATCATAAAGAAAAAGAGTATATAAGGATTAGTTAGGTGATATCAAACATTTGTCAAATTATGAGTAAACTCCATGGAAACAAAGATCATAGAGAAGATGGCTTAAGAAAGGAGATAAAAGAAATAATTTCCTTTGTGCATACTACAAAAACAAGAATAGAAGATCAACAATACACAACATCAACAACATAGATGCACACACAGTCAACATGATATCACCTCACATATTGTTAATTTTTGTAAATAGTTGTTCAACAATGGACACAATCACCTAACAAGATGAACATTAATTGGGATACAATATGTCAAGATAAGATAAGACAACAAAGTAAACTTCTTAACTCCCTTCATGAAGATAGAAATTACATCTGTCATGATGAGTCTAGGTATAAGAAAATCACATGTCCACGACAGCTTTAGCATGGCATTAATAGGTTTGAATGGGAGCACATCAAGAATGACTTTCATAACCTTCTTCTATCCATACACCAGGACACCTACATAGCTCATCACATCAAAATACTCAACCAAACTCATATAGCATTGATTAAAAAAGAACATCCTAAATTTATTAGAGATTTTTGTCTTGTTAGATTGATCAATACATCATGCAAAATCATTGCTCAGTTTCTTATCTTAAGAATGAAACCATGCCTAGAACATATCATCCACCATTCACAACGCTCTTTCCTCCCCAAGAGATGCATACATCACTATTATAGATATGATCCATAAATTTTAGACCAAAAAAATGACTCTACTCACCCTTAAACTTGATTTTGAAAAGTCTTTTGACAATGCTAGCTGTTCGTTCCTTCTTTTATGTCTCAAAGGATATGGATTCCCTGATAAATGGAACACATGGATGCACTCATTCATCCACGCAAGCAGCTTCTCTATTACTATCAATAGTACAACTTTCAGATACTTTAATAGGTCAAGTGGATTTTGTTAAGGTGATCCATTATTACCATATATCTTCATTATAGTTACATCTATTATTGACCATTTCATTCAACTAAACACCACTAATGGACTTATAGATAGACCTAAGAAATGACATAACAATATTGTTCGATATGCGGATGACACTATCATTTTTATTAAACATGATGACCATCAGGTTATTAACACTATATGTATGCTTGGCATCTTCTCATATCTCTCTAGACTTAACATTAACTTCCACAAAAAATTCACAATCATTGGCACTCACATTGCATCCATTGATATGAATAGATTTCAGTCTTTGTTGGGGTGCATATTAGAGTCCTTTCCTATTCAATATTTGGGCCTACCTTATCCCCTTGGATAATTTAACATACTCCATAGAATCTTACTATTGAGGCATATCATAAACGGCTATTCTAATGGTAAAACCAATTCTGACACAGGCAGGAAGAGTTACTCTCCTCAACATTTTTCTTACACCTCTCATCACCTACCATCTTGGATGCATCCCAGCCCCCAAGACAGTCATCAAATGTAGTGACAGAATTTGAGAGCCTTCCTTTGGGATCATAACAGAAGGAAAATATTTCACTAAGAGGGACACCATTTGTTGTCTCAAATTATTTGAAGGTGGGATATCATTAACCTTAAAACGCATGCCCTATGCCTCATACACAAAATCACAACCTCTTCATGCGAAAAGGAACAAAAACTATGGTCTAACATCAGTGTTGAAAAATGCTACAAAGGGCATAACCCATGGTGCAACATCCTACATAGAGACCCTTTGCCTTATGGAAATACATTATAAAATTCATTTACATTATTCAAAATATCATTTACACTCCACCACACCACACATTGAGGACTAATTTGTTGTAGACCAATGGTGGCACAGATTGGCACACATACATCATTTTACAAACCTAGAAACATTTACGTATAACCTGAAACACATAACCACTCAAAAAGCATTAACCCTCTTGCGCTAAAATAGAAAAAACAACTTCAAGAGATTTTTCACAACATAATTATCCACGTATGACATGGAGTGCATGATGAAACAATTGTAATCTAACTCAAATACCTCCATAAGTTGGAAATGTGAGCCTAAATATTCTACCAAAGCAGCATAATAATGCTATGTGTTTAGAGGACACATCTTTGCACATAGGGACATATGGATTGTATGTTTCTCACCCCAAGTACACATTATTATCTGGATCTTATGGCATGACCAGAACCCCCACTGATGGGAAACTTAGAAATATAGGATTTCATGGACCATTGGTATGCCTTAGTGTTGTTCACATGAAGAGACTATTCAACATCAATTCTTCGTGTGTCATATGGTAGAGAGCCTTGTGGACACACTACACCACAACAATCACCATCATATATAACACTAAATTATACTTGAAATACATGTTTCTAAAAATTATTTTCTATCTGAGTCACGCCATCAACAAAAAAACAATCCTTTTTCTATCATATAGGCTATATGGATTGAGATAAACAAATGAAAATATGAGCATACATACACATCTACAGAACAAATCATAATGCATGTACTCACACTATATAATGAATTTCTTATATGCAGATGAAGCAAGAATAGGATGCATATTGGGCATAAGAACTGCCCCCAATAAAGATATCAGAAATTAACAACATATCACCACTATGAAGGATCTTGGAGGATATGAATGAGAACTACGAGTCTTTTCATACCACCAACATTTGGATATGAGGGGATTATATATGGGGCACCCTCCACGTTTGACTTCAAAACTTGTTTTTATCATGGATGTGTTGATATGCACATGTGGTGACTTACTACCAGCATATAATATTGTATGTATGCTTCTACCACCTCTATGTCGTTGCACATAGGTTATCTAATATATCATGAATGATTATAAAAAAAATCATCTCCTAGGCCTTTCCCTTTTTTATTCTTTTCCTCTCACCACTAACAAAAATAACTTTCTTCCTTCTAAGCCCAGATCTAAGGGCTGATTGTTGTCAACGACATCTCTGAACTCTTGTTTATCTCTCTCTATTCTTCATTGGCAAATTTTCCATTATTTCACATGCTCTTATCTAAATCACCAAACTAGACTTCTTAGTAATTATTATTTTGTATAGAATTTCCCATCGGTTACCGTGAACGATGTTTATATCTCTACATAGGACATTATTAAAACCTAACCACTCCTCATTTATATATGATATTTATTTCTTTGGCATAGGAGTCTGCATGGTGTTGTAAGTATGAGTTGATATACACTATAATATCTCTCCACTAGAGACCAATACCTTGACGCCAACCAATATGGACCATCCCTAATTTTCATTAAAATTACACTCTCTTATTATAGTTTCAAGTGTTCATGCATCCAATATAGTTTCCATGAAAATACCACCTCAAGATCTTCCCTCAGCCCTCGTTCTTGATAGCACAAACTATGCCAAGTTTTCCTAACCCATGAAAATTGTAGGAGAATGTTTATATTTCTATTTACAAGAGGATTACCACACACCTAGGGCTGATAGTGGTGCAGATATGGTGTGATTTATAGCAAAATTATAACCACACCACAGAAAAATCAAACATCATATATGTACCATATCTATTGTAGTTTTTAGTATGAGAAACAATATCCGCACCATCAAAAAATTGCGGTTAACCGCACTGCACCCCACCACATCGTGAATATTTCTATTAACATTGAAATTTATAAACAAAATTTATGAAAAAATACACAATAAACAGAAATAACAACATAGATAACAAAGGGAACATGTATGTTTATTAGTTGTATAAATAAGACAACCATATTTGTAGTAATTGTAGAAAAAAAATGAAAATGCTTACTATTCTGTACATTAAATTCCATCTTAAAAATAGAGATCTAGCAATCTATGTAGGAACGACATCAAATAACATATTTAGGATAATTATTCTACATATATTTATATATAATTAATTTAAATTATCTGCGGTGCAACTTTTATCCATAGTTTTATATCTAAACCATAACCGCACCACACCACAGAGGTTTTAAAAACTTAAAACTATATCTGCACCATAACCATTTGGTATGGTTATTTTGTGTAAAATGTGGTGTTGTTATCCGTGAATATAGTTTTTCTGCAACACCATTTCCATCCCTACACACACCTCTATTTTATGTATTATGATATATTTCTCATCAAATATTTTATTATGTTTCTTCTCCCCTTGGTGATGATTGGCCTCCATATCCATGTTCACTTTGTATCATCTCTAAACCTTTTGCATTTTTTAGTTTCTCCCTTCTCATTTGTTATCTTTCATTGTGGTATGTATTTTCCTCCTAAACTTATTTTGTCCTTCCTAACTATATTTACCTTCACATTCTCCTTTTCTTCTATTCTTGTTTGGAATATTCTTAGGACTGAATAAATACCCAAATTTAAAGTTGGTACCGGTGTAGGTTGCTGCTCTCTAAAGCCAATTCAAACAGAATAGGTTGACACAATATTTTCTTCCTCCTTATCCCTCACTTGATTCTCTTCCTCCACCTACTCTTCTGCCCTTTTCTTCGTATTTTTCATGGACAAACCTTCATCATGTACCTTCTCACTCCCTCCACTTTTAACTATCGCCCCCCAGTCATCTCCCCTTACTTCTCCATTTCCTACTTATTCCTTCCCCCTTATTGACTAGCCCATGATATTTCCACTTCTTTTGCCATTCATTTCCGTCATATACAATTGTAGTTCTATTCCCTAATTCTCCTCTATTGACTCCTCCTCTCTGTGTGGTGTAGGAGGAGGTCTCCTCCAAGAACTAGTGCAATCGTATTTTAAATTGTAATTTGGTTTGGCATGAGGAAGACCCTAGAAGTTGATCTTTTACCAATATGTGGTTTCTTTGCAGTAGTGATTTTTTATCCACAACCAGAGTAACAAATTTGGTAATGTTTTGTATTGATCATGAATAATTATATCCTACTTGACTTCTCTTTTATCATTCTTTTGTTATATCAATTTTATGTCATCTAGTAAAACATGAACCCTACAATATTTGTTCCAACCAAGTCGTTGTCTTCTACTTAAAGTGCTTCACCAATACCCCAAACACTATGTTAATTGTACTAGTATTTCTATACCCCATAGGAAGATTGTATATACATATCTACATTGAAATATAATTCAGTAATGTCTTTAATATCTTTTCCTATATTTTTAACCACTTCCATTAGTAATAGATTACCATTATATAACTAAACTCCTCCCTCTAGTATTTATTCTCTATACAGCGATGCATAAATTCGATAGTGAATGGAATTTTTTTAAAACTTGGTAGAAGATAACCCACTTTAGTAGTGCCTTCACCAAGGCCATTGTTAGTTTTTACACCATACCGCCCAACCTTCCTATAAGGGAAATATTCAAATGGATCATCATATCCTACAACTCCTCTTTGAATTACACTATGTCTTTCACCTCGTATTATATTTTTTACGCAGAGCATCACTAGATCAGATCATCTACCATTTAATCATGTAAAAGAAATCAATGCAGTTATGTGTAATTGCTATCCAGCCTCTCAAGACTAAGCTCAGACTCTTAGAGATACATAAGTCACATGCACCACTATTGTTCGCTCTCCAATTTTGAAATCGCCAGAATACCACTAGGGTTAGATGGAGATAGGTTCTTCCTTATTTTTAACCTAACATTCCATTTCTCTATAAAAAATTCTTGTGAGATATATATTTGACTAAAGTGGCCTCCTATCCTAAGAGCTTGTTTTTTTATCATTCGATATGCTTGAATCTGCATATTAGAGTTTTTAATGTGCCTTGATCTCATTTCATGTACTTGCATTAATATTTGTATATTTAAACTACTATTTTTAACCAAAAATATTTCATATATATACACGCATATATATACATATATATATATATATATACATATATATACACATATATATACATATATATACATATATATATACATACATATATATATGATCAATTGCTTTTGGCATACCTTCATTTACATTTTAAAGACGTTGAGATTGGGGTTTATATTGCAATGTAAACTGTAGTAACTTTAATTTTTTAGTTCACTTTTTACCTTTATATAAATACTTACTATATTGGGAGTCTTCTACCCTGGTACTTGGGAGGTGATGCCCATTTACCATTTTTACAAACTTGAGTTATAGGTAGTGGTTCCTCCAATCCTTTGGTCTGAGACAGTAATGTTATTGGATCCATGTGATCAAGAGGGGTGGATTGAGATAAAACCACTTTAAAAAAAATTCATTAAACCTTCAAATTATATCCCAAGATAAATATACAAGTAGTAAAAGCAACGAGAGTTTAAACAATCCAAAATTGAATGTTATATTTATAATGATTTGATCTCAAAAGATGTAGCTCTACTACCTAGAGATGTAAACCCCTAGGATATTCATGTTGGGTTTTAGGGGAGACTAAGAAGGCAGCGGAAACAAAAATTTTCTTCTCCCCGAACCCAGCATAAAGGAATCGCGTCAACGTCTATATAGTAGGAAGCATGGTTTGTAAAGGCATACCTTGTCCCGAGGCTTGCTCAACGATGTTACCTTGCGGCTTGTGCGGTCTTCACCTCTGGTCTTGGACGGTGTTTGTGCAGCTCCTGGTCTCACCGGTACTGTCGGGATTGACAGCTGTCCTCCGAGCGGTAGAAGTCTCCCGCCTCTGAAGTAGTCCACACGGACCACCTGGAACTCCGGTCTCCTTGTCCCATAAGGAAGCAGAAGGAGTCGCACCCTCCTATCGGTGCACTATCCACCGACACACTCTCCTGCCACCAGTCGCTTTTCTGTAGTTGTCTTTCGCTTGCTGTGCCTCCCTTATCAGGTAGCATTTGCTCGGGCTCTCTCAGTTACCACAACCAGAGAGAACAATAACTTTGTAGAGCAACTGGTGTTCTGAGTTGTTGTACCTGAGAAGCCCCCAATACCCATATATATAGGAGGGTCATGGGATAGGTTTCTCTACCCTGGGCAATGCAGGATTAAAGCAAGAGTAGAAGGGTTCGAGATTTTCCACAAAACAACCAACTATGTCAACTGAACCGAACGTTTCAAGCATAAAACAGTCGGTTGGGGACCTGAGCCGATCGGTTGACACCTCAACCGATCGGTTGGGACACCGGAGCTGATCGGTTCACTTCTGAACCGGTCGGTTCACTGCCCTGGTCAGTTTCTGATTGACTTTTCCTCTTTTGTTTCGAATTGATCCAAATACCAATCCTTGTTCCAATCAAATTGGACAAGTGAAATGAAGAGAAATATCTTGCCAACCTGACTTTCCCAACTCACTCGTTTGGACTAGTTGAGCCGATCGGTTCAACCCTTGAACCGGTCAGTTCAGCCTGTCCTGAACCGATCGGTTCATCACATGAGCTGATCAATTCACCAACCTGAGCCGATCGGTTGGGAGTGCAGACTGTGCAAAATCAGTCAATTGCAGTTTCAATCAATCTGATACTCTAATCAATCGGTCCAACACCTTGAACAATATGATACTGAGCTATCAATTGATTGAGTGTTTAATTGAACTACCAAACTCCTTTAGTAATCAATCTAAACATCATTTGCGGATAAAGTCCTATTCTAGGTTAAATCCTATGTGTGTGACCCTACAGGTCCATTTCACGTTGGCAGTGAAAGTCCATAACAGTTATGACTTCACAAGCAAAGAGTGGTGCCTAGTCACACATCAGTGCTACCTAAGTGAAAAGTAAAGTTGGAGAACAACTTTCAATCCTACAATCCGTGAATGGTGTTACAGTGAATGTATAATTCCTTTGTCACTAATATCCTAAATGAACTCGAGGCATGGAACAGTCATCCTGTCAACGTTCATTCACTTTCTTGATCTCAGAGTAGATTGGAGGAGATATGTATGACATCAATATCACATACTGATTCAGACATGCGTGCATGCCTATCTCAATCCTATTCATCAAGTGGCCATGGATATCAAACTCCCTCACGAGGGAAAAATCCCATATCTATCACTAACCCCTCAAAAGCCCCATGTATCAAAGCCACCCAATCATCACCTTTATAACAACCCATGTTTCAGGACTGTGTTTGGTGATGTCAAAGTGTACCCAATGACATGTGTTGAGTGTAGTGATTTCAGGTCAAAGAATCACACTCACCACCATCACTGTGAGAACTGACTATGACTACCATGGCATGGTTCCATGTGTCAAACTCACGGTGGGTCTGTCCGGTATGCTTGTTCTCTAACAAGTACCTATGTGTTTGGTTTGATATCTCCATATCATGACTAATGCGATTTTGTCATCAACCAACACCACAATCTAGTCTTGTGTGTCATTTTTATCTATCTACCTTCCACAATGACATCTGACTAGGGACATAATAAGAATGTACAAACTCTTAGCATCTGTATGATCTCATCGTTCAGGTCCTCAACCTGAAAGCATACATTGAGTACTGTCATTCTCTAGACATTCAATCTGTTCTATCATTATCTCATATGACTGAACCAGAAAGAATTGGAAGCTTTCCTTTGATGCTTATCAGATCAATCTTAATGTATCCCACCAATCATCCCATGATTGTCTCTCAGGGCATACATACCAACAGACTCCCACTTGCACTGCGAGCCAATCACCCTTGAATCATATTCGTAGTGATCTTCAAACATATCCCACATGTTATTGTGCTCTAGTGCTAACATAGTGAGTTATGGCAACACCTTACCAAAGTCGGTGTTAACTGCATGTCTCTCATCTTTTTGTTGTACGTCACACGTATGAGATGGAGTTGTCGTAATATGCAATATAGTATTCCTTTTCTAACCTTTAGCCACATTGCATGGCCAAGTACTCCTTACTTGTCATCAAAGATCGGAATATCTATAAGTTCATCTCATGGACTTCCAGATCCATATAGAATCCACTAATGTTATCTAACACATGGATACACGGCTTTTCCTTTTAAACGACTTTATTGGAACATTTCCATTTATCAATAAACATTCACTTTCATATATCCCATATATATTTTGCGATTAATTTTCTGTCCTTTTCGGAAGTTCGCATCAGTGTAATTATTTACAGTGAACCCTTCCTTATTTCCATAGAACTAGTACTTCTCTCAAGTACTTATCAAGTTCTTATGGTATTCCAATAACCCTTACTGGAACTAGACAGACATCCACTCGTCATGTCCCACATACGAGTTATCAGGATGAGCATATCATATTGTCATGTCCTACATACAAGATGATAAATGTGTTTTGTTCCTTGCCATGCCCATACATGCAAGATGATGGGATGATTACATACATGATAGATCCATATCTATTCTTAGTGTTCCCATTCTTCATAAGAATTGGACACTTGGCCTTGGGATACTAACTCCATGTAACATGGACAAGTTTTCTCCCACTGAGTATGTGCATACTGAACCTTTCAATATAGATTGCCAATGTATGCTCTCTCTTTTCAGGTCAAGAGGTTTTCAAGAACTATCTCTATATATCTCTATTCCTATTACATAGGAAATGTCTCTATCTTCCTTAAAGATAGTTTCCACAAAGGATTCCATTCTAGAACATCTCATTCCTCATCGACATGTGGAATACAAATACGCTCCCACTAAATCACAGATCCCTTCTTTATCTTTGTCATATCAGTCAAACCCTTTGACTATATTATCAAAGTAAAGATCACAGTTCTGAGTTGCTTGTACTCAATCAATCACATTGATTAGTCCATTGCAACTTATAGACTTCATTTGCATTAATGGATTCATAAACCTTATAGGTTGTGTCACGTACACATCCTTGTCTTATTCCTTATAGGAATGCGGTTTTAGTATATGTATGCCAAATCTCTTAGTCATTAAGTTGCAATCAACAAGCATCATCCTTCTCAAAATGTCATCCATGTGTCTTAACACTTAAGACTCATTCGCACTTATGGATTTCATCCCAATGGGTGTTACCATCAAGGTCATACCTTATGGTTCACATGGAAGTCATTTAGGATGTAATGGTCATAAACCATAACTCAAAATATGATTCCCCATATTCATCTAGATAGTTGATTCATCACATGACCAACTCATCACATAGATAATCGAGGTGTATATGTCAAGGATATAAGAACTCACAACTCTTTTTGATTCTTAATGTCCTTTATTAGTGTAGGGTATTCTTTATTTAAGAAGAACTTAGTTATTTAATAATCATCCTCTAACTCCTTAGAGTATGACTCCTTTTGATTTAGACATCACCATGCCTTAATCATGAGTTCATTATGATACACTATCATAATCACTCATAAGGATCTCAAACATTTGGTTCAAGTATTTCATTCATTGATCTAATTAAGAATTAACACTTTACCAAATTTGTACTTCATCTATGATATTCTTGAACACTTCAAGATATTCATATTGGTATTTCTCTAAACACCATTTGAAGTATCAGCATTAACTCCAATAGGTATGTAAATACATCACATGTATAATACATAATAGGATAATCAATCTCCCATTATGACTAGTGAAGATTGATCATGTCCATGAGATTCACGTCTCTTACTGGTTCTCTAACCAAAAGTGTCTATATTTATCCATCATATGGAAACTAGAAATGAATTCCTCATGATTTATGCTAATTTGATTGTTTGAGTTATCAATAACTTTTAGGTATCATTTTATCTTATGCATACCAAGTACTAGAAGATAAGAAAGGCATTGCCACAAAGATTGAAACATCAACTTTATTAATTGCCATCATTATCATACAATATGCAAAAATTAATATGTTTCTATTCATTGGCAAATATGAAATAGCAGTTCATAACTCTATTACATGCCTTCAAGGCTGAAAAAAAACTAAAGTACTCCTATATATGGTGGCAACACTTGCCCCATTTATTGGGTGTTTTACACTTTATATCTTGGTATCATACCTCAAAAAGTGTTACAAGTTTATTTCATGACACCTTTAGGTGGAGACGTATGTCTCCTCCTTCTTCTTTAGTTCTTCCAGATAGAGTGGACAATTCCTTTTCCAATGTCTTGACTTTTGATAATGGTGGAAATTGCCTCTCTTGGTCACTCCTCCCTTGGCCTTGAGAGTTGAAGACGACTTGGGCTGCTGGCTAGCATCAGAATGATTCTTTGCTTTGCCCCTTGTCCTTGCCTTTAAAACTTACCCCTCATCGATCAAAGATTAGGGTTTTGTCTTTCTTCATTTTTGCCTCTACTGTTCTCAACATGTCCAACAACCTTGTCAATGCTTGTCAAAGTTGTTCATGTCATAGTTCATCATGAACTGTATGATTCTCACAAAATTTGCAGTATCATACCAATAGCCAACTCTTGGCTCATAGGGAATCCTTCTTAGTCAGGTTTTTCCACATACCCAATCACATTGAGTGTGTGAATACCTTACTGGATCTCCTTCTGTCATGACATACTAGGACAGTGTCTTAGAGACATCATATGTCTCATGTTGTCTCTGCAACTCATAGTTCAGAGAGAACAACATTAAGCACTCCACATCAATGGCATCTTCGATATGCTTCCATAAGCATCCTTTAAGTCATTGGTGTGGTGGGATCGAGTTCATCTGGTTCTGGTATAACTAGGACTTAGAGCTTTTGCTCTTCGATTGAGAACACTTCTCAACGTCCTAACCAGACATGGAATTATTCCCATTTAATTTGTCCATCTTAAGGACCGATCGCAAATAAAGTGATTATTGTTGATTAACCATTTATTGTACAAAAGGAAATATATGCAATTTAGTCCAAAACTCAATTTTGACTTATTTGATTGATTTGAAAGGTTGATGATATAATTAGGACTTTAATTAATTATCGCTCCCACTATTTTTGTTCAAATTGATAGCCCTCACCATCAATTTGGAAGATTGCAGCGTACAATCTTCTAGTGGGTCAAGATCCTGAAATCCTCTGAGTCATGGACCAGCTAGGGCTGTCACCCACAACTTAGATCTTCCAGGTAGGCAACTTTTGCCAATTGCATCATATGAAACTCTTGAAAGATGTCATATGCAACTCCTTGACATGATCGTCTCCATGCCTCAAGGTGCTAGATCCTATCTAGGTCACCTTGTTAAGTCTGACCCAAAGCCAACACGATGAATATGCACCCTGCTAGGGCAGACCCACATATCCATCCTTCACGCTTCCACGAGATAGATGGTGCACCACGCTAGGGCGTGCTCACACTTGGCCGATCAATCTTTTCATGTGTGTCTCATTTGGAAGCCATCTAAAACTTTAATATTTAATGAGGGATTTGGTTTTATAGGTACATATACATATCCAATCACCACAATACATAGTACGTATCATATACATGCTATATCCCACAGAAACATGTGAAACGATAAAAGTGATGATTATGGCCATCCTAATGTGATTCCTCGAGCCAAGAGGAATCACGGTCATCTAGGTCCACATCACATGCCACCTTTCCATGATGAAGTGCTATAGCCATCTGAGTTGATCAACTCATCACATGAGTGACCTGCTCGCCCTGGCCGGTCATCTGGGTGCCACCAACTGATCGATTGGATCCTCCAACCGATCAGTTTGCCTGGTCGTCGTGCATCTCCTCATGGCCGCCACCCAATCGTCTCGCTCCATGAACCGGTCAACAACTAATCAGTTCAGTCCTTGAACCGATCGTCTGGAACGCCAACCGATCAGTTCACGCCTTGAACCGTTCGTCTCAGTCATCGTCAGGTTGTCCGCCGTTCTTTGACATAACAGGAAATAAAAGATCTATCCTACTTTATATTTGAAAAGGGAAATCTCGAGTTATCTCGAGTTACATCAGGAATAAGAGATAGGGAATCGGTGCGCAGATCGAGATGCAAACAACCACATTCAACCAAGAACACATACATAGGGTTTATTGGCCATAACCATGCTATACATCCACCACAAAACACATTTAAGGGTGACGCGTATCGAGTGCATTCATATTACATATCATATATGTATATTGGAATTTGTGGATTTAGGATTGGACATGCATAAATCCAATTTTATTCACATCGTATGCAATAAATAAAGGCGACAAACCAAAATCGATCACATCGATAATCCTAAAGTATGGAGCAGTTGACGTGGCTTTGATACCACTGTTGGGTTTTAGGGGAGACTAAGAAGGCAACAGAAACAAAAAAAAATCTTCTCCCCAAACCCAGTATAAAGGAATGGCGTCAACGTCTATACAGTAGGAAGGATAGTTTTTAAGGGCATACCTTGTCACGAGGCTTGCTCGGCGACATTACCTCGTGGCTTCCACGGTCTTCACCTCCGGTCTTGGACGGTGTCTGTGCAGCTCCTGGTCTCACCGCGACTGTCGGGATTGACAGCTGTCCTTCGAGCGGCAGAAGTATCATGCCTCTGAAGTATTCCACACGGACCACCTGGAACTCTGATCTCCTTGTCCCACAAGGAGTCGGAAGGAGTCACACCCTCCTGTCGGCGCACTAGCCACCGACACACTCTCCTGCCACTAGTCTTGAGGCTTGCTCAGCAACGTTACCTCACGGCTTGTGCGGTCTTCACCTCCGGTCTTGGACGGTGTCTGTGCAGCTCCTGGTCTCACCGGGACTGTCAGGATTGACAGCTGTCCTCCGAGAAGCAGTAGTCTCCCGCCTCTGAAGTAGTCCACACAGACCACCTGGAACTTCGATCTCCTTGTCCCACAAGGAATCAGAAGGAGTCACACCATTCTATCAGTGCACTAGCCACCGACACACTCTCCTGCCACCAGTCACTTTTCTGCAATTGTCTTTCCCTTGTTGTGCCTCCCTTATCGGGTAGCACTTGCTCGGGCTCTCTCAGTTACCACAACCAGAGAGAATGACAACTTTGCAGAGCAACTGGTGTTCTGAGTTGTTGTACCTGAAAAGCCCCCAATATCCCTATATCTAGGAGGGTCATGGGACAGGGTTCTCTACCCCAGGCAATGAGGGATTAAAGCAGGAGTAGAAGGGTTCGAGATTTTCCACAAAACAACCAACTGCGTCAATTGAACCGATCGTTTCAAGCATGAAACGGTCATTTGGGGACCTGAGTCGATCGGTTGACACCTCAACCGATCGGTTGGGGCACCTGAGCTGATCGGTTCACTTCTGAACTGGTCGGTTCACTGCCATGGTCAGTTTCCCATTGACTTTTCCTCTTTTGTTTCGAATTGATCCAAATGCCAATCCTTGTTCCAATCAAATTGGACAAGTGAAATGAAGAGAAATATCTTGCCAACCTGACTTTCCCAACTTGCTCGTTTGGACTAGTTGAGCCGATCGGTTCAACCCTTGAACCGGTCAGTTCAGCCTGTCCTGAGCTGATCGGTTCATCACATGAGTTGATCGGTTCACCAACATGAGCTGATCGGTTCATCTCATGAGCAGATCGGTTGGGAGTGCAGACTATGCAAAATCAGTCAATTGCAGTTTCAATCAATCTGATACTCTAATCAATCGGTCCAACACCTTGAACACTATGATACCGAGCTATCAATTGATTGAGTGTTTAATTGAACTACCAAATTACTTTAGTAATCAATCTAAACATCATTTGTGGATAAACTCCTATTCTAAGTTAAATCCGATGTGTGTGACCCTGCAGGTCCATTTCACGTTGGCAGTGAAAGTTCATAACACTTATGACTACACAAGCAAAGAGTGGTGCCTAGTCACACATCAGTGCTACCCAAGTGAAAAGGAAAGTTGGAGAACAACTTTCAATCCTAAAATCTGTGAATGGTGCTACAGTGAATGTATAATTCCTTTATCACTGATATCCCAAATGAACTCGAGGCATGGAACAGTCATCCTGTCAACGTTCATTCACTTTCTTGATCTCAGAGTAGATTGGAGGAGATATGTATGACATCAATATCACATATTGATTCACACATGCGTGCACGCCTATCTCAATCCTACTCATCAAGTGGCCATGGATATCAAACTCCCTCAGGAGGGACAAATCCCATATCTATCACTCACCCCTTAAAATCCCCATGTGTCAAAGCCACCCAAACATCACCTTTATAACAACCCATGTTTCAGGACTGCGTTTGATGATGTCAAAGTGTACCCAACGACATGTGTTGAGTGTAGTGATTTCAGGTCAAAGAATCACACTCACCACCATCACTGTGAGAACTGACTGTGACTACCATGTCCTGGTTCCATGTGTCAAACTCACGATGGGTCTATCCGATATGCTTGTTCTCTAACAAGTACCTATGTGTTTTGTTTGATATCTCCATATCATTACTAATGAGATTCTATCATCAACCAACACCACAATCTAGTCGTGTGTGTCATTATTATCTATCTACCTTCCATAATGACATCTGATTAGGGACATACTAAGAATGTACAAACTCTTAGCATCTGTATGATCTCATCGTTCAGGTCCTCAACCTGAAAGCATACGTCATTGAGTACTGTCATTCTCTAGACATTCAATATGTTCTATCATTATCTCATATGGCTGAACCAGAAAGAATTGGAAGCTTGCCTTTGATGCTTATCAGATTAATCTTAATGTATCCCACCAATCAGCCCATGATTCTCTCAGGGCATACATAGCAACAATTCAACCTTGAGTCACTCCTTATATTCCACTAAGAGATACACAAAGATACCATCATTTTCAATATCAAAGGCTAAAATAGCTTCGCTTTTTCTGGGAAAGGGAGACAACAACCTTAATAAGGAACTTATGTATCCTTTTCCCAAGATATTCTTCTCTTACCAAAGGGCTATCCACTCTTAGCCAAGATTCTTATACCTTTGATGTGAACTTCACCAAGGAAAAGCTTTGACCATCAAAGGATGTCTTCCCTTGTTATTGGTATTCTCCCTTCAACTCCGCTTTTCCATTCAAACTTTGCTTCACCAATGGGTGCCTTCCTTATACAAGGGCCATCTTCCCTTATTCCTTTATTATACAAGAGAGTGAATCACACTTTTAGTTTCAAAAAGAGATTTGAAGGTAGAGAAGTTTGAGTCTCACAATATATGCATGGAAGGGCTAGCTCTCTTCCATATATCTGACTCACCCTAATGGATGTAGCAAGTGATTAAGCTCATGAGAGTAGATAGGGTCTATTTTGTTGACCTAAGGGTTATACATTTCCCATATTTTGATAATGACTTAACCATTCCATTCCTATGCATCTAATATATTTGTTCAAGATTGATTTCTGGCTTTAGGTACATGAAAATGATCAAATTACACAAGCCCTAGCTTGTCCAAGTTCAATTCAAATGCAATGCAAGTGTGCTAGTTGGGAAATCACTCCAAACGATCTTAGATGATTTTTGTAATCACTTGTATTGATGATATGACTTGTAACTAAGATGAAAAAAATATGAGAAACACTTAATACCAAGGTTTAATCACTCAAAAGTCAACTTAGAAAATTTATCAGAAGGTGTTCATCGGTCTAGTTGGAAACTCGACTGATCCTATGAAGGATTTTCTAAAGATGACCCATCGGTTGAGTTGTAAACTCACAGACATCGACCGACCGACTCACTAAGGAAATCTAATTTTGGCTCATCGGTCGAGTTTCCCAGAACAAACTCGACTGATAGTTTGAAAATTGGATTTGTCTTTTAGTTGATCGGTCGAATTACCTTTATTGAAACTCGACCAAATGTATTGTATGGAAAACACAGAAAAAGTGATTATAACCATTGGTCACTTGTTTTGGGCAAAAATCGATCTGTTTCTTTGAGGAAAATGGCTATTTTTTGGCCCTAAGTGATCCCCAACTCAAGGGAGCAGTCTCATCTATAAATAGGACCCCTTAGAGTTCATTCCAAATTTTCTCATTCAAGCTATTCAAAGTCCTTGCTATAGTTGAGTGTTCTACAACTCCTTGAGCCCCTTTCTCTCTCTAGTTTACACTTCATTTCATGATTATGAGTGAGTTAGGCATATTGTAAGAGAGCTCCACCCTTGTGCATATAAAGCTCTCATCTTCTCCTACTTCCCTATCCCCTTCCTACATGAAGAAAAGGTGAAGCAAGCTTCCTCGAGTGAAGAAGGAGCTGTAGCTGGTCCTCTTCAAGCTTGATGAAGAGGTGGTGATATTCTCTAGGTGAAGGAGAAGGCAAAGGTGGAAGATCTAAGGAGAGTGGCAAAGTCCTTCAAGGCGGAAGACATGTGCTTGAGTGGGTAAGACCTTGGTGAAGGCTGAAGACTGTTGCAAACTGGGTAATTCCTTGGTAAGGTGGATACTCTTAGTGCTTGGATGGGTAAGTCCTTCGGTGGTCTTGTGTTGTAACTCATATTGGTGATAATATAGAGAAAATCACTTGCAAAGTCCTAGAGTTGACCTCTCTAGGTAGTGGTCTGACTCACTTCTAATTTGAAGTTTGGAACCACTCTACATCCCTTTGCCAAGTGCTTGCTATCAATCTCTCTCATCCTTACTATGCTTGTTAGATAGGACCTCAAATTGCACTTAAGATATTGCTTTAAACTTGATATAATTTGAAGGTCTAATCTATTTTGTGAGAAAAAATTTAGCTCTGTTCATTCCCCCCCTCTAGAGCCCTTAGATCAAACATCTTTGAGGCTCAATATCTCAACTATAGTCTAGGTATCATATGTGTCAAATGTCTAATCATGGTATGTAGTCCACTACGTTCTATTTATAGTTTAGAAAGCCTCCAAGCCATTAGAATCATTACGGATGAATTCCATCAATTTTTGGGGGTATCTAATGGATATATTTTCTCTTACATACCACCTCTAACAGCTATATTGCACTTTATATCTATATTGATATCAGTCAAGATTATGTTGGCAAAACTTGCCCAGTGCACAAAAAACAAGGCCAATTCAGGTCCTTTGGTCGAGTTTACCACTACTATCCTAGAACTTTCCCTTTTTTATCCAACCATGATTTTTATCAGTTCCTAATTTGGCTAATGGAATCAACTGGGCAAACAAACATTGTCATCAATCTAGTGTAGTCCATGACAATATTGGTTGATAAAACCGTATTTATAAGATACAAAGTAATTGTAAATGCAACATAATTTTTTATAGGGAGAAAACTATCTATTCTTAATTATTGATATATATTCATGTATGACTTGGTTTCTCCAAACTAAGGTTGCAAAATTAGACATTTGGAGTATGTCTATCTAAAGTTAGTCATGTAGAAACATTAGACACAAATAAGTGGAATTTTTTAATCATCATCTAAACATGGATTTGAGGAATTTATCATCTACACAATAAATCCATACCCTTTTTGAAGTTTTACAACCCATTTCATAAATGTATCTAAAATCTTTTGAGTAAAAGCATACCTTTTGAGAATATGGGGGTTTCAAGGAATTGAGTTCATATGCTCCCCCTCAATTTATGATATTTCATTTGCAAGATTAGTTTCAAAATATTACAGTCTAAGCAGCTTTGTGTTCATAATTTTATGCTATACTTTCCCCCCTTTGGCATGCCAAAACGATGGGGATAGAAGAGAAAATAAAAAAGGGATTTTCAAAACAATATAGATAATGCATACCAAGGCATGTAGTTGAAAAATCTAAGATTCAATTCAAGCAAGTATCAACACACTATGTAAGAAAGTAACCCAAACTAATAGATATAGCATTTAGGGAAAAAATAGTATATATGGATCATGATAAAATTATCACATAAGTTACATACCACCTTCTATAAAAAAATAGTAGTAGATGATATCACATGGTAAAAAGATACCACTTTTTGAAAACATCTACTTGTAGAATCTATAGTGTAGATGAAAAAATTAGAACATGCTACTTGTAGATGTAGAGAAATATCCATACATAACAAAGTGTAATATAATAAGTATATATGGATACTACTCACTGAAGTCATACACTAAAACCAATGATGTCTATCACTTAAGTATCAAGGTTTCAATCATCATGTAGGTTATAAATAGAAAAATTTATCAAATTAAGAGAATTATTGAAGCAGGATAATTACAACCATGGTTTTGAAATCATAACTATTCAATATGCATAACAACTCAAGAAAAGTAATTTCAAAATATAAAGATACCAAGTATTAAGCATATCATAAATATGGAGTTGCATGAAATAAGGCAATTTAAATCATGCAATATGCCAGGGGAGTCCCATACATTGGCTGATAAAAAACTACTTTAGAGGGAAATTGTCATCTAGTAGTCCATCTACATATTCATTGCATAGTGTCATCAGTCAAGTTTCTAGTTTGAATATCTCAATCGATGGAAACAACTTGCAAACACCATGTTTATCCATCTATCTATTTGTGCTCAAGACAAACTCGGTCAATGGAAGTTGTCGTTTGAAACTACCAAATGTTTTAGAGGCACAAGAAAATTCAAGTAATATGCAGGCATATATAAACTAGTTTGTAATGCACTTAGAAAACATCATAGACTGTTTATGAGATAAAAATGAGAATCATAATATGTAAATTGAATCAAAAGACCTATGAAACGTACATACAAATTACAAATATCAAGATATTATTATATATGAGAATGAATATTAGTACAAGTACCATTTGTGTGCACTTGTTTCCTAACTGTATACCTCTCATCTAGTTTTTTATCTTAATTGAAAAGACAATTTTCAAGTATCTCTTGTCAATCCTTTTGCAAATTTTATATAAGAATTAAGATGAAATAATTTCCAATCTTATTGTTGGGTTTGAATGGATTACCTTGGACACCCAAACCATGTTTCTTTTGGGTTCCTTCCTTAAAGGTAAATATGTAGAATAGTGACCATTTCTCTAGCAATAATTGCAAGAACCTTTATGCTTGGAATGAGAGTATTCCTCATGGAATGTAGGAGATTCTTTTAATTTGTTGTCCCTTGGCATAATATCATATCATATACCATATTTACCTATTTTTAATGTATGGTTAAGCATTTCATTTGATTGATCACACCACCTAAATTTTTTTTCTCAAATTATGATCACCATGCATTCGTGTAGTAATAGAAGAAAAAATGAGCAACATCAAGTATATAATGAAACATATATATTTCTATGCAAAAGATTTTGTATATAAGAATTTGTTTCAATACGAAGGGTAGTAACTTCTTTTTCTCTACTGGGAAAACTAGAATATGATTCAAGAACATTCTTTTTTGTAAGAAATGAAGCATTTTCATTTACAAGAATAGTTATTTTGGAAGGATGAACACCATCTCTAGATATGGTTCATTGAAAAACAAATTCTTTATGTTCATTTTCAATTTTAACAAGATCAATATTGAAAATGAGAATCTATAAATTAAGTTAGCTCTTCATTTCTACTGGGAAAAATAGGTTAAGATTCGGAAGCAGCACCTTATCAAGAAAGTTAGAAATTTCAATTATAAAAGTAGTTATTGACTAGGATAAGTATTGTTGTCTATATCAACACCACTAAATTTCAACTCTTGTTCTAGATAAAACTTAATAAGATTGTAAATATCATCTTAGAATCAAATATTAGCATGTTCAAGATCATATGTTTCTTCATGGAAGTTATTATATATCTTTTTAAGTCTTTTCTTTTTATACTTATAAGATTTAAGAGAGTCACATTCATCATAAATCATTTCAATTAGTTATTCAAAAAAAGAGTTAATATTTGATTTAGTTGAATGTTATATTAAACTTCTCATAAGAGCAAAATGGCATTCTCCAACTTTATTTGTCTACTTTCATTTCATCCAGTGTTGAGGGAGTCACTAGAGATTTTCTGTCCTTTCTTCTTATTATTCTTCTCATCCCTTCTCTTATTTCCCATATGGTGATGGGTCTTTCTACCTTTTGGGCTATCATCCTTGTAGTGACCCCTATGTCCAAAAACATAGTACTCATAGGAGGAAGAAGACTTGCCTTTCAAGGTTACCTTCAAAGTACATGGAATTTTCTTCTCCTTTTAAAGATTAATGACTTGAGGAAGCTTGCAAAAAAAATCGCATTATCTTACTTTTGATTCCTCTCTTCAAGATCCTCATCATCTCTAATGTTTAGCCTTACCTCATATGATTGGCAATTACCTATGAAGTCATTAATGATGAGAGTGAAGAGTTTTTTATACTCTTCTATGGTTGTCATCTTCTTGTCCCATCAGTGAAAAAAAGAATGAAGAATCTTTACATGCTTATTTATACAATCCTTTGGTTGACCAGGAGTTGTAAGGCCATTGAAATTGATATATACCCTTTACTACATCTCTGCAATGCACTCCTTCTTCCCCATGGATAAGTTCTCAAGTTTTAGATTGACAGTCTATATGTTTGACTCTTTCACTTGGTATGTGTTTTCATAGAATACATACATACACACACTATATATATATATACATATATATATATATATGACTTTCTTGAAATATCATGGGTGGTCTCACAAGAAGATATCTAGTAGAATTGATCGGGAGTGAGAGCAGCATAGAGGATGCTTATGAATGTGGTTTTAAGTTTTTATTTTTCAAGTGTCACAACATCCCATCATTATAGATAACCCTTATGTTTCTTGTGTGGAAGATCCACAATTTTGCACATCTCAAGACTTGCACCTTAAATATGGAATTTTTTAATTCTCTTCAAATATTAAAAGTAGCTTCCATAAAAGATAAATATGTGGAATGAGTATCTCCCCTCTATATTGTCACCCATCTTCTCCTACTTATGGAATTGTTTAATGGGGAAGACCTTTCTCTAATACCACTTTTTGGACCTATGAGATCAAGAGGGGGTGAAATGATCTAAACTCACTTATAAAAAATTCATTAAACCTATATATTATATCCAATGTAAATATGTAATTATTAAAAAGTAAGGGATAAGGATTGATCAATATATAAGTTAATCTTATATTTATAGTAGTTTCATCTCAAAGTATGTAGCTCCACTACCTAGAGAGGTCAACCTCAAGTATTTTCAACCTTGAGTCGCTCCTTATATTCTATTGTAAGAGTTACACCAAGATCACATTTCTCATGATAAAAGGCTAAACTAGGTTATGTTGCCCAGTACAGGGAGACAACAACCTTACAACAGACTTACCTATCCTTACACATGATCTTCCTCCAAGACTAAATGACTTTCCCACTTGTACATAAGAATTTTCCACTTTTCAATTCACCTTCACTAAGGATAAGTTTTGACTGCCAAATGATGCCTTCATTTCCATAGGGCCACTATCCTCCAACTCCTCATCACCAAGATAGTGTTCTTTGATAAAGAGTTTCTTCCTTTTCTAAGGATTGTCTATCCTTCTTCATATATTAAATAAGAGAGATAATCACACATCTGGTAAGGGAAATATATTCATAGGAAGAAAAGTGATAGCCTCACAAGATGGTATGGTAGGGCTAGATCTCTTACAAATATGTCGCTTGCTATAGTTGATGTAATAAGTGATTAGTATGATGAAAGTGCATAGGGTAATTTTGAGCCAAAAATCTCTCAATTAGAGTGTAAGTTACTTATCGGGAAGGTGCCTAACATGGGGATGAATCTCAATAGGTCCTATTATAGTTGTGAATTCCTATGAATCGTTAATATTAGGATCAATTATATCCATTATTTGGGGTATCCCATTGATATATTTTCTCTTGTGAACCCCCTCTTACCACTATAATGATTTTATACCTATAGTATCGTTGGTTAAATTTATGTTGCCTAAACACAGCCGTTGAATAAAAAGGCAAGACCAATCAGTTTCATTGGTTTATAAAGTTTATCCATTGAATTCTCGACCAAGGAACAATCTTAAAAACTAGCCTTTTTATCATCGCACAAAATTGATGTCAATTGGGAAAACAAATATTTACGTCATACGAGTTTAGTCCAAGACAATCCCGATCGATGAAAAGTCCTATTTTAAAGTTTCCAACTAATGGTAAGAGTGATTTGAATACACTTAGATTAATTTTATTACAATTTTGAAATTAATTACAAGTCATACAATCATTATAAGTGATTTACAACAAATATTTAAGGAGAAAATTATCTTTTATTCAATAAAGATCATTTTGCATATATGACTTGATAATTTGGAACTAAGGTTTGCAAGTTTTCTCATTTATAATGTGTTTATCTGAATCCAATCAAGTAGAAATATTAGACACAATTAAGTAAATTAGTTTATCATCATAATAACATGATTCTAGGCCATTTATCCTTTTAGTCAACATGAGCCTCATCTCTACTACTTCACATTGCACGTAGATCATTATGGTTATCATTCACAAATGTGTGCCAATTACTTGTGAGTTTTGATACATGAATATTATGTTGTTCTTTACATTATACCCTCATCATTGTGTCAATACTTAATTATCTATGTTTTTTTCCAGAGAACTTTAGATCCTAGTTGTTATTCATCATGTTCCATATCACAGGCCAAAGATTATAAAATATAACATTGACATCCATCACCAACCAAATTTCTTTGATGGCACTAAAAGAAATATTCTAAAAGTAAAACATAGTGTTCATCAATGTAATATGACATGAAGTGCAAATCATGAGGTATTTGGCGTAGGATGCAATGCATATTCTAGATCTTAGACCACAAAACTTTCTCCAAATGGGTTGGAGTTTCCCAACATGTGGAAAGTTACTTGATAGGATATCAACTGCCAGTTGTGAGTTAGAGCGGATCACCACATTCCTCCAGGATTGGATCTTGAAGGTGTGAGTAGTTGTAATGATGGCATGGAATTCCGCATTGAGAGGAGAAAATGCCCAAAGCAAGATTCCAATGTCCAAGTCCATTGTTTATAACACAGTAGATGCCCATTCTAGAATGTCTAGTAGAGTGTTGGAAGGTTGAATCCACAAAGATGAAGACGTCCCCAGTAGTGGGTCCTATAGGGCTTCTCAAAGGATTTTCTTTAGGATTGTAGTAGCCTCAGGACTTTAGGGAGTTGATGGTGTTGGAGCATGACATAATGAAATTCACACTAGGGTGAGTCGTACTTCTTGCATGTGTGTACCAAGTCATTTTTCAAACTCCAGATGTGATAGAATTCCACCAGTAGAGTGTGAGACCCAGAGCCTCTAGGGGGGGAGAGAATGTCTAACACCCATCCATCTTATTCTACAGAAAAGAAGGAAGGTTCACTAACAAGTCATTTCCAAATAGACCTGATGATGGTGCAATATCTTAGTCTATGTTAGACAGAGTTTGGTTCATTTTTGCAAGTCAAGCATGTGATGTCCACATCAAGATGTCTTGGTATCTTCTCTACATTGTTGTTTAGGGCTTTGTGTTTTAGCAATTAGGCAAAGATGTGAATTTTTTCAGGTACTTTAAGCATCTAGATATTGTTCCCTTACCAGCATTATGTATGTCTTGGGACTCTTATAGCCACACACAGGTGAATTCTAAAATGAGTTCCCCATTATGTTCATGAGGCCACATATAGGAATTCAGCTCAACCAATGGATCAGGAGGTAGGGTGAATTGGAGGTGGCTCTATGTGTCAGATAAAAGAAAAAAAAGTAATGAAGCTAGAATCTCACTCGCCAGAGTCAAGGGCCATGCATAGTCAAGTCTTCAGGATCTCATGGGACTTAAAAGGAGGGATTAACATCACACATTTGCATTCTACAAATCCATCTATCAAACCAAATATTGTTTCAAGACCAAAAGTTAATGACTTTAGAAAACTCCCCCAAGATAGAGGGCATGCTCTTCTTAATGAAGGACCACACATGCAATCATGGTTTATTATCTATGTTTCAACTGATTTGTCTTTCTAGAATCACTTTTTTGGTCACTGACCCCTATCTTCTTTTGGTGAAATTGCTTTTTCTTGTGGTATCATTTTTCTTTCCCAACTTTTTGCCAAAAATATTTATTTAAATGTGTATGTTCTCATTTAATTTGTTTTCATCTTTTATCTTGCTCTTTCTAATTTGGGTATTGTTCCAAACTTAGATAGTGAGAACTTTGTTGAAATGAACCCAATTTAGGTGCTAGATAAACAATGAACTTTCTTTGGATATATCTATGAGATGAACTCCTTTATGTACTTTCAAGTTTGTTAAAAGATCATTTATATATTCAACCACATTAAATTATTACTATCTGACTTTGGAAAATTATAAAAGTGAGATTTTGATTTATGATGCTAAAATGGTTATGTGCCACATGTTGTACTTGGAAAAGATTTACGTGGATGGATACTTTTTTGGTACATTCTTCATTTATTCTTTTGTATAATAAGTCAAACCTAGTTTGCACACATTATAGTCATTGTGCTAGGCTTCCCTATGATTAGGGCCTTGGCTTGACCTAAACAAGGTTTGTTGTTTGACTGTGGTTTTTACTATGTTGATTCGTTAGATGAAATATGCTACTTTAAAAGGTCTACTATCATCTAGTGGATGCTAGGGTATATATTTTCCTGGTGACATCAATGTGAGATCTTGTTTCCCACCCCATCTAGTTGTCTTTATATTTTGGTCATTTCTCTTATATGATTTATTGCTTAGTTAGTTTGCTTTGTGTCATCAAGTTCCTTCTCTTTGTCATCATGTTATCTCTCCTCCCATTTTTAAGGGTTCTTCCCTCCCTTCATGGAGGTTGACAAGTTCTTGATTTCTCTATTTGTTTGGTCATGGTTATGTTTTTCTCTTGAACCTCTTCTTTTAGTTTAAGATATGTGGGGGTGGGGTGGGAGCATGCATAGAAATTAGTTAATATCATGAGGGAGGTTGAGAGAAAACATTTTGTATAAACATTCAACATTATTAGTCAAAAAATATTCCTATTTCATTGTCACAAAATCAAATAAAATAGGGGTATGATAGTTCTATTTCATATATGTTTAGGCCTAATAGTATTGTAAACACATATGATTACGGAAAATAAAAATGAGCTAATTGCCATAGTTTGTTTGGGGGGCACAACAAGACTCAAAGAGCTAAAAAGTGGAAAATAAGATCTTTAAGATGAAAGTAAGATAAGGTGATAGATATGTAGAGCTAAAAAGTTGTAGGTAGGCCTATTCATAACTATTGCCTTCTAAAATTTGCTCCAGTATGTAGCATTATGAAATATACCTTATTTTGAAAAGGTTCAAGATTTAAGATCCTATAATATTGAGCCATAATAATTGTGCATGGATCAGTTGAGATATGATATAAAATCATGAGATAAGTTTCTGAAGTTTGTAAATAAATGCTATAGAGTTGTGAAGGTTATCAAAAAGTCTATTATTTCTTTCTCTCCAAATGCACTAGTAGATATAGAAAGAAAGGATTGATGATTCAATGAAAATGTTGTGTCTGGGTATGAATTTCAATTGGTGTATAGTTTGTATGTATAGGTCTGATTTGTTTTAGATAATGTTGAATTAGTGATTCCATATGTTGTGTCCCGATTTGAAAGTGAAGAAGAGATTTTCAATGTTAGTAAAATAGGTCAAACACATAAGGCATATGGTGGGACCAAGGTAGAATTTTTAATCCATTTTTCTCTTATCAAGACTTCTTATGTCCACTAAGCCAAATAGGAATGTGAACCTTGGGTGGCAATGCATTTAATGTTCCACAATTTTAAAAGTATTGATTTTAGGATTTTGTAGAATTTATATGCAAGTTTGTAGGTGTACATGTAGCCATCTCCATTGTGGTACATTATTTATGTTTGTAGTTTTTATGTGGTTGTATATGGTAGAAATTTTAAGGATGGAGAATTATTGATATAGAAATCTTTTAAACTTGTTTTTTCACCATGAGAGACCAATTTGAGAACCTTATTAGTGGAAGTGTTATTAGTGGAAGTGTTTTTATGTTGTTTGTATGTTATGTTCAACATCATGTTTGTTATAGTTTTCCCAACTATGAATGGATTTGTCCAAATTGATTAGTATTTAGAGGAAAGAAGATGCACCTAAATGATTTTTGAATGATGTAGATGGTTTTGTTGAGCTACTTCCATAGGGGATATGTACATTTGCTTCTGATATTGTGCCATGTGTTCTTATTTAAATAGTATTTTTTATTTATTCGAGATTCCAAATGATTTTTTTATCATTGTATAATTATGTAGTGATTTTGTGATAGAGAAATGAAAATGTATTGGTGATTGTTTGAATGTATTTGGATATCGTGATCAGAGTCTTTCACTAGATACAATGATCAAGATGGTGTGTGTTTTCTACGGAAAAATCAGTGTTTGTCTATCTACTACAAGGATTTCAACAAGAAGAATCCTTTTTATTTACCATCTCACCTCTATAATGTGTTTGTACCTATTTCCCAAATTTGAATCTTTTCTACTTCCTCTATAATGATATATGGATTTTGATATTCATGTGGCATATGTTATTTCTGACATAAGATAAGTTAATATTTTCTTCTAGCACTACAAGGACTACAAAAAAATATGTGTTCTACAACCATTATGCATGCATGCATGCTAGAATTCTTCCGCCATAATGCTCTTTCAAAATATTATTCAACTAGAAAAAATAAGTTAATTATCGACAAGACAAATCTTGTGGGCTCATATTATTTGACACTTATGAAGTTATTTCATACTAAACTTACATGCATACAACATTGTATCTTATATTAAAAATATAATCTATCTTTTCTATGATTCATCTTCGCTTTTGAATAATTAACCAGTAAATATTGATGGTGGCACCTCAAATTAAGGTGGTTCCATAAAGATCTAAAATTTTGAGTTCCTTGGAATTCTCTAGAATGAAGGTTCTAGATTATGTATATCTATAATTAGGATTTCTCTCACCCTACAGGCAGAAACCACCATTGTCTTACCTACTTTTTGCATGGTGACTTGCCACGTTACAGGACAATCTGAGATCACACAGTGGGTTCCATACCTAATGTTTTACCTCTATCTCTATTGTCATTTCCAATTGCATGAGGTGAACATTTGGACCTTCTGTGGTGGATCTATAACATGGTGGTGACCTCTTGGTAGTGAGTTCTCTACTTAGTCTTGAATGAGGGTTGTGGCTTCTCTCTGATGAAGAGTTAGGGTTCAATCATCCTTCGCAAAGTGAGTTGCTAAATTGTGGGTCTATACAATCTATCGGGGTGGATTCCTTGCCTTGTGCTTCACTTCCTCTTCCCAATTGCCATATCCAACTATGTCAGGCAAGGTGTGTCCTCTACCTATTTGCAACCCTCAATCCACCACATCATCTCTTATAGGCTAGGGTTACCCTAACCCTAGGAATGGAGACAATCACCCTCTTGGAATTGAATGGACATCTGATCTTGCATGGTAATTGGTCTCTCCTAATTCAACCCCTTCTCTTCCATCTTTGATTGCATAAACTACAAGGTAGGTGAACCACCTTCAGATTGCACAATATTTCCCTTTCCCGACCTCCCAACACGAACTTCAACTTGTACCTAGCCAACTACCCTAACCATGCACATTGAGCAATGACATCCACTGACGAGCCATGTTAGCCACCTCTATACACCATCACTAATTGTGCAGTAATATGGTAGATGTGGATTAACACTCAAAGGTCACGAAAGAAGAAGGGTTGGAAAGGGAGAAGAGGTTTGCACCTAAGTTTCCAGGAAGCACATATGCATCAGAGATACAGGGAGATGAACGTGAACCTATAGGTCAGTAAGAAGGAAAATTTCTCCTAGAGATGGGCACTTGCTCACCAAGGAGGAGATTGGTCGAAGATACCAAAGAGGTGACTTGATGGACCGAAGGAGACTGGTTGGCTCTAAGAGATAGAGCTTAAGCATGCGGCTAGATCTTTAACATTTGGAGCAGCCAAAGTGTGATTCATTGGGCTAAAGGTTGGGCCAAGGCTAGGAAAATAATATCTCGATATCTAGTTTGAATAACTTCCATCTTGGGATGGTTTGCTTCACATGAAGGGAGAGGCTCCTATACAACATATGCACATTAACACCATCCTTGTAACACTCTTATGATTCACACTTTAAGACCACCATTCCAGGGACCTCCACATCAGCCTCAACCCCCATAACCATGTCTCCCTATCCTAGAAAACTATCATTCTTCATGTTGCCCCTATGATAGAGAATTTTGGCTGGGAAAACCCAATAGAAGTTGTTGCCCATATCAGTTTGCATCTATCACTCTGCCAGAAGTGATAATAGGGCCCTCCTCAAATCTACAATAGGTCTGACTTGGATTCCCAGGATGGATTGGAAGAGAGTGGAAGTTTGCCTATGGGAATCAAACTACTTTGATGTGGGATTATGAGGATTGTAAAAAATCCTATGGTGACCCTTCATTCTACCTATTGTGAATCCAAAACTGCTAGTTTCAGAGCTAAAGATATCTCCTTTCGAATTTGGTCCTAGGATGAAGCTACATAGGAGGCCAATCCTTCATGGATTTTTTGTTGATATAATGATTTCCTTTCCACTTGAGATTCATATCCATCCTAGATAAGATAATGGGCCTAACAAGACTACTTGGTGGAGTCTCCATATGGAGGCATGACCCAACTAATATTTTGAGTCTATTGATATCGACTAGATAATGGGAAAAACTCTATTGGTGATGGTAGCATGGATGGAAGATGAAGCAAATGAGCTTGCAATGCATCCCATGTCCAATATTGGGAGTTCCATGAATATGGTTTGGTAACCATTTACAGAAGAGAGAGACATCCCTTTGGAGGCACTTAGAATTAGATATCCTAAGCAAGGATATGAAGACACCTGGACTTTTGTCATGGTAGGTGATACCAACTTACATGAGCAACTAGGGAGTTTGTGTAACAAGTGTGCCTCTTTTGGCCTACCATACCTCATACCCTTCTCTCACATCATTCTCTATATACCAGGACCTTACTGTGGTAGAACTATCTCACAAATAACATTATAGGCACAAGGGTGGTGGGTGGGGAGTCCCCATTCATTCTTGAGCAACTACAAATGTAGAGTTGAAACATGATGGGACCCCTACGGATTCTATAGGGCCTCGAACACCAATAGTGGTGACCTCCATTTTCGTGCTTGTGGCGGTGTCTTCTTTGATGTTGGCTGCACTATGAGTAGCACCATGTGAGGTGGTGTCAGTTGTTGATCTGAGAAAACCTTCAGTGTGATGCTCAAATGGGTGTGTGTAGCATGGATGTGTGCAAATTTTAGATGGAAGGACAATGGCAAGGATGAGAGTGTAAAACTAGTAGGTGGAGCAATGTCAAGGATTAGGATTGGTGAGGGCTCACTATGTGATGACCTTCTAGAGTACATCCAATGTGTATGTGTGATCTGATAGTGTGAACTTTTATGAGACATGTCTGAGGGTCAGGCGGGTGATTTAGTGGTGCAATCGGTCCCAACCAGACAACATTAGTATCAGAGCCCATGGTAATCGGAATTTGACTATTTCAGTTTTATCTCCCTAATTAGAATCTCTACCTTACATAGTTCCTTTAGGTGACATGGTTGCCCTAGAATTGATATATAAATGATGAAAGGTTGATTTAGGATCCTATAGTTCCACATTAGTATCATGATGAATAAAACTCTAAAATACTTGTAACTAAAATATGCATAACTTAATGTTGTTTAGGTTTGCCTTTAGGCAACTATTAGGGCATGAAGTTGAAGCAAAGGTCTCTAGAAATGATCAGGTTCTGGGGGGCTGGCAATATTTTCCTCTGTGCCACTTGCTTGGTTTACAAGGACTCCCAGATCCATATGATACCGGCCTGGCCTAAGCTGAAATGGATTGTCTGAAATAGTTTGCTTTTAGGCAATAGTGACCTTAGACATCTATGTTGTATATCTTTGGGAACCCTAAGTTTTAGGTGTATGATGACTTGTTTGAGGATGGATACCAAGATAGTCTATGTCCCTTGGGGCCACATGCTTGGATAGTTTATCCCTAGAACCTAGAATTTAAAGTTTGGGGTTAAGTGAGCTATCAGAGTGCATAGTGGAAGTGTGATGGATCTTGTACATGGTTTAGTTAGACTCATCCTTTAACCCTAGTGTAGTTTGGCATGATAGGTTGGACTCTTTAAGGGGTGGAGTATAGTTAGCTTGATGATGTTGGGTGGTTATATTTTGAGGACAAAATCCTCTTTAGGGGGATGGAGCCCTATGACATCTTGAAATTTATCTACACTATCTTTAGAAACCCTAACCCCATACTTAGGAGGTTGTTGTGCTTGAAACCTTAGTGGGGTCCAAACAAGTTATAGTTATAGCCTAACGTGCTTGTTTATATATTAATGAACATATAATGATCATCTAAGGAATAATTTATATGTTCAAACCCTAATGAATACCTAATGCACATAATATGAGTAACTCACATATTAATACTAATGGATATGAATGGTGTTGCCCATGTCATAAACCAATAAACTCTAATGAAATGATAAGTAAGATGATTATAACCTAATCTTAAACTTAATACATGCTAAGTAAAATGTAGTGATCATATTAACCTGAACCCTAAGTTGTAATCATCTAACCTTAACATATACATCCTTAATGCCTTTCATGATACATTAATGGCATTAGGTGCCATAATCAGTTAACATACTTTGATAGACATAAATGATATATATAATCATCTAATCACATATTAATCAAGTCATCAATATGAAATGCATGGTATGTTACCTTGTTATCTAATACACACATGATTAGTCACTTAATGTGAATTAATATGTAATATGTCACACCTTGATCATTAATATATATATATATATATATATATATATATATAATGAATTCAATATGGATAAGAAGTAATTGATTCACACAAATGTTCATAATCAATAATAAGAAGTGAATAAATATGAGAGAATGATTAATGATGACATAATGTGAATAAGAAAGTTAATGTGACAATGTGACAGTGTTAAATATAGATAAAAGTGATTAATGTGACATTATTTAGATTACTTGTAACAAGTTGGATAAAATGTATTCATTCATGCAAAACAATTTGTTATAATTCAATATGTTGATAATAGAGACTAAATCCAATTATTAAGGATAATAATCAAGTATATTGATAATTAAGTAAACTCTAATTGCGCTAAAACTCACAATGAGTTAAATAAGAAATATATATGGTTTCAAGCATAATAATAAAATATAACTCTTTTGGACACAAAGTAAATATGACATGACACAATTAAAAGAATAATAATGATAATGTGATATCCTAATGAATATAATAAGGCAAAAAAAATTAATTAAAAAGAAATTGTAAAATTGGAACATAGGTGATCCTTGAGAACCTAACCTATGTCAAGATGCTTGTGGGGTATATGTTGATGAGTTGTTTGGTAGAAGTTAAGGTTGGAGAAATAACTTGAAGTTTTGTGATGAGATGTTGCACACTCACCCTTCCCTTCTTACTTATGATTTCGGGGACGAAATCCGCTTTAAGGGGTGGAGTGTTGTAACATACTGAATTCTAGAATTTTTTCTTTTATCCCTCTTTCCCATCTTTCCTTTCATTTCTATCTTTATTGGCCTTTCTATTTAATTAGTGGAATTTATAGTGGTTTAGTGAACATTTATTTACTATTTGTACCAATATAAGGGTTTATGCACAAATACCTCAATGAAAGCTTAATTACCATAATTAAGTGATCTAAACCTTAATATAACTTTTTGATGTGATTTGAAAACATAAAATGAACCTGTTTTTCAAATTTGGTTCGATTTGGATGTTGTTTGTGCAAGTTATGCAATTATATGCACATTCTGGACGTTTATGCAATTTACCCAATTGGGAAGTTTTCTTTGCAAATTATCACCTGGATTTTGATCCTTAGATATTCCCTTACCATTCACGAGATTTTGAACCATGGGGCACCTGGTTGCACCTTGGTTTGAAGGTGTTACTTTCCAAGGGTATTATAGGGATTACCCTCTTTATAAATATACTTCTCTTTAAAAGCTATCAACCAATGGGGTTATTTCTTTGTTTGAAGGACGGTTGGAATGGCCTAGAAGGCTCTATGGGATCTTAGGACCGATCTTTGGTATACAAGAAGAGTCTATGAGATGTCATCTTGCATGGCCATGAAGCCTTAGCCTAAGGACACATGGAAAGTCACATAGACACCTCATGCTTGCCCCCTTCTTTATAAAGCCATGCCTACCCCTTCCCACCTCCCAATCCAAGAAGAAATCCTATCCTTCTCTTTCTTATAGCTTATAGCATCGTCCCTTCTATGTTTGTCCACAAACTTGTTGTCCCAAGGTAAAAGAAGGTGCCTACGTTGGTGAAGAAGGCTCCTAGGGTTCCAAATTTCTCTATTTAGGATTTCTTAAGGTCCTCCTTGGTGATTTTGACCAAAACTAGTAAGAATCCTCCTTTCCTTCCCTATTTTCATGCTGTTAGTATTCCTCCCACCTTCTTCCAGGTCGGAACCATGACCTTTCATGGTAAAACTCCACCTCGAACCCTAAAACATCTCATATCCATGCTCTTTTGCTAGGGTTTGCACCTCTAAAGTAGAGAAGGTGATCTTTGCTTAAGAAAGGAATTTGGCTTGGAGCAACCAAAACTTCTAATCTCGGGATCCTTTCTATTTGGACCTTCTTACCTTCCTAGAGGCAAGTTTTGTTAACCACTTTCTCATATATTGCTTAGTACATGCTTAAAAGTCATGCTTCTATGTTTAAAATCGATGATTTTCATCTCTTTTTAGCATGTTCTTCTAGGGTTTTCGTTTCTTGTTGTTTTACCTTCTCTAGAAGATCTAGTTTGGTTACCTATGAAACTTCCAATCTGATATTGGGTCAAATGGTATTTTCTCCCTCTCCCTCTCTCTTCAATTATCTCGATCGGTTTGATGATGTGGCAATTTCCTATTGGTCAGTATCGAAAAATTCATATCTTCTAAACTGCTTATCCAAATTTGACAAATAAATATGTTTTGGAATTGGAAAATTAATCTCTATCTAATAAAAATATTTTAAATGTCTGATTTAATGGTTTGAAGAAGGGTGATTTTTGTAAAACGAATTTCATGCATAAATTCCATAAAAATTACATCTTAATCATCATAACTCCAAAATTAACATAAAATATGTTTTCTTGATCAGGAGAACTTAATAGGTTATTGGATATGTTTTAAGAGTCTAAATCTGAGTTTTTCTAAAAAGATCTAAAATTAGGTTTTCTATACATTAATGTGCACTATGTACTCTAATACATGTTAATACATTGAAAATAGGCAAAGTGGAACTTAGACTCAATTAAAGTGGTGAAAGTTAGTAATTGATATCAGTAAAAGAGGTATGTGCATTCCTTACACCAAACCCTATATTTCCCTAATGAGGCTTAAATGAACCCTAAATATTCTATTCTTGAATCCTAATGTTGTTCATGCCTCAAATTAGATTATAACTTCTTCTTGTCTTATACCCCACTGCCATGCTTATTGAATATTATGACTACTCTTTCCATGACTACTTTTCTAGCATGTGGATTTATGTTCTATTTAATTTAAAGTAGAGGTACTTATGTACAACCACCCACAGAGGGCATGTATTTAATCGCCATGGGGAATGTTTTTATTCTCCCCTATATAATTGTGTAGGTGATTGGGAATGTCTTATTCTCCCCTCACATATAGGTTAGAGGTTTGGTAGGTGCCTCAACCCTACTTAGTTAGGTAGACATAATTATCTTACATGCAAATACTTTTTGATATAATTGTTAATGGCAAGTTTCTTTTGAATATAGCCTCATACTTTTGTTATCTTCATCATATGATGAACCCTAGCCTTTTTTTATTTGCTTTACTTATCTTGATATCCTAGACTAGTTTTGTGACACATACTTTTCTTCCCTTTCCCTTTTTGCTGGGTGCCTTCCCAACCACCCAGGTGTTGAGCAAGGTGATGGATAAGACAAGGAAGATCTTAGCATTTGGCTTGGACTCAGTTGATGGAGATGTTGCTTGGAGACGAGATTGTAGTAGTCTAGACTTCCCTCTATCTAGATCATGATTGTGTGTCTTGATGTGAACCCTAATGGGAGAATTTGATGTATTTTTGTAAACCTTTTATGAAATTGAATATAGTCAGTTATTTTTTATTCCGCTACTTTCTAATGGTCTTTTGTATACCAATGTTTAATAAATTTGGAAAATTTATGCCCATTCCATCATACCTCTGAGAGTGTTTGGAATGGATGTCAATTCTTCACATTTTTAGTAAAGGGGTGATTTCACTCCTTTACAATTAGGTCCTTGTGGATCCTTCATCACAAGCATCCCTTGGGCATTTGCAAGATCCATCTTAGAATGACGACGAGAATCAAGGTTGGTGATGTTTCTCTTCTATTGGTGGGCAACCGACATGAGCATGGGTGACTATGGCCTGATGCACATGGAATTGGTGATGAGTAGGTGTAGACAATTGTAACTAGGAAGAAAGAGGTCCAAATACAACCTTAATCACCTATATTCCATGTGCATACACCGCTCAAAGCATTTCTCCTCCACCAAAACCTCACTTGTCTCATGACATCTTGTAAAGAATTAGAGATCGTGCTTTTTTGTCTCTTCCTATATTGGGTTCTAGGTTTAGAGGGACTCCCAAGGTTTAGATAGTGGCATCCTTGTAGTCATGTCATCTTCCCTAGTGTTATCATTCAATATTATATAATGCTCAAACAATTTCTCTAGTGGTACAAGTCATATCTTTTTGGGTACTAGAATCAAACAAGGGAAGGGTTCATACCATAGCATAGCGAGGGGATGGGGAACAACCATATAGATGGGGTCAACTTGTGTAATGGTAAACACCCATGATAGAGTAAGCAATACTTATCCAAATATTAGGATAGTTGTCCATAGGTCTAAGGGTGATTTAGACTTAGGATCTTCTCGGCCATCCATGGGAGAGGACGATATTGTTTGTGCTGAATTAGGCCAACTTAGACTTGGATTTACCCATGACACTAGGATAAGCTTTGATCATGGTCAACAGAAGTAGACACTGAGGAGCATATGAGGTTGAATCCTTGGGGTATATAGAATTTCTGATTAGTGTTCACCGACTATAACCAACATAATGGATACATTGATTATTTGGAATGTGAGTGGGTAGCCAACAACAAGTCATTGGAGAGACTAGTTAAACTTACAAGTGAAAGTGGGTTATTTCTCTTAGGGGTTTGAGAACTCTTTTTAGGATCTATCACTACACATGAGTGGATTATTATTATAAGTTTAACAATGGTATGAAGTACATCATTAATAAGAAATTGACCTTAGAGTCTTGAAGAGACCCTACAAATAGAATCTTTGAGAAGTAGAAGAACCTGAAAAGAGCCTTAAAGACCTGGAATAAAGAGGTGGTAGGAAATACTTTTGGGATGGTCAGGGACTAACAAAGGATAGCCATATCTTTATATGAGAGTGTCTGTGATAAAGTTAAATCTTTCACATTTATGATCCAATTCTCAATTATTCCCTTCTACCATATAAAATTTTCTCAAACTGATTCCACTTCATTAGTCTCATGATCCTTGGACTATTTTGAAACTAAGTTTGCAATTATGAAGCCCAAATCAAATGATATATATGTTGTGACATTCAAATTTGACTCAATTTATAGTGTTACTGTAACAACCTAGACTTTTCACTATCCTATCTTGTTCTTTTCATCCCTCGTTAGGAGGTCTATTACTCAAATTGATGTTAATTTCATAATTAAAGAGTTTTGATATTCCAATTTTGTCACTACAATGATCAAACATTAATTTACACTTTTTGTCTAAGTTTCATAGGTTAATGATCACCATCTTGCAAGATATATTGAACGTATCCAATATGAATATAATATTCTGTAATGAATAAAGCTCTCAATTGTCTTTCCAGCAGTACAAAAATCACCATAATTAGAGCTTTGCGTCCCAAGTTTTGACCTTTCAAAGTCGCCTCAAATTATACTTAAATTTCATTGAATTAATTTGATTTGAACTTTGTTGGGCCCAATTAGTCGCAGCCCAGCTACTCGCCCAGTGTGACTAGTTGGGTGCATCACCTCTCACTGTTGGATTTCCCTCAGATCAAGATCGACCTCCATCCAACAACTTCCCTCCATCTTCTTTGTTGGTCCGTATTGTAGCACTTGCTACAACAGGGTGCCCTTTTTAGACGACCAATAGGCATCAATCTAGACGATTTTTGAGCAAATTGAAAGTCATTTGCAATCTATTTCGATAGACACTCTCTTTGTTGTATCTTTTTCCTTACTCTTGCATCCTAGGGCTTTGCCCCTTTCTATTCTTCTCCACCCCCTCATTATTGTGCCACCATGGCCGTCAGGTTGGACTCTTCCACCCTATCTTGCCCCACCTCCATCTGAGACCAGGGAAATGTCTGCCGCGACCCATCGGAGTAGGGAGGCTCCTTGGTGCTTGGTCTATGAGAGTCGCTCTTCTCCTATTCATGTGTTCCAGCAAGCTACAGATGCAGCATCGATGTTGGCTAGGCGTAGAAGGCATCACGGTAGGGGAGCGGCCAAAAGCAGTGGATGTCAGCTCTTCATCAAGTGGTGGAGGTCAAAGAAGATGAACTGCGGTCTGCCATCATTGTATGATGGGGTCGGGGTGTATTATGTGATACCATGTTCCCATGGGAGGACTCAATGTGGTCTGTGAGAAGAAGTAAAGTTCTAGTGCCGCTGGATCAAGGGCAAGCAGGCAAGATTTCTCGCATAATAAATGGTAACGCCTTCAATGATATCTCTCACATTTCTAAATACAAATATTGGAAAATCATATCTCCCTCCTCCTTTCTCCAAATAGGGCAAATAAATATACAAAATTGATCAAAATGACAAGGCATACAACATGGACATGTTTGCAGACCCTAAATCATATTCCTATTCCACTATTTTTCTTAAATATGCTATTTTGATCATGATGACTTCATTTAATGCTTGGTTGTGATAATTATGGGACCATTAATGCTCTTATACCTATCTAATGATCATATATATAACTTTTACGTACTTTTGAACTAATGGAGGGTCCTAATCAACCCTATACATCATGATTGATTCTAATTGCATATATGTGACTTAAGTTGAATATAAATGGTGAACTTTGTTCATTCTTGCTTTCATCCTTCTAAAGGACATCAAAGTATCTCATAATCTGAAATCAATAGTCTTGTGAAATACATAACTCTAAGATTGGCCCTAAAGTCCTTTTGAATATGTTTGTTCTATATGGACCCTAATGCATGTTTGTACCCCTTTTTTGTGTTCGATATACCTTGAACCAATGATGGGCTTGAGCTAACTTATGCATCCAACACTATTTGATCTTTAAAAATATTAGCATTGTGTTTTTTATGACTTAAGTGACTAAGGTCTACCCCCTTTTATTCTATGATGGTACTTGTGACACCAGATACATTCACAATGATCTAATGTATCATAGCGTGACTTGATTGTCTTCCTTATGCCCAATGTGATATAGATACTAATCTCTTTTATTTCCTCTCCTAAATCAGAGATGTTTTATACTTTATGATTCCCTGGGTTTGGTTGTCCCATCTTATCCGTGTGTTTGGACCTTATCACCTAGATCTTATGTGTTAGTTTATGGAATGCATGTTGATAATTTAGAATCCTATGATGTCTGGACTTGAGGGCATCCACTTATATTTGAAGGTGATTCTTATGTCCTAATATTACTGATTTAAACCATGCCTTATGATTGGCTCTTATTCCTTTATGATGCTTGATATTGATTTCCCTATTATGCGTCTTTGACCCTATAATGTGCGTAAATAACCCAAACCTTGAAATTATTATATAAATGAAGGGAACATTGGAATGACTTGAAACTTGAAGCCCACCTTCATGATGGACCCTAAATCTACAAAGCATCATCATATGCACTAATAAGACACTTGAACCTAACTAGACCCAAAACCCTAAAAGGAAGCTACATAGGGTTAATGATGAGAATCTAATGCATGCATGTAATCTTGTGTTTAATTAGGTGTTGCTTGTGGCTTGATGGTCAAGGATGAATTAGGTTATGAATCTCTAGATCAGGTATGGCTTTAATAATTATATGAGTATGGCTTTCTTTATTGAATGTGATACATATGTATGCTTGTTTACTTTCTCAAATATTGCCATGTAGTACCCTAGTATTTTACTCGATGTTTGTCTCATACGATTATTTTATAACTTGCAAACATAATATAGAGACTCCATTATACAATGTTGAAATAGGTTTTTCTCAACGACTTTAGTCATTGAGGTCCCCTAGGAAGAAACAGGTTTAGCTCTTAATGATGGCCTCGATATCCCTCGTGTATAAAAGGGTTATCTAATCTTGGGCACCCTTACGGATCCTTCCAATGGGACCTTGATCAAAGGCCTTTATGATACATGATATTGTTAGTATAAATGGAGTAAAATGACATAAAACACAGGCTCTCATTTTTCTAAATGCTTAAATTGTTGTTCTTGTTCATTACTTCTACAAATCTTTTCAAATTATGCAAATCTTATGTATATGTATCTTTTAGCCCTGTACTCAGCACCTCTTGTGCTTGACCCGCCTTGTTTCACATATTTTATAAGTTCAGAGATTGCTAGAAGTTTATGGGCTTGGTAAGATATGTCATGTATGCTTGTTGTAAGATCCCTAGCGTACATGATCACTCTTGTGTATATTTGACTCTCAAATTGTAATTGAAATCTTGTAATAAAACAATGATGCATAATAATACTTATTGAATGTTGAGATTATGATTGGTGATTTTATCTTGTTATATGTTCATGTATACTAAGATATACGCTTTTTCATTTGCACTTTTAAAATATCATGCTAGGTATGGATGCCTAGGTCCTATTGTTGTTGACTTTATAGTCATTTGGAGTCAGGATTCAGGTAACAAACAGTTCCATGACAGATGGTATCAGAACATGAACAATAACTATACCAACATTTCTCACATGAAACACAAACTAAACATAACCTTACATCTCAACCCTAGAAAATTAATGAGTTGTCCTTTGTGTACTAATATGACTTAGCCTCTAGGTTAGAACCTAGATGTTCTAGAACTATATGTAGGCTTGTGTAATACCTGGATATTTCTTTTCTCCTCCTTCTGTCCTATAGTATGGGTTGTAGATTCAAGAGGGTGATGAAAGGCGATCTCTCTACAACCCTAGGCATATGTTCGCAGCATGTTCTTAGGGTAACTACACAAGTGTGCACCATGTTCTTGCTAGTTCTCTATGATTAATGGTACTAGACTGCCTAATTATTGTTCTAACTCATTTTGGTTTTGGTTTTAATAGAATGGAGTATGGTGGTTTTCATCGTCTGTTTCAACGTTGGAGAAAACCTATTTTAAGTATAAATATATGTACATGTGAAATATGTTACCACACACAGAAAGGCAGTGAGTATCCATGTAGCCTAAGAGAAATAGATGTGACATTGAGTCTAGATGAGAGTGTTTAGATGATATTTCTAGTCTCTAGAGTTGTCTAGAGCCATGATAAAGGTAGTCTAGTGAGTAGCCTAGATAACCTAAGATGATGACAATGATGATAATTATGATGATGATGATGATGATGATGATGATGATGATGATGATGATGATGATGATGATGATGATGATGATGATGATGATGATGATGATGATGATGATGATGATGATGATGATGATGATGATGATGATGATGATGATGATGATGATGATGATGATGATGATGATGATGATGATGATGATGATGATGATGATGATGATGATGATGATGATGATGATGATGATGATGATGATGATGATGATGATGATGATGATGATGATGATGATGATGATGATCATGATGATCATGATGATCATGATGATCATGATGATGATGATGATGATGATGATGATGATGATGATGATGATCATGATGATGATGATGATGATGATGATGATGATGATGGTGTTGATGTGACGTTATGATATGTTTCAAGCGAATTCAAGTTATGTTTGATGATATGATGTGAGTTTGACCATGAAACTGTAGCTAAACCTAACACCTTGTACTATATGTGTGACTTGAATGATGTGCTAAATGTAGCTAGTGGGTTGACATGCTTGTTTGTTCTAGTCTCATATATTATAAGATATGACATGTGATATATGGTTTGAGACCAACACATGCCTCAATCTCTTTATAAAGGAAGACCTCTACCATGGGACATACGAAAAGGGTGACCTCTGATATGAGTCAACTCGCCACGAGAGAAGGTCAGAGTACCTAACCTCCAAAACATATGAAATGTTGAAAAATATATATATGCATGATGAAATACATGACATTGAGTCCCTAGCTAGAATACTTCTAAGTATATGAGTTGAGTCACCTAGTGTTATGTTTCCTTAATAATGTCGAACCCTAGATTTCCTATGTAAAGATCTAACCCTATAGATGGAGGCATTTGAATATATGATGTTTGCAACATAGGTGAGGGAGATGTCCAAAGACCCTAATATGATGTGCATGACATGTGATCACCATTGTGAGACTCATACTCGGGTTAGTGGTTGTATGTAAGGGAATGTAGTGGTGGCCCTTGTTTTTTATGGTTGGGTAGAAATTTGTTATGGGTAAAAGGTTGTGGTTAGCATGTCTTGTTGGATACATATAGGTCTTAGGCTTGAGTGGCTCGAACTTGTAGAGATCCTTTGATATACAAGTGAGATAACTATGACATCTCGACGTTGACTAATATTATCCCTCAAATGATGCTTGATACATGAAACATATCACTTATGCTTGAAACATGGTATATGTATGATAAGTTACTCTCATAAGCTAGTCATAATATGAAACTCCCCCATACATGGAAGATGTAAGTTTGAAATCATGAAATTGATATGATGATGCCTAGAGATCTTACCTTGAATAATCAGGGATAACATGCCTAATCTCATACCCAAATGAAAAAATCATAAAATAGAAAATAATGATACTCTTGGGATCTTAAATCGAATGATATGATGAATAAATTGCTTAATTTCAAGCCTAATGAGGGGTAAAGAACATAATTATTGATGAATAGCATAACTTGAGGAAACTAATACATGCATGAAATCTAGTGTAAAGATGGAATATATGCTCAATGGTGATCCCATTTGAAAGTCATGATTGTGAATATGTTCATTTGAGAATTGATAACATAAATTTTTATAACCACACCTTTGCCTCGTGTTAAGATATGAACAAAAACCCTAATCTAGGGATACTAAGGGATGGAAAAACCATGATGCCATGATGATGGCATAATGTGATGGAACACTAAGTAATATGTATATAATCAAAATGAGTAAACACTTGATGATGATTAACTAAGTGTGCATCCCATTGTAGGGAATTCCTTGAAAACTATAGTTGGATACCTAGACTCAATGGATATTGACTTTGACTCTTGAGAACAATCTTGGACAATTTTGAGGATGAAATTTTCTTTTAAGGAGGGAAGGATATGACAACCTAGACTTTTCACTCTCCTATCTTGTTCTTTTCCTGCCGCATCAGGTGCTTTATTGCTCAAGTTGATGTTAATTTCATAATTGGAGAGTTGTGATATTCCAATTTGGTCACTGCAATGATCAATTTCACAATCTATGGCATTAATCTATACTTTTTGTCTAAGTTTCATAGGTTAATGATTTCCATCTTGTAAGATATATTGATCCTATACAATATGAACATAACATTTTATAATGAAGTTCATGTTATAGAGCTCTCAATTTTCTTTTTAATGGACAAAATCGCCTTAATTGGAGCTTTGTAGCCCAAGTTTAGACCTTTCAAAGTCGCCTTGAATTATTCTTGAATTTCATCGAATTAATTTGATTTGAACTTTGTTGGTCTTAATTAGTCATGGCCCAGCTACTCGCCGAGTGTGACTAGGTGGGTGCATCACCTCACAACCATCTAATTGTCCTTAGATCACGATAGACCTCCATCCAATGGCTTCCCTCCATCTTCTTTGTTGGTTTGTACTATAGCACCTGCTATAGCAGGGTCCCCTTTTTCGACGGCTAATAGGCATCAATCTAGATGATTTTTGAGCAAATTGAAAGTCATTTGGAATCCATTTCGATAGACACTCTCTTTACTCTATCTTTTTCCCCACTCTTGCAGCCTAGGGCTCTGCCCCTTTCTCTTCTTCTCCACCCCCTTGTTCTTGCACAGCCATGGCCTTCAGGTTGGGCTCTTCCGCCCTTGCTTGCTCCACCTCCATCTGAGACCATGGATGGGTCCACCACGACCCATCAGAGTAGGGCGGCTCCTTAGTGGCTGGTCTATGAGAGTCAACCTTTCCCTATTTGGGTGCTTCGGTGAGTTGTAGATATAGTAGCAATGCTGGGTAGGCACAGAAGGCCTCAAGGTAGGAGTGGATAAAAGTAGTGGATGTCATCTCTTCATCATTTGATGGCGGTCAAAGAAGATGGATTGTAGTTCGCCATCACTGGACGATGGGGTGGGGGCGTATCAGGTGATGACACATGCCCAGGGGAGGACCCAACATGATTCACAGAGGGGAGCAGAGCGCCACTGCCACAGGATCAAGGGCAAGCTGGTGAGATTTCTCCCATGACAAATGGTAACGCCTTCAATGATATCTTCTATAGTTCTAAATACAAATATTAGAAAAATCATATCTATCACCTACCTTGTCCAAATAGGGAAAATAAATATACCAAATTGATCCTATCAATGAGACCTACAACATGGAAATGTTTGCATACCCTAATCCTATTTTTATTCCATTGTCTTTCTAAAATATTATATTTTGATCATGATGACTTCGTGTAATGCTTAATTGTGATAAATATGGGACCTTTGATGCTCCTATACCCATCTAATGATCATATGTATAACTTTTATGTACTTTTGAACTAATGGAGGGTCCTAGTCAACCCTATTGCTCATGAGTGACTCTAATTGCATATATGTGACTTAAGTTGAATATTAATGGTGAACTTTGTTCATTATTGCTTTCATGCTTCTAAATGACATAAAAGTCTCCCATAATATGAAATGAGTAGTCTTGTGACATGACTCTAAGATTGTCCATAAAGCCCTTTTGCCTATGTTTGTTCTATATGAACCCTAATGCATGTTTGTACCCATTTTGTGTGAACGTTTGGATATACCTTGAACCAATATAGGTTTTACCTAACTTATGCATTTAACACTATTGCTCTTTGAAAGAAGTAACCTTGTGATGTTTATGACTTAAGTGACTAAGGTCTACCCCCTTTATGATATGATGGTACTTGTGGCATCAGATACATCCATAATGATCTAATGTATCATAAAGTGACTTGATTGTCTTCCTTGTGCCCAATTTGATATAGATCTTAATTTCTTCTCTTTCCTCTCCTAAATTAGATATGTTCTATACTTTATGATTCCCTTGGTTTGGTTTTTCCATTTTATCCATGTGTTGGGAACTTCTTACCTAGATCTTATGTGTTAGTTTTTGGAATGCATGTTGATAATGTAGAATACTATGATGTCTAGAATTGAGGACATCCACTTATATTTGAAGGTGTTCCTTATGTCCTAATATTACTGATCTAAACCATCCCTTATGATTGGTTCTTATTCCGTCATGATGCTTGATCTTGGTTTACCTAGCATCAGCCTTTGACCCTATAATGTGCATTGCAACTCAAACCTTGAAATGATTATATAAAATGAATGGAAACTCAGCATGACTTGAAACTTGAAACCCACATTCATGATGGACAATAAATCAGTAACGGATCATCAAATTCACAAATGAGCCACTTGAACCTAACTCAACCCGAAACCCAAAAATGAAGCTACATTGGGTTAATGATGAGAATCTAATGCTTGCATGTAATCTTGTACTTAATCAGGTGTTGCTTGTGGCTAGTTGGTCAAGGATGATATAGGTTTTGAATATCTAAATTAGCTATGGTGGTTAATAATTATATGACTATGGATTTCTTGCTTGAATGTGATACATATGTATGCTTTTTTACTTGCTCAAATATTACCATGTAGTACCCTAGTATTTTACTCAATGTTTGTCATGTACGGTTGCTTTATAACTTGCACACATAATATAGAGACTCCAGTATACAATTTTGAAACATGGTTTGCTCAATGACTTTAGTCTTTGAGGTCCCTCATGAAGAAATAGGGTTATCTCTAGGTGATGGCCTCGAGGTTCCTCATGTATAAAAGGGTTAGCTAATCTTGAGCACCCTTACAGATCCTTCCATGGGAAGTTGATCAAAAGCCTTATGATACATGATGTTGTTAGTATAAATGGTGTAAAATAACATGAAACACGGTCTCTCATTTTGTTAAATACTTTAATTTTTTTATTCTTGTGTGTTACTTCTGTAAATCTTTTCAATTATGCAAAGCTTATGTATATGTATCTTTTAGGCCTATACTCAGTGCCTCATGTGATTGACCCGCCTTGTTTCACACATTTTATAGGTTTAGAGATGTCTAGAAGTTGATGGGCTTGGTAAGCTATGTCAGGTGTACTTGTTGTAAGAACCCGAGTGTACATGAGCAGACTTGTGTATATTTGACTCTCAAATTGTAATTGAAATCTTGTAATAAGACAATGTTGTTTAATAATACTTGTTGAATGTTGATATTATGATTGGTTTTTTATCTTGTTATATGTTCATGTATGCTAAGCTTTATTCTTCCGCATTCACACTTTGATAATACCATGCTAGGGATAAATGCCTAGGTCCTATCACCATTGACTTTATAGTCATTTGGAGTTTGGATTTGGGTAATAAACGGTTCCATGACAGTTAAACATTAGATTTTATACATGGATCAAACATTATAATTTTGTCTTGAGACTTTTTATATAGATTCAAAAGACAAGGTAGACCTTTTATACAAATTTCATAATTTTTGGACAATCAAACTAATAGTTATGATTTTATGAAGAAATACCTACGAAATAACCCTAAATACCTAAGTTTCTAGCCTAATTGGGCCATGCCACCCGGACCCAGACGTGGATCCGGATCTAGGAACATGAGGGTTGGGTCATCTTCCCCACCCACCTATCATGGGCTATCTCACACACAATAGCACTAAGATTCGAACTGTAAGGAGGCGAGATCACCCCATTACTAAAAAAATTTGAAGAATTAACATCCATTCCAAACACACTCAAAGGTATGTTGGAATAGGTATAAATTTTCCAAATTTATTATAATGGCATGCAAAAGAAAAAAGTGTAGCAGCGGAATAAAAATAATGACTATATTCAATTTTCATAAAAGATTACAAAAGTACATCATAATATCCCATAAGGGTATGATACAACATAAGGATCTAAGTAGAGGGAAATCTAGACCATAACAACTTTGTCTCCAAGCTTTAACTCCTTAAGCTAGTCCAAAACTTCATGCATTATCATCCAAGTCTTTCACCTAGGGTTGGAAGCATACCCCAGAAAGAAGAGAAAATATATGACATCTACAAAGGCTGGTATGTGCATACTAAATAGGAAATTGAGCAATATATGGAATAAAGGACATCAAATATAAAAGGCTTCCCATAGAAATGATAAGGACCACCCAAATGGGTATCAAGAGAAAGGGAATCGAAATCATATGATAACAAAGAATACTTGCCATTAATAAAACATAACGATTGTGCCACACAAGCACATGTAAAAAACTAGGACTTTAGGGCACACACCCCAAATCATCAACCTACATACATGTGAGAGAAGCATAGCCCTAGAACAATATAAACACAAAGGCGGCCAAGTCTCATAAACTTGAAACCTGATAGAGAAAGGAATACTTCTAATCACCCAAATATATAAAACATGGTCTGAGAATCACACATCTTGCCCTAGGTATGAGGTTACTTTCTATCCCAAAAGAGAAGGAAATATTACATCTGCTTGGCTGGAAATAACACATCTACCATAAAAACCAATGCAACTACACTACTCTAGTGCTTCTGAATCACATAGCATGTTAAATGTAGAGGCAAGTAGAAAGTATAGTCAGAATATATAAACTAGTTACCACATAAGTGACCAACATATACATCTGCCTCATAAGTGGGCAAAATACATCACATGTCATCTTTTAGAGTTCTATCATGAACAAAGCATAAGATAAGAGTTCAAAAGAATATCCATGATCACATGATCAATATAAAATAAGGTAGTTTACATGAACCATGATTTTCAAAAGATAAGAGCAATGTGTATAGGCTATTTTCCATAGGACCAAGAGAATGAATAAGCATAGGTGAATTTTTCAACATAGAAGAATAGGAGATACATCATACATTTAGAATGAAGAATTAGAAATTGCTCAATATAGAAATAATGTGGGATGCAATAATACCTCAACTTCAGAGACTAAACATTCCAAGTCAGTCTTAGATCCAAGCCTAGGCCTCCAAAGAACCTCTAGGGAAGGTGGACAGGTCCAATAAGTAAGGTTTCCAAGCTTACATAGGTTGGTTTCTCCAACAAAGCTCCTATCTCGAGCAAGAAGCACCTTCTCCACTTTAGAGGTGAAAAACCCTAACAAAAGACCATGGAGATGAGGTGTTTATGGGTTCTATGTGGGGTTTCACCATGGAAGGCCATGGTTCTGACTTGGAGGAAGATGGAAGGAAGACTAACAACGTGAAAATAGGGAAGGAAAGGAGAAAACTTACTAGTGTTGATCAAAATAACCAAGGAGGAGCTTTAGAAACCCTAAATAGAGCAAATTTGGAACCCGAGGAGCCTTCTTTACCAAGGTAGGCACCTTCTTTTACCTTGGGACAGAACCTTCATGGCCAAACAGAGTAGGAGTTATGCTCTAATCTAGAGGAAAGAAACAAGAGAAAGAGTTTTCAAATTGGGAGTTGGGAAGGGGTAGATATGGCTATATAAAGAAAGAGGTCAAGTATGAGGTGTCTATGAGACTTTCCAAGTGTCATGTATAAGGGTGTCCATGGACATGCAAGCCTTTATGGATATGAAAGAAGTCAACCACGAGTTGTCTAGGTCCTTTTCATGTGTCCAATGCTAAGGGTGCCTATGGACATGCAAACCTTTATGGATAAGGAAGAAGTCAAGCATGAGGTGTCCATGGAGCTTTCCTTGTGTCCTTAGCCTAGGGATTCCATGGTCATGCAAGAGGACAGATCATAAAGGCTTCTTGAATATCAAATGTCAGTTTATGCACAATTATAGTCCATCCCATCTGACCTCCAATCAAAGAAATAACCCCATTGGTTGATAGCTTCTAAAGATAAGCACATTTATAATGAGAGTAATCCCTAAAATGCCCTTGGAAAGAAACACCTTTAAACCAAGGTGCAACTAGGTTCCCCATGGTTCAAAAACTTGAGAATGGTAAGGGAATATATAAAGATTATAATGCATGTGACAATTTGCAAAGAAAACCTTTGAATTGGGTAAATTGCAGAAAAGTCTAGAATGTACCTAAAATTGCATAACTTACACAAACAACATCCAAATTGGACCAAACTACATCCACAAGTTAGCTTTTATGTGTTGAATACAAATTTGATGTTATTTCCATATTTTGAATTTATTTAATCACATTATTCAATACTTATGCCTTTTACTCATTTTCTCTCTCCTAAACTTATCCTAATATTTCAATGTTGTCCAAATTAGATGAAATTGGACATGTTGGCTAATTTTGATATGTAGATTATGAATTTGAAGTTTGTTTCCACTTTTGAGACTTCTTTTTATGAGATATTTCATATGGCCCGTTAATGACCCATTATCTAAATTATTCATCCAATTAAGTTTCTTATCTTCATATTACCACCAAAATGAGTTATGTGGCATATTTTATGTATCCATTATAAACCTAAGATTAATGTTAGAACATTGGGTTACATTAAGGTGATATATACATGCATTATCTCATTGGGGTTATACTAAAAATCTATTTGGGTCTAACCTTCAACCTTGTTTGGCTAAGCCCAAAACAACTTCCAAGGTAGGGTCTAAGATCTAGAATGTTACAACACACCACCCCTTAAAGGGATTTCATCCTCAAAATCAAAACATCCACATATGAGAAAAAACCTTATTCACCACCCCTTAAAGTATTTAACCTACCAAGACAACTAATCTAGAGGTAAAAGGGTAGTCTAACTAAACCATATACAAGATCCATCACGCTTCACTGTGCACTCTGATTGCTAACTAAACTCCAAACTTCAAACTCTAGGTTCTAGGGATAACTATCCAAACATGTGGTTCTATTGGTCATAAGAGAACTATATTGGTTATCCATCCTCAAACAAGTCATTACAACTGGGAGACTAGTTCAACATATTAGGGTCCCTAAAGATAAATCATATAGATGTTTAAGGCTACTATTGTCTAAAAGCATGCTATTTTGAATAATTCATATCAGCTCAGGCTAGGCTAGTATCATATGGATTCGCGAGTCCTCATAAACCAAACTAGTGGTGTCGAGGAAAATCTTGCCATCTCCTTAACCATGATCCTTTCTAGACACCTTTGCTTTCAACTTCATGTCCTAGTAGCTACCTAAACGCCAAGATAAACAACCTCAGGTTACTATGGTTACTTATGCATCTTTTAGTTGTATTTTAGGGATCTATTCATCATTATTCTAATGTGAAAATATAGGATCCTAAATCAACCCTTCATCATCTATTGATCAACTCTCATGTCAAGTGAAGGTAAGGCAAGTATTCTAACTAGGGAGACAAAATTGAAATAGTCATATTTTGACTACCATGGGCTCTGATACCATGTTGTAAGGAGGCGGGATCACCCCCTTACTAAAAAAATTTTGAAGAATTAACATCCATTCCAAACACACTCGAAGGTATGTTGGAATAGGTATAAATTTTCCAAATTTATTATAATGGTATGTAAAAGACCAAAGTGTAGCAGCGGAATAAAAATATTGACTATATTCAATTTTTATAAAAAAATACAAAAGTAAATCATAATATCCCATAAGGGTTTACATGTATGATACAACATAAGGATCCAAGTAGAGGGAAATATAAACCATAACAACTTTGTCTCCAAGATTTAACTCCTTAAGGTAGTCCAAAACTTCATGCCTTATCATCCAAGTCCTTCACCTAGGGTTGGAAGCATACCCCAGCAAGAAGAGAAAATAGATGACATCAAAAAAGGTTGGTATGTGCATAATAAATAGGAAATAGAGAAATATATGGAATAAAGGACATCAAATATAAAAGGATTCCCATAGAAAGGATAAGGGCCACCCAAATTGGTATCAATAGAAAAGGAATTGAAATCATATGATAACAAAAGAATACTTTCCATTAATAAAACATAAATATTGTGCCACACAAGCACATATAAAGAATTAGGGCTTTAGGGCACACACCCCATATCATCAACCTACATGCATGTGAGATAAGCATAGCCCTAGAATAATATAAACACAAAGGCGGCCAAGTCTCATAAACTTGAAACCTGATAGAGAAAGGAATACTTCTAACCACCCAAATATATAAAACATGGGCCAAGAATCACACATCTTGCCCTGGGTATGAGGCTCCTTTCCATACCAAAATAGCACGAAATATCACATCTTCCATAAAAACCAATGCAATTACACTACTCTAGTGCAACTGAATCACATAACATGTTAAATGTAGAGGCCAGAAGAAAGTATAGTCAGAATATATAAACTAGTCACCACATAAGTGACCAACATATACATCCACCTCATAAGTGGGAAAAAGACATCACATGTCATCTTTTAGAGTTCCATCATGAACAAAGCATAAGATAAGAGTTCAAAAGAATATCCATGATCACATGATCAATATCAAATAAGGTAGTTCACATGAACCATGATTTTCAAAAGATAATAGCAATGTGTATAGGCTATTGTCCATAGGACTAAGAGAATGAATAAGAATAGGTGAATTGCTCAACATAGAAGAATTGGGGATACATCATACATTTAGACTGAAGAATTAGAAATTGCTCAATATAGAAATAATGTGGGATGCATTCATACCTCAACTTCAGAGTCTAAATAGTCAAAGTCAGTCCTAGATCCTAGCCTAGGCCTCCAAAGAACCTCTAGGGAAGGTGGATAGGTCCAATAAAAAAGGTTCCTAAGATTACAGAGGTTGGTTTTTCCAACAAATCTCCTATCTCGAGCAAGAAGCACCTTCTCCACTTTAGAGGTGAAAAACCCTAACAAAAGAACATGGAGATGAGGTGTTCATGGGTTCTAGGTGGGGTTTCACCATGGAAGGCCATGGTTCTGACCTGAAGGAAGATGGAAGGAAGACTAACAACATGAAAATAGGGAAGGAAAGGAGAAAACTTACTAGTTTTTGTCAAAATAACCAAGGAGGAGCTTTAGAAACCCTAAATAGAGAAAATTTGGAACCCTGGGAGCCTTCTTCACCAAGGTAGGCACCTTATTTTACCTTGGGACAACACCTTCATGGCCAAATAGAGTAGGAGTTATGATATAAGATAGAGGAAAGAAGGAAGAGAAAGAGTTTTCAAATTGGGAGTTGGGAAGGGGTAGATATGGCTATATAAAGAAAGAGGTCAAGTATGAGGTGTCTATGAGACTTTCCATGTGTCATGTATAAGGGTGTCCATGGACATGCAAGCCTTTATGAATAAGAAAGAAGTAAAGAACGAGGTTTCTAGTTCCTTTTCATGTGTCCAATGCTAAAGGTGCCTATGGACATGAAAACCTTTATGGATAAGGAAGAAGTCAAGCATGAGGTGTCCATGGAGCTTTCCATGTGTCCTTAGCCTCGGGATTTCATGGTCATGCAAGAGGACAGCTCATAAAGGATTCTTTAACATCAAATGTCAGTTTATGGACACTTATAGGCCATCCCAACCGACCTCCAATAAAAAAAATAACCCCATTGGTTGATAGCTTCTAAAGATAAGCTCATTTATAAAGAGAGTAATCCCTAAAATGCCCTTAGAAAGAAACACATTTAAACCAAGGTTCAACTAGGTGCCCATGGTTCAAAAACTCGAGAATGGTAAGGGAATATATAAGGATTATAATGCATGTTACATTTTGTAAAGAAAACCTCCCAATTGGATAAATTGCAGAAAAGTCTAGAATGTACCTAAAATTGCATAACTTACACAAACAACATCCAAATGGGACCAAACTTCATCCACAAGTTAACTTTGATGTGTTGAATTAAAATTTGAAATTATTTCCATATTTTGAAGTTATATAATCACATTATTCATTACTTATGCCTTTTACTCATTTTCTCTCTCCTAAACTTATCCTAATATTTCAAGGTGGTCCAAATTAGATGAAATTTGACATGTAGGCTAATTTTGATATGTAGATTACGAATTTGAAGTTTTTTTCCACTTTTGAGACTTATTTTTATGAGATATGTCATATGGCCTATTAATGGCCCATTATCTAAATTATTCATCCAATTAAGTTTCTTATCTTCATATTACCACCAAAATGAGTTATGTGGCATATTTTATCTATCCATTATAAACCTAAGATTAATGTAAGAACATTAGGTTACATTAAGGTGATATATACATGCATTATCTCATTGGGGTTATACTAAACATCTATTTAGGTCTAACCTTCAATCTTGTTTGGCTAAGTCTAAAATGTCAACTTCCAGGGTAGGGTCTGAGATCTAGTATGTTGCAGCACACCACTCCTTAAAGGGATTTCATCCTCAAAATTAAAACATACACATATGAGAAAAAAACTTATTCACCACCCCTTAAAGGATTTAACCTATCGAGCCAACTAATCTAGAGGTAAAAGGGTAGTCTAACTAAACCATATACAAGATCCATCACGCTTCACCGCACACTCTGATTGCTTACTAAAATCCAAACTTCAAAGTCTAGGTTCTTGGCATAACTATCCAAACATGTAGTTCTATGGGTCATAAGGGAACTATATTGGGTATTCGTCCTCAAACAAGTCATTACACCTGGGAGACTAGTTCAACATATTAGGGTCCCTTAAGATAAATCATATAGATGTCCAAGGCTACTATTCCCTAAAAGCATGCTATTTTGAACAATTCATATTAGCTCATGCCAGGCTGGTATCATATGGATTTAGGAGTCCTCATAAACCAAGCTGGTGGTGAGGAGGAAAATCATGCCAGCCCCTGAACCCTGATCCTTTCTAGACACCTTTGCTTTCAACTTCATATCCTAGTAGCTGCCTAAAGGCCAAGCTAAACAACCTCAAGTTACTATGGTTACTTATGCATCCTTTAGTTGTAAGTATTTTAGAGATCTATTCATCATTAGTCTAATGTGAAACTATAGGATCCTAAATCAACCCTTCATCATCTATTGATCAACTCTAGGGCAAACATGTCAAGTGAAGGTAAGGCAAACATGTCAAGTGAAGGTAAGGCAAGCATTCTAACTAGGGAGAAAATTTTGAAATAGTCAGATTATGACTACCATGGGCTCTGATACCATGTTGTAAGGAGGTGGGATCACCCCCTTACTAAAAAAATTTGAAGAATTAACATCCATTCCAAACACACTCAAAGGTATGTTGGAATATGTATAAATTTACCAAATTTATTATAATGGTATGCAAAAAACCAAAGTGTAGCAGCAGAATAAAAATAATGACTATATTCAATTTCATAAAAGATTACAAAAGTACATCATAATATACCATAAGGGTTTACATGTAGGATACAATATAAGGATCTAAGTAGAGGGAAATCTAAACCATAAAAAATTTGTCTCCAAGCTTTAACTCCTTAAGCAAGTCCAAAACTTCATGCCTTATCATCCAACTCCTTCACCTAGGGTTGGAAGCATACCCCAGCAAGAAGAGAAAATAGATGACATCAGCAAAGGTTGGTATGTGCTCACTAAATAGGAAATTGAGAAATATATGGAATAAAGGACATCAAATATAAAAGGCTTCCCATAGAAAGGATAAGGACCACCCAAATGGGTATCAAGAGAAAAGGAATTGAAATCATATGATAACAAAAGAATACTTGCCATTAACAAAACATATAGATTGTTCCACACAAGCACATGTAAATAATTAGAGCTTTAGGGAACACACCGCATATAATCAACTTGCATGCATGTGATATAAACATAGCCCTAGAACAATATAAACACAAAGGCGGCCAAGTCTCATGAACTTGAAACCTGATAGAGAAAAGAATACTTCCAATCTCCCAAATATATAAAACATGGGCCAGAATCACACATCTTGCCCTGGGTATGAGGTTCCTTTCCATCCCAAAAGAGAAGGAAATATCACATCTGCTCGGTAGGAAATAACACATCTGCCATAAAAACTAATGCAATTACACTACTCTAGTGCTACTGAATCACATAACATGTTAAATGTAGAGGCCAGAAGAAAGTATAGTCAGAATATATAAACTAGTCACCACATAAGTGACCAACATATTCATCCACCTCATAAGTGGGAAAAAGACTTCACATGTCATCTTTTAGAGTTCTATCATGAACAAAGCATAAGATAAGAGTTCCAAAGAATATCCATGATCACATGATCAATATCAAATAAGGTAGTTCACATGAACCATGATTTTCAAAAGATAAGAGCAATGTGTATAGGATATTTTACATAGGACCAAGAGAATGAATAAGACTAGGTGAATTTCTCAACATAGAAGAATAGGGGATACATCATACATTTAGAGTGAAGAATTAGAAATTGCTCAATATAGAAATAATGTGGGATGCATTCATACCTCAACTTCTGAGTCTAAACGTCCAAGTCAATCCTAGATTCTAGCCTAGGCCTCTAAATAACCTCTAGGGAAGGTGGATAGGTCCAATAAATAAGGTTCCTAAGATTACATAGGTTGGTTTCTCCAACAAAGCTCCTATCTCGAGCAAGAAGCACCTTCTCCACTTTAGAGGTGAAAAACCCTAACAAAAGAACATGGAGATGAGGTGTTCATGGGTTCTAGGTGGGGTTTCACCATGAAAGGCCATGGTTCTTACCTGAAGGAAGATGGAAGGAAGACTAACAACATGAAAATAGGGAAGGAAAGGATAAAACTTACTAGTTTTTGTCAAAATAACCAAGGAGGAGCTTTAGAAACCCTAAATAGAGCAAATTTGGAACCCTAGGAGCCTTCTTCACCAAGGTAGGCACCTTATTTTACCTTGGGATAGCACCTTCATGGACAAACAGAATAGGAGTTATGATCTAAGCTAGAGGAAATAAGGAAGAGCAAGAGTTTTCAAATTGGGAGTTGGGAACGGGTAGATATGGCTATATAAAGAAAGAGGTCAAGTATGAGGTGTCTATGAGACTTTCCATGTGTCATGTATAAGGGTGTCCATGGATATGCAAGACTTTATGGATATAGAAGAAGTGAAGCACGAGGTGTCAAGTTCATTTTCATGTGTCCAATGCTAAGGGTTCCTATGGACATGCAAACCTTTATGGATAAGGAAGAAGTCAAGCATGAGGTGTCCATGTAGCTTTCCATGTGTCCTTAGCCTAGGGATTTCATGGCCATGAAGAGGACAGCTTATAGAGGCTTCTTGAATATCACATGTCAATTTATTGACAATTATTGACCATCCCAACCGACCTCCAATAAAAGAAATCACCCCATTGGTTGATAGCTTCTAAATATAAGGTCATTTATAAAGAGAGTAATACCTAAAATGCCCTTGGATAGAAACACCTTCAAACCAAGGTGCAACTAGGTGTCCCATGGTTCAAAAACTCGATAATGGTAAGGTAATATATAAGGATTATAATTTATGTGATAATTTGCAAAGAAAACCTCCCAATTGGGTAAATTGTAGAAAAGTCCAAAATGTACCTAAAATTGCATAACTTACACAAACAACATCCAAATTGGACAAAACTTCATCCACAAGTTAACTTTTATGTGTTGAATTCAAATGTGACATTATTTACATATTTTGAAGTTATATAATCACATTATTCATTACTTATGCCTTTTCTCATTTTCTCTCCTAAACTTATCCTAATATTTCAAGGTTGTCCAAATTAGATGAAATTTGACATGTAGGCTAATTCTGATATTTAGATTATGAATTTGAAGTTTGTTTCCACTTTTGATACTTCTTTTATGAGATATGTCATATTGCCCATTAATGGCCCATTATCGAAATTATTCATCCAATTAAGTTTCTTATCTTCATATCACCACCAAAATGAGTTATGTGGCATATTTTATGTATCCATTATAAACCTAATATTAATGTCAGAACATTAGGTTAACATGCATTAGCTCATTGGGGTTATACTAAACATCTATTTAGGTCTAACCTTCAACCTTGTTTGGCTAAGTCCAAAATGTCAACTTCCAGGGTAGGGTCCGAGATCTAGTATGTTACATGAACCCCTCTTTCTCCCTCATATCTAAACCCCTCTAGGTCAAATTGGTTCCATCAGATACGTGTTTCTCTCCTCTAGTCAACAACCCCTAACTGACCCGCTCTCCCTCATTGATTTGAAAATGCCCAAAGGGCAGTGGATTGGCTCCAAGGAGTCGAATCTCCAGATAACCCTAGACCATGGGGTTGGTATTTAATCACTCCACTACCTTTGCCACCCTCTTTTTATCACATTAACCCTTCCAATTGATCATCTCTTAGACCTTACTTCTCCTCCCTGAGCAACCTCCTTTGCCTGAAACTATAAGAACAACTCACTATTGTAAGCTCCTCAGTTCAATTCCATGCTTCTCCACTATCAGTGAGCCAAATTGGATATTATGTAATCTTTGGTTGATGTCACTATGGCCCCGAATGTCACAATAGTGAGCTCCCTTTCTGTGCTTGCATGGACCTCACTTGAAAGCAACTCCAAGAGCCAAAGGACGGAGCCAATAACAGCAGACGACTTCTCAAAATCCCTAGAATATATATTGGTCATTTGAGGAGCCCAGATCCACAATGACTATGGTACACTACTCATCTACTTTTTCTTCATGTAACCTATAATTCAACATGGTATTTACTATTTGGGTTTGTCATTTTAGTTACACAATCACTCTCTAACCTCACACTACCTCTTTTAATCCATCAGCACCAGGTTCAACTCATTTCACTACCTTCAATTCGGTCTTCTTCCTCCTTTGTTCTTAGTTTTACCTCATGTTTATGGTCGTGGCATGAACAGTGTTCAACAATTGAGATCTCCTATATATATTATGATATCTTGTTGTCACACATATTATTTGTTGTGCATGGACATTTTGGTCCTTTGAGCCCGTATTGCTGACCCTTTTGAGTCAAGCCTGGCTCGAGGGTCAGGCAGGAGGATCTGAAGAGACAGATCCCTCCCCTGATCTATGAAGCTAGATGGCTTACTCTATTTTCCCATTTTATTCTTCTACCTAATTTCTTATTGGCCAGACTTGTAAAATAAATTACAAATAGCTCGATCGTTAGACAAATTCCCAAAAAATATTGATCTTCTCATAAAAATGCCTAGTTTAACATGAAAACATTACTTTTCCTTATTGCATTAGATTTGATGATGGTATTTAATGACTCTTTCATACATCTTATTTAGGGTTTTCTATTAATATTTCAAACCCTAAGCTTACTGAAAACCTTAATTTACATGATATATGATTACATCACAACCCTATTGTACTCTAGTGTTATATTAATGACTTGATAACATGACTTTGAATACTATATCATCACCCAATCTACACTTGACATGATTGTACATGAAAATGACTAAATGATCTAATATCATCTAACTTTGATATTTTTCACAATAAATCATATCTAACTCAAAATACAAGCTCCTGATTTCAAAAATATGATCCTAGATATATACTCTTAATGACCATAGGGAAACAAATAAAGTGATCATAATATTAATACATGAGTGAATTTCCAAATAGGACATTTAGAGAAATGGACCATATATATTGATACATCTTTTCTCTCGTTGTGCATCGGGATCAAATACTCGCTAAACTTTTTAATTGGGGTATTGCTAATAATTTGTTTCACTCCATGTAGTACGCTTTTATATTTAATCCTCCTTGAACAGACTAGTGGTATTGAATGATACTTGTATGTACTCTCGTCGAACATTTTGTCTATGTACTCGTTTGAGCTACAACATTCCCTATTGAGTAGTATTTTGAGTTGTTGAACATAATGGTAATTCCCTTTATAACTGCCTATAATAATGTTGTTGATATTAGATACAAGTGACCTCCTCATATGAGAGGGTGGAACTTGTATAACATGGTGACCACCCCCATCTCGTTGGGGCGATGGAGCCATATCTATATGAATGCAACTTTATTCAACATAAGTGGGGAAAATCATGATAAAAAAAATTGAATTTCTCAAATTAAACTTGAGTTTAAATATCACATTAAATATTTTCTTATAAGTTCTGCCAAGTACAATATTTTTATATAATATTTTTAGTTGTTCAATATTACTCTTTCAAAGTGTACATATGAATTTGCATTCATTACATCTTGAATTACATGATTTTAGGAATGAAGACTTGAAGACTTGATAAATATGATCTACTATACTCTTGACAATATCTGCCGGAATAAAGAATGCACTTTATATGGGATTATATGCAACGGGATGTACAATTTAGTTCATAGTTTTCTCACCTTGTAATATTTTCTTTTCTTGTTTCCTTTGGGCCCCTGATGTAATAAACTTGTTTATTTTTCAATAAATGAAATGTTATTTCTTTTCATATAATATGTGTATATGATTTTTGGGCCACTCAGAGACGGGCACTCTAATCCCCTTCACACTGATTATATGAGCAGTGAGATTGGGATTAGGGTAAGAACGGTTCTGTGACAATTGGTATCAGAGCCACCACACACTTAATATGAATTGATGAAATAATATTTCTAAGTTCTAAACCAAGGAATCCCTAAAGTTCACTATGGTGAAATTGAGGTATCTAGAAAGATCATAAAGGGGGTTTTGGCATAATTCATCTTATTTGTCTTCATGGTGATTGAGGTTCCCCCTGCTCCACTTGGCCTTAGTGGATCCAAAATGGACCGAAGGAATTCCCTAAAACCATAGAGAGTCTTATAGAATCTCATCTCTTCTTTAAGGAATACCCTAAGCCACCCAAGTAGATGATATTTAGTTAGTCTTCTCATCTCCTCATGTTGTTCTTCTCTCATGACTATTTACCACATGATTTCTTTATTATGGGTAGCTTAAACGTGGAAAAAAATAAAAATTGTTTGAAATTATAAATTTTATTTTGATGATGATGCCATGATTTGACCTTAATTTGAAAACTCGGTTTTGATCAAAGAAATTAATCTTGAAATAAAATACTCATGTGTGACCCCTCATGAAAACTCAATTTCACCAAAACTAGACCACATGCTTCTTATGTTTAAGGTAAATGATAATAATCTTGACATGTTAAATAAGGAGGATTTATACCTTATACCCCATGGTTTATGAGGTCTCTATCTTATTAAGTCTGTGTTGCCCTGTTGTTGATTAAACCTCAAACATAGTTAAGAAAATTGTTCTCCTATTTGATAGATATCATGATCATGCCATCAAGTGACTAAACCTTAGGACTCTCAAAATCATGATGTAGGACTTTGATACAAAGGCACATTCCCTATTGACTATTATGCCTATCTTGATTTTAAATTATTTAACTATGGATCTCAGTTTTACATTGTTATGTTTTAACTCTTTGAGTGTCAAATCCAACTTCTCAATTTCCAAGTAATATCATTACCTTGATCATGAAAGAAAGAGAATCTAATTATGACCCAATTTTGCAAAATCTTGACATGGTTGCCCTACTATAATATTGAATTTTGATCTTATGACCATGTGCAACATGATTTGATCATTGATACTCTCCCTATTTGGATAATATTGATTGTTCATGACTAATGTAGATTTATGTGCCAAATGAGGGTAGTAGTTGACTCATTACTCCCCTAACCTAGATCACGTCTCTATCATGACTACCTCTAAATTTTCACCTTGTAGATCATTTAGAGTCTTGAATTGTAACCCCTTTCACCCAATTTTGATTTCTTGACCTAAGTCCCTATTAGGTAGACTATTATGATAATAATACTTGATCTTGAATCTTGATTTAATGATGACCTTGAAATATGACAACGTTGACTATATCTTGTGGTTTACTTCCTAGATAGACCTAGGTTTAGATCATTCATCATCCTGAATACCGTGATAATGAAATCTTGAAATGTTTCACGATTATTGCTCAGTTGTTGTATATGGATGAATGATCTTCCCTAAGGTCTATGGTAGGAATCTTAACCCTAGCTCTAAAGTTTTGATCTATTATATTTGATGTCTAAAAAACTAAAATCTTGATATTGATTAATAAAATTGTGATCATGATTATCAATATCAATAATGATACAAATCCTATGATCACACTATTTGGATCTTTATGTCACCCTCGATATAAGATTCATTACTTTCATAATCCCAAATCTTGAAATTTTTGAAATCATGACTATTTTGATTCTCTTGATTTATGACTTAGGGTTTATCTTTCATTAGGACTTAGTTGGTACCTTCCATTGGTTTTTAGCACAAAATCATGATATTGAAATGATAACGTTGAATATGAAATATGGATCATGGATATATAACCCTACCTAGGCCAATTTAGAAGCAAGGGCCCTAAAATATTGGGACCGAAAGTCATTTTGTACTCTTGATTCAAGAGCTCTATTTATTTGACCTAAAATCTGGTCTCTCCAAATTATGATCTATAGGATGATCTCATCCCAATTTGTGGTTCATATGAAGATTTTTCTTAATTAATTAACAATGTGATCTATGCTTCGACCTTGATGCCTAATTGCTTGATTATGATATGTAGTATGAAATCCCAATCTCGGTTGGTGGATTATTCAAATTTTGAGGACAAAATTCTTTTTAATGAGGGAAGGATGTGATGAAGTGGAATTTTTCACATTTATGATCCAATTCTTAATTATGCTCTTCTACTATTTGAAATTTTCTCAAATTGATCCCATTTCATTAGTCTCATGATCCTTGGACTAATTTTAAATTCAATTTGCAATTATGAAGCCCATATCAAATGATATGTATGTTGTGACATTCAAATTTGGATCAATTTATACGTTACTCATTAGATTTTTACATGGATCAAACTTTATAGGTTTGTCTTGAAAATTTTTATATACATTTAAAAGACTCTAATAGACCATGGATCAAAACATTAGATTGTTTTGATAATCAAATTAATAGTTATGATTTTATGAAGATATACCTATGAAATAACCCTAAATACCTAAGTTTCTAGCCTGATTGGGCCTTGCCACCTAGACCCAGACCCAGATCCGGATCCAAGCACACGAGAGTTGGGTCATCTTCCCCATTCACCAATCACAGGTTATCTCACACACAGTAGCACTGAGATTCAAACCCCTCTTTCTCCCTCATGTCTAAATCTCGCCAGGTCAAATCAGTTGCATTAGATCTGTGTTTCTCTCCTCTACTCAATGACCCATAACTGACCTGCTCTCCCTAATAGATTTGAAAACACCCAAAGGGTGGTGGAGTTGGCTCAAAGGTAGAGAATCCCCAGATAATTCTAGACTACTTTTGACACCCTCTTTTAGTCACATTGACCCTTCCAATTTATTATCTCTTGGCCCTTACTTCTCTACCCATGAGTATCATCCTTCGCCTGAAACTGTGAGAAAAACCCATTGTTGTAAGCTCCTCATGCCAATTCCTTGCTCCTACACCATCAGTGAGTCAAATTGGAGATTCCCCAATCTTTGGTTTATGTTGTTATGGCTTGGTATGTCCCAACGGTGAGCTCCCTTTCTGTTATTACGTGGACCTTGTCGACAGGCAACTCCAGGAGCTAAAGGATGGAGCCAGGAGAAGGGGATGAATTCACAAAGTCCCTAGAAGATATAGTAGTCATTTAAGAGCCCCTGATCCACAAATATTGTGGTATACTGCTCATCTACTTTTTCTTCCGGTAACCTATAACTTGACATGGTATTTACTATTTGGGTTTGTTGTTTTAGTTTCACAATCTCTCTCTGACCTCACACTGCCTCAATGAAGCCATCACTAGTAGGTTCAACTCATTTCACTATCTTCAATTTGTTCTACTACCTCCTATGTTCTCAGTTTTACCTCACGTTCATGGCCATGGCGTGACCAATGTTCAACAATCAGGATCTCCATATGTCTATTATGCCATCTTGTTGCCACACATATTATTTGTTGTGCATGGACATTTTGGTCCTTTGCTCCCCTATCGCTGACCCCTTTGAGTCAAGCCCGGCTCGAGGGTCAGGAAAGAGGATCCACAGAGTCGGATCCCTCTACTAATCTGTAAAGATGGCTGGCTTACTTTTTTTTTATTCTTCTAGCTAATTTCTGATAGGTCAAACTTGTAAAATCAATTATAAATAGCTTGATTGTTAGAAAAATTCTCAGAAAATATTGATCTTCTCAAAAAAATATCTAGTTTAACAGAAATCATTAGTTTGCCCTATTATAGTAGATTTGATGATGGTATTTAATGACTCTCCCATACATCTTATTTAGGGTTTTCTATTAATATTTCAAACCCTAATCTTGTTGAAAACCTTGATTTACACGATATATGATTACATAATGACCTTGTTGTACTCTGATGTTATATTGATGAATTGATCACATGACTTTGAATACTATATCATCACCCAATCTATGCTTGACATGATTGTACATGAAATGATCTAGTATCATCTAACTTTGATATTATGCACATAATATCATATCTAACTCAAAATACAAGTTCCTAATCTCAATCATATGATCCTATATACATACTCTTCATGACCATAGGGAAACAAATACAATGATCATAATAGTAATACATGTGTGAATTCCATAGTAGGTCATTTAGCGAAATGAACCATATATATTTATAAATCTTTGTTCTCATTATGTATTAGGATCAAATACTCATTTAACTTATTGATTTGGATATTGCTAATAACTTGTTTGACTCCATGAGGTACACTTTTATATTTAGTCCTCCTTGAATAGACTAGTGGTATTGAATGATACTTGTATGTACTCTTTTTGAAAATCTTGGCTATGTACTTGTTTGATCTACAACGTTCCCTACTGAGTAGTTTTTTTATTTGTATATATATACTCTTAAAAAAGCTTGAACATAAATGATCATTCCCCTTATGACTGCCTGTAATAATCTTGTTGATATTGGATACAAGAGACCTCTTCATATGAGTGGGTGGAACTTGTATAGCATGGTGACCTCCCACGTCTCACTAGGGCGATGTAGTCATATGTCTGTGCATGCATCTTGATTTAGCATAAGTGGCAAAATTTGTGATAAAAAAATTGAACCGCTCGAATTAAACTTGAGTTTAATATCACACTAAATATTGGATTATAAGTCCTTCCAAGTATAATATTTTTATATAATGTTTTTAATTGTTCAATATTTCTCTTTCAAAATCATATTGATGCATTGCATTGATTGTGTCTTGAATTACCTTATTTTAGGAATGAAGACTTGAAGACTCGATAAATATGATCTACTATACTCTTGCCAATATCATCCTGAATAAAGAATTCACATCAGATGGGATTATATGTAAAGGGATGTACAATTTCATTTACAGTTTTCTCGCCTTGTAATCTTTTGTTTTCTTATTGCCTTCGGGCCCATAATGTAATAAATGTGTTCCTTTTTCAATAAATGAAATGTTATTTCTTTTTGCATAATAAGTGTGTGATTTTTGGGTCACTCGGAGACGGGTGCCTAATCCCCTTAAAACTGCCTATCTGGGCAATGGGATTGTTATTAGGGTAAGAACTGTTCTGTGATAGTGTCATCACAAATGATGACATGCGAAGACTGGCATAGAAGATTCAAGAAGAGGAGGGTAAGGTGGAACTACTACATAGACATAAAAATTGCTATTAGAGAGAGGATCCGACATTAAATGGCTCAAAGAAGGTGAAAAAACACAAACAAACATGCATGACCATGACAAAGTCAAATAAGGAGATCTAATATTGCCAAGATCAAGAAAGTAGATGCAGAGTGGATATAAGGTGAGGAAGAAGTGATAAATAGAGACATAGAATTCTACACTAAGATTTTTGAACTAGACATATAGATGGAGTGAATGACTACATGAGAATCAATAAAAGAGTAATAAATGACAAAGAAGACACTAGATTTCTTAAAGAGGTATCTAAAGAAGAGGTTAAATGGGTGGTCATGACTATGGGTAGTGATGATGTCACGGGTCCAGATGGGTTCACCACTATCACTACTACAGAAAATGCTTTTTACAATGGGAAAAACACAACAGTTATGTTAGTTGTGTTGTAGTTAGCATATCTTTTGCAACAAGTCTATTTGTGTGTTGTGAATTATATATTTTATACAACACAAGTTATATACAATGGGCCAAACTTGTTGTAGTATATGTGATACTACAACAGGTGCTAAATTGTTGTAATAGACTGTAATATCACAACATACTCAAACCCGTTGTAAAAGACCATAATTACACAACATGCTCTAACCCATTGTAATAGTCATGTATGCTAACTTGTTGTAATAGATCATCATTACACAACATACTTTAAACTGTTGTAAAAGATCATAATTACACAACATGCTCTAACCCATTGCAATAGTCATGTATGCTAACCCGTTGTAATAGACCATCATTACACAACATACTCTAACCCGTTGTAAAAGATCATAATTACACAACATGCTCTACCCATTGTAATAGTCACATATGTTAACCCGTTGTAATAGACCATCATTACACAACATACTATAACCCATTGTAGTATACTATAATTACACAACATGCTTTCACCTATTGTAATAGTTACCCATTGTAATAAACCACAATCACACAACAGGTTTGCACGTCATTTGTTGTATATGTACAACAAAGAATATATGGGTTGCATAAAATGAAACGGATTCAGCAGTTTGAGATGTGCTTTACTTTCAAGTGGTCTCAAGTTCGAAGCCTTGTGTCTAGATGTATTTTCCTTTTGTCTCAATATGTTATATACAACACCCCTATTACAACAGGTGTGTTCAATGATCTACAACATGTATTGACTGTTGTATAAAATATGTATATTACAACATGCACAACACATGTTGTATAAAGAACCCCACCCCCATAAGACCACGCGATCTAATACAACAGTTGACACCCGTTGTAAAATGGAAAAATGAACTGTTGTAAAAACCATTTTTTGTAGTAGTGTATGTTCTATTAGTTTGTGTGGGAGTAAGTTAATACTGACATTGTAGCCTTAGTTAATCATTTTCTTACATGTAAAACCATCAATAGGGGTCTAAGGTGCATTTAATAAATCTTCATCCTCAAGATTGATGAACCCGCTGAGAAGAATGGTCTTAGACCTATTAGTGTAGGGAATGTTTTCCTTAGGATCCTTTCTAGGGTCTTCTTATTGAGGTTTCCCTCATTATTCTAGGTCTAATTTCTTTAAAGCGTGTTGCATTTCTCAAAAACCGAGACATAAGCGATAACATTAGGCTCACCTGGGAATTGATGGATAATCTTAACCATGGGGGGCTATGGAGAGAATTTAGTATTCAAAGTAGATATTCTAAGGTGTTTGAAAGGTTTTAGTATATATTCCTAGAAAAGTTCCTAAGCTACTTTGGTTTCTCTATAAATGTCATTTATTATGCCATGGTCCTGTTGAAAGGTGTATGATTCTCCATTTCCATTAATGGGAGACTTGTATGGTTCTTTACAACATCATATGGTCTCAAGTAGGGTGAACCTCTATCACCCTTCATCTTTGTTCTGACCCAAGAACCTTGGACAAGAACATCAAAAGGAACATGACCTTAGGAAGAATTCAGAGATATACCAATACATTTTCAAGATTTTCACCCCATACGTTACTTTCACCAATGACCTAATTTTCTTCCTCAATATGAGAGGGGACATGGTGTAAGGTAAATAACACCTTACAATGACTACAATAGCCTTCTTAACAAGATCATTAGGAGGCTCACCTCTAGGGATGGTAAGATTATGTCCTTCTCTAGTGATTGACCCTAATTAAACCAGTTATCTCTACAATTCCACTCTACAATTTGGCAACATGTGATGTTATGTTGTCTATCCTTAGAGATATTGAGAGGAAAATGGTCAAACTTCTTTGGTTATTGAGAGTGAACAACAAAAGGAAACATTGGGTGAGTTGGGAGAAGATATCTAGATTGGTTAAGGATGGGGCTTAGGTATCATTCGTATTAGGGTTAGGCTTAATATCCTTCTAATGAATACAATTTAAAATTTGTTGTTAGGAGACTCCATCCAGGGCATTTTTTGTCAAGGAAGGTACTTAAGGGCTATATGAGGAAGCGAGTAAGACCATGCATGGTTTCTTAAATCCAGTAGAAGGTTATCAATCTACTAGAAATGTGTATGAAAGGTCTTATCGTTGGTCATGGCCAACATTAGATGAAAAGTAGGAAGGGGTGAGACACCTTTTGGGATAGAAAAATGGAATGATGAGTACATGATGCATTTGATTAGGGATGGAATGGTGGTGGAATGTAGCATCATGATCAATATCAACGGTAGATGGAAAGTTGGTAGCCAAGAAGGCCTAGTTAGGATAGTGGGGGTTAAGCTACTAGTGAATGGTTTAGGAAGGAGCGCCAAGGATCAAGACCGGCCTATCTACTACCTAAGTCGGAATTCTTTATCGGAATCAGAAAAGGGCTCTATTGATGGGGACTTCACCATCTAATCGACCTGCCATCTCCTATCTTCTAGCCAGTCCATCCATCCTATGACTTTGAGTTTACTTTATACTACTCACCATTGGATAGTGTTTGTTAGCCAAAATTCCCTCCTTCTCATGGAAACTTTTGCGAGGACCCATCCCTATGGACTATAGGATTAAATGTTGCAAGATTCATATGTAAGGATGAGGAAACCATTGAGCATCTCTTCTGAGATGAGGAAGTTACTAGGCTAGTCTAGCCAAAGGTAGGGAAAGTTCTTGACTACACGTGCTTCTCGACTCGTGGCTCCCTAGTTGTAAACCTTATTAGTGCTTGATTGAACAGAGCTGGTTAGGGTTATCATGAGGCATCCAATCTTTGATTATTCTTTGGATAAATCGGAAAGAGTGATCCACTCGCAGGTTTAAAGGTAAGAAGAATAGCAAAATTTGGGAGAAAGTTAAGGCCATCTTTGATTTTCCTTGAAGATTGTCACCCTAGAAAATTTTAGAGGGCCCACAGACCTTGAGAATATATGTAGTAGTGGCCAATTTTATTTTTTTCAGAGATCTGGTACAATGTCCATCTTCTTGGAAATTAGGTGGTCTAAACCTGACGTTGATCAGATGAAAAATAACATAGGGGTGGCTAGTTGGAAAACCTACATATAAGAGTTTAGAGGGATGACTTTTGGGGTCATCCTGAGGACCCACGAGGGCTTTGTGATGGGTGGTTTTGTGAGACCTTGCATGGATGTTGATTAGATGGCTGACACTCCCATATACTTTAGAGGATGGCGTCTAGACCATTAGATGTCTAGATTGGATGGTGGAGTCATAGTGGGGATGGATGATGGTAGAATCTATAGAATCCTCACTGGTAATGACCCCACCTTGGTTGTATAAAAAAATCGTTTGTTATAATCTCAAAATTCTTACAATAGGAATGACACAAGTAGGTTAGTTTATAAAAAGATGAACAGGATGTCCTACTGACTTGTGGAGTAGGACGCATGGCTCTTGTGTAGGCCAGGAATACATTCCTCAGTTTGGCAGGGATGTCACCGCCAGCCAGGGGTGTACATTGTCTAGAGACATGGGGGTTGGCATATGTTTAGAGAGATCTCACCATAGGATACATTTGTCTTGCTGAGAAGTACATATGCATTTAGGGCAGGATTGTTTACCTATATTTTGTGGGACTGGATCGTATTTGTAGATCCATCAAGACAAATATTATGTTTGGTTAACTGGAGCTGGAAAAAGTAGCAAATCTAGGAATTTTATTTACACAGGAAATGCAGGATTATGGATCCCATTTCAAAAAAGGTGGGATGCCAGAATCCAGCTCCACGTCGGGCCATTCTACACCTTCCTCTACTATCATTATGCAACGAATGTGTCTATTCTTCCGACAGTTGCTGGTGTTCGAACAGTTTGCAACCTTTTTAATACAGGAAAATTCCAAACGTAAACACTGACAACCGCTAAAATTCTGGATCTGGATACAACTTTGATCAAGGATTTGATTAATGCAGGATCTCCCGAATCTGGTCCAATTCTGCAAATCAAACATTTCCCTTAGAGGATAGTAGAGACGGAGCTGCTCTAGTGTCCGATTGATGGGCCAGCCACTAGTAGGTGAGCTTTTTGTAGGGTTGTAAATGGGTAGGGTGTTACTCATTTACCCAGTACCCATACCTTGTAGGGTAGGGTAAGGGTAAGCATGTTTTTTAGCCACAACCCATTTACCCTTTAGCCGCTTTACCCGTATCTAAAGAGGGTAGGGTAAGGGAGAAGTTTTACCCTACCCGCTTTACCCATTTACCCATTAGTATAAGTTTGAATTTATAATTTCAGATTTGAATATATGTATCAATGCCTACCGGAGCCCCAACAAGCAACACACTTCTTTCTCAATTTGTACTATTATAATTTCCAAAATTTTAATAGGAAATGGGTAGCATGACACTACCTTTTATAGTGATATATTTGAGAGAAAAATGGGCTCATCAGAAAAGAAATAATATATTAAAAATTCTAGGCCTTGTCTTTAGAAAAATATCAAGTCAAATATTACTATTTTTGTTGTATATCACAAAAACATAATTATTAAGAGTGTATTGTGCTTGATGTAGGGAATATTATATGAAAATTTTGCTAAAAATATCTTATACTATCATCATGTTGTTTTACCCATTTCACTTATACCCTACCCATTTACACTGTGGGGAAAGGGGTGTGGGTAAGGGTAGGGTAAAGATTTTAGGCAAAGGGTAATTATCCTAAAGATGCGGGTAAGGGTAAGGGTAAGCCTTTACCCTACCCATTTACAACCCTATCTTTTGGGTTGGTTTAGTTTTAGGAAAATTATTCCCAGCACACCTTCTCCACCAACATCCACACCCTAATATCGGGAATACGCAAAACAACAACTATTTACACCTTTTAGCACTGTGTGACACGGTCTTTTAGGTGAAAATTTTGCTAGTACTCTGCACTACTTGCATGCATGTTGCTGTTGTAATAAAGCACCCCGCCACCCATCTACTCACTGCCCAACTACCAACTATCTAATTACTTGCACTTATACTCTTTTTGCAACAAGACAACGATTTAAAATTTTGAATTTTTTTCAGACTCCCTCCTTTTTTTAGCTGGATATAAAGTCTGACTTGACCACATATTCATATGTATTTCATGACTAAGTACGAAATCGATACTTAAATATATTCAACGCAGTGCCAAAAGTCATTAGCAAATATACTAGACATAAACTAACATAGTGTGTACAGTTAGAGGTTCATTTGATTTGTAAAATAAAATACAAATTTGGTTGTTCATTATATTTATATAATTTTTTTCAATTCATTTCTATGTCCAAAAATACTACTCAATTGTAATCATGATCGTACTGAAATATGTCAATAAATATATCAATAATAAACTGACACAATGTGTTCAATTGAAAAAAAATGAAAATATTTCACTTCACTTCGTGACTACATATGTATGCATGCAGATGTTGCAATGAAGACAATAATGTCATTCAACCATCCATCACTCAACCACTAGCATTTATCTCATTCCCATGTACAAATCAACTCAATTTAAATTCTTTTTTTTTCATTTTTCCTTCACTTTAAAGAAAATTATAGTGTCTTAGATGCCTATAATGACATTTGTACACATTTTAATGCTAAGCTAAAAAAATTATACTTAAATCTATTTAGGACAGTACCAAAAGTTATCAACAACTAGACTCAGAATAAACTAACACGGTATATTATATTTTTTAAAATGTTATGACATTCATTATATTGACATCATTATTTCATTTATTATGTATAAAATATATTTATGTGTGTTACATGATAGAATTTATAAAAATTTTGGATCATGTCTCTTCATATTTTATTGTTAATTCATACACAATACTAATGACTGTTCATTGCAATACCAAAACATATCATAAACGAGACTAAAGATAAACCAGAGTAGTGCTTGCAATCTAGAGAATTTTTTTATCAAAGAAATATAATACAAGACACTATACTCATTTATTATTATTTTTTTAAATTTACATTATTTATGTATAACTCTACATAGCATATGGATCAAGTATCTTCATATTTTGTTGTTAATTCGGACACAATGCTCATTAATATTCATTGTAATACTAAAACACATCCTAAACGAGACTAAAGGTAAACCAGAGTAGTACTTGTAATATGGAGAATTTTCTAATCAAAGAAATATAATACAAGACATTATACTCATTTATTATTTATTCAAAACTTTTACATTATTTATGCATAACTTTGCATAGCATACAACATATACATAATCACACTTTTTATTTGGAACAAAATCAAACTCATTTACAAATGTGATGGCACCATAACACATTCAATAAATGTCTAATGTTTGTCCATTACTATACCAATTTCAGGTGGATCAACTAAAAGAAATAAAAATGACAGCATCAGCGAGTGATCCAAATGGCAGGCGTCATGGGCACAACGGCGACAACAGCGACACGACAACAGATGTGGTGGTGTAGGGCACGTCCGCGACATGGGAATGAAAACGACGTCATGTTGATCATCGGCGGCGAGTGGATATGGCGGTGGTGAGACGTTGTTGTCATGGTGAAGGTCGACAACGGAGGAGGTGGCGTGGTCTGGGTGCAACGTTGCGCTGGGCGTAATAGTGACCCAAACACGACAGCGGGCGGGGCTTGTCGTCGGGCTGGACATAACAACAATTGGTCCCGACGGCATCGGTGGAGACGATGAGGTAGCCAGGACGCGAGGCGACGGGCTAGACGTGATGGCGTCCTATTCACAACGCGTGGTGGCGGGCTGGACACGATGACGTCCCGTTCACGATGGCGGGCAAGGCATGGACGATGGCGGGCATGGCATGGGCTTGGCGCGATGAGAGCTTAGTCGCAGCGGCAATGATGTAGGTGAGGAAGCATCCAACGTGCGACGGCTCTCCGGACTCGACGGCGGTCTAGAGTAGGAGAGATCTGCGGTAAAAAAAAGGGATACGATGTCACGACGTGCAAGACGATGGCGTTGTTTGGGCGGGCGGCGGCGGGCTGGACGCGACGCAGAGGGGAGGAGGCAGCTAGCGGGCAGTGCTTGGTCGGGCGGGAGCGAGAGGAAACCGATTAAAAAGAGGGAGTGGGGGTATGAGGGATTTTATACCCTCAGTCTCATCCTATCTGTTCAACTTTTGGTACAGTTCAATTGTGAAATTGACACAGCACGGACAGAGCATTGCGAACACGCAAAAATCAAAAGTTGCATGTGTGCATGATGTCTGTTGTGGGTTTCCGAAGCCAGGGTGTAAATATTGGTGCAAGTAGTGTGCTCTATATCACTATTCCGACCTAAAATTTATATACAACACTTTCTGGGTGTGTAACTTTTTACTCGGTGAGTGTGTGTAGATTATTCTTGTTGAATGTAGTCATGTAGAGTGTGAAACCACCATTATTTATACTTTTTTATATCTTTGATTGCGTATTGTGGAACGTTGACGAATGGAATCCCGCATTATTAAAAACATGTTGATTCCGCAAAGCTCAATCATATTGGAAAGAAGAAACTTAGAAATACTGAACATGGGGAGGCTAACCATGAATGAACATGTGTGAGGCCATCCTTTACACCATCTACCTAACATCACATAACATAACTGTGGCTTGTATAAATCTTAATATTCAACGTATATGAAAGCTTGTATTCGTTCTGTTTTAGAATCTGATGGTTTAAATGTTACCCGCTCTTCACGAAACTAGCACGTGCAGTCGCATCGTCGAGTTGACGTAATAACGTTGCCTCTGCTCCGCTCATGTCAGAGTGAGGATTGACTGTTGGGTTGGTCAATGGTTCTACTTATACTTTGTCCCAGCACAATCTGCTCTACAAAATGAGGAAAAGAAAAAGAACACAACCCGGTCCACGCCAAACAGTGCCAGAACGACCCCAAGGAAGATTCTCGACCAGATAAAGGTGGCCCACGCAAATAATTGCAAGTTTGGCCAAATTCGGTTTCATGATAAACAATGAACATACACCAGCTGACCTTTCTCCATGGTTGCCATGTAATACCATGACTATCTGATATGAACCTCATGTTATACCCGAAGGCAAGATATACGAGCCGGGGTGAAAAGAAAACATGAGGTATTTGTGCTAAACTAGTGCAGTAGTTTGACAAACTCCATCTCCTAAATTGAGTTTTCCGAGATGGAGTTGGGAAAGAGACTTAGGAAGGGGTGAATCTCGTACAGAAAGTGCAACTGTAAAACGTCTTTTTGTAGATTTATAATGTTTTATAGCATACAACAATTATTTCAGCCTCTGTTGTTTTAAGAAAACGAACATTCAACCTTGTTTTTGAGATGATGGTCTTTTATCTTTATATATAATAAACTCAAAAAAATCTAAACTTAGACTCGTAAGTAACAGAATTATACTAAATACAGCATATGGAAAGGGTGATTTTGAACTCTTAACCCCTGTTGAAACGCTTTAGATGATATCATATATTCCACTTAGAGTGTAACTAGCGGGTATAATTTTGAGGTTAATGAGAACAATTCCATTTATAATAGATAACCAGGAAAGATATGAGGTGTTTTGAGGTAAAACCAATACTCTTAAGTATGATCACCTACACGAAAGAAGTTGATAGGAGACCATAATGATGGATAGCTTTCTCCTCAAGTGGCGGCTCTTTTGGAAATTAGCCTACGGACGAATTGTGACAGGTATATGGCACTGGCTGGTGCCAGCTGTCATATAGCTATCAAGATGGGAAATATGGATTTGGACGAGATTCTAATAATAAGCCAAGTACAAATAAAAATGAACTTTTGGTAATTGGCATCCTGAGAAAATGAAAAAGTTGTGAACGTTCAGTTTTCGATTTTGTGTATCCTTGATAAGAACCCATAGTTAGAACTACAGTAATAATCTAATCGGGTGATCAACTCACGACACGTCTAATTGCATATGTAACATAATTACATAGCAAATCTTTTGCAACTTTTTTCAAATATAATCTCCAAATTATTACAGATGCACAACACACCAGCCGATTAATCAATCATTGCACAAGTTACAAGAATAAAATCTTAGTTTATTTTGCACCTTTATAATTAAATCCACAATGTGTACGTTTACTGTGTTGTTTACCTTCTGCCTTACAGGGCCATAAGGGAAAACGCTGTCACGTGCATGACGTGCAATCACAGGTCCTCGGCATGAGGGCGCAGACGCCGTAGGGCTTATCCGGGAGGTTGCAGCTGATGCCAAAGCAGCACGGCATGGACGAGCAGTTGGTAGCGTTGTTGGCGGAGCAACACTTGCAGGTTTGACACAGCTGGAACGGCGCCAGGCCACGCCTAGTAATTCCATGGAGATCGGCGTCACCGATGGCAAATACCGGCTGGTACTGGGCTCCTCCACGGACGTCCGGCACGTACTCCACGACGGCGTCGCTGATCGTTGCCCTCCGTTCGCCAGTGTCTGAGAAACGCGGGAGATGTGGGCGTCAGGAACACGGATATGAACACACTTAGGTTCTAATTGCCAATCTTTGAATAGATGTGGCAACCGATGGGGGATTCATGTACCTGCAGTCTTGGCGGGTTTGAGCACCCAGGAGACGGCGAAGAGGAGGAGGACGAGGCGCACACCGTGTCCGCAGTTGAAGACCATAGCGACGACCAAGCTAACTAGGTAGTAATCAGCTAGTTGAGCGAGACGTGGCTGATAGTTGTGAGGAAGGGACGGCCGATCGACCTCCTCCCGGTTGTTTACTACAGCTAAACAGTGATTGCCGAGGCAAGCGAGCTCTTGTTTGGAGTGGAAAGCGAAGGTATACACAAGGACACTGTTCCAATTCTAAAGCTAATGAACTAATGAAGGGATGTCTTTACTCATCACTTTCGTGGAAGCCTGGTTGCCCTCTATAAGTTGGGTCGGGTTTTATTCCACTACTGATTGCTGACCTTATTCTTCCTTAAAGAAGATTTTCTTTCGTGGATCTATACGATCTTGCGACATCTACAAGACTTCAAACGAGTCACTGTCGTGCTGGCTTTCTATTTGCTCGCCGGCGACTTGCGCTCACATATAAGGAATCTTTAGTTTTTACGCCACAACGCAGTTTTCAAGCTCAAAGTCCTTGCGCTACTGGATAGAATAAGGAGTTGCTGTCTCTTATCTTTATAAACCTATCACGCTTCATATAGTATCAAAGCCAATAAATATAGACACAAACTGATAGACAGACAGAAACGAGAAGCACCAGTAATGTGAAGCATTTTCTATAGGAAGAGTCCTATAGAAACTCCTTAGGATCTAATAAGATTGTGTTATAGTGGACAATTTATGTTTTTCTTTTCTAATTTTTTTAGGGGGTAGGATTTTGAGGATGGGTGAGAAGAAGATAACGCATTGTGATTGGTTGTCCTATATAAAAAATATAGGACTCATCCTATACTACTGGCGTAATGCCTCTAGACAAAGTACATAGAGGTAACCATCCTAGAACCTGTTGGTAAGAACCCTAAGGGATACTTGGCTCATGAAGAGCCTAAATCATGTCCAAAATGAAGGTGGGTTCTACAAACAGCCCACTAAACTATAAGAGGTGAAGTAGCACAAAATTATGGCTACATTCAACAAGAATAATCTACAGACACTCATGGAGCTAGTCAAAGGTTACACACCGAGAAAGTGTTGTATATAAATTTTAAGTCATTACATGCAACAACAACAATTGCATTTAAGTTAATAATTTTACGTTACATTCAGATAAAAATTTCATAGAACAAAGAATAGAAAGTAAAATAGAATTAGAAACGTCAGACCATATAGTATGTTCAGCAACGAGACCTAATACTTAAAGAAATCAGTGGTTGATATTCCTCATAGATGAGTGTCGTTCTTCTACTCGATCCGGTCACGGACCTATAGCAGAATGACGTCTAGATGACGAACAACATTACTATTAGTACAACTCAACGATCGTTGATACTATCGCCCAATAAACTATGTCTCTAAGAGAAAAGAAGGACAAATTGGCATCGCACAGGGGAAGTATCTCCACGATGCACTATTGGAGCGAAGACAGAGGAGGAGGAAAGTTCTTGGGTTAGGAAATCACACACGAACGACGAAAACTATTGCTTTGATGTTGTGTTTAATCCTAATGATCAGAGACTTATTTGTAACCCTCCTAATACCCCACCTCCTATTCCCAATAACACACGATTACATGTTCGCTCTTGTACATGTAATGGAAAATGTGAGTCAATCACTTTCCAATTCAAATTAATAAATCTATTTGGGAAAGAAATAGTTAATTATATTTTTAAATGATCACGCAACTATTTTCTTGTACAAAAAATATAAGATGGATCATAATTCTCATAAGCCACAAGACAAAAGCCTAAAACCGTCTAGGCCAGGTGAGGCAAGTTGTGGCGCGCTCACACATGTGTGCATGTGTGTTTCAGTCATCGTATCCACGATAAAGGTGAGCATACTCTCCTCTAGAGCCCTTTGGATACTAGTGAAACATGAAATCCTACATATATGTACCATAAAATTTCTAAGAGTGAGTAATGTGGGACAAAAAGCTCTTCACATTTGCACAAGAGACAAAACTACTTTTTCTGTATCCACTATGTACTAGATGCACTACATTGGCCTTAGCCCATGTAAATAAATACCTAGTAGCCATTATATCCAACAATCCCCCATAAACTCTAATGTACAGTGTGCTTTGTCACTCAATCCTCCGTATTATGCTTTTCGTAGGTACCTTTTTTATTTGAAATATGCCTAAGTTATCTAACTTTGACTCCCGCAAGACTATGTCAATAAAAATCTTGAACTTGAATCTTGGGTGCAAGAGTATAGGTTGGTAAAAAAACAATAAAGACATCACAGAAAAGTAAAATGATGGTCATGCATCCAAAATATGTCAAAGATTGATATCAGGAAATAATGCAATTCCTCGATTACGGCTTACACAACATCAATCATTTAGTTGGAGTCTCCAAGTATGTACTGCTAGCATCCTATCCTTAGACTTGAAAACATTTAGAGATTGATCTCTTACTAACTTTTAGTCATATGACAATAATAGGATTCCCAGAGGATAGACACACAATTGTAAGAACCATCAATGAAAAATTATAGTGTCATCCAACTAACCTGACTGCTTGTTATTACCATTGAACCCAATTTGTGGGATCTCTACTCTTTTGGGCTGGGTTGCTACTTCCTACGAATTAAAAGGAGTTTCAATCTCATCTCCAACATGTATTTCTCAACTAAGTCCAAATTAACATCTTTAGTCAAAGGATCATTTGTATTATCTTTGGTACCTATATAGTCAACAGTGATGAGAACCCTTGACTTGGATGTGTATAGGTTATTTTTTGTTATACTAAGAACTCTTTATCTTAGAAATAGTTATAGTACTATCACATTGAACTAAATTGTAGGAAGGGGCTTCCTTACCATAGGTAACATGTACACAAGTTCATGTAGCCATTCAGATTCCAATCCAGTTTCATATAAAGTACACAACTCAACCTCAAAAGTAACTGAGACAATATGATATGTTTCTTAGACCACCAAGTAACAACACCTCCTCACAATAGGAATACATATTTTGAGACCCCATTACTCCTAGAGTTTATGGAAATCAGCTTGCATCACTATATCCTACGAATACAAAAGGATATTTTCCATAATGAAGCCCAAGGAAACAAGTTCCCTTGAAATACCTCAATACTCCATGATAAGCTTTCCAATGGGTCTTGTCGAAACAACTAGTATATCTACTTAACTTACTCACAACAAACACAATGTATGGTTGTGTGTAGTTCATAAGATACATCAAACTTCTAATGATTTGACAACATCATAATAGAGACACTAGACCTCCTTTATCATCTTCAACAAGGATTTGTATGAATCATATGAAGTCTTAACAAGTTTACTTGATGTGTACTCAAACCTCTCTAGTACCTTGTCAACATAGTGAGACTGTGAGAGAGTTATACCATCAGTAGATCTTATTATTTTAAGCCCTAAAATCACATCAACGACACTCATATCATTCATCTCAAACTTTCTACATGAGAACAACTTTGTCTAATTTAATACTTTCATATTGGAACAAAAAGTAGGATATCATATACATATAAGCATAAAAGAATAAATCCATCGTTGACATTTTTCAGTAAACACACTTACCAAAATCATTAGAAATAAATTCAAATGATGGTTGTGACAACCACCGCCACACTAAGCGAGATTACTTAAAACAAAGTGTGAAATTATAACTAATAACAATATTACCAGAAAATAGGGTAAATGAAAATCGATCACATGTCAAGATCTCAAGATCATTTACCACAATTGAAGCTATAAACTTGTACCACTTGTATTTCATTCATATCAAAAGTAATACACAACATTGTTCGCTGGCTATCTAGCCACCACTTGCTAACATCTATTATAAGAATAGAAAAACTAAACAACAATTTATACTATTAACAGATAAGCAGATTCAATTATAAAATATGAGCAAGGCATTTATCACTATTTAAGCAGATCAAGTATCTACAACTGAGAAGTAGAATATTTCATGCTATTAGAATGAATATGAAAAACACCTATAACGGTTACTAAATAAATAGAGTAAGAAACACAACAAGGGATCATCCAATGTTATTCGTTTATGACCCTAAGCAATAACACTACACGGTTGTGTTACATATTTAATTATTATGCCCTGAGGATCTGAGGCGTAACACTCAAATCCAACTGACATCTGCTAAGTTGAAATCAATCTATACAAGATCAATAGAAGAGCCAGATTCCATGATCATCACCATCACTACTCGGTCAGCTCGAGTCTGCAACACAATGACATAACAGTCAAACTGCTAGACAAAACCTCATAGTCATAGCTATAGTCATGTAGACAACAACTCATAGTCAAAGCTATGGTCTTGTAAAACAACTAGCCTGCCTTGGTACATAGAACAGTACTAGAGAATAGAATCATGCATGGCCATTCTATAATAAAACATCATTCCACTATTTCAAAAATTTAAGGATACAGAGAGATATCTCCACTGGCACCACGCATATTGAATAATATGCGCTCTGAGTTTCTCATAGGAGTTACTCGTTTCACCATCCAGCTAGATATTAACGCTGAAGATGGATCTATGGTACATGGCAACTACATGATTAAGGTTTCACTTTATTAGTTATGCCAATTGGATGAATTAAGGCTCCATCATACAAGTGGACATACAAAACCCTAATTCAATCTAGAAAGCATAACTATGAAACAACCTCAAAAGATATAAAATGTATAAGGTGTGAACTTGTCACATTATCTCATGTCAACGTTGTTTCACTTCCTTAAACGAGGCCATCAACATCGCCAATTATTATCACTAACATATCAGGATAATCATTAACACGTCATTGGGGATAATAATCTCATGTCACATCTCAGAAGGTATAACCTCACACTAGGCATCAAGTCTTCAGTAGGTCATAAGACCAATCACATCATCCTTGTAACTCATTATTATCTCATTATGCCTCATCAAGCATATAAGCTTCACCTGTACTGCATCACATATATTACATAACAATCATTAGCTACGATAACCAACACATCATGCCTCATCAGGCATATAAGCATCACATGTATTGCATCACATATATACACCATAGCAATCATTATCTATGATAATCATCTCACCTATAAAATCAATGTTATACAAATACAGAGAGCATACTCATTGTCATCTCAACATATTGAACACTTTAGGCAATGTAAGAAATGCATTATAAGTCCCCTCAGTTTAGAGTTAGGGATTCATGATTAACTACATAGGGTTCCATGACATTCTTTATTTACCAATCTCTAATTTCATCACCTCCCATAAGTTAGGAGTGCATTAGGGTTAGGCACAATAGATTATAACTAAATGTTCACATTCACATGTTTACAATTCCAGTGCACCTCATCAAGGCACATGGCCATCGTATATTATCATTTGATCATCTTCATAGAATGCACAAGCTATGACACTCAGTCACTCTATATATTAGAACCATACAATAGGAGAGAGAAAGTATAACCATATACTATTCACCCATGCATGTTCTACAAGTATAACATACCCTAGAATTAAGGTTAGGGTTTACTTACATAGCCCTTTAGAGTTTATATCATGATTATAGCACTAAACCCTAATTGAGTCACTTCCTATTTTCTTAGAACACATTAGGGTTACAAATCATGATTAGGGTTAACCAAACAATCATTCCCACAACATTGTACATGGATCGTTACATGCTTACTCATGCACATGTGTTGACTATATGTTCATGTATGTGTCTCAAGCATCCATCACATAGGTGTCTTGACCATCCATCAAATTGGTGTCACGACCATCCATCACATAGGTGTCTCGACCACACATGAAACAAGTGTCTCGACCACCTTCATTCAAGGTGGTTCAACCACAACATGGATAGGTGTTTCGACCACAACATCATCATATGTCTCGGCCTCAAACCATGACATGTCTCAATCTACCATCAACATGGTGTCTCGACCTAAGACTAAAACATAAGTGTCTACACCTCAACTCTAAGAGTGACATATGTGTCGACCAAAACTCAAGGCTAAGCAGTAAGAATACCAAGAGTCACTATGTCCAAAACATGGGAATCATGATCATTCAAACTCTGTAACAAGTCACCATAATGATCATTAATCAAAACCACTTATGAGAGAGATATTAAACTTCAACATATATGAGAAATCATCCATAGATCTATCGCCAACATGATGACCGAAACTTAGCACATGGTAATTCAACCAAAGTTTATGATGCATATAAGATCATCCTCTCAAAAACAGTTTAGGAATCGAGTATATGGATTTATGGTTTAGAAAGAGAGAAACCTACATGAGAATACTACAAATTTGTAACTCTAAATTCATAAGGACCTCATTTAACCTCTTAACCATCAGGTTAACAACACCAACACAAAGTATTGTATTACTTGTAGGGTCATCACATCCATCCTCTCTAAACAGAACATGATTGTCGACCATTAACCAAACATAAAAACTAAAAATATAGGTGTAATGACCACTATGGTCAAACGACCATAAGCACATATAACATACTCAAATCAGGGATAAACCATAACCAAAACAGTAGGTTATCACTAAGGAATGCTCATCACACACAAAGGGAATATCACTATACAAAGATTATCATCAACATCTTTTGAGCATGATAGAATTCTATACAATAGAGACTCATTAAGAGAGGTGATTTCTCATGTTTAACACCTATCAAATAGTACTAAAATTCATGTTACACTAAGGTACCCAAATCCCCATTCATGAAGATAGAAATCCATAACCAAGACTAGAAAAATATCCATTTTGTATTTATCTCAAAATTGGGTACAAGAGAAATTAGGGTTTGGAAGATAGAAGAAATTTCATAGAATTGTCATCATGATTCAAACCCTAAATCATGTTAAATCTTTTTAGCATGTTAAGATCATATTTCAGAGATAGAAATAGAAGTAAAAGAGCAAAATTATGGTGCCAAAATAGATGAGGGAAAAGTTATATAGCCCGCCTTTTGCAGTGATCTAAAGAACCAAGAGAAGGAAAGAAGCCCCAACTTTGATTAGTACTTCAGCCACCAAATCACCTCACAAAAGAGGAACACTATGATTATGAAGTAGCTCAATAAAAAGGGAAATAAACCCTAGGCCGAACCAAAAGAAGAAAAAGGAGAGAAAGAGAAGGAACCATCCTTTCACTCGGGTTCACCATGTCAAAGCATAGTCTATGACCCCTTATGATGAGGTGTTCCTCTCAAACGGTCACCATGGATGATTCACAGTCCATGATCACAGAAGAAGAAGATGATCATGGAGAATTTAGAAGAGGGAAGATGTTATTAAAGTTTAGGATTACTTACCCAGAAGAAATCTCCACCACAAGAGTCAATCTCGCATAGATCCTTCCTTAAGAATGGTTGATCGGCCACCATGGCTTTAGGATCAGATCTCCTTTGCTCCCAAAGCTCCAAGGTCATCTACAATTGAGAGGGATGAGGATAGGGCCAAAAAAAGTTCTTTCAAACAAAGAGGAGGGGTTATATACCCAAAGGAGGAGAGAAGTAGGGTTTATGTGAGGTGTCAACATATTAGAAAACCAAAAGAACACTTGTCCATTAATAAGATAGATATGCAACCTCTTTATGCATGCATGCATGAGATGGTGATATAACCTAAATTACGTATCGACGTCTTTAGGTCCCCAACCCATTGGTTTCAGTTGCAACACTTCAAGGGGGTCAAAACAAGATCAAAACAAGATGATCACCATCAAAGAGGTAGAAACACAAGAAGACAAGCATCTAGGTCGAAACACATCAACCCAAGCCATTATGGTCGTAACAACATCATGCCAAGGTAGGTTTTTTGGTTGAAACACATCCAAAACAACCCCTAGGTTGCTACCTAGGTCTCTACCATCACCAAGGTTCAACAAGGTCGAAACAAAAGTGTCATCAACATACTAGGTCGAGACATACCTCAAGAAGACAATTTGTCTTAACCCCAAACACATTCAAAACCATCTACGTCGAGACAACATCACCAAGGGAATTTGTTTTGGTCGAAACACTTCCAAAGCATACCATAAGGTTGAGATAAGGGTTGCTATACCCATGCAACACCACTAGGCCGACACCATCAAAACCCTAGAAACCCTAGCATATCATGCGATGTCACCTCATCAATTAAGGTCCCAAAAGGTGGCCCATAGAATCATTCTCTCTCTTATGATGTTAAAGTACTAAGTCCAAACTTAACATGTGAAAAATTGCAAAATAGCCCCTCAACTTGGGTAAATTGCATTTTGGTCCAAAACAAGCAAACTAGCTTAAACATCATTCAAACTGGACCAAACTTGAAACATAAGTGTGTCACAGGATAAAAAAAAACCTCAAAGAATTAGATTAAAGTTATAAGCATATTATTAAGAAAGGTAAGCACAATTATCCTTAATGCTAGGTCAGGGGCCTTACAACTTATAAACCCCAACAAGGATTTCATCCCTGAAATCCCACGCAAGAAGAAACAAATCCTTCCCAAGCATCACATCCTCAAACTCACACATGACATCCTCTGTGTTATAGTGATATCATTAAACTCTAACCAACATGATGTCCTTTGCCTAATATTAACACAAGATTTGTCACATAGGACATAACCTTAAAAAAGAAACATTGTTCATACCATGTATAACTTAGATGACAACTTTAACTTATAAGTTACCTTCTCAACTTGTAACATTACAAGATAAGGTTCACAAATTTGGGAGTTTAACATATCTTTCCAACAGAAAAGGTAAGAGTACAAATTTAAGGGTATTGACCATCAAGTTCTCAGTATTAGAACCAAGACATTATATTGTAGATTTCATTATAAACCATTAGATGTTATATCATTCATTCACAACTATTGAAATAGGTTTAACATTTTAAAACTATCGACTGATATGTAGGTTTAACCCTTAGATCATATAACCAAAGAAATTAATATTTTAAGGATTAATTAAGGTAACTCATGATACCTAGTTACATCATTGTGGGGTAACTTGAATCACCATCAGTTGTGACACATCATGTCACAAACGACTGATGGGGCCAATACGATCATCATAGAACATTCTCATATATTAATTTTAAGAATCACCATTGATTCATGTAATCTTTAGGTCACAGTAAAGAACACAATTATGCATGCTAACCAAATGCTGACAAGAAAGATTTCCTACACAAAATGTCTGCAATTCAAATAATTTCTAATGCCTCATAGATTATTATATAACTCTTTTCCCAAGTAGATCTTGAAACTGTATATTTAATGCTTACATTCTCATTGACATCATCCTACATGGGGTATAAATCCCTAACAAATGATGTCTATACTATTGGTTGGGTATTGGTAACCAGATTGATCTTAGAGTCAATCTTTTGAGGAAGCAAAACACTTAAAGGTTTCATTAGGAAGCATGTCATTGATCTTATACACAATTGGTACCTCTTGTATACTAGGATTCCTCACCTTGGTACCCATCACATGTGCCAAAAGCACATCATGTCTCTATCCCATTGACCACTCAGATGTTATTGCTAGTCTAAAACATATTGGAAGAATCATCCTAACATCTTGGAAGATCCATGAAACATCATCATTCACAGACATTACTATCTTGGATATAAAGTACAAGATTAACTAATACTTTTTCAAAGTATTCATCTCAAGCTCACATCAATACCGCATGCATCAAGTGACAAAGATTCACTCAAATGTCACATTTATGGCAAGACAGAATTCAAAGGGAAAATACTTCCCTTATCATCACCGCACCACCCAGGGATTGCTTAATAAGGGGAAGGAGATTACCATATTTCTTTTGTTATTACACAGGTCTCTCGCTACTCATGTATCATTTTAATCTCTTTCACCTTGGTTTCCTTGCCTTCAGGATAGAAATTATAGAGATAGGCACATATCATTACTCTTTCTTTATCAATTGTCCATCATTATCATGTATATCCCCATATGTTACCATTTTTTACAAATTCATAATCAGAGATGGATCATTATTTTTCACATGTTCTTTATTAATAAGAGATCATATCCCTTATTCTCTTTCACATATTATGATGATTTCACCTTACACTTTCTTATACACATAGGTTGGTCTGAGATTAATTCAGGTTCCACCTTACTCACTCTTTATTTGTTCTTATTTATCTCCTCTCTTTTTTACTTATTTTAAGAGTTCTCTCCATTATACATGGATTTTACACCTTGACTTGTCTCATTAACATATATTTATCTATTTCTTACTTCATAAATTTCTCAAATTTACAACTTCAAGAACCTCTCATAGCTTACTTGTATTCCGGTTTAAGTTTCAAGGTGTCATATCTCTTTCTTTTAATATCCAAACATTTAATGTTTAGGTATATTATGATACAGTTCTCATCTTCCTTAGGGTAAGATGGATACCATGATTTCTGATTATTATGCTCTTTAGATTGTTTCAAAATGACCACTTGATACTTACCTGGACGGGGTCAAAATGACTACTTGATCAGAGTAATTAGAAAGAAATCAATCTTGGAGTTCCATACTTACCTTCCCTTCAACATTTGAATACTTGGCCAGGGCACTCAAGTACTAAGGTTAGGTAGTATGCACCACATAATATATCATGTTTTCAACTTAGACATAATCCTAGTCCTAGTCTTAGTGTCCTTGTAGACTCAACAAGCCTATAGCATTGATACCACAAATTTTGACGACTATCGCCACACTAAGTGAGATTACACAAAACAAAGTGCAAAATTATAAATAATAACAATATTATCAGAAATAGGGTATATTAAAACTGATCACATGCTAGGATCTCAAGCTCATATACCACAATTGAAGCTATAAACTTATGCCACTTGTATTTCATTCATATCAAAAGTAATACATAACATTGTTCACTGGCTATCTAGCCACCACTTGTTACATATAATCATTTTCCCATCATAAAAAAACATATATGAACCTATAAGGTATGCAGTCAAAAATTCAAGGTGATGTACAATATTTACAAAGCACCCCCATGGACCTGAGTGTATAGGGACGGCACATAGGACTCTATTACTAGATACTAGTTACATATCCATGATAAATCAGCTACAACTCTCTTTACTTCCAGTCTCAACCACACATTCTCTAATCTAGTATACACATCCACCTAATTAAAGAATAGATCTCGCGGGCTGAGACCAACGTCCCAATGAGAGATATAACTCTTAGCCAACATCTATTATAAACACAGATAAACTAAGTAGCAATGTATACTATTAACAGATAAGCAGATTCAATTATATAATATGAGCAAGGCATTTATCACTTTTTAAGCATATCAAGTATCTACAATTGAGCATTAGATCATTTCATGCTATTAGAAGGAATATGAATAACACCTACAACTGTTACAAAATAAATAGTGTAAGAAACACAGAAATGGGACATCAAATGTTATTTGTTTATGACCCTAAGCATTAACACTAAACGGCTGTGTTACATCTTTAATTATTATGCCCTGATAATTTGAGGCGTACCACTCAAATCCAACTGACTACTATTAAGACAAAATTAGTACCATACAATATCAATGTAAGAGTTGGACTACATGATCATCACAGGTACTACTCGCACTACTACAGAAATGGCTTATAACGTCACTTTTAAAGGCGTCGGTTGTATAAATAAACTGACACCTAAAACCTAAAACGTCGGTTTAATAAAAAACCGACATCTATCTGTGAAGGGAGACCAGACACAGGTATCGCTTTTATTCAGTGTCGGTTCCCGAATAATAAATTGACGCCTAAAATTAACCGCCAAATCCAAAATTTCGCGTGCAAAAAATTACCTCTAAAATTTGACATATGGCGTCGGTTATTTACTAAAAAACCGACGACGAAAGGTTATTCACGATACAGAAATTGGGCATATTTTGGTCGTCGGTTTTACTACAATAACCGACGCTTATGGGTTTTCGCGCGTTTTCCTGGGAAATTTTTCACACCCCTTTGAGCGTCGGTTTGGGAAAGAAATCGACGACTATGGTCATTAATCGATAACAAATTTTTTAATCGGCATATGTAGATAGACGTCGGGTTTTTCTAGTAAAAATCGATGACTATCATTGACAATAGGTGTCGGTGTGTTTGTAGAACTGACACCTTTAGTTTTACGTGTCGGTTGTTTTTAATAATTGATGTCGATTGATAACTTAACAGCACCCACGCGAGCCCGACTCTTCCCCTTTCTCTGTTTCATTCATTGTCTCACGCTGCTACTCCAGGGTTTGGTCGTCCGACGATTTCCGGTGATTTCTCCTCTCCCCCCACCTCCGCCACCATTTACTCCAGTCGCGCACTGCTCCGCTCGCTTGGCTGGTCCTCTGCCCACCTCCTCCACCGCTTGCCCTCTGCCCCCAGCTCCGGCGGCCTTCTCTCCTTCTCTGGTGACCTTCTATCTTGCTCTGGCGGCCTGCTCTCCTGCTCCTGCTGCTCGCTGCTTCTACTCTCCCCGCCAACGCCTCTGAAGGTACCTACTCTGCTCTTCTTCATCCTTTTCTTCCTCTGCCCTCAAGCAGGTACCCTGCTCTGTGACTGAGGTGTGTGAAATCGCAGGTTGGCACAGTCATGCTGGACAACACGACCGTGTTGGTAGCACGGCCGTGCTGCATAGCACGGCCATGTTGGTTGATTTTGTGCTATATTGCTCAATTATAATCGGATAGCCTATAATGTTGTGCTACATTAGTCTTCTAAAATTATTCTTATATTGTTGAATCAGGTCAATGACCACACCTGCTATTGTGCCTGAATTATGCCATGTATGTGTGTACAAAGTGAATCTTATCGCTCTAATTGTGAATTATTGCATGTTTGAAACTATTGAATTCTTGATTTATTATTGAATAATGCTCTAATTGTGAGTGATGCAATGTAAGTGAGCAAATACATGTAGTGGATATGTACTCATTAGCCTAGAAACCCGTCCAAGATTTACTCATTAGGAGTAAAATTTGGATAGTCCCCGGTTTGGGACTGTTCTTGAACACCTAATCTCACTTAGGATTTAAGTGTATAATGTGTATTGGGTTTTTGAGAAAATTTTGGTAGCATTTCCCCATTTGTTCTCTAAGTACATATGTACTTAGAGAACAGCAGGGAAATGCTGCCGAAATTTTCTCGAAAACCCAATACACATTATACACTTACTAGTGAGATTAGGTGTTCAAGAATGGGATAGGTGGTACACATTTATTATATATAAGAATGACATCACATGTATTTTTCGGCCTAGAAACCCATCCAAGATATACTCATTAGGAGTAAATCTTGGATAGTCCCCGGTTTGGGACTGTTCTTGAACACCTAATCTCACTTAGGATGTAAGTGTATAATGTGTATTTGGTTTTCAAGAAAATTTCGACAGCATTTCCCCGTTTGTTCTCTAAGTACATATGTACTTAGAGAACAGCGGGGAAATGCTGCCGAAATTTTCTTGAAAACCCAATACACATTATAAACTTACTAGTGAGATTAGGTGTTCAAGAATGGGATAGGTGGTACACATTTATTATATATAAGAATGACAACACATGTATTTGTTGGCCTAAAGTTTTAACCATGCAAAAACTCTAATCTGCTAACCCTAGACCCTAATCTTGTTGTAATGTATATTTGATTTCTCTTTGATCATAGAATGGATAGATCATGGATGTCCATTCGCAATCGCTGCACCCCAGAGTTTGTTTCTGGTCTTGACCAGTTTATTAGATTTGCCGAGGAACATAGGAAAAAACCTGGAGATAGGTTCTACTGTCCATGTAGGCATTGCGGTAACAACTTGAAAGTCAGCACTGGTGACGAAATCAAAAGTCATGTCATGTGCAACGGGATTATACAAGGCTATACAGAATGGCAATGGCATGGAGAGATTTCAAAACCAAAACCAGTGGATGTCGATAGCAGTGCTTATGTGGAAGAAGAAATTGCCTACGATGATGTAGATGTGAATGAACCAGTTCCAGTAGACATCGTTGATACGATGCTGGATAGTTGTGGGGTAGAGCACACCGATCCACCTCCAATTTTCAGAAACATTGTGCATGATGCTGAGATATCGTTATACACAGGTTGTACTAAGTTTACGAAGCTTAGCGTTGTGTTGAGATTGTATAAGTTGAAAGCTAACAATAGATGGAGCGACAAAAGCTTCACTTCATTGTTGACTTTGTTGAAAGAAATGCTTCCTGAAGGAAACGAGTTGCCAATCTCAACATACCAGGTAAAGAAATTGTTGTGCCCAATGGGAATGGATGCCAAGAAGATACACGCATGCCCGAATGATTGTGTATTATTTTAAAAGGACTATGTGGATTTGAAAGATTGTCCAAAATGTGGTGCGTCACGGTATAAATTGACGACTTCGGGGGAGTCCAAAACTGGTTCTCCTGCCAAGGTGATGTGGTATCTACCTATAATATCATAGTTTCAACACTTGTTTTCCAATCCGATAGATGCAAAGAATTTGAGGTGGCATGCAGATGTTAAGAAAAATAATGATGGGATCCTACGACATGTGTCTGATTCCCCACAGTGGAAGAAGATTGATCTATTGTACCCTGAATTTGGTGAAGAAGTCAGGAATCTAAGACTTGGGCTTTGTACAGATGGGATGAATCCGTACGGGACATTGAGCAGCCAACATAGCACTTGTCCAGTCATGCTTGTTATATACAATCTTCCTCCCTGGTTGTGTATGAAAAATAAGTACGTAATGTTGTCGTTGTTGATATCGGGCCCTAAACAACCTGAAAATGACATCGATGTTTATCTTGAACCTCTGATTGATGACTAATGTGATGATTTTGAGTCGCATTTATAGACTTGTTTGATATGTGATTTATGCATTTATTAGTCATTTTTATGGTTAATGTTGCATAATTCATCTACTTTGGTCTATGCTATTTCTTTATGTCAAATTTCCCTTATTTCAGCATTTTGAGTATAATTTATCAAAAGAATACATTTTGTGTAGACTTATGTGGTTTCGTGTGTTAATTTCAGGAAAAACAAGTATCTGCTACTGTCGATACCATCGACAGTGGTCGATACCATCGACCGGACCACAGGTTGCCTACCGCAAGGACCAGAAGAAAGTCGATACTATCGACAGGGATGTTGATGGTATCGAGATACCATCATGTTGCTAGTGAGAAGTGAGTCGATACTATTAACCCATACGTCGATACTATCGACTAGTGGAGCTACAGCGACACAAAAGGATAAAACTGACGCCTAAGAATGTCGATACCATCGACCCGCGTCGATTGTATCGAGGTGGCATCAGTCGCGACAAAGGAAAGAAAAGAAGAACTGTCGATATCGCACTAGGTCGATACCATCGACCCGCGTCGATGGTATCGACACCGTCAGATATGAGTTTGCTACATATTGATCTTAATCTGATGGCTGTTATTAATTGGTGACCTAACTCAGGAATTATACCTAATGACGGCGCCCAAGAAGGGAGTATCACGTCATTAGCCGATGCACACGTCCTGAGAAGGTGTGGAGAGAAGAATGGAGCCCAGAAGCACGCCCCAGCCGATCCGGACGCCGAAGAAGATGATTTCCACCACCGAAAGGCGGGAGAACGCGTATTCTACACCAAGGATTGCTTGGATCTTCTCCGTTCAGGGGTTTCACCACTCAATCACGTTTTTCTCCATGTTTCCCTTTTTCTACTCCACGTTTTGCTCTGAGATGAACATGTGAGGCTAATCCCCTTTGTCTTTAGGACCGGGAGTAGCCCGAGAATTCATTGTTTGACAATTTTATCACAGTAATTCATATTTTATCTCTTAAATCCGTGGTATAATTTCATTTTCTCAAATATATTGTTATGCTTGATCACCATAATAATAATCTAATGCCCTTAATTGCTTTGAAAGAAGAATTAATGGTTGAAAAGAGGCGGAATTTACATTAATTGAAAAATCCCTTGAACAAGGTGGTGTAAGGTTAATGGTGGATACCGAGAGATCTTTTTTAATGCACCTAGTTTAGGGTATAGGTTACTACGATGGTGGAACCGACCTAGACGTAGGTAGTGAATTGTACCACGACAGTGGGCAATTCTGATTTCAGGCCACTACCCGGATAGAGAGATAAATTTGAATGACCAAATAGAATTTAATACAATGAAAACCCGCGGTGAAACCGCAATCCTAAAGATCTCATTTTGAGTTGATTAAACCAAACATTTAATCGATTGCTTTGTTTTGTTTTATTTTTGTTTTCTTTTAATTTCAACAACTCTCAACTATTTAATCAGTTTAGCTGATCGCGAGTAGTTAGTAGGAGTCTCCGACAATTTCACGTATCCCTGAGTTCGACTTGGGCCTCACAAAAGGCCTATATTACTTCGACGCGTTCACTTGCGTTTCTACACACGGTAAATTTGCGTCAAGTTTTTGGCGCCGTTGCCGGAGATACGACAAATTGTTGGCACTACGAGTGTTGCAAGTGGCCACTCTAGGCCACATTTTATTTTTTTTATTTTATCATTTTAAAAAATGCATAGTCTATTTTCTAAAATTCGTACTCGTCAAGCACTGTACTGAACTTAAATTTTCACTTTGTAGGTACTGTGCATGGTGCAGACGCGCAGCAACGAATACACGAGGCATGCACCAGAGGTTCCGCTGCAAGGAACGGAAGATGAGGACGGGTACAATCAAGACCACTTGGAAGAAATAGATTCTGAATCTGAACAAGAAGAAATGGAAGAGCCACAGACAATATGGGAGAAGATCAAGGCGTCTTCCTCATCCGCTTCCAAGGGGCCGATCAAGAAGTAGGCGGTTAATATTCCGACATATAAGATTGATCTGGCATTAATCAACTTGGTGAAGTCGAATGCTTTCCATGGGCTCAAGAATGAAGAACCCATCGCGCATATAAGTCAATTTGTGGAGAATTGTGATATGATAAAAATAGACAGATTTCCACAAGATGTGCTCTACTTGAAGCTCTTCCCGAGTTCTCTAGCGGGAAACACGCGAGAGTGGTTACATAACCTGGACGATGAATATGTGGAATCCTGGGACCACATGGAGGTTTTCTTTGAACGGTTCTTCCCGCCCGAGAAGACCAATGACACGATCAGGAAGATCTACAACTTCACCCAAAAAGCAGGAGAGACCTACTCTGAGACCTGGGAAAGGTTTCAGATCATGCTCAGGCGGTGCCCTCATCACAGGCTTGATAAGGAGACACAGGTCAAGATCTTCTATTTTTCTCTCTCCGAGCATGATAGAAGCAACCTCGATTCAGACAGCTCAGTATTCTTCTTGAACAACACGGACACCAGGTGTTGGGAAATCCTAAAGAACATGGCCAAAAAACAATCATGGGGTGAAAGAGACGTCGTGGAGCATGTTCGAGTGGTAGGTGAATCTAAAGCAATCAAGGAGCTGAATGAGAAGATGGATCTTCTCGCGAAGAAACTACTTGCAAAGGAGGATACTGAGTCCGAGGATGAGGCTCAAGTTAAATTCATGAGGCAGTAGCAAGGCTACCGAAATAATGACTATTCATGGATGAAAGACAAGAAGTTCTCCTGGAAGGATCCAAACAACTTCTTGCAGGATCCAAATGCAAAACTCCAGCCAGTAGCGGAGGATAAGAGCACAGAGCTGCTCAATCAAGTGATAAAGCAAAATCAAGAACTCATGACTACGTTCAGCCAGCAAATAAAGCAACAAGGGGAGTTTATGAACCAATTTGGGCAGACACTGCAGAGCCATGGGGCTCAAATGAGGACAATAGAGACATCCATGTCACAAATGGCAGCGGAGATAGCCAATTTGAAGAAGCCGACACACCCAGGTTTTCCAGGTAATACTAATGTTCCAGGAGGAAACCAGCAGGCGAAGGCCATCTTGCTAAGAAGTGGCAAGAAACTGTTAAATCCCAGAGCTGATGAACCAAGCAAACCCCAAGCAGAAATTGAAGGTGAGGCCACTGAGGAGCTGCCCATACCGGTCACAGAACCAGTTGCGGACATAGAAGTGGATGCTACTGAAGATCCCATTGCAGAGGAGGAGGATCCACAGAAAAGGACACCATATGTGCCACCACATCAAAGGGCACAGGCTGTCCCGGTCCCATACCCGAACAGTGATAAGGCAAGAAAAGTGGATGCCCAATTTAAAAAATTTCTAGATAGTTTTAGAAAGCTTTCAGTCAACATCCCTTTTTTGGAAGCTATTGAGCAAATCCCTTCTTATGGGAAATTTCTGAAAGACATCATCACCAAGAAGAGAAAAATCCCAGACACAGAGGTTGTTGTGCTTAAGGAGCAGGTGAGTTCTTTCATCATGGGCACATTGCCACCAAAGAGGCAAGATCCGGGCTGTTTCAACATCTCATGTTACATTGGGAAAGTTAAGTTTGGTGAAGCGCTATGTGACTCAGGGGCGAGCATTAACTTGATGCCTCTCTCTACATTCAAGAAGCTGGTATTAAAAGAGTCATGACTGAGCAACATGAAAATCCAGTTGGCAGACAATTTAGTGGTAAAGCCATATGGGATTTGTGAAGATGTGCTAGTGAAAGTGGATCGATTTGTATTTCCAGTAGATTTTGTCATCATGGAGATGCAAGATGAACAAGGCAATGAGCTACTGCTCGGACGACCCTTCTAAGCTATGACCGACATGATACTTAAGATGGGGAGAGGTCGTTTGACCTTAGGTATAGCCAATGATTGATTTGAGATGGTCATGCCTTCCAACGCCACTTCACCTAAATCCAAGGAGAAATGCCACATGGTAAAACATTTTGATCACAATATATCACTTTGTCTAGGGAAGCCATTTTTAGATATGGCCCATGTAATGACCAAGGTGGAAAAAGGGACTTTGGCTGTGGACATCATGGAGAAGACCAAGGTGGTATCCCTTTGCAAGGTTGTAGGTTTCCCGAACGATGAGGATGAGGACATTCCTCGCTCTACTGAAGATGAGGCTATGGCAAATTTAGATTTTGATGCATATCCAGAATTACCACTTGAGGCATGTTTAGTCAATATCACTCATGATTGGATGAGAAGCAAATCACTGAAGGAGTGCGCCAAGATGCTTCAGATGTTGCCGTGCTTCTATGCGAGGCACTATGAGGATTTAGGCGAACTACCACCTCCGCTTCAATCATCCTTAATCAGCCCTCCGGAATTGGAGTTGAAGCCGCTGCCACCGCACCTCAAGTACGTGTTTCTAGCTGAGGAAGAAAAGTTTCCTGTGATTATTTCTGCTTATCTGAGTGCTGAGGAGGAGGACCAGTTGTTGATAGTGTTGAAGAACCACCAGGGAGCATTTGGGTGGTCTGTTGCAGATATCAAGGGGATTTCCCCTACTTTGTGCCAGCATAAGATTCGGCTCGAGGAGGGAGCCAAGTCGGTGATTCAACCGCAACGTAGACTAAATCCGAGCATGATGGAAGTTGTGAAGAAGGAGGTGATTAAGCTTCTTTCCGCAGGTATCATCTATGCAATTTCTGACTCGACATGGGTGAGTCCCACGCAGGTAGTCCCTAAAAAGGGGGGGATAACTGTTACTCATAATCTTTTAAATGAACCTGTCACCACCCGCTTGGTAACCGGGTGGCGATTTTGTATAGATTACCGACGACTGAATGCCGCTACGCTAAAGGATCACTTTCCTCTTCTGTTTATTGATCATATTTTAGAGCACTTAGCCGGCCGATCACACTTTTGTTTTTTGGATGGGTATTCGGGGTACAATCAGATTTCGATTGATCCTAAGGACCAAGAGAAGTCCACCTTCACTTGTCCCTATGGAACGTTTGCGTACCAACGCATGCCCTTTGTATTATGCAATGCACCAGCGACCTTTCAGCGTTGTATGCTCGCCATTTTTTCTGATATGGTAGAACGCTGTCTAGAGGTCTTTATGGATGATTTCTCGGTTTCTGGTGCATCTTTTGATGAATGCTTGTACAATCTGGACAAGGTGTTACAACGATGCGAGGACACACATTTGGTCCTCAACTGGGAGAAATGTCATATGATGGTGAGTGAAGGGATAGTGCTAGGACATAAAGTGTCTAGCAAAGGTTTGGAGGTAGATCCGGTAAAAATTGAAGTAATTTCCAAATTGCCCCCACCAAATTTGGTCAAAGGGGTAAGAAGTTTCTTAGCTCACGCCGGTTTCTATCATCGTTTCATAAAAGAATTTTCAAAAATTGCCAAACCTTTATCTGAGCTTTTAGAAAAGGATGTTGTTTTTTATTTTAATGAAAAATGTTTGCACGCGTTCAACGTGCTTAAGGAAAAATTGATTTCCGCACCAGTTGTGCAAACACCGGATTGGACCAAGCCGTTTGAACTCATGTGTGATGCATCCGATTTCGCCGTTGGATCTGTGTTGGGACAACGGGTGGACAATAAACCCACTGTGATTTTTTATGCCTCTAAGACTTTGAATGATACCCAACTCAATTACACGACTACTGAAAAATAATTGCTTGCCGTTGTTTTCGCTTTTGAAAAATTTTGGCAATATCTAGTTGGAGCGAAAGTCATAGTTTGGACTGACCACGCCGCTATTAAGTATTTGATGGAGAAAAAAGATGCCAAACCTAGATTGATTAGGTGGATTTTGCTTTTACAAGAATTTGATATCGAAATCAAAGACAAGGCAGGAATTGAAAATGTTGTAGCAGATCATTTGTCTAGGTTAGAGAGGGTAGATGAAAAATATTTACACATACCCATTACCGAGACATTTCCAGATGAACAATTTTTGAAAGTGAATTCTAAAGATCCATGGTTTTCATATATTGTGAACTATCTTGCTTGCAGGATCATCCCGGAAGATTGGACGTATCAAGAGAAGAAGAAATTCTTCCATTCTCTACGATGTTATTTTTGGGATGACCCTATCCTTTTGAAGCAATGCAGGGATGGTGTCCTACGCAGGTGTGTACTTGAGGTGGAATACGAGAGTGTTCTTTGTCATTTCCACACACTACCGACGGGAGGACACCATGCAAGCTCTCGTACGGCGGCCAAAGTACTGGAAAGTGGCCTATACTGGCCTACCTTGTTTAGGGACGCTTATGAGTTCGTGAGGCAATGCGATTCCTGCCAAAGGGCGGGTAACATTTCAAAGAGACAAGAGATGCCCCTAAATATTTTCCAGGAGGTTGAGGTATTTGATTTATGGGGTATAGATTTTATGGGACCCTTTGTGTCCTCAAATTCTAATTTGTATATCCTTTTGGATGTTGATTATGTGTCGAAGTGGGTAGAGGCAATACCCACAAGGACTAATGATTCCACTGTAGTGTGCAGGTTCGTTAAGGAAAATATCTTCTGCATGTTTGGTGTGCCCTGAATGATCATTAGTGATGGGGGTACACACTTCCGGAATCAAAAGTTCTCGGCGTTATTGAGAAAATACGGGGTCAAACATAACATTGGTACCCCATATCACCCGCAAACTCAAGGACAAGTGGAGGTCTCCAATCGAGAAATTAAAAAGATCTTGGAGTGTACGGTTGCTTCCACGAGGAAGAATTGGAGTGCCTTACTACCGGATGCATTGTGGGCATACAAGACGGCATACAAGACACCTATAGGCACCACACCTTTTAGGTTGGCATACGGTCGGGCCTGTCACTTACCGGTGGAGTTAGAGCACAAAGCACATTGGGCGCTGAGAAAGCTCAACTTGAGTTATGATGAAGCGGGGAAGAAGAGATTACTTGAATTAAATGAACTTGATGAGCTGCGAATGAATGCATATGAGAACTCTCGGATATACAAGGAGCGTACAAAGTTGATCCACGATCACCACATTCATATGTGCACCTTCAAGAAAGGAGATCGTGGGCTTTTGTTCAATTCGAGGCTGAAGTTGCATCCCGGGAAGCTAAAATCCCGATGGAGTGGACCATTTACGGTAGAAGAGGTCAGACCGCATGGCGCAATCATGGTGCGCGATGGCGAGACCACATTTTTGGTCAATGGACAAAGGTTGAAGTTGTATTTTGGTGAAGATTACACAAGGAAGGTGAATGAGGTCAACCTCATTGCACTTTCGGATGCGTGATGAGCTTCAAGTCGTCTAGCCTAAGATGTTAAATAAGGGCGCTTGTTGGGAGGCAACCCAACCATTGGTACTTTAGTTTAGTTCTTTTACATTCGTAGTTTGATTTGTTTTAACTTAGTTTTTAGTGTAAAAAAAGATATCGTGATCGTTTGCTACATGTGCAGGACTGAGGCAGAGTCGATACCATCGACCCTTGTGCCGATGGTATCGACCATGGTACAGGTTGGCGACTACAGAAATCGCACCGTGTCGATACTATCGACGGCCTCGTCGATAGTATCGACAAACCAACAGGTTGATCGCCAAGTCAAGGTCGATATTATCGACATGCCAGTCGATACCATCGAGATCTCTGGAGATTTTCATAAGAAATCGTCTCAGTGAAGTCGATACTATCGACGGGCATGTCGATGGTATCGACGCATTCACACACAGAAGGCGGCGGCCGGGCCTCGCGAGGGTTTGCCCTAATCAGAGAGTCGATACTATCGACTCGCGTCGATAGTATCGACGCGCCATGTCAACAATTCACGAGGAAAGATCTACGGTGATCGCAACAACCAGAAAGTCGATCTGGGGGACGGGTCGATACCATCGACTTCCATCGATAGTATCGACACGTCAGCGATCCGGGACCCGTAGATCCAGCCATCGACGACCGTCGATACTAGCGGCAGTACGGATTGTGCTACCCGTGTCGATACCATCGACCCGCGTCGATGGTATCGACGGGCATACAACAGCGTCGGCCACGTCTAGATATGAGAAGGATTTGCGTCAGATGACATCACAACTCTAGAGCAATCCTCCTCCACCTGTGCCGAACGTATTCCAAAGCGATCTGAGCCCGACGACGAGCAACACCGAGTAAGTTCTTCATCGAGCGAAGATTCCTTTCTCTGATCTTCATGCCCTCGCAGCCAAGTGAGGATGTCTATTCGATGCAGGGCATGTATGCTATGCTGCAGGACATACAGCAGACGCAGCAGCATCACTCAACAATGTACACTGGTATTCAAGGGACTACAAACCGGCTACTGGACAATCAAAGGGCAATCTTCGAGAACGAGCATCTTCTCCTTGACAACCAACAACAGATTCATGACCGGTTGCATAGGATGGAGATGCAACAGCAGCCCTTTTACGATCACTATTGGAGCCAGAATTACTTTGGAGGCTATCCACAACCTCCACCTAGGGCCCAGTTTGATCTGAGCTTCCAAGGGGAGTATCCGTCTTGGGACCCCATGGCTCCACAGTACCCGCCTCTGCCTGAAGAGTAAATCAGTATCTCTGTTCCAACCTTTAACATTGTTTTTGACTATGGGGCCATAGTCGAATTCAAGCTTGGGGGGGTGTTGGAATAGCTCTATCTTTTATTTTCTCTATTTTTTGTTTTATTGCTTTTGTTCTTGTCATTTGTTTCTTGCAATCTTAGTTTGTTTGTAGGATCCACATTTTATCTAGTGTAATCGTGGATGTCTTAAGTCTTGCGTCATCTCAGTGCATGTACATGGGAATTAAGGGAAAATTAAAAAAAAAATTGGGTGTTCGCAAGCTTGAGTGTTGTTCAAATTTTATCACCTAACTTAAGAAAATGATTGGTTTTGTCAACTTTAAAACTGAAAATCACAACTGTACATTCCTAATGATTCATGAAAGTTGACGGAATTGGTTGTTTGAGCCTAAACTGACCAAATGATAATGAGACTCTAATTTGAAGCAAGAGAGAGAAACCCCTTAACTACTACACAGGTCAATAAGGAGGGACACATAATACTTTTCAAAGGTCCAGTCAATTAGTCTTGTGATCTGTCTACCTCATTGCTTTTCACAATCCACCACAAGATTTGGAAGTAAAGTACATTTTTAACCTTTTTTTATTGCATGTCATGTAGATAGGACTTGCACTGCAACCACTTTCATATGTTTTGCATGAAAAATAAAAAAATAGAACAGTTATACATGCACATTACCCTTAGGTGCATGTCATTTAGTTGCATTCATAACTTTTATGCATATAGTACATCATGTACCTCATTTCTTATTTAATGGTGAATTAAATTGTTCCATACCTTCTAAATAGTTCAAATATTCGAGTTATGCAGAAAAAGTAAGCCAAATAAAGTATTCATTGTTAATTATGGATATAAGGGCTTGAAGAAAAAGAAAAAAAATCTGAAAAAATGAAATTGAAAAACAAAAGAGAAAGTCAAAAGGAGAAAGGAGCACAATCTCACCTGCATTTTAAGATGAGTAAGTACATGATGTAGCTCAATTAGATATACATCTCATTTTGAGATGAGGTGTTATTGCATGCATCATTCCACCCAATCTTAGGCATTAGGGAATTTTTCATGTGCATTTGCATCATTTAGGGCATTTTTGTTTTATGCATGTTGAAACTGTATAATGCTTCCACTTCATCCGTTAGCCACCCATTCCATCCACCCGTTGCTCGAATTGGTAGGCCACCGTGATTTTCTCCTCACTTGTGAATATCAAGAGAACTGCTTCCATGTAGATGGTAGTTAGGGCGAGCAACGTAGTATAGGAGATCACAAGATGAACTAAGTCTGGACCGGTGAATTTTATTATGTTAACTGCCTTATGTGATAGTGTTCATCAGTTTTGGGGTAGATATCTTTTATGGATGATTACTGTCGCCTTTAGGGTAATTTTCATTCTATGATTAGCGAGGGCCGGTATGCGAATGTCTGGTGGGAGTCATATGGGACATTAGTTGTGATGCTTTGTTCTTTAGTTGATTCTGGCAATTTTATTCTAAGGTTTATTTGCTCGAGGGCAAGCAATGTTCAAGCTTAGGGGAGTTTGATGTGATGATTTTGAGTCGCATTTATCGACTTGTTTGATATGTGATTTATGCATTTATTAGTCATTTTCATGGTTAATGTTGCATAATTCATCTACTTTGGTCTATGCTATTTCTTTATGTCAAATTTACCTTAATTCAGAATTTTGAGTATAATTTATCAAAAGAATACGTTTTGTGTAGACTTATGTGGTTTCGTGTGTTAATTTCAGGAAAAACAAGTATTTGCTACTGTCGATACCATTAACAGTGGTCGATACCATCGTCCGGACCACAGGTTGCCTACCGCAAGGACCAGAAGAAAGTCGATACTATCGACAGGGATGTCGATGGTATCGAGATACCATCAGGTTGCTGGCGAGAAGTGAGTCGATACTATCGACCCATATGTCGATACTATCGACTAGTGGAGCTATAGCGACACAAAAGGACAAAATCGACGCCTAAGAATGTCGATACCATCGACCCGCGCCGATGGTATCGAGGTGGCATCAGTCGCGACAAAGGAAAGAAAAGAAGAACTGCCGATATCGCGCTAGGTCGATACCATCGACCCGCGTTGATGGTATTGACACCATCAGATATGAGTTTGCTACATTTTGATCTTAATCTGATGGTTGTGATTAATTGGCGACCTAACTCGGGAATTATACCTAATGACGGCGCACAAGAAGGGAGTATCATGTCATTCGCCGCTGCACACGTCCCGAGAAGGTGTGGAGAGAACAACGGAGCCCAGAAGCACGCCCCAGCTGATTCGGACGCCGAAGAAGACGATTTCCACCACCGAAAGGCGGGAGAATGTGTATTCTACGCCAAGGATTTTTTGGATCTTCTCCGCTCAGGGGTTTCACCACTCAATCATGTTTTTCTCCATGTTTCCCTTTTTCTACTCCACGTTTTGCTCTGAGATGAACATGCGGGGCTAATCCCCTTTGTCTTTAGGACCGGGAGTAGCCCGGGAATTCATTGTATGACAATTTTATCACAGTAATTCATATTTTATCTCTTAAATCTGTGGTATAATTTCATTTTCTCAAATATATTGTTATGCTTGATCACCATAATAATAATCTAATGCCCTTAATTTCTTTGAAAGAAGAATTAATGGTTGAAAAGAGGCGGAATTTACATTAATTGACAAATCCCTTGAACAAGGTGGTGTAAGGTTAATGGTGGATACCGAGAGATTGTTTTTAATGCACCTAGTTTAGGGTATAGGTTACTACGACGGTGGAACTGACCTAGACGTAGGTAGTGAATTGTACCACGACAGTGGGCAATTCTGATTTCAGGCCACTACCCGGATAGAGAGATAAATTTGAATGACCAAATAGAATTTAATACAATGAAAACCCACGGTGAAACCGCAATCCTAAAGATCTCATTTTGAGTTGATTAAACCAAACATTTAATCGATTGCTTTGTTTTGTTTTATTTTTGTTTTCTTTTAATTTCAACAACTCTCAACTATTTAATCAGTTTAGCTGATCGCGAGTAGTTAGTAGGAGTCTCCGACAATTTCACGTATCCCTGAGTTCGACTCGGGCCTCACAAAAGGCCTATATTACTTTGATGTGTTCACTTGCATTTCTACGCACGATAAATATGCGTCAATGACTTAAAGAAACTCTGGGGTGAAGGTGTGATGACCTATGATGCTTCATGAAGAGAGACATTTCGTTTGCATGCTATGTTGTTTTGCACTATTAATGACTTTCCAGCATATGGGAATTTGTCTGGATATAGTGTCAAAGGAGCTAAAGCATGTCCTATATGTGAAGAGAACATTGATTCAACAAGACTAAAACATGGCGGTAAGACTGTATATCTCGGTCATCGAAGGTTTCTTACAAAATTTCATTTGTATCGTAGGAAGCGCTAAGCATTCAATGGATTGAATGAGGAACATAGTGCACCTAAACCTATACCAGGGGAGGTTGTTTATGAAAGAGTAAAAGACTTTGTCAATGAATTTGGTAAGAGATCACAATGTACTATGGCCACACGGAGTGACAAATCTTTATTCAAGAAGAAGTCAATATTTTGGGATCTTCCTTATTGGAGTTCTTTTACAGTCAGGCATTGTATCGATGTCATGCATGTTGTGAAAAATGTTTGTGATAGTGTCATTGGTACTTTGTTGAATATACTAGGTAAGACTAAAGATGGGATAAAATCCATACTGGACCTACGTGAAATGGGAATAAGGTCAGAATTAATAGAATTTCGTGAAATGGGAAATCGGAGAACATACTTACCTCCCGCTTGTTACACATTGTCTAGAAAGGAGAAGAAAGCTTTTTGTGAATGTTTGGTAAATGTTAAGGTGTCACAGGGTTACTCATCCAACATCCGTAGATTGGTATCAATGAAAGATATGAAGTTGATAGGTCTTAAATCTCATGATTGTCACACTCTAATGCAACAAATATTTCCTGTGGCAATTAGATCTATATTGCCGAAGCATGTAAGGTTTACAATCACCAGGCTTTGTTTCTTTTTCAACAGTCTGTGCAGCAAAGTTATTGACCCTGATACTCTCGATAAATTGCAAAGAGAAGTGGTTGTTACCCTATGTCAGCTTGAGATGTATTTTCCTCCATCGTTCTTTGATATCATGGTACATCTTGTTGTCCACTTGACTAGGGAAGTGAAAATGTTGGGACCAGTTTTCTTGCATTGGATGTATCCCTTTGAACAATACATGAGCATTTTTAAAAGTGATGTTCGAAACCGTTATCGGCCTGAAGGGAGTATTATCGAGGGTTATGTGGCAAGAGAGGTTATGGATGTTTGCAATGACTTTCTCGGTGGTAATGACACTCCTGATAATGACAAGAATATTGACGAGCAATTTGGCAAAGGAATTTTGGATCACGTGTGAAAGTAATCAGCCGTGAGTAGTTGGAACAAGGTCACTTGTATATTTTACACAACATGGACGAAGTGAATGTTTATATCGAGGAACATACCAATTTCATCAAGAGACAATATCCTCGAGCCAATACAATGTGGCTTGCTAGAAAGCATAATAAGACATTTATTAAGTGGTTTGAAAATAAATTCTTACATCAACTATCTCAAACACCAGATGATATTATTGAAACTATCAAATGCCTCGCCTTTAAACCAAAATTGATTTGTATGTCTTATGAAGGGTATGACATTAATGGATTCACATATTACACAAAGCGCCAAGATGATAAGAGTGTCATCCAAAACAGTGGGGTCACCCTTCAAGCATCGACTATGTTTTTTGCAAGTGCAAAGGATAAGAGTCCGCGTGAAGCTAAAATGTCATATTACGGTGTCATTGAAGACATATGGGAGTTTGACTACATAGATTTTAGAATTCCGCTCTTCAAATGTAATTGGGTTGATAACACCAAAGGAGTTATAGTGGATGAATTGGGTTTCACTTTAGTGAACTTTGAAAAGATTAGCGAGAAAGATGAACCATTCATATTGGCATCACATGCGAAACAAGTATTTTATATCGATGATCCTGCAAATGATAAATGGTTGGTTGTTCTTCATGGTAAAAGACAGTTCACTGAAGATCCTATAGATGAAGAACAGTACTATGATAAGTATGATGACTCCAGTCCATTCTCAGTTGGGTTGCCAATACCAGCAAATATTGAAGCTAATGATGACTTGTATGTGCGTGGAGATCACAATGAAGGATTGTTAATTGATAAAAAATCACAATATTAGAGGCATGTTTATATTTTTTTATATGTTTTATTTTTCTGAATGTGAACTTTACAATGTGAATGTGAACTTTACAATGTGAATTTTACAATGTGAATTACTTTATAATGTGAACTTTACAATGTGAATTACTTTACAATGTGAATGTGAACTTTACAATGTGAGTTTTACAATGTGAATTACTTTACAATGTGAATGTGAACTTTACAATGTGAGCTTTACAATTTGAATTACTTTACAATGTGAACTTTACAATGTGAATGTGAATTTTCAGATGGCTGAGCATTCTCCTGATGACTGTGCTGATGATTACCATGAGGGTGAGGACATCAATGCGCCGCCTCACAATGTAAGTTTTCAAAATATATCATATATTTATATCTATATGTCCATTTATAGTTATATCTTGTAAATGTGTTTATTTTGTCAAATTTTAGGTTGATGATGCACATGTACCATCTGAAGCACTTGAGGAACTTGATCAGCAACATCAAAAAGTTGACAATAGAAGGGGCATCACTATGATGAAGAAGTTAATAGCACAAAAGGGCAATGGACCCAAACTTGTTGTGGATTTTGATAATGCAGGAAATGCATCTGGTGTGAATCGTAATTCATTTGTTTCATATCTTGGGTATGTTACTCGTAGCCATTGCGGTTGTAAGATAGATTCTTGGCATAAAGTTTCTAAGGAGAAGAAAGACGTAATATGGAAGGATTTATGCGTGAGTTATTATTAATTTGCAATTCTGTTTTGTAGATTATTAATTTTTTGGATACTAGTTAATAGCAATTCTAATTTGCAGAGTATATTTGAATTCGATGAAAAGTTGCATCGTAAATGCGTGATGCAACGCTTTGGGAGAGTCCTAAGGAACTATAGGACAAATCTCGCCCGAGAATACATAAAAGAAGCTGACAAGAGGAAGAAGACAGCCACTGAATAGTGGAACTTCCTGGACAAAGAAGAATGGGACGTATTTGTTGCTTCAAGACAAACTGATGAATTCAAGGTATTAGGCGTCAGTCCCAATCTCATTAATATATGTTGTATTCACCTATTCAAGATTAACATTTACTGTTATTAACCAAATCATTAATGTGCATACTAACTAGGCCCTCATTGAGGCACAAAGATCAAGGTGTGCACTAAATGTGCATGACCACACAATGGGTCCAAAGGGATATGCAGGCATTCGCCAAAGACTACAGTCTAAGGATACTGCTCAGTCTACTGCTACTCAGGAGTCCTCCACTATAGGTAGCACACCTCTGCCTCGCCATGATGTCTGGATAGCTGGGAGGCAAAATAAGAAGGGAGAATTAAGGAAGCCCGCAACTGCTGAGGTGGCTGCAAAAATGGTAAAATACAACTCTTACAGCAATCATTCGAATATTGATTATTTGTGGTGTTTACTTAATTACAAATTTTTGTTTTGGCGATTAGCAGGAGCTGCACGAGCTGAGGAAACAAGGCAAGTTCATCCCTGAGGGCACAAGGGATGGATTGACAGTTGCTTTGGGTAACCCAGAGCATCCTGGACGTGTTAGGGCTGCAGGCGTTGGTGTGGGCATCAAAGCTTTTTTTGGGCCATCCCAGCGCAAACATGTCCCAAAAGTGGGACTTTCACAAGAAGAGGTAACATATTTTTTCCTTGTAGATGTTACTGTAAAAGAGAATTCAATAATTAGAATTTGACGTTTCTTTTATCCATGTATAGGTAGATAAGCTATTTGATAGGAAACTCAAAGAAGCAATGAAAAAGTGGCAGGCATCTCAGACTGCCACTTACCAGACAGTACATATGGTGTCTCCTACTGCAGGCTCTACTCCTACTGCAGAGGTTGGGAGTAATCCTATAGACCCACCACCTAGCAAATTCGCTGTAAGTATTTTTATGACATAATAACTATTTTTTTAATTCAAGATGATATGTATATATGAAATTGTAGTTTTTTCAAAAAAAGATGATATGTATATATGCATATAACATTCTTTACACAAAAATTTGTAGGGGTTGAAGCCATGTCGTCTAAAAGTTAATGAATATGTCATTGCAGAGGCGTCGACTTACCCATCCCTACCATGGGAAATGTTTCACGGGTCTCCATTACCAGCTGGTTGGATTCTTGTGAGCCCGATACATATATATTCCCCAAATGGATGGATCTTCCATTGCCATATGCCCACCCAGATTATGAAACGCTTGGTGAGGCAGAAGGCGGAGTGATATTGTGGCTAAAAGTGGATGTCATCTTTACTGAAATTGTATGGTAAATTTACATTACGTTAAATTGTTAGTGTGTGTATATGATGTCAGTTGATCTGAAATTATTATATATATATACAGGTTAAAAAGAAGACACCCACAGCATCTAGGCCTCCACTTCCACCTCCTACATTACCCAGTTGGGTTCCACATGACCTACCTATCCCGTTAGGTCCTAACTGTAAGGGTATGGAAATATGGTTAGGTGAACATGATATAAATTGCGCTATAACTATTTCTATAGATTCAGATGTTGCAGGTCAATCATACGAAAGAAAACTATTTATACAAGATATTTTGGAGTTGTTTCGATATGATTGGCTAAATACATCTGTGATAGAGCTATGGATAAGGTCAGATCTTCTTTATACATCCATATACCTTGTGTAGGATCTGGTGATCTGGTTTCTTATTTATTAATGCATGCGTAATTAATACATATTTTGCAGCTACTTAGACAAGATATGTGCAGATTTTGCATTCGAACATGTAGGATTTTTTATTCCATCTTTGATTAGTCTAGTAGCTAAAGACCCTCTGTCAGTTCAACAATACTACTGTGAGGCTTTTACAATTTTTGCTCAAAATAAGAAGACAATGATAATGGCTCCATTCAATGTAGAGTAAGTTTACTTTGCTTATTATAATTTGTACTTAAGAAAATTACATTTTTATTGTGGATTTTGAGTTATTAATTTTTAACTTTTTTACCTCTAGTGGTATGCATTGGGAGTTATTGGTTATTGTCCCTGAGACGTTCACTGTCTATTATCTAGATCCTAAGGGGAGTAAATTGAATACAAAATATGGACACATAATGAAAATGGCATTATTCCAATGAGAAATATTTCATTTTCATATCCGTTAACATATGTTATTACATTACTATTTAATTATGCAATGTACTATGTTACATTAACATGTAGGGGTTTTGATGAGTTCAAAAAGGCTGGAGGAAAGGTCCCCATGAAAAAGAACCAGCCAATAATTTGGAAGAACGTGAAAGTAAGTTCCCGACTGCAATATATGTATATATTATTTATGTGAACAGTGCTTAATTAGTTTTATTTTTTAATATTTTGTATGTTTGAATTTATAGTGTGCTACACAAGACAACGGATGGGCATGTGGATACTATTTGATGTGATTTATGCACATGATTATCAAATATGTCGCAATGGACATCGATTGTATTGCTGAGGTATTATATAGTCTCATTAGATATATAATATGAAATATATCAATCTTATTTATAGCTCATTAATTATATATATACATCATTCTCTTTACAGGTGTTTAAAACTGACCACACTACAGGAACAGCCTTACCAGATGTACATGCTCCCTATACGACGCGAGAATTAAATGAAGTAAGAGAAGAATGGGCAACAACCATACAAGTAGTGGGAGATTTAAGATATAATTGGGATGTTGATAGCGAATAATGACTAAAGAATGATATTTTGTAAATGAATTTCTGAATTATATTATATGTGTGAATGTTTCTATATGTCTGGATGTTTCTACATGTGTCTGAGTGAAAATGAATGAAACTGTTGGTTGCTATATGAATGTTTTTATATGTGTGAATGTGAAAATGAATGGAACTACAGATTGCTAGCTACATGAATGTTTCTAAATGTGTGAAAATCAAATGGAACTACAGGTTGCATTGTTAAATGTGTGAATATTTTTGTTGTTAATTTTGTAGGTTTGTGGCCTGTTGTTGGTTGATATCAATGGATGTCGTAAAACCTGCAGTTCATAACTGAACTGCAGGTTTCTCATCCTGCGACCAGCCATACAGCAGGTCTGCAGACTGACAGAAAAAAAACAAAAAATAGGCGTCGGTTATTTGTATAAAACTGACGCCACATCGTTACAGTGTCAGTTTCTAATAGTAACCGACGTCTATTTCCTTAACACCACGGCCGTGCTGGCCAGCACGGCCGTGGCAGCGGACCAGACACCACGGCTGTGCTGGCCAGCACGGCAGTGTTGGGAGTGCACGGCCGTGGCAGCGGATCAGACACCACGGCCGTGCTGTTGGGGTTTATATGACGTCAGTTCTTATCTAATAACCGATGTTGATAGTGCCCAAGATGGCGCACTTCTGTGGCGCGAAGGCATATGGCGTCAGTTTCTTATCTAATAACCGACGCCTATAGTGCCCTGCTGGCGCATTTTCGGTGGCACGTGAAGGGATTTGGCGCCGGTTTTTGAACCGACGTGTAACGGTTGGGCTTTTAGCGTCGCCCACATAGGTGTCGCTTAGAAATCAACACTAAAGGCTTTAAATAACCGACACTAAAGGTCGGTTATGTACTAGTGTCGGACAGCTCGAGTGTGCAATGCGGTGACATAATAGTCAAATTGCAAGACAACAACTCATAGTCATAGATATAGTCCTATAGACAAAAACTCATAGTCAAAGCTATGGTCCTATAAAACAACTAGCCTACCTTGGTACATAGCACAGCGCTAGAAAACAAGCTTATGCATGGTCGTTCTATAATAAAACATCATTCTGTTATATCAACAATTTAATGATACATGGAGATATCTCCATTGGCACCCCACATATTCAATAATATGCGCTCTGAGTTTCCTGTAGGAGTTACTCATTTCACCATCCAGCTAGATACTAATGTTGAAGATGGATCTATGGTACAGGGCAACTACATGATTAAGGTTTCATTTTATTAGTTATGTCAATTGAGTTAATTAAGGCTCCATCATACAAGTGGACATACAAAACCCTAATTCATTCTTGTAAGCATAACTATGAAACAACCTCAGAAGATATAAAATATATAAGGGTTGAACTTGTCACATCATCTCAGGGCAACACTGTTTCACTGCCTTAAATGAGGCCATCAACATCCCAAATTATTATCACTACCGTATCAGGCTAATTATCATTATCACATCATTGGGGATTATAATCTCTTATCACATTATTGGAGGATATAACCTCACACTAGGCATCAAGCCTTCACTAGGTCATAAGACCAATCACATCATTCTTGTAACTCATTATTATCTCATTATGCTTCATCAAGCATATAAGCATCACATGTATTGCATCACATATATTCCATAACAATCATTAGCTACGATAACCATCACATCATGCCTCATCAGGCATATAAGCATCTCATGAATTACATCACATATATATGCCATACCAATCATTATCTATGATAATCATCTCACCTACAAAATCAATGTTAAACTAATACAAATAGAATACTCATTGTCATCTCAACATATTAAACAGTACGTTAGGCAATGTAAGAAATGCATTATATGTGTTACAACCCCAATTTTGGGTTCCTTTGGTGAGAAATGTAATTTCTCATATTAAAGATATTTGGACAAATAATGATATATTTTGTTGTGAATAAATGGATTTCGTTTAAAGTAGCCTTTTTTGTTTGATTTGTGGGCTTTATTGGCTATTGGGCCCAATAACAAGGAAATTCAATTAGTAAACGAATAATTAAGTTTTGGGAAAAGAAAGATGTGGAAACCTCTAGAAGGTAAATAACTTAATACAAAGGTGGATTTCGTGCCACATGGATTCCTTGGGTGCCAAGGGGTTCAAAGTTGCAAAGAAAAGCAATAAGAAAAGAAAAGATTAATTAAATATTTCTTTAGTAAGAAAGAAATTGGAAATAATGATAAAATGTGGAAAATAAGTGGAAAGAGGTGTAATTGAGTTATCCTTGGTGGATTTTCATATCCCAAGGATTCCTAATGTTAAAATGAATTCTAATAGGAAAATAGAAGAGAGATGAAGAGAAATACTTAAAAAGAGAATTAAAAAGGAAAAGAAATTGATTAATAAAAAGGGAGATATGAGAAATTGACTTTCAAAAGAAGATAAAGGCAAATATATTTTCCCCAATATGGGAATCCGTGCCTTTGGGATTTCTTGAGGTCCAAGGGACCCAAAATAACAAGATAAACGCCAAAGAAAAAGGATTATAGATTAATTTGGATTAATTAATGAGATAACTTGGGAGAGAAGGAAGCCTTCTCATCCATTGCTTTTTGTTTCCCAAATTTCGTACAAAGTTAGATAATGTCAAGACAAACATTCCCTTAACATTTGAGACAAAAATGAGTTATGGTTTGGGAGATATCAATTTCTTAAGTTATCACCAAAATAAAGATTTAATTTGACAATTTGTAAAGGGAGTTTCCTTTTGGATGAACGCAGGCTTTGAGGACCGTTGGATCTCGATCCAACGCTGGTTGCTCATCTTCAAAGTCCCATGCAGGTTGGGATTTTGCAGGTTACAGGAAGAAACTTCCATCTCGGATTTCTTGTAATCCAGTGGACATGCCAGCTTGGTGTTGGTCCCATTGGATTCAGAAAGGGAAACCGCAGGGAATTGTCCCTGGTTCGAATAGATTTGGTCGCCGTTTTAGGAAGTGCCCAATCTTTGCTAACCTGACCACGACCCTATTTATAGGGGAGGTAAAGGAGGGAACCAACGTCCCTTTTAACTAGCCTGATCTTTGTGGCGGAGCGCAAGGATCATCATCGATTCGTCAATTGGACTTTTCGTCCTAACCTACTTCCCCGTTCCAGTAGCAATCCCTGCCGGAGTCCGACTAGTAGAGGAGAGTAATTGAGGACATCGACAAGTTCGAGGAGGGGAGGCGGAGCTCCCTAGGTGAACGGCGTGCTCGCAGGTAGCCAGAACCCCAGAGTCAACCGCTGGGTTGACTGCGGACCTGCTGCTCGTTGCACCGCGAGGAAGAAGACGAGAGGAGGACCGTTAGATTCGGGTCCACAATAGATTCACAAAGTAGATCCACGGCCCAGGTCTCTGTACACCTTCAAATTCAAGAAAAGTGGACGCGAGAAACTTCAGCCGCATGATCGGGTCAACCGAGGAGCGCGACTCTAATCCGACGTCCATTGTTTTTCAAAAGGAAAGGTAATTAGCCTCTCTAACAAGAAAATCCATAAAATTCCTTTTTCTTGCAAAAAAGCGTAGTAATTAGTAGGAAGGTCGGATGAAGGAACTTAATACATGAAAGTTGATCAGAAAAACATGAAGAACACAATAAAAATATAATTAAAGCCTGATTCTGCTCTAAATTCAAAAAGTATATGGAGATTCTATCTTTAACAGTTTAATCAATGAAAAACCCTAACCTTTGATGATTAACGAATTAGAAAGGGTTAAATGAATGTTTAAAATTGATATTAACCTGTTAATGATGAAAAGGTATATTAAGATCGAAAAAGATGAACTTTGCATATAATTAGTTTAATCTAGAGTTTCATGCACATGTATATACTTTAATGGGCCTTGAAACCCTAATATTAGTGAATGAGACTATTAATAGCTTTAATTGATTAATTTCATGATTAAAGTTGAAATATGCTGAATCTAAGTTATTTTGAGCATTAAAGTTCCTAATCATGGATAGATACCCTTAATATGACGATTAGGGTTTTCAAAAGGATAAGTTAGAATTAATGATAAATGGAGTTCTCCATAGGTGAGTTAGATCATAATGAATTATGAGTTGTTAATCCAAAAGAAACTAAAGATGATAATTGAGTATAATGACCTTGAAATAACTTAAAAGGATAAAGAAGGTAGTTTTGGTATAAAATAGAAATAATTGACTTTAATTGGGCTTATGATGTTGAAATTAGGGTTTATTAACTAAGAGAGCATTTAATATGATAAAAGCGTTATGGAGGAAAAAAACCCTAATAAAACCCTAATGTGGTCTGGAGAGCCTAAGGTGGAATCCAAGTCTAGCTTTAGAATGTTCTGGATAAACTATAACACTTGGATCCCATGCATTAATTTCAGGATATTGTTGATTCCTTGTTGCTTGTTCTTTATCCTTATTGCTTGGACAATCAAGTTGCTCTGGATCAGGTATGTGGTTACACTTATGAATAACCGCTTTAGTTTCACGAAGATTTCCGAATGATTCATCGCATTGAATGTAATCTAAACAATTTGGATGTTCATACTTGCAAACTATAAAGTCACTATGATTATCACATTAATAATAGAAGTATGGATTCTCGCACCTACATGCCACCCTGATGGATGATGCCAAAGGTCAGGCCCAGATGGGTAGACCAATGGACACCTTGAGTGGTGACCCCAGGTACCAAGAAGGTGGCCTATGATATTGCATGACTCGTGGGCACCATGAGTGGTGACCACCAGGCACAAAGCTCAGGATTGAGAAGGTGGCCTTAAGTCATTGGCAAGGGGCACCCTAAGGTGGGTATGCCAGGGTTAGGGCAAAAGCGGTGGAGAATGTCATATTGAAAAATGTAAATTGGCTTGTTAATTAATTTGATTGTGACTATTAAATTGTTAGCCATATTTGCAAGTTTTTGGTTGTTCCCACATACCAGTATATTTCGATATACTGACCGACGTTTTGTTTGTCGGTGTTTTAGGAACAACAATTGAAAGAACAAACAGTAAAGTGACACATTGTGAAAGTAACACATAAAGTGCAAGGAGGATTAGTTAGAGTAGATTCAAGCTTGGATAGATAGATCCCCAAAGTTTTCAAAGGTAAGTAAAGTTTTAAATTTTCATACCAAATTCCAGTTAGTTAGTAGAGTTTCATAATTATTTTTGATTATTTGTTGAACCTTTGATCCTTTTAATTTCATAACGGCACCGACCTTTCGGTCTCCCTTAATTGGGGGTTACCGGGAGGTGGGGTCGTTACAATTGGTATCAGAGCATAGGTTCCTCAATTAATCTTTAATAATTATTAAATTTTACAAATTTTGTAGAACCCAAGGGAGTTATTAGAGGATTATCCGAAAGACAGAGGTGTCTAGAAAAGGATCACGTCTGGGGGCTGGCAATATTTTCCTCCGCACTGCTAGTCAGAATACGAGGACTCCCGGATCTGTGTGACTGCCTGGCCAAAGTCTTAGGGTATGAATCGAAATAAGATACCTTTAGGACTCTCTCATCTTGTTCATCCCTTCTCAACTCAATTCTATTAAGGACCTTAAGGATTAGGGTTTTATCTCTTCTCCTCACCCTGTTGAGGTATGGGTAAAGTTAATAAGGTCTAAGGAATCCTCCACCAAATTAATGAAAAGCATGTAAATAAGATGTCATGGACATAGGCTTAATAGATTAATCGCAAACTAAAGAATAGATATACATGCTTAGGTCGTATGACACGAGTTGTCTTTGCCCTCAGGAGAGACCTAAGGATAGACCTCCTTGTCAGGAGGATGAGTAGAGAGAGTTAGTCTTAGAGGTACTAGCCCATCCTTTGAGGATGATATTAAACCTAACCCTAAGGAAAGGATAGAGGGAGAGATGACATGATGAGTTAGATGTCATGATTGACCAAGTAATTGGTTGGTCACGCCTTTGGGATGCCATAAGAGGGTAGATGACCTAGTACCTTTGGCGACCCAACCCTAGAGAGGGTCGTGCATGCCATAGCAGAGGATAGCCCCCTTTTTGAATGGGGTTAGAGGAGAACTTATAGTTACCCTATGGGATTAGGCAAGTAGGGTATAACTTGATGAAATCCTGGTGAAGAGATCATGATGGATGGCTTATGAGATAAACATATGGGTAATCTAGAGCCAAACATGAATTGAGCATAGGCTTCACCCACATAAGGGGTGTTCTTGTGAGCATGAGCCTTCATGGAGAGGGGACCTCTAGTAGTAGGGCTGGATGTGGAGTTAGCTCTAGAGAGAGAAAGCAAGAACCCGACAAGGAGGTTGGAAGTCTAAAACCCCAAGATATGAGGAACAGTGGGGAGTTGAGGATGATGCGACCTAAGTGGATGATAGTGGTTGCCTTATGCGTGACCCCCAGAGGCTGATGATATCTTGGTTATCTTTAGAGGAAACAAACCCTAGAGAGAGGATGATGCTTCTGGTACCTATGGTATAAGTAACTACCTGCTGGATGAGATAAAGAGTGCCTTAGACCCTGAGGAGGTTTAAGTAACCTGTTGCGAGGTTTTATACCTAGTTGAATGCCCTTGAGGAGGACTCGACTCTGAGGTATTTCTCATATAAAAGGATCATGGGAGTACATGACATACCTTGGACATGCTTGATTCGTGATTAAGAGATTGAGCATGCAGTTGGATATCCAAAGGAGAACCTAGGGATTCCTAGGCCTAAGAGGGGAAGCAGTGTATCCGATGCTCATGATGAGATTTGAGTCTCTATAGTTTCGAGCATGGTACTCCTCATGTGTAGAGGTAAAGGAAACCCCTTAAGTTAAGGGTATGTTTGATGAACCCCTCACAACTAAGTTGGTCTAATGATGAGGATGAAAACAAGTATAATCTAGCATGGTTTTGTAGGTTTCTTCTTGTGCCTTAGTAGCTTGCTAGGGCTAACCAAGCTCATATGGATGTATACCCTAAACATAAGGACGTTTGTGACTATTGTTATCAAGGTATAGTTTCCTCCCATCCTGGGAGAGGGACCCTTTTGTAGGGTGTATACCACTTTTGTTGAGGTTTCATAGGATCTTGAGAAGCTAAGTGAAGAGTACATGGCATGAGAATGAACCTATAGGCCCATAGATAACCATCTCTTTGTGCATGTGGATGTGTTACCATGGAGGTAACTGGTATGGGGCTCGACCAAGATAGGCAGGTCGCCATGACCCTTATGAAAGGATAAAAGACAACCCAAGAATGTAGAGAGAGATGATGAAGGATTAGGTAAGGTTCTAAGTTGTACATGTACTATAATGGAATCCTAAGTCTATCCTAGGGTCAGGTAGGGATAAGACCGATGGAAGAAGGAGTTTCCTAATTCCCTAGTTGCACATGACCATAGGGTCGGGAGGTAACAGCTATCATTGTCTTAGGGCCATGGGTTAGGAGATTGATCACCTTCATGAACTCATGGGACCCAAAGGGCAGATGAGTAGGGCACTCTCTGGATGCATAAGGGAAGAGGGATGACCCTAAAAGTGTCGGCACCCTACAGACCTAGAGGAGATGACCAAGGATTGTGTGGTGACCCAAGTAGGTTTCAAATCAGTTTTCCATGGAAGAAATTTTTGATATCATGATGTTTGTGATGTGGAGACATGAGTTGCACGTTTCAACTTAGATTTGAAGGTGTACTGGCAAGGTGGGATGTACCATCTCTACTCCTGGAATGGGAAGAACTCTATATTTGGACGACCGCCAAATGCTTATTTCTTCTTGTTATGGGAGTGAGAGATAGGACAGTACGCATGCCTTACACCAAGGATAAAAGATGATGGAAGTTGGAACGTTGCTATGAGGTATGAGGATAGAGATAATAACATACCCTTGTGGAGTGAACGATACATGGATGGTTTACAAATAGTAAGAGAATAAGGATGTTTTTCACAGAAGCTATGTGGAATTTGCAAGTTAACCAAGGTCGAGTTCGATCACAGTGAGGATGAGCTCAGAGCTTCTTGATGAAGATAGACTTAGAGTTTGAGATGAGCTGATAAGTATAATACATGGAGGTGTATGTTACCTAACACTTAAGGATGAGAGGTGGTAATGAATGCTCTGGTTGAGATCTAGCTGCCTAGTTTAGTTAGAGGCTAGAAGAAGTTGAGGTTGTTTGGAAAGAAGATGTGTTTTGGTTAATACTCAGATGTAATGAGATCTGTTGAACAAGATTAGTGGTTGTTTGGATAGCCAGCCTAGTCCATGATATAATGAAAGGATGGGTGTCAAACCTCAGATGTACTTCTTTGGAAAGGAAAGTAATAAAACCCTTTTGAAAGTGGTTTGGGGTTTCCGAGGTATCAAGCTTGAGGAATCATAACAATACAGGAGGTCATGATATACCTTGATACTACAAGGATAGTAAGTGATGGTAGCATCCTGGATTCTTAAAACAAATTTGCATGTAGCATGTGGCCATGCAATCCAGGAGGTGAAGGACGAACACCATTAACCCAGTGCATGGATATAAAGTATAAAGAATTACCGAGAGGGAATGGGAGTTCATCACTATGGATGTTGTGAGTCTCTCCTAGACCAAGAACGTCAAGATACAATATGGGTTATGGTAGATCGCCTTACCTAGATGACATGAGAAAGGAAGAGTTCTGTCAAGGGACAGATCTGGTTGAACTACATATGAAAAGAAATGGTTCAACTACACCATGATGCAAGTTCAAAAGTTCTTAGGTATGACCAAGGTTCACTTCCATGAGGTGGGAGTGGATACATGAAGAACTCGATGATAGTACAGTTTATCACCCCATACTAATGGACAGTATGATTTGATGAGAGCATGTGTGCTCATTTAGGGTGGTACATAGAGACAGTTCTTAAGATGTAATGTTAACCACCATAGCCTTTATTGGGATGCAAGAAGTTCTATAGGGAGGTTGTGTCGGTCACCACTTCATTATGATGATGTTGGTGAAGGAGGCCTCGTAAAGGTCAGAAAAGAACCACAAGTGTGTGCAGATGAAGTCGCTTTGATTGTGAAATGGTTGAGAGAGAGCCCAGTGGTGACATGAGTCACAAGCTGATGCAAAGCAGACTGATATGCAGTTCACTGTGGGAGAATATGTGATGTGAAAATCCGACCCCTCTAAGCTACAGCTGAGAAAGCTGAGTCCCCGATATATGGGTCCATTTGAGATGGATTGGTGGAGATGGTTGTGTTTAGCCTTTCCCCTCAGGATAACATGATGTATAATGTGTTACATAAGTCCAATCTAGAGCACTATGTGAGGTACCCAAGCCATGTGTTGAGCCCTGAACCTATTCGGCTTTTAAGAGGTTGAACTGTCCTGAGTCACCTATGAGGGTATGATATACCAAGGTAAGAAAGAACTCAGATGGAAGGATATGATATGATGAAGGTTCTTGGGAAGCACCATGGAAAGGGTGAAGCGACATGGGAGCCATGATGGACACATGAAAGGCTTATATTTTTTGTTTGCTTGCTTGATGGAATTTTGAGGGCAAAATTCTTATAAGAGGGGAAGGATGTTACAACCCCAATTTTGGGTTCCTTTGGTGAGAAATGTAATTTCTCATATTAAAGATATTTGGACAAATAATGATATATTTTGTTGTGAATAAATGGATTTCGTTTAAAGTAGCCTTTTTGTTTGATTTGTGGGCTTTATTGGCTATTGGGCCCAATAACAAGGAAATTCAATTAGTAAACGAATAATTAAGTTTTGGGAAAAGAAAGATGTGGAAACCTCTAGAAGGTAAATAACTTAATACAAAGGTGGATTTCGTGCCACATGGATTCCTTGGGTGCCAAGGGGTTCAAAGTTGCAAAGAAAAGCAATAAGAAAAGAAAAGATTAATTAAATATTTCTTTAGTAAGAAAGAAATTGGAAATAATGATAAAATGTGGAAAATAAGTGGAAAGAGGTGTAATTGAGTTATCCTTGGTGGATTTTCATATCCCAAGGATTCCTAATGTTAAAATGAATTCTAATAGGAAAATAGAAGAGAGATGAAGAGAAATACTTAAAAAGAGAATTAAAAAGGAAAAGAAATTGATTAATAAAAAGGGAGATATGAGAAATTGACTTTCAAAAGAAGATAAAGGCAAATATATTTTCCCCAATATGGGAATCCGTGCCTTTGGGATTTCTTGAGGTCCAAGGGACCCAAAATAACAAGATAAACACCAAAGAAAAAGGATTATAGATTAATTTGGATTAATTAATGAGATAACTTGGGAGAGAAGGAAGCCTTCTCATCCATTGCTTTTTGTTTCCCAAATTTCGTACAAAGTTAGATAATGTCAAGACAAACATTCCCTTAACATTTGAGACAAAAATGAGTTATGGTTTGGGAGATATCAATTTCTTAAGTTATCACCAAAATAAAGATTTAATTTGACAATTTGTAAAGGGAGTTTCCTTTTGGATGAACGCAGGCTTTGAGGACCGTTGGATCTCGATCCAACGCTGGTTGCTCATCTTCAAAGTCCCATGCAGGTTGGGATTTTGCAGGTTACAGGAAGAAACTTCCATCTCGGATTTCTTGTAATCCAGTGGACATGCCAGCTTGGTGTTGGTCCCATTGGATTCAGAAAGGGAAACCGCAGGGAATTGTCCCTGGTTCGAATAGATTTGGTCGCCGTTTTAGGAAGTGCCCAATCTTTGCTAACCTGACCACGACCATATTTATAGGGGAGGTAAAGGAGGGAACCAACGTCCCTTTTAACTAGCCTGATCTTTGTGGCGGAGCGCAAGGATCATCATCGAGTCGTCAATTGGACTTTTCGTCCTAACCTACTTCCCCGTTCCAGTAGCAATCCCCGCCGGAGTCCGACTAGTAGAGGAGAGTAATTGAGGACATCGACAAGTTCGAGGAGGGGAGGCGGAGCTCCCTAGGTGAACGGCGTGCTCGCAGGTAGCCAGAACCCCAGAGTCAACCGCTGGGTTGACTGCGGACCTGCTGCTCGTTGCACCGCGAGGAAGAAGACGAGAGGAGGACCGTTAGATTCGGGTCCACAATAGATTCACAAAGTAGATCCACGGCCCAGGTCTCTGTACACCTTCAAATTCAAGAAAAGTGGACGCGAGAAACTTCAGCCGCATGATCGGGTCAACCGAGGAGCGCGACTCTAATCCGACGTCCATTGTTTTTCAAAAGGAAAGGTAATTAGCCTCTCTAACAAGAAAATCCATAAAATTCCTTTTTCTTGCAAAAAAGCGTAGTAATTAGTAGGAAGGTCGGATGAAGGAACTTAATACATGAAAGTTGATCAGAAAAACATGAAGAACACAATAAAAATATAATTAAAGCCTGATTCTGCTCTAAATTCAAAAAGTATATGGAGATTCTATCTTTAACAGTTTAATCAATGAAAAACCCTAACCTTTGATGATTAACGAATTAGAAAGGGTTAAATGAATGTTTAAAATTGATATTAACCTGTTAATGATGAAAAGGTATATTAAGATCGAAAAAGATGAACTTTGCATATAATTAGTTTAATCTAGAGTTTCATGCACATGTATATACTTTAATGGGCCTTGAAACCCTAATATTAGTGAATGAGACTATTAATAGCTTTAATTGATTAATTTCATGATTAAAGTTGAAATATGCTGAATCTAAGTTATTTTGAGCATTAAAGTTCCTAATCATGGATAGATACCCTTAATATGACGATTAGGGTTTTCAAAAGGATAAGTTAGAATTAATGATAAATGGAGTTCTCCATAGGTGAGTTAGATCATAATGAATTATGAGTTGTTAATCCAAAAGAAACTAAAGATGATAATTGAGTATAATGACCTTGAAATAACTTAAAAGGATAAAGAAGGTAGTTTTGGTATAAAATAGAAATAATTGACTTTAATTGGGCTTATGATGTTGAAATTAGGGTTTATTAACTAAGAGAGCATTTAATATGATAAAAGCGTTATGGAGGAAAAAAACCCTAATAAAACCCTAATGTGGTCTGGAGAGCCTAAGGTGGAATCCAAGTCTAGCTTTAGAATGTTCTGGATAAACTATAACACTTGGATCCCATGCATTAATTTCAGGATATTGTTGATTCCTTGTTGCTTGTTCTTTATCCTTATTGCTTGGACAATCAAGTTGCTCTGGATCAGGTATGTGGTTACACTTATGAATAACCGCTTTAGTTTCACGAAGATTTCCGAATGATTCATCGCATTGAATGTAATCTAAACAATTTGGATGTTCATACTTGCAAACTATAAAGTCACTATGATTATCACATTAATAATAGAAGTATGGATTCTCGCACCTACATGCCACCCTGATGGATGATGCCAAAGGTCAGGCCCAGATGGGTAGACCAATGGACACCTTGAGTGGTGACCCCAGGTACCAAGAAGGTGGCCTATGATATTGCATGACTCGTGGGCACCATGAGTGGTGACCACCAGGCACCAAGCTCAGGATTGAGAAGGTGGCCTTAAGTCATTGGCAAGGGGCACCCTAAGGTGGGTATGCCAGGGTTAGGGCAAAAGCGGTGGAGAATGTCATATTGAAAAATGTAAATTGGCTTGTTAATTAATTTGATTGTGACTATTAAATTGTTAGCCATATTTGCAAGTTTTTGGTTGTTCCCACATACCAGTATATTTCGATATACTGACCGACGTTTTGTTTGTCGGTGTTTTAGGAACAACAATTGAAAGAACAAACAGTAAAGTGACACATTGTGAAAGTAACACATAAAGTGCAAGGAGGATTAGTTAGAGTAGATTCAAGCTTGGATAGATAGATCCCCAAAGTTTTCAAAGGTAAGTAAAGTTTTAAATTTTCATACCAAATTCCAGTTAGTTAGTAGAGTTTCATAATTATTTTTGATTATTTGTTGAACCTTTGATCCTGTTAATTTCATAACGGCACCGACCTTTCGGTCTCCCTTAATTGGGGGTTACCGGGAGGTGGGGTCGTTACAATATGTCCCCTCAGTTTAGAGTTAGGGATTCACGATTAACCACATAGGGTTCCATGACATTATTTATTTACCAATCTCAAATTTCATTACCTCCCACAAGTTAGGAGTGTATTAGGGTTAGGCATAATAGATAATAACTAAATGTTCGCATTCACATGTTTGCAATTCTGGTGCACCTCATCAAGGCTCACGGTCATCATCTATTACCATTTTATCATCTTCATGGAACGCACAAGCTATGACACTCAATCACTATGTATATTAGAACCATACAATAGGAGAGAGAAAGTATAACCATATACTATTCACCCATGCACGTTCTACAAGTATAACATACCCTAGAATTAGCGTTAGGGTTTACTCACATAGCCCTTTAGATTTTATATCATGATTATAGAACTAAACCCTAATTGAGTCACTTCCTACTTTCTTGGAACACATTAGGGTTATGGATCATGATAAGGGTTAACCAAACAATCATTCCCACAACATTTCACATGGATTGTTACCTGCTTATTCATGCACATGTGTTGAATATATGTTCATGTATGTGTCTCGACGATCTATCAAATAGGTATCATGAACATCCATCACATAGGTGTCCCGACCACTCATGAAACAAGTGTCTTGACCACCTTCATGCAAGGTGTTTCGACCACAACATGGCTAGGTGTTTCGACCACACCATCATCATATGTCTTGACCTCAAACCATGACATGTCTCGACCTACAATCAACATGGTGTCTCGACCTAAGACTAAAACATAAGTGTCTCGACCTCAATTCCAGGAGTGATGTATATGTTGACCGAAACTCAAGGCTGAACATTAAGAATACCAAGAGTTACTATGTCCAAAACTTGGGAATCATGATCATTCAAACTATAGAACAAATCACCATAAGGATCATTGATTAAAACCATTTAGGAGAGAGAGTTTAAACTTCAACATATATAAGTAATCATCCATAACTCTATGGCCAACATGATGACTAAAACTTAGCACATGGTAATTAAACTAAAGTTTATTATGCATATAAGATTATCCTCTCAAGAACACTTTAGGAATTGAATAATGGATTTTGGGTTTAGAAAGAGAGAAACCTACATGAGAATGCTACAAAGTTGTAACCCTAAATTCATGAGGACCTCATTTACCGTCTTAATAATTAGGTTAACAACACTAAGTACTATAATACTTATAGGATCATCACCTCCATTCTCTATAAAAAAATCATAATTCTCAACCATCAACCAAACATATAAAACTAAAAATATACGTGTAATGACCTCTAAGGTCAAAGGTCCATAAGAACATATAACATCCTCAACTTAGAGATGAACCATAACCAATATAGTAGGTTATCACTAAGGAATGCTCATCACATACAAAGGGAATATCGCCATACAAAGATGATCATCAACATCTTTTAAGCATGATATAATTCTATACAATAGAGCCTCATCAAGAGAGGTGACTACTCATGTTTAACACCTATCAAACAGTACTAAAATTCATGTTACACTAAGTTACCCAATACCCATTCATAAAGATAAAAATCAATAACCAAGGCCAGAAAAATATCCCTTTTGTATTTATCTCAAAATCATGTATAAGAGAAATTAGGGTTTGGAAGATAGAAGCAATTTCATAGAACCATCATCATGATTCAAACCCTAAATCATGTCAACTCTTTTTAACATGTCAAGATCATATTTCAGAGATATAGGAATCAACAAACGATCAAGATTGTGGTGCCAAAATAGAGAAGGGAAAAGTTATATAACCCGCCTTTTGTGGTGATCCAAGCTCCAATGATCAAAAACTCCAAGTGAAGGAAATAAGCCCCAACTTTGATTAGTACTTCAGCCACCAAATCACCTCACAAAAGAGGACCACTATTGTTAAGAAGTATCTCAAGAAAGAGGGAAATAAACCCTAGATCGAACCAAAAGAAGAAAAAGGGGAGAAAGAGAAGTAATCATCCTTTCACTCAGGTTCACCATGTCAAAGCATAGTCTATGACCCCTTATGATGAGAAGTTCCTCTTAAATGGTCACCATGGATGATTCATAGTCTATGACCAAGGAAGAAGAAGAAGATGATGGAAATTTTAGAAGAGGAGAGAGGTGATTAGAGTTTAGGATTACTTACCAAGAAGAAATATCCAAGAATCTCCCCCACAAGAGTTTATCTAGGACAAATCATTCCTTAAGCAAGGTTGATCGGCCACCATGGATTTAGGATCCGATCGCCTTTTCTCTCATAGCTCCAAGGTCAGTTACAATGGAAATGGAAGAGGATAGAGCCAAAAAGAGTGCTTGCAAATGAAGAGGAGGGGTTATATACCCAAAGGAGGAGAGAAGTAGGGATTATGTGAGGTGTCAACATATTAGAACACCAAAGGAACACTTCCCCATTAATAAGATAGATGTGAAACCACTTTATCCATGCATACATGGGATGGTGATATAACCTAGGTTGGTTATCGGCCTCTTTAGGTTCCCAATCCATTGGTTTCGATCACAACACTTCAAGGGGGTCAAAACAAGAGTAAAACATCAAGTCTAGGTCGAAACTAGATCATCACCATCAAAGAGGTCAAAACATAAGAAGACAAGCATCTAGGTCAAAGCACATCACCCCAAATAATCATGGTCATAAAAAAAACATTCCAAGGTAGGTGTTTAGATCAAAAAACCTCCAAAACAACCCCTAGGTCGCTACCATCAACAAGGTTGAAGCAAAAGTGTCATCAACATACTAGGTCGATACATACCTCAAGAAGACAACTTGTCTCAACCCCAAACACACCCAAAAACATCTAGGTCAAGAAAATGTCACCTACGAAATGTGTTTTTGTCAAAACACTTCCAAAACATGCCATAAGGTCGAGACAAGTGTTGCTATACCCATGCAACACCACTAGGTCAACACCATCAAAACCCTAGAAACCATAGCATATCATGTGATGTCACCTCATCAATAAAGGTCCCAAAAGGTGCCCAATAGCATCATTCTCTCTCTTATGATCCTAAAGCACAAAGGTAACACTCAGCATGTGACAAATTGTAAAATAGACCCTCAACTTAGGTAAATTGTATTTTGGTCCAAAACAAGCAAACATAGCTTAAACAACTTTCAAACATGACCAAACTTGAAACATAAGTGTGTCATGTGATAAAAAAACACCTAAAAGGATTAGATTAAAGTTCTAAGCATCTTATTAAGAAAATTAAGAAAAATTAGCATTAATTCTAGGTTAGGGGCCTTACAATGGTATCATAAAATCAAACTTCTCATGACATTTCTTAGGGGCTTGTTTCAAGTTGTATAATGACTGAATAAGTTTATACACTTTCAACTCATTCCCAGAACGAAAAAATTGCTCAAGATGTTTGATATGTATATCTGTTCTTGAAGATCACCATGTAAGAAGATGATCTCATATCCATCAGATGGATAGAGAGATCAAAAATGGAATCCAATGTTATAATCACCCAGATTGTGGTCATATGGAAAACAAAAAAATCGATATAAAAAATAATATATTCCTTCCCCATTTGTGTAACCCTCAGCAACCAATCAAGCTTTATACTTATTGATTGTCCCATCTGCATTACTTTTCTTCTTAAAGATCCATCTGAATCTATTTGTAGAACAACTAGGGGTAAATCCACTGATTCCCAAGTTTCATTATAGATAATTGATTGGATTTCATCGTTAATGGCTTCTTTCCAAAATCTATCTTTTGGAGAATGCATAACTTATTTGAAAGGTACATGATCATCTTAAATATTGTAAGTGAGAAATTCACTTCCAAAATCCTTGCATGTCTTTGAATGTTTACTTCTCCTTGGTTCAACCATTTTTTTAGAATCATCAAATTTAGAAATAATACATTCTAAGTCACCTCCCATATTTGTCATCCTTTCCATGTGCTCTGGAATGGAACCTCTAGTGAATGAATCCTCTTGAGATACTTCTTTGGGCACACCATATTTCATGGGAATCACATCCTCAAAGAATTTTACATCACATAGTTTCACAATTGTATTAACATCAATTCTTGAGATTTCACATTTTACAATCAAGATTCTATAGGCATAACTTGTCTTTACATAACCCAAAAAGATGGCATCAACCATTTTTGGTCCCAATTTCTTCCTTTTTTATTCAGGTACAAGTACCTTAGTAAGGAACCGCCACATCTAAAGATATTTGGGACTTAGCTTTCTCCCACTCCATTGCTCAAATGGATTACTTTATTAATGTTCATGGAAAACTATATTCAGAATATGATAAGCCATATTCAAAACTTTCCCCCACATAAAGTTGGGTAAACCTGAAGTTTGGAGTAAGGTATTAATCATATCTACTAAGTTTTGGTTCTTACATTTTGTAGTCCCATTTGATTGTAGTGAACAAAGAGTGGTAACCTCATGAACTACACTACGTAATTGACACAATTACAATAAAAATTCGAGTTGTACTCTTCTTCCCTCTCAAAACTTAATCATTCAAGTACTTTATTAGTTTGAGTTTCAGCTTCGTTATTAAATATTTTGAATTTTTTTAATGCCCCATCTTTAATTATAAGTAACTAGACAAAATAGTATCTACTTGTATCATTAATAGAAGTCATAAAATAATGTTTTTGATCCCTAGTACCAATCACATTAAATTAGCAGATGTCAGTGTGCACTAAAACAAGGATTTCCAAATTCCTATTCATAGAATGAAACATCCTTGGTAGTTTATCTTGCACACATATTTCACATTTACTATTATGAATGTTCCATTTAAGAATTAAATATAAATTTATAATTGATTTCATTGAACAAACATTTTTATGTCCAAACAACTATACCATATGTCAGAAGATACAAGATTCATGCAAATAGAATTAATCATTCAAATTTAAAACTAAATTATAAATAGGGTCAACAAGAATCCTAAGAGGTCCTCCATCTCACATAAATACCTCTTTCCAAAAAAATATGGAGTCACAAATGCGTGTAACAATTGCCTTACTACATTTGCACTCTATTCTAAAGCCATCCATAACAAGAATTGCACCATTAACAATATTGTGTCGAATAGATGGAATATGTATGACTCTATGAAGTGTCAAAACCTTCCCTGAAAGAAACTTCAAGTCCACCTATCATTTTCCTTTAACTTATATAGATGTTGAATTCCCCAAAGTCATGGAACACCCTCTTGAGGCCTAGTAAGAAAAAAATAGGGATTTGTCAGCACAAACATGTACATTAGCCACAGTGAACAATGATTCTATGAAGTGGTTCAAAAATTGAAAGGATTTCATGTCCTATAGACACATACACATCATTGAGGTTCAAGGAAGTAGTCATAATATTAACTACAACCTCCTCAGTTCTAGATACAACAACTTTCTTTGCCTTCTTCAAAGGACAATTCTTATTCCAGTGGCTAACCTATCCACATATCCAATAGGGTTTGTGATTTGATGTCTTTTGGATATTAGCCTGAGGTTTAAGTGCATTCTTTGATTTTTTGTATCTTTATAAATAGAAATAGTAAAGTCAACAGTATGGTTTACATCAACATGCAACTTTATGTTCTTCTCTTACAAGTGTTCCTTTTGTATGTTAATGTCGACCACAAGATCATTCATTGACATATCTCCTTTGTGATTTGAGACTCATGCCAAATGACACCCAAGTTTTAGGGAATTTCTCTATAATGAAAATAATAATAAAACTATCAAGAAATTTCATGGCCACATCCAGGATCTCATGACACAAGAGTTGGAAGTCAAGAGTGAGGTTAGAAACAGATTTATCTTCTACCATCTGAAACTTCAAAAACTTGGAAACATAGTACCTTTCAACATCCTTATTTTCCATATTTTATTTCTTTTCAAAAGCCCTTCATAAACCTTAAAAGTGGTAACATGTGGCTTTGAGTACAAATCATATAATTTATTATTTAAAGAAAACAAGATTAACCCTCAGTACATTCTATCTACCTTCTTCCAATTCATAATTATCTTCACATTATCAAGGATTGTTTCAACTAGTTCATGTTCATTGTCTTCTAAAAACTAATCATAACACACCATATTCATCCAAATTTGCATTTTACTTTTCCAAAGGACAAAGGTAGAACCTGTAAACTATTCAGGCATGTTGGATGTGTCACTTTTTGTGCCAAAAACATGATCAGCCATTGTAAACTAATGATAGTAAATTGATTTCTTTAAGACTGTTGTATATTATTTTTTGGGTTGTTACGTGCAGCATCAAAAGTTGCAATTAAGTTAATAGTTTTAGGCTAGATCCAGATAAGAAATAAATAGAACAAATAGAGAAGGAGAAAAAAAAACGTAAAATAGAGTTGGAAACTCCAAAACAAATCATCCTTTGATAAACCAGATATAATACTTAAAGAAATCAATGGCTAGAAATCCTCTAGTATGAGTGTCATTCTTCTAGTTGCTCTAGTGATGAACCTATAGTAGAAGGACGTTTAAATGATGAATAGTGTGTACTACCAGTGTAGGAGAGAAATTGTAGGTACCACCACTGACAAACCACATCTCTGAGAGAAAGGAAAGATGATATGGCTTCATATTAGAGAAGTATCTCTGTGATGCACTACTAGAGAAATGACAGATCAAGAGGCAAGTTTTGGGGTTAGGGAATCACACATTAATGGTGATGGTTGTTGTTTTGATGTTGTGTTTAATCCCAATGACCAGAGAGTTATTTATAACCCTCTAATGCCCCACATCCTACTCCCAATAAGACACAATCACATGATCACTTATGTATGTGTAATATAAAATGTGAGGTAATCACTCTGCAATTCGGATTAATAAATCTATTTCAAAAAGAAACTATTAATTAAACTAAAAACTAATTATGTAGTTTTTTTATTGTGCAAAAATGAATGAAACACGATTCTAACAACCCACTACCCACAATTCTAAGCCCGACCTGACCCAGTCAGGCCAGGCGAGGCATATCATGGCATGCTCACATGTGTGTGTATGAGTTTTGGTCATCATACCCACCACAAGGGTGAGCATACTCTTCCCTAGATCCCTTTGGACACTAGTGTCACATGAAACCATAATATAAGGGACACAAATGTTCTATGAGTGAGCAATGTGGGTCTAAAAGCTCTTCCAATTTGCACAAGAGATAAAACTACTTGTTTCTCTCTATCCACTATGTACTAGTTACACTACATTAGGCTTAACCGGTATAGATAAATTGCTAGAAACCATTATATCCAATAGAAGGGTCATGCCAGTGTCAACTTTGAAGTTGATCATCCTGTTCGGAGTAGATCTTTCATCATTCATGAAATTGAAGAAGGATTTTAGACCAATTTTTGTCTTCAATGTGAAGAGGCATCACCTGCAAGGGGAGGTGATCCAAGAATAAAATATTTATGCTAGATATTATTAATTTATGCTCAAAAATTATGCTTTCAAAGTATCTATATTATGATCCAATTACATATTTGCAGGCTACAAATGAGTCGGCATTGGATTTTAAGTTGTGGCCATAAAAATCCTTTTTTTAAGAGGGCGTGGATAATACGATCATAGTAGTTATTGTGCCCTTTATCCTTTAAATGAAATAAATTACACCATATAGATTTAATAAAAAGAAATCTAAGAATACTGATTAATATTTTTATCATGATAACAACAAAAAGGCATATAAGGACCATGGAATTCTCAATTGTTGCATACATGTCCTGTAAAAGAAATTATTACATAATAATAATATAAGAATATGTACTATTGGAGGTCTACAATCTCTCCATAAATAATTACAATAACAATATTTATGCCCCATATGTATGAATAATTTGCATGCCTTAGTCACTAAGACATTCCGAAGGATGATATAGTGGGGCATATTGTTAAATCTTCTAACGTAATATCTTCAATTTTTTGGTAAATTTGAAATATATAAATACTTGGATTGAATTGATAAGTAAATTACCCAATTGATGGAACAATAATTTTATTTTATTTACCAAAAAATGTTGTTATCTTTGTGGTGTGGGTTCAACCCATGACCTAAGTGAGTCACATGAGACTATTTTCTTTGAAAATAGGTCATTGTGGGTCTGTGGCACAAGTTTAAGAAATAAAAAGAATTCATGAATAAATAAAGGATAATGACTTTATGCTTTGTTAGAAAATGTAATTATGGAATCATAGACAATTTTCAAAAATATTCTAAGATAATTTGTAATTTAGATAATTAACAAAGTAATTATCTAACCATGAATGGAAACACAAGTTTTGAGGCATCAACTAAGGATATTTTGATTTAATTTTTGAAACATTTAAAGATATTGTGGAAATTGAGATAATTATAAAATTGAGATAAAAAAGGCTTTTCATATGATGTGGGTAATTTTTAAGGAAATACATAAAGGGCAAGTTTCACCTACGAAATTTATCCCAATAAATCCCAAAAATAGATATAAGTTTAGAATGGTAGTCATGAGTTTTTGTCCAAGTTTCATAGTGAAAGGGCGCTCCTAGTATCCTATAAAAAGTCGAGAAGGAAGAGGGACTTGCGTGTAATAATTAAATGTTTTTCCCTTGTTTGAAGAAAGAGAAAAGGGTATCTAGAAATGTACCTTTGTTACCAAACTTGGCTCAACATCAGATTCTAGAATAATAAAGAAAATAACCAATTTTGGGAGCAATTGGAGTAAAGATGATAGAGATATATGAATTTCTTAATTTCCCATCAAGGTTTGCAAAGGGGTCCCAGAGATACCAAATAGGGAAATAAGTATTTTTGTGCTCATAAAAATACCCAAGATAATTTATGAGATAGATAGTCCAAATGTAGGATTATGGAAGAAAAAATCCAAGAAGTTCTAAGATATTTTGTGTCCAAGATAAAATAGTTGGTAAGTATATAGATTTGTCTTTGTTAAATTAGAGAATATTGAACGAGTTTTCCTTTTCCCAATGGAAGGTAATAGTATGAATAGAATTTTTCTAAAATAATGGTATAAGGGGTGGCTACATTTACATGACTTTTGGGTCTATAAAGTAAAATGTATGAGATTGTTATTATAAGGACATGAGGGAGGAATAAAGTTATTGCCTTCCTAGCATGATATGTGGCTAATTGCATAAGGAAACTTTATAGAAACTATACCCATAGATCTCCAACTCTTGTTCTATATAAAATATGGTATGAACAGAAGATAGACTACCCCAATCTCATCCTTCCTTTATTTGCATCCTTTCACAACAGTGTGGTAGCAAATATCTCTCCCTTCATCATGGCAATGCTCTTCCTCGTCCACAATGGTGTCATTACATCTCAGAACATGGTTCTTGACATAATTGTTGGTATGTATGCCCATAGAGCAAGTCATATGATGATTGTAATGGGATACTTTGTAAATGATTTGAATAATAATAAAGGCAATTTCCGATCTATATGTTTAAACTGTTTCTGAGATGATGGTGTAACATGATAGATGTCTAAAGAACTATTTTAATCAATGACGTATGCTTTTGGGTTGAGGACCTAAACGATGAGATCATACGGATGTAAAGAGTATACATTCTTGTTTAGTCCCTAGTTGGTTGTTATTGTGGAAATAACCATAGACATCAATAACACTAAAGACTAGTGTTAGTTGATGACATAATCTCATTAGTCATGATATAGTGATATCAAACCAAGCACATAGGTACGTGTTAGAGAACAAGGTACCAGACAGACCCACCGTAAGAGTGACACATGGAACCATGACTTGGTATTCACAGTCAGCTCTCACAGTGATGGTGGTGAGTGTGATTCTTAGACCTGAAATCACTACACTCAACACATGTCGTTGGGTACACTTTGACATCATCAAACGCAGTCCTGAAACATGGGTTGTTATAAAGGTGATGATTGGGTGGCTTTGACACATGGGGCTTTTGAGGGGTGAGTGATAGATATGGAATTTGTCCCTCCTAAGGGAGTTTGATGTCCTTGGCCACTTGATGAGTAGGATTGAGAAAGGCATGTACATGCACGTGTGAATCAATATGTGATATTGATGTCACACACATCTCACCCAGTCTGCTCGGAGATCAAGGAAATGAATGAATGTTGACAGGATGACTGTTCCATGCCTTGAGTTCATTCAGGATATCAGTTACAAAGGAATTATACATTCATTGTAACACCATTCACGGATTGTAGGATTGAAATTTGTTCTCCAACTTTCTATTTCACTTGGGTAGCACTGATGTGTGACTAGGCACCGCTCTTTGCTTGTGAAGTCATAAGTGTTATGGACTTTTACTGCCAACGTGAAATGGACCTGCAGGGTCACACACATAGGATTTAACCTGGAAGAGGAGTTTTATCCACAAACAATGTTTAGATTGATTACTAAAGGAGTTTAGTAGTTTAATTAAACACTCAATTAATCGATAGCTCAATATCATAAGTGTTCAAGGTGTTGGACTGATTGATTTGAGTATCGGATTGATTGAAACCGCAATTGATTGATTTTGCACAATCTGTACTCCCAACCGATCGGCTCATGTGATGAACCGATCGGCTGAGCTTGGTGAACCGATCGGCTCAACTGGTGAGTCGATCGGCTCATGGATAGGGTGAACAATTGCTTCAAGTGTTGAAACGATTGATTCAAATGTTGCAACTGGGCAAGTTGGGAAAGTAAGATTGGTGAGAAATTTCTTTCCGTTTCACTTGCCCAATTTGATTGGAACAAGGATTGATATTCGATACCAATTGGAAACAAAAGAAGGAAAGTCAATCGGGAATTGATCAGGACCACGAACCGACCGGTTCAGAAGTGAACCGACCGGTTCATGGGTCCAACCGATCGGTTGAGGTGTCAACCGACCGGCTCAGATCCCCAACCGACCGTTTCAGTTATGAAACGATCGGTTCAGGTTGTGAGTTGGTTGTTTTTATGGAAAATCTCGAACCCTTCTACTCCTGCTTTAGTCCTGCATTTCCCGTGATAGAGAACCCTGTCCCATGACCCTCCTATATATAGGGGTATTGGGGGCTTCTCAAAGTACAACCCAGTGCAACCAGTTGCTCTGTGAAGTTGTCGTTCTCTCTGGTTTTGGTAACCAAGAGAGAGCCCGAGCAAGTGCTACCTGAAAAAGGAGGCACAGTAAGGGAAAGACAACTGCAGAAAGTGACTGGTGGCAGGAGAGTGTGTTGGCGACTAGTACGCCAACAGGAGGGTGCGACTCCTTTCGATTCCTTATGGGACAAGGAGATCGGAGTTCTAGGCAGTCCGTGTGGACGACTGCAGAGGCGGGAGACCTCTGCCGCTCGGAGGACAACTGTCAATCCCGACAGTCCCGGTGAGACCAAGAGTCTTCAGTCCCGGTGCGACCAGGAGCTGCACAGACACCGTCCAAGACCGGAGGTGAAGACCGCGTAAGGCACGAGGTACTATCGCCGAGCAAGCCTCGAGACAAGGTATGAATTCACAAACCATCTTTCCTATTGTATAGACGTTGACGTGATTCCTTTTGTTCTGGGTTTTTGGGAGAAAATTTTTGTTTCCACTGCTTCTCTGCCTCCCATAAAACCCAACAGTGGTATCAGAGCCACGTCAACTACTCTATATTTTAGGATTATCGATATGATCAATTTTGGTTTATCGCCTTTATTTATTGCATACGATGCGAATAAAATTGGCTTTATGCATGTCCAATCCACAAATCCCAAATATACATATATGATATGTAATATTAATGCAATCGATATGCTTCGCCCTTAAACGAGTTTTGTGGTGGATGTGTAACATGGTTATGGCCTATAAACCCTATATCTGTGTGTGGTTGTATGTGGTTACTTGCATCTCGGTCTGCGCACCGATTCCTTTTCTCCTATTCCTGATGTAACTCGAAATAATTCGAGACTTTTTTCCTACCTTTTCTCCCCCCAAATGTAACTCGGGGTTTCACAATTCAATTGTAAATAGGATAGATTTTATTTCATGTTATGTCAAAGAACGGAGGACGACCTGAGACGATCGGTTCAAGGCGTGAACCGATCGGTTGATGTTCTAGACGACCAGTTCGAGGAGCGAGATGAGCGGGTGGCGACCTGAGGAGATGCACGACGACCGGTGAACCGATCAGCTGGAGGCGTCAGTCGATCGGCTGGTGGCACCCGAAAAACCAACTTGATGGCGAGCTGATCAGTCATGGAGATGAGTTGATCAAACCCAGAAAGGCAGGCACAGATTTCATCTTATACAGGTTGCATGTGATGTAGCCCTAGATGAATGTGATTTCTCTTGGCTCGAGGAATCACAATAGGATGGCCATAATCATTGCTTTTATCATTTTGCATGTTTTCTGTGGGATATAGCATGTATATGATACGTACTGTATATTGTTGTGATTGGATATGTATATGTATATAAAAACTAAATCCCTCATTAAAATATTAAGTCTTATACGCCTTCCATTAGCGACACACATGGCAAACTCGATCGACCAAGCGTAGGTTATGCCAAAGCGTGGTGTGTCGTCCATCTTGTGGAAGTGTGAAGGGTCGACATGCAGGTTCTGCCAAAGCAGGGTGCATGTTTACTGTGTCGGCTTTTGGGATAGACTTAACTGGTGATTCTTAGAGCGTCTAAGCCCAGAGGCATGGAATGTTCATGGCAAGGTGTTGCGCATGTTCATTCATCAAGAGTTGCATATGATGCAATTGTCATGATGGCCTACCTAAATAGTCAAGATTATGGGCGATCAGCCAATGCTGACTCATGACTTGATGAAATATGGATCTTGACCCACTAGAAGATTGTACGCTGCAATCTTTTGAATTGATGGTGAGGGCTATCAATTTGAGTCAAAATAGTGGGAGCGGTAATTAATTAAAGGCCTAATTAACTATCATCAAATTTTATTCAAATCAAATCAAAAGGAGTTTTGACAAAATGCAATTTTCTCTTGTAGAATGGCAAAGGAATCATCTTTTAAAATGGGCAAAATAATTTAGAATAAATTCCATAACTGGTTGAGGACTATGAGAAATGTTCTACACAATCCATATATACCAGGAGCCTTTGAGTCCACTCTATGTATGCTTAATGCATTGGTGAAGAAGAAAGAAAGTTCATTGATGGAGATTAATGGAACGAAAGGTGAGGGAGAGAAGGGTTCTCTTGCCAAACCAATTTCTTCTACATGGAGAGGATGGAAGGAATGATGGAAGAAGAAGTCAGAGATAGAGATCTCTACTTCTGGTGTATACATGATAGAGATTAACTTTACTACTTATTCATCATGGGTACTTGATACTGGATGCGGATCTCACATTTGTTCAAATGTGAAGGATCTTAAGAGAAGTAGGCCTTTAGGGAAAGGCGAGGTTGAACTACGTGTTGCCAATGGGGCAAGAGTTGCCACCAGTGCCATAGGAACCTATGAGTTAACTCTACCAAGTGGTCTAATAATAGAGTTGAAGAACTATTATTATGTACCTGCCATAAATAGAAATATCATTTCCATCTCTTGTTTGGACAAAGATGGATTTGAATTTCTTATTAAGAATGGAAAGTGTTCCATTTCTAAAGATGGGATCTTTTATGGTAGTGCCCCAATGTCTTATGGTCTATACTTGATAGATTTGGAGACAAGTGTATACATCGTAAACACCAAAAAGCAAAAACTCAATGGCTCAAACAAAACATATCTTTGGCATTGTCTTCTAGGGCACATAAATGAGAAGTGCATTTCTATACTCCATAAAGATGGTTATCTAGACTCTTTTGATTATGAATCAATAGAGACATGTGAATCTTGTTTGATGGGCAAAATGACCAAGACTCCCTTTTCAGGTAAAGGTGAGAGAGCTAGTGATCTATTAGGACTCATACATACTGATGTATGTGGACCTTTTAGAACTAATGCCAGAGGTGGGTATCAGTACTTCATTACCTTTACTTATGACTTCAGTAGGTATGGCTATGTGTACCTGATGAAACATAAGTCAGAAACCCTTGAAAGGTTCAAGGATTTCATGAATGAAGTACAGATCTAACTTGGTAAAAGTATTAAGGCACTTCGATCCGATCGAGGTGGAGAATACTTAAGCCAGGAGTTTGAGGACCTTCAATGAGCCTGTGGTATTTTATCACAATGGAGTCCGCTTGGAACACCACAGCATAATGGTGTGTCTGCAAGAAGGAATCGCACATTGTTGGATATGGTGCGATCAATGATGAGTTTTGCTGATCTTCCAATTTCTTTCTGGGGTTATGCTCTTGAAACTGCCGCGTTTACACTTAACCGAGTACCATCTAAATCAGTTCAAAAGACACCATATGAGATATGGACCGGGAAGCGTCCCAATTTTTCTTTTATGAAGATTTGGGGTTGTGAGGCTTACGTTAGGAAAATGTTTCCTGATAAGCTTGGACCCAAATCTGATAAATGTTATTTTGTTGGATATCCCAAGGAGACCAAGGTATATTATCTATACCACCCTACTGACAACAAAGTGTTTGTTTCCAGGGATGATGTATTCCTAGAGAAGGAATTTATTTCCAAAGGAAACAGTGGGAGGAAAATAGAGCTTGAAGAGGTTTAAGCCCAACAAGAAAACATTGAACCGATAGATGTACGAGAGGAATATGGAGATTCACAAGGTGTTGTGGAATCTCGTTATCCTCGGGTAACACAAGGACCTCGTAGATCTAGTAGGACCCGCCTTGAACCTGAGAGGTTTGGATACCTTGTGACTCAGGAAGCTGGTGAGTTGATCATAGATGATGATCCAACTACCTACGTAGAGGCTATGGAGGGACCAGATTCTGAGAAATGGCTTGAAGCCATGAAATCCGAGATGGAATCCATGTACTCCAACAAAGTATGGACTTTGGTGGAACCAACCGAAGGGGTAAAACCCATAGGGTGCAAGTGGGTCTTTAAGAAAAAGACCGAAATGGATGGCAATGTGCAAACTTATAAAGGCAGATTAGTTGCAAAGGGATTTCGACAAGTTCAAGGTGTTGACTATGACGAAACCTTTTCTCCAGTTGCCATGATTAAGTCCATCAGGATCATGCTTGCTATTGCAGCTTATTATGACTATGAGATTTGGCAGATGGATGTTAAAACTGCATTCCTTAACGGGAATATAAATGAGGATGTGTACATGACACAGCCTGAAGGTTTTGTAGATCCAAAGAATTCCAATAAAGTTTGTAAACTGCAAAGGTCAATCTATGGATTGAAGCAAGCATCTTGGAGTTGGAATCTTCGATTTGATGAGGAGGTCAAAGTGTTTGGCTTTATTCAAAATGAAGATGAACCTTGTGTGTACAAGAAGGTTAGTGGGAGCTCGACCACATTCCTCATATTGTATGTGGATGACATACTTTTGATGGGGAATGATGTCTTAGCCTTAGAGAAGGTAAAGACTTGGCTTGGGAATACTTTCTCAATGAAGGACTTAGGAGAAGCATCCTACATTCTAGGAATTAAGATCTATAGAGATAGATCTAGAAGGCTTCTCGGACTAAGTCAGAGCACGTACATCGACAAAGTGCTGAAGCGGTTCAACATGGAGAACTCAAAGAGAGGCAACATCCCCATGCTACATGGAGTCACTGTCTCTAGAGCTCAATGTCCCCAATCTTGTGAAGAGAGGGAGCGTATGAATGGGATCCCATATGCATCATCCATCGGATCCATCATGTACGCTATGTTGTGCACATGCCCAGATGTCTCGTATGCTCTCAGCATGACGAGTAGGTACCAGTCAGATCCTGAGTATGCTCACTGGACAGCCGTAAAGAACATCCTCAAGTACTTGTAAAGGACTAAGGATCAGTTTCTTGTTTACGGTGGCGAGGAAGAGCTGGTTGTAAAGGGTTACACCGATGTAAGCTTCCAAACCGATAAAGATGATTACAGATCAGAGTCAGGATTTGTGTTTTGCCTTAATAAAGGAGTTGTGAGATGGAAGAGTTCCAAGCAAGAAACAGTTGCCAATTCTACTACAGAGGCCGAGTATATTGCTGCTTCACATGCAGCAAAGGAGGCTGTGTGGATCAGGAAGTTCATCTCTGAACTTGGTGTAGTTCCCAGTAGTTGTGATGCAATTGAGCTTTATTGTGACAATAATGGAGCTATTGCACAAGCTAAGGAACCCAGATCACATCAGCGGTCCAAGCACATACTGCGGCGCTTCCATCTCATACGAGAGATTGTACAGTGAGGAGATGTGAAGATTTGCAAAGTACCAACTGAAGACAACATAGCTAATCCACTGACTAAGGCCCTTTCTCAACAGAAGCATGATTGTCATGCTAGGTCACAAGGACTGAGGTTCCTTGGTGACTGGCTCTAAGTCCAAGTGGGAGTCTGTTGGTATGTATGCCCATAGAGCAAGTCATATGATGATTGTAATGGGATACTTTGTAAATGATTTGAATAATAATAAAGGCAATTTCCGATCTATATGTTTAAACTTATTCTGAGATGATGGTGTAACATGATAGATGTCTAAAGAACTGTTTTACTCAATGACATATGCTTTTGGGTTGAGGACCTAAACAATGAGATCATACGGATGTTAAGAGTATACATTCTTGTTTAGTCCCTAGTCGGTTGTTATTGTGGAAATAACCATAGACATCAATAACACTAAAGACTAGATTGTGTGTTGGTTGATGACAGAATCTCATTAGTCATGATACAGTGATATCAAACCAAGCACATAGGTACTTGTTAGAGAACAAGGTACCAAACAGACCCACCGTGAGAGTGACACATGGAACCATGACTTGGTAGTCACAGTCAGCTCTTACAGTGATGGTGGTGAGTGTGATTCTTAGACCTGAAATCACTACACTCAACACATGTCATTGGGTACACTTTGACATCATCAAACGCAGTCCTGAAACATGGGTTGTTATAAAGGTGATGATTGGGTGGCTTTGACACATGGGGATTTTGAGGGGTGAGTGATAGATATGGGATTTGTCCCTCCTAAGGGAGTTTGATGTCCTTGGCCACTTGATGAGTAGGATTGAGAAAGGCATGCGCATGCACGTGTGAATCTATATGTGATATTGATGTCACACACATCTCACCCAGTCTGCTCTGAGATCAAGGAAATGAATGAATGTTGATAGGATGACTGTTCCATGCCTTGAGTTCATTCAGGATATCAGTGACAAAGGAATTATACATTCACTGTAACACCATTCACAGATTGTAGGATTGAAAGTTGTTCTCCAACTTTCTATTTCACTTGGGTAGCACTGATGTGTGACTAGGCACCGCTCTTTGCTTGTGAAGTCATAAGTGTTATGGACTTTTACTGCCAACATGAAATGGACCTATAGGGTCACACACATAGGATTTAACCTGGAAGAGGATTTTTGTCCATAAACAATGTTTAGATTGATTACTAAAGGAGTTTAGTGTTCAATTAAACACTCAATTAATCGATAGATCAATATCATAAGTGTTTAAGGTGTTTGATTGATTGATTAGAGTATCGGATTGATTGAAACTGCAATTGACTGATTCTGCACAATCTGTACTCCCAACCGATCGGCTCATGTGATGAACCAATCGGTTGAGCTTGGTGAACCGATCGGCTCAACTGGTGAGTCGATCGGATTGCTTCAAGTGTTGAAACGATTGGTTCAACTGTTGCAACCGGGCAAGTTGGGAAAGTAAGATTGGTGAGAAATTTCTTTTCGTTTCACTTGCCCAATTTGATTGGAACAAGGATTGGTATTCGATACCAATTGGAAACAAAAGAAGGAAAGTCAATCGGGAACTGATCAGGACCACGAACCGACCGGTTCAGAAGTGAATCAACCGGTTCAGAAGTGAACCGACCGGTTCATGGGTCCCAACCGATCGGTTGAGGTGTCAACCGACCGGCTCAGATCCCCAACCTACCGTTTTAGTTGTGAAACGATCAGTTCAGATTGCGAGTTGGTTGTTTTTGTGGAAAATCTCGAACCCTTCTACTCCTGCTTTAGTCCCACATTGCTCGGGATAGAGAACCCTGTCCCATGACCCTCCTATATATAGGGGTATTGGGGGCTTCTCAAAGTACAACCCAGTGCAACCAGTTGCTCTATGAAGTTGTCGTTCTCTCTGGTTTTGGTAACCAAGAGAGAGCCCGAGCAAGTGCTACCCGAAAAGGGAGGCATAGTAAGGGAAAGACAATTGCAAAAAGTGACTGGTGGCAGGAGAGTGTGTTGGTGACTAGTATGCCAACAGGAGGGTGTGACTCCTTCTGATTCCTTGTGGGACAAGGAGATCGGAGTTCCAGGTAGTCTGTGTGGATGACTGTAGAGGCGGGATACCTTTTCCGCTCGGAGGACAACTGTCAATCCCGATAGTCCCGGTGAGACCAGGAGTCTTCAGTCCCGGTGAGACCAGGAGTCTTCAGTCCCGGTGCGACCAGGAGCTGCACAGACACCGTCCCAAGAATAGAGGTGAAGACCGCGCAAGGCGCGAGGTACTGTCGCCAAGAAAGCCTCGGGACAAGGTATGAATTCACAAACCATCTTTCCTATTGTATAGACGTTGACGCGATTCCTTTTGTTCTGGATTTTTGGGAGAAAATTTTTATTTCTGCTGCTTCTCTGCCTCCCATAAAACCCAACAATAATGACATAGAAGACCAGGATCTTCTAAAGTACTTCACCCCTCATCTCTTTCCTTCTAAATCTCCATGGAAGAGGTTACCACGTCACCCCATATTTGAGGTATACATTCTTATTTTGTTTAATTCATAAAAATTGCTAGGATTACCCAAATATGGAGAAATTATATATCAAATCGATCATAAGAATGAGTAGAATCCAAATTAAATAGTATCATGAACTAGATTTGATCTTAATTCAAAAAGTATGGCTAATGTCTTACTAAGTAATGATTAGTACATGGAAATATTAGATCGGATAATTGACATGTTTCGTATATTTAAAAATGTTTTCTTTTTCGTAAAAACTAATATAGTTGACTATAATGAGATCTAATATGATGATGATAAGGAAATTGAAAAATTAGGATTTCTAGATCAATATTTATCAACATGTGTAATTAGGATTTTGAAGACCAATTTTGTAACTTGCTAAGACATTAATCCACATAATCTAGTATAGGTGTTCATGATGCAACAACATGGTAGATTTGATAGTCATGATTACTCTTAATATGAACTAGGTTTCTTGTCTTGTTAGATCAATGAACATGGGAATTTCAAGCCTTTCATCTTTTCTAGCTGTGAGCTAACTAACTAGACAACTAATAACTCGGTTAACAGGTCAGGTTTTATCTGAATGTTAGCCAAACGGATTTGATCTTCTAATGGTTGTGGAGTCCACCTTGAAAACTCCTCCAATTCTCTCCACTAAGTAGACAAGATAGTCACACACCTGAGTTATTTTCGAATAAGGGTATATGCTACAACACTAGCCTTTCCTGGGTGGTAGGTGATGGTGAAATCATTATATTTTATATACTCCATCCATTTTCTTCATCTTAAGTTTAGGTATTTCTTAGTCAGGAGGTATTTTAGGCTCTTGTGGTCAGTGAGTATTTCAAAGGTAGCTCCATACATATTGTGTCGCTAGATGTTTAGAGCATGAATAAATGTCACTAATTCAAGATCACGTGTCAGGTAGTTTACTTCATTCAGATTGAGTTGTCTAGAGGCATAGGAAACAACATGTTTATTCTACTCTAGCACACATCCAAGCCCCATTTTTGATGTGTTGGTGAAGATCATAAGAGCTTCATTGAAGTATGGTAGAGTCAACACTGGAGTTGTGGTCATCTTCTCTTTTAATTCCTGGAATCGATCTTCACACAAGTCTGACCACACAAACTTCTCATCCTTTTGGTGAGCTTGGTGAGGGGCAAGGCGATCTTTGAGAAATCCTTGATGAATCATCGGTAATACCTGGCCAATCCCAGGAAGTTGTAAATCTTAGATGGGTTCTTTGGTGCAGGCCAATCTCATACAACTGACACTTTGGCAAGATCCACTGAGACAGTCCCTCGGGAAATAATGTGTCCCAAGAACATAATATGTTCTATCTAAAATTTGCATTTTGAGAACTTCTTATAGAACTTTTTCTTCCTTAGGATATCAAGGACTCTAACCAGGTGGTCATGGTGTTGTTCTAAGTCATCTGAGTAAACTAGGATGCCATCTATGAACACTATGATAAAGGATTCGAGGAAAGGTTGGAACACACTATTCATGAGGTTAATAAACATGCTCAAAGCATTAGAAAACCCAAACGGCATGACTACAAACTCATAATGGCCATAGTGGATTTGGAAAGTGGTCTTTGAGATATCCTCACTCTTGACTCACAACTGATGATAACTGGATCTCAGATAAATCTTTGAAAAGACTCAGGTAGACTTAAGTTGGTCAAACAACTCATCTATACGGGCTAAAGGATACTTGTTCTTTATGGTATCCTGATTTATCATTCCATAGTCTATGCACATTCAGAGTGATTTGTCCTTCTTCTTTACAAAGAGGACCATTGCTACCCATGGAGAAGTGTTATTTTGTATGAAGCCTTTGTCTAACGATTCTTGCAGTTGCTTTTTCAGCTCAAGCAACTCAGTGGGGGCCATCCTATAAGGTGCCCTAGAAATAGGGTTTGTCTCGGGAGCTAACTCGATCAAGAAGTCAACTTCCCTCTCTGGAGGGATTCTAGTAAAATCATCTGGGAACACATCTTCATACTCCCTGACTACTTCTATATCTTCTAATGGTTGTACCTTAGGCTCCGGCTTGGTAACTACTACTAGGAATGTTTGATAACCATTGGCTATCATCTGCTATGTCTTCAAGGATGACACATACATGCTAGTGGTAGCGTCCTTTATACCTCCAATGGTAAAATGTGGGTGACCTAGTCTCTCTACTCTTATTTTCTCTTCCCTACAGTCAATCTATACTCTATAAGTATGAAGTTGGTCCATGCCAATGATTACATCAAAGTCATTCATGTCAAGGAGGATAAAATTTGTAGGGAGTTCATAATTCAAGTATTTAACATATATAATTAGGATTTTCTAGAGAGACATACAGATTCGACCACTCAGGGTAGTTACATAAAAAACATATCCTAAATCCTTAATGTTTAGACAAAGCATCATTGCAAGATTTCTTGAAATAAAAGTATTGGTAGAGATAAAGTCAAACAGAATTTTTACATTTCATCCCATCAAATTATGCATGTCTACATAATTTCATGACAGTCAAACCACTAATGTTTTGCACATTTAAAGATAGGAAAACAACTCTAAGGGTGGTTACCCTTTATTAGATGGCTGGCATTAGCTTGTGCCTCTTCATTGTCGATGGTGAAAACTCGAGCCTGTCGACGTTTTCCTATAGTTGGGGCTGCTCCTTGTGGGGCTGCAGCTGCTAGTGGTGCCGCTTACACTAGCTAGGCTGCCCTTGGGCCTTATCCTTATGGAGGAGGAAGGGGTCAGTTGACCTTGAAGTGTCCCTCTTATAGGAATCAGTAACACACTTTCTTCTCAAAGAGGTACTTCCTGGCATGAAATCTTCCATAGTTACGGCATATCGGGATGTCCCGTTCTGACGATTCTCATTGCAATGTTTTCCCTTTCCCCCATTTTTTTCCTTTCCATTGTTACAGCCTTGAGTTCTTCTATTGTCATTCCTTGGTTTAGAGGTGCCTTCAGCAAATCCTAAATATCCCTTGGGCGGGTTTTAAGGTTGCATAACAATCCTTTCCATGTCTAAGGCAAAGTCGAGGGCCTAAGTGAAGTTTTGGGGTTTACTTGCCATCACATGGGGCCTTATCTACTGGTGCAGACATTCCACAAAGTGATCCACTCAGTGCTCTGACGTGGAATATTATCACACTAACAAATTCACTCGGGCTTGAAATCCCCGAGTTTTACCAAAACCTTGTGAAATAATACCATCCACAAACGGACGAGTCTTATCGTAGTATAGTTGAGGATCGAATCCCAAGAGACAACTTTTTTAAGAATCGTTGTTAGTCGAATCTAGCTCAAGTAAGACTAATATTTAGAATGATTGATGGATTTGAGGTTAATTAAACTAATTGCAAGAAAGTAAATAGTAGGATTAAAGTTAGATCTAGATTAATGATATGGAATTGCTGGGATGGTCCTGGGTTTGGACAATAGGCGATGACCGTTTGAACATGGACCGTTTGGACAATAGGCGATGACCGTTTGAACGTGGAAGCCAAAATTGATAGGCGCAGACCGCATGATCTCATGACCATTTGGCGGCGGTGCTCAATCACAAGGCTATGATCGGTTTTATAGATCGGTTGGAGTCAAGACCACGTGAGAAAGCGATCTCCAAGTTCATTTGATGGAAACTATGTGGATTGCTGGAGTGGTCAAGACCACTAAACTGAGATCGTTTGGAAATGCAAATAGTCTACAAGACTGTGTGGCGGAAAAACTAATCAGGGCATCAAGACCGTTAAGGAGACAACGCAAGACCGTTTGTGAAGACCGATTGAGAAGTAAAGACCGTATGGAGGCAGAACTCCAAGACCATTTGGTCATTGATCAATTTGCAAAACTGGTTGCTGCAAACCATTTGCTCCTCTAAAGCACAAGACCGTTTGGAGGAAAATATCTAAAGACCATTTGGGAAAAAGTTCCCAAACTGTTAAAGAAAAACAGTTTGGAGTTGTTCCCAAGTAGTGATGGGTTTGCATTGTAGGGATTTGTACCAACTTATAGCTCTATCAGTGAGAGAATACTTGAAGAGACAGATTCGAATAGCATCGTCTGAGACTCCATTTTTCTTTGACATAGCACATAGATCGATAAATCTCAGAAGATGTTCTAGACTATCTTTGCCTTGTTTACCATAGAATGAGCCATTTTAAAGCAATGTGATCTAATGTGACCTTATCTCAAAGTTTGGGGCGTTTATGGGAGGTGTTTGCACTGGGTGATGTACGTCGACAACTTTAGGGATTGAGAATTCCCTAAGGTCCTTTTGCATTTCTGCTGCTTGTGTTGCTTGGATTTCTTTTTGAACCACAGCTTTGGCTTCTTACATGAACCTTTCTCTCAGTACATTAAGGGCTTGAGCTACCCTTCAATCTATTTCCTCCTCTTGAGCCATTCTTGCTTGGTTTTCTTTGTTCGGGTGATGAAAAGTTCTATCTATCTCAGGGTCAAAGCTAGCAGAGAGTTTGGGGTTGTTCAAATGGTGCATACACTAGTCTTTGGTGGTTCCTGAAATTGAAAAGATCTGAAGTAAGATTGATGGAGTTGAGTGAGATTCAAGTAGATGATCTATTTTATCAAAAGAAAAAGAAAAGACCTAAATTAACCTAAAAATAACTATATTTGACTAAACTAATTTTGTTGTCCCCGACAACAGTGCCAGAATTTGACGTGGAATATTATCACACTAACAAATTCACTCGGGGTTGAAATCCCCGAGCTTTACCAAAACCTTGTGCAATAATACCACCCGCAAGCAGACGGGTCTTATCGCAGTATAGTTGAGGATCGAATCCCAAGAGACAAAATTTTTAAGAATCATCGTTAGTCGAATCTAGCTCAAGTAAGACTAATATTAGAACGATTGGTTGATTTGAGGTTAATTAAACTAATTCCAAGAAAGTAAATAGTAGGATTAAAGTTGGATCTAGATTAATGTTATGGAATCACTGGGATGGTCCCCAGTTTCACAACCACTACACATACAAACACATCCTAACATCAAACATCCAGGCAAGATATAACCATCCAAATGGAGCTGCTGCAAAACCCCCCATACGGGCGTTAGGCTTGCGTAAGCATAACCTTAGTTATCAAATGTCTCGTCACTATCTGGATCACTCACCTATGGCTCCAAAGATACAGAAATACAAATGAAGTTGTGGGCTCCCTATATAGGTAGCATGTCGGTGTCCCAGACCCGATGCCTCAAATGAGGACCCTACTGGTCCTATTTATAGGCTTGGATGGGGTCTTGACGTTTTGGACCATGTTGCAATTTTCTCAATTTGCTTTAACGGTTTGGGGACTTTTGCCCAAATGGTCTTTAGATATTTTCCTACAAACAGTCTTGTGCTTTAGAGTAGCAAACGGTTTGCAGCAACCAGTTTTGTAGATCGATCAATGACCAAACAGTCTTGGAGTTCTGCTTCCATATGGTCTTTACTTCTCAATCGGTCTTCACAAATGGTCTTGCGTTGTTGCCTTAACGGTCTTGATGCCCTGATCGGTTTTGCTGCCACACGGTCTTGCAGCCCATTTGTGTTTCCAAATGATTTCAGTCTAGCGGTCTTGACCACTCTATCAATCCACACGGTTTCCATCAAACGGACTTGGAGATCACTTCCTCATGTGGTCTTGACTCCAACCAGTCTGTAAGACTGATCGCAGCCTTGTGATCGAGTGCCACTGCCAAACGGTCAAGAGACTGTGCAGTCTGTGCCTATCAGTTTTGGCTTCCATGTCCAAACGGTCATCACCTATCGTCCAAACGGTCTTCGCCTATCGGTTTTGAAGGACTGAGAGAAAGCCTCACGGTCTGTAGGCTTCGTGGCCTCTAGGCTTGCACTCTCATGACCTGAGGTTCTGAGGAACAAGCCGCTAGGTTGGTTGCGGTGGTACTGCAGGTCGAGCAGTGACCACGGAAGGTGGTGGTGGTGGATGATGGCGCGTCAGCCTACTGATGGCGTTGCAGGTGTTGAGCGATGTTTGTGAGCGGCTGGTTGCAGGTGATGCTGCAGGCGCTAGAGGAGCTAGGGTTGCAGGTTTCGGCAGAGGGAAGAAGAAGATGGAGGAGAGGAAGAAAGTATCAGGAAACAGGTTGGTGGTTCGCGTGGCTTGCTGCGGGATAGATGCCCAAACGGTCTCAGTGGTGGAGGCTGGCCAAATGGTCTTGAGGGGTCTTGCAAAACCATTTGGATGAAAAATGATAGCCCAAGACCATTTGGGTAGATCGTTTGATTGAATGGAAGGGGACTGTTGATCTGCAAACTGATGGTGAAGAAATTCTCACGGTATGAGACCGAATGGATGAATGGCTAAGACCGGTAGGTTGAATCTGAATGGGTGAAACCATATGGTCAAGTCCAAGGATGAGTGAGGGTAGATCAAAGGTTGAGAAAGGTGGGTCCCACTCAAAAGAGTTTTATTTGGATGATGGTTGATGGAGATAAAGATGGAATGAAGCAAGGGGTAGTGATGATTATGTTGAAGGTGGATTAGGGTTAAATGGAGGTGGGTGCCAGCTGATTGTTCAACCTCATCATGACCTACATAATTTCAACATAAACTCAGTTAATAATCCTGATAATTGAACCAATTAAGCAATTGTGTATATTGTGATATTTAGTAAATGAAATTGGATGTATTTAGTTGAAAAGAGCATAAGGTGGTGATTGAAAATTATGATGAATATGCATTCATCATGATCTTCAGTCAACATGTAGCCAAAGAGCTATAGAAGGTGGAACTTTTGGGCATAATCCACCGCAGTCATATTTCCCTAATTAAGGAGCATGAACTGCTTCTCCTTTTCTTTTATGACTGCTCTAGGGATGAACCATTCAGAGAAGGTGGTGCAAAAATCTTCCCAGGTGATGGGTTCTTTAGTCAAATTTTGACCTATAATGTGTTTTTCCCATCATATCTTTGCAGCACCCTCAAGAAGGTGGGTGGAAAATCGAACCTTCTTGTTGTCTAGCACATCCAGTGTGCAAAAGTCATTTTCCACTTCTAATAGGTAGGCATCTACTTTATCCACCACTTTTGTGTTGTCTTAACCCCATAACTTTTCTATGTTGAGCTTGATGAAGTCCAGAATGGTGACTCCAAGATGAGGGCGGACATGCAGGGGCTCACCATTATCATCTCGGGAAACTTCTCTAAGGGACAGGGTACTAATTGCCTTAGTCAGTTTCTTCTATTGTTCCAGCCACATTGCATTTGGGGTGTGAACCAACACTTGTCCTACTATTGGTCAAGAGTCAGCTGCATGCTCAGGTTCACCCTTGGGTTCTCCTTCTATCAATGGTTCATCTTTAGGGTTTGATATGTTGAAAGGGATGGCTTGATGCTTAGGGGCTCTCTCTGTAGAGGCTTCAGTTTCCCTCTTTCTCTTCTACTCTGAGGATAGCTTCTTCTTGCAGGATGGCCTTGGTCCAAGGTACTCATAACGGGCCATATTGTTTCACATAAGTTAACCTCAATTTTATATTTAGGATATGAAAGAATCATAAAAAATTATGTCCATGACATCTTGGTTATGCATTTTATTATCTGGTGGAGGATGCCTTAATCACTAATATCCATAACCCTACTACTCACAAAGAGATAAGGAGAGTATTTATAGGTACCTAGAGTTTAGTGAGTGAAGGAGGTAGAGAAGTGATGAAATCAGATGAGAAGGGATCCTAAAAGTATTCTATTTTGAGTAAAATCCTCTAACTTTGGTCAGACCATATACATGGGTCTGGGAGTACTTAGTTCAGAGGAAAGCTTTGTTAACCTCTGTATCATGGTCCTTTCTAGACACCATCATATTTAGAAAACACTCTAATAATTCCCTTTGGGTTCTACAGAACTCTTAAAATTTAATAATTATTATAGGTTAAATGGTAAATCGGCTCTGATACCAAATATAAAAACCCCTCCCCCAGTTATTCCCCTATTTAGGTGGATGAAGAGGTGAAGGGTCATTACCATAAATATAGGACCAATGGTTTAGCAATTAACCAGAAATAATTAATAAATTTTACTAAATTGAAAAAGAGTTTGAATAAGAAAAACTTTCCACAAAAGAATTACATGATATGATTTTCTAGGGTTTTGCAACATGAAGTAAAAACTAACTAACTAAATCCTCCTAGATTACATTACTTCTTTTCCTTTGGTTCCTTCTTCTCTGGATGTCCATTTTCCATTATATTTGTAGAAAATGATAGTTGATTATCCTAAAATTCCCAAAAAACAAAACACAGTCTATATAATAAGTTATACTCGTATGTGGGGGAAACAAAAGTTTGCATCTAGTTGTAACAACATATACACAGAAATTATGATTACAGAAACAAAATAAAATTGTCATCATAAATACTCAACCATTATCTATCCAACCTCTGTGGGACCCCTCTAAAGTTTTATCCCTATAGTGGACATAGGCCACCTTCTCCCCTAGGTGCTAGGTGCCACATTAGTCTTCCCCCACCTAGGGGTTTGACCTTTAGATGATCCTCTTCCCAGGGGCTTAATCATTGATTTCCTTATTTTTCATACATCCAGAGGAGGCATAGGGTTCAATCTAATCATGTCCATATAATGTCATAGCCATAGTGACTTTATAGATTGTAGGAATTATATAAGCATCCAACTATTCAATTTACAATCAATCCAACAAACTTTGAAAAATGTCGGCAAACTAATGTGTGAGTAATCTTAAGCATAGTCACATACCTTTCTCAGGAGTACTTGAAGTCCAAGAAATTACGAACAAGAGAAATCAATTAGGAAACTACCCTGAAAGTTAAGCATAATACCCATGTATTAGTATTTGATCCAAAATATACTATTCAGACTGACCTAGGGTCCAAGTTAAGGTTTTATTAAGATTTTAGCTTCCTAACTTTAGTTACCATTTTCCATGAGCGAAGCAAGGGACATCATGGTCAACAGTTAGGAACCGAAGAGCTACACCTCCATGAAGTGATTGAATGCAATAGTTGTTCAAGTATTTAATTTCTTGATCCAGTAAGGATTAAATTTTTGGTTTATAAACCCTAATCTTAACAACAAAGGCATTTTTATCCTCAAGGAAACCCTAATTCATCAATTAGTAGGTTATTAATCTCAAGTCATATCCAATTTGTCCTTTTTATCCAAAAAGACCAATCTTTGATTATTAAGATCAATTGAACACATTAACATCACCAAAACCTAGAAATTAGTGATTTCATGAATTAAACACTTTAAAGATGGAATATTTAGGTACTTTTTGAACTAGAAGAATATCCAAGTCTTGATTATATATTTATTGCATTCTTTGTATTTTTATGAGTTATATATATATATATATATATATATATATATATATATATATATATAGAGAGAGAGAGAGAGAGAGAGAGAGAGAGTCAGGATAGTGTACACTCGAGTGTACCGGAGGAACAATACACCTCAGTCATTTTTAAAGATGCAATAACTTTTTGAAAAATCTAAACCATTGATCTTCTTAAATAACTTAAGAACATACTATATAATAAATTTTAGCTCATTTGGACACTTATAGATCGTGCATCTAAAGGATGCAAAAATCATGCATTTCAAATTAGTTGTGTGCATCGATTTTGTTGCCCTTGGATGAGTGACTTACACTCATCCAAATGAGCTCAAATTTTGTATGTGGCCTATTATTATTGTAACCATTAAGATCAATGGATTATATTTAAAAAAAAAATGTCCTAGATAGGCAAACATCATTGGGGTGTACAACATAATATGTACACTCGAGTGTATTCTAGCCTGACTCTCTCTCTCTCTCTCTATATATATATATATATATATATTACTTGCCTTCATTGGACATTTCTATGATTTATTATAATTCTTACAAATTAAATAAATCACATCCAATCACATGCCACCACCTAGGTAGTGCACCTCGGTCCCAGCATTGCCAACTAGGTTGGGTCGACCAATGGGCTCGCGCCAACTAAGGTGAGTGAGCCTGCGTGGACCCACTCTTGGCTAAACAAAAGGAGGATGAAAATATAGGAGTGCCCTTACCTAATCAGAGAGGGGTGAGGGTGGAAGGGTAAAATGCCAACACATCATCTTCTAGGTCTACTCATTCATGAGAAAATTAGGGCAGTCAAAGGTTATGTTGACTTTAGAAACTAGATCACCAATGCGGCTATTAAGACCACCTTCACCTCCACCACGCTCCACAAACTCATCAGTGTCTTTAATTCTTATGACGATGGTCGGAGTAGTCGGGATGACAGAGGAGAACTCCAACAAGGAAGCAAGAAGAGGTGGAGATGAATCATGAGGCTAGCAAAGCAATTGAGACTAGGGAATTATGCGCAAGGCTTGACCAAATCTCTGGGGAAACTTGGTAGTGTTACAGAGAGTCTATGGTATCCTATTTTTACCCTCCTATGTCGGCAAGGTTAGTTATAGGATGGTAGATTGGGTGAATCCCCTATAAGTATCCAAACTAGGTCAAATTCTGGGTATGTAGCTTTGTCTTGTTCTCACGAAGATAAAGGGAAAGTTTCATTGCTTGCTCGTGCATTAACTTGCTGAGAAATTGGCTTGGAAAGTTGCCAAACAAAGTTGTTGTTTCCATCTTTGGCCAAGGTAGGTGATGAGTAGATCATAGTTGGATCTAGGATCCAATGATCATTAGGCTATGCGCATGAATAAAGTCCAAAAACAAGGATTTTCTTAACTGTAATTATATTGTAACATTTAATTTGAATCCTTTCACTTGAGGGATTCTAGAAAAACCCATAACTCCTATTCTGTTAATCGTTTTGATACCATATTTTAAGGGAAATTCATAATGACATTATCTAACTATAGACAAGGTTTGAGACTAAAATTCAAAAAGAAAATATGTTTTTATTAATATACAACTTTCCCTCATATAAGGCATACTTTAAGCATTAATTCTATCATTTTCTCTTTCATATATTTTCCATTTTCTTAATTTTGATTACTTTTCTTATTAGAAACCATGTGAAATTGAAATCCAACCATTAGTGGTCATCCATACCACTTTCTAGAGAATTCTACATAATTCTCACAAGTATATTACTTGTTATCGGTTATCCTTTGCCTTTTTCTAAATATTGGATATTCTTCTGTTCTTTTTCCCCATATTTCACTATTGGATTAACAAAATAATAGAAACCACAAAGGGAAATTAGCAAAAGAAATCCATACTTTTAAAAAAAAACATAACATATTTCTAATATATCCTTTTTGTTCAAATAATTGCATTTCAATTATATAAATACATGTGAAAAATCAAGTTATAACAGACAAAATAGAAGACAACATCTCAGTTTACCACGAGAATGGGTAGTATTTTGGGTATAGATCATGACAATTAACCCATGCTATCTAGACATGGATGATTTATTCTATACTAGGATTTGTTTGAACGATCATAGCATGTTAGAATCCCTATGATCAATAAAATCAGTTACTTGATGTGTGTTGAACTAATAATGAATTGGTTGTATAACCAATTTAGTTAGTGCTTAGTAAAATGTGAGTAAATCAAACAATGGTTTTTATTTTTTATGAATGCAAAAATATTTTGTTAAATATATTAAGATAGAACTATTACCATCAATTATATCTAATTATATACCTATGACCGGTTAGATAAATGGTGTGATGTGTTGGTTCCTAAAATGCACGTATGGTTAATGAAGAGTATTTATAGCTTCTAGAGAAGGTAAATGAAGTATTTTATCAGAATATCTATCTAGTTTCTATCTCTCCTTCTGTATCAATAGACTTTCTAAGGTCAAGTATTTTCTCTTCAGGTCAATTTCTTGAATCCACAACTTCTTAGGTAGACACACTCCTTCTATGGCTTCTATTTCTTCTATAGAAATGGATGATAGTAGTGGTGGGGTATAATTTAGCATGCTAACATATCACCCAGATGGTCATGGATGAAAAATTTTAATCATGTTTTCTCTTTCATCTTCCAAATGACATTTGTAATAAACTTAAATATTGGATCTTCTAGGAGGAGACTACTTGTACTCCTTGTTGTGTTTGGGTGATGATGAATACTACCTTGGAGTAATTTCTAATGAATACTACCTTGGAGTAAAGTCTGATAATCCCCAGTAATGTATTAAAATATTTTCACCATTTTAGTGGTAATTAGCTACTTGTTATAATTATTGTGTCTGTTGCAGCAACTTCATGCTAACGAAATCATAGTTACTACTTTATCTACCTTTGGATTCTATATGAAATGGCTTGGAGGACTAAAGAACATTGGTCCATTTACTTTATTGCATGTCTTGTCTCACAATGCTAGAGTATATTGAATAAATTCTTTAGTTACATTATTTGCCTCTAGATTACATATTCAATCGATACCATGTTCCACTACACTTGTCATGTACATGAATTATCTTATAGCTAGTATATGATTTGTTGCACGTCATATGAAGTAAGAAAGTTTTGGTGGATACTGCATGGCCCAAATCCTTTTCAAGATCTTATGCTCTGATGACAAATCATTTTCATTTCCATTGTTTGTGTTTCCCATCTTAGACTACAACTATGTAGACTTTACAATGAAAATTTATCCTTTATTGGGTACCGATAGATATGTTTAACTTTAACGGTGGTTCGCAATGGTATTTATATTATTTTTCCCACCATTGTAATTGGAACCAAGTCTCTAGTCTTTCCTTCATCCCACATTCCCATATTTGTGTCTATCATTCACTAGCATTCTCACTCAACTTGCTTATAGTTAGATAGAAGACATTCAGTGGATACTTAATGTACATGATTTCCTATCATAGTTTAATGTTGCATTTAGTCCCTACTCTCTAGAAAAATATCTTGTACACATGGCTTTTCACCACATAAGATTTTCCATGTTTATCTTGGTTTGTGATACCAATTTGTGTTCATTATACACTCATTCATGTAGCATGTTATTCCAATGTATATATCTATCCAGAGATTCTTGGTTGGCATGAAGACACCATAATTTTTAGAAAATAGGTCTTGGTTAAGCATAGGTAAGTCCCAAATCCAATACATGCCACCCTCTTTAACTACAACACAGATTCTTAGTTAACCTAGCTTATCTTTCGTTCTCCTTGTTCTCCTCAAAAAAAAATTAAATCAATGAGTTTATTTCATAATAGTTACTTCTAATGTCTTGAATTAATCCTGGGGTACACTGAAGTTTTCTATAAAACCAATTTGATTAGTAACCCCTTATTCCTTTAGCCAAAAGTGTTTCTTTTCATCCATATACTATTATTTTAATCATTTCCTTGATTGTACCAGAGATTGTATTCTTTCATTTACACAATATCACGGGCACCCTTAGATGTTTTAATTGTCTTTCCACTTCCATTTCCTACAAGAATGGATAATTTCTCATTTCCTACAATTCTTCACATTCCCACTAAAGGAGAGTTCATATTTGGATATATCAGTCTTCTACATGGATTCTCTTTCATATTGGGTGATAGAATCTACTAACACTTATCATTCTTTTATCATATCCCACAATAAGAGCATTTTTTATTATGGAGAAGAAGTGGGATTCCCTCGATACATCTCTATATGGATCTATGTATACGTTGTCGTTTGATGCTTTGAAAAATGACATATAATATAATTCAACACAAATTTTAAGTAAGCATGGGTATACATTAACATCTTGGCATAAAACTATATGGTTTAAAATTCTCCTTATTTCACATTTATTATGATTGAGTTTGATACTCTTGATACATATTTAGATCTTCTTTGTACATAATTTCCTAATGAAATAGTGTGCATCACTTTGTCTAAGTAATTCCAATCCATGTTTTCATGTGATTTTCTCATGTCAAGTTTTTGCACCAAAGTGCATAGGCAATACAATGTTCTCTACAATCATTTTACCACTAAAAGCACCATGGTTTTCATCAACAGTCTTATTCAATGTAGACCTAACTCTATTTGCAAGAATCTTAGATATAATTGCGTAAGTGATATTTTTTATACTTATAGGTTGATACTGAGAATTCATCAAAGTTGAAGTTTTTGGAATAAGAACAATATCCACCAAATTTATCTACATTAGGTTTATATCTCATTTCTAATGAAGAAATGAACTCAACATATTACTTAACAACCCACCATAATTTTTGCTATAACACTTCTTTGATACCAACTATTCTAGGTGATTTGTTAGGATTTATTAGGCTAATTGCCTTCCTAAAACTTTGCTTCTACAGGTTGATTTTCAAGACAAGCAGTTTTATCTTTAAAGTTTTCTTTGTTAGATCCTTCACCACCCACTCCATGTATGATTGATTGCTTTTATAACACACATTTTGGAAAAATCATGTGATTATGTTTTCAACTCTTTGGGATTGATATTTCATTTTATATGTATCATCCAACTACCTAGAAATATTGTTTATTTTCCTCCTATGAATTTATTTGTGATGGAAGTATCTTGTATTCTTATCCCCATCCTTCATTTCATTGTCTATTTTTCTAGCATACCAATGAGTTTCATTTTGATTTTGAAGTTCTTGAAGGGACTTTAATATCATTGTGCATCTTTGTATCATGTCATCCATTGTATCAGCCTAATGTGCCTTTCTAAGTTACTTTTTTGTTTCAATGTCATCTTCTTTTTGTCACAAAATCTCTATCTTCCTTATGGAAAAGGGATCTCACCACATTGGACATTTCTTTTAAGAGAGTACTCGGTGTGTCTTTGATGCATGTGATTTTAGTCGCTTTTATAGAATCATTTTTCCTTGCTATTGGGAACAATATTCCTGATATGGACATATCGTGTTGGTTGGCCAATGCAACGTGTTTCTATTAGAATATGCAAAGATTCTTATCAAATTTTGGAGTTTTTTGGATAACGTGACAAAGGTCAAATCATGGTCAATTAACTCCCATTTTGATTTCCAATCATGGCACCTGTAGTTCAAACCATTAAACAAGTAAAGAACTAAAAGGTGAAGAATCTAGCATGATTTTGAATGATTTTGGTGAAATTTATTTGGAAATGTAACAAAAAAGATCCAAAGATGATACAAAATATGGACATTTATATGACCTATTATGCATGGAATGTCATAGCTAGCCTATATTTCCTTGTTTACATCAAATTATATGATTTCAATCACTTTTTACTAGCATTGTATGCATTTTGAGCACTTATAATGCATTATGTGTTTTCAAGTACAAGGCAGATCGACACAGCTCGGTACCGCCGACACCACAAAAGTCAGTGGCATCGACTTGACCTCAGAGAGCTACCTGAAAACAACCCAAATCTTGGTGCTACCGACCCAAGAAGTCAGTGCCACCGAGATCCCATTAGAGAGCCCCGCGTGAATCAAGAAAACTTGGTGTGTCCAACCCAAAAAGCAAGTACCACTGAGTTGACGTCAGAAAGGTGGCTTGATTTTGCAACAAGTCAGTGCCACTGAGACATTGTCGATGGTATCGATGGGATTAGGATTGTGCAACCTAACTTAAGAAACTCAGTACCACCGAGTCTTCCCGATCATGCCATCCACAGATTTTCTTCTAATCCAACGATGGACAAAATTTTGCACCTTAGGTCATTACTATGACTTAGGGGGATGATAGACAGACCTAAAGAGTGACCTGTTTTCATTGTACGGCGACCAGAGAGAAAGAAGAGAAGGACAGAGGGCCAAAAGCTTCATTGGGAGTGATTTGAGCACCTACGGAGGATGTTTCTGCAGTCGGAAGATGGCAGACCGCATGTACTACAGAGGAGATCGTCTGGACAACCAAGGATCTAGGGGTTACCTTAGTTTTTACTATGTTCCCCATATTTTTCTTCTTCCCTTCTGTGTGTTTTGTCATGAAAACCATGCGAGGTAAAAAAACATTTGTTCTTTAGGACCCAAGAGTAGCCCAGATATACACTGTAGTTAATTTCTATGCATTAATATCAATTTATCTCTTGTTACTAGATATAATTCTATGGATGTTGCTTGTTCTATTTATGCTTGATCACCATGAATGGATTAATAGACACTTAATCATCTCAGGAGAGGGATTAAGGGTTGGAAAACATAGAATTACTCATTTATTGTACCATTTGAGAAAAGAGTCGAATAGACGAGGAGAGAAACCTAGAGTATTGATGTAAAACACCTAATTAATCAAACCAATAACTGTGGGAGTGGGATGATGAATGCCTATTCATCATGATTTCAAGTCACCATTTTGGGCCCAATTCAACTCAACACATTCACTTTTATCATTTGAAACCCTATAATATTCAATTTTGCTCAATTCACCGGATTATTATTAACTTGTGATTATATCTGTTGTTTTATGTAGATTTAATGGAACAATCGGTTGTAGACCCGCTTTCACTCAAGATCCTCTCAGCCTTGGTCTTGATCAATCGGTCTTGACCAAGCAGTTTGCCTATTCGGTCTGCTCAATTGATCTTGACTCCATTCGGTTTTGATCTCATTTGGTCTAGGGCCTTCTCCCATCCACCCAATCGCCGATCAATGGTCCCTATCCATCCAACCTCACGATCTGCCCAAGCGGTCTTGGGCTATCATTTTCCTTCTTTCATTCTTGACATCTCGACCCACCCTCACGATCTCAAGACCGTGAGTGCCATCGCCTGCCGTCAACACCTTCCTCTCCCTTTCACAACCTGCTTGTCCTCTCACTCGCACCTACAACCCTAAAGCACCACGATGCCACCGCAAGGAGTTGTGTCTCCTCCGCTCACCTTCTACACCACCAGCGACAACCATAGCCTCCCCCATGTTTTCCTCACCCTCCGCCATCACTCCTCTTCTTCCTCTGCCACTCTGACCTACAGCAGCATCTGCAATCTACACCTTCACCACCACCTGCAACAATCACGATGCCTACTTCCACCTCTGCCACAGGCATCATGCCCATGCCTTCTCCTTCTTCTTCCATCGCTCCCTCTTCCTCCGACACCTATCCCTCATGGTCTCAAACCAGGAGGCGGCGTTCGGTCTTGAAGACCGCAAAGAGAAGAGACCTCTAGGGCACAGATATCGTTAAGGTGGGAACTCAAGCCGAGACCATGAGAGAAGACCGGTTGGAGGTGGGAACCATGAGAATGGTCGGAAGTAGGACTGTGAAGAGTGCAGGATAGTGAAGCGCAAGACTGTTTGGAAGCATGCTCAAAACCGTGAAGCAGAGACCGATGTGGATGATAACCGAGAAGAATGCAATGCTCAAAACTGTGAAGACCCTCACGGTCTCAAGACCGTGAGGAGGCCTCGCGATTTCCAAACTGTAAGGGTTTATCAATATCCAAACCATGAGGGCTTATGAAGTCTTCCAAACCGTGAAGCTAAACTGTGAAAATTACAACAAGGTCCAAACCGTCTAAGAACCTATCCAAGCCTATAAATAGAACCACAAGGGTCCTCATTTGGGTATCAGATCTGGGACACCTCCAGGCTGCTCCTTTGCGAGCTCAACCCCTGCTCCCTCCGATCTACATCAACAACACCACCACCAGGCTGCACCTAGTATGCTCAACCCCTGGGAAAGCTCCTCCACCTTCATTTCTCCTCATTCTCCACTCCACCACCAGGTTGTACCTAAGAAGCACTCGACCCCTGGTGGAGGACGATCTCCACAGCTAAGCTGAGCGGTAGGCTTGCGCATTTGCCCGTCATCCTCGCCACCTACTCATCCACAGCCTGCTCCTCTTGCTACGAGTAAGAATGACAAGAAGAGAAGGAAGGTGGAGAAAGAAAGGCTTCCCAATCTATCTTGGTGTCCCCCGCTCCTCGTCCAGATCTGCTCTAACATGGCGTAGAAGACCTCATCATCTTCACCGAGCTGCGACACTCTTCTGCATCATGCTCATGGTGGAATCTTCCCTCTCTCTTATTCTTCTTGTTCCTTTCATCATGAGCAAGTAGTTCCTTTTCACTTGGGTGCGGGGACTAGCCTCGCTACCCATGCTTTCATGTCTTTTCATTTTAACATTCCATGGCAATGTATATAACTTTTCATTTCGTTGTTAATCGTCAATGTTTGCTTATATATTGATCACCTGCTTGCTTTTATCTTGTTCTTTCCTATGTTGCGAGAACTTCAATATGTAGGATAGAATGTCGATTAATGTGGTTGACTCCCTGACTAGAAATAAAATGGGATTCTCTGAGGTCATAAGTGAATGATCTGTGAGTGGATGAGCCATCTAGCCTATGGTGACACTTCTGTGTGCCTAATGCCTGTATAGGGGGCCCGCGGCTTCAGTTGGATATATGTATCTTTGGAATTGTAAGTGCATGATCCTGATGGTGATGAGAAATATGATGCCTAAGGTGATGCTTAGATGAACCTAAACATCCCTCTGAGAGGGTTCCCAGTAGTTCTGTTTGGATAGTTAGATCTTTCATGTATGTTTGTGATTGGATATGTTTGCATGTGTGGTGTTGGTGAAACCCGGGACCACCCCAGTGATCCCCATCATAAATCTATGTTCAACTTTAATTCTTCTCTTTACTTTCTTGCAATTAGCTTAGTTAAACTCAAATCAAAACTTTGTTCTAAATATTAGTCTTACTTGAACTATACTAGACTAGCAACGATTCTTAAAAACATTGTCCCTTGGAATTCGATCCTTAACTATACTGCAATAAGACCTGTCTTCTTGCGGGTGGTATTATTGCATAAGGTTTTGGTTAAAAACTCTGGGATTTCAACCCCGAATGAATTTGTTAGTGCGATAATAGACCACGTCAAATTCTGGTGTCATTGCTGGGGACAACGGAATCATCTAGTTAAATCTAGTTCTTTTAAGGCTAATTTAGGTTTTTGCTTTTCTTTTGATACAATCGATCATTCACTTGAATTTGGTTCTACTCCGTCAATCTTACTTCTGAAAAAAAAATCCATCCCAGGTACCCCCAAAGACTATTGTATGCACCGCTCTATTAGTTTCGGCCTTGCTGCTAGCTTTGACCCTGAGATCAAATGAACCTTTCATTGTAAAAGTAGAGAGAACCAAGCAAGGATGGCCCAAGAGGAGGAAATAGCCAGAAGGGCCTTTCATTGTAAAAGTAGAGAGAACCAAGCAAGGATGGCCCAAGAGGAGGAAATAGCCAGAAGGGTAGCACAAGCCCTTAATGCACAAAGAGAAAGGCTTATGCAAGAAGCCAGAGTTGTAGTTCAAGAAAAAATCCAAGCAACACAAGCAGCAGTGCAAGGAATAGAACTGCAGAAGGACCTTAGAGAGTTATCCATTCCTAAAGATGTTGACGTTCATCACCCAGTGCAACCTCCTCCTATCAATGCTCCAAGTTTTGAGATAAGGGCACATTGGATCACCTTGCTTCAAAATAGCCCATTCTATGGTAAGTAAGGCGAAGATAGTCAAGAACACCTTCTGAGGTTTATTGATCTATGTGATATGATAAAGAAAAATGGAGTATTCGACGATACCATCCGACTCTGTCTTTTCAAGTATTCTATTGTTGATAGAGCTATAAGTTGGTACAATTCTGTGCAATGTGAATCCATCAACACCTAGGAACAACTTCAAAACATTTTTCCAGAAAAGTTCTATCCTCCTTCTCTCACCTATGAAATCAGGGGACATATAACTCAATTCACTCAGGTCCCTGGAGAATCCCTTGTTGAAGCATGGGAAATATACAAAGAGTTTCTACGCAAGTGTCCACACCATGGCATTCCTAAGAATCAACTCATCTAGATCTTCTATAGGGGTATGGATGATGATATCAAGAGGTTCTTAGACTCCTCATCTGGAGGAAACTTCATGCGTCAAAGTTATGATAACGCATGGAAGGTTGTCACCCTTGGAGATAAAAATCAAACTAATTGGGGTAGATCAGTAGGAAAAGGAGTGTTGAAGGTAGCTATGGTTGAAGCTATTCTTGAGTACAAGTCTATCGATGAAACCCTCAAACTCTTAGTTGCCAAGCAAGACCATATCAAATCGTCCCTTACTGTCTATGAAAGAAGATTCTCATCCCCTCAACAACAAGAATAGGTCAAGTCACCTTCACTATTTTATGAAGCATGTAAAGGAACTAATCACTCTACTTTGTCCTGCAATGTTCTCTATGATGTTGTTTTGAGCAAAGTCAGTGGACAAGGAGATAATGGCCAGATGAAATATCTAAATGTTGTCAACACCACCCCTGGTCAAGGATACTATAACCCAAATCAAAATAGGAACCATCTTGGTTTTCAATATGGAAATCCTTCAGGAGTGGTAAACTCACATCAATTTGGTTCAAACAACGAACAACATAATTTTGGGAATCAAGGGAACTTTAGGGGTAACTTCCATAATAGGAACTACAACAATTACCAGAACAACCCTCAGTTCCAAGACCCCAATCAAGTCCCTTACAAGAATCAACAACAAGGGCAACAATCTAGACCCATCTCTCCTGATGATAAACTATCAGCCATTGAGAAGATGTTACAGTCACAACAAACATCGATAGCTAACCAGCAAACACACTAGAAGGCCATTGAATCTCAACTAGCTCAACTTGCAACTAGACTCAAGCCACCTACTAGAGCTTTAGTTGGGCAACTAGAAGACAATCTGAGGCACATGGAACAACTTAAAGGTGTGACAACTCGTTTAGGCTTTATCTTACCAGAAACCACTACTCATGTCACTATGACAAATGTCCAAGGTGCTAAGCATAGTGCAGGTGCCACTCAGAATGATAAGACTAACAAGGAAAGTTCTGAGGAACCTATTGATGCTGATGTAGAAGACTCGCCTGAGCCAGTTGTTCCAGTGTACAAACCTCGTGTGTCGTTTCCAAATCAACTGAATTTAACCCAGCTCGATACTAGGTTCAACAAATTCAAGGAAATCATGAAAAAGTTGTATGTCAATATCCCGCTCTTGGATTCCATAGCTGAGATGCCCCAATGGTCAAAGTTCTTCAAACTCCTGCTCAGTCAGAAGTATAAAACTGAATAACATTAGACAGTGAAACTGGCAAGAGCATCATCAGATATAGTAATGAATAGGATGCCTCACAAACATAAGGATCTAGGCTCTTTCAGAATTTCCTGCTCAATAAGTGATTCCATCAACCGAGTAGGTCTACTTGATCTTAGAGCTAGCATTTCTATCATTCCTCTTAGCCTATGCAACAAAGTGGGCCTCACCAATTTCTTACCCACTAGAATGTCCATCGAACTTGCTGACTCCTCTATGATCAAGCCAGTTGGCATAATAGAAGACATCCTTGTAAGGCTTGGGAATCTATATGTCCCGTGTGATTTCATAGTTATGGACATCAGGTAGAATCCACTCTACCCCCTCCTTTTTTGAAGACATTTACTCTCAACTGCTAGAGCTCTGATCGATGTTGAAGCTGGAGTCTTGACCTTAAGGGTGGGAAACCAATCTTTTTATATCTATGCATCCAAAAGCGCTAAGGAGCGCATTGAAGAAGAAGAAGCATATTTTGTTGACTGTGTTAATCAATTCACTCAGATGCAGTAGAAATTCCTTTCTTCAAATCTAATTTTCCCTCAGAAAAAGGCCATGATGAAGAGAAGACTGAGAGTGAACCATTCTATGTAGAGACAAAAGAAATGTCGTCAACTATGGAGGAGATACCTCTCAACCCTGTTGTTACACATACCAAATCTCCTGTAGGTGTTCATGAGCCTCCTCATCTAGAAACAACTATCCTTTGGAATGCACCAGTAGCCCAACAAACAGAGACTACTGATTTCATCTTCCCTCTGCAACAAGATTTGGACTGCAGTTTCTACTGAGAACATCTCCCAGTTCCATATCTGATAGACATCGGTGACCAGCATTGCTGTGAAGAAGGGATAGTGCATCAACAAATAAACTCTTCTTCCGAGCCTCAACAACACTACTCTATCAATGAAGCTGTTCAGACTCCCTTCAAATATTCTCTGCCTCACATTGAGCAACAAAACTCAAGTTGTTTCCCTATGTGTTCCGACATTTCCCACTCTGTATGGGGAAGAATACGAGAGGACAAAATCAAAGCAAGGATAAATGAATGGATGAGAAAGAAACCACCAAGAGAATATGTCAATCCAGCTCAAGCTCCACTCAGAGCCCCACCATGGTGATAGTATCCATGTCGATCCATCGACCTAAAACAAAGGCACTTGTCGGGAGGCAACCCGATCAATACTTTCATTTTTACTTTTAGTTTTGAATTAGAAAATTTCCTTAATTTTGTTTTCACTTTTTAGAAAATTTTGCACTGAATAAAAATTTGCATCGCACGATGCTATCTTAAGTTATGACTAGTCTTCATTTTTTAGATTTTCAGATGGAGGACACGTGCTAATTGGAACGCAACCACATCTGGTGGTCCAACCGGCATGAATTTTCCCCTCCATCTCGGATTTAGAGTTTGCTCGAGACGAGCAAATTTCTAAGTTTGGGGTGGAGGGTGGGTGGTACATACTTTACTTTCCACCTACACCCGTCTTTTTCTAACTTAAGATTTCATCATGCATTTTTTATCAAAATTTTCAAAAAATTTAAGTTTTCAAAGAATTAGAACAGAAACTTGATGAAACTTTGACACGCTACACTTTTTGTATCAATAAAACCCATTACCTAGCAGGCTAGTTTTTCTCTCAATGCATTTTGATTCATTATACCCTCCTTAATCAAAGCAAATCCTCAAGAGGATCACTTTTTGAAACTAGCCTATTGATTGAAATCATCTTGTGAAGCTTATGAATCCTAACATCATGATCCTTCTATAAAAATGGCAAGTGTCTATCAAACTGATAGGGATCAAACATGTCATGTTTCCTAACTGACTAGTGGAACAAAAGCATGGAATCTCCACTAGATCCTCATCAAGCCTTTATTTGAGCAGAGTGTGATAAAGAGAAAAAACTAGTGCCTTGAATTGTAAATCAAGTTGCTTTCTGATCTAAACTCTCTTCTACACTTCTACCATCATCTTTGTACCCCTCCATCCATCAAAAAGAAACAAAAATAGCCAAAATAGTACCAAACCCTAACTTCGGGGTGGCACACCCTCTCTCTTTCTCTATCCGCTTCTTACATACCCCTCGCTATTTAATAGGGGCGTACCACCCAGAAAAGATGCCAATGCGCACACAAAAAAATGCAATCTCGAGTCGAATAGAGGAGAGATTCGCACACACACAAAATGCAATCAATGAAATTGCAAAAATATATAATAAAAATCTCGAGTCGAATAGAGGAGAGAATTATTTCTTCCTTCCATACCACCCTTCACTCCGTTTTCTACCTAAAGGCACAATGAATGCCTCCACTATCCTGAAAAACACCAGTGTCAGATCAGGTGCACACTTGTTGTTTTGCGGGTATCTCTGGACTCTTACAAAACTCTTAGAAATGCTTGTTGTTGGAAAAAGTGAGGAGGAAGTGATGTTGAAAAACAAACTCAGGAACGAAGATATGGTAAGATGTGTTTAGTTATCTCAGAAAGTTGAGATTCTTATTTATACTGAGCAGAAAGGAAACAATTGTGATATGAAGAGGAGGCAATCACATGATCCGAAAGTATTCATTTGGTGACTGTTTCAGATCTTGTATTACTCGGGGATGAGCAACGTTTAAGTTCGGGGTGTTTTGATGAATACATATTCATCATGATTTCAAGTCACCATTTTGAGCCCAATTCAACTCAACACATTCACTTTTATCATTTGAAACCCTATAATATTCAATTTTGCTCAATTCGCTAGATTGTTATTAACTTGTGATTATATATGTTGTTTTATGTAGATTTAATGGAACAATCAGTTGCCGACCCACTTTCACTCAAGATCATCTCAGCCTTGGTCTTGATCAATCGGTCTTGATCAAGCGGTTTGCCTATTCGGTATGCTCAATTGATCTTGACTCCATTCGTTTTTGATCTCATTCAGTCTTGGGCCTTCTCCCATCCACCCAATCGCCGATCAATGGTCTCTATCCATCCAACCTCATGATCTGCCAAGCGGTCTTGGGTTATCATTTTCCTTCTTTCAGTCTTCACATCTCGACCCACCCTCACGATCTCAAGACCGCAAGGAGCACCCTCACGGTCTCAAGACCGCGAGCGCCATCGCCTACCATCGACACCTCTCTCTCCATTTCATGACCTGCTTGTCCTCTCGCTCACACATGCAACCCTAAAGCACCACGACGCCACCGCAAGGAGCTGTGTCTCCTCCGCTCACCTGCTACACCACCAGTGACAACCATAGCCTCCCCCACATTTTCCTCACCCTCTGTCATCACTCCTCTTCTTCCTTTGCCGCTCTGACCTACAGTAGTGTCTTTGATCTACACCTTCACCACCACCTGCAATAATCGTGACGCCTTCTTCCACCTCTGCCATAGGCATCGCTCCCCTGCCTTTTCCTTCTTCTTCCATCGCTCCCTCTTCCTCTGGCACCTGTCCGTCATGGTCTCAGGACTGTGAGGTGGCGTTCGGTATTAAAGACCGTGAAGAGTAGAGACTGCTAGGGCACAAAGATCGTTAAGGTGGGAAATCAAGATGAGACTGTGAGAGAAGACCGGTTGGAGAAGGGAACCGTGAGAACGATCGGAAGCAGGAACGTGAGGAGCGCAGGATCATGAAGCGTAAGACTGTTTGGATACATGCTCAAAATTGTGAAGAAGAGACCGATGTGGATGCAAACCGAGAAGAATGCAATGCTCAAAACTATGAAGACCCTCACGGTTTCAAGACCGTGAGGAAGCCTCGTGGTTTCCAAATCGTGAGGGTTTATCAGTATCCAAACCGTGAGGGCTTATAAAGTCTTCCAAACCATGAAGCCAAACTACAAAAATTGCAACAAGGTCCAAACCATTTAAGAACCCATCCAAGCCTATAAATAGAACCACAAGGGTCCTCATTTGGGTATCAGATCCAGGACGCCGCCAGGCTGCTCCTTTGCGAGCTCGACCCCTGCTCCCTTCGATCTACAGCAACAACACCACCACCAGGATGCACCTAGCGTGCTCAACCCCTAGGAAAGGTCCTCCACCTTCGTTTCTCCTCATTCTCCACTCCACCACCAGGTTGTGCCTAAGAAGCACTCGACCCCTGGTGGAGGACGATCTCCACAGCCAAGCTGAGCGGCAGGCTTACGCATTCGCCCATCATCCTCTCCACCTATGCATCCACAACCTACTCCTCTTGCTGCGAGCAAGAATGACGAGAAGAGAAGGAAGGTGGAGAAAGAAAGACTGCCCAGTCTATCTTGGTGTCCCTCTCTCCTTGTCCAAATCTATTCTGACATGGCATAGAAGACCGCATCATCTTCACCGAGTTGCGACACTCTTCTGCATCATTCTCATGGCAAAATCTTCCCTATCTCTTTTTCTTCTTGTTCCTCGCATCATGAGCGAGTAGTTCCTTTTCACTGGGGTGCAGGGACTAGCCCCGTTGCCCATGCTTTCATGTATTTTCATTTTAACATTCCATGGCAATGTATATAACTTTTCATTTCATTGTTAATCGTCATTGTTTGCTTGTAGATTGATCACCTGGTTGCTTTTATCTTGTTCTTTCCTATGTTGCAAGAACTTCAATATGTAGGATAGAATGTCGATTAACGTGGTTGACTCCCTGACTAGAAATAGAATGGGATTCCCTGAGGTTGTAAGTGAATGATCCGTGAGGGGACGAGCCATCTAGCCTACGGTGACGCTTTTATGTGCCTAACGCCTGTATAGGGGGCCCGCAGCTTCAGTTGAATGTCTATATCTTTGGAATCGTAAGTGCATGATACGGATGGTGAAGAGAAATCTGATGCCTAAGGTGATGCTTACGCAAACCTAAACATCCCTTCGGGAGGGTTCGCAACAGTTCTAATTGTATAGTTAGATCTTACCTGGATGTTTGTGATTGGATATGTTTGCATGTGTGGTGGTGGTGAAACCCGGGACCACCCCAGTGATCCCATCATAAATCTAGATTCAACTTTAATTCTACTCTTTACTTTCTTGCAATTAGCTTAGTTAAACTCAAATCAAAACTTTGTTCTAAATACTAGTCTTACTTGAACTAGACTAGACTAGAAACGATTCTTAAAAATGTTGTCCCTTGGGATTCGATCCTTAACTATACTGTGATAAGACCCGTCCACTCGCAGGTGGTATTATTACACAAGGTTTTGGTTAAAAACTCTGGGATTTCAACCCCGAGTGAATTTGTTAGTGCGATAATAGACCACGTCATGGGATTGGCTTTAGTATAGGTAGTGAATTACACTGTGGAAGTAGGTAATTCTGGCTACAGGCTCCCTATCCGAGAATTGAGATAATAGGTATTAGTGTGTAGGATAGACTGTAAGTGATATCTGTGGTCAAACCAGTGTTCTAAGGAACTCATTCTCTTTTTTATTTACTCAATTCATTTAATCTATTTGCTTTAGTATTAATTTAGTAATTCAACCCAACTCAAACAACCATCATCGGCTTAGCTGATCAATTTGTATTTAGTAGTAGTTTCTGGAGAAACACTTCCCCGTATTCATCTCGGGCCTCACAGGTCCGTTATTACTGTGATACGTTCACTAGCCTTTTGTGCATGGTGGACAACGCATCAGGTTTTTGGCACCGTTGTCAGGGAAGCGTCAACATCTAGCACAACGAGTGTTGCAGTCGGCCACTCTAGGTCTTTTTTTTATTCAAACTGAATCCTAATAATCTCTTCATTCAAATATAATCATCTTAAGCTAACATTCATTCTCTTTGTTTCAAGTACACCAATGCATGGTGTGAACCAGAGCTCTAGACTACGGTGAACCATCTTCACCAGGTTTTGGGAAAGCAGAGTTTTTGCAAGGAGAGTGAGTACAGGGCAGACCTGTCGATAGGTTCAACAAAATGCCTTCACCAAAACCCCCTGTGTTAGAAGAAATAGAGGCACTAATAGCACCTAAACTGAGAGAAATGGGGGATAGAGTAGAGGAACAGGAAGAGAAAAATATATGGGAAAAATCAAAGCTTCGTCGTCTATGGCCCAGAAAGGGCCCATCAAAAGACAAGCTATAAACATGGGTAGCTACAAGATAGAGCATGGACTCATTGCTCTAGTCAAGGACCAAGCATTCCAAGGTCATCCTTATGAAGATCTGGTGACACACATTAGAAATTTCATAGAGAGTTGTGACATGGTAAAAATAGATAGGATCCCAGCTAGCACAATCTACTTCAAGCTATTTTCATCCTCACTTGCAGATGGGGTGAAGTCATGGTTTAATAATTTCGAGGATGAGATCATGGAGTAATGGGACCAGATGATTGATGCGTTCTTTGAACGCTACTTTCTGCTACAGAAGACTAATGATCTAGTAAAGAAGATTCATAACTTTAGACAGCAAGTTGATGAGTCATATTTTGAGGCATGGGAGAGATTCCAGAACATGCTTAGGAAAGTGCCTCATCATGGCATTGATCTGTAGGGATGGGCAAAGAACTTTTACTATGGTTTGCACAAAGGGGAGCGAACAACTCTTGACAGCGCAGGAGCATGGTTCTTTCTGAACAATAAGCCTACTCATTGCTTAGAGATCCTCAAGAACATATGAAATAATCAATCCTGGCAGAAGAAAGAGAGATACAAGCCACAATAAAGAGTGTCAGTGAATCTAAAGTGATATTTGCCTTGAATGAGAAGTTGGATCTCATTGCTAAGTCACTATGTGCTCTAGATAGAGGCCCTAATGAAGAAGAGGAAGAGGAGTGCAAATACGTGCGACAGGGTCAGTATAGGAATAATGATTATTTATGGAGGAAAGACCCCAAGTTCTCATTGAAGGACCCCAATAACTTCCAATAAGATGCTTCTCAAGCACAGCAGCAGCCACCAAGATTGTAGTAGTTCAGTGGTCAAGCCCAATACACACCAGAACAGCAGAAGATTGATAAGATCGAGCAGATGCTAGGCAAGTTGGTGAGTTAGAATGAGCTATAGATAGCATAGACATAGAGGGACTTGCAAAATCAGGGGGCACACATTTGTGGTACCAATACACAGATATCCCAGATTGCAGCAGATGTGAATGCTTTGAAGTAGACAATGCAGTAGGGTTTTCCGACGAACACCAATGTACCTACTGGAAACCAACAAGTAAAAGTGGTTCTACTCTATAGTGGTAGAAAGATACTGGATGGAGCACCATAGAATGCAGTGACAGAAGATGCAGACACTCAAGCTAGGCCAGGGGAAAGATAAGAAGTAGACATTGTAGGACAAGAGAAGACCACAGAGGAACAAGTTGATGATGCAGGAGGCAATAAGACTCAAGCATACATTCCTCCTCACCAGAGGGAACATGTGATACTGGTGCCATTTCCAAATAGTTTGAAGGCTACAAAGATGGATAGGCAGTTCAAGAAGTTTCTAGACAGCTTTCAAAAACTATCGGTGAACATACCTTTGTTTGATGCAATTGAACAAATACCATCTTATGGGAAGTTCTTGAAAGATATCATTACTAAGAAGCGGAAGATCCCAAAATCTGGTGTGGTGGTGCTTAAAGAACAAGTCAGTGCTTTTATTTCAGGCACACTGCCACACAAAAGATAGGATCCCTACTTTTTTAATATTACATGCTTTATTGGGAAGACAAAATTCTGAGAAGTTTTGTGTGATTCAGGGGCAAGTATCAATCTGATGCCCCTATCTACTTTCAAGAAGCATGGACTCAAAGAAACCAGAAGGAGTAGCATGACAATCTAGTTGGTGGACAACTCTGTAGTGAAGCCATATGGAATTTGTGAAGATGTTCTAGTGAAGGTAGACATGTTCATTTTTCTTATAGATTTTGTGGTTATGGAGATGCAAGATGACAATGGTAATGAACTCCTACTGGGGATACCATTCCAAGCTACTGTAGACATGATACTTGAGATGGGCAGAGGATGCCTCACCATGGGAATCCAAGATGATAGATTTGAAATAAAGATGTTGGAGCATTCCCAAGCAATGGGAGATAAGGCACAGTGCAACATGCTTCAACAGGTAGACAATAAAAATTTTTTATTTCTAGAGAAGCCATTCTTGGATATGGCTCATGTGATGATAAGAGTATATAAAGGCACTCTAGCTATTGACATCTTGGAGAACACTAAGGTACTTTCTTTGACTCAAACTATGTGTTATCTAGGATATGACGGGGAGGACTATGACCAAGCTGCAAAAGAAGAAATAAAGGTTGATTCTGTGATAGGGTCATCTCCATAGTTACCTTTAGAAACTTGATTGACTAACAAAGTGGATCATAGCTTATGTAACAATCGTCTAGAGGAGTGCATTTATATGTAAAATGCATTACCTTGCTATTATGCAAGGCGCTTTGAAGATATAGGACTACCACCCCCTCCTTTTGTCCCGTCTCTTTTGAACCCACCAGACCTGGAACTGAAGCTGCTACCTCCACATTTAAGGTATGTGTTCCTTGCTATAGAAGAAAAGCTACCAGTGATCATCTCATCATCTATTAGTGATGAGGAGGAGAATCAGCTTCTCATTGTGTTGAAGAACCACTAAGTTACATTCAGTTGGTCTATAGCATATATAAAAGGGATCTCGTCAGCCTTATGCCAACATAAGATCCATCTTTAAGAGGGAGCAAAGGCAATTGTTCAGCCTCAGCGGTGTCTCAACCCGATCATGACTGGGGTGGTTGGGAAGGAGATCGTCAAGCTCTTATCTGTAGGTATAATTTATGAAATATCTGACTCAATGTGGGTGAGTCTTATGCAGGTTGTTCCAAAGAAAGGGGGATTACAGTTACCAAAAGTGCAGCGAATGAACAGATTTCCACCAGACTTGTGACAGGGTGTCGTGTTTGTATTGACTACTATAGGTTGAATGCAGCCACTTTGAAGGACCATTTTCTCCACCCTTTATTGACCAAATCCTAGAATGTTTATTTGGTTGATCTCACTTTTGTTTTCTTGACAGGTATTTCAGCTATAATCAGATTTCTATAGATCCTAAGGATCAGGAGAAATCCACTTTCACCTACCCTTATGGCACTTTTTCTTATCACGGAATGCCTTTTAATTTATGTAACGCTCCTACCACGTTTCAAAGGTGTATGCTCGTCATTTTTTCTGATATGGTGGAGCGGTGCCTTGAGGTTTTCATGGATGACTTTTCAATTTATGGGGAGTCGTTCAGTGACTATTTGCATAATTTGGACAGGGTGTTACAAAGATGTGAGGACACTCACCTAGTTCTTAACTGGAAAAAGTGTCACATGATGGTGAGTGAAGGAATAGTTTTTGGAGACAAGGTGTCCAACAAGGGCATGGAAGTTGATCTAGTCAAGATTGAGGTTATTTCCTCACTACCTCCACCGACTTCGGTGAAAGGAGTTAGGAGTTTCTTAGTTCATGCGGGATTTTATCACTGATTCATAAAAGACTTTTTAAAAATTTCCAAGCTTTTGTCTGAGCTTTTAGAAAAAGATGTTGATTTTGCTTTTGATAAAAGATGTTTAAAAGCTTTTGAAACACTTAAAGAAAAGTTGATTTCTGTGTCGATTGTGCAGGCTCTGGATTGGAGCCTCCCATTTGAACTGATGTGTGACGCATTGGATTTTGCAGTGGGAGCGGTGTTGGGTCAACGTTGTGATAAAATTTCTACTGTTATCTATTATGCATCTATAACTTCAAACGATGCACAAATGAACTACACCACTACTGAAAAGGAGTTATTAGCAGTAGTGTTTGCCTTTGAAAAATTCCGACAATACTTAGTAGGGGCTAAGGTGATAGTCTGGACAGACCACACCACTATCAAGTATTTGTTGTAGAAGAAGGATGCAAAACCTAGACTTATTAGGTGGATTCTTTTGTTATAGGAATTTAATATTGAGATTAAAGACAAAGAAGGTGTGTAAAATGTAGTGGCTAATCATCTTTCTAGGTTAGAGAGGTCAGATGAGAGAGATAAAGCTATCCCCATTGTTGAGGAGTTTCCAGATGAGAAACTACTTGTTGTTCAATCTAATAACCCATGGTTTGCAGATATAGTGAATTACTTGGCTTGTAAGGAGATACATGTAGATTGGTGTTACCAGGAGAAAAAATGGTTTTTTCATTCTTTAAGATTTTATATATGGGACAACCCAATTCTTCTCAAGCAATGCAGGGATGGTATGTTGAGAAGGTGTGTTCTCGAGTGTGAAGTAGAGAGCATTCTATCACATTGTCACTCTCTAGCCATAGGTGGGCACCATGATAGCTCCAAGACGGCAACCAAAGTCATGGAGAGTGGGTTCTATTGGCCCAATTTGTTTAAAGATGCACATAATTATGTTCGTCATTGTGACACTAGTCAACATGCAGGTACAATTTCAAAGAGACACAAGATGCCCCTAAATGTATTTTAGGAGGTTGAAGTATTTGATCTTTGGGGTATCGACTTTATGGGTCTGTTTGTGTCATCCAATTCATACATGTACATTCTTCTTGCAGTTGACTATGTATCTAAGTGGGTGGAAGTAATTCCAACCTGCACCAACGATGTGCAAGTGGTGTGCAGATTTGTAAAGGATTACATTTTTTGTAGGTTTTATGTCCCTCACCTAATCATTAGTGATGGTAGCTCACACTTCACTAATAGGCAGTTTGAATCTCTCTTGAGGGGTGAAACACCATGTGGGTACCTCATATCACCCACAGTCCCAAGGTCAAATTGAGGTTTCAAATAGGGAAGTTAAGCAGATCTTAGAGAGAACAGTCTCAACCAATAGGGAAAACTGGAGTTATGTGCTTAATGATGCACTCTGGGCCTATAGAATAGCTTAAAAATCTCCAATAGGTACCACACCTTTTAGGCTGATCTATGGGCGTGCATGCCATTTACCTGTAAAATTAGAACATAAAGCCAAATGGGCTATGAAGAAATTGAGCTTCAATTTAGATGAAGCAGGTAAGAAGATATTTCTAAAATTAAATGAATTAGATGAGCTAAGGATGAATGCTTGTGAAATCTCTAGGATATATAAGGAGAGGACAAAGAAAATGCATGATAGGCACATTCTTAATAGGGTGTTTCTTCCTGGGTAGAAGGTCCTCCTCTTTAATTCTAGGCTTAGACTGCATCCAGGGAAGCTGAGGTCCAAGTGGAGTGGATCGTTTGTTATTGAGAAAGTTCACCCCTATGGTGTTGTGACCATTATAGATGGGAGTAGGTCATTCCTTGTTAATGGCCAAAGACTCAAGAATTATTTTGGAGGGGAGGTAGAGCCAAAGTTAGAGGAGGTGCAACTTTGCACCATTCCTTAATTTTATGCTCTAAGGATCATCTAGTCTTGGACGTTAAACAATGATGCTTGCTGGGAAGCAACCCAATATTTATCACATCTAATAGATTTAATTTTCATGTTTGGATGTTCTTTCAATTTGATTTTTAGTAAAAAAAAGGTACCTTGATCTGTTCTATTTGAAGTGTGCAGGATAAAGCATGTCGGTACCACCAAGTCAATCAGTCAGTGGTATGGAGACAGGTTCAGCATTTTTAGCTAACTGACAGTGCCAACTCAGTTGCACCGACCAGCAATGTCGGTACCACCGAGTCTCTAGAGATGCGACACGGTTTAACTGATAAGGACTCAGTACCACAATTCTCATCGGTGCTACCGATGTCTGGGCACTCCCAGGCTCAAAACACAGAGTCCATTTTTTGCGAGCACAGACATAAATGCAAAAAAAAATCTCGATAGCACCGACTAAGGAAGTCAGTACTACCGACTCGCCACATCAGCAATCCAAGTGGTCATAATCCAACATCTCAAATGCACTTCATCGAGCGGTTCGTAGCACCGATCCGTGACATAAGTCGGTACTACTGACGGTGTCTTCGGTACCACCTACAAAGGGTGATCCGCACACATCACGTCAGCCAATCGTAAGCGTCACAAGCACTGACCACAGATTGTGCTCCGCAACTCAGTACCACCGACTCTTGTGTCGGTAGTAATGACAGTGTCGCGAGCAGCTATAAGAATGGAAGAAGTGGAGTCACTTTCATTCACAGCCTCAGGTATCCACCTCTCCTATCTTCCAGAGCACATTTATCTCAGGCGCCAACAGACTTCTTCAAGCTCTATTCTCCTGTCCTCACTCTTATTCTTCACCATGGTTCCCAGACCAGCTCACATCCAACACCAAAATGCAAAAACCAGGAGGATGTATGAGGAACTCCAGACTAGGCAAGTGATACCAACGTGATATGGTGATCGCAATCTACTTAAGATTACTGGCTTAACGGACAACATGTGTTGGGTGTGTCAGTAGTAGGAACTGGAGGGAGACAATCCTTTCTTCGGTGACTGGCAGACTTATCTGGCTCTTGTCCTAGAATTTGTGATGTCTTTGGACGTTACTGTCACCCCCGAGCAGACGGTAGGTGGAGAGTGGAGAGAAGGCAGGGTCAACTTTTGCCTTTTCAGCACCACTTATTCCCTCACACTGCGCGCTTTCAATGATATATTCGACTGGCCTCCAATACCAGAACACTCTGCACCATCTGGTTTCAACTATGATCTAGCATGGGAGTAGCTGACAGCGGTGTCAGATGGTTACCATATCAACTGGCACATCATCTTGGTGTCTGACATTGAACACCCATTTGCTCAGATACTGCATCAGTTCTGCATCAACACCATCTTTGCCCGATCAGGTCAAGTGTAAGGTAAAGTCCAACATGCTAGTCTTTATTTCCTTTACCGGATATTGGGTGGGGAGATGGTGAATTTTGGGTCGTTTATGTTGCTTCACATGTTATTTGTGAGACATAATGTGAAGAGGAAAGGTTCCATTCTATTTGGTGGCCTTATCACCCCCATTGCACTTCATCTAAACTTGGATTTGTCCACGCTCGAGCCTTTGGAGGACACGTCCAAGTTGGACCTCCTGCACTCTGCAAGGTGCATCTACTGCAGAGCAATCATGGTGTCATCTATGTGCATTGCAACCGCGGAGGTGTTTTTTGGGAGCGCACCCTCCCTGAGCCTATCTTCAACCTTCGTGGGGTTGAGAACCTCAAGTGGCCACTCAATGAAGGTGAGGAAGAAGAGTCGGTGAGAGCACAGTAGGGAGGTGAGGATGACAATGGCAGTGACGACAAGGATGAGGAGGTAGAGCCCACCATCCCCATCACACGGTGACTGGTCATGTACAAGCGGGCCCGCACTTATGCGGCCTCGACATCCTCAGCCCCACCCCCTTGTTAGGAGGAGACTGATCAATACAACATGCAGGGCATATACGAGATGTTGCAGTAGATACAGACTGGGCAGCAGCAACACCAGGAGGCCCTAGACGGTGTGTGGGACATTCAAGGATAGCTTTACAAGAACCAGCAGGCCATCTTTGAGAATAAATGCCTTCTCATGGCCAACTAGGAGAATGTTCATACACATTTGCAGTAGATTGAGTAGTACCAGTAGTCGTTCTATGATAACTATTGGAACTGTGGCTACTTTGGAGAGTATCCACAATTGTCGCCAATGCCTCCATCTGATCTATCATTTTAGGGGATGTTCCCTCCCCATGATCCAAACATGCCACCTCTAGCATTCTAATTCATGGTACCGTTGTTCCACCTCTTGGGTGAGAGTATTGATTATGCGGACATAGTCATATTCAAGCTTGGGAGGTGTTGGAACAGTATTTTATCCTAGTTTTATCTAAGTTTCTATTTTTATTTCCATTTTGTTTTGCTATTTTAGTTAGTTTGTTTGCCTTATTTTTAGTTATTTAAGTAGAATCCACATCTATCTAGTGTAATTGTGGTGTTGAAAATTTGCATGGTTTCAATATTGAATGCTTGAACTCTCTGGTGTTAAATGAAAATGAAGGTCATGTTTTTAAAAGTTTGAGTTGCAACATCCTTCTACAACACCTTCTGAGGAAGTGTTTGAATTAGTCAGCTTTAGGACACAGTACATAAAAGAAAGTCTTTTTAAATAATGAATTGTGGATGATGAAGATGTTGAGACTAAACTGACCAAACCATAACGATCTTAAATGAATATATGAGAAATAATCCCTTAGATCACCCTGAACACATGTCATTTAAGAGGGAGACATCATAATCTAATGAAAGGCGTTGTCTCTTAGTTGTGTGATTCTATCTTTTCCATTCAATCATTTGACTCACCACTTCAAAATTCTTGAGTACTTCTAACTTTTTTTCTTTTATTGCATTGCATAGCATATAAGGTAGTTTACTTGCACAAAGAGAAAAAAAGTTTTGCATTCATAGTCATTGATAGTCTTACATACCATTTTAGTTTGCACAACATAATTCATATAGTGCATTCATTCCATCATTACATGCATTTTCTATTTTGCCATGTGGATTGTTAAACTTGAAATTAAGAAGATGAGATGCAGAAAGATAAATGAAATGAAAAAATATATATATCAAAAACAAGTTGGGAAGAAAGAGAAAAGCACAATGTGAGACTTGTTGAAAAGAAATTTGAAAAAAAATTATAAATGAAATGAAGTGTATTCTGCATTCTTTTATGAAGAAGAGTATAATCCACATGGGCAACTTCCCAAGTTGAAGAAAGAAAAAAAAATCTAAGCTTGTTCTACATTCATCATCTCATGAAAAAGAAAATTAGGCATTAGGTTCATTCATTACATTCTTTTGCATTCATATAGGTTCATTCTTCTTATGCATAAATATATTGGATGTACTCTTGAATTTTTCAATTGCCACCCATTTTCACCATTAATTGCTCTTATTGGTAGGACACTCTTCACGATTTATCTCCTCATTCATGTTTACTTGGAGATCTAGTTCCAGTTAGCTAGTAGTTAGGAAAGAGAAATTTAGTGTAGGGAATCATGCAATACATCAAGCAAATGCCTGAATAATTATGATGTTAACTGCTTACTTGATAATTTCATTGACTGAGGTTTGACATCTCTTATTGTATTTTTTGGTCACTTTAGAGCAGTTAGTGGTTCAGTGGTCAGTGAAGGCCGTTTTAGGGCTTGTTAGGTGGGTTGCTTAAGAAAAGAATGTATGCTTTGTCCTTTTGCTGACTTTTATCAAACAGATTCGAGAGTGTGTTGCTCGAGGACAAGAAACATTCAAGCTTAGGGGTGTTTGATGCATGTGATTTTAGTTGCTTTTATAGGCTCATTTTCCTTTGTTTTTGTGTGTAGTTTGGACATTTATATGACCTATTATGCATGGAATGACATAGCTAGCCTATATTTCCTTGTTTGCATCAAATTATATGATTTCAATCATTTTTACGATGTTTTATGTGTTTTCAGGTACAAGGCAGATCAACACAGCTCGGTACCATCGACACCACAAAAGTCAATGGCATCGACTTGACCTCAGAGAACCGCCCAAAAACAACCAAACTCTCGGTGCTACTGACCCAAGAAGTCGGTGCCACTGAGATACCATCAGAGAGCCCCACGTGAATCAAGAAAATGCAGTGCTACCGACCCAAAAAGTCAGTACCACCGAGTTGACGTCAGAAAGGCAGCTTGATTTCACAAGAAGTTGGTGCCACCGAGACATTGTTGATGGTATCGAAGGGATCAGGATCGCTCAACCTAACTTAGGAGACTTGGTACCACCGACACATCAAGTCAGTACCATCGAGTCTTCCTGATCAGGCTAGCCATAGATTTGCTTCTAATCCAACGGTGGATGAAATTTTGCACCCTAAGTCATGCCTATGACTTAGGGGGACGCCGACCAAATGTAAAGAACGACCCATTTTCATTGTACGGTGACCATAGAGAAAGAAGAGAAGGACGGAGTGCCAAACGATTCACTGAGAGTGATTTGAGCACCGACGGAGGACGTTTCTGCCGTCAGAAGATAGCAGACTGCACGTACTATGGAGGAGATCGTCCGGACAGCCAAGGATCCAGGGGTTACCTTAGTTTTTACTATGTTCCCCACATTTTTCTTCTTCCCTTCTATGTGTTTTGTCATGAAAACCATGTGAGGCTAAAAACCTTTGTTCCTTAGGACCCGGGAGTAGCCCGGATATGCACTGTAGTTGATTTCTATGCATTAATATCAATTTATCTCTTATTATTGGATATAATTATATGGATGTTGCTTGTTTTATTTATGCTTGATCACCATGAATGGATTAATAGACACTTAATCATCTCGAGAGAGGGATTAAGGGTTGGAAAACATAGAATTACTCATTTATTGTACCCTTTGGGAAAAGCGGTGAATAGACGAGGGGAGAAACCTAGAGTATTGATGTAAAACACCTAACTAATCAAACCAATAATCGTGGTAGTGGGATTGGCATTAGTATAGGTAGTGAATTACACTATGGACGCAGTAATTCTGGCTACAGGCTCCCTATCCAGAAATTGAGATAATAGGTATTAGTGTGTAGGATAGACTGTAAGTGATATATGTGGAAAAACCATCGTCCTATGGAACCCGTTCTCTTTCTGATTTACTTAATTCATTTAATTTATTTGCTTTAGTATTAATTTAGTAATTCAACACAACTCAAACAACCATCATCGGCTTAGCTGTCGATTTGTAGTTAGTAGTAGTTTCTGGAGAAATGCTTCCTCGTGTTCGACTCAGGCCTCACAGGTTTGTTATTACTGTGATACGTTCACTTGCATTTTGCGCACGGTAGACAACACATCAGTCTTTTGTTCCATGCTTTTTGAACAATGTTATTGCATTCTAGGTCTACTAGAAACATGGTTCCAAAGTGGAATTTAGGACCACTAGTTATACTCACCCCATACATCCTAATGAGTGTATAATTACAATAAAGGAAAGCTATGTTTTACATGTATTTGATAAAATACTATAACATCTATTGCAATTCACCCAAAAATGATCCAGTCTTTCTATTGGGAGGTTATATGCTCCTTCCCTCTTCCATGTGATTTTTTTCACATATAGATCATGTCTAAACAAATACACATAGCATTTGTAAAAAACTTCATTTGCCTTTGAATACATGAATGGACATTTTCTTTTTTGTTATTTGATATAATTTCATTTAAATCCCTAAACATGATAGTTTGTGTGTTACCTATGCAAATAAAATTCATAAACTTCCATGTATGATGTCAAAAATGTGTTTGATTCCATCCATGTATCTCATCTTCCTAATCAATTTTCTTTTTCTCCATATAGAAATATAATTCACTAAATATGTTGTTTAGTGAAGTTGACTACCGACACATCAATGTCATTCCACCATACACTTGACCCACCTAATATATTAACAATGTTTACTCCCACTCCATAAATGTATCCACCATTTCTTTTGCTCTTCTACAAATATTTTTTCTTCATCATATCATTCATCATAATAACTACAATGAACCTCTCCCTCCAACACTAGGAGTGAAATTTTTATTCTTTGTTGAGATTTTTCAATTACTGACAATTCCATGTGAGAGCAATCATGGTTGTTGATGGGGTTGATAACGACCAACCAATGCTACTTTCTTGTCATTAGAGGTTATCATTGTTGAACATTTTTTATTCTTCCCTAACATGAATTCATCAATGTCCATTTCCAGAAGATCATTGTTGCTTTTCCTACCTCTCTTCTATTTGTTCTCCATGTTTCTTCTTCTTGGTTCACTTGGTAACTTTGACTATATGTTCCTCCTTGGTATACAAACTCTCTTAGGATCCTCTATCATCACCTTCTACGTGGATCTCTAATTGTAAGCTTTGTGATGCATTCTATATGGATAAATTTTATTACACATATTCTTTGATTTTTTATGTCTAGCATGTCTTTTTTAATGTTTCTTCAATGGTAGAATTTCCTATTTAGTTTAACTAGGGGCCATCAAGATTGGATTTCTTAGATGGTTTAGATTAATTTTGGGCTAGGAATGGGTTGTATGATGGTGGTGGAACATGCACTTGTATTTCTATGGTGGAGGAGCAGATTGGTGACTCATTTATGATCAATAGAGGTCTTATGTGTTGGTCATCCAGCTTTAATTAATGAAGCTGACATTCTCTTTTTTGATCTACTTTTTTTAGTAATTGCATGTTGATTTATCTCTTTGTTTTATCTTATATCAATGCATATGTTGCCTTCTTCCTACAGTTTCTCCCTCTTTAATCATGTCCCCCTCCATGTCACCTACCCACCCAATGTCACATACTCACCCCTAGTTTTTTTCTTCTTCGGTTCCTTCTTTATAATTACCCTTAATTTTGGTGATGAATTCCGCCTTCCTTTTACATTTCATATCCATATAAATATCCACCCTATTATTTTCTTCTACTTCTTTGCATGAAATCATTAAGCTATAAATTATAAGACATAAAGACAACATTATCTTTGTGTACATCCTTGTAAACCCTCTCCAAATGGGCTTTCATTCCATACATGTAGCAAAATGCCACCAGTATCTAGTAGTTTATATTCATATCAACCATCCTTCCCTTTGTACATTTGATTCACTAAGATTTCTTGAGAAGTTTTAAGATATCATCAATCACATAGAATCTACAAAAAGAATCACATATGGGTTAGATTGTTCAGAAGATGCAACCTCTTTGATATTTATTTCCACTACCTTTATACATTTAATTATGTGTATGTTAAGGTTAGGTTGTACAACTCCACCTAGAAAGATCCTTGATCAAGTTTTACCCTCATTGATAGTGTGGGTGATTTGGCATGTGATTCCCCATTAATGGATCCAAATTCACATCCCCACACAAGCACCCATGGAAATAAATTTGCCATACCATAGACCGTACAAGCATACTACTTGTGTGTGGTCAATTTTTACGGGAAGGACTAGTTCCCGGGGTTTGCCCTGTCAGGGCAGGTCAGAAACGTGGCTAACACTGAGGCGGGATTCTCGGTCATTATAAAAACATTTTACCTCATTAGTGTGTCCTATGGTTTTATCACCTTCATGGCAAGGAGTCCATCAAAAAATTCCTTGTCCCTTAAGTGTAGAAATTTCACAATGGTCATATTGTTGGATATCTATTGGAAAAAATGCCTCGTTGTAATGACCATGCTTGGGTAAAGATCCACTTCATTTCTATGAAAATATGATGTCTCAACATCGATTGTCATGTTGTCGATGTTACTTTAATGTCCTTTTCAAGAGTTGGTATCTCTTCCTTCTCATAATATATTGTTCCTTGCTCATCATCCCCCACATAAAGTTGTGCATAAATTGCACTAAGATCATAAGTCATGCAGAAGACATAAACGTAAAAACAATATAGTGTTTGCCATTCACTGACCCTAGAGTATGATTATTATTTCAATCATTTTCGTGGTGTCTCTCACTATTTCTAGGAAGTGAGGCCATACATAAGCATAATTATATAACATAATTTTATTATATAACTATAATTCTTATTTACAAGCTGAATGGTTGTGAGGTATATATGGGTATGGAATGAATCGAATCGTTGAATGTATCTTAGTCCTTTTTTTACTTATTTACTTTTACTTATTCAAATAAATTTCCCGTTACAAGTTGCTTTCCTTGTCTAGGAACACTCCCGCTTAGTTTGAAATTACAAGTCTAATAAGGTTGTTTGATATCTGTTTTTAGTTCATTTTGGCATTATAGCAACAAATATATGTTGTTCATACAACAATAGAGACCCTAGAGCCAGTCACCTAAGGTTAGAGTTCCTTTTTTATGTACTTTTTTGTCTAAAAGTCTAGATTTCCTTGCATAGAGAGTTCTTGGGAGGTGTGTATGTGTCAACTATTATATGTTGAACTATATACTTTTGCATTATTTTCTTGATGTATAATGACATATCATGATATACATTCATCATTTTGGTGTAACTAGATTATTTGTCATGTTAATCTATTACAATCGGGGCTTGTGTTTCTCTTGCGGTTTAATAGGATGTCAAATACTTAACTATCTCAAATTTTGATTTACTGGTTTTTTATCATAAGGCTAACTATGGATTTTGAAAATTTTAATTCATGGTATGAAATTTATGCAATTTTTTAGTCAGAGAGGGTCTAATCTAAGCATGAACACTTGGATTGTGTTTACTTGTAATTTTTTATTAAATACCATAACAATCCAAGCATTGGATGCTTCCATGCATACATGGGATTAGTTGGAGTCTCTTTGGTATGTATACCTGGATTTATATTCATTTAATATCCTTAGCTATCAATTATGGAATAAATTCAAAATAATTGAGATCGGGTAAAGGGAAATTGGTTTACACCGATGGTTTATGATGCACAGTTTCTTGAGGTAAACATGGGAGCTATGTTTCTACTAAAACCTAGAGATGAGATAGCTCACTTTTTCAACAAGAATTGATTGATCATTTAACAGTTTTTTCTATAAATTTAGTGGATGATGCGGTTGGTTTAGTCGAGTTTGGACACCAAGTTCTATAGCACATACAATAGTTGTAGAGTCTTCTTGTTATGTTGAAAATATATAAAAATGTCTTTGTTTATTTAATGCCACTTACTTTTTGTCCAAATTTAACAAAAAGATACATGATCTTGGACGTGCCTTAAAAGGAGAATGTTTTTCATGGGAAGGATCTTGCTAAAGATGGAGGCTAGAGGTACATAAGTGACTAGTTGTGTTACCAAAGTGGTATAAAATCTCATATGAGTTTAGGATTTGGTACTTTCCTTAGTCATATATTAGGGAGAAGAACTATCAATTTGAAAACCTCAAGTACATCTTATTGACAATAGAATCATGAATTAATGTTGATTAATGTATTTCGCAAGGTTTTGTACCCAACTTGTAAAAATATATGAGGACCAAACATGTCATTTTGAATATGTCCTCACATCAAGTTGTGGTCAGATTGGCATTCATTAAAGCTAGAGACTAATTTCCCGCTTTGTGGAGGAAATTAAGGAAGATCAAGGGGATATTCCATATCATGCACCTCTCAAACTTGAAAATGATATGCATCCCAAAAAATAGATATAGTTTCCCCTTTCAATCAAAAAAACATGGAGAAGGACATCACAATATAAGTAACAAAGTTCCACTAAATATAGTGGGATGGATGGTCTCAAACCTTTACTATACCACCACCCTGGTAGCAAGGCAAATTCATCCAACAGTTTCCATAGTATCTTTGTTAGTGATAGGTCTAGAAAGTCAACATGAATTTTCCCAAAAAGGGGATCATTTATTATTAATATGTGGATGATGGCAAATAAGATTATCTTGGGATCTAGTTTTGTGGGTATCTTCTCATATATGCCATATGCATACTAGAATTAAGAGCACCCTTTGTGGGAATAGTGGTATATAGTAGGAAGTTCATAAGATACTAAATATAAGATTTAATCTCCATGTAACCCTTTTTCCCATGTTTCCCGTTCATTTCTATATGTCATGTTCTTAATGTTTCATTAGTGGAATAATAGTGGTTTGGTGAACATTTATTCACTATTTGTACCAATAAAAGGGTTTATGCACAAATACCTCAGTGAAAGTATATTTAAGGACTTTAATTAGGTGTTCTAAATCTTAATCTAACTTTTTATGTGTTCTGAAATCATAAAATGGGCCTAAGTTTCAAATTTGGTTCAATTTCGATGTTGTTTTGTGCAATTTATTCAATTTTAGATACATTCTGGACTTTTATGCAATTTACCCAATTGGGAGGTTTTCTTTACACATTATCACCAGAATTAAAATATTTAGATATTCCCTTACCCTTATTGAGATTTAAACCATGGGGCACCTAGTTGCACTTTGGTTCAAAGGTTTTTCTCTCCAAGGGCATTATAGGGATTACCTTCTTTATAAATGAGCTTATCTTTAAAAGCCATCAACCAATGGGGTTATTTCTTTGATTAGAGGACAATGGGGATGGCCTAGAAGTCTCCATGGGATTTTATAACTGAAAATTGATGTTCAAAAATCCCCTATGATCTATCCTCTTGCATGTCCATGAAGCCCTAGGATAAGGACACATGGAAAGTCCCATAGACACCTCATTGCTTGCCCCTTCTTTATAAAGCCATATCTACCCCTTCCCACCTCCCAATTAGAAAATTATTGTTCTCATTCTCTTTCCTCTAGCTTAGATCATCATTCCTACTATGTTTGTCCATGAAGTTTGTGTCCCAATGTAAAATACGGTGCATACCTTGGAGAAGAAAACTCCTAGGGTTCCGAATTTGCTCTATTTAAGGTTTCTAAAGCTCCTTCTTGGTGATTTCGACCAAAACTAGTAAGTTTCCTCCTTTCCTTTCCTATTTTCATGTTGTTCATCTTCCTCCCACCTTATTCTAGGTCGGAACTATGGCCTTCCATGGTGAAACCCCACCTAGATTCTTTAAACACCTCATCTCCAAGTTCTTTTTCTAGGGTTTTTCACCACTAAAGTGGAGAAGGTGCTTCTTGCTCGAGATAGGAGCTTTGTTGGAGAAACCAGGCTTTCTAGCTTGGGAATATTACTGCTTGAACCTATCCACCTTCCTTAGAGGCGAATTTTATAGCCCCCTTCTCATATATTGCTTACTCCATGCTTAAAACCCATGCTTCCATGTTCAAAATCGATGATCTCCATCTCTATTTACCATGTTCTTCTAAGGTTTTGGTTTCTTGTTGTTTTACCTTCTCTAGAAGCTCTATTTTTGTCACCTATGCATCTACAACCCTGATATTGGGTCAAATGGTGTGTTCTCCCTCTCTTTCTCTCTCGCTCTCTCTCACAAGGATTTTTGACTTGTCATTTCTTGATTGGTTCAAATTGAAATTTTCATATCTTTTAATCCGCTTATCCAAATTTGACAAATAAATATGTTTTGGAATTGGAAAATTAATCTATATACAATAAAAAATATTTTGAAAGGTCTAATTTCGAGGTTTGACAAAGGGTGATTTTTATAAAATGAATTTAACGCATAAAATCCATAAAAATTACATCTTAATCATCATAACTCCAAAGTTAACATAAAAATATATTTTCTTAATCAAGAGAACCTAATAAGTTCATTGGTGATGTTTTTAGAGTCTTAATCTTTTTTTTTTCTAAAAAGGTCTAAAATTATGGTTTCTATACATTAATGTGCACTATGTACTCTAATACATGTTAGTACATTGAAAATAGGCAAAGAGGAACTTGGACTCAATTAAAGTGGGGAAAGTTAGTAATTTATATCAGTATGAGAGGTATGTTCATTCCTTACACCCTATGTTGGGATAATTGCAACCAAACCCTATATTTCCCTGATGAGGCTTTAATGAACCATATGTCCTCTATTCATGGTTTTTTGTTAAATTGCCTTAAAATCAGTAATAATATTCATTTTCTGGGGTATTGTACCCCACTACCATGTTTCAAATATATGATGCTTTTACTTGCCATTATTTCTTTTCTAGCATGTTGATTTTATGGACTATTTAGCTATAGTAATGGTACTTATGTACAACCACCAATAGATAGGGAATGTATTAATTCACCCTGAGGAATGTCCTATTCTCCCCTATAAAATATGTGTAGGTGACTGGGAATGTATTAATTCTCCCCTCACCTATAGGTTGAGGTCCAATAGGTGCCTCAACCATAGTTTAGGTAGTCATAATTATCATACATGCAACCCTTTTATTATATTTTTTTCATGGAAAGCATCTATTTTAAAATAACCTCATACTCTTGAAATATTCATCTTATGATGAAAACTAGCCTTTATTTACATGTTCTATTTTCCTTGATATCCTATTCATATTTGTTGACACATACTTTGTTTCCCTTTCCCTTTTTCTGGGTGATTTCCCAACCACCCAGGTTTAGATCAAGGTGTTGAACATGACTAAGGAGAGCATAGCTTCCAACATGGGCCTAGCTCTTCGAGATGCTTCTTGGAGATGGATTTGAAGTATTTTAAACTTCCCTCTACTTAGATCCTTATGTTGTATCATACATGTAAACCCTTATGGGAGATTATGATGTACTTTTGTATTTTTTGGTGAAAATTGAATATAGTCATTTTTTTAATTCAACTGCTACACTTTGGTTGTCTTGAATGCCATATTTATTGAAATTTGAAAATGTACACCTATTCCAGCATATCTTTGAGTGTGTTTGGAATAGATGATTCATTCTTCAAATTTTTAGTAGGCAGTGGACCCCCTCTTGGGTCCTGCCTCCTTACATAATGGTATTAGAGCCCATGGTAGTTGGAATTTCACTATTTCAATTTTGTCTCCCTAATTAGAACCCTTGTTTCATATAGTTCCTCTTTAAGTGACATGTTTTTCATATAATTGATCTATTCTACACTTGAGATGATGAAAGATTGATTTAGGATCATAAGAGTTTTGCACTAGAAACATGTTTAGTTAACTATAATGTGATGAGCGTATTAGGTAGTTATTAGGGCATAAGTTGAAAGAAAACGTGTCTAGAAAGGATTAGGGTTCGGGGCTGGCAAGATTTTCCTCCTCACCACTAGCTTGGTTTACGAGGACTCCCGGATCTGCATGATACCTTCCTGGCCTGAGCTGATATTAATTGTCCAAAATAGCATACCTTTAGGCAATAGTAGCCTTAGACACCTATGTTGTATACTATTTATAACCTTATTTGTTGACCTTCCTAGCCTGAGCTAATATTGATTGTCCAAAATAGCATATCATTAGGCAATAGTAGCCTTAGACACCTATGTTGTATACTATTTATAACCTAATTTGTTTACCTTGTCTTTCAGGTGTAATGACTTAATTCAGGATGGATACCCAATATAGTTCCCTTATGTCCCCTAGAACCACATGTTTGGATAGTCTATCCCTACTAACCTAGACTTTAAAGTCTGGTGTTTAGTAAGCAATTAGAGTGCGCAGTGAATCATGATGAATCTTGTACATGGTTTACTTATACTCACCCTTTTACCTCTAGATTAGTTTGTCTTGGTAGGTCAAACCTTTTAAGGGGTGGAGAGTAGTTGGTTTGATGATGTTTGGGTAGTTATATTTTGAGAACGAAATTCTTTTAAAGGGGATGGAGTCATGTAACATACCAAAATCTAGCTACACTGACTCTCGAAACTCTAACTCCATGATTAGGATGATAGTTTCTGTGGATCCTTAATATTGACCAAACAAGTCATAGTTATAACCTAACATGCTTGTTGGTATCCTAAAGAACATATAATGGTCATCTAATGAATAATTCATAAGTTTGAACCCTAATGAATACCTAACGCACATAATATGAGTAACTCACATATTAATACTAATAGTGAGTACACATGATGCTCAACATTTCTTGGACCAATAAACCCTAATGAAATGATGAGCAAGATAATTGTAACCTAAACTTGTATTTAATGTAACTAAGAATGTATAGATTTCGAATAATTATCATATTGACCTAAACCCTAAATTTTAATCATCTAGCTTTAACCTATATATCCTTAATGACATTATTGATACATTAGTGACATTAAGTGTCATAATCAGATAACATACTTTAATACACATGAATGATATATAATCACCTTATCATAAATTAATAAGGTCATCGATATGAAATACATATCACCTTGTTCTCTAATACACACCTAATTAATAACCTAATCATTACTTAGTATGTGAATCAAAACATTAATATGTAATATGTCCCACCTTGATCACTTAAATACATATAATGACTTCAATATGGATAAGAAGTAATTGATTCACATAAATGTGCATAATCAATAAGAAGAAGTGAATAGATATGAGAAAATGATTAATGATGACATCAATGTAAAAAAAGGTAATGTGACAATATTTAATATATATAAGTAATTAATGTGACATTATTTGGATTAATTGTAACAAATTATATAAAATGTATTAGTTCATGCAAAACAATATTTTACAATACAATCTGTTGATCATGGAGACTAAATCCAAATTATTAGGGATAATAATTGAGTATGTTGAGATAAATGAGTAAACCCTAATTGACCTAAAACTCTTAATAAGATAAATAAGAAATATATAGGACTTTGTGTATAATAATTAAATATAACTCTTTTGGCAACAAAGTAAATATAACATGATACAATTAAAAAATAATAAGGATGATATAATCATAATGAATATAATATTAATAGGCCTAAAATGTTAATTGTGTTATATCTAATAAAAATAAATATTAATAGTGGAGCCCTTAGTGATCCATGAGAACCTCACCTATGTGGAGTTTCTTGGGAAGATTCTGAACTCCCGAGTTAAGAAGTTGAAAAACAAGGAGTTTGAGTTAGTGAAAGTTTTGGTTGAATCTTTATGGAAACAACCTGGGAGTTTAGTGTTGGGATGTTTCATACTCACCCTACTCTTTTTGTTTGAGATTTTAGGGACGAAACCCTTTTATGGGGTGGAGTGTTGTAGCTTACTGAATCTAAGATTTAACCTCCATGTAACCTTTTTTCACAAGTTTCCCTTTCATTTTTGTCCTTCATGTTTAATTAGTGGAATTTATAGTGGTTTGGTGAATATGTATTCACTATTTGTACCAATAGGGTTTATGCACAAATACCTCAGTGAAAGTTTATTTAAGGACCTTATTTAGGTGTTCTAAACCTTAATCTAACCTTTTATGTGTTTTTAAATCATAAAATGAGCCTAATTTTCAATTTTGGTTCAATTTCGATGTTGTTTGTGAAAGTTATGCAATTTTAGGTACATTCTAGACTTTTATGCAACTTACCCAATTGGAAGGTTTTCTTTGCACAATATCACCTGCATTATAATCCTTAGATGTTCCCTTAACCTTCTCGAGATTTTGAACCATGGGGCACCTAGTTGCACCTTGGTTTGATGGTGTTTCTCTCAAAGGGCATTTTAGGGATTACTCTCTTTATAAATGAGCTTATCTTTAAAAGCTATCAACCAATGGGATTATTTATTTTATTGGAGGTCGGTGGGGATGGCCTAGAAGTCTCCATGGTATTTTATAACCAACATTTGATATTCAATAAGCCCCTATCATATGTCCTCTTGCACTGCCATGAAGCCCTAGGCTAAGGACACATGGAAAGTCCCATAGACACCTCAAGCTTGCCCCCTTCTTTATAAAGCCATATCTACCCCTTCCCACCTCCCAATTCAAAAACTCTTGTTCTCCTTATCTTTCTTATAGATTATATCATCATTCTTACTATGTTTGACCACAAAGTTTTTGTCCCAAGGTAAAAGAGGGTGCCTACCTTGGTGAAGAAAACTCCTAGGGTTCTGAATTTGCTCCATTTAGGGTTTTTAAAGCTCTTTCTTGGTGACTTCGACCAAAACTAATAATTTTAATCCTTTCCTTCCCTATTTTCATGTTTTTCGTCTTCCTCCCACCTTCTTCCAGGTCAGAACTATGGCCTTCCATGAACCCCACCTAGAACCTTTAAACACCACATCTCTAAGTTCTTTTGCTAGGGTTTTTCACCTCTAAAGTGGAGAAGGTGCTTCTTGATCAAGATAGGAGCTTTGTTGGAGAAACTAGACTCTCTAGTTTGGGAATATTTCTGCTTGAACCTGTCCACTTTCCCTAGAGGTGAGTTTTATAACCCCCTTCTCATATATTGCTTACTACGTGCTTAAAATTCATGCTTCTATGTTTAAAATTGATGATCTCCATCTCTATTTACCATGTTCTTCTAGGGTTTTAGTTTCTTACTATTTTGCCTTCTCTAAAAGCTCTAATTTCATTACATATGCATCTAAAACCCTGATCTTGGGTCAAAAGGTGTTTTATCCCTCTCTTTCTCTCTTCTTCCCTCTTGCAAGGATTTCTGACTTGTCATTTCCTGATTGGTTCAAATTGAACAATTCATATCTTTTAATCTGCTTATCCAAATTTGACAAATAAATATGTCTTGGAATCATAAAATTAATATCTATCTAATAAAAATATTGTAAAGGTCTGATTTTGAGTATTGACAAAGGGTGATTTTTGTAAAATGAATTGCATGCATAAAATCCATAAAAATTACATCTTAATCATCATAACTCCAAAGTTAACATAAAAATATTTTTTCTTAATCATGAGAACCTAATAAGTGAATTCGTTAGGTTTTTAGAGTCTAAATCTAAGCTTTTATAAAAAGGTCTAAAATTAGGGTTTCTATACATTAATGTGCATTATGTACTCTAATACATGTTAATACATTGAAAATAAGCAAAGAGGAACTTGGACTCAATTAAAGTGGTGAAAGTTAGTAATTGATATCATTACGAGAGGTATGTGCATTCCTTACACCCTATGTTGGGATAATTGTAACCAAATCCTATATTTTCCTAATGAGGCTTTAATGAACCCTATTTACTCTATTCATGATTCTTTTGTTAAATTGCCTCATAATCAGTAATGATATTCTTTTTCTTGGGTCTTATACCCCACTATTGTGTTTCAAATATATGATGTTTTTACTTGCCATGATTTCTTTTCTAGCATGTTGACTTTATGGACTATTTATCTATAGTAGTGGTACTTATGTACAACTACCAATAGATAGGAAATGTATTAATTCGCCCTGGGGAATGTCTTATCTCCCCATAAAATATGTGTAGGTGACTGGGAATGTATTAATTTTCCCCTCACTTATAGGTTGAGGTTTGGTAGGTGCCTTAACCATACTTAGTTAAGGTAGTCATAATTATCATACATGCAAACCTTTTATTATATTTTTTATGGCAAGCGTCTATTTTAAAATAGCCTCATACTCTTGAAATCTTCATCTTATGATGAAAACTATCCTTTATTTACATGTTTTCTTTTCCTTGATATCCTATTCATATTTTTTCACACATACTTTGTTTTCCTTTCCCTTTTGCTGGGTGATTTCCCAACCACCCAGGTTTAGATCGAGTTTTTGAACATGACCAAGGAGAACATAGCTTCCAATATGGGCCTAGCTCTTTGAGATGTTGCTTGGATATGGATTTTAAGTAGTTTAGACTCCACTCTACTTTGATCCTTATGTTGTATCATACATGTAAACCCTTATGGGAGATTATGATGTACTTTTGTAATTTTTTGTGAAATTTGAACATAGTTATTTTTTAATTCTGCTTCTACACTTTGGTTGTTTTGAATACCATATTTATTGAAATTTCAAAATTTACACCTATTCCAACATAGCTTTGAGTGTGTTTGGAATGGATGCTTTATTCTTCAAATTTTTAGTAGGGAGTAGATCCCCTCTCGAGTCCCTCCTCCTTACAAAGTTTTGTTAGTGTAAATAGTTTGATTGTGGTAAAGAAGATACATTGTAGGATAGGTCATTATCACCATCTAGAAAAGGATAGGGTTGAGGGTGTCTACAGGAAGTGGGATGCATGTACACTTTGATGAAATTAGAATTTTCAATATCTCTAACTATCACTGAATTTCTAATGGAATTTTTGTTTTAGAATTCATATTATACTTCTATTTATTTTTTTATGTGTGCTAAGAACTCATTCTTTTCTCTATAGGTAATTTGTATGAACCATTTTATAGATACAAATGGTTTATTCATTTTCCTCAAAACTACACTATATGTTTTTATTATTTTGTTATGTATGTGCCCAATATGTATTCTTATGTTTCATGTGTACTAAATATGTTTTTGGAACATTGGTAATGTTCTTATTTATCATGCATTACCATTGTAAGAAAAAACATTAGCAACTTCATTACAAACAAGTGTGATATGAACACCATTACAATAATCATTTGGGATAAATTCATGTAAACCTTGAGGGGGCACATCAAAGGAACTAATTTTCTAAAAGAGACATATGGAATATTGGATAGAGCATCAACATCAACATTGAATTCTCTAGGAATCTTCCAAAACACAGCATACCAGTCCTTTTGCAATAAGTCAATGATTAGGGAAATCCAAGTCTTCACTATAGGTAAATTCAAAGGATAACGTAAAATGGCATTAGGTGCAGAAGAAGAGTTTGTGTCAATAACTACCTTTCGCTAGATAAGAGAGTATGATTGCTTGATATTTATGTAGCTAGTAGTTATCTCAGCAACTAGGAAAAATAGACAACAATAACATAGTCCAAGTGTCAATATACCTTCCCATCATGATCCCTTAGTATTGTTGCAATATCAGCATTCTCATTCTTAACAGATGTGTCTGTATTCAGATTTATCCACCCAAAAGGTGGATGTAACCAGTTATGCTGAATGGAATTATCCTAGACTTCATTATGTAACTAGATAATAGTACCCCATGCTAAATTGGCATCATGTGTTGGTATCAAAATCTTACTAAGTAGACGATCAAGCTGAATATATTCATTAATATAGATGAAACCATTTATATACTTCCAAAGCTCAAAATAGGTAATAATATATGTTATCACAATAGTGATATCTGCCTTCAAGCATGTCCCAATTCAGATATTGAAATCATGACTTTAGAAATCAAGGATTACATTTAATATATATAGATTCTACCAAATGGTTTGTGCATAAGAACAATCATGTAGGACATGCAAGGTGTCTTCTTGGTCATGATTACATCACTTACCAAAGTTGTCATCTATGAAGTGGCATTGAAGACGTCAAATTTTTGTCACTAAGTCTTGATGAGCCACAAACTAGATGAAGGTCTTATATTTTGGAGGCATTTTCAACTTCCATATATTGTCCCATGGCCCAATTTTTGTGTGAGAAATATCTTGAGTAGTAATCTTATAAGAAGATTTACAAGTAAAATATCATGATGTGTCATGGTTCCACGATTGAAAATCCATGGTTGTATTATCTAGTGGTACTGGTAAACTGACCACTTTATCTACTATCTTAAAAGGTAAATATGTTTACAGAAGAGCAGTATCCCTTTGCTTGTTATCGGTAACTAAAGCATCAACTTGCATGTCAAGTAGGTCATCAGGGATTGAATGTAGTACCTTATCAAGCAATCTAGGTTTTGAAGGGAGCCATGGAACTTTCCACAAAAGTATCGAAGAACCATTTGAAATAATGAAAGAACTATTTGTATGTATAGTATCTCTAAAAGAAGAAATGTACCTCCAAAAGGCAATACATCGATGACCAGATAAAGGTTTATATGATTTTTAATTATGTTATAGACCATATATCCAAATAATTTTTTTATGATTCATAAAAATCTAAGAAGACTTCATCAAGATTTCCATATTTCTATATCTCATTAATGAAATATTGATACCACCATCATCTTTAGTAGCAATAATTTACTTCCATGCTACCAAGGAAAGAGGTTTCTTATGAGGACCAATTCTCTAGGTAAAATGACGTATAAGAGTATCAATCTATGATAACCAGGTTTTCTATCATTTTGCAAGTACATGTTGTCTGCTTCATCTTTGCTTTAGTCCTCACCCAAGCCCTCAATGACATGTTGGAATGAGTTTTGATGCTCAATTGGTCCATCTAGTGTGCATGTATCACTAAGATGAGGCTCAATTTGATTAAAAACAAATTTGCTTTCATGTACCACATCATTGTCCTTTCCTTGAATTTCGAATGTATGCTTGTGAACTTTTGTAACCAATTCTTGTGATCATGTTGGATATCTCTTTCTCGCGATTCCAATGCACCTTGTTTCAACCAAATTAGAGCTTGTATGAGGGAGTTATGGATAATGGAAGATTAGACAATTTTCAACATAATTCTAATTCTTTTGCCCTCATTTTTATGTATTTGGGCCGGCCTCTCATGGCCCATTATAGGGTGCGACCCATACTAATTCCCCTCTAGTTTCTTTTTCCTGATGCTCGATCTAGGTCCCCTCCACTCAACCGATCATGTGTTGCCTCTTGTGGATCTTGGAATATCAACCCCTCGTATCTATCATCCTCAGATCAAGCCTGTGATCCAATGACTATCGATTGTCTTTTCCACCCGTACAGTGGCTCAATGCAAGGCACGCCAGCAACTCTACCAACCCCAACCATGGCGTCAATAATCTACCCTCCTCGTTCCAAATTGCCACCCCCTCTCCTATAAAGATCCTTCCATGACACTTTGATGCTCTTTTTCTCGAGTTTGGCTAACCCTAGCACACTCTTGGCACCACTACAAGGTCCCTTTTAGGCGTCCCTTCTCATTCACGGCTGGGGCGATTTCAAGTGATGGTTCAAGTCCACAAGAATTCCATTAGCCTCGACGAAACCTTTACAAGCTCCTTCAGCCACCCAACACCGGTCTCCAGCCTCATCGATGAGCTGCATCATTTCAGCGCCGCCACACAAACCCTGGTATCTGGGCACGTTGTGCCCAACTGCACGGCCTTTAGGGGGGTAGTTTGTGGAGACTAGTGAGCGCCTGCTGACGATCATTGATCGTGAACAAATGCCAGGGCGACCAGCAACACCTGAGGGTGACTAAGCAAGGACTGGGCTTGATAGTTGCAGGCCAGGTTAGGGAGAGCCTCGCAAAGGAGCGTTGTGGCCCTTCCATGGCCCCTAGATCAAGATCTGACAATCTAAAATTGCCAATTTAGGTATTTCACTTGAAAAAATGATATCTAATGACTTTGTGAGTCATTTAGGATGTACAATATATGATTTTTGATCAAGAGAACATGATCTACCCAATAAAAATCATTTCAAGATCCATTTGTGATTTTATCTTCTCTTATTTTCTAAATAAGGTCCTTTTGTGATCTTTTATGTATAAATCAATATAAATCATGCACTCTATGTATCAATAATGACATATAGTCACTAAAATCTTCTGAATCAGTATCTTTACTTCATTGTTTTTCTAGGACATAGGTATTGAACCATATATATGAACCCTAATGTTTGCCTTGACCTATATGCTCATTCTTGATCCGAAAGGTGACTTCTTAAGTGTATGCTTGCTATAAATTGATCAAGTCTTGAATCGTATCTTTGATTGATGTCATCTAATCTTGCAATCTTGAAATCAGTGACTTTTGTTATACTTTGATACATGATGACCTAAGACCTCATGCTAGTGGCTCACTTTTACTCTTGACACCCCCAATACCTATTTGGTGCACGAACTGACTTAATTGACCTAGTTGATCTTATATGATGAAATATGATTTTCATACAATACTCTTTCTCTATCTAATTTGGATTAGTAGTGTAATTAGGCTTGAAGTACTAAACACCAACATCATCTAACTTATTCTCTTAATGTTCCTATGACTTGGTAGTGTGACACTATGACATGCAAATGAATCTAAAGTGACTAATTATGATCTTGCATGAATAGACCGTGATGATAATCTAAACCTCATGCTTACTTTATTCCTAAATCACACTTTATCTCTATCTAGTGTCACTCTTAGTGTGGATGGTCCACCTAGACCTATGACCCAATGTTTATGCTTGGATTATGTTGAGTACTTACATGCATGATTGAAATTTTGGAAACTATGTTCAATCTATTTGAAACATAGGTCTAGGGGAGCATCCACATGACATATATGATTTTTATATTAACAAAATATCCTTGGTCGGAGAACCACTATTGCGTCCTTTTATATCTTAGGTCCTCAAGGGTTTGAACCTACACTAGCAATCTCACTCATAGATCATAATGTGTACTCTACCCGCAAGGTATGTTTTTCTCTTAACCCTACTATGATATTGGCTTGCTCATACGTATGCTTGTATGAATGCTTGGATACTTAGTGTAAGGACCCTGACCTGTGTTTAGGGTTTACCCTGTTTGTTTTGCTTAATCTTGATGCTTTGGTGCTTGCTAATCACCTTTAAGTGGTGATTAGGGTTTTTGTCATGCTTTGTTGAGAGTTCGAGGGGCTACTTGCAAATAACCCAATTTTAGGGTTTTGTGTGCAAGTTGGTCATCTTGTGAGATGTTTTTCCCTCTTTGCTTCCTCTAGGGTTGAGAGGAAGGCTTGTGTTTGTGGTTTGAGTTTTCTTGGGCCTTGGTTGATCTTGTTTGGGCCTTGAGGTGCCTTGGTTGGGCTTGCTTGAGCCTTGTGTCGGCCAGGTTCTGCTTTGTGTCGCCCACCAGGCTGATGTGTCGCCCAGCAGAGCTGCTGCCTGTGTCGCCCATGATGCTTGGTCTTGTGTAGTGGACACTTGGTGCATGTTTTGGACAAGTGTCCCATGCCTTGCTAGTGTGTTGGCTTGAACCCTAGGATAAGTGTCCCTTGGGTGGACGACACATGGCATGGATCTACCTTGTTTTCTCCACCTTTTCCTTCTATATATATGGTTCTTTCCCTTGCCTTAGCTTCCTTTTCTCTTTTGGTCTCTCCTCCACCTTGAGTGCATGGTATCCCTCTCCATCTTGCTTGAGTTGGCCGATACCCCTTGGAGCTGGAGTGCTTATTCTTCCTTGGAGCTTAAAGGCAGGTTGCATGATTTCTATCCCTAACTCCTTTCCTCTCGTTATGTTCTTTTTCATATGCTAGTAGTGTATCTTGCTTTGGTACCTTGGGTGGCCGATATACCTTTGTTGGACGATAGGTTAGGGAGGGTGTTGGCCGATATGGTTGTGTTGGGAAGCAGGCCTGACGGGCGTCAGGCTTGTGACGGGTGATACCCCCCCCCCTTGTCTTGGTGTGTTGGGCGATACCCTGCTCATATGTCGGGCGATAGGGTGAGCTATGGTTTTGTTGGCCGATATGTCTAGGTTGAACGTTATCCTTGTGGTGGACGATAGGGCCTTCTTTGGTGAGTTGGTTGAGTTGCACGATATGCAATGATAGTGTTGGCTGATAGCCCTGACGGGCGTTATCCCTTTAGTGTGACGCGCGATAGGATGGGGGTTGTGACGGGCGTCACGCCTCTAGTTCGGGTGAGTGTCGGTCATTAGGCCTTGTGAGTGGTTGCACGATATCAGGAGTGTTTCCCTCTCTCCTTCCCTCTCTCTTTCCTTCTCTCTCTTGGCGGTTGTGAGGTTGTGAGCTGGGTGTTAACCTTTAGTTGTCGGGTGTTATGGTTGGCTGTGCCGGGCGTCGTGGAGAGTTGTGATGGGCGTTGCCCGATGGGGTGTGACGTGCGATACCCCTGACGCGCGCCACACTTCCCTTGTAACGTGGCGTTGCGGGCAGAAGGCTGGGTGCAGCGCAGCGTTGCTGCCTGCCCATGCCCTAGCCGTGTGGTTTTCTTAGGTGAGGGTTGTGAGGTTTTAGTGAGGGTAAGTAGTTCTTTGGTGACAGCCTCTTATGTGATAGAAGCAGATGCTTATGCTTAAATAACACAACGTTAGTGATGCCTTGCTAAATAATGATTTCTATGATAACGACAGTGTTGCCTTGATTTATGATAACTATGACAATGTAATGATAACCATGATGATAATGTTGTTGATAACAAAGATGATGGTGATGCCTTGCTAGTAATGGAAGTATTAGTAATGATAATAATGATGCTAAGTGACAGCTACATTAACAGTCTGCTTGATGATATAGCAATAAGGATACTAATAGATGATGATGCTAATATTGGTAATGATGGTAACAAGAGTAGTAATGCTATGCATGATGTAAGTCTTATGCTTAATTGTTAATAGAAATAATAAATGGTAGTTGCATTAATGGTTGCTTAATGATAAAGGTAATGATGATGATAGAGGATGGTAACAATAATGACTTTGGTAACAACAATGTATACTCAACATGTTTCTATATAAAGTGATTACCTTGATTGTTGTATAATCTTGAGATAAGGGTGGTCTCGAATATGGGTTGTTAATGATGTGCTTAATATGCTTGATCACCAAATAGTGTAATAATGAAAAGTAGAGTATCTCGAATGATAGTTCAAGATAATGAGCATATTCCTTATGTTGAAACTATGTTTATTATGTATCCTAACCATGCAGGTAATGTGTAGCCATAAATGGGCTATGTGACATATATGATGAGTAACATTACTTGATAATTGTTCTATGAGATTATGTGATGTGTTTGTCCCATGATGATGATGTGAGCCTTGGAAAGGCAGTGACAGTACATGATGAGGGATTGAGATCCCATGATATGTGATGATCCTTGAGATGGATCTGGATGGTTGGCAAGAGGCCAAGTGGTAACATGTGATGTTGGATCCTTATGATGGATCAGGTTGATGTGGTTTTAATAATAATATAATGTTATTTTACTTTCCGTTATATCTTGCATGCTATACAACTTGGTTGAATCCTGCAATCCATCTAAAAGACACTAATTAATTACAGTGGAATTATATCATGTAGTTTTCCCTGGCCATAGATCCATCATCGTCAGGACTTGGTGATGGTGAAACAGGTTCTCCTACGGGTTAACCTGGAAGCGCATATTGTTGAATATGTGTAGGTTGCTCCTAGCCTAAAAATAAGGAGGTAAGAGTGTAACTTCAGTTACAGACTCAGATAGAGCATGGTGAATAGGCCCATGGCTCAGGATATGTGATGTGTAGAGCATGAATACGTTCATGGCTCAGAGCACGGTGAACAGGCCCGTGGCTCAAGTTGTACTAGTGCCGAGACCTGTACCAAGGTGGGCTAGAGTGAGGGTAGCCTATGGAGCTGACCCTGTGGCTTAGACCACTACAGCATGTGACTAGGGTCATGCTTGTGTTGTGCTCGTGTACTGACAACGAGGTGGGAGGTCATGGAGTCCGGCTCTTCCATTGACCTTGTATGGCACCGGCTTGGGTTTCGTAACCGAAGGTTGGATTTGAACGGTACGGTTCAAATCCTCAGGGCATAATAATACGCAACACAGCCGTTTAGTATTTACTGCTTAAGATAAACACGTAACATTGGTTGAGGCCTTGTTTGTGTAATATCTTTGTTATATCTTGCAGGTTATGTGACAATATGTCTTATCTTGATAAGCAGGTTATGTGACATTACATATTGTTTTGATAATCAGGTTACATAGGGATACATATTATCTTGCTAATCATATTCCTTGAGATATATCTAGTTATATGCCCTTGTATAGCGGGTAAGCTTGTCAGTAAGAATAATCTGTTTTATATAGACTGCTCTTGTTATATCTGTTTCTAGTTATCTGCTGTTATAGCTTAATGTTGCTGAGGTTCTATAGTTGCGGTGGGGAGTTATGTTTCCCACTGGGACAATTGTTCAATTGTCTCACTCCGCTGGTTTTCAGGTGGTCGAAGTAGACGTGGTCGTGGTCGTGGTGTTGCGGCTGAGCAGCTTGAAGAGTAGTAGAAGGCAAGCGATGGACATGCTACTATTTTAGATGTTTTGTAGTAGAGTCTAGAGTCATCCCTGTACTCTCAGGTCCTTGGCAGTGTTTTGACGTTGATTCACGATGAACGATCGATAATGTTTTGAATATCCTGTTGTTGGTCGGATGTGGGCCTTTGTGTATATGAACAGGTGGTGAACTCATGGGATGGATGAATAGCAGTTCCTGAGCTGTGAACACATATCAGATCACGTGTATGTATATATACGACATGTTTCTGTGCAGGATGAGGACTGGAAAGTAATAGTTCCACAGTTTATCAGTTTTCCGCAATCAGTTTTAATTAACCCGTATTTTCATAATCTGTGGTTATGGTGATTTCCGCACGTTTTCACGTAACACCTCGTTATCTGTATGATAATGGGATGTGTTGCCACAAGTTTTGGTATCAGAGCCTTAGGTTCGCTGAGTCTACAGGGATTTAGGACTAGGTTGAGTTGTTCTTATGTGTGTCCAGGTTTTCTTACAATATCTTCTGCACTCAGCGGAAGAAAAGTCAAGATGTCTGGAAACCATGAAGAACACTCTGCTGAGTACAGTGATGCTGCATCGGTTGATGGAGCAGATGGACAGGCACGTGAAGATCGGGTGCCTGAGGTTCCCCAATTTAACCCAGCCATACTTGAACATCTTGCTTACCAATAGCTTATGGGGTAGTTAATGGCTATGATGAATCTCATGGTTGAGCGATTACCAGTGCCTCCTCCGCGAGCATAGGTTCCCCATGGAGAAGCATCGGGTATTGGGAAGACCTTCGAGCAGCTTCGCCGAGTCGGAGCTTCAGATTATGCTAGAACGGCTGATCCAGCGGATGCAGATCTGTGGCTGAAAAGTCTCGAGAAGGCTTTCCGAATCCTCGACATCCCCGAAGCAGACAAGGTAAAGCATGTTGTCTACCTTCTGAAAGGTAGTGCTGGTCACTGGTGGACCATCGAGGAAGAGAAGCGTCCTGGTGAGGTGATCTGTTGGGAAGTGTTCCGATGTGAGTTTGTCGCCAGATACTTTCCAAAGACGTACCTAGATGAAAAGGTGAGTCAGTTCGAGAATCTGAGGCAAGGAACGATGAATATTACTGAGTATGAAGCCAAGTTTATGAATCTGTTGAGGTTCTGTCCTCACATGGTGGCAACAGACGAGGAACGGATCAGACGATTCAAGAAGGGTTTGAGTGTTGAGTTGAAGACCCCAGTGTCTACGTTGGAGAACCGAGAGCGGTTTGCTACATTCGTTGAATCTGTTTGACGGATCGAGAGGACAGTACGAGAGAAAAGAGAGTCTATGTCTCTTAAAAGACCTGCTCAGTTTCAAGGATGGAGGTTTGGTGGCTTTAAGAAGCCCAGGTTTTCAGCACCGTCAGTGATGAGAAGTTCTAGTGTACCATCTCAGTGGTCTCCGAGTAAGGGGAGAGGTTATGTCTCTTCGCCGTCTAAGGTGCACAGTTCAGCTTCTGTGGCCGTGACAGGGCCAGCTAGGCCACGGTTTGAAGATAGGGCATGCTATCTCTGTGGACAGACCGGGCATCTCAAGTCGCATTGCCCGAATAGAGACGTTGAAGTGACGCAGCAGCCGAGGCAGAGTTTTCAGAGGTCAGAAATACCACAGCCTAGTGGTAGCAGAGGTTGAGGATGCGGTCAAGCATCTCAGGCTAGATCGTCTGCTCAAGGAAGTAGAGGTCGTGGACAGCAAGCAACGGCTCGATTCTATGCCATGAGTCAACCGGAGGTGATAGTCAACCAGTGAGTGGTGACAGGTCAGATGGAGTTATTTCATGCTGATATGTCTTCTTCTTGCTTTATATCTGTTCTGGTTGACCCTGGTGCTACACACTCTTTTATCGCCTATAGTATTCTTGAGACCTGTCGTTTACCTATTAGCTGTAAGAAGGTTAGCTTGTTGTTAGAAACCCCTCTTGATGGTTCCTCTTTGCTTCGAGAAGAGTGTCCATCTTGTGTTTTGTCTTTTTCGAGACATCGTATCCAAGTGGATCTTATACCACTTGATATGCATGGTTTCGATGTTATCCTTGGGATGGATACCTTGGAGAGGTATAAGGTTGTCTTGGACTGTGGATCCAAGCAGGCAGTGTTTGATGTTGTTGGAGAGAAGTGGATCTTCTAGGGAGATAGGAAGATTCTTCCGACGTGTTTGGTATCAGCTATGGTGGCAGATAAGTTGTTATGACAAGGATGTGAGGCGTTCCTAGCTCACGTGGTGGATACCGTTGTGGTTACCAAGGTGAAAGGTCCTAGTCTTGAGGAGGTGTCGGTTGTTCGAGAGTTTGCAGACGTGTTTCCTGATGAGTTTCTTGGTGTTCCTCCACCCCAAGAGATTGATTTCGAGATCAATCTGGTTCCTGGAACGCAGCCAGTTGCACAATCAGCGTATAGGATGGCTCCAACAGAGATGGCAGAGTTGAAGAAGTAGTTGCAAGAGTTGTTGGAGAAATGTTTTATCCGACCAAGTATGTCTCCGTGGGGTGCTCCTTTGTTGTTCGTTAAGAAGAAGGATGGCTCGATGCGGTTGTGTATAGATTACCGGCAGTTGAACAAGGTCACGATCAAGAATAAGTACCCATTTCCGAGGATAGATGATTTGTTTGATCACTTGCATGGTGCTATAGTGTTTTCAAAGATCGATCTATGGTCTGGATATCATCAGTTGAGGATAAAGGCAGATGACATACCAAAGTCAGCTTTCAGGACGAGGTATGGTCATTTCGAGTTCGTGGTTATGCCATTTGGGTTAACCAATGCACTTGCTGCTTTCATGGACCTGATGAACAGGGTGTTCCGTCCGTTCTTAGATCAGTTTGTTGTAGTCTTTATAGATGACATCTTGATCTATAGTCGGGACAGGCTAGAGCATGAGCAACATCTTCGTCAAGCGTTGACTCTTCTTCGTCAACATCAGTTGTATGCCAAGTTCAGTAAGTGTGAGTTCTGGTTGGATGAAGTGACTTTCTTGGGTCATGTGATATCTGCTGAAGGCGTCAAAGTGGATCCAAAGAAGGTGGAATCCGTTTCGGATTGGGAACAACCGAAGACACTGACAAAAGTTCGTAGTTTCCTTGGTTTGGTTGGATACTACCGGAGGTTTATCAAGGACTTCAGTGTGATCGTGTTGCCAATGACAAAGTTGACCAGGAAGGATGTACCTTTTGTTTGGGATGATCGATGTCAGCAAGCTTTCCAGAGTTTGAAGGAGAAGCTGACCATTACTCCAGTGTTGATCTTGCCAGAGCCTGGGAAAGGCTATGTTGTTTTCTGTGATGCTTCCAAGAAAGGTTTAGGTTGTGTGCTGATGCAGGAAGATCATGTGGTTTCTTTTGCCTCGCGACAGCTCAAGAAGCATGAGGATAACTATCCGACTCATGATTTGGAGTTGGCAGCAGTGGTTCATGCGATTAAGATTTGAAGACACTATCTATATGGGGAAGTATGTCATATTTTTACGGATCATAAGAATCTGAAGTACATCTTTACGCAACAATAGTTTAACATGTGATAGCGACGATGGATGGAGTTGATCAATGATTATGACTGCACTATCGAGTATCATCCTGGTAAGGTAAACGTGGTAGTTGATGCGCTTAGCAGGAAGTCTTCTTCTCTTTCTTCAAAGAAGGCATAGTTGAGTTCTCTGGTATGCCATAAGCGAGAGATGTTTGTTTCTCTGCGACAGATGAATGTGCAGATGGAAGTTTCTCTGTTATCTGGTGTTTTTGCATAGATACAAGTTAATCCTACGTTGAGACAACAGATCAAAGATGCACAGCAGATAGATGATGCGGTACAGTTGATCAGATCAGAGTTCGGCAGCGACAAGCATGATGGGTTTCATGAGCCCGAGGATGGACTAGTTTGCTATCGTGATAGGATGGTGGTTCCAGATGCTGATGATCTGAGGAATTTGGTGCTTGAGGAAGCACATACGTCGATGTATGCTATGCATCCAGGTGTCACCAAGATGTATCATAGTCTGAAAGACTTGTATTGGTGGCCCAGTTTGAAAAGAGATGTAGTCGAGTTCGTGGCGAGATGTGCGGTGTGTCAGCAAGTGAAGGCTGAACATCAAAAGCCGGCAGGTACATTGCAACCTTTGCTGATACCGCAGTGGAAATGGGATCATATAACCATGGATTTCATAGTTGGTCTACCCCGGACAACTGGTAATCATGATTCCATTTGGGTGGTAGTGGACAGATTGACTAAGTCTTCCCATTTTCTACCAGTGAAGACGACGTATACAGCAAAGAAACTGGCTCGAGTGTATGTGGATGAGATAGTATATTTGCATGGAGTGCCAGCAACAATAGTTTCTGATAGAGGTCCTCAGTTTACGAATCATTTTTGGGAACAGTTGCACAGAGCGTTGGGAACGCAGTTGAGGTTCAGTACAGCTTTTCATCCACAGACAGATGGACAGTCTGAAAGGACTATAAAGATTTTGGAGGATCTTCTTCGAGCTTGTGTTTTGCATTTTTTAGGCAACTGGGATGTACATCTGATTTTGATAGAGTTTTCCTACAACAACAGTTATCAGCGGAGTATTGACATGGCTCCTTATGAGGCTTTGTATGGAAGGAAGTGCAGATCTCCTTTGTGTTGGTATGAGTCTGGTGAATATCAGCTTTTGGGTCCTAAGTTAGTTCAGCAAACGACAGATAAGATCAAGGTGGTACAGCAACAGTTGAAAGTGGCACAGGACAGGCAGAAGTCTTATGCAGACAATCGCTGACGACCTTTGGAGTTCCAGGTAGGAGACAAAGTGTATCTTAAAGTCTCACCATGGAAAGGTGTGCTAAGATTTGGCCGAAAGGGTAAGTTGGCTCCCAGGTATATGGGGCCTTATCCAGTGATAGCACGTGTTGGCAAGGTAGCTTACGAGTTAGAGTTGCCTCCAGAGTTGCACAGGTTGCATCCAGTGTTTCATGTCAGTATGCTGAAGAAAAGTCATCCGGATTCAGGTACAGTGATACAGCAAGTTGACGTTGAGCTTGATGCAGATGTGACCTACGAGGAAGGTGCTGTGGCGATCCTTGACAGAAGGATCAAGAAGCTGAAGAGGAAAGACATGGCTCTTGTGAAAGTTCTTTAGCAGCGTTGTGGCATTGAGGAAGCCACGTGGGAGCTTGAGGAAGAGATAAGGAGGAAGTACCCCTCACTTTTCTCTTCGGATTTCAGGGACGAAATCCCTTAAAGGGGGTTAGCTTGTAAGGACCCTGGCCTGCGTTTAGGGTTTACCCTATTCGTTTTGCTTAATCTTGAGGCTTTGGTGCTTGCTAATCACCTTTAAGTGGTGATTAGGGTTTTTGTCGTGCTTTGTTGAGAGTTCGAGGGGCTACATGCAAATAACCCAAGTTTAGGGTTTTGTGTGCAAGTTGGTCATCTTGTGAGATGTTTTTCCCTCTTTGCTTCCTCTAGGGTTGAGAGGAAGGCTTGGGTTTGTGGTTTGAGTTTTCTTGGGCCTTGGTTGAGCTTGTTTGGGCCTTGAGGTGCCTTGGTTGGGCTTGCTTGAGCCTTGTGTCGGCCAGGAACTACTTTGTGCCGCCTAGCAGCTGATGTGTCACCCAGCAGAGCTGCTACCTGTGTCGCCCATGATGCTTGGTCTTGTGTAGTGGACACTTGGTGCATGTTTTGGACAAGTGTCCCATGCCTTGCTAGTGTGTTGGCTTGAACCCTAGGACAAGTGTCCCTTGGGTGGACGACACATGGCATGGATCTACCTTGTTTTCTCCACCTTTTCCTTCTATATATATGGTTCTTTCCCTTGCCTTAGCTTCCTTTGCTCTTTTGGTCTCTCCTACACCTTGAGTGCACGATATCCCTCTCCATCTTGCTTGAGTTGGCCGATACCCCTTGGAGCTGGAGTGCTTCTTCTTCCTTGGAGCTTAAAGGCGGGTTGCATGATTTCTATCCCTAACTCCTTTCCTCTCGTTATGTTCTTTTTCATATGCTAGTAGTGTATCTTGCTTTAGTACCTTAGGGAGGGTGTTGGCCGATATGGTTGTGTTAGGCAGCAGGTTTGACGGGCGTCAGCCTTGTGACGGGCGATACCCCCCCTTGTCTTGGTGTGTTGGGTGATACCCTGCTCATATGTCGGGCGATAGGGTGAGCTATGGTTTTGTTGGCCGATATGGCTAGGTTGAATGTTATCCTTGTGGTGGACGACAGGGCCTTCTTTGGTGAGTAGATTGAGTTGCACGATATGCAATGATAGTGTTGTCCGATAGCCCTGACGGGCGTTATCCCTTTAGTGTGAAGCGCGATAGGATGGGGGTTGTGACGGGCGTCACGCCTCTAGTTCGGGTGAGTGTCGGCCGTTAGGCCTTGTGAGTGGTTGCACGATATCAGGAGTGTTTCCCTCTCTCCTTCCCTCTCTCTTTCCTTCTCTCTCTTGGAAGTTGTGAGGTTGTGAGCTGGGTGTTAACCCTTGGTTGTTGGGCGTTATGGTTGGCTGTGCCGGGCGTCGTGGAGAGTTGTGACGGGCGTTGCCCGATGGGGTGTGATGCGCGATACCCCTGACGCGCGCCACACTTCCCTTGTAACGTGGCGTTGCGGGTAGAAGGTTGGGTGCAGTGCAGCGTTGCTGCCTGCCCATTCCCTAGCCGTGTTGTTTTCTTAGGTGAGGGTTGTGAGGTTTTAGTGAGGGTAAGTAGTTCTTTGGTGACGGCCTCTTATGTGATAGAAGCAGATGCTTATGCTTAAATAACACAATGTTATTGATGCCTTGCTAAATAATGATTTCTATGATAACGACAGTGTTGCCTGGATTTATGATAACTATGACAATGTAATGATAACCATGATGATAATGTTGTTGATAACAAAGATGATGGTGATGCCTTGCTAGTAATGGAAGTATTAGTAATGATAATAATGATGCTAAGTGACAGCTACATTAACAGTCTGTTTGGTGACATAGCAATAAGGATACTAATAGATGATGATGCTAATATTGGTAATGATGGTAACAAGAGTAGTAATGATATGCATGATGTAAGTCTTATGCTTAATTGTTAATAGCAATAATAAATGGTAGTTGCATTAATGGTTGCTTAATGATAAAGGTAATGATGATGATAGAGGATGGTAACAGTAATGACTTTGGTAACAACTGTGTATACTCAACATGTTTATATATAAAGTGATTACCTTGATTGTTGTATAATCTTGAGATAAGGGTGGTCTCGAATATGGGTTGTTAATGATGTGCTTAATACGCTTGATCACCAAATAGTGTAATAATGAAAAGTAGAGTATCTCGAATGATAGTTCATGATAATGAGCATATTCCTTATGTTGAAACTATGGTTATTATGTATCCTAACCATGCAGGTAATGTGTAGCCATGAATGGGCTATGCGACATATATGATGAGTAACATTACTTGATAATTGTTCTATGAGATTATGTGATGTGTTTGTCCCATGATGATGATGTGAGCCTTGGAAAGGCAGTGACAATACATGATGAGGGATTGAGATCCCATGATATGTGATGATCCTTGAGATGGATCTGGATGGTTGGAAAGAGGCCAAGTGGTAACATGTGATGTTGGATCCTTGTGATGGATCAGGTTGATGTGGTTTCAATAATAATATAATGTTCTTTTACTTTCCGTTATATCTTGCATGTTATACAACTTGGTTGAATCCTACAATCCTTCTAAAAGACACTAATTAATTACAGTGGAATTATATCATGTAGTTTGCCCTGGCCATAGATCCATCATCGTCAGGACTTGGTGATGGTGAAACAGGTTCTCCTACGGGTTAACCTGGAAGCGCATATTGTTGAATATGTGTAGGTTGCTCCTAGCCTGAAAATAAGGAGGTAAGAGTGTAACTTCAGTTACAGACTCAGATAGAGCATGGTGAACAGGCCCATGGCTCAGGATATGTGATGTGTAGAGCATGAATACGTTCATGGCTCACAGCACGGTGAACAGGCCCGTGGATCAAGTTGTACTAGCACCGAGACCTGTACCAAGGCAGGCTAGAGTGAGGGTAGCCTATGGAGCTGACCCTGTGGCTTCGACCACTACAGCATGTGACTAAGGTCATGCTTGTGTTGTGCTCGTGTACTGACCACGAGGTGGGAGGTCGTGGAGTCTGGCTCTTCCATTGACCTTGTATGGCACCGGCTTGGGTTTCGTAATCGAAGGTTGGATTTGAACGGTACGGTTCAAATCCTCAGGGCATAATAATATGTAACACAGCCGTTTAGTATTTACTGCTTAAGATAAACACATAACATTGGTTGAGGCCTTGTTTGTGTAATATCTTTGTTATATCTTGCAGGTTATGTGACAATATGTCTTATCTTGATAAGCAGGTTATGTGACATTACATCTTGTTCTGATAATCAGGTTACATAGGGATACATATTATCTTGCTAATCATATTCCTTGAGATATATCTGGTTATATGCCCTTGTATAGCGGGTAAGCTTGTCAGTAAGAATAATCTGTTTTATATAGACTGCTCTTGTTATATCTGTTTCTAGTTATCTACTATTATAGCTTAATCTTGCTGAGGTTCTGTAGTTGCGGTGGGGAGTTATGTTTCCCGCTGGGACAATTGTTCAATTGTCTCACTCCGCTGGTTTTCAGGTGGTCGAAGTAGACGTGGTCGTGGTCGTGGTCGTGGTGTTGCGGCTGAGCAGCTTGAAGAGCAGTAGAAGGCAAGCGATGGACATGTTGCTATTTTGGATGTTTTGTAGTAGAGTCTAGAGTCATCCCTGTACTCTCAGGTCCTTGGCAGTGTTTTGATGTTGATTCACGATGAACGATTGATAATATTTTGAATATCCTGTTGTTGGCCGGATGCGGGCCTCTGTGTATATGAACAGGTGGTGAACTCATGGGATGGATGAACAGCTATTCCTGAGCTGTGAACACATATCAGATCGTGTGTATGTATATATACGACATGTTTCTGTGGAGGATGAGGACTGGAAAAGTAATAGTTCCACAGTTTATCAGTTTTCCACAATCGGTTTTAATTAACCCGTATTTTCATAATCTGTGGTTATGGTGATTTCCGCATGTTTTCGTGTAACACCTCGTTATCTGTATGATAATGGGATGTGTTGCCACACTTAGTTGGTTGAGATATTATTCCTATGAATACTACTTTCATGTTTGATTATCATATGTTGACACACCTTGAACATAATATAAAGAAATCCATTTTAATATAATGGATTTAAGAAATGAAGAACATGCTTTGTATAAGAGAATGTCATCAAATTTTCTCGCCTTGTTTTACATCTTGCTTATATGATGTTTTTAGTGAAGCACCATTTATTTATGTTATTAAACTATTTACATGCCTCTTCATAGCGTACTTAATGTTTTAGCATTAATATGTTTTGTTTATTGATTTTATAGTTGTTAAAGATCTACTACACTCTAGACTTGAATCTCCATCAAATGAATCACAAATGGATATGCTTGAAATAGAAATGGGTACATGCTTCTCTATCCCTTTTTATATCTTGTTGTTACTACTTTTACATATATATTGCAAATATAAAATATTCTATCCATTCTAGGGAAGGACATCCAGATCCACTCGCCTTTGTCTTTGTAGACATTAGGAGTGTAGACTTAGGGTAGCAAACGGTTCTGTGAAAAATGGTATCAGATTTATACACATAGGGCCTCTATATATGTTTAAGGCATAACACCTCTTAAGAATCCATGAAGGACTTAAAATCCTTTTCTCAAAGTTTAGATAGTTTTCTAGCATCTCATCTCTTCTTTAAGGACCACCTAAGCCACCCAAGTAGAAGATGATTAGTTAGTCTTCTCATCTCCTCATGTGATTCTTCTCTCTTGACTTTTAATCACATGAATTCTCAGTTATGGGTAGCTTATGTATGGGAAAAGTAAAACATATTCGAAATCAAGAAAGATGATAATTCCATGATCTGATATTAAATGGAAAACCCTATTTGATTAATGAAATTTCTCTTGAAAGTGGTATATGCGTATGTAAAGTTTATGAAACTCACTGTTACCTGATCAGATATAAGTGTTGTCTATGTTTGAGGTGAATTCTTGATATGGTTAAATAGCATGGAACTCATGTTTTACACCTAATGTTTGATAAGGTCCATGTTGACTATACTGATGTTGTCCCTGTTTTGATCAAACCTCAAACCTAGTTAGGCAAACCTTTCCCCATTTGATGTATGCAATGATCATGTCACAAAATGACCATGTCTTTGGAACCCTAGATCATGATATGAGGTTTTGATACAAGAGGAAGATCCCCTATTGACCATAATTCCTCTTGTAGGATCAATTTGAATAATATGATGGATCTAGATGTCGATCTCTCCTTGTTATGCTCAAACTCTTGGGTTCCCAATTTGACTTCTCAATTACTAAAATCTACACTTACACTGATCTTGAACGGATGGGAATGAAATTACAACCTTGATCTTTACAAACCTTGAAGTTTGGTTTCCCTATTACAATCTTCATGTTTGACTCATGATCTTGTGAAATACGATTTGATAGTGGACATCCGCCCTATTTGATATGCTTGGTGGATAATAACTAATGTGTACTTTTGTTCAGAGTATGGTAGAAATTAAATTTTTGACTCCCCTACCCTAGGTCAAATGTCTATTATGACTACATCCATATGGTCATATTATTAATTATTTAAAGTCCGGAAAAGTTACACCTTCCACACGATTTTGATCTCTTGACCTAAGCCTCGAACGGATCAAATCCATTATGATACCGACACCCAATCTTGAATCATGTTTTGAAACATGTTGATGTTGACTATATCCTACAGTTGAAATTTCTAGAATGATCTCTGTCTAGATTCTTATCTAACCTTGAATGTCTCTAAAAGCTTGAAGGATTATGTATCCAAAGAATGTAAGCACATATGTTGAGTATAATTCGTTGGACCCGATTTTTCCATCTCTGAGAGATGCAAGGAAAAGTCATCGAGGAAGTGGCTAGTAGTAGGTGACCAAGCCCAGGGGGAAGGTTACCAAGAGGCCAAGCCCAGGAGGGAAGGCTAATATGAAGACCAAGCCCATGAGGGAAGGTCACCAAGAGGCAAATCCCAGGAGGGAAGGCCAACATGAAGACCAAGCCCAGGAGGGAAGGTCACCAAGAGGTCAAGCCCAGGAGGAAAGGCCAACATGAAGACCAAGCCCAGGAGGGAAGGTCACTAAGAGGCCAAGCCTAGGAGGGAAGGCCAACATGAAGACCAAGCCTAGGAGGGAAGGTCCAAGAGGTCAAGCCCAGGAGAGAAGGCCAACATGAAGACTAGACCCAGGAGGGAGGGCCACTAAGAAGACCAAGCCTAGGAGGGAGGGTCACTAAGAAGACCAAGCCTAAGAGGGAAGGTCTCCATGAGCCCAATGTTGGGACATAAAGCAAATGATGTGCACCCTAAGAGATGGAGAAAATCTAGGTTAAAGACTTACATAAAAAAAAGTAATTAATGTACTCGCATAGCGTAGAGAAACTCCAAGAAGAATGTGTATGGCATCTCAGTAAAAACCTCAAGAGGGGTAGATACCTAAGCCCCCCCCTAAGGTCTAAAGTAGGAATCTAAACCCTAACTTTGAAATGTTTGGATCTATGACTTTAATATCCAAACTTGACTCTCGACATTGATTTAATAAAATCTTGACTCATGATTATTGATCTTGATATTGATTTGACTCCTATGATCATCCTTTTTGGACCTTGAGGTCACCCTCGATATATGATTAATGACTTATGTGTTCCCACATAAAAAAAGGTATATGCAAAATGATGATTATGTTAACTCAGTCAGTTGAGTTAGGGTTAAGCTCCATGTGGACTAGGGTGGGCCCTTCCATTGATTTTGAGCATGAAACCATAATGATTGTAATATGATGTTTGTCTCAAACTGTTGAAAGATGAAATCTCAATTTTGGATGTATAACCCCACTTAGGCCAATGTAGAAGCTAGAACCCTAAATGTTTTAATTTAAAGTCATGTTTTACACTTGATATAAGAGCTCTATTTGTCTGACTTGAAATGTGATATCTCCAAATTTGGTGATCTATAGGGTGATCTCTCCAAAATTGTGACTTGTGTGATGATCTTTCCCAATGTGATGATCCATGCGACTATGTGTTGACTTTGATGCTCGATTTCTCAATCTTAGAATGATATTGTTTTGGTAAGTGGTGATGATACCTTATGGGATAGTGTGATGATTTTTACATTTGAATATGAAATCGCAGATCTCGCTTATGGATTGATCTAATTTTGGGGACAAAATTCCTTTTAAGGTGGGGAGGATGTGATAACCTGGTTTTCTCTCACTTCTCAAGTACATGTTGTCTGCTTCATCTTTGCTTTAGTCCTCACCCCTAGCCCTCAATGACATGTTAGAATGAGTTGTGATGCTCAATTGGTCCATCTATTGTGCATGTATCACTAAGATGAGGCTCAATTTGATTGAAACCAGATTTTCTTTCATGTACCACATCATTGTCCTTTCCTTGAATTTTGAATGTATTCTTGTGAACTTTTGTACCAATGCTTGTCATCATGTTGGATATCTCTTTCTCGCGATTACAATGCACCTTGTTTCAACAAAATCAGAGCTTGTATGAGGGAGTTATGGCTAATGTAAGATTAGACTATTTTCAACCTAATTCTAATTATCGTGCCCTCATTTTCATGCATTTGCGTCGGCCTCTCAGGGCCCATTATAGGGTGTGGCCCTTATGAATTCCCCACTTATTTCTTTTTCCTTAATCTTGATCTAGGTCCCCTCCACAGAACCAATCACGTGCCACCTCTTATGGATCTTGGAATCTCAACCCTCGGATTTGTCACCCTCGAATGAAGCCCACGATCCAACGATTGTCCATTGTCTTTTCCACTTGTACAGTGGCTCAGTGCAAGGCACGCCAGTAACTCTACCAACCCCAACCATGGTGCCAATAATCTACCCTCCTCGCACCAAATTCCCACGCCCTATCCTATAAAGATCCTTCCATGACTCTTTGCTGCTCTTTTCCTCGAGTTTGGCTAATCCTAGCACACTCTTGCCACCTTCTCTCCCCCCCTACCTGTCTGACACCGCCGCAAGGTCCCTTTTAGGCGTCACTTCTCCTTCGTGGCTAGGGCTATTTCAAGTGATGGTTTGAGTCCACAGGAATTTCATTAGCTCCAATGACACCTTTGCAAGCTCCTTTAGCCACCCAACGTCAGTCTCCAGCCTCACCGACGAGTTGCATCATCACAACACTGTTGCGCAAACCCTAGAATTTGAGCATGTTGCGCCCAAATGCACAGCCTTTAGGGGGGCATTTTGCAGAGACCAGTGCACGTCTGCTAGCGATTGGTGATTGTGAACAAATTCCAGGGCGACCAGCAAAACCTGAGGGTGACTTAGCGTGGATCGGGCCCGATAGCTGCAGACCAAGTTAGAGAGAGCCTCACTTAGGAGTGTCGTGGCCCTTCCTTGGCCCCTGGATTAAGATTCGACGATCCAAAATTGCCAATTTAAGTATTTCACTTGCAAAAATGACATCTAATCGCTCCTTGAGCTATTTTGGATGTACAGCATATGATTTTTGATCAAGAGAACATGATCTACCCAATAAAAATAGTTTCAAGATCCAGTTGTGCTTTTATATTTTCTAGTTTTCTAAATAAGGTTCTTTTGTGATCTTTTGTATATAAATCATGCACTCTATGTATCAATAATGACATATAGTCCTTAAAATCTTCTGACTCGGTATCTTTACTTCATTGTTTTTCTAGGACGTAGGTCTTGAACCATCTATATGAACCCTAATGTTTGCCTTGACCTAAATGCTTATTCTTGATCCAAAAGGCGACTTCTTAAGTGTATGCTTGTTATAAATTGATCCAGTCTTGAATCGTATCTTCGATCGATGTCATCTAATCTTGCAGTCTTGAAATTAGTGACTTTTGGTATACTTTGTAACATGATGAGCTAAGACCTCATGCTAGTGGCTCACTTTTACTCGACACCCCCAATACCTATTTGGTGTACTTAATGACTTAATTGACCTAGTTGATCTTATATGATGAAATATGATTTTCATGCAATACTCTTTCTCTATAATTCGGATCAGTAGTGTAATCAGGCTTGAAGTACTAAATACCAACATCATCTAACTTATTTTTTTAATGTTCCTATGACTTGATAGTGTAATACTATGACATGAAAATCAATCTAAAGTGACTAATTATGATCTCACATGAATAGACTATGATGATAATCTATACCTCATGATTACTTTATTCCTAAATCACAGTTTATCTCTATCTAGTGTCACTCTTAGTGTGCATGGTCCACCTAGACTTATGGCCCAATGTTGATGCTTGGATTATGTTTTGTACTTACATGCATGATTAAAATTTTGGAAACTATGTTCGATCTATTTGAAACCAAGGTCTAGGGGAACATCCACATGACATATATGATGTTTATATTAACAAAATATCCCTAGTCAGAGACCCACTATTATGCCCTTTTATATCTTAGGTCCTTAAGGGTTTGGATCTACTCTAGCAATCTCATTCATGGATCATAACTTGTACTCTACCTGCAAGGTACATTTTTCTCTTGAGCCTACTATGATGTTGGCTTGCTCGTATGTATTCTTGTATGAATGATTGGCTACTTACTTACTTGGTTGAGATATTGTTCCTGCTAATACTACTTTCATGTTTTATTATCATACGTTGACAAACCTTGAACATAATATAAAGAAATCCATTTTAATATAATGGATATAAGAAATGAAGAATATGCTTTATATAAGAGAATATCATCAAATTTTCTCGCCTTGTTTCTGCTTCTTGTTTATATGATGTTTTAGACAAGCATTGTTTATATATGTTATTAAACTATTTACATGCCTTTTCATATTCTAAAGATCTGCTGCACTCTAGACTTGAATCTCCATGAAATGAATCACAAATGGGTATCCTTGAAATGTAAATGGGTACATGCTTCTCTATCCCTTTTTAATATCTTTTTGTCTTGTTGTTACTACTTTTACATATATATTTACTGAGTAAAATATTTGATCCATTCTAGGGACAGACACCCAGATCTACTCGCCTTTGGCTTTGTAGCCATTAGGAGTGTGGACTTAGGGTAACAAAAGGTTCTATGACACAATCCTTGTACACAAATTGATAGGCAAAATAGTTTTCATCATAGAGTAAGTAGGAACAGAACTGAGAACTAGTTGAACTAGGATTATAAGTCCAGATAAACTTAATGTGTGTCCTTCCCAACTAATAATTTGAGATTTGATATTGGACACAACACCATTATAAATTTCTTTAGTACTCTGCCATGAATGATTGGGACTCCAATGTATTGCCCCATAGTTGATACATGTGCCATGCCAACCATTGAGTAAATACTATTCTTGGTATCATTTGAAATAGAATTGGAAAAGTAGATAACGCTTTTATCTAAGAATAGCTTGTCCAGAAGACTTTTTAAATAAATTAAAACAATGCATGATAGCTTATATGTTGGAAATGGTAGCCTGAGCAAATAACATTAAGTCATCCACAGAGGCTAAATGAGATACTTTAGGTCATTTTTGGGTCAACATGATAGGTTTTCAAGTGCCCAAAGCAACTATTTCATAAATTAGTTGATTGAGTATGTTAACACACGTAACAAATAAATAAGGGGACAATGGGTCTCCCTACCTTAGCCCCCTACTTTCTTTGAAACTAGGAAGCTTCTCGTTGTTCCAAAGAATTTTAATTAGTGATAGAGGCTTTTACATATTGTGAATTAGTTCTTGGACTAGTAAATATTATCTAAGATGTTATGACCAAGAACAATAGCACTCTGAGCAAGAAGAATCCAAGAAGGCATGTATGGCTTTAGAGGCTCAACCACAATCTTAGATATGAGCTTCAAACATACATTATTTAATGAAATTGGACGTAACATAGAACATTGTGTAATAGAAGGTTTCTTATGAACTAAAAATAGATTAGCATTACACATCTCTGAACATAGAGGAAACCCCAATAAAGTAGATCAAACTTAGGTAATAATGGATTGCTTAATAATGTTCCAATTATGAATCACAAACTTGGCATTGATTCCATCAGGCCCCAGTGCCTTATTTCTCCCCATATGTTTTCGATTCATAAAAATTTCCGATTCAGAAGCAACTTATTTTAATTTGATCAAATCCATTTGGGACAATGATCAAAAAAGTGCAGGTACACTGCATAGCTGAGACTGAGAAGAATCAGTAGACTTCTGGAATATATTTTTGAAATTTTTTAGAACCATTACCTTGATAGCACTAGTTCAGTAATTGAGTGTCTATTAAAGTCCTCAAGGGAGTAATTTTGTTTTTACATCTTCTTCACTTTATGAATGCATGATAGAAAGTTGAATTTTGATCACCCTCTCAAAGCCATGAGATATGAGCTTTTTGCCTGATATTAGCACATTCTTATTGAGAATAGATTGATATTTCATCTATAATGAAGTGCAAAGAGCATCATCATCTGCATTATATGAAGATACCAATTTTTCATGAAGTCGAGTAATGTCAGTGAGAATGTTGTGTTTATACTTTTGTGATTTCCTCATAGTTGTATAATCCCAAGAAAGCAGTAGATATTTCATATTACTTATAGTAGAGAAGAAATTATCATGTGAGGGCCAATGAGAATGTAGAAAACCTTTGAAATTTGGATTGTTATTCCATGAGGCTTTCTCTCTAAAAACATGATTATAAGGATGTCTAATATTTTTCTTTAGATAAACAGGATGATGATGTAAACATGTATGTGGTAAATGGTTAATAGTGGCATCCATATAATAATATATTCAGTGGGAATTCAATACAATGCAATCGAGTCTTTCATGTTGTCCTCATGCCTTGTAAGTAAAAAGAAAGCATGAGAATACATGATATGGCAAGTTATCATGTATGATAGCAATTTGAAACAATGCAATTGAATTTTCCACCGCCATGTTTTTCATAATCTAATACCATATAATTAAAACCACTCATAATTACCCATGGTTTTGAAACAAATTGTTGTACTCTTGGAAAATGTTTCCAGAATAATGCATCCACATTAGGGTTTTGATGAATATGGACAATAGTAAGGTAATATTGTTCATTTACAGTACAGTGAAGAAAGTGTTTGTGACTCTCAATTTGTAGAATATTGTAAATATGTGGCTTCCAAATAAGTCAAATCCCATCAGAAAACCCTCTAGCCTCAATCCTATGAGACATACGAAAACCAAGTTTGTGAATAACGGCGTCTATAGTAGTACCTAAAATTTGTGGTTCTAGAAGAGCAAGAACATGAGGTTTGTGACATAGAACCATTTACTTAACACATTTTATCATGTTATCATGTCCTATAGCACGGACATTCCATCATACAGTGTTCATCATTGGACATTAAGAAGAATAAGCAATGTATCCTCCTCATCTACTAAAGTATCAGCCCAATTTTTTGTTAGGCTTCTTGTCTGATGCAGGGTTACTTCATTTTCCCACTAGATCCAAGTGTATCATGCCCTATTTTACTAGATAAATAAGGAGGTTGGATAGGTGGGGGATTTTCCAAAGGATTAGAAATATTGGTTTGGAAGAAGGTTTAGGTCGTGAATGACAAATACTTTTATAAGTGACCAGAGAAACTACTAAATGAACTAGATTATCAGTGTGAGGTTTATCAATGGTTACCGGCATTGTAGGTTGAATAATAGTAGGGGTAATAGATGAAATATTAGTAGTTAACTCATTAGTAACTTGAACTGTAGGTTTCTCTTATTGGAATGTATCTGGCACATAAGAAGGTGAGTCTTTTGTTTTTTGTCCAAACCTTTTATGTAGGCTGGGTAGCAACATTAGTGGTTGGAAAAGGGACGACATCTGAACATTCCATTACTTGTAAATCTTCATTTTCTAGAACAAAATACTTATTCACTCCTGATAGTAACTTGGTAGCCTTTGGATCAATTTGTTGTTTATTTTGTTGAGCACATGTGGAGTGAATGTTCTTACTATAAGAAACCTGCCATTTTTGTTCATCTTCTATCCAGCAAAATGCAACATCATTACTGGTGTGAATCATTGTAGTGTATGCCTCTGGACTGAAAGATTGTGAGCATGATTCACTAGAATGACCCATAACGCCACAAGTAGAATAGTTTGGTGGAAGTGACTCATATTCAACCTTGTAAATTAACCATTGATAATGATAGCAGTTTAACTTGAATTTTTAGTATCAATTTCAATTACTAGTCTTGTAAATATACTATGAGTTAATTGTATGTTCGTCAATCATCACTAGGCAGCCCAACACCACCAGTTCTATTTAATAGAACGACATTACATAAGTGAATTGGTAGGTCTATGATCGAGCCCAAGAGACAATATAAGGAGGCAGTCTAGAAGTTGACACAAACTCCCCAAAGCATCGAATAGCTATTAAGAAACAACCAAAGAGTACCATGGTCCACCAGTGAGAGTGTCTGTGAAGTCTGCTTCACACGTTACTTGTACAGCATAGTGGTTCAAGGAAAGTTGCATACATCTTCCACTGAGAAATAGGTTTCCAAAGAAGTCAAATGTGACCCCATAATGTGAGATAACCAATTGACTTACCAATTAACTTGATAGTAATTGCAACGAAACACTTTGTGTAATATCTCATATGCTTCTAGAGAAATATAGACCTTTGTAAATCTATGCTTGTTCACTAGAGAAATATCATCAGGTTAACTATTTTTATGATCATCATATCTAGAAAGTACTTATATGTTGCAGGAGTGGTTATGTTATGATATGACATCCTAGATGTCATAACTACAGGCGTCGTTTCACTCAAAAAATCTGACTAATGATGAATTCATCTATATTGAGAGTCTGGGATCTTGTCTGAACTTGACATTGAAGACTCCTCAAGAAACTCATGTGTTGATGAAGCCTAAGATAATACTCCTTTCATTCCACTATAGTGGAAATGAATAACGACTTCAGTAAGAAAGCTTTCATGCAAAAAAAATTTAATAGATTGTCTGCACAGTTAGGGTCTGGAATGTTTGTGTCTTCCTAGGAGTCCATGGTAGTTATAGTCAGGACTTCTTCTTGTTGCAAAGAGAAATCACTATCATTACCTCGACCAATTGATGGATGTGGATCAGTAATCATGTTATCTCCAGAATCTCCTATCCATTGTCATCCCTTTTTCCATGACCAATGGTAGAATAGTGGCTAGAACCTCCTTTTCCATCGTGGTACAAAGCCATCTTGCGAACCCCTCTCAAAAACTCCCTTTTTTGGAAAAATTATGTGTACTAACTTCAAGTTTATATTTTGAGACATGAAATATTTTGTATTGCTTTGGAGTAAAATTCTGAACAGAAAGGCTTGAGAAGTATATTGTGAAGACAGACAATTAGTCTAATGAAGGCAAGCACTTTAAAATAAGTGACATGTGGATCTTACAAAAAGATACAATTTGTTAGCCATGTTTGGTGTTTTTGCAATGGTTAACAAAGTATGATGATACGTGAGTGTTTTATGATTTTTGCTCATGTTGCAGACATTACATAGAGGGCACAAAAATTTGTTATATTATTGTGGTTTGAGAGTTTCCACTTGTGTTCCTCAAAGAGATTCCTTGTTTTCACATATGTGAGAGATCAATATTAAGTCACTTGCTACCTAGCACTCAAACCAATAGCACAAGCATAATATATAATAGAACCAACTAATTTCAATGAGTTGGAGAACTAGTCGAAAAATTTATTACATAATGTATTTATCCATAAAAGGACATCATATTGGTGTGCTCTAGGATTTTCCTAAAGAAGAAGGATGGTGCAAATACTTCTTTTATCTAAACAAGTTTTTCATAAAAGTCTTAGAATCTCTTAGGACAAACTGATGGTCTTCTTCCCTAAGTGAAAGGAGCCAACTTGTTTTACAAAGGTAGGATTGGGATTGTTTTGCCATAAGTCAATAATCAAAGTGAGTTATGTTCTTTTCTAATGGTATATTGGAACTGTGAGTTCTTTGTTATGATGTTTGGTCTCACCATGACTTAGTACTTTTATGGACTGGATGAACATGGTGTTTATTGATTTTTGTAACCCTAGTCACTTTTATCAACCAGATGAATGTGGTTTTTAGATAATTCAAAGATTGGTTTATTGTAGTCTTCGTAGACATATGTTGATCTACTAACTTTTAAAGGAACGTTAGGAGAAATATCTAACACTAATTATATGATTGTTATTAGAACATCACCTCTATTCCAAGGAAGTGTGAGTTTTTCTAACAAAAGTTTCTTTTACTGTTAATGTGATCTTTTTGTAGTTAGTTTTGGATAGATATGAACAAGGTTAAGTGTTTTCTCTAGTTTGAGAATCCAAAAATACTCATTAAGTTCATAATTCTTTAGGTTTTTGAAGATTATGACATGTGTGTTGTATGTGACTTTCGTCTTATTAATATGTCACTCAACAGGTTGACATGAAAGAAGCATTTTTTTCTTAGGATAATCAGTATGAGAATAGTTCTCATCTTTTAAAGTAGAAGTTAAAAATGGCATTGATGCTTACTGTAGAAACAAAATTGAGTTCATGTTGCTACTTCTCAGTATTGTGCCAGTTATAGTTATAAACTACTACATACTTGTTTTATACCCTTCAACAACACACTTAGCAATATAGATTGGAACATGGCATTTTTTATGTAATGCTTTGAGGAATGTGATTATCTATGTGTTGATGCAAGATGGTACGGTAGTTCTTATGTATCGATTTGTCAAAGGTGAACAATGAAAATATTCCTACCTACAAATCACCCTTAGCAAAATGCCTTTCTCTTCTTCTACCTCCATATTTGATTTATTCCCTTTGGGATGTACAAAAATAGGCCTATTTTGTTTCTTAAAGAGATGCATGTTCATTTGGGTGTATCATTGTTGGGTTTACTTTTAGTGAAATTACAAATAAATGCCATGTTGAGATAGAAGATATGATAGCCCAAAAAAAGATGTCATAGTAAGAGAGATTGAAAAAGTAAAGCGAGAGCAATTCCATTGTTCTAAGGATGAAGTTATTAGGTAAGCTTTCTATAAATGAGAAAGAAGATTTGAGGATAATGATGTTTGGAGAAGAAGGTTCTTTTATGTATTCCAAGCATCTTAGGAGTACCAAGATGTGCAAAAACATAAAGAAATTTATTGTTTCCTAATAGTTAAGAAATATGTGACCAAGTTGTTGGCAAGATGCAATGCTTTCCAATAAGTTTAAGATAAGCGTCACAATTTTTTTCATTCCTGAGTGGAAATGGGACAATATTACAATAGACTTTGTTGCTATTTTGCCTAATATATATGAATGGCATGATTCAATTTGTTTGTACTTTAATAGATTGATGAAGTCACCACACTTATAACTAGCATTGTCAACAGATTGCCTAAACTTGTGAATCTGATATTGTCTGACCCAAAAAAGGGTCCCTTTTTGTGTTCATACCATCTGCGTTGGTTCTAGGTTTAAGGTTACTTGTCCAAATTTAAACTGTATATGGTCTAGGTTTACAAATCCAACAATTTTGGTTCCTAAATATAAACTTATTACAAGCATTCTTTGTAAAATTTATCCTCCCTAATTTCATGGTTCACTATCATTATTGACTTGATCAAGCTTTAAATACATGTGAGTAAAGGTAACTATTACTTTGATAAGAAACAAAGCAATGGAAACAAATTTTGCAAATTAAAAGCAATGTCTTCCTACCAGTAAGGCAGTATAATCCCTTATTGTAAGTAGTACCTAATCTTCCTTCCACTCATGCAAACAAACTGTCATTAGTAGTTTCCCTCACAATAATTATGAAACAAGAATCTCATGTGTAAGGAAACAGAGGAAAATGATGTGAAAGATTGGGGAATGAAAAACCATAAGTAAAAGTTGAGGTTTTCCTCGATTGCCCCAATTGGTTGCGAAAACTAGGCATCGCTTCATTTCCCATCCATAAATCATCTATACAGACTAGACAAATCTTCTTTTGGCATCTAACTATGACCATATTATGTGATTGTTTACTTCTTGTAGAAATTTAAGGAAATAATTTAGTATTGCATTTTTCTACTTAATTGGTCTTTATGCACTCATTCAAATTATGGGGTCTCGTATAATGAAGTTCTTTACATTTTTAAGATAAATCTATTAAAATTGGGTTTATATAACTATATATATATATATATATATATATATATCATTTGCAAATTTAGGTTTAGATTTTTCATTATAGGTCGATATTGAGTTAAGATGTATAAAAAAGTTTGGTTTTGACTCTAGTTATGGATTCGGGTTTGATAATCAAAAAACCTAGTTGGATTTTCCAAATAGAAACAGACTTGCACCTCACTTTTTGACACCCCTACTTATAACATGTCAAAACCACCTACGGTGTTAAAAATGTCACACTTATGTATGTGGATGAGATAATATGGTTGCATGGTATAACTTTGATGATCATGTCTAATAGAGGCTCAAAATTTATTACTTGTTTGTGTGATAAATTAATGGGTATGGAGTTGTGGTTAAGTACAACTTATCATCCACATATTTAGGAACAATTGTACATGACCATACATACTATAGAAGATATCTTGAGTTTGGTGTTTTGTAACATCTTTATAGAGCTTGCTCAAGTTCTTTAATGATAATATTTGTGGAACCACAAATATTCTTTATGAATGTGAAAGTAGTGTAATGGTTTGTAGTTGCACTCATGTACCAAAGGTAATGAGTTCGATTCTAGTCCGGCCATAGTAGCTTGGGTGGTAAGAGCTCGGTAAGTCCCAATGAAGGACCCAGGTTTGAACCTCCCTGAAGGCACTTTGCGAACGGCAATCCACGCTGATTAGGCACGGGAGGGGGTGACCGGACCACACCCTCTCATGCCTCGAGAGTTTACAATGTCGGGCTCGTCCGAGGTGGGTTCTCTCGGTCACCAAAAAAAATTATTTGTGGAACCACTCTATATGTGGCTCTTTACTAGTCTTTCTAATACATAGTTGTATATCGCTAGTGTGTTGATTCAAGGCTCAAGAAAGACCACCACTGGGACATGTTCTTGTGATGTAACTTTATGAGAATATACACACTATGGTGAAATTATAATAGGAAAACTAAGAAAGAAATTATGTGCATGTAGACTGAGGAAACAATTAGGTTTTCTGATTAAAAAATATGTTTATGTATCTTTCACTTTATAAGTGAGTGTTAGGTTCAGTAAATAATATAAGTTATCATTTGTGATATATGAGATCCTCTACAATCTTGGTGTATTTTGACAATGTTGAATACTTTTTTAGTTTTCCAATTGAATTGAACAAGTTTCATGATGTTTTTTATGTTTTATTGTTTATAAAGTGTGACATTGCATAGTATTTAATGTTTTGATGTTTACTTAGGAAACAACATGTCATACGAGTAAGGATAAGATGAAATTTAAGATAAAAAATATCTAAAAGTTGTGGAGGCATGACATACTACTAGTGCATGGTTGTCACGTCATCATGGAGTTGAGAAGACATTTTGCAATTCTACGCTAACTCTTTATATGAATTTTGGTAAGAAACATTGTAAGGAAGGAAGAGTGATAGCTTGATTCCATAATAGTCATGTAATTAAAATTTACCATATTAATTACAATTTTAGTGTGTTTGATCTCAAGTTTAGATATGTTTTTATATAAAATTATTTGATTTTTTGAACTAGTTTGGTTAGAATATGTCTAGGTCTTGAGGAGTTAAAGACTTAAGTAGGAGTAATTAAGGTTTGTAGGGTTGTTCTATTGAATATCTAATGTTAGACTTCCAATTGAGTTAATATTATAGTGAAACAATTTTTTATGTTCATTTGATGATAAAGTGTTTATAAAACCTCAAATGTGAAAATTTAAGTGATGAAATGAAAGGTGTTAGTTTGTGAGATTGTTGGAAAGGCTTGGGTGATTTTCTATAGTTCAATCCAAAGTCAAGTTGGATTTTCCCAAAACCTTCTCAATGTTTAGTCAATATCAATCCAAAATTAATCAATAGTGAGACCATTGAGTTGTAGTGGAAGAGGTCCAAAGGTTTGAGTTACCTTATACAAGTCATACAACCTTCTAGGATGACTCGGCTAGGTCAGGGTGATGGACCACTTGATGGAAATTGATCGACATTTGAGAAGTTGAACGACTTCAACATGTCAGATATCCTTAGAAAAAACCAACTAGTCGTTTAGTGAAGTTAGCATCAGATGCTGATATTCAAACTTTTAATGGAATTCAGTGAGAGTTTAGTTGGAGATTTTTATGAATTTCTTGGAGCTATAAAACGTGAGTTCTTCCAATTTACCGGAGACCTAAGCAGGTGCATACTTCTTATAGAGCTCCACCACAAGAAATCCATGAATGGATGATGAAATAAGTCATTCTCTAACCTTCGATCTCATTTATAGCATGCAAGAAACATTATTATGTGAATGGTTGAATGATATGTAGTTCCTTACATGTGTATTTCCATTATATATGTTCCATCTAGAACTTACTTCTTACTAAAATTGTTTCCCTTGTGGCAAATAATACTTAATGCCAAAGAAATAGTTGAACTATTGATCGGATGTTCATTTGTGATCATTGTTAGAAATGAAATTGCGCTTTTTCTCAAGAATATGGAAGTACTTCCTATCAAACCATCCTTACTGACTTTATGATAGTTAAGAGATTGAATTTATGAGATAAGATATGATCTTTGATTGCCAATGTGAGATTTTGATGTTCTAAGAAGAATTTGGTATATCCTATTATTTTATAAAATGAGACCTCATTCTCCATGTCTTATTATTCATACAATTAACAACGAAACCAGCAATAATAAGTTGTGAAGAGGATTTCTATTGTGATGTGTATAATGATGATGGTAGCAGTACCAATTATGAGAAGATTTTTGCTACTAGTATTGTTTAATTAGGGTTTTATGTCCATTCTCATTACACTTGAAATGTCATGAGCTCGAGTTTCATAACCCAAGCTCTTAATGTGATAATTACAATATTAGAACATTTAACAAGCAGTATTGTTAATTTGAACGATGATTAAACTACTATTGTACAAAACGAAGCTAAAATATTTGGTTGAGCATGACTACGAGATTATAAAACAAAGGAATTATACATAGTATATACATCCTACAGTCCTGAAGCTGAAGTACACATAATACATATCTACCAAACAATACTATCAAATAGCAAGCAATCCAACTCATATTCAGAATAGATATAAATTCCAACATTTATAACTTGTCAGCATGACAGATCATAATATGAAATAGGAAATATCCATAGCAACATGATTACTTTCCACAACATGAAGCTTAATCAACAATGACAAATCATCAACTAGCAGCACAAGGAATGTAATAATCATTCAAATCATGTTCTACGCGGCTTATCATCTTTTATTCATGTGCCCTGAAACTACTTGTCTTGTACCTCACCAAGTAGAAGTCGCCACGCCTGATTCTCATTTCAACGACTCACCGTTACTATCTTAGGGTTTAGCCGGTCACCCTAAGATATCAGCAATAGACCGTGGCCACCTCAGGGTTGCCTAAAGAGGCTCACGTCCTCATCTCGGGTACACGAGATAGGAACCAGCAAAACAGTATATCACATATCACAGTATTTCACATATTTTTCATTTCACATTTCACATATTTCATTTCAACAGAGTCTATTCCATCTGGACATAGACTTTCACAGCAAGGATTTAGGACCAGAGCCACTCCAGATGACTCACTCCTAAATCCTGGTGGTCTAACCTTTAAGGTCTCGATCCACACTCCGGAAATCCTTCTCATAATTCATCGATTACTACAAGGAGATCTGTTTTGTTTCCCCAGTTTGGTCCTCAGGGGAAACTCACGGTGTTCAGGGCACCTAACTAGATGTTCCATCATTTCACTTGTTATTAATCTCTTTTACTCATCTTATAAGAATTCAAAACATCATATATCATATTTGTGTATTCTCGCGTAACTATAATAACATGAAACAGCTTAAGTTTATCAATAAGGGCAATGATCAAAGCAAGAAGCACAATAAGTCTATAGATTGCAACAAATATGATTATTTCTATCTTCTGCATCAACTCATAGCAATCATCAATAGTGGGCCTTCAACCCAAGACATAATCTTATTGTCCATCATTTACCCCATCAGGGTTTCATCATCATCAGTGGGCTTTCAGCCCTAGACATAATCTCATTATGCAACATTTACCCTTATCAGGGCTTCTCAAAGTAAGGAGTGCATATTAAATTCCATTTCAACATATTCCTCATTAGTTCATTGTATACCACAATTCTTAACAAATATTAGTAGAGGCATTAGAACTAGCAATAGTAAAAGCATATAGACATCATGTATCATTCCTCATACTCATAATAGATTTATCATACAACATGTACTTGTTCCATCTAATCTCAATAGATGTAAATAAATTTCATGCATATACATGCATAACAGACTTAGTTCTCTTCTTCTTTTATTTCACATTCTTCATATGGGGTTACTAGTCAACACATGTTGATTATCATTTGAATTCCATCAAAATAGTTTATTCTCATAATACAAGTATTCTATTAAACAATCACAATACAAGAACACATTCTTGTAAGTCAATTCAAATACTTGAGTTTCATCATTTAGTTGAAGTCAACTACGGTTATGTACATCTCTTAATCATCCATTTGAGATTGTCATTCATTAGCATCATCAAACTCATCATTTTAGGGTAAGATTTACATTCTTAGAATCATCTACTAATTCATATCTTTTTCCATCATTTTATACTCAGTAGTCTCAGCTTCTTTCATTTCATGTTCATTACATCATCTAGACCAATCTTTCTTGATTCACTTTACATACAATGCTTCTCTTTTACATAACATTTATCAAAGTACAATTCTTAGTATATTATATTTAATTTGGGTTAATCCATATGTAATTAAATAAAAGATAAAATACTTCATCATACTATCTTCATTAGTTTCATCTTTATCTTGCAATCACCATTACATACATCTTGTTCATATTGTCTCTTATATTCAGATAAGTGTACCTTGTCATTGACTACTAATGTCATTCCCATAATCAACAATGATCATTCTTTATTATACTAAAACAAATGCATTAGACTTAGATGATATTAGTAAGACTCATCATATTCAATTGAAGTATTAATACTTTCAACTTCAGCATTTGATCACATTTCAAACATCATATACAAGTTCTAGCTTTATCACTCATAATTGTCTTAGTAATAAACTTTTAGGGTTTTCAAGAAGTCATTCCTTAGTTCAACATATCATAAGAATCATATCATTCAGTAATCCAATCATGATCCAAGGGTTCATTAGGGTTATTCACAAACATGGAAACCCTAGTTTCCATTTTCACATATTTCATTCATCAATCATAAGTATACATTGATTAATTGACTCATTTGATTCACTTCCTCAACACAAATCCTAATCAGGATATGTGGTCATTCAATTCCATTAACATTCAACAATACACTTGTATAATACAATCTAGTACAATTCAAATATGACTTTATACATGTCAATTCAATTCCAAGCATATCGGCCATTGGGCTGATTTTTAGGAAAAATTCACATGAAATACCATAGTCATCTACCCATGAGAATACACATGCATACTCAATCAATATAACAAGAACTAATCAAGTTTCAATTAATAAGAAATAATCAAAATCAGTAAAAATTGGATTCCCCAATATCTTTCCCAAATCAAATCCAATCTCATACATGTATAAACAAGGTATCTGGTTTTTTTAGCCAGATAGAATTAGGCTTTCAACATGAATACAAAGCTTAGGAGGGATAAAAATACTCATCTCAGGTGTGAAATACCTGAAATTCATAGCCCAGCTACTACTTCTAATTCTTGAATCAAATCCTTGCTTCAAGAAAATAGAATCTTCCTGCTCCTCTTCACTCAAGAACCTAGAAGATGAAGAATTGAAGAAGAAAGAATGAAAGAAGAGATCAATTTGGATTCTTTTGATCCAAATCAGGGAAGTGATGAGTTCTATACATAGGAGAGAATAGAAGCAAATAAACCTAGTAAAGATTTATGATCTATATAGAATTTACCACCCTTGGAAAGAGAAAATCCAGAAATCTGAAATTTCCACTTCAGATTCTCCAAACCCTAAAATCCCCTCCTCTCTCAAGAATTACGAAGCTATGAAGTGTGGGACAGAAATGAGAGGTGCTTGGGTCGTAATAGAGTCCTATATACTCATTAAGGTGCTTGGAATAATTAATTATAAACATTTTTCAGTCTTTTTTTCCAGAAAAATCTGGTCGGTCGAGTTTGTCTCTCTCAGAACTCAAACGATCAAGGTTCTGTTGTGATACAAAACTTCTTCCAAAAATTCTGAAAATTTAATATTTTGTTGAAAACTGAGTATCAATCCTTCAGTTAAAATTTGAGCTTAATTGGATAATCCAATAAATTATAAAAAATAAAATACTACACTGTTATACTTAAGCCTGTATAGCATGATCGGTTGAGTTTTTTCCTGGGGCAAACTCGACCGATCAACAAGTCCAGAAAACTCTAAAAATTCTGAAATTTTCCAAGAGTGTTTAAATTTTATATATACAAATTATATCCAAATTTGAATTAAATAAGAGTTACACATAAAATACTAAAAATCATTTAGTGAGACAATATACTTATCAAATTATGTATTCATATATCAGCAAAACCCTAATTTGGTCCGATTAAGGTTTCTAAAATGTTAACCCTAATTATGTGAATCAAAGTATGATTAAACCTTCTCATTATATTTGAAATATCAAAAAGTTAAATACCATCACTAATAGAGCTTTAAACAATGATCAACTTAGTTAAGCATACAATCATCCAAGTAAACCCTAATTAGATGACTAATTTGAAAACGGGTCATTACAAATTCTTCCCTCCTTTTAGGATTTCGTCCTGAAATCTAAGAAAAGATATGGAAGAATATCATATCATCTAATTGTTCACCTCTCTGGACATCAAATTATAAAGACTTTCATTTTATCTTTCTTTCATATGACATTTTTTTAATGGATATTCCATCTCTTGTCATCATCATATCTCTCATTGGGTATTACAAACACTCACTTCACAAATATTAGTAATACATCATTTATCAAGATCTAATTCACATCACCTTTCACATCCTTTTTTTATTGTGTATCTCATGGATTAAGATTATGACTCATTCACATATTATCATCCGCATTCATCAATTTCCTTTATAAAGAAGATCATCTAGTATGCATCTTAATTCATAGCTTTTTCTCTCAATTTAAGATTTCATACTCAAATTCAAACTCATTATAGATTGTCTTCATAATCCATTAAGATTTCATCTTTCTTATATGAAATTTTATGCTTTCCATAGGTTCCATATTGAATTATAAAATCCTTTTCTCTTTCACCATTTTATCGCCATTCTTCTCTTTTTCATCATGTATCTTATTATACTACCAAACTATGTTCATCTGGATACTTGGTCAGGGCATCCAGAAGAAGTATAGTCGGCAGTTCCATACTAGCTTAGATCAATACCCAAATACTTGACCAGAGTATCTAGATACTGAGTTCAGTCAGTATGCACATCATTCAGGTTATATTCAACATCGACATTATCAATTAGTCATAGATCATGTTTTCTAAATAATAACTGAAAGCATCCACCTGAATTTATATTTCCATGTGGAAGCATAAGGGACCATATATTGAGAGTATATGGAAATATCAATATTGTCCCATATGCTTCCACATAGAAATATAAATTGAGTTGCATACTTTTAGATATTCTTTAGAAAACATGATCTATATAATATGTGCATTCGTCTGTTTTATCTACTGTACCACTTTTATTTACTTTTGTAATAACGGCTTCTCGTTGACCAAACGACAGACGACTGGAACACATCTCCCATTTACCACTTACGTTATTGAAAACGTGTAATATTTAGCTTGATTGGGCTGAACGAAAACAACGTGTTAGATGCACCACCTCCTAACTGACTCGAGAAGTAGATAATGAACCAATGTCTCCAGGCAAAGGCTTTGGATAAGAACGTACTCAATAAAGAATTTAGGATTAGAATTTTATTAGAATTTTCTGAAATATTACCTTTACATACCAGCTAATTCGACCAGAAGAAGTACTTTGTAAATGATGGAGTGGTATATGAAACTGATACGCACTACATCTACCTTTAAAATGAAACGGATTCGATAACATATGGTAATGGACATGCAAGCTCTATGAAGATATGTATCACGTTGTGTTAGTAAAATGCTATATCTTTGTAACATGTACCAGAAAACAACTAGAATCCGGTCCAAAAAAATGCGGTGGTTTAAGGCAAGATACCTGCTACGTATATACAAACTTTTCGAAATTTTTGCTGGTCTTGATGAGTGATAATGTTTGTTTCCGTCAATATCCATCTAAACTGAGGTTGATATAAAATTTGCAGAACAAACGGAACTGTTCATCAATCGCCAGATGTAAAGTGGAAAGCACCATCGGTAGTGCGTACTGCCCAAACACGTCTGACGCACACACCAATTATTGGAGTCACACGGCACCGCGGGTAGGACATGGCCGTCGTTGTCGCCATGATGGTGCTCCGGCGTGCAGTTTCCTCCAAAACCGTCATTAGGAAGGCGATAGCGGAGTTGGTGTGAATTGTCGCGAACCAGTGGCAACCAACCCCTAGCTTCTCGTTGAGATAGGCAAAGGCTGAGCTGATACGCTGCCCCCATATGTGCACGCGATTCTAATTTTCTGCGCTGAAAGGTTTGGTTACCGCTATCCTGGTTGGTGAACCTCAGGCCGAGAAAGAGATGTTTTGTGCACAAGGCATGGTTCCAAAGAGGTATCAATTGACGGAGCCACCAGAAATTGGTGTTAGATATCCGCCTGATACATGTTTGGTTGTGGTCGCGGATTTCTTTTTTAAGTACTTGAGAAATTTTGTTCATTTTTTTTTGCATATTGAAGACGATAGGCATAACGAAGGCAAATTTGGAATGAGTTCTATGGGAGATGGTGTATGCATTAACATTCACTTGGTTTATTTTATTTTAAAAAAAAAAGGTTGACATTCTATTCATCGTGTGGTCGGGGATCGAATCTGAGACCTCTTGGTAACACATGAAGAGTCTTAACCAACTACTTGTCCTCACTTAGACTTCACTTGGTTTATTTTGATAATACGAATAAATATTTATCAAAAAAAGTTAGTTTCTTTTGTTCTTAATGTGAATTCTATAAGAAAGAGACATTATTAGGGTATAAACTTCTAGAAGGAGAATGGACTTTTTGATGAGAAGTTTGCTATGAGTTGGTAGTTTGGCATGAAGACTGTTTGATTTAGGACAAATAGATGGGGTTGGCGAGAGGTCCCATGTTAAGACATGTGGAAACCTTCTACATTGTTGTGCAATGAAACTGTTGTCCCGAATATTTTCTCAAACTATTTCTAAGATCCTTCTAAATACTTGATATATATTCATGTTGTTATTGTTATTGTTATTTCTGTATGAGATGTTCTGCTTGACATTTTTAGACTGCTTCAAAATACTCCAATCAATCTAAAACATGCTAGTGAATATTCCACGTGCTTCTAGAATTATACAATGTACTTTAACCCCTCTCTTAGTTTTCAAATCAAGAGTGTCTTTGAAGTATTTGAACTTATTGATTGTGAAGGACTTGGTAAATATATGTGACGATTGTTGGTTGGTACTTGTGAACTCTGCCTTTTTCTCGCCTTTCAACTAGTTCATTCATGAAATATTATTGAATTTCAAGTGCATTGATCGAGTACAGAATATTGGAAACATTCATAGAGCATTAGCTAGCAAATTGTCATAAAATATCTTATTCTTGTTAGTGTAGAAGATCGTGTAGAATTATACTTGGTTATACAACTTCACATGCATCCCCTGTAGCTGTCATATATTAACCATCAGGTGAGGAGAGCGCAAAGTTTTACTTGTGGTTTATAAAACCAGGATATTTCATTGAGGCTTATGCAAAAGACATATTCATAAGTTTTTTATCATGTGTTAAACCAACCAAATCATTTCCTATATATCCAAGGAGTTATTTCCTCATAAATATATTTGATGTCATAGTTCTATATTAGCAACTCCAATCTGATTTTACTAGACACTATCAAGAACCTAGATAATATGCTCACAACATGAACAATATATGCATGCCTTGTATTTTTATATAGATAAGAGAATCAACCATATGTTTAAGGAATTGTTGATCAATTATTTTTCATATCCATCATCCTTTCCAACTCTTCATCCAAGGCCATAGGTGTGCTAAAACTAGTTTACACTTCGTCATGTGAAAATATCGACACAATTCTCTTGGGAAATGCACATTTCACCCTTTTCATGTTTTTCTTGAATGAGAACTCAATATGTCATTAGATTAAAGTTGATCGTCTCATATTCTTACAACATGGTCTTCATAAATTTGGTTATCATTATTAAATCATTGCTTGTATAGTTTATATCATTCATATATAGGTAGAATATAAGAAATGAGACATTCATTTTCACTTGATTTAGAGTGATGGCTCACTTACGTATTCTAAAATCCAATAATAGTTGTGCATGAGGGCACGGACTTTACAAATTAAGTGTGAAAAGTGAACTTTGATAGCATCTTACTTTTATATTATTAAGCATGGGCCATATTATTATAAATGAAAAACCTAAAGGGGGTTTGAATTAATGGTAGAATCCAAATATGTAATTCATTGGAGTTACTATAGCATACAAATTTGTGTAACCTGAAACCACAAGTAAAGGGATAATATAAAGATGAGGAAAAATCCTACTATAGGAAGCTACAAAAATTTAGTAAAAAGCCAATCATCTTGAAAAGTAAACTAAGTCCCCAAATTTCTTGATCAAATCAACATCCACTTTTCTTAAGTGTTTGAAGAACACTCGGCGAATAAAAGAAACCAAATTATAATATACATTAATATTTGTTATCATGTTGTAGTAGAGTATTTTATTTGGGAATAAAAGGAAACTTACAAGTAATGATAAATAAAAATGAAATACTAAAAAGTTAAAAGGCAGATGTTCATGTTAAGCTAATACAATCTAAGTGAGTATGAAAATATATACGAACTGATTGGGCATTGTAATAAGGATGGGATCACAAGATCAAATCACCAAAATTCTTGTTATGAAAATATATATGAAATACAATGAAACTTTTCTCCTTAGACATTTTCCCAAAATATTTCTAAATTCCTTCTAAATACTAGTTATATTTTTATGTTGTTATTGTTATGGTTGTTTTTATATGAAATGCTTTTCTTGATATTTTTAATCTACTTCACAATACTCCAATCAATATAGAACATGCTAGAGAATATCCCTCATGCTTCAAGAATTATCAAATATACTTTCACACCTCTCTTAATTTTTAAATCTAAGATAGTCTTTGAAGTATTTGAAATTCTTGATTGTGAATGACTTGGTATATATATGTGACAATAGTTGGTTGGTGCTTGTAAACCCTTCCTTTTTCTCGCCTTTAAACTAGTTCATTCATGAAATAATATTGAATTTCGATATGCAATGATCGTGTACAGAACACTGGAAAAATTTAGAGCATTATCTACAAAATTGTCAGAAAATATCTTATTCTTTTTATTGTAGAATATCATGCAAAATTATACTTGGTTGTCAACTTCACATGCATCCTCTTTAGCAGCTATATATTCCATGTCGGGTGAGGAGAGCACAAAATTTTACATGTGGTTTATAAAACCAAGTTATTACATTGAGGCTTATGCAAAAGAAATATTCATAAGTTTTTATCATATGGTAAACCAACCAAATCATCTTTAGTATATCCAACTAAGGGGTTATTTTCTCATAATCTATATTAGCAACTGCAAACTTATTTTCTTGGACACTATCAAGAACCTAGACAATATGCTCAGTATGAACGATATATGGTTTGTATTTTTATATAGATAAGAGAATCAACCATATTTTCTAGGAATTATTGATCAATCATTTTTCATATGCATTATTTTTTCCATCTCTTCATTCAAGGCCATAGGTGTGGTGACTTTAGCATGTGAAAATTTCTACATATTTCTCTTGAGAAATGGCCATCTAAACCTTTCAATGCTTTTCTAGAATGACAACTCAATATGTTGTTAAATTAATGTCAATCATCTCATATTCTTACATCATGGTCTTCATAAATTTGGTTAACGTTATTAAAGCATTGCTTGTATAGTTTATACCATTCACGTGTAGGTAGAATATAAGAAATGAGGCATTCATTCTTACTTGATTTAGAGTGATGGCTCACTTTGGTATTCTGAAATCCAACAAAGGTTGGGCTTGAGGGACCCAACTTTCCAAATTAAGTGTGAATAGTGAACTTTTTATCATCTTTATTTTATATTATTAAGCATTGACCATGTTATTATACATGAAAAACCCAAAAAGGATCACCCTTCAAATTCATAAAAACTGAAGAAGATGTCAATCACTACATATCACTACAACATATTAAGTTTAGATAACCTAAAACCAAAAGTAAATGGATAGTATAAAGATGATGAAAATCCTACTGTGTAAACCTACAAAATTTAGTTAAAAGTTGATCATCTTAAAAAGTAAAAGAAGTCCCCAAAATTTCTCTTGTTCAAATCAACATCTACCTTACATAGGTGTTTTAAGAACACTCAGAGAATAATATAAACAAAAATATAATCTACATTAACAATTGTTATCATGTTGTAGTAGATTATTCTATTTGGTCATAAAGGGAAACTTACAAGTAATACTAAACAAAAATGAAATACTAAAAGTTAAGAAGTAGAGGTTCATGTTAAGCTAATACAATCTAAGTGAGCATGAAAAAGTATATGAATTGATTGGGCATTGTAATAAGGATAGCATCACAAGATCAAATCACCAAAATTGTTGGTATACAAAGTAGTGCATTAGGGCAACATGCATATAGATCCCAACAAATGAAGACATTAAGTTAAGGAGGGGAACATGCAAAATAAACTATTAGTTATGATTCACGGTCTAAAAATTAGAAGTATATAATGGTACAAACTATGACCATGGAGCTTTAATCCCAAAAACATGGGATTAAAACACTGCATCGGCTAATATAAGGAAAATTAATTTTGAACAAGAAGGATCAATAGATTATTATATTTTTTCCCATTAAACAAGTTAAATAGATAACTATCCACATTAATGCAAAGAAGACATAAAACAAAAGTCTTCTCATATAAACAAACAAACTTTCTTAACATATAAGGTTGCTTACATGTATAACGCATAGTGAAAGAATATTTAATATGCTATTACATAAGTGTACTCTCACTCCAAAGAACTTGGGTTACCAAGAGACCGAAATAGACTGGATAGTAGTACTACTATCTTTGACCTATGCATAACATAAGCTATCATTGACTCTTGTTAAGGTACACTCAAGATCCTTGCCTCGGCGTAAAGATATTTTGTGGATCATGAGATACTAGATAAGTGAGTGATAGTTCTCACTAAATAAAATAAAAATAGTCAGATAAGTGCATGATTAATAGGAAATTATAAGAAAGTAACATATATATGGTTATCTAAACAATGCAACCATATACATTACATCATATAACTAAAATGTAAATCTAAAAATTAGAAAATATAAACTTGACTTAACTTGTAACTTTTGAAATTATTACTTCAACATTTTTTGAACTCCCTCGGGATGTATTGTCCAAGTGGAAGTCTGTAGGATAACCCAAGGAATAACCACACAAGTCTTAAGGTAAAATTATGACATCATGACTAATGAATCTTGCAACATTGGTTAGTAATGAGGTTTTCATTGTGGTGTCTAAACTAATGGCCAATAAGCTGGTCATATTTCATGGGTACGTAGGAGGTGTACCAAGACTAATTACTTAAACACTTGATGTAGTGGTTCCATTAGGGTTGACTACATAATTTTTAACAAGTATGATATTCCTCTTGCAATCAGTAAAATAACCAAATGTAGAGAATCATCATACTCATTTGTAAATTTTAGATACTTCAAGTAACTACAAAGGTTATTCCTTCATTGGCTTGATCCCCCACATCACTAGTAAACTAACTAAACTTGCTTCAATCTACCTTGTCCTAGACTTTTTCATTCAGTATGCTCATTTCCTCTATCGTGAAGTAGACATATGGTATCAAATCAATAAATTCCACGGCATATAGAAACCTAAAGAACTATTCCTAACAACAAAGTCGTTGATCAAATAAACTAGTAACAACTTCTACCTTTATGTCTATGTATTTCCACTAAATAACCAAATCCAGACGATAGTAGGTTTTTAGTAAACCTACATTTCTAGATCCATTTAATTCACATTTATACCCTAAGTGACAATTTAATCTCATAATATTATTATGTTTGATAGATCTCAACAGTTAGAATCTACAAAGAGAATGATTGCATTAGGTACTTTCAAAGTCTGACTAAAGAAATAAATCTTGATGCACAAAAGAGTTTAATAATAATATAGTCCATATTTATTGTTTGATAAAAATATATGATCACATAATATTTATCTATATCACGAATTCTAAAAATCAACCCAGGATAGTATGATGACATAGTATTCATATGTTTGCATCCATTATTAGTTAAACTTGATTAACTTTGTCAAAATTGAAGGATCCACTCACCTCAAAATATGAATTTTTAATACTAATATGAACCCATAGTACTAATCTTAGATCCCTGAAATTTTCCCTAAATCAAAAAAAAATATACCATTGACCCTATTCTTTACAATCAAGATGTTGATTATTATGTCAATTGGTGAAGGAATGTAGAAACTAAGGGTTAAATTAGTTGATATCACAAATAAATATTTATAAATATAGAACTAGATCAAAAATAAGGAATAAAACTTATTTATGTAACCCTAGATAGACTTATCAAAGAAAAAGCTTAGGTTAGTTCAATTCATCATGTTCTCACAAATATTCCTAAAGTTGGCCCGAAGAACCACTCCAAATTATCATAGGTTTTCTAATAGAGAAAGAGGTTAAAAGTGAGATTTTGTTGAAGTTTTATCATCTCATACAAAATAGGTGATGATCTATTATAAAGTGAACCTTCCACATCAGTTTCTACTTCCAAAATCAAGAATTAGGTTCATCTCTTGACAAGTAGCTTCCTTTTGTAAGACCTTGAATTTACCAATATCTTTTCAATATTCTATACCTACTCAAGAAAAAACTCACTTGAAAAGTTAGTTGACTTGTCAAAAGGTTGGCTTATTTTTGCAATTTGACAAGTTGGTGTAAAAATACTACAAACAAGTTGACCAACATGTTTATAGGTCAGCTTGAGAATTCAGTTGGTCTATCTTGTAATGTTGACTTATGATACGTTTATAGTGACAAAACCCCCTAACCATGGACATGGTAGGTTATCAGACTGGTAGAATGTTTGGCTTACTTATCAGTGCAAAATAATCCAACATTTACAAAATGTGTGTCTTTGAATTTTTATTATTCAAATTCAAAAGGAAAAGTGATTATATGTATACTATATGCATTCAACATGTTTTCAATATTTGTACTAAATTTTTATCATTATTCAAATTAGTTGCCTTTTCAAAACCTAGTGGTTCATAGTGTTGTGTTATTCTAATGTGATACTTAATTTCCTAACCTTAATTAACTATACAATGAAATTGTTGAATTAGGTTTCTTGTCATTCTAAAAATTTTTGTTGGTATGTATGCCCTGAGAGCCAATCATGGGATGATTGGTGGGATACATTAAGATTGATTTGATAAACATAAAAAAGGCGAGCTTCCAGTTCTTTCTGGTTCAGTCATATGAGATAGTGATAGAACAGATTGAATGTCTAGAGAATGACAGTACTCAATGACGTATGCCTTTAGGTTCATGACCTGAACGATGAGATCATACGGATGCTAAGAGTTTGTACATTCTTGTTATGTCCCTAGTCGGATGTCATTGTGGAAGGTAGATAGACAGCAATGACACACAAGACTAGATTGTGGTGTTGGTTGATGACAGAATCTCATTAGTCATGATATAGAGATATCAAACCCACATAGGTACTTGTTAGAGAACAAGGTACCGGACAGACCCACCGTGAGTTTGACACATGGAACCATGACATGATAGTCACAGTCAGTACTCACATTGATGGTGGTGAGTGTGATTCTTAGACCTGAAATCACTGCACTCAACACATGTCGTTGGGCACACTTTGACATCATCAAACGCAGTCCTGAAACATGGGTTGTTATAAAGGTGATGATTGGGTGGCTTTGACACATGGGGCTTTTGAGGGGTGAGTGATAGATATGGGATTTGTCCCTCCTGAGGGAGTTTGATATCCATGGCCACTTGATGAGTAGGATTGAGAAAGGCGTGCACGCATGTGTGAATCAGTATATGATACTGATGTCATACATATCTCTTCCAGTCTACTCTGAGATCAAGGAAGTGAATGAACATTGACAGGATGATTGTTCCATGCCTCGAGTTCATTCCGGATATCTGTGACAAAGGAATTATACATTCACTGTAACACCATTCACGGATTGTAGGATGAAAGTTGTTCTCCAACTTTCTACTTTCACTTGGGTAGCACTGATGTGTGACTAGGCACCGCTCTTTGCTTGTGAAGTCATAAGTGTTATGGACTTTCACTGCCAACGTGAAATGGACCTGCAGGGTCACACACATAGGATTTAACCTGGAAGAGGAGTTTTGTCCACAAAGCAATGTTTAGATTGATTACTAAAGGAGTTTAGTAGTTCAATTAAACACTCAATCAGTCGATAGCTCAATATCGTATGGTTCAAGGTGTTGGATGCATTGATTGGAGTATCGGATTGATTGAAATCGCAATTGACTGATTTTGCCCAACCTGTGCTCCCAACCGATCGGTTCATGTGATGAACCGGTCGGCTGAGGTTGTTGAACCGGTCGGCTGGAGTGTCCAGGCCGATCAGCTCATGCCCAGGTTGAAACGACCGGTTCAAGGGTTGAACCGATCGGCTCAACTGGTGCAACAGATCAGTTGGGAAAGTCATGTCGGCAAGAAATTTCCTTTCGTTTCAAATTGGCCAATTCGATTGGGAATAATATTGGTATTCGATACCAACTGGGAAAGAAACAAGGAAAGTCTTTTTGAGCCAGATTAGGACCATGAACCGATCGGTTCAGGGAACCAACCGATCGGTTGGAGTGCCCCAAACGATCGGCTCAGGTCTGACCGATCGGCTCAATGGCCGAACCGATCGGTTTAGTTGTGAACCGATCATTTCAGGTTGCGAACCGGTTGCTTTTTGTGGAAAATTCTCGAACCCTTCTACTCCTGCATTAGTCCCGCATTGCCCAGGATGGAGAACCCTGTCCCATGACTCTCCTATATATATAGGGGTATTGGGGGCTTCTCAAAGTACAGCTTAGTGCAACCAATTGCTCTGCAAGTTGTCGTTCTCTCTGGTTTTGGTAACCGTGAGAGAGCCCGAGCAAGTGCTTCCCGCAAAAGGGAGGTGCAGCAAGGGAAGGACAACTGCAGTTGCAACAGGAGGCAAGAGAGCGTGTTGGCAACTAGTACGTCAACAGGAGGGTGTGACTCCTTCCACTTCCTTGTGGGACAAGGAGAGTGGAGTTCCAGGTGGTCCGTGTGGACTACTACAGAGGCGGGAGGACACTGCCGCTTAGGAGGACAACTGTCATCCGACAGTCCAGTTCGAGTAGGAGTTGTCAGTCCCGGTGCGACCAGGAGCTGCACAGACACCGTCGAAGTCCAGAGTTGAAGACCGCGCATTGCGCGAGGTATTGTCGCCGAGCAAGCCTCGGGACAAGGTATGATTCCGCAAACCATCCTTTCCTATTATATAGACGTTGACGCGTTTCCTCGGTATGGGTTGGGGAGAAAAAAATTTTGTTTCCGCTGCCTTCTCTGATTCCCCAAAAACCCAAATAGTGGTATCAGAGCCACGTCAGTTGTTCTATATTTTAGGAATATCGATATGATCGATTTTGGTTTGTCACCTTTATTTATTGCATACGATGAGAATAATATCGGTTTTATGCATGTCCAATCCTAAATCCACAAATCCCAAATTACATATATGATATGTATTATTAATGCACTCGATACGCGTCGCCCTTAAACGCGTTTTGTGGTGGATGTGTGTAGCGTGATTATGGCCTATAAACCCCTATCTGTGTGTGGTTTTTTGTGGTTGCTTGCATCTCGGTCTGCGCACCGATCTTCCCTCTCTTATTCCTGATGTAACTCAAAATAATTCGAGATTCTTTCCTACCTTTGCTCCCCCCGAATGTAAATCGGGGTTTCCCTTTTTAAAGCAATGTAATAAATATAATAGGATTTTATTTCCTTTTATGTCAAAGACCGGCAGACATCAAGACGATAGCTGAAACGATCGGTGAACCGATCGGTTGACGTTCCAGACGGTCGGTTCAAGGAGTGAATCGATCGGTTGATGACCGGTTCGAGGAGCGAGACGAGCGGGTGGCGGACATGAAGAGGTGCACGACGACCAGGCGAACCGATCGGTTGGAGGAGCCAACCGATCGGCTGGTGGCACCCAGACGACCGGCTGGAGAGTACAGATCATTCATGTGATGAGTTGATCAACTCGGATGGCAAGGCACAGAGTTCATCTTGTACAGGTTGCATGTGATGTTGACCTAGATGACCGTGATTCCTCTTGGCTCGAGGAATCACATTAGGATGGCCATAATCATCGCTTTTTATCGTTTGTGCATGTTTTCTGTGGGATATAGTATGTATATGATACGTACTATGTATTGTGGTGATTAGATATGTATATGTATATAAAACCAAATCCCTCATTAAAATATTAAGTCTTATATGCCTTCCATTAGCGGCACACATGAAAAGCTCGATCGACCAAGCGTAGGTTACGCCAAAGTGTGGTGCGCCGTCTATCTTGTGGAAGTGTGAAGGGTAGACATGTAGGTTCTGCCAAAGCAGGGTGCATGTTCTACCGTGTCAGCTTTTGGGTTAGACTTAACTGGTAATTCTTAGAGCGTCTAAGCCCAGAGTCAAGGAATGTTCATGGCAAGGAGTTGTGCATGTTCATTCAACAAGAGTTGCATATGATGCAATTGGCAAGAGTTGCCTACTTGAGAGATCTAAGTTGTGGGCGATCAGCCAAAGCTGACTCATGACTTAGAGGATTTCATGATCTTGCCCACTAGAAGATTGTACGCTGCAATCTTCCGAATTGATGGTGAGGGCTATCAATTTGAAGTAAAATAGTGGGAGCGATAATTAATTAAAGACCTAATTATATCGTCAAACTTTCAAATCAATCAAATAAGTCAAAAATGAGTTTTGGACTAAAATTGCATATTTTCCTTTTTGTAGTTCAAATGGCAACGAACAACAACAACTTTTCTTTGTGATCGGTCCTTGACAAGGACAAGTTAAATGGGACAAACTTCCATGACTGGTATCGGACATTGAGAATTGTTCTCACTCAAGAGCGTAAGCTCTATGTCATGGATACTCCAATTCCAGAGGAACCCGCTCCTAATGCACCAAGGACAGAAAGGGATGCTTACAAGAAGCATTCTGATGATGCCATTGATGCAAAGTGCTTGATGCTATGTTCAATGAACCATGAGTTGCAGAGGCAACATGAGAACATGGGTGTCATAGAGATGATTCTGCATCTCAGGAACATGTATGAAGATCAGGCACGGCAAGAGAGGTACAATGTTTCTAGGGCGCTGTTTAAGTGCGTCATGACAGAAGGAGATCCAGTTGGTCCTCACACACTCAAGATGATTGGGTATGTGGAGAACCTGCAAAGACTAGGATTTCCACTGAGCCAAGAGTTGGCTACTGACGTGATACTGCAATCGTTGCCAGAATCTTACAGTCAGTTTGTGATGAACTACAACATGAACAACTTTGATAGGCCACTGTCAGAGTTGTTGGGCATGTTGAGGACAGCCGAGTTACAGATGAAGAAGGACAAGCCTAAGTCTGTGATGGTGATCATGATCAAGAAAGGCAAGTCCAAGCGCAAGGGTAAAGGCAAAGCTAAGAAAGGTTCTGAAGCTAGCCAGGAGTCCAAGCCATCTTCAGCTCTCAAGGCCAAGGGAGGCGTGACCAAGAAAGGAAATTGCCACCATTGTCAAAAGCCAGGACATTGGAAAAGGAATTGTCCTCTCTACCTGGAAGAACAAAAGAAGAAGGAGGCGACTGAAGCCTCTACTTAAAGGTGTCATGTAAATAAACTTGTAACACTTTTTGAGGTATATGATACCAAGATGTAAAGTGTAAAGCATTCTTACTTGGGGCAAGTGTTGCCTTTATAGATAGGAATACTTTAGTTTATTTTCAGCCAATAAGGCATGTAATACAGTTATGAACTGTTATTTCATACTTGCCAATAGATAGAAACACTTTATTTTTGCATATTGTATGACAATGATGGCAATTAATAAAGAGATGTTTCAATTTATAAAGATGTGATCTTTGTGGCAATGCCTTATTTATCTTGTGATATTTGATATGCATAAGATAAGACAATACCTAAAAGTTATAGATAACTCAAACAATTTAATTAGCATTAATCATGAGAAATTCATTTCTAGTTTCCATGTGATGGATAAATCTAGACTCTTTTGGTTATAGAACCAGTAAGAGACATGAATATCTTGGACATGATTAATCAATCTTCACTAATGTAGTGGGAGAGTGATTATCCTATTAGGTATAATACATGTGATGTATTTACATACCTATTGGAATAAATGCTATTACTTCAAATGGTGTTTAGAGAAATACCAATTTTGATATCTTGAAGTGTTCAAGATTATCATAAATGAAGTACAAATTTGGTAAAGTATTAATTCTTGATGAGATCAATGAATGAAATACTTGGACCAAATGTTTGAGATCCTTATGAGTGATTATGGTAGTGTATCATAGTGAACTCATGATTAAGGCATGATGATGTCTGAATCAAGAAGGAATCATACTCTAAGGAGTTAGAGAATGATTATCAAATAACTGAATTCTTCTTAATTAAAAAGAATACCCCACACTAATAAAAGAAATTAAGAATCACAAGGGTTGTGAGTTCTTATATCTTTAACAGATACACCTCAATTATCTATGTGATGAGTTGTTCATGTGATGAGTCAACTATCAAGATGAATATGAGGAACCGAATCTTGAGTTATGGTTTATGACCTTTACATCCTAAATGACATCCATGTGAACCATAAGGTATGACCTTGATGGTAGCACTCATTGGATCATATCCATTAGTGCAGATGAGTCTTAAGTGTTAAGACACATGGATAATATTTTGAGAAGGATGATGCTTGTTGATTGCAACTTAATGGCCAAGACATTTGGCATATGGATACTAAAACTGCATTCCTATGAGGAATAAAACCAGGATGTGTATGTGACACAGCCTATAAGGTTTATGAATCCACTAATGCAAATGAAGTCTATAAGTTACAAAGGACTAATCAATGTGATTGATTGAATACAAGCAACTCAAAATTGGATCTTTATTTTGATGATATAGTCAAAGGGTTTGACTGATATGTCAAAGATAAAGAAGGGATCTGTGATTTAGTGGGAGCGTGTTCACATTCCACATATTGATGTGAAATGGAAATGTTCTAGATTGGAAATCTGAATGTGGAAATTCTCTTTAAGGAAGATAGAGATGTTTCCTATGTGATAGGAATAGAGATCTATAGAGATAGTTCTCGAAAACCTCTTGACCTGGAAAGAGAAAGCATACATTGGCAATCTGTACTGAAGTGTTCAGTATGCACAGATTCAATGGGAGAAAACTTGTCCATATTACATGGAGTTAGTATCCCAAGGCCAAGTGTCCAATTCTTATGAAGAATGGGAACGCTAAGAATAGATATGGATCTATGATGTATGTAATCATCCCATTATCTTGCATGTATGACATGGCAAGAATAAAATGCATTCATCATCTTGTATGTAGGACATGGCAATATGATGTGCTCATCCTGATAACTCGTTTGTAGGACATGACGAGTGGATGTCTGTCTGTTTCCAGTAAGGGTTACTGAAATACCATGAGAACTTGACAAGTGCTTGTGAAGTACTAGTTCTATGGAGATAAGGAAGAGTTCGATGTAAAGAGTTACATTGATGCGAACTTCCGAAAGGACAGAAAATTAATCGCAAAATATATATAAGATGTATAAAAGAGAATGTTTGTTGATAATTGGAAGTGTTCCAATAAAGCCATTTAAAAGGGAAATGCCGAGTATCTATGTGTTAGAGAACAGCAATGGATATTATATGGATCTGAAAGTTCATAAGATGAACTTATATTCCACTCATTGATGACAAGTCTGGAATCCTTGATCATGCAATGTGGCTAAAGGTTAGCAAATGGAATACAAGATCGCATATTACGGCAACTCCATCTCATACGTGTGACGTACAGCGAAGAGATGAGAGACATGCATTTTATACAGACTTTGGCAAGGTGTTGCCATTACTCACTATGCTGGCACTACAGCACAGTAACATGTGAGACATGTTTGAAAATCACTATGAATATGATTCATGGGTGATTGGCTCGCAGTGCAAGTGGGAGTCTGTTGGTATGTATGCCCTGAGAGCCAATCATGGGATGATTGGTGGGATACATTAAGATTGATTTGATAAACATAAAAAAGGCGAGCTTCCAATTCTTTCTGGTTCAGTCATATGAGATAGTGATAGAACAGATTGAATGTCTAGAGAATGACAGTACTCAATGACGTATGCCTTTAGGTTCCTGACCTGAACGATGAGATCATATGGATGCTAAGAGTTTGTACATTCTTGTTATGTCCCTAGTCGGATGTCATTGTGGAAGGTAGATAGACAGCAATGACACACAAGACTAGATTGTGGTGTTGGTTGATGACAGAATCTCATTAGTCATGATATAGAGATATCAAACCAAACACATAGGTACTTGTTAGAGAACAAGGTACCGGACAGACCCACCGTGAGTTTGGCACATGGAACCATGACATGGTAGTCACAGTCAGTACTCACATTGATGGTGGTGAGTGTGATTCTTAGACCTGAAATCACTGCACTCAACACATGTCGTTGGGCACACTTTGACATCATCAAACGTAGTCCTGAAACATGGGTTGTTATAAAGGTGATGATTGGGTGGCTTTGACACATGGGGCTTTTGAGGGGTGAGTGATAGATATGGGATTTGTCCCTCCTGAGGGAGTTTGATATCCATGGCCACTTGATGAGTAGGATTGAGAAAGGCGTGCACGCATGTGTGAATCAGTATATGATACTGATGTCATACATATCTCTTCCAGTCTACTCTGAGATCAAGGAAGTGAATGAACGTTGACAGGATGACTGTTCCATGCCTCGAGTTCATTCCGGATATCAGTGACAAAGGAATTATACATTCGTTGTAACACCATTCACGGATTGTAGGATGAAAGTTGTTCTCCAACTTTCTACTTTCACTTGGGTAGCACTGATGTGTGACTAGGCACCGCTCTTTGCTTGTGAAGTCATAAGTGTTATGGACTTTCACTGCCAACGTGAAATGGACCTGCAGGGTCACACACATAGGATTTAACCTGGAAGAGGAGTTTTGTCCACAAAGCAATGTTTAGATTGATTACTAAAGGAGTTTAGTAGTTCAATTAAACACTCAATCAGTCGATAGCTCAATATTGTATGGTTCAAGGTGTTGGACGCATTGATTGGAGTATCGGATTGATTGAAATCGCAATTGACTGATTTTGCCCAACCTGTGCTCCCAACCGATCGGTTCATGTGATGAACCGGTCGGCTGAGGTTGGTGAACCGGTCGGCTGGAGTGTCCAGGCCGATCGGCTCATGCCCAGGTTGAAATGACCGGTTCAAGGGTTGAACCAATCGGCTCAACTGGTGCAACGGATCAGTTGGGAAAGTCATGTCGGCAAGAATTTTCCTTTCATTTCAAATTGGCCAATTCGATTGGGAATAATATTGGTATTCGATACCAATTGGGAAAGAAACAAGGAAAGTCTTTTTGAGCCGGATTAGGACCATGAACCGATCGGTTCAGGGCACCAACCGATCGGTTGGAGTGCCCCAAACGATCGGCTCAGGTCCAACCGATCGGCTCAATGGCTGAACCGATCGGTTCAGTTGTGAACCGATCATTTCAGGTTGCGAACCGGTTGCTTTTTGTGGAAAATTCTCAAACCCTTCTACTCCTGCATTAGTCCCACATTGCCCGGGATGGAGAACCCTGTCCCATGACTCTCCTATATATAGGGGTATTGGGGGCTTCTCAAAGTACATCTTAGTGCAACCAGTTGCTCTGCAAGTTGTCGTTCTCTCTGGTTTTGGTAACTGTGAGAGAGCCCGAGCAAGTGCTTCCCGCAAAAGGGAGGTGCAGCAAGGGAAGGACAACTGCAGTTGCAACAGGAGGCAGGAGAGCGTGTTGGCGACTAGTACGTCAACAGGAGGGTGCGACTCCTTCCACTTCCTTGTGGGACAAGGAGAGTGGAGTTCCAGGTGGTCTGTGTAGACTACTACAGAGGCGGGAGGACCCTGCCGCTTAGGAGGACAACTGTCATCCGATAGTCCGGTTCAAGTAGGAGTTGTCAGTTCTGGTGCGACCAGGAGCTGTACAGACACCGTCGAAGTCCGGAGTTGAAGACAGCGCATTGCGTGAGGTATTGTCACCGAGCAAGCCTCGGGACAAGGTATGATTCCGCAAACCATCCTTTCCTATTATATAGACGTTGACGCGTTTCCTCGGTATGGGTTGGGTAGAAAAAAATTTTGTTTCCGCTGCCTTCTCTGATTCCCCAAAAACCCAAACAATTTCTTGTGTAACAAAGAATGAAAACACATACAAAAGATCAGAGTTTATGAACATTTTAAACAAGGAAAACTAGTTGAGATTATGATCTTTTAGACCCTATGTAACTCCCATTAAAGGTACAACAATCTCCATCACTTTTAACAATTTTCTATTGTAATTCTAAAAAGAGGATAACATAATTGTTATACGTCTCAAATTTTACTCCCATGTCACTTTATATACACAACAGTTCCTATCTAAACGTTAATCCAAGGGGTTTCTCTCCCTTCATGAGCTTCTAAACACTATGGGCAACTATTTGAACTAGTCTATTAACATTAGAAGCATCTTATTTTATATGTTTGGGTTCCTTCTCTAAAACTTCCAAGTTTCATTGTAATACTTTTTCACCATATAAATGTGGATACCATCTTGTAAATGGGGTTACTTATATGGAAATAGAATATATATACCCCCACATGGACAATTCTTTCTATGTACTATAATGTCCCATATGTCCGGAGTAAGTTTTTCATTCTTCTCAAATCAAAAAATCCCTTCCATGGAAAATATTTCAAGTACATGTCATAATCTAACTCAAAGAATTGTTGTCGACATAACCTATAAATATAGCTCTCATTTATGACTTTTGTGCCTTTATTTATATATCTATCACTTTCAACTTGTTTTTGTCTCTTCATTATTGTCAAATTTTAGAGGTTGTTTCTCTATAACATTCATATCTAAACTTGGGATATATACTCTATACAATATAAAGTCTTGTACAGTTTCATACTTAAACTAAAATGACAAATGTTATTATATATAGAATTCATTAGGCTACGACGTGTTTTGACTTCCTTTAAGCTACAAAACACATGAACCTAGTGTATCTTTTGGGGTCTAGTTGGTCGATTCAGATTGTTCATTAGTTAGAGCATGAAAATGTGTCATGAGCCTCTACTTGGCTCTAAAAGGATTATACATCCTATCTTAAAATATTGATGTGAACTTGATTTTATATTTTAATTCAAAACAATTGGTATTCTACATAATATGACAATTTGATTCACATAGATTTTGGACAACTTGATTGTATCATAACTGCACTTAGCTACAAGAAGATGGTTGATTTTGTTAGTTTGTCCACAATAACTCATTTGTGTAAAAATATATGATTTTCCCTCTTTATCCCACTAAAAAACTCCATCATGATGTTACATACACAATAGTTGGGGATGTATTCATATACTTCTCTTTTTTAAACCTAGTCACCAATACATCTCTTATGAATTTATGTACATAATAGAAATTTTTAAATGGATTGCATACAGATATGAATATGCCCTTTTTGAAATGTCCTTTTATAGACTATTATTTCCTAGAACACACGTCATGCTATAAGAATAAAGCAATCCAACTTTAGTAGTAGAAAAATAAACTCTTAGCTCTTCCCCTGAATCATGTCCAACATTACTTCTCAAATATTTGCATCCTAGTCATACATATTTTTAGATTATGAAAAACCAACTTAACTTGCATATATGTAATCAAACATCCTTGTAATTACAACTCTAAATTTATCTCAATTAGCTCCAACAATACAACTTGTCCTTCACCTACTAATGAGAACATTTAAGGTGAAGAAGATTTCATGCTTATGGAATCCACTACCAAAGGTGATTTTCCTACGATGGTAACCAATGTACAATAATAAATTTTAATCAACTCCAATCACACTTTATGTATCAGAATCATCTCTTTGTGTGTAAACATATTTTAAAATTTTACACTTTGTGAGGGTGTTGAGTCTCTCACTATATAGATAATTATGCAAAGTCATGGGTGCACATCTCTCTTCATATGTATTTATTTTTATGGAATAAAAATCATCACCCTACCCATCTTATATGTACACACAATTCAAACCTCTTCTAAATGCTTCACAAAACCATTGTAACCTTTTCCATCATCTAGCAAATTCAACATTTCCAGTGTAGTCATCTTCTCCTTCAATGTGAGGCCCTATTTTTTGGTTTAAGATATAATATATTTTTACTACTTGAACACTAGGTTTACCCATAATAAGTATTTGTTTTATGTTTAAAAAAAATAGTTTCAAATATTTTCTTCCTATTTTTACAGTTTATTAGTTATGGTTTGAAAAAGTGAGATCTTGACTTCAATTATGTTAGGGTATAAAAGGTAAAATGACATTTTACACAATAATATGATACAAAACAATAAGATAATCACCCTATATACTTCCTCAATTATAGATAACGTATTTAGAATCAATCAAGCATCCTTAGGGGTTACAAGATAGACTCCTAGGACACTAGTGGGGCCATTTATTATCAGAATTGGGAAGTTCATTTGTGGCTTAAGTAACAACTATTAGTCACACAGACTCTACATTGATTAGAATGAACCATCAAAGTACCTACCACTATAATAGTTAGTTAATCATAACAATATTAGATTGATTATCTTCATGATAGGCCAAGCATTAGAGTGATCTACCTCCAAGTGAAACCAACTTGTGGTTTCTTGCTGGAAGCTAGTCTAGTTACTAGTATGTTGACTAGAGATAATAGTAAGAAAATGTTGCCACAATGTCATTGTAACTTAGATTGATTTATAAAATGTTTGGACAATTGATTTATGTGGAATATTAAATATATAAAAGGATAAAATGTAATTCACCCAAGAACTGAAACCTCTATATAAAGCATGAATAAAATCTTAGACAATTGTATATGGTGTTCTCTAGCTCTGGTTTTATAGCCTAAATACAAGAAGGTTTTGAAGGTGTTTTTAAGTGATCTGGCTTGAATAAAATTGGAAACTTGACTCAACATAGATCTTACTTGGAAAATATTATGTTTTCTCATCTTTATATATCTTTGTTTTCTTCTCCTATATTCTAGGACAACATTATGTAGAATCACAATAAGAAACCTTAATTCTTGTTCCTAATGCTTACTTCATCCTTTTTTTACCTATCTTGAGGTCAATATAGAGGAATTTGTAGGATAATATCATTATGAAAGATTTGGAGATTGGAGTTTTTTCATACTCTTGATTTAAATACAGTCAGTTGGCTTACAGGAAAGTTGTGTAACCCCTTTGGTGGAGATCTATGTAAGTTCTACTCATTATGTTGAATGATTATTGTTGAGAGAAATTTTTTGGAGAATTGTAATTAGGTAAAATCGATATATAGAATGAGTTTCAAAATTTATGATTTTTATGATGTATTTAATTTAGTTTTTGGGAAAAGGGGATAAATTTGAAAATGCATGTATAAGTATGGGTTGCATTAAGTTACATCTACATGCCCATTTTGTGCATATCGTCAATTTCAAATGACATTTTATTTTTATCAAACTTCCTAAATTTCTAGAACATAAGTATAAATTTACTTTATTGGTCAATAATACCATCTATAATATTTTTACAAATATGAATTCAATTATGGAAAAAATAATCATCTATATTCAATATGGACAAGTATGCATACCATGTAATTTCAATTATGATTTTACCTTGTTAATGCATTTGTGATGCAATTACTTATAGAACACTTTGGAAATGATATATTACTGATGAGATATGAGTAAATGAACTAATATCAATATAATCATCATTACTCTTATTTTAGTATGCCCTAATAACTTCAAATACTACCTAGATTTTGTAATCTAGGAAGAAATATATGACATCTTATAGAAATCTAATGATTGTGAGAATACTTCTCATAATTTTATAATTGACATACGCTCTCATGTACTCCAACTGTTGACTACTGGAACACTCCTTTTTTTGGTGATAAGATCATGTGTCTTGAGTTGTTATGCATGTATTATTGATGATATATTTGGATCTCTTAGTTGTGATTTAAAGTGATTCCATTGTTCTCTAACTTGCTAAATCTATCTAGTTGTATATCTTTTGGATACAACCTTGAGTTTCTTAGTGATATTCATATTTTGGTAATGATGTGTATTTTCTAGTGAGTAATATACATCCATGCTTCTTAAATTGCATATTCCTTTGTATGGATATTTTTTTATAGATACTCATAACTTGTTTTTCAACTGGTGAATCATTTACTATGATCTAGATCCTACTAGTAGTCCTAACTTGTGATATCATCTACTAGTAGTCCATCTACATGTAGTTAGAGTCTTTTTCATCAATTGGTATGTTTGCTCACGTATTGGTATCCAACTATATGCTATATGTGTATCTTGTTTCATACATACTTAAGTTCATCCTATCATTTGCATATCTACTATCTTGAGTTACTTGATTTCATAACATTACATTTATATTTACTATAGTTACCTCTTTGGTTGTTTAAATGCATGTCTTGTTTATCTTTACATACATTTCTTGGACAGCCCTTAGTTTCGTATCTTATACACTCCCTTTTCTAACAAGGTGTGCTTTAGCTATTCAACTCCTTGACTTTTTAAGATGAAAAAGGGGGAGAAGACATGTCTTATGTAAAGGGGTAACACATATATGTAGAACATATATGAGTAGAAGACATATTTTCTATAAATGTTATGAAAGCTAACCATGTAGGAGGTATAACATTAATTGAGGGGGAGTATTTGAACTCCATTAGCATCAATTTAGGGGGAGAATATGAAGTAAATTTCATTGAAACCACTAGGTTTCTCCAAAGGTATAATTTTACTTAAATGCTTACAATACATTTATGGAATGTGTATTGTCATCTTCAAAAAGGGGGAGAATGTTGAATCAATGTCTAAATTGATTAAACCCCTTGTTTTGATGATGACTAACTATTCCACTTATTTGCATCTAATGCTTCTACTTGAGTGATTTTAGTTTTTCTAGGCACACCCCAAATGCCTAAACTTGCACATCCAAACTTGAAGAAATCAGGTTATATGTGCATAAAGATCAAGATTGAATAATAGATAGTTTTCTCCTTAGATATTTGATATAAATCACTTATATTGATTGAATGACTTGTAATTAACCTCATATGTGTAATAGAGTCAATTAGGATGAATTATGAGCACTTTTTGGGCATTTTTTATAAGCCATCACACACTAACTTGTCGGCCAAGTTTGTCCTAGTGGAAGCTCAGTCGGCAGTCTAACCTAGCTCTTGGCAATACACAGGGTCAGCCGAGTTTGTCCTGGTGGAAACTCTATTGACACCCTATACTTTGATTTGTCATATAATTTTGTCAGATGAGTTTCCTAAAAGATAACACAGCCAACAACATTATATGAAAAAGTACAGATAAATGTTTCTAGCCGTTGGAATGTTGCAAAATTTGAAAATATATCTGTTGGAACGCCCAAAATGGCTAGAATTTGATCCTAAGTGTCTCTACCAGTTAGTTAAGCACTATGAAGGTCCCTATACTATAGTTGAGATAGATTTGCCTCCCAAGATCCTGCATCCACCCTCATGAGATTAATCTCTTTCTACATCCATTAGACTGAGTAGAAGATTTGTAAGAGAGCTAGTCCTACATGTATATCTTGTGAGGCTCTCACTTCCTCCACCTCCCAATTTCTTTTTATACCATGAAGATAAGTATTCTCTCTCTTAGCTAAGAGAGGAGAATAAGAAGAAAAAAAAAGGGAAGGAGTCCATTGACGAGAAGCTTCTCGTTGGTGAAGGTGAAGTCAAAGGCGGAAGAACCAAGTCAAGAGTGGGTAAATCCTTGAAGGCAGAAGACTTGTTACAAGAGTGGAAAAGTCCTTGGAGAAGGTTAAAGACTCACTGTAAGAGTAGGTAAGTCCTTGGTAAGATAGAAGACTCTTGGTCATGTATGGGTAAGATATTTTCAATGGCTATTGGCTCCTTGAACTGAAAAGAATGCTAGGGGGTCATGACCTATAAAAGGGAGGTCTATATGTTGTAGTTGTTGTAATGGAATATAAGGAGTGAGCATGGTTGAAAATTCTAGAGGTTGACCTCTCTAGGTAGTAGATTTACGTCTCCTAGTTTGGATGTTGGAACCACTATAAATAACTTGTACTTTCTTATACTTGTTCAAACTCTCTCTCCCTTGCTATGCATGTTTAGTTGCACTCAAAGTTCATACTTGCAATATTATCTTAGAAATATCTTGAAGGTTGTTTAAGTGGTTTTATCTCTATTAACCAACCCTCTCGAGCCCATTATAAATCCAACACCATCCAAGGTTAGTATTTTTATTCACAATTTATGGAAGATTCAAACACTAAAAATAAAGATTTTAGCATATAGAGATGTAATTGAAGAAAAAATATAGATGTGGGATTTGCTTATGTACAAATACGTTTAGCAATACTATATTTTTAGAATATCAAGCACCAAAAGATAGTCATTTACTTGTATGGAATTGTTATAATTTGAAACTTTGGAATGATATCAAAATAAGGAATAGGATGTCATCTAAGGAAACATGTTGTACTATATGTGGTATCATGGAAAAAATAGTCGTTTTAATACTAGAGATTGTTATCTCCTCATGAATATTCTTTTTTTGATCCAATGTTACAACAAAGGCACTTTTTCTACAAAATGTTAAAGAGTGGATAAATTAAATGTAGACCTGAGTAGGGGTAAATTGCATCTGAATTTCTTAAAAATTGGGTCATGAGTGTGGAGGTTAGAAACCAAGTGTCATTTTAGAATGATAATCAAAATAGATAATACAATGGTAAAAGTTGTAAAGGTTAAAAATGAGAATACATAGAAGTCAGATTGGGTGGTTTCTTGTCTTACCAAACAATTAATACCCACACGAGATAAATAGATAGCATCTTATAGTGGTTGAACTTAACTTAATATTGATGGTATGGGAATGATGGAAATTTTAGGGATTGATGGATTGTATATGAACCTTGGTGGTTGTAACCATGCCAAACATCTAGGGATTGGTTAATGGGATGCATATGCCATGGGTGAGGTGAGATAATAACTTGGAAGTCAAAACATAGTAATTCATGATTTTAAATGTTATAAAACAAGGATGGACACTGAAAAAGATAATGAGCCTCTATCATTAAACTACTAAGGAAAGGTATGATAAGATCTAAAAAAATTATAATTTTTCAATTCTATAGAGGAATGAATATGATTGATTAATACATTTATAAAAATAGGATTCCAAAAATATAGTTGAATGTTTATATGAGGATGACCGTCATGATGGACTTAATTTCCATCTCCTTGAAAAATAGTGAAGAAAGACAAACAAAATAAGAGACACAAAACATGGTTGTTGCAAAGTTAAATCTAGAGTGTCTTTAGTTATTTAGTTTGTGTTGTGTGTGTTGATGTTCTAACTAAAGGTTATACCTTTTTTGAAGCATATGAGTGAGAGACTTATGGAATTAGCACAAATTTGTTGGTATAAACTTCTAATGGATATGAAATCTAATTAGAAGTCCTAGTGGGGTCATAAGGCCTCAAAAACATTATTTTTTACTAAACATAACATATTTTATTTACTAAAGAATTAAGGTTCTGGTGTTATATTTGAGGTTTCCATATTTATTTTATGATCAAAATGGATGTTGTTTGCAATGATGCAATCCTTCAACTAGGCAATATAAGATACTTATAATTATTTGTTTGTCACATCCATAGTAGTGTCTAATGTTGTCTCTATGAGTGTTGGAATAAATTTGAGGCTTAGCCTATGTTATTCAAGAAATATGGACTCTTGTAGTCACAGTCTTTCCATGAGTAAATGACTCCAGTCAAATGCCATTTATGGGTTCATAAAGACCCCAATCCTGGAATTACCAACAATGTGCTCATTTTTGAAAAAATAAAGGTGATATCCATAGTTCCATATATAATCATAAGATGTATGTGGGTGTTGAGTTGCCTCATAAACATGGAAACGTTGAAAAAGAGCCTAAATCCACTTTATATGATGATTCTAGCTGAAAAATGATACTCTCAGTAGAGTTGTCGAGAAATTAACTTCTAGTGTTTGGGTGGGGCTTGATGAAAATATAAGAAAGAGAACTAAAGAGTCATATGGAAATCAAGTGAGCACTAGTAATAATGTGGATGAAGGAGAATATTATTTAAAGAATTTTAATAAAGAGATTGTTATGGAAATATCAGGTAATAATAGTGCTTCATTATTAGATAGAAAACTAGATACCATCATCCTCTACCACTTGATCCAGTCAAAAACTACAAATCTTAAATGATCAATCTCCTACAAATATTTCATAAAATATATTTTTATCTTTTATTGAATTTCTATATGAACTCAAACTAACCTGGAATGGGAAGTAGACAATATGTAAGACAAGAATGGATCAATTGAGTATATTAAACATTTATTATTTGCTTCTTGATTGTAATATCATAAGTGTAGTTTCTCATATTTTTACCACAATTACAGTTTTATTATTTCATTTTATGTGGTGTTTTATCTACAAATCATCATAGGTAAGTTAGACTTTTTTCTATGAAACAAAATACAAGTGGCTATTGTAAGATCCCACAGTTTGAGGTATCGGATAAAATGATCTCCAAAGGAATAGTCGGACTACCCATATCACCAAGGTGCACCTCCTTTTCAAGGAGCCCATCATTAAGAACTCCAAAGTAAAGTATGCTCATATTGGAGTAGTACTAGGACGGGTGACTAGTTGGGAAGTTGATCCTAGCTTATTTGTGAGTGAGGAAAAAGTGTGTAGCTAAGGCTAGTAGTGGTTTGTGGGGTAATCGTCATTCTTGAAACTCAATTATTGCCTTGGGAAGTGGGTCTAGGTGTTATAGCTGCCCTGCATGAAACATAGTCACATAGTCCTAATAGACAACTTATCTTAATTGGAGGCCATCGAATCACAAGTTGGATAAAAACAATCATATGGGTATAGCGATGGTATTATTATTGGTTGGAATGATAAGTTTATCATAGCATATGTTGTACACCTTTGCTCAAAAATAATAGAAAAGTGTGGTTCTTCAATATCTTATAAGGTAACCAAGTCAAAAAAAACTATTTTTATAGAAATAGGTGATCTATTTAATAAATACAAAATGTTCCATTTATTGTTAGGAGGTGACTTCAATCAGTCTATATCAATAGAAACTCAGTGACATCTTCAACATCATATGGATGAAGTGAATGATTTCTTCAAAGATTTTGGTCACATTACTTGGTCTATGAGGTCTTACTGGGTCATTCTAGACTACTTTGTGGGCATATTATCTTAGGATGACTTATATTCAATTAGCACAGCTCTTCCTAGATCCGCAGTTATAGTTGATTGCATGGCCAATATTTTAAACACAAATCACACTATCCACCACCCAAAACCATTTTTATTTTAGAGGTTCTTGTGCATGCATAATTGGTTTAATGACACTTTAAATTAACATTTGGTTTCAAGGACAACAAAATTCCTCTAAAATAATATTTGATATAAAAAAAATCATTATTGATTCCTTCAAATGATTTCACATTTTAGAATATTCACAAAAAGAACACAAATTCATGTTACATGAGGTGGGACCTCTTAACGACTCCGGACAGATGCTAGAGATCATGTGGAAAAATATATTCAATAGCTACTACAGACCAACAAAGATCTAAGAAGAAGTGGATTGAATAAGCATATTAATACAAAATAATTTCATATGATTTGCAGTGGACATCAAATACACACACACATATACACACTCCCTTGTGATCGACAATATTGCAACACATAATAGAGTAAACATGATATATGATATCATTAGTTATTTCACCATATGTTCAATCACAAAAGGTCACTTCCAAAAAAATTTCCTTTTTAGTGGGACATGATTTTTGAAACCAAAATTGAACAACCTACCTTCTTACAGTGATATTCTTAGTAATAGAAATAAAGAAGATTGTTTTTAGTCTTAGGTTGGACAAATCACTAGGATTGGGTGGTTTTTATTTTAGTTTTTACCATCATAGTTGGTATACCATAAAACATATTCTTTTCAACATTTTTTACCATAAACACAAAGTTCTAACTTTTCACATTGAGTATTGATGATTAATGTTGATGAAAACCCTGACTGTGGATATGATAGGTTGTTGACTAGCAGAATATTTGGTTGACCTATCAATGCAAAATAGGCCAACATGTCTAAAGTTCTCATCTTTGTATTTACTTGTCAAAGCCTAAAGTAATACCATCATATGTATAATTATATGTAAATACATGTTTTTAGTATATATTCTAAAGTTATATCATTATCCAAATTATTCTTTTTACCTAAACTAGGGTTTCATCAAGATATATGATTCAAACATGTAACTGAATATAACTAGTTGCTAAGATTTTATTGACCTTAACGTAATCTATACTACTATAAAAAGAGCGAGTTCTCAAGCCAGTTAAAATGAAACCGACCACACTCCTGCGTGACCAATCACAAACCACCATTTTTAGAATTTTGCTGACATGTCAAAATGTTGCACTCTCCTTCACTCAATATGTTCTCACATTATTCCTCAACTTTTTTTACTTTAAAAAAAAAAAATTAATTCAGAAGTGCAACTGTCGATCCACACTCCCTCCTCACTATCTCACATTTGAATTTGAATTGAATTTGGTTTTCATTTCCCACTAATTCACATTTTTGAATTTTGTACTCGTCCATTTCCCGGTTACATTGACGAATAACCCAAAATAGAATATCATCTTGATTATCTACAATATCTACAATAAAACCAAAACCGATAATAGTCTAATTCACGTTTTTGAATTTCATACTCATCCATTTCCCGGTTACATTGACGAATAACCCAAAACAGATTATTGTCTTGATTATCTACAATGTCTACAATAAAACAAAAACTGATAATCATCTTAAACCCAGAACATATAGCATTTATCTGAGTCTAATTCAGTTACATAAAACCACATTCAAAGGCATGTCCCATCACAAGACATGTGCGATCTTCTTGCGTACTCCAAATTCATGCGGCCTTCTCTCCTCCACATACCACTTTCTTCATTGTTTCCACATTTCACTTTCTTCTTCACGTTCTTCAAAACTCATCCACTGCAGCTGGCGCTTGGCAGAAGAGTCCTCCTGAAGAAAAAATACAGAAGGTTAGATCTTCTTGACGATCATTAACTAATGTGTTCAAATGTTGTGTTCATTCATACCTTAACATTTTCGACAGGTGCCCCCATTCCTACTGATCTTTGTGTGCTTTTTTGCTTCTCTCTCCCAGAAAAAAAAAATTTAGTAAAGAATGAAGCTTCGGAGATTTTATTAAACATTATTCGTGCTACATATAGTATTAAAGAAAAATTCATATTCATGTGCAGATTGGTATGTGCAGATTTGTATTTATAGATACGTATGTGCAGATTTATAATTTGCTTCACAGTTCCAGGCCCCCAATACATTTCTAGGTATATATATATATTTTCCTATCGTTCTTTGTACAACCAAAAAAACAACTGATTAGAAATTTAATTCTCAAAAAAAAATTTAGTAAAGAATGAAGCTTCGGAGATTTTATTAAACATTATTCGTGCTACATATAGTATTAAAGAAAAATTCATATTCATGTGCAGATTGGTATGTGCAGATTTGTATTTATAGATATGTATGTGCATATTTATAATTTGCTTCACAGTTCCAGGCCCCCAATACATTTCTAGGTATATATATATATTTTCCTATCGTTCTTTGTACAACCAAAAAAACAACTGATTAGAAATTTAATTCTCAAAAAAAAATTCTTGGTAAAAAACCTATCACATGAACTGATGTGCAGATTTATATGTTGAAGAAGTTAGTTGAAGAGGTTATTGTTTGACTATCCTTAGGCCCCAATACTTCTCTAGGTAAACAAATTCATATATATGTATTTACTATCATTCTTCTTATAGGTGAAAAAATCAACTGATTATAGAAATAAACATGCAGACATAGTCAAGTGAATCATAAGAAATTATTGCTTCATTGTCCCTGACCCCTAATACTTTTCTAGGTAAACAGTCATAGGAGGTTATAGCTTCATTGTTCTATCATTATTCATAAACGTGCAAATATTATTTTTTTGCCTCATTGTCCTCGCCCCAATAGTTCTCCATGTATAACATTTATAAACTAATGGTTTATACATATTTAATATATTAGATTTAATAGTGTAGAGGCAACTATGCAAAAAAGAGACCCCATTACCATTCAAGCATCTATTAATAAACATATGAGTCATGTATACAAGGAATTGATACTTAGATCAAATACACACGAACTGGACCTCAATCAAGCAACTGGTAATAGAACACCAGATTTAGATCAAGTAGACACAAACTAGACCTAAGTCAAATAGAAACAAAACTCATGTACTAGACCTCAGTCAAACAAAAACATAGACACAGATATAAAAAGAGCAAGTTCTCCAACCAGTTAAAATAAATCAACCAAACTCATTTGTGGCTAATCAGAAACAACAGATCTAATACGTGGTAGATTATATAACAAACTCAAAATACTAATGAATCAAATTAGCCAGATGAGATGGTTGACATAGGACTTGTCTTTCTTCAAACATAAACAAATATACACGAAGCATACCTCAGTCAAACAAAAACAGAACACGCGAGCTACACATTCAAGGGCTTATATTTAGAATATTCATAAAAATCGATTGGACCTCATTCAAGCAACTGGTATAAGAACACATTTAGATCTAATAATCTAGACACAAATAGGCAAAAAAGACCCTCCCTTACTCATTCAAGCCTTTTTTAAATTGAAATGATATAGCAAACTCAAAATACCAATGAACAAATTAGTCAGACGAGTTGGTTGAAATAGGACTTATCTTTTAAAAAAAAATTGGAGAGTTGACCATTCTTGCATTTAGTAGATTGGACCTATGAAGAAACAACTAAGTTCCTTGCATGAAGAGACCTCTACATGCAACAACATATAGGCCACAGTTAACAAATGCAATAAGTACCACAGATAACTAATGCAATCAGTAACCAAGTAAAAATTAAAATCTTAAAAAGTAAATACACCATATATACCTCAGTAAAATAGAAACAAAACATATGAGTCATATATTCAAGGACCTACAACAATAGGGAGTCCACACTAATCAGATGTATACACTACTTATCTATATTAGAATGTGGTCATCTAAATTTGTATTAATGCCTTGAAATCGCCAAGTTTGTTACCTTTATAAATTCGTTGATATGCCAATCAGAACACATTTCATAATCTGATATCAAGTCATTGAAGCCAGATCTCACATAACATACGTGTGTTGCCCTACATGAAGGGAAATGTACCTGCAACAAGATTGGTGACCAAGTAAACAGTAAACCCTTAAAGGGTAATACATAATTCAAAGGATCATAAAGGCCAAATCATTTAGGGACCAATAGTGACCCTAAGGCTGCCCTATGTCTATATAAATGCTAAGAAGAACATGGAATAGAAGCATAATCTAAATACACATGTTCATAGGGATTTTAGATGAAGATAGAATGGATTAGATCCATGGCATTAGCATTTGAATAAATTTGCCTAATCTAATGAACCTAAGTTTACCTAGACTACACATGCTAAGAAGAACATGGAATAGAAGCATAATGTATATACACATGTTCATAGGGACTTTAGACATGAATTAATGCCTTGAAATCACAAATTTGTTACATTCATAAATTAGTTGTGATGTCCATTAGAACATAGTTGACAAGGTGAGATCAAGTCATTGAAGAAATATCTCACATAGCTTACATGTCCTGCCCTACAAGAAGGGACCTGCAACAATAGGGAGTCCACACTAATCAGATGTATACACTACTTATCTATATTAGAATGCGGTCATCTAAATTTTTTTTAATTCCTTGAAATCACCAAGTTTGTTACCTTTATAAATTCATTGATATGCCAATCAGAATACAGTTCATAATCTGATATCAAGTCATTGAAGTCAGATCTCGCATAACATACATGTGCTTCCCTACATGAAGGGAAATGTACCTGCAACAAGATTTGTGACCAAGTAAACATTAAATCCTTAAAGGGTAATACATAATTCAAAGGATCGTAAAGGCCAAATCATTTAGGGACCAATAGAGATCCTAAGGCTGCCCTATTTCTATATAAATGCTAAGAAGAACATGGAATAGAAGCATAATCTAAATACACATGTTCATAGGGATTTTAGATGAAGATAGAATGGATTAGAACCATGGCATTAGCATTTGAATAAATTGGCCTAATCTAATGAACCTAAGTTGACCTAGACTACACATGCTAAGAAGAACATGGAATAGAAGCATAATATATATACACATGTTCCTAGGGACTTTGGATATGAATTAATGCCTTGAAATCACAAATTTGTTACCTTCATAAATTAGTTGAGATGTCCATCAGAACATAGTTGACAAGGTGAGATCAAGTCATTGAAGCAATATCTCACATAGCTTACATGTCCTGCCCTACATGAAGGGACCTACAACAATAGGGAGTCCACACTAATCAGATGTATACACTACTTATCTATATTATAATGTGGTCATCTGAAATTTTTATTAATGCCTTGAAATCACCAAGTTTGTTACCTTTATAAATTCATTGATATGACAATCAGAACACAGTTCGTAATCCGATATCAAGTCATTGAAGCCAGATCTCACATAACATGCATGTGTTTCCCTACATGAAGGGACCTATTACTGCAACAAGATTTGTGACCAAGTAAACATTAAATCATTAAAGGGTAATACATTATTCAAAGGATCGTAAAGGCCAAATCATTTAGGGACCAATAGAGAACCTAAGGCTGCCATGTGTCTATATAAATGCTAAGAAGAACATGGAATAGAACCATAATCTAAATGCACATGTTCATAGGGATTTTAGATGAAGATAAAATGGATTAGAACCATGGCATTAGAATTTGAATAAATTGTCTTAATCTAATGAACCTAAGTTGACCAAGACTACACATGCTAAGAAGAACATAGAATCAAAGAATAATGTATATACACATGTTCATAGGCACTTTAGATATGAATTAATGCCTTGAAATCACAAATTTGTTACCTTGATAAATTTGTTGAGATGCCCATCAGAACATAGTTGACAAGGTGAGATCAAGTCATTGAAGCAATATCTCACATAGCTTACATGTCCTGCCCTACATGAAGGGACCTGCAACAATAGGGAGCCCACACTAATCAGATGTATACACTACTTATCTATATTAGAATGTGGTCATCTGAAATGTTTATTAATGCCTTGAAATCACCAAGTATGTTAACTTTATAAATTCATTGATATGCCAATCAGAACATAGTTCATAATCTGATATCAAGTCATTGAAGACAGATCTCACATAACATACATGTGCTGCCCTACATGAAGGGACTTGTACCTACAACAAGATTTGTGACCAAGTAAACATTAAATCCTTAAAGGGTATATACATAATATAAAGGATCATAAAGGACAAATCATTTAGGGACCAATAGAGACCCTAAGGCTGACATGTGTCTATATAAATGCTAAGAAGAACATGGAACAGAAGCATAATCTAAATACACATGTTCATAGGGATTTTAGATGAAGTTAGAATGGATTAGAACCACGGCATTAGCATTTGAATAAATTGACCTAGTCTAATGAACCTAAGTTTACCTAGACTACACATGTTAAGAATAACATGGAATAGAAGCATAACCTATAGACACATGTTCATAGGGACTTTATATATGTATTAATTCCTTGAAATCGCAAATATGTTACCTTGATAAATTTGTTGAGAAATAACTAGATGTCTTGCATGAAGGGACTTCTACCTACTTCAATATAGACCCAAGGGCCAACTTGTGGTTATATATATTAGGGCACTGATACATGCATCAATAGGGATCCACAGTATTCAAGTGTATGCACTACTTATGTATCTTACAAAGTGGTCATCAAAATTCTTAGTAAACACTTAAAATCACCAAGTTGGTACCTTCATCAATGTGTTGATATGTCGATCAGAAAAACTATAGACAAACCCAGATCAAGTCATTGAATCTAGATATCACATAGCTTACATATGTATGCAACAAGATAAGACCACAGTTACCAAATGTATTAAGCAACCAATCAAAAATTATAACCTTAAAAAGTAAGACACTCAGCTTCCCATTTCAGATGGTAGTTTGGGATAGAACAATATACGCTCAACATAGGATTTCCTATTCAATCAAATATGTACCTCACCAATTTCAAGCAAACAATATTTTTAGATGCTTAATAAAATTACTACAATTATTTCTAATCACCTTGTTTTAGAAAAAAACCTTTAGATGCCTCAATCTTACAAGAGAATTACATACACTCCAATCCACTATTCTCAAATGTAATTAGTACCCAAGTAGAAAGTAAAACACCTAATAAGTATGTGAATCATAGAAACATAGATTACAGTTGGAAGGACACGGCTATACGAAACATAGATTCCCATATGCTTATATAACACATCCTAATCAGTCAATAGGATCTGTATGAACTTTGGAATAATGTTTTCATGCATACTAAATAAAATCTAAGAACATGAGTAATGGCCTACGAATGTTTCACATGCTAATTTGGTTTTTTAAGACAGCTAAATAACACATTTCTGCCAAACATAGATTCTTAGATGCTTATATAACTCAACCTAAGAACATATACACACAAAAATATTTCTAAATAGCCTTGCAAATTAGTCTAGGTATGAAATGGATCACAAATATGTGTGGTAAATATAATAACATACCCTTATGTAGCTCAATCTCACTAGAGACATGCATGCCCTGTAATCCACTATTATCAAATGTAATTAGTACCCAAGTAGAAAGTAAAACACCTAATAATTACTCACATTCTACGATTTCACCCCAAATAAGATATGTTTTCCCTAAATAAGACTATTTCTTCCACGAAGTAGACTTATAAACCATATGTAAATTTGATTTTGACATAAGAAACCATAAAAGAAATGGTTTATTTTGAAAATTAAGATTTAAGCCTTCATTTTTGCAGTTGAACAAATTTCTAAGGAAAATAGTACCAAAACCTACATATCAACGTCTAATTGTCCATTAGGATTTTTATTACAGTTGAAAGATATTGTTCTACAGAATATAGATTCTGATATACTTATATAACACATCATGTTAAAATTAACTGTACACAATATCGAAGGACATAAATGATGGCCACATTCACATAAAGAAATTAACATCACATGTATAGAAATTTACGAAATGACATTGCCAACACACAAGTAGATTCATATAAAATTATGACACTCGGCTTCATAGTTCAGATGGTATTATGGGATACAACAGTATAAGGCTCAAATAGGATTTCCCATTCAATCAAAATATACCTCACCAAGTTCTCAGAAGTAATATTTTCATATGCTTAATAAAATTATTGAAATTATTTCTAATCACTTTGCATATTATAGGGTATGTATAAGACAAGCATAAGCACATTAATCAAAACCACATGCAATACCTCAGATTGACCTAAATCTGATATATTTTTATAGCTCAGATAGACCTAAATCAGACATGCAATATCTCAGATTGACATAGATCAGATTGTAAATCTACCTCACCTAAAATGACATATCTTCTTTTTATCGAAATCATACCAAGAAATCCAGCATACACATACAAAGCAATATCTCATTTCAAGCAAAAGAAGGAGCATCACTGAAGATATCTTCAGACCCGCAAGCATCATCCAACTAGAAAGGCAGACAGAGCCTTAGATACGCGAGCATCAGCCGACTAGAAAAGCAAATAATTAGGGCTAGGTCGGGGAATGAGAAGGTGTGAGACACATAGAAATTGGACATTTATAATTAGGAGTGAGACACAACATATCTGATGCGATCTACTCTTGGAACCACAAATCCAGGGATATATAATTAGGGCATAGAGAAATTGGGCTAGGGTCGTGATGCATGTCTGTGAGAAACAGAAACCATGATGAAATCGGTTGTCAGAAAACAAATCAAACTGCGGGGAGGAAAGGGAGGCCTCTTCTCTTAGGTTAGGTCACTGGAGCAGTCCAAATCATCATTGTTGTGATTAGGGCACGAAGAAGCTTGGGGGTCAGGGAGTGCTAAAATGAAGAAATAGGTTGTCAGAAACACAAATGGAACCAGAGCGAGGAAATGGAGGACTTTGTTGTCGGGTTAGGGCACCGGAGTAGGGCATGAAGAATCTTGGGGGTTGGGGAGTGCTAAAATGACAAAATCAGTTGACGGAAATGAAAAACAAACCATATGGAGGAAATACATTTCTTGGCAGTGGCGCCAGCAAGCAGGGAAGTAGTGGTCGGAGAAGATCCTAAGAGCTTTCGGTGTTAGAGAGCTTGGCGTTGTTGGCGGCGTTTGGCATCGTTGGGGTTGGAGGTTAGACCATCAGGCCGACCAGACTATCATAAGGGTTGAGTTGCATCTGTGGTGTCGGGACTCAGAATGGAAGGGCAAAGTGGTTGTTGTGATTAGGTTGTGGAGTATTTGAGAGAATGGAGACAGTGAGAAACCTAGAACTGGTTCCTGGTGGACGAGAAGATGGAGTGTTGGGAAATAGGGTTTAGGGTTAAGACAATAGAGATTCGAGAGAGAGGGTGGTTGGATAAGGAATGGGAAGATGTGGGGGGGGGTTATACTGAAGGGCATCGTTTAATAAGAAGGATGGGAATATGGGGTCAACTTATGTATACTCCATAATTCTTGGTCACCAAATGTTGAAACAATTTGCAAACTATCTGAATCGAACACATTCGCTTTGTATTTTCATTTGTCGTATGAGATTAAGATAATAAAATAATGAGTCATATCACTTCATATAGAATCCTTCTCATTGTTTGCACTTTCCAAAATGAAGTATTCATGCAAACTATGGTGGAACCATGCCTATCTTCTAGCACTACATTTCAAAGTTGTGACACGCTTGTGTCATGTCTTACTTCAATAGAGTCACATAGATCTCAACGATTAGAAAGAACATATATTTATAGTTATGATTTGAGGTCCTTTCAACGGATGCGTAGATACCATCTTTGAATGGTTATTAGAAGTAGATGGATGCATAGGCATGCTAGATGTGAAGGTGGTGGAGAACTTATTGCAATATATGCTACAATTTATAATAGTTTTCCACCCTATATGAAGTTAAGGATTGATATGCACCCATATTTTTACAGAGTCAGTGAAGTTATTCAAGTTCTCAATGAAGGTGTGGACTCCGCACTTGGTCAAAGATCATTGTTTCAGCCTGTTATCTCAAACGATAACAACTTCCAACATCATGTGGATAATGTTATCAGCGGAATTCATAGGCGAGCAAGGCAACGAAGATTCTGGATCCAATTCCTGAAACGATGTCAAGCACAGTTCAACGATGTTGCAACGAATTCATTGGAACAACCGAGCACTTCCCAATGGAGATCATGTTGATATGCATGTTTGCTCCGACCCTGTAATTAACGATAGTGCCTTTGAGGAGTGTAACAATCTGCATGAGGTTTCTAATTTGGCAGTCCCATGTAGTGAAGGTAATAGTTACAAATCCTCATGCATTATTCTATGAGTTAACCTTTGTACTCATATTGTGTTATAACAAACTAGATGCAGGTATTGTGGAAGAGACGGAGGATTTCTATATTTCAAGCATGGATCAAAATGTTGAAGATTCTTCTGGTGTTGATATTTCCAATCCAATTTTTGACAATCTTCTCAATGAACCACATAAGTTAGCCACACGTAGTTTGTGCAAATTTTGTGGTGCCAAATGTTTCCAATTTGAACCACCATCTTTTTGTTGTATGAAGGGAAAGGTACATTTAGTTACCAATCCTGTTCCAATAGAACTATACAATTTGTACACATCGCAAACACCAGATTCTATGATTATTCGTATGAGGATGAGCTCATTAAACTTCAATTTTGGATGGGAAAATAGACGCATCAAATCACCTGTAGAATTTTGTCACATAAAGAACTTTCAGTTACAAAATGAATATGTATTTTTATTATTTATGAAAGAAATAGTTCAATTTTTCTTATTGAACAATATTAACATTATGGTATTTTTCTATTGCAATTCCAACAACTTTTATATGTCACGTGCATGTGCATGTGTGCGTTCACTAGTATACATTAAATGATCAAGTTAGGTTGCTCGTCATTCTAACTATTTATTGTGTAAGAAATGAAGGAAAACACACATAAAAGATAAGAACTGGTGAAAATCATATAAAAGAACACCTAAAGTGATATTAGCATTGTTCAAACCATAAGTTACTCTTGCTAAAGGTTATTACAATGTCATCACTTTTAAAATTTTCTTATTGTAATTATCAAAAAAGGAAAGGATATTTGTTATAGATCTCAGACTCAAATACCCGTGTTGCGTCTTATACACCAGGGTTCCTTCTATACACAATAAATGAACTTATCTCTCTCTGTATGGGTTTCTGAATACTTCTCAAGTTTCTAAATAGTCTCACAATGTATGAAAAAACAAGTTTTATATATTTGGTATCTTTGTCAAAACCTTCTATGTGTTAGTGTAACACTTCTTGACCATGGGCACATGGATCACATCACATAAATGCAGAAAATCAAATATATATTTATCCCATGAAACAATTTTCAAAGCATGACAACTGCAAATCTTAATAGAAGACATATTTTTCCCTTTCCATATATTATGTGGTGTCTTGAACTGATTTAGAACGTAATCATTTAAGTGTAAACATTGTGGTTTCAATAGCATATCTACATAAGGAAGTTGGGATGTACATGAACACATCATTGATTGTACCATGCCCAACTAGGTATGATTCCTTATTTTTAAAATACAATTATGGTGTGGTATTTGAGGTGGAGTCAAGTATGAGACCAAGGTCTCTTGGAAGGGACTCAAACTCTTGGGTTAGACCCACCACAATCAAATCATAGTGCTTTAGTATCCTATCCAAGATGGTCTTGTATTTTTTCATGATTTCCTTGAACTTTTAATTTATTCCAATTTATGTTTCATAATATACACTTACGCATATCTAATAACTTAATTTGTAATTGTGATGAATTACTAATACCCACCTCCATAGGTTTTGTGAAAAGGCTAATAAGTCTATTCCTCTCTCACTATTACCATTTAAGGGTGCTTTTATCAGCTTGCTCAATAAAAAATATTTGTATGTCTCTATTCATTCAAAATCAAATGAATTCAAATAACCATATTTATGGAGTCCTACAATGTGCTTCTCATTTATGTGCCCTAGACCATAGTTCCAAACGTATGTTTTGTAAAAGCTATTCAGTTTTTAACCTCTTGGTATTCATTTTATATGTATTTGTCTCAAGATCCCATAAATAAATACCATAACACAAAGCGGCATTGTCGTAAAAGATCTCCTCTCTTCAAATAGAAATCCGACCAAGGTTTTTGTTAGTAACTCAAAAAAATATTATCCAAACATGTCGATATAATGTTTCTCTATATGGTAAGTATAAAATATCAATTTTTTAACTATAGTACAAACCCACTAGGCATGGAAAGTTAATAGGTTCCTACAACTGTGTCAACACCCCTTGATCCATTATCAATGCATAGATTCACCTCTCCCTTCAATAAGTGTTTACTTCTTTCAAGATTATTCACATTAAAAACAAATGTGATATCCTCATCGGGCATCCAACACCCATGATGAAGAATTAGATAGGTTTTTCTCAATAATATATATGTTTGAAGTGGACGTCTTTATTTCCTACTTCTTCTTTAATTCTTCAAGGTAAAGAGGGAAATTTCTTTCAGTTGTCCATTATGATGACAATGGTGATAATAGCCTTTCTTGCATAATCCTCCTTTAGCTTTAAGTGAAAAATATTTAGGTTGTTGGACAGTAGTAAAACTTAATCTAAACTTTGTCTTTGCTTTTTGGCTTTCCCTTTCCTCTGTTAACCAACATCACAGACTTTGGCTTGTCTTTCTTCATATCAACCTCAAGTATTCTCAACATGCCAAGTAACTATGAGAATGTTCGAGAAAAATTGTCTATGTTGTAGTTAATGCTAAAGTATGAAAGCCAGGATAAACTTCTCGACCAGACACCTATTTTAGTACTACTCTGGGTTGAGCACGCTTAACCATAGAGTTCTTTAGTGATGGGCTCCCTGAAAAGGAGGTGCACCTTGGTGACATGGGAAGTCCAATTATTCCTTTTAAGATTATTTTATTTGAGCCCTCATATCTTGGTACGTTACACCAACTCTTGGCCTAAAGGAAATCCTAATCTTTCAAGGCTTTCCACATACTTAATCAACTTGAGTAAATGTGGAACAACTGGAGCACCTTCAGTCATGTTACCCTAAAATAGAGCCTTTGGACTCTTGTATTTCTCACCCTTGAAACATAATACTCAAATGGATGACAATTTCTCTTACGAATCATGGGGGTGACAAACACAAATGAAACAAAAAAAATATCTCCATGTTTCCTACAAGCAGATCTTGTCAACAATGTTGTATCCAGGAAGAGGGTGTGTGAGGTATATACTATCGTGGAGCAAGTTTAGCTACATCCTCATGTAGTGGTGTGTGTCACTTTTTGTGTTGGAGGGATGGTCCTCAGAGACATCCTTCCAACACAGTCGTGTAGCACATGCATCTCTACGTAGCCCACATGCATGGACATGAACTCCTTGTTGTGCTACTTGAGTCGGAGCGAGGGAGCAACCTATTTGTTAGCAGCATGCTAGCATTGTGATCTTCTTCCTTCTCTCTCTCCTTGTAGATAATATCAACCAGGATGCTCATGTACAAGAGTGTGTAATTGTGACTCGACCATCATGCCCCTTTAAATGGGAGAGGAAAGAAAGTAGGATTTTAAGAAAACTTGAGGAACAAAAAGGCAACAGCTACATTTAAAGAAGCCCACTCACGGACACCCAATTAATCACTTGGCTAAGTCAGGACATTCTAGAATTTTGCCATTAATTAATTTTTTTACGAATCACATAAATAAATTTACTAATTTGAATCACCTAGATGGAAGCTCCAACCAATCGCTCATGAGTAGTAGGTCAATTTATCATATAAGTTGATAATTTTAAATCCGATCAATTAGCTTAAACCTTTTATCCATTTGTTTTGGATTTTATTCAAGTATTTCTCTAGCTGATTACATAAACATTTTTATTAATCAAGATAACATCTAACATTTCCAATCATGTCCACAACTATAATCATGTTTTGGTGGATCCTGTGTGTGACCCTATAGGCTCCACATTATGTTGGTTTTGATGTCTGTAAGCAAATTATGACTTCAAAAGCAAAGATTGATATCTACCATGACTACTATGACTATTGTTATAGTGATCATATAATCCCTTTGTCTCTAGTCCAAATTGAATATGAGGTACGGAAGTGTCATCCTCTTAATATTCAATCTTTGTTCCTTGATCTAGAGTAGACGGTTTGAGACATGCATGAGCTCAATTTTATATATTGACTCACCTAAGCATGGCCATGCATTTCGTAGTCTCACTTATCAAGTGGTCGAGATATCACTCTAATGGAGGGGGGGACAAATTCCATCAATGTTACTCATAGTAACCCACATGTGTCATAATGCACTTAAGCACTACTTGTATAGAGACCCTTATTCAAGGTCACATTATGTATTGTTAAAGAACATTGAAGAATATGTAACCACTATAATGACATCATGTGTAAGAATCACAATCACCATTTTCACACTGAGGTATGATTCTATCTATCATTATTGGATTCCATGCATCATACTCAAAGTGCATATCTCCAGTACACTTGTTCATAACAAGTACCTATGTGGTTGATTTGATATCCAATATCATGACTAATAAGATGTAGTCATCAATCAACACACATATTGGTCTTAATGTATTATCGTTGTCCTAGTTTCTACAATAATATCTAATCATGGACTTTAAAAATAATGAATACTCTTAATATACAGATGATCTCATATTTAGGTCCTCAACTTGAAATCACATGTCATTGAGTCATACATTCTCGGCACATCAGGTTATTTATTCATTATCTCATATTGAATCAAACATAACAATTGGAATTGCCTTTATTAATAATCAAAACAACAATAATATCGGTTATTACAATCATCATTATGATTGGCTCTCAAGGCATACAATCAACAATATCTTGATCACTCATGTTCTCATATCACTTCTAAAGTCCATAATTCATAGAGCATGATGTGAGGCATTTGATATCTATGGCATCATCATTTTGCTTATGGTAAGCTTTTGTTTCTGGCCTTAAATCATATTCATTATGTCAGCAATCATCTGTACAGAAATATGGCCACAACATATGCAGTAGAAACAAAAATTTATCTATCCATATTCCCCAGAATAGTGAGATCGTATCAATAACTATGTAATCAGAAGGATGATTGAACGAGTTCATGCCTAGTCCTGGAGCAAGTCCAGTGACTATAACTTGTTATTGTAGTACACTCCTAGTTGCACTTAGATGGCATTTGTGTAGCTTCTAGCCTTCACCACAAAGTACGGGTTTACATTGTCCTCCTAGCTACAGACAAAAGCCTCCTCTCCTCTAGAAAATTCCACATGGACCACCTAGAACTCATGTCATTCTGGCAGGAAGGAGTTGCCACTCATGTTGGTGTACTAGTCATCAACTTGCTCTCCCACAATTGTTCTCCCTTTATATCCTCCCTTTAGTAGGTAGGACTTGATCGGGCTTCCTATTCATTACCACAATAAGAGAGGACAACAATTGTCAGAGGCAATCGAGCAGTATCTCTGAGAAGCCTCTAGTATCCCTCTATTCATACGAGGGGTTAGGGTCTGATTACCAGTCTGTGTGGGAGCGGAAGGGACCAAAAGATCATGAATTTTTGTAGCCTATGAGCATTGAATGGCCAGTTTACAACCAAACTGGTCGGTCCACATGCGAGCTGATAGGTTTGCTCAGCAAACTGGTCATTTCTCTATGTTTTCGAATCACATATGAATTGGAAATTTGAATCCAATTAACACACAACATAATGTCATCACTAATCCTTGATGCAATCAAATTTCACCACAAAGTGGTATCTCACCCTGTGAGATGGTCGTCTCACAAACCCAACTGGATGTTTGGTGAGTGGAGCCAGTCATTTCACTAAGTAAACTGGTCGGTTCGCTCCCCAAATCAGGAAGAACTCAGCCAATTCAATATCCAATCAACCTGACAGTCCAACTAGTTGGTTCAACACTTGGACTGGTCAGTTGGGAGTCCAATCAGTTGATTTGTTGCTTGAATTGAATACCTAAACACCCTAGTAATCAATTTAATAATCATCCATGATTAAACTCCTCTTCTAGGTGAATTCTAGTGTGTGACCCTGTAGGTCCCATATCACATTGGTAGTGAATGTTCATAACTAGTTTATGACATCACAAGTAAAGCGTGGTGCCGATCTCTCATCAATGCTACCCAAGTGAATGGAAAGTTGGAGAACAACTTCAACCTAAAATATGTGTAAGGTATTAAAGTGATTGTATAATTCCTTTGTCTCTGATATCCAGAATGAACTCGAGGCATGGAAATTGGAAATGTCATCCTCTCAATGTTCAATCCATATTCCTTGAGCCTAGAGTAGATTGTCTGAGATATATGTGACCTCAATATTATATATTGATTCACATGTGCATGAACATGCTTTTCTTAGCCTCACTTATCAAGTGGCCAGTATATCAAACTATAATAGGAGGGACAAATCCCATCTACATCACCTCACAGTCAATCCCCATGTGTCATAACTACCCAGTCATCACCTTTATGGCAATCCTTCTTTAGGGTTACATTCGATTATGTCAAAGTATACTGAAGACATGTGATGATCGTAGTGAATTCAGGTCTAAGAACTACAATCATCACCTTCACTATGAAAGATTGATGACTATGAACACCATTTTGGTTTTCCATGTGTCACTGTCAAGGTGGGTCTATCTGATACATTGTTCCCTAATAAGTATCTATGTGCTTGGTTTGATATCACATATCATGACTGATGAGATTCTTTCATCAACCAACACGCACTCTAGTCTTAAGTGTTATTGTTGTCTATTTACCTTACTCGGTAACAATTGACTAGGGACATAACAAGAATGTACATACTATTAACATCTGTATGGTCTCATTGTTCAAGTCACGTACTTGAAGACATACGTCATTGAGTATTGTCATTCTTTAGACATTCATTATGTTTCCTCATTATCTCATAACTGAGTGAAACAAAATGAATTGGTAGCTTTCCTTTATACTTATTATTATTAATCAATATTTCTATGTAATATTCCATCGAAATCATCATATGATTGTCTCTCTGGGCATACATACCAATAGACTCCCACTTGCACTTAGATCCAATCACCCACAAATATCATGCTTAGTGATCTAAACATGTCCATCATGTTTCTACTATGCAAGTGCTAATCCAGTGGGTTAGCAACATTTTGCTAATGTCGGTATATTGGTTGTTCCTTATGTCTTAGTTGTATGATTTCTCGTATGAGACAGAACTATCCTAATATGGTGTCTGATATTACATGCCTAACTGATAGCTCCATTGTTGTCATAGTATCTCTATCGGGTCATCAATGGTTGTAACATATTTAAGTTAATCCATATGAAATTATAGATCAATATATTACCCATTCATGTGTCCATAGCACCAAGATACTCGGCTTCTATTATAGAATTGAATTAGATAGTCTGTAGTTCGAAATTCTTCCAACTAACAACTCTTTTCTTTAAAATTAAACACATTTTATCTTGTGGTCATTTCTATGATTCTGGAAGCTTGTATCAGTGTAACCCCTTACGCCTAACTCTTCCTTGTCTCTATAATCTAGCAACACATCCTTAGTGCTTCTCAAGTAATAATGGATGTCTTTAAATGACATTCCAATGACCCTCATTGGACACTAATATCATCTTGTCATGTCTAGTACATACAAGACTATGGGATGAGTACATTATATAGAATTCATGATAAATCCAATTGCTTGTGCATATGGCATCTTACTCATGTCTTTCCATTCTTCACAAGAATTGGAACATAGGGTTCATGAGAGACTAATCCCATGAATCATGTTCAGATTTTCTTTCATTGAACCCTTCATGATGAACTCTTTCAGCACCTTGCTATTGTATGTGTTCATTCTTAGGTTATGAAACTTTCAAGAACTATCTCTATAGATCTTGATCCATATCACATAGTATGTTTCACCTAATCCTTCATTGTTGAAGGTGTTTTGCATGTCAGGTCTTAATATTTACATTATTGAGATGTTATTCCCCATCATATGTGGAATATTCATATATGCTCCCACTACATCTTTTATAATTACATATTTCATCTTTTATCTTTATTCAAGTCAAACTCTTTGACTTTCTTGTCAAGTCAAAAGATTTCATCTTTGAGATGCTTGATTCAATATCTAGATTGATCTTTGTAGCTTATTGACTTTATTTGCATTCTTGAAGTTATAAAACCTTTAGGTTGTGTTATGTCCACATCATCTCAAATATTCCTTTTAAGGAATCTAATTTCAATCTTCATATGCCAAACCTCATAGTCTATACAAGATGCAACAACAAGCATGACAATCGGTAAATAAATTTCTTCACGTTCAATAGTCTGAATTGATATGAAAACCTTTACAACCAAATTGTCCTCGAGATTATCCATGTAGGTATTCCAATGAAAATCCTACTTCACCCTTTGGTTTTTACCCCTTTAGGTAGTACTATCAAAGTCATACCTTGTTATTGTGCATGGACTCCATAATGTCATTAAGCCATTTCTCATATTCTGGTTCTCAATAGTTTCTAGTTGATTTGTTGGCTCATCGTCTTATGGAAAAACCATCTCAATTATCGAATTCACAAAATTTCAATCTCAGATGTGTTGTACTAGAACTATGAGGTTTTGTGTTACATATGGAACTTGAGATTCCACAAAAACTTGTGATTCCCACTTGTTCCCATTGTACCCCATTGTCGACCTTAAACTTTTCAAGATCTACTTTTTACTCCCACTAATTCTTTTGGAGCTCAGTTATCCTAGAAACAAAACTTGTTTGTTGTCGGATTGAATTTAAAGGTAGTATTCAACAATTATGGTGTGTGGACAAAACTTTCAATAAACTACTTTCTTTATAAGTTTTAATTCTTAAGACATATCAGAAAATTCCCATATCATAACACATATGATGTGTTTAAAACCATTTAGACGGTACATTGTTTTAGTGTAAAGTATATATCCATGAGGAGATTAGAAGACTAGATTAAATGATAATCACATCATGACCCATTAGGATGTAATTACTTCTTTCTGATGCATCATCATGTTTTAGGTTGATTTGACTTGTGCTGCACTATCATTGTGTATCCACCAGGTCCTCAAACTATTCCTATAAAGTATATCAACATTTGATCATATCAAAGTTTCATAATACTTTTACCAAAGTTATACTTCATATATAATCTCCTTGAACACTTCAAGATATTGATGTTTGTATTTCACCAAAAACAAACCCTATATAAAATGATATCATCAATGAATATAATGAAGCACAAACAACTACCTCTAGAATTCATTTTGTAAGATCTTCATACATCAACATGCATAAGTTCTAATAGAGTGATTATCCTCCCACTACATCTAGTGAAGGGCATTTTCTCATAGTGCTCATAAGTAAGACTTGCATGTCCCTTATTAGTCCAATAACCAAAAAAGTCTAGATAACCATCAATATGGATTCTAGATATGCATTTCTTATATATGTGTCCTAGATGACAATGTTAAAGATTGTTTGAGTTATCAATTGTAATCCTTTTAGGTATTTCCATTATTAACATTCAACTTTATATCCTTTCATATAAATATCACTATATGACTGGGGCATTGCCATATAAGATCACACCTTTTAAATATAAGCATTAACAACTCTTTATTGATTATCATCCTTGTCATACAAGATGCATAAAGTGAAATGTTTCTATTATTGGCATAATGAAATAGTAGTTCAATTAACTCTATTACATACCCAATGGGCCAAGATAAATTCTAAATGTAGACTAAAGTTGCAGTAACTCTTGCTCCGCATAGTCCATTCTTTCCCTTTCATAAAGGCTTTACTTCTTATCAGATCATGCACATCATTGTATGTCAGGTCTATATTTGGTATGACATACCAAGATGAAGAAGTAATCAAATTTATCTTATAATGTTTATACTTTAAGTAGAGGTCTATGTTCCTTCCTTCGTCTTCTTTAATTCCTCTCGAAAGAAAGGGCAATTCCTTTTCCAATGTCCATACTTATGACAATGGTGACAATCACCTCTTTTCTTTTCTCCTCCCTTTACCTTGAGATTTGAAGATTTGGGATTTCGGCCAGCTTTAGAACTCTTCTTATCTTTGCCTTTGCCTTTATAATTTCCCTTTGTATTTCTAATCATCATCATATACTTGGGCTTGTCTTTCTTCATTTGTGTCTTAGCTATTTTGAACATGCCTAATAACTTTGTCAATGGCTTGTCAAAGTCATTCATGTTGTAGTTCATGAAAAACTAACTGTCTAATTCTGGAAGAGACTGTAGAATCACGTCAGTGGCAAACTGTTGACCCAAGGGCAATCCCATTATAGACAAGTTCTCCACATACCCAATGAGCTTGAGTACATGAGGACCTATTTGATCTCCTTCTGCATGTTACATTTGAATAGTACCTTAGAGACATCATATCTATCCTGTCTTGCCTGATCTTGGAAAATGTTCTTAAATGTGTGACTATCTCAATAACATCCATGTTCTCATGCTGCTTCTCCAACTCATAGTTCATGTAGCATAGCATTAGACACTTGACATCCATGACATCTTAAGTATGCTTCTTATAAGCATCCTTGTCAACCATAGGTGCATTGGGAAAGGGGTTCATCTACCTATGGTGTCTCTAGGGCATAGAGCTTGTGCTCTTGTGTGAGAATGGTTCTCATTGTCATCAACCAGACGTGGAAGTTATTCCCATTTAACTTGTCCTTCTCAAGGACTAATTGTAGTGAAAAGTGGTTGTTATTTGTGGCCATTTGATTCTACAAAAGAATTTGCAATTTTGTCACAAACTCATTTTTTATTTTATTTGATTTGATTTAATTTAATTTAAATTGATGATATTAATTAGGTCTTTAATTATCTATCGCTCTCATTATTTTGATCAAATTGACAACCCTCAACTATCAATTTAGAAGATTGTAGTGAACAATCTTTTAGTGAGCCAAGATCCAAAATAATTCAATTATTACCCGGCCAATGCCAACATCCATAATTAATTATTAAGGTAGGGAACATTTTCCAATTGCATCTTATGTAATTCTTGGATACATGGTATGTGCAACTCTTTTCCATTGTCATCTGCATGCCTTTGGTGCTTCATCTCATTAAGGTCACTCAATTAAGCCTGACCCAAAAGTCGACACGATAATATGCACCCCGCTTGGCAAGCCCACACTATTACCATCACACTTCCATGAGATCGACGACGCACCACCTTGGGGTGCCCACGCTTAATCGATCAAGCTTTTCATGTGTGTTGCTAATGGAAATCGTCTTAGACTTAATATGTTTGATTGAGGGATTCTATATATAAATATATATAATTTATTCAATCACCACATATATATAGTATGTATCATATACATTCTATATCCCACAATGTAAACATGAAATATAAAACAAAAAGTGATGGTTATGGCCATTCTAATGTAATTCCTTGGAGCCATAAGGAATTACCACAACTTAGGGTCCACATCTCATGCAAAAACCAGTTGTTATTGTAGATCTATGCTTGCCAATCCGAGTTGATCAGTTCAACCCTTAAATCGGTCGGATCGCCTCTTAGTCGATCAGTTGGTCACCTAAAATGATCATTCAGTCTCCTGTCTATCTGATGTCTAGATACCTCCAAATAGTCAATTGGGTCCACCATCTAGTCAGTTTGCTCTTGTGGTGTGCCCTCCTCAGTTCTCCATCTGATCGGCTCATCATGTGAAATGGTCGGTTTTCCTGACGTTAATCTTCATCTTCATCATTACAAGAAAAGAAATTATCATATTGCTCATCATCATCTAAGCCTCAATCCCAACTATGTTGGGGTCAGCTACATGGATCCTTCGTTTCTAGCTCTATCATGGGCCATATTCTGATTAAGATGTAGAGATTCAAAATCTCTCTTTATAAGCTCAACCCATGTTAATTTAGGCCTTCCTCTTCTTGTATTTGTAGTGTTTGGCTCAATAGCATTGCTTCATATAGGTGCACTAGTAGGTCTGCGTTGCACATGTCCGTACCATCTGAGTCGGCCCTCGCGCAACTTGTCCTCAATGCTCGCCACCCCCACTTTATTCCTAATATATTCACATTAGAATGCATAGGAAAATAGGGTCCATGGGTATGAGCAGCTACAAGTAGGGGGTGATCATAATTCGATTAATAATCGATTAATTGAATGGTTAATTTTAAATGGTTATTTTTTAAACAATTTGGTTAATTCGGATAACTTGATTAATTTATTTCGATTAATTAGTTAAATGAATAATTTCCTGGTTAATTTTTGTGTGTGTTTGATTAACCTAATAGTCCCAATTTATTTAAAAAGAAATATATTGCTCATATATATACCTATATAATTTTACTTTTATTTAAAAAACTATCTTGTTTGTAAAGTCAAGCGATCTTTTCTTGTTTTCCCACACAAGAAAAGAAATTATCCTATTGCTATTAAACTTATTACATGGTAATGAGAAGCCTCAATTTACATTTGAGGGGAACAAAGGTAGGAAAGAATAATATGTTTACATTAGGAAGAAGAAGGTAGAGGCTCAGTATGCAAACTAAGATATAATAGGAATAAAATAAACCATTCAACCACACATATATATTGGGATTATTGGCCATAACCATGCTACACGTGCACTATCAAAAATTGCTTTTAGGGTGACATGTATAAACTGCATATATATATATATATATATATATATATATATATATATATATATATATATATATATATATATATATATATATATATATATATATATATATATATATATATATATGTATATATATAGCATGAGAGGAATTTGAATAACTACAAACTCGGACCTATTTTTCAAAATCCGACCATATAGATGGAAAAAACATCACTTCATTTACATTCTCACAAAAAAATATTGCAATCAGACATTATTTACTTGTCCATATGTACAATATACACTTTTTACATCCAACGGTCAGCCTGAAATTCAATATAGAGTGTCAAAAAGTATTATGTTGTTGTGAATGATCTACAAATCGGATGGCTATCATATTTTGTAGTAAGGCAAATATTAAGGTATACTTGTAATCTATATGGTTGGATTATGAAAAAATGATCCATGTGAAGAGTTATTCAAATGCCTCTCATGCTCTCACCAATATATGTTTCTCATTGGATCGTTACCCTATATATATATATATATATATATATATATATATATATATATATATATAATTTTGGGATTATATGTTGTCTTTGATCAGATATACACATTATCAGTTTAAGTATTTGCATCGTATGCAATAAATAAATAATATAAAACCAAAAAATCTGATCATATCGATTATCCCAAAATATAGTAAGTTGATGTGGCTCTAATACCATTGTAGGTAAATATGGGCATAGAGTATGCAGTGAGAACAAAAAAATATATCTAACCATATTCCCCAGAACAGCAAGATCGTTTCAATAACTATGTAATGGGTAGGATGGTTTAACAAGTTTATACCTGGTCTTGGAGCAAGTCTAGTAAGTATAACTCATTGTATTAGTGCACTCCCAGTTGTACTTGGATGGCATCTGTGTAGGTCCTAGTCTTCACCATGGACTAAGCATTGACATTGTCCTCCTAGTGGCAGACAACAACCTCCTCACCTCTAGGGAAGTTCACATGGACCACCTAGAATTGATGTCATTCTGATAGGAAGGAGTTGTCCCACCCATTGGTTTACTAGTCACCAACTTGCTCTCCCACAATTGTTCTCCCTTGCTATCCGTCCCTTTAGTGGGTAGGACTTGCTCAGGCTCTGTATTGGTTCCACAACTATAGAGGAGAATAATTGTCAGAGGCAATTGATTTGTGCCTCTAAGAAGCCCCCAGTACCCCTCTATTTATAGGAGGGGTTGGGGTCTAGGTTCTCAGTTAGTGTAAGAGTGGGAGGGACCAGAAGATCATGAATTTTCGGAACCTACGAGCATCGAACCGGTCAATTCGCAACTGAACCGGTCGGTCCACATGCGAGTCGGTCAGTTTGCTCAGTGAACCGGCCATTTCTCCATGTTTCCCAATCACATATGAATTGTCAATTTGAATCTAATTAATTCACAACATGGCGTCAGCACTAATCCTTGATGCAATTGAATTTCTCCATGAATTGGGTATCGTGCCCTACGAGATGGTCATCTCATGACCCCAACCGGTCGGTTGGTGATCTAAGTCAGTCATTTCACTAAGTCAATCGGTCGGTTCACTCCCCAATTTGGGTACAACTCAGCCAATTCAATATCCAATCAACCTAACACTCAAAAACTTGGACTGGTCGGTTGGGAGTCTAGTCAGCTAATTTGTTGCTTGAATTGAATACTTAAACACTTTAGTAATCAATTCAATCATCATTCATGATTAAACTCCTTTTCTAGGTGAATTCCTATGTGTGTGATCCTATATGTCCCATACCACATTGGCAATGAATGTCCATAACTAGTTTATGACATCACAAGCAAAGAGTGGTGCCTCGTCGCACATCAGTGCTACCCAAGTGAATGAAAAGTTGGAGAACAACTTCAACCTACAATTTGTGTAAGGTGTTAAAGTGATTGTATAATTCCTTTTTCTCTGATATTTGGAATGAACTCAAGGCATGGAAACGTCATCCTCTTAATGTTGAATCCATGTTCCTTGAACCTAGAGCATATTGTGTGAGATATATGTGACCTCAATATCATATATTGATTCACATGTGCATGCACATGCTTTTCTCAGTTTTGCTTATCAAGTGGCTAGTATATCAAACTCTGGTAGTAGGGACAAATCCCATCTACATCACTCACAGTCAATCTCCATGTGTCACAGCTACCCAATCATCACATTTATGGCAATCCTTATTCAGGGTTACGTCGAATGATGTCAAAGTATATCGAACAATATGTGATGAGTGTCGTGAATTCAGGTCTAAGAACTACAATCACCACCTTCACTATGAAGGATCGATGACTATGACCACCATTTCGAGTTTCCATGTGCACTCTCAAGGTGTGTCTTTCTGGTATATTTTTCCCTAATAAGTATTTGTGTGCTTGGTTTGATATCACATATCATGACTAATGGGATTTTTTCATCAACCAACACACACTCTAGTCCAAGTGTATATGGTTGTCTATCTGCCTTCCTCAGTTACAACTGACTAGGGGCATAACAAGAATGTACATACTCTTAACATCAGTATGATCTCATTGTTCAAGTCACGTACTTGAAGACATACGTCATTGAGTATTGTCATTCTTTAGACATTCATTATGTTTCCTCATTATCTCATAACTGAGTGAAACAAAATGAATTGGAAGCTTGCCTATATTATGATTATTGTTAATAAAATCTTTCTATGTAATATGTCATCACAATCATCATAAGATTGTCTCTCTAGGCATATATACCAACATCATCTATGTTGCATTCTTAATTATTTAGGTAGGTAAAAATTACCAATTGCATCCAATGCAACTATTGGATAGATGGTTGCACAACTCCTTGTTTGAATTCATCTTATGAAATATATTCAATATTCATGCATGTAGGTTCTTAATACTATTAATATCAACATAGTTAAGGTGAACCTGAATGCTAACATAGCATGCTATGCACCCTACTTTGTCATGCCCACATACTTATTATTGCACTTACCCAAGATAAATCGTTCATCACTCCTTGATGTGCCCGCACATAGTCAATCAAGGTTTCTTGTCTAATGCACAATGGAAGGTATCTTAAAACTAATATTTCATTGAGGGGCAATGATGCAATATTTGTATGTATCTAATCACCATTAAATATGCATTGTTGTGTGTATCAACCACTATAACAATCACCACATGCGATAAAATAGGATATTGAAATTATCACAACAATCATAATCCAACAAGTGTTGTGACATATAACCAAATGATTCACATCTAATGTGACCCAAATTCTACCTATACAAAATTCCCAATTGATGGGTGGAATTCTCCATTTGGACAGACCTTTGGTTGTTTATTGACTCATCTCTTCTTTCTTCATCACAAATTCTCCAAGGACCTTTCATGTTGAAGTTTTATTCTAATTACGTCCTTCCTTCATTTGTAATTTCAAAACATCATTCTAATATAAGTGGAATAATTTAATTTACTTGGAGGATGTAGAGAGAGGGTTAATTATGGAATGCAGTCTAGATACATGTTACAACATTTTAATCAAGCATAAAAACCCATATGTATGTGTTCAAGTCATCCAAGCAATTACCGAATGACCTGGTTGTCACATCCACATCCACCGTAAGAAACATGTTTTATAAGTGTCTCAATGGTTTAGGTAATATACATATATCATGTCATATATGATAGTTGGTGATTATGTTGATACATATTTCACAAAGTCATTCAACAACAATGATTGCAGTTCAAAACCCAAACCAACGTAAAAGTCATGTGATATTCAATATAATACTACTATTTGGTGTTTATGGGAAGGGCACAACAGAATAATAAGAATTTTCCCAACAAAAGCCATAATTTAATGTATATGTTGTCTACATAGAGTTTTAGTGTAATAAAGATATAGAAGTGACATTGAATATAAATCAATGAAAACTAATTGTCAAATAGATAGACATGTTATGTTGATATCATTTGCATTCTTTTATACGTGGATCGGAAACCATAGTAGTGCAAATAATAGGTCGTCCTCATCATCAAAACTCCTTATAGAACTCATCCTCCTTGGGTATGAAGTTCATCCTTAGACCTCCTCACAAGTGCCTTGTCCTCTGTATCATCCACATAGATGAGGGAACTCTTTGTGTACCATCTTTTCCACCAAGGAGAAGTAGAACCAAAGTCAGTAGCCAAACTCAGTAGCATGTTATTATGACTTTCTCTTCTCCTCCTACTAGCATGTAGTGTTGTCCTTGAGATTGATTTCTCGCATGTAGTGTTGTCCTTGAGATTGATTTCTCTCTCTCTAAGGGAGAATTTTTTGGGCAACTATTGTTGGGAAATAGGGGCACAGAGTATAGCATTGGAAACAAAAAAATTATCTATTTGTATTCCCATAACAACAAGATCGTGTCAGCTACTATGAAATATGAAGGATGGTTTTAGTGAGTTATACCTAGTCCTAGATCAAGTCTAGTGACAAAACTCTCTTCTTTGCAATTGGTGACTAGTTGCTCTTGGATGGTGGCTGTGTAGCTCCTGGTGTTCACCATGAACAGCTATCTGTGCAACCTTTACATCAAATTTGATGGTCTTGCCACAGACTACAGGTTGACTTTGGTCAATGAGCAGCATCCAAAGGACTCCTGCCTCTAGAGTAGTCCACACATACCAACTAGAACTCCTGTCGTTCACCAAGAATGGATAGGAAGGAGTTGTCCCTCCTGTTGGTGTACTAGTCACCAACGTACTCTCCCATCAACAATGGTCACCAGTTGCTTATCTCCCGTAGCTATCCCTCCCTTGTTGTGTAAAACTTGGTTGGGCTCTCTCGGCTACCACAACCAGAGAGGACAACAATTATTAGAGAAATTGATTCTCATTTTTCTGTGTTGTGTCTTGGAAAGCCCCCAATACCCCTCTTTTTATAGGTAGGGTTTGGGCCAGGGTTCCCAATTTGTACGGGATTGTATGGGAGTGGAAGGGACCAGAAGAACTTTGACTTTTGCAACCTGTGAGATGCCAACTGATCTTATGGCACACCCAGACGATCATCTGGTGTGAGAGACTGTCGTCTTGCACTACTAGACGGTCGTATGGTAGTTTCCCAATTGCATATGAATTTGGCAATTTCGATTCCAATTAATATCACATATCAATTTGCCTACACCCCAAGTAATGTACAATTGAAACTATTCAAGAAACATCCTAAACCTTCATTCATCCCAATTGAGTCCTCTCACTCATGTGATATGCCTATCTCACTCACTCGGATGGCCGTCTAGTGAGTTTGAGATGAGTCAGTCAATTCAATCATATTGAACCGGTTCGTTCAAGGATAGAACTTAGCCAATTCAAACTTTGATAAGACTAACAACCCAAATGGAATTTCAACACTTGAGATGCCCATATGGATACCCAAACGGATGTCTCACTCAGTGAGATGGTCGTTTGATAGTCTAGATATCCAATCTGTTGATATGTTGCATGAATTGAATACCTAAAATCTTTAGTAATCAATCCAATTCTCATTCAAGATCAAACTCCTCTTCTAGATGAGTTCCTATGTGTGTGACCCTATAGGTCCCATGTCTCATTGGCAGTAAATGTCCATAACTGGTTTATGACATCACAAGCAGAGAGTGGTGCCTAGTTGCACATCAGTGCTACCGAAGTGAATGGAAAGTTGGAGAACAACTTCAACCTACAATCTATGTAAGGTGTTGTAGTGATTGTATAATTCCTTTGTCTCAGATATCCAGGATGAACTTGAGGCATGGGTGGTCATCCTGTCAACATTCAATCCATGTTCCTTGAACCAAGAGCAGATTGTCTGAGATAATGTGACCTCAATATCATATATTGATTCACATGTGGATGTGCAAGCGTTTCTCAGTCTTACTTATCAAGTGGCCAGGATATCATACTCCAGTAGGAGGGGAAAATCCCATATCTATCACTCACAGTCTATCCCAATGTTTCAAATCCACCCAATCATCACCATTATAAAAATCCATGTTTCAAGACTGTGTTTGATGATGTCAAAGTGTTCCCAAAAACATGTGACGAGTGTAGTGATTTCAAGTCTAAGAATCACAATCACTGCCCTCATCATGAGAGATGACTATGACCACCAGTTATGGTTTTCATGTGTCACTCTCGAAGTGGGTCTATCTAATACAATGTTCCCTAACATGTATCTGTGTGCTTAGTTTAATATTTCCATATCATGACTAATGAGATTATGTCATCAACCAACCCACACTCTAGTCTTTTGTGTTACTGGTGTCTATCTACCTTCCACAGTAACATCTGACTAGGGACATGAAAAGAATGTACACACTCTTAACATTTGTATGATCTCATCCTCCAAGGCTAATACTTGAATACATATGTCATTGAGTAAGTCATTCTTTATACATTCATAATATTTCGTCACTATCTCATAACTGAGTGAAACATAATGAATTGAAGGCTTGCCTTTATAAGTACTAATCAAATCTTGTATGGTATATGTCATGTCAATCATCACATGATTTGCTCTATGGGCATACCTTATCAACAAAATCCCACTTGCACTTAGAGTCAATCACACATGAAACCCATTCACAATCATCTAAACATATCCACCATGTTTCTGCTGTACAAGTGATATTCTAGAGGGTTTGCAACACGTTTCTATAAGTCGGTATATTGTATGTTTCTTATCTCTTCGCTCTGAGATGAAACCATCTTAATATGGTATCTAATATTCCTTTCTTAACAAGTAGATCCATTATTGTCACAGTATCTCTACTGAGTCATCAATGGTTGAAACATCCATAAGTTCATCATATGAACCTTTTAGATCCATATAGTATCACTTTGTGTTCACAACACAAGTATACTCGGTCTCTATTGTAAAATAGAATCAACGGCAATTAATTTGGGACCCTTTATTTTATCTTTTAAAATCAAACATATTTTATTGTGATCACTTGGTCACTATGGAAGCTTGCATCGATGTAACCCTTTACATCCAACTCTTCCTTTTATTGCTGTCATCATTGACTAGCAATCTTATCCTTAAGTACCTTATAAGCATGGATGTCTTTTAATGACTCTTCAATAACCCTTATTGATGTTTGACTCACCGTGTCATGTCAAATACATACAAGATTATATGGGAGAAGCACATTTACTACATTCATGATAGATTCACTATTTGGCTGGCCCATGGAATCTTATTCATGATATTTCCATTCCTCACAAGAATTGGAATATAGGGTTCATGAGAGACAAATATGAATTCTCTCTCATTGAATCCTCCCATGTTGAACTTGTTCAACATTTTGCTATTTGTATGTGCTCAAACTTACGTAATGAAACCTTCAAGAACTATCTCTATAGGTCTTGATCCTTATCTCAAAGATGTTTCACCTATACCTTCATTGTTGAAGGGTTTTCATGCCAGTTCTCAATATTCACAATATTGAGATGTTATTCCTCATCATATGTGGAATATTCATATATTCTCCCACTAAATCTTTTGTAACCATAGTTTTCGTATTTTTTCTTGATTCAAGTCAAACTCTTTGGTTGTCTTATCAAGTCATAAGATCCCATGTTGTTTCAATCCTAGATTGAACTTTGTAGTTTATAGACTTAATTTGCATTCTTGAAGTTATGAAACCTTTTAGGTTGTGTCACATAAACATCCTCTCATGTATTCCAGGAATCCAATTTCAATCTTCATGTGCTAAATCTCTTAGTCTATTTTGACCACTACAGCAAGCATGACAATTATTAAAGGAATTTCTATCATCTTCAACAACTTGAACTAATTTGAAAACTTTTCAACCACTTTGTTCTTTTATGGTATCCATGTAAGTCTTTTCCACAAGAACCTATTGCACCCTTTAGGTATTACCCCTTTAGGTGACACTACTAAGGTCCTACCTTGTTAGTTACACGGATCCCACAATGGCTTTAAGCCATTACTCAGGTTACGGTATTTAATAGTTTCTATTTGATTAGTTGGATCATCATCGTGACCAACTTGTCCAATTTGTTGGATTCATAATCCTCCATTCTCATACTTGTTCTACCAAAACTATTTTGCTTTGTTTTATATAATGAACTTGAGATTCCACAACATCTTGTGATTCTCTCTGTTCCCATTGTACCTCTTTATTGATCTCGAACATTTTAAGTTCTACTTTTACTCCCACTGATTCTTTAGGAATTTAGTTATCCAAACAACAAACACTTTGCTATTGGATTGAGTTAAACAGTGTTCAACCATTATGGTTTATGGATGAACCTTTTAAAGAAACTACTTTCTTAATGTTGGTTTCAATCCTTTAGACATATTGGGACACTCCCAAATCATATCATATATGATGTCTCATAAACCACTCAGACGGTACTTTATATATATATATATATATATATATATATATATATATATATATATAAGTACCGTCTGAGTGGTTTATGAGACATCATATATGATATGATTTGGGAGTGTCCTAAAATGTCTAAAGGATTGAAACCAACATTAAGAAATTAGTTTCTTGAAAAGGTTCATCCACAAACCACAATGGTTTAACATTGTTTAACTCAATATTCATGAGGATACAAGAAGACTAGATTAATTGATAATTATATCATGATTTATCATTGTATAATCCCTTCATTCTGACACATCATCATGTTCAGATGGATTTGACTTGTGATACATTATCACAGTTCTTTAAGGTACTCAAGGTGTTGATGTAAAGTATTCCAACATTTGATCTCATCAAAGTTCTTTAATACTTTTATCAAAGTTATACTTTGTTTATAATCTCTTTGAACACTTCAAGAGATTTCCATTTTACTAAGTACATATCATCATACTACCAGTAAATGAATATGAAGTATAAGTAATTATCTATAGCATTCATTCCATAAGATCTTCATGCATCATATGTATGTGGTCTGATGGAAGACTTATCCTCCCACTACATCTAGTGAAGGATGTTATGTCATATTGTGTGTAAGTAAGACTTGCATATTTCCTTAGGTTCAATAACTAAGGGATCTAGATTAACATCAACATGTATTCTACACAGACATTTCTTATATGTACGTACAAGTTGACTAATGTTAATGATAGTCTTGAGTTATCAATTATATTCCTTTAGTATTAACATTGTAAACATCAAACTTAAAATCTTTCATACAAATATCATTTATATGTTTGGTCATTTCCATACAAGATCATATCCTTTTGAAACAAAAATATTAAACTTACTTTACTGATATATCATCCTTGTCATACATGATGCTTTAAAGTAAATGTTTCTATTTATTGGCATAATGAAATAGCAGTTCTAGTAACTTTGTCACATGCCCATTGGGGTAAGATAAATTTAAATGTTGACTAAAGCTTCCACAACACTTGCTATGCCTTGTCCATCTTTGTCCTTCCATGAAGGCCTTTACTTCATGTAATATCTTACACATCAACTATGTCAGATCTTTGTTTGGTATCACATACCAAAATGAAGAAGTAAACAAATTTATCTTATAACATTTATATGTGAACTGGAAGCCTCAATGACATCCTTCTTCTTCTTATTTAGTTCCTTTAACTAGAGTGGGCAATTTCTCTTCCAATGTCTAGATTGTTGACAATGGTGACAATCACCTCTTTTCTTTTCATGACCTTTTGCCTTAAGATCTGAAGACTTGGGCTTCTGTCTAGCTTTAGAACTCTTCTTATCATTTGCCTTTAGACTTCCCCTTTGTATTTTTTATCACCATCATAGACTTGGGCTTGTCTTTCTTCATTTGTGTCTTAGTTGTTCCCAACATGTCCAACAACTCTATCAATGGCTTGTCAGAGTTGTTCATGTTGTAGTTCATGACAAACTGACTATATAACTCTGGAAGGGACTGTAGAATCACATTAGTGGCCAACTCTTATCCCAAGGGGAATCCCAAACTAGCTAGGTTCTTCACATACCCAAATAGGTTGAGCACATGAGGACCAACTGAATCTCCTTCTGCCATGTTGCACTTGAACAATGCCTTGGAAGACATTGTATCTCTCATGTCTTGCCTGATTTTGGTACATGTTCTTGAGATGTGTGACCATCTCAATCACCCCCATGTTCTCATGCTATCTTTGCAACTCATGGTTCATGGATCATAGCATCAGATGCTTAACATCCACACCGTCTTCAGTATGCTTCTTATAAGCATCCTTGTCATCCCTTGGAGAATTTTGAGCTGGTTCCTTTGGTTCTTGCATTTCTAGGACATAGAGCTTGCGCTCCTGTGTGAGAACGATTCTCAGCATCCTACACCAGTTTTGAAAGTAGTTCCCAGTAATTTTGTGCTTCTCAAGGACCAATCGCAGAGAAAAGTGATTATTTGTTGTTGCCATTTGGTTCTACAAAAGAATTTGCACTTTTTTCAAAAACTCATTTTGATTTGATTTGATTTGGTTAAAATTTGCGTAATAATCATTAGGTATTTAATTAATTATTGTTCTCATTATTTTATCAAATTGATAACCCTAAGTATCAATTCGAAAAATTGCAGCAAACAATTTTCTAATGAGCCATACCCAAGATAATTCAAGTGTGGCCCGATCAACACCAAAAAATACAATAAATCATCAAGGTAGGCAACTTTTGCCAATTGCATCATATGCAATTTTGGATAGATGATATGTGAAACTCTTTACCATAATCATCTTTATGCTTTTGGGCCCAGACAGTCTGAGAATCACTAGTTAAGCTTGACCCAATAGCCAATATGATAATCATACAACCCGCTTTGGCAGAACCTACATTACTACCATCACACTTCCACAAGGTAGACGACGCACCACGCTTTGGCATAACCTACGTGTGTTTGAACAAGTTTTTTATGTGTATTTCTATTGGAAAGCATCTTAGACTTAATATTTGATTTGAGAGATTTTATATATATCATATATATACATATATTGTATCCAATCACCACATATATAGTGTGTATCATATACATGCAATATCCAACAACGTAAATGTGCAATATAAAACAAAAGGCAATGGTTATGCCCATGTCTACTTGTAATTCCTTGGAGCTACAAGGAATTATTGCCACCTAGGTCTATCATCACATCACATGTATGAACCTGCAGTTCATGTATATCTATGCTTGCCAATCTAGGTAGATCGGTTCAATCCTTCAACTGGTCGTCTCGCCTCTTGGCTCGTCGGTTGGTCATCACAAATGGCCTCCTACCCAACCAATGTTTGGTCTCCTTCTAAATGGTTGGCTAGACCCTCTAGGTGGTCGCATGGCTCCATCGTTTTGTCCTCTATGGTCCTCTAGGTGGTTGGCTCATATCACAAACTGGTCGTCTCCTCTAGCAATGATTATCATCTTTATCATTGCATAAAGAAAATCTATTCTGTTGCTACTTTATTACATGATAAAGAGTAACCTTGAGTTACATTCAAGGGGAGCAAAGGTAGGAAAGAATTATTGTACATTGGAAAGATATAGGTAGAGGCTCATTGCGCAGACTGAAATAAACAAGTACAATCAAACCATCCAACCACACACAGATATAGGGTTTAGGTCATAACCACGCTACACATCCACCATCGACACCACTTTTAGGGTGACACATGTAAATTGCATATAATATTATATATATATATAGAGAGAGAGAGAGAGAGTCAGGCTAGAATACACTCGAGTGTATTTGGAGTAGAATTCACTCAAGAAGTTTTTCATAATGCAATACTTTTTTCAAAAATCTAATCCATTGATCTTCTTAAACATCTTGTGAATAGATCATATGAAAAATTTGAGCACATTTGGACATTTATAGGTCATGTTATAAAGACCGCAAAAATTATGCATTTCAAATTAGTTTCATGCATCGATTTTGTTTCCCTTGGATGAGTGACTTACACTCATCCAAATGGGCTCAAAATTTGTATGTAGCCTAGTTATAGTATGACTGTGAAGATCAATGGTTTACATTTTGCAAAAAATAGTCTTGATATGCAAACACACTTGAGTGTATTCGTGTGATCTGTACACTCGAGTGTATTCTAGCCTGACTATATATATATATATATATATATATATATATATATATATATATATATATTAGTTTGGGATTATGTGGTATTTGATAGGATACGCATATGAGAGCAGTTTTAGTCGTATCATATCTAATAAATAAGCGATAAAATCAAAATTTTGATCATATCGATTATCCTAAAACATAGTAAATTGATGAGGATACGCATATGAGAGCAGTTTAAATAGTCACATCGTATGTAATTAATAAGCGATAAAATCAAAAATTTGATCATATCGATTATCCTAAAACATAGTAAATTGATGTAGCTCTGATACCATTATTGGGAAATAGGGGCACACGGTATAGTAGCAGAAATAAAAAAAAATGTATCTATCTGTATTCCCAAAATAGCAAGATCGCATTGATTACTATGAAATGGGAAGGATGGTTTTAGCGAGTTATACATAGTCCTGGAGAAATTATAGTGGCAAAACTCACTTCTTCACAACTACTGACTAGTTTCTCTTAGACGGTGGTTGTGCAGCTCCTGGTCTTCACCACAAATAGTTATTTGTGCAACCTCTACAGTGATTCCAGTGGTCTCACCACATACTGCAGGTTGATTTTAATCTTTGAGCAGCATCCAAAGGACTCCTACCTCTAGAGTAGTCCACACGAACCAACTAGAACTCCTGTCATTCGCCAAAAACAGATAAGAAGGAGTTGTCCCTCCCTTTAGTGTACTAGTCACCACCTGCTCTCCCACCAATAATGATTACTGATTGTTTCTCTCTCATAGCTATCCCTCCCTTGTCAGGTAGGACTTGCTTGGTCTCTCTTGATTACCACAACTAGAGAGGATAATATTTGTCAGAGGAACTATTCTAAGTTGTTTGTGTTGTGTCTTGGGAATCCCCCAGTCGCCCTCCTTTTATAGGCGAGGTTTAGGCCATGGTTCTCAATTTGTACGGGATTGCGTGGGAGTGGAAGGGACCGAAAGAATTTGAACTTTCATAACTTGTGAGATTCCAAGCGATCGTCTGGCACACCCAGACAGTCGTCTGGTGTGTGATATGGTCGTCTCGCACTGCCAGGCAGTCCCCTGGTAGTTTCCCAATTGGATATGAATTTGGAAATTTCGATTCCAATTAATATCATATATTAATTTGCTTGAACCCCAAGTAATGTGCGATTGAAACTATTTGAGAAATATCATGAACCTTCATTCAGTCCAACTGAACCATCTCACTCATGTGAGACACCCGTCTCACTCACCTAGATGGTCGTATGGTGAGTCTGAGCTGAGTCAGTCGGTTCAATCATATTGAACTGGTCGATTTAAGGACATAACTTAGATAATTCAAACTCTAATTAGTCTAACAACCCAAATGGCCATCTCAACACTTGAGATGCACACCTGGCTGTCCAAACGGCCATCTCACTCATTGATATGGTTGTTTGGTAGTTTAGTAAGCCAACTACTTGATCTGTTGCATGAATTGAATACCTAAATGCTTAAGTAATCAATCCAATTGTCATTCAAGATCAGACCCCTCTTCTAGATGAGTTCCTATGTGTGTGACCCTATAGGTCCCATGTCACGTTGGTAGTGAATGTACATAAGTGGCTTATGACATCACAAGAAGAGAGTGGTGCCTAGTCACACATTAGTGCTACCCAAGTGAATGGAAGTTGGAGAACAAGTTCAACCTACAATCTGTGTAAGGTGTTGTAGTGATTGTATAATTCCTTTGTCTCTGATATCCAGGATGAACTTGAGGCATGGATGGTCATCTTGTCAACGTTCAACCCATGGTCCTTGAACTGAGAGCAGACTGTCTGAGATAATGTGACCTCAATATAATTTATTGATTTGCATGTGCATGTGCACATGTTTCTCAGTATCGCTTATCAATTGGCCAGGATATCACACTCCAGTAGGAGGGGCAAATCTCATATATATATCACTCATAGTATATCCCCATGTGTCAAAGTCATCCATTCATCACTGTTATAACAACCCATGTTTCAAGACTGCATTTGATGATGTCAAATCATACCCAAGGACATGTGACGAGTGTAGTGATTTCATGTCTAAGAGTCACAATCACCACCCTCACCATGAGAGATGACTATGATGATCACCAATTATGGTTTCCATGTCTTACTATGAAGGTGGGTCTGTCTAATACATTGTTCCCTAATATGTATTTGTGTGCTTGGTTTGATGTTGCCATATCATGACTAATGAGATTATGTCATCAACCAATCCACACTCTAGTCTTATGTGTTACTGGTGTCTATCTACCTTCCACAGTAACATCTGACTAGGGACATGACAAGAATGTACACACTATTAACATTTGTATGATCACATCCTCCAAGGCTAATACTTGAAGACATACATCATTGAGTATTTTAATTCTTTAGACATTCATAACATTTCTTCATTATCTCACAACTGAGTGAAACATAATGAATTGGAATCTTGGATTTATAAGTATTAATCAAATCCATTATGGTATATGTCATGTCATGCATCACATGGTTTTCTCTATGGGCATACTTACCAACAATAATTGTATTGTATCCCATGGACGTCCACCCATTTATACAAGGGGGTCATGGAATATGGTTTCATAAAATCCCAATCCCTTTCTTATTTGAAATTCATAAACTCAAGATAGGAAAACATGAACAATATTCCAAATGATTGGTTGGGTATCCTAGTCAATGTATTGGACTGTTTTGGAAATCCTATTCTGATTTGGTTGACCACATGAATTCCTAATTGTTTTACCTTTCTATTGCTCTCTTCCTGAATATAATTGTTCAATCAACCAGTTGAGTAGCTCAGTCAATTGGTTGGTCAGTTTATTTAATGGTGATTAATTCAACAATTGAAACTCATTCGACTAATTGATCTGACCATTCATTTGATTGGTTAAATTGGAAATCAATCTATACATAATTCATACCTGATGTAATTATGGGTGATTGCAAATTTCCTTAAAATTGCATCCTTATTTTTATAACCCCATGGGTTTCACATTATGTTTATAGTGATTTCAAAGACCTCACAAAAAATGAGTGATATATAAAAATTAGAATAAATGGGAGAATAACTTCAAATGTAAGAGACTGATATTACCTTGAGTGTATAATACATTTGTCACAAATAGCAAGATTGAACCTAAGGTGTGGATTAGACATCCTCTTATTGTGTAATATGTATTTCTTGAACCAAAGCAGACTATTGAGATTGTGTGATGTACTTCAACATTACTCAATGTGACTATGAATAACAGTTTTCATACATATTAATTGGCACACTGTGACACTTGTGGATTATTGTGAGTGATTTACATGGAATGTGTCCCTCCTATTGGAGTGATATCCTAGACACTTGATAGAGGAGGCTATGAAATGCATGTCCATGACCACTTGAGTCAACTTATCATATTGAGCAACATGAGATCGTTGTATTGACTTCCGATCTAACAATCACAATCACCTCTAAGACATTAAGACATGACTTGAAATGTCATTGAATCGCTTCCATGTGTCATTATCAACAACTTATTATCTAACAAGTACCTATGGGACTGACTTGATATCTAATATCATGACTAAAGCAACATAGTTATCAACCACCACACATACTAGTCATGTGTATCATTATTGACCTATATAATCCTCAACAATATCATACTAGGGGCATATATCAAGAATGATTACTCTAAGAATACATATGATCTCATTCTCAAGTAATCAACACAAACCATATGGCATATAATCAAAATGTTCTTATGACATCATTACATTTAATAATTTTCTCAATGTTGAATCAAACATAAAGAATGGAATTGCATTTTATCAACAATCAAATAATGGACATAGTATCCCATTAAAATCATCATATGATGGTTGAATGCGGTTCATACTATTATTTTTGCTCTGATTTAATTTATTTAATGATCTAAATATCTACTTTGGATAAATCTAAATCTTGCGGGTTCATTATTAGGTTAATTAGTACTTTACCATCATCTTGGACTAATAGAAGGATTTAGTGGAGATATTATGAATCTTGGTTCATCTAGAATCAACACAAACTTCATCACTAGTAAGGGGAATCTAGAAATCATGTGTATGGTCTTTCTATGTATAGAGTGTGTTTGAATGGTTTCATCTTCTAGATTCATCCTTGATTAAGTTTTATTAATGATGGTTATGGTATGTTAAACTTAATCAGACTTATAAATGTGCTTTATTTTTTTTACTAATTAGGGTTTAGAAAATGAAAACCCTAGTTGGTAGAATTTAGATTTTTTTTGGAAAAGTGGGGATTTTATCTTGTTCATCTTTCCCTCCCCTATCAAGCAATTCAAATTTGGAGTACATGCACTAATTAAGCTAGAAATTTAGATTTTACTAATATAGGAACCAAGAATGTGATAAGTATAATGGTGTAGTAAATGATTTTTGAAATCATCTAAATCTTCGATTGAATTTAAATTTTGATATACATTTTATAATTTGAATATAAGTGTTACTGTAAAATTTCATAAATTTTGGATGTTCTTTGGACCCGTTGGACGATTTAGTTTCCATGTGACAAACTCAATCAAACATGATATACATATTGTCATATAGCAATGTAGCATTTAAAGTTTATTTATTTATTTGTAATTATAAATGAACTAAAACTTTAACTATCAAATCTCTAATTCATTCAATGTAATAAGATTTTATAAATTTTATATGATATTTGAGTGACCACATACTATTGTATCATTCAGATTTCTTATTATAAATAACTCAGTCGGCCAACCATTCTGGATAAATAAAAATAAAAGACTCATAATGAATTTAGGGATTTTTAAAATTGTTACAAGCACCTAATTTGATATATATTACTATTACCCTAGTGGCTCTTATAAGTTGCCATTCATCCTAGAGATATGAAATTCTAGAGAGTGAGACGGAGGGAGAATTTGGGTTTTAGAGAGAAAAGAGTTGGAAATGTTGATTTGAGATTTCCACTTCCAAATATTGCAAATCCATGTAAGTTCATCAACCCTATATATGATTTCATGGTGAATCTTATATCTGATGTCTATAATCCACCATTTCTTTATTTAAATTGAAAATATAGCAAGTAACCCTCTTTACTCATTCTTTCTCTCTAATTCTCCATTTCTAAAGGAGGAAGAAAGAATCTGATTTCTAGGACCATGATGCATTTCTATAATTTCAATTATTGGGCTAAGAATTTGAGGTATTTAACACCTAACTGAGTGGATAGGCCCTAATTCATATATATATATATATATATATATATATATATATATATATATATATATATATATATATGAATATGTTGAAAGCTTATTTGTGTCATATTAAAGTTCACTGGAATCATTGCTTGTATTGTTTATGTGATTAGGTAATTAATTGGGGGGTCTTGGGAAATTGACTGCTAATGATTTAAATTCCTCATTAATAACTTATATTTGTTTGATTCATGACCTATAAATTGAATATTACTTATGACAAGGGTAAAGGAGGTATACTATTTTGTGCTAAATTTCTTGAACTAGTTGGAATTAATAAAATGCTTGGGAATGGGGTGAACATGCATAGTATGTAGTTTGAATTAAATAGACAAGGATCATATATGATTTCTTGATTGTTATTACTGAATTACTAGTGAATTTTACTATGGATTGTGTATGAAATCCAATGTACATTTTTTAAACAGAGATATCCTTGTTTAGGGTTTATGTTGAGAAATCGACTCGAGTAAGTCAACAACATGATGTATGCTTATAGTTATTTAATATACTAAATTTGAATGGAAACTCTGGCTTATTTGTCTCAAATATAAACCTAGTATATCTAAATATACACTAATGATATTATTGGCTAATAAAGTGTCTGTGATGATGTGTAAAGATGTAATGAACTAATCCAACTTCTTAAAAACCTACAAGTTTAATACTAGAATGAGAATGAGAGACAAATCCCTAACTTGATAATATTTTAAATATGATTGATGCTCAAACTTAGGTGGTACTACTACAAGTGAAGGTAATAAGTTTTATTAAGATGATCTAAGCCTAATGTAGCTATTGTATATAATTACAAAATAATAATTAAACCTCACATGAATGCAAGTATTTTCAACAATTTACATAATAATGAATTGAGAAGATGACTAGAGGGAGTAAGAAGAAATAACTCTAATTTGTTCTACTTTCTAAACTGAATAGTCTTATAATGAATGAGGATTGTTTTATTTTACCAAAATGCTATTAGAAGTTGTAAGGAGTGGGACCCGAGAGGGGGGATCCACTCCCTACTAAAAAAATGAAGAATATAACCTCCGTTCTGAACACACTCAAAGGTATGTTAGAATAGGTGTAAATTTTCAAATTTCAATAAATGGTATTCAAAACAACCAAAGTGTAGCAACGGAATTAAACAAATGACTATATTCAATTTTCACAAAAGATTACAAAAGTACATCATAATATCCCTTAAGGGTTTACATGTATGATACAACATAAGGATCTAAGTAGAGGGAAGTCTAAATTACTTCAAATTTGTCTCCAAGCAACATCTCCAAGAGCTAGGTCAATGTTGGAAGCTATGTTCTCCTTGGTCATGTTCAACACCTTGATCTAAACCTGGGTGGTTGGGAAATCACCCAGCAAGAGAGAGAAAATAAGGTATGTGTCAAATAATGAACAAGAACAAAAGATAAGGAATAACATGAAAGTAAAGGATAAAATGTCATCATAAGATGAAGAGAACAAGAGTATGAGGTATAATCAAAATAGATGCTTGCCATAAAAAAAGTATAACAAAAGGGTTGCATGCATGATAATTATGACTACCTTAACTAAGTAGGGTTGATGCACCTACCAAACCTCAGCCTATAGGTGAGGAGAGAATTAATACATTCCCAATCACCTACATATATATTTTTATGGGGGATAATAAGACATTCCCCATGGAGAATTAATGCATGCCCTATCTATGGGTGGTTGTACATAAGTACCACTGCTATAGATAAATAGTCCATAAAATCAACATGCTAGAAAAGAAATCATGGCAAGTAAAAGCATCATATATTTGAAACATGGCAGTGGGGTACAACACCCAAGAAAAAAATATCATAACTAATTTTGAGGCAATTTAACAAAAGAATCATGAATAGAGGAAATATGGTTCATATAGTGCCTCATTAGGGAATATAGGGTTTGGTTTGAAAATATCCCAACTTAGGGTGTAAGAAATCACATACCTATCTTACTAATATCAATTACAAACTTTCACCACTTTAATTGAGTCCAAGTTCCTCTTTGCACATTTTCAATGTATTAACATGATTTAGATTACATAATGCACATTAATGTATAGAAACCCTAATTTTAGACCTCTTCAGAAAACTACAATTTAGTCTCTAAAAACCTCACCAATGAACTTATTAGATTCTCCTAATCAAGAAAATATATTTTTATGTTAACTTTGGAGTTATGATGATTAAGATGTATTTTTTATGGATTTTATGCATTAAATTCATTTTATGAAAATCACCCTTCATCAAACCTCGAAATCATACCTTGAAAATATTTTTATTAGATAGAGATTAATTTTTTGATTCCAAAATATATTTATTTTTCAAATTTGGATAAGCATATTAAAAGACATGAATTTTTCAATTTGAAGCAGTCAGGAAATGACAAGACAGAAATCTTCGAGAGAGAGAGAGAGAGAGAAAGAGAAAGAGTGAGAGAGAGTGAAAATGCCATTTAAACCAAGATCAGGGTTGGAGCTTCCTAGGTAACCAAAGTAGAGCTGATAGAGAAGGTAAAACAGTAGGAAACCAAAACCCTAGAAGAACATGGTAAATAGAGATGGAGATCATCGATTTTAAACATAGAAGCATGAGTTTTAAGTACGTAGTAAGAAATATATGAGAAGGGGGTTATAAAACTCGCCTCTAGCAAGGTGGACAGGTTCAAGTGGCAAGGTTCCCGAGCTAGAGAGGCTAGTTTCTCCAACAAATCTCTTATCTCAAGCAAGAAGCACCTTCTCCACTTTAGAGGTGAAAATCCCTAGCAAAAGAACATGGAGATGAGGTGTTTAAGGGTTCTAGGTGGTGTTTCACCATGGAAGGCCATAGTTACGACCTGAAAGAAGGTGGTAGGAAGACTAATAGCATGTAAATAGAGGAGGAAAGGAGGAAACTTACTATTTTTGGCCGAAATCACCAAGAAGGAGCTTTAGAAACCCTAAATAGATCAAATTTGGAACCAGAGGGGCCTTCTTCACCAAGATAAGCACCTTCTTTTACCTTGGGATAGCACCTTCATGGACAAATAGAGTAGGAACGATGCTCTAATCTTGAGGAAAGAGAATGAGAACAAGAGTTTTTGAATTGGGAGGTGGGAAGGGGTAGATATGGCTTTATAAAGAAGGGGGCAAGCATGAGGTGTCTGTGGGACTTTCCATGTGTCCTTAGCCTAGGGCTTCATGGACATGCAAGAGGATAGCTCATAAAGACTTCTTATATATCAAATGTCATTTCTAAAAGCCCATGGAGACTTCTAGGCCATCCCCACCGTTCTCCAATCAAAGAAATAACCCCATTGGTTGATAGCATTTAAAGATATGCTCATTTATAAAGAGGGTAATCCCTAAAATACCCTTGGAGAGAAGCACCATCAAACTAAGGTGCAACTAGGTGCCCCATGGTTCCAAATCTCTAGAATGGTAAGGGGATGTCTAAGGATTATAATTCAGGTGATAATTTGTAAAGAAAACCTCCTAATTGGGTAAATTGCATAAAAGTCCAGAATGTACCTAAAATTGCATAACTTGCACAAACAACATCCAAATTGAACCAAATTTGAAACTTAGCCTCATTTTATGATTTCAAAACACATCACAAAGTTATATTAAGGTTTAGAGCACTTAATTATGGTAATTAAGCTTGTTTAATACATTAAGCAAGGTTTGGAGCCTTGCACTTCTGACACAAATTTATTCACCATTATTCCACTTAAGTGGTGATTTTGTATTTTAAATCCATAAATAAGCTTTTACTGAGGTATTTGTGCATAAACCCTTCCATTGGTATAATTATAGAATAATTGTTCACCAAACCACTATACATTTCACAGTTTAAACGTCAAGGGCAAAAAAAGATAGAAAGGAAAGGAAAAGCTTGGAAAAGGGCCAGAAAGAGAATATGTCCAAGTTTCAGTATGTTACAGAAGTCAAACAATGTTATACGGAATGCAAGAAAGGAAATAGACAAGGGTGAACTGAATTGTGATGATAAGAAATGGATGAAATATTAATAAAATGAGTATGATCCGTCTTTAATATATTTATTTTAAGTTATATTTGGTTTGATATAACTTAAAAGAAATACATTTTAACTGTATAATGAAGGATTTTAATGAGAAGGAAATATGTGTATTGATTGGATTCAGTATGATCAATTCCTAAAGTTATATTGATTGAGAAATGAAATATATTAAGAGTGATGAATTTGAAATGCAGGGGATATGAATAGATTTATAATTTTGGTCTAAGAACCTAAATCTAACCCTAATATGTAGTTAAGTCATAATTATGAATAATGCCCTTTAACAAGGGAATAGTGAATGTAGAATAATATAGTTTATTTTCAATAAGATGAATCTCAAGGATGTGGATTTATTCATAAGAATGTATTCTTGGATTTTTATTGTGCGCTAAAATACTTGTAATTTGAGGATAATTTATTCTATCAATTTCAAATGCCATAAAATATGTGATGAATATTAATCATAACTGAAGCTTGGTAAACAACAAAACATGGGGACTAAGAGTGATATGCATTCTTATGTATTGAAATTTCTTTATATATATTGAAATTAGATGGAATAAGTATATGTTGTATAATAAACATATTCTAAGCATGATGGGTGATAGTGTTGTTGGTCCTAATGGCCATATGGATATTTACTAAAAAGTATATTCGGAATCAAATGATAAGAAATGTGCTTGAACTGAAATTTCATGTGATGTTTGTGTTCAAACAAGCCCGATTAGGGTAAATACACAAGAACAATATTAAATCTGAGGCCGATAGTCCACTGATGATGAAATTTATGAAATGATATGGGATTGAAAAAGAAATAAATTGTGTAAATATAAATTATTGTGCTTCTTGTTATAATGATTGTCTTTCTTGTTAACTATTATATTATTCATGCCATTCTAGTTACACGAGAATACACAAACAAGATGAATGATGAATGGAATTCTCTTTATGATAAGTAAGAGGATTAGAAACAAATGAAATGATGAAAGCATCTAGCTAGGTGCCTTAAAGATCATGAGTTTCATGAGGTCCATACTAGGAAAATGAAAAGGATATCTTTGCAGTAATTTAAGGATTAAGGATTTCTAGAGTGTGGATCTAGACTTTGAAGGCTAGACCACTAAGATTTAGGTATGTGTCACCTTGTGTGATCTTTACTCTTATAGAGTTTATGTTCATGAGGAATAGACTCTTATGAAATGTAAATTGTGAAATATGAGAAATTTTCTGATATGTGATATTCTATGCTATTTGTTCCTATCTCATGTACCCAAGATGATGACCTAATGGTAGGTGGCTAAAATACCTACCTTAGACTCTTCAAACAATCAAGCAGTGGACCAGGTGTTGTTGGAGCTATCATAGGGTGATTGGATAAATGTTAAGATAATGACAGTGAGTCGTTGACACAAGAATTATGCATGTTGACTTATACTTGGTCAGGTATGAAACAAGTAATTCTAGGACAAATGAATAAAAGATGACAACTCATGTAGAATATGATATGAATTTTTGTTATATTATTTTAATTGCTAGATAGTAAATCTATTACTTGAACATGTTTCTTGTTTATGAAAATCGATTATTCTTCTATTAAAGTTGATCTTAAGTTTTACTCTTATCTACCTAGTATGGAATTTGATTGTAAACTTTGACATCTATTTTAAGGTGGACTGATATCTATTGATGTCAAATTTGACTTTAGTTGTTATTTGAATAGTTTTTTTTTGTATAGATGTCTTATATATACTTAAACATCAAGATGCAGGATATGTTCCTAGTCTGGTTGGTGGGATGTCACAAAGATATTGTTGAATTGTAAATGTCCAAATGTTGACTTTGTTACTAATGTAATATGATTGTAGTTCTGAAATTCATTAGCACTTGTTCATCTATTAATAACTATGCTTTAAAAATTATAAGAAGTTAAGATTTGGCTAAATAAATGTCTTTGTGATTAATTAGATTATTGTTACAACCATGATATATTAAGTGCTATAATTATGCATTAGACTTATCAATGTCTACATGTTTATTCTAAGTCCAATATAATTAACATTTTGATGATGTATGTTACCTAACTGAGTGGGAAATTTCCACTCACATGGCTCTATTTTGAGTCTCGTAAGCTTGTTTTATATGTTTTTGGGTATAATGACATCCAACAAAGAGGTTGGGACAAAGAACATGTAATTAGATTAATTTATTCTAGAATTTCCATGTAGTCTCACTTTTCAGGTGGGTTGTATATCAAATTTGTTTCTTTTGTACATGTAAATATGATGCACAATGAATAGCATGTGAATAACAAGGTTTGATTTCGTTTTAATGTAGTCAAATGGGATGTATGATAATTGAACATGTGGATCAATTGATGTGTAATTTTGTTTATGAGGTTTTATGAAAAAAGGAGAAATATTTACATATGTTTCTTGTATATAATTTCAAGTGTATTTGTTTGTTTCTTAGTCTGAGCTCAGGTTTAGGTTTAGGTTTAGGTTTAGGTTTAGGTTTTCACTCTAATGGTTGGAATTTATGTTCATCAAAAGGGAGGTTCCTACATAGATGTTCAATCCAACTCTTCTAGTTTCGTGTGTGATGTGCCACTACATGTGCAAGGTGTGCCCATTTCCAAATTTGTCGACAAACTCGACTTCAACATGCATAGTGTGCCACATATGAGAATTATGTGCACAATGTCAGTAGGGACATCTTTAACAATCATCAAAGGATGTGTCTAGTCAATGACACATAATGAAATCTAATCAGTAACCACTCACCACAAATCTGACACATATGTGCACCTTTACGTGCATGACATCTTGAATAGTTTTTTGTCTGACATTTGGCAAGTGCCTAGGTACATGATGTGCACTACATGCACGATCACATAAGTGCAAAAAATATAGGGAATGAGGACGGTTGTGACATGTTATCTTTCATTTGGTTCATTCCAACTTAGGGAAAAAGAGGAGAGGTTATTTAAGAGGTGACTCGGCTCCATGAGAGGTTGGAAGGTAGAAGAATAAGGCTTTGAAGACAACTCTGCTATGTGAATCTTTAAGTGCAACTCCATGGTAGAGAATACTCCTTTGCTAGTATCTTGGTTCTCTCCTTTACCTGCTTTGTTTTATTCTCTTTGCTCCATGGAACTTGCTTATTTTATGATGAACTAAAATTGTTTGGGTATCACCCACTGTCACGAAGTAGCTTTCTTGTTTTTGGTGCCTAAATGATACATATTAGTTGTGTGATTAACAACAATTATTATTATTACGATTTTTCTCTCTTGTTTTTCTAATTGTTATTAATGGTACATGGGAATCAAAGGAATAAGTTCTTTATGTCCCTAAATTTTTACCTTGAAAGACATATGAATTTTTTGGTGGTCCATTAGAGCTCTAATTTTTTTGGTATATGAAAGTGAATAGAGATCCATGCTTGTCATAGTCTCCTTGTTTATGAAATAAAGGTGGATTTATGAATCTCTTTTGAATGATCTAAGAGAGATTTATTAATATCTTGTGTGAGAATAACAAGTTGGGTAATGAGCAATCTAGACACCTAAATGGTTAATAGGAGAAAATCATTAATCGTAATGTAGTGTGAATGTGAATAAGAGAGAGGATCATATATGTTTTGTTTAATTGTTTCTCATTTGATTGATATGTGTCTATACTTTAAATGCATTTGTTTGAATTGATTACTTTGAAGATAACTCATGGCAACCTTAGTTTAGTTTAGAATTTTGTCATCTAATCGACGTTTTTGTTTGAATTACACAAATAGTGTAGAACTATGTCGAGTTGAATTGCATTAGCTTCTTGTGTAGATGACATTAATGTATAATACATGCTAATCCATCCTATTTTTGTTTATAGGATCATAACTTAGGTTTCTTATGGTTTGCACACTTTCGTGAGGTGTCGTTCACTTTTGTCTCTATTTTTTTATAAATCAAATTATTTTGTTAATTCAATCTTAACTTAATCTAGTTGATTGTGTAATTTTCAATGATTAACATCCAACAAATTTTTAGTTCTTGTATTTGATACCAACTTTTTTGGTATCTAAACCCTTTTATTTTCATTTAATAAGAACCGTGCATGGTTCATACCTCATGTACTTGGGACTTTTTCATAGAGATCCTTGACAATGTTGAGGTTGTTTCAATTAGTAGGTGACTACAAGAAAGAGGAAAAAGATAAAACAAAGCCAAAGCAACAACTAGTTCTCCAACAACCACGATAGCTTAGGAGGCATTTATTGACTACACATCCCCTTATCCTAATGAGAAGTTGAGTTCTACAATAGCAAAGACCAACTTTGTATGTCTTTTTATTCAAATTAGACCATAGTCTAATAGGCATCATGTAGTAAAATCAAATTTTATCCTTGGCTAATGAAGATATGAATCTTGACGTAGAGGACTTCCTCAAGAGATGCAACACTATGAACATCAACATGATGATATATGGTTGTATGCTTCTTTGCCTTTCCCTTGACACTATGAGCTTGTACCAAGCAATGGATGTAAGGCATAGAGAGAGGGTCTATCCAAACTTGTAATTCCCTACTAATATCTTTCTTACAAAAATCATTTCCTCCCAACAAGACCGGTGAAATCATAGAGAAGATCTCCAAGATTGAGCAATATCCAAGTGAGACATTGGTTGATGCATAGGAGTGATACAAAGAGCTTATTCAACGGTGCCCACACTAAAATTTGATATAATGGACATAGTTGAGCACCTACTATGGAGGTTTATCCCATGATACTACTTCAACTAGTGATGCACAGGATGGAGGGAGTTCTTGACTAAGAATGCAAGTGAAGGCAAGAAGCTAATTTGGATCATGTCCATAAACCAATCTTCTAGGGTCTTGGATGATGAAAATGTGAACTACGGAGAGGCAATGGTAACTCTTAATGCTAAGTTAGACAAGTTCACTAAGAAACTCAATGTCATTAGTTCAATCATGTGAATCATGTGACAGTGTGTGACTTATGCAATGGTCCACAATGTAATGTGGACAGTAACAATTCCACAAACAATTTCACGAATAAGGTATCTACACTTATGGAAAATCAAGAAGCCTCAATCAAAGGACTGGATCATCGAAAGTAGCAGTTATACTAGCCATTAGTGGACTCAAAAGTCATGTAAGAGAAATTTTGAACAATACAAATGTGAAACTTAGGGGACATCAAAATTCAATCAAAGTTAACTACTTGAAGGAAGTTGAAAAGTGGGATGAAAGCAGGAAACAACCCATGAAAGTGATATCATTGTAGGTGTTTCCATGCTATTTTTTAAAGTACACTGACTCATCATTGAGCAACAAGAAGGAAGATGTTAAAATAGATCTTAAAGAGAAGATAAATTAATTCCCCATATGTGCCACCTAATTTGAGTAACAAGACGGTGCAACCAACTACACAACCACTTCCTATAATCACCCATGAAGAGGAAATAAAAGACAAGCTTCCTCTAGAATTCTCTACTCAAGAGAATCCATCCTATTAAGGAGGGAGAGATAAACTTCAATACATGGTTATTGCTTCTGATGTAAGTGCCATAGTATTACCCAAACTTCCTCCCAAGAAGTTGGATTGAAGAGCTTTCTACAACTCAACTAATTCATGTAACATGTAGTTTTCTACCAGGTTTTATGATCACAGAGCTACCTGAAATGTTATGCCACTAACTATATCTACTCAACTTATTATAAATGCACCAAAGAGGGTAAAAACTAATTTTTAGATGGCAGATCATTAGAGATCAATCTCCATATTTATGGTGGATAATATATTTTTAAACTTTTGAGGTTGCTATGTACCAGTGGATTTTGTAATCATTGATGGCTAACGGGGAATTCCAGGGGACATTATATTAGTGTGTACATTCTTGGAGAGTGTCAAAGAAATTATTTGTGTGGATAAAGGTGAACTAAGAATGAATCCTTTTATAGGACTATCACTTTCTCTCAAACCCCTAGACCTAGGTGGCCCAACACTTGGGAAGGAAGAGGAAAGAGAAAGGGGTGATCTCCATGAAAACCTCATCGAGAAAGACACTCAGTTTGAACCCAGATGAATAGAAGAACTCTATTTGGATGAGGGACATTAAACTGAAAAGCTCATGGGAGGGCACCTAAATTGTTTCATTTCATTTAGGATTTCAAATAACATGCATCATGTAGAAACATAAATAAGATTTTTCACACACACTTATGTGCATGCAAGTGAATTGAGAAAATGGTGGTTGAAAATCATCAACATACACATCATAGACATGTTGAGAGAGAGGAATGTGATGTATGCTATCGACACACACGAATGGCCACTCATATGGCACATAGCTCCAATTCACCATTGACAAATTGTATCCTAATGAGGAGCACATGTCATGCTAGGGAAGTTACACGTTGTGCGTATCTTTGAAGCAAAAAGCATGTTTCAAAAAACCATAAGGGGTGAGTGTCGACCCATGGAAGTATACTCTTCCCTAAGTTGAGGACATCGACCCTTGAAGCAGCAAGAAGCACCTATTGTAAGACCCTTGACCTAGCTTAGTGCTTGATCTTGCTTGCTTTGCTTAATAAGATGCTTCAACCTTAATCTAATCATGTTATGCACCTTGATAACATGTGACATGCTTATGTTTTCAATTTGGTCCAATTTGGATAACGTTTAAGCTAGCGATGCTATATGTATGTTTATTTTGGACCAAGTTGTAATTTACCCATGTTGAGGGTTTATCTTGCAGTTTGTCACATGTTGGATGTGCCTCTTGTGTCTTAGCATCATTATAGAGAGAATGATGCTTGGGGGTACTTTGTTGGACCTTGGTTGATGAGGTGGCATCATGTGTGCTAAGCTAGGGTTTGTGTATGTTGATGTGTGTGTCGACCTATTGTTTGGGTGATAATGTAGCGGTCGATACTATATTACCCTTAGTTTTTATTCGACTAAAGGAGGGTTGAGTGGCCTTAAGGTTGCTACTCAACCTTGTTTTTAACGTTCTTTCTTGCATGCATATCTAGAGTGCTTGCATTGTTGTGGTTTGGAGGGACATGTGTCATGAGAGGCTCTATCATCTTGACACCTCATATCCCTATACCTCTCTCCTACCCTTGGGTATTTATATCCCTTCTTTTCAAATGCAAGTAACCCTTTTAGCTCTCTTCCTTCCCCCTTCTTGCTTGTGTTTGGCCTTGAGCTTGGTGGTGCAAGTGGAGGTGTTGATCTTGGAGAAGGTGGTCGTTATCCTCTTACATGTGGTGATCTAGGGTTTGATCATCTCTCTTGTGGTGGTTCACGGTGATCCTTGATCTTGGTAACTAGTTATCTCTCTTTTATATCATTTTTCTTGAAACCCTATCTTTTTCTCTCTTCTTTGGGTCGTTAGACTATGGTTCTCCATGGTGGCTATCTTGAGGAACTTCTCTCCATAGACGGTTGAGACTATGAGTTGACCATGGTAGTACATGTGTGAGATGAAGCTCTCCTCTTTCTTCTTTATTTTGTCAGCCTAGGGTTTGTACCCTCTTATCTTGATCTTCCTTTGACCTTGGTGTGTTCTTCTTCTCTTTAGGTGATCTTGCTTGGATTTGGAGTTGATCCGAGCTTATCATTTCTCTTCTCTCTCAGAGCTTATGGCTTGGGAGGTTGATCTTCACCTCAAGGTGGGTTATGTAACTTTCCCCTATACTATTGTTGCACCTTTATCTTGCTTGCATGTGAATTTTTTATCTTTAAAATGTGATAATGAGTTGCTAGATGTTGCTATCTTGATTTAGGATTTAAGATTATGCAATATTCTTGTATAGATTTCTCTTTCTCCTAAACCATAATTCTTGTACCCAAAATCTAAGTGATGATGAGTTGTTGTTTCTTACATGCACTTTGGATGTTAGTTCCCATGTTTAGGGTTTGCCATCATATGTTAGATGGAGGTTTTGGTTCATGTGTACATTTGTTGGACGTTTAGTTTCCTTGCTGGTCTTGATGATGGTCATTTTAGGGTTTTGATGTTCATCATCTTCATGTGGTTCCTATCTTGATGACGCTTGAGTTTCTTTATAATATATTATATTTTGGTCAACATGCTTTTTTGGTTTCTGGAGGTTGCTTTGACCATTTTGATATTGTACTAGGATTCTAGTTGGGTCACCATAATCCAAACCCTAAGCTACATTGGTCGCTACATGGGTTGTTGTTGAGGTCGCTACATATGAGCCATGTGTTTGGTCACTACATAGGATAGTTTGGTTTGGTTGACATGGCTTTGGTTTGGGGTTTGGGTCACTACAAAATCTTAACCCTAGTTTTTCTTGTAGTTGCTACACATTGTATATGGTTTGATGGTCACTATACATGGAGTTTGAGGGTCACTACATGTGATGTTGATGTTGAGGTTGCAACATGTTTGTTCACTACACTGGATGATGAGATGGTTTTGGTCACTACATTTGTATGGCTTTGATGGTCGCTATATGATGTAACTCTAGTGGTCTCTACACATGGTGACCCTAGTGGTTGATACACATGGTGTAACCCTAGAGGTCGCTACACCCTGGTTTGGTCGCTACAGGTTGCTATTTTTAGGTGTGATTTCTAGTGGTGAGGATGTGTAACCCTAATATGTTCCAAGAATGTGGGAAATGATGTACCTGGGTTTGATGTTGAAAGTAGTTATGGAAACCTTAATTGGCTATCCATGGGAAACCCTAACCCTATTATGGGCATATGATATAATTGCCTAAACTTCCTTTAAGTGATAGCATGCAATGATGTTTTCTCTCTCCTACTTTTGTAACCCTATTATTGCAGGTTGAATACACATCATAGGCTGTGACTACTATGGTATCTCTTAAATGTTACATGGTGATGATTGTTAGCCTTTATGAGGCATGATGAGATAATGATGCTATGTAGGAACTATGTGATTGGGTCTTATTACCTGGCAGAGGCTTAATGCCTATTATGAGGTGATATCCTCTAGTGATGTGATGAGGGACGGTTATCCCAGGATGATGTGATAATGATGATGGACTTGTATGGCAGTGGTATCATGTAATGATGTGACAAGTTTATACCTCACACGTTTTATATCTTCTAACGTTGCAACCTACCCTTATCTTTGTAGACTTTGTTTTGGGTATGTACGTTGTAACTTGATTGATGCATTAAAAGATACCCAATTGGCATAATTGATCAGTGAAACCCTAGTCATGTAGTTTTCCCTGAGCCATAGATCCATCTTCAGTGTCAGTACTTGTTGGATGATGAACGAGTATTCCTGTAGGAAACTCGGAGAGCATATTGTTGAATATGTGGGGGTGCAAGTTGAGGATATATCCTTGCATCCACAATCATTGGTTTTGGAGGATGACTACAGTCATACCCTGGTAGGAGAATGGTCAATTCTGTATCTCATGTGATATATTTTCAAGGATGGTTGTGATCATACCCTGGCAGGATAACTGTTGTGGTTGTATCTCACTAGTATCATGTATATATATCAAGGCGGACTAGGTTGATTTGTAGTTTGACTCTATATGTCACTGTAGTGGACTCAGACTGACTAAGGGTGTGGGAGATCATAGGAGTCCAGCTCTCCTAGATCATGTATGTCACTGATTTTGACTTAGCAGTGGTCAGTTGGAGTATGAATGCTATACCTCATCTCCACAAGGCATAATAAAAGACATGATGCAACTGTGTAGTTTATTTGCTTAGTGTCAAACATGATTCACATTGGATGACACCTTGCCTAGTTTCTTATATTGTTTAGTTGATAATGGTTGTACATGTTCTTCATGTTCCATCTGAGAATATATGATAATCTATTAATCAGTTGTAGTTGTTTAAACTACTTAATCTATGTTATTTGTTTTAAAGTATTCATTTAGCTGAATCTACTCATCCTATTAATAGTGTTTCTTTCCCCTTACCTATCTATCTGTGTTCACACTAGTTGGTAGCGGAGAGTTATACCTCTTGTTGGGACATTGGTCTCATTCCATGGGTTTCCACATATTTTAGGTGGTCATGCACGATGAGGTAGAGATCATGTGGTTGAGGAAGAGCAGCAAGGAGAGCAGTAGTTGTTGAAGGTTGGATATGCTGCAAGTGTTTTGTAATAGAGTCCTATGTGTCATCCATGTACTCTCAGGTCCTTGGGGGTGTTTTGTACGTAGATGTTGTACATTGATGAGAGGTTTTTGGTAGTATGCCATGGTTGTACATGTATGTCTTTTATATGTGAATAAGTTACCTTTTATAACAAGTTTGAGGCAAGATGTCCATTGTACAATGATGCTTATACCTTTATGGGATGATATGTAATATATGTGGCACAGTTTGTGGAATTTCATGTAAAATGTTTTGCTCGTGGATATATAAGTAATCAATTTTAATTTACCATGTTTTCTGGAAATATGGATGATTGGTGTTGATTTTGTGATTTGTTTCTAGTAATCTCGCTCATGTGGCGATGGGTTGTCGTATGAAAAGATTGGTATCAAAGCTCTACATAGACATAGGACTAGTGTGTGTGTCTATTCTTGTGTCACCTGATGCAGTCCTATTTTAGGGCTTCAACTTGTGTCATATTGCATTTCAATCACATCTATACCTGTTAGATTACATGTTATTTCCCATAATATTCATATTTATGTAAAATGCACTTATGGAAATTATTTGCATGCTTTTTAGGCATTTAGACCATGCTTGGATGGAAGAGATAGAGAAAGAGTGATCCTAGGGTTTCTCTACCCTTGGAGAGGCCTAAAGTGAAGTTCGAGGCTCCCTCAACCTACCCCTAGTGCCTAAGGCTCCATTGATGCAAAGATGTCCAAGAATGAATAAAGAATCAACTTAAAGTACTGACATAGATACCAACATGGATGTGGTGCAACAAAACAGCTGTGCTAGCTCACTCAAAGACAACAGAGTCAAGTCAAGAAAGAGAAGAGATCAAAATGACCATACCACCAAAAATGACCACAGAATGGTCGTGCCACCTTGCATGGCCATGTTGCAGCTGATCCAGAATGGTCGTGGAGCTAAGAACGGGCAGAGCAATCCAAGCCACCACAGCTGTGGTAACCACCATGGATGTGCTACCCTTGCCCCACCATGGTCGTGGTGACCACCACGGCCGTGCTACTTCATGTACAAATTTGACCAAGTTATTGTGATTTTTTCCCATTTCTCACCTCGATTGTTCCACTCCACTACAACCGTTCTCACCCCTTTCCACCACGGCTGTGGTGACCACCACGGTCGTGCTACTCACAAAAACCTAGCTACTTTTGCACTACATTTCCCACTTTACCCCTACTTGATCTATTGCTTCCACCATACCTATATATACCTAGGTGGTGGATGGAGCATGAGGTTATCTACCCTACCGACACTCTACCCTCCACATTTCTTCCTCCACTCATACCCACCTCCATTTCACCATTTCCACCACCAAAATCCAAGTTTTCTAATGTTTTGGCCACTTTCTACCATACATTCATGCCATTCACCTACCTTGGAGGAGGGAGTCTGAGCTGATGCTGCTAGGAAATGGATAAGGAGGAGTATTCACTGAGCTCATTTGCCCTATTTTCTAGCTTAGTGTAGTGTAGACCTCTTCTTGTTTGTCTTAGTGTAGATTTCTCTTTTCTTGCCTTTTATCGCTTGCCTTGTCTTATCCCATTCACTAGAATTAACTGTCTAGGGTTAATATAGGTTTTGTTATTGATTGATTTCCTTTCATTTCTTTCTTTCTCAACTTAGTGTAATCATCAAATCATCTTTAAACCCTTCAACCCTAGACTCTGTAGTAGGAACCTAGCCCAAAAACTCTAGTGCCCCCTTTTCTCCCTGTGGATCAACCATATGCTTGCCACCCTCCTATACTACAACACGATCATGTGCGCTTGCGGGTGTAGTGTTTTAGTGTATCTGGGTGTGTCTGTGTAGGTCTTTATAAATTAAAGTGATTACACCATGTGTTTTTGTTTGTGGGTGATCGGCCTTTTTCACGCGTCCAGAAATGAACGCGGGACAAAGGAAGGAATCAAGCTTTAAAATTATAACCCGAAACCTTCTAGGCCCCCGCAACTTTTATTACGGGGTCGAAGTAGATATATGGGGTCGAACACAGGGACGTGGTGACGTTTAGGACGCCACAGATCTCGTTCTTTAGTCAGATAAGCCAAGATGATAGTCGATAAAAGTAAATGCCAGAACTAGTCTAGCAGGTTGTCACGATATAAAACAAAACAAAGAAAACAAAACAAAACAAAACAGAGCTCATGAGTCTACTAATCAGAGAAAGAGAGTTCCTGGCTATGTAACCACAAACGGGGCAATCTATGCACTCGTTCTCGGGCATAGACAACCCTCGAACACCCAAGAAAGCATCTAGTATGCACAGTGGCATCTGTCATGTGGTTTCGTCCCACTCGCTCTCGCGATGCGTGACTAGAACCATCGATAATATGTCAATGACCCTCTCTCGAGGAATGACATATCAACACCTCGGAATACACTAAGTTCCCTCTCGGGTCTTAGGATATTCTGGGGTTTTAGGAACAGAATACCTCGGATCTTCCCCCTCTTAGGTTCAGATCCAAACTATCGTCTCTTAGCTATTCCTACAACAAATCTCTCGATACAGGCAGAAACAGCAGTTCAAGCGAGTAAGAGATCAACCAAACTAGCAATCATAACTTGGAAAGAGAAAATAGAACATGCAACATACTAGATCTGATATGAATCTACTTGCTTAAGGCAAAAGTATATAAACATGCCCAGATCGGGCTACATAGCCAAGAAGGAGCTAACTAGCCATAGACAAGCATAGTTGGCACCGAATAAAGATGGATAAACATCGTTTGTACAAGAAACAATGGAATACAGTAGAATGAAAGAGAAGAGGGAAGAGATATAGCCCGTAGAGGAGAGGTGGCTCTCGCTCCTCGGCCTCTGTGCAGGTCGGATCTCGGCCCTTGGGTCTTCTATTCGTCCCTCTGGACTCCTCAGCTCACTCTCTCTCTAGACCGTATCGGGCGGCAACCGTATCGGTCGGCGGTCGTATCGGTCGGCAGCCATATCGGTCGACAGTCGTATCGGTCGGCAGTCGTATCGGTCGGCAGCCGTATCGGTCGGCGGCTGTATCGGTCGGTTGCCGTATCGGTCGGCAGCCGTATCGGTCAGTAGACTTTTGGGGAACTCGACACACTAGCTCCTTGGTCTAGGCACTAGCTCTTGCAGGGTCCTCCCTTCGGCTCCCCCTCCGCTCTGTAGGTTGGTAGCTGCTATTTATAGGCAGCGAGTTGATGAGAGTTTTAGCTTTTATTGGTCCATGTGTCCTTCATTCGTGGCTTTGATCTTGAGGCATCAGGTGGGCCAATATGACTGTCGCCCGAAGACCGTATCGGGCAGGGGGAGTGTCAGGCAGCTGTATCGGCCAGCCATATCGGGCAGGCCATATCGAGCAGGCCGTATCGGGCAGGCGTATCGGCCAGACCATATCGGGAAGTTGTATCGGCTAGGCCCTATCGGGCAGCCGTTTCGGCCAGGCCCTATCGGGCAATCGTATCGGCCAGGCCATATCGGGCAGCCGTAACGGCCAGCTGCTGGAATTCTTGTCTTTTCAGGTTCGGTACTTGAGAGTCCCAAAATTGGCTAGTTTCAGTTTCTGCAAGTCTAAAACAGGCTAATTAGCTACATTATTGGCTATTTTTACTACTTTTATCTAATTCGAGACAGAAAGCATAAAACATGAACAAAATAGTGCATATTAAGACTAAAGTGGCACAAAACTATAGATAAAATGCATAGAAAATATGCGCTAATTTGGGTGTTATCTGTGGGGTTGCATCTATTCAAAATCCAATTGAGTAGTGTGTAACACCATTGGCAGAAACACCAAGCTTTCTGGCACCGTTGCAGGGGAGAAAGGCGCTTGGCCTAGCTACTTAGTTTTGCTTTGATCTTTTCCTACTACCCTCATCATTGTTATTATTTTGTCTTAATTCTCTACATTCTTTGTGCATATTGGTTTGCTAACTTGCTTTCTTTTATTTGGTTGTGCCTTGTGCATGTGACAAGCCACTCGGGGAAGACAAGTTGGAAGGCCAATATGCACCTTACAAGCCACTTCAAGATTAATTCATTCCTAGAAACTACAAATCACCAATTTCTAGCATAGTTGATCAAATGTCAGGGGAGCAATTCTCCATCCCTCAAGGTCTTCTGGGGCTCTTGTCCACCTTCTACGACTCAGAGAGTGAGAACCCCTACAAGCACTTGGACTCAATTCTTGAAGTATGCTCCACCTTCAGGACTCCGACGGCCAGTGATGACACAATCCAGTTGACCTTGTTCTCTTTCTCCCTCAAAGACAAAGCCAAAGATTGGTATGATTCGATGAGAGACATTGTGAGTTGGGAAGAAATGAAGAATGATTTCTTGAGGCAATTCTACTCTATAGCAAGGTTGACACAAATGCGGTGTACCATAGTGAGTCAATCAAATGGGCAATGAGTAGTTTCACAATGCTTAGGAGAGATTTAAAAGATGTTGAGAGAGTGATCGCACCATGAGATCCCTTTGTGGTAGCAAGTTCAGTCCTTTTACTCCAATCTATCTCCATAGAGTCAAGTTGCAGTAGATGCTTCTTGTGGAGGATTTTTTATGCCTAGGCCACCTAATGAGATATGTCCATTGTATGAGCAGTTGGCAGAAGGTTCAAGAATATAAGCTTCTAGCATGATGAATGATGGTGATCGTGCTTTTGGGGTGACATCTCCAGTTAATGGTGATTCAAGCCCGCAAGTGATGAAGATTCTTAGTGGCATGGTGAGATTTATGAAGAATAAAGTGAAGGATGTTCCTTGCCACTCGGTCAATTCTGTTGAGTTCTATGGTAAAGAAAAGACACCTCACTCCTATAGCTACCAGGAACCAAAAAGTCCAAGATATAGCTCAAGGTTTGAGGAAGAGATTCTCTCTAGGTTGAAAAGCCTTGATGATGTCTAAAAGAATGTTACAAGGCTTGAGGAGAGGATAGAGCAACTATCTTCCATACTTGTTGTCCAAGAAGAAAAATTGTCTTCAAGGCCCATTATGAGTTTCAATGAAGCAAGTGGACCTACGTAATCCACTCAAGTTTTCTATAGTCCGCCTCCCATGCAAGTGCATCCCATATACCACTTCCAAGGTAATCCCAAGCCTTACACTCCTCCTCCCCCTCCTCACCACAAATTTCTCAACAATTCACCTTCCAACCTCAATTCCCCCCTCCACCTCAATTTCAATACCAAGTACCACCTCCACCTCCTCCACAACCACAACTAGATCCCCCTCTCCACCATGATTAAGGAAGTGATGTGACATTTCTAAGGAGTGGGAAATTTCTTGAGCAGACTGCAAGTCAAAGAAAGGTAGATAAAGCAAAGCAAAGGAAGCCAAGTGTTGATACTATGATTGAGATTGTCGAAGATGATTTTGTGATGCTACTGTTGATTTTGCGATACCATGTGCTTCACCTCACACTCCATTTGCAGATCCCACCATCCCTAGTGTTCCATATCATGTTGATGCAGGCAAGGCCAAAGGAAGTGAGCCACCATTCATTGAAGCATTAGATGAGCCACCGGAAGTAAGGAGGAGACAAAATTGCAATGTTAACATTCTTGAGGTGTTTCTCCAAGTGAAGGTCAATATTCCATTGTTGGATGCTATCAAGCAAATCCCATCATATGCCAAGTTTCTTAAGAACTTATGCACTTTGAAGAGAAGGTCAACGGGGAGAATACCAAAGAAAGTGAAGTTGACTTAACAAGTGAGCTCTAACCTCCAACACTCACTTCTCATGAAGAGGAAAGACCTAGGAGCCCCAATCATACCTAGCTACATTGGGGGACATTGCATAGACAAATCCCTACTTGATTTGGGATTTAGTGTGAATTTGATGCCATATAGTGTCTATGTTGAGTTGGGGTTAGGCAAGTTGAAATCGGCACATTGCACTCTCCAATTGGAATACAGTTCCATCAAAGTGCCTAGAGAGCGAGTGGATGATGCCTTAGTGATGATTGATAAGGAAAGAGGGGAAGTGTTCTCGGCTGATTTCATTGTTCTTGACATGGAGTTGGATGATAAGAAGATCCCCATCATCTTGGTAAGACTATTCTTATGTACAATTGATGTCGAGATACATGTTTGCAATGGCATAATGATAGACTCTTTCATGGACATGGAGATAAAGATCAACATATACAAGTCCTCTAACCGACGAGTTTGAGATGAGGATATTGAACATGTTCACTTCAAGAGTCCAAATGGTCATTTAAGAGGAGGAGATCTGGATGAAAGATTTGATGACAGCTTTGGTGATCAAAGGGATGAGGAGCATAGGTTGAGTGTAAATGAGAGATGCATTTATTGCAAGAATGGGCACATGAGAATTACAAATGGTTGAGCAATTGAAGAATCTCCAAGAAACCCAGCTAAAGGCATGAAACTCAGTGCTTGTGGGAGGTAACCCACCTAGGTTTGGGGATTTTTCACCCAACCTTCGATTTTTGATACTTTTGGTTATTTTTACACTTTTCCAAGAAAGCACACGCATACACTATTTGTAATAGTTTTTGTTTAGTTTTAAGATGTGCAGGTGAAAATAGGTTGAAATGAGAAAAATTAGATGAAATTTAGACAAAGAATCCATGAAAAATCATTTTAGACCAAAGAATTGATGTTTTGATGAGATTCAAGTTGAAATGAAATGCCACAGTACTCACCACATTCGTAGTGCCATGGAACGGTTGTGGTGGTACACTTAAATCAATAGAGAAATCAAGAAATTGAAGAATTGAAGAACAGACCCATCACGGCTGTGCAAGGCAACAGGGTCGTGTATCCACCTAGTCAGAACAGCCATGTGGAGCACCAAGACTATGCTTCATGAAGCCACCATGGACGTGTCATGTAGCACAGCTATGTTGCAGCTCGATCCAACACTTAAATCAGCCATTTTGCAAAATTTCATTTCAGTTGCTCATATATTCTTCCCAAATAGAACGGCTGTGGGCGCTACCTACCAGCCATGTAATGACTCACACCCCTTCTCCAGCCCTCAGATCTCCATTAAATTACAACCAATTCATTCCCAATCTATCCCCCATCATTTACACTTCCTTAATCTACAAATTGCACCCATTTTCATCCACAAATTTTCCCATTTCTCTCCAATCCGCCCAACAGTCCCATTCTTCAGAGAAAACCTAAAATCCAAAAAAATTCCACCAAAATTTGTTCAATATGAAGAAAATGGTCATGAAGGTAGTGGAGAAGACCAAGGGCGTGCTTGCCTACCAACTCTGGCCCAAGAATGGATCATCTTCAACTTTGGCATCTATTGCTCCGTCGTCCGCCTCCAGCTACACTGAAATTGCACGTTTAACCGAAGGCAAATTAGATGTTTTGATAGATCCAATTGTGGAGGAAGCATCTCCACAGCTATGGCATGCACCACCACCCTCTCCAGCTCATACATCAGTTACAACATCCCGACCACCAATTATAGAAGCTCGGTCGTCAGTTTCAGCGGCACGCCCTTCAGCATCCTCGGGACCACAGTCGCAGCCTCAACCTCGAGCACGGAGACAGGTACTTCTAGATGATGAGGATGAGGTGATGTCAGATGCACCATAGCCAGAGGAACCCCATCAGCAGTTCAAGAGAGAGCCCGAGGTTACTAGCAGTCAGGCGAAGAAGCCAAAGCACCCAGATTGCTTAACATGCAAGGTGATTGCCACATGTTATGCGTGTCGGGAAACGATGGATAGCATGGGTTTCTACGCCTATTTCCAGGGCATAATGGAAGCAGTGGGCCTATTCAAAATCTTAGCGACACCATAGGACACTTATGTGGAGCTGACACGTCAGTTCTTCGCCACTTTAGAGAGATTTATGATGATGGAGAGGATGCCATTAGAGTGGTGATTGGAGACAAGCGCAGTGTTATTACTTCAAAAATGCTAAACAATAAGTTTTCTCCCAGTGATGAGATGGAAGCCCTTTTGGATGGGGGAAGGATAGAGAATGACTTGAGTACTTCCTACATCACCATGTGGAAGTACTTCACTGGCCATAGCAAATTTGTAGCAGAGAAATTCAAAACAAGCCTAATTCATAATCCATTCCTCCACTATGTACAAAAAGTGCTTGCAAACACAATCTTCAACATGTATGACAACCAAGGTAGATGCACAAAGAAAGATTTTTTTGACTTGGGTTGGTTGGTTAAAGGAAAGTGTGTAAATATGAGTGCTTTACTAATAGATCATCTGAGGACAATCCCCTCTAAGAGTAAGAATCCATTCATTATGGGAGGGATTGTGATGTATATTATTTTCACCCTAGGCCACAATGTTTCTGGATATACCGGGGTAGAGGAGTGAAAGTTAGTGGACCTATACTACTTGGTTTGTTCTTCTATGATTGTAGTAGTGGATCAGAAAATCATAAACCAGGTAAACACCTTGTATCCAGGTGTCTTACTGGATCTACCCTACCACATTCCGCCTCTCTTATAGGAGTATGGGCATGCTCCAAACTTCTTGGAGACCCTGAGGAGATACGAGGAAGAGCACCCTAGAGAGGAAGGAATACCATAGGTGATACTAGCTAAGGAACTGGGAGAGCCCTCACAGGAGGCAGAGCAGAGGAGAGAAGAAGAGGAAGCAGATGCACATCAAGTCAGGAGATGAGAGGAGGAGGCATCACAACAACCCACAGTGAATGCATATGACATGTCCACTATACATGCACAGTTGGAGGGCATCCAGAGCACATAGGACAACATATTGTTGGTATGTATTCCCTGAGAGCCAATCATATGATGATTGGATTTCATATGTCATGATTGATTTTATAAATAGCAAAGGCAAGCTTCCAATTTATTCTAGCTCAATCGATTATGAGATAAATGATGGAGCAGAATGAATGTCTAAAGAATGACAATACTCAATGACGGATGTCTTCAGGTTGAGGACCTGAACAATGAGATCATACGGATGCTAAGAGTATGTACATTCTTGTTATGTCCCTAGTCAGATGTCATTGTGGAAGGTTGATAGACAACAATGACACATTAAGACTAGAGTGTGTGTTGGTTGATGACAGTGTCTCGTTAGTCCTGATATATGATATCAAACCAAGAACATAGATACATGTTGGAGAACTGTGTATCAGACAGACCCACCATGAGAGTGACACATGGAACCATGACATGGTAGTCAGAGTCAGCTCTCATTGTGATGGTGGTGATTGTGATTCTTAGACCTGAAATCACTATACTCGTCGAATGTGACTGGGTACACTTTGACATCATCAAACGCAGTCCTAAAACATGGGTTGTTATAACAGTGATGATTGGGTGGCTTTCTCGCATGAGATAGATTATGAGTGATATATATATGGGATTTTTCCCTCCTAAGGGAGTATGATGTCCATGCCACTTGATAAGCAAGACTGAGAAAGGCATGCGCATGCACATGTGAATCAATATGTGATATTGATGTCACACATATCTCAGATAGTCTACTCTAGTTCAAGAAACATGAATGAACATTGAAAGGATGACAACTACATGCCTTGAATTCATTTAGGATATCATAGACAAAGGAATTATACATTCATTGGAATACCAATCATCGATTGTAGGTTGAAAGTTGTTCTCCAACTTTCCTTTTCACTTGGGTAGCAATGATGTATGACTAGGTGCCACTCTTTACTTGTGATGTCATGAGCTAGTTATGGACATTTACTGCCAACGTGAAATGGGACCTATAGGGTCACACATAAAGGATTAACCTGGAAGAGGAGTTTATCCATGAATGATGTTTGGATTTATTACTAAAGTGTTTAGGTACTCAATAAAACATTCAATCAATAGACTTGACTCATAATCATCAGGTACAAGTGCTAAACCAACTAATTTGAGTGTCAGATTGATTGAGAACCAAATTGACTGTGTTCTGCACAACCTGGACCACCAATCAATCAGTTCACTAGGCGAACTGATCGGTTCATGTCCAGTGAGATGACTGGTTCACTCTAGTGAACCGATAGGTTCATTTGTCCAAATGAGCAGTGTTGGATTTTCCCAGTTTGTGATAAAAAGGTTTTTCATTTCACTTGTTCAATTCGATTGGGACAAGAATTAATAGTTGTATTAATTAGAAACGAATAAGGAAATTCAATTGTGGGCAAGTCTAGAAGGTGAAATGATCAGTTCACTAAGTGAACCAACTGGTTCACACTCCCAGATGACTGGTTCACTAGTGAACCAATCGGCTCACCTTGCCAAATGACCATTTCAATTGTGAAATGAGTGGTTCACCTGCCTAAGTGCTATTCATGGAAATTCGGGACCATTCTACTCCTGCACAGACTGGGAACCCTGACCTTGCCCTCTACTATAAATAGAGGGGTACATGGGGCTTCTCTAGAGACACAACTCAGAACATCAATTGCTCTACAAAGTTTTTGTCCTTTCTGGTTGTGGTAACTAAGAGAGCCCAAGCAAGTTCTACCCATCCATGGAGGAACAGCGAGGGAAAGGCAACTACAGAAAAGCAACTAATTGTGGGAGAGTGTGTTGGTGACTAGTACACCGACAAAAGGGGACAACTCCTTCTAGTCTGTCCTTCAACACGACTAGAGTTCTCGGTAGTCTGTGTGGACTATATATAGAGGTGGGAGACTTCTGCCTCTCAGGAGGACGACAGACAACCGCAGTTCGGGTCAAGACAAGGAGTTGCACAGACACCGTTGAAGATAGGTGGTTGAAGACCGCACTAGCTGTGAGGTATTATTGTTGAGCAAGCCTCAGGACCAGGTATATCTCGCTAAAAACATCCTTCATGTTACATAGATATTGATGTGATCTGCTGGTTATGGGTTTATGGTCAAGTAAATTTTTTGTTTCCGCTGCCTACTCTGACCGTATAAAACCCAACACATACTAGAGCCCAGGAGGGCATTTTTAGGGCATGGGAGGGTTTCTATCATACCCATGATGTTATGTTGTTAGACCATCAACAGATGCACTATCAGGACAACCACATGTATTAGTTTCAGCATGCCCAGGCCCGGAGAACCCCTAGTGGGGGTAAGATTGGTGGAGCGCACTGTTAGCATATTAGGATAGCTACCCGCCTCCATAGTTGAACTATTGGGGTTCCTACTACCAGCATCCTTCACCACAGGGAGGACCACCACCAAAGCCACCACAATGATCATCTACCCTATCAATCATGTACTTTAGTGTCATGTTGAGGACAACACAATTCAAAAGTTTGGGGGGTAGGGTGGTATGCCCTTTTCCCATTTCACTCTTTTTGCATTTCACCTACCATTTAGTTTTATTTTCTTGTTTTGTTTTGTTTATCTCACTATCTTGATTATATTTTACGTGCTTTGCATGCTTGCATTTCATGTAGTTTACTTTCTGACAGTTTTTGCATAATTTTCAAAAAAAATGATCTTTTTGCCATGCATTGCACATCATGTAGATTTTTGGTAATTTTTGCATATTTTAACTAGGATTTACTTGTTTCCTACTTTATTTTTCCATAATGAAGGTTTATATGTGATTGAAGGAAACTTGCCACCATTTTGGCCATTTTTGCCCAAATTTAGAATTTCTTGCCTAAAAGTGTGTTTTGACCCAATCTCTAATTGTTGGATTGAAAATGATGACCTTTGATAAATGCAAGTGAATTATCATGGTTTATTGCTAGATGGCCTCAATCTTGACTTTTTACATGTGCATCACCTCTTTTATGCTTGTGAATTGCTTGGTTGAATTGTGATTGAAGCAAGCCGCAAATGCTTAGAGTTTTGTAGAATCTCATGATAGAAATGTGGTTTTAATATTGCTCATTCAAGTGGTATGTCATTTCTTGAAGAAATTGTTGGAGTAACTTTCATGCAGGAGATATCATGTTGATGTCCATACTAGTAGCCCCTCTTTGACTCACTTTTATTCTACCATATTCTTACCTCTGCCTCATGAAAGGATGCCAAAGTGCACATATCAGCCTTGGCCACCCTCAAAAGTTTGGGGTGGCCATATCCATGCCCCCCCTTCACTCTCATCATCATGTGCCCTATCCACATAAAGGGCAAAGAAAAAAAATGTAAAAATAAAATAAAAGATGCTCCTATTTAATATCATCTAAATAAAGAAAAGATGAGTGTGTAAAAGCACTCCAAACTCTTACCGCACCCCTTTCTTCCTTTTGCATGCCCATGGAGCTAGGAAACTTCAAACTTAGCTCATTTTGCCTTTTTTCACAGCCATGTGGGTTACTTAGTGTGGATGGACATATGAAATTGAATGCATGAATGGAAAACAACAAAATTAGTCATTTTTTACCTTTGCTACCATGAAATGGTTTACCCGGAGTGATATGACAACCATGTGGATTGGTTGTGTTTTCTATGCTCTATATTGGAAGTTTGCAGGCTCAGTGCTCTAATCATGATGGGTTTGTGAAAGAGGAGAGGAAAGAGGTGGAATGCATGTACTTAGTCATATTTGATCCCATTTAGTCAATATTCACCTATTGCATTGCATTTGTCATTTCTTGATTGTGAAAAACAAATGTAGAGAGATTGAATTGGTGCATACTTGAGGAAAAGTATGTTTTTAGTTTGGGATGGTGATGCATCCCTATTTTAGGGCTTCATCTTGTGTCATATTGCATTTCAATCACATCTATACCTATTAGATTACATGTTATTTCCCCTAATATGCCTATTTATGCAAAATGCACTTATGGACATTATTTGCATATTTTTAGGCATTTGGACCACACTTGGATGGGAGAGAGAGAGGAGCGATCCTAGGGTTTCTCTACCCTTGGAGAGGCCTAAATTGAATTCCAAGGCTCCCTCAACCTACCCCTAGTGGCCAAGGCTCCATTGAAGCAAAGATGTCCAAGAATGAACAAAGAATCAACTCAAAGTGCTGACACATAGAACGGCATGACCGTGGTGCAGCAAAATGATCATGCTAGCTCACTCAAAGATGATAGAGTCAAGTCAAGAAAGTGCAGAGATCAAAATAGTCGTGCCACCAAGAATGACCACAAAATGGTCGTGCCATCTTGCACGGCCGTGTTGCACCTAATCCAGAACGGTCGTGGAGCCAAGAATGGATAGAGCAATCCAAGCCACCACGGCCGTGCCAACCTTGCCCCACTACAGCCATGCTACTTCATGTACAAATTTGACCAAATTACTGTGATTTTTACCCATTTCTCACCTGGGTCGTTCCACTCCACCACGACCATTCTCACCCCTTCCCACCACGACCGTGCTACTCACAAAATCCTAGCTACTTTTGCACTGCATTTCCCACCTTACCCCTACTTGACCTATTGCATCCCCCACACATATATATACCTAGGTGGTGGCTAGAGCATGAGGTTAGCTACCCTACAGTCAGTCTAGCCTCCCCATTTTGTCTTCCATCCATTCCCACATCATTCCACCTCCATTTCATCATTTACACCACCAAAACCCTAGTTTTCTAGTGTTTTGGCCACTTTCTACCATACATTCATGCCATTCACCTACCTTGGAGGAGGGAGATCAAGCTTCTACTGCTAGGATGTGGAGAAGGAGGAGTCTTCACCAAGCTCATCATGTCTTTTCACTCCTATACTCATTCTTCTTCCTTTCTTTTTGTATTTTCCATTTCCATGAGTAGTTAGGCCACTTAGGTGAGCTGTTTGGGGTCTAAAATGGCACTTTGATACCATGTTGGGTGAAAATAAAATGTAAACATTGTAATTTTGTTTTCTAATGATTATGTTCTATTTCTATCTCACTCTTCATGAATTGTTTGTTGGTTTATACTTGAAATCACCTAGGAATTTAGGGAAATTGCTTATATGTGTGAATTTTGGGATTTTCTCCTAGGTCCAATTCATGGATCCCTAGCTAGATACCCATCCTCTTACATGATAATCAATTCTCCTAACCCTAGTTGAGATATCTAAGTAGCTAGTTTAGATGAATTTGGTATCCTTATCGTGGAGCTTTCTCAAGGCTAATATGTGGGTGATGGGAGGCCTAAAACCTCACTTCCACTCCCATTACTAACCTCAGCCCCTAATCATCCTAAGATCATCTAACCTAGAAACCTAGGCTTTTTTAGACTCTAATTGAACTGCACCTAAACCCTAACCCAATTGAGCCTCGTAAGGGTAGTAGGGAGTGTTAGGGACTAGTTCCCCCATACACAACCTAGCATATCCATGGCCAGTTAGTAGTTTAGGATAATTCATTATATTCTAGCTTGTTGTTTGGTTTGATAATCTAAATGATAGTACAATGTTCACATGTCATACCCCAACCTCATTGATAAGTGCACCCCCGAACAGCCCACACACCCCTTTATTGCTTCAAAACCCTAATTGCCTTCTTGCTTAGCTAGTGTTAGCTTAGTTAGCTCTCTTCTTGCTTAGTTAGCTTCTTTCCTTGTTCTTGCTTTGTTCTTGCTAGTTTAGGTCTTTACTTGGTCTTTTGCCCTGTTTGCTAGATTCATGTAGTGTAGACCTCTTCTTGCTTGCCTTAGTGTAGATTTCTCTTTTCTTGCCTTTTATTGCTTGCCTTGTCTTTTCCCATTCATTAGAATTAATTGTCTAGGGTTAACTTAGGTTTTGTTCTTGCTTGTTTTCCTTTACTTGCTTTCTTGATAAACTTAGTGTAATCATCAAATCACCTTTATACCCTTCAACCCTAGACTTCGTAGTAGAAACCTAGCCCAAAAACTAACCTAGATCTAGTCCCCCTTTTCTCCATTTGGATTGACCCTATACTTGTCACCCTACTATACTATGACACGACCATGTGCGCTTGCGGGTGTAGTGTTTTAGTGTATGTGAGTGTGTCCATGTAGGTGTTTATAAATTTTGAAAGTGATTCCCCTATGTGTTTTTTGTTCATGGGGTAACATCTATTCAAACTCCAATTCAGTAGTGTGCAACACCATTGACAGAAATGCACCATCATACAACATATCTGATCGCAACTTCTGCCTATGCAAAAGAAGAAGAAGAAGAAGGAAAATATATGTTTGGAGAACATGAAGAACATGTTGAGAGCAGTGTTACTGCACCAAAGGGTGGTGCGAGGAGGTAGGCAAGAGTAGATGGTATTCCTGAGGTGCCTCAATTTGACCCAGCAACTGTGGCCAATCCTACTTTTCAGTCCATGTTTGGACAGTTCATGGCCACGATGACACATATGGTGGATAGAATGCATGTATCCCAAGTAAGGGCAGTTGTTCCCAATGTGGAATCCTAAGGTTTTGGGAAGACCTTTGAGAGGTTAAGTTGTGGGGTGTCAGAGTACGCTAGTACGGATGACCTCATAGATGTAGATATGTGATTGACAGAGTTGGGGAAGGCATGTAAGATCATCAACATCCCATAAGAGGATAAGGTGAAGCACACTGTGTACTTGTTGAAGGGTAATGTTGGACATTGGTGGGCCATCAAGGAAGAGAAGAGGCCTTGAGTGGTGATCAGTTGGGAAGACTTTCGGTGGGATTTTGTGAGATGATACTTCCCAGAGACCTATCTAGACGAGAAGATCTTAGAGATTGAGAAGATTTGGCAGGCATCTATGACGATCAACGAGTACAAAGCCAAGTTTATGCAGATGTTGAGGTTTTATCCACACATGACTACAACATATAAGAGAGGATCTGACATTTTGAGAAGGGTTTGAGCTTGAAGTTGACAACAACAATATCAGCTTTAGAGAATAGAGAATGATTTGTGACATTTGTGGAATTCGTGAGGCAGATTGAATGGTCAGATGTGGAGAAGTCTAAGGTAAATGCTGAGAAGAGACTGACACGGTATCAGGAACAGTCTTCGGGAGGCTTCAATAAGCCTAGGTTTTCAGCACCTCAGTCACAATAGAGTTCAGTTGTTCAGTATCAGTGGTCACCAAGCAAGGGCAGATGTCGTAGTTTTCAACCAACGGGAGCTCACGGTGCGGCATCAGTTTCAGTAACATGGCCATCTAGGCCGCAGTTTGACATGAGGACCTATTATAGGTGTGGAAAACATTAACACTTGAGGTCATTTTTCCCTGTAAAGGATGAGGAGGTTATGCAACAGCCAAGACAGACTCAAAAAGGGTCGTAGTATCGACAGTTTAGCGGTGGTGGAAGCAGAGGATGCGGTTAGGCATCATAGGTAAGATCGTCCAAGAAGGCCAGTAGAGGACAGGGGAGACAATAGGATACATCTCAATTCTATGCTACGAGTTAGCCAAAAGGAGTAGTCCACCCTCAGGTTGTACCAGGTCAGATGGAGTTATTTCATTTTGATTTGTCTTCTTCCTATTTATATTTATTTTGGTTGACTTGGGTGGGACACACTCTTTTATCACTAGAGAAGTTATATCTAGTTGTTCTTTGCATGTTAGTCATAGATGTGATAGTTTTCATTTAGAAACCCCTTTGGTTGGTTCCTTGAGTTGCGGGAGGTGTGTCCATCTTGTTTTATTTATTTCTCATGATGCAGCATTCAAGTGGACCTTATACGACTTGACATGCATGGATTCGATATGATCCTTTGAATGGATACCTTTGAGAATATTCAGGTGGTCTTGGATTGTAGCTCCAAGGTGGGTATGCTCTGTGACAGTGATGTTTCGTGGGTCTTCCAATGAGACATGAAGATCCTTTCGACATGTTTGGTGTCAAAGATGATAGTGGAGGGGCTGATGAGGCAAGGCTGTGAAGCTTTTCTGGAACATGTGGTGGATATTAAGGTGAGGAGTCCTAGTATTCAGGAAGTGTCTGTGGTACGTGAGTTTGAGGATGTGCTTCCTGATGAGTTTTCTGGTGTTCCCCCACCTTGAGAGATTGACTTTGAGATCAATTTGGTTCCTGGTACACAGTTGATGGCATGGACATCGTACAGGATGGCACCGACTGAGATGCAAGAGATGAAGAAGTAGTTGTAGGAGTTGCTAGAGAAGGGCTTTATCAGACCATGCACTTCCCCTTGGGGTTCTCCCGTGTTGTTTGTCAAGAAGAAAGATGGTTCCATGAGGTTATGCATTGTGATTACAGACAGTTGAACAAGGTGACGATCAAGAACAAGTATCATTTTCTATAGATAGATGATCTATTTGATTAGTTGAGGGGTGTTGTAGTCTTTTCAAAGATAGATATGAGGTCAGGATACCACCAGTTGTGGATAAAGGTGTATGACATACCCAAGTCAGGTTTTAGGACGTGGTATGGTCATTATGAGTTTTTGGTTATGTTGTTGGACTAACCAATGCACTAGCAGTGTTCATGGACCTGATGAATAGATTGTTCCAGCCTTATCTTGATCTGTTCATAGTTGTATTCATTGTTGACATTCTAATATACTCCAAAGATGGCCAACAACTTGAACAACATTTACGACATGCATTGACTTTGTTGAGATAACACATGTTGTATACCAAGTTCAGCAAGTGTGAGTTTTGGCTGAAAGAGGTGTCTTTCCTTGGACATGTGATATCTGTTGAAGGCATGCACGTGGATCCCTAGAAGTTTCAGTCTATGTTGGAATGGGAGAAGCCTAAGACACCAACATAGGTTCACAGTTTCCTTGGCTTGGCAGACTATTATAGGAGATTTATCAAGAACTTCAGCATAGTGGCATTACCCCTAACAAAGTTGATGAGGAAAGGTGTGCCTTTTGTCTGGGATGACAAGTGTCAACATTCTTTCCATCTTTTGAAGGATAATTTGACCCATGCACTAGTTTTAGTTCTACCAAAGTAAGGAAAATGATATATCGTCTTCTATGATGCGTCGAAGAATGGTTTGGGTTGTATGTTGATGCAAGATAAGAATGTGATTTCTTTTTCCAGCTCAAGTAACACGAGGAAAGCTACCCAATGCATGATCTAGAGCGTGCTACTATGGTCCATGCATTGAAGATATGGAGACACTACCTTTATGGACAGAAGTGTCATATCTTTACCAACCACAAGAATCTATAGTACATCTTCTCAAAGCAGGAGTTGAACATGTGACAGAGACATTGGATGGAGTTGATCAAAGATTATGATTGCACCATATATTACCGTCTAAGGAAGGTGAACGTGGTGGCAAATGCTTTGAGCAGGAAGTCTTCTTCTTCATCATCTCATGATAAGGCATTGTTGTGTTCCTTGGTGTACCATAAGCGAGACATGTTAGTGTCTCTTTGCCATATGAACGTCAAGTTAGAAGTCTCCTTGTTGGTAAGCTTGTTGGCTCAGTTACAAGTGAAGCCTATGTTGAGGCAGTGGATTAGAGATGCATAGTGTGGTGATACTTTGATAAAACATATCTGAGCAGAGTTTAGCAATGAGAAGCATGATGGCTTTCATGGGTCCTAAGATGGAACAGTGTGTTACCACAATAGGGTAGTGGTTCCTGATGTTGATAATCTAAGGAAGTTGGTTCCATGCATCCAGGAAGTACTAAGATGCACCATAATATGAAATATCTATATTGGTGGCCTATCTTGAAGTGTGACATAGTTGAGTTTGTGGTGAAGTGTCATGTATGTCAGTAGGATAAAGTTGAGCATCAAAGACTTGTATGGACTTTGCAACTGTTACCTATACTATAGTGGAAATGGGGTCATATCATGATGGACTTTGTGGTTGGACTTCCTAGGATAGCCAAAGGCCATGATTCCATTTGGGTGATCATTGACAGGTTAGCCAATTCAGCACACTTCCTTCCTGTAAAGACAGCATATAAATCTGAGAAGTTGGCACAAGTGTATGTAGATGAGATCATTCATTTTCACGGTATCCCAGCTACCATCATGTTTAACAGAGGTCCTCGGTTCACTATTCGCTTTTGGGAGCATCTGCATATAGCCATGGGTACACAGTTCATGTTTAGTACTGCTTTTCACCCATAGATTGTGGCATCCAACTTACATAAACAAGAATGACTTAAGCGGAAGCGAATCATTTGCAGTGGATTACTGAAAATCACTAAAAATTAAAACTTTTTACAAAGAGATCCATAAACTAAAAAAATCTTTCATAAAGAACCAAAGTATTTCAAATATATGTTGGTTAACTAGTACATCTCTTGTACCCTTTCTTCTCGAGAGTTACAACATCAAGTGCCCTGTTAAACTATACAAAGGCAGTATAAAAATCTCGAGGCATCAAGCTAAAATCTCAAATCGATATTAAATTAACTACTGACTCCTAGGACCTGAGAGTACAGAGACAACACATAGGACTCTCTATATACATGACATGACAACCAATGTCTCCACCTGAGAATTCACGGTTGTCCTTGGTTCTGTTGCTGCTCTTCCCTTACTGTAGGGTTTCTGCCTCTTCTGCGTCTACCTACAAAGTTGAATCCCACGGGGGTGAGACAATTGAAAAATTGTCCCAGCGAGAGATATAACTCTCTGCCAGAAACATTATTATTGTAGATAATAGTATATAACTGAGCAGAAGATTCATAAATGATTAACAGCAGGTAATTCAGTATATAACAGATTAGGACAGTATTATCTATTCAAAGCATTTCACTTTTAACTTGATAAAGCAGCATGTTACTTATCCAATAAGGAATTTAAGAGCATAAATAATATTTGTCTATTTAGAACATATTGTGCAAAGTAGCATCAACCAATGATTCTCGTATTTCAACCTTAAGCAAATTTCCTACACGGCTGATTACATTTTACAATCATGCTTAATGCCCTGAGGAGATGAGGTATAGTACTCATATTCCAACCTACCATTGCGAAATCGAAATCGGTACCATACATAGGTCAATAGAAGAGCCGGATTTCCATGACCTCATCTTCCTCAGTCAATGTGAGGACCAACTGCAGGACAACTTGTGTCTCTGCTAAAATAGCTTTCCAGGGTATACTGGCAACTTCGCTATTAGAGTTACAGTGGCATGTTGTACTCTCTTCACAATCGAGAGATATTATAATTATCTCGCATCGATCCGGCATTAAGATCATCGGGAGATTATTGGTACATCCATCCTGGTATTCAGGAGATTGGTGATACATCCATCCCATCACATATAATGAAGGATTGAGAGATTTAATTTTTACCTCACATCAATTCCTCCATTAGGGCGTAAGGATATTCGCGCCCATAACCCCCACATACTCAAAAGCATGCCCTCCAGGAGTTCCTTTAGGAAAACCTGTTTCACCATCACCAAACTACTGACGATGATGGATCTATGGTCAGGGCTCTACATGATACTATTTTACTTGATTAATTAAGTACATTACAATATTCTTTTAGCATCAAACATGTTTACACACATAAAACATTGTAACAATTGCTACAAAGATTGAATAATGTTTCTATCAAGTTCTTTTCAAAGCTTTGTTACATATTGGGATCTCAATCCCTTATCTCATCAGGGTAATCTCATCCCTTATCATCTCATCATCATGATTATGATACATGGGTATTCAAACCCTCAAGTTATTAAAACACTTATTACCAATCTATCAGGTAACTTAATGCATTCAGGTTAACTGATCATTGTAAACATAATAATTGCAGTGCAGGTATTTCACATGGCTCTCAAAGCCCAATAATGTCTCTTGTTACTTCTCACTAGGCAACACAACATATTATGGCTCAGATAGCCCATAAAGCAATCTTATTAGTAAAACGTCATAGCTCATACCTGGCTATGTCCACTATCTCATGAAACCTGCATAATTAGTACACATGATAACAATTATATCAATTACAAATCAGCACTATGCATTATAAGAATAACATCACTATTTCCTCATTTGAGTTAAGATTTCCCAATTTATGTCAATTAGGAATACTTCATCTCATTTCCCAGATTTGGGTTATGATTTGTCATCATATTGCCCAAAGTTTAGGGTCTCAAATATTACAACCCAAAATTAGGGTTCCACACATCTTTGTCCTATATCAGCATAGGATTTCACTTTAAAGAGTTACATACCAGTACATAGTATCAGCTTGAATCAGGTTTTACATCTTATCATTGCATTAGGATTTCATTTTGAATTTAACCTTATCTAGAGTTTCACATGACATCACCCTTGCTTTAGGGTTTCATATAGTTTCACCCTTGATTAGGGTTTCTCATGTCATCATCCTCAATTAGGGTTTATTATTCACATTCTATCAAGGTTTATTACTAAAATACCCTGAATTAGGGTTTCTCATGTCATCATCCTCAATTAGGGTTTACTATTCACATTCAATCAAGGTTTATTACTAAAATACCCTGAATTAGGGTTTCTCATGTCATCATCCTCAATTAGGGTTTACTATTCACATTCAATCAAGGTTTATTACTAAAATACCCTGAATTAGGGTTTCTCATGTCATCATCCTCAATTAGGGTTTACTATTCACATTCAATCAAGGTTTATTATTAGAATACCCTGAATTAGGGTTTCTCATGTCATTACCCTAAATTAGGGTTTACTATTACCATGGATTAAGATTTCATCTATCATTGCCCTCAATTAGGGTTAACTATCACCATGGATTAGGGTTTCACTTCTCATTGCCCTTAATTATGGTTAGGGCACATTAACCTTCTTAATTAGGGTTCATGGTCTCTTAATCAAGGATCATACCCTAATTACACATTCATTTATGTTGAGAGTGTTGAGAATTAATCATTACATGATAATCATTCATGTAAGAAGTTCTTTGATCTTATGATATCCCCTGTTCAGATTTCTAAGAATTTGAAATGTTCGCATCTTATTTTTGTTGATGATCTGATGATTTTTACTAGGGCTGATGCTACTAATGCGAAAGGTATTAGGAAGCTTCTTGATAGTTTTGGCTCTATGTCTGGTCTCCACGTCAGTAGTAATAAGAGCTTGATCATCATGGGTGTGAATGAAGATGGTGATGAGATTTCTAATATCCTTGGCATAAAGATGGGCAATATGGATGATACTAAATACCTGGGGCTACCTCTTTTCTATGGAAAGTTGAGAAAGAAACATTGTGAGAAGCTGGTGGACAGGGTTAAGAAACGTATGGAAGGATGGAAGGCTAAGTTGTTGTCTCTTACTGGGAGGGTTGAATTGGTTAAGTCTACATTATCCTCTATGTATCTTTATTGGGCCATGGAATTTCCTATTCCGTGTTCTACTCTTGATGAGATTGACAAGATTTGCAGGAATTTTATCTGGGGCTATTCCGATAATAAAGCCAACCTGCACCTTATTAAGTGGGAAGATGTCACTTTACCTAAGAAGGAAGGAGGTCTGGGTGTCTGGAAAAGTAAGGAGGTTGTGAATGCTTATCTTGCTATGAATGCTTGGGATATTGCTAGGAAAAAAGATTCTTTATGGGTCAAATGGATTAATGAAAAGTATCTCAAGAGAGAGTCTTTTTGGAGAGTTCAGAATTCTCCCAACTTTTCTTGGTTGTTCAATAATATTATTCAGAGCAGGGGTTGTCTTCTTAATTTGGTTGAGTTTAAGGTGGGAAATGGAAATATTATTGACACTTGGGGTGATCCTTGGATTAAAGGCAAGTTTCTGAGTGATATTCTGGATGAAAGTATTTCTATTACTACTGGTATCTTGAAGAATACTCGTTTGAGTATGTTTATTGCCAATGGTGAGTGGAAAGTTAAAGACTCTAGGTATTCTCATATGCTATGTGAGATTCTGGATACTGTCCCTATTTGCAAAGATAATGAAGATGAGATTCTGTTGAAGGGTGTCAAGAATCCTAAATTCAAATTCTTTTGGGAGTGTATTAGGACTAAGAAGAATGAAGAGAGGATTTTTAAGTGGATATGGCAAAGTAAAAGTAACATGAGTGCAAAGTTTCATATGTGGAAGGCTATCCACAATAAGCTTCCTACATCTTATTATATTAGGAGGAGAGGGATTCCTGTTACTTCTATCTGCTTTCTTTGTATGAATGCTTATGAAGATACTAACCATATTAGCTTCAATTGCAGCTATTCCATTAGTTTTTGGGAGATGGCTAAGAGAAATGGGTTGGTTAGTGATATCCCCAAGAGTTGGGATTCTATTGCGGATTTGAAGAGTTTGAAGGATGGCATTGCTATACCCATCATTATGCTTCATTGTTGGCAGGAAAGAAATAGTAGAGTGCATGATAATAGGTACAAGAACCCTGATGTCCTTTGGAAAGAGATTGAGAATGATGTCAAGTTGTTATCTATGTGATTTGATGTTGTTTGCTTCTGTGGGAGGTTTGAAGGGTTAGTGTTGGATGAGTTTCTATCTTCGAGTTTGGTTGTTTCTCCTGGTTGGCTGCTAGGTATGCCTTGGAGGTTGTTGTACCTAGTGTTGATGGTTGGATCGGTTTGGACAGTTGTGTTGGATGCCTGTTTGGTGTTTTTTCTGTGCTGTTCTGGTCTTAGCTTGTTCACCTTGTATTTGGTGGTGTTGTGAGGGTCGAGTCACCATCCTTTGAGGATGTCGACGCTCCCCTCCTTTATCAATCTTCAAGTTAGGGTGTTCCTTTGGTTATGGTTTTGGATGCATCTTGGTGTCTATCTGCTGGTTGGTGTTCTTGTTGGTTTTCTTTTCCTGATGTTCTGATATTATCATGATGTTGCTCTCCTTTCCTCTGTGGATCGTTGGCTACTGGGGGAGGTTGCTGGTTGTTGTTCCCTTTGGCGGAGCTGCTGTTTTCTGCTTGTTCCTCTTGGTCGGTTTGTTAGATGGGGTTTCCTGGTGGTTAGTGCTGATCTGAAGGTGAAGGGTTCTTGCTATGTGAGTGTTTTCTTGCTTGCTGCAGTAGGGGGCTTATGCTGCTGTATTTTCTCTATGTGGTCGTTGAGGTGGAAGGTTCGGATAAGTGGATCATTATGGTGTTTCCTCTCACATCTTCTTTGATGGTTGTTGAGAGGGTCGAGTCCCCATCATGTGTGGATGTCGACGCTCCCCTCTCACCCCATCTGGACGTGTTGGTCTTGGTGTTGATGGTCGTGTGGCTGAGTTCTGCTCTGGATGGAGTTTTGTTTCTTCGGTTGTTTGACAGATTTCCAGTGGCTTGCAAGCTTGTTGTGTTTGCTATGTTTTGGTTTGCAGCTATTGTTCTTAGTTGAGATCCTTGCCTGGTTGGATCCTTCCTAGCCCTGAAGATTTCTTTGATGCCTGGTTTGTTCTTGGTATGCTCTGGAGTTTTTCTGAAGATTCTATCTGCGAGAAGCTGGGACCTTGGATGTTCTCGTTCATGTTATCTGGGTTTCCTCTTGCTCCTGTTCTGTTGGTCTTATTGCTTATTCTTTGTAGGCTCTTTGAGGTTCTGTCTCCTTCTTTAGACAGTTCTTTTTGTACAGCCTTTTCCTTTTCCTCATTTCCAGTTGGGAATGAACGCATTGTATATACCACCTTTACAGAAAATGGAAGAAAAAAAAAGCAAGATGAGTTTAGCTGACCAAAAAAGAAGTTCTCTCTCTCTCTTATCCTTATAGAATGATATTTACATCGGACTTGATTGGATTAGGTTAACTTCAACTTGATTGGAAAGCTGACACATGTATGGTGTCATTACTTCCATCATCATCAAAGATTAATCAGTCATAAGGTATTAATCACCCTATCCTATTATGGGTACAATTACCTTAGTCACCCTTGAATTGCATCATATAATAATCAATAACACAATTGACCTTTAATCACATTAAGTATCCATACGGTTTGGGTTAATTGTTTCTCAAACGATCTTGGTCACTTAGACCTCAAACGGTCTTGCTTGAGATACCTCCAAATAGTCTAAGACCGTTTAGACCTTCAAACGGTCTAGGTCTTGCGGTTTGAAACTATTTGGTAAAGTAGTACTCGAAACCGTTTGCCAAAGTAAATGTTTGAAACCGTTTGACAAAGTAAAAGTTTGAAACTGTTTGACAAAGTAAAAGTTTGGAACCGTTTGAAAAAGTAAAAGTTTGAAACTATTTGGGTCTCAACTGGTTTGGGATTGTTTGGTCCAAACCTCCTCAAAACCGATTGGACCAAAGATGGTCTCAACCACTCAAATTGATTTAGGGTTTCCAGGGTTAGTCCCCTCATCAATTGAATTCATACAATTACTCATCAATTGAACCTAAGCACCATGCTTCAAGTGAGGTTAATAATTCATCCCTCAATTGATTTAACTATCAATTAATCATCAATTAGGGTTTTGAATCCAATTGGGTTAGGGTTTGAAATCGATGAGCCTTCCGTGATAGTCATTGTGAAACTAATTTCTTTGAAATCATTGGACCACCTATCAAATTGGGTATGACCTGACCTCAAACGGTCTTGAGGTCGTTTGGATGACCTCCAAATGGTCTTGAGACCGTTTGCCCCAATTATCATCAAAATTGGTGAAGTTCAATTAGGGTTTGGATCATTAGATTGATCAACAAACTAGCTATTGCTTGCATTATCATTTGATATCTTTGGGTCTTCAACTACTTCACCATACTCAACCCTAGACCTCCAAACAGTCTTGGTTGACCTCCAAACGGTATTGAGACCATTTTTGTGATCTCCAAATGGTCTTGAGATTGTTTGGGTTAATCAGCCCAAAGAATTAAATTAAACAATTGCAAAATCAGCACTTAACCCGATTAGGGTTTCAAATTAGATGATTGTCTACATATTAATTCAATTAATTGGAGTCATTAGATCCTCATTCAACAAGTATTAGGGTTCTGTCCTCAAATGGTCAACCCAGCCAAACGGTCAACCATCTTAAATGGTTTGGGGGTTCAAGGCTGTAAATGGTTTGCAAACCGTTTAGTCTCCAAACGGTTTGGTGAAATCGTTTCGATCAAAACTTCAAAATCGTTTGCAAGGGAAAGTTGTTGGATTGCATGCCCAAGATGATGTTATCATCATCTACCTTCATTATTTCAAAGATCACTACCATTTTCATGGTATTTACATCAATGGATAAAAGGAATTGCAAAATAGAACAAAACGTTCAACAAATCATGGAGATTTCAAAGCAATAACAATATTTAAGGGTTTGAGTTATACAACCCACCTCCAATTGAGCTTCAAAGCTTGGAGCTTCACGTCAAAAATGGTGGAGAAAGATTTTGCAACTGCCCAAGGTCCGTTCTCAAGCTTTTTGGATGAAAGGATTGGCTAGGATTGAAGAGGGAGTGAAATAGAGAAGAAATTATGCATTGTTTTATGATTTTCACCATGAAATCGAGGTGAAAGAAGATCAAGAAGCTTACCAAAAGGTTGGGGGTCTTCATCCAACTGATCCTAGCTCCCTTGGTCGGTTTTCAAGTAAAGAGAAGAAGTGGGGTTGGAAAAAGCCTCTCAAATGAGTTGGAATGGGTGTTTTATAAGAAATTAAATGAGAGAGAAAATGTCTTATAAAATTCTTTTGATTCCAAAATTAGTGCCGCCTCTTCCCTTTAATTCCTTGGCCACGAAGCCATCTTCATACATTTTCAAAACCTCTTATTTATCCAAGAATTAAAAGAAAAGTAATTAAGCACCTTAAACATATTATACTAATATCCCCTTTTTAGTGGATATTACTTTTTCCTTTAATAATGGGAGTGAGTTATCCATTCCCTTTGATATTTTCGTTGCCTTTACAAGGCACAAAGAACGTCCAACCCTTTTCAAATTCATCCCTCAACTTTTGGTTGAAGGGCTCTTCAATTAATATATTTCTTTTTGCATTAAATTAAAGTAAAGTTCCTTTTATTCTTAAATCTTGATTATTTTAATATCAAGATTCTCTCTCCTCCAAAATAATTCAAATGAGGCACCCCTCTCATTTTCTTTTCTCTACTTGATGACAAGAAACATGGGGGACCCTCAAGAAGTGGTATTTTGCATATTGAACCCTAGGTTTTGGGTAAATTGCACATTACACCAAAACTAGGTTTTAATGCACAAACATTGCTCAACAAGCTCTATCTTGGTGCTCAAGCTTGTGGAAACCATACCACTGCATCATTCTCATTCTTATGATGCCTCAACATCTGAGGAACATATTATCATGTACAATTTGCAAGTTAACCCCTCAACTTGGGTAATTTGCACTTTAGTCCAAAACAACCAAAACAATGTTTCAACATTATACAAAAATGACTAAAATAGAAATATAAGTTCCTCTTGGGCCTTAATTACTTTCCAAGAAATATGAACAAGCATCTAATCAACATTATTAAGCAAAACATCTAGGGTTAGAGCATAACTCGGGTCAGGGATGTTACATAGACAATGGTCAGTCTGAGAGCACTATACAGATGTTGGAGGATCTATTGAGAGCTTTTATTCTATAGTTTTTGGGAATTTGGGATGCACATCTCAGTTTGATAGAGTTGGTATACAATAATAGCTATTAGAGGAGCATCAACATGGCACCGTATGAAGCTTTGTATGGGAGACGTTGTAGATCTCCATTGTGTTGGTATGAAATGGGCAAGTATCAGCTTTTGTGGCATGAACTTGTGTAGCAAACAATAGAGAAGATCAAGATGATTCAGTGACATTTCAAGGCAACCCAAAACAAATATAAATCTTATGTTTATAATCTTCAAAGGCCCTTAGAGTTTCAAGTAGGATACAAGGTGTACCTCAAGGTCTCTCCTTAAAAGAGCGTGTTGAGGTTTGGGAAGAAGGGTAAGTTGGCCCCCATGTATATGGGACCTTACCCTATGATGGCACATTTTGGGAAGGTGGATTATAAGTTGGAGTTGCCACCTGAGTGCACAGGTTGCATTTGGTGCTTCATGTATCAATGTTGAGGAAGTGTCACCCTAACACAGAGCTTGTGGTGCAGCCCATGGAGTTGAGCTAGATGAGGATGTGTCATATATGGAGGATCCTATTTTTATCTTAGATGAAAATATGAAGAAGTTGAAGAAAAAGGATATCATATTAGTTAAGGTTTTGTGGCATCACCGGGTCTTGAGGAAGCGACGTGGGAACTTGAGGACGAGATGCGTAGGAAGTATCTGTTTCTTTTTGTGTAGGAATTTGGGGGCTAAATCCTTGTTAGGGGTTTATAGTTCTAAGACCCCCTAACCTAAATTAGTGCTTGAACTTACTTGATTTTCTTAATAAGATGTTTAAACCTTAATCTAATCATGTGATGCGCCTTAATAACATGTAACATGCTTATGTTTTCATTTTGGTACATTTTGGATAACATTTTCTCTAGCTAAGGTATATGTATGTTTGTTTTGGACCAAGTTGCAATTTACCCATGTTGAGCGTTTATCTTGCAGTTTGTCACATGTTGGATGTTCTTCTTGTGCCTTAACATCATCAAAGATAGAATGATGCTTGGGGGTGCCTTGTTGGACCTTGGTTGATGAGGTGGCATCATGTGTGTTGAGCTAGGGTTTGCTTATGTTGATGTGTGTGTGTCAACCTGTTGTCTGGGAGACATAGTGTAGCAGTCGCTACTATATTATCCTTGGTTTTGATTCAACCAAATGAGGTTGTAGTGGCCTTGAGTTTTCTTCTCAACCTTAGTTTTAATGCTCTTTCTTGCATGCATATCTAGAGTGCTTTCATTGGTCGTGGTTTGGAGGGACATGTGTCATGACTCATGAGAGGCTCTATCATCTTGACACCTTATATCCCTATACATCTCTCCTACCCTTGGGTATTTATACCTCTTCTTTCACATGCAAGTAACCCTTTTAGCTCTCTTCCTTCCCTCTTCTTGCTTATGTTTGGCCCTGATCTTGGTGTTGCAAGTGGAGGTGTTGATCTTGGAGAAGGTGGTCGTTCTCCTCTTACATGTGGTGATCTAGGGTTTGATCATCCCTCTTATGGCAGTTTTTGGTGATCCTTGATCTTGGTAAGTAGTTATCTCTCTTTGATCTCGTTTTTCTAGAAATCCTATATTTTCCTCTCTTGTTTTGCTATTAGACTATGGTTCTCCATGGTGGCTATCTTGAGGAACTTCTCTCCATAGAGTGCTTTCATTGGTCGTTGTTTGGAGGGACATGTGTCATGAGAGGATCTATCATATTTACACCTCATATCCCTCTACCTCTCTCCTACCCTTTGGTATTTATACCTCTTTTTCACATGCAAGTAACCCTTTTAGCTCTCTTCCTTCCCTCTTCTTACTTATGTTCGACCCTGATCTTGGTGTTGCAAGTGGAGGTGTTGATCTTGGAGAAGGTGGTCATTCTCCTCTTAAATGTGGTGATCTAGGGTTTTATCATCTCTCTTGTGGTGGTTTTTGGTGATCCTTGATCTTGGTAAGTAGTTATCTCTCTTTTATCTCATTTTTCTTTTTCTTGAAATCCTATATTTTCATCTCTTATTTCATTGTTAGACTATGGTTCTCCATGGTGGCTATATTGAGGAACTTCTCTCCATAGAGTTTGAGACTATGGTTTGACCATGGTAGTACCTGAGTGAGATGAAGTTCTCCTCTTTCTTATTTTTTTGTCCTAGGGTTTGTACCCTCTTCTCTTGAGCTACCTTTGACCTTGGTGTGTTCTTCTTCTCTTGAGGTGATCTTGCTTGGAGTGGAGTTGATCCAAGCTTGGCGTTTCTCTTTTCTCTTGTAGCTTGTGGCTTGAAAGGTTGATCTTCACCTCAAGGTGGGTTATATAACTTTCCCCTCTACTATTGTTGCACCTCTATCTTGCTTGTATGTTACTGATTAATCTCTAAAATGTGATAATAAGTTGCTACATGATGTTATCTTAATTTAGGGTTTAATATTATGAAGTATTCTTGTAAAGATTTCTCTTTCTCCTAAACCCTTATTCTTGTACCCAAAATCTAAGTGATGATGAGTTGTTGTTTCTTACATGCACTTTATATGTTGGCTTTAACACCATGTTTAGGGTTCAACCATCTAAATTAGGAACTTGCTTGCTTTGCTTAATAAGATGCTTAAACCTTAATCTAATCATATGATGCACCTTAATAACATGTAACGTGCTTATGTTTTCAGTTTGGTACATTTTGGATAACGTTTGAGCTAGCTATGCTATATGTCTGTTTGTTTTGGACCAAGTTGCAATTTACCCATGTTTAGTGTTTATCTTGTAGTTTTTCACGTGTTGGATGTGCTTCTTGTGCTTCAGCATCATCAGCAAGAGAATGATGCTTGGGGGTGCCTTGTGGGACCTTGGTTGAAGAGGTGGCATCATGTGTGTTGAGCTAGGGTTTGCTTATGTTGATGTGTGTGTGTGTCGACATGTTGTTTGGGTGACAAAGTGTAGCAGTCGCTACTATATTACCCTTGGTTTTGCTTCAACAAAATGAGGGTTGAGTGGCCTTGAGGTTTCTTCTCAACTTTGGTTTTAGTGTTCTTTCTTGCACACATATCTAGAGTGCTTTCATTGGTTGTCGTTTGGAGGGACATGTGTCCTGATAGGCTCTATCATCTTGACACCTCATATCCCTCTACCTCTCTCCTACCCTTGGGTATTTATACCTCTTCTTTCACATGCAAGTAACCCTTTTAGCTCTCTTCCTTCCCTCTTCTTGCTTATGTTCGGCCCTGATCTTGGTGTTGCAAGCGGAGGTGTTGATCTTGGAGAAGGTGGTTGTTGTCCTCTTGCATGTGGTGATACAGGGCTTGATAATCTCTCTTGTAGTGGTTTTTGGTGATCCTTGATCTTGGTAAGTAGTTATCTCTCTTTGATCTCATTTTTCTTGAAATCCTATATTTTCCTCTCTTGTTTTGCTATTAGACTATGGTTCTCCATGGTGGCTATCTTAAGGAACTTCTGACCATAGAGGTCGAGACTATGGTTTGACCATGGTAGTACCTGAGTGAGATGAATCTCTCTTCTTTCTTCTTTCTTTTCCAGCCTAGGGTTTGTACCCATCTTTTTTTAAGCTTCCTTTGACCTTGGTGTGTTCTTCTTCTCGTGAGGTGATCTTGGTTGGAGTTGGAGTTGATCCAAGCTTGGAGTTTCTCTTTTCTCTTGTAGCTTGTAGCTTGAAAAGTTGATTTTCACCTTAAGGCAAGTTATATAACTTTCCCCTCTACTATTTTTGCACCTCTATCTTGCTTGTATGTTTTTAATCTCTAAAATGTGATAATAAGTTGTTAGATGATGTTATCATGATTTAGGGTTTAAGTATAGATTGCTCTTTCTCCTAACCCTTATTCGTGTACTCAAATTGTAAGTGATGATGAGTTGTTGTTTCTTACATGCACTTTGAATGTTGGTTTTAACACCATGTTTAGGGTTCAGCCATCTAAGTTATGAACTTGATTGATTTGCTTAATAAGATGCTTAAACCTTAATCTAATCATGTGATGCACCTTAATAGCATGTAACATGCTTATGTTTTCAGTTTGGTACATTTTGGATAACATTTGAGCTAGCTATGTTATATGCATGTTTGTTTTGGACCAAGTTGCAATTTACCCATTTCGAGCATTTATCTTGCAGCTTGTCACGTGTTGGATGTGCCTTAGCATCATCAAAGAGAGAATGATGCTTGGGGTGCCTTGTTGGACCTTGGTTGATGAGGTGGCATCATGTGTGTTGAGCTAGGGTTTTCTTATGTTGATGTGTGTGTGTCGACCTGTTGTTTGGGTGACACAATGTAGCATTCGCTACTATATTACCCTTGGTTTTGCTTCAACCAAATGAGGATTGATTGGCCTTGAGGTTTCTTCTCAACCTTGGTTTTAATGTTCTTTCTTCCATGCATATCTCGAGTGCTTTCATTGGCCATGGTTTGGAGGGACATGTGTCATGAGAGGCTCTATCATCTTGACACCTCATATCCCTCTACCTCTCTCCTACCCTTGGGAATTTATATCTCTTCTTTCACATGCAAGCAACCCTTTTAGCACTGTTCCTTCCCTCTTCTTGCTTATGTTCGGCCCTGGTCTTGGTGTTGTAAGTGGAGGTGCTGATATTGGAGAAGGTGGTCGTTCTCCTCTTGCATGTGGTGATCTAGGGCTTGATCATCTCTCTTGTGGTGGTTTTTGGTGATCCTTGGTCTTGGTAAGTAGTTATCTCTCTTTGATCTTGTTTTTCTTAAAATCCTAAATTTTCCTCTCTTGTTTTGTTGTTAGACTATGTTTCTCCATGGTGGCTATCTTGAGGAACTTCTCTCCATAGTGGTCGAGACTATGGTTTGACCATGGTAGTACCTGAGTGAGATGAAGATCTCCTCTTTCTTCTTTCTTTTTCGACCTAGGGTTTGCACCCTGTTCTCTTGATCTTCCTTTGACCTTGGTGTGTTCTTATTCTCTTGAGGTGATCTTGCTTGGAGTTGGAGTTGATCCAAGCTTGGCATTTCTCTTTTCTCTTGTAGCTTGTGGCTTGAAAGGTTGATCTTCACCTCAAGGCGGGTTATATAACTTTCCCCTCTACTATTTTTGCACCTCTATCTTGCTTGTATGTTACTGATTAATCTCTAAAATGTGATAATAAGTTGCTAGATGATATTATCTTAATTTAGGGTTTAATATTATGAAGTATTCTTGTATAGATTGCTCTTTCTCCTAAACCCTTATTCTTGTACCTAAATTCTAAGTGATGATGAGTTGTTGTTTCTTACATGCACTTTGAATGTTGGCTTTAACACCATGTCTAGGGTTCAGCCATCTAAGTTATGAACTTGCTTGCTTTGCTTAATAAGATGATTAAACCTTAATCTAATCATGTGGTGCACCTTAATAACATGTAACATGTTTATGTTTTTAGTTTGGTACATTTTGGACAACGTTTGAGCTATCTATGCTATATGTATGTTTGTTTTGGACCAAGTTGCAATTTAACCATGTTGAGCGTTTATCTTGCAGTTTGTGGCGTGTTGGATATGCCTCTTTTGCCTTAGCATCATTATAGATAGAATGTTGCATGGGGTGCCTTGTTGGACCTTGGTTGATGAGGTGGCATCATGTTTGTTGAGCTAGGGTTTGCTTATGTTGATGTGTGTGTGTCGAGATGTTGTTTGGGTGACACAGTGTAGAATTCGCTACTATATTACCCTTGGTTTTGCTTCAACCAAATGAGGGTTGAGTGGCCTTGAGGTTTCTTCTCAACCTTGGTTTTAATTTTCTTTCTTGCATGCATATCTAGATGCTTCCATTGATCGTGGTTTGGAGGGACATGTGTCATGAGATACTCCATCATCTTGATACCTCATATCCTTCTACCTCTCACCTACCCTTGGGTATTTATACCTCTTCTTTCACATGCAGGTAACCCTTTTAGCTCTCTTCCTTACCTCTTTTTTCTTATGTTCGACCCTGATCTTGGTGTTGCAAGTGGAGGTGCTGATCTTGGAGAAGGTGGTTGTTCTCCTCTTACATGTGGTGATCTAGGGCTTGATCATCTCTCTTGTGGTGGTTTTTTGTGATCCTTGATCTTGGTAAGTAGTTATCTCTCTTTGATCTCATTTTTCTTGAAATCATATATTTTCCTCTCATGTTTTGTTGTTAGACTATGGTTCTCCATGGTGGCTATCTTAAGGAACTTCTCTCCATAGAGGTCGAGACTATGGTTTGACCATGGTAGTACCTGAGTGAGATGAAGCTCTCCTCTTTCTTCTTTCTTTTTCAGCCTAGGGTTTATACCCTCTTCTCTTGAGCTTCCTTTGACCTTAGTGTGTTGTTCTTCTCTTGAGGTGATCTTGCTTGGAGTTGGAGTTGATCCAATCTTGGCGTTTCTCTTTTCTCTTGTAGCTTGTGGCTTGAAAGGTTGATCTTCACCTCAAGGCGGGTTATATAACTTTCCCCTCTACTCTTGTTGCACCTCTATCTTGCTTATATGTTATTGATTAATCTCTAAAATGCGATAATAAGTTGCTAGATGATGTTATCTTGATTTAGGGTTTAAGAGTATGAAGTATTCTTGTATAGATTGCTCTTTCTCCTAAACCCTTATTCTTGTACCCAAAATCTAAGTGATGATGATTTGTTGTTTCTTACATGCACTTTGAACGTTGGCTTTAACACCATGTTTAGGGTTCAGCCATCTAAGTTATGAACTTGCTTTCTTTGCTTAATAATATACTTAAACCTTAATCTAATCATGTGATGCACCTTAATAACATGTAACATGCTTATGTTTTCAGTTTGGTACATTTTGGATAATGTTTGAGCTAGCTATGCTATATGTGTGTTTGTTTTGGACCAAGTTGCAATTTACCCATGTTGTAGTTTGTATCGTGTTGGATGTGCCTTAGCATCATCAGAGAGAGAATGATGCTTGGGGGTGCCTTGTTTGACCTTGGTTGATGAGGTGGCATCATATGTGTTGAGCTAGGGTTTGCTTATGTTGATGTGTGTGTGTCAACCTGTTGTTTGGGTGACACAGTGTATCAGTCACTACTATATTACCCTTGGTTTTGCTTCAACAAAATGAGGTTTAAGTGGCCTTGAGGTTTCTTCTCAACCTTGGTTTTAATGTTCTTTCTTGCATGCATATCTTGAGTGCTTTTATTGGTCGTAGTTTGGAGGGACATGTGTCATGAGAGGCTCTATCATCTTGACACCTCATATCCCTCTGCCTCTCTCCTACCCTTAGGTATTTATACCTCTTCTTTCACATGCAAGTAACCCTTTTAGCTCTCTTCCTTCCCTCTTCTTGCTTATGTTCGGCCCTGATCTTGGTGTTGCAAGTAGAGGTGTTGATCTTGGAGAAGGCGGTCGTTGTTCTCTTGCATGTGGTGATCAAGGGCTTGATCATCTCTCTTATGATGGTTTTTTATTATCCTTGATCTTGGTAAGTAGTTATCTCTCTTTGATCTCATTTTTCTTGAAATCCTATATTTTCCTCTCTTATTTTGCTATTAGACTATGGTTCTCCATGGTGGCTATCTTGAGGAACTTTTCTCCATAGAGGTCGAGACTATGGTTTGACCATGGTAGTACCTAAGTGAGATGAAGCTCTCCTCTTTCTTGTTTCTTTTTCAGCCTAGGGTTTGTGCCATTTTCTCTTGAGCTTCCTTTGACCTTGGTGTGTTCTTCTTATCTTGAGGTGATCTTGCTTGGAGTTGGAGTTGATCCAATCTTGGCATTTCTCTTTTCTCTTGTAGCTTGTGGCTTGAAAGGTTGATCTTCACCTCAAGGTGGGTTATATAACTTTCCCCTCTATGATTTTTGCACCTCTATCTTGCTTGTATGTTACTGATTAATCTCTAAAATGTGATAATAAGTTGCTAGATGATGTTATATTGATTTAGGGTTTAAGATTATGAAGTATTCTTGTATAGATAGCTCTTTCTCCTAAACCCTTATTCTTATACCCAAAATCCAAGTGATGATGAGTTGTTGTTTCTTACATGCACTTTGAATGTTAGCTTTAACACCATGTTTAGGGTTCAACCATCTAAGTTATGAACTTGCTTGATTTGCTTAATAAGATGCTTAAACCTTAATCTAATCATGTGATGCACCTTAATAACATGTAACATGCTTATGTTTTCAGTTTGGTACATTTTGGATAACGTTTGAGCTAGCTATGCTCTATGTATGTTTGTTTTGGACCAAGTTGCAATTTACCCATGTTGAGCATTTATCTTTTCGCTTGTCACATGTTGGATGTGCCTCTTATTCCTTAGCATCATCAGAGAGAGTATGATGCTTGGGGTGCCTTGTTGGACCTTGGTTGATGAGGTGGCATCATGTGTGTTAAGCTAGGGTTTGCTTATGTTGGTGTGTGTTTCGACATGTTGTTTGGGTGACACAGTGTAGCAGTTGCTACTATATTACCCTTAGTTTTTCTTCAACCAAATGAGGGTTGAGTAGCCTTGAGGTTTCTTATCAACCTTGGTTTTAATGTTCTTTCTTGCATGCATATCTAGAGTGCTTTCATTGGTCGTGGTTTGGAGGGACATGTGTCATGAGAGGCTCTATCATCTTTACACCTCATATCCCTCAACTCTCTCCTACCCTTGGGTATTTATACCTCTTCTTTCACATGCAAGTAACCCTTTTAGCTCTCTTACTTCCCTCTTCTTGCTTATTTTCAGCCCTGATCTTGGTGTTGCAAGTGGAGGTGCTGATCTTGGAGAAGGTGGTTGTTCTCCTCTTGCATGTGGTGATCTAGGGCTTGATAGTCTCTCTTGTAGTGGTTTTTGGTGATCCTTGATCTTGGTAAGTAGTTATCTCTCTTTGATCTCATTTTTCTTAAAATCCTATATTTTCCTCTCTTGTTTTGCTGTTAGACTATGGTTCTCTGTGGTGGCTATCTTGAGGAACTTCTCTCCATAGAGGTCAAGACTATGGTTTGACCACGAAAGTACCTGAGTGAGATGAATATCTCCTCTTTCTTATTTCTTTTTTGACCTAGGGTTTGTACCCTCTTCTCTTGAGCTTCCTTTGACCTTGGTGTGTTATTCTTTTCTTGAGGTGATATTTCTTGGAGTTGGAGTTGATCCAAGCTTGGTGTTTCTCTTTTCTCTTGTAGCTTGTGGCTTGAAAGGTTGATCTTCACCTCACTGCGGGTTATATAACTTTCCCCTCTACTATTTTTGCACCTCTATCTTGATTGCACGTTACTGATTAATATCTAAAATGTGATAAGAAGTTTCTAGATGGTGTTATCTTGATTTAGGGTTTAAAATTATGAAGTATTCTTGTATAGATTGATCTTTCTCCTAAACCCTTATTCGTGTGCCCAAAATCTAAGTGATGATGAGTTGTTGTTTCTTACATGCACTTTGAATGTTGCCTTTAACACCATGTTTAGGGTTCAGCCATCATATGTTATATGGAGGTTTTGTCTTCCGTGTACATGTGTTCAATGTTTGGTTTCCTTGTTGGTCTTGGTGATGGTCATTTTAGGGTTTTAAAGTTCATAATCTTCATATGGTTCCTATCTTGATGATGCTTGAGTTTCTTGATGGTGTACTTTTATTCCGGTCGACATGCTTTCTTAGTTTCTTGAGGTTTCTTTGACCATGTTAATAGTATGCTAGGGTTCTGGTTGGGCCACCATAATCCAAACCCTAAGCTACCTTGGTCGCTACATGGATTGTTGTCGAGGTCGCTACATATGAGCCTTGTGGTTGGTAGCTACACAGGATGGGTTGATTTGGTCGACATGGCTTTGGTTTGGTGTTTGGGTCGCTATAAAACCCTAACCCTAGTTTCTCTTGTGGTTGTTACACCTTGTATATGGTTTGATGGTCACTACACATGGAGTTTGAGGGTCACTATAGGTGACGTTGATGTTGAGTTCGCAACATGTTTGTTCATTACACTTTATGATTATTATGGTTTGGGTCGCTACATTTGTATGGCTTTTATGGTCACTACATGATGTAACTCTAGTGGTCACTACATATGGTGTGACCCTAGTAGTCGATACACGTGGTGTAACCCTAGAGGTCACTGCACATGGGAGGGTGTTGGTCGCTACACCCTGGTTTTGTGGTGACAATGTATAACCCTAATATGTTCCAAGAATGTGGGAAATGATGTACCTAGGGTTGATTTTGAAGTAGTTATGGAAATCCTAATCGACTATCCATGAGAAACCTTAACACTAATTTAGGCGCATGATATAATTGCCTAAACTTGCTCGAAGTGATATCATGTAATGATGTTTTCTTTCTCTTACTTGTGTAACCCTAATGTTGTAGGTTGTATACACCATAGCTTGTGACTGCTATGGTATCTCTTATATGATACAGGGTGATGATTGTGAGCCTTTATGGGACATGATGAGATTAAGATGTTATGTAAGAACTATGTGATAGGGTCTTATGAACCTGGCAGAGACTTAATGCCTAATGTAATGTGATATCATCTAGTGATGTGATGAGGGGTGGTTATCCCAGGATGTTGTGATAATAATGATGTCCTTGTATGGCGGTGGTATCATGTGATTATGTGACAAGTTTATACCTCATATGTTTTATATCTTCTGACATTGCAACCTACACTTATCTTTGTAGAATTTGTTTTTGGTTTGTACATTGTAACTTGATTGATGCAATTAAAGATACCCAATTGGCAAATGGATCAAGTGAAATCCTAATCATGTAGGTTGCCCAGAGTCATAGATTCGTCTTCAGTGTTAGTACTTGTTGGATGGTCAAATGAGTCATTCCTGTGGGAAAATTAGAGCGCGTATTGTTGAATATCTGGGGATTCAAGTTGACGATATATCCTTGCATCCACACTCATTAGTTTTGGAAAATGACTACCATCATACCCTGATAGGAGAACGGTCGAGGTCGTATCTCAAATGATATGTTTTCAGGGATGGTTGCGATGATACCCTGGATGGAGAATGGTTGTGGTCGTATCTCACTAGTGTCATGCCTATATACCAAGGTGAACTAGGCGGATTTGTAATTTGACTCTATATGTCACTGTGACAGACTCAGGACTGACTGAGGGTGTGGGAGATCATAGGATTCTGGCTCTCCTGGATCTTATATGGCACTGATTTTGACTTAGCAGTGGTCAGTTGGGGTAAGTGGTATACCTCATCTCCGCATGGCATAATAAAAGACGTAATATAGTCATGTAGTTTATTTGCTTAGGGTCAAACACGATTCACATTGGATGACCCCTTGCATTGTTTCTTATATTTTTTAGTTTGATAACAATTATACATTATATATGTTCTTCATATTCCTTTTGAGAATATATGATAATCTATTGATCAGTTGTAATTGTTTAAACTATTAATCTGTGTTATCATTTTTAAAGTATTTATTTGGCTGAATCTGCTCATCCTACTAATAATGTTTCTTTCCTGCTATCTATCTATCTATCTGTGTTAACAATGGTTGTTGGTAGAGAGTTATATCTCTTTCTGGGATGTTGGTCTCACTCCTTGACTTTCCACATCTTTTAGGTTGTCATGCATGACGAGGTAGAGATCATGCGGTTGAGGAAGAGAAGCAAGGAGAGTAGTAGTTGTTGAAGGTTGGATATGTTGTTAGTGTTTTGTAGTAGAGTCCTATGTGTGATCCTTGTACTCTTAGGTCCTTGGGGGTGTTTTGTAGATGTTGTACATCGATGAAAGGTTTTCATTTGTATGCCATGGTTGTACATGTATGGATTGTATATGTGAGCATGTACCTTTTGTAACAGGTTTGTGGCAAGATGGCCATTGTACAATGATTTTTATACCATTATGACATGATATGTAATACAGGTGGCACAATTTGTGGACTTTCATGTAAAATGTTCCGCTTGTAGGTATATAAGTAATCAGTTTTGATTTACCATGTTTTCTGGTAATCTTGATGATTAGTGTTAATTTCGCGCTTTGTTTTGAGTAATCTTTCTCACGTGGCAGTGGGTTGTCACACCTGCAGTTCTCAAAAATCCCTCAAGGAGCAATCAATCACCACTCTTTGACACACAGGAGCTTCACCTCAACATCATTGATTACTATTGATATTCACTCAAGTGAGAGAGAGAGAGGAGGAGGAGGATCCAATCCTCTCTAGATGCCACCTCTATCTTACAAAGCAAATGATCTCCATCATTCATGCCATTTTATGGTTCATCTCTACCACCGCCCACAACATGCAAGCTCCCCTTGTTCCTCCTCAAGCTTTCTGCCACATTTCCCCTCTTCATCAAGTATTGTTAGTTGCATTTCATGACTTCGATTTTTTGGTGTAGAATAAGCATGATAACAGTGCACAACATGAATAACGCTAAGAATATAACATTCAATGAGTTTGTGCACATTGTGCAACACTAGGTTCACACCGTTAGACATGTCAAACTGGGTCTAACTCATGGGCACCCACAGGTCGACTCATTTAAGTTAAGTCTCGATGATGAAATTTACCTCCCGCTTAAAATTACCTGAACTTATACCCACTCACTTAATTAGTGGGTTTTGTGGGTGACACACATATATCCACAATTTACCCAATTAAATGAATATATATATATATGTGTGTATATATATATTAATATACATATAACACTTGTATATCTAATAAGATAAGTTTCTTGTTACCATATTTACATTTAGTTGTAGCAATTGTACTTCTTTTTGTCTTACTTGTGTAATATTGTGAATGTCTGTCACTAAGTCACATAATTAAGTGTTGCCTTTTGTGATATTTTATTTATAGAAGCTTTGTTATGCCATCCACTTATATAAAAATTGAGCAACTAGATGTTGTATTTTTCTCTTTTAATTTTATCTAAAAACAAATCAACAACCAGTCTATTGTGTTTGATGTCAAACATAATAGTTGGATATTATAACAAAATATAATATTGAATCGTTTTTATTTTATTTTATTATATTAAAATAAGAAAATAGAAATTTGTTTATTACTGAATACATTTTATATGGGTCCCCTGGGTCGATCCACAATTAGTTGGCCTTGTTCTACTATTTAAAGTTTTATCTTCTTTACTCGCACTGCAAAACCTACACATGTAATGACCCCACGTAAAGCCAACCACCCACCCGTTTGATAGGTCTACAATAGTCCACCATACTAGGACACTCCAAAACTTTCTTGTTTCAAGATCCTACACCTTTCAGTCTCCATCGTTGCCATGGTTAGGAGCTGAGAAAGAGGCAAGATGCCATGAGAAAATTTGCCTTGGACCCGTGAGCCTAATCCCACGCCGGAGGTGGAAGGGGAAGGGAGTGAGGACACTACAACAAATATTCTCAATACCTACACCCTATCCTAATACCATGTATTTTGTGTTGGTATTGATCATATTACCAACACATGAGTTGTGTGCTGGTAGTGAGCTCTAGCAACAACTGGTAAGTCCACATGTAAGGATGTATTCAGGAAAAGATATAAATGCATAACCACATACTTGGATCCTATGAAATCCATCAAGCAAATAATTTTAGAACAATGTACCCTATTAACCACTAAACCTTGTCCTACATATTAGTGGGCCCATAATGATTTTTCTCATGGCACAAAATACTATATATATATATATATATATATATGTGTGTGTGTGTGTGTGTGTGTGTGTGTATGTATGTATGTATGTATACACACAGATATATATATATATATATATATATATATATATATATATATATATATATATATATATATATATATATATATATATATATATATATTATATATATATATGTATATATATAAACATCCTAAATATAAGGTGTAGTGTATCCAAAACCCAAGCATAGGTACAAGGGCATGTCCTTTTCTGTAAACTCATGTATCTAAGGTAGTACATGATTCCTTGTACAATTATAATTGTTTAGTATATTTTCATTTTGACATTAGAGTTTTTATTCAAATCTTGGTGAGATTTTATATATGTCTTTCCACCTTTAGGTGTGGCATCAATTTTTCTTTTCTCTTAAACACGAATTTCCTCCTTGTCCCCCACTCGCTCTACATCCTGTCGCCACCCTTTTACCCTAATGAGACGTGTATATTCCTCATTCTTTTGGGGTCCCTCAATGTCCCAATGACAAATCACACCCTTTGCTTGCCGCTCATGTTATTTAGGGCCTCGACTCATCCATATAGTGGTAACATGTACATGAAGGGATCATGTAGATTCACGATTCCCATTATCCAACACCTCAATGCCATTCCAATGATGGCTCCCGTCCCGGAGCGACTATGTTGTTGATCGTGATAGCCTGCCCCAAATTGCAATTTGGTCATGTGGAAGGACTAAGTCTATCAAAGCTTGCCCCTAAACTCCTGAACATATGTTGAGTCCTTATATGCCTTTGCTTCTTTGTTGATATCTATTTGTATATTGTTATTATCTCTTGAACTACACTTAAATTTGTATATTTTTCTTGTAATATTATGCCTTTAAAATGATTCTTTATACTACCCAGCCACTATTTCATGATGGTAGTACTGCTTTTGTTGGTTGTAGATTCTTTTGTTTCTTATTTATGGGGTAGTGGTTTCTGCTCATTTTTTTGACGTTGAGTCCACTTATATAAGGTCGCGTCTCTTCTCCTTTTCTATATCAAATGTGAATGCTAGAAGCCATTATTTTAGCAGCAGATAGAGATCAATTTAATTGATAGCAAAACACAACTAAGTGAAGAAATGAAGGTGCAAAGAAATAATATTCTAAAATATTTTAGTCCATTTCATTTTTGCATTTTTTACGATAAGTACTCTGGATGAATTTAGTTGATATCGTCGTTGCCATATATAATTAGTAATTGATGTGTGTTTCTTTGAAGGGACCATAATTTTAAATGGGATGATCTTGTTCATATAGTTCGCTAGCAAATAATATAATTTTGACTATATAAAATGATCTAGATCAAACATATGCATGTATGATGATTTGAGAGGACTTCAATACATTGTTACAAAGTGATATACTTGCATGTGCATGCCATGAATGGTATTGTGTCTACTCTTTTAGAAGAAATAAGCCCTTTATTTTGGAAAGTTTGAAATGATTAGTCTCCACAAAATCTACACTTCTTGGTTTACATTCTATTCACATTCCTTTTGAAGGCTAAATGGGTATGTTATATTGTGTATGTAGACGATCAAGCTGATGGAAGATCGATTTTTCTCTCTAGTTCCTTTTACCAAGATTTTTCATATTCTTTTGATGGATATGTAGAATCAAAGGAATACTTTATAAATCTTGAAAAAGATTAAAGGTCACATTCCGATCATGTTTCTTTTAGATAAATATGTGTCAATGGACCTTGTTATTTATCTGGATTGAAATGTATTTATCGCGTATTATTGGCTGTGAATTTTTTTCACTATTTTTCCTAGTGTCTTTTCACTATAAAATTGCATCTTTTTTCATAGTATCGTGTATTCTCACAAAATATAACAAGTTGTAGAATGCATCCTTCAAGTTCACATGCTTATAAAAGAGCAATGCATTTTGATAGTCTAGAAAAATATTTTATTTGCAATGAAGTTTTTGTTCTATTTTAGGCATGAAAATTCTTTTTATTAGATACTTAAAATAATGTGAGCATTTATGTCATTTATTTTTTATTGGACCATGTTGACAAGTATGGGCATGTTTTAACATAAAGGAATATGTTCTCTCCTTTTTAAAGAGGCTAAGTTCTAATATTCAAATTCAAAGCATTGTTCCATCCTACATTGTTGTTGCCATTTACATCTTTGTGCATATATTCTTTTATATTGCTTTATCTCATAAGGTAACATTTGGATCGTGTATTTGAACACGCAGTTGTATTTAAACTGGGTACTTTAAGCACCAACAATTACAAATATGTCATTTGAGTATCTAATGGTGTAGTCAGTAATTACCGGTAGTTCTTTTTTTATATTTACCCAAGTGTAAAATATGCATTCACAAATGATACCAATTTTAGCATGATCCCAACCCCATCTCATGCTCTCTCCACGTCATTCTATTTTCCTCCCGACATCCAATTTTGCACCATATCCTCTCTTTTCACAGTTGTGGCCTCATCCTTTCCTCCACCACCTCCTACATCTTCCTCCTTCACTGCGCCCCTCCTCTAACCCTTCTTCCTTATTGCCTTGCCTTCCTCACCCACCCCTTCTTTTTCTCTCTCTACTACATCCTCCATCAATGTGCCACATATTCCTTTTAGGTGTTCACACTCTTCCTTTACACCCCATCTCTTCCATCCTCTTTTGTTCCTTGCCCTACGACACATCCTATTTAACTCTGTATGCAGCGGTAACCAACAATACCAAACCTAATGGGATAAATGCCACATGACTTTGTGCCTTCTGGGGTCGAGGTCGAGAGTTGGCGTCTATTTAATTTTCAGAATATACTGATTGTCACACTACCGCATCTGGTATCCAAATGAAAAAGCTCTAAACAACAGGATTCACATTCGATGTAATCAGAATCCTAATACCAATAAGTACACATGTATTACCAAATGTTGCACCCAAACGGCCCCAAAGTTTCTTGACTCACTGGCTATTAATGGTTATAATTTTTGGTTTTTGTTTTTAGGGAAAAGTTGTCAATGAAGAAGAAATTGAAGCAAGAAGAATGATCTTATACAAATGAACTAAGTTCTTTTTTGTTTGGTTGATAATCTTGTAAAGGAAGTGCCTCATTTTTGTAATCATATAATTGTGTTTGTGTCACATCCAAAGACTTAATGGATGTCCTATTTTAACTTTTTCATCAATTGAGGGATCATGGTTATTCCTTTTTCTTGTTATAAGTTTATGTGAAAGGATAAATACTTTCAATGTGGTTGTCCAATTTGTGATGTACGTTGAATATGATCTGCACATTTCAAAATGTTTTGGTGTATCCTGCCACCAACCAACATGTTGTATAAACTACCTATTACCAAAGTCCTTGATCTATGGATACAATTTCTTGAATGTGATTAAAGAAACTCTACATAGACTTCCTTAATGTGTTGGTAAATGTTTCCCACCATGTCACGAAACAACTATATGCCAATTGTTGCAGTATCTATGCCGACAACTTCTCAATGGCAGTGTGTAGGTTGCAAATTGATAATTTGGCACCAATACATCTGCCATCAAACAAAAAATATGTACCGACATCACATAAGTGACAACATAGTGGGAATAACAACATATGTTGTCTAACCTAACACATATATAGATGGACACAAGTGTTGGCATAGTGCAAACAAATGATGATAAAGGCCTATGTTGTCATCAGTTTAGTCAGCATTTTTTGGTTGTTGTCATATCCAATACTGACATTTTTTATCCTATACCAACATTTATAGGCATACCGATACAATACCATATTATTGTAGTGAAAGGAAGAGGAAAAATGATCCTATGTAGTTGATCATTTCACCATTCAATATGAGAAAGATCTTGAGCACTTACAAAAGTTGGTATCCCATCTCATCCACACCACTCGATTCATGTGTTAGGAGACATTGGAGGAATTGAATTGACCACTGAGGTCATGCCCATGCTACATCGGATCTCCATAATGTGAATAGTCTCCAAGAGTAACACTTGCACCTACCCACTTTTTTTATTGAATTCTTGATGGCTTTACAAGAGCATGATAATCAAGGGAGTTGGGTCATTACTTTCTATATGAATGGCAGGGCATTTTTTATGATATAGAATATGTTTTCACTAAAACTAAGGTTTTATTAGGATGGTGGTTCTTGACTCAAGACACATTTTGATTAACAAAAGTTTTGCTTTGAGATCACAGATTATGAGGCGTATGAGCCTAGGAGAGCTACGAAAACCACATCCACAATGTAGTTATTTGTATTCGCCATTGTGTTTTATCGAACACCACTTTTAGGAGGAAGGAGATGCAAGGTAAGGTTTCTCAAGACGAGAGTGGTGTGTGGTGCATAAGAGGCATGTCGATGTTGGACACTCTATTATTGACAAATTTTTTGAGGTGTCTAGGCTTAACAAGTTAGATGGAGATATTATTATTGTGGAGTGATGTCCAAGATGGTTGAGAGGCTCAACATGGAACACAAATTGTTTGCCTTTGAGGGTAATTATCTAATTGATACATGACTTGTGGTGACATCCACTATTCTGAGGTCCAATGTAGGGAATCCAAGTATTATGTTGATATACACTGGCACCATGAGGCCTCCTACTCCCTACCTTATCCAGACTAGGTCACCTTGTCATACACAAGGAACCTTAAGTGGTAGCCACGACATCAACAATAGGGTGCAAATGGAGTTGACCCCTCTTCAACACCACTATCCCTACTAGTCCCACATTTGACTAGGACCAAAATAGAGGATACCTGATCCACACTCGACTAACAATAGATGTACATGTTCTTGTCATCCTTCTTCCAACAAAAACTATAGAGGTTGGACCACCTGTATACGTAGTTCCACGCCATGCACAGACACTACTAGGATATGTCCTCTATTATGTGTCCTCAATCAGATAGATGTTTAGCACATCATCTAACAACACTAAACCAACTTGTATGCTTTAGTGGTAGGCCCGACCACCAAACAACATACACTCAACCTATGTGGCCGAGACAACATCTGGGATCCTTTGACTCCAAGGACCCATAGTGAGCGTCTAATTGTGCCTTAAATAAGCTTATTCTTACAGTGTGAACACCATTTTGAATAATCACAGGTGAGATGACAAATGAACTTTCTTTTTAGTTGTCTACTACATATTTTCTTTCTATATTTATGTCAGCACATTTGTCTGTGTGCCATGTTTACGTATCATATTTTCTTCTTGTTTTATGTTTGCATTACGTTTGAACTTTTCCATCTTTGTCTTTATTTTTTTCTTTTAGTGTAAGCACATTTATCATCATTGTTGTTTGTGCAATTGTAAGATTTTTTCTAGCCAAAATGTAAGGATTGTGGTTTTTTTGAAAACTTTATAATGTATGATGGTCATATAAGTTCATTTTTAAACTATTTCATCATTATATTTCATTATCTACTCCATGATATTGTTCAATATTTTATTGAGATAATGAAGATGTAAGCACGATTCAACATGAAATAGTTAAAAATGCTAAACTTGTCAGCATGCAACTGTTGTAGTGTTACAATTGATTTAAGGACATTAATGATGAAAACTACTATTGAAAATTTTGAAATGAACTTAGTTATTGATATTTTAGAGGACAAGGAGTCAGCTCGCTAATCAATTGATCTAGAGTACTTTATTTCAAAAACCAAGGACTTCACCACTTAGAGAAATTCATCCTTATCATAAACCCATGCATGTTTTCGTTTAATTAGTGAAGATGTTATAGATTTTCTATGTAGTATGCTAACCTAACTTAAAGCACCAACATATTGTGATGGTTATGTGTTTTCTCAAAAGGTGAACTAAAATATTAAATTTTATAACCCATAAAAGAGGCAATAACATTCCACTTGGTATGTGAACCTAGTCTAAAATACCGATCTATCTTCATGTTTGGTTACCTCAAAATTAATTGAAAAGGGTGTTAATATAACCCTATGTGAAAAGATCAAACTCTTCCATATGAAGATAGAAGTCAGAGTTGAGACGAGATAAAGAGTTTTTAGGTGGAGGTCTTTTGATTAGTGTTTGGGGGTAAACACAATGTAACAATGGATACTTGAAGATAGGGAGAGATCTTAGTTGTTTATCTCATTTGAAATAGTAACACCTTAAATAATATAATATGCCATTCATGTCAGCAATCCTTTGAACAAAAAAATCAATTAATATTAGTTTAATTATCTCCTATGAATGCATATTACATTATTTGAATATTGCTTTGAGTTTCATTGCTTGAGGATGAGTAATGGTTTTAGGTTGAGGTGGTTTGATTAATGTTCCTGAATTTAATTCATTTAACTATGAAAAATCCATGCTTTGGCTACATTTAAGCTCGCAATTGCATAAATATGTTAACTGGTCTTTTCGTTGACTAATTGAAGGTATTTTATTGCAAATATTATGAAGCTTAGTTCATATGAACCAATGCAACCTATATTGTCAACAAGAGGCCTTTAGAAATCATGAATATGCCCTTTTTACATAAGGCACAATGTGCACACTTCTATGCACAAAGTTCATACATCCACATAAAAATTCCATCCCTCCAAATTTCATGCACAATGTACCACTACATGTACACGACATGCATGATCCATAGTTGTCGACAAACTTGAATGTAGTGTGTATGGATTCTAAGTCTAAGCATAGTGTGTGTCACATTAGTAGTGGCATATTTGGAAATCATCATCATGCACAACAAACTCGATCAATGACACGTCATGTAATCCACCAATAATCTCTACCCACGACCTCCAACATGACATGCACCTTCATGTGCGGAACGTGCCAAATGGTTTTGAGCCCAACCTTTGCAATTGTCGAGGTGCACATAGTGCACCATTTGGTACACAAATTGTAGTATCAATAAGTAAAAAAATATAAAGGACGGGAAGATTTTAATGGTGTGATATCTTTCATTTTGTTTGTCTCAACTCAATGAAAAGGAGGACATGCAACCCAACTTCATAATAGGATGAAATGAATAAGAAGAAGGCTTTGGAGGTGGATCTCTTTCTCTACTACCTAGGTTGTTTTCAATCATATCTCCATTGTAGAGGATAAACTCCTCTAAAAGTGTTGTATCTCATTTCTATCATTCCCCTCCTTTGTTTTCTTATCTTTGCTCCATGAAAATTGCTAATATCATGATGGATGTCCTTATTTTTGTATAGTTAAGTAACATGGAGTATTTTCCTTGCATTTGGTGCCTAAGTGGTACCTTTTAGTTATGTAATAAAAAAGATTAACACTACAAATTTTCTCTCTTTTTTCTCTGATTGTTGCTAATAGTTCATGATAATCATAGGCCCAGGTTCTATAAGTCCATAAATTTGTATCTTGATAGAAGTAATGTTTATTGGAGTGTGATTAAAGATCTAATTTGTATGACATGAAAGTTGTTAGAGTTAATACTATTTCATTTATTATGTAAATAGGTCTAAGCATGTTTGGCTTAGGGTCTGTGTCTTCTTCCTTGTAAGTGTCCCCCTCTCCTATATATAAGATTGAGGTTTGTCTAATAAAATATCTCATAAGCCTCTACTTGGTATTAGATAAATAATCCTAACTCTAGGAAGAAAAAAAATATAGATCCCCCAGTTGTGAGCTGTTGTCATTTCACTTGGCTTGGCGAACTGTCAGGCATAATCCATGCATCCCCACACACAAACTCATCCTCTTAAGATCTTTGATCACATCTGGAAAAGTTAGATCCTTAGCTAGCCCCTTATCCATTGAACCATGCCAGCCTAATGTTGTAGTCAATGTCCAATATAGAGGAGTACTTATGGTATGACACTCCATTCAAGTACCTCACTGAGATCACCATCACAATGTGACCTTAGGCACCACTACAGAGACCCACACATGTAGTCGAGTCCTAAGATCTTAGATTGTGATGCAACTTCTGCAATGATGAGAAGAATGTTGTTCCCCATTTGTTGCTACAAGGTGGAGTCATACACAAAACCCATGGCTTGGTCCTCATTGAGAAACATATAAAGGCTCAGATCTACCAGACCGCCAACACATATATCTTAAGATCCTCCTTGTTTATGTTGACTCCCTAAAGTCACATCAATTTGTTATGGTTGTGGAACTCTAGTTGGTGCATCATTGCTTCTAGTCATCATTATGTGACTTTCCACTCAACAACTAATCCTTCTCCTTTTCCTTCCCAACTACTTGGTCAACTCCACAACAATAAATTTTCCTTCCCATCACTCCTTTGGTCCTCTAGCATGTTCATTTTGTTGTATACATGGACTGACACCTTCTCCATCATGCAAGACTCCATAATCCTAGAAATGCAACTACCAGGGGGTGGCGAGATCAAAAACAATGATATCATTCACATATGCTAGATCCTCAAGATCCCATCCTTCTTTAGACATGCCCTTGTCTCCCTCTAGTTCTTGCGACTGCCTCCCTACAAATTTCACCTATTGCTATCTAATTTTGATCCAGATCATTCTACGGGGCTCTACCCCACATCCCCCTATAAATATGCCTTTTTAGGACATATAAATATCTATTCAGTTTTCTATCTAGATCTGTGTAATTGTGTAACTTTGCATATCAACTTGCATTATCAGATACTCTCCTCCACCTATTTGCCTACATCATTGCCTTATTTCTTTTGTCATGTTGTGTCTATATATTCATAGTTCTTCTTTTTTCTCCTACAATATGTTTATAGCATTAGTACTTATTTCTTTATTACTGTGCCTATATACTGGTAGTGATTCTTTTTTTTCTACTTCCCTTACACTATTAGTGTTCTTGTTTTTTCTATTGTGTGTATGTACGCTAGTAGTGCTTCTTCTTTTTTCTTAGTGTTCCTTTATTCTGACGATGTTTCGTTTCTATGTCATTCCTTGCATATACTTACCTCTACCATTGTTTATTCCTTTCCACTCCAACCACTGTCTTGCTTTTTTTGTAGTTGATGTGAAAGGGACAACAAAGGAATATTAGTACAGAAAAGAGACGAGATGGAGGGAAGAAAATGAAGAGAAAAAGCCATGTCATTTGACCATGTTGAATAGTTTCCATATATTCATCTTTGTTATTAACACATACTATAACACATATTTCCTATGTTAGCACGTATCAAACATGTACCCACATGTTACAATGCAATATTCCTATATCAGTGATCTTATCTTAACTATCACACATTATTCAAGTGTTGGTACTTTTTGTACAAAAATACTTTGACAACAATGACAGACCAGGTTGCTTCCAAGAGTGAATCTATGTATGTCGCGTAGTGCTTCCTCTGGCAACATTAATGGTGATGGACTCGATGTGTAACTTACCAGACCTTAGACCCTACCCTGGAAGTTTTTCCTTTTGAGTTTGATCAAACACGGTTGAGGTTAGAGTGATCCTAATAATCAAATGCATGAATAATGTAATCTAACATGTCATATGGAAATAATTAGATGATAAAGAACTTAACTAGTTAAGTAATGATGTTAATGGGCCTCTAGTGGGCCAAGTGAAAAAAATTCATATAAGAAAGCCTCAAAAGTTGAAATAGACTTCAAATTCATAATCTACACATCAAAATAAGCCTACATGTCAATTTTCATTTAAATTGGACAACCTTGAAATAATATGGTAAGTTAGGAGAGAGAAATTGCCTAAAAAGTGTAATTAATAGATAAATATAATAAATGACTCCGAAAGAGGAAAATAATCTTAGATTCGTGATCTACATAATAAATATACACTTTGCGTGAATTTTCATCCAGTTTGGAGAAAGTTTGCTTAAAAGGTGAAATTAGGAGAGAGAAAGTGTGTAGAACCTTCAAAATATTAATATAAGCTCAAACAACTCCAATATGTAAAATTTATTACAAATTCGTATTCAAAACACTTAATTTAACTTGTGTATGAAGTTTCACCTAATTTGGATAATCCTAATGTCATTAAATGCATGAAGAAAGAGAAACTAAGTTCTGAATAATAAATATATTAAAAGTTCTTGAAAGGTAAAACTAATTTCATAATTGAAATATACATGCTTTAATTAGCCTCTCTGCAAAATTCCATCCAATTTGGGATTTGTTTGCACCCTCGTTTGAGGAGAGAGAAAAAGGAAAATAAATGTGTTTACACTAATCAAATTGGTTTGGGATTTGATTTATGTGTCACGCCGCTTTCCTTTCTTTTGCAAAACTCAAATTTATTTTTCACTGTCGGATCTTCATCGAGCGGCTGCTGTAACTTTTCTTTTCTCCACTTTCCTTCTTCTCGCGATTTGGTTTCCTGGAAGAACATGTTCCTTTTTCCCTTGATTCCTCTTCATGATTCCCTCTCTTTCCTTTCCTTATTCTTCTCTGATTTCTTCACCTCTAAGTTCCCCTAGCCTTTCCGCACTGATGGACCCTATATAAGTTATGGTTCTGTGAACAGTTCTCGTTTCACACCCGCCGCCAGACCTTCTTTGTTCCTTCCCCTGTTCCACTTCTTCTTTGCTTCTCCTCGCTGCTGCGGATGCTCGGGTCTCTGGATATTCCTCCCCACACCTTCATGGTGTCCCCTACATCATCCTCTTGGGTTGGTTCAAGCTCCTTCAGCCCTGAGTGCTTCTCCCCGAATCGCCTTGTGCAGTCGGCAGTCATGGTGGTGACAGCATGTCCCTGTGGTTCCGTGGTGGTTTTGGGGCTGGTGAACCACTTCGCGTCCTCCCTCGAGGTCTTGAGTTGCGCCTGACATCGCCAATTCAGCCTTATCAGGTAGGAATTGATTTCTCCCCTTTTTTGGTTTATTGCTACTTCTCAGCTCCTGGCCATGTCCGACGCGCGAGGGAGGGGATGACTCCTTTGCTCCTTCCCTCTTTACCCCTCTATCCACGCTCTTCGCTTCGCTTTTTGGTTAGGGGTAAAAATGTCTTTGTGCAAACTATTCTTGGACTCTCTCTACTTTGCGGTGCTTGCTTGGGTGGTTGTGGGGCCGGCTGAGTTGGTCACCTGTGATTGGTCCAACTCAGTGCGAGCGCCCCTTTCCCTCTCTCTCGCTACTTCTTGCCTATGTGGCTTTATCGGATTTTCTGATTGGCTGGATTTGGAAAATTAATAACTAAAAATCTACTTGTCAGAAAATTTCAAATAAATACTCATTGGATTTAAAAAAATGTAAGATTTCTTATGATATTAAACGCATGAATCTAATGTTTTGAAGATGTGGTTTTAATGGATCTAATTAATAAGAAACTAACTTGTATAATTCATAACTAAATATATAAAAGTTAGAAAAATATAATAAAATATGTTTTGAACTCAGGAAAATATAACCTAAAATATGGCATAGTTTTTATAACCTAATTCACACATCAATAAAAAGGTGATTTTTAGGGTTTTGAATAAGTAATGGAAACCTAACCCTAATTCCACATATATGCTTAATAGGTTCTTAGGAGGCCTAGGCTTGGACCTAGTTGGATTGTGGATCATTTGACTCTGAAGTTGAGGTATGTTGTATCCCCTATTACTTCATGTTGAGCAATTCACCTATATTTTGTCTTTCTCTTGGTCCTATGGACAATAGCCTATACACATTGCTCTTATCTCTTATCATCATGGTTCATGTGAACTATCTTGATTGTGATCTAGGATATTCTTTTGGATCTTACCTTTTGATATGGTACATGATGATCTTATTGATGGTATATGTCCACTGTGATGTGGAGGTTTATTGGTGGTTTCATATGTTATCCATTGTGGAAAATCTTGTGTAATGTTTGACTATACTTTTCTACTTACCACTACATTTACCTGCTATGTGATTCAGTAACCCTACAGTAGTATAATTGCATTGGTTTTGTCTCATTATCATTTGTGGCAACATTATGATATTTTGGATGGTGGATGTGTGATTCCTGGCCCATGTTATATATATGTTTGGATGGTGGATGTGAGATTCCCCATTCCAGGGCAGGATGTGTGATTCTTGGCTCATGTCTCATCAGGTTCAAGATGTGTGATTCTTGGCCACCATTGACTTTTATAATATTCTAGTGTTATGCTTATCCCACATGTATGCAGGATGTTGGTCATGATATGTGCATGTGGCACTTCTTTATTGTTTTACACATGGCAAGTATCCATTTTGTTATGATTCTTTTCTCTTGATACCCATTTGGGTGGTACTTATCTCTTGCATGGGAAGCCTTTTATTTTGATGTCCCTTATTCTTTATAAATTTCTCAATTTGCTTTTTAGTATGCACATACCAGCTTTTGTTGATGTTTCCTTTTCTTCTCTTTTGTTGGGGTATGCTTCCAACCCTAGGTGGAGGACTTGGATGACAAGGCTTGATGACCTGGACTTAGATTGTGAAGTTAAAGCTTAGAGACAATCTTGAGGTGGTTTAGATTTCCTCTACATAGATCCTTGTATTGTAAGTTTATAACCCTTTGTTTTATAATTGAATATAGTCATGTTTTTATTCCGCTGCTATACTTTGGTCTTTTGATTACCATTATATAAAGATTTGAAAATTTTACACCCACTCCATCATACCTTCTGAGTGTGTTTGGACTGGAGGTTCTACTGTTCAAATTTTTAGTAAGGAGGTGATTTCACTTCTTTACAGCATGGTATCAGAGCCCATGGTAGTCAGAATCGACTATTTCAATTTTGTCTTCCTATAGAACCCTTGACTTTTCTAGATAGCTCTAAGTGAGATGTTGACCCTAGATTTGATCTATGATGATATTTTATGCAATAAGGTTTGGTTTGAGGTCAAGATTAGGTTATGAGGAAATATTCATATGGATATATTGTGACTTGGTTTCTCGCTTTGATTTTGGGCCCTAAATTTTAGTTTTCAATCATAAAAGTTTTCACAACAAATTATTTTCCATATAATACTATATGTACAAAAGAAAATGTTTTCTTTGGATTTTATCAATATTTTCTTAAACTAAGTCACAATGAAGAGAAACTCTAGTTTGAGTAGAATCTAACCCTAGTTTGTGATTAGGATTGATATAATGGTGTAGTTGAGCTACCCTATGACTTTTGGATGTTCATGTAGTGTTGATAGGTTAGAGACACGAGAACCTAAAATCGCAACCCTAGATGGTGACTTGATAGTTGGATACATGAGAAACATAAAACTCTAAAAAACTTTCACAACTAAGAGATGTGGGTAGATTTAAAAAGTTGTTTAGTTTGACTTGTTAGGTTGAACCCTTTAAGGGGTGGAGAATAGTTGATAGTTGATGTTTGGATCGATTGATTTCGAGGACGAAATCCTTTTAAGGGGTGGAGTGTTGTAACATACCAGACCTTAGACCCTACCCTGGAAGTTTTTCCTTTTGAGTTTGATCAAACACGGTTGAGGTTAGAATGATCCTAATAATCAAATGCATGAATAATGTAAATTAACATGTCATATGGAAATAATTAGATGATAAAGAACTTAATTGGTTAAGTAATGCTGTTAATGGGCCTCTAGTGGGCTAAGTGAAAAAAATTCATATAAGAAATCCTCAAAAGTTGAAATAGACTTCAAATTCATAATCTACACATCAAAATAAGCCTACATGTCAATTTTCATTTAAATTGGACCGCCTTGAAATAATATGGTAAGTTAGGAGAGAGAAATTGCCTAAAAGGTGTAATTAATAAATAAATATAATAAATGACTCCAAAAGAGGAAAATAATCTTAGATTTGTGATCTACATAATAAATATAGCCTTTGCGTGAATTTTCATCCAATGTGGAGAAGGTTTGCTTAAAAGGTGAAATTAGGAGAGAGAAAGTGTGTAGAACTTTCAAAATATTAATATAAGCTCAAACAACTCCAATATGTAAAATTTATTACAAATTCGTATTCAACACACTTAATTTAACTCATGGATGAAGTTTCACCTAATTTGGATAATCCTAATGTCATTAAATGCATGAAGAAAGAGAAACTAAGTTTTGAATAATAAATACATTAAAAGTTCTTGAAAGGTAAAACTAATTTCATAATTGGAATATACATGCTTTAATTAGCCTCTGTGCAAAATTCCATCCAATTTGGGATTTGTTTGCACCCTCGTTTGAGGAGAGAGAAAAAGGAAAATAAATGTGTTTACACTTTAATCAAATTGGTTTGGGATTTGATTTATGTGTCATGCTGCTTTCCTTTCATTTGCAAAACTTGTATTTATTTTTCACCATCGGATCTTCATCGAGCGGCTGCTGTAACTTTTCTTTTCTTCGCTTTCCTTCTTCTCGCGATTTGGTTTCCTGGAAGAACATGTTCCTTTTTCCCTCAATTCCTCTTCACGATTCCCACTCTTTCCTTTCCTTATTCTTCTCTGATTTCTTCACCTCTAAGTTCCCCTAGCCTTTCCGCACCGATGGCCCCTATATAAGTTATGGTTCTGTGAACGGTTCTCATTTCACACCCGCCGCTAGACCTTCTCTGTTCCTTCCCCTGTTCCACTTCTTCTTTGCTTCTCCTCGCTGTTGTGGATGCTCGGGTCTCTGGATATTCCTCCCCACACCTTCGTGGTGTCCCCCTACATCATCCTCTTGGGTTGGTTCAAGCTCCTTCAGCCCTAAGTGCTTCTCCCTGACTCGCCTTGTGCAGCTGGCGGTCATGGTGGTAACAGAAGGTCCCTGTGGTTTTGTGGTGGTTTCAGGGCTGGTGAACCACTTCGCGTCCTCCCTCGAGGTCTCAAGTTGCGCCCGACATCGCCAATTCGGCCTTATCGGGTAGGAATTGATTTTCCCGCTTTTCTGGTTTGTTGCTGCTTCTCAGCTCCTGGCCATGTCCGACGCGTGAGGGAGGGGATGACTCCTTTGCTCCTTCCCTCTTTACCCCTATATCCACGCTCTTCGCTTTGGTTTTTGGTTAGGGGTAAAAATTTCTTTGCGCAAACTATTCTTGGACTCTCTCAGCTTTGCGGTGCTTGCCTGGGTGGCTGTGGGGTCAACTGAGTTGGCCACCTGTGATTGGGCCAACTCAGTGTGAGCGCCCCTTTCCCTCTCTCTTGCTACTTCTTGCCTATGTGGCTTTATCGGATTTTCTGATTGGCTGGATTTGGAAAATTAATAACTAAAAATCTACTTGTCAAAAAATTTCAAATAAATACTTGTTGGATTCAGAAAAATGTAAGATTTCTAATGATATTGGTTTTGATGCATGAATTTGATGTTTTGAAGAAGTGATTTTAATGGATCTAATTAATAAGAAACTAACTTGTATAATTCATAAATAAATATATAAAAGTCAGAAAAATATAATAAAATATGTTTTAACTCAAGAAAATATAACCTAAAATATGGCATAGTTTTTATAACCTAATTCACACATCAATAAAAAGGTGATTTTTAGGGTTTTGAATAAGTAATGGAAACCTAACCCTAATTCCACATATATGCTTAATAGGTTCTTTGGAGGCCTAGGATTGGACCTAGTTGGACTGTGGATCACTTGACTCTGAAGTTGAGGTATGTTGTATCACCTATTACTTCATGTTGAGCAATTCACCTATATTTTGTCTTTCTCTTGGTCCTATGGACAATAGCCTATACACATTGCTCTTATCTCTTGTTATCATGGTTCATGTGAACTATCTTGATTGTGATCTTGGATATTCTTTTGGATCCAACCTTTTGATATGGTACATGATGATCTTGTTGATGGTATATGTCCGCTGTGATGTGGAGGTTTATTGGTGGTTTCATATGTTATCAATTGTGGAAAATTTTGTGTAATGTTTGACTATACTTTTCTACTTGCCACTACATTTACCTACTATGTGATTCAGTAACCCTATAGTAGTATAATTGCATTGCTTTCGTCTCATTATCATTTGTGGCAATATTATGATATTTTGGATGGTGAATGTGTGATTCCCCATGCTAGGGCCGGATCTGTGATTCCTGACCCATGTTATATATATGTTTGGATGGTGGATGTGTGATTCTCCATGCCAGGGCAGGATGTGTGATTCTTGGCCCATGTCTCATCAGGTTCAAGATGTGTGATTCTTGGCCACCATTGACTTTTATAATATTCTAGTGTTATGCTTATCCCACATGTATGCAGGATGTTGGTCATGATATGTGCATGTGGAACTTCTTTATTGTTTTACACATGGCAAGTATCCCTTTTGTTATGATTCTTTTCTCTTGATACCCATTTGGATGGTACTTATCTCTTGCATGGGAAGCCTTTTATTTTGATGTCCCTTATTCTTTATAAATTGCTCAATTTGCTTTTTAGTATGCACATACTAGCTTTTGCTGATGTTTCCTTTTCTTCTCTTTTGCTGGGGTATGCTTCCAACCCTAGGTGGAGGACTTGGATGACAAGGCTTGATGACCTGGACTTAGATTGTGAAGTTAAAGCTTGGAGACAATCTTGAGGTGGTTTAGATTTCCTCTACATAGATCCTTGTATTGTAAGTTTATAACCCTTTGTTTTATAATTGAATATAGTCATGTTTTTATTCCGTTGTTACACTTTGGTCTTTTGATTACCATTATATAAAGATTTGAAAATTTTACACCCACTCCATCATACCTTCTGAGTGTGTTTGGACTGGAGGTTCTATTGTTCAAATTTTTAGTAAGGAGGTGATTTCACTTCTTTATAGCATGGTATCAGAGCCCATGGTAGTCGGAATTGACTATTTCAATTTTGTCTCCCTATAGAACCCTTGACTTTTCTAGATAGCTCTAAGTGAGATGTTGACCCTAGATTTGATCTATGATGATATTTTATTCAATAAGGTTTGGTTTGACGTCAAGATTAGGTTATGAGGAAATATTCATATGGATATATTGTGACTTGGTTTCTCGCTTTGATTTTGGGCCCTAAATTTCAGTTTTCAATCGTAAAAGTTTTCACAACAAATTATTTTCCATATAATACTATATGTACAAAAGAAAATGTTTTCTTTGGATTTTATCAATATTTTCTTAAACTAAGTCACAATGAAGAGAAACTCTAGTTTGAGTAGAATCTAACCCTAGTTTGTGACTAGGATTGATATAATGGTGTAGTTGACCTACCCTATGACTTTTGGATGTTCATGTAGTGTTGATAGGTTAGAGACACGAGAACCTAAAATCTCAACCCTAGATGGTGACTTGATAGTTGGATACATGAGAAACATACTCTAAAAAACTTTCACAACTAAGAGATGTGGGTAGATTTAAAAAGTTGTTTAGTTTGACTTGTTAGGTTGAACCCTTTAAGGGGTGGAGAATAGTTGATAGTTGATGTTTGGATCGATTGATTTCGAGGACGAAATCCTTTTAAGGGGTGGAGTGTTGTAACATACCAGACCTTAGACCCTACCTGGAAGTTTTTCCTTTTGAGTTTGATCAAACACGGTTGAGGTTAGAGTGATCTTAATAATCAAATGCATGAATAATGTAATCTAACATGTCATATGGAAATAATTAGATGATAAAGAACTTAATTGGTTAAGTAATCATGTTAATGGGCCTCTAGTGGGCCAAGTGGAAAAAATCATATAAGAAAGCCTCAAAAGTTGAAATAGACTTCAAATTTATAATCTACACATCAAAATAAGCCTACATGTCAATTTTCATTTAAATTGGACTACCTTGAAATAATATGGTAAGTTAGGAGAGAGAAACTGCCTAAAAGGTGTAATTAATAAATAAATATAATAAATGACTCCAAAAGAGGAAAATAATCTTAGATTCGTGATCTACATAATAAATATAGCCTTTGTGTGAATTTTCATCCAATTTGGAGAAAGTTTGCTTAAAAGGTGAAATTAGGAGAGAGAAAGTGTGTAGAACCTTCAAAATATTAATATAAGCTCAAACAACTCCAATATGTAAAATTTATTACAAATTCGTATTCAACACACTTAATTTAACTCATGGATGAAGTTTCACCTAATTTGGATAATCCTAATGTCATTAAATGCATGAAGAAAGAGAAACTAAGTTCTGAATAATAAATACATTAAAAGTTCTTGAAAGGTAAAACTAATTTCATAATTGGAATATACATGCTTTAATTAGCCTCTGTGCAAAATTCCATCCAATTTGGGATTTGTTTGCACCCTCGTTTGAGGAGAGAGAAAAAGGAAAATAAATGTGTTTACACTTTAATCAAATTGGTTTGGGATTTGATTTATGTGTCACACTGCTTTCCTTTCATTTGCAAAACTCAGATTTATTTTTCACCGTTGGATCTTCATCGAGCGGCTGCTGTAACTTTTCTTTTCTCTGCTTTCCTTCTTCTCGCGATTTGGTTTCCTGGAAGAACATGTTCCTTTTTCCCTCGATTCCTCTTTGCGATTCCCTCTCTTTCCTTTCCTTATTCTTCTCTGATTTCTTCACCTCTAAGTTCCCCTAGCCTTTCCGCACCGATGGCCCCTATATAAGTTATGGTTCTGTGAATGGCTCTCGCTTCACACCCGCCACCAGACCTTCTTTGTTCCTTCCCCTATTCCACTTCTTCTTCGCTGCTCCTCGCTGTTGTGGATGCTCGGGTCTCTGGATATTCCTCCCCACACCTTCATGATGTCCCCCTACATCATCCTCTTGGGTTGGTTCAAGCTCCTTCAGCCCCGAGTGCTTCTCCCCGACTCGCCTTGTGCAGTTGGCGGTCATGGTGGTGACAGCAGGTCCCTGTGGTTCCGTGGTGGTTTCAGGGCTGGTGAACCACTTCCCGTCCTCCCTCGAGGTCTCAAGTTGCGCCCGACATTGCCAATTCGGCCTTATCAGGTAGGAATTGATTTTCCCCCTTTTCTGGTTTGTTGCTGCTTCTCAGCTCCTGGCCATGTCCGATGCGTGAGGGAGGGGATGACTCCTTTGCTCCTTCCCTCTTTACCCCTCTATCCACTCTCTTCGCTTCGCTTTTTGGTTAGGGGGTAAAACGTCTTTGCGCAAACTATTCTTGGACTCTCTCTACTTTGTGGTGCTTGCCTAGGTGGTTGTGGGGTCGGCTGAGTTGGCCACCTGTGATTGGGCCAACTCAGTGCGAGCACCCCTTTCCCTCTCTCTTGCTACTTCTTGCCTATGTGGCTTTATCAGATTTTCTGATTGGCTGGATTTGGTAAATTAATAACTAAAAATTTACTTGTCATAAAATTTCAAATAAATACTTGTTGGATTCAGAAAAATGTAAGATTTCTTATGATATTGGTTTTGATGCATGAATCTGATGTTTTGAAGAAGTGATTTTAATGGATCTAATTAATAAGAAACTAACTTGTATAATTCATAACTAAATATATAAAAGTCAGAAAAATATAATAAAATATGTTTTGAACTCAGGAAAATATGGCATAGTTTTTATAACATAATTCGCACATCAATAAAAAGGTGATTTTTAGGGTTTTGAATAAGTAATGGAAACCTAACCCTAATTCCACATATATGCTTAATAGGTTCTTTGGAGGCCTAGGCTTGGACCTAGTTGGACTGTGGATCGTTTGACTCTGAAGTTGAGGTATGTTGTATCCCCTATTACTTCATGTTGAGCAATTCACCTATATTTTGTCTTTCTCTTGGTCCTATAGACAATAGCCTATACACATTGCTCTTATCTCTTGTTATCATGGTTCATGTGAACTATCTTGATTGTGATCTTGGTATTCTTTTGGATCCTACCTTTTGATATGGTACATGATGATCTTGTTGATGGTATATGCCCATTGTGATGCAGAGGTTTATTGGTGGTTTCATATGTTATCCATTGTGGAAAATCTTATGTAATGTTTGACTATACTTTTCTACTTGCCACTACATTTACCTGCTATGTGATTCAGTAACCCTACAGTAGTATAATTGCATTGGTTTTGTCTCATTATCATTTGTGGCAACATTATGATATTTTGGATGGTGGATGTGTGATTCCCCATGCCAAGGCAGGATGTGTGATTCCTGGCCCATGTTATATATATGTTTGGATGGTGGATGTGTGATTCCCCATGCCAGGGCAGGATGTGTGATTCTTGACCCATGTCTCATCAGGTTCAAGATGTGTGATTCTTGGCCACCAGTGACTTTTATAATATTTTAGTGTTATGCTTATCCCACATGTATGCAGGATGTTGGTCATGTTATGTGCCTGTGGCACTTCTTTATTTTTTTACACATGGAAAGTATCCCTTTTGTTATGATTCTTTTCTCTTGATACCCATTTGGGTGGTAATTATCTCTTGCATGGGAAGCCTTTTATTTTGATGCCCCTTATTCTTTATAAATTGCTCAATTTGCTTTTTAGTATGCACATACCAGCTTTTGCTGATGTTTCCTTTTCTTCTCTTTTGCTGGGGTATGCTTCCAACCCTAGGTGGAGGACTTGGATGACAAGGCTTGATGACCTGGACTTAGATTGTGAAGTTAAAGCTTGGAGACAATCTTGAGGTGGTTTAGATTTCCTTTACATAGATCCTTGTATTGTAAGTTTATAACCCTTTGTTTTATAATTGAATATAGTCATGTTTTTATTCCGCTGCTATACTTTGGTCTTTTGATTACCATTATATAAATATTTGAAAATTTTACACCCACTCCATCATACCTTCTGAGTATATTTGGACTGGAGGTTCTATTGTTCAAATTTTTAGTAAGGAGGTGATTTCACTTCTTTACACGACGTTAGCAATAAGAAAAACCTTACCCCAACTCCTAAGAAGATAGATTTAACATTTGATTCATGGAGTGATCTTTTCAACTAAGAGACTGGAGATACCTTGTTGGACAAGGTGGATATAGAAGTTAAAGGACAAACTCGGATTTACCTACAGGAGGCGGAAAATAAGAAAGCAGAAAGATGGAACTCCTATCTGGCAAGATACATTTTGGGTTTCAAGCCTCACATACCTACCCTTGAAAGGTATTTGTCACAAATCTAGATCCTGGAGGGCAAAATTGTAGTCATGAGTCACAGTCAAGGATTTTTTTTTCTGATTCAATTTTTGGAGTTATCAAATATGGAGAATGTGCTTTACGAATGTGCCTACTATGAGAAAGGGAAGCCAATGATTTTAGTGAAGTGGAAACTAGGTAAATCCTTAACAAAACTCAGACTCACTAACGCTCCAGTGTGGAGTAGAGTTCATGAGTTGCCTTTGGAGTTCTAGTTGAAGAGAATGTTTTTGAGGATTGGTTCATTTCTGGGTACCCTTTTACACACTAACTGATTTACACATGATTTTCATATATTGGAATTTGCAAAATGTAGGTATATAATGTCGGCTGACTCCAGATTGCCTAAGTGTCTTGAAGTCACTAGTGAGAATGGGACTGCACATCAAATTTGGTTTGAATACGAATTGAGGCCCAAGCCTTGTCCCACTTATAAACTCTTTGATCACAAAGAGTGTAAACCTAAGGAAAATCCTAAATAGAAGAAAATGTGGGTGGAAATGAAAGTAGTAGACAAAGTAGTTGACTCTGGCTCTGATTTGGACAAAACCAAAACTACAGACAAGGTGTTTGATTTTAGGTATAATGCATATAGTGTGGTGGATGTTGATTCCAATCTAAACGTTGACATTGTTTTTGTTGATGTATCGAAAAAAGACAATTCAAAGAAGGAGGAGTTTCATGTGACTAGTGATATTTTTTAAATGCACTACTACAAAAACCCCATTTGGCGTCGGTCTTTTAACCCCATTTGGCGTCGGTTTCCGACCGACGCCTATGTGGGCGCCTCTAAAGGTCGAACATTTCGGCGTCAGTTTTTTAACCGACGCCTATTTAACCTATAGGCGTCGGTCTTTTAGTAGACAACCGACGCCAAAATGGTTCGCGCCACAGAAAATGGTGTCATCTAGGGCACTTTCTGCGTCGGTGATTTACTAAAAAACCGACGCCTATATTCAATGTAGCGTCGGTCTTTTAGTTGATAACCGACGCATAAAGTGTCCTAGATGACGCCGTTTTCTGTGGCGCGAACCCTTTTGGCGTCGGTTATATACCAAACAACCGACGCTTTGTTGTTTACATAGGCGTCGGTTCGATACGAATATCCGACGCCATTTCCAGGACTGCTTTGGCCACATCAGGCGTCGGTTATAAATAAATAACCGACGCTGTATGTCTTTGCTGACGGTTTTTATTAAATAACCGACGCCTATTTATATTTTTTTTTTCATATCAGTTTGCAGGCCTGCTGTGGCTAGTGAGCAGGATGAGAACCTACAGTTCAGTTTTCTGAACTGCAGGTTTACGACATCCATTGATATCAGCCTACAAACAGGCCGCAAACCTGCAAAAGTCACAAAGAAAATTTCACACAAGTACATACATGTACATACATTCAGACATCAATTCAATTCTCACATTCACACATATAGAAACATTCAAATACATGTATTAACATTCAGAAATATTCATTTACAAAGTATCATTCATTATCGCTATCAACATCCCAATTATATCTTACAGTTGCCACTACTTGTATGGCTTTTGCCCATTCTTCTCTTACTTCATTTAATGCTTCCATCGTATATGGAGCATGTATATTTTTTAAGCGTTTACCTGTAGTGTTGTCAGTTTTAAACACCTACAAAGAGAATGATGTATATATATAAGTAATAATATAAAAATAAGATAAGATTGATATATTGCATACTAACTAATGAGACTATATATAATACCTCATGTATGGTATCGATGTCCAATGCGGCATATTTGATAATCATCTGCATAAATCGCATCACATAGTATGCGCATGCCCAACCATTGTCTTGTGTAGCACACTATAAATTGAAACATACAAAATAATACAACTAAGCACAATTCACATCAATAATATATATATTCGAGTCGGGAACTTACTTGTACGTTCTGCCAATTTATTGGCTGGTTCTTTTTCCTTGGGACCGTTCCTCCAGCCTTTTTGAATGCATCTAAACCCCTACATGTTAATATAACACAATAAATTGCATAAGTAAATAGTAATGTAATAAAAGATGTTAACGGATATAAAAATGAAATATTTCTCACCAGAATAATGGCATTCTCATTACGTGTCCAATTTTAGGGTTCAATGTACTCCCCGCAGGATCTAGATAATAAACAGTGAATGTCCCGGGGACAATAACTAGTAACTCCCAATGTCTACCGCTAGAGGTAAGAAGTTAACAATTAATAACTCAAAATGCAAAATAAAAATGGAATTTTCTTAAGTCCAAATTATAAATAAAGTAAACTTACTTGACATTGAATGGAGCTATTATTATCGTCTTCTTTTGCTGACCAAAAATTGTAAAAGCATCTATACAGTATTGTTGAACATTATCAGGGTCTTTAGCTACCAAACTAATCAATGATGGAATCAAAAATCCCAAATGATCAAATGCAAATTGTTTGCAATGATCTTCGACTAAGTAGCTGCAAAACATATAGGCGTATGCATTAATATATAAGAAATCAGATCACCGGATCTTACACAAGGTGTATGGATGTATAAACAAGATCTCACCTTATCCATGTCTCTATCATTGATGTATTCAGCCAATCATACATAAACAGCTCAATAATATCTTGTATAAATAAAGAGTTATCGTATGATTGACCTGCATAATCTGCATCTAAAGAAATAATTATAGGGCAATGTACATTATGTGCCCGTAGCCAACATGCCATTCCCCTACAAGCAGGACCTAACGGGTATGTTAGGTCAGTTGGAACCCAATCAGGTAATGCGGGAAGTGGAAGTGGAGGCCTAGGTGCTCCTGGTGTCTTCTTTTTAACCTGTACATATAATTTCAGATCAGTTGACATCATATATACACATTAACAGTCTAAATCAATGTAAATTTATCTTACAATTTCAGTCGTGTAGACGACATCTGCTTTGGGCCACAATATCACCCCGCCTTCTACATCAGCAAGTCTATCAATATCCGGGTGGGGATATGGCAATGTAGCTTCTCTCCAATCAGGTAACACACGTATCGGGCTCACACGAACGTAGCCCTGTGGCATTGGAGTCCCGTGAAACATTGCCCCAGGAAGGGACGGGTAAGCCTGCGCCTCTGCAACAACGTAGTCTTGCATTCTTAAGCGGCATGGCTTCAATGCCTACAAATTTACGTAAAGAATATTATACATATATACATATCATCTTGAAAACATAACAACTTGAAAAGACTAACTACAATGTCATAAACAATACTTACAGCAGACGTGCTAGGCAATGGGTCTCCAGGATTACTCGCAGTCTGTGCATCAGGAGAAGAGTGGGTCGCCATAGGCGTATTGGAAGCCTGAGATGCCTGCCACCGCAGCAATTCTTCCTTGACCTTCTCAGCAACTACATCGTTGACCTTCTTAGCAACTAAATCCTCAACTCTCTTATTCTCCTATACATGGATAAAAGAAACATTAGCTTCTTATTAATGAATTTCCTTTTGCAGTAACATTCTAAAAAAAGAATAGGTTACCTCTTCTTGAGAAAGTCCCGCTCTGGGTTTGCGCTGGGATGGCCCAAAGAATGCTTTGATGCCAACACCAGCGCCGGCACCTCTAACACGTCCAGGATGCTCTGGGTTACCCAGAGCAACTGTCAATTCATCCCTTGTGCCCTGAGGGATGAACGTGCCTTGTTTCCTCTGCTCGTGCAGCTCCCGCTAATCACCATAAACAGAAATTGGTAAGTTAACGCCACAAATAATCAATATTCAAACGATTTCTCTAAGAGTGTTATTTTACCATTTTTGCAGCCGCCTCAGCAGTTACAGGCTTCTTTATTTCACCCTTCTTGTTTTGCCTGCCAGCTATCCAGATATCATGGCGAGGCATGGGTGTGGCAGACTCCTGAGTAGGAGCAGACTCTTGAGTAGCCGCAGACTCCGCCTGTAGTCTTTGGTGAACGCTTGCATAGCCTTTTGGACCCATAGTGTGGTCATGCATATTCAGTGCACGTCTTGCTTTTTGTGCGTCACTGAGGGCCTAGTTAGTATGCACATTAATGATTTGGTTAGTAGCACTAAATGCTAATCTTGAATAGGTGAATACAATGTATATTAATTAAATTAGGAGTGACGCCTAATACCTTGAATTCTTCAGATTTTCTTGAAGCAACAAAATTGTCCCAATCTTCTTTGTCCAAGAAGTTCCATTGTTCAAGGGCTGACTTCTTCTTCTTATCACCCTCTTTTATGTATTCTTTGTTCAGATTTGTCCTATAATTCCTAAGCATCTTTCCAGCGCGTTGCATCACATTTTTACGATGCAACTTCTCATCCAATGCAAACAGATTCTGTAAAATAGAAATGTTATTAACTAGTATCCAAAATAGATTTGCAAATAATAGAATTTGTAATCTACAAAATAGAATTGCAAATAATAATAACTCACGCATAAATCCTTCCATATCAAGTCTTTTTTCCCTTGAGGAACTTTATGCCAATTGTCATACTTAACACCACAATGGCTCCGAGTGGTACACCCAAGATAGTTCACAAAATTATTGTGGTTCACTCCAATTGGATTTCCTCCATTATCAAACTCCACCACCAATTTGGATCCACTACCACTTAGCGCTAATAACTTCTTCAACAGAGTGATGCCCCTTTTCTTGTTAAGTGTTTGGTGTTGCGCATCAAGTTGCTCCAGTGCTTCAGTGGGTACAGGTGCATCAACCTAAAATTTGACAAAAATAAAACACACTAAATTAGCCCAATATAGAAATATAGGATATATGACATAACTAGAAGATAATGAATTTTATAGAAATACAGGATATGTTTTACACATTAGTATCCTCTCCATGCTCATCATGGACAGCATTCTCATCATGGACTTCATGCTCATCATGGACATCATGCTCATCATGGTCAGCCATCTGAAAATGTCATTAAAAAGGCAAACATTTAGCATTTCTATTAACTAGAAAAAGGCAAACATTTAGCATTTGTATTAACTAGAAAAAGGCAAACATTTAGCATTTGTATTAACTAGAAAAAGGCAAACATTTAGCATTTGTATAAACATACATGTCATTAAAATTGTGATCTTTTATCAATTAACAATCCTTCATTGTGATCTCCGCGCACATATAAGTCATCATTAGCTTCAATATTTTGTGGAGTTGGCAACCCAACTGAGAATGGACTGGAGTCATCATACTTATCATAGTACTCTTCTTCATCTATAGGATATTCAATGAACTGTCTTTTACCATGAAGAACAACCGACCATTTATCATTTGTAGGATCATCGATATAGAATATTTGTTTCGCCTGTGATGCCAATATGAATGGTTCACCCTTCTCGCCAATCTTTTCAAAGTTCACCAAAGTGAAACCCAATTCATCCACTATAACTCATTTGGTTTTATCAACCCAATTACATTTAAAGAGTGGAATTTTGAAATCTATGTAGTCAAACTCCCAAATGTCCTCAATGACACCGTAATATGACATTTTAGCTTCACGTGGACTCTTATCCTTTGCACTTGCAAAGTACATAGTCGACGCTTGAAGAGTGACCCCACTATTTTGGACGACACTCTTATCATCTTGGCGCTTTGTGTAATATGTGAATCCATTAATGTCAAACCCTTCATAAGACATAACATTCGGTTTTGGTTTAAAGGCGAGGCATTTGATAGTTTCTGTAATATCATTTGGTGTTTGAGATAGTTGATGTAAGACTTTATCTTCAAACCACTTAGTAAAAGTCTTATTATGCTCTCTAGCAAGCCACATTGAACTTGCTCAAGGATGTTGTCTCTTTATGAAATTGGTATGTTCCTCGATATAAACACTCACTTCGTCCATATTGTGTAAAATATACAAGTAAGCTTGTTCCAACTGCTCACGGCTGATTACTTTCACCCGTGATCCCAAAATTCCTTTGCCCTCCTCAATATTCTTGTCATTATCAGGAGTGTCATTACCACTGAAAAAGTCATTGCAAAAATCCATAACCTCTCTCTCCACATAACCTTCAATAATACTCCCTTCAGGCCGATAACGGTTTCGAACATCACCTTTAAAAATGCTCATGTATCGTTCAAAGGGATACATCCAATGCAAGAAAATTGGTCCCAACATTTTCACTTCCCTAGTCAAGTGGACAACAAGATGTACCATGATATCAAAGAACGAAGGAGGGAAATACATCTCAAGCTGACATAGGGTAACAACCACTTCTCTTTGCAAATTATCGAGAGTATCAGGGTCAATAACTTTGCTGCATAGACTGTTGAAAAAGAAACAAAGTCTGGTAATTGCAAACCTTACATGCTTCGGCAATATAGATCGAATTGCCACGGGCAATATTTGTTGCATTAGAGTGTGACAATCATGAGATTTAAGACCTATCAACTTCAGATCTTTCATTGATACCAATCTACGGATGTTGGATGAGTAACCATGTGGCACCTTAACATTTACCAAGCATTCACAAAAAGTTTTCTTCTCCTTTCTGGACAACGTGTAACAAGCAGGAGGTAAGTATGTTCTTTTATTACCCATTTCACGTAATTCTGTTAATTCTGACCTTATTCCCATTTCACGTAGGTCCAGTCTGGATTTTATCCCATCTTTAGTCTTACCTGGTATATTTAATAGAGTACCAATGATGCTATCACAGACATTTTTCTCAACGTGCATTACATCGATACAATGCCTGACTGTCAAAGAACTCCAATAAGGAAGATCCCAAAATATTGACTTCTTCTTGAATGAAGAATTGTCACTCCGTGTGGCCATACTACATTGTGATTTCTTACCAAATTCATTGACAATGTCTTTTACTCTTTCATAAACAACATCCCCTGGTATAGGTTTAGGTGCACTCTGTTCATCATTCCATCCATTGAATGCTTTGCGCTTCCTACGATACAGATGGAATTTTGAAAGAAACCTTCGATGACCAAGATATACAGTCTTGCCGCCATGTTTTAGTCTTATTGAATCAGTGTTTTCTTCACATATAGGACACGCTTTAGCTCCTTTGACACTATATCCAGACAAATTCCCATATGCTGGAAAGTCATTAATAGTGTAAAACAACATAGCGTGCAAACGAAATGTCTCTCTTGCTGAAGCATCATAGGTCATCACACCTTCAGCCCAAAGTTTCTTTAAGTCATCAATCAAAGGTTCAAGATAAACATCGATATCATTTCCGGGTTGTTTAGGGCCCGATATCAACAATGACAACATAACGTACTTATTTTTCATACACATCCAGGGAGGAAGATTGTATATAACAAGCATGACTGGCCAAGTGCTATGTTAGCTGCTCAATGTCCCGTACGGATTCATCCCATCTGTACAAAGCCCAAGTCTTAGATTCCTATCTTCTTCACCAAATTTAGGGTACAATAGATCAATCTTCTTCCACTGTGGGGAATCAGACGCATGTCGTAGGATCCCATCATTATTTTTCTTAACATCTGCATGCCACCTCAAATTCTTCGCATCTTTCGGATTTGCAAACAAGCGTTGAAACCGTGATATTATAGGTAGATACCACAACACCTTAGCAGGAGAACCAGTTTTGGACTCCCCCGAAGTCGTCAATTTATACCGTGACGCACCACATTTTGGACAATCTTTCAAATCTACATAGTCCTTTTGAAATAATACACAATCATTCGGGCATGCGTGTATCTTCTTGGCCTCCATTCCCATTGGGCACAACATTTTCTTTACCTGGTATGTTGAGATTGGAAGCTCGTTTCCTTCAGGAAGAATTTCTTTCAACAAAGTCAACAATGAAGTGAAGCTTTTGTCGCTCCATCTATTGTTAGCTTTCAACTTATACAATCTCAACACAGCGCTAAGCTTCGTAAACTTAGCACAGCTTGTGTATAACGGTATCTCAGCATCATGCACAATGTTTGTAAAGATAGGAGGTGGATCGGTGTGCTCTACCCTACAACTATCCAGCATCGCGTCAACGATGTCTGCTGGAACTGGTTCGTTCACATTTACGTCATCAGAGGCTATTTCTTCTTCCACCCAAGCACTGCTATCGACATCTACTGGTTTCGATTTTGAAATCTCTCCATGCCAGTGCCATTCTGTATAGCCTTGTACAATCCCGTTGCACATGACATGACTTTTGATTTCCTCGCCAGTGTTGACTTTCAAGTTGTTACCGCAATGCCTACATGGACAGTAGAACCTATCTGTAGGTTTTTTCCTATGTTCCTCGGCAAATCTAATAAACTGATCAAGACCAGATATAAACTCTGGGGTGCAACGATTACGAATGGACATCCATGATCTATCCATTCTATGATCAGAGAAAACAAGTATATATTAGGAAAACAAGTGATTGTTCATTCTAATTTATACCAATGTACAAGTAATATAAAAAACAATGATTGTTCACATTCTAGGCCAACAAACACATTTGATGTCATTCTTATATATAATAAATGTGTACCACCTATCCCATCCTTGAACACCTAATCTCACTAGTAAGTGTATAATGTGTATTGGGTTTTCAAGAAAATTTCGGCAGCATTTCCCCGCTGTTCTCTAAGTACATATGTACTTAGAGAACAAACGGGGAAATGCTACCAAAATTTTCTCGAAAACTCAATACACATTATACACTTACATCCTAAGTGAGATTAGGTGTTCAAGAACAGTCCCAAACCGGGGACTATCCAAGATTTACTCCTAATGAGTCAATCTTGGATGGGTTTCTAGGCCAACAAACACAATAATAGATATCTACAATGAAGCCGGACTCCATACAAACAGTATATAATTTAGTGGTTGTTCATTCTAATTTATACCAATGTACAAGTAATATAAAAAACAATGATTGTTCACATTCTAGGCCTACAAACACATTTGATGTCATTCTTATATATAATAAATGTGTACCACCTATCCCATCCTTGAACACCTAATCTCACTAGTAAGTGTATAATGTGTATTGGGTTTTCAAGAAAATTTCGGCAGCATTTCCCCGCTGTTCTCTAAGTACATATGTACTTAGAGAACAAACGGGGAAATGCTACCAAAATTTTCTCGAAAACTCAATACACATTATACACTTACATCCTAAGTGAGATTAGGTGTTCAAGAACAGTCCCAAACCGGGGACTATCCAAGATTTACTCCTAATGAGTCAATCTTGGACGGGTTTCTAGGCCAACAAACATAATAATAGATATCTACAATGAAGCCGGACTCCATACAAACAGTATATAATTTAGTGATTGTTCATTCTAATTTATACCAATGTACAAGTAATATAAAAAACAATGATTGTTCACATTCTAGGCCTACAAACACATTTGATGTCATTCTTATATATAATAAATGTGTACCACCTATCCCATCCTTGAACACCTAATCTCACTAGTAAGTGTATAATGTGTATTGGGTTTTCAAGAAAATTTCGGCAGCATTTCCCCGCTGTTCTCTAAGTACATATGTACTTAGAGAACAAACGGGGAAATGCTACCAAAATTTTCTCGAAAACTCAATACACATTATACACTTACATCCTAAGTGAGATTAGGTGTTCAAGAACAGTCCCAAACTGGGGACTATCCAAGATTTACTCCTAATGAGTCAATCTTGGACGGGTTTCTAGGCCAACAAACACAATAATAGATATCTACAATGAAGCCGGACTCCATACAAACAGTATATAATTTAGTGATTGTTCATTCTAATTTATACCAATGTACAAGTAATATAAAAAACAATGATTGTTCACATTCTAGGCCTACAAACACATTTGATGTCATTCTTATATATAATAAATGTGTACCACCTATCCCATCCTTGAACACCTAATCTCACTAGTAAGTGTATAATGTGTATTGGGTTTTCAAGAAAATTTCGGCAGCATTTCCCCGCTGTTCTCTAAGTACATATGTACTTAGAGAACAAACGGGGAAATGCTACCAAAATTTTCTCGAAAACTCAATACACATTATACACTTACATCCTAAGTGAGATTAGGTGTTCAAGAACAGTCCCAAACCGGGGACTATCCAAGATTTACTCCTAATGAGTCAATCTTGGACGGGTTTCTAGGCCAACAAACACAATAATAGATATCTACAATGAAGCCGGACTCCATACAAACAATACAAAATTTAGTGATTGTTCATTCTAATTTATATCGATGTACAAGTAATATAAAAAACAATGATTGTTCACATTCTAGGCCAACAAACACATGTGATGTCATTCTTATATACAATAAATGTGTACCACCTATAACAAACACATTGTCCAACATTAGGTTCAACACTTGAAACATACATTCGTTTTCAACATAAAAAAAATTGTATCATTAGGGTCCAACATGTGGATTATATGGGACATACACATCAAGGTGGTCATAAGGGAGGATATTTCCTTATTTATGAGTAAGCGATATAAGATTAAGATCCATATAAAAATTAGGGCAGAAGGAAGAAATAAATCTTCTTTAGGATACAATAGACCCTTATGGATGTATTTAGGGTCATAGGTACCATCATAGAACAAAAGAGGTACACTCTAGGATTTCAGATCACACTACATCATGAATTTTATACAAAATTACATGTATGTGTATATAAAAAATATATTTATAAAGAACTTCTATACATATCTAATCAACAAATCAGTAATTAACTAAGTATTCATCAATACTTACTATTAATCAGTATCTCTAATCATTAAAATCGGCAAGCAGATCAGTTATTGTAAATAACAAACTATGAATTGTTGAATTAAATTAATCACTAAAGAAATACTAACCAGTAGTATCAATCATTAATCACTGAAAGCAGCAAGGAAATCAGTAAAACTAACCTCAGTAGAAACAGGACGCCGGGCGTCAGCAGGAAGAAAGGAAGGAGCTAGGGCAGGCAGGTGGGCAAGCAGGAGGGCACCAGGCGTGGCGGTGGCGCCGGTTCTCAGGCGTGGCGGCGGCACAGCGGATGGAGCAGCATGGCGGGCAGCAGGTGGCTGGAGCAGCAGGGCGGCGGCGCAGGCGGTTAGAGCAGCAGGTGGCGGCGGCGGAGAAGAAACGCGCCGGAGAAGAAGGGCGCCGGAGAAGGGACGCCGGAGATGGAGCGTCGGAGAGAAGCGTCGGAGAAAACTAGCAGCAGCAGCACAAAATCGCCGGAGAAATCGCCGCAACAGGGAAATAGGGTAGCAATGAAACAGAAGAAAGGGGAAGAGTCGGGCGATCGCGGGTTATAAGTTCTCAAATAGCGTCGGTTGTTTACAACAACCGACGCCTAAACATCTTTAGCGTCGGTTGTTAGAAAAAACCGACGTCTAATTGGACGATATTTTCATGAAATTATTTGGCGGGAACCACTTTCAGCGTCGGTTATACAAGGATAACCGACGCTGACAGTGACACTTTTCGCGCAAATTTTCATCGCACATAGGCGTCGGTTGCTACGTATATAACCGACGCTGAAAATGACACTATTTTTTTTTATCGAAATATGGATTTCGCGGGCGACTTTACGCGTCGGTTTGTTATAAACAACCGACGCTTAATACAAAGCGGTACCCGTGTATGGCTGGTCTTCAAATATAGACGTCGGGTTGCGTAAACAACCGACGCCTTAAATGTTAGGCGTCGGTTTTCCTTAATAACCGACGCCCAGAAAAGTGACACTGAATGCTATTTCTGTAGTAGTGATGGAAAATGACACAATGGGTGAGATGACCTTTGACACCTCAGTTGTGGTAGATCTCATCACTTCCCTCAACTCAATTGATGTCAACAGAACTTCAAAATCCTCTCTGAATTTTGATGAGTTTCTCAACTTGTGAAAAAAAGACAAAGGTAAGAACCTCCAATTCAAATAACAATTCTCCTGCCTCGTCTACTCTGTACTCAAATAGATTCAAGAATTTAGAATGTGAAGTAGATATTGATTCTTCACAAAGAACCAGTGAAGCATCACTATCAAGCAAATACAATGGATGATATTGAATTCAATGTGCTTTCCTGGAATGTTAGGGGTTTCAATATGAAACCCCCTAAGGTCTAGGTAGAACTAAAAAAGAATAAATCTAGATTTGATCATTCTCAATGAAACCAAAGTTAACGAAACAATAATAAAAAAGTTGTTGGACAGTTTTTTTTCTTGAGTATAGCTAGATCTCAAATCACACATAGCATGTTCTAGTGAGAGTTGTTATTCTTTAGAAAAGCATTAGTTGCAATGTCTACGAGATGGGGGAGTCTGAACAACATGTTCATGCTAAGGTTAATTTTGATAGCAATTATTTTGTTATCTCTATTGTGTATGGTCATAATTTTGATTATGAAAGAAGCAGTCTTCGGTCCACTCCTGAACAAGTTCATCATATGTTAGTAATCCATTGATTATAATGGGCAATTCCAATGCTGTGAGAAAAGATATTGAAAAGATTGGGAAGGAACCTCCATCAAGAAAATCAATGGAGAGTCTTAACAATTTTATCTTAAATATTGTCCTTTTTATCTCCATTTAAATGGGCATTGTAAGGACCTTGACCTCCGTTTAGGGCTTATCCTATTTGCTTTGCTTAACCTTGATGCTTAGTTGCTTGCTAATCACCTTTAGTGGTGATTAGGGTTTGTTGGTGTTTTGTTGGGAGATGGAGGTGCTACTTGCAATATACCAAAGTTTAGGGTTTGTGGGCCAGTTTGTCACCTTGTGAGGTGTTCCTCCCTCTCCTTGCTTCCTCTAGTGTTGAGAGGAAGGTTTGGGCTCGTTGCTTGAGTTCCTTTGGGCTTGTTGGGCCTTGTGGTGCGTTGACTTTGCCTCTTTGGACCTTGTGTCAGACAAGAGTGCCATGTGTCGGCCTAGGTGTGTCGGCCTGTGGTGTGTCACCCAGGGTGTGTGTTGGCCATGGTGTGGGTGTATTGGCCATGGTGTGGAGGTGTGTCGCCCATGGACCCTTTGACTCTCTTTGACCTCGTTTGTGTCACCACTAGTGGACACTTGGTGCTTGATGCTTGCATGTGGCAATGGCCTTGGACATGTGTTTAGGACATGCTAGAGTGGTGGCTTTGCACGTGGACAAGTGTCCCTAGGTGGGCGACACCTTGCCTTGTATTTCCTTGGTTTCTCCTCCATCCTTTCCTATATATGTGTTTCCTTTCTCTTGCTAAGGATCCCTTTAGTTCCTTAGTCTCCCTCTCCTTAGTGCACGTCACCCTTCTTCCTTTGCAAGCTTGGTGGCTGATCCTTCTTGGAGTGTCCTTCTTCCTCTAGTGGTGGCCGAACCCTAGAGTGCCTTGCTCTTCTTCCTTGATGGTGCTTGGAGATTGGAGCTTGCTTAAGGCGGGTTACATAACTCCTAACCCTAACTATACTACCTCTTCTATGTTCTTGTATGCTTTCTTGCGATCATATCAGCTATGTATGTTGTTAGTTGAGCTTCTTACTTAAGTTGTTCTTGTTGGCCGAACCATGTGTTTTAGGGTTCCTTGTTGAGCAACACTCCTTTCTCTCCTTGTTCTAGAGGAGTGAGCTTGAGTTCTAGTAATATGGGCAATACCCCTCTCTCGTTTAAGTTGAGAGGTGAGCTTGTGTTCTAGTGGCTTGAGCAATACCCTCCTCTCACTATGGACTTGAAAGGTGAGCTATGTGGTGGTTGTGGACCTTGGTTGTGGTTGTTCTTTGAGTTGCCCAATTGGTGATAAGAAGCTAGGCAAGACCCCTCTCTCTTGGTTGTTGAGAGGTGAGCCTTCTTCTCGGTCCATTAGGGTTTTGGTACCCTTGTGCTTGAGGTTGGTGACGACCTTGTGGAGTTGCATCTTGGCCGATATGGCTTGGGGTTGGTGTTGCCCGATACCCCTCTTGACCTAGAACCTTAGACGTCATGTTGTTGTGGCTGTGTTGGGTGATGCACCCAGGTCCTTGACCTTTTATGTGTCGGGCGTCACACTATGCTGACTAACCTGCCCGATATGCTTAGCCTTGTTTGGTGGTAGGCGTCGCACCTGGTTGAGTATCCTGCCCGACACGCCTACCTCAGGTGGTTGCTTAGTGCTGTACACCTTGAACGATAGGGGGGCGTTGTGGGCTGGCCTTGTGACGGGCGTCACACCAGTCCTTGCCTTGTGTCGGCCGATAGGTCATGGATAGGCTGGTTGAACGATAGGTTCCTTGCTGCCCGTTTGAGTTGCATCCTTGGGTGTTAGGTCTTGTTGAGTGGTGTTGGCCGATACACTGGGTCCGAGATAGTAATGTGTCGTTGCACGACACAGTGTTGCACGACATGCCCTTGGGCCAAGCTGCACGTTATGCTGGTGGGGGGTCGTTGTGCTTTGGTTGCCCGATACATGTGGTTGCACGACATAGCGTTGCACGACACAAGAGGTGTGTGACACCTAGGGTTGCCCGATATACCCTAAGGTAGCCCGACACCCTTGCTGCTATGCTTGGCCGATATGCAGCTGGTTGCTTGACCATTATGAGGTGGGAGTGTTGGGTGATAGGGGAGAGTGCCCTGCCCGATACTACCTTTGGTGAGGGTAGTGGGCGCTTGTAGTGAGGGTCTTGTTCCTTGTATGGAAACCAATATGCTAGTCTTTGCTGATATAATCACTTTTGATTTATGATAGTGATCCCTGACATACTTGATAGTTGATATAATGGATCACATCTATGTAGCTTGACATGGTAGTACTTGTGTTTATGATCATCTGGAACTATATGTATAATGCTGAGTAAATGATAAGCATATAAGATGCCTTGCATGATGATATGACCTATGTCTATGGTCACAGGTTGACGCATGTATGATAAAGCATATGATCATCAATGTCACCCTATATTGAATAATATGATTCTTCTGTCAATCCATGATGATTGTGCATACTAACCATTCAGGTGTTTCATACAGATGCATAGCCAGGTAAAGGGATATGAGGTATATATATATATATATATATATATATATATATATATATATATATATATATATATATATATATATGTATATATATATATATATATGTGTGTGTGTGTGTGTGTGTGTGTGTTTGAGTAACACTGCTTTGATGGTTACTCTTGATGATGAGATAACATGCATGATGTGTCTTGGGTCTGAGGACCTGAGTTTGGCTAAAGTTCCCAGTTGAGGTGTTATCCTCTGATGATGATCTGGGATTGATATCCCAAGTGATGAGAATGCATGTTGAGGCAGTGGTTTCTTGTGATGAGGGATTGAGATCCCGGAATAGCATGATGGTGGCAATAATAATGTAGTTTTATGATGCATGTGTTACAACTTGATTGCCTCAACAATCCACTTAAAATATACTAACTAATCACATTGGAACATATCATGTAGTTTGCCCTGGCCATAGATCCATCATTGTCAGTAGCTGGTGATGGTGAAACAAGTTCTCATGCGGGTTAACCTGGAAGCACATATTATTGAATATGTGTAGTTGCTCCTAGCCGAAAATGAGGAGGTTTGCGTGCAACTTCAGTTGTAGACTCCAGAGTGCGGATTCAGGCCCATAGCTCAATATGATAAGAGCATGGTGAATAGGCCCATGGCTCAGGATGTGTGATATGGGAGCATGAATGCGTTCATGGCTCAGAGCACGGTGAACAAGCCCGTGGCTCAGTTTCACTAGCGTTGCTACTTGTATCAAGGCGGGCTAGGCAGAGGGTAGCCTGACCCTGTGGCTGAGGCCACTTAAGCATGAGGTTGCGGTCCTGCTTGTGTTGTACTCGTGCACTGACCACGAGGCGGAGAGGTCGTGGAGTCCGGCTCTTCCATTGACCTTGTATGGCACCGACTTGGGTTTCACAACCGAAGGTTGGATTTGAGCGGTACGGCTCACTTCCTCAGGGCATAACAATATGTAATCTAGCTGAATAGTATTTATTACTTAAGGCAAAACACAGAACATTGATTGAAGCCTTGCATGTGTAGTTAATCTTGTTATACTTGTAGTTACTTATACGTTCCTTATGTTATGCGGTAAGATCTTATAAATCTTATCTTTCTAATCATGTTCCATAAAGAAATACTTGGTTATCTGCCTTCCATACAACCTCGTAAGCTTGATGGTATGAATAGCTTTGCTATATAGACTGCTCTTGTTATACCTTCTATCAGTTATCTGCTGCTATTACTTTAATCTTTCTGAGGTTTTATGGTTTCGGCGGGGAGTTATGTTTCTCACTGAGACTGTGTGTCTCACCCCATTGGTTTATAACCTTTTTAGGTGGTCGAGCTAGACGTGGTGGTGGTCGCGGGGTTGCGGTCGAGCAACAAGAAGAGCGGTAGAAGGCAAGAGATGGACATGTTGCTGTTTTGGTCGTTTTGTAGTAGAGTCTTAGAGTCATCCCTGTACTCTCAGGTCCTTGGAGGTGTTTTGACGTTGTTTCACGATGTATAGCCGATGTCGTTTTGTATATCCTACTGCTGGTCGGATGTGGGCCGCTCTGTATGTATAAACAGGTGATGAACTCATGTGATGACAGGACAGCTGATCTCCTAAGGTGTGGACATGTATCAAGGCTTGTAAATGTTTACATAACTTATTTCCTTGCAGGAAGAGGACCTAAATGTAATAGTTTCTTGGTTTATCTGCTTTCTGCAATCGATTTTAATTAACCCATGTTTTTAGTAGTTTGTGGTTTGTGGTGTTTTCCGCACGTTTTCGCATAACACCTCGTTGTTTGTGTGATAGTGGGATGTGTTGCCACAAGTTTTGGTATCAGAGCTCTAGGTTCGATGAGTCTATAGGGATCTAGGACTAGGTTGTGTCTGTTCTTGTGAGTCTTCCAGATTTTCTTACAATCATCTTCTGCCCTCAGCGGAAGAAGAGCCAAGATGTCTGGAAACAATGAAGAACATGCTGTTGAGAACAGCGATGCTGCATTAGTTGATGGAGCTATAGGGCAGGCACATGAAGATCGGGTGCCTGAGGTCCCCCAACTTGACCCAGCCATTCTTGAACACCCTGCCTATCAACAGCTTATGGTGCAGATGATGGCTACAATGAACCTCATGGTAGAAAGATTGTCAGTGCCTCTGCCGAGAGCACAGGCTCCCCATGGTGGAACATCGGGTATTGGGAAGATCTTTGAGCGGCTTTGCCGAGTTGGAGCTTCGGATTATGCTGGAACGGCTGATCTAGCGGATGCAGATCTGTGGCTGACAAGTTTTGAGAAGGCTTTCTGGATCCTCGACATCCCCGAAGCAGACAAAGTCAAGCACGTTGTCTACCTTTTGAAAGGTAGTGCTGGTCACTGGTGGACCATCGAGGAGGAGAAGCGACCCAGTGAGGTGATCGGTTGGGAGGTTTTTCGACGCAAGTTCGTCAGCTGATACTTTCCGAAGACGTATCTGGATGAGAAGATCAATCAGTTTGAGCGCTTATGCCAAGGAACGATGAAAATCACCGAGTATGAGGCCAAGTTCATGGATTTGTTGAGGTTTTGTCCTCACATGGTGGCAACAGATGAGGAGCGGATCAGACGTTTTGAGAAGGGTCTGAGTGCTTAGCTGACAACACATGTGTCTGCGTTGGAGAACCATGAGCTGTTTGCTACGTTTGTGGAATATGTCTGAAGGATTGAACGATCAGTAAGGGAGAAAAGAGAATCCATGTCTAAGAAGAGGCATGCTCAATTCCAAGGACAGAGGTTTGGTGGCTTCAAGAATTCAAGGTTTTCAGCACCTTCCGTGATGAGAGGTTTCAGTGTACCATCGCAGTGGTCTCCGAGTAAGGGAAGAGGTTATGTTTCTTCACCGTCAAAGGCACATAGTATGGCTTCTGTGGCAGTGACAGGTCCGTCTAGGCCGCAACAGCGAGACCAGTCATGCCATCTGTGTGGTCAGATCGGGCATTGGAGGTCAACATGCCCAAACAGAGATGTTGAAGTGACGCAACAACTGAGGCATAATCAACGAGGGTCAGATAGACAGCAGCCCAGTAGTAGTAGAGGGCGAGGATGCGGTCAAGCGTCGCAAGCGGGATCGTCTGCTCAAGGGAGCAGAGGACGTGGACAGCAAGCAACAGCTCAATTCTATGCTATGAGTCAGCCGGAGGCGATAGTCAACCCGCGAGTGGTGATAAGTCAGATGGAGTTATTTCATTATGATATGTCTTCTTCTTGCTTTATATCTGTTCTGGTTGACCTGAGTGCTACACACTCTTTTATCGCCTATAGTATGCTTGAAAATTGTCGTTTACCTGTTAGCTATAAGGAGGACAGCTTGTTGTTAGAAACCCCTCTTGATGGTTCCTCGATGCTTTGAGAAGAGTGTCCATCTTGTGTCTTATCTTTTTTAGGACACAGCATACAAGTGGATCTTATACCACTTGATATGCATGGTTTTGATATGATCCTTGGGATGGATACCTTAGAGAAGTATAAGGTTGTTTTGGATTATGGTTCCAAGCAGGCAGTGTTTGATGATGATGGAGAGAAGTGGATCTTCCAAGGAGATAGGAAGATTCTTCCGACATGTCTAGTGTTAGCTATGGTGGTAGAAAAGATGTTACGACAAGGATGTAAGGCATTCTTAGCTCACGTGGTGGATACCAGGGCGAAAGGTCCTAGCCTTGAGGAGGTAACGGTTGTTCGAGAGTTTGCGGATGTGTTTCCTGATGAGTTCCCTGGTGTTCCTCCACCCCGAGAGATTGATTTTGAGATCAATCTGATTCCAGGAACGCAACCAGTTGCGCAAACACCGTATAGGATGGCTCCAGTAGAGATGGAAGAGCTTAAGAATAAGTTGCAAGAGTTGTTGGAGAACGGGTTCATCCGACTGAGTACGTCGCCTTGGGGTGCTCCAGTGTTGTTCATTAAGAAGAAGTACAGGTCGATGTGGTTATGTATAGATTACCGACAATTGAACAAAGTCACGATCAAGAACAAGTACCCGTTACCGAGGATAGATGATCTGTTCGATCAGTTGCATGGTGCTACAGTGTTTTCAAAGATCGATCTACGGTCCGGATATCATCAGTTGAGGATTAAGGCGGATGACATACCAAAGTCAAATTTCAGAACGAGGTATGGTCACTTCGAGTTTGTGGTTATGCCATTTGGGCTAACCAATGTGCATGCTGCTTTCATGGATTTAATGAACAGAGTGTTCCGTCCGTTTCTAGATCAGTTTGTTGTAGTCTTTATAGATGACATCTTGATCTATAGTTGGGACAGGCAAGAGCATGAGCAACATCTTCGACTAGCGTTGACTCTTCTTCGTCAACATCAGTTGTACGCCAAGTTCAGTAAGTGTGAGTTCTGGTTGGAAGAAGTAACTTTCTTGGGTCATGTGATATCTGCAGAAGGAGTCAAAGTGGACCCGAAGAAGGTGGAGTCCGTTGCAGAATGGGAACAGCCGAAGACGCCGATAGAAGTTCGTAGTTTCCTAGGTTTAGCAGGATACTATCGGAGGTTTATAAAGGACTTCAGTGCAATTGCGTTACCGATGATGAAGTTGACTAGGAAGGATGTACCTTTTGTCTGGGATGATCATTGTCAGCAAGCTTTCCAAAGTTTGAAGGAAAAGTTGACTAGTGCTGCCAGAGCCTGGAAAGGGCTATGTTGTTTTCTGTGATGCTTCCAAGAAGGGTCTAAGTTGTGTGCTGATGCAGGAAGATCATGTGGTTTCTTTTGCTTTGCGACAGCTTAAGAAACATGAGGAGAACTATCTGACTCATGATTTAGAGTTGGCAGTAGTGGTTCATGCGTTAAAGATTTGGAGACACTATCTTTACGGGGAAGTGTGTCAGATCTTTACGGATCATAAGAATCTGAAGTACATCTTTTCACAGCATGAGTTAAACATGCGAAAACGTCGATGGATGGAGCTAATCAATTATTACAACTGCACCATCGAATATCATCTTGGTAAGGTGAATGTGGTAGTTGATGCGCTTAGCCGAAAGTATTCTTCTTTTCTTTCAAAGAAGACACAGTTGAGTTCCCTGGTATGCCATAGACATGATATGCTTGTTTCCTTGCGGCAGATGAATGTGTAGATGGAAGTTTCCTTGTTAGCTGGACTTTTAGCACATATGCAAGTCAAGCCTACGCTGAGACAGTAGATCCAAGATGCACAACAAATAGATGATACAATACAGTTGATCAGATCAGAGTTTGGCAGCGAAAAGCGTGATGGGTTCCATGAGTCTGATGGACTAGTTTGCTATCATGATAGGATGGTGGTCCCTGATGCTTATCTGAGGAAGCTAGTGCTCGAGGAAGCACACACATCGATGTATGCTATGCATCCAAGAGTCACCAAGATGTATCATAGTCTGAAGGACTTGTATTGGTGGCCCGGTTTGAAGAAAGATGTAGCCGAGTTCGTGGCTAGGTGTGCGGTTTGTCAGTAAGTCAAGGCTGAGCATCAGAAGCCGGTAGGTACATTGCAACCCCTGCCGATACCACAGTGGAAATGGGATCATATGACCATGGATTTCATAGTTGGTCTGCCCAGAACAACTAGGAATCATGATTCCATTTGGGTAATAGTGGACAAATTGACGAAGTCTGCCCATTTCATACCAGTAAAGACAATGTATACAGTCGAGAATCTCGCATGGGTACATGTGGATGAGATAGTACATTTGCACGGTGTGCCAACAATGATAGTTTCTGACAGGGGTCCTCAGTTCACGAGTCGTTTCTGGGAACAGTTGCACAAAGCATTGGGAACACAGTTGAGGTTCAGCACCGCTTTCCACCCGCAGACAGATGGACAGTCTGAGAGGACTATTCAGACTTTGGAGGATCTCCTTCGAGCTTGTGTTTTGCAGTTCTTAGGCAGTTGGGACGTGCATCTCAGTTTGATATAGTTCGCCTACAACAATAGTTATCAGTGGAGCATTGACATGTCTCCTTATGAGGCCTTATATGACAGGAAGTGCAGATCTCCATTGTGTTGGTATGAGTCTGGTGAATATCAGCTTTTGGGTCCTGAGTTAGTACAACAGACAGCAGAAAAGATCAAAGTGATACAGCAACAGTTGAAAGACGCGCAAGACAGGCATAAGTCTTACACAGACAATCGACGACGACCTTTGGAGTTCCAGGTAGGAGACAAAGTGTATCTTAAAGTCTCACCGTGGAAAGGTGTGCTAAGGTTTGGCCGAAAGGGTAAGCTAGCACCCAGATATATGGGGCCATACCCCGTCATAGCACGAGTTGGCAAGGTAGCTTATGAGTTAGAGTTGCCGCCAGAGTTGCACAGGTTACATCCAGTGTTCCATGTCAGTATGCTGAAGAAAAGTCATCTAGATTCAGGAACAGTGATACATCCGGTCGAGGTTGAGCTTGATGAAGATGTGACCTACGAGGAAGGTCTTGTGATGATCCTTGACAGAAGAGTTAAGAAGCTGAAGAGGAAGGACTTGGTTCTTGTGAAGGTTCTTTGGCATCATCATGGCATTGAGGAAGCCACGTGGGAGCTTGAGGAAGAGATGAGGAGGAAGTATCCCTCGCTTTTCTCTTCGGATTTCGAGGACGAAATCCCTTTGTAGAGGGTTAGTTTGTAAGGACCCTGACCTCCGTTTAGGGCTTATCCTGTTTGCTTTGCTTAACCTTGATGCTTAGTTGCTTGCTAATCACCTTTAGTGGTGATTAGGGTTTGTTGGTGTTTTGTTGGGAGCTGGAGGTGCTACTTGCAATATACCCAAGTTTAGGGTTTGTGGGCAAGTTTGTCACCTTGTGAGGTGTTCCTCCCTCTCCTTGCTTCCTCTAGTGTTGAGAGGAAGGTTTGGGCTCGTTGCTTGAGTTCCTTTGGGCTTGTTGGGCCTTGTGGTGCGTTGCCTTTGCCTCTTTGGACCTTCTGTCGGGCAAGAGTGCCCTGTGTCGGCCTAGGTGTGTCAGCCTGTGCTTGTATCAGCCTGTGGTGTGTCACCCAGGGTGTGTGTCAGCCATGGTGTGGGTGTGTCGGCCATGGTGTGGAGGTGTGTCGCCCATGGACCCTTTGACTCTCTTTGACCTCGTTTGTGTCACCACTAGTGGACACTTGGTGCTTGATGCTTGCATGTGGCAATGGCCTTGGACATGTGTTTAGGACATGCTAGAGTGGTGGCTTTGCACGTGGACAAGTGTCCCTAGGTGGGCGACACCTTGCCTTGTCTTTCCTTGGTTTCTCCTCCATCCTTTCCTATATATGTGTTTCCTTTCTCTTGCTAAGGATCCCTTTAGTTCCTTAGTCTCCCTCTCCTTGGTGCACGTCACCCTTCTTCCTTTGCAAGCTTGGTGGCCGATCCTTCTTGGAGTCTCCTTCTTCCTCTAGTGGTGGCCAAACCCTAGAGTGCCTTGCTCTTCTTCCTTGATGGTGCTTGGAGCTTGGAGCTTGCTTAAGGCAGGTTACATAACTCCTAACCCTAACTATACTACCTCTTCTATGTTCTTGTATGCTTTCTTACGATCATATCGGCTATGTATGTTGTTAGTTGAGCTTCTTGCTTAAGTTGTTCTCGTTGGCCGAACCATGTGTTTTAGGGTTCCTTGTTGAGCAACACTCCTTTCTCTCCTTGGTCTAGAGGAGTGAGCTTGAGTTCTAGTAATATGGGTAATACCCCTCTCTCGTTTAAGTTGAGAGGTGAGCTTGTGTTCTAGTGGCTTGAGCAATACCCTCCTCTCACTATGGACTTGAAAGGTGAGCTATGTGGTGGTTGTGGACCTTGGTTGTGGTTGTTCCTTGAGTTGCCCAATTGGTGATAAGAAGCTAGGCAAGACCCCTCTCTCTTGGTTGTTGAGAGGTGAGCCTTCTTCTCGATCCATTAGGGTTTTGGTACCCTTGTGCTTGAGGTTGGTGACGACCTTGTGGAGTTGCATCTTGGCCGATATGGCTTGGGGTTGGCATTGCCCGATACCCCTCTTGACCTAGAACCTTGGACGTCATGTTTTTGTGGCTGTGTTGGGCGATGCACCCTGGTCCTTGACCTTTTGTGTGTCGGGCGTCACACTATGTTGACTAACATGCCTGATATGCATAGCCTTGTTTGGTGGTAGGCGTCGCACCTAGTTGAGTATCCTGCCCGGCACGCCTACCTCAAGTGGTTGCTTAGTGTTGTACACCTTGAACGATAGGGGGCGTTGTGGGCTGGCCTTGTGACGGGAGTCACACCAGTCCTTGCTTTGTGTCGGCTGATAGGTCATGGATAGGCTGGTTGAACGATAGGTTCCTTGTTGCCCGTTTGAGTTGCATCCTTGGGTGTTAGGTCTTGTTGAGGGGTGCTGGCCGATACACTGGGTCTGAGATAGTAACGCGTCGTTGCACAACACAGTGTTGCATGGCACGCCCTTGGGCCAAGCTGCACGTTATGCTGGTGGGGGGTCGTTGTGCTTTGGTTTCCTTATACATGTGGTTGCACGACATAGCATTGCACGACACAAGAGGTGCGCGACACCTAGGGTTGCCCGATATACCCTAAGGTAGCCCGACACCCTTGCTGCTATGCTTGGCCGATATGTAGCTGGTTGCTTGACCATTATGAGGTGGGAGTGTTGGGCGATAGGGGAGAGTGCCCTGCCCGATACTACCTTTGGTGAGGGTAGTGGGCACTTGTAGTGAGGGTCTTGTTCCTTGTATGGAAACTGATACGCTAGTCTTTGCTGATATAATCACGTTTGATTTATGATAGTGATCCCTGACATACTTAATAGTTGATATAATGGATCACATCTATGTAGCTTGACATGGTAGTACCTGTGTTTATGATCATCTGGAACTATATGTATAATGCTGAGTAAATGATAACCATATAAGATGCCTTGCATGATGATATGACCTATGTCTATGGTCACAGGTTGAGGCATGTATGATAAAGCATATGATCATCAATGTCACCCTATATTGAATAATATGATTCTTCTGTCAAACCATGATGATTGTGCATACTAACCATGTAGGTGTTTCATACATATGCATAGCCAGGTAAAGGGATATGAGGTATATATATATATATATATATATATATATATATATATGTGTGTGTGTGTGTGTGTGTGTGTTTGAGTAACACTGCTTTGATGGTTACTCTTGATGATGAGATAACATGCATGATCTGTCTTGGGTCTGAGGACCTGAGTTTGGCTAAAGTGCCCAGTTGAGGTGTTATCCTCTGATGATGATCTGGGATTGATATCCCAAGTGATGAGAATGCTTGTTGAGGCAGTGGTTTCTTGTGATGAGGGATTGAGATCCCAGAATAGCATGATGGTGGCAATAATAATGTAGTTTTATGATGCATGTGTTACAACTTGATTGCCTCAACAATCCACTTAAAATATACTAACTAATCACAGTGGAACATATCATGTAGTTTGCCCTGACCATAGATCCATCATCGTCCGTAGTTGGTGATGGTGAAATAGGTTCTCCTGCGGGTTAACCTGGAAGCGCATATTATTGAATATGTGTGGTTGCTCCTAGCCGAAAATGAGGAGGTTTGAGTGCAACTTCAGTTGTAGACTCCAGAGTGTGGATTCAGGCCCGTAGCTCAATATGATAAGAGCATGGTGAACAGGCCCATGGCTCAGGATGTGTGATATGGGAGCATGAATGTGTTCATGGCTCAGAGCACGGTGAACAGGCCCGTGGCTCAGTTTCACTAGCGTCGATACATGTACCAAGGCGGGCTAGTCAGAGGGTAGCCTGACCCTGTAACACCCCTGACCTGGGTTATGAACTAACCCTAGGTGCTTTGCTTAAAATTATGATTATAGGCTTGTGGTTAACCCTTGATATGTCATTAAAGCTTTAGAAGAATCTATATTTTCATTTCTGCCCTTTTTGAACAATGTTGTAAGATTGTTTTGTTTAATAGGGACCTATGTGAAAATTACCCAATTAGAGGGGTTAACTTGCAAATTGCACATGTTAAGATGTTCCTATGATGATGAGACATCATAATAATGAATATGATGTGGTGATATGGATTCCCCAAGCTTGGGCACCAAAATATAGCTTGTAGAGCAATCCTTGTACTTTAAAACCTAGTTTTGGTGTAAAGTGCAATTTACCCAAAACATAGGGTGCAACATGTAAAATATACCCTCTAGAGTACCTCTCATGCATTTTAGCATCAAGTGGAGTAAAGAAAATGAGGGGGCGCCTCATTTGAGTAACCATATAAGAAGGGTAATAATTGTAATTGAATAATCAAGATGTATGCAAAATGACCCTTATATATGTATAACTTAATAAAGTGTTTGGATTCTTTTCCTCTAAACCAAGGTTGAGAGATAAGTTTGCATGTTATGAGAAGGGAGGAATGTGGCAAAGAAGTAGGAGAGGGGCGTGGATGATATAGATGTAAAAGAGAAGAAGTATTTATCATTGCCTTGGAAATATGCCCAAAATATATATAAGCAAGCTCTTTCCACAATCAAGGGATCGTTCCCTTCATTTCCTCTTCTCATCCTTTTGATTTTGGCCGACTAAGGAGGAGGTTAGGAGCATAGGAGGACGACCAGGTTGATCTAGGTAAGTTTGGTCATCTTCTAGCTCGGATTTATGGAGGAAATTCCATTACAAGGTTGGTTTGCTAGTATTCCTTACACAACTCTTACTTCTAGCAATCTTCTCCATCCAATTCTTGAAGAAAGGACCTTGGACGACCCATGGAGCTCAAGCCACCATTAAATATACGGATCTTGGAGCTCTAGATCAGATTCTAAGGCGGGTTGTATAACTCTAAACCCTTAAACTTTGTTATGCATCTTTCTTTCTTGCAAAAGTAGTTTGTTCTTCTTTCCCCCATCCTTCCTTGCTTTCTTGCAACTAAAACCATGAAGAACAGACCTGGATCTGGAGGTAGAATAAGGGGGCGTGAATACCAATATTACTTTAGCAAACGGTCTTGCACCCTTGGCCAAACGGTTTGCAAAACCGTTTGAGGGGCAAACGGTTTCACAAGGTCGGTTGGAGAAAACGGTCTCCAAGACCATTTGGTTGAGTTTAACAAGGGTTGAACGTTTGGGATTCCTATTCATAATTATGTTGGTTGATAACCCTCCAAATTTGATGGATTAACTCCAAAGGAATCATGAGTTGAAGGCAAATCAATTAGATAAACCTAATTGGATTAAGTGCTGATTTTCAACCTGATTAACTTGACCTTTTTGGGCAAACGGTTTCAAAACCGTTTGAGTGCATTGACCAAGCATTGACCGTTTGAGATTACTGTTCCTAATTATTTTGGTTAATAACTCACCAAATTTGAGGGGTTAATTCTTAAGGAATCATGAGTTGAAGGCTAATCAATTGGGCAAACCCTAATTAAAATTAGTGCTGAAATTCCAATGAGTTAATTTGAGATTTTGGGTTGATTAGCCCAAACGGTTTCAAAACCGTTTGGGGATCACCCAAGATCGTTTGGAGGTCTGGGGTTAAGTATAGTTGACCAATTGAAGGTCCAAAGGTACCAAATCATATTACAACTAAGTGTTGATTTGTTGATCAACTCGATAGACCAATCCTTGATAGAATTTCACTAGAATCCAAGGGTTGGATGAGCCAAACGGTCTCAAGACCGTTTGGAGCTCATCCAAATGGTCTCAAGACCGTTTGGAGGTCACCCAATACCGTTTGGAGGTCTAGGGGTGAGTATGGTTAAGCAATTGATGATCCAATGTTATTAAGTTAAAGTGTAATCAATTGTTGATGTGGTGATCAATCCAATGATCCAAACCTTAATTGGTTGACTTGGATTTTGGTAATATGATGGGCAAACGGTCTCAAGACTGTTTGGAGGTCATACAAATGACCTCAAGACCGTTTGGGGTCAGGTCATACCCAATTTGGATGATGGTTCTATGGTTTCAAAGTATCTAGTCTTACATTGATTAGTATTGAAGGATCATCGATTCCAAACCCTAATTCATTAGAATCAAACCATAATTGATGAATAATTGAGGGTCAATTAAGGGTCAAATCAGTTTAAGGTTGAACTATTTAACTCAATTGAAGTATAAGGATAGGTCCAATTGATGATTGGTTCCATGAATTCAATGATTGAAGGAATCAATATTGAGAACCCTAAACCGATTGGTGTAGTTGAGACCATCCTTGGTCCATGCGGTTTTGAGGGTGTTTGGACCAAACGGTCTCAAGATTGTTTGAGTCCAAACGGTCTCAAGACCGTTTGGTGGTCATGCGGTTTCAAACCGTTTGGAGGTTGAAAGTGCAAAATCGTTTGGGGTCTTTTAAGGTCAAGAATGCTTAATGCTTTAAAGGCTTAGATGGTTTAATGGTTGATTAATCTAAATCCTAATGATACCTAAAGACATTAAGGGAACAAGTAATTAGTTGATGGAAGCATGTTATGATCAATGGTGAACATTACTAAAGTACCCTTGATGGGTTTAAGTAGTCAACACCTCTTGATCAAGCAAACCCTAATGAACATTGTAGTAATAATGTGACTTATGTTATCAAGGTTGAATTGACCTAACCTAATCATAAGAGATGTAAACATCATATAATAATAAGAGGGGAGAGAAGACTCATAATATTAATGAGAATCAAGTAATATACTTCCAACATGTATGAATACACATAATTAGGGTATGATCCTTTACAATGGGATCATGGAAACCCTAATTATGATGATCAATGAATCTTAACATAAGTGAAGACATGAATGGAAGTAATCTTCATACATAATGATGGTATGATCTCAATTCACTACTATGTGAATAATAAACCCTAATCTAGGGTAATGCGATGCTATGTGAATAGTAAACCCTAATCTAGGGTAATGTGATGCTATGTGAATAGTAAACCCTAATCTAGGGTAATGCGATGCTATGTGAATAGTAAACCCTAATCTAGGGTAATGTGATGCTATGTGAATAGTAAACCCTAATCTAGGGTAATGTGATGCTATGTGAATAGTAAACCCTAATCTAGGGTAATGTGATGCTATGTGAATAGTAAACCCTAATCTAGGGTAATGTGATGCTATGGGCATAGTAAACCCTAATCTAGGGTAATGTGATGCTATGTGAATAGTAAACCCTAATCTAGGGAGATGTGATGATATGAACAAGTAACCCTAATTCTGAGTTATGCTTTTAAGCATGAAACTCCATGATTGAGAAATGAGATAGGAATCACTATTCCTAATCTAGTTAAGAGGTGGAATAACTCTTTTTGGATTAAATAAGAATCCTAACCCTAGAAACCAGCCGTGGTATTATGACACGGTCATGCTGAGTCCTTTGTTGCACGATCGTGCAAGGTAGCACGGCCGTGGTATCACATATATAATTTGAGAAGAACCTGTATTGTGCTGTTATGATACAATATGCATGTTATTAGTAAATATTGATCATGCGGGTTTTCATAAAGAGGTGATCATATCCAGGTAAGGATTATGATATCTTATGTATTGAAATTACTTTACATGCTTCAAGTATAATGATATGCTATGATACCTAGTGAATGGTAAATTATGAGTTCAAGTACCTAGATTCTATAATCATGATGATAAATTTAGAAAGGTACTTGATAAGTTGAGGAATTGAGATCCTAACACTTTGTGAGAAAAAGTATGGCTACAGGCCATGACTCCCCAATAATAATGTCAGACATTAGATATATGATCTAAGTCTGAAGAGAGTTAGTGTTGTAATAATGGTTTTATAGTAAATAAATGCCATACATGTTCTTCTATTTCTTAAAAGATAAATGACATATGGGTTTATCAAATTATAGTTGTATTGCTTTAATTGGAAGAATGGTTTAATCTGTTAAACATTGTTTTAACTACTTCCAAACAAATATAACTTCTTTGTGTACATTTACTCTCTTAAGCTGCAATAATTATGTTTCTGGCAAAGAGTTATATCTCTTGCTGGGACAATTTTATAATTTTCTCACCCCGTGGGAAACATATTTTTAGGTGGACGTGGGCGAGGAGGCAAAAATCCTTCAATAGGTGAAGGGCAACATCAACAGTACCAGGGACAGCAGTGAAGTTTCAGGTGGAGAAACTGGCTGTTATGCTACATATAGATGTAGTTAGAGTCCTATGTGTCGTCTCTGTACTCTTAGGTCCTCAGAGTAATAGTTAGTGCTTTCGAGTTTTTGGTCCAGTACCTCGAGATTTCTGTATCTTGCCTTATATAGTTAACATGGTAGTTGATGATTGTAATCTCGAGATACGACCTTACAAAGATGTACTGATGGATCAGTTTGTAAATAACTTATCATGTTTCTTTATGAAAAAGCTTTACCATTTAAAGATCTCTTCACATAAAGTTTTAATTTTTAGTGATTTTTGGTAATCCGCTGCTTAGTGAACGTTTCCGCATTAGTTAATCTTGTTTTCTCGAGATAGACGTTACAGACCCTGTGGCTGAGGCCACTTAAGCATGAGATTGCGGTCCTACTTGTGTTGTACTCGTGCACTGACCACGAGGCGGAGAGATCGTGGAGTCCGGCTCTTCCATTGACCTTGTATGACACCGGCTTGGGTTTCGCAACCGAAGGTTGGATTTGAGTGGTCGGCTCACTTCCTCAGGGCATAACAATACGTAATCCAGCCGAATAGTATTTATTGCTTAAGGCAAAACATGGAACATTGATTGAGGCCTTACTTGTGTAGTTAATCTCGTTATACTTGCAGTTACTTATACGTTCCTTATGTTATGCGGTAAGATCTTATAAATCTTATCTTGCTAATCATGTTCCATAAAGAAATACTTGGTTATCTGCCTTCCGTACAACCTCGTAAGCTTGATGGTATGAATAGCTTTGCTATATAGACTGCTCTTGTTATACCTTCTATCAGTTATCTGTTGCTATTACTTTAATCTTTCTGAGGTTTTATGGTTTCGGCGGGGAGTTATGTTTCTCGCTGGGACTGTGTGTCTCACCCCGTTGGTTTATAACCTTTTTAGATGGTCGAGCTAGATGTGGTAGTGGTCGCGGAGTTGCGGCCGAGCAGCAAGAAGAGCGGTAGAAGGCAAGAGATGGACATGCTGCTGTTTTGGTCATTTTATAGTAGAGTCTTAGAGTCATCCCTGTACTCTCAGGTCCTTGGAAGTGTTTTGACGTTGTTTCACGATGTATAGCCGATGACGTTTTGTATATCCTGCTGCTGGCCGGATGTGGGCCGCTCTGTATGTATAAACATGTGATGAACTCATGTGATGACAAGACAGCTGATCTCCTAAGCTGTGGACACGTATCAAGGCTTGTAAATGTTTACATAACCTATTTCCTTGCAGGATGAGGACCTAAATGTAATAGTTTATTGGTTTATTTGCTTTCTGCAATCGGTTTTAATTGACCTGTATTTTTGGTAGTTTGTGGTTTATGGTGTTTTCCACACATTTTCGCGGAACACCTCGTTGTCTGTGTGATAGTGGGATGTGTTGCCACATGCATGGTTTCTCTTGGGACAATTATATATAAAGAGGGATACAAGTTTTTCACTACTTATATTGACAAGATTTTATATAGTGATGATTTTTTGACAAGCTTCTCATCTTTCAATGGCTTCCTTTTATCCAACACTGCAAGTGCTCATAAAATGATGAGTCTGTAGTTAGGTGAAAATAGGAGAATGAACACACCTTTCAAATTTATTAATGCTTGGACTGGCAAAGAAGTTATTTTTGATATTGTCAAAAATAGATGAAATATTTCTTGCGAGGGGTTTCCTATGTTTATTGTTTATTATAAAATGAGGAATCTGAGAAGCACTCTTTCTAGATGGAACAAAAATATTGTTGGTAACTTTTCTAAGAAAGCTAGAGCTCTTGAGAGAGTTGCTCATTCTGCTCAAATTGATCTAAATAAGGATCCAAACAATACTATCTTGCAACATCAAGCTAATATTTATAGGAACAAAGCTCATTGTGCCTTGCTTCTGGAGGAGTCTCTTTTGAGACAGAAGTGTAGAGTTAAATGGATTTAAGGAGACCCAAACTCAGAATTCTTCTATTTCTCCATCAAAGTTAGAAGACAAATCGGCCACATCAAGTCTAACAGTATCATTGTTATTTATTGCAACAAACAAGAATATACCATGGAATCTATTATGAACTTTTATGATAGTACTTCAATCATAGTCATTGTAACACCCCTGACCTGGGTTATGACCTAACCCTGGAAGTTTTGCCTAAATATGTAATTAATATACTTGTGAACACTCCCTGGCATGTAATTAAGTTCCTAAGGAACATTTACTTTCAATTTCGCTCCTTTTTGTATAAAGTTGTAGCATTGTGTTGTATGCAGGGACCTATGTGCAAATTACCCAGTTTAAGGGTTGAACTTGCAAAATTCACAAGATAAGATGTTCTTTTGATGTTGAGACATCATGAGAATGGTTATGGTAAAGTTTGAGGGATTTCCCAAGCTTGAGCACCAAGGTGCAGCTGTGGAAGCAATTCCCATGCTTAGAAACCCTAATTTGGGGTAAAGTGCAATTTACCCAAATTGAGGGGACCAAGTTGTGATTATTAATATCTAGAATATCTTTTATGACTCTTATCATCATTTAGAGTAGAAATGATGAAAGGGATACATCATTTAATAATTAGATGAGAAAAATGACCTTTGTGATAGAAATCACCTAGAATGGGTATGAAACCCTTTCATGTATGTACCCTAGTTGAAGGTTGGATTCCTTTACCCTTAGATCTTGAGATTTCATGAGATTTGCATAAGGATAGATAGGTTTGGTCGTGCCCTTGAGCAAGGAGGGGCCTAGATGTGATTTCCAATCTTGTGAGGTCCTTATGGTGTAAAAGAGGCTAAAGTATATAAGCCCTTTTCCCTTGCAATTAAGTGAACGAACTTTCTTTCCTTCACTTCTCTTCTTTTCTTGCTCAAACGGCCAAGGATAGCTCTGGAGCTCAGAGGGGGGACGACCAACCTGTCCTAGGTAAGAAAACCCCACCTTCTAGCTCGAATTCATGGAGGAATTCACTTTCTAAGGTTGGTTTTGTGGTTAGCTTACTCAGTCTTCTTGTTCTAGCCGACCAAAGCAATGTTTCCTTGGAGAATTCACCCCTGACCAAGTTGTGGAAGCTCAAGGACGCCATTAAAGCTTGGAGCTTGAAGGCTTGGAGCTTTAGGATCAACTTTGAGGCGGGTTTTATAACTCTAAACTTATGCTTTATATGTATGTTCAATTCTTGCAATTTACTTGGTAAATTCTCCTTCTACCTCCCTTCTTCCTTGCACGTTTGCAAGCAAATCAGTGGAGAAACCGACCTTGCTAGAGGTTGAAGATGAGGGGCGTGACTCCCTATGTTACTTTTTCAAACGACCTTGGACCTTTTGGTCCAAACGGTTGCAAACCGTTTGGGTTCAAACGGTTTCAAACCGTTTGCTCTCAAACGGTCTTGCAAGACCGTTTGGATTGAAACGGTCTCAAGACCGTTTGAAAAAGTTGACCAAGGGATGACCGTTTGAGGGTCTGTTCCTAACATATTGAATTTCATCTCTGCAAAGAATCAAAGTCTAATTCTTAACCAATTGAAAGTTGAAGGCACTTCAACATGAAACCCTAATCGGGTGAAAGAGTGCTGATTTGACATATAGATCTTGTTGAGTTTTGGGTTGAAGGACCCAAACGGTCTCAAGACCGTTTGGGGATTTCTCCAAAGTACAACCCAAGACCGTTTGAAGGTCTAGGGTTAAGTTAATCTAATGGTTTGAGGGTCCAATTGTAGGAAATTGATGAATTGATGAAAATTGCTGATTTTGACCTAATTGGACTTCAACCTTAGTCAAAACGACTTGGATTTTGGTCAAACTTTGGGCAAACGGTCTCAAGACCGTTTGGATGATGTCCAAACGACCTCAAGACCGTTTGGTCCAAGTTTGAGCCCAATTGGAGGTCAATTGATAGGTTCAACCTCGAATTGATTCACATTGTTGAACATTGATGACCAATCGAATTAAAACCCTAATTGAGGAGGACTGAACCCTAATTGGCTTGTAATTGAGGGTCAATTAGATATCTAAGTGGTTAAGGCTAACCCTAACTGACTCAAATTATAAGTGGTTAGCATAGCTTTGACCATTTGAGGACTTCAACACACATATCCATGAACATTGGTAACCTTTGAACCACTTTGGAGGTCCAAACGGTTTGAGCCCTTTTTGGACCAAACGGTCTCAAGACCGTTTGGGCTCAAACGACCTGTGAGACCGTTTGGCCCCAAACGACCTCAGGATCGTTTGGTCCAATCGATCTCAAGTAATTTTGATTAAACGGTTTCAAACCGATTGAAGCTCCAAACGGTTTGGAAGTCAACCCTTCCAAACGGTCTTCACCTCCAAACGGTCTCAAGACCGTTTGGGTGGTTGAAACCGTTTGAAGGTTGAAACCGTTTGGAGATTGGTGATGGTTTGTACTTAACCATTTGATGATGTAATTAGTTCAATGATGATTCAATCTAAAACCTAATGGTAACCTAGGTCATTAAGGGACTATGTGATTAGTAAGTTAACCCATGATGGTAATCATGTGGCAAATTACCAAAATACCCTTGAGGGGTCTAAAGGGGTAAAACCTTGTTCTAATCAAACCCTAATCACATGATGTTGATGTTTTGGATCATGTTAGTCAATGGAGACTTATCTCAACCTGATCTAGAGTGGTATTGTCACCATCTACCAGTGAGAGGAGAGAGAAAGTATTTCTAGAGAGAGAAAGTATCTTAGAGAGAGAAAGTACCCTTTTTAGAAGGAAACTCTAGTGAGATACTTCATTTACACATGAATGTGCATGATTAGGGAATGACCCACCTATGTGAGGTCATGGAAACCCTATTTATAATATCTAATGGATCTTAATTCTAATTAAGAGCCTTAATGATGATGTTTCTCTTACATAATGATGTAATGAGTACAATTCACCATGGAGTGAATAGTAAACCCTAATTTTAGGGTGATGACATGAAAGATGAACAGTAAACCCTAATTGACAGGGTTATTGAATTAAACCCTAGTTGAGGGTGATTCCATGTGAAACCCTAGTTGAGGGTGATTCCAAGTGAAACCCTAATTGGGAATGCATCCCTAATTATTGAATTGTTTATGATTATCTGTTGAACTAACCGTGCAGGTTATTATGAGATAATGGTCATACCCAGGTATGAAATACCATGTTATATTCATTGAAAGCATGTCTTAAGCTTTATGAATAGTGAATCATCTTGATGCACTGATAAGTGACATCTTTTGTGATTTATGGGTTGTAAGAGCCATAAACACCATCAAGGTCATGCTTGACAGATGACTTGTGATGAGATAATTGAGAACTAGTAATTGAAATGAGTTAGGCCTGCTACATTTTAGTATTCTCATATATAGCTGTGTTGTTGTATGATGATAAGAATACTGAATGTACCTAACTAATCAAGTGAAATGTAGAGCCCTGATCATAGATCCATCATTGTCAGAGTCTAAATGATGGTGAAACAGGTTTTCCTCAGGGAACTCCTGGATCACATACTTTTGAGTATGTGGGGTACATGGATGTGTAGAACCTTACATCCTAGTGTAGGTATTTGATGTAGATTCTTGTAGTCCGTCATACCTTCACTATAAAAGAAAAGGTGAGAGGATGATGTAGATTCTAGTAGTCCATCAGACCCCACCATAAAGTCCTAAAGGTGAGATGTATATCTACACTCCCTTAAAGACACAAACACCGCATCGATAAAAGATAAACAAGAAATCTTCCGATGACGAAGAGAGTACAGAACGCCACTGTAACTCTAAAATAGCGAAGGTCCAGTTTACCCTGGAGAGCTATAACAAAAGATATCCCGCCAGATATCTAACACTCGATCCTCTAACTGACTGAGGAAGATGAGGTCATAAGAATCCGGCTCTTTTAATGACATATGTATGATACTGATGTGACTTCTTAGCGATCAGTTGGGGTATGAGTGGTAAGCCTCATCTCCACAGGGCATAACAATAATGTTTGAAAAACATAATCAACAACGTAGTATATCTGTTAAAGTTATCTACGAGTTATTTGATTGATGTTATCTTGAATAGCATAGATGTTCTCATATTTTAATATTGATTGAACTCTTGCTCATTATCAGAACTGCTAGTGAATAGCTTGAAAGCTCTTATTGCTTTAGTTATTCCTTGCTTTGCTTATAAAGCCTAGTGGAGAGTTATAACTCTCGCTGGGGCAATTATGTATAATTGTCTCACCCCGTAGACTTCTACTTTTTAGGTGGTCGTCGAAGACGGAGGAACAAGAACACAGGTGACCAATCCCAAAAACAGCAGCATCAGGAGCAGTAAATATCTCAGGTGGAGATCTAGCCTGCTTCATGGTGTAGTTAGAGTCAAGTCCTATGTATCCTCTGTACTCTCAGGTCCTGGAGTGTTTTGGAGTATGAATTCTTGAGAATTTTGGTATCATGTTGTATATAATTACTCAAGAAGTAATTGTCAGTGATGTAAACAGTTAAATCCTTTTTCTATGGAAAAGGTTTGTGGTTTCAGGCTCTTGTCTCGAAAAGTTTTAATTTCCCGTGATTTTTGTCTTCCGCTGTTTACCGATTGCTTCCACACATGATTAAATCGGGATTAATTCGTGGTTTGGAGATCGGAGCCCACAATTAAGTGGTATCAGAGCTCCAGGTTCAGTCGAGTCTACAGAGGCATAGGACTTAGGATGTCGAGTCTACTTTTAGTACTCCTTCCTCATCTAATAGAATCTTCTGCTCCTCAGGAGAAGAAGATACTTAAGAATGTCAGAGCCACATGATGAGTATGTGGAAGAAAGTAGTGCCAGTGCACCTCAAGGCGGTGCAGGAGTACCAGAGGTGGAACAGCCTGTACCAGAACAACCTAGAGAGCCACCCCAGCTTGACCCAGCTGACATGGGTAACCCAGCAGTCCAGACAATGTTTGGGCAGTTCATGACTGCCATGACACATATAACCGACAGGTTGCCTATGCCTGCACCTAGGGCACCTGTCCAGCCTGAGGGGCAAGGTATCGGGAAGACGTTCGAGCGACTACGTCGTGTCGGAGCTACCGAGTACCATGGGACTGCTGACCCCGCAGATGCTGATCTGTGGTTGACAGAGCTGGAGAAGGCTTTTAGGATCCTCAACATCCCTGAAGCTGAGAAGGTTAGACATGCTGTCTATCTTCTCAAAGGAAGTGCTGGTCACTGGTGGACCATGGAAGAGCAGAAGAGACCTGGAATAGAGATCTCGTGGGAAGATTTTCGGCGGGAGTTTGTCCAAAGATATTTCCCAAAGACCTTCCTAGACGAGAAGATCTCTCAGTTTGAGAGACTGAGACAGGGTATGATGAACATTAGCGAGTATGAAGCTAAGTTTATGGAGTTGTTGCGGTTCTGTCCGCACATGGCTGCTACGGATGAAGAGAGAATCAGGAGATTTGAGAAGGGGTTGAATGCTGACATGTCTACCCCAGTGTCTGCCTTAGAGAACCGAGAGAGATTCTCTACCTTCGTTGAGTCAGTCCGAAGGATAGAGAGATCTGTGGTTGAGAAGAGGCAAACACAGAAGAGGTATCCACAGTTCCAGGGTTCTTCATCTATGGACTTTAAGAAATCTAGATCCTCTGCACCTAACCCCCCACCATCTAGATCTAGTCCTCAGACTCAGTGGTCTCCTAGTAGAGGTAGAGGAAGAGGACAACCACCTCGGGGGACACAGAGTTCTGCATCAATGTCTGCTACCGGACCACAAAGACCGCAAGAAGGAAGATGCTACAACTGTGGTAAGGTGGGACATTTGATGAAGGACTGCCGATCTAGGCCTGTCAGTGTGACACAGCCTCTGAGACAAGGACAACAGGGATCATAGGGAGGACAATCTCAAGGAACAGGTCGAGGACGCGGGCAAGCGTCTCAAGATGGATCATCAGCACCACCTCAACAACAGGCTACGGCGAGGTTCTATGCTATGAACCCACCAGAGGCAGTGGTCAATCCACAAGTAGTGATATGTCAGATGGAACTTTTATATTCTGATATGTCTAAATCTTGTGTAGTATCTGTTTTGATTGACCCGGGTGCTACGCACTCTTTCATCACTCGAAGAGTGATTCGTAACTGCAATATGATAACTAGTCATAGGGCAGATGAGTTGTTGTTGGAGACTCCGTTGAGTGGGTCTGCTGTTCTGCAAGAAGTATGCTCTCCTTGTGTACTTTCCTTTTCTAAGCATCGCATTCAAGTGGATCTTATACCGCTTGATATGCAAGGATTTGATATAATCCTAGGGATGGATACCTTGGAAAGGTATCGAGTTGTCTTGGATTGTGAGTCCAAGCTGGCTGTGTTTGCTGATGAAAGCAACACATGGATCTTTCAAGGTGAAAGAAAGATTCTGCCCACCTGTCTTGTATCAGCTATGGTTGCTGATAAGTTGATGAGGCAAGGATGCTACGCATTCTTAGCCCATGTGGTAGATGTTACCAAGGGGAGTTCCAACCCTGCTGAAATTCCGATAGTCAGGGAATTCGAGGATGTGTTTCCCGAAGAACTTCCTGGTATACCACCACCCCGGGAAATTGATTTTGAGATCAATTTGGTCCCAGATACGAAACCCATAGCCCAGACTCCGTATAGGATGGCGCCTGCTGAGATGGCAGAACTCAAGAAACAGCTTCAAGAGTTACTTGAGAAGGGTTTCATCCGACCGAGTACCTCACCTTGGGGTGCTCCGGTTTTGTTTGTTAAAAAGAAAGATGGATCGATGCGGTTATGCATTGATTATAGACAACTCAATAAAGTAACAATAAAGAATAAGTATCCTTTGCCGAGGATTGATGATCTTTTTGACCAGTTGCGTGGGGAAACAGTCTTTTCCAAGATAGACTTAAGGTCTGGATATCATCAAATCCGCATTAAGGACAGTGACATATCCAAGTCTGCCTTTAGGACAAGATATGGTCACTATGAGTTCACAGTTATGTCGTTTGGACTAACCAATGCACCGGCTGCATTTATGGAACTCATGAATAGAGTCTTTCGACCTTTTCTTGATCAATGCGTTGTCGTCTTCATAGATGACATACTGATTTATAGTAAGGATGCTCAGCAGCATGAGCAGCACCTTCGCCGGACTTTGACCTTGCTAAGGGAACATAAGCTATACGCTAAGTTTAGCAAGTGTGAGTTTTGGTTATCTGAAGTATCCTTCCTTGGACATGTGGTATCTGCCTCGGGAATTCGTGTTGACCCTGCAAAGATAGAGTCTGTTCTGCAGTGGGAACAACCGAAGACACCGACGGAGATTAGAAGTTTCTTGGGGTTAGCTGGTTATTATCGAAGGTTTATTAAAAATTTCAGTTCTATAGCCTTACCTTTGACCAAGTTAACCCGAAAGGATGTTCCTTTTTCTTGGAGTGATAAGTGTCAACAGTCTTTTCAGCTGTTGAAGGAGAGGTTAACAAGTGCGCCTGTGCTTGTGTTACCTGAGCAAGGAAAGGAATATATAATCTTTTGTGATGCCTCCAAGAATGGACTTGGATGTGTGTTGATGCAGGATAAACAAGTGATTTCTTTTGCTTCCCGACAGCTTAAGAAACACGAGGATAATTATCCGACACACGATCTAGAGTTAGCTGCTGTGGTCCATGCTTTGAAAATCTGGAGACATTATCTCTACGGAGAAACTTTTCAGATTTTCACAGACCACAAGAACCTTAAATACATCTTCACTCAGCATGAGCTTAATATGAGGCAACGTCGCTGGATGGAGTTAATCAAGGACTACGATTGTACAATTGATTACCATCCGGGCAAAGCCAATGTGGTTGCTGATGCCTTGAGTAGGAAATCAGCAACATCAACCATGGATAGGGCACAACTAAGTTCCTTAGTATGCTCTAGAAGAGATATGCTTATCTCTTTAAGGCAAGACAATGTGCAGATAAATGCATCATTGTTAGCTGGTCTGTTAGCTGAGATGCAGATTAAACCTACCTTAAGAGAGCAGATAAAGGAGGCACAACAAGTAGATGTTTTTATATAGTAGATTAGATCTAAGTTTGAAGATGAGAAGCGAGAAGGTTTTCATGAGTCAGATGACCAGATGGCATGCTATCATGGAAGGATGATAGTGCCAGATGTGGACAACCTGAAGAAGTTAGTCCTGGAAGAAGCTCATTCTTCGATGTATGCTATGCATCCAGGGAGCACCAAGATGTATCGAAACTTGAAGGATATGTATTGGTGGCCTGGGATGAAGAAGGATGTAGCTGAGTTTGTTCTGAGGTGTCCTGTGTGTCAGCAGGTCAAGGCTGAACACCAGAAACCTGCAGGGACAATGCAACCCTTACCCATACCACAGTGGAAGTGGGACCATGTAACCATGGACTTTGTTGTTGGCCTACCCAGGACAAACAAAGGACATTATTCCATTTGGGTAGTTGTTGATAGGTTGACAAAGACAGCACATTTCTTACCTGTCAAAACAACCTATACTGCTGAAAGGTTATCCCAGATATATGTCCAAGAGATAGTGCGTTTGCACGGAGTTCCTGTCACTATAGTTTCTGACAGAGGTCCCCAGTTTACAAGTCGCTTTTGGGAACAGTTACACAGAGCCCTAGGCACCAAGCTAAGGTTTAGTACAGCCTTTCATCCCCAGACTGATGGACAGTCAGAAAGAACTATACAGACCATAGAAGATCTGTTGAGAGCATGTGTTCTCCAGTTTACCGGGAGTTGGGATCTACATCTAAGCTTGATAGAGTTTGCCTATAACAATAGCTATCAACATAGCATTGATATGGCACCATATGAAGCCTTATATGGTAGACGTTGTAGATCACCCTTGTGTTGGTATGAAACTGGTGAGCACCAGTTGTTAGGCCCTGATCTTGTGCAGCAAACTACAGAAAAGATTAAAGTTATACAACAACAACTTAAGACTGCACAAGATAGGCAGAAGTCGTATGCCGATAAACGTCGTAGACCCCTAGAATTTCAAGTTGGAGACAAAGTGTATCTCAAGGTCTCACCTTGGAAAGGAGTCCTTCGTTTTGGGAAGAAAGGAAAGTTAGCTCCTAGATTTATGGGACCTTATCCAATTGTTGAAAAAGTTGGGAAGGTGGCCTATAGACTAGAGTTACCTCTAGAGTTGCAGAAGTTGCACCCTGTGTTTCACATTTCCATGTTGAGGAAATGTCATCCAGATACCGAGTCAGTTCTACAACCTATGGAAGTAGAATTGAATGAAGATATAACGTATGAGGAGGGACCAGTGTCAATCCTCGATAACAGAACTAAAAAGTTAAAGAAGAAGGATATAAGCCTTGTAAAAGTCCTCTGGAACCATCGTGGTGTTGAAGAAGCCACTTGGGAACTAGAAGATGAAATGAGAAGAAAATATCCTGCTCTTTTCTTATAATATGCTTTATCGATTTCGGGGACGAAATCCTTTTGAAGGGGTAAAGAATTTGTAACACCCCTGACCTGGGTTATGACCTAACCCTGGAAGTTTTGCCTAAATATGTAATTAATATACTTGTGAACACTCCCTGGCATGTAATTAAGTTCCTAAGGAACATTTACTTTCAATTTTGCTCCTTTTTGTATAAAGTTGTAGCATTGTGTTGTATGCAGGGACCTATGTGCAAATTACCCAGTTTAAGGGTTGAACTTGCAAAATTCACAAGATAAGATGTTCTTTTGATGTTGAGACATCATGAGAATGGTTATGGTAAAGTTTGAGGGATTTCCCAAGCTTGAGCACCAAGGTGCAGCTGTGGAAGCAATTCCCATGCTTAGAAACCCTAATTTGGGGTAAAGTGCAATTTACCCAAATTGAGGGGACCAAGTTGTGATTCTTAATATCTAGAATATCTTTTATGACTCTTATCATCATTTAGAGTAGAAATGATGAAAGGGATACATCATTTAATAATTAGATGAGAAAAATGACCTTTGTGATAGAAATCACCTAGAATGGGTATGAAACCCTTTCATGTATGTACCCTAGTTGAAGGTTGGATTCCTTTACCCTTAGATCTTGAGATTTCATGAGATTTGCATAAGGATAGATAGGTTTGGTCGTGCCCTTGAGCAAGGAGGGGCCTAGATGTGATTTCCAATCTTGTGAGGTCCTTAGGGTGTAAAAGAGGCTAAAGTATATAAGCCCTTTTCCCTTGCAATTAAGTGAACGAACTTTCTTTCCTTCACTTCTCTTATTTTCTTGCTCAAACGGCCAAGGATAGCTCTGGAGCTCAGGGGGGGACGACCAACCTGTCCTAGGTAAGAAAACCCCACCTTCTAGCTCGAATTCATGGAGGAATTCACTTTCTAAGGTTGGTTTTGTGGTTAGCTTACTTAGTCTTCTTGTTCTAGCCGACCAAAGCAACGTTTCCTTGGAGAATTCACCCCTGACCAAGTTGTGGAAGCTCAAGGACGCCATTAAAGCTTGGAGCTTGAAGGCTTGGAGCTTTAGGATCAACTTTGAGGCGGGTTTTATAACTCTAAACTTATGCTTGATATGTATGTTCAATTCTTGCAATTTACTTGGTAAATTCTCCTTCTACCTCCCTTCTTCCTTGCACGTTTGCAAGCAAATCAGTGGAGAAACCGACCTTGCTAGAGGTTGAAGATGAGGGGCGTGACTCCCTATGTTACTTTTTCAAACGACCTTGGACCTTTTGGTCCAAACGGTTTCAAACTGTTTGCTCTCAAACGGTCTTGCAAGACCGTTTGGATTGAAAAGGTCTCAAGACCGTTTGAAAAAGTTGACCAAGGGACGACCGTTTGAGGGTCTGTTCCTAACATATTGAATTTCATCTCTGCAAAGAATCAAAGTCTAATTCTTAACCAATTGAAAGTTGAAGGCACTTCAACATGAAACCCTAATCGGGTGAAAGAGTGCTGATTTGACATATAGATCTTGTTGAGTTTTGGGTTGAAGGACCCAAACGGTCTCAAGACCGTTTGGGGATTTCTCCAAACGGTCCTAAGACCGTTTGGGTACAACCCAAGACCGTTTTAAGGTCTAGGGTTAAGTTAATCTAATGGTTTGAGGGTCCAATTGTAGGAAATTGATGAATTGATGAAAATTGCTGATTTTGACCTAATTGGACTTCAACCTTAGTCAAAACGACTTGGATTTTGGTCAAACTTTGGGCAAACGGTCTCAAGACCGTTTGGATGATGTCCAAACGACCTCAAGACCGTTTGGTCCAAGTTTGAGCCCAATTGGAGGTCAATTGATAGGTTCAACCTCGAATTGATTCACATTGTTGAACATTGATGACCAATCGAATTAAAACCCTAATTGAGGAGGACTGAACCCTAATTGGCTTGTAATTGAGGGTCAATTGGATATATAAGTGGTTAAGGCTAACCCTAACTGACTCAAATTATAAGTGGTTAGCATAGCTTTGACCATTTGAGGACTTCAACACACATATCCATGAACATTGGTAACCTTTGAACCACTTTGGAGGTCCAAACGGTTTGAGCCCTTTTTGGACCAAACGGTCTCAAGACCGTTTGGATCCAAACGGTCTCAAGACCGTTTGAGACCAAACGGTCTCAAGACCGTTTGGGGCCAAACGGTCTCAAGACCGTTTGGGCTCAAACGACCTCAGGATCGTTTGGTCCAATCGATCTCAAGTAATTTTGATTAAACGGTTTCAAACCGATTGAAGCTCCAAACGGTTTGGAAGTCAACCCTTCCAAACGGTCTTCACCTCCAAACGGTCTCAAGACCGTTTGGATCCAAACGGTCTCAAGACCGTTTGGGGTCAAATGGTCTCAAGACCGTTTGGATGGTTGAAACCGTTTGAAGGTTGAAACCGTTTGGAGATTGGTGATGGTTTGTACTTAACCATTTGATGATGTAATTAGTTCAATGATGATTCAATCTAAAACCTAATGGTAACCTAGGTCATTAAGGGACTATGTGATTAGTGAGTTAACCCATGATGGTAATCATGTGGCAAATTACCAAAATACCCTTGAGGGGTCTAAAGGGGTAAAACCTTGTTCTAATCAAACCCTAATCACATGATGTTGATGTTTTGGATCATGTTAGTCAATGGAGACTTATCTCAACCTGATCTAGAGTGGTATTGTCACCATCTACCAGTGAGAGGAGAGAGAAAGTATTTCTAGAGAGAGAAAGTATCTTAGAGAGAGAAAGTACCCTTTTTAGAAGGAAACTCTAGTGAGATACTTCATTTACACATGAATGTGCATGATTAGGGAATGACCCACCTATGTGAGGTCATGGAAACCCTATTTATAATATCTAATGGATCTTAATTCTAATTAAGAGCCTTAATGATGATGTTTCTCTTACATAATGATGTAATGAGTACAATTCACCATGGAGTGAATAGTAAACCCTAATTTTAGGGTGATGACATGAAAGATGAACAGTAAACCCTAATTGACAGGGTTATTGAATTAAACCCTAGTTGAGGGTGATTCCATGTGAAACCCTAGTTGAGGGTGATTCCAAGTGAAACCCTAATTGGGAATGCATCCCTAATTATTGAATTGTTTATGATTATCTGTTGAACTAACCGTGCAGGTTATTATGAGATAATGGTCATACCCAGGTATGAAATACCATGTTATATTCATTGAAAGCATGTCTTAAGCTTTATGAATAGTGAATCATCTTGATGCACTGATAAGTGACATCTTTTGTGATTTATGGGTTGTAAGAGCCATAAACACCATCAAGGTCATGCTTGACAGATGACTTGTGATGAGATAATTGAGAACTAGTAATTGAAATGAGTTAGGCCTGCTACATTTTAGTATTCTCATATATAGCTGTGTTGTTGTATGATGATAAGAATACTGAATGTACCTAACTAATCAAGTGAAATGTAGAGCCCTGATCATAGATCCATCATTGTCAGAGTCTAAATGATGGTGAAACAGGTTTTCCTCAGGGAACTCCTGGATCACATACTTTTGAGTATGTGGGGTACATGGATGTGTAGAACCTTACATCCTAGTGTAGGTATTTGATGTAGATTCTTGTAGTCCGTCATACCTTCACTATAAAAGAAAAGGTGAGAGGATGATGTAGATTCTAGTAGTCCATCAGACCCCACCATAAAGTCCTAAAGGTGAGATGTATATCTACACTCCCTTAAAGACACAAACACCGCATCGATAAAAGATAAACAAGAAATCTTCCGATGACGAAGAGAGTACAGAACGCCACTGTAACTCTAAAATAGCGAAGGTCCAGTTTACCCTGGAGAGCTATAACAAAAGATATCCCGCCAGATATCTAACACTCGATCCTCTAACTGACTGAGGAAGATGAGGTCATAAGAATCCAGCTCTTTTAATGACCTATGTATGATACTGATGTGACTTCTTAGCGATCAGTTGGGGTATGAGTGGTAAGCCTCATCTCCACAGGGCATAACAATAATGTTTGAAAAACATAATCAACAGTGTAGTATATCTGTTAAAGTTATCTACGAGTTATTTGATTGATGTTATCTTGAATAGCATAGATGTTCTCATATTTTAATATTGATTGAACTCTTGCTCATTATCAGAACTGCTAGTGAATAGCTTGAAGGCTCTTATTGCTTTAGTTATTCCTTGCTTTGCTTATAAAGCCTAGTGGAGAGTTATAACTCTCGCTGGGGCAATTATGTATAATTGTCTCACCCCGTAGACTTCTACTTTTTAGGTGGTCATCGAAGACGGAGGAACAAGAACACAGGTGACCAATCCCAGCAACAGCAGCATCAGGAGCAGTAAATATCTCAGGTGGAGATCTAGCCTGCTTCATGGTGTAGTTAGAGTCAAGTCCTATGTGTCCTCTGTACTCTCAGGTCCTGGAGTGTTTTGGAGTATGAATTCTTGAGAATTTTGGTATCATGTTGTATATAATTACTCAAGAAGTAATTGTTAGTGATGTAAACAGTTAAATCCTTTTTCTATGGAAAAAGTTTGTGGTTTCAGGCTCTTGTCTCGAAAAGTTTTAATTTCCCGTGATTTTTGTCTTCCGCTGTTTACCGATTGCTTCCGCACATCATTAAATCGGGATTAATTCGTGGTTTGGAGATCGGAGCCCACAGTCATAAAACTAATATTGCTCCATTGGAATTATTTAGTTTCCTAAAATTGATGATTTTCAATATCTCACTTTGGACAAGTTTGTTACCCTTTCTAAAATTGAGGAGATCATTAGTCACTTAAATGTTGATAAGTGCCCTGGTCCATACGGGTTTAAGGACAAGTTTTTCAAAACTCATTGGGATGTGATTAAACATGATGTTGTAGCTGCAATTCTTCATTTATTTAGATGTGACATTGTAACGACCCCACCTCCCGGTAATGATCTTAAAAGGAACGATTGGACTACCCATATCACCGAGGTGCACCTTCTTTTCCGGGAGCCCATCACTAAGAACTCCATAGTTAAGCGTGCTCATCTTGAAGTAGTACTGAGATGGGTGACCTATCGGGAAGTTGATCATGGCATGCGCGTGAGTGAGGACAAAGCGCGCAGTTCTAGTGGTGGTCTGTGGGGACAATCATCATTCCTAAACCTCTACTAGAGCCTTGGGTAGTGGACCCGGGTGTTACAAATGGTATCAGAGCCAAATCCCCTCCAGTAGGTGGGGCCCACATAGGCATGGCATGCTGGTCTTGAGCTGTGCGGTCCAGGCATGTAGGAAAGGGTTGTCCATGGTTGACGTAGCCACCCTTGCGCTGGTATTCCGTGATCAGGAGCTGGGTGTCCATGGGCCATTGTGGGTCTGCACTGAAATGGGGTCAGATTATGAGGCCATATAGTTGAGCCTTGACGAGGACGTCAGGAGTCTAAGTGGGGGAGATTGTAACATCCCAGGATTTGAGGCCTCAGATAATGATCTTAAAAGGAATGATTGGACTACTCATATCACCAAGGATCACCTCCTTTTCTGGGAGCCCATCACTAAGAACTCCATAGTTAAGCGTGCTCAGCTTGGAGTAGTACTGGGATGGGTGACCTGTCAGGAAGTTGATCCTGGCATGCACGTGAGTGAGGACAAAGCGCGCAGTTAAGGCTAGTGGTGGTCTGTGGGGACAATCGTCATTCCTAAACCTCTACTAGAGCCTTGGGCAGTGGGCCCAGACGTTACAGACATACCCCTAAGGGAAGCTAATCACAATTTTATTACCTTAATTCTTAAATCTAACAATGTTCATGATTTGAGGAAGGTGACCCATCACCCTTTGTAATGTTATGCTGAAAGTTATTACTAAAGTCATGTATAATAGGCTACAAAATATTCTTCTCTTATCAACAATAATCGATGTGTTATCGGGGAGATAAGTATTCGGGTGCCATATTTCTATAAAATGAACTTATTCATGATTTTAATAGGAAAGGCGGCATGCCTAAACTTTATCTTAAGATTTTCATCTCATACGCATATGATTTTTTGTCCTAGGATTCTTTATTTCACATTGTTAAACTTATGAACATTCCTAGCTTCTAGAGCATTTAGCTTAAAGAGAATTTCCACACATCTTCTCATGAGATTCTCATTAATGGGGAGCCTTCTTCTGCTATTAAACCTAGCAATGGAGTAAGACATGGAGATCCTCTAGCTATGTACCTATTTGTCATGGTTATGTAAGCCTTGACTCAATTGATTGATTTTGTCTCAATGGAGGGTAAGTTCAAGCCTCTTAGAGCTTCTTCTAATCTATAAGTCTATCATTTAATCTTTGTGGACGATCTCCTAGTTTTCATGGAAGCAGATGAAGATAGTGGACATTGTTTAAGAGGCATTCTCAAATCTCTATGATCACACTGGTCTTAAGATCAACTTGGAGAAGAGTTATGTTATCTTCACTAATGGTGCTGATAAGAACAAGATTTCTGATCTTGTTGGCATTAACAAAGGTAGACTTCCTCAGAGGTACTTGGGTGTCCCCTTTTTATTAGAAAACTTTTGAGAATTCATTGTAGCCCGCTCTTAGACAGAATCAAAAGTAAGCTGGAGGGATGAAAATCTAAACAGTTGTCCATGGCTAGGAGGATTAAACTAGTCCAGTCCACTCTCTCAGCCATGTAACTTTATTAGAGTTCATCTTTTCCTTTGCCTAGTTCAGTTATCAACAACATAGAAAAGATGTGTAGAGATTTCATTTTGGGGCAAACGAATGATAAGCTTAACATACATCTATCATATGGGAAAAGCTCACTAGAGCAAAGAAAGAGGGTGGTATGGGTATTTGAAGAGTAAGAGATATGAATTCTACTGCCACCTTATTTCATGTCTGGAATGTAGTCAACAAGAAGGACAATTTGTGGATAAAATGATTACACGAAAAATATTTCACCAAAACTCCTTTCTAGCATATGAGTGAGAGAAGCAATTTCTCTTGGTATCTCAATAGAATCATCAAAGAAAGAGATCATCCAAAGCTGCACATTAAATACATTGTTGGAAATGGTGAGCACATTTCATTATGGAACGATCCTTGGATCCTAGGTTCGTTTCTCCTTGTTGACTTTCTTGGAAGACATGGTACCATTAAACTTGTCTTTGATGTTAAGAGAAGGCTTAATGTCTTCATCAAGGATGGTCGATGGGTTCTTGATAGCTTCAAAATTTAAAAAGAGTTTAATACTCTTATTGTTAGTCTGCCTAACCCCACTGGTACATATGATAAAATTTTGTTCTTAGGAGAGGAGAGTGTTAGAGTCAAAGACATTTGGAATGAACTCATAACTAAAATTTCACCATTTTCTTTCTTAGAATGGATATGGAAATATAGAGTTCCAATAAGATACTAAATACATACCTTGAAGGTTGGCATAATCACCTGCAAACAAATGACTTTATTAGAAGATTGGGCATTCTTACCCCTTCTTTCTATTTTCTATGCATGAATAGTGAGGACAGAGTGTTCCACTGCATATTAGTTGAAATTTTGGCAATCATATTTGGATGTTGGCCAATGATCACATTCACATTCCTTATATTACTAGAAACTTGGATGATCTTACTCGTTTTCAAGACAAGGGAAATCATCTCCTGGGCCTCTGTGTAATATATTGGATCTGGAAAGAAAGGAATGTCAAAGTCCACAACTACAAAGAGATGTCCTATTATGAAATATGGGAGTTCATTCTTACTGATTACAAAACGTTGAGTTTGTAGTGTCTTGAGATGGCTGCTTGGAGAAATGAGTTATTTTTTATGGGCACCGTTCACGTCTTTTAATTTCAATGTTTCCATGGGTTGTGTGTCTTTCTTTGTTGTGCTGCCAGAGTTATCTGTGTCCTTCTCTGATATCTCAAGATCTTTATGTTGTAAGGTGTTTATTTCAAGTTGGTTTTCTCTTAAGATGTCTGCATGCCCACTGGTTGGATAACTTATTTCCTAGTCAAGTTTGTGATCATTCTCTTAGACTTCCCTGTAGGAATTTTTCTCTTTATATAGTATTTTTGACTTGTGTGAGAGTCTTCTAGTTTGACCCCTCGTTGGTAAAGTTTTCCTCTTACTTGTTGGCAAGGGTTTGTTCTCCCAACTATAAAGATAGTTGATTTACAAAATTAGGAATTAGAAATACGAGAGCTTGGTTTACCAAAAAAAGGCAAATCAGATGACTTATACACATATTCTCAACCATCTACTGCTTTAGATGTTTGTTAAAGATTGGGAAGTTCGATCATGACCACTCTTATTTGTATGGTAATTATCAGTTTCAAGGGAAGTTTATCCCGTTGTCATTGCTTCTGCATTAATGTACCATCAACAATGGAGAAAATGTGCTTGATACCTTCTATGTGCTATCTTCTTCAGGGTGAGTGTATGAATATTTTGATTATTTTTTTTAGGACGAGTGTTGATCGAGTCAATAAATGTACTAAAAGATTTTAGGGAAGATTAAATCTTTGTGTGGTCTATTATTATCATTTTCTGTATTGACGATTACATGTGTTTCACCCATGCTCCATCTTGGGGGGGGGTTATTAGAGTTGTTCTTATATAGCTTATTATGTAAATGGGCCTAATCATGTTTGTCCCATTAAGGTTTGATTCCGCTTCCTTGTATGTGTTCCCCTTTTCTATATATATGGGAGGGATGTTGTCTAATACAATGTCTCGTTCGCCTCCATCTTATTTTCTACAAAAGTAAATAGAGATCCATGCATGCTATATATAGTCTCCTTATTTGTGCTATGAAGGTGATTTATAACTCTCTTTTGAGCGATACAATAGAGATTAATATATTGTGCTACGATTATGATGGAGAGACGAGTAATCTAGCCACCCAAGTGGTTAGGTGAAAGTTATTAATTGTAGTACTGTAGTGTAAGATGTGGACACGAGAGATGATCATATTTGTTTTGTGTAATTGTTCATCATATGATTGACATGTGTCCAAGCACTAAATGCATTTGTTTGAATTGGTCATTTACAAGATAACCTATCACAACTTTAGCTCAATTTAGAACTCAATCAACAAACTAACATTTGTTGTTTGAATTGTGTGACTAATCTAGAACTATTATGCATGGATTTGCATTGGTTTCCAATTATACTACATGTTGATCCGTCCTATTGCGAGCCACTAGAGTGTAATTTGGTTCTTTTGTTATAAATAGTGTGTACACTCTCGCGAGGAAATATCAATGACTCTCAAGGCATGCAACCATTATAGTAGTGCAACAAGAAATCCTATCATGAATAAGAACTATCACAATACACATCAATTGTTGTACAAATTATATATTGCAATATGCAACACATATTTCATGTCATGTCAGCTAGAATGTTTCAACTGTTACATAAAGCCAACATATTATAATTTGAAACACCTATTGTGTAACCCCCCTTGTTACCACATGATTTATCACAACATTTGTGACTTGTCACACAAGGGGAAATGAACTGTTTATAGTTAGCTATTTCTAGTAGTGCATTATGAAAACATTTTTAACGTTCTCAATCACAAAAAACAAACACCTGTATTCTAAGCTAAATGTTTGTCTTAAATGTGGATTAAGAAAGAATAAAACATATAAAGATAATGTTAAAACATTACATTCATGATTGTTCTCAAGTAAGTAAATCACACTTATTTATGTCTAGTATTTTGATAAAGCCAATCAAAATATATTTATAGAAAATAATTTAGGACTTTTAAGGTACTCAGTCTTAAGAGACATTACAGACACATAGTTAAATATATTTGTATACATAACAACAAGTGTAATTGTATCTTTGCGAGTCTACCTAAGCATTAGTCTGAGCATACAAAATCTATACTTACACTTTTAGCCAAAGCTACCTATATAAGTAATAAGGTAAGTTTTGGTCAGATACTCAGGTTGGGACATGTCTCGAATTGGTATGACCCAAACTAATGCTCATATTATTTATACACTCCCACAACTCTTTATATTTAGTCATATAATAGATGACAATGTGGCCAAGCTTGAAAATGCCATCACATAAATGCAGAAAAAAGTACAAAAGGGTCTATCTATAAATAGAAAAATAATGTCTTGCATCCCAATCTCTTCATAACTTTTCATATATAATCTACAATAAAAGGGCAATCCTTTATTATTACATTATTACCATCATATAAAGGACCTTAAAATGTCCTAATAAGATGAAAAGTTGTAAATAATACTGTAAATTACACCTATCCCCTCAACGTATTGAAAAATTGTTTTATATAAAAACAAACAAATACGGATACACAGCACCGTCCCACGGGACAAAAGAAAAGTGCTATAAAATAGCGCTTATTGGCGGGAAGCATTGGTCGCCCCCGCTTTCTCGCCGTTCCCCAACTGCTGACCTCGACTGCGTCTGCGCATGCATCCGTCCTCGCGTCGGCCATTCTGCTTCCCTTCCTGCTGACATCCTCGAAATGGAGTCCACTCTCAAGGTGCGACCTTGAAGGAGCACAACTTGGCTAGCTTTAGCCCCATTTAATCCCTATCGCATTTGCTATGCCCTAAAAATTCGTTTTCTCGGCTGACGGTTTGATATATTCTTCCGGTACACCTTTGTCCTCATTCCAAAGCTGAGTGTTCTTATATTCGATTCTGCAGAAATACTTTGGGTATACGCATTTTCGACCGTACCAAAGGGAGATCATTGAGCAAGTCATGAATGGGAGGGACTCACTGGTTGTCATGGCCACTGGGAGTGGCAAGTCACTGTGGTAACTTTGCTAAACTGTCTGAGCAAGTTTAACGCCGCGGCCTCATGCGTTTTTTTCTCTTAAAAAATTGCTCACTGATCTGGCTCTACTTGCAATTAAAAACAATGAAAGTGGCACAACGGGTTGGCATATCGGGTCTGTGACTTTTGCTATGTTCATGAAAAGATTGGACTTTCTGTTGATCCTCACAGAGAACTATTCACGTGGATTGTTTTGGGATTCTGCTTTGCATCAATGCGATATGATAGCCGGGACTCTTGTATGCAAGGGATGATGATCCACAAATCATACCGAGCACTTAGGAGTTCTCTTTTCTATTATCTAACTTATAAATCCTGGATATGATATTCAAATACACCCTATCTTGTGTCATGACCATTATGTGTCGTGACTGCATCCTCAGTAGCCCATTTGGGTTTTAAACACAACTTTTCATTCTCAACTTGTTTTTCTTTTTGCCCAAACACGTCTGTCAAGTATTGTACTCAAATGCACCTTACAATTTATGAGTTTCCAATCAAGTGAGGTGCCACTTAGTAGGCTGCTTGCCTGCCTACTTTAAGGCGGCAAAAATCTCAAATAACACAAAGAGGCATCCTAACCATTATCTTGTTACCTTTTATAACATCTTTTTGGAATACTTAATCCGTCCCATTGCGGGCTTTCTAGTCACACTAGCAACTTCTATCCTCATAATCTATGATACATTGGATGTGCTAGGAACTCATTTGAGATTTCTTACTTGGATCAGGTTTCATGTCTCATAGTAAGAGCTGATTCAATAACTCAGAAGCAGTTGCCGCATGGGCATCCCATCACAACCAAGCCACCACTAGCGTTTGCTTAAACTACCATTTTTTAGGAATCGTAGTGAGCTTTGTAGCAGTCTGCTACCGGGACAACTATCAGGTTGCCATGGGTTATCTCGTGAATAATTGGCAGAAAAGATGAATATAAATATATGATTGCATACTATATGGATCATGAGCATACCAATCTATATAAAATTTCATATAGCGTTGAAATAGCAAAGATAAATTGTAATATAGGTGTGAGAATGTCGAGTTCATTATCATACAAAGAAATACACAACATGTATATGAAACTACCAATCCACAAATCCACAAAATAGATATATAATCATGTCAAAGGTAAATGCTACTTGTTTAATAATATGAAAATGTTGCCCGTTTAAGAAAAATGACTAGATGCATAATGTTTGGTTGGATATTGTTTTCCATTCCTACAACCAACAAATACATTATCTATTGGCCAATTGGCATTTATAATATTCTTATAAAACTATCTTCTTCAATGCCATAGCAAGTTTCTAACATCATTAAAGTTGGTATAACACGTTTATCCCTTTTGATAACATGGGAAACAAGGCACTATTAAGATGTCCATGTGTTCCAAGTCGTGCCAAGTTGTCTATGAGCCTTCCCTTCTTACGAGGGTGTCGACACACTAGCCACATGCTTAAATGATGATGGATTCAAAATTGATATTCTGGTTGTATAGTGTGACATTGCCACTTCAACCATCAATCAACATGAAAGGTAAAAGAGCTCATTCAATATGTTAAATAATGAAAAAATACTCATACTAGCTTAATCTAGTTTTGACTTGCGTTATCTGTAATACTTATTACTGATATAGTCTTATCGTTGAGTTAAACTAAATATGGGTAAGTTATAAAATAGAATCTCAAGGAGGGGTAAGAATCGACCAAAATTGGACCAATATATGCCAAACTAAGGATGGAATTATGCCAAATTGGCAGATCACATGCCAGGCGAAACAAGTTGCCTTGGTCTCAATTATAATAGATCGAAGCTGGATATGATCATGACCAAATGGGTTGGATAAAATATCTTTTAGCTTAACTAAAGGCATAACTTACAATCTGTTAATTCACTCTTAACACTAATTTAACGTCGTCTACCTATGTCAACACTAATGATATTAGTATATTATGAATGATAATGAATGTTAGATTGTGAAAAAATCAAGGTTTTGACGTGTCAACTTTGCCACCATCTCTTCACCCATGGAAATGGAACTTATGGAAATTAATGTGTTAGATGATGATGAATTGAAAGGAGATATACATGCTTATTATCATGGAACTAAATGTCGTCGACATGGGGCGAAATTTCGCCGATAATGTCGATGTCGATGGTCGGCGATGTCGAATCCATGTAAACATCTTTATTCCATAATATCCTCGACATTTCGTCGAAGTTGTCGACATTTCCCCATATGTCAGCGAAGTTGACCCAAGTCCATACAAAAATTCCACAATGTCCTCGACATTTATCGAAGTCGTCGAAGTTGGCGACATTCTTCTGGTAGTTTGTGGAGTTGACTGTGTGAGGGGGAAAAGTGTTGGAGCTTGAGGTAAGATGATTTTGATGTTTTCTTTTACTATTCTAAGCTAATAATAATAGGCCGACCCTCTCTCTGCTAAATCTACCATAGATTTATGCTATTTTTATGTAGTTTGTTTATTGTCACAAACTTTAAATATGGAAGAACTCCGTAGTTCAGAGACGGCTGTATGTAAGCGTGCATTTATCTACATATGTAAACCTGTATGGATGGCTATATGTAAACATATATTGTGTTTTTTAGCTAGATTTGATGAAATCTGTCGAGTTTCATCACGGAATGACTATTTTTAGCTTTATTTTTGTCGAAGTTGCATCGAAGTTTGGTTGTAAAAATCCTCGACATTTCCTCGACATTTCCACAAACTTCCATGTCCACACCTGTCGAAGTCGGCTCGAAGTCGAAGTCCTGTTCCATGCTTATTATAGCCTATCCCAAGCTTGGATAAAGAGGGTTGGGGGTAGATTGACGACCAATCATAAAACCATCACTTTTTATGACAGACCCTTGTAGTTTATTCGTCAATGTGTCCCTACCTAGTGACATAATGCATAAAAAACCAAGTGTAATGATAAATAAGAATGGGTTTTCCACGGAACGAAGCTTGGTATGTGTTGAATGATAAGCGAACCATACATGATTGGACTGATGTGGTTAGAAAAGGCAATCCCGCTACATAGTTTCCTGGATGCCATGAAAAAAATATGCAAGGGTTCACACATATTTTGGATGGAGGTGGGTAAAAAAGCTAGTCCAAGACAAGGATTAGTGATATTTTGGAATATTGGTCTTTGACAAGAAAGTCTTTGAAGATAGTGGATACCGTAATAAGAAGAAAAGACAATACTTCTTGTCTATATCATACTTGTTAAGACGCACACCTAGGTGGCAAGGCGCCCCTACGATGCATGTTGCCTAAATTGCCGCCTTGGGCTGTTTTGTTGGTCTTAGGTAATCTCTAATGGCTTTTAGTTTTTTTTTATTATCCTTATGTTCATCTGAAATATTATCGTTCATATAATGTTCAAATATCAATTTTATTTGGGGTTTTGTACTATTGATGCAAGTTTCCTGATTTGGACTCTTCCGCCCTTCGACTTTTTTGTTTTTGTTTTTGAGGCTATGATATGAAGTGATGGATCCTAGATGGGTGATTAGATGCTCTAGAGGGGGATGAATAGAGCTGAATGCACTTAAACAAAATTCATTAGACCTTCAAGATATATCACAAGATAAGGTTGCTAAATAGGAAATTTGTGTGCAACTAAAACATGCATAGCAAGGGAGAGAGAGATTGAACATACACCAATTGACAAGCTATTTAGAGTGGTTCCACACTTCAAACTAGAAGTGAGTCAGTCCACTACATAGAGAGGTTAACCTCTAGGATTTCTTAACCTTGCACCTTCATTATATTCATTATAAGAGATACAATACATGACCACCAAAAGACTTACCTATCCAATACAAAGAGTCTTCAACCTTACCAAGGACTTACCCACTTTGCAAGGAGTCTTCTGCCTTCTTCCAAGGACTTACCTACTCTTGCACAAGTCTTCAGCCTTGCAGGGATTACCCACTCTTCTTGGATCTTCCGCCTTTGACTTCACCTTCACTCGGAGAAGCTTCCACCAAGGACTTACCCACTTGAGCAAGGAGTCTTTTGCCTTCACCAAGGGCTTACCCACTCTTGCTCCAAGTCTTCAGCCTTGATCTTCACCAAGGGACGTCTTCCCTTGTTCTTCTTCACCTCTCTTAGCTAAGAGAGAGAACCTTCATCTTCATGGTTGAAATGAGAGATAGGGAGGTGGTGGAAGTGAGAGCCTCACAAGATATACATGTAGGACGAACTCTCTTATAAATCTCCTACTCACTCTAATGGATGTAGCAAGTGATTAAGCTTATAGAGAGAGAGAGGAGGCTGTAGGATCACTCAACTATAGAATAGGGACCTTCATAGTGCTTGGCTTGAATGCTCAACCTTGGAATGAAGCCCAAGGGGTCCTATTTATAGTTGAGGATGCCTAGAAGCTTTTGGGAACACTTGGGGCCGAAAACTAGTCGTTTTATGGCTTGCAATGGATATATTTTCACTTGTTGCAACTCCACAACGGCGAGAAGCACTTTTCTGCACTTTTCTGCACTTTTCCGTGCAGTGCAATCGATTGAGTTTCTATAAAGGAAACTCGACCGATAGAGTAAAAGACAAAGCCGATATTCAGACCATCGGTCGAGTTTGTCCTGGGGAAACTCGACCGACCAATGAAAATCGAATTGGTCAGGTACTCCATCGGCCGAGTTCTGTGGAGTGTAAACTCGACCGATCAAAAGTCATTTTCAAGATCCAATCAGGATCGGTCGAGTTTGCAACTCGACCGATGAACAACCTGATGTGAATTTTAGAAAATGGCTTTTGAGTTCTTAAATATTCGATCTAAGTGCTCCTGATTTTTTCTAAGCTTAATTACAAGTCATACAATCATTACAAGTGATTTACAACATGATTCTAATGGATTTACATCATATTACAAAAATGTGCACTTGTATTGACTTTGACTTGTCTTTTCTCCAAGTTGAGATGCGCAAGTTAGGGCATTTGGAGTGTGTCTATACCTAATCTGAAATCACTCAAGTAGAGACATTAGACATCAATATGTGGAATGGTTAGTCATCATCAAAACACGGGTTTAGTCAATTTAGACGTGAGTCAACATTGACCTAATTGACCTTGAGTCAACATGAAGGACAATCAACGTTTGCTGAAAACATAGAGCTATGCTATTATATCTTAAGCCGTTTATTGATTATCAATCTCTTAACATTATTTCAAATTGTTCTTTTCTTGTTTTGGCACTAATGATCATTATACAACACTAGAAGTGTAATTTGATTATGAATTCATAACATAAAGAATATGGGTGAATTAGGCATAAATAATTATCAACTCTATATCTAAACATATTACCATAAAATACATGTATATGAGGGAATGTCAACGGAAGTTATATAAAATATGTATACAGATTGGTAAATGTGTACTTCAAATTCAATTTTTTTTGAGTTGGTAAGGCAACACGCCCCAAGGCATCAAGGCGCCCAACCTTGTCCCATTGCCGACTTAACAAATATGGTTTGTAGAGAGACAAATATAGAGAGATCAAAGACATAATGTAACAAATTTGTTAGGCATGTATAAAACTACAACTGACATTGTTGTTGATAAGATTTGAAGGATGATGTTGTCAAGATTACAACAATGACTGATAGAATCATAACAATAATACTCATTCTTGGGGAATAATTGTTAAGGTCATTAGGGCTTATGCCCTCTTATTGGTCTTAGCAAGGAGACTAATAAGGATTTTGTAGATTTCATAGTTGTGTTGATGTAAGGAACACCAATATATGATAAGATTATTATTAGGAATGATTTTGATTGGCCATGTAGGAAACAACATTTTTTTTATGAGAGAGTACATGATAGTGTGGATATGATGATAGTAACGAAGGAGATCTGATACTTGATTTTGCAGTTGCCTATAATATGTTTTTATAAGCATTCATTTCAAGAAAAGAGATCTACACCTAACCACTTTCAAGAGCGTGAACAATTGTAGCTCTTACTAGGGTTTCAGGATTCGTTGAGGACACAGTGTGTCCCCTCATATATTTATATAAAAAGGTTAAGAGAACAATTACATGTAGGTCAACATAGTATAAAGAAATAACAAGAGAAATATAAAGGACTAAATAAGACTAATATTTAACACTCCCCCTCAAGTTGGAGCATTGATATCAATCATGCCCAACTTGTCCACGAGAGAGCAGAAGTGTTTCTTGGCTAGCAACTTTGTAAAAACATCAACAATTTGATCTTATGAGCGAGTGAATGGAGTGTAAATACAACCAGTCAAGATAGCTTCTCTGATGAAATGACAGTCAACTTCAATGTGCTTGGTCCGCTCATGATAGACATGATTATTGGCAATAAAAATAGCTGCTTTATTATCGCAATGCATGGGGTTAGGATTAGAAGAGCTCACACCAAAGTCTTTTAAAAGAGACTTTACCCACAGAAGTTCACAAGCTGTGTGAGCCATGGCCTGGTACTCGGCCTCAACACTAGATCTAGCAACAACATTCTTCTTCTTGCTACTCCGGTTTACATGATTGCCACTAACGAATGTGCATTAACTAGAAGTAGATTTTCTGTCAATCTTACTTCCAGCATAGTCAGAATCAGAATAGCCTTCAAGAGAGCAATGACCATGTTTCCTATAGAAAAGGCCTTTACCAGGAGATTTCTTCCTATAGAAAAGGCAGTAGAAATATCAACTCTAGTAACAGTCAAATAGATTAGCTTTCCAACCAATCTCCTATATTGTTTACTATCAAGATACATGGGAGATTCATCATCATCCCAGTTTACATTAAGATCTAGCAGAGTATCAACAATTTGAGTTCAAGGCATCCCTGTTTCCTACAAAAGATCTAGAACATACTTCCTCTGGGACAAAACAAGAGCATTAGAAGTCCTGGAGACTTCAATTCCCAGGAAGTACCTTAGTTTTCCTAGATTTTTAGTGACAAAGTGCTTGCATAAATAGGCCTTGGTAGCATGAATTTCAGACAGATCACTGCCAGAGAAAATAATATCATCAACATACACAATCAGAACAACTATGCCAGAGGTAGTCTTCTTAATAAAGACAGAGTGATCAACATGAGATCTCACGAAGCCATAAGTAGTCAAAATCTTGCTCAACTTGTTAAACCAGGCACGTGGACTCTGCTTGAGTCCATAAATAGACTTCTTGAGACGATAGACCTTATGTGACTCCCCCTGAGCAACAAACCCAGGTGGTCGCTCCATATAGACGTCCTCCTTTGATCACCATAAAGGAAGGCATTCTTCACATCTAACTGGATAAGGGGCCAATCCAGGCCAATAGCTTCAAAGAGAAGGACCCACACATAATTAAGCCTGGCAACAGGAGAAAAAGTTTCAAAGTAATCAAAACCATAAGTTTGAGTGTACCCCTTTGCAACTAGACATACTTTAAGTCTTTCAACAGTCCCATCGGGATGATATTTCATAGTATACAACCAACGAAAACCAATTGGCTTGCAACCAGATGGAGGATCAGCCAAATCCCAAGTCCCTCTGTCAGTTTGAGCAGTCATCTCTTCATTCATAGCATGTGTCCAAGCAGTACTTTGTAAAGCGTCAGTAATATTTTTGGGAACATCAACATCAGAATGAACAGTGACAAAGTTACTAACATGAACACTAAGATGTGTACTAGAAACATAATCAACAATACTATGTGATGTGCATGAGCGAGTGCCTTTGCGAAGAGCAATAGGTAGATGCAGATCAGAAGTTACCTCAGCTGGGGCAAGATCTTCTTGAGGAGAAGATTGGTTAACTGTGGGGGGTCTTCAACAGGATTAGAATGTGGTTGCTGATTCCTGTGTTGATAAACAATAAGAGGCGGAGACGTAGTCTCAGCAGGCCGTATGGAAGAAGTAGAATCACTGATAACAGGGAGAGGTGCGGAAATAATATCTGAACTGAGAGTTTTCCCTTTAGCAGAATAAAAAGGAGTATCTTAAAAGAAAACCACCTCATGAATCACTTCCTAACAGTAGGACTATAACAATTATATCCTTTCTGAGTACACGAATATCCAAGAAAAATGCATTTTTCCGCTCTAGGAGACAACTTATAATGATTTGGTCCAAGTACACGAACAAAATAGGTTGACCCAAAAATCCGTGGAGGAACAAAGAAAAGGGGAATCTGGGGTTGTAGGACCTGGATATGAATTTTGTTTCAATTGCAGAGGAGGGCATGCGATTAATCAGAAAACAAGCAATGAGATTAAGTTCACGCCAAAACTGTTTGGGAACGAACATTAAAGTGCAACATAATAGTTCTAGTAACTTCAAGTAAATGCCTATTTTTCTGTTCAACAACTCCGTTTTGTTGAGGTGTGTAGGCACATGATGTCTGATGAATGATACCAATAGATCGACAGAAAAATTCAACATCCTTTTGAATAAATTCCAAGGCATTATCAGTGAGCAGGATTTTAATGGGCATAGAGATTTGGGTTTTCAGCAAAAAAGAATTTAATAATAAGCAAGACTTGTGATCTATCTTTCATCAGAAACAACCAAGTAGCATGGGAAAAATCATCAATGAACATAATGAAATATTTATTTCCTGACAGACTTGGAACATTACAAGGATCCCATACATCAGCATGAACTAAATAAAAAATGGCTTTACTACCAATTTGAGTCCTTTTACGAAAGACAATTCTAGACTGTTTGCCTAACTGACATGACTCACACTGGAAGCTGTGCGTTCCTACACCAGAAATAACATGCTTTATTTTATCAGCAGACAGGTGCCCAAGTCTATAGTGCCACTGTAATGCAGAAAGTTGAAGCGATAGCTGTAGTGCCAATCCTTTTCAAATCATCCAGATAGTAGAGTCCATCAGGTCCTTCATGCCCCCACCAATCGTCATCCTCGTGCGAAAGTCTTGAAAAACACAAGTACTCATAACAAATGTCAAATTGCAGTTCAAGCTACGCACAATTTTGCTGACAGATAACAAATTCAAAGGAAAATTTGGCACATATAGAGCAAATCTCAGAAGAAAGCGAGTATAAATATCACCAATACCAGACACAACGGATTTGGATCTGTCATCAAGTATAATAGCAGATTTAGAGCAAGGTTTAGATAATTTATAGAAAAAAGATCGATTTCCAGAAATATGTGAAGAAGCCCCAGAATCAATCACCCATTTTGTATTACCATTACTAGAAGAGGAGGCAGTCAGAAAAGCAAAATCACAACCAGTGGATGTAGCAGCATGAGCCCTAAAGTCAACATCAGTCGAGGAGGAAGCTCCGGTTCGCTCTAGCAGTAGGCGTTCCACTTCCGAGTGGATGAAATAAGCAATGGAGGTGCTTGAAGTATTAACAACATGAGTCTGAAAGCCACCCTCAGACACAACATTGGCCCACGCAGGTGTGCCATGTTTCTTCCGACGCCTGTCCTCAGTGTGGTTGGAGCGACCACAGAAGTCACAGTACCGCTGGCCAGTGGTACTCGCAGAAGTGCCTGGAGGCCCAGACGATGAACCACATCCTCTACCAGAATCGGGAGGAGGTCGGTTCTCCTGAAATTGACCTCGAACCCGTCCACGACTACCGCCGGTCATGGCAGCAAGAGCAGTAGCTGAAGTCGGGGTAGATGAAGAAGTCGGTCGACGCTGAAGACACTGAAACACACTCTCCAACGTTGGCATTGGATCACCGACAAGAATCTGATCAACCACTCCAGCATACGACTCAGGAAGTCCACATAAGAACTGAACTACTTGAAGTTCCTGCCGTTGTCGTTGCATGATGGCTAAATCAGTTGACAGAGGATGAAGGTTCTCAAGTTCCGTCCAGAAGAAAAGTAATCAGCAATGTCGGGCCCCGAAAAGTGGAGACGTGTCAGTTGTTTGTTCAAGTCACCTTCTTTGTATTCTCGCTATGAGAATAAGTACTGGCTAGTTGATCCCACATTTCCTTGGCAGTCAGGCAAGGAATTAAATGACCGATACCGACGCCGTTTCGACAGTTTGGGTATAGATATTTACAGGTATACCGACGGAAATATCGACAGATGCAATCCTGGCCATACCGACGCCAAAATGAACGAATTAAATCATGAAATTTTACAGGCGTGGTCTCAACACCTAGATGCAACGTTTTATGCAATAAAATTCTATATTGGGTATGTGTGGGGGGGTTGTCCATCATGTGGGAGGTAGGGAACCTGTCCTGTTTTCTGCAGATTTCGATGAAGGATTTCGATGACAAAATATTGGAATTAAGATTTTGAAATTTACTAGCACAATCCATAAACATAAACACTCATACTTATGCAATAATATCCAATTTACAACACATGAATAACATAGTAACTTACTAACTCATATCAGTTGTATGTCGAGTTACACACTGATTATCCATACAAGATTGAGTTGATATGGTTGACTTATTGCTCCCCTGACATGTACATTATGTAAGGTTGGTGATATGAAGTTACATGTTGCTCAGACACGTGTACAATTAAGATTTGGAATTTTACTAGCACAATCCATAAACATAAACACACACACTTATGCAATAATATCCAATTTACAACACATGAATAACATAGTAACTTACTAACTCATATCAATTGTATGTCGAGTTACACACTAATTATCCATACAAGATTGAGTTGATATGGTTGACATGTTGCTCCCATGACATGTACATTATGTAAGTTTGTTGATATGAAGTTACGTGTTGCTCAGACACGTCATGTACAATACTATATAAGTGTATAATACTCATTCGTATTATGTAATTAAACACGATATGTTTTAGAATTTTACAATACTATGTCTCCATATGCATCATATTAGATTCTGAAAGAAAATATACACAAGGGCTTTCTATTGCTCTTCTTCAATGTGTGACTTTGACAATTAACTTCATGATTGTCAAGGAAGTTAAGCACCATCACTATTGTGACACCTTTTCTCCGTTGTTGTTTGTACCACATGATCTTGATGTGCGGTAGTGAGATTCTCCATGGATTATGCACAATAGAGGGATAAGTATAAAAGCCATTATTACCGTGCCCATTATATGCATATCGTGGGGATGCGATAATATAAAAGTGTAGTTAATATGTCAACCATGTCCATGTTGTGCGATATATGTAGCAAGTGTCATATATCAACAAATATAAGACTAGAAAATTACAAAATCTATATTTTTTACAATATTTGTTTGTTATGTTGCGAAGTAGTACATTTTCTTACTTTGTATGATAAAAATACTAGTAAGAAGAACATATGTATACAAATTAGCTTACTACTAAAAATGATAGCAAATTATACTGATATTTTGTGAATTATTTAGGTATATAACTATGATTATAATGTAGATTATGAGAAAGTGTTGTGGATCTAAGAACACATACAATCAGGAGGACATAAAAAAGCAGATGGTGAGATCTTTGCCAATTTAAGGCATTTTGGTATGAATTTACATTTAATTGAGATAGATGGTGTAAATGAGAGAAATGGTAGAAAACATAAAGGCATACCTTAGATTAGACTTATCTGAGCCCTAGTTGTCGAGATCCCTTTGCTCCAACATTTCCTCCTCTCAAACAACATAAACTGACTCAAGCACACAAAAAATCGGTATTTCTGTCGGTATATCAGTACATTTCGTCTAAATTTGGCGATATTTGGCGGTATTTGGCGGTATTTGGCGATATTTGTCGATATTTGGCGGTATTTGGCGGTATACCATCGGTATACCGATATTTGCAATCCCAGCGATACGTTTGTGTGAACCGATGACCGATGTCGTCGATATCGGTATACCGGTCGATATATCGACGATATCGTCGATATCTCTTTCATTGCAGCCAGGAGACGAAGAAGAGTGACACTGATGTGAGTTTCACTACTGTTGAGGATCCATGTCATCACAATAGATTTGACCCAATCATCGTAGGCCTTTTTATCCTTAGACTCGGCAGTACTGGGCGGAGCATCATAAGTCAGAGGGGAATGCTTTCCTTGGGATTTGGCGTAAATCTCCACGGAGCAGACCCAGTGGTGATAGTTTCGCCCATCCAGTTTCACGGTAGTCACCTGTCGACGGAAGTTGTCATGGGAGGAAGCCATGACAAAAACCGAGTCCAATACAACAGATAGAAGCAACAACAGAGAACCACCTAGATCCTCTGCCTAGGCGGCAACAGACACAAAGGAGACGGGATGGACCAGTTACATGAAGACTATGCCGAGGCGCAACAGAGAACCCGACGACTCAAAGGCCGACGTAGGTAGATAGAGGAGACGGCTTCGCGGGCTCAAGGCCTGCTCCTGGTGGCGGTGAGCAGCCCGGCTAGGTGCTGCTAGCGACCCGACGCCTGCAGAGGCGGTGGCTGCGGCTAGCAGCAACCACAGCTAGTAGCCACGTAGTAGGAGAGGTAGGCGGCGGCAGGCGGTAGCAGGGGGTAGGCGGGCGGCAGCGGAAGGAGCAGGGAGGGCAGACATCGACGTCAGTGGCGGGGAGAGGAGAAAGAAAGAGAGTAGAGAGAGGGACGACTGCCGCAAAGAGAGGCGGCTAAGAGTCCCGCTCTGATACCATCTTACTAGGTTTCAAGAATCATTGAGGACACAATGTGTGTCCCCTCATATATTTATATAAAAAGGTTAAGAGAACAATTACATGTAGGTCCACATAGAATAAAGAAATAACAAGAGAAATATAAAGGACTAAAATGAGACTACTATTTAACAATAGCGAAATTGACTACTTTCTTACAAGCTGGTTAGATCAAAAGGTATCCAAGGATTGTATGGTGACCTTAGAGAAGATGTCACTACCCAACACATTTTGTAGTTTTGGATATTAACATGCAGATCAACAAAAGTAAGCATAATGGCACTCAAAATAGAAAGATCGAGTGATAGAACCTGAGAGGAGAGGAGAATTCAACATTTTATGATTAACTTATTAAAGAACACCTTTGAACTTGATTTTAAGGTTAATTTTTTTTTGGTAAATATGAACTCGTGCATTACAAACATTACCAAGGAAGTTTTTGGGGGGAATCAAAAGGCTGTGTGTATCCTATGAAAGAGACATTGTGGTTGAATGCCAAAGTACAAAAAGCCATAAAACTTATAATAGAGACTTATAGGAACTTACCCAAATCTCGAGACAATGCAACATTCGAGAGGAACAAGTTAGCAAAGAAGGAAACTAAGAAAGATGTTGAAGAGGCCAGATCTAGATACTTGAAGATACTAGTGAAGACACGTGGACATGACATGCAATTTTTTTTGGTGGAAATAGGGTGTTGGGTGCCTCCTTTCAATTGCTCCAAAACTGAAAGTAACACAGAGATTACAGTGTGTAATCTCAGTCTATACAAAAGATGAGAAAAAAGTAATAAACGAAAGAGAACTATACAATTATCTATACATGAGACCTAAATTAGTGTTGCAGATTTTCCAGAGGGTCTTCACATATTTGCTTCGATCTCTGAAGATCCTGCTATTTCTTTCTTTCAAAAGCATAAAGATGATCCATCCAACAAGCACTTTAACTTCCTTCTTCAACAATAGGAGATTATCTAAAGAAGACAGATTATGGCCAGTTTTCGTTTCAAAGCAGGACCAAACTTCCTTGGCATAATTACAACAGAAGAGAATGCGATCACAACTCTCAGAGTCAGAAAGACAGAAGCAACATCTTAAAACAAGATGAAAGCTTACTTTCTGCAGATAATCAGTAGTCGCAAGTTTCTTCAGAAAACATTTCCACAAGACTAAAGAACATCTTCTAGGGGTGCCATCCTTCCATATCCATCTCCCCAAGGAACTATTTGTCCCTTCCTCCTAACAATGTTCCATCCATCTTTTATTTGAAATCATATTTGCCATTGTATAGGTGGTCAGCTGTAAGGTTTAAAGGTTGATCCTGCTTAACCAGAACTGAAAGAAGAGAATCGACTCCCCTGAAGTTTGCACAGTGCCAATTGTTGTTTCTAATAACGCAACTCACTCTGCAATTTGGACCCTTCCCCAATCTATGAACAAGCTGAGGGCCAACCATATCCATCCGTCTCTTTTATCCTTGAGCCAAGGATCCTTCCAAGGCAAGAAGGTGTTGCCATCTCCTAGACAAAAGACAATTTCATTTAGCAGCGCATCTCTCTGTCTGAGGATATTCTTCCAAAGAGAAGAAGAGTTGGCTTTGGCCTCTACAGACCAGATGGAGTTATCTTTAGTATACCTTTCATGAATCCATTTCACCCATAATGCTTCTTTCTCAGTAACAATGTTCCAGAGATTTTTAAGAAGGCCACCCCTTGACCAATCATCACTGGATCTGATTCCTAATCCTCCTTCCTCCTTAGATCTACAGATGAGGTCCCATGAGACAGAATGAAGATGTTTCTTTTCTTCAGAATCATTCCAAAGAAAGTCTCTCAATGCATTTCGTGATAGATTTTGATAATGGGAAAGTCGAAGTCCAGAGGATATTATTACTAGAAAGCATGGTGCAGAACTTCGACTTCGTGTCGACTTCGCCAGGTGTGGAAGTGGAAGTTTGTGGAAACTTCGAGGAAGTTTCGAGGAAGTTTAGACGCAAACTTCGACAAACTTCGATGCCATTTTTTGAAGAAAATGATGTGAATTTGAAGGAAACTTTAATTGAAAACTACTATATATGTTATACATCTATCTTATATATGTTAATTTAACACAAAACACAATTCACAACTCTCTAGCCCTAGTTTCAAGGGTCAAATGTGCAATACACATATACAAATATAGTTCACCATATGTATTCTATACAATATACAGTCAAATAGTAGTTAAAACACCCTATCTAGGAAAGAGTGGCAACAAACAACATAGGAGTTGATATTAGAAGTTGTGAAGAGGGTTGGAGGCAACACTTATGCCTTATATGGCCTTTGGGACACTAGTTAGGATTAATGCTCTGGGTCGTCTCAACTTCGACCAAACTTCGCCCAACTTCGCCAACTTCGAGGAAACTTCGACAACTTCGGAGAAGTTGAGACGAAAATACACACAAAAAAGTCAACTTCGCCGACATCATTGAAACTTCGCCTCGAAGTTTGGACGAGGCCGAAGTATTTGGGATTCGACTTCGCCTATGGTAGAAGTTCGAAGTTTCGGCGAAATTTTGCCAAAAATCGTCGAAGTTATGTTCCATGCTAGTAAGAATATATATAATCAGTTCCAACCTTCCAGCTTGAGACATATTTCTACCCTTCCATGAGTCAAGTTTATAGTACACTTAATTTTGTCAATAATGGGAGCACACTTGACTTTTGTCAAATGACCAATAAAGAGGGGGATACCTAAGTATCTCACTGGGAGTGAATAAATTGAAATACCAAGAATGTTCGGGATACTTATATCCTGTGCACTACTCCTGAGGAAAACTTGACTTTTCGCATTGTTTAACTTATAAACTAGAAATTTTTGCAGAAAGTTTCCAAGATCCTTTTCATACAGTAAGCATCATTATCATAGGCTTTGGCAAAAAGCAAGAGGTCATCAGCAAATGTGATATGAGATACTGCAGTACTATTCGAAGCACGAAGAGGTTTGAGATTGCCACTCTTGGTTTCAGCTTTAATGATAGAAGTTAAACCTCGCATAGAGATCACAAACAAATATGGAGACAAAGGGTCACCTTGTCTCATCCCATTAGATGTAAAGAATTGATCAGTGGGGTAACCATTAACCAAGACTTTGGACGAGACAATAGAGAATGTTTCTTCAATCCATTGAATCCAACATCTGGGAAATCTCATCTTTTCAAGCAGGAAGAGAATGTGATCCCTTTTAATACAGTCAAAAGCCTTTGCTAAATCATCTTTCACACATGTTTTTCTGAGTACTTGTAAAGGAGCTAAGAACTTCATTAGCCAGGAGAATGGCATCCCCTGTATCTCTCCCATGCACGAAAGCAACCTGATTCATATCAATCAAGGAAGGTAAAATAGGTTTCAGGCGATTAGCTAAGATCTTGGTGATCACTTTATAAATGATATTACAAAAAGAGATGGGTTTGAAATCTTTAAGATTAGAAGCACCCCATAACTTGGGAATTAAAGTAATCAGAATACTGTTGCATTCGCTTAGAAGCTTGCCAGAATTGAAGAAACTCTGTACAATATTAGTAACATCCGCTCCTATACTGTCCCAAACAGACATAAAGAAAACAAAATTGAATCCATCAGGCCCTGACGCCTTATCACCATTCATGTTATTAATAACTTCTTCAATCTCAATTTTAATAACAAGCCTTCGAAGCTGGTTAAAGTATGTTTCAGATAAGTGTGGGATCTCCCAATTATCGTTCCAGTGAACCCAGTCTTCAGGTGCATTGTTGAATAGATCACAATAGAAATCTCTGACCTTCTGCTTAATAGTATCCAGATCATAGATGTTATTTCCATCATCAGAATTCAATACATGAATGTTTATCTCAATCTCCTCGTTTTCAAGGAAGCATAGAAGAAGGAATTATTTCTATCCCCCAACTTGAGCCATTGAACTCTACTCTTCTGTCTGAGCAAGTTTTCTTCATCTTTTAACACAATAATATCCTCTTCTCTGATTTTTGACAAAGCAATCTGGCTATCATGATCTTCAGGATTCTTGTCAGCATGTTTTTGAATGAGCAGAGCTTCTCCTTCTAATTCTTTAGCTTTAGACAGGAGGTTACCAACCAATTCTTCTTCCTAAGAGCAACATAAACTGTTTGGAGCTTCCTATTAAGACTGAACATAGGAGTACCTTCAAAGTGAGTACACCAAGCTTCTTGAACACACTTCCTGTAGTCCTTTTGAGACACCCATGCATTGATAAAACGAAAAGGAGTAGCACCTCTTTTCCCTGCAACAAGCCTCAAGAACAAAATTATGATCAGTAACTAGAGGAGAGCAAACCTCATCCAATAGTCAGGAAAAGCTGAAAGGAAATTCAAATTGCTAAAAATATGATCAATTTTGGAGAAGGTACTAATGCCCGATTTGCTGTGACTGTCCCAGGTATAGAAGGGTCCCTTGTGGATATCTCCAGAAGGTCAGTGTCATCAATAACTATATTAAAATCTTTCATACTTCGATTGGAAGGAGGGTGCTTACCAAGTTTATCACCAATAAGGCGGACAACATTGAAATCCCCCATGACACCATTTAAAAGAAGGCCTCATACCTCAAATGATATTAAGAGAGTCCCATAGAGTGGATCTATCCTGGTCTGCATTTGCGCCATAGACAACAGACAAATCCAAGGAGATGTCCTCTTTGTTCATAGAACACTATAACTTGCTCATTAACAAAAATCTCATTAATCGTAATCTTCTCATCTGTCCACAATATAATAATGCGAGTATAGGAATAGTATTTATAGTTATCAATGTACTTGGCACTAGGCCGTAACAAATTAACAAAACTATCAATATCGATATCCTTGATCCTTGATTCCAGAATAATGTATAAGTCAACATTGTATATGTTCATTTCTTCTTGAATGCGAGGAATTTTATTGGAGGCACCTCTCACATTCCATGAAAAGAATATAAAGGGACTAACCATTGGGGGGATGAAGTTGAGAGCCCTTCCACCATTAAGATGCACATCATCCCCATTGACTGGGTTCTTCAAGCTATCAATATCAGTGCTTTCATCCCTCTCTTTGAAATTTGGAAGTAGAAAATATTTGTTAACTGAAGATGGAATGCTTCTAACGGAGTTTCTTGGAATCACCTTATGAGGTGACCTTGACTTTTTCCTTCTTGTCTCCCATTCAGGTTCTCGAGATGGAACTGGCATAATCAAGCTCCCCTCCTTGCTTTCAGAATCAAAGACAATTTCCACTACATCTTCATTACCTCCTGCAGAAATAGTCTCAACAACATCAATGAAGATCTTTGCTTCCTCATTTTCTTTCTGTTTTGGTTTCCACTCCTTAGAGATTGTCTTCTTTGGATTTCCCTGAATCAGATTGTTCTCCTCAACATGATGATGAGCAGGAACTCCACAAAGGCTGGATTCATGACCAAAGAGACCACACGATAAACATCTAGCTGGTTCCCACTCATACTCAAATTCAATCGTATCGCAGTGCCCATCATTGCTAACAATCTGCAGCTCCTTTGGAAATGTGAAGCTCGTCGGGATAAGAACTTGCATCCTTGCGTACTCTAATCTTCTAAACTCCGAAGTCAACTTGTCAGGACGCAGAGGTTTTCCCAGATATGAGCCTAATCTGTTGAACATCTCGACATCCCACAACTCAAGTGGGAGGTTGTAGATTTTCAACCAGATTAGAGTCTCCGTTAGTTTCATCTTCTCAAGCGGCTCACCACGTTCCCACTTCTTGATGATCAGTGGCTTGCCGGCGACAAACCATGAACTTCCATCGATAGCAGTGGCAAGATCTTCGTCATTTGCGAACATGATGATGAAGAAACCTCTACCCCTCGATCAGATCTCAATAGAGCCTTTCACCTTCGAGATCATCGCGAGGTGCTTAACTAGGGTAGGCCAATGTGGCTTCAGTCCAACCACATAACCAACCGCCGTCCTACTCCGCCTCACTTCCGCAATGGATTTTGGGTACAACAACTTCTTGTCAACTAGATCTATATCATTCTGTTGGAGATTGACCGAGCCTGCATTCCCCTTATTGCCGCCCATCATGTTGACTCCTTCGCCACAAGGAACAAGGTGACCGATACCGACGCCGTTTCGACAGCTTGGAAATAGGTATTTACCGGTATACCGACGGAAATACCGATAGATGCAATCCTGGCCGTTTCGACGCCAAAATGAACGAATGAATTTATGAAATTTTACAGGTGTAATCTCTACACCTAAATGCATCGTTTTATGCAATAAAATTCTATATTGGGTGTGGGGGGGTCCATCATGGGGGAGGTAAGGAATCTGTCCTGTTTCGTTGGGATTTCGATGAAGGATTTCGATGACAAAATGTAGGAATTAAGATATGAAATTTTACTAGCACAAACCACACAGTTAAATACACACAATTATGCAATAATATACAATTTACACATATGAATAACATATCTACTTACAACTCACATCAGCTATATGTTGAGTGGCGTGCTGGTTCTCCACAGTAATGAGTTGATATTACTGAGATATTGCAGCCATGACATGCACATCCTATAAAGGTGGTTGTATGTAGTCACATGCTCATACACATCATTATTGGAAAATTGTATGAAGTTCCATGTTGCTCATTCATGTGCGATACTGTATAAGTGTATAATACTCCTTTGTATTATATTCGCATTACTCTTTAGTAAAACATCTTCCACTAAACATAAAAAAGTAACTAATTGTAATATGCTTAGATAGATTGTATGATAATAGTAATTAATAGTGTTGTAAGTAGGTAGATCTAGTGATAATATTGTAGATCTATATAATATACTTATAGATGTATGTATAGTTCGCGTAAACATATAAAAATTGGAGTAATACTAGGCTTTAGCGGTAAAAAACACTTTTTTTAGGTGAAAGTGGAAGAAAAAAATAGGAAAAAGAGATTGAGAGGTTGCTAATGATAGAAATGAAAGAGATTAGTTATAATTATCTTGATTTGGGTTGGTATTAGCTCCAATCGCCAAAAATCATCCAAATGCACCTTCTTTTCTCCTCCCAATAAGTAACTATAGTCATTCTCGCAAAAAACGGTATACCCATCGGTATACCGCCGGTTTCGGTCGGTACAGTGAAGTTAGTAGTGCATTTTGCATCGAAATCATCGAAACATGGTGGTATTGGCAGTATACATGTCGGTATTATCGGTATTTGCGATCCTATCGGTACGCATGCATGTTTCGGTATCGGTACACGTCGGTATCGGTATTTCGGTCGAAATACCGCCGGTACCGGCGAAACTTCATTCCTTGCTTCGCCACCACACTGGGGGGGGGGCTCTCTCCTTATCATGAACCTCATGAAACATATCGACATAGGGATCCGGGGGTTCTGGCTCTGCCGTTCCCCCCGCCGTCGCCTCCCCGTTCGCCCCTCCGCACTGTTTCATCCCTCTGGTATGCACATGTAACATTGAAAATGTAAAATTTGTATTAGATAATTATATAATAAATTACGAGAAGTCATGATGTTTTCAAACAAGTCTTATAATAAACACTTGTGTTATTATTATATAATAGTTTTCATATACACTTTTTTCACACACACATACAAATATATAATAGTAAACCTACACATGATCATTATGCACATTGTTCCAAATATTAATTTGCATTCCTCTATGAGATGAATCAAGTTAATCTTATTAGTATCCCACTTGATAGACACAAAAAATTCCCTTCACAATTATATATTGAGGATATGTAAGAGTGTTAATGAATCATAAGTGATGAGGTAATTATGTGTAGCTGTTAAACACAATATGCTTATTAATGCTTTAGAGTAATTTATTATCTTTTCAAACAAAAACAACTTTCATAATTAGTTTTTGAGGAGATTATTTATTGATAAAATAATAGAAAATGTATGATTCGTTACTGATTGTAATAGGAAAATGGCTTTATTTCACAAGATATAGTATCCTTACATTGATGGAAGAGATTTGTGTATAGACTATAGATGTTGAACACATTATACTTCTAAATTTTTTAGGAGGCAAAGCTATATGTACTCAGGTACACGATTCTTTTAGCCATATATATATGTATATATATATATACACACACATTTATATACACACTCACACAGACACTTATTTGTATACATATATATACACACGTATACTTTTTTCACACACACAACATATGTGTATATATATATATATATTATAGAATTAAATGTCTGATTTCGATGTCGTGTTCAATGGCCCAAAAACAGTTTTTTTTTGAAATTTTGGTCGAAATTTTGATATTTGCGGTCCTAACAATTTTGACGATCAAATAAGCGAATTAAATCATGAAAAATAACTAGGATGATCTAAACGCCAAGTTCTACTCAAATATGCAATAATATTTAATATTTCATTTTGGATGGGGGGGTCTCCCACATTTTGGATGGGGGGGTCACCTTACTGACAACACATAGATGGCAACTTTTTTTACCTTATCTCAAACGAACAAGTGCTTTGTTGGATACTAAAAGAAAATCAGAGATTGGCAAAGTCTGAAAAATGAAGATAGTTTAAGAGTACTTTGTTGGATCCTAGAAGAAATCAAAGATTGAGCGTCGATGCAAACACAAAGTTTGAGAAATGAAGATGCTTTAAGATTCTGAATAACCTACACATTAATAATATATACAGTTCAAGGATAAAGATTATCACAAGGTTGTCAGAACCGAACCGGTCAGCAAACCGGTGAGGCCTCTGTTTCTCGGTTCACTTGTTCAACCAGAGGTCTGACCGGTTCAACCGGTGACGTCAGCATGACGTCACTAATAGTTTAAAAATATATAAATGTCTTTGATACTCATGGAAAATATCCCTACAAAAGTTATGAAACATGAATAATAGCACAACTTCTCACAATCACTTGATAAACATATCAAATAACAAATATTATTCTGTTCATGGACATACATATACCAACATTTATATAGTATTCGAAATTAGTTAACGAAAAATAGCAGCAACAAAACATTTATTTGCTAAGTGAAAGAACCGGCCAGTTGGGCTAAAACGGGACTGGTTTGCCGGTTCACCGGTTCAACCGGTCGGTTCACTGGTTTAATGCCGGTCAGACTTCATTTCCGGCTTTTGGAGTGGACCGAACCGGTAGAGTGACCGGTTCCTGGTTCAACGGGCCGGTTCGGTTCTATTCTGATAAGCATGGATTATCATCGTATTTTTCCACCTCTTTTACCTCGAGCCGCAAGAGGAGGCGTCATTTCTCAGCAGACGTTTTAGCAAGTTGCACCATGCCTCCCAATACAAACATGACCCATACAGACGATTAAAAAATCTAGAAACACATCCAAACATATCAAGTACATGTCAGCATAACTGCTTTCTATTCTCCATAATCAACATCAGTACGACCCATCCAAGCGGCCCAGGAAGATGTAGCTCTCCAACTGCATGGTATGTCGTTCAAGTTACAGAAAACCCGGACCTTATATGCTCACTACTTCTGGGCAGCATTGTTCTATTGACCTTCCTGTACGCCACGATGCCTTCAGCATACACAGAACAACTGGCGCAATAAGAAGAAAAGCAATACGATATAAAGAAATTCCATAAGGAAAAAAAAATTGACATCCATATTCCTATTCATATATGGACATTCTCATACCTTTTAGTTTCTCAACATAGGAGGCACATTTTGGTTTGGTTAACGATACGTTCTCCTCAAAGTGGCAATGTTCTTAACTGAGCAGTAACTTTTGATTGTGAAGATGCAAACAAATGATCCAAACATTGATACACAGTCATGGTGAGGGCACTAGAGGGAAAAACAGAGATGAGAGAAGAGGAAGGAACCGTTTTCATGTACCAGATTGTGTCGCTAGTGGGGAGTTAACTTCATAATGGTGAAATAATGAAATGTTTTCCGAGGAGTCACTGAGATGTGGATTCTGAATTTGATAACAGAAAGAGAGTGGTACAGGGATCATGGAATGTGATAAGGGAGGGAAACTGAAAGTGATTGGAATGAGGAATCAATTACGGAATTATCCAGAGCAGTTAGTGTTGGACTTGGCAATATTCAAAGCTGTGAATGAGAAGAGAGCGGCCAGTAAAGCAAGCAGTCTGGGAGGGAAGGGTGCTGGAGTTTTTTTTGCATGTGGTTGTAAATAAGATAGTGCCGTCAGTTTTGCTGGCAATTGAGAATAACGAAACTGAATGTCCTTGACAAGATAAAAAAAATAAAAAAAAGTGGAGAAAAAAAATGTTAGAAGAGAGAGAGAGAGAGTCAAGGAGATCATATCATTTTAAAAATGTTGCGTTCTAATTGGTTGATCTTTTTAGGATACTACAAGATAGCAGTGTGGTAATTTGTTAAACTTATTCACTTTATTTATAGTAGTACAGATTTATAAGAAGTTGGATAGTATAGAAGGGGAGAAGAGTGTATATAAAATCCCACGTCTAAAAGAAAGAACATAAAGAGATCTGGACCAAGGGAAATACATCAAAAATTAAGATGCAAAGTGTTGTTTAAGTACGACAATGTCAAGGATCAATTGAAAACTATTTCCACAAGCTTTTCAATGAATAAAATTCATATGATATTAAAGACTTGTGTGCCATGGATACAAGACATATTATCTACACTTGACAAGTAACACAATCAGAAGTGAATAGTGCTTTGAAAAGATAAAAAATTAGAAAGCATAGGGGTGGATGGTACCCCTATTGATGTATGGAAGAATATCGCAGAGAAAGTTGTGGTTAACGAATTATTTAATAAAATTATTATGGCAAAGAGAATGCTTGATGAGCCTAGAAACAATACATAGCCTGCATGTGCAAGAACAAGGGTGATGTCCAAGGCTACACAAACAATGGAGGTATCAAGATAATCTGCTACACTATGAAGCTTTGGGAGAGCATTAATGAGCAAAGACTAAGGTCTATAACATAAACATCAGTCTACCAATTTAATTTTTTGCTAGGAAGATCCACAATAGATGTCATTTTCTGATAATAAGGCTTATGCAGAAGTATAGAGGACACAAAAAAGATCTCGGTATGGTTTCCAGTGATTTGGAAAAGACTTATGGTTGAGTACCAAGGAAAGTGTTTTGGTGGGTTTTAAAGAAAAAGGGTGTCATAATCCAATGCTTTATAAAATTACATGTATATTAGCTTAACTGTGAGGATCCTGGGAGGGGAGACAAGATTTTCGATTACAGTTGGCGTACATGAAGGACTGGCTCTGGGCCCGTATATATTTGTCCTTGTTATCGATGAGTTGACAAAGCATGTTGTCGATGACGTCCCTTGGTGTCTGCCACATGTTGATGATAGTGTGTTGATTTATGAAACTATCGATAATATGAATTACAAAACTGAACTTTGGAGAAATGCATCAAAATCTAATGGATATAAAATCAAGTGAATCAAAATGGAGTGCATGCATTGCAGTTTCAGCCACTCCACTATTGTGGGCGTTGCTGCCAAGTTGGATGGAGCAGATGTACCAAAATGTGATACATTTCATTGCTGGTTCTATTCTTCATGTGGATGGCGATGCTCAAGATGATGGATGCCACATGATCACAACAGGATGATTGCAATGAAGGCGTGCAACTCAAATAGTTTGCGACCCAAAAAGTCCTCGCAGATAGGAAAGTATGTTTTATAGACCAACTATATGGCCAACCGTGTACGAGAGTGAAATGTTGGAGGAACATGGTATCACCAAGATGAATGTGGCATATATTTGTGCTCTAGATGGATGCATGAGAAGACTAGGAAAGATTGTTAAAGAAATAACTGAATAAGGAATAAAGTGTGGGTGGCAAGCATTGAGGTAAAGCTAAGTGAAGGTTACCTTAGATAGTATAGACATGCGCAACACAGATCGACTATGCACCAATTTGAAGTAATGTTATCGATCATGGTTTAAAATTTCGGTCGAAATTTTGGTTTCGATCGGTACCAGACATCGAAATGGACAATCCAAATAGCCGAAATTTCTGATTTTTTAATTGCATTAAAAAACTTTAAAAAAATTCTTAAAATCCTAAAGAAATGTGGGAGACCCCCCTGAGTTAATCGAATCCGAAATATAAGATCTTAACATGTTATTGCATAAGAATATATGTATATATACATTGCATCATCGAAATCCTGATCGAAACAGTTTTGTGTATTTTCACTAAAAAATGTAGGAGGCCCCCACCCTATACCAACATATGATATTATTGCATAATTAGGTGTATTTATGTATGTAGATCATCATGGTAAAATTTTATGACTTAATTCCTTTATTTGGTCAACGAAATCGTCAAAATTTGCGTCAAAATCTTGTGTCGAAATAAGCGGAAATATTGAAATTTCAGTCGAAATTTTTGTAAATTTCTGTTTCCGGACCATCGAAAACGCATCGAAATCGACATTTTAAACATGTTTATTGAATCGATCATGGTTAAAAGGGGAAAAGGCATGCCTAAACTAACTTGGGCAGATATTATAAAAAATTTAAAATCTTTGCATGATAATGAGAAAATTATCCGTGACAACTCAGTAGAAAATAAGGATTCATGTAGCCAACCCCAACATGGCTGGGAATGAGGCTTAGACGATGACGTCTTATCCCAACTTGGTTGAGAACTTCTCATGTTTTGTGTAACCTTTGGGCGCCAGCCCTTCATTTTCCTCATCTGCTCCAATCCAGATATGATAAGAAGCCCTTTGTGTCAAGGCCAGGCTTTCGATCAGATTTTCTGCCTAGTAGTTCTACAGTTTTGTGGAGTTCGTACATCGAACATGCAGCTCTAGCTGTAATATTTATGTTGTTTATCTCTCTAAATATGATATCTCGGTCGCTTTCTCCCTTGGATCACTGTCTTACAAAAACTGGACAATCATCTTTACATTAATTGGGCCACTTGATTTCTTAATGATAATGAATTTCTTTTTGGAACATGATTGATCACTGTTTGGTCATGTTGATATGAGTTGGGACTATTTTAGGATTAGTTTTTTGATCAAACCAGCTATTTAGGCTAAACACAATTTTCTTTTGAATCAAATCATATTTTCGCCCCTTTGCTGGTGCTTAATGTTAACTTCATATGATATTATCTGACAGGGCATGTATCACATTTAAGCTTATCTGGTTTACTCTGAATATTTTCTAAGTCGAGCCTAAAGTCCTAAACTGGTCTACAAGCTATTGTAATGGCAATGATCTTCAACCATTTCTGATTTCCTAAGAGAACATAAGTGAAGTTTTAAACTTGAGCGAGCATTAGTGGGAGTAATATGCAGCGGTTTAACCTTTATGCCTATTCACAAAGGGAGTTTCGAAATTTATTGTTCACTTCAAATTAATAAGCCACTACTTTATGCTCCAATGAGATGTAACCGTAAAAAGCCACTAGTTTGAATTGTAACGTTATATATGAGCAAATAATTACTTTGGCTGGTCAATGTGCCCGCATCTGACCAACTGATGGTATATGCATGGATCTTGTTAATCAAGCTGATATATTATGTGTAGAGGTGGGTGTTTTTTTTCTCTCTCTCTTCTTCTTCTATTTTAAATGCTATAGGCTTTGTTACCACTAGCATCTCTATTATTCCTCACAAAGTGAAGCTATCAACTTCCTCGTTTTCCCCCTTCTTTGGATGCAGCTATCAGATTCCTCCTTTGGTCTGTGGGAAGACTGCAATCGTGATAAGCCCTCTTGTTGCACTAATGCAGGATCAAGTATGTAGCACGACCTCTGTCATGTATTTTTATATGTATAAGTTAACTTCACAAGGGCTATAGTTCTAAAAGATAGCAACTTTATTGAAATTGTTTATGTTCTGTAAAAAACAGGTTATGAGCCTAAAACAGCGTGGAATTAAGGCTGAATACATTGGAAGTACACAGACCAATCAAAGTGTCGTTTCTGAAGCTGAGAGGGGTACTTATAACTTGCTGTACATGACACCCGAGAAAGCCTGCACAATCTCTCAAAGGTAATGCCTGGATGATAGTCTGGGTTTGAACGTGAATATCTAACTATCTTGAGACGTGTTGATTAATGTTTGAGCAATGGGTACCCAGGCTACTATCCTAGTAGGTCCATAACCTGAAATTCAATGTAATCAAACCAATATCTTTTGGCCTCAGAAGCCAGAATGAATTGCAGTCTGTAGTAATCTGGTTTAAGAATAAGTTGTATGATCTTTTTGATTATTTGAAATGATTAAAGCGACACACTAAGTCTATCCAATCATTCAAAGAATTGGGCCAGTAGCATACAAGCTGAGTTACCTCCCGAGTTAGCCTGTTTACACAATGTGTTTCATGTATCCATGTTAAAGAATTCACCCAGGTATGGGAAAGATCATAGATTATGAGCCATTACAACTAAGAGAAGATATCTCCAATGCTGAAGGTCTTATTCAAATTCTAGACTGTAGAATTTGGAAGCTTAAAAATAAGAAGATACCTCTTGTGAAGGTTCTTCGGAGAAATCATGGTGTAGATGAAGCCACATGAAAATTAGAGTTAGAAATGTGTAACAAGTATCTTTTCCTCTTTTAGAAATTTCGAGGTGAATTTTTATTAGTGGGGGAGATTGTTACAAGTTACAACCAACATATTGCTTTACCGCTAATCTTAGGGTTAAAGATAACCTTAGCATTAATTGTGCCTTTGTTGGTACCTTAATCACTTTGTGGTTTTTTCAGCTTTATTTTATCTTAAATTCTGTTTTGATAAATCAAAATTATGATTTTAGCATATTATGACTTTTGAGTTTTGATTTACATAGAAATATCCCACATATGTGTGTGGGAAAAGAATTAAAAATACTTGAGGAAATAATTAATAAGAAAATTATCATTTGAGAGTTTTATCAAATTAATCGTATAGGATTCAATTATAACTCCAACACAAAAAGAACGAATGAAATCAAAGTTAAAACGAGCGAGTTGTGACAATTTTAGTAACATATGCATAATTGACTTTCGTCTGCACTTTTGCCTAACCAATGGCCACACATGCTGATGATCAGGCTCTGATGGCCACGCAAGTCGATGACCGGACCCCGATGGCCTCACAGATTGATGACAGACCCTAATGGTCATGCAGGTGGATGACCGGGCCCGGATGGCCACACATGCTGACTGGGCCCAGATGGCCACACATGCAGATGATCAGGAATCGATGGCCATACAGTCCGATGAGTGAACCCCGATGGCAGCACAAGGCAATGAACATACTCTGATGGCCACGCGAGCCAATGATTAGATCCTGATGGCCACGCATACCGATGGCTGTGCAGGCCGATGACTGATAAGATGCCATACAGACCGATGGAAATGAACTGCGCTGCCACCCAGGACAACCAATCACTAAAATAACCAAAATGTTTGCTATACATATCAAAATATGATGAAATTGTCTCGTTGGATTCATATTTCAATTTGCCAAACTACTAGATCCCTAAATCGCTAAAGATGCGAAAGAAAAGGAGATTTCTAGGGTGACTTTGAGGAACAACGCGAAGAACAAGGGAAACCGATGATCTAATCTTAGATCGACCGTGGTAAGTTAGTTTTGACTATACATTTATTCTCTCTTATTTTTTATATTGTAACTCAAAGCATCTTTAATATAGAGTGAGGGTTACAACGCACTAAAAGCTTCCGTTGGAGACTCATAGACAACAAAATTTAAATCTTCTTTCATCTACTTCAACCTCTAGTCAAAGCTTGAAACTTATTGTGTAGTCTCTATTTCCCCATGGTTCATCGCATGTCGAGTTCTTTCTTTATCATACCTGTCAAGACTGCCTAGGCGCTCCAAGGGGGTGTGCCTTGGCCTGCACGCTGACTTATGTGTGCCTTAGTCCGCACGCCTTGATTTGTGTGCCCCTTGAGTCTTTGTGATGGATTTTCAGCCCCATATATGGGTAATACAATCCTTTTTAAGGTCACATTAACATTATTGAGGATTGTAAACATGTTATAAGCCTAGTTATTTTTCCAGGGCATCATACCATTAATTTTATTAAAACTTTTTTGTATTTAGTCCCACATGAGAGAATAAGGGAGTTGTATTATGCCGACACTCTTACATAACTATCTTGTAATCACTTTATAAACCATCTAGTACAAAACCTCTTCCTCCCCTAAATTGTATCACAACGGGAATAGTCCCCCTTCTTCCCCTTCCCTTTTCCCCATGCTAGCCCACCCTCTCTTCTTGGCGGGAAGCCAACCACCCTTCCCCCAATGTATCATTATTGCTGCCCCTACCTCCTCCCTCTTCTCCTTGCTGTTGTAGCCCCCTCCTCCACCAACACCCCTATGTTCCTTCTTTTCCCGCTATTGCTACTCCCTCCCCCCATAACCTCCTCTTCCCTCCCTCACCACAGCCGCTTCCCGCAGTTGCCTCCCCTCAGCCCGCAACCTCCGCTTCCAATCAACCTGTTGATGCTGCCCTTCCCCTCTCCCCATGCCCCGTGTGTCGCTGCCTGTCCCCTTCATGGTCTGTCCCCCCTATGCAGTCCATTCTTCCCTCCTACCTTTTCACCGCTACCACCCTTTCCTTGCCCTTCTTCTAATCTTTCTCCTCCTGTTACTAATTTACTTGTTCCCTTTTTTCTTCCTATGGTTTCTCCCTTTTTGATCTACTGCATATACCCTATCTTGCATAGGTCAGACTCGTGCTGTTGTAGCTTCTGCCTCCTACTTGTGCTCATGATCTCTAATCCCTATGTCTAAAATGACGTCTACCCTTGATACTCCTCACAATTAAGTGATGATTATCCGCTTGAATGGTAAAAGAACCTTACAGGTCAGTGCTCTTTGGAGATTTATCTTACCTCACATGATCACATGATATATCTAACTACTCCAAGACATGACTCTCATGCTTCTATTGCCAACTTCAAAGCCAAAACTACTATGCTACTTGGAGGAATGACTCTCTTGTCCTGAGTTGGATCATTAATAGTGTGGAACTTTGGATTAGTGCTACACTTATGCGTCTACAAATGGCTAAAGACATGTGGGAACAACTTGCTCGTATATATATGCTCATAATCATAATCTCAAGGCATTGTGATATCTACAGAAAGTTAACTAAGCCCAAGCTCGCACTGAATACCGATATTGAAGACCACTATGCATACCTCAAGGCCCTCTATGATGATCTTGAGACGTGCCATCCCTTAACAAATGATACACTGAACTGAGAAAATATACCACAAGATATAACTCGTTCAATTTCTATCTAGCTTCCCTGATTCTTTTGTAAGCATCACTGATCAAATTCTTGGTAGTGCTATTTTACCTCATAACTGATGTTGATGCAATACTTTAATGCTCTCGACGTCTTTCTTCGACCAAACATCCATATGCTCCTTCTGATGCTGCGACTCTCCTCATGACTCCTAGTTGAGGCCTTAGTCGTTCGTCTGGTGATCCTAGTCGTGGCTAGGGTGTACTATAGGATCTCGTCACTGTGACTTTTGTGGTTGGCATCCACATTAAGGAGCGTTGTTGGGCCAAGAAAGGGACTCCAACATGGGTTAATCAAGTCACTAACAAAGACGTTTCTTCAACATGTACAACTGACCATGTTGCCTCTCATATTGTTGCATCTTTGCTTGAACCTTAGATGCTGTTCTCAATAACTCTCAATCATCTGCACCCTCCAAAAAGAGTACCTTGACACATCTAACTTCTACATTTGTATCTGGTAATTCTTGTTGGGACAGATTCTAGTGCTTGATCTCATATTTGTGGAATCCATGATCGTGGTTTGACTAAATCTACAACTTTACCATGGTAGTTCTTGCAGATACTTCCCACATTGCTATCGAAGGCAGTGGCATAATAAAAAGTTTATCTTTGTCTTTACATTCTACCCTTTTTGTGCCTAAGCTGCCGCTGAATTTGTTTTTTGTGAGCAAGTTGGTGCGACAAAGGAATTTTTCACTTTTCTTCGTGACTTTTGTATTATGCTAGATCTCTGCACGAGGATGATGATCGGCTGGGGACATGAAGGCCCTAAATCCCTAATGGCCTACTCTAGACTACCTAAATGATACTATTAGACCATTTGTTGCTGCGGATGTCTTCTTCTACTTCAGCTTCATACTGTGCCATCGACACTATAGACTTATGTTGGGGTATGGTGGTCATGGGAGACCTGAATAAACAGATTCAACGAGCTTGTTGTGTAGATACAGAAGCGTGAGATCGAGTAATCCTAACCGAATACGTATGACGAAGATCAACAATGGAACAAACAAGAAACCACAAAGACAAGATTTATAGTGGTTTGGCAAATTCCCAATGTGGAAGCCTACACCCACTGGCGGAGATGATATTATTGGTGGGATGATTACAGAGTTGATGATTACATAAGAGAGAAGAATCCCATCCCCCTTTACACCCGAAAGCCAACTGTGGAAGAAGACAGTTGCTTGGAGAGGAGCTCTTGGAGGTGTGAAATCTTAAGGGAAGCCCTAGGTCTGTTTGTGGCTTTAAGTCTTCAAAAAATGACGTATCTTGATGTCTTTTTTGTTGTTCTTCATGTTTGGGATGAGTTGGGGCAGGTCTATTTATAAGAATAAAGTCCCAAAGTCACCCAAATTTGTTAAGTTTGCGATTATGGTCCAGCTGGAATGTATATGGTCTAGCATGGAATGTGTATCACATTGCAGTCCAAAACACGATCTGCTTGGAGTGTAATGTTGTTTCTTCTAGTCTTGCCCAAATATGGTCTATGGGGACCATGTATGGACAATTGATTGATCGTTTATACACATTTAACCACCCAAAATGCACCAGGCGATGTTGAGGCTCGGTGTAGATGTCCGGTTCATCAAGGAAGCTATTCTAGAGAACTTAAGACACTCAACAAACTCCACTTTGTCTTCAACTTGAAAATGATAGAAGTTGAAAATCACTTGCAATCTTCTCCAATATCAGAAACTGATTAGGAATACCATCTTCTTTACATGTCCTACATGGTAAACCTCAAGTAGACAGAAGATTGGCTAACTTTGAGCAGAGTTCAAACTTAGCTAACAGAAGTCTTTGTCATCATGTCGGCTGGATTCTCAGTCGTACCAATTTTCTTTATTTGAATCTTGCTTTCAGCTGTGACTTCTCTAATGAAGTGGTACTTGACATCAATGTGCTTCTTTCTGTCGTGGAACATTTGAGCTTGGCTAAGATGTATGGCACTGTGACTGTCACAATGAACAATAACTTGTTCTTGAACCATGCCCAACTAATCTTATCAAACCCTTGTGCCATATTGTGATGGCTTGAGATCCGCAAAAGACTAAACAAGTATATTTGAAATGCCCTTCAAATACCTTAAAATCCACTTAATTGCTTGCCAATGTGCCTTGTCAGGATGAGCCATGTAACGAATAACCACACGGTCCGAGTAAGCAATGTCTGGTCTAGTGCAAATTGTGGCATATATGATGCTACCAATAACAATGGAGTAAGGTACATGCACCATCTCTTTCTCTTCTTCATCAGACCGTGGAGATTGAAAACCGATAACCTTTAGCGAGCGACCAATGGAGTTAAAACAAGTTTCACCATCTAACATGTGGAACTTGTGAAGAACCTTCTTGATATACTTTTCCCGTGTCAGGATAAGCCTTCTATCGTTTCGGTCCCTATGAATCTCCATGCCAAGAATCTTCTTAGCTTCACCTAGGTCTTTGATATCAAATTCTCCATCTAGAAGAGATTCCACCTTGGCAATCTCATGTGTGTCTAGAAGCGATCAACATGTAGTAGTAGGTTAACAAAGTAATTGTCATCCAACCCTTTGTAGTAGGCAACAACGTCACAGCTATTCCTAGAAAATCCATTGTGCATCATGAAAGAGTCAAATCTCATATATCGTTGTCTAGGAGATTGCTTTAGCCCATAGATTGACCTCTTGAGCAAGCACACAGAGTTCTCTTTGCTTCAAAGCCCTCTAGTTGTTGCATGTGGATATTTTCTTCTAGTTCATTGTGCAGAAAAACTATTATTACATGTAGCTGCTGCAACTCTAGATCTCAATGGCTACCAAAGAAAGTAGCACCCGTATGGAACTATGCTTGACGACGAGTGAGAAGACTTCATTATAATTAATGCCTTCAATTAGATTGTAGCCTTTTGCAACAAGGCGTGACTTGTATCCGTCACTACTTTCTTTCCTTTAGGAGGTACCACCAACTCTCAAGTTTGATTCTTATGAAGATATTCCATCTCTTCCTTCATTGCAACAATCCAGTGTGAAGCATCCTGACCTATGATTGCATTATGGAAATTGGTGGGCTCGTTACCAATATCTGCATCAACGACGTTGGAAAAGGCATAGGCTAATATAGAGTCACAAAAGCCATAACGTCGGAGTGGTTTGATCTGTTTGCCTTTGGCTGCACTGTAACTTTGTAAGAACTCTCTGGAATCTCCTTTTTGTCTTTAGTAGGCACTAAATCATTTGGCATAGAAGAGAGATCTTGCTCATCAACATGTAAGTCAACATCTTCGTTGGTCCCAACATGTTGTGAGACACCATGTAGAGAACCTGTAGAAGAGCTATTTGTATCTTGCATACTAGACAACATGGCAGTTTCGTTAAAAGTAACGTTGTGCTCTACCATGAAACGTGGTGAAGAAGGATCCTTGCAACAAAGATGGTATCCTTTCACTCCAGAAGCATGACCAAGGATCATGCATTTGATAGCTCTAGGTTGTAATTTGCTAGTATCAGAATTTGCATAAGCAGGCAACCGAGTATGCGCAGATTCGGATAATCAACATGTTTACCAAACCGAGCTTCTTCAGGAGTCTTGAAATTAATAGAAGACGACAGAGAACGGTTAACCAAATAACAAGAGGTTGATATAGCTTCAACCCAAAAAGATCTATCCAAGCCCGCATTGAGAAGCATGCATCAAGTTTTATACAACAACGCTTGCTTCAGTCTTTCTGCTACACCATTATGTTAGGGCGTGTGACACAATATACAATGTCTTTTGATTCCATGATCACTGTAGAAATTATTGAACCCCTTAGAACAGAACTCCCAAGCTATTACCACTGGGAGAAGTTTTTATGCTCTTGTCAGTTTCATTCTCAACAAGACTTCCATTGCTTGAAAGTAGAGAACACCTTGTCCTTTCTCTTTAGAAAATAAACCCAAACCTTCCTTGTGCAATCATCAATGAAGGTCATCATATATTTAACACCACCTTTGAAAGGAACATGAGAAGGGCCCCATAGATTAGAGTGAACATAATCTAGAGCATCCTTGGAAGAATGAATTGTTGTGTCGAAGCTTATTCCGTTTGGCCTTCCACAAAACACGATGCTCGTAGAAATAAACTTTCCAATGCTTTAGCTACACAACAACCCTCTCTTGCTCGGAAGCATCATCCCTTTCTCAGGCATGTGTCCCAAACACATGCAGAGCTTGTGGTGTCTTTAGATGAAGTTGTAACCGTTGTAGAGCTTGAGATAGTAGAACCTTGCAAACTGTATATTTTGTGGGAATTTCTCATTGCCTTCATGAGGACCCAATCAAATTCAAGAATATTAATACCTCTATTTTCACCGAAGAAATTGCAACCCTTGTTTTCAAGTGTGCCCAATGAGATGAGATTCTTCTTCAACCCAACATGTCGGGCGTCGGTCAATGTTCTGACTTCAACATCAAGCATCTTGATCTTTACCATGCAACACCAACCGTTTTGCAAGGATGATCGTCACCCATAAGGATATCTCCACCTTGATGTGACTCATAACTATGGAAATGATACTTACGCTCGGTCATGTGGTACGTGCATGATGAATCAAGAACCAATCTTTCTTGTAGTCATTAGACGGCGATGAAGAAAGAACGTAGTTGTTGTCTTCAGAACCTCCACTAGACACCTTTGCATGAGCTGCAATATCATTTTATTTCTCATGCTTTTGCTTGATTTGCAACTTGTAGAATTCATCCCAGGTATGACCTATCTTCTTCTATAGTTGCTCTTCTTTGATGGACGTGACTTTGACTTCTTCTTTTGCTTTGAACTTTCAACGTCTTTGTCACGTGGACACTCCCTTCCTCTAGCGACCAATGCTTCACCTGCTACTTTCGATGAAGTAAGATCCTTCTCAAATTTTTCTTGAGAGATCAAAGTCGTTTTGACTTCACGGAGTGAGATAGTCTTCGACTCCCAAATTATCATTATATCCTGGAGATTCTTGTAGAACAGTGGAAGGGTACAAAGCAAAAAAATTGCATGATCCTTGTCCTCTATCTTCACATCATGCGTCCGAGGTCATGGATGATTTTTTTGAACTCATCGAGAAGAGCAGTCAAGGAACCTTCCATGCAAAACATGAAAATGCGTTTCTTTAGCGAAGCATGTTCGTGATGGACTTTTTCATGTAGAGTGCTTCAAGTTCATCCCAAACTTCTTTGGCGGTCTTCACATGGACGACCTCACAGAGGACTACATCCTCCTAACAGAGAAAGATGCCTATACGAGCCTTTTGATCAGTCTCCTCCCACTGCTCATCTGTCATGGATTTCGATTTCTTCTCCTTTTCTAGAAGAGTTTTGTGGACTCCTTGCTTGAGGCAAAATTCACACTTAACTTGCACGAGAGAGAAGCTTTTTAAGCAATTGAACTTCTTGATATTGCATTTTGACGTTATGATAGAGATCCGAAGGTAAGACTCGCTCTGATACCACTTGTTAGGATATGCTAGTGTTGGGAGACCTGAACAACAAGGTTCAACAAGCTTGTTGCGGAGATGCGGAAGCGTGAGATTGAGCAATACAAACTGAATATGCATGAAGAAGATCAACAACAGAACAATCAAGCAACCACAAAGACAAGATTTATAGTGGTTCAACAAATTCTCAATGTGGGAACCAGAGCCTACATCCACTGGCTCTGGCTGAGATGATAATATTATTGGAGATATTACATAGATGATGATTATAGAAGAGAGAAGAAGAACCCAATCCCCTTTTACACTCAAAAGCCAATCGTGGAAGAAGACAATTGCTTGGAGAGGAGCTCTTGAAGTTGTGAAACCCAAGGGAAGCCATAGGTCTATTTGTGGCTTTAGGTCTTTTAAAAAGATGTCTCTTAATGTCTCTTCATTGCTCTTCATGTTGGAGACGAGTGGGGGGTCTATTTATAAGAATAGGACCCATGGTCTAAGTCCCATAGTCACCCAAATTTCTCCAGTCTGCAATTGCAATTTAGTTGGATCGTGTACGGTCTAGCTTGGATGTAAATCGCACTGAAGACCAAAATATGATCTGGTTTGGACCACATATGGTATGGTCTAGACAGTATATGGCATGTCTGGAGTGTATTTGCTGTTTCCCCTGGTCTATAGTCCATGGGGACCGTATGTGGTTAATTGATTGACCGTAAATACACCTGTAAACACCCAAAATGCATCCTGACTATGCCGAGGCTCGGTGTAGACGCCTGGTCAAGGAATGCATCGTCGATACGGGCGATATTTCGATCAAAATACCGATACCAACGCCATTAGATATGGAAACATTCGTATGTACTGATAGGCTCACAAATATCTGTATACCGAGGGGTATATTGTCAAGATCGCCATGTTTCGATGGTTTCGGTTCAAAATGCACTACTGACTTCATTGTACCATCTGAAATTGGTGGTTTGCTGATGGGTATACCTTTTTTGGTAGAATGACTGCTGCTACTTCCTGGGAGGAGAAAAGAAGGTGCATTTGGGGGATTTTTTAGTAATTGCCTAATTGGAACTCAAATCAACCTAACTTCCATTTTCTGCCATTTGCAACCTCTCCATCTCTTTTTCCTACTATTTTCTTCCACTTTCACCTAAAAACGATTTTCTACTGCCAAAACCTAGTATTACTCCAATTTTGGTATGCTTGGTGCTAACTATACATACATCCATGGTACTAAATGTCCTCGACATGGGGCGAAATTTCGCCGATAATGTCTATGTCGACGGCTGGCGACGTCGAATCCACGTAAACATCCTTATTCCATAATATCCTCGACATTTTGTCGAAGTTGTCGACATTTCCCTATATGTTGACGAAGTTGACCCAAGTCCATTTAAAAATTCCACAATGTCCTCGACATCTGTCAAAGTCGTCGAAGTTGGCGACATTCTTCTGATGTTTTATGGAGTTTGCTGTGTGGGGGAAAAAGGTAAGATGATTTTGATGTTATTTTTTACTATTTTAAGCTAATAGTAATAGACCGACCCCCTCTCTGCTAAATGTACATAGATTTACACCATTTATATGTAGTTTGTTTATTGTCACAAACTTTATATATGGAAGAACTCTGTAGTTCAGAGACGACTGTATGTAATCATGTATTTATCTACAAATGTCAACCTATGTGGATGGCTATATGTAAACACATTGTGTTTTTAGCTAGATTTGATGAAATCTGTCGATTTTCATCACAAAATGACTATTTTTAGCTTAATTTTTGTCGAAGTTGCATCGAAGTTTGGTTGTAAAAATCCTTGACATTTCCACAAACTTCCATGTCCACACATGTCGAAGTCGGCTCGAAGTCGAAGTCCTGTTCCATGCATACATCTATAAATATATTATGTAGATCTACAATATTATCACTAGATCTACCAAATTACAACACTATTAATTACTACTATCATGCAATTTATCTAATCACTAGTACTATTACAATAAGTATTGTTATAATTAGTTATGTGTTTATGTTTAGTAGAAGACGTTCTTATAAAAAGTAATGTGAACATATAGAAAAGAAAATATAGTGGAACTATATATTTTTGTTTTTTAAAAGTAATAAAAATTGACGAGTTATCTAATTTTCTATGTACATGTGTGTCTTAATGTTGTATAAGTTAAAGTTGTTATTTGGTAAGCTTCCAAAAGTGTTTTTAATCATTAAATAACACTTCTTTATTGTTTTCTAGTCTTTATTTTAGAAACTCAATTTTAAATAAAATTCTAAAATTATCGTGCTTGATTAATAGTAGAAACGAGTATTGTACACTTATATAGTATTGTACATGACGTGTATGAGCTACATGTAACTTCATACAACCAACCTTCCATAATGTACATGTCATGGGAGCAATATATCAACCATATCAACTCAATATTGTATGGAAAATCAGTGTGTAACCCAACATAGAACTGATATGAGTTAGTAAGTTACTATGCTATTCATGTATTGTAAATTGGATAATATTGCATAAGTGTGTATTTATGTTTATGGATTGTGCTAGTAAAATTCCAAATCTTAATTCCAACATTTAGTCATTGAAATCCCCAAAAAACAAGATAGGTTCCCTACCTCCCACATGGCAGACAACCCCCTTCCACATACCCCTTACAAAATTTTATTACATAAAATGATGCATTTAGGTGTAGAGATTACACATGTACAATTCATGATTTAATTCGCTCATTTTGGCGTCGAAACGACCATGATTGCGTCTACTGATTTTTCTGTCGGTATAGCGGTAAATACCTATTTCTAGGATGTTGAAACGACATCGGTATACAATACCGTCCGGTTCATCAAGGAAGCTTTTGTAGAGAGTTTAAGACACTCTCTCAACAACTTGGGCACCCTTTTCTCACCTAACTAAAAATTGCATCTCCTATTTTTGATAATTCGGTTCAGTTTGGATCCTGCCAGTTGCGCAAGCAAACTTGCGTTTCATTTGCTAAAAAGAATTCAATATCTAGTGCTGCTTGTTTGATTTAATACATTTTGATGTTGGGGTCCATGCAAAATTTCTAGTGTTTTTCGATTTAAATACTTTATCGCCTTTCATGATTTTAGACTGTTGTTTTTTATTTATTTAAAAGACTGTTTACAAGCATGAAATGAGGTTTCGTCAAAATCATCGAAATTTTGCTCGAAATTTCGATTTCGATGCTATCTAGTACCGAACGTGCGACTGTTTCGATTTCGATGATTTCAATGAGTTTCGCCAAATTTTGACGATTTCGATGAATTTCGTCAAATTTCGATGAATTTCGCCAAATTTCGATGAAAATTTCGATAATTGCAATCCTTGTTGTTATTGTTGATTTTTGAAGAGGAGCAAAGGGGGATTGGGGTCATTTCACCATTTAGTACTCATGCATAGTATATACTTATAATATATCATAATTGCATTGCATTTCCCTAATATTTGCTATTCAAATTATTAAATACTTATGCGATGCATGCTATTTTAGTTTCTGCAATGTGGATGACATGTATCCTAGTGGTGATTTATTAGACAATGAGGGTGCTAGGAAGCCAACCACACCAACAAATGATGATTTAGCTTGGAAACATTGCACTAGTATTCTTGGGACCAATGAAATGGTTGACTATTGAGTCAATATTTCGCCAAATTTTGACGATTTCGATGAATTTCGTCAAATTTCGATGAATTTTGCCAAATTTCGATGAAAATTTCGATAATTGCAATCCTTGTTGTTATTGTTGATTTTTGAAGAGGAGCAAAGGGGGATTGGGGTCATTTCACCATTTAGTACTCATGCATAGTATATACTTATAGTATATCATAATTGCATTGCATTTCCCTAATATTTGCTATTCAAATTATTAAATACTTATGCGATGCATGCTATTTTAGTTTCTGCAATGTGGATGACATGTATCCTAGTGGTGATTTATTAGACAATGAGGGTGCTAGGAAGCCAACCACACCAACAAATGATGATTTAGCTTGGAAACATTGCACTAGTATTCTTGGGACCAATGAAATGGTTGACTATTGAGTCAATATCAGCAACAAACTATAAACCCAAGTAAAATGTGTGGGATGCCCTACATATCCAATATTTGATATTATGACACGAACAAGTACATGCATGTATATAGCTCATACTTACAAAATTGCATAACTTAATTCCTACATTTTGTCATCAAAATCATTCATCGAAATCCTCAAGAAACAGGACAGTTCCCTTACCTCCCACATGAAGGACCCCCTCCCTAACCTACCCCCACATAAAATTTTATTGCATAAAACGATGCATTTAGGTGTAGAGATCACACCTGTAAAATTTCATAAATTAATTCATTCATTTTGGCGTCGAAATGGGCACAATTGCATTTATCGAAATTTCCATAAATTTCGATTTCCATGCTGTCGAAACGGTATCGAAATCGGATACCTCGTTCCTTGTTTACAAGTCCTACCATCAAACATTACTTTTTGAAATCTACACAATTATCTTCCACCATCAAAATCCTTCACATAGATAATGCACTTGTGTATGTCCAGCATGATCTCACTGCTTAAGGTCGTGCTGGAGGCACAATACACCAAACTTGATGCTCTTATACCTCAAGCAAAATGGCATTGTTTAACACAAAAACTACCATCTTTTAGATATTGGCCGTACTGTAATGTTCTGCACCAATGTGTCGAGAAAGTTTTGGCATGGGCTCTACTTACTACTTGTTTTCTAGATCAAGTGAAAACCCTTGTAAGAAGAAATGAAGAAGGAAGAAGACAGGAACACCGATCACATGTCGGCTGCAAGATGCAGCAAACGTGAGTAGGGCTTGAGCCTACACACTTGTATATATATATTAGGGTAAGTACATGAGGTACAAAGAGAGAAAAAGAATAAAAACTAAATTTCATAAGCAAAATAGATATGCTGCTGGCTTGCCGTTCTGCCGCTGTGCCTATATATTAGGGTAAGTACATGAGGTACAAAGAGAGAAAAAGAATAAAAACTAAATTTCATAAGCAAAATAGATCTGCTGCTGGCTTGCCGTTCCGCCGCTGTGCCGGTGTCGATACCATCGACTTGAGTGTCGATGGTATCGACGGAATATTGTCTTGCGCCTGAACCAATCTCGATACTATCGACATGTGTGTCGATAGTATCGACCGGGATGCAGCTTGCTTCAACTTGAACCTGAACTGATCTCGATAATATCGATAGTATCGACCGGGATGCAGGTTGCTTTACACTCCCCCTCAAGCTGGAGAGTACACATCGTGTATACCCAGCTTGCCGCAGAGTCTCTGAAAGATTGCTGAACCCAAAGGCTTTGTCAGAATATCTGCTAGTTGATCTTCAAACCTGACATATGGAGTCACAATAGTGCCGTCTTTTATTTGATCACGAATAAAATGGCAATCAACCTCTATGTATTTTGTACGCTCATGAAAGATAGGATTTCTGGCAATGTGCATAGCAGATTGATTGTCACACTTGAGCTCCATAGAAGGTAGAAGAGAAATTTGCAATTCAGATAAAACAGATTTGACCCATTTTAATTCACAGCATGCATGGGCCATAGCACGGTATTCAGCCTCAGTGCTAGATCTAGCAACCACATGTTGCTTCTTACTTTTCCATGTGACAAGATGATCACCTAGAAAGGTACAATAGCCTGATGTAGATCTCCTATCAGTATGATCACCAGCCCAGTCAACATCTGAATATCCTGTGAGAGACAGAGTAGATGGAGGTGCCTTTGGTCTAGAATATGTGATACCCTTACCGGGAGCATTTTTCAGATACCTCAGAATTCTGCAGACTGCTGTCCAGTGTGATTGTCGCGGAGAATGCATATATTGGCTGACCACGCCCACAACAAATGAAATATCAGGTCGGGTGACTGTTAGATATATTAACTTACCCACTATTCTCCTGTAATATTCTGGATCTTTATACTCAGCATCATCAACCACCTCTTTGATGTGATAATCCATTGGTGTAGATACCGGTTTAGATTCAGCCATGCCTGTCTCCTGTAACAAATCAAGCACATATTTTCTCTGAGATAAATTGACACCTGCATGAGATCTAAGCACTTCAATGCCTAGAAAGTATCTTAGTTTGCCCAAATCCTTTGTATGGAAGTGTTTTTGCAAACCCTCTTTGACACGAGATATTCCCATGGTGTCACTGCCAGTAATTACTATGTCATCAACATAGACAAGAAGAATAATGGATCCACGGGAAGAGCTGGAGTAAAATAAGGAATGATCAGTCTTGGAGCGAGAAAAACCCATCTGAAGAATAACTTCACTGAACTTGTCAAACCAAACTCTAGGTGACTGTTTCAGCCCGTAAATAGCCTTTTTTAATTTGCATACTTTCTGACACTCCCCCTGAGCAACAAACCCAGGAGGTTGCTCCATATATACTTCTTCATGTAGATCACCATGGAGAAAGGCATTCTTTACATCCAGCTGAAATAGTGGCCAATCAAAGGTAGTAGCAAGAGAAATAATGATCCGCACAGAATTCAGGCGAGCAACAGGAGAAAATGTTTCAAAGAAGTCAACACCATAAGTTTGGGTGTAGCCCTTTGCAACCAATCGGGCTTTCAACCGTTCAACTGATCCATCCGGATTGTGTTTAATAGTAAAAACCCATCTACAGCCTACTACTTTCTTTCCTGCAGGAAGATCAACCAGATCCCAAGTACCATTATTTAAGAGAGCTGACATTTCAAGTTGCATAGCCTGTGTCCAACCACTGTTCTTCATAGCATCATAATGGTTTCTTGGAATAGACACAGAATCAATCCCAATAGCGAATGCACGGGCCTGCTTAGACAGATGAGACAGGCAACATACATTTGTAATAGGGTGTTTAATAGTAAAGGACCTAGTACCTTTCCGAACAGTAATAGGAAGGTTGAGATCTGATGTCTCTGTAGGATTCTCTTGAGTAGAAGGCGATGATGAGGGCTCAGGGACTGGTGCCGCTACTTCTTCTGGATCCTGTCTGCCTCGCCTATGGTATACATGTGGGTAATGCTCAATGGTAGGTCTATCTCCTGCTTGTTCATCTGGAATAGGAGTAAAATCCTGGAAAATAGGTGGCACTCCCTCACTCTGCACCGATGGTGCCAGTCTCTCATTTTGTATTTTTGGTGGCTCTCCTTCTCTCAACTGCTCCCCCTTGCTCATAGCATTGGAGAAATATGGAGTGGTCTCATGGAAAGTGACGTCCCTAGACACAAACATGCGGCGAAGACTAGGACAGTAACACTTGTATTCTTTGCTCGTAGTAGAGTAACCCAGGAACAGTGTTTTAATGGACCTAGGAGACAGCTTGTCGGTCTTAGGGTCAAAATTATGGACAAAGGAAGTGCAACCAAACACTCTAAGAGGAATAGGATAGGGAGAGTCCTTGGGACGCAATACAGAAAAAGGAGTCTGTCCGTGAAGAACAGATGAAGGTTGCCTATTAATCAAGAAACAAGCAGTTAAAAGAGCTTCAGACCAAAACTTCTTGGGCACATTAGATTGAAACATAATAGACCGAGCAATATCAAGAAGATGGCGATTCTTCCTCTCTGCCACCCCATTTTGCTGAGGGGTGTGAGGACAAGATGTGCGGTGAATCATACCAACCGAGCTACAAAAATCAGACATAGCCTTTTGAACATACTCCAAAGCATTATCAGACTGAAGAATTTTTATATTGCAATCAAACTGGACTTTAATTTCAGTATGAAAATGTTTCACAACAGACAACACGGACTCTCTACTTTTAAGAAGGTAGATCCATGTCATGCGTGAGAAATCATCGACAAAGGAGATAAAATAACGAAAACCATTATAACTCTGGTCTTTTACAGGACCCCACACATCACTATGCACTAACTCAAAGGGACAAGAAGCCCGCTTATTGACTCGACTGGGATAGGATAACCTATGGTGCTTTCCCAGTTGACATGACTGACACTCTAAGGAAGATAATTGGGACAAATCTGGTTCCAACTTCCGCAGGTTCTCCAAAGAAGGATGTCCATATCTGCAATGCCATAGTAAGGGGGAACCACTCAACAGGATAGATGGAGCAGGAGCAGGCATTTGGCGAGGTAGACTGTCACCATTGAAAAGATAGAGATCACCTTTCCTAGGCCCCCCACCAATCGTCTTTATACTCTTGAGATCCTGTAATATAAAACAAGAAGGTCCAAATATTACCCAGCATTTTAGAGTGTCAATCAGTTTTGCAACAGAAAGAAGATTAAAAGGAAATTCAGGCACAAAATGAACTGATGTAAGATCAATCTTGGGTGTTAGGGAGACTGATCCACTAGCTAAAACTCTTTTCACTAAACCATCTGCCAGTGTAACAGATTGGTGAGGGATAGATGAGTCAATAGTGTGGAGCAATCTCCTCATACCAGTCATGTGCTGTGAGGCGCCAGAGTCAACCACCCAAGATGAGGATGAGCCAGATGCTATGAGAGATGTAGCCTGATTACCAGCTGTAGATGCCAGATTTGTCGATGAAGAAGATGATGATGACCCCATACTCATGTGCTGTGTCGCCTGAATGAACCGATCATATTCTTCTTGAGTGAGAGTGATGCCGGTGCCAGAGGTAGTACCCACAGTTGTAGAGGATGAGGATCCTGTGGTAGTGGCACAATGTGCTGCCCCCACAGGTGGTGCAGCAGGTCTTCCATGTTTCTTCCAACATTTCTCCACTGTATGTCCCGGTTTGTCACAGAAGGTACATTTCGGACGTGTCCCACGCCCTCTACCCATACCGGGGCGTCCTCCTCGCACCGTAGCAGCAACAGACGCATGAGATTCTCCAGAAGGTATATCAGGAACAAAGGAAGCAGACTCAAACAGTGATTGCTGGATCCTTGAATAAGCCTCCACAAGACTGGGTAATTTATCAGTGGCCAAGATAACACTCCGAGCGGAGCTACAAGTCGAGTTAAGCCCAGATAAGAATTTGGCTGTAACCAGATCATCTCTATCCTTTATCTGTTCTGCAACAGTCACAGGATGATAATAACTTAGCTCCTGAGCAAGAGCCTGAATCGCCCCAAAATACTCAAGAGATCGGTCACCCTATTTTTCAACAAACAGACGATCATAAATCATAAACTGACGGAGAGCATTCTTCTCTTGAGAGTAATGTTGCTTCACTGCGTCCCATATTTCCTTGGCCGTAGAGTAGAACATGAACCTTGCGGCGATTGCAGATTCCATACTATTCCACAGCCAAGTCTTCACAAGACTGTCATGTCGCTTCCATTCAGCATACCCTTCGTCAGTAGATGCCTTGGGACCCGAGTCAACATGCCTTGCTCTGTCACGAGCCTCCAAGACGGTGTGAATGGCGTTCATCCATAGGAGATAATTTTTCCCGTTGAGTTTGATGGAGGCGATAGGTGACGCCTCGTTGTAGATCATAGGTGTCTTAATATCCTCCATGGTAGAACGGAATATATGACAGATTGATACACGTCAAAGAAGATGTGGTGATAGAGAGATACACGTCACACACAGAAGAAACACAAGAAGAAATGCGTTACTGACGCATTCACAGCCTCCAAAAGATATTCCTAATCACACATGGAGGAGGTGTGACTAGGATGATGGTTGAGACGAAACTAGTCCTCCGGTGGTGTTTTAGATGATCGTTGGATCACCTGGAGATCCTCAACCTCTTTGTGATAGTGGCTACGGTAGAGTTAGATATCTACCGCAGACCCAGAGTAGCCAACGGTGGTTCTTCGCAGCAGGTGGATTACGCCAAGACGACGGGTGGGAAGCAGCCGACCGTCAAGGAGAGAGAGAGACCTGGAGAGTTCCTCCGGAGAGAGAAAGGAGAAGCCCTAGATCGATCTCCGCTCTGATACCATGTAAGAAGAAATGAAGAAGGAAGAAGACAGGAACACCGATCACATGTCGGCTGCAAGATGCAGCAAACGTGAGTAGGGCTTGAGCCTACACACTTGTATATATATATTAGGGTAAGTACATGAGGTACAAAGAGAGAAAAAGAATAAAAACTAAATTTCATAAGCAAAATAGATCTGCTGCTGGCTTCCATTCCGCCGCAGTGCCGATGTCGATACCATCGACTTGAGTGTCGATGGTATCGACGGAATATTGTCTTGCGCCTGAACCAATCTCGATACTATCGACATGTGTGTCGATAGTATCGACCGGGATGCAGCTTGCTTCAACTTGAACCTGAACTGATCTCGATACTATGGACAGAATGTCGATAGCATCGACCGGGATGCAGGTTGCTTTACAACCCTCATCTGTCCTAAACAAGAAAATTCGCATTTTTCATTCTCTACCCTAACTGAGTTCCCTGTGACTGACTTCCCACATTTTTGGTTGTATCCAAAATATTAGCCCCTCGAGCCACTAATTGTATTTTCTTGGGTTACTCTCGCTCAAGAAGGGTTATTAATGCTATGATCTTGTTCGACATAGGTGGATTGCGAGTCGCTTTCTTTGAATCTACTTGATATTACTCTACGACTAGTGATTCCTAATCTCCGATGTCTTGGCCACCACATAGTCTTCGGTTCCCTTGCCTATGTCTATGCCTATGGATCTAATTCATGACATGAGGAAGCCCTTACATGTGTATAAGCGCCATCGACCTTAGTCTACATCGATTGACCCCCCAACTAGTACGTCTCCTTCATGTGGCGATCCACCCAATTTCAATTGGGCTGAAGATTTAAAGCCTGTGATTTTTTTTGCTCTATTGCTGAGCGAAAAGTGAAACAACAATATACTACCTATGATATAGCCATCTACTGTTCTTCGGACAAGTTCAGTCAATCCTTCTCTTGCTTCATTACAACCCTGTCTGTATTTGCAATACCGAAGACAATCTACTGATGCCTTGTCCCATCCTGGTTGGCGACCATAGTGTGTCGACAAATTATGGGGAACAACCTGCAAACTTGTCTATCTAATAATGTAGCAAGCCCTTCTATAGGAGAAAGCATTGTCTTAAGGCTCTTCTATGCATCCCACAAAAATTGAGGTGAAAGTGATGAGTTGACACCCAGTAGAGAGAGTGTGAGGTAAGTCCCCAAGCATCTGGATTTAGCCACTAACCTTCCTCTTTTAGTTTTCTTTCCTTGTTCCTACTTTTGGTCGATGCAAGGAATCACTTGTGCGCCTCTAGCTACAGTGCACGATATCAACGCTGTCCCAATTCCCAACCACGTTGTTTTAAAAGAGACAAAAGTTAATGAGGTCGTCTGGTCCATCCACTTATTGGTTGTATCCTTGACCATTATGGCTTCAACAAGAGAAGAAGGTAATGACACAGTCTTGTTATCCAAGTTTTTGAGGGCAAACTGGATTGGTCCATTTAGTGGCAGCTTATTCTCTGTTCTATGTCATTAACATGTGAAGGGGCTGCCTTCCTTTTGTTATTTACTTGATGCTACTCACCCACCCACATATCAAGAAGCGGGGTATCCCATACCAATACCTTTTTGATGGCATGGAAATATGTATTTACTGGTACATTGACATTTTTTGACATGCAATCCTGGCTGTTTAGATGTCAAAATGAATAAGTCATGGAATTTATTGGTGTAATATTTAGGCCTAAAAATGCAGTTATCCATGCAAGAATATTTGATATTGGATATGTGTGTATGTGGGGGGGGGGGGAGAGGGAGTCCTTCATGTGTTGAGGTAAGGGATGAAGGAATTAAGTTACGAAAATCTGCAAACACAATCTATACAATATATACATTTATTTGTGCAATAATGTCATATATTTAATGTATGGGGGGTGGTCCTTCATGTGTGGTCATGGGCGAAGAGAAGTTTGAGTCTGAAGGAGGGTAGAGTGCAATTATTACTATTATTAGAGATTTAGAGCGTACTAGATAGTAGATACAAACTGCATCCCTGCCTTATGGTTGTTATTTATATATAAGCTACTTGATATGATTGACATATTGTTCCAGACTTATGATTCCTATAAGCCTGTAGGTAGATCTCTATATGCATCATACCAAATTGTAAGAGAAACCCTATGGTTCTCTCTGGCTCTTCTTCAAGGCCAATATGTGACTTTGGCACTTGACTTCCTTTCTTTTGCTCTTAATAGTCAATCCATGACTTTGACACTTGGTTTTATCTGTGTTGCTCTTCTGAAAAGTCAATTTGTGACTTTGGCACTCGACTTTGTGGCGTGAAGGAACTAGAGCAACATCTCTAATGCAACACCATGTTTTATAATTATCATTTGTTGCCACATAATCTTGATATGCAGTAGTAGACTAGTAGTATCACCCATGGCTCATTCACATAAGTAGTGATATAAACATATACATGGTTGCCATCTCTAACATATGCATGTTTTGGGGGTTGTGCAACAAATGCAACATATTACCTAATATATGATTATCTAATTAAAAGTTATATATTCTACAACGAATTGTTTGTTTGTGTTTAAATTATCAATTTAGTACATTTTCTTCCATTTTAAGCTAAATTATACTAGTTGGTTAGAGTTGACTAAAGTAATTTGTTTACTACATAATTGCAAATAACTAGAAAATGAAAGTATTTAGTGGAGTATTTCGGTATATCTCATGTTATAATGTATATGTAAGAGATAGAGCTGTAGATTTATGTCAGATACTGTTAGGGACAAAGATATAGAAGCAGATTCAGGGCAAGGGGGTTTTATCAATTAAACTCGTTTTTTGTTGAAACCAAATTTCAATTAAGAAAGAGGCGGTGTAAATAAAAGAAAATATCAGTGTTTCAAAAATCGGCCGGTTAACCGTGGTGCGGGGCTGACCGATTTATTTTGCTGATAATCGCCGGTTAAGGCTTTTTGAATTAAGCGCCCGATTTTGGGCCGGTTAGTGATTAATTTTAAGCGGCCGGTTAGGCCCGCTTTTTGTTGGATCGGCCAAACTAATTGCTGATTGTGTTGTTTTGGATGTTTTATCATTTATGTTTTGATTTTGCTGTTTGGATGTCCTATCTTTCAATTATTTTTGTACTAGTGTTTTGGATTTTCTATCTTTTGGATGTTCAAGTTGGCTTTTAGATTTCAGCAACATCATCAGGTGAAAAATTGTGAATATTACATCAATATTGTACTAATTGTTTCTTGTTTCATGTATTTTCATGTGGCCACATTACTTCCCTTGTCCAACTGGTTGTCTACTCGTATGATGTTGCTCATGCTCCATCCACAGGTAACCAACTAAATTCAATTTATATTTTGTTCATGCCTGAAATTGTTTACTGATACGTACATTTATTTATGTTTAGCTGCTGAATCTATTAGCTCTTTAATTCTGTTACATCGTATTTCTTTTAAAGGAATAAATAGGTTTCGTTATGTAAAATAGTCACAAATATTAAATTAAGTATGTGTATATAATATATGTCTATAAAATGTGAAAAATCATTAAAAAAATCCGATTTTTGAAAAATCGCCCACCTGGCGATTAATCGGCTATAAGGTCTCGTCCGAACGATTCCCGGTTCGCGCTTTTTAAAACATTGGAAAATATAAAACTTATCTTGGATTGGACCGATGTGACCTGCACCTGCAATCAATCAGTCAAATTCCCCTCGCTTCCCTTTTTTCTAATCTCATACAACAAAATCAGACTTACAAAATATAGCAACATTTGGCAAAATCTAGCTGTATACCCACCGACAATTCTGAAATCTGCAATCCTATCAATACATGCACATAATATTGTTTGGGATAACGTACAAATCAACATTTTCAGCGACATTTGCCATTTTTTTTTAAAATTCAGTCCTTCACAAAATTGGATCAGGCTGATTTGACCTCAATCATTCAAATCCCCCTCGTTTCCCTTGTTCTGATCTAAAACAATAAAATCAGACTCATGATTTTTTTTGCAGTATTTTGTGAAATCTAGTGATATACCCAGTGGCAACTCATGCACACTGAAATCAACGTTTTGAGTGCACTTCACCAATCACAGTCAAATTTCGTTCCTTCTCCATAAAGTTAGGAGGTTTTTCTTATTTATTTTCAGCCAAAGAAGGTAAGGGTGTATGGCAATCCCTACTTGTATGCACCTACTTAAATTTGGCCACTTCACCCTTGTATGCACCTATATAAGTTTTGGATCTCCTCGTATGCGCCTACTTTAATTTTGGTCTTCCATGCTTGTATGTTCCTACTTTACGTTGGTCCTCTCCTCCCTACATGTGTACACCTACTTTAGTCACCTTGTGAGCCAGATCAACCATATATCGTTGATGGTCTATGTAAGGTAGTTCTTTTGCATCTAGCTTGTTATGAGCATTCTATGGCACCTCAATAAAATCCATCCCATGTTTTATTCTTTGTTGTTTTGTGTTTTATCTTGTTCATTCTATATTTCATCCTAGCACCCCCTCTCTGGTAATCTAGTTAAGTCCAATCCTCCTTTTCTCATTTGATTTTTTTTCAAAGATGAAATCGTGGAATCAATCCTTTGTTCATCTAAATCAAACAAGCTGATCTCTTTCATTCAATCAATTTTATGCTCAATCTTTTGTTTTCTAACTAAGTAATGAGCCTCAAAATTAGTATCCTACTAAATTTTACACCTTTTTTAGAAATTATCACAATCCATCATCCCTAGGTGGTTATCCTCAAAGATATCTTTCATCCCTTTTCTCTCTATCTTTTCCTTCTGCATCTTGGTGTCCATGAAGCTGTGTGGGGGATTTATCTCCCACTTCATCCTTTCCACGCTCTTTGTCCCATGTTAGGACTAGGTGGAAACATGAAGGAATGAGTAGGAAGATAGAGAGACGGTGTCGAAGCAAGACATAAGAGAATATGCAAGTGAGATTGTTTTTATCTTGCACATGTTATATTTCACCATATTGTTTATACATTATCTTCTATGATTGCTAACCTTGCTCGTGGTAGTTTCTTTGTTAATCTGCCTACCAATGTAACTTCACCAATGTATATTCCTATATAGACACACTTGTGACCACGTGTTCCCCATTTATAAGAGTTGTTATGATCACATGACACTTTTTCTAGATGTGAAGGTGCTGTTTCAGTTGACAAACCATTTCCTAGTCACCATCAGATACTATAGGCCATACCACATACAACAATTTTCAAACAATGACTTGTTTCTGGTGGGTTCTTAATTGTATGATGAAGGTGCTCTCTTCAGAGTGCTTAATGCAATTATGCTTGCAGTGTTATGCATAGATCCAAAGGAAATATCTTGTGATATTGCCGCACTCTATACACATCAGTAGTATAGTAATAGAGATGACTTTTTACCAAATCGACCCTTGGCTTTGTTGATAATGCCATTGGCAATTTGCTAGTGAAGAATTTTAATTGAAGTATATTAACATTTTAAAGATTTGAACACCTCTTTAGTTATTAGTCTTAAGGGAGCGAGTTTGATTTTGTGTCTTTGTGTCCTTCTTTGGTGTTGTTGAGTATCCTTATCTTCAGTGCCTCGTAACTCTGCTTGGTCATGATTGTCTTCCAAGTGTTCTCTTAAGCCTTCAGCTTGAAGGGATGGTGGTATTGGAGTTAAATATCGTATCAATAATCATTTAGGGTCCTAAACTTCATTAGTTGAGGGATCCTTTACATTTTATGCATTTTGCCTTCATATGTGATGTTGGGGTGGGAAAGTAGTGCAATTATAAGCTTTCTAACCTAGTCTAACCACCAATGTAATTACTCAGCAAGTAGTTATTAGAATATACATCTTAAAGCCATATTCTATTATTGAAGAATACATATACACCCCTTGCATAAAAATAGCTACAACTTCATATTTCTTTCTGGTTTTAGGGAATCTTTTGGTGACTTTAAGTTTTACCGACGCAGTTACGCATGCATCACTAAATTTTGCACCTTGGCCAATTTCTTCACATGTAATATCGTATTGCTCCTTGTATAATTCACAAGCTAGCAATATTTGAATAAGATATGTTCACAGTTATTGTGTGATCTCCTATTCTTAAGCCCCCCTGGTTCAACAAGACGGAGTCCAGCTTAAGCACCCTTTGGTTCTTGGCCAATTTCTTCACATTTAATATCATATTATTCCTTGTATTATTCACAAGCTAGCAATATTTGAATAAGATATGTGCATAGTTATTGTGTGATCTTTTACTCTTAAGCGCGCCCACTACAATAAAAATTGAATCCGGCTTAAGTACCCTTGAGTCTAGTTGGACTGGACCTATGACCTAATTTTAAGTAATTGTTTGAGTTTATTACTAACACTGTTGACTTGTGCTAAACTTGTTTACATCTAATATCTTAATGTTTGTAACAATTAATATTTGCAATGATTTATTAGTAGAATTGTATTAATCATCTGTAAATTACATCATAAAACTTTTTTTTGCAACAATATTTGGTTGAATACTCCAAACATAAATGTGAATGTTATGAGTAGTTCCCGATAATCTATCTGTTTTACAATTCAATGTTGTCATTATGATGATAAGATCTATTTAGGGCTTGCATTTTTAGAGATCAAATTTGTGTTCATTGTCTTCTTATATCATGAAAATGCAATTTTATCTCAAAGTGAGATGAAATAATCTATCTGATGATGGTGTCTGCGACTTTACATGCATCGCCCAGATTTTGGAAAACCTTATTTGACCGTGGTATCTGTTTGCTTGCTGTTGATGAAGCACACTGCATCTCTGAATGGGGTCATGACTTCAGGTATCTATTTGCCTTCACCATGGATTTTCCTTTCAATGCATTTGACATTATCTTTAGACCATGAAATTATCTTTGTATGGTCCGCTTGAAGTGTTTATTTATACTCATTATGGGTCCTCACACTTCTTGAGAGGGGAGCAAGCAGTTTATATAATATTACGTACACCATGCTCTCAACTTGCTACTTGTTAATGGATATTGTGTAGATCCAACATCACACCGATGTAGGCATTAAGTTCTGCATGCTCATGGTTCTTTCTTTTTAAAGTTAAATGAGCTTTATGCCTTGGGAAGGATGAGATATTTACTCCTTGCTGGGAGTGAAATGATAGGGTTAATCAAAGAAATTATATGATGAAAACGATAAAGCCAATACATGAAAGGAAACAAAAGCATCAGTTGATCATGATAAACAAGTTATATATAGAATGTTGTATCCGTGATCGAATTATAAAAATAGTAGAGGATTAGATTCATCCAAGTTGTTGCATGTCTAAATACATGGTCTCTTGTATATAAGCGAGGTTAGAGTAACATGAATCCTAAGTGATAAATTGATTACTTAAGTGAAAAGTAGAACATAAGTGGGCCAAGCCCAATAGCTAATGATAAAACACTTATGCTGATACTCCCCCTCTAGCTTGAGAGCATACATCATGTAATTTCCGCTTGTTGCTCATATATTGAAAGAGAGTATGAGGAAGTAGTTTGGTCAGGATATCAGCCAATTGATCTCGTGTCTTTACGGCGTCTCTATTTTCTTGGTTTTGATAAGGTCACATACAAAGTGGCAATCAACCTTGATGTGCCTTGTGTGCTTGTGGAGACAGGATTGTTGGCGATATGAATAGAAGCTTGATTGTCACAGTGTGGATTGGATAGGAATTTTAAGTTTTGAAAGAATGGATCGTACCCACTGTAGACTCGACCAAAGACTCTGTACTCAGACTTCTTTGCTTGAGCGGTCATTTACTGTTTGCGTCTTGCTCCTCTAAGCAACATGACAATTTCCCAATAGAATGTAGTAGCTTGTTGTTGAATGTCTGTCTTGGGAGTTCTGGCCCAATTTGCATATGTATACCCGGTGACAGAGTACGATTTCTATAAGTTCACTCATAGAATAGGTCTCTTCCCAGATTATACCTCAAAATGCATTGTATACTGGTTCAGTGCACCGGGAGGGAGAGCTCATTTGTTGGTCGACAACTCCGACTGCATGGGAAATGTCAGGGTGTGTTATGATTAAGTAGATTAGTTTTCTCTCTATCCGATGATATTTTTCAGGATTGGAAAATGGCCCCCCTCATTTTGAACCTTCGTGTTGGTCCAGCTGCATGAGTTTTTGGGGAGGCTTGGCAACCTTACAATGGCCTCTACGATGTCGAGCAAGTAGCAGTGACGAATTCCTGAGCTAAATCCATGGTAGATGGCACTTTGTCCATGATGTAGAACCTGCACTTCATTTTGGCCTTGCCTAGTGTCGAAGTCCAAGCTTGTAAAACATGGTTCAGATGCAAACTTCAATAAAACTCTGATGCCCTTTTTGAAAAAAAGTATTGCAAAATTTAAGGGAATTTTTATCCAAATCTAATCATGCTGTACCTCTACCTTACATATGCTAATAGAACACAAAATCAGAACCTCCTAGTCCCTAATAGGTAGACAATACAATATTGCACGCCATAGTGCAAACGTGCCATGCGATGCATAACATTGATTTATAGAATCAAAATTGTATACAAAATATACTTAAACACCGTATTATACAAAATTATCCCAAATGTGTACTTCCCCACATCCACCTACCAAGCTTGAATGTAAAGCTTCATAGGAGAGAGGGTAGATATCCAACATGCAACAACTTCAATGTTTTAAGAGTTCAACGCTCTTCAAGGCTTCGAGCCCTTTAAGACTCCGAGTCTCTAATTCTCCCAAGTCTTCAACATAGTTGCACGACATAAGTGAAGGACACAAGTACTATGGGAAGCCAACTCAATGCACTCCCATTTCATAACAGATAGCAACAAGCCATCACAACGGAGATGATCTAGGCATGTCTAAGTTTCGACCTGTTGTTTCTGACTCTGAAAATTTTGACAACATCAACAAGAAATGGACAACGGAGTATGGTATGAGGTCAACTTCGTTGAAGTTTGGTGAAAATCCAACTGATGTTGAGGCTACCATGAAGTGTTTAAGGATCGACCTTTGCCAACCCTCAAAGTCAACAACATCGGCGATTAATCACCCAACTCTGCTGAACTTTGATTCCATTATTTTGACCTTATTTCTTATGTTTTTTTAACTGGACGTGGGAGATAATTCATGATTGATTGGGGTTTGTATAAAAACACAATTGAAGAGCAATCCATGTGCTGATTGATGAAAGTTGAAGGAAAGATGGGAAGATGCACAAAACATAAATTGATGAGCATACAGCCTAGACCAAGAGAGGCGAGAAAGCTTGGACTTGTTCACGTGTTGCCACATGAGAGGAAGACGGAGGTGCCCACAGGTGAGGATTCTTTTTGTGGTTCTCTTCTTTCAATTTGGTCTCAGTAGTGATGCTCCAATACCATGTACGGAAAAAAGAAGATTGGTAATATCTTTCTGACGACCATCCATATCTATAAGTAAGGACATGCCAAAAGAATATGGGGATAGGAAGTCCGTCAGAATGGAAATATGCATCTAGCGGAAAAATGAAGAAAATTAGGCATACTTTGAAATTCGAACTCAAATCTACAATACAATTGAGATGTTGACTCCAGCAGATTAAGTTTTTCTGTAAAAATGGTTTTTGCGTATGCAACTGATGGACACATTTGATGGGGTTTAGAATATTGTTTGATTGTGCGCGTGTGAGTGGGCGTGCATTCTTGGCGTTTGTGCGCGTTATTTCTATGTTTGATATATTTATATATGGATACATTTCTAATCTTTTATTATCTGAATTAATGGTTTTGCAGGACGGAGTACAAGCAGTTAGATAAATTACGCGCTTATCTTCCAAACGTGCCTTTTCTCGCTTTAACAGCAACAGCTACTGACAAGTATGCAACTTACTCCCATTTTTCCAATTTTTCCAACTTGATTACTCAAAATAGGTTTGATATCTAATGGGCTATATCCAATCAATTGCATGCACATCTATTATCTGATTTACTGTAAGTTTAATTTTATTTCTATCAACTTATTTAATCTTATTGCTTTTGACATTTGCTTTCAAAAATTGGCATTGCAATTTCTGATGTATATGTTGTAACTGGAGTAGGATGCTATGCTAGGATATCAAACCCACCCCATTAAGCTTCTGGTTTGTTTATCAAAAGAGTTAACATGACTAGTATTTAGGAGGTAACCTCATTGAATCATCTCATATCTTCTCAGTAACAGTATGACATCTGCACAGAACCTTATACAATTCAATGTAGTTTGGTTCTTAGAACAGAATAAGTGTATAATGCAGATCATTTCATTTCTCTGTTGAGCCTTAACATCTAGAATTAAAATGACTGGTGTTCCTTTTCTAAACACTTGCAGGGTTCGCAGGGACATTATTTGCTCTCTGAAAATGAATAATACTTATATTGCAATTGGCTCTTTTGACCGTCAAAATCTTTTTTATGGAGTAAAGTCGTTCAGCCGATGCCTATCTTTTGTAAATGATCTTGTAGGAGAGATCTCAAAAAATCTGACTGCTGGTGGATCTACTATCATATACTGCACGACCATTAAAGACACCGAACAGGTCAACCTTTTTATAGTTAGTCTGTCACATGCTTAATATTTTATATAGCCGTAGCTATAACGTGGTTAGAGTTTCTGATTTGTTTTCTGAATAAATTGGTAGTTAGCATGATCATAATTTGTGAAACATAATATAATAGACACATCCTGACTATTTAGAAAAGATTGACGTATATTCTGATATAGATTTTATGATTGTAACTTGTGTATATCAGTATAATAGCAGTTTAGATCCATCTTGAATATTTTCTTCAGAGAGATTACATCTATTAATTTCACTACAAATTATAAATTTCTGTAAAGTGATTGATGTTTTTGGTTAAGGATCTATTTTGCAGAATTACTTTACAAGTTCGAAAGATGATACAACCTAGCATGTGGAAACATTTAAAGTAATTGATAAAAAGAACACATGAGGATCCAAAGTTACTCATTTGGAGGGGGGTTAATTTATTTGACCAAGTCATACGATTCTTGAATATCATTTTTCAAAAAAGCATATATTCTGTCCACCTGGCATTTGTGTATTAGTAAATGGGTCTCAGTGTAATACGACCTTGAGTAATCAGGGTTTAAGTCAAGTCTGTGATTGTGTCCCCTCTCTGATATATAGAGGGGTTTGCCTTCATGATATATATGATTGCCTTCATTACTTTCTACAAGCTGTATCAGAGGTATGTTGTAATGAAGGGTACACTTTTTATTAATTCCTTGGCCTTTGTAGGAATAAATGGTCCTCAACTTCTTTATGTCTCTCTTGGAGGTATAAGTATAACTAATGGGATGCCAAGTTTACCATATCTTCTATAAATTAAGTGTCAGTTTGTCTGAAACCTCATTAGTACTGTCTGTTGCTGTTGACTAATTGACATTTCGCTGATCCCAGATTTTCGAGTCATTAGTTGCTGCAGGAATCAGGACTGGAATTTATCATGGTCAGATGGGCAATAAAGCTCGTGAAAATTCTCACAGGTTCTCATTCTTGCATATACGACTATGAATGAATGATTAGTTACTAACCTCATTCATTGACAATTTTTGCTTAAAATGTTGAAACCTTCAATTGGTCTGTGCTGACTTCAAAGCGCCCTGTGATATTATATGCAATATAGTTTTTATTGTTTATACTTTCTATATTGAGGTTACATGCTCCAAGCCTCCAACAGGCCCAACTAACCTTTTAAGCCACCTCTCTCGCTCCCCCCATAAATATTGCAAATTTGATAATCGGTTCTGAATTGTACTTTAGGATGGTAAATCTTGACTGAGTTCTAAACTGAACGCATGGCCTATCTAAGAACTTTAGATTGTTTTCATGGCTAGGCTAAATGGATCCTTATTTTCATTCAGCTATGTTATGTGTTATTGGGTGAAATAATTGTAGAACATAAATAATCCACAAAAGGTTACTCTTATTGGGAAAATCCTTGAGGTGCTTTAAAGCATTTGATCCTATTGTGAAGGGGCATTAGCGTTCAATCTGAAGTTGTTGGTTATCAGGTTTTCATTTATTCCGATTGTTTTGTAACCTTTACCCAACATCTCAATATAATTTTGAAAGTTGCTATTTGATATATTTTTAGAAATTGATGATTGATGTTGATAGTTTGATACCCAACCTCCTACCATGATATATGAAGTGAAGTTCTTAAGCATGGTATTGACCTATACCATCTTTGGGATCACCATCCTTGATTCATATTGCTTCCATCTACTGACCATGCCGTTGCTTCAAGGAGTTGACAATTGGCTAAATTAGGGTACAAATACCTAGTTTTTGTTCTTGTTGTGCAAGTGGACAGCTTGGCAATTAACTGTCTTAGGAGAGTTGGTTAAGACCTGGCTTCATCCCCCTCAAAGTAAGTGGAAAACTGCAATGAGGGCGTAGGAGGAAACTTTGGTAGGCCTTCATAGACAATTTTAGTACCAAACTGTTAATACTAATTTCTGTAAATGTATATGTTAGACAATTTGTTACATTGAAAAATTGACCTTGATGACAATTTGTTAGAAATAGATGAGAGATGAGGAGGAGAGGAAGATTATATTCTGCTGCCTTATATTTTGTGGATTTTTATGACGAATGAAGAAGAAAAGATGACCACGAGTATGATGATGCTTGGCGGGCGGCCAAGCCAAGAAGAGCGGCCGCCGCCCGCAGGCGGATGCACCCTCCTTTGTTCTCAAGGATTGTGTCTAGGATCTATGCTCTGATACCATCTTAAATAATAAGGGACAGCTAATCGATGTATTAGATAAGAGAAACCCTGTTCTCCTATATATAGGAGCAGGGTTTCTCTTATGTAATACATCGATTAGCCGTCTCTTATTATTTAAGAGTTAGAATATATGTGTATGACTATTTATGATTTATTTCTTATTCCCTATATATATGAGTTTAGTCCCATACTATGTAATTGGGTTATTGGCCGCCACCCAACTCCATCTAAATAGGCATGCCCCATTCATATTAAATCCTTGCCTCCATAATCTCAGTGTTAGCATGGTATCCCGTATCAGAGCAAATCAATTGTTACCCTGACCCTAGAAGAGGAAAAGTCAAGCAATAGCCCCTCCCAACTATTGCATCCGTCACCGCTGTTGGTGCCACCATCATCCCTACAACAGGTGTTCCTGGTTGTTATCTCAAAAGTGGAAGTCATCTTTGTCGTCTCGAGGTTGTCTCCATCCCTTTGATGCATGTCTATCTCCATTGAAGTCATCTTTATTGTCTCGATGGTTGCCTTCATCTCTTTGTTGCAAGTCTATCTCCATTGTCCTGGCATTTGTCTCCATCTTGTCCACGGTGGAAGTCATGTCCATCACCCCAATGCTCGTCTCTACCATCTTAACTACGCTTTAGTGTTGATCAAATCAACTTTGGCAGTATAAGACAAGGAGACGCTATCCAATCCTGATAGTTTTTCCTTCTTCAAGGATTCCTATCTCTAAGGCTTTTCTTTTCCATTGGATTTGTCCTTTGAAATATAGCGGACCCTCTCTTGCACGTTCATTTGGTTGGATCCATCAGTTAAGATCGCCCAAGCGGTGCATTGCACAACGTTTAATGGCTCAACAGGCCATATACTGTCGTTTAGGGCGGTATTTTTGTCCACATTGGTGTAGTTACATAGTGTTCAGTCTTTTCACACATCGTGTACCTTCATTCAGAGCAGAGACTGTCCTTGATTTCTACACGGTGTGTACATCTTCAACACAATGTGTTCCATCAAGACACATTGTGCCCTGTCCAGACATGCCAAGTGCCTTAGAAGTCTGACAAGTCTACATCTCCTATTCTACAAGGCCTGTAGATATCTTACACTGCATGCGACATCAAACACGTGCTCCATCTACATGACACACGACACATGTCCTTGAAATGTTGCTCACAGTCACACCCTGTGTTTATCTCCCACCCATTGTGTCAATCAATATTCTTCCTCCATCTCCGAGAAAAGAAAATCGTGACACCCAATTCACAACAATCATCCATCCTTGTTCTGGATAAATTCGTTACCAATTGTAAACTTCATGAAAAGTACTTCACTAAATGGAGTGGTACTGTCAAGATCTGGTTTAAGGGGCAAGGAAAGCAGAGACATATCACAGAGGGTCCTCCTACATGAGAAACTCTGGAAATATGGTAACAAACTGATATGGAATTGTCTATTATGTGGAATTATGTGGAGGCTCCCATGGCTGATATCAGTAGTCACTTTGAGAAACACAAAGACATTTAGGATCACCTTCACCTGATGTACTTTTAAAACATTTCACACGTGTATGACATAATGATGAAAATGCACTATCTATACAAGAGGTTAAAATCTTTGACATGATACTTTGCTATAGTCACTCGTATCACTAGTTATCACACGTTCTTGAACACATGTCAGTAGCTTGATTGCAAAAGGCACAACTCCACCGTCCCTAAACTCAAAGCTGATGGGTCTGACTCTGTCAACAATAATGGACGCTGGCACGTTGCCGTCTTCCTAGTAGGAATCACGCATGGTTTGGAGCTCTCTGTGTTCTTGCCCTAGTTGATTCAAACCAATGTTCAGGAAATCGGTCCGTGCGGCCGCATATGCGGCCGCTTAAGCGGTTCGGAGAGGGGACTGCACCGCATATGTCAAAGCGGACCAATAATCGGTCCAGGCCCGATTATGCGGCTGATTACCCGCTTATGCGGCCGCTTAATCACCGCTTTTCCAAACACACATACACAAACTTGAAGAAATGAAATTTATATGATATTTTTGTTGTTTCTAATTAAATATTTATATGATATTACTTCTCCCTTTCTTCTAATTAATCATTCTATGTTGTCCTTGTATGTAATTGTTCAATGTGATATATAATTCTATATGATTGATATATAAATATACATAGATATATTAATTTATTAAAAAAATCCAAAACCGCATATACTCCCGCATACCGCATATACTCTATTCAGTGCCCCGTCCGCCCGTACACCGAATAGCGCTTTTCTGAACACTGATTCAAACCATTAATGATAAAGGACATTTTAGAAAAAAGTTTTTCCCCGTCACTAGGTCCTGCAAGGTACATCGATTAGAGTAAAAACTCAGTCAACAATTCAAGTCTTTTGTAATGTTGCTAACAAAAAGCAAATTAAGGGAAAGATAGGGAACTTGCCGAGCTTTAGTAAGAATCATGCATAAGAGTTAAAACCTCTTTTCCCACGACATTAATCTTAGAGCCATCTTCCATGAAAATCGACTCTTGACCAAATTTATATATGGAGGACTTCTTAGTCATGTGATTTGTGGCACCACTATCAATAACCAATCATCTTTCAAAGGGGATAGATATATACCTTGGTTTCCTTTAGTAGACAAGGCATGATTGATGGAGGTGGCAAAAACATTTTTTAGTATGCATGACTTTAGAAAGCTAACCCTGTTCTTTAATCTGATTGATAGTTTTTGAATGTTGTCTTCATTTACATCAGTAGCAATAGCAACAATGCCTTTCTTTTATAACAACAAGTACTTTTCCCTCTGTCTTGTCTCTTAAGATGGAACTCCCACCAAACGTCCACAAAGTGACCTATCTTTTGATAGTGAGTACATTTCAAGGATAGTCTTCCCTCTGGTTGTAGAAGTAGATTGAGTAGTGACTCACAAGCACTGAGTGCTAATATTGTTGTAAGCATTCTCCTCGGTCTTGCCTCTCATAACAGAACGTCTACTTTCTTCTGCTTCTACTTGGAACTGGAAGTATGTCTCCTTAATGCTAGTGATAGATGCACTGTTTAGGATCTGGCTCTTGACATTTTCAAATGCAGGATTCAGATCCCGAAGAAAGATAAAAGTTTGAGTCCTCCATTCTCTAGTCCAATATGGTTTTTGATTAGCTGAACATGTCCATGTTTAATTAACATAAAAATCCAAGTCTTCCCACTTGGACTTGAGGGTATTGTAATATTCAGATACATACATCTTTCCTTATTGAAGATCACAAATTTCTTTGGTTAGCTGATAGATACGAATGTCAGTCTTTTTCTGTCCAAATATGCTCCTCATTGACTCCCACATATCACGGGTTGGCTGCATAGTTGTATGGATGACTATGTGCTGCCCAGGGATGCCAGTAAGCCTAGGGCCCAGACGAAGGCCTACTCATTTATAGGTGTGTTTTTAAAATTTTACATCTTTATTCTACTTATAATGTTTGCAGTTCTTAATGAACTAATAAAACTCCTATCTAAAATTCTGCATTATAGATTGGAAAGCAAGGAACAAAATATAATCGAAAGAAATGGACAAATTTTTGTAGTTTGTAGCTATTAGTATGTGTTTTATTGTGTTATTCTTTGTTATGTGTTTTGTTATATGCTTTTCTTTTATCCCATATTGCCTAGTTCAGTTTCTTACTTACTCTCTTGTCCTATAAAAAAGAGAGCATTGTATATATCAAATAAAGACCTTTCTCTTCTATAGTAGCAAAAACATATTGTTCATGAGCAATTCAGCATCGATTATTAGGAAGAAAAAGCAAAATGGCACATAGCAGACATATGCTCATGACAAATAAGATTTAGAGTTCAAACTCAATCATCACTGAGATATTGCCAAATCATCATCATCATTGTCATATTCTGTGTCAACCACATATTCTGTTTTCTTTGCTTTGCATGTATCTACAGGGGTGCCTCCCCCTGTCTACTTTCAGCTTACTTTCTTTTCCCTACAAACTCTATGTTGGCTCTTCACATTAGCAGGTCTTAGCTTGCTGTATGTGCTTTTTTAAATATATCATTACCTTGCCTCAAAAATATTCTGTGTCAAGCTCTTCCTCTTCTTTTTCCTTCTCAGTGTCCTCATCTTTAAACTCATAGAATCATGCAGTGGTTCTTCATTCTGAACTTTTTCTCTCTTTGATGACAACACCCTTTGTTTGTCTTTGCATGTGGAAGTTTGGTTTTACAACACTGTGGAGCTTTTCTCTTACGAGTGTAGGTGACAACTTTTCCTTTTCCTTAGTCAACAACCTTTGATGTACTTGCACCCCTCTTAGGCCTAGCCACCTCTTTAGATACTCCCATGGCCCAATCTACAAGTATCCAAGTGAAACCATCATGATTTGACACTGTAGCATCATCAGAAATCCTCGTCATCCACTCACTGCTCCACTACACCTCATCAAGTGCAATGACATCCAAGTCACTTTCATCATTCTTCTCCCTCATTGTTTGAAACCGCTCATCCAATCTGCGGTTGTATTGAATAAACATAAGTTTATCCAACTACTTCCTCAACAAACGTTTTCTTTGCTTTGCATGTATCTACATGACAAAAGATTGCACATTATAGTCTTAGTGCAAAAGTCATCAAATTTGGCGATGTAATAGTTAACACGTTGAGTAGGAGACACTTACAAGCTCAAATGTGCTCCAATTTCACTCACAACCGGAGGAGGTGCAACAAAGACAAGAATCACAAAGCCAACTATTTTTGGCCAGAATTCCTGAAACCATATAGCTCCCACCAATATACTAAAAAATAGGAAGTTATTATAATCAATTATAACACATGCTAAATCAATTATATATAAACCATTATAATACATGAAAAAATTATAACTGCTTACATGGTGACATAGTGCCCCTCTGGTGAAGAGTTGTTGGATTCCCAAACAACCCACGGCAATCTTTGTAAGCATCTATCCACAACTACTTTGTCACTTACATATCCACCTTCCACTATTTTCAGGAAACATTCCATGAAAGTTGCTGGAGCTATGTTTGTCATACTCAAGGTATCAGAAAGCGGGAAGCGGGAGGCGTGCGGACAACACCCTGTAACCGATTAAGCGGTGGGCGGGCGATTTTTGAAAAAGCGGGTGTCTAAATTTATACATTTTTATACAAAATTACATGTATGTGTATATAAAAAATATATTTCTAAGGAATTTCTATACATATCTAATCAGCAAATCAGTAATTAACTAAATATTCATCAATACTTTACCATTAGTCAGTATCTCTAATCACTAAAATCAGCAAGCAGAGCAGTAATTGTATATAACAAACAATGAATTATTGATTTAAAGTAATCACTAAAGTAATACTAACCCGTAGTACCAATCATTAATCACTGAAAGCAGCAAGGAAATCAGTAAAACTAATCATGCATTAGAAGTATAATAGAGCAATATGATATTTACTTAGATGCATTACAGCAGTACCCAATTATTACAGCTTACACAGAAAGTATGCATTCTAAACTAGGACTAGCTATATCATAGAACATTTAATGTATACAAGTTTTATATATTATAGTCAACACTACTTGGACTATGTAATTAATTAATGTTAGATGCTTACATTAATATTTTTAAACAAAAGCACGAAAAAAAGCGGGTAAAAAGCGGGTGAGACAGGCAAAAAGCAGCCGATTATGTTCAAAACGCTTAACCGGGCGCTTAGGGGCTAAATTAAGCGGATGAGGGTCATGGCCGATTAAGCGGCCGCCTGGGCCGTTTTTTAATTCACTGGTCATACTCAAATGATAGGAGGCTTGATTCTACAACAATAAACCATCCATCAGGGCTGAGGAAGAAAGTTGCAACATGTAATATAGTACTCATCTGATCTTTGTAGCGATCTCGAACAATGTTCACAACATGACCATACTGTCCCTCATCACAGTCGAATTTTGATTGATTTGAGTGCCAATGTGATGTATCCCATACTTGTCTTTGCATCAGAATCAACAAGTCTCAGAAGCTACACAAGTGGCATTGAGGCCCCCCCGAAAGCTATCCACTACCTCGTAGAACTTATGAGACAACATAGTCCTGGCAACCTTATCTCCAACATTAGTTTTAGCTCATTTGCTTGTTGTCCGTAAGTCAGATAAAAACAACATGCCTAATGCATTCCTAGCATTATGCAAGCTCTGAAGACTAAGAAAAGCTATGGCAAACCGAGTGATTGAACATCTCATTAACTCCTTCACATTTGAAAGCTGTAGAAAAACATTGTGGAAAAGTGTGTGCAGAAAAATATAGGATGTCAACTTCCTTGCTCTTGCATACTAAGGCAACCCTGCTATGTCCTCCAACATGAGGTCAATGCAGTGTGCGACACATGGTGTCCAAAACGTATGCGACCACTTTTCCTGCAACAACTTGCTAGCTAGAACAAAATTTGTGGCATTATCAGTGATAACATGTGTAACATACTTCGGCCCAATCTTCTCTATGGCCTCATCTAGAAGTCTATAAAGAAATTCACTTGTCTGGCTATGTGCAAATACCGAGGAATGAGGAATTGACGAAATTGTCGACATTTAAAAGAAATTTGATTTCGCCAACATCTGCTATGAAATCATGCAACTGTATCACTATGCCAAAGTAAGCAAAATATTTTGCCCACATTTTGAAATTTTCCCAGGTAACACTAAAGTTTACTTATCTCCCACATGAAGGACCTCTCCACCTACCCAATATATAATTTTATTGCATAAAATGATGCATATAGGTGTAGAGCTCATGCTTGTGAAATTTCACAACTTAATTCATTCATTTTGACTTCTAAATGGGCATATTTGCGTGTATCAAAATTTTTGTTGAAATTTTGATAGATTTCACTTTCCGTGCCTTCAACGACATCGAAATCGAATACCTCATTCCTTGGCAGATACATCAACATAGTACATGTAAAAAGTTCAATGAGGGGAATTTACCAAGAAATTTATTAGACATTTTCCCTGCTTGTCTTACCATCCATCTGACATCTTTATGCAACCATACATCTCTATGCCTCTAGGTGCCCATCCCGCAAGTTTTTGGTCTTCCCATTTTGGCCATCCAACAAAAGTATCCTCAGAGCTTGGTACTTCGGAGGTTTGAAACCTCTCCCAACTTGAATAACAACCTCAAATGCAATCTCATATTGACTTTAGTTGGCAGCATTCAATGGAAGACCATCCAAGTAGAACCACAATGCTATCTCATTGGCTCTAGCTTATGCTTCTTTCTTATAGGCATTTTCAACATACTTTTGCTCTTATCCTGCCTTGCTTAGAGCCATCACCTCACGAGGAAGGCGTGACATCATAGTTGTTTAGTTGCTAGACGCTAGGCGTTTCTTAGGGGGTGCCTTGGCAGGCGCCCAGGTGTTTTAGGCCTTTTATTAATAAATAATGCTGATTTTTTGATATTTACATTCATAATTTCAGATATGTAAATATTAAATAATGACTATCACATAATATTAAATAGAATGTAAGATAAATCACACCCAACATGACCTGAGCTAGAACTGATTGGCCCTAATTTACTCATTTGATCCATATTTAATTTAATTTGACCTAGTTTGCCCTAATTTGGCCTAAATCAGATCTAATTTTGCATAACATGACCTAATCAAACCTAATTTCCCTAAATTTTCCTTATGTTGACCTAAATAAGACCAAATTTGGCCAAATCTGACCTAATCTTTGCTAGTTAGAACTATTTCCCCCAAATAATACTCGCTTTCCCAAAATCAGACACGACACGCCCAACTTTGACATGATTTGTCTTAAATCAAACCCAATTGTGCGTAATATGACCCAAGCAAACCTAACTTGCCCAAAGTTTCCCTATATTGGCCTAAACAAGACCTAATCTCACCAAATCAGGCCCATTTCCCCCAAATCAGACTTGTTTTTTCCAAACTAGACGTAATATGCCCAAATTGACATAATTTGGCCTAAAACAAAACCTAATTTTGCATAACATGACCTAATCAAACCGAACTACCCCTAATTTTCCCTGTATTGATCTAAATGAGCCTAACATGGATAAATCAGTCCTAATTCCTCCAAATTAGAGTTATTTTCCCCAAATCAGGCCTATTTTCCCCAAATCAAACCTTATTTACCTTAATTTGACTATTCCTTAAGTGGCTTAATTTGAGACAAAAAGGCCTTAGGTGGCCACTTCTGTCTTAAGGGGCTGAGCGCCCAGTTTGAGGCGGCTGCCCAGAACCTAGGGTGCCTAGGAAGGCGCCTTGATAACTAAGGGTGACATGTGTGCATCCATGGGGTCTCGATCAGTAACCCCTGACAACTTACCAAACAACAAAGGTCTAGCATTTGTCTTGAGGGTAGAAGTACCCGCCTACTGCAAAGCAATGCCAACATCTCCATGTCCACGGTTGTGGTCACCACTAGGGGAAAATAAGTGTAGACTGACAACTAGGGCTTGAGGCTTCTTCCTAGTTTCCTTGTATTCCAGTATCTTTGTTATGATAGTAGATGTAGTGTTGTTGCACTTGACTACATTTGAACCCTTGCCAGTAAGATGATCGTTCACCCTCTTGATCCCTCCGTTGAACATATGGCCACACAATCCACATTGTGCCTTGATCAGGCCAAAACGAATACTTCCACCTAGGATCATCAGATGTTGCCTTCTGTTTTGATTCCTTCGCCAAAACCGAATAGTGATTGTTGCCTACACCACTGCTCCCAGTCGGCATGCTACTACCACCCCCACTCCTTGTCACGGTTCATTAGACATCCTAAAACAAACAAAAAACATATAAATTTCAAGTTACACCTATATGAATAACTCTTATTTGAATTTCAAATGAATAAATTTAAATTAGTAACATTCAATTTAATAAAGGCATAACTAAGTTCAGAACTTGAATTCAGTAAATATAACTTCACACTTCAAATCAGTAAATTTGACAAGCTGGTCTATTACTTTCGTGGCTGTGTAGACACATAGAAGCAGGATAACATCTTACTGTTCCCAGCGTCACCACCTATTACTTAGGTGGCTATGTAGACACAATTTTACAGGCTTATCTAAATTTAATGAGATTTAGGATCCCACAGACTTAGAATGAAAAAAGAGAGGATTGAAATGAAAGGCTTCTTGGACTGAATGACAGCTAATCAATGGGCTGGAACCACTTCAGTCTTAACCAAATTTGAACTTCAAATCAGTAAATTTTAATTAGTAAATTCAAGTCAATCAAGTCAAATTAATAAGTTCAAAATTGCAAATCAGTAAAATTAACTATGCACTTCAAAGCAGTAAGTTTAAAGTAGTCAATTCAAATCAATTAAGTCAAATAAATAAGTTAATGAAATCAGTAAATATAACTTCGCACTTCAAATCAGTAAAATTGGAACGAGCTGATCTATTGCTTTGGTGGCTATGTAGACACACAGAAGCAGGATAGCATCTTACTATGACCAGCATCGCCATCTATTACTTAGGTTGCTATGTAGACACGATTTGACAGGCTTATCTAATTCTAATCGGATTTGGGACCCCATAAGTTTAGAATGAAAGGCTTCTTGGACTGAACGACTCAGCTAATCAGTGGGCTGGAACCACTTAAGTCTTAACCATAAAAAGACACAGTAATAGACAACAGCATGAACCAATGTTTTAAAAAGCGTTAAGTGGCAAGTGTGCAGACAACACCTTGTAACTGGTTAAGCAGTAAGCGGGTGATTTTTGAAAAAATGGGTTTTGGTTTCCTATATAATTTTGTACAAAATTACACATATATGTATATAAATACTATACTTGTTGGAACTTTTATATACATCTGAACACTCTACCCAACAATATAAAACACCCAAATAGTTTATGACACAATAATAAACAATGATTATAGCTATAATATAGTACAAATGACTTGTCATGGACAAAACACCCTACATACATGATACAACAACAATTTTGCTAGCTAAACAGTAAACAAAGGATTTACATAGATACCTTACTAACTCATAGTTACATTTACATTTCATAAATTAGTCATACATCACAACAATACATTTAATCAAAGTAAGCATTCTAAATTAGATAATAAATTAACATACAATTTACTTGCATACATTACAATAGTACCCTATTATTACGACTTACATACAAAGTATGCATTCTAAATAAGAATTATGGCTTATCATAGAACATTTATTGTATATAACTTTAATATATTATAGTGAATAACATTTGGACCATATGATTTACTTAATGTTACAAGCTCTCCGTAGTTGAAAAAAAGGGAAAAAAGCACGTAAGCGGCTGATTTTTTTAGTCACTTGTTTCTAATATATTCTAGAATAGAAAAGTATCGCTTCTTATTGAGTGAATAAAACCAATACAATGCTCTCTCTTTTATAAGACAAGAGAGTAGTACAACGTTTAGAGATAAGCAATATGGGATAAAGAAACAAGTGACTAAAAGACAAATAACCAAAATACACTAAGTAAAAAACAACAGTAAAGTGTATATACTAATACTCCCCCTTAAGCTGGAGCATAGATGTCAATCATGCCCAGCTTGTCAGTCATAGCAGTGTATCTAGACTTCGGAAGTATTTTGGTTAAGATGTCAGCCACTTGGTCTGAGGTATGTATGTAGGGCATAGATATCTGGCCAGATAAGACAACTTCTCGAACAAAGTGACAGTCAACCTCAATATGCTTTGTTCGTACATGGAAGGTAGGATTACTGGTAATAAAGGTAGCAGCCTTGTTGTCACAGTACATAGGGATAGGAGTAGAATCAGAAATGCCAAAGTCTTTCAGCAAGCTCCGTATCCAGAACAGTTCACATGTAGTATGCGCCATGGCACGACATTCTCCTTCAGCAATCGAGCGAGCAACAACTGTTTGTTTCTTACTGCGCTAGGTAACTAGATTTCCACCTACAAAAGTACAGTAGCCGGAGGTGGAGCGCCGATCGACCTTGCTCCCTGCATAATCAGAATCAGAATACCCAACAAGGTTACAATGACCATGTTTTTTATACAGCAGACCTTTCCCAGGGGAGCTCTTCAGATATTTGAGAATGTAAAAGACTGCATCCCAGTGACATTGTCGGGGTTTGTCAAGATATTTGCTAACATGTCCAACTGCAGATGTGATATCAACACGAGTGACCGTAAGATAGATGAGTTTGCCAACCATGCGTCGATACTGATGGTGATCAGGATAAGCAGGTGAATTCTCATCATCCCAGTTGGTGTTTGGATCCAGAGGAGTACTAGCAGGCTTTGCACCAAGAAGACCTGTTTCAGATAGAAGATCCAGAACATATTTACGCTGAGATAGGCACAATCCATAGGCTGACCGAGAAACTTCAATCCCAAAAAGTAGCGCAAGGTGCCTAAATCTTTGGGGACAAAATGTTTCTCCAGATAACGTTTAGTCGCCTGAATGCCAGCAAGATCACTCCCTGATAGAATGATGTCATCAACATATACAATCAAAATAACAATGCCAGAAGTAGTATGTTTAACAAAGATAGAATGATTAGATTGGGAACGTCTAAAATGAAATTTCTGAAAAATGGTGCTCAGTTTATCAAACCAAGCACGATGACTTTGTTTTAAGCCATAAATTAACGACAGACTTTGGAGGACTCCCCCTGAAGCACAAATCCGGGAGGTTGTTCGATATAGACTTCCTCATGCATACCTCCATATAGAAAAGCATTTTTCACATCAAGCTAAAATAAGGGCCAATCAGAATTAATTGCAACAGAAATAAGTATGCGAACTGAATTCAGCCGGGCCACAGGTGAAAAGTCTCAAAATAGTCGACGTCGTAAGTTTGTGTGTAGCCCTTGGCAACAAGCCTAGCCTTGAGACGCTCAATCGTGCCATCTGGTTGATATTTAATAGTAAACACCCAACGACATCCAATCGGAGAACAATCAGTGGGAGGATCAACCAACTCCCAAGTGTTACGATCAGTAAGAGCCTGCATCTCAGCTTCCATGGCTTGACGCCAAGCTGGATGTTTAAGAGCTTGAGAAGCGTTTTTAGGAATAGAAACAACAGAAAGAGCAGCAGTAAAATTGGCAAAGTTAGTCCCCATGTGAGCAGTAGTACAGAAATTCCCAATCGGATGTTTGGTACATGTTCTAGTTCCTTTCCTTAAACTGATAGGAATATCTAAGTCAGAGAATACCTGAGGTGATGACTGATCTGGCATTGAGGAAGAAGATTCTGGAGGGGCCATAGAGGGAGTTGTCGTCTTCGGTCTTCTTTGATAAACTTTCAGCTGAGGAGTAGCAGCAACAGGAACAGTATTAAGGGAATCAGAATCATCAATCATCGGTAATGGTGTCTCCATTAATAATTCTGACGTAAGGACAAACCCAACAGAAGAATAGAATGGCATGTGCTCAAAGAAAACAACATTAACCGAGACCATCCATTTTTTTGAAACTGGATCATAACATCGGTACCCTTTTTGAGTCCTAGAGTACCCTAAGAAGACACACTTGATGGCACGGGGATCAAGTTTGGTTAAACCAGGACGTAGGTTTTTAACAAAGCAAGTGCTCCCAAAAATACGAGGAACAGAAAATAAGGGTGCATCAGGGTACAAGATTTGATAAGGGATTTGATTCCCAAGAACAGAAGATGGCATGCGGTTAATGAGATAGCACACAGTGGAAATAGCTTCAGGCCAAAAACACTAGGGAACATTATAGTGAAAAAGTAAAGTACGAGCAATGTCAAGAAGGTGGCGATTCTTGCGTTCGGCGACTCCATTTTGTTGCGGGGTGTAGGCACAGGAGGTTTGGTGAATAGTACCTAGTTTGCGGCAAAAACTGCTGATTGTGGATTGCATGAATTCAAGAGCATTGTCAGTGCGAAATTTTTTTATAGGTTTGCTAAACTGGGTACGTATTTCAGCAAAATAAGCAGTAATAGTCTCAAGAATATTAGACCTATCCTTTAGCAAGAAAATCCAGGTGGTCCTAGAGAAATCATCAATAAAGCTCAGAAAGTAACGGAATCCAGATATACTTGAGACAGAACAAGGTCCCCAAACATCAGCATGTATAATATCAAACAGTTGTTTTGAACCAATACATAATTTCTTTGAAAAAGTTGCTCTAGTTTGCTTGCTCAATTGACAAGTTTCACAATGAAAAATAGATCCTGAAATATGAGGTAGTAAATGCTTTAATTTGGCTGCCGACGGGTGTCCCAACCGATAGTGCCATTGGATGCCAATCACAGAAGATGTTAGATACGCCGCAGTCTTTGGAACATCCAAGTAATATAAACCATTTGGTCCCTCATGGCCCGAACCAATCTTCGTCCTCGTGCACAGATCCTGAAAAACAACACCATCCGGGTCAAATGTAATAGAGCAGCGAATGCTCTTCATAGTTCTATTGACAGATTACAGATTTATAGGGAACTTAGGAACATATAAAGCAGAGCGCAGAGGCAGACATCCAGGAGTGCATATATCACCAAAACCAGTAACCGTTGTTTGAGAGCCGTCAACCAGAGTAACAGGAGGTATAATAGTAGTTTTATTTAAATGAGAAAATAATGTAGGATTGACAGAAATATGGGATGTCGCACCCGAATCGATCACCCAAGTGTTTTTATCGGACTGATTCAGAAGAGCAGTGCTACCATCAGTGGAGGCCTTAGTAGAGGAAGCAAGCCGTGCTTGTAGTAGTTTCTCAAACTCCAATCGGATCCAATCGGCAGACGGAGGTGCAAAAGTAGTGGAAGTGTCAGGCTGATTTGTGGTGACTTGATTCGCCCAGGCTGGCTTCCCATGCTTTATCCAGCAACGATCTTCATTGTGATTGGTACACTTACAGAAGGTACAAAAGCATTGTTCAGTAGTCTCAGCAGGAGAAGAGGAGCAACGTCCTAGTCCAGAAGAACGCCCGCTGCCACGTCCCCGACCACGGCCGCGTCCACGGGAGGAGTCACCAGTCCGAACAGCAAGGGCTGTTCTGTCAGAAGAATCAGGTTGGTTTTGCGAAACGGAAGGAAGGTGTTGAACACGCTTCAGAACGTCTCTCAGGGTAGGAAGGGGATCACTAGAGAGGATCTGATCAACGACTCCTGCAAAAAAGATGAAGGCAGACCAGCGAGGAATTGGACAAGTTGAAGCTCGTTCCTTTAACGCTGGATTTCCGTGATATCTGCAGACAAAGGATGGTAGACCTCGAACTCATCCCAGAGAGCACAGGAGTTGTTGTAGTAATCCTCCACGAAGTCAGTAGCAGAGTACTCCTGCTTGGCTAGTAGCTTGAAGATTTCAAAAACCTTCTTCGGATTCTGCTGGTGAGAGTATACGTGGGAGAGCTGATCCCACATATCCTTGGCAGTCTTGAGGCGAAGGAGAGACTGGCTGATTTTAGGTTCCGCACTATTGACCATCCAGGTCATAACACCATAATCTTCCTTGGACCAGAGATTGTAGGCCTGTTTAGTCTTGTTATCAGCATCAGCAACAGGGATGGCCGGACCCTTAGTTGACAGATGAAAGAAACGCCCTTGAGCCTTGACGTACAGTTCAAAGGAGGATGCCCAGAGATGATAGTTGGGGCCATCCAACTTGACGGTAGTGACGCACAGATTGTGTGGAAGGTCAGGAGTCGCCATCCGAGATGATAGAGATAGTCAGAATCAAGGGCGCAGATAGCAGCAGAGGTAGTAGTCGCTAGTCAGCAGCAGAAGTCCTACACATGGACTAGAAGTAGCATATAGAAGATCCAAGCATGGATCTCAGAAACCCTTGTAGGGGCAACATGAGAAGATAGAAACCTACGCCAACATGGAGGAACAATCACTCCACCATGAGGCGCTGGCAAACAGAGCGAAAGACACATTTTACGACGTCAACGTGCAAGAAACTGGAAAGTTACCGAAGCTGTCCGGAGGTTTCAGGGAAAAAGATGGGTAGAGGATTGGGTGTACTTGATGGATTAAGCCATGGTAATGGAGTGGGTTAGGGTGTTGAAAGGTGATGGAGGGTTGGCGGAGGGGTGGGTGGTGGCAGTAGTGGTGGTGGTGATGGCTGTGGGCGGCGATAGGGTGGTTGTGGGCGGCGGCAAGGGGGTGGGCAGGTGTGGCGGCGGCGCAAGGGGGCTGGGGAGAGAGAGGAGGGAGAGGGGCGGCTAGGGTTGGGGGGGATGAGATGCGGCTAGGGTTTAGGGAGGATCGGGACGCTCTGATACCATCTAGAATAGAAAAATATTGCTTCTTATTGAGTGAATAAAACCAATACAATGCTCTCTCTTTTATAAGACAAGAGAGTAGTACAACGTTTAGAGATAAGCAATATGGGATAAAGAAACAAGTGACTAAAAGACAAATAACCAAAATACAGTAAGTAAAAAACAGCAGTAAAGTGTATATACTAATATGACCATATGATTTACTTAATGTTACAAGCTCCATGTAGTTGAAAAAAAGGGAAAAAAGCAGGTAAGCGGCTGATTTTTTTAATCCAATTAGTCGACGTTCAAGGGTCTTTTAAATGGCTGAGGTTTTTTAGTCCAAAAATTTACTGGCTATATTGTTGCTTCAATTGATTAACTCTTCCTATGTAATTCATGCACTTACAACATTAAATAGTGCATCCTATTGAGTTTTCAAGGAGGTCGACTAATATACATGGAGCATTGTTTGCAAGTAGTCATGATGAACAAATATCTTTGGACAAACTTTGTTTACAGTCTTTAGGCTTTACTGCATGGAGTAATCAACTATAGGTTTTACAAGTACCAAGTTGTGTTTGCTTTCGCTACAAAATAAGACTTTACAGAACACGTCAAAACTAAGAGGAAGAAGACGAGAAAATTGAAGGAAGAAAGCAGGTAGGAGTATTGAATGGAAGTACCTTGTGATGTTTGCGGTTGCAGGTAGATAGTAGACAAATAGTCCTCTGTTGACGCTTGACGACAGTTATTTAGAAGTCTGTTGCATAGCCAAAAAAAGAAGCGGTAAGGATCAGATAAGAGATGGAGGGGAGGAAGAAAGAGAAGCACATGTACCTATGGTGTAGAGAAGAGCGTGTGGCTGCTGGGCCTTGCCTTTGTGGCTGCATGCCACACGCTGCATCCTCTGTTGTTGATGGCAGAGACTAGTGTTGTTGCATGGAAGAAGAAATACAATGGGAGATGATCCGGAAGGGAAGAGATAGAGGTGAGGAAGAAAGAAGAGGTCATGCATGTGGCTTGCCTACGAAGTCCTCTGCACGCACGTCTTTGCAGCTGCCGCGTAAACGAAGAAAATCGACTGATATAGCAACTTTTTTGAGGAATGCGTTGAATTAGGGTAATATAATCACATATATAGAGTTTAGGTTTAATTAACTGGTCAATTTTGGTTTTTATTATACATTTTTTAATTATAATCACATATATAGAGTTTAGGTTTAATTAACTGGTCAATTTTGGTTTTTATTATAATCACATATATAGAGTTTAGGTTTTTATTATACATATATAGAGTTTAGGTTTTTATCATAGCTATCAAGGTTGTTCTTGGGGGAAATATTTTTAACATTATTAGCGCTTATGCCCCCCAAGTTGGCCTTAGCGAGGATGCGAAGAAGGATTTTTGGGATGACATGGATGAATTGATGCAAGGAATACCGATCGAGGAGAAGATTATTATTGGGAGTGATTTAAATGGCCATGTGGGGAGTGGTAATGCTGGATTTGAGAGAGTTCATGGTGGTTTTGGATATGGCAACAGGAACGGAGAAGGAGAGAGGATATTAGATTTTGCAGTTGCATATGATATGATTTTGGCAAACACCCATTTCAAGAAAAGAGAATCTCATAAGATTACTTTCAAGAGTGGGCACAACTGTAGCCAAATTGATTACCTCCTTACAAGGCGGGTGGATCGTAACATATGCAAGGATTGTAAAGTGATTCCTGGCGAAGAACTCACGACCCAACATAGGTTGGTAGTTTTGGATATTAACATGAAGATCAATAAAGGCAAACATAACGGAAACCAAGATAGCAGGATCAAGTGGTGGAATCTTAAAGGAGAAAAGAAATTGATTTTTCATGATAAACTCATCAAGGAGGTAACTTGGAACTTGGAGTCTGATGTTAACACTATGTGGCATAACATGAGCTCCTGCATAACAAAAATTTCCAAAGAGGTTTTGGGGGAGTCTAAAGGTTGTGGACCTCCACAGAAGGAGACTTGGTGGTGGAATGTTGAAGTACAAAAGGCTATTAAACTGAAAAGGGAGATCTATAGGAGCTTGCCCAAATCTGGAGATGATGCAACGTTACAAAGATACAAGCAAGCAAAGAAAGAAGCTAAAAAGGTGGTTCGGGAGGCAAGGTCTAGATACTTTGATGATATGTATAAGAAGCTGGACACTAGAGAAGGGGAAAAAGATATATATAAAATGGCTCGTATAAGAGAAAGGAAAGGAAGAGACTTGAGTCAAGTAAAATGCATAAAGAATGAAGATGGTAGAGTATTGGTGAAGGACGATGACATCAAAAACCAGTGGAGAAATTACTTCCATAAGCTTTTCAATGGAGATACTGCATATAATGTTAGCGACTCGTGTGACATGAATACGAGAGATATCATTTACACACGACGAGTTTCACCATTTGAGGTCAAGAATGCTTTGAAAAAGATGAAAATGAGAAAGGCATGCGGACCAGACAATATTCCCATTGATGTATGGAAGAGTATGGGGGATGAGGGAGTTACATGGTTAACAAATTTCTTTAACAAGATTATGAAGACCAAGAAGATGCCGGATGAGTGGAGAAATAGTATTATAGTCCCAATCTACAAGAACAAAGGTGACGTTCAGAGTTGTACAAACTATAGAGGTATCAAGCTGATGAGTCACACGATGAAGCTTTGGGAGAGGATTATTGAGCAGAGGTTAAGATCTATAACACAGGTATCAAACAACCAATTTGGTTTCATGCCTGGAAGATCAACAACAGAGGCTATTTTTCTGATAAGGAGGCTTATGGAGAAGTATAGACAAAGCAAAAGAGATCTTCATATGGTGTTTATCGATCTAGAGAAGGCTTATGATCGAGTACCCAGAGAAGTGTTATGGATGGTTTTGAAGAAAAAGGGTGTGCCTATCCAATACATTGACTTGATCAAAGACATGTATGATAGCTCTACTGCAAGTGTGAAGACTCCTGGAGGAGAGACACCAACTTTTCCTATTACAGTTGGGGTACACCAAGGATCCACACTCAGCCCATATCTATTCGTTCTGGTTATGGATGAGTTAACAAAGAATGTTCAGGATGATATTCCTTGGTGTATGTTATTTGCTGATGATATTGTTTTGATTGACGAAACAAAAGATGGATTGAATGATAAAGTTGAATGTTGGAGAAAGGCATTAGAATCAAATGGATTGATGATTAGCAGGAGCAAAACTGAGTATATGCATTGCAATTTCAGCCAATCTCGCAGTGTGAATGATGGAGCCAAGTTGGACGGAGTAGATATACCAAAATGTGACAAATTTCGTTACTTAGGTTCTATTATTCAAATAGACGGGGAGGTCCAAAATGATGTTTGTCACCGGATCACTGCAGGATGGTTGAAATGGAGGAGTGCAACTGGAGTTTTATGCGATCAGAAGATCCCTCTCAGGTTAAAAAGTAAGTTTTATAGAACAGCTATACGACCAGCCATGCTCTATGGGAGTGAATGTTGGGCGGTGAAGAAACAAGGTCTCAACAAGATGAACGTGGCCGAAATGCGTATGCTGAGATGGATGTGTGGGAAGACAAGAAAAGATCGTTTGAGAAATGACTATATCAGGAATAAAGTGGGGGTGGCGAGCATTGAGGACAAGTTGCGTGAGGGCCGACTCAGATGGTACGGACATGTGCAACGCAGACCTACTAGTGCGCCTATACGAAGCAATGCTATTGAGCCAAACACTATAAATAGAAGAAGAGGAAGGCCTAAATTAACATGGGATGAGCTTATAAAGAGAGATTTTGAATCTCTACATCTCAATCAGAATATGACCCATGATAGAGCTGAATGGAAACGAAGGATCCATGTAGCCGACCCCAACATAGTTGGGATTGAGGCTTAGATGATGATGATGATGATTATACATTTTTTAATTGGACCTTCTAAGCCCATTCTGCAGGCCCAACAACGGCAGGCGTGCAGCCCAGTCGCCTAGGCAGGCCTAGACCGCCTGCATCACCCAATGGCTGAAATAGGCTGGGCGATTGTAAATATTGGCCCGATTGGCAGACCAGAGTGCTTAGGTGCACCTTGGCGGTGCCTAGGCGAGCGCCCATACAACATAAGTTGGCTGTCATCTTAGGAAGAATTAATGGCTGGGAACTACACAGACAGAGTTAACATTCTAGGATTTTACTTGACTGTCTCCAAGATACCAGGTATCATGAGTTTTTTTTCCATTTCTGGCAGTGACTTTTTGGTTCCATTTATGTAACCAATCCGTCCACGTCCAACTATGGGCATCTCCGCGATAACAACCCAGAGAAGGTAGTTGGATTGATTTAACTTTGCTGATGTTATCTTGAGATTTCAGAAAATCTTGAGATTTTTCCCCTCAGCCATGTTGAATTACTAAAGAAGATATCTCAACCCAAAGGAAAGGACGGAGAAGCTAAAAATAAAATCAGCAGACCAGGAAAAGAGGTTGTTAATGTGTACTGTAGGATAACAACTAGTATAATAAAAATGACAATGAAATCTTCCCGAAAGATTAATCCAGACCCACCTCACACTTCCCCTTGTTGAACACCTTTTGGGGGAGGGAGTAGGGTTACTTAGGGGCGATGTCCCGTGACATGTTTTCCCCAACCCCCTTCACAAAACTGGCTGAATATGCTTCACATTTTAAAAATCTCACTATTGACCAAGGTATTTGTGATGATTCGAAGGCATATGGAATTTACTTATTGTGTTGACTGATGACAATAAAGAAAGATTAAATGATAAAGTTGAACTTTGGAGAAATGCGTTGGAACCTAATGGATTAAGATCAATCGAAGCAAACCCGAGTATATGCATTGCAATTTTCGTTCAATTTATAGCTGCAAATGGTGGGGCCAAGTTGGATGGAGTGATATACCAAAATGTGACAAGTTTTTATTACTTGGGTTCTAATATTTAAATGAATGGTGATGTACAAGATGATGTTCGTCACAGGATTACAACATGATGGTTGAAATGGAGGAATGCAACTAGAGTAGTAGTGACCGGAAGATTTCTCTCAGATTAAAAAGTATGTTTTATAGAACAACTATACAGCCGTCCATGCTATGTGGGAGTGAATGTTGGGCGGTGAAGAAACAAGTTCTCAACAAGATGAACATGCCGGAAATGTGTATGTTGAGATGGATTTGGGAGGACAAGGAAAGATCGCTTCAGGGACTATAGGAACAAAGTTGGATTGGCAAGTATTGAGGGCAAGATGCGTAAGGGTCGCTTGAGATGGTATGGAAATGTGCAACGTAGACTGACTAACACCTATTTGAAGTGATGCTATTAAGTACGGTTAAAAGAAGAAGCGACATGCTTAAATTAACTTGGGATAAGCTTATAAGGAAAGATTTGAATTTTTACATCTTGTGATTGGAAAAGAAGGATCCATGTAGCCAGTGTATTAAAAAACGGCTCAGGCAGCCGCTTCAACGTTCACAGGTGCTGGCCGTTGTAATCCTGCCTTCGGCGTCCGCTTCAGCGTTGACAGGTGCTGGCCGTTATAATCCTGCCTTAAGCGTCCGCCTGGCGCTTGGGCCATTAAGCGCCCGCTTTTGGGCCACTCAGCCCACCTAATTGGCCGCTTCAACACCTGTTTTAACCGGCCGCTTTGACCCGCTTAAGTAAAAATCGGCTTATAGAGCCATGATACTGGAATTTCTTTGCTGATTGTATACTTGAATGGGTATTACTCTATTATACTTCTAGTGAATGATTAGTTTTATTGATTTCCTTGCTGCTTTCACTGATTACTGATTGGTATTACTGATTAGTATTACTTTTTTTGGCACAATAGGGATTATTTGATTACTATTACAGATTAGTAGTAAAGTTCTTAATCATTAATTCATAGTTGGTTATTTACAATTACTGATTTGCTCGTTGATGATTAGAAATATTGTTTGGTGGTAAGAATTGATAAATGCTTAATTAAATACTGATTTACTGATGTGCTTGCTTATTTTACCTATTAGTATCACTGATTATTCGTTAAGAGTTTAATAATAAGTTCATAGTTGGTTATTTACAATTATTGTTTTGTTTGCTGATTTTGGTGATTAGAAATATTGATTAGTAGTAAAGTATTGATTAATACTTAGTTTTAATTACTGATTTACTGATTAGATATGTATAAAAGTACCATAGAAATATATTTTTATATACAAATATGTGTAATTTTGCATAAAAATATATAAGCATATAGGAACCCACTTTTTCAAAAAATGCCCGCTTAATCGCCCGCCTTGCGATTAATCGGCTACAAGATGCTGTCAGCACGCCTCCCGCTTCACGCTTTTTAAAACATTACATGTAGCCGACCCCAACATGGTTGGGATTGAGGCTTAGATGATGACAATGATGGTTTCTATGTGTATGTTCGTGTTTGTGTATCGAAACTACGCTTTTATGTATGCATGAACACCTTGTACCAGATTAAAGCTAATCACTCAACCTCCTTGAGGCTTACCACTCACTTTGCTTAGACAAAAATACCTAGATATGCCTTAATCACTTTGAAACCTTTGTCCATGGCAATATTCATAAAATAGAAGAGATATACTGTATTATGGATTTTGCTTTTAATGTGAACTTTCTATTGTTTGGTATTTGTCTGAAAATGAGAGTCCAAACACTGAAAGGCCAAATAGACTTGAGCGCATATACATTTATAACTAAGACACTCATTTACCGTCACAAATATTCTGTTGCATAATGCTTATCATATTTTTGTTGGGCCCAAACATTCAATGCTCTAATTCATTTGATTCTACGGGTGAGCGATTGGATAACTACCATGTTATTTACAGGTTTATTTGTTTAATCTAGTAAAAACATGCGCGTGACACATGAAAGCATAATGAGACATATTTCATTATGGTTTATTTTTGTTTTATTAATTGTATAAATGTAAATATTATTGTGCTTCTCTCGTAAATGTTTGGTTTGGTTTGTTGGGAAAAGGACTTGCTATGCCAATTTGTTAGGAAGACTTTTAAATATAGGTAGAGAGAGCTGTTGCAAAATGTGGAAATAATTTCGAGGAGAAAGAATATCGGTATTACTAAGATTTCAAAGGGACACGTTTCTGGAAAAAGAGATAGAAATAGACTCAGTAAAGGGCGTAAAGTGAAGAAAAATGTGGGAGGAGAGAGATTTAAGGAGAATGCATCGATGATGATATTTGACTAACTGATTGAAAGAACTTTCTTCTAATAAATTGAAAATGGCATAACTGTAAATAGAAAGCAAACCCGTTTGTTTATAGCAGTGTGATAATGTACATATGTTAGATAAATATTTGTTGTGCACTTGTGCTAGTTGTATAGTTTGGTTTTCACCTTAATTTGAGAAATTTTAGGTTGAAACTCTTGAACATCGTCAGAGTTTCTTCAAAGCTACACCAACACTCCACTTCCAGACCTACTGTAGAGAAAGTCGATGTTGTCATGCCATGCTCTTGGTTTCCACTTTGTTTGGAATGAGTTCTAGGCTGGGTATTGCATACTATTTAGCATGGCTGTCAAGGTGTCTACGCGGTGGGTTTAGGTTAAGGGGCGCCTAGCCCGCCTAGACACCTAGGCGGGCCCCTAGGCTTTTCTGGGCTTTTTCAAAACTTTTTTTCAGTTGCATATTTAAATGTTTGTGCACGTGATACTATATGTGATAATGTAGTTTTTACTGATTAAATGTTATTGTAAGTCTAATTTGAATTGATAGCTATAGGAGAATCAGGGGCAAGAGCATTAACATGAAGAAAAAGAAACAACAGTAAGTGGAAGATAAGTAGGAATTGGAGATAGAAAATGGGATGAAAAGAAATCTACATATGGTAAGAGTTGTGCAGGAAGAAGTCACAAATAAGACAAACACAAGGCTAGTAGAAGGAGATTGAAAGAGGAGGAAGAACTCAACAAAACAAAAAAACAGCAGTAGCAGGTGCTGAAATTGAAAATATAGAGGAAGAATAGGTCAGTGAAAATAAATGGAAACATGCACACAACAGTAGCTGGGAGAGGTGATTTCGGAGGAAGAAATCAAACAAAGAAGAACAAATATATGCAAACAGTAGTAGTAGATTTGGTAGCAGGAGATATAGGACAAATTCGAAATAAGACATGTGCATGTACTCACATAGTAGTAGGAGGGAATATAGTAGTAACTCACAAAAAAAAATGCATCAGCAGTAGGATTCAGGAATAAAATGCAGGAGAAAGGATACAAAAAGAAAAGAAAAAGAAGCAAGAACAACAAACATATGAAGAAGTAGAATTTGTTTTAGCAGACTACACTATGAGGACTTACCAATTCGGCCCAAATAAGACCTCATATCCCCACATCAGACCTGTTTCCCCCCAGATCAGACCTAATTTGCTCACGTTTGACCTGATTTGGTCTAAATCAGACCTATTTGAACCATAAAATGACCCAAGGCGATCTAATTTGACCAAATCTAGACTCGATTCATGCTAATTTAGCCTTTAAATTGCTTAATTTGGGCCAAAAGGCCTTAGACGCCCACTTGATGCAATTAATTAGGCTGGGGGCCTAGTTTGAGGCACCTTCTAGGCGGATGCCTTGATAACTAAGCTATTTAGGAGTATTGGTGTTTTTATGGTGCTGTATTGTGCATGGTTTCTTGTTTCCAGTTTTTCTTTGTATTTCAATGTAAGCTGCTCTCCATGGCAACATGGTATCTAGGGTTTTCAGTTATTGCAAATATTGAAGCCTCCTAAACGTAAATGTTTTCATTGTGTTTTCTTCATTTTCTGTTGTTAAAGTCTTGTTATGGGCTTTTTTCATCATTTTTCTGTTAGTTACTTTGGAAATTAATTGAACAGAGCTTTTACAAGAGATGAGCTGCAAGTCATGGTTGCAACTGTGGCTTTTGGTATGGGTGTGGACAAGCCTAACATAAGGTGCGTGATACACTATGGATGTCCAAAGAGCGTCGAGTCTTATTATCAAGAAAGTGGGCGCTGTGGCAGAGATGGACTGCCTTCAGTTTGTTGGCTTTATTACTCCAGAAGTGACTTTGCTAAAGCTGATTTCTATTCTGGGAATACAAATTCAGTATGTTACTTTATCTGCTTAGTATATATAATAATTATTTTTATAAATTGTTCTATTTTTCCACTGTTGTTTATTTTTGTCTTGTTTATCCTTGTCATTTAGTGATAAGAGAAGCTTGAACAAAATAAGTAAAGCTACACTGCTGACTGGTCTCAGTGCTGAAGAATGATCGTCTACCTTACCAAACAGCCCATGTGGCAGATAATTGAAAGCAAAAAATATCTTTTTAGATTTATTAAGTACATCACTCCCTTTCTATGTAGAATATAGTTATTATAGCTGAAAGCAAAAATGTCTATTTAGATTAATTAAGTACCTCACTCTCTTCCTTTTTAAAGCATAGTTAATACTATGCCTGCTGAGGCACCACCTTGGCGTGCCTAGGTGAGCTATGTTGTGGAGGGTGCCATCCTACGCACATAGGTCTCACTGGTAGGCACATTTTAGTTTATGTGAGGGTAAAATGAGGTTGATTTAGGTACCATTCTGGTCAAATCAAACCACTTTGGCTGAATCAGGCTAAATTAAGTCTGATATGGTGAAATTATGTTTTGACTTGGGTAAATCTATGGAGGTTAGGCTTTAGGGCATGTCAGGACATATCTCGCCATTTCCACAAACTTCCATGTCTACACCTGTCGAAGTCGGCTCGAAGTCGAAGTCTTGTTTCATGGTTGCATGCATATTTAACACATCAGGCTTTTGTAACTGTTAAACTAAACACCTACCATTGAAACAGAAAACCATAATAACTATCAAATAACCTAGGTTTTGGAAAGCGTGAAAGTGGATGTGAGCCGCAGATCTCTTAAGGTGCTCAAGTGTGAAAAGCGGGTGCTTTGCAGAAAAAGACCCTACTTATCAAAAACAACATAAGAGTTTTTTTTTTAATACTATGCTGGTTAATCAGAGGTTAACTTGTAAGCTTCAGAAAGTTAATTAAAGATTAACCATGCCAACATTATTAGAATAAATAGGATACAATAAATTGACCTTTCTAAACCTCTCAAGTTGTATAGTATGTAAACTTCGGTTGTAGCAATTATTCAGTAGCTTAATAGTAATAAAAAATGTCAGCGAACATTCATATGTAGTAATTTACTATTGAATAATTACTTGTAGTTGGACTAACTAATTACTGCTACTTTTGAATAATTACAACACTTGGAAACATTGCAACTCGGACTTGAGAATATTTTATATTAAATATTCATTTGCAATTAATGATTCAAGATTAGACAACGATGAACAACTTCGGGCTATCAACAAGGATTACCAAGGTAACAATAGCATTCAAAAGAAAATTTTAAGTTGTTACTGGAATACATGTATACTACATCTAATACATGATGTGTTAGAACATTAGTTTGTTGTTTAATTTTGAATTCTGAATCTTGTTTAGTACACGAATAAATTTCAACAAAACAGTGAGAGAACAAGTCACAGTTTTGAGAAGATAGCAGTATTATTTGGTAAAACGTAGTACTTATTAATAGCACAATGCATGAACAATCATGTTTGTTGCATTTCGCATTCATAATAAGTATTGCCAGTAGAAAGAATCGATACAATATGACTATAGCACTTACTGCCGGCCGAACAACAATTCTCACAAAAGCGCACTTAAATAGCCGCCTAAGCGGGCCAAAGCGGGAAAAGTAGTCCAAAACACTAGCTTTCCTGCAATCTGGTCAACATGCCACTTCAACACTAATTCCTATGGGGCTACTAGGCTAGCCGTTTAAGTGACCACTGAAGTGCTAAGCAGATCAATGGATATAACATCTATTAAATATTATATTATTGGTAACCAAATATAAAATTAACATATATATATATATATATATATATATATATATATATATATGAGCATTATTCGTCGTCATTATCATCATCATTATCATCTAAGCCTCTTCTCAACTATTTTGGGGTTGACTATGTAAATCGAAATGCGCTGAACAATTCTTTCTTTTATACTCTTTCCTAATATAGGTTTATCTTTGCTTTTGACTCGGAACCATTACTTTCATTGTTGCATTTGACGGTCTATATTGCCAATGCCTAAATCATCCACAAGGCTCTTATAGTTTGACGCGGTGCAATAGGATTCAGCTTGAGGTGAAACCAATGGCGTTACATCACTTCCTACTAGGGCTGAGCATCGGTCCAGAACCGGACCGGACCAGACCGGACCGCGGACCGAATTTTAACAAATATATGGACCGCAGACCGGACCGTTTCAAGGTAGGACCGGACCGGGACCGGGACCGGACCGTTTTGTGCTAGGACCGGACCGGACCGTTTGGACCGTAAATAGCCTTTTTTACATGTTTTACAACTTATTTAATTGTACAAAGTTGATAATCTTAGTCAATTCTAACAATTATATAACTTTTGTATCAAATATTTATACTAGTAGTGATTATATATGTACTTTATTTGTAATTATTATAGAATACACCTTCAAATATACATGAATTTTATATAAAAGTCAATCTGCGGTCCGGACCGAAGACTGAACTCATCAAAATTCCCGGACCGCGGACCGGACCGAACTCAAAATGGACCGGACCAGACCGAATTGAGCAGTCCGGTCCGGTTTTGCGGTCTGGACCATTATTTGCTCACCCCTACTTCCTGCACTCAAAAGCTTATTAGGTTGACGCGTTGCAATAGGATTCAACTTGAGGTGAAACAAATGCGGTGGAAATACAATATTTTTTTAGTGAAACATCTAAATTTAAGATGCCATTGGGCTTAGTGAAAAATGTCTTATCCTCAAAAAAGCTATCATCTATGTTGACATACAACTTCTTAGTATCTACAGAATTTACGATACCTTATATGGGTGCAAGAATAGCCAACAAAGCCTGACCAAACATCATAGGGGCTAGCTTATCAAGTATGTGGTGCAATCATGAATGAAGCACAAGTATGGTGTGGTAAATTGAAAAACTCTGATTTGGAAAACACAAGCTATACCGTATTTGGTCATTAAGAACATAGGAAGGTATTCACTTAATCAAAAATATCAATAAGAACGACTTTGCATTAAAAGATTTGCAAACTCGTGTCTACCAACGAAGTGTAGGAGAATCCGGTAATGATGGTTTTTGCGCTCAACAAGACCATTTTCGTAAGGGTTGTAAGGAGAAGGTGATGCAATATACAAAAGGTACACATTTGCTAATTATATTGCATAAACTTGACCTTTATCAATGCAAATAATCTAAAGCTGCACTAAAACTAATTGTGAATTCATAATCATTTTCAAAATATCTAATGATCATAGAATGTCCTCTAAATTAACAAACCTAGGTAGCAAGAGAAGCATCATCAACAAACATAATGAATTCTTTATCATGATTGTGAATGGAAACCGTACAACGACCCATATATCGGAATGTTCCAACTCAAAAGAAGCATGCCTCAGATATGCAACCATCTAGGAAGCTCGAACACGGGACACGAGACATAACATGGACACAGACATGGACACGAGATACATCTATTTTTAAGTATATAGGACACATACATGACATTGGACGCGACATACCCACATATATACATATACATATACATATATATAAATACATGTGTAAGTATACATATATACACACATATATATGCATATACATATACATGTAAATGAATATACATATACATACACATAACATGGAGTTAATACATATGATATCCATGCATCCAAATCTGTAAAGTAACTGAGAACATGAGATTTAAAGAATATATTATAAAAAATATAAAATAAAACCCAGAATTCACTTATGATATGAATGCAGATTGATAAGAAACAACTAGTATGTTTCCATTATGATTTTATAAATGATCGATGAAGAATAATTAATGTAGAGTACATTTACAATATGAAATCAAGTATGTATGAATGAAGATGATGAATTACAATGAATTTGTATGTTGAATTCCTAGAACATTCTGTTGACTCAAGGTTTAAATTGACTAAACCCTTGTTTTGATGATGACTAACCATTCCACTTATTTGTGTCTTATAGAGAAACTGGAATTTGCTTATTTGATGATTTAACAAGTGTACAGTACAATCTCTTATATAACTGAAGAGAGTAGAGACTAAAGCAGAGATAAGCAATATGGGACTAAAATACTGAAGTAAAAACATAAGTGAGGCACATGCTAGGCACATGACACTCAACAAAACACAACATATCTCTATACTCCCCCTCAAGCTGGAGCGTAGATGTCAAACATGCCCAGCTTGTCCACTAGAGTCTGAAAACGAGCTTTTGGGAGAATCTTGGTGAAGATGTCCGCTACTTGCTTTTCAGTGCTGAGATATGGAGTGCAAATCCAACCAGAAAGAACTGTTTCTCGAGTTTGTTAGACATCGCTTGCGACTGACAGTGAATTCCACTCTCATATGAAGCAGGCGAGAGTGAATTCCACTCTCATATGAAGTAGGCGAGGACACCATTTAGATATTGACAAGAGATCAAGTCACTAGTAGGCAAGAATATGCAGTTATAGACATATAGACAATCAAGAGCATGTTTGAGGTTCTACAAACCCAAAAGCACATGAAAGAGCAACGCCCCTCTAAATGACAAGGAGATAACATGGAGGGATGCAGAATGATGGACCTCTTCACTCTAGAGTCACTACTAGAGGAAAGACAATTGACTTGTGACTCCATGTGCAACTGTTGTGAAATTGGAGCTGCAACAATTGTAGATGTTGGCAGTTGTAACCCTACTTGTAGCATTAGGGGGTGTTGTATCAGTTGGAAGCATAATTGACTTGACAACTAGGCGGTGGCTTCCAGTATATGGGAGCCTAGTTGCCTAGACGACTAGGTGCTACTGCCAGACACCTAGATCCTCTATTTTTTTTACAAATTTTATATGATTTACATGCATATAATAGATATTTTTTGTGTATTTCACTAAGTATATCCATATGGGGTTTCCGTAGGGGCCTAAATTTACTTAGATCACACTTAAAATGATCTAAACTAGATCTATGTTGACCAACTAAATCTAAATTGACCTAAATCAAACATAGAATAGTTGAATTTTTCCTGAACAGGCCTGCTTGTAAATTAAGTAGTTTGATCATATTCAAAATTGAGTTAAACTAATTTGATGACTAGTCACTCCCCCAATCCCCTCAGAAACTAGGCTCCTAGATACTGACACCTCTTCAGAGCCTAGCTTTCCTAGGCAGCGCTTAGGCGGGGGCCATGTTAACTATGGTTGGAAGGGGTCAACCCTTGGCCTTTTTGGTGGGTAGGCTCTCTGTCCTATAGAAGAAGATGAGAGCCCCTGACACGATAGTAGCGTAAAATGGAGCCCTCCACAATATGGGTGCATGGAACAAACTATTGACTATATCACCGGTATATAGCCAAAAATATTGATACCAACACCATCATATATAGAGATAAGAACGTGTACTAACGAGCTCAAAAATATCAGTGTACCACCTATACCACCAAATATTAGTGGTTTCAATGCAAAATGTACCACTTCACATAGCCGACCAAAACGAGCGATATACTAGCATACACTGTTCGGGAAATCAGTCCGCATATACTCCCGCTTATGCCTATTCGATCACCCTACCGTGCCGCATATTGCTAATCAGTCCACTAAGCGGTCATGGGCCGCATATACTCCTGCTTGGCCGAAGCGACTGATTATAACTCTGCTTTTTGAAAAGCCCACAACTTATGTCCATGCATTTCATATATACATGCATATATATACACAAGAATTTCACTGTATATTAACATTTAAATATATATATTCATTGTTTTATATGTATAGATTGTAATACATATAACAATTTACGTACACATTTTTACATTTATATGAATACCTTTTGATATATTCATATGTGTACATACATATATAATATACCTACATATACAAACACATATTTGTACAAGTACATATACACTTTGATTTGTTCACATTTATACACATGATCTACACATATTTTTACAATGATATACATACACACTTTAACATTTGTACATATATTACAAACACATCCCATATATAGATATATATACGTATATAAGCATATCATACATGCATATCAATATGTTTATATGTAAACACATATAAGTGCCTAATCTATATATTTATATTTTATTTATGATCTTATTAGTATATAGACTTTCCTGTGTTTTTACTTAGTCTATTTTTCTCTTTTCCTTGTCTTGTTTTATCCCATATTGGTTATATCTAAACCATGTGTCTTTCTCTTGTCTTATAAAAGAGAACCACTGTACTCTGTTTATATTATCTCAATAATAAGACAATTAGTCTCATATTCTAGATGGTATCAGAGCCACCCGATCCACCCTAGCCCTTTCTCCCTAACCCTACCCCAGCCGCCACCCACCTACCCCAGCCGCCACCCACCTGCTTCACGCCGCCGACCACCTCCTCCACCGGCTGCTGCTGCCGCCACTTCCTCTCCCCTCTCCGCCCTCCCCAGCCACCCCCTCCTCCTTCTCCGTCCACCCCGCCACCCCCCTCTCCCTTCTCCACCCGCCGCCATGAAGGCTCTTACTGATCGTCATACCTGGACCCTAGTTGAGCCACCTGCTGATTGCTCTCCAGTTGGATGCCGATGGGTGTTCACTGTCAAATACCATCCCGACGGTACTGTCGAACAACTTAAGGCGCGACTTGTGGCAAAGGGGTATACCCAGACCTATGGAGTTGACTACTTTGAAACTTTCTCTCCAGTAGCGCGCCTGAACTCTGTTCGGATTCTGATTTCTGTTGCTATTAATTCTGACTGGCCTCTGTATCAACTTGATGTCAAGAATGCTTTCCTGTATGGTGATCTTCATGAAGAGGTATACATGTCACAACCTCCCGGTTTTGTGTGTCAGGGGGAGGCTTCCAAAGTCTGCAGGCTAAAAAAGGCTATCTATGGCTTGAAACAGAGCCCTAGAGCGTGGTTTGACAAGCTCAGCAATATTCTTCAACAATTTTCCTTCAGACGTTCCCAATCTGATCACTCTGTTTTTGTGAAAAATACTTCTGCGGGTATTGTTATTCTTATTGTCTATGTTGATGATATTATTCTCTCTGGCAGCGATTCTGTTGGTATTCAGTCTACAAAGCGCTATCTGGAGAAACACTTTATTACCAAGGACCTTGGCTCACTTTGGTATTTTCTTGGGATAGAAGTGTCCCGGTCTTCTTCTGGTCTCTGCTTATCTCAACGGAAGTATGTCTTGGATCTCTTATCTGAATCTGGTCTTTTGGGTGCGAAACCTGCTAGCACACCTATGGATCCCAACATCAACTGGGATGATGAGGAGTCTCCTGCTTACCCTGACAATCAGCAGTATCGACGTATGGTTGGGAAACTCATATATCTTACTGTTACTCGGGCTGATATCACTGCTGTAGTTGGATTGGTTAGTCGCTACCTGGATAAGCCTCGACAATGCCATTGGGATGCTGTCTGTCATATTCTGAAGTATTTGAAAAGTTCTCCTGGAAAAGGTATACTTTACAAAAAAAATGGGCATTGCAAACTCCTTGGCTATTCTGATTCTGATTATGCTGGCAGCAAGGTTGACCGTCGGTCTACTTCTGGCTACTGTACCTTTGTGGGAGGTAACCTTGTGACTTGGCGAAGCAAGAAGCAGTCTGTAGTTGCTCGCTCTAGTGCTGAAGCTGAGTATCGTGCCATGGCACATACTACTTGTGAGCTATTCTGGATTCGGAGCCTGCTGAAGGACTTTGGTTTTTCTGATTCATCTGCTATTCCTATGTATTGTGACAATAAAGCAGCCACTTTCATTGCTAGCAACCCTACCTTCCATGAGCGCACGAAGCATATTGAAGTGGACTGTCACTTTGTTCGTGAGGCGGTTCTATCTGGTCAGATTTCTACCCCTTACATTCATACTGATGAGCAGATTGCTGATATCTTCACAAAGATTCTTCCGAAGAAGCGCTTCACTGATATGACATCCAAGCTGGGCATGATTGACATCTATGCTCCAGCTTGAGGGGGAGTATTAGTATATAGACTTTCCTGTGTTTTTACTTAGTCTATTTTTCTCTTTTCCTTGTCTTGTTTTATCCCATATTGGTTATATCTAAACCATGTGTCTTTCTCTTGTCTTATAAAAGAGAACCACAGTACTCTGTTTTTATTATCTCAATAATAAGACAATTAGTCTCATATTCTAGAGATCTCAATATATCATTTTATATATAATTAGTTTATTGAAAGAAAAAAAACCAAAACCGCATATACTCCCACATACCGCATATATTCTATGCAGTACCCTCTCCGCCCGTACACCACATACCGCTTTGCTGAGCAATGCTAGCATATATACTATTTTTGCGAGAATCACTATTATTGCTGCTTGAACGGGATAAGAAGGCACGTTTCGGCGATTGAAGCTCAAATCAAGGTAAGTTTAAGCAATTTCTCCCATTTTCTACTATTTTCGACCTCTATCTCTTTTTCGTACTAAATTTTTCCACCTTCACGTAAAAACAATTTCTACACCTCAAACCAGATCTACTCTTAAACTGATATGTAAATAATTGGAAAATACATATTTTGTTTTTAAAATTTACAAAATTTGCTAAAAATAGTTAAATTAAATTCTACATGTTTGCGCGTGTCAATGTCAAATAGGCTAAAATTGTTTTTTGATAGGCTTTGAAATGTGTTTTAATCATCAAATACCACTTCTTTATTATTTCCTTGACTTTGTTTTCAAAAACTCATAATACATGAGTATTATAGGATTTTTTCTATATTAGATGAGTATTATACACTTATATAGTATTGTATAATTGCATCATATCTCTGAATTGCATTGTATTTACTTCACGAGTTATTATTATTCCATTATAGTATTGTACATCTGTAGTTGTGTACTATATTACTATTACTAATATAGGATTTTTTTGTCTTTGTTTTCTTTGCTTAGCACGATATTAGCATAATTATGTAATTCTTTATATTTATTTATGAGACTTATGGGTTGTCGCTTATGTAAACCTCTTTGTTTAAGTTATTTGCAATGTTTATTGTCAATTTGATTGTGAAATCAATGTCAAATTGGCAGTCTGGAAACTGTTGATGGCGCCCCACATATCTAAATCTTTATATTATCACATAATTATGTATTTACGTGTATGGATTGTGCTACTAAAATTTCAGATCTTAATTCCTACATGTCATCGAAATCCTTCATCAAAATCCCCAGGAAACAAAACAATTATCATGCCTCTCACATGAAGGACCCTCCCTACATATGTAATTTAGATTTTTTTTGCATAAGACATTGCATTTAGGTGCATATATTACACATGTAAATTCCATGATTTAAACTTATTCATTTTGGCGTCGAAACAACTAGGATTGCATTTTGTATAAGTTTCCATCCGTATAACTGATAAAAACATATTTCCACGTTGTCGAAATGGCATCGGTATTAGAAACCTCGTTCGATTGAGTTTTATGACCCCTACTTTACCCATAAGGGGAGATGTTGACTGCACCTTGTGCTACACTCCACCAACATTGTGCAAGAGAGGGAGGGGTTGGTGAGTGTTTTGCTATTTCTTAGGGTTGGGGTTTGGCCTACTTGGAAAACATGTAAAAGTAGGGACTAGGGAATATTGTTTTTATATAAACATTACACAATATTTGCAAACAACATGGGCTTGTTAAACCTAATACACAAGAGAGTGAAAAGTATGTAAATCACTAGAAATGCGAAATTTGTTGATAGATATTTATTTCAACGGATTTAGTGCTCATGTAGTGCCTCAATTTTTTTTACATCTATCACAGTGTGTCTGGAAATGATATTTTGTTTTTTAATCTTTGGCCTTTGTCAGAGCCTCATCCCATCTTCCATCCGAAGCACGGTTAACTAAAGTACATACAAAGTCGACCAACATAGTTGGGTTGGGGCTTTGATTATGATGAGAAGATAATAAGTTCTCTTTTATACAGGAAAAACAAAGACAAGCTATTTTGGAGTCTTTGTTGGCAGCAGAAAAGTATTGCCTATTATCAACTTGTCGAAGAAAATTCTTATTAAATTATTTCGGGGAAAAAGTTAATTATAAAGATTGTGGTAAGTTGCTTTATACTTTGTAGTTGAGCAATGTTATTACCTTCTTGTTTACCAACGAAGAATTTTATGACATCTATTATGGGTATTTGTTTGAGCACAGTTTTTATTTTATTTTCTGACAATTGTTATTTGTTTTGTTGCTCATTTTTTTTATGTCCAAGGCTGAACATGGAATTTAGCTAAGGGGGATTATTGAAGAGTATATATAATTGATTAATATTGCTTCGAATTATGGGCTTGGGTTTGTGGCCCATTAGTTACTGACCATGTCGGTATTTTTACTTCTACCTAGATGTAGGGCAGTATGATTTTCTTAATGTTTTAATACTTTTTCCTTAATATCAGTTTTGCTCGAAATTATCTTAGTCTGTCCAATCAGAAGGGTCTGGCTTCGTGAGTGTGTGTTTCCTTTACTGCCATTCTTTTTTTTTCTTCTACATGCTCTAAATGCTGATATTTATTCCTGAAATACTGCTATCCTTTCTGTGTTTATATTTTCTGCTGTTTATGTTATTAACACTATCTATTTTCTTAAAATTTGCTGAATTTTGTTTCAGGTAATTGTGATATCTGCACAAGTTCTAGAAAGGAAAGGGATTTATCTAGAGAATCATTCTTGTTACTGACTTGTATACAATCATGTGGTGGTCGGTGGGGCCTCAATATGCCCATTGATGTTCTTCGTGGATCTCGGGTACCGACTTTTTACAGTATATTTTTTTTCAACAGAGTAAACATCTCCACATGATTGTAGCTTGACTTTGACATTCTTCAACTGGTATGCTGATATCTATGAAAACCAATGTTGTATTCCACAACCCGTAAAACGTTGGGATAGATGTAAGCAGCTCTAATATTGAGATCCTTTATGCAATGTACTCCATGCCATGGATTGTTATTCTTTCATATAATGAGTGTACTATACAAGAATGTAAGTGCGTAATAAGATTGTCCACATTTTTAGTTTATCTTTTACCCCCAATTGAAAAATGACGGAAAACTGAAAATCTCTGTATATAACATATGACATTGCTCTACATATGTGTTCTTTTTGGTTTATTTTGCAGTCAAAAAAGATACTTGAAAGGAATTTTGACAAACTTCCCTCACATGGGTTAGGGAAAAGCTATTCTCCCAATTGGTGGAAGGCATTGGGCGCACTGCTAATTGCTCATGGTATTATGGCATGCATTTTGAATCTAAACTTTTCTTCTGAAAAAGCATGACCGGTTTTTAATTCATTTTGAATTTTTCATTTGCTACTTTTTTTTCACCAAACAAACAGTTACTATTATATATATTCTATATTATATTGTCTTGATTTCTCCCATTGGACTTATAGACATTCCTTTCCATCACATGCTAGAAAATCTGTTTTCTTTACTGTGTTTTCATCATGTTTTTAAAAAGCAGTATGCATTGTACTGGCGAAGAGGTCGCTAAATAGAATATATGTGCTCTGTGGGAGTATATACAGTTTTTGGATTATTTTTAAATAATTTTGTTTTTTATATCCATATTATATTAATCATACAAGTGCATATTTAATTTGTATAATTACATATTTGGACCCTAAAACCTGAGATTGATTCAAATATAATGTTCCAATGAAAAGTAAAGCACCATTTGGAATACATTCCAGAATCATGCATAAACTCGAATGAAGCACTCTTGAAATGGTTTAACATGACTACATAACAATAAAGACTAACCAAAACATTCAAAAAAATGTCTGCATGTCTCAAAGGTCAAAAACAATAAACACTAAATAAGCATGCAATTCATGTCCAAAACATACAACAAAATAATAGTACATCAAGCCGAATAAAAAAATTGGGTGGCTTGAACTGTGACTTTGCTGTGTCTTGTGATTGGTGTTACTAGTGTCAATTGGTGCCTCTAACCCACGACTCTCCATGAGAAAATTGATTAGATAGCATACAAAAAAAAGCCATCAAACAACCAATACACACCTCACATACGTTTGAACACGCAAGAAGGATAGATGCAATCAACTACGATTAGATACAATCAATCATACAAGAAGAAAAGATGCAATCTAACAATTAACAACTAAAGCAGTAATCTAAAAAATAATAAGTAAATCAGGAACGTGACTAAGAACTAACTAAATCAGTAATCTAACATTAACTATTAAATCTGTAATCTAACTAATAGATGCAATCTAACTGAAAACAATAACTAGCACCTAATGATAACGTACTAACATTAAGAGCAAAATTAGTGCATAGGAGGAAGAAGGAAATAGGGAGGAGAAGAAGGAAATAGGGGAGTATGGAAATAGGAGTGATAAAGTAGGAAATAAGGAGTAGAACAATTAAGAAGAAGAAAAGGGGCTACATTGAGTTGAGGGGAAATGAGGTGGTGGACAATGAGTTGGAAGGAGAAAGGGGGAAAGGGGAAGCAACAAGTACCTGTGGAAATGAGAAAAAGAGGGGGGGGGGATCGACCAATTTTTTTTGCCATGGATCAACAACATTGAAAGGGGGAGAGGAAATGGAAACACCAAAAAAAGAAGAAAAAAAGAACAAAAATGTCTTTGAGGAGAAAGAAGATGTGAGGATGAAAAAAATGTGCAAAGGGAGGAATCAACAAAGAAAAGATAAGGACGGAGTGGTGTCAATATGGATGGGGAGGATATGAAATCGTCAAAAAAGAAGCAATGTGTGGAGGAGGAAGAAGATAGGGGGAGGAAGATGCAAGGAGAAAGTACCTATGAGTTAGGTGTAGGTGTCGATGATATTAGAGTCTTTTTATTTATGTTATTAAGTGTTTTGTAATATGGGCCCAAGTATGTCTTGGCCCATTAGGGTTTAGTTTGAGTATGTACACTTCCCTGATTTCCTATATATAGGATTAGGGTTGCCTCTTATCAATACAACTTGTAGCCGTCTTTTAATATTTCAGATGGTGTCAGAGCAGTGATCCTAAAACCCTAATCTAAAAAGAAAGGGAAAGACTTTTTCTGCCTGCGGGCGGCTGTAGCCGCTTCTTGGCTTGGCTGCCCTTCGGGCGCTTCCGTAGATCTTCTCCACACTTGCTGTTATTAGCTGTTGCCGTTCTCTAGCCTCTAATCCATGCTTCAGAAGTGCCCTTCATCCCATCGTGTTTGTATCTCCCTATTTCCGTTCATATGCGCGTCGACCTCTCCACCTATTGCGAATTTGCTCTTGTGCCGCTTGCAAAAAGCTCACCTTTACGCTCTCTTGCTAACATGCTCGTGTGATTATAAATATAATCTGATTTGTTATTTGCACAACAACCAGCTTCGATCTCAATAGTTCTTTACCGTGCCTTGCCTTCCATGCCATGGCATGTCTAGTTTCATGGTAGAAGATTAGTATCAAAATACCATCAAGCCTCTGTTGCCTCATGCCTGCCTAGTTTCCTTTGACGGTTGATGGTGCTATGCCTGAAGTGCATTTGAGATTGCACTTCCCTTTTGGTCTAGCCACCTCCACACCTTGCTTTTTGGTGCGCAGCCATGGCCAAAGAATTTGCATCACCGCACAACAAAAACTGGACTCTAAGCCTGCGGCTTAGTGTTTTGCATCTGATGACGAGTTGTATTCGTCGTGGAGGACTGTATTGAGGCATCTGAGCTGTACTACATGTTCCTGAAGGCTTGATTACTGATTGGGAGATATTAATGTAAACCAAAAAATTCAATGGCCCGTCTATCTACTGGGCATTGCTGTAAAGGCCCAGATTTGCTCACTATTGTTTGTGTTCTCTTCACATCGGATTACTTTATAGGCTCTAAATAGGTCGCTTTAGAAAATATGTGGATCCGAGATGCCTTCTAGTAGTCCTCAACCATTCACGGCGCATGGAATCGGTAATGAAGAGGAGCATCGTCCTCCCTAGTGTCTCGACTCTTTGATAGCACAACTTTTCCTATTGCCTAATTACTTCCACTTTCCATTGGTCTTTACAAGTCTACACCTTCGTCGCGCCATCATATTCCGAGTCATGCTGCAATGGAAGTTATTGGAAGGGACCCCACTTGAGTTTACTTGAAACTCATACCGTCCTAGCCTCCTTGCTAGCATTTGGTTTTTCTTGAAGCACAAGAAGACATGTTGTTTCTAAATATTGCCTTATAGCTATTAAATGCATGGTAAAGACCCTCATCGTTTCCGGTGATATCTATATTCTGCATGTCACCTGCAGTTAATATTTCTATATTCGAGTTGTATATTGGTTCGGAAAAGTACAAAAGAATGAGTAGAGATGTTTCGATTAACTGGAAACCATCCTATAAGGCCGTTCATGTACTTCTTGCATATTTGGCAAAGCAAACGACCACTTGGTAATTGGCATTCACATTCATCGAGGAAGAGAAAGCAAATTATAAAATATTTTTTTTTCGATTCATTTATTGACCAACCTTTGACCAACTTAATTAATTACCCAAACCCTCTGGCCTACGCCCTACATTTCTTTCAGGGGCGTTTCTTTATCATTGTCCACCCCAACCACTCTTGGTTCCTTCTGTGGTTGGTGTGAGGGGGGGAAATAGAGAGTGAGATGTAGGAGAGGAAGATTACTTTCTGCTGCTCAATGTATTTGTAGATCTTTATACACTTCTTGAAGAGTTTGTTGACTTCTACTATTGATATTTGCATTTGACAAATCTTTTGTTGATAATATGCCTCTTGGAGAGCTTACTATCTAGAGCTTCATGTATACTGCTTACTTTTTCAAGCTGATGGTCTTCTGTCCGGCTACGTCAAATCTGCTTTCTACTTTTTATTCGTGCTTTCATTACACGTCGACTGCTGTGACCCAACACTCTTTGGGAATTTGACCACCTGTGTGCCATCACTCTCTGACTTGTCCGTGCTTTATTTGCACGCTGACATTGTCCATGCTTTGCGCATGTTGATCTTTTTACTTGTCTGTGCCTTGTTTGCACATCGATTTTCTGATTCTGTGTCCCAGCACTCTCTGGCTCGTTTGTGCTCCGTTAGTACGTCTGCTACTGTGACCCAACACTTTCTGGACTGCGACGTTAGCGACTATGATAAAGACCATGTTATTTTTCTACTGCTTACTTCTGCTCCAGATGATCAAGAAACTTCTGCTCCAGATGATTGAGAAACTTCTGCGACTTGCTTGCCTACTATGGAGTATCTACTTGAGGGGGAGTGTTTGAGTGCTTAATTGTAATATTGAGGGGGAGAAAATTCTTGTATGTGGTTGGTTTCTCATTTTATTTATATTTCGTTGTTTTTAGTCCAAGTCTCTGTTTGCAAGCTGATTTGGGATTCTCCCAACTTCAGTTTGAGGGGAGTATCCGAGAGTCTTTTTATTTATGCTATTAAGTGTTTTGTAATATGGGCCCAAGTATGTCTTGACCCATTAGGGTTTAGTTTGAGTATGTACACTTCCCTGATTTCCTATATATTGGATTAGGGTTGCCTCTTATCAATACAACTTGTAGCCGTCTTTTAATATTTCAGAGATGAGGATAGGAGAGATGCTACCTAAGAGAGACTCGCCACCACCAGAGTCTGTTGTTGTTGCCGCCAGAGTGTGCCGCAGCCCACAACTACAAGAGAGATTGCCAGAGTAGTTGCTGCTCCGTTTGCCCTAGTTGTTGCTTTGGCAGAGGGGCCTCAACAAAATAGTACATCAAGCCAACAAAATTCCCTAGGTTTGGTAATATTCCATTATTTTGAAGATCGTAAATGTAACGCTGCACCACCTTTTCTAGCAAAAGAAAAATAAGGAGATAAGCATCGTTAAGAGGCAATTATGTTCTAAGTAACTTAGGCGAGAAGGAAAAGATATATGTTGAAACTTGTTTCCACTATTTTCGTACTAGATATACTCTTAAGGAAGAAGTTCTCAAAAAAGAGAAGCATGGGGTAGAAGGAATGCTGACGACTTCCTGGCATCGACCACATCACCACATGGATCCATCATGTTGTCACGTCAAAGCGACCAAGTCCTTCACCTCTTCCGACTTTGGTTGCACCACAGTCCCAACCCTAACAACCGTGAAATGACGACACAAGTGCATATCTACTCCCATGGGTGATGCATACAACCTTATTAGAGTACACGAGGGCTTTAGTAATTAAAAAAACTAAATGTAAAAATTGCAAGCAACACTTCCAATCAAGGAATGAGATATCATTGCTGCGGGTGATATTTCGACCATAATACCGCTACTGACGCCATCAGATATGGAATCATGTGCGCGTACCGATAGGCTCGCAAATATTAGTAAATACCGATGGGTATACCGTCAATATCACCATGTTTCGACGGTTTCGGTGCAAAATGCACCACTGACTTCACTGTGCCGACAGAAACTGCCGATATACATGGGTATACCTTTTTTGTGAGAATGATCGTTGTTACTTCTAGGGAGGAGAAAAGAAGGTGCATTTGGGTGATTTTTAGCAATTGAACCTCAAATCAACCCAAATTAAGGTAAGTCAACTAATCTCTTCCATTTCTACTATTTGCAACCATGGAACAGGACTTCGACTTCGAGCCGTCTTCGACAGGTGTGGACATGGAAGTTTGTGGAAATGTCGAGGATTTTTACAACCAAACTTCGATGCAACTTCGACAAAAATTAAGCTAAAAATAGTCATTCTGTGATGAAACTGATAGATTTCATCAAATCTAGCTAAAAAACACAATATATGTTTACATATAGCCATCCATACAGGTTTACATATGTAGATAAATGCACGCTTACATACAGCCATCTCCGAACTACGAAGTTCTTCCATATATAAAGTTTGTGACAATAATCAAACTACATAAAAATAGTATAAATCTATGGTAGATTTAGCAGAGAGAGTAATATTCTATTACTATTAGCTTAGAATAGTAAAAGATAACATCAAAATCATCTTACCTCAAGCTCCAACACTTTTTCCCCCTCACACAACCAACTCCACAAACTACCAGAAGAATGTCGCCAACTTCGATGACTTCGATAAATGTCGAGGACATTGTGGAATTTTTGTATGGACTTGGGTCAACTTCGCCGACATATGGGGAAATGTCGACAACTTCGACGAAATGTCGAGGATATTGTGGAATAAGGATGTTTACATGGATTCGACGTCGCCGACCGTCGACATCGACATTATCGGCGAAATTTCGCCCCATGTGGACGACATTTAATTCCATGTTTGCAACCTCTCCATCTCTTTTTCCTACTATTTTCTTCCACTTTCACCTAAAAAATGATTTTCTAGCCAAAATCTAGTATTTCTCCAATTTTGATTCATTTGGTGCTAACTATACATACATCTATAAGTATTGTACATGACATGTATGAGCAACACAACTTCATACAACCAACCTTACATAATGTACATGTCATGGGAGCAATATGTCAACCATATCAACTCAATATGTATGAAGAATCAATGTGTAACTCGGCATACAAGTGATATGAGTTAGTAAGTTACTATGCTATTCATGTGTTGTAAATTGGATATTATTGCATCAGTGTGTGTATTTATGTCTATCTATGGACTGTGCTTGTAAAATTCTAAATGGTAATTCCAGCATTTTGTCATTGAAATCCTTAATCGAAATCCCCAGAAAACTGGACAGGTTCCCTACCTCCCACATGATGCACACCCTTTACATACCCCTTATAGAATTTATTGCATAAAACGATGCATTTAGGTGTAGAGATTACACCTGTAAGATTTCATGATTTAATTCATTCATTTGGCGTCGGAACGACTAGGATTGCATCTGTTTATATTCCGTCGGTATATCGGTAAATACCTATTTCCTAGCTGTCAAAACGACATCGGTTCGGATACCTAGTTCCTTGCTTCCAATGATCTTTCATATATAGTAAGACGATGTTCAATCTGCAATTTGAAAAATGAAAGACAGAAAATATATTCAACCCCTCCTACGCCTATCATATATCCTTATTAGAATACACAAGGACCACTTTATAATTTGCAATTTAAGAAAACAATTGCATCCAAACCCTTCTATACACTTGTAGGACTACCTTATTAGAATAAAAGACTAATTTGTTGCTGAAAACATATAAAAGGTTTGCATACAATACCTCCCACACTCTTTCCTATATAGTATGGATTAATTAACAAGGACTACTTTGTAACTCAGAAAAATAGAAGCAAACTCTATACAGTCTTTCTTATGTAGTATAGATAATGACAATTGTCAATATGAAATACCCTTTTTGAAATTGTTTGAGACCTTGTAATCCTTTATTACCATTTTCAAGTATCATTTTTTTTAAACTTCATTTCTAGTTTTACTCAACTCATATATTGAATCAAAAGCGATTGTCATACTTAGACTTGTTAAAGCCAAGGTGAGACGCTAGAATTGGGTGCTTTTATGCCTCGGCGTACCTAGGAACATCTTGATCCCTTAATTTTTCTATATCTGGATTTTCCCTTCCGTTATACATATATCTTAAGGATATTATGTGTCCTTGAGATTCCTATAATCAAGAAAAAACATGTTTAAAAATCATTGAAAATTTCACAAAATTCTCCACCTTCACAAGGGAAATGGCTGGCTTGCCAATAGCATAATTTAACGTCTAATATCGACACCATTGCCAACATTTCAGAAATTGAAATTCACCGAAAATTTTGATGAAAATTTTAAAAATCTGTTCTATCAACATACAGTTTGACAGCCAAATAAAGCAATTAAGTTTGTTTACCAGGATAATCTACATACACATAAATACTTATCTATGCAATAATGCCATGTCATGATATTGGGGGGGAGGGTCCTACATGTGTGAGTGAAAGGAAACCGAACTATTGCAACTGGGATTCCGATGCTAATTTGAATGTCATAATAAATGAGTTACTTATTCAAACTTTTCAAACACAATCGATAGATATAATTTTTTTTATGCAATCATATCTTATATTGACGATATTGGGGGTGGGGACCTTCATCATGCGTCACGTGTGCCCCTATATGCTAAGGGGACATGCAATGCATGCATTTACTATGATTCCAGTCTTCAATTGCCATGATTATATGACTTTTATGTCTGAAATTATAGTGAATAGTTTAAAAATAAGGAAATTAGTTAATAATAATAATTTAAATCATCATCATCATCATCATCATCTAAGCCTCGGTCCCAACCATGGTATTAAAAAACCCGCCTTGAGGCTTTAGAGGCTTAGGCCTCGAGGCGAGGCTATCCCATTTGCGCCTCAAGGCTTACGCCTCAATGTCCTTGACTGAGGCTTACGCCCATGGTAATAAAAAACCCGCCTTGAGGCTCTCGAGGCTTATGCCTCTTGGTGAATTAGAAAAATTAGAATTTTTTTTCTATATCTAGATTTCCCCTTCCTTTATACAAGAAATGATCGCTTGAGAAATGATTATATCGAGGCGAGGCTATCCCAAATGCGCCTCGAGGCTTATGCCTCAGTATCCTAGACTGAGGCTTACACCTCACATTGTTTGAGGCCCGCCTTGAAGCACTGAGGCTTTGAGGCTTAGCTGAGGCACACACCTCAGTTCTAGATGAAAAAGTCTTATGTTAACCATCAAATTGTGTACTTTTAAGATTATTACAAACACTTTCTTCAAAAAAAGTCTTTTAGTTATTATAATACTTTATTATTTTTTATTAATGAACATTAAATCATCATTATCTAAGTTACAATTTTCAATCTTCATTGTAAAATTTATCATTGTTTGCTACCTTATTATTCACTATGTTGGTGAATTTCGCATCATTGTTAACTAACTTTGGTTTCGTGTTCCTACTAATTCAAAATTCTATCTCCTTTAGTTTTTCTGTCATTGACATCTTTTATTCTCATAGTATAAAGAATTGATATCTCATTATTTTTCTATATATTTATTTTAGTATTGTGATGGGTCTTTAGTCTATATTATCACTACTAAGTTTCACAATTGATTTCTATTTCACTTGCTTGTACTTGTATATACCTTTTTCTGTTATACACATGCATATACATAACATATATAAATATATATATGTAATTACATGTATTAATTCATTTTTGTTACCGCCTCATACATATTTTGAGGCTTACGCCTCGCCTCACTGAGATAAAAACGCCTTGTTACGCCTCACGCATTTTTCAACCTTGCTTACACCTCAATTATGGATGTTTGTCTTATGTTAACCATCAAATTTTTTGCATTTGTGACAATTACATACAATTTCATTGCTATCTCTTCATTTTCATTGATATCTCATTTATTTCTATATATTCATTTTATATTATTTGGTGATCTTGTTATTAACATTGCTCTCAGTCCATGTTTCTCCTTGTCAACTTAGGTAAACACTTTCGATTTTGTTTTACTTTTTCTTATTCATACATAGTTACATTATAGATAAGCACATTTTTAGATATATACACACACACACACACACACACACACACACATATATATATATATATATATACACAAAATACATACATATATCTTCTTATTAGCATACATATAAATATGTATATATTATTTATTTTATGAACGCCTCGTACATATCTGAGGCTTACGCTTTGAACGCCTTCAGGCTTACGCCTTGCCTCGTTGAGAGAAAAATGCCTTGTTACGCCTCACACACTTTACAACCTTGGTCCCAACTATGTTGGGGTCGGCTACATGGATCCTTCGTTTGCTTTCAGCTCTATCATGGGCCATATTCTGGTTGAGATGTAGAGATTCAAAATCTCTCTTTATAAGCTCATCCCATGTTAATTTTGGTCTTCCTCTTCTTCTATTTATTGTGCTTGACTCAATAGCATTGCTTCGTATAGGCGCATTAGTCGGTCTGCGTTGCACATGTTCGTACCATCTGAGTTGGCCTTCGCGCAACTTGTCCTCAATGCTCGCCACCCCCACTTTATTCCTGATATAATCATTTCTCAAGCGATCTTTTCTTGTCTTCCCACACATCCAACTCAACATACACATTTCAACCACATTCATCTTGTTGAGACCTTGCTTCTTCACCGCCCAACATTCACTCCCGTAGAGCATGGCTGGCCGTATGGTAGTTCTATAAAACTTATCTTTTAACCTGAGAGGGATCTTCCGATCACATAATACTCCAGTTGCAATCCATTTCAACCATCCTGCAGTGGTCCTGTGACAAACGTCATTTTGGACATCCCAATCTATTTGAATAATCGAACCCAAGTAACGAAAATATGTTAATAATTTAATAATTTAAATATGTTGCAAAAATGCAATCACATAATTCATACCAATATATCAAATAATATAAGTTATTTGAATTCAGCTATAACTTGTCCCTGTCAGCGTTGAATGCGGGTCTCGCTGGAATTTACACAGCAGTCCCAATTTTTCAGATTTCCTTAATGTGAAATTAGATACCAATCTCTGACTCTTTGGGTATGGGCGTTTGCATGTCTTTTTCTAGTACTCATCAAAAATGAATTTCTGACTGAAATGCAAATTTCTGTCAGTATTTTAGACCGTGGTTAAGAGGCAGGGATTTGCATAGAAGTTTAAATCTATTGGTAGACACACTGACTAAACCACTGCAAATTTTGTTGAACTTGTTAATACAATGAAAATTTCTTTAAAATCGAAAAAAATGCCTTTCAAAACCCATGTATTATAAAGTTTTTTCCTTTGATTTGACAACTCTGTGTATTATGGTGTTTTGTATGCTAGCTAACATGCAGCTTCTATCACAACTATTTCAGGCTTCAAGTGTGGTTTACATTCTATTTTAAGTGGTTAATCAATGATTGTCATAGGTTAAATATGTTTTTTATGTATATAACTCTACTAAAATTGCATCCAGAATTCCCATAACTTCTTATTTCATCCAGTAATTTTGTTATTCCTATATTTATTTCCATCAAAATTTCAATCAACAGATCGCAATGTCTTTCGGAATCTCATAAATTTCCATTTCCATGGGTGGTGAAAGTGTGTCGAAATTGGCATGTAGAATATGTAAGAGGGGTTCTAATATTGGTTGTGCGTTCCTTTGCAGAACAACCAAAGTCTATATAGACTGACGTAGTTCCTAATGCAGAGACCAGATTCCAGGTGCTGATCACTGGAACGAGAAATGAAAACATTGTGTTAGTATCTAACAATAAGGGTATCACATAGTGAAGATAACAACTTCAAAATTGTAAATTAGGGCTCTAACAAAGGACATTAACAGATGTAAATAAACTCATCAAGCAAAGAAATATAACCAGGGAACAAAAACTGAAGCTGCAATTTCTGGCTACTGTCATGCCTTTCTTGTCTCCTATGCATGCCTAAATGCCTGCCTTGATATGTATGTTGAAAATTTATTGTTGTGCAGTATACACCTTTGCTTTAATCAAGCACAAAGGTTCTCAGCTGTTTCTGTGCCTTTAGAGTTAAATCTTTGTCAGTGGCTGAAACTAGAAAAAGATGACTGGGTGGGGTGGGCAATATGGACTTACTAACATCATTAGAACCTAGTTTAGTATGGATCTAAAACGCATTCTATGCTATAAATATGCCATCTGTTTTTACATTATACAATGTTCATTTTCTATATTTGTCCACTTTACTTTACCTATCACTCTGATTCATATATGTTTTACTTGTTGGTGATGTACTATGTAGTTGAACCTTTTTTTCTCATACCTAAATATTGTTTTTTAGTTATATCTTATAGACTATCATACTTTCCTATCAATAGTAATATTTTCTACAATTACGATGCCCCTTTTTAAATAATGAAAGCCTTATTTCAGAAAACCTAATCTAGAAAGACTTTAAAAAGTATCATTTATAGATGTTAGATGTATATCTGAAAGTTGCTAGAACTTGCAAATGTGATATACCTAGGAAAACTTTTATATCTTCTATACCATGGGATCATTTGAAAGAGTGGTACACACATTTTCATGAACTAACTCTTGAGGTCGTCAAACATTATTCTATCCATGGAGTTTCATTGTGATACATCAAGTAGTAGGTGAAACAGTAAAGAGGGATGGTTCTTAGAGGTAGTTTAGAATAATAAGGTGCAATGCTATTATAGTGTAGAATTCACAAGAGAAGACTTGTTTTGAATGCAGTGAAGAAACTTCTTATGCTATGTATTCATCTTTAATTTACTAGTTGCGTTGGTCTTTGATTCACCTATATTTTGGATGACTGACGCAGTCTTACTAACAGATAGCCCTGAGTTTGTATAAAGGATGGGTTGAATGCAAGTTAATTAGTGTTCAGGAATATCTCTGGTTTGTTTGAGTTGTGTAAATTTTAGTATCTTTGGCTTGATGCAGGCTTCCTGACAGAAACATTTTCTGACAGCTTTAGGTTTGTAAGGTGAGAAAACTTATGTTTTATATTATAGGCTATAGCCTGAATTTTACACAATCTTATGACTATAATGTATGTTGAAATTGCAGTGTTAGCCAAGATGGAATGCAATTCCTCTACACTGCAAATGCTGATGATGACTCGTCACTGGTCCTGACATTAACTGATGAAATGCTCAAAGAGGAAGGGGAAGAAGATCCAGAACACAAAGTTGAAGGGGATCTTCAAACTATCTCTGCTACAGAATTTGAAGGATTTACTGAAGTAAGTTTGTCTTGTAATAACTTCATCTAATTTACATTTATTATAGAAACAATGTTTTTATATAGATGTTTTTTTCATTCAACAATGGTATAAAATTTGAATCAGAAGAAGTGTGAAGACAAAATGTCACTGATGTAGGATGAAGGTCACTTAATTAGATTTAACTTTTGATATTTATATGAAGCGACATAGGTGCAATTTATATGGTCTTTGTACTTAGTTTCTTTCTCTTACTTTATTTTATTTTACTTTTGTTTTAGGTTTTCATTGGCATTATTATTAATTGCCTTAGGATTATGGTTTCAAGTCTTTTGTTATAAATAGAATCCATGGGGGCTCTCCAATGCTGTCGAATATGAACTGAATTATATAATTATTGTTTTCTTCTGTCTCTCTTTTTTTGGACGCGTCCGCATCAAGTGGTACCAGAGCTAACCCAACTCTCTAGGGTACGGTTCCAAGCCCTTCTCTCTCTCTCCTTCGTCAATTGCTTTCTCTCATTGTCGTCTTCTCCGTAGGAAGTTGTCGCCAAAGCAACATCTTCTTACACGCCATTCTCTTTTTCACTATTCTGTCGACATTATGTCACCTCTCCCAGCTGCCAACCAATTGTTGCGGCACAACAGTCTGCCAGAATGCCATTACATCCCCCACTTCTTCTACTAAAGCCGCCAACCAGCTAGTAGCTTACGACAGTTCAACAATGCCGGGCTGCACTTCGAAAGCAAGTCCAATAGGTCACAATACCACAACCTCCGATTCCTTCCACGCTCTGTACATCGCTGCTGCGACTCTGTCCAATGAATCTTCGCACCACGATACATCCTGATATTTTCTGTCACCCCCTGCCATAGTAATTAAGGCGGCTAGATACTGGGCCTTTCTTAGGGGATGCCTAGGTCTTTCTTAGGGGATGCCTAGGCAACCAGGGGGCGCCCATGCATTTCTAGGCATTTTGCCTTTTTTATAAATGATGTTGATTTTTTAAAATTTACATTCATAATTTTAGATATGTAAATATTAAAGAATGACATTATTACATACATAGAATATAGGCTAAAGAACACCAAACATGACCTAAACTGGAATTGATTGGCCCTGTTTTGAACATATTTGATCCCAGTTTGACATAGTTTGCCCTAATTTGGTCTAAACCAGGCCAAATTTTGTATAATATGACCTAATCATATCCAATTTTTCTATATTGACCTTATTGAAACCAAATTTGGCCATACCAGACCTATGCTTCCCAAGTTAGAACTATTTCCCCCAAACCTTACATGTCTTCCCTAAGTCAGACCTAATGTGCCCAAATTTAACATGATATGGTCTAAATTAAACCTAATTTTGCTTTAGGGACGGGACAAGGATCTATGTTTGGGAAGATAGATGGCTGCCTATGAACGAGGATAACATGGAAAACTTCAGGGATACGTCAAATGCACATATTAATTATGTGCATGAGCTTATGGCGGCCACAGGGACTGCATGGAACGTTGAGCTTGTGCAGAGCTTATTTTCGGACAACATTGCAAACCAGATCATATCCATCCCTCTTAGCATTAGAAGGCCTGTTGATTCTCTGAGTTGGTGGCCGGCCATTGATGGGGAACATACAGTCAAATCAGCCTGCTGGGGAAGACGGAAGTGAGAACACACTCTTCACAGCCAGGGGAGCGATTATGGAGGAGCATATGGAGGGGAAATTGGGTACCGAATGCGGCTCACTTTCTATGGCGGGCTGCAACAGGTGGTTTGGCTACTTTGGGAAGACTATATGACAAACATTGTATTACAGACGGGAGATACCTGTTATGCTATGTCGAGTACGAATCGATTCCTCACCTGCTGTTCAGATGTCCTAATGCGGTGGAGCTATGGGAGCATACGACACATGCTGTGAGGAACACGATTGAGACAGTAACGAACCTTGTTGTGGGGGAATCTCTAGCTGCCATCCTGGACATTGCAGATGTTACAGTGCGAGAGGACATGGTGGCGACGCTGTGGGCGGTCTGGACCAGCCGCAACAGGCGTGTCTTCGGGCAATAGGATACAAACGAGAGAATCACCAAGGCAACGCTCCTAGCGTTGATACGGGACTACAAAAGCATGCGGGCGAAGTCGGGAAGAGGGGATGCGGTGGCTTATGTGCAACGACATGTCTACAATTGGGCGGCGCCGGCGGAGGGGATGGTAAAGCTGAATGTGGATGCATCAGTGGGAGAGGATGGGATTGTAGCAGCGAGCATGATTGTTAGGGACAGTGCGGACACCATCAAAGCGTTGACGGGGAGGAAATGGACAGGGACAAAGGATGTGGCTCTGGCGGAGGCGTTGGGACTGCGAGAGGCTATCAAGTGGGTGCTTGAATGTGGCCATGACAAGGTGAGGCAGAATGAGACGATTCTCAAGTGGCGGTGCAGTCCTTTTCGGGCAACGACATACATAGGGATTACCTGGGAAGCATGATGGAAGACATCCAGTTGATTAGTAGTACCTTTAGATTCTTTAGTCTTTCTTACAAGAGTCGTAGTAGCAATAAGGCAACTAATGTCATAGCTAAATTTTCTCGTAGGGGGTCAGTCTCGTCTTTCTCTTTTACTAGTAATTTTCCTAGTATGTTTGTAGACATTGCTCAGGTTGATTTAGCCGGTTAATATAAGCAAGCACGACAACTTTAAAAAAACCAAACCTAATTTTGCATATACGACACAATTAGGCCTAACTTCCCCAAATTTTTCCTATGTTGACCTAAATAAGACTAATTTAACCAAATCAGACATAATCTCACCAAAATAAACCCATTCCCCCAAATCAGACTTGTTTTCCCAAATCAGTCCTAATTTGCCCAAATTTGACATAATTTTACCTAAAATAAATCCTAATTTGCATAACATGACCTAATCAAACCTAACTATCCCTAATTTGCCTTATATCGATCTAAGTGAGGCCTAACATGGCCAAAACCTGACATAATCCCCCCAAAATTAGACCCATTCCCCCAAATCAGGCCTAACTTACCTTAGTTCAACCTCATTTGGGATAATTGGACTATTTTAACCATAAATGACTCAAGTTGATCGAATCTAGACCTAAGTTATGCTCAATTAGCCTTTAAGTTGCTTAATTTGGGCCTAAAAGGCCTTAGGCGCCCCCTCAGGTTACTAAAGGGGCTGGGCACACAGTTTTGATGGACTTCCCAGAGCTTAGGGCTCCTAGGCAGGCACCCTAACAACTAAGGCGCCTCCTGGTTTCCATTGCAGATAATCCACCTAAAAGAACCCCAGTCAATCACCTTGTTGCCCATCGTCACTCCACCACAAACAACCAACCATGGTAGGCCACCACTCGAAACCCCGTCACTGCGCTGAAGACCTGAATCCCGTCCTAGTTTTTCCGTCCGTTTCCTTTTCAATTTGACCTCTACATGTTGGTCCTCCTTTCACCACTGCCTTTGCCTCTGCTAAAGCCGCTGAACGCTACCCATCTCAATCAACATCTGTGATCCCAACTTTCGCCTCAACCCCTACTTTTGTCGCGTCAGATAACCCCCCTCAGATCAAGCAATTGCTGTCTCGTGGCAAGTGTTTCCACCAAAGCCACGAACAATAGCCGTCGTATCTAAAACCGTTCTACGAGCTACTCTTCCCCATGTTCCCCACTTTCTTTTGTTCTTTTTCAATACCCATGAACTTGTTATTGTTTTCTCATTTTTCCCATCATTAAACAACCCTAACGTTGATTCACAAAAAATATTTCTTTTTCAATTTTTCTCCACTGCCATCCTCCTTCAGCCCACATCATTTTCATATTTGATTTTTCTCCCTTATTATATCCATGATTTGAACCAACAGCCAACCTTGTTCCAGATTGCTCACAACTCACTTATTCTCTGTTTAGCTATCTACCAAAGATTGTTAACAAAGAGGAGTTTAACAATTTCAAGACCACAACGGAGGGTAGTTGGCAGTAGTACTCCAAAGACTTGACGTGTTGCTATAAAATCAAAGAACCCTTGACGCGTGGACGGTGGAACAATTGCAAGATCAACATGTTTAGGATAAGAGCCTGAGCAAACCTCCCTACTTCTCCTTGCCAATGGGGATCTTGAGCCTAATCTGAGTCACTCATCTTTATTTATTCTTACGTCGAGTGCTAGGGCCGTACTCTTACTATTGATGGTGGTTGCACCACCAATCTAGTCTTTGCGGCACTAGTGGACACAATCTACAGACCTAGCCACTTCCTTGACCTTACTGTGTACGCTGGTTTGACAACACCATGTGCCACATGATGCGGTGTTGCTTGGTTCACTTCTCATAACACATAGTCTATAAGGATGCCGTACACTACGGTGTCGTTCCCCTACAAGTGGACCATATTGTGCTAGGTCGTCCTTGCATTACGATAGACTTGTCACTCATGATGAATTCCTCGACATCTACCCATTCTACGTGTCCAGACATTCCTTTAGGTAGTTCTTTGCACGCCATTCCCAGCTAGAATAAGTGTTTAAAGGCATTCCTCCACCTACCATGTGATGAAGCATTTTTGGGCCTGTACTTGACTCGTCGTGGCTCGTCTTTTGAACCCCAAGGGGATGATGTAGGATGAAGGCCATCTAATTAGATTTTATTTGCGTTATTTTATACGTAGGGACCTAAGTGCAATTTTTTAGATCTTTGTACTTAGTTGCAATTCTTTACTTCCATTTATTTTAAAATTTTGTTTTAGGTTTTAATTGGCAATATAACCAATCTTAGGATTAAGGTTTTGAGTCTTTTTTTATAAATAACAACTAGTGTTTTGAAAAGTGCCCCAAGCGCCCGCCTGAGCGGCCACTTGAGCGGCCAGGAGGCTCAACTGCCTGGTTATAGCCTTGAGCGGCCACTCAGGCGGCAGCCCATTAAGCGGCCGCCTAAACCCGCCTGGCCCGCCTATTTGCTCGCCTGGCCCGCCTATTTGCCCGCCTGGCCCGCCTATTTGCCTTCCTGATTCCTTGTTTTGGGCGCCCGCTTTTGGCCGCCTAAATTTCATCTTGTTTGGCGAAATTTCGCACCTAGGGTTGAAATTTTCACAAAATTACATCCCATTCCCTGCATTTGTCTGTTTTGCATGTCCGATCGTAAGTTTCGATGTCCGATTGCAAAAAAATTGAAATTTTAAGTGAAATTTTGCAATTTCGATCGAAATTTTATTCCATGAGTACCTTATATGTGTGACATATATTGTATATCATGTATAATTTGAACGCAGAAATAAAAAAGCAAGCATGCGCCTAGGCACCCCACCTAGGCGCCCAGCTAGGTAAGGCCGCCGCCTGGCTGCCTTGAAAACTATGCATTGGAGTATCCAGAGATTTCCCTCCATGCATGCCCTTTTTTCAAGTAGATCAAGAGTGTATTTTCTTTGTGAAATGATAATACCATATGGGGATCCAACCACTTCAATACCTAGAAAGTATTTTAGAGGACCTAAATCTTTAGTTTGGGATCTACTTTGAAGAAACTGTTTGTTCTGTAGAATACCCTGTTGGTTATCTCCATTGATGACAATATCGTCAACATACACAATAAGGAGGACAACGCTCGCGAATGATCAAGATCAGATCATAGAAGACCGAACTCCTAAAGTGCATGACTGAACTTCTCGAACCATGCTCGTGGTGACTGTTTGAGCCCATAGAGTGACTTATGAAGCCTATAAACAGATGCGACTCCCCCCTGAGCAATGAACCTACGAGGTTGCTCCATATAAATTTCCTCTGTCAAGTTACCATGGAGAGGCCAAGAAAAATGAGCAACTAGTGAAATAAAAAGTCGACCATATGACATTTTAGCCACTGGGGAAAAAGTCTCGAGGTAGTCTTCTCCATATACTCGAGTAAATCCTTTGGCTACCTGCTCGATCCTTAAGGCGGTCAACAACACCACTAGGCCCTACTTTCATAGAGAAACCCATTTGTAACCAACAATAGCCTTGCCTTTTGGAGTAGGGACAAGACTCCATGTGTGATTTTGACGTAGAGCTTTCATCTCATCTTCTATAGCAAGACGCTAACTTGGGTGACCCATAACAACAAATACAGAACTACGAACCACAATATCGGATATGGATGAGATAAAAGCTTTGTATGAGGGAGATAAACAATCATGAAACCGAGTTGGAGGTAGAATGAAGACTACATGACCGTTTTCTTTTCCGGTGGGCAATAGGAAGGTCAAAAGAACTGTTGTTGTCGACAAGATCTCCTGACTAAGTGGTGATTTGAGGGTTGCCATTTGCGTTGTCTGATACTTGTTCCAAACTGTTTGCCTTTGCCCGACATGTGTAGACATGCGTAATGAGGGGCCTGTCCCCTTGAGAAGTATTATAGGACATGGGTGGAGGTGATGCTCCTTGGACAATATGTTCGCGCTACGAGATCTCAGTGACATGGGAAGCGGGAGAGCTTCCTCAAGTTACCCCACATAATGAGATTCTCCAAATAAGGAGTTTCTTCAAAGAAAGTGACATATGCAAAAACCATAAATTCGTGTTTGTAGAAACAACGATATGTTGGGGGAAATCCCCGACGTGTACGTTTTTCTTATCAATAGGAGGCAACCATCCTTTCCTATAATTAGGATAAGGGGGAAGCATACAAACACTAGACAAACCCTAATGGGTCAAGACACACTTGGGCCCATATTCCAAATCGTCTAAAACAACTTAAGTAAATAGACTCTCTAACAGTGTTCAACAAGGTCATAAAATCTATATCCCTTTTGAGTCCTGGAGTAACCAAGGAACACACATTTGTAGCCTTTGGATTGATTTTATCACGACCAGTCCAAACATTGTGTTCAAAACAAACACACCCAAATATTTTCAAAGAGACTATAGATGGGATGGTTTGGGCGAAGGAGTTGGAATGCTATGCGATCGTTTAGGTGGACGAATGCATGCAGTTAATTAGATATGTGGCAATAAGGACAACAGCACCCCAGAATTCCTTTGGAACTTTCATATGTAGAAGAAGAGTACGTGTTGTTTCAATAATATGACAGTTCTTCCGTTCGACCACCTCATTTTGTTGAGGTGTGTGGACAAGAGGATTGGTGAACTATCCCTTTTGAAGATAGGTGTTGAGTTGAGACTTGAGAGCAATGTAAAATACTCTTTGGCATTATCCGTTCAAAGAAAATGAATTCACTGAGAAAATTGGGTTTCAATTTGATTGTAACAACTTTGTATTATTGATAAAATTTTGAATGGTCTTTCATCACGTACAACCAGGTGACTCTAGAAAAGTCATCAATGAAGGGAACATAATACTTATGACTATGTTTTGAAGGAACCTGACACGGTCCCCAAACATCAAAATGAATAATCTCAAACTTTGACTTAGCACTCATCTGATCCTTGGATTAAAGGTGGATCGATGATGCTTTCCTAATTGACATAACTCATTCTAATTTACCAAGACCATATAGCTGAGTGTGGACCTTGAATTTATCCAGAGACATGTTTCCAAGATGACTGTGAATATGAAGAGTAGCTGCTACACACGCTATGGAAGCCATACTAAGATATTAGAGACCTGCAAAGTCATAGCCACCACCAATCATCTTGTGCGTCCGGAGGTCCCGTATAACACAATCATCATATAAATGTAACTGAGGCTTGAAGAGAACGAGTTAACTTGCTTATGGTAAGTAAGTTAAAAGGGCTTTCAGGAACAAACAAGGTTGATGGTAGTCTGGTGGTAGGTAAGGGTTTGATGGTTCCCATGCCTTGTACAGACACTTTAAACCACTGGCAATGGTAACTGGTGGTAGATGTGATCTATTAGTGGATAGGTTAGATATAAGGTTACTTGTACCTGTAATGGTACTGTATCGAAGTCAAGATCCCAAGAAGACGAACCTGCATAAGAGGCTTGAGAAATGCATGCAGTAGAATCACCACGATGTTGGATGAAGGAAGCCATTGCTGCAACAAATAATGTGGCTTGTTGGGATGCTTTGACTGGTAGAATTGTGTGTATTTATCATTAGTCACTTGAATCTGGAAGGTGGTATCTCCCAGAGTGTCTTCAATAGATGCAATATTTTGCAAATGAGGTTCAAGGAGGATATCCATGAATCTCATAGCAGGTTTCTTTGTAGTGCCCCATCTTTCCACAATGGGTGCATTCTGGGCGACATCGTCCTCCAGGAGATCTCTGCCTCCACGGCCATCTCGTCCTCCTCGTCCTCGTCCACGGGTAGTGAAACCAGTGTTGGTATTGACCATTTGTGGCAGAAACCATAACAGATTTATCAGAAGTGTGGAACCAGATCTTTGAAAATACGGGAGATTCACTTGTATCCTTCAACTTATTTAGGAAGTACAGATCAGCAAGGATTTGACTGCGTACTCCCAAGGAATTTAATGACCAATACCGATGCTGTTTCGACAGCTTGGATATAGATATTTATTGGTATACCGACGGAAATATCGACAGATGCAATCCTGGCCATATCGACGCCAAAACGAACGAATGAAATCATGAAATTTTACAGGCGCAGTCTCAACACCTAAATGCAATGTTTTATGCAATTAAATTCTATATTGGGTATGTGGGGGGGTCGATCATGTGGGAGGTAAGGAATCTGTCCTTTTTTTGGAGATTTCGATGACAAAATGCAAGAATTAAAATCTGAAATTTTACTAGCACAATCCATAAACTCATGTTTCGACACTTATGCAATAATATTCAATTTACAACAAACATATAACAACATAGTAAATTACTAACTCACATCAGTTGTATGTTGAGTGGCGCGTTGGTTCTCTATACATTAGGTTGTTGATATGTGCCACATATTGCTCCCATGTCATGTAACTTCTGTAAGACTTGTATGAAACAACATGCTCCTCATACACTTTAGGATTGGCAAGCTGTATCATCCCAAACTTTGGAAAATGTTCTTCCAAATCTTTGAGATATTTTTCCTTGGTTGCTGTAATCAATGGAGGTTGAGTAGAAGCACGAGGAGGTGCCCATGCTCGAGGAGCTTGAGGTTGAGTAGAAGCAGGAGGAGGTGCCCATGCTCGAGGAGCTTGAGGTTGAAGAAAAGGAGGTTGTAATGGTACACCGACAATAGGATAAACTGTAGTATGCCCACCACTCCATGTTTGACCTCCATCACCAGAGTATGCTTCGGTGTTCACCCGAAAGCATCCATAAGGGCTACGGACAGAGTATGCTTCATGATATCCCAAGCCTACTTCTAATCTTGGTGGTGGTTCAACTTGATATCCAGAATACCCATGTTGGGACTGAGATGGGTATGGAAGTGTCTGCCCAAATAACATATCTCTAAATGAATGCTGAGATTGAGAGTCAGATATGCTAATGGTATCCATTAAATCAGCAAGATCAAAATAATAATCACTTTGACTCTGGTATTGTGGTTGTGGTGGAGGTGTACCACTGTAATCTTTCCCAGTTTGAGTTTTTCTCCTTTGAAATGTTTTATCAGCCATGGGATATTCATGTTCTGGTGGAGTGCAACCCTAGTAACATGACTAACATAAGGCCGGTCATCGTTTTGAGGATCATCAGTTGGAGGATATTTTGGAGAGCGTTGGCTGCGATTATCACCATCATTGCCACCATCATCAGTCTTAGATTTGGAACCAGATGTAGAAGAAGAATATGAGCTACCTAATTGTTCTTCCACTTTATTGTTTTCCATATCAATATTAACATGTGCAGCTTCAGGATCAAGTCTTTCTGGTGGGGTATCAATAATAATATCATCACCATTATTTGCATCAAATTGCTCTTTTATATATGGATCTAGACGTCCATCTAAATCAAGAACAGGACGGCCTATCTCATTCATCCATTCCTCTAAAGGATTTTCTGAATCATCCTCCAGCCCTCTACGTCTTTCAGTGTTAAAAGTATATGCGGTGTCAATGGAATCGTGGACAACAACAAAATCCACTTCCTTGTAGTTGGCATCTCGTATTGCTCTAGCCGTCAACTGCATGTTGTAGTGAACGTAGACAAGATCCCTCAACCTGTTTGCACCAAGCCTGTTCCTTCTCTTCGAGTGTATCAAATTGAAAGTGCTCCAATTTCTTTCACAACCCCCTGCAGAAGTTGTTTGAGAAAGGATGTGAATAGCCACTTTTCTTAAATGGGGGGCACCTGTTTCATTCCAAACCCACCACTCACAAGGATCACCTGCCTCGCGGTCAACAACCGCATTTGGATGGCCAAAGCATCCATTGCTTTCACGAAACTGGCGCAACTGCAAGAATAATATATACGATATTGAGATGATGAAATCAAAGGAAAGACTAATGAGAAATTTAGAACATAAGTTATATAGTTATATACCTCTTCCAGTACTAGCAATCGCTCTTCTGGAGAGGTAATGAATTTATTAGTGACATCTCTCACTGCATTCATTAGAGGCACATTCAAGCCTAATATTCGTGAGTATTGGAACCTCAGATTCAAATAGTAAGCTGTCACAAATGTAATTAAGGAAATAAGAATGGCATTTTATTTGTAGACTGAGTTAGACCAATAACTTAGAAATTATAATATAATTGAGATATATACCTGCTTTATGCAATGGATGCAAAAGCATATTTGTCCAACGGTTCTCATAAATTTTTATGTATTGCTCATTGGACCTAGGAGCTGCTTCTTTGATATTGTCCACCATTGAGGTCATTGCATCATATAGGAAAGGCATTGTTGCAGTTTTGTCACCATCTACCAGCCTCAATACTTTGACAATGGGCTCCATTATTCGCAACACTCTAGTAACCTTATCCCAAAAAGGTCGACTGACAATCAACTCCTCAATTCTTCTGCCAACCGGGGTGTTGTGCTCCTTCATGGAGGTCCACCACTCCATTGAAGAGCCTCCTAAGTCCATCCTTTTTGGACTTTAACGATTGTTAGGCAAGAAAATTTGTTGTAAATCTAGTTGCCCCTGTTCTAATTAGATCACCACCACAATACTCAGGTCGCCTCATTGCATTTAGCAGAAAAGAATGGTTGTAGATGAATCCCGTGATCAACCTACCATCAATGACAACAGATTTGATGAAATCAATCGAGTCCATGTCCTTAAGAATGAGATCTATGCACTGGGCAGCACATAGTGTCCAATAGACCTGCTATTTCTTCATTAAACTCTCGCCTGCCTTCTTGAAGGCAGAAGCATTATCAGTAACTATCTGCACCACATTCTCCACACCAACCTGCTTCATGTATGCCTTCATTAGTCTCTTTATGTATCTGTGGTTCCTGACCTCACCTGAAGCATCAACAAAGTCTAGAAAAATCGTAGATCCACGACAATGTGCAAGAAAGTTGATAATTTGTCTTCTATTTCCACTAGTCCACCCATCACACATAAGTGTGACGCTATTCAGACCACATGTTTTGGTCTGAAATCTATGCTTGTAGATCCTTCTTCTCTAGTGGACTGGAAGATACTTGTTCATTAATTCATTTGAATTGGGGGCCTTGATGCCCCTACCAGACTCCCCTATCACATCTACCATATGCTGCAGATAGGGTTCAGTTGCAACATGTGCAGGTATACCATGAGCAAAGAAGAACTTGCCCACTGCCTTGCCAACCTTATCATTTGCACCAGTGAACATTGCTTTGAGGCTTTTTGTCTAGCCTCTGGCTTCCTAACCCCTGGCTCATCAACATTCCCCAATCTCACACTAGCAGAATGGAAAAGTGTATCAATGCCTCCTTTCTTCCTATTACCGTGACCAACTCGGTCTTCATTGTCATCTAGGTCAAGAACAAGAATGTGTGCAGTCCTACTGCCTCCACCTGCACCAGATGGCCCATATCTCCTTGTAATCCGAGCTACCTCCTCCCTTTCCCACTCACTTGTGTGAGATTCTCTCATAGCACGTCTATACATACGATTTGAATAGGCTGTATCACATTCAGGAGGATATCCAATATCATCATCAGATTCAGCAGAAGAACATGTGGGCCTAACATCAAACAATGGATCTGTGTAAGCCCTGTCAACCTCCTTCATCTTTTGTTGTTTTTGTTTCTTTGCACCCATAAGTTTCTTGAAACCATCCCTAACACTTTGGGGACACCTTTGGCACATTGCCACATTTTTGTCACCACCAGTAATGTGATGTTTAAATCTAGTAATTCCCCCTCCACCAATTGTCTTCTTGCAGTAATTGCAAATTATCTTTCCCCTGTTCCCGTCAACAGGCATGCAGTGATTCCATGCAAAATCCACATCCTTAGCTCCAACATTACCGGCCCCAACACCCTCACCATCGCTTGAAGACATCTTCTCAAAAGTCAAAAGTCAACACTGCAAAAAAACAAAGACAAAAAAATTAGGTGTATGAAATCAAAACCATTGTGTTGCAAGAAATTAATCTATTTGATGCATTATAGAATCAAACACAATACTTTAAGTGTATAAATGTTAAATGTATTTATGGAATCAAACACAATATTTTTTAAGATTTTTATTACCAAGAAAAAAGGGTTAAATAAAAAAAATAAAAGTCTAAAATTATTTAAAAAAATATAAAATTTGATATTTATCTAGTATTAAGGCAAGTGATGTGTTACAAATTACTCATTCCATCTTGTATAACACTAACACACATATTTCTATAGAAAAACAAAAACAATGTAATTTTTTTATTTTCAGCATTTTTAATAAATGAAAATTCGAAAAATATAAATATTTTAACTATATATTTGTTTGTATTTGTTCATATTAATATTTGGTACAACTAGGCCTGACAATGGGTCGGGTTTTCAGGACCTGACCCGAGACCCGACCCGACCCGACCCAAAAATGTTTTGGGTCTCAGACCCGAAATTTACCCGATCCATATTTGACCTGACTCGAAATATAAAGACCCGGCCCGACCCAAAATACCCGAAAGACATGTTTGCTATTCTTATTTTGCCCAGTCATGTAGACCCATATCTCACATTTCACATACAATTTTGGACCCGATCCGGAAGACCCAAATTGACATTTTCAGCTTACGGACTTCGACCCAAATTTGGACCCAAATCTCATACGTTTCTGTACCCTTTTCCTGTTGTCTGCGCAAATTCGTGTCGACCCAGCCTACACTAGTTTCATAACGTCATAGCTGTAGCTTTTTTTTAAAGATAAACATCACAGCTGTAGCTTGACGCAAATAGCGTACATACGAAAAAACAACAATTTTTGGCATTCTTTCCTAAGCAAAAGCAAGCAGTAGGCAAAAAACTCCATATACTACTACACTAACTGATTGTATCACATACAAAAACAAGCTTGACATCTTGTTCGTGGCAACAAGCTCCATTTAACATTTTGTTTGTCACAACAAAAAATACAGAAAAATGGAGCACAAAGATCCATTTGAAACAAACCCATCAAACATCTACTCGTGATTACATTCACAAGTTAGTACTAGAAGTCTACTTATCTAAATAACACACTACAAGTCTACTTATCTAAATAACACAATTTTTTTGCTCGAATCTGGCTGTTCAAATCCTCATCTCTGCTGCTTCAACTTTTGCACATGAGCTTCTCAATCTATAACGAAAATAGTACTTCTTAGTAGACTGGATCAAGCGAACGGTGATCTGCTGATGGGATCTCGGCGGGGGTGTTCTGCAAATACCATGTTCATTGTTCTGCAAGTATAAGCAAACATCATCTACCTATACAATGGCAAATACCATGTTCATTATTAGTAAGTACTATGGATCGCAAATAAGAAAACAACAAAAAGAAACATATCCAGCCAAGATCCTTCTAATATAAGTCTTCTAATATGTGAAGCAACCTGTATCTAAGTCGATACCATCGACATCCTGTCGATGGTATCGAGATCTGTCCAGGTTCATGATGGAGCAAGCCGCATCTTGGTCGATACTATCGACACACATGTCGATAGTATCGAGATTGGTTCAGGCGCAAGAGAATACTCCGTCGATACCATCGACACAAGTCGATGGTATCGACACCGGCACAGCGGCGGAACAGTAAACCGGCGGCTGACCTATTTTTGTTATAAAATGTTATTTTTATTTGTTTTCTCTTCTTGTATCTCATGTACTCTACCCTAATGTATAAATACAAGTGTGTAGGCACTAACCCTACTCACGTTTGCTGCACATAGCAGCCGACATGTAATCGGTGTTCTTCATCTTCTTCCTCCGTCATTCTCAACATGGTATCAGAGCTGTAACTTCGACCGGTCCATCGCCTCTTCTCCAAGCGCCGCCTACCCTTCTTCTTCTCCACAGGGCGCCGCCACACCTTCTCTCCACAAGGCGACACCGCAGCAACTTCTTCTCCACTAGCCGCAGCCGCAGCAACCGGTAGAGCTGTTGTTCTCCGGTTTGAAGATCTCCGGTTGATCAAACGGCCACCTAAAGCCCAAACCGGAGGTCTCGTCTCTTCCAAAGTGTCTTCCTAATCACATCTCCTTCATGTGTGATTAGGAACCTCTCTCTTGAAGGCTGTTGATGCGTCAGTAACGCATCCTCTATCTTGTTCAGTTGTGACGTGTATCTCTCCGTCACGGGACGCGTATCTATCCGTCCACTCAATTTTTTTTTTTGTGACGTGTATCACCCCGTCACACATATCCCAGCTGCATCATGGAGAACAAGACCTATTATGAGGTCTCGCCTATTCCTATCAAGCTTAATGGGAAGAATTTTTTGCTATGGATGAATGCGGTTCATACTGTCTTGGAATCGCGCGATCGAGCAAAGTTTGTTGATTCTGCACCTCTCACTAGCACTGACCAAGACTATGCCGAGTGGAAACGTCTTGACAGCCTAGTGAAGACTTGGTTATGGGGTAGCATGGAACCGTCTATTGCTTCTAGGTTCATGTTCTACTCCACCGCTAAGGAGATTTGGGATGCCGTCAAGCAACACTATGCTCAAGAGAAGAATGCTCTTCGCCAGTTTATGATCTATGATCGTCTGTTTGCGGAAAAACAAGGTGATAGATCACTTGAAGAGTATTTCGGTGTGATTCAAGCTATCTCTCAGGAGTTGAGCTACTATCATCCAGTGAAGGTTGCTGAGCAGATTAAGGATAGAGATGATCTTGTCACTGCCAAATTTCTATCTGGCCTTAGCTCCTCATTTGGTTCAGCAAGAAGTGTGATACTTGCATCTGATAAATTACCGAGCCTTGCAGAAGCCTTCTCTAGGATTCAACAGTCCACCTTTGAGTCCATTGGTCCTCCTCCTATTGTTCCTTCTGGAGATTCTCATGCCTCTATTGCTGCAGCAGTTCGCGGAGGACGACCTGCACCTACTTCATCTGAGAGACCTGGCTTGGGCAGAGGACGTGGGACTCGCCCTAGATGTACTTTTTGTGACAAACCCGGGCACTCTGTCGAGAAATGCTGGAAGAAACATGGGAGACCTGCAGCCCCACCTGTTGGAGCTGCCAATTGTGCTACTTCAGATTCTACTACTGCGAGCTCGAGTTCCTCTGGCATCACCCTTACTCAGGAGGAATATGACAGATTCATTCAGGCCACTCAACATTTGAATATGGGCGCTTCATCTGCTTCTACAGCACATCTTGCATCTACAGCGGGTAATCAGGCTACCTCTTTTATGGCTTCCGGATCCGCAACTCCCTGGGTGGTCGACTCTGGTGCCTCCCAGCACATGACTGGTATGAGGCGATTGCTCCGCACACTTGACTCATATATTCCTCACCCCTCTGTTACCTTGGCAGATGGTTCTGTGAGGAAGGTGGTAGCTAGTGGTTCTGTGTCCCTTACACCAGATATTGATTTGAAATCTGTCCATTTTGTACCTGATTTTCCATTCAATTTGCTTTCTGTTGCCAAGTTGATTGACACTATGAACTGCACAGTAACTTTCGGGCCATCTTGTTTTGTTTTACAGGATCTCAAGAGTTTGAAGATGATTGGTGGGGGGCCTAGGAAAGGTGATCTCTACCTCTTTCCTGGTGATTATCTACCTCGCCATCCACCTCCTGCTCCAGTTTCCTCCGCCATGCTGAGTAGTTCCCCCTTGTTGTGGCATTGCAGATATGGCCATCCTTCCTTAGAAAGCTTGAAGAAATTGGAACCCGATCTAGCTCATGTGTCCTCATTAGAGTGTCAGTCCTGTCAGTTGGGCAAACACCATCGGTTGTCTTATCCTGTTCGTGTCAATAATCGGGCTTCTAGTCCGTTTGAGTTAGTCCACAGTGATGTATGGGGTCCTGTTAAAAACCAGAGTTATAATGGTTTTAGCTATTTCATTTCTTTTGTGGATGATTACTCTCGCATGACATGGATTTATCTTTTAAAAAGTCGTGAATCTGTGCTTTCCATTATCAAACATTTTCATAAACAAATTCAAGTTCAATTTCACTGCAATATTAAAATTTTTCAATCTGATAATGCCCTTGAGTACGTTCAGAAAGCAATGCATGAGTTTTGCAGTTCAGTTGGTATGATTCATCAAACCTCTTGTCCTCACACTCCTATGCAGAATGGTGTTGCTGAGCGAAAGAATCGCCATCTCTTGGATATCACTAGGTCTATCATGTTTGAATCCAATGTGCCTAAACGTTTCTGGTCTGAGGCTCTTCTCACTGCCTGTTTTTTGATTAATCGGCAGCCCTCTTCTGTTTTGCATGGGCGCACTCCCTTTTCTGTCTTACGCCCTATGGATCAACCGTTTCATGTTCCGCTTCGAGTTTTTGGTTGTACATCCTTCGTTCATAACTTTGATCCCAAACAAGACAAACTCTCTCCTAGGTCCTTGAAAACCTTGTTTCTTGGTTACTCTAGTACGAGTAAAGGTTACAAGTGTTATTGCCCGAGTTTGCGTCGTATGTTTGTTTCTAAGGATGTCACCTTTCATGAAACCAGTCCATATTTTGCACATACTATGAGCAAGGGGGAGCAATTGAGTGAGGGAGTGCCACCCGTAATTCAAAGTGAGGGAGTGCCACCTATCATTGTTGAGGACTTCCCGCATGATCCACCTACCATTCAACCCTATAACCAGGTTTATCACAGGCGCGGTAGACAGGATCCAGATGAGGTAGCGGCACAAGTCCATGAGCCTTCTTCGTCATCTTCTACTCCAGAGATTCCTGCAGAAGCTTCTGACCTTGATCTTCCTATTGCTGTCCGAAAAGGTATACGTTCATGTACTATTCGACATCCCATATCGAATGTCTGTTGTTTGTCACACTTATCTACACAGGCTCGTGCATTTGCTGTTGGGATGGACTCCATTAAGATACCACGAAACCACTTAGAGGCTCTGAAGGACAGTGGCTGGCAGCAAGCAATGCAGGTGGAAATCTCTGCTTTGATTGACAATGGCACATGGGATCTTGTTACTTTACCTGCGGGCAAGAAAGTTGTGGGTTGTAGATGGGTCTTTACCGTCAAACACAACCCTGATGGTTCGATTGAGCGGTTGAAGGCCAGATTGGTAGCTAAAGGCTACACACAGACATATGGAGTGGACTTCTTTGAGACCTTCTCTCCAGTTGCTCGTCTCAATTCTGTGCGGATCCTTATATCTCTAGCTACTACCTTTGATTGGCCTCTTTTCCAGCTGGATGTCAAGAACGCCTTTCTTCATGGAGATCTTCAGGAAGAGGTGTACATGGAGCAACCACCCGGTTTTGTTGCTCAGGGGGAGTGTCAGAAAGTTTGCAGATTGAAGAAGGCTATCTATGGGTTAAAGCAATCTCCTCGAGCTTGGTTTGACAAGTTCAGTGCTGTTGTGTTACAGATGGGCTTCTCTCGTTCCATGACTGATCACTCTCTATTTTATTCAAATTCTTCTGGTGGATCCATCATTATTGCTGTCTATGTTGATGATATTGTGATTACTGGCAGCGATTCTACAGGCATCTCACGTGTGAAGGAAGGACTACAACATCACTTTCACACGAAGGACCTGGGGAAGCTGAGATACTTTCTAGGGATTGAGGTTCTTAGATCCCATGCAGGTATAAATCTCTCCCAGAGGAAATATGTTCTTGACTTGCTACAGGAAACGGGTATGACTGATTCTAAGCCCGTATCCACTCCTATGGATTATCACATCAAGGAGGTAGACGATGATACTGAATATTCAGATCCAGGTCATTACAGGAGAATAGTTGGGAAGTTGATTTACCTAACTGTCACAAGACCTGATATTTCTTTTGCTGTTGGAGTAGTAAGTCAACATATGTGCACACCACGACAGTCGCATTGGACAGCTGTATGCAGGATTCTGAGATATCTGAAAAGTGCTCCTGGGAAGGGGATCACTTACTATAAACCAAAGAGTTCCTCATCACCCTTGTCTCTTACAGGTTATGCGGATGCAGATTGGGCTGGAAATCAAGTTGATAGACGATCTACTTCTGGTTACTGCACCTTTCTTGGTGACCATTTGATCACATGGAAAAGCAAGAAACAACATGTGGTAGCGCGATCCAGTACTGAAGCTGAGTACCGTGCTATGGCACATGCATGTTGTGAATTACAATGGGTCAAATCTATCCTATTCGAGTTAAAGATTTTGATTCAATCTCCCATGATACTCAAGTGTGACAATCAATCTGCTATACACATCGCCAAGAATCCTGTCTTTCATGAACGTACAAAGCATATAGAAGTTGACTGTCACTTCATCAGAGATCAGATAAAGAATGGCAATATTGTGACGCCATATGTCAAGTCTGAGGATCAATTAGCTGACATCTTAACAAAGCCATTGGGTCCAGCAGTATTCCAGAATTTATGTGGCAAGCTGGGTATTCACAATGTGTACACTCCAGCTTGAGGGGGAGTGTGAAGCAACCTGTATCTAAGTCGATACCATCGACATCCTGTCGATGGTATCGAGATCTGTCCAGGTTCATGATGGAGCAAGCCGCATCTTGGTCGATACTATCGACACACATGTCGATAGTATCGAGATTGGTTCAGGCGCAAGAGAATACTCCGTCGATACCATCGACACAAGTCGATGGTATCGACACCGGCACAGCGGCGGAACAGTAAACCGGCGGCTGACCTATTTTTGTTATAAAATGTTATTTTTATTTGTTTTCTCTTCTTGTATCTCATGTACTCTACCCTAATGTATAAATACAAGTGTGTAGGCACTAACCCTACTCACGTTTGCTGCACATAGCAGCCGACATGTAATCGGTGTTCTTCATCTTCTTCCTCCGTCATTCTCAACATAATATATATAAAAATATACATATACACAATCAAAAAAGTTTTGGTTCAAAGTTATTTTTTGCTATGGTATTGAATAAACCAACAATATAATGTACAACCAACAGCGCATTCTGATTCCCATGGCCTCAAATAAAAGGAGTACAAAAATTGGTTGCAGCAAGTAGATCCGAGAGTGAGGATGATGATAACGAAGGGGAGTTGGTAGGAAAACTGGAAGGTGGGGAAGGTGGAGTGGCGGAAGGTTGGTGTTACGGGAACTAAAGAGAGGGAGTGGGGGTAGCGCTCGGTTTATCTAGTGCTACGAGAACGAGAGAGTGGTCTAGATAGATATTTGCTTTGGGGGTTGTTGGCGGAAGGCAAGACTGCAAGAGGGCAAGGGCGAAGGCAGAAGCTTGGTTCTGTTCGAGAACGGCAGAATGTAAGAGCGTGAGGGCGAGGATGAGGAGGCGGCGGGGTATCAGGAGAAAAGGGCTACGACAAAGCACCGACCGGGGAGACCCACATCTATAGGGAATGAACCAGGGGAGGAGTGGGGAAGGTCGTCGAGAAAAGGGCGGCAGAAAACTAGGTCAGGCAAGGCGAGGACGAGGGAGTGAAACTACCAACCTGGCGATGCGAAGAGGAAGCATGAATTTCGATTCTCGAACAGTCGAAGAGGAACGCCGCCGAGGATCAGCTACCAATGTCTCCTTGCATGCTACCGTTGACGTCATCTATCGCCGATAATCAACTACCACCAGAGATTCGCGAGGTGTGGATGCCTTTCCCCCTTCCCGTCTCCTTGCAGGCTCGCAGCCGCAAGGTGTGCGGAGGCTAGGGTTAGGTTGGTCGAGTGAGTAACGGAGAAGACGAGAGTAAGAGACCCAGTCTCTAGAATAAGGGTTTTACACTTGAGGACCCGCAACCGCAAGCGCCCTTGGGTCTGTCTCGGTTATTGGGCGAGCGCCGGGCGCGGCTGTGCCCGACCCTGATATAAAAGATCCAACTCGGGTCCTGCCCGAATGAGACCCAGACCCTACTTAAAGCTTTAAAAACCCGATTTTCGGGTCGGGTCGGGCCGTGTCCCGATATTTTTGCCAGGCCTAGGTACAACTTTTTCTACTAAACCTAAGTTAGATACCTATTATTAATAGTACTTATTGTATTGTTACGAATTTCATATTAATTAGTGAAATTATATGATAATATTAATTAATAGTAGTAGATCTAGTGATACATTAGTAGATCTACATAATATAATCATAGATCTATTGTTAAATAGCATTAATCCTAAGTTTTTTGGAGTAGATCTAGGATTTGGGTGTATTTAGAAAATTTCGGAGAACTTCTATGGTAAAAATAGAAGGAAATAAAGAGGGGAGGGGTTGGAAATGATGAGAAATGAATGAAATTAAGAAACCATACCTTGATTAGGGCTGATTTGAGCTCCAAGGAAAGAAATCGCCCCAAATCTGCAAGTTTCTCCACTCAAACAGCAACATCAGCAATAGGTTTGCAAAAACCGGTATGTCGGTGTGGCATACCGCCGATACCGCCCTTAAGTGGGGCTTTTTGCATGCGGCACCCCCGATATTCGCTAATATTTGGCGGTTTTATCAGTAAGTCCACCGGTTTACCGATATTTGCAATCCCAGCAGCAGACTTGCTCAAACCGATGACTGATGGCGTCAATATTGGTATACCGGTCGGTATACCGACGGTACCGTCGATATCTCTTTCCTTGCGTACTCTTCATATTCACGTCGGAGGTCGGCTAGGAATTTGATTACTACCATCTGATCTCTCTGTTTCTGTAGTTCTTTGAGATCCACAGTCAGGGAAATAAAGAGTGAAGATCGTCGGCAATGCGAGTTACTTCTCCAAAGTATTGAGTTAGAGACTTATCGTCATGCTAAAGATTAGACATTTTTGTAATCATCTCATACATTTGTGAGATATTTGATTCATACATGCGATTGAGATGATCCCAGACATCCTTGCATCTCTCATAGTGGCTGGTGAGATCTGTGATATGCGCCTCCATGGGGTTCCACATAATAGATAGAAGATTTGCATCATTTTTCACCCATTGTTCTAGAGTGTCATCTTTAGGAGGATCTTCTTTGAGGTGTTCGTACTTTCCTTGTCCTTTGAACGAAATCTAGACTGTGTGGCTCCATTGGTTGAAGTCCTTCTCATTGAGTTTTTGAGTGGTGATGACCTGATCACGAACGATGAGAGGAGCCACTACTTTCTTCTTAGACATGATGACAACAGACTACTGACACGACGGTGTAGGAATATCGGAAACGAGTGCTGACACGACGTGTAAAAATCTGACACGGCGTGTAGGCGTAAACCAGCCTTCCCTCAACACGTCGTGTTGGATATCAATAGGATGTGTAACTTACAAACTGGATGAAAATCTGCGCTGCCTGATGAAGTCACACGACGCGTGTTGAGAGTGGAACATGCTGCGTTGCGCGCCGTTGGGGTAGATTTAGGGAAAAACGTTAGAAACGTTTTACCCTACATTCAAGGATTACTCCTCTACTAGAAAGAAGCCTCTTGGATATTCAGAGGAGAAGAAAGAGAGATGATGATCAAGATAATCCTTATGAAGAAGATTATCCGGATGATGACAAAGATGATCAGGGTGATGGAGATGACTTCCACCGCAATAGAGATGACAATCCGGATGATCCGAGTGATGGGGATGACTTCCGCCACGATAGGGATGCCGATCCGGATGATCCGGGTAATGGAGCAAGTTGAGTTTGTATTAACATGGCACACCTATATATATGGACTTTTGGGCAGTGGCCAATAACCCAATTACACAATATGTGACCAATCCCATATATATATAAAGGAATAGAATAAAAGAACAATGAATAGTAAATACTTATTAATCCAACAATTACAAAGTGCTGAAAGGATGGGTGCATTTCCTATGTAGTTTCACCAGACAGCAAATTATAACTGAAGCTGTCGTTAGTACATGTTTTAAACATCAATGCTTTTCTTTAATGGTAAGATGAGCATGAATTCAATTTTGGAATCTATGTGTCAGATTATTATTAGACCAAAGTAGGAGTTTCATTTTAGCTACCTTGATTCTTGTAACAAAACGGTAACGGATGGTGTCACAACCCGCAGTCTCTTCTGTCGTGAGCAAAACATAAGTTGGGAACAGTAAATCAAAAAGAAAATAAAAAGCATGCAGACATTTATTTAACAAGAAGATACAGGAACTAAAGCCAAGTTTAGAATGCTAACACGTTTTGGTAAGCTCAATGCCTCAGACATATGTGATTATGTGGCTTGATCAATTTCTTTATTTGAGGTAAAGCTTCTGTATTTGACTAAAGCTTCTGTATTTGACTAAAGCTTCTTTTGCAGGTTGAAATCAGGCTCTACCATAAGCTTGTAGAAATGAGAAAAGATCTTGCACAAACTTATGGAACTGCACCGTAAGATAATAAAACTGACAGAAAACTATAACTATATTACATCTGCCTCACAACAACTATAAGTTAGTAGTCTTCCTTATTTAGTTCTTGCTTTTAAATGTCTTTTGTCATGCAGGTATGCCATTTGTGGTGATGTAACTATCAGAAAGATGACTAAGCTAAGGCCTTCAACTAGAGCTAGACTTGCTAATATAGAAGGTGTTAACCAGGTAATGTTTTTAACTAACACTCTTTTCCTTGATAGGTGGCTTTCACAAGAACTTCTGACTTTCAAAGTATTAGCAGTAGATTATTCACATGTAGCTCACAATGAATCAAGTCAACTGTTCCAAATGACTGCCTTGTCATGACCCCACAAAATATCTTTGGAAGGTCAAAGAATGCAATAGTTCCACTCATACTTGTTAAGGCGTGGCGCCTTGACGTCTTGGCATGCTTAGATAGATTTTTTTCTTTTGAATTTCAGCACATCCTATATAACTAATTGCTATAATGAACTTCCCCATTGTATGCATACATACATATATATGTATATATATGTGTGTGTGTGTCTATATATATATATATATATATATATATATATATATATATAGAGAGAGAGAGAGAGAGAGAGAGAGAGAGAGAGTCAGGCTAGTGTACACTCGAGTGTACCGGAGGCACCGTACACCTCAGTCATTTTAAAAGATGTAGTAACTTTTTGAAAATTCTAAACTGTTGATCTTCTTAAATATCTTAAGAACATACTATATAATAAATTTTATCTCATTTCGATACTTATAGGTCATGCATCTAAAGGATGTAAGAATCATGCATTTTAAATTAGTTTTGTGCGTCGATTTTGTTGTCCTTGGATGAGTGACTTACACTCATCCAAATGAGCTCAAAATTTGTATGTGGCCTATTATTATTAAAACCATGAAGATCAATGGATTGGATTTTAGAAAGACAAGGTCTAGAGAGACAAACACCATTGAGGTGTACGACGTAATCTGTACACTCAAGTGTATTCTAGCCTGACTCTCTCTCTCTCTCTCTCTATATATATATATATATATATATATATATTGTTTTGATTGACGAAACTGAAGATGGATTAAATGATAAAGTTGAACGGTGGAGAGAGACATTGGAATCAAATGGATTGATGATTAGCAGGAGCAAAATTGAGTATGTGCATTGCAATTTCAGCCAATCCCGCAGTGTGAATGGAGCCTAGTTGTCCGAAGTAGATATACCAAAATGTGATAAATTTTGTTACTTGGGTTCTATTATTCAAATAGATGGGGATGTCCACAATGACGTTTGTCACAAGATCACGACAGGATGGTTGAATTGAAGGAGTGCAACTGGAGTATTATGTGATCGGAAGATCCTTCTCAGGTAAAAAAGTAAGTTTTATAGAACAGCTATACGGCCAACCATGCTCTATGGGAGTGAATGTTGGGCGGTGAAGAAACAAGGTCTCGACAAGATGAATGTGGCTGAAATGCGTATGCTGAGATGGATGCTTGGGAAGACAAGAAAAGATCGCTTGAGAAATGATTATATTAGGAATAAAGTGGGGTGGCAAGCATTAAGGACAAGTTGCGCGAGGGCCGACTTAGATGGTACAGACATGTGCAACGCAGACCAACTAATGTGCCTGTACGAAGCAATGCTGTTGAGTCAAGCCAATAAATAGAAGAGGAAGACCTAAATTAACATGGGATGAGCTTATAAAGAGAGATTTTGAATCTCTACATCTCAACCCGAATATGGCCCATGATAGAGTTGAATGGAAATGATGGATCCATGTAGCCGACCCCAACATAGTTGGGACTGAGTCTTAGATAATAATGATGATGATGGTGATACACACACATAATTTATAGTCATACTTGGATATACACACTTCAATTGTTATTTAAATAGATATATTTCATAGTCATACTTGAATATATACAGTTGTATTCTTGCATAAATAATTATATTATATGGTCAGACTCTAAAATTAGCCCTTAGTCATGTATAAACATAATATAAATACATTCAATGATTCATACAGATTGGATCCAATAATATACGTAGGAGCTCTATTATAAGTTATTATTATTATTGATTTCTAATTCCTGATGGATTTTACCCTAATGTGTAATTCAGTTATTGGCTGCCACCCAAGTTTATATAAACATGCATGCCTTGTCATAATAAAGACAAGTTGCTCTACCTCCATATCCTAGTTAACATTGTATATGAGAAAAGTAGTCCTTTTCCTAACCCTAGAACTAGAGAGGTCAAGTAGTACCCCCTTCGGGACTATTGTAGCCATCATCGCCATGTTATCATCCCTAATGGTTGTCTCCACAACATCATCTCCATGTTGGAAGTCATTTTCATCATCCTGGCGGTCGTCTGCATCAACTCTACGGTGAAAGTCATTTCCGCCATCCAAACTGCCATCCTCGTCTTCTCCATCGCCCTGATGGTCATCACCACCATTGTTGATCTTCATCATCACCGACGTCTCTACCCATATACGAAAGGAGATGTTTTCCAACTTGGATGGTGTTTTCTTCGTCTCCAAAATATACTCCTACCTCTAGATTAGTCCTTCGAGATAGGGTTGAAATCCCCTTGCTATTGCACATTGTTGTTTGCCAAGGATGCCGAGCGTCATGTTACACAACCTATAACAGTCCCACATGCCGTATACTGCTGTTAGGGGTGGTATTTTTATCCAATCACGGAATTAAACAACGTGTAAATTTTCTACATGTTGTGTACCCTAATTTAAAGCAAAGGTTGTCGTTCTCGAATTTTACATGTGTAGGTCTTTTACAACATGATCTGTTCTATCTTGACACATTGTGTGTTCAGAAGTTTGATCAAGTTCACCTCATGCCGACACATGTCGTGTAGTTTCTTTAATACATTGTGTGGACAAGGCACCCTGTGCAACTTTAGAACACACTGTTTATGCAGAAATCTGTCCATCTTTGATCGTTTCTAACATCAAGAAACACCTTTGTCTCCTCGCAAAATACTGTGTGACTAAGCTAGTGCTTGCAATCGCGCGTCATACCTATCTCCTATACATAGTGTTAGTCAAGCTCGTTTTCAATAATGTTTAAAAAGAAATAACCAATAATTCCCTCTATACGACCATCTCTCCTATTCGTGATCAAGTCATTACCAAATGGAAACTCAATGAAAAGAACTTCACTGAATGGAGTCCCACCTTCAACATTTGGTTCAAGGAGCAATGTAAGTATAAATATCTCACAGAGGGTTCTTCTACGGGACATCTAGAACATTGTGATTTATGAACAAATTGATGGATTTTTTTATCTATTATGCGGAATTTATGGAGAAATCAAAGATGTTTGGGAACATCTCAACCTGATGTACTCTTATATCATGCATGTATGATGTATCATGTATGACATTATTGTAGAATTGTAAATCTACAACAAGAGGATAAATCCTCGACCCAATACTTGGACGTAGTCAGTCGCACCACTCATGATCTTCATGCATTACTTCCTTTATCTGTAGGCCACAATGAACTCTAGAAACAAAGGCATCAGATGGCAGCCATCAAGTTCCTCGCTTATGAAAGTATGAAGAGGTATACAATCAAGTTCTCTTCGAATATGAACTTCCTTCTTTTATTGAAGCATACAAGTGAGTATCATGCTTTTTTGGAGCAAACCATACATGCTACCACTGGTAAATTAGTTGTGGTTGCTACCATGGATACCCACACTAGACCCACGAGGAGGTTGGGAGGGTGATATATCGGTTGGACAAGTCTATCTAAAATGCACTCATTATGAAGAAAGGATACTAGATAGAAACTTGCTATGATTATAATGAGTTTCTACCTAAATCTCTACTGCAAATGTTGCATCTACTAAAGTTCTAAAAGACACCACCCACCAATCCATATACTAGTAATATATGAATAGCACAATTAGTTTTCTCAGTTCAAACATCAAAGCATCTCAAAAGGCCTAGTCATTTGTTGCCTTGTTTGCTTCCTTTGCTTAACGTCTTAGTGATTCTACTACATGTGTCTCTCAATCTAGCTACACTGTTTGTCTTAGGTTTTTCACTCTAGAGCAACTAATCACATTATACGAACACCCTACCTCATTCTATATCTCCACCATTAGATGACCAATATTGCATGTTACCATAGCTAATGGATCTACATTGGTCGTACAAGGCACTGGGACCATCAAACCTCTACAGAAATTAACAAGCCATTAACCTTATTTGTTCCCAAGTTTCCTTTTAATCTAGTCTCTATCTAGGATGAGGTTTTGTTGAAATTGCGGAATTTCGATAATGTTTTTTATTTCAGTGACATCTGCTACCGAAACATGCGACTGTGTCGATTGCGGTTGAAATTGCTACCAAGATTGCATCTACAGAAATTTCGATAAAAATTTTGACGATTTCAACGAATTTCACCAATTTTGATGGATTTTGAGGTTTTTTTTTGTGCACAACTCAAAAATTTCAATGGGAATTTTGATATAAGTTTAAATGGAAATTTTAATGATTGCAACCCTTGGTGTTATTGTTGTTTCTTAAGAGGAGTAAATGGGGATTGGGTTATTTCATCATTAATTTCATTGCATTCCCTAATATTTACTGTTCAAATTATTAAATACTAACGTAATGCATTCTTTATGTTGTTTTTGTTTTCTTCGATGCGAACGACATGTATCCTGGTGGTGGTTTGTTAGACAATGAGAGTGCTAGGAAGCCAACCTTTCCAAAAAATAATGATTTTGCTTGGAAACACTATACTAGTGTTATTGGGGTCTATTAGTATATACACTTTACTGTTGTTTTTTACTTAGTGTATTTTGGTTATTTGTATTTTAGTCACTTGTTTCTTTATCCCATATTGCTTATCTCTAAATGTTGTACTACTCTCTTGTCTTATAAAAGAGAGCATTGTATTGGTTTTATTCACTCAATAAGAAGCAATATTTTTCTATTCTAGATGGTATTAGAGTGTCCCGATCCTCCCTAAACCCTAGCCGCCTCTCATCCCCCCAACCCTAGCCGCCCCTCTCCCTCCTCTCTCTCCCTAGCCCCCTTGCACCGCCGCCACACCTGCCCACCCCCCATGTCACCGCCTACAACCACCCTGCCGCCGCCCACAACCATCACCACCACCACTCTTGCCACCACCCACCCCTCTGCCAACCCTCCACCACCTTTCAACACCCTAACCCACTCCATTACCATGGCTTAATCCATCAAGTACACCCAATCTTCTACCCATCTTCTTCCCTGAAACCTCCGGACAGCTTCGGTAACTTTCCAGTTTCTGGCACGTTGACGTCGTAAAAGGCGTCTTTCGCTCTGTTTGCCTGCGCCTCATGGTGGAGTGATTGTTCCTCCATGTTGGCGTAGGTTTCTATCTTCTCTTGCTGCCCCTACGAGGGTTTCTGAGATCCATGCTTGGATCTTCTATATGCTACTTCTAGTCCATGTGTTGGACTTCTGTTGTTGACTAGTGACTACTACCTCTGCTGCTATCTGCGCCCTTGATTCTGACTATCTCTATCATCTCGGATGGCGACTCCTGACCTTCCTCGCAATCTGTGCGTCACTACCGTCAAGTTGGATGGCCCCAACTATCATCTCTGGGCAGCCTCCTTTGAACTGTACGTCAAGGCTCAAGGGCGTTTCTCTCATATGTCGACCAAGGGTCCGTCCATCCCTGCTGCTGATGCTGATGACAAGACCAAACAGGCCTACGATCTCTGGACCAAGGAAGATTATGGTGTTATGACCTGGATGGTCAATAGTGCGGAACCTAAAATCAGGCAGTCTCTCCTTCGCCTGAAGACTGCCAAGGATATGTGGGATCAACTCTCCCACGTATACTCTCACCAGCAGAATCCGAAGAAGGTTTTTGAAATCTTCAAGCTACTAGCCAAATAGGAGTACTCTTCTACTGACTCCATGGAGGATTACTACAACAACTGCTGTGCTCTCTGGGATGAGTTCGAGGTCTACCATCCTCTGTCTGCAGATATCACGAAAATCCAGCGTCAAAGGAACGAGCTTCAACTTGTCCAGTTCCTCGCTGGTCTACCTTCATCTTTTGCATGAGTCGTTGATCAGATTCTCTCTAGTGATCCCCTTCCTACCCTGAAAGACGTTCTGAAGCGTGTTCAACGCCTTCCTTCCGTTTCACAAAACCTACCTGATTCTTCTGACGGAACAACCCTTGCTGTTCCTGTTCGGACTGGTGACTCCTCCCGTGGACACGATCGTGGTTGGGGACGTGGCCGCGGGCGTTCTTCTGGACCAGGATGTGGCTCCTCTTCTCTTGCTGAGACTACTGAACAACGCTTTTGTACCTTCTGTAAGCGTACCAATCACAATGAAGATCGTTGCTGGATAAAGCATGGGAAGCCAGCCTGGGCGAATCACGTCACCACAGATCAGCCTGACACTGCCACTACTTCTGCACCTCCGTCTGCCGATTGGATCCGATCGGAGTTTGAGAAACTACTACAAGCACGGCTTGCTTCCTCTACCGAGGCCTCCATTGATGGTAGCACTGCTCTTCTGACTCAGTCCGGTAAAAATACTTGGGTAATTGATTCAGGTGCGACATCCCATATTTTTGGCAGTCCTACATTATTTTCTCATTTACATAACACTACTGTTATACCTCCTGTTACTCTGGCTGATGGCTCTCAAACACCGGTTACTAGTTTTGGTGATATATGCACTCCTGGATGTTTGCCTCTGCGCTCTGCTTTATATGTTCCTAAGTTCCCTATAAATCTTTTATCTATCAATAGAACTGTGAAGAGCCTTCGCTGCTCTATTACATTTGACCCGGATGGTGTTGTTTTTCAGGATCTGCACACGAGGACGAAGATTGGTTTAGGCCATGAGGGACCAGATGGTTTATATTACTTGGATGTTCCAAAGACTGCGGCGTATCTGACATCTTCTGTGACTGGCATCCAGTGGCACTATCGGTTGAGACACCCGTCGGCAGCCAAATTAAAGCATTTACTACCTCATATTTCAGATTCTGTTTTTCATTGTGAAACTTGTCAATTGGGCAAGCAAACTAGAGCAACGTTTTCAAAGAAATTATGTATTGGTTCAAAATAGCCGTTTGATATTATACATGCTGATGTTTGGGGACCTTGTTCTGTCTCGAGTATATCTGGATTCCGTTACTTTCTGAGCTTTATTGATGATTTCTGTAGGACCACCTGGATTTTCTTGCTAAAGGATAGGTCTAATATTCTTGAGACTATTACTGCTTATTTTGCTGAAATACGTACCCAGTTTAGCAAACCTATAAATTTTTTTCGCACTGACAATGCTCTTGAATTCATGCAATCCTTGGTTAGCAGTTTTTGCCACAAACTGGGTACTATTCACCAAACCTCCTGTGCCTACACCCCGCAACAAAATGGAGCCCGCCAAACGCAAGAATCGCCACCTTCTTGACATTGCTCGTACTTTACTTTTTCACTATAATGTTCCCCAGTGTTTTTGGCCTGAAGCTATTTCCACTGCGTGCTATCTCATTAACCGCATGCCATCTTCTGTTCTTGGGAATCGAATCCCTTATCAAATCTTGTACCCTGATGCACCCTTATTTTCTGTTCCTCGTATTTTTAGGAGCACTTGCTTTGTTAAAAACCTACGTCTTGGTTTAACCAAACTTGATCCCCGTGCCATCAAGTGTGTCTTCTTAGGGTACTCTAGGACTCAAAAAGGGTACCGCTGTTATGATCCAATTTCAAAAAAATGGATGGTCTCAGCTGATGTTGTTTTCTTCGAGCACATGCCATTCTATTCTTCTGCTGGGTCTGCCCTTACGTCAAATTTATTAATGGAGGCACCATTACCGATGATTGATGATTCTGATTCCCTTGATACTGTTCCTGCTGCTGCTACTCCTCAGTTGAAAGTTTATCAAAGAAGACCGAAGACGACAACTCCCTCTATGGCCCCTCCAGAATCTTCTTCCTCAATGCCAGATCAGTCATCACCTCAGGTATTCTCTGACTTAGATATTCCTATCAGTTTAAGGAAAGGAACTAGAACATGTACCAAACATCCGATTGGGAATTTCTGTACTACTGCTCACCTGGGGACTAACTTTGCCAATTTTACTGCTGCTCTTTCTGCTGTTTCTATTCCTAAAAATGCTTCTCAGGCTCTTAAACATCCAGCTTGGCGTCAGGCCATGGAAGCTGAGATGCAGGCTCTTACTGATCGTAACACTTGGGAGTTGGATGATCCTCCCACTGATTGTTCTCCGGTTGGATGTCGCTGGGTGTTTACTATTAAATATCAACCAGATGGCACAACTGAGCGTCTCAAGGCTAGGCTTGTTGCCAAGGGCTACACACAAACTTACGACGTCGACTATTTGGAGACTTTTTCACCTATGGCCTGACTGAATTCAGTTCACATACTTATTTCTTTTGCAATTCATTCTGATTGACCCTTATTTCAGCTTGATGTGAAAAATGCTTTTCTATATGGAGATCTGCATGAGGAAGTCTATATGGAACAACCTCCCAGATTTGTGCTTCAGGGGGAGTCCTCCAAAGTCTGTCGTTTGCGGAATGCAATTTATGGCTTAAAACAAAGTCCCCGTGCTTGGTTTGATAAACTGAGCACCATTCTTCAGAAATTTCATTATAGACGTTCCCAATCTGATCATTCTGTCTTTGTTAAACATACTACTTCTGGCATTGTTATTTTGATTGTATATGTTGATGACATCATTCTATCAGGGAGTGATCTTGTTGGCATTCAGACGACTAAACGTTATCTGGAGAAACATTTTGTCACCAAAGATTTAGGCACCTTGCACTACTTTCTTGGGATTGAAGTTTCTCGGTCAGCCTCTGGATTGTGCCTATCTCAGCGTAAATATGTTCTGGATCTTCTATCTGAAACAGGTCTTCTTGGTGCAAAGCCTGCTAGTACTCCTCTGGATCCAAACACCAACTGGGATGATGAGAATTCTCCTGCTTATCCTGATCACCATCAGTATCGACGCATGGTTGGCAAGCTCATCTATCTTACTGTCACTCGTGCTGATATCACATCTACAGTTGGACTTGTTAGTAGATATCAGTGTTTTAAAAAGCGGCCCAGGCGGCCCTGACCCTTGGCCGCTCAGAATGGGCTTTAGGAGGGCAGTCAGGCGGATCTCCATTAAGCGGCCGCTTCAGACCCGCTCAGCCCACTTAAGCGCCCACCTGAGCACTGCTTTTGGGCGCCCGCCTGAGGCCGCTTAAGTTAAAATCCGGTTCTATGCTCACTTCTTCGTCCCAAAATGAAATATAATCAATTTGTTAGTATGTATCAACATTGTATAACATTATTTAACATGTTAATATAATACTATTGCGCTAAACAACTAAATATGTATCCAAATACTGTACAACAGTTAACTAGTGTATATATTACACTGATTTTGCTTTTTAAAACACAACTTATGTTTATAAATCAAGGTTAGTATGCGTTTCTCATTTTTAATTGAGTTGTACATGCATAAAAATCGTTCCTACTTCATATAAGCTCTGTATGTATGTACTGCTGCATCCATTTACATCTTTATGTATGAACTGCTGTACCTACATAATGTAGGTACATTATACATGTTTATCATTTGTACATACATTGCTGCTCTGCTATGAACTCAACCACTAATATTTACTGATACATTATACTTGTACCTATACATACATTCATACCGTAGTTTTTCTTGGATTGTTATGCGTTCAACTAATGTATTATCTATGTAGATGTACTTTGTAGTTTGCAATACATATAACGGTATAATGTACATATCATGTACTGCCTACTACTGGATAATGCATATTCTATACTATGTAGCATGTACCTCTAAAGCATAACGTATTACATATATCATGTACTGCCTGCTACTATATATTCATATACTATGTAGTATGTACCACTAGTGTATATATATCATCTATGGGCTACTTCTGTATATATTTAATTTAATATATCACTAGTTACTAGATTATGTTATAATTGAGTTAATTCAGTAATTCTATACTCATCACATGGTTTATATATGTATAATAATATATTATTCATATACATATATGTGTAACTTTCTAAAAATTATATATGAATGTATGCTCCCGCTTTTTCAAAAAGCGCCCGCCTGGCGCTCAAGCGGCCACAAGGTGTTGTCCGCACGCCTCCCGCTTCCCGCTTTATAAAATATTGGCAGATATCTTGACAAACCTCGACAATGTCACTGGGATGCAGTTTGTCACATTCTCAAATATCTGAAGAGCTCCCCTGGGAAAGGTCTGCTGTATAAAAAACATGGTCACTGTAATCTTGTTGGGTATTCTGATTCTGACTATGCGGGGAGCAGGGTCGATCGACGCTCCACCTCTGGCTACTGTACTTTTATAGGTGGAAATTTGGTTACCTGGCGCAGTAAGAAACAAACAATTGTTGCTCGCTCAAGTGCTGAAGCAGAATATCGCGCCATGGCGCATACTACATGTGAACTGTTTTGAATACGGAGCCTGCTGAAAGACTTTGGCATTTCTGATTCTACTCCTATCCCTATGTACTGTGACAACAAGGCTGCTACCTTTATTGCCAGTAATCCTACCTTCCATGAACGAACAAAGCATATTGAGGTTGACTGTCACTTTGTTCGAGAAGCTGTCTTATCTGGCTAGATATCTACGCCCTACATACATACCTCAGAGCAAGTGGCTGACATCTTAATCAAAATACTTCCGAAGTCTAGATTCACTGCTATGACTGACAAGCTGAGCATGATTGACATCTATGCTCCAGCTTGAGGGGGAGTATTAGTATATACACTTTACTGTTATTTTTTACTTAGTGTATTTTGGTTATTTGTCTTTTAGTCACTTGTTTCTTTATCCCATATTGCTTATCTCTAAACGCTGTACTACTCTCTTGTCTTATAAAAGAGAGAGCATTGTATTGGTTTTATTCACTCAATAAGAAGCAATACTTTTCTATTCTAGAGAGTCAATGAATTGGTTGAATGTTGAGTCAATATTAACAACAAACTATCAACCCAAGTAAAACATGTGGAGGGATGCCCCTCTAATATGTGATATTATAGCACAAATAAGTACATGCATGTATATAGCTCATACTTGCAAAATTACATAACTTAATTCCTACATTTTGTCATTGAAATCCTCAGGAAACAGGAAATTTCCTTACTTCCCACATGAAGGACCCCCAACCTACCCCCATATAAAATTTTATTGCATAAAACAATGAGCGCGTCTGCAAAATTTCACGGCTTAATTTGTTCATTTTGGCGTCTCAGTTGCATATATCAAAATTTCCATTTCTACGTCGTCGAAACAACATCGAGATGACATATCTCATTCCTTGGTCTTTATAAGAAGATTAACCTGTTTTCTTCAAGCCTTAGTTTACATTTAACCCCGATGATTGCGTCATATAGGATCTCAGGATGCAGAACGTGATTGGCGGCGAGTATGAACTCGTCGATTTCTACTACCTTGGTCAAGCCTCCAAAGCGTGTGCAATGACCACTCCTCTTCGAACCCACAATTGGCTTGGACGTATCTTTGAACAAACTAAGGACTCTCGATCCTTAGCTTTGTAGTCTTAATAAGTGAGAGTGGGTCATGCCAATGGATTCATATTTAGGTCAAGGGATCAGATGAATGCCATTTTAAGTTTTGATAAAATTCACTCTTATGTTTGGGGCAAGGAAGAAAATGTCCGATTTCGACGCCGTTTCGGTAGCCACAGAAACAGAAATTTCGACAGATGCATTCCTGGCGTTTCGACGACCAAATGGTCGAATTATTTAGCGAAATTTTACCAGAACAATCTACTAGTGTAGATCTACTCAAATATGCAATAATATTTCATATTGGATATGTGAGGGGGTGGGGCTCCTCATGTGTGAGAGAAGGAAGCTGAACAATTTCGATGGCCATTTCGATGGAGATTTTGAGGTCAATTGAATGGCGAAATGAATGAATAGTCATCATAGTTTGCAAGCACAATATATAGACTTAAAGACACAAATTTATGTAAACATAGCATGATCTAGGATGGTAGGACCTCTCAGTAGGATGACAGGATGTAGTACATAAACAATGTCGCGGTGGTATGTGAGTGAGTACTGAGGAAGCATGAGACAACTATGGTTTATGCATCTAGTTGAACCATGATGGTTGTCATCCTCCTTGTTAATTATACCTACATATTGGCTCATGTTTTTTTGTTTTATACAAGCATAGATATGTCTCACTGTTAATCTCCATATGCTTACAAGTGATAAAATACATACTAATGGATTAACTCAAGCTTTGTTCATCGTCGTGTGCTTTTGTAGCGAGAGCCTATAGGAGGCAACCATGTAGTTAGAGATGTGATTGATAATGGCATACATACAAAATATCTCGATAGTCATGCTAATTTTGTGCACTATAACATAAATCATGTGACCTCAAAAATGAAAGTTAGTGGGTCATCATAGTCATAGATATCACTCCCACACACATTTTTAAATATTTCCTTTGTAGATCTTTATAGAAGTGAGAGAAATAGGAGAGAGAGGAAGAATTAGGTTAGGAAGAGAAGAAACATAACTTAGATTGCCCCTAACAGGCCCAAGGAATCACATAGTAAAATCTGCAGACATCGTACCCCATTTCTCGAAATAATAGATGCATTTTTCGAAATTTCGTCGAAATGCGGACCAAATGGGCCTGCAGGGCATCGAAATTTACCTAATTTCGTCGAAATTCGAAATAATTGTCCAAATTTATTTTTTTTTCTGGCGAAATTCCCTACGTACAGACATGTAAGGCCATTTCTATGTCCGATTGTTGGCGGCATCGAAATAATTAGTTAAATTTCGCCAATTTCGACGAAATTTTGAACATTGGTTTGGGGACCTTGTCGAGTTTCCTCAAAACTAGGATATAAGTAGTTTCTCTTTTAATAATGATTTTTCTCAGTTAACATGGTTTTACCTGATGAAAGATTGGTCTGAAACTTTAAAGTCCTCGATTCATACTAAAATTTATTTTTTCAAGTCATGTCAATTGAATATATATATAAAATTTATTTTTTCAATGCATGTCAATTGAATCGTATATAGTAAACATGTGCTAAAGCAAATCATGATTTTGTAATGTTGTATGGATAACTAAATTTCTTGAAAATCCAATAAATTTCTGGCACCCAATAAACTTTAAAATGTTTTTTCTTTTGAGCATTTATTCTGAACTTGATTTTATTTGAGCGCAATCTCATTTCTAGTTTTCCTTGAACCATGGCTCACACACGATATATTTCCATTTAAATGTTGCTTTGGGGACGACCTAAATAATATGCAATCTTTAGTTTCAGTCTGAATCCTATGGGAAATCATTCCCTGCTGAATTTTATTTCAACCACGTGTACTGTTATATACCTGTTACTTGGTAGCTAGTTCATGTCAGTTCTTTGTCTCTGTTTGCAATTTTTTCTGATCTACGTGCTGCCTTTATGCTTGTAGCATCTCATTTCTGCCTATGGGGACAGAATTCTCGAGCACATTCATCGCTTTTCTCAAGAACTAAATCTTCCCTTAGATGGAGAAGCAACAGTACAAACAGCCACTACAAAAAAGGTTTATGCATCCTCCGGAAGAAAATTGAGTCCCACCAAGATAGAAGCATGGAAAATGTGGCAAGAGGGTGGACTTTCTCTTGAGGATATTGCTGTATGCACTTTCAAAAATTTTCCTACTGCACCTATGATCTGCCAATTGATCTGACTGTGTATGTTTAAATTTTCTTGTAAAGAACCACCCAGGGAGAAGTGCTCCAATAAAACCTGCGACTGCTATGAGCTATGTCCTTGAAGCTGCTCAAGAGGGCTATGAGATTAACTGGAAAAGATTCTGTGCGGAAATTGGGCTAACTTCTGATATTATATCAGAAATAAACCTTGCAATACAGAAAGTTGGATCAAAGGATATGCTGAAGCCTATTAAAGAACAACTTCCTGAACATGTAAGTATATGCTATTTGTTGGTTGAGTCACATTTAGATTACGAGTAGAATTTATATTGAATGACACCGAGAAAGTCCTAGGTCTTTATAGTTTCCAATTCCCTTCTGTTCATTCATAAAAAATGTGTGCGTTTTTTTCCAGTTAGAATAAGGCTGTGTTTGTTGTGCTGTCCTAAGTGGCGGCACGGCAACCAAATCTGACCCGGTATTTTAACCAGTGTTTGTTATGCGGACCAAAAGATAGATAAATTGCCGCACAGGTAAGTTGACCGATAAATCTCTTTATAACCTGCCGTACCAAATCCTTGCGGCAGGAAACAGGTTTATTTACCGTGAATGTCAATTTTTCACAGTACCCCTCTAACCGAATGCTGAATACATACAGCGTTATTTATGTTATTTATGTGTAGGGCATAATACACTTTGTCCAAATAAACACAACCGACATACACGTGGTATCAAACGGTGGACATCTTGTCCACAAATTTATTTACCGTTGCTCCAAACAACAGTCATCTTACACAAAGTTAAGATATCACTGGTTAATTTACCCATGGCAAATAAACTTATCATGGCTGTATACCAAACACAGCCTAAGATCATGACAGTCTGATTATTTTCCTATTGCAAATTTGCATTAGTTGTCATTTATCATGGAAAAATACTGTTTCGTAAGAATATTCAGTCTTTTGGAGCATATTAGTCATGAGATGAGCGTTTATCTTAGTTTGAAGTATATAGAACATCAATCTTGCTCAAAGCCTCAATGTATACATTCTTTATGCTTCAATGCATTTTAATAAAAATTATTTGGATTCGAATAATTCAATCTAGGCGAGATCTTTCTGCTTCCTTAGTTGTCAGTCAATTCTTTTCTGGAAACCATACTTAGTGACAATATTACAAACTTCTTTCACCTAAAATATGCCCCCTCATTTTGTTCCTTCCCTCGAAATTTTGTGAAAGGTATGGTGGTTGACTATTTCTATACGATTAGTAGTTGTGGAGGGTTATGTGGTGATTGATGGGAATCTGACTTCCCATCTCTACGTATTTGCTTGAAGGAATGTGAAGCTGGTTTAACAATTGCCATGAAAGGCGTTTTAACGAAACACTTTTCACTTCACACATTCTTTGTTTGAGTTGTTTTGGCTGATGGCATAAGTGTGGGAGTGGATTGCATCTTGGTCTATGGGGTACCTACATGATTAAACCATCTTTGGTCTCACTCTATCTAAGGCTTTTAAATGCGAGCTGTATCGAGACATTTTTGTCTTGTGGTGCTTACTGCTTAGTGCGCCTTACACACATACATACATTCATACATGTACATATGCATATGCATATACATATGCATATGCATATACATACACATATACCCTCTTGGGTTGTTCTTGGGCCTAAATGAGGTGCATCAAGCCTTTTTTGACTATCTAGATGGAGGCTTCTACCTCTTCAAAGTCTCATCACCTCATACTTTTTAGTTCTTTACTACTAAGGTGTATAACTCATACAACTAGGATGAGTTACTCATCTCAAGGTTCCTTTTCAGACACTTCGCCTCAAGATGTACGACTCTCATGTTTTATGGCATGCTTAACTTCTTGAAGTCATTCGTAACACTTCAGGGACACTTCTGGCACATCGTCACAATACGTAGGTAAATATGTAGGGGAGATAATTGATGACTCGAGTCAATGCGCAACATGAGCTGATTACATAGATCTGATGTAGGAAAAATAAATGGGTGTTAATGCGACTGGAAAAAACACATTTGTCTGGTACAAATTAGATCAAAAGTTTGACCTGTTTAAGGATTCGATAAGCAGTAGGCATACTGTATCCGCGAGGAGCAAATGTGTATGTAGGGTAGTGTGATAGGGAGTGATGGTTAGCTGACCACTGATCGAGGATGAAGCCACATAATTAAAATTGGCGGCTGTAGCTTACAGGTGTATCAATAGCATATGTATCTAATTGACAAAGTAACACAAAAAAAGAAGTGGATGTGGTTCATCCACCGCTCAAGGCAACCCCTGTGGAAAACGTACTGGCGGCGCTGCCAGATCTGGTCCAACTAGTACATGGCACTAAGGCAGATAACGCATGTTGTAGGGACATAAGACTTGTTGGATGACCCACAGCCTCATCTTTGTCACTATGGGAAGCTAGGATATTGTTGTATGACAGACATGTAGGTGCCACTTGATCTCTCGAATGGAGGATCGGGAGGGACCAAGAACCCCTTCCATAAGGGAGGTCCAAAGAGGACGACACCAAGAGAGGAGGGTGTCGAGAAGGGGAAAATGCGGCAGGGCAACGACAAAAGGGAATAAGGGGAGGTATCTACAACAAGGTAGTAGGCGGCAACGAGTGCGGGCAACTGAACAAAGGTGGCCAGGGGTGGCAGCAACAACAAAAGGTAAACATGACATGGCAATGGGGTAGCAAGTAGTAGGCAGTAGCGGCATGGGTTAGCGGTGACATTGATAGTTTGGGTAGAAGATGCAGGTGGGAGGTGACACTTGGTGGTTGTGGCAAGGCAAGTAACTGTGTAGTAGGGAAGTAATGGCTAGGTAGCAGTGGCAGTGGTGGCAGGTCTGGTGGCTTTTAGCAGGGAAGTCGACGACTCTTCCATGGGACAAATGTAGTAGCAGTAGGTTGCCTAGGGATGGTGGCAACAACAATGGAGGTGCCTTGGGGGTTTGTCGATGACGACGAGAGGTAGCAGTCGGGACTGGGTGGCTAGCGGAGGCGACAGGTAGAAGTAGCAACAATAGATGCAATTACTGGATCTCGAAGGATCAGAATGGACGACGATGATCGTTATTTGGCAGCGGCTGTTAGCAGAAATGGAAGGGGCTGCGGTGACCAGGCTGGAAGGTGCAATAGGCGGTGGGAGGCAACTATTTGTGAATAAGACATGTGCGGCCATGACAGATAAACCAGGAACAGGGGTTGGGGGGTACACATGGAGGGCATCAGGGAAACATGAGCAACATGTGATGAAGATAGGAGGGACTAAGGAATTAAATGTCCGATTTCAATATCATGTCCGATGGCCCAAAAACATATATATTTTTTAAATTTCGGCTGAAATTTCGATATTTACGGCCCTAACAATCTTGACGAACAAATAAGCAAATTAAATCATGAAAATTTACCAAGACAATCCAAACGCCAAGATCTACTCAAATATGCAATAATTTTTGGGGTCTCCCACATTTGTAAGTGAAGGAAGCTGAACAATTTTGACAAGACACGACCATTGAAAGCTATGAGATTGCCTGGCGGGAGATCAAACCATAAGAGACAGTAGCTGCTCCCAAGCGGAGTAACGAGGAACCTAATGATTAAAATCTAAACTAATTATCCAAATCTAAACTAGTTGATAAACTACTCAAAATGAAAGATCATTCGTTAAAAGATTTCAACAATCAAGTTCAGTTTTTTAAAGAGCCTTACAAAACCCATATATAGGCTTGAAAGTTGAAACCCAACCAACTAGATAGTTAGCCAATGTGGGACTAAACCACAAGCTTATAAAATCAAACTGGAAAAATATCAAATAACACCTAAAACACATGCAAACTAATAAAACAAACTCAAATGACTATGCTAAAGGCCACGACTGTCCTACATCAACTCTCCACTACTTCAAGAGACTCGTCATCGACAAGTTGAAATAATAATATGGGGCCCCAAGAAGTAGAGGAAATAGTTGAAGCTTGTTGTAAATGAGTCACATAGCATCACGCCTATGAACAAGGTGATGCCGAAGGCCATGATCGTCCTACATCCCAGAGACAACTCTTTTTATCTTTTTTCTCTATACAAGGGTTTTGGATCACTGGTCTGATACCATGTCAGAAAATAAATAGAAGGCTAATCAATATATTTAATAAGAGAACCCCCTCCTATACTTAGAAGGGGGAAGCAGACATACTCAGATACAATCCTAATGGGCCAAAACACTTAGGCCCATGTGCAAACTAGATAATGGCCAAGATCTAAATAACTCTCAACAACTTTTAAATATATGTTACATAAGAACGCCAAGCACAAGTGGAAGGCTACGTGCTGCCATTTCACGCTAGAAAAGAATGCAGTGCACACTTACAAGATTTGGAACAAGCTCTTTGTCGAGCACCAGCGGGAGAAATCATTGGCGACACTATCGTCGCCTTGCCACAACAATTGGATTATTTCCGGCTCGTCAGCTTTGATAAAAAAACCAAGGAGCGTGCAAGCCTCATCACTGCAAAGTTCCTAAATGGCTCACACCATGTCTTTGCCAAGGTCCACAATGTCAGACTACAAGGCGATTAGTTATCCACCTTGGAGGATGCCTTCTCTTGTCTATATCAACCGGATGTACGCCCACAACAAAGTCTAGCCATCTAATGGTTGCAGCTGCCCAAGGCCAAGGACGTGGACGTGCTCCCAGACCCAAGTGCACCTTCTCTAATAAGTTGGGACATCTTGAGGAGAAGTGCTACTAAAAGCACAATCATCTCTATGGATGCGGAAGACGAGGGAGTAGCTCATGTCACCCAAACTGCCGACACCTCCTCCATCAATATCTCCTCAACAGAGTATGAACAACTTCTACAAGCTTCCTAACAACAAACTAGTTTCGAGTACTCTCATTTCCGTGCAAAATTGTGACCTTTTAGCACATCTGGCCTCCAACCGAGGTAATATGGGGGCCTCCATGGTTGCAATCAACTTTCCCTAAATAGTTGATTCTGGGGCTACAAGACATGACTAGTACGAGATACCTATTTTCAACCTTTAATTCCTATATTCCCAATTCCTATGTCACACTTGCGGATGGCTCAATTAAAGTCGTCCAACAATGTCGCATTGTGAATCTATCACCAAAACTTAAATTCTAGTCAGTGCATTTTGTCCCTAATTTTTCATTCAACTTAATGCAGGTTGCCAAACTTTTTGATGCAACTGCACATAACCTTCAGTAATCATGGCTTTATGTTACATGATTCTCGGAACTTGAAGATGATTGCTTTGGGTTGTACCAAGGAATTAAATGACCGATACCGACGCCGTTTCGACAGCTTGGGTATAGATATTTACAGGTATACCGACGGAAATATCGACAGATGCAACGTTTTTATCCTTCATGCCCCCACCAATCGTCATCCTCGTGCGAAAGTCTTGAAAAACACAAGTACTCATAACAAATGTCAAATTGCAGTTCAAGCTACGCACAATTTTGCTGACAGATAACAAATTCAAAGGAAAATTTGGCACATATAGAGCAAATCTCAGAAGAAAGCGAGTATAAATATCACCAATACCAGACACAACGGATTTGGATCTGTCATCAAGTATAATAGCAGATTTAGAGCAAGGTTTAGATAATTTATAGAAAAAAGATCGATTTCCAGAAATATGTGAAGAAGCCCCAGAATCAATCACCCATTTTGTATTACCATTACTAGAAGAGGAGGCAGTCAGAAAAGCAAAATCACAACCAGTGGATGTAGCAGCATGAGCCCTAAAGTCAACATCAGTCGAGGAGGAAGCTCCGGTTCGCTCTAGCAGTAGGCGTTCCACTTCCGAGTGGATGAAATAAGCAATGGAGGTGCTTGAAGTATTAACAACATGAGTCTGAAAGCCACCCTCAGACACAACATTGGCCCACGCAGGTGTGCCATGTTTCTTCCGACGCCTGTCCTCAGTGTGGTTGGAGCGACCACAGAAGTCACAGTACCGCTGGCCAGTGGTACTCGCAGAAGTGCCTGGAGGCCCAGACGATGAACCACATCCTCTACCAGAATCGGGAGGAGGTCGGTTCTCCTGAAATTGACCTCGAACCCGTCCACGACTACCGCCGGTCATGGCAGCAAGAGCAGTAGCTGAAGTCGGGGTAGATGAAGAAGTCGGTCGACGCTGAAGACACTGAAACACACTCTCCAACGTTGGCATTGGATCACCGACAAGAATCTGATCAACCACTCCAGCATACGACTCAGGAAGTCCACATAAGAACTGAACTACTTGAAGTTCCTGCCGTTGTCGTTGCATGATGGCTAAATCAGTTGACAGAGGATGAAGGTTCTCAAGTTCCGTCCAGAAGAAAAGTAATCAGCAATGTCGGGCCCCGAAAAGTGGAGACGTGTCAGTTGTTTGTTCAAGTCACCTTCTTTGTATTCTCGCTATGAGAATAAGTACTGGCTAGTTGATCCCACATTTCCTTGGCAGTCAGGCAAGGAATTAAATGACCGATACCGACGCCGTTTCGACAGTTTGGGTATAGATATTTACAGGTATACCGACGGAAATATCGACAGATGCAATCCTGGCCATACCGACGCCAAAATGAACGAATTAAATCATGAAATTTTACAGGCGTGGTCTCAACACCTAGATGCAACGTTTTATGCAATAAAATTCTATATTGGGTATGTGTGGGGGGGTTGTCCATCATGTGGGAGGTAGGGAACCTGTCCTGTTTTCTGCAGATTTCGATGAAGGATTTCGATGACAAAATATTGGAATTAAGATTTTGAAATTTACTAGCACAATCCATAAACATAAACACTCATACTTATGCAATAATATCCAATTTACAACACATGAATAACATAGTAACTTACTAACTCATATCAGTTGTATGTCGAGTTACACACTGATTATCCATACAAGATTGAGTTGATATGGTTGACTTATTGCTCCCCTGACATGTACATTATGTAAGGTTGGTGATATGAAGTTACATGTTGCTCAGACATGTGTACAATTAAGATTTGGAATTTTACTAGCACAATCCATAAACATAAACACACACACTTATGCAATAATATCCAATTTACAACACATGAATAACATGGTAACTTACTAACTCATATCAATTGTATGTCGAGTTACACACTGATTATCCATACAAGATTGAGTTGATATGGTTGACATGTTGCTCCCATGACATGTACATTATGTAAGTTTGTTGATATGAAGTTACGTGTTGCTTAGACACGTCATGTACAATACTATATAAGTGTATAATACTCATTCGTATTATGTAATTAAACACGATATGTTTTAGAATTTTACAGTACTATGTCTCCATATGCATCATATTAGATTCTGAAAGAAAATATACACAAGGGCTTTCTATTGCTCTTCTTCAATGTGTGACTTTGACAATTAACTTCATGATTGTCAAGGAAGTTAAGCACCATCACTATTGTGACACCTTTTCTCCGCTGTTGTTTGTACCACATGATCTTGATGTGCGGTAGTGAGATTCTCCATGGATTATGCACAATAGAGGGATAAGTATAAAAGCCATTATTACCATGCCCATTATATGCATATCGTGGGGATGTGATAATATAAAAGTGTAGTTAATATGTCAACCATGTCCATGTTGTGCGATATATGTAGCAAGTGTCATATATCAACAAATATAAGACTAGAAAATTACAAAATCTATATTTTTTACAATATTTGTTTGTTATGTTGCGAAGTAGTACATTTTCTTACTTTGTATGATAAAAATACTAGTAAGAAGAACATATGTATACAAATGAGCTTACTACTAAAAATGATAGCAAATTATACTGATATTTTGTGAATTATTTAGGTATATAACTATGATTATAATGTAGATTATGAGAAAGTGTTGTGGATCTAAGAACACATACAATCAGGAGGACATAAAAAAGCAGATGGTGAGATCTTTGCCAATTTAAGGCATTTTGGTATGAATTTACATTTAATTGAGATAGATGGTGTAAATGAGAGAAATGGTAGAAAACATAAAGGCATACCTTAGATTAGACTTATCTGAGCCCTAGTTGTCGAGATCCCTTTGCTCCAACATTTCCTCCTCTCAAACAACAGAAACTGACTCAAGCACACAAAAATCGGTATTTCTGTCGGTATATCAGTACATTTCGTCGAAATTTGTCGATATTTGGCGGTATTTGGCGATATTTGTCGATATTTGGCGGTATTTGGCGGTATACCATCGGTATACCGATATTTTCTATCCCAGCGATACGTTTGTGTGAACCGATGACCGATGTCGTCGATATCGGTATACCGGTCGATATATCGACGATATCGTCGATATCTCTTTCATTGGGTTGTACAACTGGTGATGATCTATACTACTTTGGCGATGGCGCACCTTAATGTACCCTTGTTTCTTGCTCATCTCTTCAGCTTCATCAACGCTATGATCACCCATTCCTGGAGAATCTCAAACATTTGGAGCCATCTTTATTTAGTTTAGAAAGCCTTCCATGTGACTTTTGTCAATTAGGGTAGCATCATAGAATTTCTTTTCTTCATAAAACATTGTTATGTTGAAAAACTGTCTTGGTTCATTGTGGCATTTTTGGTTCGTTCAAACCACAACTTTTAATGGATTTTGCTATACTGTTACTTTTGCCAATGACTTCTCAAGAATGACTTGGATATATTTTTTGAAATCATGTCATGAGTTGTTTGGTATTTTTAAAGCTTTTATAAAAATAATTTCAACACAATATGGTAAATCCTTTAAAATGTAAAGAACCAAAAAGGCTTTAGAATATGTCTCTGGCTCCATGATATATTTTTTCTCCAAGAATGGGGTTGTCCATCATGTTCACATACTCCAAAACAAAATCGAGAATCATCGTTACTGGAAGTGACACCAGGCATTTATCTTTGAACGAATTCCTCAAATGACATTTCCGCACAAAGGGCCTTGGTCGTCTTTGCTACTTTTTGACTATTGAAGTTTTACGTTCCAAGAGTGACATCTACCTTTCATAGCGGAGATATGTCCTAGATCTTCTTACAGATTCTGGAATGCTTGAATCCAACCATGTCTCGTCTCCAATGGACTACCACACCAAAGTTACGTTTGAGGGACGTCCTTTCATGATCTTAAACAATATTGGCGCATTGTTAGAAGTTTACCTAACCATCACCCGTCCAGATATTGCCTTTGCAATTGACAGGTCAGTCAATACATGACTAAGCCTCTCATTGGTCACTGGGGCCTAGTACAGAGGATTCAACGATATCTAAAAGGTGCCTTGGGAAGGGGTCTTCTCTACAAAAAGCCTCCTCCTCCAAACATTTTCCTGACCTTTTATGTTGATGTTGATTGGGCCAGGGACATCAATGACATGCATTCACATTTGGTTACTGTGTTTTCCTAGGAAATCGTTGCATCAGTTGACGAAATAAGAAGCAATCAACCATTCCCGCACTGGAGCAGAATATAGGGCTATGGCTTGCCGTGAGATCCAATGGGTTACATCAATTCTCCTTGAACTTGGCATTCTTGTATCATCTCCAGCCGTCCTAAAATGCGACAGTCAAGCTGCAATCCATATACCATACAACCCTATCCCTATGTTTAACACATAGAGGCTGACTGCCACATTTTAGGCAACTTGATCCGCGGCAAAAAGATTGTCACTCCATATGTAAAGACTAGAGAGCAGACTGCTGACATCTTTACTAAGCTGCTTCCACCTTCCTTCTTCAACTACATGTGTAGCACGCTGGGAATACATGAGGTATACTCTCTAGCTTGAGGGGGAGTGTTACTGTAATAATAGTTATATCTTTGTCACTTAATTAGGACTAATGGGCCTCTCCTACTTAAGCCCATTAGCGTCTAGTTTATAATATGATATTCCACATGTACATCGTACCATAAGTCAGGTCTATAGATAGGACTCCTTGCACTCCCTTTATGTTTGAATAAGGTTGCTTTCCAAATTTATCACAATAGGTTTTGTATATATTTTTATTTTATGAATATATTGTTGGTTTGATTACATAGTGATTTGCATTATGGGCTTGATTTATATATGAGTTAATTGTGTTTGTTGCTTATATTGGGGAATGATTCTGATCTCTTTTGAGTTTGGAGTGACAAGTGATTCTGCACACGCACATGTATATAGTTTGAATCACATGATTAACTTCCGTTATGATCTTGGTAGATCTGTGTTTCTATATTATTTATATATACATAAACACTCATATATATTATTTTGACGTGTCTAGCATCCTTTTCAAAATCGTTGTATGTGTTTATGCCCGTGTTTGTGTTTTGTAGTATGTAAATATAGTAACCTATGCCTTTTCTTCACGCTCGAGCATTGGAGAGAATTTTGCCCAGCTCGAACATGCATGATGCTAAAATAAAAGACTAGATAACAAACCCAAAGAATGCATGATGAAGCACGGTTGTCCAGAACAAAGAAAATCGGCCGATTCAAGCGATTGAATTGAGAACCAATGGGGAAGCGGGTGCATTCAATCCTCGGAGTCAAACCCATTCTTCACTACTCTTAGTCATTTTCCTCACAAGGGAACACACATTGGAAACAAACCTGGGTGTGCAATGCAGTGTGCGCTTAACCATTTTCTTTAACCTAATCAAATGCCTTATATGCCATAGTTCTCCTCTACAAATATGTAGTGAGCGATAAAATAAGTTTTTAACCTCTGAAGCACCATAGCATAATAACTAAGAATGTATATGCTTTGATTTGATTTTGACATAAAGTCACGTACTCAAAGGTAATGTAACAGCTAGCTCTGTTTTCTACAATCCTACGAAAGCATGGCGGGAGGTGTTACAATATGTATACAAGTATTCAGTGGTTTAAAAAGCATTCTTAGTTCCTGCTGATGCACCTGCATAAACGACAAGGTCCTGTCAGCCTGCCTCCCACTTTGCACTTATTAAAACATTGCAAGTATTAAATGGACTCAACTCCAATATCCGTCTACCTTGTTGACCACCTTCCAGGCCCACTTACACAACCGAGAAATAACTTAGTTTTAAAGTTGCTGAACATAATGGAGCAAATAGTTTAAGTGTTCTGGTTGGTGGACAGAGATAAGACAACCACCATTCATTGCATGGGAGCTATTAAAAATATGAAAGAGGCAATAATTGAGGACATAGCTGCTTGAACTAACGACCTTTTGAGACTATGCTTGTCTGATTGAATCCCCTGCTTGTGCCAGATTTTAAGGGAGATAAAACCCTCCTGAGCCCTGCACAATCTCTCCCCCTTCTGTTAACAAAAGCTAACCTATGTCCTACTTCAGAACCTGCTGAGCCTCTAAGTGAGGCTTCAATAATTACTGCATGTTGCATTTTGTCTTTAGGCCCGATTCACACAGAAATCAATGCTAGAACCTGACCCTAGCTCTAGGAACTAGCAGTGTGTGAATTCACTGATCGCTCTGGACGAAAGTACAATAACATTTGACAACAGAGCTTCTGGCAACCCTACCATCCCCTGTTGGCACTTTTGGTTGTATAATACAGGATTATGTGGCAAACACAACTGACATTGTCTTGCTGTGGTTGATGGTTTTGTATCCAGGTGAATGTATTATACATAAGCTTGAGGTTTTAGTTGAAGTCCTTTCTTTCTGAGTTGCACTGAAATTTGTACAAGTTGGAATCTGAAAGACTTGACACTGCAACTGTTTTTCATGTCGATGAAACATGGAAGTCTCCATTTCTTCAATCATTTCCTTTTGTAATAAAACTGCTGAATCTGACTGACTCGAGTGTTTGAACCATCTCTTACAACATTGTTATAGGTAACATACTATCACATTAAAGCATTTTTGACAATGGACCAAGTTGGATTTACACTTCGGGAAAAATCAGAGAACACTCCAGAAGAACCATTATTGGGCGAACTGGGGGATCACACAGAACAAGAAGGGCTTCAGAACCATGATAATGGCGATATCAACTTAAGTGCTCATTCCAAAGTGAATTACAATTCCAACAAAATCACCTCCCTTTCACCGTGCAGTGGTGAGAACAATGATGCCAAGACATCCCGTCAAATCGATGTCTCAGTATGCGAGAGGCCTTTCAAGAAAGCTTGTACAACAGATAAACCAGAAATTGATATGGATTCTTCACCACTAGCAACTGAAGCAGCTGTCCTCGAGTGGCTGGGGAAGCATGACGGGGTAGGCATCCTCTTGCTTATGACATTGCTGTATACTTACAAGCTTACAACTACATATTTTCACGCAGGTAACACAGAGTAGCGTTGTGGAGTATTTTAAGGGATTGACGCAGGATACAGTGGTTGAGTTCCTGAGCCAGCTTGAGAGTGAATTTTTGATATACAGGAAAAATGACTTGTACAGAGTACTCTAGTTTGATCTTGCAAGGTACAACTAGGAAACAGAAAAACTGGAATATGATTATATAATTTATGCTGATCCTTCTCATCTTATCCAAAACTTATCTTATGCTTTAAAGTTTCAATTGTTGGACGCTGGATGGTTAGAATGTTGCAATCTCTACTCTTCTGTGAGAAATATTCATGCATTGAGTGAGCTCAATATTCTTTTGTCAGGTTGAAAGTACTCCACGCTATGAGATTGGTAACCATCCTCCTGTCACAAACTTACAGTAAGATAAAACTAGTGGTTTTAATCTTGTTTTTCTATGAAAATATGACTGGACTATGTTTGGAAAAAAAATACACCACCCATTCTATACCTACTTTTACACTAAAAAACATATAAGCAGTGTGGCGCACATTATACAAACACAATGCATGTTCTATACACCTAGTACAAAAATAACACACCAGTACAACAAAAATGTAAGCGTTGGAGATTGTTTTTAGACTGTTGGCCTATTATTAAAATATTTTTGCAAGGAATATTATAAGTAATGTAGACAATCAGTAAGTATATTTTACACGTCAATAACAAAAGATGTTAGATTTTTCATGGCTGTTATATAGCTATAATTGAATTGTTGGATGTAAAGGATATTCTTTACCGTACATATAGGAAAAAGAAGAAGAAATACACAATCAATATAAAAAATTTACACGTCAGTATAAAAATGTTGGATAGTCAATGACTGTTCGTGGGTTATTTCAGAGTTTGTTACAGTGCGTAGTCAGTGATATTTATACGAGTTTCTAACCGTCGATGTGTGATGTCGAGCTTTTAGAAAAAGCATGCTCAGATGAATGAAAAGGCTCAGAGATCATTAAAACCAGTTTAGATCTTGATTCCTAAGGCCGTCAATGGTAAGTACAGTAAATCCAGTTTTATGTACACAAAATGGAGTTGGAATAAGGACTTGTCTTAATAAGGGGGGGATGAATTCACTATATATGTTACATAGATGACCTGTTTTTTCTCGTGGACCTTGTAAATTCTATTCTGTTTTATAATTTCAAAGGCATATTACTTCATGTTATTCTTTGAAATAAAAGGTCTTTGTGCTTATGTACCCGTCATTCCTTATAAGTGGCATACCTGCAAAAGAATGAAATGGGCAACGAAAAAACGAGATGCTTGTCCTAAAGTAGCTCAAGTGATGAAGGGGACGAATGATATAAAATTTCATTTTTCTATCATCTTCAAGAATCATTTCATGCTATATTTTCTGGAGTAAACGTTCAAATACGTTTGCGGCCTTCGAGAACCTTGTTTATGGATTACAAAGTAATACGTAGTGTAGGAAAATGTGATATCTAACCATTTAATTAATGGACACAGGCAGAACCACTGGATTCATTATTATAATAGGTTATTTATGTAAAACTATGTGTGATACCTTCGTGGGGAGAGCTATATTCATTTTGTAAAATATTAAAACTTTTAGTCAATGTTAAGGAGGTGCATTCTTTTCAGGTCATGGAAAATAAAATTCATTCTTTTGACGGTGTATGGTTGCCAAAGTTTTTTTTTCTCTGTATGATAAAGAAAAAAAAATACTTGGTTGTTTTCAATTCAATTTGATTATTTAGGTATACGACATCAATTTCCTTAGTCCTACATTATTGCTATCCTCTTTACATGACAAAATTAACATTATCTATCTGATTTACCCAACCTACAAAAGACAAGCTCATATATAGAGAAAGGTAACTTGATTCATGATATTCTGGAGTATCAACAAAATGTATTATTAAATGTCATGTAAAATCACTCTATGCAAATGTATAACATGTAGAATGCTATGATTTTTCATTAAACAGATTTTCTAATTTACCAATGGATAGTTTTCCACATGGTTGCAAAAAATTGTTGCGTTTGGTTTTGGTTCTAGCTTTTCAAATCCCTAGCTGATGTCTAGCTTTGTTCATTCACGTATCTCATGTCTCAACTTGGATGGGAGTCCTTTCTTCACGGACACTGTTATGTTTGTGTGGGTTGCTTTTACCATCTGTGAACACTAATGATATATTGATATGTGTGTGCTTTTGTTGTACATAATGCATCCAAGTTCATCTTGAAAATAACTTTAGAAGGCTTAATTCACTTTGCACGAGCCCTTTGAAATTATGGTTGGTGTCGTGCTTGTTTCTTCACGGTATTGGAGATAATGTTATCCCTCCATACACTTCGACAGTTCTAGTAGTACATAAATTATGTGAAAAGCATATTCGTCTTCTTGGAGTTGTTGTAGGTTTATTTCCAAGCAATCCTTGCCCACCCTTCACATAGTGCTCGAGTTTGATTGACCCCTTATGATCCACACATTTCCAAATGTTCATTCAAGCTTGTTGCATTGTTGATATGTGTTTCTTCCTTCCCTAAAGCCCCCATTAAGTAAGTTGACATGAGATTATAGTTGGTGCCCATGGGGCATGACCAGTACAATTCATGCTTCATTTTTAGCAAACCTAGGTTGCTTTTTTAGAATGTAATGGATGTCTTTGGGATGAATGTATTGTTCCATATTTTGTGGATCCATTCTCTTTTCTCCTAATCTATTTTTTTTTACATATTGTGGTATGTCTTCCTCCCTTGGGAGTAACCTTCTACAATTTCCTTCCTTTGACTTGATCCCTGAGACAATAATGATATTGTCTTCATCATCCTCCACTATCCTCAATCCTTATGAGGTGCTTTAGCTTTCTAGATCCTTCTTCAAGTAAAGCTTGAATCATACTCTCCTCTTGCTTCCATGAAGGTTGAGCTCATGAAGTACCCATTCCTTAGAATCTATGATGACAAAGTGTTAGGTTCATTCTCATTTTCTATCCATATTTCATGAGCATGAGTCATGATATGGTTTAAGATCTTCAACTTGTGGAATCCAATGCCTTCATGACTATTAGGTTTAGAAAGTTTGACCCAAAGTAGGCTAGTGGAATTTTATGTATTCATTAAATCTTTTGTTGGATAAATTGGATATTATGATAAATCCCTTTGTTTCGATGATGACAAACATTTCATTCTTATTAATCTAACGAGCTACTTAAGTGTGCAGGAACAAGGTGATGACAAAGTTCTAGGGAATCCTTACGCTTGAATGTTTATAAATGTCATACAATGTAATCATTTGTAAACTTGTACAAATATATAATGTACAAGTACTTAGACTTCATGTAAATCAAGCGTTAGATCTCCCTAGCTAAACACCACACTTAGTTAGGTCATCTCCTTCTAATAGATCACATAATGCACACTCATGCACATAATTAGTATCTTAATTAAAAGATTGAAAACAGAGTCAATCTCGGTCGACCACACTCCTCGACCGAGACACTCTCGGTCGACAAACTTCTCGACCGAGATTGACCAAAAGTAGCCGTTAGACACAGCAGTTGACAGTTGCAAATCAACGTTAATCCAGAGAGCCTGTCGGTCGACAAATCCTCGATCGACTGGGCATCTCGGTCGACAAGTCCTCGACCGAGATGGTCTCTGACAGCAACTGCAGAATTAATTAACTAGCCGTTGCTAATGCGCCTAACTTATTCCTAACGGCTAGTTAAGCACTAGGAACCCCCTAGAAGTTGTCTAGAACGTCCTTAAGCATACTTAGGCCATTCCTATAAATAGGACAAGCCATAGGACACTAGAACACACTTGTTACACTTGAGAATACACTTGAGCATACTTGAGCAATCTTTTGCAAGCAAAATTTGAGCACTGTGATCATTGGCCTACATTCTCCTTAGCTCAATCTCGTGTCCTATAGGCTAGATTCTCCTACCTACAGCAATCACAAGTTCACATATTTGGCTAGGAGATCTTACGCTTGATCTAGGCATATCAAGCCTTGGGCTTAAAGGATAAGTTGTAATTTCTGTTTTCCTTTCTTGTTCCTGTTTATCTTGTGTACTCTCCTTGCTACTCCTAGGGTTGGAGGCTGCGGATTGGAGAGGGTTGACTTCTCAGGTGGAGAAGGGGACTTCAAGCTACTTCAAGAAGGCTATCGCAGGGGAAGCTACTTCAGAAGGCTGGTGCAACGGGAGTTGGTGCATCTACTTCAAGGGAAGGCTGCTTCAAGGTTGGCGATTACTTCTAGGTGAAGGCTGCTTGAAGGGTTTAGGAAAAGAGATTGTATTTTATGTAAATTCCTTGAAGAGGTAATAAAATAAATTTCTTTTCAAATCCCGGTTGGGTAAGCAACCGGGTAGTGGACTGACGGCTATAGTATTTGCTATAGTTGGAACCACTCTAAACCTTGTGTCTCCTTGTCCAATATTTTCTTTGTGGTTGTTGAAGTGCAATAATTGTTAAATTATCTATAAAACTCTATTCACCCCCCCTCTAGAGGTTTTCAATTGGTATCAGAGCAGGCTTCAAGGAGCCCTAACAAGGTCTTGAAGAGATAAAAGGAGGAGGTGACTACAACCACAAGAAAAGGAGCATGGACCAAAGTTCGACTAGTTGCAATTGGTGCTTAGGAACAAAGCACTCTACGTCTAAATGTCCATGGAGGTCAAAGAAAGGAGATGCACATAAAGAGTGTTTCGTTGCTACAATAAGTGAGGAAGAAGAAGAAGAGGTAAGCTTGCTTGATTTACCCAAGGAGGAGTTAGTTGCTATTATTGAAGAAACACATAATAAATATGTTGAATGCAAAAAGAAGTTAAAGAAATCCAGTAAAGAAAATGATGATCTAAATGCTAGACTTCTTGCTCTTACATCCGAAAATGACGATTTATATGCTAAATTGAATACTCTTGGTTTTGAAAAAGACAGCATTATGTTTGATAATCGTACCTTGAAATCATCTCTAAGTAACAGTGAAGTAAAGATCTTTACTCTAGAAACAAACTATGATCTTCTATGTCAAGAAAAAGCTGAATTGCTTACAAAATTAAATGATTTTAAAAAACAACCTATATTGTGCACCCATGTAGATTATGACAATATAGTGAAAGAAAGAAATATGTTATCATCCAATCTAGACCAAGCAAAATTAGATATCAAGAAAAGAATGGATGAGATCGTTAAGTTGCAACAAGAAGTTAGTAAGTTAAGCAACAATGGAATCCTTGATAGAATATTAGAAAATTCCTATCATCAAATAGGGAGAAGAGGACTAGGTTATAAGCCTAATGAGAAATCCCATCAACAACCTAGAAGAACACAAGCGAGTCAATATGCTTATATACCTAGAGGCACAAAAATGTATATACCCAAGAATAACCTAGATCAAAACCATAGAAAAAGCTTGAGGTTGATTCAATTTGTTGTCATTATTGCTCACGCCTTGGACATTATTCTTTTTCATGCCCATACAAGAAAAAGCATGTCGAGATGGTATGGGTTCCAAAAACCCCAAATTAAATAGGTTCGACTAAGTTGAGATATGACCAAAGACCTTAATTTGTATATCCTTATGTCTATCTCAACTTAACATTTAGGGATAACAAAATCAAAAATTAAAAGATTTAATAGCACCTTGATACACATATGTTTATCTCAAACTGATCTTTGAAATAATTGAATAAGATACAGCCTATATTGCACTTGAAATATATTTCTGAAACAGTTTCCAGAAACTTGATCGGTCGAGAAGTTGTCGACCGAATAATCCTCGGTCGAGCAACTGTCGACCGAGCATATCACTGTTCTCAGACTGCTGTAAATCTTTACATTGTATGTGAAAATTATTCTTGAAAGATTATATGGAATAAATATTAACTGATCATGCTTACATTTCTATTTAATCATTCTTTTATTGCACATTTCTTTTTCAGAAATACTTGCAATGAATAAAATGTTTCAAATAAATTTTTGTGTGCTTTTATATTAAGCATCACTTATTTTAGTCTATCCAAAGTAATCTTAAATTCATGAATGGATATTATTCTTGAATATGCTTCATCATATTTGATGTCCTTATTAAGCTCTCATAATTAGTACACTTTAATGAGTCTCAAATTGATATTTGCAAGCTATCTGCAGAACTCATACTTCGCATATGAATGATTCATATTGGAAACCTGCAGAATATGCCTCTTGGTTAAAATAAAATTTGACCAAGGGGCGCCATGGTCGTAATCAAGGGCAACCTAAAATAAACTTTGATAAAAAATTACTTATTTGAACATTATTTTATTGAACTTAATCTTAGCATATTTTTAAATCAAAACATCAAATCATTTGTGGAAATTAGAAGCCTTAAATATTATTACTCCCTTGGAATATACATATACATATGCTCTACAAAAATGTTCTAAAATTCAGTCAAAAATTGAACTCAGTAAGTCTGTCGGTCGACAACTTCGTCGACCGAGAACCACTCGGTCAGCCCATCTCACTCGACCGACAAATTCTAAACAGATTCAGTATCGGACAAACGGTCGGTCGACGAGTGCTCGACCGAGACAATATCGGTCGACAAGCGCTCGACCGAGAAATAGCCGTTGGATATGACCGTTGCGACCCGACCGTTATGACCGTTTTCTTTACCGTTGGAGGACCAAGTGGCGCGTCTGCAACTCGACCGTTGCGGACGCTCGGTCGACGAGTCGTCGATCGACCGGGTCGCTGGAATTCTATAAATAAGTGCAAAAACGAGCCACTTACTCACACTTGCATTTCCTTGCTTCCATAGTCCATCTCTGGTGCAATTTCGTGCAATCCTTCAGCACTCTTACCCTCAAATCTTCCTTGCTTCTTCTCCACTCTCAAGAAACACAATGGCCTCATCATCAACTGTCTGTGGGAAGAAGAAAGTTGCTGGAAGAAAAAGAAGAGAAGATCGGGAAGCCACTCCGCCACTGACGATCATCAATGACATCGCCTTCGTCGACGGAGATGCTGGAGATAGATACTTTCGGCTTTCCTCTAAAGCTCCTCTTCCCCGACGTCCGGTCGAAGTGATGGACTTCATCAACATAGTCGACCTGGAGCATCTCTTTGGAGTACAAAAGCTGAAGGACTTCATCAATCCATCCTTTCCTTCCTATTCTATTAAGGTAGTCAACGAATTCTATGCCAATCTTCTATCCCACACCGAAAATGACACCACATTCTTCTACACCATGGTCAATGGGCATAGTTTTAAATTTTCCGAAGGGGATATTCTTGACATGCTTGAAATTGATATAGATGAATATCAAGATTTCCTTGACCTTACCACCGGCAATCCAATAAATTTATTTTCCCATGATGACCACACCACTAGTCTTAGTGATATAAAAAGAGCCATATTTCAAGCCAATACCACTTGTCATGAAGATAGGGGAACCTATTATGCAATAAACCTAAAACCGGCATGTAGAATAGTAAACCTCATTGTTTCCACCAACATACATCCACGAGCCAATAAATCCGAGGTTCCTATCTTCCGTATGTGTCTAATTTATGCTATCATAAAAGAAATTCCCATCAACTTCATTCGCATAATACTTAAAAATATGCTTGAGTTTTCTGGCAATCCACCATATGCCGATTTTGTATGCCAGATTACTCAACATTTTCTTAAGTCAAACATTGAAGATATGGGATACATATGGGAGCGTAGACCACCAAAGATAAGTAAGAACACCGTAGAGAAGATGGGAATTGACTTTGGCCATAAAAGGGCAAGAGTAGAAGGAGAGTCATCACATCAGGATATACCACCCCCTCCTCCTACTAACCTTTCCATTGATCCCATCCAAAATACCCTTACTTATATTGCTGGCTCCCAATATCATCTAAGTAGACAATTAAACTACAATCACCATGCCATGACATACTTAAATCAAAGAATGCAAAACCTTTCTCCTGGCCAAACCGATGAATATCCGCATTCTTTAAACCCTAGCATGCTCAACCCATTTAACCCCTCATACAACTACTACCAACCTCCATCTTCACCATCAATGGATCTTGCACATACTCAATTTTCTTCCATACAATTGCAAGACATAGCTGCTCACTTCCGATTTGACCGAGTTCCCACTTTCCTGGAAGCATATGCGTTGACTACAACTGGTGCTTTGGATTGGCAAACTCTGGTCCAATACTATGGAGCCGAGCCATTCCTTGGGAAAGATCCGGACATCGATGTAATTCTTAAATCTTTCCTGTGAAGTTTTGGAGTTGTAATAGTTGTAATGAAAATGATTAGTCAAATTCTATATGATTGTAATCTTCTTCATGCTCTTGAATGAAATTTGCCATTTTTTTATTCACATGGTTATTTGTTTGGCATATGAGACATCTTCAAAACATGGATTATAAGTTCATTATTGTAGAGCATAACAAATAAGGGAATAATAATTCAAACAGGCAACTATTACAATCAAAATTAAATTTTCAAATAACAAAACAGTTCTCCAGAAACATTCTCGGTCGAGCAACTAGTCGACCGAGAACATTGTCGGTCGAGCAACTGTCGACCGACTGGGTTTCTGTTTTTCCAGATTAACATAAATTGCATACATCTTTGTTAAATCTTGGACATCTTATATATTTGCTTAGTATTCAAACTTTCATCTATCTAAGGGGGAGCAAAGCATAAGAAAAAAAGAGGAGATTATCAAAACTTTGACCATTTGATTAAAGAAGCTTACAAAAATATTATGTGTAGCTGAAAATTTTCAAGAAATTTATGAATTTATTGAAAATGGTATCTTGTATTTACAGGAATTCTCTACCCAAAATAGGGCTTTTAGATGGAGACATTTTTATGTAATCTAAGCTTAGAGGATTCTCATTTAATCTAGGGCTTAACATCCTTTGATTCATGAGAAATCAATATACATTCATCATATGCTTAAAGGAATCTCATATCATTTCAAGGCTTAACATCCTTTGCGAATGATTAAGAAACAAATTGTGGATAAATTAGATAAAAATCCATGTTCCTAATAGGATATCTAATTAAGGGGGAGCATTATATTAAGGGGGAAAAGAAAAATAAAACATTCAACTTGGATATCTTTTTGAAATGACAAAGGGGGAGAAAGAATATAAAAGAGTTTCATCACATCTTGGCCAGCACTCACTTGAAAAACATAAATAGCTACAAAAGGTAAATTTTCAGGTATGAAACTCACATGCTTTATATTTCCTTATTTCATATTTAGGAAATGTTTGTCATCTTCAAAAAGGGGGAGATTGTTGGATAAATTGGATATTATGATAAATCCCTTTGTTTCGATGATGACAAACATTTCATTCTTATTAATCTAACGAGCTACTTAAGTGTGCATGAACAAGGTGATGACAAAGTTCTAGGGAATCCTTACGCTTGAATGTTTATAAATGTCATACAATGTAATCATTTGTAAACTTGTACAAATATATAATGTACAAGTACTTAGACTTCATGTAAATCAAGCGTTAGATCTCCCTAGCTAAACACCACACTTAGTTAGGTCATCTCCTTCTAATAGATCACATAATGCACACTCATGCACATAATTAGTATCTTAATTAAAAGATTGAAAACAGAGTCAATCTCAGTCGACCACACTCCTCGACCGAGACACTCTCGGTCGACAAACTTCTCGACCGAGATTGACCAAAAGTAGCCGTTAGACACAGCAGTTGACAGTTGCAAATCAACGTTAATCCAGAGAGCCTGTCGGTCGACAAATCCTCGACCGACTGGGCATCTCGGTTGACAAGTCCTCGACCGAGATGGTCTCTGACAACAACTGCAGAATTAATTAACTAGCCGTTGCTAATGCGCCTAACTTATTCCTAACGGCTAGTTAAGCACTAGGAACCCCCTAGAAGTTGTCTAGAACGTCCTTAAGCATACTTAGGCCATTCCTATAAATAGGACAAGCCATAGGACACTAGAACACACTTGTTACACTTGAGAATACACTTGAGCATACTTGAGCAATCTTTTGCAAGCAAAATTTGAGCACTGTGATCATTGGCCTACATTCTCCTTAGCTCAATCTCGTGTCCTATAGGCTAGATTCTCCTACCTACAGCAATCACAAGTTCACATACTTGGCTAGGAGATCTTACGCTTGATCTAGGCATATCAAGCCTTGGGCTTAAAGGATAAGTTGTAATTTCTGTTTTCCTTTCTTGTTCCTGTTTATCTTGTGTACTCTCCTTGCTACTCCTAGGGTTGGAGGCTGCGGATTGGAGAGGGTTGACTTCTCAGGTGGAGAAGGGGACTTCAAGCTACTTCAAGAAGGCTATCGCAGGGGAAGCTACTTCAGAAGGCTGGTGCAACGGGAGTTGGTGCATCTACTTCAAGGGAAGGCTGCTTCAAGGTTGGCGATTACTTCTAGGTGAAGGCTGCTTGAAGGGTTTAGGAAAAGAGATTGTATTTTATGTAAATTCCTTGAAGAGGTAATAAAATAAATTTCTTTTCAAATCCCGGTTGGGTAAGCAACCGGGTAGTGGACTGACGGCTATAGTATTTGCTATAGTTGGAACCACTCTAAACCTTGTGTCTCCTTGTCCAATATTTTCTTTGTGGTTGTTGAAGTGCAATAATTGTTAAATTATCTATAAAACTCTATTCACCCCCCCTCTAGAGGTTTTCATCTTTGCCATTAAAACTTTGCAACTATTTGGTGAATATAATCTAAGATACTTTTAGAAATGTAAAAGATGCTCATCTAGTAGGCAGTGATGGATTTAATGCTTGCTTTGACGCATATTTCTTGTCCAGGTTGGCCGAAGAGATTCTCTTTCAATCATTGTCTTTTGTTTGTATTTTCTCCTTCATGGAATTGATCACCTCTTTCTTGAACCTTCCAAAAAGTCTAGGTATGCCCAAATACTTCCCTAGTTTCTTCGCCTCCTTCATGTTGATTGTATTCAAGATCTCCCCCCTCTTCTCTCGAATGCAATTATTACTAAAGGTAAAATCTAATTTGATGATATTGATTTTCTACCCAAATGCTCTCTCATTCATCATGATGGTTCCATCAACATTGAATCACTCTGAAGCACCGACAACTCCATGTGTCAGCCCTCTCTATTTTGTATGCTTTCTCTACCTTCTCCATTTGTAATGAATGAGAATCTAATACTTTTCATGCAGCCCCGAATCTTCTCAATAGATCTCCTATCAAAGTTTGTCTTACTTCTCACTTGTCTATGAAGCCACACTCCACTCTATCATATGCTTTTCTTGTGTCTAATTTCAATTCCATAAGACCCTGCTTGCTCTCGTTTCCCTCTTCATAGAGTTGTTAAAAGAAATTAGGGCACTGTTTGTGATGAGCCCTTGGATTAAACGTGCACTCATGGTCTGAGTGATATGCTACATTAAAGGGTTCAACCCATTTTGTGTAGTCTTAGATATCACCTTTTATATGACACTACAAAAGTTGATCGAACTATTGCCATTCATATTATTTGGTTTCTTGTTCTTCATAATGAGAATAATTAAAGTATAAATTATAATGCTCATTTAGTATTTCACGAATTCCTTATGGAATTTACTATTTCTTCTCCAACGACGTTTGAGAAAATCTAAAAGAATATGGCATGCATCCCATTAGACCTGAAGCTTCGGTTGGGTGCATATGGAAGAGGGCCTCTCTTACTTCATCCTTAATTGATACTTTGAATGGTTTTTCATTCATCCTCCATCACCATATTCTTGATTCCTTCAATTTCTTATTCAACTGCTTCATAGTCTAAAGTAGTGAACAACCTCTAATTATATTGCAAAAGACACTCTCAACGTCTTAATATTATGATATAATTAATAATATACAATTAATCTGTAGCAATAGATACTTATGATTCAATCAAACTTTTAATAAGTCATACTATAGTCCAATTTCCACACTGATTCAAAGATATAATTTTGAAACATGTCAAGCTAGCATTTATCTAGCCAAAAATAAACTTATTAAAACATGAAATTGACTAAAATTGACAAAGTACGGATCTAATGTAACATATTTCAGTATGGATTGGTTTCAGTTCATGTATTTGGAACAAATTTTGATAGTTATACTCATTGTCATATGTGGTCAAACAAGGAATGGTGTGGGGGATCACCACCAAAAGTAAGTCTTTGGATGCATGAAGCCTTATTTTTGACGTGCATCTACTTGGTTCCATAACTAATATATCGCTCATAAAGAACCATGCGTTGAAGATATTATGGAACCAAGGTTTACGAAGTATGTCATAAAGAGAGAGGCTATTTTATAATTAATACTTACAATTTTAAAGTTTTTAATACACGCCATGTGCAATGTTAAATGGATATATATCTAGGAATACTTCTTTTTGTCTTGGTCTTATTCCTAATGATCATTTTCTTAAATTTATAAACAATATAACATGGAACAATTGCAACCCTAATACATAGTGTCATGTTGGGACCCAATCCCAATAATCAAGCACATCATTATTATTAAGGACCAACTATGAGGTTTGTAACCCTAACCCCAAAATTCTAATCAGTTACAATAAACACAAATGAAGCATTAGTTTTTACTTAAGCAAGGCGATTAGACATAACAAACAAAGAAAGATCAACATTTACTTTCTAAACTGGAACATGCTCATATAGCACGATTCACTGAGATTATGTAATATTCATATACAAAACTCAAGAGATAATTAACAAGTTCACTTTATAAATAGATCAGATCATGCTACAACAAAACATGTCATGCCTACATGCATACCCAAAAGACCCCAGTATAGTAACTTCTACACAACATAGGCATCTGGATATAATGTCACCAAAAAGTGAAGCACTTGACTAGGGAAGAACGATGCACAGTTGAAGACTTCAATTTTGGACCTAGAATTTTATTTAATGTTTTGTTAGACAATGTATAAGTGAGAAGATAAACATAAGAGTATGCATATATAAATTCATTTTCTTTCCTTTCATTTAATGCAGTTTACATAGATTCAACATATTCAAGTGGCAGATATTAAATCAACGTAGAACATGGTAGGAGAGCATTAACCAATATATAGGAAATAATCTTAGCAACATTGACATTACAACCGTCTTCCTATTTTGTAAATTTTCCATGAATCTGATTGACTTGTAACTAGCCAAGTAGGCTTCGTAATAGTATGCTCACATTCATTACTTACTATCCATGCCTTAGAGTTTACTCAACTACCCTAAGATGAACAACAAAGCCAAGGTTTGTATCTAGGCCTATTGGAGCCTAATGCCTTTCTACCTTCATTAGCAGCTCAACACAAGGATGGGGCTCAACACATTATATACTGCATAGGCACCATAGCTTATTTCATCTTCATATCACAACTCTCAAAATTCAAGTCACATATACTAGACTGGGGTCTCATCCCCTGATCCTCACATCGTAACATAATAGGAGAGTCAAGGTCTCTATTCCAACTCTTTGTATCTTCGACTAACCCTATGCAAATTAGTTCTCAAGGTTTTATCTACTCTAGGTTCTTTTTACTATGGATTTCATCTGAGGCAAAACATGTACTTTTTTTCACCCTATTATGGACATCGTCGATGTCTCATGGTGTTCATGGAACTTTAATATATAACTTAAGTTTCTTTTTGTTATACATGATTTACTCATATTAAGATTTCAACATTGAACTAAACAAGTGTTCATGTGGAACAACATAAATACGATTATAGATTCAAGGTCAAGAACGTCATACGGGAATAATACAAGAAAAGAGTAGCATAATTTCAACACTTTAAGCTTCCATCATGATCACTCATGCCACATAAAGTCTATAAGGCCTAGAAAATGTCACAACTTTATTAAAAAGATTAGAACACTCTCATTTCAGCTCTTATCATATAGCATGAACTATAGAATCTACATACAAGGTCAAGAAAACAAAATCTCGATCTTCTATATCATAAAGGCTTCATGATTTTGAAATAGGGACGAAATATCTCGTTTACAGTCCTTTCTCACGTAATAGAATCTCATGCATCATATATGAGCCACAAAAAAGTATAATAGCAAGATTCCAAAGCTTATACTACAATTTCATGATTATAGTAGGTTAAAAGAATAAACTTTACTTCTAGTTTCAAAAAAAAGAGTACGGTTCAACATTGTTACTTGGATCTAAGTTGTCTCTCTCATATTCAATCATAGGCACCATAGAAGATAATAAATTTAAAGTTTATGACACATGAGTATAACAAGAACAAGCAAAAGAAGTATTTTAGATTTGATTTAAGATTCATACATCAAGCTTTTAGTGTGAATAAGAGGAATACAAGAAGATAACGTACATACAACTCTATATGTAAATCTACTCACCACAAAATAGAGGCAAACAATCGAGAAAAGTCATCGCTTTAGCACGCTCAAGAAAGTATTCCATCTAAAATCTCAGCATGACAAAGAACAATCCCAAAACGACCTTGATTCCACTTCCTAAGAGAAGGAAATCAAGTTTGGAGGCAAGGGAAAGGAAGAACAAATCTTACTATTGGGTTCTTTCATCAAGAATAAGCTAGAGGAAAAAATGGAGAATCAAAATAAGATAAAAATGTCATTGAGCAAGAAACTAATTGTATATAATGGAGTGGAAGAAGAATTTAATGTTTCAGTCCACAAATCTACACGACAAGACCAAGTTGTTTCCTCAGTCACCTAGGATTGCCTCTTCAAAACTCTAGTTGTGAAAATTAGACAGTGTGATGTGAAAATGACAAAAAAGGATGTTGAGCCTCACTTATATAAATGATCGGTTAAAACGTTCATCAGGCCAGATTCACAAATTTATCACGGATCATGTAACATCCCTGACCTGGGTTATGGCTTAACCCTAGAAGTTTTTCTTAGTAAGTTGTTTACAAACTTTTTTTAATCTTTTGAAAAGTAATTAAGACTCTTGTAGAGTTTAAATTTCAAGTTTGAGCTTATTTGCAAACTGTTTGTGCATTATATGATAGTTTGGGCATAAAGTGAAATTTACCCAAGATGAGGGGCTATATTGCAAAATGTCACATATTGAATGTACCTCATGTATTTTAGCATCATAAGAGAGAGAATGATGTTAAAGGATGACTAGTGGAAAGCCTAAATTTCAAGTTGCAGCTTGTTTGAATAATGTTAGTGCATTGTGCACCAATTTTGGTACAAATTGTAATTTACCCAAAATATAGGGTTGCTATGCAAATTAACACATCTACAGTGTCCCTACTCCCTCCTAGTATCATATAGAGGAGATATAAAGGAGGAGACACCATGTTTGAATCGATTATGAATGATGGTACTCTTGGTAATGAAATGACCAAGAAAGGGGGTTGAATATGAAACCCTAACTTGAGATGTATCAAGTTGAAAAGCTTATATATGAGTGCCTATCGGCCAAGGAGCCATAGGAAAAGCCTCATCATTTTTTGGACTCTTGGCAAAGGCCATGTCATGCAAAGCACCTCAAGGAGGTGAGGTGTGTCAAGTTACAACTTCCTTAGAAAAGTTGTATCGGGTTGTGGATAAAGTGGTGATTTAATTGCTATATTTTATTCAAAGGGATAAGTAATGGATGAAAATTCATCCCTAGATTATCCTCAACTATTTTTCATGTCAAGATAAATGTTAATACATGCATGTAAACGTGTCACCCATGCATGGACACGTGGCACCTACTAGCTCAAATTGATGACACCTCATTTTTTACACTCCTTCATGAAAAACAAGTATATATACCCCTAGTTTCACCCCTTAGTGAAAGTTTTTGACTCTTACCACCCTCATTCCCTATAGGATCGTGCATAGAGTTCTTGTATTGTACAGGAGTGAAAACATATCGTGCATAGATCCTTGAGTATCACCCATAGCAAGAGCATATCGACCAAGTAGGGTGATATCGACCATATAGGGTGATATCAGCCATAGTGAAGAGTTTTGATCCCAAGTGAGTGGCATATCGTGCAAGTGAGTGGAATATCATTCATGAGTGGTGGCATATCATGAAAGAGAACTAGGGTATCGTGCAAAGGTGTTAAGGAGCAAGAAGGAGCTCATACTTAACCCTAAGGTGAGGACATGATCATCTTCAACCTTGGATTGAAGCATGATTTTAGGGTTTTGATCTTCTTTTCTTTTCTTCTTCACCAATTGCTTATCCATGGTGATTCTTTGAATATAGAGGAGTTGTGAAGTTCATCTTCAACCTTAGGAACGTGGATCTTTGGATCTTGGAGATTTGAAGTTGTTCTTAAGGCGGGTTATATAACTTAAACCCAATTATATTATTATGCACCTTCAACTTTGTCATACTTGTTGATCTACTTGCAATTTCTATTTCTCTTGAATAATTGATGATCCCTTGAGTTCTAAAAGCTTCATGGGACTGTTGTCCATGACTTAAACAATAAGAACAAAGTTCTAGAGGTTGATGATAATGACATCATCAATATCGGGTGGAAGCACACAAACAAGCACTCCAACCCGATATGGTAAAGTAACCCTAGATGACTTGGAAATCGATAGGGGTGTGCATTGGTTTGTACAATGGGTTGAAAAAGGTTCAACTAGTTGTCTAGCTTGTCACTTAACCCATGGTGAAGGTCAGGTCGAAGCCATGAAGGTTTAAAGAGGTTTGAGCATAAGGGGCTAACCCGATATAGAGTGAAGCACACATACACCTCCAAACTAATATGGTGGAAGAAAGCATACACACACCTCCAAACCGATATGGTGGAAGCAAGCATACACTCACCTCCAAACCGATATGGTGGAAGCAAACATACACACACCTCCAAACAGATATGGTGGAAGCAAGCATACATACACCTCCAAACTGATATGGTGGAAGCAAGCACACATACACCTCCAAATCGATATGGTGGAAGCAAGCATACATACACCTCCAAACCGATATGGTGAAAGCAAGCACACATACACCTCCAAACCGATATGGTGGAAGCAAGCATACATACACCTCCAAACCGATATGGTGGAAGAAAGCATACACACACCTCCAAACCGATATGGTGGAAGCAAGCATACATACACCTCCAAACCGATATGGTGTGAGCAAGCACACACACACCTCCAAACCGATATGGTGGGAGCAAGCACACATACACCTCAAAATCGATATGGTGGGGAAGCACCTTAAATGCAATATACTTGATGGAGTAACACATGGAGTGTTTTATATCAAATCATACATTAAGAGGTATGGAGTTTAATGACTAATGATTAAGTAGGCTAATGTACCTTGAAGGAAAGGTTGAGCCAACTAAATAAAGTATGGAGTAATCAACATCCTAGGGAGGATGAGAGAGAAACTCATACTTGTGTAATAAACATGTAATGTGCATACACTAATGCTTCTAATATGTGTAGGGTATGAATTAGAGTTTGATCCTTGATAATGTGATCTTGAAACCATAATTGATAAGAAAGGGAAACCCTAACCCTAATGAGGGAATAGTGGTATTACCCTTGAATTGCATGGTATTGATATGTATTTGATATGGCTGTTATCATGTATACCAACCATGCAGGTATTATGAGATGATGAGCATAGCCAGGTATGAGCTATGATGTTTTATATGATAAAGATGCTTAATGGGCCTTGCGAGCCAGGTGAATTATTTGTTGCCTAGTGAGAGGTAACAATATGTTTAATAGGCCTTGTGAGCCATGTGAGATGCTTGTGTAATAAGTATCATGTATACCTTGGTCCTCAGACCTAGAGGTAATAGTTACCTGATAAGTGGTAATAGTGTTATGTGATGAACTAAGGGTTTGAATACCCACACTACTACAGAAATAGCGTTCAGTGTCGCTTTTCTGGGCGTCAGTTATTTAGAACAACCGACGTCTATAATATTAGACATCGGTTATTTATGCAAACCGACGTCTATATTCAAAGACCAGCCAGACACGGGTACCGCTTTGTATTCAGCGTCGACTGAGTATAACCAACCGACGCTTAAAGGCGCCCGCGAAATCCAATTTTTGAGCGAAAAAAATCTGGGTCACATACAGCGTCGGTTGTTTAACGATTCACCGACGCCTATGTAAAATGAAATTTTGTACGAAAAGTTCCACTTTCGGTGTCGGTTATCCTTGGATAACCGACGCTGATAATAGTTCCCGCCAATTAATTTGGGGTAAAGATTGTCTAATTGGACGTCGGTTATTTACGATCAACCGACGCTGAAGATAATAGGCGTCGGTTGTCGTAGATAACTGACGCCGTTGACCAACTTAATAGAGGCCCGATCACCCGACTCTTCCCCCTTTCTTCCTGTTTCATCGATTCTCCTGTGCGCTGCTCGTCACCGCTCTCCCAAAATCGCCGCCTGGTGCCTGGTGCCTGCTGCTTCTCGCTCGCCGCCGACGATCCCTGCTGCTGCTCTGCGTCACCGCCGCCGCCCGCCGCCTTCCTCCTTGTGCCGCCGCCGCCCGCTCCTTCCTCCCTGCTCACGCCCTACTGCAGCGTTGTCTTCTTACTTGCCTCCGCTGCTCACAAGGTATTAGCCGTAGCACCTTCTTCCTTGTCTTCTTCCTTTCCGCCCGCTGCTCTGCTCTGACTTCAAAACCTAAGACTAGTTAGTGTTCTACTTCTTTCACTGAGAACTGAGAAGAATGGCCTACCACGGCCGTGTTGGGCAGCACGGTCGTCGTAGGCCAACACAACCACGGCCGTGTTTGATTTGATTTAAACCCTAATTTGATTTAAATCCATTCTAGCATCCTAATTTGATCTGATTAAACCCTAACATTGATGAAACCCTAACATCAATTGTGATGAAACCCTAACATGTACATATCTATTATTGTGTTTGTTGACCTAGAAACCCGTCCAAGATTGACTCATTAGGAGTAAATATTGGATAGTCCCCGGTTTGGGACTGTTCTTGAACACCTAATCTCACTTAGGATGTAAGTGTATAATGTGTATTGGGTTTTTGAGAAAATTTCGGTAGCATTTCCCCGTTTGTTCTCTAAGTACATATGTAATTAGAGAACAGTGGGGAAATGCTGCCAAAATTTTCTTGAAAACCCAATACACATTATACACTTACTAGTGAGATTAGGTGTTCAAGGATGGGATAGGTGGTACACATTTATTATATATAAGAATGACATCACATGTGTTTGTTGGCCTAGAAAGTGAACAATCATTGTTCTTTATATTACTTGTACATTGGTATAAATTAGAATGAACAATAACTAAATTATATACTATTTGTATGGAGTCCGGCTTCATTGTAGATATCTATTATTGTGTTTGTTGGCCTAGAAACCTGTACAAGATTGACTCCTAATGAGTTAATACAAATGCTAAATGTTTACCTTTTTCTAGTTAATACAAATGCTAAATGTTTGCCTTTTTAATGACATTTTCAGATGGCTGACCATGATGAGCATGATGTCCATGATGAGCATGAAGTCCATGATGAGCATGCTGTCCATGACGAGCATGGCGAGGATACCAATGTAAGTTCTAAAAACATATCCTGTATTTCTATAAAATTCATTATCTTCTAGTTATGTCATATATCCTATATTTCTATATTGGGCTAATTCAGTGTGTTTATTTTTGTCAAATTTTAGGTTGATGATGCACATGTACCCACTGAAGCACTAGAGCAACTTGATGCGCAGCACCAAACACTTAACAAGAAAAGGGGCATCACTCTGTTAAAGAAGTTAATAGCGCTAAGTGGCAGTGGATCCAAATTGGTTGTGGAGTTTGATAATGGAGGAAATGCAATTGGAGTGAACCGCAATAATTTTGTAAACTATCTTGGGTGTACCACTCGGAGCCATTGTGGTGTTAAGTATGATAATTGGCATAAAGTTCCTCAGGGGAAAAAAGACTTGATATGGAAGGATTTATGCGTGAGTTATTATTATTTGCAATTCTATTTTGTAGATTACAAATTCTATTATTTGCAATTCTATTTTGGATACTAGTTAATAACATTTCTATTTTACAGAATCTGTTTGCATTGGATGAGAAGTTGCATCGTAAAAGTGTGATGCAACGCGCTGGAAAGATGCTTAGGAATTATAGGACAAATCTGAACAGAGAATACATAAAAGAGGGTGATAAGAAGAAGAAGTCAGCCCTTGAACAATGGAACTTCTTGGACAAAGAAGATTGGGACAATTTTGTTGCTTCAAGAAAATCTGAAGAATTCAAGGTATTAGGCGTCACTCCCAATTTAATTAATATACATTGTATTTACCTATTCAAAATTAACATTTAGTGCTAGTAACCAAATCATTAATGTGCATACTAACTAGGCCCTCAGTGACGCACAAAAAGCAAGGCGTGCACTGAATGTGCATGACCACACTATGGGTCCAAAAGGCTATGCAAGCGTTCGCCAAAGACTACAGGCAGAGTCTGCGGCTACTCAGGAGTCTGCCACACCCATGCCTCGCCATGATATCTGGATAGCTGGGAGGCAAAATAAGAAGGGTGAAATAAAGAAGCCCGTAACTGCTGAGGCGACTGCGAAAATGGTAAAATACAACTCTTAGAGCAATCATTTGAATATTGATTATTTGTGGTGTTAACTTACCAATTTCTGTTGATGGTGATTAGCGGGAGCTGCACGAGCAGAGGAAACAAGGCACGTTCATCCCTCAGGGCACAAGGGATGAATTGACAGTTTCTCTGGGTAACCCAGAGCATCCTGGACGTGTTAGGGGTGCATGCACTGGTGTGGGCATCAAAGCATTCTTTGGGCCATCCCAACGCAAACCCAGAGCGGGACTTTCTCAAGAAGAGGTAACCTATTCTTTTTTTAGAATGTTACTGCAAAAGGAAATTCAATAATAAGAAGCTAATGTTTCTTTTATCCATGTATAGGAGAATAAGAGAGTCGAGGATATAGTTGCTAAGAAGGTCAACGATGTAGTTGCTGAGAAGGTCAAGGAAGAATTGCTGTGGTGGCAGTCATCTCAGGCTTCCAATCAACCTATGGCGACCCACTCTTCTCCTGATGCACAGACTGCGAGTAATCCTGGAGACCCATCGCCTAACACGTCTGCTGTAAGTATTGTTTATGACATTGTAGCTAGTCTTTTCAAGATGATATGTTTTCAAGATGATATGTATATATGTATAACATTCTTTACGTAAATTTGTAGGCATTGAAGCCATGCCACTTAAAAATACAAGACTATGTTGTTGCAGAGGCGCAGGCTTACCCGTCCCTTCTTGGGAAAGGTTTCACGGGACTCCAATGCCACAGGGCTACGTTCGTGTGGGCCCGTTACGTGTGTTACCCAATTGGAGGGAAGCTACATTGCCATATCCCCACCCAGATATTGATACACTTGCTGAGGCAGAAGGCGGGGTCATATTGTGGCCCAAAGCAGATGTCGTCTACACTACTGAAATTGTAAGATAAATTTACATTGATTTAGACTGTTAATGTGTATATATGAGGTCAACTGATCTGAAATTATATATACAGGTTAAAAAGAAGACACCAGGAGCACCTAGGCCTCCACCTCCACTTCCCACATTACCAAGTTGGGTTCCAACTGACCTAACATACCCGTTAGGTCCTGCTTGTAGGGGAATGACATGTTGGCTACAGGCGCATAATATACATTGCCCTATAATTGTTTCTTTAGATGCAGATTATGCAGGTCAATCATACGATAGCTCTTTATTTATACAAGATATTATTGAGCTGTTTATGTATGCTTGGCTGAATACATCAATGATAGAGACATGGATAAGGTGAGATCTTATTTATACATCCATATACCTTGTGTAAGATCCGGTGATCTGGTTTCTTATATATTAATGCATACGTAATACATGTTTTGTAGCTACTTAGTCGAAGATCAATGCAAACAATTTGCATTTGATCATGTGGGATTTTTGATTCCATCATTGATTAGTATGGTAGCTAAAGACCCTGATAGTGTTCAACAATACTGTATAGATGCTTTTACAATTTTTGGTCAGCAAAAGAAGATGATAATAATAGCTCCATTCAATGTCAAGTAAGTTTACTTTATTTATAATTTGGACTTAAGAAAATTCCATTTTTATTGTGCATTTTGAGTTATTAATTGTTAACTTTTTACCTCTAGCGGTAGACATTGGGAGTTACTAGTTATTGTCCTCGGGACATTCACTGTTTATTATATAGATCCCGCGGGAAGTACATTAAACACTAAAATTGGACACGTAATGAGAATGCCATTATTCTGGTGAGAAATATTTCATTTTTGTATCTGTTAACATATGTTATTACATTACTATTTACTTATGCAATTTACTGTGTTATATTAACATGTACGGGTTTAGATGCATTAAAAAAGGCTGGAGGAACGGTCCCAAGGAAAAAGAACCAGCCAATAAATTGGCAGAACGTACAAGTAAGTTCTCGACTCCAATGTATATATTATTGATGTGAATTGTGCTTAGTTGTATTATTTTGTATGTTTCAATTTATAGTGCGCTACACAAGACAACGGTTGGGCATGCGCATACTATGTGATGCGATTTATGCAGATGATTATCCGACATGCCGCATTGGACATCGATACCATACATGAGGTATTATATATAGTCTCATTAGTTAGTATGAAATATATCAATCTTATTTTTATATTATTACTTATGTATATACATCATTCTCTTTGCAGGTGTTTAAATCTGACCACACCATAGGTAAACGCTTAAAAAATATACATGCTCCATATATGATGGAAGTATTAAATGAAATAAGAGAAGAATGGGCAAAAGCCATACAAGCAGTGGCAATTGTAAGATATAATTGGGATGTTGATAACGATAATGAATGATACTTTGTAAATGAATATTTCTGAATGTTAATACATGTATTTGAATGTTTCTATATGTGTGAATGTAAGAATTGAATTGATGTCAGAATGTATCTACTTGTGTGAAATTTTTTTTGTTAATTTTGCAGGTTTGTGGCCTGTTTGTAGGCTGATATCAATGGATGTTGTAAACCTGCAGTTCAAAAAACTGAACTGCAGGTTCTCATCCTGCTGACCAGCCACAGCAGGCCTGCAAACTGATATGAAAAAAAAAGATATAGGCGTCGGTTATTTATAGAAAACCGTCAGCATAGACCTACATCGTCGGTTATTGGATAAAAACCGACGCCTAATATTACAAACAACCCGGTCGTGCAGGAAAGCACGGCCGTGGTAGAAAAGGCGTCGCTTATTCATATAAAACCAATGCCTATAGTACTAAACACGGCCTTGCAGGGAAGCACGGCCGTGTCGTCTTAAAGTATGGCGTCGGTTGTTTAGTTGATCACCGACGCCAAAAGGGTTCACGCCACAGAAAACGACGTCATCTAGGACACTTTCTGCGTCGGTTACCAATTAAACACCGACGCATAATGTGTCCTAAATGACGTCGTTTTCTGTGGCGCGAACCCTTTTGGCGTTGGTTTTCTATAAACAACTGACGCATGTACGTTAAATAGGCGTCAGTTAAAAAACCGACGCCGAAGTGTTAGACCTTTAGCGGCACCCACATAGGCGTCGCTCAGAAATCGACGCCAAAGCGGGTTAAACAACCGACGCTAAAAGGCATTTCTGTAGTAGTGCCAGTACTAGTAATCATGATGATGATGATGTTAAGGGATGAGAATTCCCAGTAAAGAGATAAGCGATTGATATCCTAAATGTTATATGTGTTCTAAAGATTTGAAAAGTACTTGATAGATGTATTACACATTTCTTTGTAGCATTTTTCATAATAATTCATGTTTGAAAACTTGACTGATGCTAAAAGGATACGGTAATGTACTTAATTAATCAAGTGAAATCTTATCATGTAGAGCCCTGCCCATAGATCCATCATCGTCAACAGCTGGTGATGGTGAAATAGGTTTTCCCACGGGATCTCCTGGAGGGCATATTTATGAATGTGGGGGTGATGGGCGAAAATATCCTTACACCCTAATGTGGGTTTTATGTGAGATAAACATGACATCTCTCAAGCCTTCATTATAAATGTTGGGATGGATGTATAATGAATCTCCCGATGATGATGAATTCCAGATCGATGTGAGATAAACATTAAATCTCTCGATGTCGAAGAAGTGCAACCGCCATTGTAGCTCTATAGCGAAGTTGCAAATATACCCTGGAAAGCTATGTAAGTAGTTGATGTGGTCCTGCTTGTGGTCTCGCACTGACCGAGATGGATGAGGTCGTGGAGTCTGGCTCTTCCATTGACCTAAGTATGGAACCGATGCTTTACGCCGCCGTGGTCGGTTGGAGTATGAGCGGTATATCTCATCTCCTTAGGGCATAAGTGTGATTGTAAAATGTAATCAACCATGTAGAGTATTTGCTTAAGGATGGAATACGGAAATCATTGGTGCATGTTACATTTCTTAATGCATCTTAAATGGATTGATGTTATACATGTTCTTCATATTCCTTATAAAATGAATAGATGAATTACTGCTTTATCATATATAGATGCAATGTTTCAGAAGATGATATTGCTCTATTCTACGTAAATAGTGATTAAATCCTGCTTATTAATATAAAAGAATCCTCTGCTCAGTTTTATTACTGTTTATCTGTAATAATAATATTGTTGGCAGAGAGTTATATCTCTCGCTGGGACATGGGTCTCACCCCATTGGTCACCAACATTTTTAGGTGGGCGCGGATGAGGAGGTAGGGGCCATACAACAGAGGAAGGACAGTAGCATCAGGGGCAGCAATAACATCTCAGGTTGAGTTACTGTATGTCGTGTCTTATAGATATGAGTCCTATGTGTCGTCTCTATACACTCAGGTCCTTGGAGTCAGTACTTAGTGGTTTTATGATCAATATGATATTTTGGCTTGTATGCCTCGAGGTCTTATGTTGCTTATGTATAGTTTGGTAAAGCAACTGTTAGATGTTATCCTCGAGATGAGATGGTACATGGTATGTACAATGTGAACCATGATGTATGTAATACTTTAGTTCTCTTCTTAAGAGTTTCCCTGAAATGGACCTCTTTGCAAATGGTTTTAATTTTTAGTGATTTTTATTAATCCGCTGATTATGGTTATTTCATAATTATTTACTGGTGATGGTTTGATTTTTGGTCAGATCGTCACAGATCATATCATGTCAATCAAGAAAAATCAAAGTAGAAAATGACAGAGAAAAATTGGTCAGTATGAGACCACAAATCTGGTCATATTCTCACCAATCTAACACAGATTCAAGGCCAAGGCTAATTTTCAACAAAAATAGCCAACTCCGGAAAATCCAAATGAACCCGAACATGGTTCGCCAGGTCTAGCTACAATAACAACATAGCAACCCGACCAGCTTTGAACAACTCAGTTTGATTTAGAAGAATCTATCTGGGATCACATGTCACTTGAATTAAACATAGAATCCCAACTTGCCTGAATTCAGATGAATCTATCCAAGTTTATTTAGTTTATGTACAAATTTCATATTCAAGCTTCTTGACTCATTTTTTAGTAGTCAAAACCCATTTTGGTAATATACATGTGTACCACATGAAAAATAATAAGTTATCAAGTAAGCAAAACAATCAATGTTTAGAATGCATACCATACACTATATCCAATCTTTACTCAGATGAAGATTACATTATATTCTTCTTAGGTTATATGTGTATTCAAAGCATACATCAAAAGATATAGATTCACACCTATATCAAGCTAATTTTTTTGTACTTAATCAATTCACATAACAAAAAAATTAGGGATTGTCTTAATAATGCATGCATTCATAAGTTATTACCCAAAGATAGGTTTTTAGAGTATTAGTGCATACATATCATCTTAATCACATTTCTAGGGTTAAGCATCATCACTTGATCTTAGCATTAGACTAGTGTTTTATATTGACTTAGATGAGAAGGGATCAGACTAAGCATGGAAACTAATCTACAGTTTAGGGACAACCTAGGTTTGGGTCATTGCAAATCCTCCCTCCCTTAGAAACTCTTGCGCTCAGAACTTAGAGCAACTTAGGATGAGCTCTCATAATCTCATCTTAATGCCTCCAAAATGCCTATTTAAATCAATGATGCCTTACAACATCTTTAGTATAGTTATCTCACACTTTCTCAGCTTATTTACTATAAGGAGTGAGACCCAAGAAGCAGATCCACTCCTTACTCAATTGAATAAAAGGAATACTCCCAATGCCAAACATCTATATAATTTTTTTACATGGAAATATGATCCAATATATTCAACCTGTATATCCAAAATGCCAAAATGCGGCAAGATAAGAATATTCATGCTAGTACATTTTTATATGATTACATGATTGTGAACCTACATGGTTGAATAAATGAGGCGAAAGACGTAATACTATTCATAGATGCAGAGGGTAATATGGCTACTTAACTTCTATCTCCCAAGGACCATCATATATGCAAGTGAAGGTTTTTATCAACTTAGTCATCCTTTCAAAGTCCTCTTTACCTAAGGGGTTGGAAGCAAACCCCATAAGATAAAAATATAGTGTCAAACATTGGTATGTTCTTAAAATAGAAAATTGGGCAATATTGAGGAAAAGAACAACAAGTAACTTACCAAGGCTCCCAATCAAAGAGAAATATGAATCATCTAAAAGGATGTCAATAGAAAATTACACAATAAAATGACTAATCAAAAGATGAGGCACAGTCAAGAGTTCATAGTGAAGGTTTTCAACTAACAACATATCAAACATGAGAAAAGCATCTATATACTTTTCATGTTACAATTCTAGAATAATATTAAATATATAGGTAGCAAAATAACACATTTATCATAAATATAGGGTGAGCAGAAAAATATACACATTTTCTCTATAATATGAGATGATAAAGAAAAATACACATTTGCCCTATAAAAAGAAAGAATAGGGAAAATACATATCTACTCTATTATATGGGGTGAGCATGAAAATATATGCTTCTGCTCTAAACTGAAAAGGATGCACATTTTCTCTTTCAAGTCCATTTGTAGGAATGATCACTTATGCACAATTATAAGGTGTGGAAAGTTTTAACATTCATACAAAAGGTCACATGTTCAATTTTACTAGTAAGTCACTACATGATGCATAATAAAAGGCCAAGTTCATTAAAATAAGAGGGGTGAAAACATCCATATAACATCAGGTGAGGTCAAAGGACCCATAAATAATGTTCCAACAATTTTAGTTCTTGATAATTGAGAAACTAATAAGATAAGGAATCTTGCAATAAGATTTTCCAAAAGACGACAATTTTGTATCAGTTTATGGTATCATGCCTCTTTAAAGGAAATTAGGGTTTTAAATCAACTAAATCAGGAGAGAGGAAATTAGTTGACATCCTGATTATATAACAAAAGGAATGAAACAAACTTGATATCATATCCACATATATCTAAGGTCTATGCTAGATTCACATCAGGGTCTCAAGCCACCTAATAACAATAATATAGAATTAGAGTTAATTTCTCATTATATTCATAAACCCAAAAAATCACATCTCTAATATGTTGGAATAGGTTGTGATACCAACACCATTAGAAGGAGAATATTTCTATCATTCTAAATCATATTTTATTTAACATTTTTTTTTCATTTATTAGTTATGGTTGTTACACTTAAATTGACTTACTGGGAAAACAATTTGGAAAATCCAAGAAATGACCAGATTGCCCCTAGATCTCATTCTAATTGGTAGAAGCATGGTAGGGCAGATCAATAAGTTTTGGATATTTAAACTACGCATCTAGCAAAACAAATTGAGGAGGAAAGTATTACAATGCCCCTCAATCTGGGAGAAGTACAACAAAAAGAGAGGGAGTGAGTGAAGCGATGGGAACAGTATCACGATCATGTTATTTGCATCTCATGTGCACTATAGAACTTCAAGGTGCAAAGAACAAACCAAACTCTAGTTAACGATTGCGGAATTCACTATCAAATTCCCTAAGCTTTGCTAGTCTCAGTGACCCCAAACACATGTCTCGCTGAAGAAGGAAGCTGAACAACAAGCCTTCATCATGACCAACCTAGATGGAAGGTTTGGGGGTGCGAGGATGAATTAAAATTGAGCAGAAGGGTGTAAAATATATTCAAGAGGCCAATCTAAAGTCAGGGGTGAATAATCCATATCTAAGTGAAGACACAGATTAGCCAAATATGTTTCATTGAATAGTAAAGGAGGCAGAAATGAAATAGAAAAATACCTTGAATCATATTGATATAAATCCATGAACAGGTTTTTCAGAGGATAGGTAGATGGATCGTACGTCCAGTGCTTTGTATGAAGGCCAGAAATGATGCTTCGATCTCCAACAATGAGCAACATGTGTGTGAGGTTGGGTAGTACACTCTACAGTGACAAAAAATATGATGATTGTTAATGATTTCTAGAGTTCTTACGTACATTGTAGGTGCTATTATTTATATGGCTGGCTATCGAGTTTGGCGAGGAAGGCATGAGAAGAAGAAACTAGAGCAGACTTTGGAGAGAAATAAGAAATTGGGTTTTGTCTGGGTGATAAAGAAAAGGAAACCTAAGGAAGTTTGGTACTACTATAATCAGAAATAGAAGAGATGTCTAATGGGGAAGATATCGTGGTATGAAGAGAAATAAAGAAAACACAAATATGAGGAGGGATGGCCATGGAACTTTTGTGTGGAGGCTGAGAGGAAATCACGTGATGGAGAGGAGAGAAAATGCTAAGCGATAAACCAAAGTTTAGAGGAAAGATACTTGGCCGTTAGATTTTGATTAGAGTAGGGAGAGAAAAAAGGAAAGCCATGCAGCATGAAAATAAGTGAAAAACTTTAGGCTAATAACCATACCACTCATTTAAATGATGTATAAAGATATTTCTTTGATATTCTCATTATAGTTAGATTCAGGTAGCTAGCATTATCCAAACTCTATGAAATTTAGCATCTAGACTAATTTCGGTATGTAGACTCTAATTTTATTGTGTCTTCTTTTCAGATCATCCCTCTAGTTACTTAATATTTTAAGTTTAATGATATTATTGTTATAGATTATATTGTAATCAATAAATTTCTCTTATAATTTGGGTATTTGTTTTTTTGGGGTTTAGTATACATTGAAACTCTTTTCTAGAAACCTATTTTCAATTATTATTATATTTTACTCATGTTTTCTTCTAAGTCATTCAGTGTTATTTTAATTCAATTAAGATCAAAACAACACTCAACTTATATACATTGTTACTTTTCAATTCTATTAATGTATTTTCACCATTTTACTTGATATGGAAACATTCAGCTTATTTAAAGCACTATTAAACCCATTGTTTGAATTTCATATATAATTTGAGAAAGTGACGTTTGAATATATATATGCAATACTTTAATCGAGATCTTTCTATAATAGTTTGAAAAGTGTTTTTGTATCACTATATTATCATGACACATTTTCCTCTATCCATGTTTACAACAACTCTCATTATCTACTAAACTTGGTCTTCTGAAGTTCTTAATGACTATCATTCAATTAAGAACAACTAAATTATCATCTAATGTATATATTCTTTTTATGCCTATTAGGATTCTTTTCATCATGTGCACATGTGTGGATGACTTTAATTTGTCTTGATCATTATTAATCTTCTTAGTTGAATTAATTAAGGGTTGTGAGGAATTAATTCATTAATTTAGATATATTAACACTAATGATGTGATTTATTAATATATTAGTATTTAAAGTATAATCTAGATTTTATTAGTGTCTTCATCAACTTAGGTGTAGGAAACCTTTACATCAATTAATTTGGGGTTTGGTATGCAAAATTTATAATATTATTTATTCATTAGTTATAATCTTCTTGGAACAACTCTCATTATCATCAGATTAAAGTCCTACAGGGTATACCTAACACCATGTTTGGGTTTTTTTCTTCTTCTGAACTAAGACAAAAGAAATCAAAGTCATGAGTCTATGTTTTAATATGTTACATTTACTATCAATTATGTGATTTTCACATGCCCTTCCACATAAGTAGTGTCATCTGCTAAATGTACTTTTGACATTTACACAATTGTCCTTGTTTATGTATGACATTCTTTTAACATAGATACATGAAACAAACTCATGAAGTTGTTTTAGATCTAGGGGGCTATGATATGTGAGATAACTTCCTAATTTGCTCTATTATATGATAAGGCCCCACATACCTAGCGGTAAACTTACCCTTCTTTCATAACCTAAGAACTCCTTTCCATGAAGAAACGTGCAAATAAAATTTTTCATCTACCTTTGTTTCCCAAGGCACACACCTCTTATCAACATAACTCTTCAATTTGTCTTTTGTAGCCTTTGATTATTATTTGGCTACCTTATCTTATTGGTAGTTTGTAGAAAAATCTTAGGACCCATCAACTAGTTTTCACCTAACTCATACCAACATATTAGAGATGTATATTTATTGTCATAAAGTTCCTCATAAGGTATCATCTCTAAGCTAGATTGATAATTTTTATTATAGGCAAACTCAATCAAACTGACATGCACATCCCTACAGTCATGAAACTACAAAATACATGCTCTAATCCTACCCTCCAATTTCAAACTTTTCCATCCTGACTACGTATCCATCTATGGATGAAAAGGTGTACCAAATTTAAGCTTAGTTTCCCTATAATTGTGTAGTATATCCCAAAATATGGAGGTAAATTGCGGTGCACGGTTTAATATAATAGTCAACAACAATCATGCTATATGAGTATTTCATCGGTGTATATCTGTGCCCATTGGTCATATGTATATGTAGTCTTTAATGGTAGAAAATGAGTTGTCTTACTCAAACTGTCAATGACAACCCATATGGTAATACCCTCAATTTTGGTAAAATTGAATTATAAGTAATTTTTCCAATGATATTAGTGAAATAATAATAATACTATCCACTTTGTGGAATGGGTGCAACCTATAGCCCAAGTGAGGCCCATGAGACTATTTGTTTTGCAAATAGGTCCTTGGGGTATAAGGCAACGAAATAGGAGATTTGCGCATAAATAAATAGTAATGACTTTATGAATTATTGGTTTAAAAAAATCTGAAGATAATGGACAAGTATCCCAACAGAAAATAAAATACGTGATGATTTAGATAATTGAAAGAGTAATCATCTAGCCAGTCTGGTAACACATGTTTCGAGACATCAATTAGTATTAATTTGATTTAACTTTTGGTATACTTGAAAATAATAAGGAAAGGAAGAGAATTCTAGAGATTGGGAGAAAAAGAACATTCCATGAGATAAAGGCAATCGTTCTAAATAAATGTTTAAGAGAGCAAGTTTTGGTATATGAAAAATGTGCCCACAAATTAGAGTTTGGAAACTATTAAAGGGTTTCCATGGAATATAGATAATGGAGTCAAGGAATACATCAAAGAAAGAGAGAAGGGATAATTTGGTTTACATGACATGAAGAATTTCTAAAGGATATTAATAATCAAAGTTACCTGAAAGGTGCTATTTATTTATATACTTTCCTCGATGGTCAATGGTTGCCAACTGAGTTTTATACAAGGGGCTGGGAAAATCCAAGAAAGTAAGGAGTATTATTCTTTTAATGGATTTTGGGTTAAGAATATCTAGACATGGGAGTTGATGGTTAATATGATTACAACACATTCCATATTAGTGGTTTGTGCCATATATTTATATATATTCCTAATGGCTTTTTAGTTTTCCACAAAACCAAATTTTATAAAGGAATGTAAGAGGGGTATATTCTTTACTTGTTGGTTTTGAGTTGTTGAATAAAGAAAAAATCTTCTAATGGTTATAAAAAGATGTATATTGTTAGTGTTTAATGTGAATGGAAACACCTTCCATAGCTATAGATCATAACCCATGATTGTTTCTCCTTGTGTGTATACAAGCAAGGGAATCCAAACTTTTGCTCAGGACTACTCTGTCTCTCCCTCCCTTTCTCTCATCGTGGACATCATTAAGGGTTTCCCCTATATATATATATATATATATATGTATGTATGTATGTATGTATGTATATGACCAGACAAGAAGCCCTCTCCAGTAGGAGAACAAGACCCTATCCACAGAATTAGAGAAGGACCAGGAAGTTTATTTTCAGCTGCTTTTCCTCGTGCAGAATCCAAGAGGCATCGTGTGACTAGGGTACCTCCATACCTGGGAAAGAACCTTGATGAAGGTTGCAAACTAGCATGGCGATGAAGGAACCAAGACTCCTCTTTACCAGTCTAGCCACCTCCACCAGGTTCTATGAGTTTAGGAAAGTATGTTGGGCTGAGAAAGAGTAGGCATCGGAGGAGGGAAACATTGACCTTTGCAGATAGTATCCCCATGGGGAAGGAGGTCATCATCCAAGGAATGTCAAGGTAGAACTCCATCTGACTCCTAGAAGTATCGAGGGTTACTCTTTGAGCAGAGGTGTCAGAAATAATAGGGCATGAAAGTTCTTCTTTCCCCATAAAAAGAGAGGACAGTCAATGATGAACATACCTAACATGGTTGTGTTGGATGAGGAGTGGACAACATATGTTGTTTAACTAGAAGCCCCAGGATCTCTATAGGGACATTGAGGATAAGAGACTCTGCATATCACAACTACTGGACCCGTCCCAATGACAAGTTGTCGCCAAGCGAGATAGGTTGTAGCTGAGGGTGGATTGTGTGGCCTTTTACAACAAGATCAATCGTCGTTTGTGGAGACTAACTGATGGTACATCGCAAGGCTGAGAGATGACTCATTTTGTTCAAACAGAGCCTGGTTGGAGGCCTGACATCAATGTGCGTACCGACACAAGGTCTGAATAGCTGAACCGCTGACAGACGAGAGGGAGAAGAAGTTGCTTGTTGAGTTATTGGGATCTGTTATTGGGCGGATCCCTCACTCGATCCATGGGATTAGAAAGTAGAGGGGTTGGCAATGTCTATAACAAGAGAAGATTAGCTTCAATCCTAGCACTCATATCAGATATCAATGGCCCAACTTCAACAAAGAGGTATTGTTCTTGCAAAAATCCCAAAAATTAACTGGTAACTTCTATGGGGACAAATGTTATATGTTTTTGAGATATAGCAAATGGGCTAGATTAGGAGTCATGTTTATAACTCTAGTTTCTTGGATTCTCATACTTGACCTAAATAGGGTTTTAAAGCCAAATATTATAACTTGCTAAGTTGTTAATGAACTTAATCCGATCTAAGTAATTTTAATGAAAGGATATGATGGATATAACAATCAGGATTTCCCTTAATGATTAATGTGTGATGGAAATAGGGTTAATACCCTTATTCCTTGTCTAAATACTAAACCCTAGATTAGAGACGAGTAGGGATTGATTTGAATAATGTAATTGTGACACTTTAATATTTACATACATACATATTACATGTTGATTGCTTGCATCTGTTGATTGGATTGGTTGAATATACTTGAAGTATAAACACATAATCTGTATGTCTCACCATTAAGGTACGTGGTTATGCTTATGACTATTTGTAATATAGGTGTTTGGTGTATTCTGAGGATTTCTCAAGTATTGTTGAAATAAACTGTTGAATGTTTATTTACATTCTGTTCAATTATAATGCCACTATGAGTATCACATTGATAATGATTATTTGAAGAAATTTCTAATTCTTATTTGCAAGTAATTGATTGATTATATGTTGTTAGCTTACTTGCACACTTCTGCATGCACCCCACATACACAATATATTTCGATATGATGATCTATTTTTTTTTGGGATAAGGTAAAATATTACTAGATCATCAAAAGAGCGTATAGGGGTAAACCACCCCGTATACTATACAAGGTCACTTAAGACCCCATCTCAAAATGACCCCAGGATTAACCTTCAACAGGCACCCCGGGTTTGCTTTACAATGCCAAGCCAGCCTATTTACAAAAGCATCAAACACATGGTATTTATCACTCCCACTCTTACCGTGAGTTCTAATGTTCCTCTCATGTCATATATGGAACATGAGGCCGGTCCACACCAGGCCGACAAACCTCTTATGATGTATGTCCCCTCTGGACCTACTAAGCATCCAGGTCAAGCTATTATTGATACCCGTGGGGGGGTTGCCACCCCACATGAGCTTGAAAGAGGACTGGGTCCAAAGATACTTGGTGAAGTCACACTCAAAAAAGAGGTGCTGCTGCATTTTTATTTCACGCCGTTGTAGGTACATGCTAAAAATGAAGATATCAAGATGAAATTACCTAAAGTCATTATAGATAAGTAAAGGGGGATTGGATAAATACTTCTTTTCATATGTATAGTTCTGATGATAGAAATTCATGTAACTCCTTATAGGAGCATATTGTAAATAATATTTGAATTATTGCAAATTATTTGCTATTATTTATTAGTCTGTAAATCTAGATCTTGGAAAATTTGAGGGAACGATTCTCAACTTTTTGGGCATTTCCATAATTGGGGGATGCTGAAAAGTGAGATTGTTATATTTGAAATCCGAGCTCTAGATTTTTTTTTCAAATAATATTTAATAGTTTATAATTTCAAGTAATCAATAGAAATGTAAGGTAACTTATAAAGGCATGATTAGATGGCAATGGTGTCTAGAAGGGGTCATAGCTTTGCCAGCTGCAATATTTTCCTTCATGCTAATAAGTTGGTTTATGAGGACTCCCTTAGCCACAATGATACCTGCTTGGTCAGAACCTAAGGTTTTCCTAAAGTAATGTTTCCTCTAAGTATTCTCATCTCAAATTTCATCCACTTCTCATTCCCTTTCTTAATAAACCCTAAAATATACTTTCCTCCTCATCTCAAGTTAGGGTTTTTAGAAGAAGTAGGATTAAGGAATCCTCTGCCAATTAATGAACATGTAATGTGGAAATAATGATAAAATAAAGAAAGATTTTTCTGGATTTTTCCTTGCAAGGGTAAACCCTAGATAGAGCTAGATTGCTTTAGGAAATTCCTTAGTGGGTCAAGGGCATATTAAAACCCTAAGGTGTAGGGATAATCCCTAACCCCAACCAAAACCCTAATGTTGGGAAATGGGAGAAGTGAGGGTGATAGAATTGTAGGGAGATATAGACAAAGAGTAGGTAGCTAAAACAAAAAAATTATATTCTTATTTTCCATAATAGAAAGATCACGTCAACAACTATATAATGGGAAGGATAGTTTGATGAGTTCATACCAAATCCTAGACAAGTCCAACGATAATAACTCATTGCAGTAGTGCAACACTCCTTGTTGCACTGTGACTCGTCTACATCAGCTCTTGATCTCCACCACGGACAACATACTCAAATGGCATCTGCAACAACTCCTCCATAGATTGCAGACTGATCTTGTCCTCTTAGAAAAGGCAGCAAAGTGGTGATATTGTGATTGATATTGCCGAAGATGATTCTATGATACCTCATGTTAATCTTGTGATACCATGTGCTCCACCTCACACTCCATTTGCATGTCCTACCATCCCTAGTATTCCACTTCATTGCATGTCACGAGAGAATCATGTTGATGAAAGTACGGTCAAAACAAGTGAGATGCCATTCATTGAATCATTAGATGAGTCACCAAAAGTGAAAAGGAGGCAGAAGCACAATGTTGACATTCTTGAGGTGTTTTTCCAAGTTAAGGTCAACATTCTATTGTTGGATGCTATCAAGCAGATCCCATCATATGCCGAGTTTCTTGAGAACCTATGCACTATGAAGAGAAGGTCAAGGGGGAGAATACCAAAGAGAGTCAAATTGACTGAAAAAGTGAGCTCAATCCTCCAACTGTAAATTCCCATGAAGAGGAAAGACCCATGAGCCCCACCCATACCTACCTACATTGGGGGACATCGCATAGAAAAATTCCTACTTGATTTGGGATCTATGTGAATTTGATGCCATATAGTGCCTATGTTGAGTTGGGTTTAGGAAAGTTGAAACCAACACATTGCACTCTCCAATTGGTGGACCGTTCCATCAAAGTTCCAAGAGGAAGAGTGGATGATGTTTTGGTAATGATAGAGAAGGAAAGAGGCACAATGTTCTCGACAAATTTGATTGTTCTTAATATGGAATCAAATGATAGGAAGATTCCCATCATATTGGGAAGACCATTCTTATGTACAACTAATGCCGGAATACACATTCACAGTGGCATAATGACAATCTCTTTCATGGAAATGAAGATAAAGATCAACATATACATGTCCTCAACTTGGCGAGTTCAAGATGAGGATATTAGACATGGTCGCTTCAAGAGTCTGACTGGTCATTTGAGAGAAGGAGATCCAGATGAAAGACTTGATGATAGCTTTGGTGATCAAAGGGATGAGGAGAATGAATGCAAATGAGAGATGCATTTACTGCAAGAATGGACACATGAGGATGCCAAATGGATGAATGATGCAAGAATCTTCAAGAAGCCCAGCTAAAGGAATGAAACTTAGCGCTTGTGGGAGGCAACCCACCTAGGTTTGGGGAATTTGTTTTACCCAACCTTTTATTTTTGATACCTTTTGGTTATTTTTACACTTTTCCAAGAAAACACACACACACACACTTGTTTTTGATAGTTTTTGTTTAGTTTTAAGATGTGTAGGTGAAAATAGTGATGAAATGAGCAAAATTAGATGGGATTTAGACAAAGATTCATGAAAAAATATTTTTGATCAAAGATTTGATGTTTTAATGAAATTTAAGTGTGGAACACCTGCTACAGTACTCACCATGATCATGGTACCATGTAATGGATGTGGTGGTACACTCAAATCAACAGAGAATCAAGAGAATTCAAGAAAACTAAAACATACCTAGAATGGCCGTGCAAGGCAGCGCGACTGTGTGATTTCTAGAGTAGAACGGGTCATTTAGACCAATACATGTGGGTGACCGGCACCACAACACAACTGTTCTGTGTAGCATGGCCATGCTACAACCTGATAAATTAGTAACTCTAGTGAATTTCGACTTAATTCATTTCATTTCTCCACAAACAACATGCCCATTCTCCATGTCCAAGCGGCTGTGCAGTGAATCCAGCTCCCTCTCCAACCTCTGATTCTCCACCAAATCACCCGTAATCCATCTCCAATCATTCCCCCACCATTTCCATTACCTTAACCACAGATTCCACCTAATTTCATCCACCAAATCCACCATTTTTCACAAATCCACACCAACAACCCCGTTCAAAGTCCATCAAAGATGAAGCATATGGCCAAGAAGGTAGTATAGAAGACCAAGGGCATACTTTCCTACCAATGCCATCCCAAGAATGCATAATCTTTGACTCTAGCATCTATCGCTCCGTCGTTTGCCTCCAGCTCCGACAGAACTATCTGTTTATCGGATGTCGAGCTCGATGTCTTGGTGAACCCAATTGTGGTGGAGGCATCCCTGGAGCCATGGCGAGCAACATTGGCATCGTCTAGAGCAGCACCAATGCTGTCATCAGCTAGGCCCTCTATTTCCTCAGCTCTGCCGTCAGTTTCAGCGACACATCCTTCGACATCTACGACACCACATCCGTAGCCATAGCCACAACCACAAGCCCATAGGAAGCTTCTTCTGGATGATGAGGACGAGGCCATGCTAGATGCACTGCCACAGTAGGGGGAGGTATACCACAACATCATCCCTAGCCACAACCCAAAGTTACTAGCAGTAGGGTGAAGAAGCCAAAGCACCCAAAGTGCTTGATGCGTAGGGTGATAGCCACCCGCTACGCATTCCAGACAACAATGGAGGCCCTACCTTTCTTCAAATATTACCAGGGTGTGATGGAAGCCATGGGCTTATTTGGATTTTGACTACAGTCCAAGAGACCAACATCGAGCTCATGCAACAGTTCTTTGCCACTTTCGAGAAGGTCTCTGATGATGGCGAGGATTACATTAGAGTCATGATTGGAGACAGACATTGGGTCATCACTTCATCCATGCTAAACAAATTTTTTGCTCCAAGTCAGGAAATTACAGCTCTCTTAGGTAATAGAAATATAGATAAGAGCACCAGTGCCAGTTTTACTACCATGTGGAAGACATTTACTGGCCACATTGACTTGTAGCGGGGAAGTCAAAGACAAGTTTGCTTCATACCCCCTTATGTTCAGAAAGTTCTTGTGAACACTATTTTTGGTCGATATGAAAATCAAGGGAGCTGCATAAAGAAGAATTTATGTGTCTTGGGTTGGATGACGAAGGGTAAACATGTGAACTTAGGAGAAATGTTGATTGATCATCTAAGGACGGTACCCTCCAAGAGCAAGAGCATGTTCATTATGGGAGGAATTGTGACATCCATTGCTATTTCCCTAGGTCATGATGTTTATGAGTATACCAAGGTAGAGGGGGATGGTAGACCTGTGGTATCTCATCCATTTTGATGATTGCATTCATTGATCAGAAATTCATATATTAAGTCAAACCCCCATACTAAGGCATCACACTAGAGATCCCATACCAAACTACACCTCTATTAGAGGAATTTGGCCCTACTCCAAAGTTCTTGGATACAGTAAGGAGATGGGAGGAGGAGCACCATCGGGACACATTCTAGCAACCACAGATCATTCTAGAGGGATTTGGAGAGTCTCAAGAAGTCATTGAGAGGAGGAGGATATAGGAGGAGAGAGAGGCACATAAGGTCAGGAGAGGGGAGGCAGAGATATCACAACAACCACAACAACCCTCAATCAATGCATATGACATGTTGACTATACATGCACAGCTGGAGGGTATTCAGAGCACACAAAATAGGATTCTGAGGGCACAAGAGGGATTTTAGTGTACATAGGATGCATTGTAGTTCGATCATCAACAGATTGACCATCAGATCAACCACATGTGTCAGTTCCACCATGCCCAGGCCTAGAGGTACCCCAGTGGGGGGAAGATTGGTGGGGTGCACTTTCATCATATCAGGATGCCTACCTACCTCCACAGGCAGACTACTGGGGCAACTACTACCAACATCCTCCACCACATCAAGGACCACCACTGTAGGCACCAAAGTGATCATCTACCCTATCACTCCCAAACTTTAGTGTCAAGTTGAGGACAACTTGATTGGAAAGTTTGGGGGGTAGGGCGGTATGCCCTCATTTTCATTTCACCTTTTTTCGTTTCACCTATCATTTACTTTTGTTTTGTTGCTCTTTCTATCTAGAGTAGAGTTTATCTGCTTTACATGCTTGCATGTCATGTAATTTGCTTTCTTGTAATTTTTGTGTAATTTTCAAAATTTTGCTCTTTTTGCCTTGCATATTGTATATCATGTAAAGTTTTACAATTTTGCATGTTTTAGCTAGGATTTGCTTGTTTTCTACTTTATGTTCCATAAAGAAGGCTTAGATGTAATTTAAGGAAATTTGGCACCATTTTGGCCAATTTTCCCAACTTTAGAACTTCTTGCCCGAAAAGTTTGTTTTGACCCAATCTCTATTTTTTGGATGAAAATGATGACCTTTGACAAACACAAGTTTATCATGGTTTATTGCTAAATGGCCTCAATCTTGAGTTTTTATACGTGAACCACCTCTCTCATGCTTGTGAACTATTTGGTTGTATTGCGATTGAAGTAAGCCACAAACGCTTAGAGTTTTGTAGAATCTCTTGATAAAAATGTGGTTTTAAATATTGCTCATTCATGTTGTGTGTCATTGCTTGATGAAATTGTTGGAGTAACTTTCATGCATGAGATCTCATGTTGATGTCCACACTAGTAACCCTTCTTTGAATCACTTCTCTTCTACCATATTCTAACCTCTCCACCTCATGAAAGGATGCCAAAGTGCACTCATTCAGTCTTGACCATCTCCTAAAGTTTGGGGTGGCCATATCCATTTCCCCCCGCTTCACTCTCATCACCATGTGCCCTATCCACACCAAGGGCAAAGAAAAAGAAAAAGAAAAAAAAAAGAAAAAAGAAAATAAAACATGCTCTTGTTTAAAGCATCTAAATACAGAAAAGATGAGTGTGTAAAAGCACTCCAAGCTCTTACTATAACCCTTTCTTCCTTTTGCATACCCATGGAGCTAGGAAATATAAAATCTAGATCATTTTGCCCTTTTTGCATCCACGTGGGTTACTTAGTATGGATGAACATATGATATTGAATGCATGAATGTAAAATAGAAAAATTAGTCATTTTTTACCTTTGCTACCATGAAACAATTTATCCAGAGTGATATGACAACCATATGGATTTATTGTGTTTTCTATGCTCTATATATGAAGTTTGCAGGCTCAATGCTCTAATCATGATTGGTTTGTGAAAGAGGAGAGGAGAGAGATGGGATGCATTTACTTAGTCATCTTCAAGCCCATTTATTCAATATTCATCTATTGCAATGCATTTGTCATTTCTTGATTGTGGAAAAATTGTAGAGAGATTGAATTGGAGCATACTTGAGGACAAGTATGTTTTAAGTTTGGGGTGGTGATACAATCCTATGTTATGGCTTCATGTTGTGTCTTATTGTACTTTAATCACATATATACCATTTAGATTACATGCTATATCCCCTAATATGCATATTTGTGTAAAATGCACTTACGGAGATTATTTGCATGTTTTTCAGGCATTTGGACCACACTTGGATGGAAGAGAGAGAGAATGAGTGATCTTATGGTTTATCTACCCTTAGAGAGGCCCAAAGTGAAGTATGAGGATCCCTTAACCTACCCCTAGTGGTCAAATTTAATCCATTGAAGAAAAGGTGTCCAATGAAACACAAAGATTCAAGTCAAAGTGTTGATACAGAGACCAACATGACCGTGGTACCATAGAACGGCTATGAAAGCTCAGTCACAATCAACAAAGTCAGCATTGAAGTAGTGTAAAGATCATCACGGCTGTTCCATGAAGGATGGTTGTGCCATCAGGACCCAAAAAGGTTGTGCCACCTTGCATGGCAGTGTGTAAGCTCAATCAAAATGGCTGTGGTGACCACCACGGTCATGCCACCCTTGCCTCACCACGGTCGTGGTGACCACCACAATCGTGTTACCTTTAGTTCAAAACCACCAACATCCAAGTGATTTTTGCCACTTTTACACCTCGGTCGTTCCCATCCACCACAACCATTCCACTCACACCCTACGATGGCCATGTTGCCCAACATGGTCGTACTACTCACAAAAACCTAGCTACTTTTCTACTGCATTTCCCACTTTACCCCTACTTGACATATTGCTTCCTCCCCACCTATATATATGTGGGTGGTGGATAGAGGCCAAGGTTGTCTACTTTCTACCCCTTCTTAGCTCCCCATTTTCTCCCCTTAGCCATTCCACTTCATCTCCATCTCCATCTCCATCCCACTCCATTTCACAATTTCCACCACTAAAACCCTAGTTTCTTAGTGTTTTGGCCACTTTACATCTTCATCCAATGCCCTTGGACCTTAGAGGAAGGAGGGGGACATCTTTACAGCATCTGAAGAGTAGGAACACTCCACCTACACCAAGTTCCATGGCTACTTTTCTATCTTTCTCATTTCTTTTTTTTATTTCTCATTTCCATGAGTAGCTAGGCCCCTTAGGTGGACTGTTTGGGGTCAAAAAGGTTACTTTAAGACCATGTTGGGGAAAAATTATATGCAAACATTGTAATTTCATTTTCTAATGATTATGTTCTATTTCTATCTCTTTCGTCATGAATTTCTTGTTGGTTTTTGGTTGGAATCACCTAGGAATTTAGGGAAATTTCATATATGTGTGAATTTTAGGATTTGCTCCTAGGTCCAATTCATGGATCCCTAGCTAGCCACCCATCTTCCTACATTATAATAAATTATCCTAACCCTAGTTGAGTGATATAAGTAGCTAGTTTAGATCAATTTAGTGTGCTTAGCATGGACCTTTCTTAAGGCTAGAATGTGGGTGATGTGAGGTCTAAAACCTCATTTCCACACCCATTACTACCCTTAGCCCCTAATGACCCTAAGACCCTTTAAAATAGAAACCTAGGCTTGTTTATACTCTAATTGAATTATGCCTAAACCCTAACCCAATTGGACTCGTATGGGTAATAGAAGGTGTTAGGGACTAGTTCCCCTATACACAACCTATCACATCCATGGCCCGTTAGTAGTTTAGGGCCATTCATTAGCCTCTAGATAGCTGTTTGGTTTTGATAATCCAAACAAGAGTATAATGTTCACTTGTCACCCCCAACCTGATTCATAATTGCATCCCCCAAACAACCCACATTTCCCTTTATTACTTTAGAACCCTAATTGCCTTCTTGCTTAGCTAGTGTTAGCTTAGTTAGTTCTTTACTTTCTTATTTAGCTTCTTGCCATGTTCTTGCTTTTCTCTTTCTAGTTTAGGCCTTTAACTACTCTTTTGCCCTATTTTCTAGCTTAGTGTAGTGTAGACTTCTTCTTACCTATCTTAGTGTAGCTTTCTCTTTTCCTTGCTTGCCTTGTCTTTCATTTCCCAGATCTAGGTTTAACTTAGCTTTTGATCTTGTTTGTTCTCCTTTAATTGCTTTCTTGTTCAATCCTTAGTGTAATCAACAAATCATCTTTAAACCCTTCAACCCTATACCCTATAGTAGGAACCTAGCCCAAAACTATCCTAGCTCTAGTGCCCCATTTTTTCCATGTGGATCAACCCTATACTTGTCATCCTCCTATACTAAAATAGGACCCCGTGCACTTGTGGATGTAGTGTTTTAGTAAAATTAGGTGTGTAGGTTTAGGTCCTTATAAATTTTTAAAGATACCTCGTGAGTTTCGAGCTCATGGGGTGCATCTAGTCAAATCCAATTGATTAGTGTACGCACCAGTGGTGGATCACACCATGGGTCCATTTGATACATTGTTCCCCAACAAGTATCTGTGTGCTTGGTTTGATATCACATATCACAACTGGTGAGATTATGTCATCAACCAACACACACTCTAGTCTTATGTGTAGTTGTTGTCTATCAACCTTCCGCGGTAACAACTGATTAGGGACATAATAAGAATGAACATACTCTAAACATCTGTATGATCTCATTTTTCAAGTCACATACTTGAAGACATACATCAATGAGTAATTGTCATTCTCTAGACATTCATTATGTTTCCTCATTATCTCATAACTGAGTGAAATAGAATGAATTGGAAGCTTGCCTTTATTATTATTAATCAAATCCTTTAAGTAATATGCCATCACAATCATCATATGATTGACTCTCTGACCATACATACCAATAGACTTCCACTTGCACTTAGAGCCAATCATCAACAAATCATATTCTTAGTGATCTAAACATGTCCATCATGTTTCTACTATGCAAGTGCTAATCCAACGGGTTAACAACATTTTGCTAAAGTCGGTATATTGTGTGTTTTACATCTCTATGATGTATGATATCTTGTATGAGATGGAATTGTTGTAATATGCTATCTGATATTACCTGCCTAACCAATAGCTCCATTGTTGTCACAATTTCTCTACTATATCATCAATGGTGGGAACATCCATAAGTTCATCCATATGAACTTCTAGATCCATATAGTATCCACTCCAATGTTCACAAAACTAGGATACTCGACTTCTAATGTAGAATTGAATTAATGGTTTGTAGTTTGGAAATCTTCCAACTTACAACTCTTTTCTTAAAGTACATTTTATATTTTGATCACTTTTGTCATTTCAAAAGCTTGCATCGGTGTAAACCTTTACACCCAACTCTTCCTAGTTGTCATGTACTAGCAACTAAAATGTCAATTTAATATGTTTTTGGATAATCGATGTGATCATATCGTTGGTTTTCATCATTTGTTTATTGCATACAATGCGGATACTTAAATTGATTAATGTGAAAATCCAATCAATGACCGCATATAATCCCAGACTAATGTTACTATATATATATATATATATATATATAGTTTATCTTTAATACCCGTGTGGGTAGTCTGGAATTCGCTACCTGTGCATAAAAAAGTAAGTATTTGGCCAGAAAAGTAACTCACTCGACCAAAAAGTAACTATATTGACCAAAAAGTAATTATTCGACTAAAAAAGAAAATCCATGTAAAATACACAACAAAAATTCTAGAATAAATATGTAATTGTATATTTGTTATAGATGGTACAAATGTAACTATCTATGCATGAAAAGTAACAGTTGGCAAGGTAAAGTAACCCTTTACATGTCAAAAGTAAGAAACCCCCAAAAAAGTAACCAAAATAGGAGAGGGTAGCTACCCACACAGGCATTGAATGATATATATATATATATATATATATATATATATATATATATATATATATATATATATATATATGCAATTTACATGCGTCTCCCTAAAAATGTATTTCGATGGTGGATGTGTAGCGTGGTTATGGCCAATAACCCCAATATATGTGTGTAGTTGAATGGTTTGGTTTTATTCATAGTTTATCTTGATTTGCATTCTGAGCCTCTACCTTCTTATGCCCAATGTAAAAGTATTATTTTTTCCTACCTTTGCTCCCTTTGAATAAAACTCTAGGTTTCTCATTACCACGTAATAAGTTTAATAGTGATATGATAGTTTCTTTTCTTATAACGACGAAGATGATGTTCAAGGGTTGAACTAATCAACCCAGATTGGCAAGTATAGATCTATACCAACAATAGGTTTATGCATGTGATGTTGACCTAGGTGGTATTAATTTTTCGTGTCTATAAGGAATTACATTATTATGTACATATCCATCACTAATGTTTTATATTGCATATTTACATTGTGGGATATAGCATGCATATGATATGTATTAGTATGTGGTGATTGTATATGTGTATATATATATATATATATATATATATATATATATATATATATATAGAGAGAGAGAGAGAGAGAGTCAGGCTAGAATATACTCGAGTGTATAGATCGCACAAATACACTCAAGTGTGTTTGCATATCAAGACTATTTTTTGCAAAATGTAAACCGTTGATCTTCACCGTCATACTATAACTAGGCTATATAAAAATTTTGAGCCCATTTGGATGAGTGTAAGTCACTCATACAAGGACAACAAAATCGACACACAAAACTAATTTGAAATGCATAATTTTTGCAGTCTTCATAACATGACCTATAAATATCCAAATGTGCTCAAATTTTTCATATGAGCTATTCACAAGATGTTTAAGAAGACCAATGGATTAGATTTTAAAAAATAATATTGCATCATGAAAAACTACTTGAGTGTATTCTGCTCCGAATACACTCGAGTGTATTCTAGCCGACTCTCTCTCTCTCAATATATATATATGTATATATATGTATATATATGTATATATATGTATATATGTATATATATATATATATATATATATATATATATATATATATATATATATATATATATATGAGCTCCCTAAAATAAAATATTAAGTCTATGATTCTTTCAATAGTAGCACACATGAAAAATCTTGATCGATCAAATATAGGTTAAGCCCAAGCGTGGTGCTTTGTCCATCTCGTGGAAGTGTGATGGTAAATGTGTAGGTTCTACCCAAGCAGGGTGTATATCTATCGTGTTGGATTTTGGGTCAGTCTTAACTGTGTGAAATGAATGAGATTAAGCACCAGAGGTATTCATATGAAAATGGAAAGGAGTTTCACATACCATCTATCTAAGAATTGTATAAGATGCAATTGACAAATGATGTCTACCTTAGTAATTGACTATAGACGCTGGCGTTGGCCGAGTAATAGTTGAATTATTTTAAACATTGGCTCTCTAGAAGATTGTACCTTACAATCTTCTAAATTTAAATGTGAGGGCTATCAATTTGAGTAAAATAGTGAGAGTGATAATTAAATTAAAGACCCAATCAACATCGTCAAATTTTAATCAAATAAAACAAAATCAAAATTGAGTTTTTGAAAAATTGTAAATTCCTTTGTAGAATCAAATGGCAATACACAACAAAAACTTTTATCTATGATTAGTCCTTGAGAAGTCCTTGAGAAGGACAATTGAACTAGAAATAACTTCCATGACTCAAGACGCTGAGAATCATTCTCACGTAGGAGTGCAAACTCTATGTCTCGAAGACACTAGATCCTGATGAACCCCTTCCCAATGCACCTAAGACTGACATGGATGCTTACAAGAAGCGTACTGAAGATGATGTTGATGTCAAATGTCTGATGCTATGCTCCATGAACTATGAGTTGCAAAGGCAGCATGAGAACATTGATGTTATTGAGATGGTCACACATCTAAGAACATGTTCCAAGATCAGGCAAGACATGAGATATTTGATGTCTATAAGGCGTTATTCAAATTTAACATGACAGAAGGAGATCCAATAGGTCCTCATGTGCTCAAGCTCATTGGTTATGTGGAGAACCTTGCTAGAATGGGATTTCCCTTGGGTCAAGAGTTGTCCACTGATGTAATTATGTAGTGTCTTCCAGAATCATACAGTTAGTTTGACATGAACTACAACATGAATGACTTTGACAAGCTATTGACAGAGTTATTAGGCATGTTGAGAATAGCTGAGGCACAAATGAAGAAAGACAAGCCCAAGTTTGTGGTGATGATCAACAAGACAAAGGGGAAGTCTAAATCAAAGGCAAATCTAAGAAGAGTTCTAAAGCTTTCTAGAAGCCCAAGTCTTTAGATCCCAAGGCAAAGGGAGAAGTAAAGACATGAGGCAATTTTCACCACTGTCGCCAGCCTGGACATTGGAAAAGGAATTTCCCTCTCTTCCTGGAGGAATTAAAAAAGAAGAAGGAAGTGGTAGAGACCTCTACTTATGTATAAACTTTATAAGATAAATTTTATTACTTCTTCATCTTGGTATGTGATACTGGATGTATATCTGATATACGTTGATGTGCATGATCTGATAAGAAGTGAAGCCTTTATGACAGGGCAAGAGTGGATTGTACAGAGAAAGATTTTTTGCAACCATAGTCTACATTTAGAATTTATCTTATATGTAATAGAGTTAGTTGAATTGCCATTAGAATATTGTATGACAAGGATGATAAATCAATAAAGAGTTGTTAATGCTTCTATTTCAAAGATGTGATCTTGTATGGCAATGCCCCAAACATCTAGTGATATTTATGAAAGAATCTAAAGATGAATGTTTATAACGTAAATACCAAAGTATTATGATTGATAACTCAAACAATACCTATAGCATTGTCATCTAGATAACATATATGAGAAATGCATATCTAGAATTCAAGATGATGTTTACCTAGACACTTTTGGTTACTGGACCAACAAGAGATATCAAAGTCTTATTTGTGAGAAACATGACAAACCACCTCAGTAGATGTAGTGGAGAGGGCAAACATTCTATCATGCCTTTTACATGTGTATGTATGAAGATCTTATTGAATAAATGCTACATATAGTTGTTTGTACTTCATTATATTCACTGATGTTATCAGTTGATTTAGGGTTTATATTTGATGAAATGCAAATATGAATCTCTTGAAGTGTTCAAGGAGTTCATAAATGAATTATAATATGATAAAGTATTAACAAACTTTGATATGATCAAATGTTGAAATACTTTACATCAATAGTTTAAGTCCTTCTGGAAAGATAGTGATAGTGTATCACAAGTCAAATCCACCTGAAACATGATGATGTATTAGTAAGAAGGAATCACATCATGATGAGTCATGATATGATTATAATTTAATATAATCTTCTAACTTCCTTTAGAAACATGATTTACACTAAAGATGATGTACCATCTAAAATGGTTTAAAGACATCATATGAGATATGATATGGAAATGCCTTGATTTGTCTTTAAGGATTGAAACTTATATAGACAAAGTAGTTTCATAAAGAGGTTTATACACAAACCATAATTGTTGAATACTACCTTTAATCCCAATCTGATAAAAAAGGTATTTTGTTACTAGGAGAACTAAGTTCCAAATGAATCAATGGGAGTAAAAGTAGACTTGAAAGTTTTAAGGTCATCAAGGAGGTACAATGAGAACAAATGAGAATTAAAATTGTTGTGGAATATCAAGTTCCTCATGCAACACAACCTCATAGTTCTAGAAGAACATATATGAGATTGAAAGATTGTGAATCCAACAACTCAGATAGGTTGGTCATAAAATGATAGAAGCTATTGAGAATCAAAATATGAGAAATGGCTTGGTGCCATTGAGGAATTCATGTAGACTAACAAGGTATGACCTTTCTAGTACCATCTAAAGGGATAAAATCCATAGGGTGAAGTTATGTTTTCATTTAAAAGACCTACATGGATAACCTAAAAGGATAAATTGGTTATAAAGGGTTTCAAATCAATTCCAATTGTTGAACATGAAGAAATTCATTTATCGATTGTCATTCTTGTAGTTGCAGCTAGTATAGACTATGAGATTTGGAAAATGAAGCTTAAAACCACATTTCTTCCAAAGGAATATTTGAGATGATGTGTACGTGACACAACCTAAATGTTTTATAACTTCAAGAATGCAAATGAAGTCTATAATATACAAAGTTCAGTCTAGAGATTGAAATAAGCATCTTAGAGATGGGATGTTTTGACTTGACAAGATAGTAAAAGCGTTTGACTTGAATCAAGATAAAATATGAAATATGCAATTACAAAAGATTTCATGGGAGCATATATGAATATTCCACAAGTTAATGGGGAATAACATCTCAATAATGTAAATATTGAGATCTGGCATGGAAATCACCTTCAGTAATGAAGGATTAGGTGAAACGTCCTATATGATATACCACTGTACGAAAATATGGGCACAGAGTAGGCGGCGGAAAAAAATGTATTTATTTCCCATAATAGCAAGATTGTGTCAACAACTATATAATGGGAATGGTGGTTTGACGAGTTCATACTTGGCCTTAGAGAAAGTCCAATGACTATAACTCATTGCAGTAGTGCAACACTCCTAAATGCACTGGGACTCATCTACAACAAGTCCTCCACAGACTGTAGGCTGATGTTGTCCTCCTAGTGGTGGGCAACAACCATCTCACCTCTATGGTAGTCCACACAGACCACCTAGAACTCTTGTCATTCTAATAGAACAAATAGGAAGGAGTTGTCCCTCTCGTTGGTGTACTAGTCCCCAACCTGCTCTCCCACAATTGTTCTCCCTTGCTATCCCTCCATTTATTGGGTAAGACTTTCTTGGGTTCTCTCAGTTACCACAAACAGAGAAGAAAAAAACAATTGGCAGATGCAATTGAGTTGTATCTGAGAAGCCCCCAGTACCCCTCTATTTATAGGAGGGGTTAGGGTTAGGGTTCCCAGTCTGTGTGGGAGTGAAAGGAATCAAAATATCACAAAATTCACAACCTGTGAGCGGTAAGCCAGTCTGTTCGCAAGCGAGCTGGTTGGTTCATGTGTTAGTGGAATGGTTTGCTCAATGAACTGATCATTTTTTCATGTTTCCCAATTGCATATGAATAGGAAATTTGAATCCAATTAATGAACACCATGACATAAGCACTAATTCTTGATGGAATTGAATTTTTCCATGAAATGGGTGTCTCACCCTAAAATCCGATCATCTCACGGACCCAACCAATAGGTTCACTAGGTGAATCGGTCAGCTCAGACCCCTAGTTTAGGAAGAACTCGACCAATTCAATTTCTAATTAACCTGACACTCCAACTGATTGTTTCATCACACGAGCCGATCGTTTGGGAGTCCAGTCACCTGATTTATTGCTCAAATTGAATACCTAAACACTTTAGTAACAAATTCAATCATCATTCATGATTAAACTCCTCTTCTAGGTGAATTCATATGTGTATGACCCTATAGGTCCCATATCACATTGGCAGTGAATGTCCATAACTAGTTTATGACATCACAAGCAAAGAGTGGTGCCTAGTCACACATCAGTGCTGCCCAAGTGAATGGAAAGTTGGAGAACAACTTCAACCTACAATTTGTGTAAGTTGTTACAGTGATTGTCTAATTCCTTTTTCTCTCATATCCAAAATGAACTCGAGGCATGGAATTTTCATCCTCTTCAACGTTCAATCCATGTTCCTTGAATCCAAAGAAGACTGTCTGAGATATGTGTGACCTCAGTATCATATATTGATTCACATGTGCATGCACATGCTTTTCTCAGTCTCACTTATCAAGTGGATAGGATATCTAACTTCAATAGGAGGGAAAAACCCATCTACATCACTCATGTTCAATCCCCATGTGTCATAGCTACCCAATCATCACCGTTATTGCAATCTGTATTCAGGGTTACATTGGATGATGTCAAAATATATCAAATGACATGTGATGAGTGTAGTGACTTTAGGTCTAAGAACCACAATCACCACCTTCACTATGAGATATGACTATGACCACCAATTATGGTTTCATGTATCACCCTCAAGGTAGGCTATCCGATACACTGTTCCCCAACAAGTATCTATGTTCTTGGTTTGATATCATATATCATGACTGATGAGATTCTGTCATCAACCAACATACACTCCAATCTTATGTGTTACTACTGTCTATCTACCTTCCATGATAACAATCGATTAGGGACATATAAGAATGTAAATACTCTTAACATCTGTATGATCTCATTGTTCAAGTTACGTACTTGAAGACATACGTCGTTGAGTAATTATCATTCTCTAGACGTCTCATAACTGGTTGAAATAGAATGAATTGGAATCTTGCCTTTATTATTATTAATCAAATCCGTTATATAATATGTCACCAAAATCATAATATGATTGGCTCTCTGGGCATACATACCAATAAGAACAACTCTACCCATATGAACTCCGATTCGGGCAAAAAGGGATATGAAAGATGAAAATGAGTTTAGGTGGCCCAATCTCCCATACATGTATGTATAGGGCAAGACATTAATGTCAATGATTTAAGAAACATAAGCAACCAGTGGATACATAAAGATGAAAATATGAAACTTTTAGGGATGGTGTCCCAACCTATGGTGGGTCGACCTAAGAGTGGGAAAAGGACGCATGGGGAGGAAAAAACCTAAACCTATGGAGTTAGGTTATGGATAGAGAGCCTAACCTCCCCCTGTGAGTTAAGAAAGCACCCTAGGTTAGGAACTTCCATAGAAGAGTGAGTTGACCAATTAGTTTAAGGATTGAGGTAGCCTTGAACATCACCTAATGTGTGAAAGATTAATGATATGAAATATAAAAGCACATACATTCTTTGAACCCAAGTATGCCATCTCTGAGGGACACAAGTGGTCAAGCTCCAAAATGGGAAGACTAGTATGACACCAAATCCCAGATAAGTAAGGTGGCCTGAGTTCATAGTGTGGATGACCAATCCCTTGATAGGGAAGGTAATGAAGTGGTCAAGCCCCATATTGGGAAGATCGATATGAAACCAAGCCCCAGATAGGGAAGGTGGCCCAAGTCCATTGTGCTGATGATTATGACCAAGCCTTAGATAGGGAAGGTCACAAAGAGGTCAAGTCCTAGATAGGGAAAATTGACATGGAACCAAGCCCCAGACAGGGAAGGTGACCCGAGCCTAATGCTGGGACATAAAGTGAATAGTGTGTACCCAAGAGAGATGAAGAAAATCTAGGTTAGAGACTTATATAAGAAAATAATGTGCACTCAATAACCCTAAGTAGGGTAGAGCCCTAAGTCAATCCTAAGGTCAAGTAGGGAGGATTAAAGGTACATAAGACCAATGAGATTAGGAGGTGATCGTGCCTTGAATGCATAGGACCATAGGGTTAGGAGGTAGCCAGTCATGTTTGTCTGAGGCCCATGTGTTAGGAGATTGGCCACCTTCATGAGTTCATGTGGCCCAAGGGGTAAATGTTAGGAGAACTCCCTAAGTTCATAAGGTCCATGAGGATAAGAGGATGAAATAAATCCAAAGGTACATGTACCCCTAGAGACCTAGAGGAAATGACTAAGGCTAATAATACATGAGATGTGAAGGTTAAAAGATACAAGAAGTCATGTAATAATGAAAACTTAAGGGAGTTGTACACAATCTTAAAAGTGAGAAATGCACTTGACTTCATGAAATATAAGAAAGTTGTGGAATTAAAAAGTAAGTATGGTTTCAGAGTCATGTTGGGAATGATTCAACTTAAAATGTGGGTACACCATATCTACTCCTAGAATGGGATGAAATTTCTATTTGGGCTACAATAAAATGCTTATTTCATCTCATTATGAATGATAGGGATTTTGGGTTATGCTTAAAATTGACATGTGAGAATGAATAGCCTAAGTCAAGTTTAATGATATGATTCAGGGTTTGAGGTGTTACCACGCCCTTATACAAAAATAAATGAATAAAAGGTTGATAATGTAGATGAAAAGATAGTCACCAAAATAATTTTAAATAACAAATGAAAAATGTAATCATGAAGAGATGATATCATGTAAATAATAAGGATGTCGATATACTTTGAATTGAATTTGGGTATCAAACTTAGTAATAATATGTAAAATATGCATATTAATAAATATGTCAAGGTTATCTAAGTAGGGTTGCTACCCCAAGGTTTGAAACTACAATGAGTTATCATTCACCTTAATCTTACTAGGTCTGAATCTTGGGGAAAAATTCCTTTTAAGGAGGGGTGAATGTCATATCCTCAATTTTGGTAAAATTGAATTATAAGTAATTTTCCCCAACGATATTAGTGAAATCATAATAATGCTATCTACTTTGTGGCATGGGTACAACCCATGAACCAAGTGAGGCCCATGAGACTATTTGCTTTGCAAATAGGTCCTTGGGGCGCAAGGCACATAAATCAGAGATTTTGTGCATAAACAAATAGTAATTGATTTATGAATTGTTGGTTCATAGAAATAGGAAGATAATGGACAAGTATACAAAATAAAATAAAATATGCGATTTCTAAGATAATTAAAATAATAATTACCTAGGCAATGTCGCAACACATGTTTCAAGACATCAATTAGTATTGATTTTATCTAACTTGTGGTATACTTGAAAATAATAAGGAAAAGAAGAGATTTCTAGAGATTAGGAGAAAATGGGCTTTCCATAAGATAATGATAATTGTTTTAGATAAATATTTAAGAGAACAAGTTTTGGTATATGAAAAATGTTCCAACAAATTAGAGTTAGGAAAAGTATTAATGATTTTACGTGGAATAAGGATAATGGAGTCAAGGAATACATCAAGAAAGAGATAAGGGATATTTTGGTATCCAAGCCATGAAGAATTTCCAAAAGTTGATTGATAATCAAAGTTACCTGAGAGGTTCCATGTAATTATATACTTTCCTCAATGGTGTATGGTTGCCAACCGAGTTTTATAATGTTAAAGGGTTGAAAAAATCCATGAAAGTAAGGATTATTTATTTTGTAATGGCTTTTGGGTTAAGAATATATAGCTATGAGAGTTGGTGATTATTATGATTAATACACATTCCATATTAGTGGTTGGTACCATATATTTATATACATTCCTAATGGGTTTTTAGTTTTCCAAAAAACCAAGTTTTGTAAAGGAATGTAAGATAGTTATATTCTTTCCTAGTTGGTGTTGAGTTGTTAAATAAAAAGAAATATCTTTTAATGGTTATAAAAAGATGTATATTTTCAGTGTTTAATATGAATGGAAAAACCTTCCATAGATATATATCATAACCCACAAATGTTTCTCCTTGTCTGTATATAAGGAAGGGAACCCAGACTTTCCCTCACGATCTCTCTCTCTCCCTACCTTTCTCTCTACATGGAAACCATTAAGGTTTCCCCTAATATATATATATATATATATACATATATACATATATATACATATATAGATGTATATATATATACATATATATGTATATGTACATATATGTATATGTATGTATATATATATATATATATATATATATATATATATATATATATATATATATATATATATATATATATATATATATATATATATATATATATATAAAGACTGAGTAGGAAGCCCTCGCCAGCAGGATAACATGACCCTAGCCACAGAAGTAGAGAAGGATCGGGAAGTATATTTTCAACTATTTCACCTCGTATAGAATCAAAGAGGCAACATGTGACTAGGGTATACCCCATACCTAGGAAAGAATCCCAATGAAGCTTGCAACCTGGCATGGTGGTGAAGGAACCAAGACTCCTCTTTCACAGTCTATCCACCTCCACTGGGGTTTGCTAGTTCATGACAACTTGTTGGGCTGAGAAAAAGTAGGCATCAGAGGAAGGAAACATTGACCTTCCTAGATAGTGTCTCCACGGGAAGGAGGTCTCGGTGAAAGGATTCTCAAGGGAGAACTTCATTTGACCCTAAGATGTATTGGGAGTGACTCTGAGAAGCAAGGTAGACTATTTGAGCAGATGTGTGATGAGTAATAGGGCACAAAAGTTATTCTTTCCCCTTAGAAAGAGAGGGGCAACCAGTGTTGAACAAACCTGACATATTTGGGTTGGATGAGGAGTAGACAACGTCTGTTGGTTAACTAGAAGCCCCAGGAGCTCTAAGCACATTGAGAAGAAGCGACGTTGCACATCGTGGCTAGTGGATATGTCCCAATGGCACGTTGTTACTTATACATATGGGTTGCAGCTGAGGCTAGATTGTACGACCTTTTATGGAGGAAGAAATTGTCGTTGGTGGTAACTAATTGATAGTACATTGCAAGGAAGAGCGAGAACTCATCTTGGACGCACGAAGCCTGGTCGGCGGCTCAACATTGGTGTGATTAGTGACACAAAGTCTACATAGCCAAATCATGGATAGACGAAAGGGGTAAGAAGCTCCTTGTCGGGTTATTGGGACCTATTGTTGGGCGAATCCCTCACTCGATCTGTGGGATTAGAAAATAGATGGGGTTGAGAGTGACTTTAATAAGATAAGATCAGCTTCAACCCTAGCTCTAATATTAGACATTGGAGGCCCAATTTTCAACAAAGAAGTATTATTATTTAAAAAATCTTAGAAATTCATTGGTAGGTGACCCTTTAGAGGTTGTTGCCATACCTACACCTGAATTGTGTTTACCAATTAGGGTTTCACCCCCTATCCAATTTGGTGGTATATGTTTATCCAAACAAAGTATGTGGATGGCATGGTTTTGGGTGAACTCTTATCAATCCTACCATCTCTTTATAAGTATAGATTTCTATAAGTAAAGTTTGACTCCCCTAGGAAGTAACCTCTACCGTCCGCCTTAGGAGAGGACAATTCATTCCCTATAGAGAGTAGTTTGACTTGAACTCACATACTTGTGTGTAACCCTAGTACAAGTCAATAAACCTATTGTTTTTGTTGTTTTCTAGCATGCCTATGATATGCACGTTATGTGGATTGAGCATGCATGTATACAAACTTAGAATATTGACACGAGTTTTACATTTTGATAGTACATGATGATTGGAACTAGATCCTTTATGGGTAGTCTTTTCTTGCTTGTATCATGGAGTTATTTCAATACAGTTTACTTGTGACTATCATCTAAGGGTTGGATATTATCCTAGCTAAACTTTTAATATCTCATAAATGGGGATTTTTTTGAAGAATGATATAGGTTTTGAGTAACTATCCTTGGGAGTTCATCCCTCATAAGGTAGGGATGATTCTATCTCCCTTGTCCTATAAAGGAATGATCATGTAGTTGGATCACAAAAAAAGCTTTGTGTTAAGTTATCTTTCCCTGAGGACATATGGTGGCACAATCATGTTTGGAAGGTATAGTGGATACCCTTTTTCTTTAAACATTGGGGGTACAACAGATATTGAGGTTATGCGATGTAGGTATGTCTAGGATCGGTCCTTAAAGATTTTACCACTCTCTCATCACCACCGTGTAATTAGTTTATTTGGTGTGTGACATGAAGAATAGTTTGACTATATAGTTCACATGGCTTGTAATGACACCATGGTGTAATCCAACTAGGGAATTAGAAACCCTAATATCTTCTTATTATGGTTACATAATCTTATAAATAAATAATGTTTTGGGGTGTGATGGCCTAAGTCACGATTAAGAGAATGGTGGAATGATAGAGGTTGTTTCTAGTAGGACCTACTAGAAATGTATTACATGCTGGAAGAAGCTTGCGTATCCTCCTAACCTAGAATGTTGATATGATTGTTGAATTCCTTGATAAAATATGTAGAGAAACCTCTTTTATGAAGATGAAGTGATGTTAAGGTGATAGTATATGTTGTATGTGATGAAAAGGTGGTTGACTTGGTTTTGGATTGATTTTGGCACCATTTTGGATTCCCATCGCTAGGTTTTCATCGTCAAACTCATTTTCATTATTATATTATATAAAAAAGTTGTCGAATTTCATCGATGGTTTTAGAACCAAGCCACCACCACAAGAAAGTTTTAGTACTATATAAGCTATTTAGCAAAGAAATCTTTGACTTGCATGTTCAACTCTCTGACCTTAAACATAAGGTGATGTAGGATTTAATAGGAAGAAGATTAATATAATAGCTATAATCTAGTCAGATACTCATCTCGAATCTATGTATGGTTAGGAAGGTCCTTTTAAGGGGTGGAACCTTGTACACTTGTGTCATTAATTTCATATTAATGAATAATAGAAATCAATGGTTATTAGAATGAGAATCTCTTGGGTAACTTGTAGTAATAATGTCACACATTATAGCCACCACCAAATCAGGATAGTGAGTAAGTATTTCTAATTATGACGCCATGCATGTTACTTCAGTAAGAAAAAAGAAATGATCATGATGTGATAGTAATCATGTTGTGATATGTTGAGGTCCTTGGTCCCAATCAAGTTAGTCCATAGACTTGGTGGTTGTTATATGAATGACCCTAAAGGTAAATCTACTTATAGAGACTGATCATGGAAGGGTTACCGAGCATCATAATAGTAGGATGGAGAGACCTCCTTAAACATGTAGGTAACCATAACAAATTGAAAATCGTTAATCATCAATCTTAGCATAATTTCCCCACATCAAAACACAATATGAGAAGATAATAGAGACTTGATGAATGGGTAAGATAAGTTCATATCGGGTTTCATGTATAAGTGTGATGTGGGTGTGTTAAGCTAGGACTCACTACATTAACTCTATCTAGTGCAATAGAAACTTATAATTGGTTAGAAATTATAACTTAGTATATTGGGCTATAAATTGGTGGATTTTGGGGACAAAATCCTCTTTAAGGGGTGGAGTGTTGTAACATACCCAACTCTGGGTATCTTTCTCATCCATCTTCTTTCCTTAGAATTGTTTTACAAAAATAAAACAAATCATTGTTTTCAAAAATTATATTATGAGTTGAAACTTAGTTTCAACATGCTTCACAAATATACACCACATAAAGGTTTTAAATGTAAAATAATCATAATAAAAAGAAATAATGAAATTTGATCCTCTAGAATTCTAGTAAGAGTAAAAGATGAAGAAACTAAATTAATATAAGACATTGTGACACATTGGTGTTATTAAAGGAAATAAGTACATTAAATAAATACTTAGAATGCAAGTAATGAAATATTATAGAAGATGCTTTCAAAAGTAAATTTGAACCCAAATCAAATTCCTCATGCCCTAATTACTAAAGGCACTTATTTTCAAGTCAATTCGACTCCCATTACTCTCCTAATTAGTTGATTGAATGTACAAACCCTAATATATATTAATTCCATCAAGTAAAACTAAGATGGCATTAATTAGCTCCTGGTAACGCCTTATGTGTGCCACTCCTTGCTATCTCACGAGCGATGTCAGCATCCTCTCCCTTCCAAAACTGACGACGCCCTTTGGTAACATGCATCTTTCCTGTGAATGATGGTCCGTTAACACCCTCTCCTCTCTTCCCCCATCTCCTATATCTCCTCTCCTTTCCTTGCCATACCTCTCATCTCCCACACCTAACCCTATCCACCATCCAATCAACTTCTTTTTTATTCTTCCTCATCTCCCTTGCTTCTCCTCTGTTTGCTCGTCCTCCACCTATGTCCAATAGTGTCAAGCAATGCCAATGTTGCCAGGATGTATCAGGCGCCTCCAAGTAGCATCGCCTCCCCTCCTTGGTATCCACGATAATGACATGAAGCCATTGTCAGCATGACCTCTGATTCCAGTAGCCAACACCCCTCATTCAACATTTGACAGAGAGAATCCAGCGGAGCCCTTCCTCACCATCTCGTGTCTACCTCCTCTCTGTCTCTTACTCTTCCTTCTTCTCTCCCTAATGTGTCGAGCCTTTTTGGTCTAGAGCTTCTCTGTCATCATGATCCATCACCATGGATGCCACCAATCCAAGGTGGATGGTCAGTGATGACAGTAGGCACCAAGTTGCTTTCCATCACTAAGTCCCCAACTCTTGGCTTTCAATCATCCTTGGTGCCATAACACGACATCAAGAAGCCATCGTGATCTGTTTCCAAAGTGACCACCAGATCTGGATGCCAATGGCCCATTCTAGATCTTGCCATATGCCATGACACATCATTGTCGCCACCTCGTCTGTTGCCACCAGTTAGACATGATTCAGTCCTCCTCGACACTAGAGTATTACCTTTTTTTCCCAGCCACCGGCTGTGCCTCCACCACCACACCAACCTAAACACACCCATCCACCCTGACAGTAGGGTGTCGTAGCCACCAGGTACATCGATGGTTGTTGGTTCTTTTGGTCATCAAGATGCCATGAAGACACTATCCTTTCTCATCTTCCTTCCCTCCCTACTATGCCGCACCACTTTTTGGTGCTCATGATCTTGATAGAAAGTCGCTGCCATCAACATGCCAGAGCCAATCATTATTTCCCTCGACCCTCTCAGGTGTAGTGAACCAATGCCATCAGCTTGACCTTCAAGTTGAGATTTAGATCAGACTTGTAAGGTTTGCTACTGCTTCCTCTATGAGACCAATGGAACAACATACAATGACTGAAGCCAAACTCCAATGCTCTGTTGAAATTTTTAATGGAGTTGGGAGAGCTGTGACCACCTCCTCCAGACACGTTGATAATAGATCATATCCTGTTAGGTCTTTGGAAGCCCATGACTAGATCTCCGATAATCACCTTCCTCCAAGGCCGACAAGGATGGGTCATGGCAGATTAGTTGTTTTTCTGCATCAATCATCGGTGAGTTACTACTATATTTGCATAGACATAACACCTGATCATAAAATGGATTTCCAATATGGATTTGAAAAATACTTAAAATAATGGGTTAGATATCCAAGATATTGTCGTCTGGCACCATAAACTAGAAGATACATGTATGTGACCCTTCTTTCTATTCATATTCCAATTTGTAATACAACCAAGTATTTTAGAAGATAAGCTTGTTAAAGATAATTTGGGCATACCTAATGTTTATAGACTCACACATACATATGAGTAGCATTGTGTATCATACATATAATAGATATATGAATTTATGTCGATACACCTACCAGTAAACATCAAAGTAGTAGTTCATGTAGGTGTAACCATACACTAATAATATGATAGAAGGAAATCAATGTGTTCAGGATATAAAACTTATGATAAAGATCTCTATATTCACTATATTAATACTTATCATGTTACTACATAGAATGGAGATTTAGCATTAATAGCTAAAGTTTCATTGAGGTAATTAGCTAACACACATAAGATTATACATTCAATCAAACATTGAAGCAATCAAGAACATGACAATCATCTCACCTAGCTGGTACAACACCATAGTGTTTGTTGTATATGAGCTAAAAATCCTAGATTGTATCTATTTATGTTACTAGGTGATGCATTTATCCATATTTATCAAATCATAAACAAAAATAAAGAAAAAGACTTTATGCAAGAGTGTGCCTTGATAAACATATGCGTGGATGGACTTATAGGTTGACATTAGATAACATGCAAATTTGCACCATGTGTGAATCCACATTCACAAAACACTATGAAATATACTTGCATTCATATACATGATAAGATCATAACATGTAAATATTAATAATATACCTTAGATATTCGAGTGAGGGTATTTTGATCTAGTCACATCTCTCGCCTCTATATGGTATCTTTTATGGTTTAGGAATCCTAACTCCACAATATATAACCAATACTAGGTTTTGCTATACTTTCATTTATAAATGGGTAATCATGGACTAAATGTGTGTATATGAAACACTCTTAGGTCATGAAGGATGGATTATGAATTTCACCTCTAGAGCTTGGGATAGTTGTGAAGACCAGGTATGTGCTCCTCCCTATTTATAATTGGGCATTATATGACTAATTTTCCTATAATGAGGTAGCTTTTGAAATACTTGTTCTTGTTACAACAAATCGTATACTATCATTTAGACTTATTATTATTCTTCTAAAATTATTATTATCATGTCGAATTGTGTCAATGACCCCACCTGCTATTGTGCTTGAATTATGCCATGTATGTTTTTGAAAAGTGAATCTTGTCACTCTATTTATGCATGTTAGATAATTCGACTAGTTTAACTATCTAGACACTTATGTGTAACCATTAGGGCACATCTATTTCTACCTGGGGTGTGTCTTTCCACCTCTTTTTATATAGGGGCATGATATTTCCGCCTTGGGTGTGCTATTTCCACCCATTTTACTTAGGCCATTGACTTAGTGGTGTTGTTGCCCTACCATAATTAGTTTAGTCCAATATATGTACATGCAAATGATTATGATTGTTGTGATATTGTTAATAGTTAATGACAAGATGTGATATCTCACTTGTTTGTTTATATGCCTCATTCTTTTGGAAATTCCTTCTCTTGTTACTTCTCATTGAAACTTACTTAGATTTAATGGCCCCCTCTTTGATGGGAACATCTTAGTTTACTTTCAAAATAAATAATACCCTAGTTAATATTCTAATGTTCATATTCAGCTTTTGCTGACTCATACTCTTTTGTTCCCTATTTTTATGGGTGTTCCCTCCACCCAGGTTTAGGTGCTTTATAGGGAAGAGACGCAAGATGATCGTAAGCTCTTTGGTGAACATAAGGATAGCTTGAGACATCCTTGTTACCCTCTGCATATGGGATCATGTGTATATAGATGTAATATTTTCATTTTATGTACCACCCTTAGGGTGAGAAAGTTATGTATATGGGCATATTTTGTAAATTTGTACATAGTTATGTTTTCTACTATTTAATTATTTCATGGCTTATATTTGTACCATCGAGTGGGCCCACTATCGGGTCCCACTCTTCACAATATAGTTTGTCGATGTTTTCTTAGGATTTCTTGAGGATTGTTGGAATAAATTGTTCAGTGTTTATTTACATTATGTTCAATTATAACACCACTATGAGTACCACATTGAGAAAGATAATTTGAAGAAATTGCCCATCTTATTTGAAAGTTATTGATTGATTATATGTTGTTATCTTACTTGCACACTTTTGCATGCACCCTACATACACAGTATATTTTGATAGTTGATCCATAATTTTATTTCATGTCGTTTTAGGTGCATGCTAAAAATGAACATATCATGATAAAATTATATGAAGTCATTAAAGCTAAGTAAAGGATGATTAAAACTCATAGGTACAATTTTGATGATAGAAATTCATGTAACTCCTTAAGAAACATCTTGCAAACAATATTTGAATTGCTGGAAATTATTTGCTAGTATTTGTTATTTGGTTAGATTTGGATCTTGGGAAATTTAGGTAATGACTCTCAACTTTTTTGGTCTTTCCTTAATTGGGGGATGATGAAAGTGATTCCGTTACTCAAATGGAATCATATTATCTAGGCATATGAGAAACACCAACTACAAAGTTGATGGTCACATAGCCCACTTCCACTCTAGAATATGTAAGGATTTTTATGTTCTATCTGGAATCTAATGCTCAACCTTTATCTACTGACATGTACCACAATGTGCCAGGTACCTAGCCACATCCTTTTCCATACAAAGACACTGATACAACTTTTTTCAAATCTTGATGCATATTTGTGTGTCTGGATGCACTACATATAAGTATGAGCATCTTCTAAAATCTAGATTAGATCTTCCTAATTTGGTATAAACATATTTCCTTAAACATAGGATATTATTTTATGAGACTTGAAACCTTTCTCTCTTACCTTCATGCATCTCATGTACAACTCTCTATATTTCAAGGTTCACACCATGTTGCTACAAAACCTCCTTCCCCAACATCAGTTTAATCAATAAATCTGCTAGAACTTTCTTCTATGTTATACTTAAGAAAGTATTCATCTCACTCAAGTTAAGTAACATATCTCTCTGCAGCCAAGATGTGTAAACTCCAGTTGAAGAAGAAGAAGACAATTTCCATCTCAATGCATCTGTAACCACACTAGCTTACCCAGATCATAGACAATTATACAATCATAACCACTAACCAACTGAAACCATTAGTGATCTCTTGAATTTAGATACTTTTGAGTGAAGATATACTTCAAATTATCTTGATCTAGAACACTTGGCACAACTCTAGAGGTAAGTGTCACAAAATTTTAAGAGATAACATGCATGAACTAATATTTCATAATTATCTTCATGATTTTAACTACCTATAAGCATAGACAATGACCTTGTCATCCTAAATAAGCACTTATCCTATTCCTTTCCCTGAAGCATCACAATAATCCATGCAACCCTTATGATTATACCGTAGCAAAAAACCAAAGATGTCTTTGATCTCTCTTTTCAACGTATGGAACTTGTTCTCACACTTCTCAGTCCATATGACCGGCATTTGTATCATCAATAATGGAATCTCCATGAAACTAAGTCTTACATGAAATGCCTATCGTAGCCTGGTAACCTAAGGAAATTGCATACCACTATATACATCTTGGGTTGTTCCAACTGCAATACATATTCTACCTTTTTGGGACCCACACAAATTCCCTGACTAGAGATAACATGGAATAAAAATAAAACTTCTTAAAGCTATAATTCTCGATTACTGACCTTAACATATATACAATGCTGACAAAGCAATAAAATCCTATAAGTTATGCTTGTGTTGCTCGACATTTGTCAAGAATATAAATATTTTGTCAATAACCACAACCACAACAAGCCTAAGAACTTCCTAAACACTCTATTCATCAGGTCCTTAAATGTTATAAGATCACTGGTTGGTCTAGATGACATAACCAGAAACACATAATGACCATATCTTGTATGAAAAGTTGCCACTGGAACCTCTCAAGGCTTAATCCTCAACTGATGATAGGAAGGCCTCAAATCTATCTTAGAAAATATGTTTGCTCCTTTGAGCTAATCAAACAATTTTATAGTCCGAGACAAAGGATACTTATTCTTGATTGTGACTTTATTAGCTTCTTGTAATCCATGAATAATCATAGTGTGCAATTATTCTTTACAAGAAAATTTAGTTATACCCATGGCATAGTTATTAGTTGCATAAAGCATGTCTAACAACCTTTTAATTGTGTCTATAGCTCTTTCAGCTTTAGGCACCATACTATAAGGTGGAAAAGATATATGCAGGGTAGAGGGTTCTAGGTTAATTTCAAAATTAACCTCCCCTAGCGGTAGAAATCCTAGTAACTCTTCTGAGAAACATGTAAAAAAAACTTAAGAACTACAAGTATGTATGAAAAATTAGGACCATACTATGACTTTAAATCACATGTGATGCATAAACTTGGCAAACCTTTCTAAACATCATCTCAGTTGTCATCATAGAATTCATACACATAGGCAAAACCTTTCTATCTACAACAAAGATCCATGTCCTATCACCATCATGGACTTCCCATTCCTAAAAAATGCTCCAAGAAGTTATTGTCCAAGACTAAATTGAATACGTGCATATCAAGTCGCAACAAATCCCTTGAATACCAATATATATATATGCATATACATATGGCCGTTCATTTAATATCCATGTTGGTAGATACCCACTCCTTTTTGGTTGTTTTTTGGGGGTTTCTTACTTCTGACATGTAGAGAGTTACTTTACCTTGCAAACTATTACTTTTCATGTATAGATAGTTACATTAGTACCATCTATAGCAAATATAAAATTATATGTACATTTATTGTGTATTCTTCCCAAGTTTATATTTTTAGTCATATAGTAACTTTTTTTATCATCATAGTAACATTTTTGTCCAACGAGTTACTTTTCTAATCGTATAGTTACTTTTTGGGTTGACGGATAGTGACATCCAGGCTACCCCGCGCGGGTATTAAATGACCCCCCCCCCACACACACACACACATATATATATATATATATATATATATATATATATATGTGGGGGGGGGGTTCATTTAATACCCGCACTGGTAGCCTGGATTTCACTACCCGTCAGCCCAAAAAGTAACTATACGGTCAAAAAAGTAACTCGCTGGACAAAAAAGTTACTATGATGATTAAAAAGTTACTATACGACTAAAAAGATAAACTTGGGAAAAATACACAATAAATGTATATATAATTATATATTTATTATAGATGTTGCAAATGAAACAATCTATGTATGAAAAGTAACAACTTAGCTTGTAAGGTAAAGTAACCCTCTACATGTAAAGTAAGAAATTCTAAAAAAAATTAACTGAAATAGGTGGTGGGTAGCTACCCGTGCAGGTATTAAATACATGTCATGTATATATATACATGACATGTATTTAATACCCACGGGGGTAGCTACCCACCCACTATTTCAACTACATTTTTTGGAGTTTCTTACTTTTGACATGTAAAGGGTTACTTTACCTTGCAAATTGTTACTTTTCATGCAAAGATAGTTACATTTGCAACAATTATAACAAATATACAATTATATATATATATATATATATATATATATATATATATATATATATATTGTGTATTCTGTTCATATTTACTTTTTATCAACACAGTAACTTAATTATCTAGTGAATTACTTTTCAGACTACATAGTTACTTTTTGGATTGACGGATAGAGAAATCCAGACTACCCACGCGGGTATTGAATGAATGCCCATATATATATTTATATATATATATATATGTATGTATATATGTATATATATATATATATATATAAGTAAATGTGTGTGCTTTGCATGTGGCACTTATACGTAAGTCACAAAATATTTACATTAAAATTGGAATACTCATAGTAAAAAACTTATACAAAAGCTTGGCCTTCAAAAAAATAATGTTCAACTGAAAATTGGGAAAATACATTGCCACGAAATTTCATCTTTTGAAATATTGTTCTTCATCTTCTTATCTTTTCATTATTTTCTACTATATTTATATGTTTTAATCATTGGTCAATGGAACATTCTACTTCTATTATATGTCATATGTTTATTACTACTTATGCTATACAATATAGTTACTTTCGTTTTCTTCCATAACCACCTCTTTGATATTGTTATATTAATATTATCGTGAATGGAAACCTTGATGACTATTAATTCACACTTAGTATTTATTGTTAGTTTCAAGTTTGAAAGTGACCTCAGTTATGCAAGAAAAATAATTAAAATAGGTGATGTTGATTTCTCTCATTGAATGGTAGTATTTATATTATTGGTTTTATCAACCTTAGGTACTTGTTTGATTCTAAAAAATGGGTTCGTAATGGCTTGGATAGGATAGGGTAATGTTTTACAATTACCGTACCCATGTCAGAGTTGTGGGTAATGGGTTCAGTAATTACCTTTCCCTACCATTACCAACATATGTTTACCCAATGTGTGATTGCGTAGGGTAATGGGTGAAACATTTGATAAAACATAAACTCAAAAATATTATATTTTCAAAAAATAATTTACTATGATATTCTCTACTCCAATACATGGCACTTACATTCACTTTTGTAAGGATTTATAGGTAACTTATGATATGATAGAGAGAACCATGACTGTGTACTTCAAGGTACTTAAAATGTATTCTATCAGAAGTAGGACAATATGTAGCACATAAATTCTATCTCATCCTATATGGTTTTTATCCAATAATCTAGTTTCAGTTAGGTCTAACCATGTACAAAATCATTCTTCATGGGACTTCTAAAACCAAGTTGGAAAATGAGATGGAAACATTAAAGTGCAAGTGGTTCCTACATTACTTGGGATTCAATTTTTCTAGGGAAAGGACGTTAGACCATCCATGCCACCAATATCTTTAAACACCCCTACATACACTCTTTCCTCTTTATTTTCACTCAAAGGAGGCCCACACAGACTGATGAGAATATTAATAAGTACTTGTACCCCACAAATTATTTTAATTTAATTCAACATAAATGCCCAATGATAGCCAGATGATGATATAATAGAAGCTATATTCCCATTTTATGACTAAAGAATGCATGGAAAACTATTCAAGTCTAGGTTATGGGTTGAAGGTCATAACTCTTCTTGAATGTAGAGTATTTTGGATTATATACAATGGTGGTTAATAAGGACTTTCCTCATATTTAACATGCAATGATTTGGTGGGTTAACTTCACATCACATTAATGGAACTAGAGTTCCTCAAATAGTTAGAGAGCATTAAAAATGACCTTGACATTGTTTAACATAAATGAAAAATGGATCCAAAAGTTGATAATCATAATGAATTGAAGATTAGTTTTCTACTTAAAAATTAGAACAAAATGATATGGAATAGAAAAGTAACTTGAAAAATAAACATTGAGATTTAGAACCTTCTCTACCACTTCAAACAACAACTTCAATAAAATTTTCTCACATATATTGTTAATTTCACTATTATTGTCTAAAAGTAGAGGAAATATGAAAATATTGGTTCTTCTTGTCATTAAACAATATATTAAGAAAGGTGAATAAAAAAGAATCAAAAGCAAATAGTTAAGAGGTGTGGTTTTACCCTAGAAGAAATCTTGAGGTGGTCTAATTTACTAATCATCATAGCTTTGAGATCCTAACCACATTTAATTGTTGGACAGTAGATGCAGAACAAGAACTACATGATTCATTATGAGTGTATTAGTCAATCGGAGATGTAGCTTTTGCACCTTCCCTGATTAAATCCTCTTGTGCATCTTATAAATGACCAATCAATACTCCTTGGAGATTGTAGTAGTGACGATGTTTACACAATTCGTGTTGATGTAGAGAAGAGGTATTTGAAGAAAGGAATTAGTCATGGTTTCACAATAGAGATCATCACAGACGCAAACGATAACATGGATAGTTGGCTTTTGTACTGGTAGCATCAAAGAATTGTTCTAACGTACAAGGTTACCGCAAATTAGCATAGCTACATATGTTGTTGCTAACATGTGTTGTGACTATAGATTCATCCCCACTTTCTCAACTGGATGTAAGGATGACATTCCATTTTAGAATCTCCTAACGAAATCCACTTTGACCTAGTCCACTAAATATGGGAAAATAAAATCTAAAAGGATAATGGATGTGGGTGATGTAAAGTAACCACATGGGTGAATAGATTTCCCAATTGCAATTTCCCTATATATCCTTAATTGCACCCATGTTTCTTTTCGAGTTCATACCATAAAACAGTCGGGTCATATTCATCGTACAGTTGGTTCTATTCATGTCAGTTCTTGTTCAGCACTACTTATACTTCTAGAAGTGATTTTCTGTCATCCTTAACTTGGTCCTAATTTAAATATACACCTTCTACTACCTCAAATCAATAACTTCTGGTAGACACCCACTACAATGTGGTCTTCTTGTGCTTTAAGGCCTCTATGTTATCTCAATGGAAAAAAGTTACTCATTCCCAAGGTTGAACATGCACAAGCATTTTCCATTTGTTGTTCCTATTTATGGTTTTGGATTTACTTTGACATTGTTTGAGTACCTATAGGATACCGACTCATGATCGCTTGATATCATGGCCATGGGCATTCTTCTTTGTTTTTTTTGTTAAACTTAATTGTTTTGACCATGCGTTGTCAATCTAGATCTGCCCATGATTCAATAACTACCACAATGCTATTCATGATGCCGAGGTTATAGCCTTGAAAGAAGCTTCAGTCGCATTTTTAAGGGAGACACCATGATGAATTTCACATGTAAAGACATCTTGACACCTTCTTATATAATTGGACATATAATAATCACACTTGTATTGATCATACATGAGTCTCTACAATGACCGAGAATAATTCTGATAACTTTAAGTAGGGATGAAGAACTTTTAACACAACTACACAAAAGTTCAAAAATAAGGTGGTATGTATGATGAAAATCATCATTATTTCTTTCCATTTGCCTTTACTATATGGGCTTGCAAGTGGAAGATTTACTTTCCTCTTACAACACACCAGACATATCATAAATTAGAATATGATGATATTGCAATTACATCTTTAGATTCTTTTTCTTTCGACTGTTAGAGTTTTTCATTCATTCAAGTTATGCAGCCAAACTTGTAGTGTGTATATGCTTCCCATAATTTTTCTTTATAAATACATTAATGGGTAGATATTTATCTATAGGTTATACGAACTCTTTTTTTCATACAAATCAATTTTAGGTACTTATACAAAGGCAGAAAAGCTACAAAAGAGGATTTCTTGAAGTACCAAAATTTCCACGTATATACCATAAGAGCAACGAGATCCCAATGTATAGTCTTTGTATTTTATTATGATGTTGAATAATGATTGTGCATGGAGAGTCTAGCTACTATTACTGGGACGCGATAACCATTGATTCAGAGATGGGATTAAAATAATCATCATGTACAGTTGGGGCCATCGTATGCAGTGCAATCGGTTAACTTTTTTGTTTGTTTTGGAATATTTTGATATTAAAACTGAATGGAATATAGACAAAAATGAAGGTATGTTACTCTTGTTATGTTGTGCTGGCTGCCTAGTGTGGTCTGTTGTTCAATAGACCTCTTGCTTGTTGATCTTAACACGGTAAGACTGGAGTTTGTCTTTGGTTCTGTTTAGCTAAGCATGCATTTTCCGCTCACATTTACTCGTGAATCTCGTTAGTTTTCTTCTAACCTCGGTGTGATGCAATATAACGTACACACTCTTGACTACTTGTCTATATTTCAAGAAAAGCAATAACAATAATAATTAAAATACAAAATGAGATCATTGAGGAATTTGAGCATGTGGTTAAGGAGGTAAATTTGACCAGCGTAAGTGATAGTTTGAGCAAACCTCAATGGTGAGCTATGGTACGATTTGGAAACCACCTTCCAGGATGGACAAACCTTCTGGAGTAGGATGATAAAATCATCATTGATGCACTAATTAGCCAGTGCTCACTACTAAAAAATGATGAATAGGTGACATTTAAGCATTTAATGTTTTATCAAAAGGGTGACATAGTTGTTCATCACTTTAAAATTGTATGTCACCTAATAGGTGTGGGCGTTGTGCTTTGTAATCTATGTGGAATGAATGTCACCTATTGGTACTTTCCAGATTCCAGAGCATGGAAATAGGTGACGCCATTAACAATCACCCACCTTAAAAAAAATCACAGTAACACATGTCACCTGTTTCATAAAGTGATGATAGAAAAGTGACATGCATGTACGACATGCATATACATGCGACGGCCAACAAATAACAATAAAAAATAACACATTTCCCAATTGTCACATAAAAAATATAATACATGCATAATCTTTTTCAAAAAAACCACAACTCATTTTCAACATAAAATATCATCCGGACATTGCAAATGCATATTTCTTATAATATAATATCACACATGGACACTTTGCTAACTTAATCACATGCAACATGTATACATATGACCTGACATACAACATTGATTTTGGTATCCCAAACTCTCCTCGCCTCACTTTTCTTTATATATTTGAAAAAGATTTACAAGTATAGTTTTCATGTACACGTTTTGCCACACATGGCTGAAATAGAGCAAAAATAAAGAGAAGCATGCAGCAGATAGACGGTGACAACATCCAGGAACTCATCCTCCAAAGGGAAAATTGAAACACATGCCATTGTATCAACAAATTTCTCAGCAAGGCAATGCTACCAATTCTCAGCAACGTGAACAAGGATCATTGGTTCAATGCCAACTGGACAAGGATCTGGAACACCAAATTAGCTAGCCAAGGACCGCTTAACCTCTGCATCAACAAAGTTCACAGTAAACCATTGCTACAAGATTATAGCAGCCTGGACAGGAACAGAGTCTTCATCCATAAGAAAAGGCAATCATAAAACTGAAGTTGCTATGAGAATCAGAAATGGCAAGAGGACAGAATGAAGCCAACCAAGGCCGATCAACAAAGCTCTTAGTAAACCATGCTACAAAATCACAATAGCTTGAAAAGAACAAAATCTTCAGCCAGAAGAAAAGGCAATCACCGTTCTGAAAAACCTGCAAGGAACTGAAACAACATGAGCACATATCAAGCCAAAGTCCAACAGTTAAAAGATTCTTGTCACAATAGTTTTAATTATCCTCTAGATAGAGCCAGCACCTAGGCACTATATCGAGTGTATGCTACTGGGTATGTATTTTGTATGCATGGATATCTTTCAGATGAGTAGTATTATTAGACAATAGTTTAAATGAACGAATTTGACATTGATAAGCATTGTAGCTGAAACAAAATAGAGAAACCATAGACTAACATTGTAGATTTATTAGTATACCCCAGTAACTGCATGGTTCCATGAAAACATTGAAAAGTTTGATAAATCAGTGTCAGATATCATATTGTCAATTGGGTAGTGGTTTAAAAGAATTTCCTTTATTATGTGTGACTAGTGTTACAAAATCTCCTATTCTTTCAGGATGCCCACAACGTTGAGCAACATGTACTAGTGTGTATAAAAGATAAGCGCCCAGTTAAAGATTATATTAGTAAAACCTTGAATATGATGTAGAGCCTCTTATTTTTTAATTGAAGATTCCATTTAGATGCTAACATTCAGCTCAAAGTAAGTAACAGTAACCTTACATATTAAGATAACTAGACAATTTGACCAATAATCCTAATTAACTACACGGAGTACAAAATTGAGTACGAAGGTGTCCTTGATGTGTGCATGTCATGTGGGAAATTGGGGCACATAGCAAAGGATTGCAAGGAGTTGGGAGTACCACCGAACTGACCAATACAGAGGAAAGTTCTGCACTGAGAACTAAATAATTGAAAGAGGGTAGGTGAAAATGTACTATGGGAAGAAAATTCATGCATAGGGGCAAAGGATGAAAGAGAAACCAAGTATGAAAAGAAGAAGCAACAAAAAAAAGATGGCAATTGATGGAAACCTGTATATATCAATCCACCCAAAAAAGAATACCCAACATGCAGGTAACAAGGAAGAGGCATTGCAAGGACGGAGGAGCAATGTAAATATTTGCAGATCCCACTCTTCTGCTACAAAATCTACTAAATAACCTATGCAAGCACATTAATAGGGCAGAAGGGGGAATAACAATGTGGTCATCAAGGTGCTTATCATTAGTATGAAGAGTGTGTCTTGCTAACTCGATCTCGGGGTACAATCCTTACCCATGTAATGCAGTCTGCAGTATTTTCTTTGAGCATGTGTGATCAAAGGTGACAAGTAGGGATCGGAAGGTGAAAGATCTTGTGAAGAAATTAATTTTTGGTGGGGTTGAGTCCGGATTAGATAGGATCTTAAAGAAGATGTTTCATATATCCTCTTATATGAGGCTATTGTTAGATATTATCCTTTCACATGAAGATTGGCTTTGATTGATTATGCATGGGTTTTGTGAGGTGCTAAGACATGAGAGTTCCTTACGGCTTCAGGCTCAGAAAGTGCACCGCTTAATAACATATTCATACAAAGATAGACTCCTATTTCTGTCAATTAAAGGTGATGGACCCCTGATTATATTTAAATGAGATATGTTCATCAAAGAGGAACTCTAAAATATTACAAATCAATACATACTTAAACAAACCACAATTTATCATTATGGTACACAAAAAAATCACACAGATGGAGATTAATTATTTCCATGACTCAAGAGTGTCTATAACAACTTATGGTGTATCTTATCGCAAGACCATGACTTTTAGCTTGGTCACTATGAATAGATATAAGGACATATACACAAGTTCAAGGCTGACAATGTTTGTTAATATGCTAGTATGTCGACTCAATGTTTGTAAGATATTTGATTCTTATCTTTTCACCTCCATTTGTTGTTTTTGAGTTTTTGATATCCCATTCTACCACCATGATCACCTTAAATATTAATTGCAGGACAACAATGAGTAATTTGACTCATGCAATTTTGAATTAACTCATGATAATGTAGAGAAGAAGAAAGAAAGAATAAATTGAGATATGAGATATCTCACTGCAACATTACAAGTACATAATTGAGACTACCGCCAAACCACTCCTGGAACATACGACTTTGAGACTAAAACTCTTCTTGGTGTACATGTTGTATCCAGACAGAGCGAATTTCTATTTTGGTTATATTTTTTAGGCCTTGGAATCTCATAATAATTTTAGTTATTTTTCATATCAATGGTAAATTCTTCTCATTATAAGAGAGCTTTCACATGTTGCCATGTCTCCCAGGACCTTAGCTACATACTAAAAAACAATCAAGTATAAACACATCTTACAAAATGATGATAATAATCTAGAAGGTAACATGTTTAAACTCCACTTTCATGTAAGACCATCTAAGATAAAGTTGGTGATATATAATATGAGTCAATAGACAATGACTCCAAAGAGTTTGCCACTGCATTGACCTGACTATTTGTTCCATATTCAAAATATTGGTATATTCATCATATTTACAATTAAAATAATTCTATGTAAAAGAATGAACTACTACAAAATACAAAGGGAAGAATTTTGTAGTAAAAATAAATAAATATACCAAAGGAAGAAAAAATTAGGAAAATTCCCTTCCTATAAAAAATATAAGTGCACAAAATGGACAACAAACATGGCTCTAGCAGTAAATAACACAATATGTTTATGAGATTTGTGAATTTTTAGATTAATTTCAGTCAAACCATTATTAACTTCCAAGTAATGACACTATAGAGATATGCAAATTCTTTCATGTTCTTGCAAATAAATTTAAAAGTTTTCTATGTTTGAGGAACACATTTAGAAGGCAAATCCTTCATATGTTGTATATTGGTCGGAACATATGTTTTGTTGGTGGTTGACACCCATGATTTGTTAAGAAAGAGTGGTGGTGCTGAATATACAAGTATTACAATACTTGGTTCCATTATCATGATGATTAAGATGGTAAAGGATGTCCTCTAACTGAATCAACATGATGATCCAACACCCATTAGCCTCTAATTGAATCAATTCTTTGACATATACCTGAAGGACCATTGTGTTGGAGTATATAAGGACATGAACAAAGAGGTAGAAGTAGTATGGAAGAGACTAACATGAACCCAAAAAGGTCTGATAAAGGGCCACTCATCATCTCTGTGAGTCAAGGGCAGTCAGTAGCAAAAGGCATTTTGTTGAGCATGTGGTCTTCGTCGACACCATGATGATGTAATGAAGAAACTAATGGGTCTGAATATATAGAGACAGGAGGAGAAAGAAGTATTAGAGGCATGGAGGAGGGAAAGAAAAAAGATGATTGTGGTAGCTTACATGGGTGATGTTCCATCGGCGGCTGTGTCTGGTTCTGTGGATGACAGTAGTTTCCAGTTCAGGGAATGATGATGGATCATGTTTTCCCCAAATGTACGTCGACCCTCCCACAGACATCTCAGTTATCTACACATATCATTTGCTGGAGTAGATGGATTGAGGGGATTTTCCCACTCGAGCATGAGAAGGAAGACCAGCAAAGAGGCACGAAGTGGAAGAGGGGCGGGGGTTGGGAGGTGATGAATCAAGGGAGAGAGAGAGATAGGAGTGATGGGAGTGCGTGAGTGGGGGGAATAGAGATTGATTGGTCGGGGGGCGTCGCATAGGGCTGCATGAAGATTTTCTTTCCCTAAGCTTATTTTTATTATATTATATTTAGATCCATGTGATCTAGGACTCAGAATGGAGATCCATTTTCCCTATCATTTCAAGTTTTACACTTAAGTCCCTAAATAAGCTAAATCATCTCAAAGACTAGGGTTGTCACAAAGTTCTATCCCGACCAGTGGTTGCCACCCGGTTTGACCTTGAAATAAAAGATTGCATACTTTGATTAGTCAATTTGTATGTGTTACAATTTCAATTAATTTGGTAATATATGAAAATTATGTACAATGTGGTGTATTTAAGTCATGAAAGTATTATCTCAAAGCAAGTATCTAGAAACACATTTGAGAGGAGCCACCACCCATATCATGACAATGTCCTCTCACAATTAGTCCCTAAAAATAAAATTTTGAGGAGACAAGGCCCATATCATGATGGTGCCTCTCACAGAAAGCCCCTAAAATTATTCTTAGAGGATCCATGCCCCACATCATGACAATATCCTCTCATAATAAGTCCTTACAAATGTATTTAGGATGAGTCACAATCAATATCATGAAAGTGTCCTCTCTTGGAATGTTCTTGGAAATACATTTGGGAGGAGACGTGGCCATATCATGATTGTAACATACCCAAATCCAAAAACATGGCACAACCTTGACTCTACTTAGACCCTTTCTGACTAGGTTAATATTAGTTTCCTTTATCCTAAACTAAATCATATTAAAAGTAATTAGTCATAAAAAATATTATGAATGAATAAATATCCTTTTATATTGGATTTTGTGATAAATTACTTAATTAAGTTTTCAATGAGGTTAATCACATTAATACATTTATTGGAGAGTCTATCTCTAATTGACACTCTAGAAGTTACCTAGTTGGGTTAGTTGAGAATATTAGAAAAGATTTTAATTATAACATTATAGTTAAGTAAAGAGAGTAATAGATATACACAATACACACTTATTATATAAAGTAATTAAATCCTACCCAAAGGATCCCAAAAGACAAAAAAGACTGCATAATTGTGTTTATCACACCTTACTTAGCTACCATGCAAAATTTTAATCTATTTGAGTAATGATTGCTTCCCCAATAAAATTAGAAGGAGATAGATTCTAAATAAGCTATATGCAATTAACTAATTTCGTTATTACATTTGATCACCACTTCTGTTTCATTACTCCTTGTGATGCAGCACAATCTCCCCTTTGACATGCTCAATGCGCACCCTGTGTGATTCATGCCACCAAGATTGTGTCTGCTCCTTCAATTCCCCTTTTCCCTCCTCAGTCTCTCCCTCTTCTCCTCATCCTTCACATCCTTTCTCTTGTAACCCTAGCTTGCTATTGTCCCACTCTTTCTCTCCTAACCTTAGCCATCCAATGACATCTACGACACATGACCTCCATGCTTCTAGTTGCTCGGAAGCCCCTGACTACCATCTATGGCGCTGACCATGAACCCAAGTCACATCAACGTCCTCTCAAGCCCACCATCACCACTCCAAGTTGGTCCAACCACCATACCACTTGCAACCTCGTCTTCTACCTTGCATGAAACCTACAACACCACCTACCTTCTCCATCCTCTAGCCACACCCTCCTCCTATTTACCTCTGATCTAATCTACAACTGTTTCCAACTCATAAAGAGGTGCAGTCTTTCTCCCTTGCCTAATGTCGTTCTTCTCTTCTCACCCTCACACCTTTCTCTTAGTCCTTTACAGCAGCCAACAGTTGCACCCCTGAGCATGCCCGACACCCTTCTCCCACCTTGCACCGCCAACCTCGGTCTCATGGATCCCTCACCATGGCATCTACAACCTGTAAGTGCAGCGTCGGAGGAGGAACCTATGATAGCATGCCGCTCCCAGCACCTAGAATGCCGACATCACTAGACCCCTGTCATCATAGGGACTTACGACAACTGCTTACTCCTCATCCATCACTTATTACTCCTTCCTCGCGCCCCAACCTCCAATGCAACATGAAGTTGCCTCCACCAGAAGGCGTTAACCATGGTGGACACTCTACTACTGCTACCCACCCTTGCTCCTCACGACAATGTCCCTCCTCTGCACCTCTGACCTGCGCCTGAGGTGATGCAATATATACCGCCAGTGCCCCTGCTCAGAATCATCTCTCTTCTCACCTCATCACTATCAACTCACCCAGTCTCAACAATGTGGGCCACCTCACCAATAATCACACATGGAGGTGTTTAGGAGTCTTTAAGATATGGCTCCAACCTCCTCATCTTCTGCAAATCTCAAATCCCAACATAGTAGAATTGGCCATTGAGGCAAGTTCTTGTTGTGATCTCTTTCCTCATTCATCATCGACTCCCAACACCAACATCAGCACATGCAAACACGTCGCCACCTTCAACATGCAAACACCTTCTTCTTCGACCATGTGCCAGCCACTAGGACAGTGAGCCCTAGCCACCTCCCAACTCATCACCTCCCCTCAATTCACACCACCACCAATCTCTACTGTTTTGAAGATGACGCTGACACCACAAGAAACATGACCGCCACCTTCATCTGCCGATGATGGTAGTAGTGGCTTGAACATAAGCAAAGTTGGTTTCCTCTTCTCTACTCCTTCCTCCCTTCAGACTTTCACAAAACACAGCCATGATGTTCTTTTACCCTCCTACGATCTTAACACTGAACCTAATAGTCTTTCACCTTCTTTGTTTGCCATTCTCTCCCTCCTTCTACCACCATCTGCATGACGAGGGCTAAAGAATGACCTGGAGCCTTGAAACCATGAGAAATACCAACGATGGGATTCCAGCAAGGTCCCTTTACCAATGTTGGACAATCAAGGACCTTCCTCATTAGGAACCAAATCAATTTGAGGCCACTTTCCTCCTTCCTTTATATTCAATTATCTAATATATAGGTTTACATGATAAATAATGGACATAATGAAGATTAGAATATGTTAGATCAATACATTAGTTGATGTGAACCTTATAATCTAGTTACATAGTATGAAGTATGCAAATTATGTATAATTATTATCTCGATACTGATATATCAAGTCATACATTAGTCAATAATAATGATATGTCAAGTATATAAAGTATGGTTAAGGAGGACAATCCAAATGACTGGGTACTGATTATATACATAGTAATAGATTGAGTTACTGAAACATCCTAGATACCCATGAAATTCTTAGTAGCATTGAAACCCTAGCTACTTCAATAAGCATTAGATGATAATTAATAACACATATGGGGCTAGGCAACACCTTTATCTAGGTTGATAATTTTGAATAGAAGGGAACATGACATATGTACACGAGTGTATGTTTATAAATGTAAGTCTGGGTGACATGTTGAACTACTTCCAATTTTCTACATATTAAATACTAGTATTCATTACATATTCAAGAAGTATCTAATGCCTAGTCACACATTAGTGCTACCCAAGTGAATGGAAAGTTGGGGAATAACTTCAACCTATAATCTATGTATGGTGTTGTAGTGTTTGTATAATTCCTTTGTCACTGATATCCAAATTGAACTCAAGGCATAGAGTAGTTACCCCCATCAATGCTCAATCTTATTTCTTGAACCAGAGTAGACTGTCTGAGATATATGTAAGCTCAATATCACATATTGACTCACATGTGCATGGCCATGCATTTGTCAATATTTCTAACCAAGAGGCTTTAGATATCATACTCCATTAGGAGGGACAAATCCCATATCTATCACTCGCAGTTAGTCCCCATGTGTCACTGCCACACAATAATCACCGTTATAACAATCTATGTTTTGCTACTGCATTTGATGATGTCAAAGAGTACCAAATGACATTTGATGAGTGTAGTTATTTCAGGTCTAAGAATCACAACCACCATCATCACTATGAGAGCTGACTATGACTACCAAAGTAATGGTTCCCATGTGTCAGTCTCGTGGTGGGTCTGTCCGGTACACTATTATCTAACATGTATCTATGTGATTGGTTTGATATTACCATATCTTGACTAATGAGATTTTGTCATCAACCAACTTACACTCTGATCTTATGTGTTATTGGTGTCTATCAACCTTCCACAATAACAACCAACTAGGGACATAATGAGAATGTATATGTGTGCTCTTAACATTTGTATGATCTCATCGTTCAAGTCTTGTACTTGAAAAAATACATCATTGAGAGAACATTATTATCTAGACATTTATATGTTACATCATTCTCTCATATATGAATAAATTGGAAGCTTTCCTTTTATTAATAATCAAATCAATTACAAATGATGCTATTACAATCATCACATGATTGACTCTCTAGGCATACATACCAATATAATAAGATGCTTAAAACCTAAATATAATCATATGATGCACCTTAATAACATGTGACACACTTATGTTTTCAGTTTGGTCCACTTTGGATGATGTTTGAGGTAGTTATGCTATATGTGTGCTTATTTTGGACCTAATTGCAATTTACCCACATTGATGGTTTATCTTGCAATCTATCACATGTTGGATGTGCCTCCTATTATTTTGCATAATGAGAGAGATAATGATGCATAGGGGCACCTAGTTGGGCCTTGGTTGAAGAGGTGGCATCATGTGTTGATGTTAGGGTTTACATGGATGTTTGAGTTGAGGTGGATGTTGATCCTTTGAAGTGTTGCGATTGATGTGTTTTCTTAGTTGTTTTTGTAGTTACTGATGTTCCTAGTATTGGTCTTGTTTTTTGTAGTCAAAGGAGTTTTGAGCTTATGCTTTGGTTGTGGAAACTGTTTGTCTTGGTGGACATGGTGTAGAGGTCGAGTTTTGGGAGGGACAAGTGGCTCTAGAGTCATGACACCTCATATCCCTCACCTCTCTCCCACCCTTGGGTATTTATACCCCTATTTTCATATGAAAGTAACCTCTTTACACTCTCTTGTCCTCTTTCATCTCGGAGGTATAAGACCTTAGCAACTCAAGAATAAAGGGGTTGTTACCTAACAAGCTTAATAGAGTTGGAACATGTCCCTATCATACAAGATAAAAGACATTATGATCGCATAAAAGAAGGAAGACTACAAATTATTTGGTAATTGAAGGGGAATTTACATATTCATAGAAGCTGAGAAAAGAGATAAAGTTAAAGTATAAAAGTAGTACCCATTATTGTTTTTTGTGAAGACATATTGTGAAAGGGTTTGAGATGCAAATTAATTTATACAAATGTAAAGAGAAAGATATTTTTTAAGTGTGGTATTAACTCGACATCCAAGATAAACATATTAGTTGTGCCTCCATTTGCTATTGCCCCACTTCTAGCATTGACCTTGGATGTATCAAGCCCCAATGTCTTATAGTGATGCACAAATTGCAATCCAAATGACAATAACATTTGCAACTGGGGCAAAATCATGAGAATGTCCTCTCACAAGAAGTCCCCAGAAATGTATTTATGAGAAGCCATGGCCCATATCATGACAATGTCTTCTCACAACATGTCCATGAAAATGCTTTAGAAAGGATCTAGGACCCATATTATGACAATGTCCTCTCACATCAAGTCCTTAGAATAGCTTTGATTGAAGACGTAGATATATGTATTATCCTCTTAACTATTCATAATGAAGACATGTATGTGTTTGGGGATGATTGGAGGATGGTTAGTCAGGTGCTTGCGGCAACCACCTCATGTTTGTAGCAATTGCTACTAAAGGTGAGTGGCCTATGCAAGCTATTTTCAAGGAGAGATCTGCCTCGCAAGAAAAAGGCCCATTATCCATAGAATGATCACAAAAGATACATCTATAATTTTGGCAATAATCATCATGCCAATATCCCTTTCTGAATGACTCTAAGAATGACATAGATTGTCTTACAATGACACTCAGGAACAAGTTCTCTCACGCATATCCCTTATGGATTGTCATATAAGTATATTGAGATATCCCAATGAAAATGTATCTGGGATGAACCATGACCCTATCATGATAGTGCCCTCTCACAATAAGTCCCTTAAAATGCATTTTGAGGAGCTAGGGCCCATATCATGATAATGTCCTCTCACAACAAGTCCCTAAAAATGCATTTGTGAGTAGCCTGGGGCCATATCATGAGAATGTCCTCTCACAACAAGTCCCCAGAAATGCATTTCTGAGGAGCCATTGCCCATATCATGACAATGTCCTCTCACAACATGTCCATGAAAATGCTTCTCGGTGGAGCTAGGACCCATAACTTGACAATGCCCTCTCACAACAAGTCCTTAGAAATTCTTTGATTGAAGATGTGGGTATATGTATTGTCCTCTTAACTATTCATAAAGGAGACATGTCTGCATTTGGGGATGATTGGAGGATGGTCAGTCAGGTTCTTGCGAGAACCACCTTATGTTTGTAGCAGTTATTACTAAAGATGGGTGGCCTGTGCAAGCTGTTGCCAAGGATAGATCTGCCACACAAGACAAAGGCACATTATCTTGAGAACGACCACAAAAGAGACAGATATGAGCTTGGCGACAATCATCATGCCAATATCCCTTTATAAATCACCATTGGAGTGACATAGATTGACTTAAAATGACACTCATCAACAAGTTCTCTCACGCGTATCCCTTATGGATTATCAAATAAGTGTATTGATGTATCCCAATGAATATGTATTTAGGAGGAACCATGTCCCTTTCATGACAATGCCCTCTCACAATAAGTCCCTTGAGATGCATTTTTGAGATGGGGCCCATATCCTGACAACATCCTCTCGCATCAAATCCCTATAAATACCTTAGTGAGAAGCCTGGGGACACATCATGAGAATGCCCTCTCATAACAAGTCCCCAAAAATGCATTTATGAGGAGCCATGGACCATATCACAACAATGTCCTCTCACAACATGTCCTTAAAAATGCTTCTGGGCGGATCTAGAACCCATAACATGTCAATGTCCTCTCACAAAAAGCCCACAGAAATGCTTTTATTGAAGACATGGATATATGTATTGTCCTATTAACTATTCAACAAGGATACATGTATGCATTTGGGTATGATTAGAGGATGATCAGTCAGGTGCTTGCGACAGTCACCTCATGTTTGTAGCAATTGCTACTGAAGGTGGGTGGCCTATGCAAACTATTGCCAAGGAGAGATCTGCCACGCAAGACAAAGGCACGTTATCCTTAGAATGATCACAAAAGAGACATCTATGAGTTTGGTGACAATCATCATGCCAATACCCCTTTATGAATGACTCTCAGAATTGCATAGATTGGATTAAAATGACACTCAGCAACAAGTTCTCTCACGCATATCCCTTATGGATTGTCAAATAGGTATATTGATATATCCCAATGAATATGTATTTAGGAGAAACCATTGCCCTATCATGAGAATGCCCTTTCAAAATAAGTCCCTTGAGTTGCATTTTTGAGGAGCTGGGGCCCATATCACAACAATGTCATCTCACAACAAGTCCCTGATAATGCATTTGTGAGCAACTTGGGGCCATATCATGAGACATGTATGCATTTGGGGATGATCAGAGGATGGTCATTCAGGTGCTTGCGGAAACCACCTCCTATTTGTAGCATTTTCTATTGAAGGTGGGTGGCCTATGCAAGCTGTTACCAAGGAGAAATATACCTTGCAAGATAAAGGCCCATTATCCTTAGAATGATCACAAAACAAACATCTATGAGTTTGGGGACAATCATCATGCCAATACCACTTTATGAAGGGCTCTCAGAATGACATAGATTGGCTTAACTTGACACTCAACAACAAGTTTTGTCACGTGTATCCCTTATGGATTGTCAAATAAGTGTATTGATATATCCCAATGAATATGTATTTAGGAGGAACCATGGCCCTATTATGACAATATCCTCTCACAACAAGTCCCTTGAAATGCAATTGTAGTGAGATGGAGCCCATATCATGACAATGTCCTCTCATAACAAGTCCTTTAAATGCATTTGTGATGAGCCTGGGCCCATATCACGAGAATGTTCTCTCATAGAAAGTCCCCAGAAATGTATTTAGGATGAGCCATGACCCATATCATGACAGTGTTCTCTCATAACATGTCTGTGAAAATGCTTCTGGAAGGATCTAGGGCCCATATTATGACAATATACTCTCTGAACAAGTCCCTAGACTTTGATTGAAGATGTGGATATATGTATTATCCTCTTAACTATTCATAAAAGAGATGTGTATGAGTTTAGGGGCGATCAGAGGATGGTCACTCAGGTGCTTGTGGAAGCCAACTTTTATTTATAGCAATTGCTACAGAAGGTGGGTGGCCTACACAAGCTATTGCCAAGGAGAATTTTGCCTCGCAAGAAAAAGGCTCATTATCCTTAGAATGTTCATAAAAGAGACATCTATGAGTTTGACGATGATCATCATGCCAATATCCATTTATGAATGACTCTTAGAATGACTTAGAATGGCTCTCATGAATAATTTCTATCATGTATATCTCTTATATATTGTCAAATAAGTGTATTGATACATCCTAATGAAAATTTATATGGGAGGAACCACGACCCATGTCATGATAATGCCCTCTCACAATAAGTCCCTTGAAATACATTTTTTGAGGAACTGGGGCCCATATCATGACAATGTCTTCTCACAACAATCCTAAAAAATGCATTTATGAGGAGTCTGGGCCCATATCATGAGAAATTCCTCTCACATCAAGTCCCCATAAATCTAATTATGAGAAGTTACATCTCATATCATGACAATGTCCTCTCATAACATGTCTGTGAAAATACTTCTGGGAGGAGTTAGGGCCCATATGATGATAGTGTCCTCTCACGATAAGTCCCTGGAAATGCTTTAATCAAAGATGTGTATATATGTATTGTCATCTAAGACATCTATGAGTTTGGGGATGATTGAAGCACGGTTGATTGGGTGTCTGTGGGCAGCCACTACCCATTTATAGTAATTGTCACTAGGGGTGGGTGGTCTACGTAAGCAACTACTAATGAGCAATTTTCCTTACAAGACAAAGGGCCATTAGACTTAGAATGATCATAAAGGGGATCTATATGAGTTTGAGGAAGGTCTTCATGCAAATATCTCTTTATGAATGACTCTCAATTTTGACTTAGTATGACTTACAAATGACTCTTAGTATGATTTTTCTCACACATGTCCTTTATGAATTTTCAAATAAATGTATGGATATATTCCACACACAACTACATTGAGCAAATTTTTTATGCTTATTACTAGTTGATAGATATTGGATGATTGGCATGTCTGTCACCTAAAGGTTAGGTGACAAGCATGTATGCCACCTAACAGTATGGTGACATGCATGCATGTCACCTAAACAATGTACCCCCTTATAAATCATATGTGACTCATATTCATGTCACCTATATGGTAAACGCCCATTAGAACATATGTGATTCAAATGCATATCACCTATAGGGTGTAACCCTTTCAAGTATGATAAAATGTATGTTGTCTATGTTGTGTAAGATTATACAGACTATAGGTGATTTACATGCATGTCACCTAAAGTATGTAACCCTTTCAAATATGAAAAAATGTATGTCATCTATTCATGCATGTTAGTACAGACTATAAGTGACACTACAACAAATATTAATTTTCCCGACATACAAAAATTCCGGCGAAAACCTGAAATGATGCTGGGATTGTTCGCTTCTGGCATATTTCAGAATGACGGGAGAATGTTGTTGAAAAGCGTGCCATAAAAAGTCCCGGTACTTTTTAATATGTCGGAATGACATCAAAACCAACATTATTTATTTGTTGGGATGAATCTTTAAGTGTCACAAAGTATCACCAAACCAGGTTATAGATGCATTCATGGATGTCATAGTGATACTGGGACATACAATATGCATTATGATATCAAACTGAATTTCACTTGGATTCCATAATGTGTGTGTTTGTGTGTATATATATATATATATATATATATATATATATATATATATATATATATATATATATATATATATATATATATATATATATATATATAACTCTTGATAGACAAGATTCAAACTTGCAAAGAACTATTTTATTTACTTTAATATTTTTTATACAATGGTTTGCTTCCACATAAGCATCATATGTACACATGAAAATCACATTTTACTTTATTTACACCATCGTCACTATGCAAAGACCTACTTTGCCACGACTACACTACACTCATACATTAACTCAATGTTCTCTTATATACTTTTGTTGCACCTGATGTTCTTAGACATTGCTTACAATCCAACTTATGAGTGAGTGAAACCTACACGAGCACATAAATCCATCCTAGCAACAACGTTGGACGTTATCACATTGTAGATGATATAATCATGACTAGGCATAGCAGAAAACCCAATTGTTGTGTGTTGTTCATGACTATTCCGTATAATGTAGGAACTTCTGGAGGTAGGCTAGGATCATTCGGTTGTCCTTTCATTTCACAAATAATGCTTTGGACGCCTCCTAAACTACATGAGAAAAAATATATAAATGCACTATACTACATAATATATATGCACCCTATTTATATAGCTAATATAACAAAATGTAAACATATGCAAATGTTCCTTACTTGGCATCCCAGTATCAACCAACCTGAGTCATATTTTCTTGACTTCAGGGGTAGAGAGTTATAAATAAAGCTTTGATGATTTCATAGTTTACAAGTGTACACGCAGGGTCAGTAGGATAGATAAAATCATCGAAATCTTCACTCCAATCCCCACGGTCAAATTCCTCAAAGCTAGCCTGTAATCTTCAAGTACCCTAGAAACCGCCTGTGAATGAAAACAAAAAATCTTCTCTGTCCTATTTTAAAGTAATAATAGCATCACAGGCTAGATCTTTAGAACTATAAACAACTTTGATTAGGATAGCATTCTAGTGTCAAGAAAGAGGAGACATAAATGCTATAAATTTGTATTCCAAAACTAACTTGACAATTTATTTAGTTATGGGAGAGAATAAAAAATAGATCGTAATATAACAATTTTTTATGTTAAAGTATCATAATAGAGGGCTATCCAACTTGCTTTTTTTGTTTGTTGTTAAACACAAGTATATACTAGACATTTTTCATATGTTTCTATAGACATACTTGCATATGTCATGATATTAGTGCAATGGCTGCAAAATCATGGTACAGAGCTACTATAGTTTCATTACAGGATATGCATATTTAATAAACAAACATGCGGTTGGAATCCTAAGATTTTTAAGATGTAACTCAAATATCTCAGTCATGGTGTATCTATAACCTATATCTCATTTGTATACTTTAAACACCCGTTATTGGTGAACAGTTGAGTTACGATAGGGACCGAAAGCTCATATTTCCATTCATGAGCGGCTCATGTAAAAGAGATAGGTGAAGAATATCCATTTCAGAGAGAAAAGAACCTCTATTTCATCACCATCAAAATTGGTATTGTATGTTTAATAGTAAAACTCTTCACTAAATATTGTTTAAGATAAGAGGTATAACCTTGTGTGTAATGTTGGCTCAAGAAAGTTGATCATCATAGAGGTTTGAAATATTAGGAAAATTTTTAAATGCTTATCAAGAGCAACACTATTCTCGCAAATCCATGGATGACCTATAGCACATAGTATTTTTATTATACATATGATAATATTAAGTGAAAGATTGTATCATGAGAGAGATCTATACAATTTTAAACAACTTTTACCATGACCTATATCTTACCAAATCTATGTATCTTTACCTACCCAGTCATTATGGGCCCATATGGTGAAACAAAATTATATGTCTGGCCGATACATACATCACATCTGGTAAAACAAGAGAGTGAGACGGTTTAAGATAATATATAGTCATGTTTATGTAACAAAATAAGAGGAAGCTTCTACCTAGGTCAAAATAACAATTTAAACAATTGTGCCTAGAAACGATCGTAGTTGTATATTAGGAGCGCACTAGTGAGCAATAAAAATACATATCTTGATAGTATCCAAAAATATTAGCCAATAGCCATTCAATTGCATAGCGGTGTTCTTTTCACAACCCATATCTCCCCAGCATTATCATGCCCTACATCCCTTTTCATTATCTATTTGTGTGCTAAGAAAGTAGGAGGAAGGGAGGTGATTAATGCTCACATTGAAAGAGGAAATATGGATTTTATAACACATAGGGTTCTTACGTACATACCTCATATTTATATACAATTACATCAAACATCATTAGCATATTTATGCAGTTCCAGCCAAGAAGGATGTTTGACGTTCTATTTAGAACATAAAAAGATCTTCTTGATATAACATGCCTACCTCAAAACCATTCTTTGTCCATTCGATGGATAGGGATTTATATATGCAACTAGCACTTCCTAGCTCAGCAATTACCCATCATGAAAGGGTTCGTAGTGGTAACTCAGTATAGAAAGAAATGCCATATGGTAGTACCATTTGCCAAGTTGAATAATTCAATGTTCTCTATAACAGAAAATCTGGTTTTGGTGATTTTTTTTTCACTAACTCATTTGTGTTGACTCGATAATTGGTTTTCCTAACAAGACTTGCAAATCATCATTACCTTAGAGGGATGCAACAATATATACACATGAGAAAAAAAAATGTGTTTCTCAAAATTGAGTACCAAATCAATTTTTATGATTACCTTATTGAATTCATCACAACAGAGACTAACTTGGAGTGCAAGAAAATGTCATTTGGTTGGTGGTAATGTTGTGACGTAGATTGTAGTGTTCTTTTATGAAGTTATAGAAGAGGAGAGGAGGTAGAACTCATGAAGTTAGAGGAAGGGAAGATGCTGGAAGACATTAGTGACTTGGTTAGAATAAAAATCCTAGATCACATTACCAGGCTTGTGTTATAATATAACAACTTTTTGATGTTAGTATGCTACTACACAGACATCAAATTCTGCATGCAAACCTACACTTCACCTATCATAATTTCATTATAGAACATCAAATTTCCATACCTTTCATTCTTTCTTGTCGTTGGATGTCATTCTCTATGAATCAGCTATTTCCACGCAAAGGCAGTTCCATCGTTGGATGTCATTCTCTATGAATCAACTATTTCCACGCAAAGGCAGTTCCCTGATATGGAACTGAGCAATATTAAACAATAAATATATTGGAGTTGTTTGATTAATATGTAGTCATATAAACTGGTGGTTGCATCAAGTGTGTAGTGACAACAAATGTACAACTATAAGATATCGATAGTAGACAAATGTTGAGGTGGATTTTGATAGACTGGTGTTGTGTAGCGCATGGGGAGGTCTAATACTTTTATACTCATAGTGGAGCATTGGGCTTGTTCCCATGTTTCATGGTCAACACTGAGCAGTGGCATGGATGCACATAGCTTGGAAGCAAGTTTAGTAAGGGCCTAGATCTCATTATTGATCATAAAACATGAGCTAGCATTATTAGTATAGATGTCAGTGTTAGTGTTGCAATGCATCTGAGACCAAGTGTGTGGCTGCAATGTATACACAGTAGACTGATTGTGTAACTTATTAACATCCTTGGTAGTAACATAAGAGACAAGCTCAACAGAGAGGTCTGTCAAAGATTCCTTAACAAACTGACTAATAAAGTGACTTAGTTATTATCAAGGTCGAAGTTAGTATTTTGAAGGAAGGCTTAGATGTGTATTAGCAATGTGAAGTTGTTAGCTTAATAGTCTATTTAATTCCCCCTATAAGAAAAAGTCACAAATACCAGTAAATTAAAGATTGTGTTGTACTCTAGAAACTAGCAAGCATGCACTGACTTCAAGATACGTAGCTTCAAGAACATTGTTGTTTTCTTTGTTAGAGCTCCTAAAATCTTGACCAACATGTGGTAGGATATTCACAAATTATGTTTAAAAGTAACCAATAAACACCAAAATTTTACAAAGAATAGTAAAAGGAATATGAGTTCAAACAAGATAGGAGTGTCTAGATTATGAACCTTTAACTTCACCATGCCAATCACCTTGAGATTGTCAAGTCCTGGAGTGTGAGATCCATGAGTAGCACACAGCCCAAGCCCACCAGTGCCTACATGAACGACAATCATCAGAAACTCTTCAGAGAAGACGCTTCACTATAAATTTATACAAGGCTAAGTGAATAAACTAAAGGATTCCGCATGCCTGGGCGGATCTCAAATACAAACAAAAGATAAATTCATAAAAAACAAATCAAAGGTTAAGATCAGTTTTAGAAGTTCATCTTGCAATTTCAATTGCATAACTATTCATGCATGTAGTTCTGGCCTCCTTGGTGTACGATATTTTACACACCCAATTGGCTCAAGCATAATTTAGGTGATGGATTCAAATAATTTTCCATTACAAAATGCCCTATTCTAGACTTTGGCACGGCTCTAACATACAAATATAATGATTATATAATCATTCATAATAGGTTCTCAGTTTAAATAACACAATGAGACATAAGATAACCCTAGAACTTGATAATGTCAGTCTGTATACCAACAGGTCAACAAGACATGCTCATGGGATTCCTCTTCATTCCTCACTCATGCAGAGCACACAGGTAGGGTTGACAGTCACACCTCAAATCCTCATCCTATCATAGGTAGGTATCCTACTAATGATGCATTTATAAGTACAACAACTCCATTTTAAGGTATATATCTTGTTCCATAATAGTTGGTGGCAGTGGACTTGGGGGTACAGAAATAGATTGTCCACGGCTTCACTTGATCATTGCAGAGGTACCACTCGTCGTTCACTACATAGTCTCATGTACTTTGCTCCACATCTCAACCATGTACCTTCAAGTTTTTGAGAAATCCTTCCTCAGGACTAGGTAGTTTAGCACCACACCATACCTATGTCTCATCCACGCCGTCTACGGGGAGGAGTTGCCTCGTAGGAATTTGTGTATCCTCTTCACTGTGGCCACCTAGACTATGTATGCAGGATCCTTCAGATTGAGCCCCCCCCTCTTGAAAGGGCTTAGCAACCATATCCCACACAACCACCTGCGCTCCCCCTGACCAAAGAAACCCTCCCATTATGGATTAGGTTTTACTGAGAAAAAACGTCGACATCTTCATGTGCCCAAACCAGAGTCGGAGTTTATTGGCCAATGCTGACTTGATTAGCATCATATGCTGAGACATGGAGAGATTGATACCCATCCACCTATTCACTACTTCCCTCAAGTTATCAACATGGGTTGTGAAATATGAACCTTTGCTTCTGCCTCAACTTAGGGGAATCCCCAAGTACCAGGCAAGAAACAATCCCTCCTGCAGTTTGATGGTGCCTCTCTATCTTTCTCTTCTCAAATCACAAGATCTAAATAAATAAACTCTAGACTTGATCTCAGTCATGTATTGGTTTGTTATCCTTCCAAAGATCTTGATCAACCTCCTGAAATCCCACATAACCTCAGTGCTACCCTTGTTGGCCAGACCACGATCAAGGTAGTAGGTATTATCCTTCTCTTCTTAGTTGTTCTAGGTAACTGAGCAACCCAACATATAGATCTTCACGAGATATGTTTCATCCACCGCATCATTAAATCTCCTAACCAACAAATCAGGAATAGATTTACCCCCTTTTTTCTCACAAGCTTTGTAGAGGTGATTGAAATCTCTAATCACCAGTTGTGGGAGTTCCATCGTCTGGGTGGCGAAAGCCGAGATTTCCCAAAGTCTCCTTCTGCAAGTTTCCAAGTTATGCCTATAAACGGTAGATAGCACATAGTGAACTCCATCATTGTTAATGCATCTACCTACAACCATTTGGTCCATTGCGTGACTGACTTGGATATCCCATACAATAGGATTCCAACCCAAATTGCAATATGTCCTTCACTCTAATCGAGGTTTGAATTAGAAAAACATCCCACAGGGGAGAGGCCTCTGATTTTCATAGTCACCTCCATGTGAATTCTAGTCTCTAAGTAGGTCAGCAAAGAGACTCCACCCTCTTCAATCACTTTCCTCAACCTAACCTACTTGCCAGGCTTAGAGTCTCCCTGAAAATTCCAAGCCATTAGCACATATATAACTGTTTTATAAACCACCCCAACCAATGATGGATCCTCCTATCTTTATTCTAGCAGTCGAGCCTCTGGTGACTTTGCTTCTGCCATTATTGGGGGGGGGTCATACTCCAAGCTCTCCATATTTTTTAGGACACCAAAGGGGTCATGGAGGTCCAATGCCTTCTATTTGCAGTCGACCTAGGAGATGGAACCCCTTTGTTTCCAGGAGTCCCATCAGCCTTAAAATGTGTACCATATGCCACCTATAGGTTGGTGACACTCTTAAGGTACCATCACCATCAGGTGACTTCGGTAGTCATTGGAGATCCCACAGAGGTACAACCTCAGAAGGAGCACCGATTAAGTTGTGTTCATGTTAGTCACAACACTAAGAGTATCCAAGGTAGCAGATGGCTGGCTTCTATTGGTTTGGACTTGCCTCGCCTTCTTCTCAGTCTGACACTCTTTGATCTACTTCTGATAAGGAGCTTCATTTGGGGTGGAGGCCTGCTATCCTAGCATACTCTTTCCTTGTGGCCAAAGATACAACACACTGTACAACAATTAGGAAGAGTTTCGTAGTTCACTTGGATTTTAAGCTCGCCTCCATTCGGTAGTTCAACCATCATCGTTCAGGGGGAGGTTTCTCCAAATATATCTCCACACACATCCTTGTGACACCCAATGAGTTCCCCATCATTCTATTAACTATTGTTCTCTCAATTAGTTGAGTTAAAAAGACAATTGAAGACAATGGTATTTCCTCTCAAGCCTCAATCAAAAGTCTAGAGTTACCTAGCATGATCTTCTTATTGCAACTACAACAACCTAAAGAATTTATGCATCTTCCAACTCTTTATATTTATTTTGAAAAGTCACAAAAAAATATTATAGGAAAAATAATATAATAATACATTTTGCATAGGCTGCAAATTTATTAAAAATAAACTAATACCATAGTTCACATGTGGGTACATGTGTGTTTACTATTATATGTATATATGTATGTAGTCACAAGGTCCCATTTGCACGCCTCCCACTTTGTGCTTTCTAATAAATTGAAATTCAATCAAATAAAAATGACCACATCATCAAAATTGCAACTAACATTACTTATGTTAGATCTAAGAGGTGCTCTTCCAATGATTGCATAAGAGCCCAAGCGTTAGGGTCTACAAATTTTTACTTGAAGCATATGCAAACCGAATTTACTAACAAGTTTAGATATTCTCACATATAGATTTTAAAACCATATATGTTGGTTTCATGAACTCAAATAACACTATATAAGTAGGGATGGCAATATTTCCCATTAGACCCATAACCCATCTAACCCAAATTCATTTGACCTGATAATAATGGGCTAATGTGTCCTCGCTAATACCTGGGTTACAAATGGATATCTCGAGTCTGTACCCACTGACATGCTCTATATCCATCGACGCTCATCTAGACCCAATAAGATGAAACCCTGACAGACTAGCGCTATGACTCTCATTTCCACGGTATTTACTCCATTGATCTTCCCACTCTCCCTTTTCTCCCTCGATCATCAGCCTTGACCACTCTCCCCCCACATGCACCAATCGTCCCATTGAAAGTTTGTAGTCGCGACCTTCAAGAGAGAAGGCGTCTAAAAGGACACGACGACTACTCATTAAGAAGGTCTTGCCAATGGCACGGAAACTGAAGAAAGAACTTGATTTATCTTCAAATCATCCTCTGTAAGGACTGCAATTGCATTAAAAAGACTTGTGTCCCACATGAGTCTATCACATAACAATCATTACAGATTGGTGGGGGGGCGAGAGAGGTGGTCCAATGAAGCCAGCAGTGGAGCAGTTGAAGGTCGATAGAATAGAAGATTCAAAGCTGATCTACCTTTCGATAAGGGACACCATCTACAATGCCTCATCCGAGAAGAGGCTCGATGGCCCAGGTGGTTCCTATGCCTGTGTTTTCCAGGAAGGAAGCAAACCGTGCCCTGGGTAAGATGAGGAAGGATCCAAAAAATTGCACTATAACACCTTTGTTGCACGAAGATGGAACTCCTCAAATAGGATCAAATGGTTTCAATAATAATTTATAATAACTGAGTTGTCCACTTGTCCCATCAATAAAATAGATCTAATTATCCATACAAGTATTTCTGCCTCGATCAAATATGCCATGTTTTAATAAAGTTTTAATCCATCTCACTCAATTGACTATGTTTGCACTATCTCATTCTCTTTCTGTTCTGTTGAATTATTGTTCGTAACTTGTTGGAAAATTCAGAAAAGGAATAAAGTATATTTAACCCAACACTGAATTAATCCTCTCCACTCTTGATTCCTGTGTCAATGGAGATGTTGGTTCTGGAAAGTATACTATACTCCACATAGTAACATGTTGTTTGTTCATGGATGTTATTTTTGTTTCATTTGAATCAATCTTTGATAGTTATCATAGTATTTCTACATTTTCTGGAGACAACACACATGTACAACGAGCTATTGGTAAATATGGTCATATTGGGTACTCATCCTCACCCTATTTGACTCACAAATATCATCTTTGGGTTGATTTTTTGCATAATATTTATTGTGGCTTATAGCGGGTACCCATGACGCATTACGACGGGTATGGGTACCCATTAATATTTTTTCCCTTAATGGGGTGGGTATGGGTTAAGTCAAAAGTGAAGTGTGTAAAGTGGGATATGGGTATGGGTCACCCATGCCTGCCCCATTGCCATCCCTAAATTTCCAATGGGGCGGGTATGGGTTTTTCTAGCTGTCAAGTAGCACAACTATAAGAATAAAATGAGAAATAAAAATAATAGGAAGAAACTATGAGAATCCAATAATGAAAACGTTGGTCATGTAGATAAGTTTGAGTTATAATTGTAACGGAAACACTGAAATAACTATTATAAGAATAGTAATAATCAGATAAACCATGTATAGTTGGCTAAGTATATGTATCGGTGTCTTCAGATCTGATTTGACATAGTTTGGTCAACCAAATAACACAATGAACGGATTACGATCTGGTACTCTTGTATAGAAGAAAAACATGTATCAAAAGTGTAATAATCAATGTGTGCCCCTTATTATGTATAAGGATGATTTCATTGTAAACATAGATGTGCCAAATAAAATAACAAAAAAAGTATCTTGATTACGAGAAACTGAATAGCGATGTTGATCCCCCGATGGGCATTAAGCCCTGAAGAATATTTGTGTCCCAGAATTTCTAACCTTTTTCATCAATTGCATATTATGTAGAAATCTGTATTAGACGAACGCATCCCCGATTTGTAGAGCCATTGGCACAACCAAAAATGCCTGTGGCAATGAACCCTTAACCTCTGGCAGTAACTTTCCTGTATGTATGCTTGATTTATGCATCACGGCCGCTAGTAGTGTTCCCATTTGTAAAGCCACCGATACAACCGAAAACACCTATGGTGCTGAACCCTTGAGCCATCGATACAGTAAAAAAACTCCCATGGAACTGAACCCTTGACATCGGTGGCTTTCTCCTGCAGAACTGACTTCAATGAATGGACGTCTGTGACGATGCCATAGCGGCAACAGACAGATATTTGCGAGCGGTGGGGAGGGTTTCTAATTCGGTAAAGAGGGGTTTGATAAGTTTGAAGCGAGCGTTAGTTTGTGGAGGGAGGAATTCGTGGGGAAGTGAGTTAGGGAGAATTTGGAGCGAAACCGCTTGCACGCAGTGCGGATGTTTAGCCCATCATGCCGTGTATTTAATTCCGGTATTGTAGTTCTTAAATGCCGTAAAATAGTGTCGTAAATTTAGAGTTTTGTTGTAGTGTGATGCACAAACATGTCACCTAAAGTATGTAACCTTTTACATGACTGTCACCTATACCGTGTTTTTTGATTGTGGCTTCGGGCTTCCTTGACTGCTGCGCTACGAGGTTCCAACTACTTTCTCAAAAGATTGAAAACTATGAAATAAAGATTAAGAGCAGAAAGATATGACAGGAGAGAATAAGAAGAGGTCTCCGTAAGGAAGAGAGACACCCGTCTCATACACTTTACGAGTTATGCATGTGTGGATGGATCTTGGTGCATGGACTTGCATTTAGCAGCACCAGAATTACAAATACTGTGGTTGGCTTACGGCGCAAGCTTGAACTGGTTACCTAGTTATGAAAAATAAAACAAATATAATCGACTGCAAAATAAGACGGACGAGGAGGACACCGTCGCTGCCAATCGTCCACAGTAATGGTCGACTCTCCTGCCTTCAGGCAGCTGAAGCACCCTGCAAGACATCGAAGAAGTTCTCCTCATCCTACGGTATGGAGAACCGACAAGCATGATATAATCGAATCTTAGTACTCGTCTGTGTTCTTCTGTTGGATTGGAATTGGCGACGACAAATCTGCAGCATGTAGAATATGACACATTGAGCACAATAGCACTATGGCAGGCTATATATATATATATATATATATATATGTACATATATATATATATATATATATATATATATATATATATATATATATATATATATATGGTACGAGAAAAGAGTCCAATTCTCCATGAGAGGTAGTGGACGGAAACGAGTCTTCATTTTTAATGGATATATATATATATATATATATATATATATATATATATATATATATATATATATATATATATATATATATATATATATATATATTATATATATATATATATAGGCTAGAATACACTTGAGTGTACAGATCATGCCGTACACCCCAATGGTATTTGCCTATCTAGATCATGTTTTTTCAAAATCTAATCCATTGATCTTCATGGTTACAATAATATTAGGTTAGATACAAAATTTGAACTCATTTGGATGAGTGTAACTCACTCATCCAAGGACAACAAAATCGACGTACAAAACTAATTTGAAATACATAATTTTTGCCTCCTTTAGACGCACGACATGTAAGTGTCCAAATGAGCTAAAATTTGTTATATAGATGTTCTTATGATAATTAAGAAGATCAATGGTTTAGATTTTAAAAAAAATTATTGCATCTTAAAAAATGACTGAGGTGTACGGTGCCTCCGGTACACTCGAGTGTACACTAGCCTGACTCTCTCTCTCTCTATATATATATATTCACTACCCTTGCGAGTAACTAATTTTAAAAATGTATTGATCTACTTTGTAATAAAAATGTCCCAGTTTGTAATGAGAGAGACAATGTTTGTATTGAGATGACCAAAAATTGTAATACGAATATTCATTTTGTATTACAACGTAAATTGCTGTTATAAATATCATTTTACTGTAATCAGACGTGTAATACAAAACGAGTGTTTGTATTACAAATTTAGTCATCTTATTATAAATAATGTTTGTCTCATTACAAATATATATCTTCCAATTACAAAATAGATGTACGTGTAACTAAGGTTAGTTACCCATGCGGATAGCGAATGAATGACCATATATATATATATATATATATATATATATATATATATATATATATATATATATTAGTCTTCATAACATGACATATAAATATCCAAATGGGCTCAAATTTTATATATGAGCTATTCACATGATGTTTAAGAAGACCAACAAATTAGATTTTTGAAAATTTTTTTGCATCATGTTGAGTGTATTCTGCTCCGAATACACTCGAGTGTATTCTAGCCTCTATATATATATATATATATATATATATATATATATGTATAAGGTTAGAATATACTCGTCTATACTCAGATCGCAATACAATTAAGTTTCTACGTGTATTCAGATCACAATACAATTAAGTTTCTAGACGTTAGATTGAATGTAGATCTTTAGATGAAAAAAAACTACAGTTGTACCTTCTCTCATAGGACCCTCTCTCTGCTCTAATTCCCATCTCCTCCCCCTATTCCTCCAGTAATCGTTGTCACCCATCTCCCTCTCCCTCCTATTAAGCAACCAAGGCCTGCATATTTATGACAAGCCGCCCGCCGTCACAATTACACGAACGAGGAGCCACACCTCTTCATATCTTTGTCATCTGCATTAAACAACAATTATGTATCTCTCTCTTTTCAACCTTCTCAGTCTATGTAACGGTCTCCTGTGACCTGCTATATAGCCTGTTGTACAACCCTGCAATGCAGGCAAGTAACGAAGACAATTGAATAAGAAAATTTACATGGTATCAGAGCCTTACTAAGCGTCGTCCAGTTGCGCCCCATCTTTTCTTCTCTCAATTCTACTACTAAGAAACCTTTACCATGTCTGAATCATCTTCCTCCAACTCTGGCTCTTACCCATACCCAGTTGGATTGAATGTATCCAACTTTCTTTCTCTCAAACTAAACATGGCCAACTTCCTTTTGTGGGAGTCATAGGTCAAAACCCTTGCTGAATCTTGTTGCTTAGAAGGCTTCCTAGATGGAACTGAAGCATCACCTCCTATGTTGATCACTGACGAGAACAACTTACCAGACATGAATCCACGACACAAGGAGTGGACAAGAATAGATCGCTTGCTTAAAGGATGGATTTCTGGCTCTCTATCTGAAGAAGTAATGGGAGAGATCATTGGATGTACTACATCTCACCAAGTCTGGACAACACTCACAAAGCGGTTTGCTGAGATCTTGCAGAACCGAGAATTTGAGCTTAAGTCTTAGCTTCGAAACTTCTCCAAAGGAAATGATTCACTCCTCGACTACACCAGACAGTTTAAACATCTCTGTGATCAACTAAACGCAGCCGGCTACACTGTAAGTGATCAAGAAAAGACCCTCACTCTTCTCAATGGCCTCTACAACAATGAGTATGAAGGCTTTGTCGTCACCATGTTAAAACCACCAATTCCGTCTTATGAAGACCTCATCCCCTTACTACAAGATTTCGAGCGCAGAAAAGCTCGGAGACCTCAGATCATATCCCCTGCAGCCTTTCTCTCCAATAGAACCTCTTCACCTTCATCGCACACCAATCAATCCCAGCAACCCTCCCCCCCCACCACTTTGGAGGCAGAGGTCGCACTTCCTTCCGTGGCCGTGGTCGGTTCCAACACAACAACTCCGACCTTCTAGGAAATACACCCTACACTTCTCCACAGTTGAACACACAAGGTCGTGGTTTCTCTCAGTCTCACTCAGGAGTTAACCAATTTAACTCGTTGAACTACTACAACAGGGATCTTCCCCTCTGTCAGATCTGCCAAAAGCGAGGACATACAACACTCAAATGCTGGCATCCATTCAACAATAACTTTCAGTTCTCCAATGCTCCTTCCAGCCTCTCCGAGAACACTAACGCAGCCCTAGCTGCCCTTCGTATCAATGAAGCAGATTTCAATGATTGGTGTGTTGATTCCGGTGCCACTGATCACATCATCCACAACACAGGTAAACTACACAACATACATATTTATAAAGGACATGACTCCATCATGGTTGGAAATAGACATTTCCTTCCCATTTCACATACAGGAGACTCCTCCATAGCCAATATTCCTCTACAAGATGTCTTTGTAGTTCCTGAGATCAAACACAATCTGTTATCCATTTCTGAAACTAACCTCAGTTTTTCCTTGCTACGTTGTCTTCACTAAGGATCTGATTCTGGTGAAGGATCTCAAGACCCACAAAACGCTGGCTCAGGGAACCTGTGATCATGGCACTTACTCACTTCCCTACATATCACCAAAGACTTTCTTCTGCTCTAGGTTTATCAAGACGAACAGAGAAACATGGCACAAGCGTCTCGGTCATCCCAACCAGACCATACTACATCATCCCATATCCGAGAAGAAGATCCCCTCTCCTACCACCTTCGATAGTATCTGCAGCAGCTGTGAATTGAGCAAAAGTCGTCGTCTCCCTGTTTCACATCAGCATCAACTATCAGCTTCTCCATTTCACTTAGTTCACTATGATGTATGGGGCGAGGCCCCCCACTGCCTCTCTGCATGGCTTCGTTTACTATGCACTGCTGACCGATGATCACTCTCGGTTCAGCTGGATTTATCTTATGAAACATAAAAGTGAATTCAGCTCAATCTTTGTGTCATTTTACAATATGGTGTTAACCCAATTTAACTCCAAAATCAAGGTGTTCCAAAGTGATGGTGGGGGTGAGTTTGTCAATCACTCGCTGCAACAATTCTTCTATGATAAAGGCATCTTACACCAGTTTTCCTGTCCACATGACCCATCCCAAAATGGAGTTGTTGAGCGGAAACACAGGCATATTACTGAACTTGGTCTTGCAATGTTGTTCGATGCACATATGCCTAGACACTTCTGGGCTGAAGCATTCTGCACTGCTGTATACCTAATCAATCGACTTCCTACCCCCCTTCTTCACATGAAATCACCCTTTGAACTACTTCACAAACCCCCCCCCCCCCCATCTTACTCTTACCTCCGAACCTTTGGCAGCCTCTGCTATCCTTACCTTCGCCCTTACTCCACTGACAAATTAGATCCCCGCTCTTGCTCTTGTGTGTTCATTGGCTACAACCCACAATACAAGGAATACAAATGCCTTCATGTCTCGACCAAACACATATATATTTAAAAATATGTTGTCTTCAATGAAACCGTGTTTCCCTTCATGCCTCATACCACTTCACCACCAACCATCAACACATCCCTCTCCTACTCAATTGTTTCTAATACACACAATCCCCAAAATGAAATCTCCACTCAAGCCAATACCTCCATCACCCCTATCATGTCCTCTTCACCAATTGATGGATCCGCACCCTACGTCAATGACATTTCCATCTCTACTATCTCCCCTTCGTTAACAATCTCAACCACCAACTCAACTCCTACACCCTCAACCACTGACCAAACACACAAACCCTACAACCCTCCACCCGACACCTCAACTACAGATCCCTTACCTCCCAGCTCTTCGGAACCAAACCCCCAGTCGCATCCCAGTCACCCCATGGTGACTCGCAGTCATTCAGGTATCCACAAACCCAACCCTCATTATGCTCTTCACAGCTCACTCCACATACCCCTGCCTCACAAAATCACTGCTGCTCTTAGCCACCCTGGGTGGAAAGCTGCTATGCTCGATGAACTTCACACACTACATCAGAATAAAACCTGGACTCTTGTCGAACGATCTCCCCAGATGAATGTTATTGGATGCAAATGGATTTTTAAAACCAAACTTCACGCGGATGGCACCCTTGACAGACTTAAAGCTCGCCTCGTTGCTAAAGGATTCCTTCAGGAAGAAGGTATTGACTATGTAGAGACCTTAAGTCTTGTTGTGCGTGCTGCCACTATAAAGACTATTCTCACCATTGCCACCTCCAAAGGATGGTCCATACAACAACTCGATGTCTGCAACACGTTCCTTAATGGGACCCTCGACACTGTCGTCTACATGCACCAACCTCCAGGTTTCTCAGACCCTACAAAGCCGAATCATGTATGTGCACTCCAGAAATCTCTGTATGGTCTCAAGCAAGCTCCCAGAACCTGGTACAGCCGCATCAACTTGTTCCTCCAAGAACTTGGCTTCACACCTTGCACCAGCGATTCATCCCTATTTGTCTACTCCACCTAGTCAAGCACATCATATCTTCTCTTATACGTGGACGACATCCTTCTCACTGGTAGCTCTCCTGCTTTCATCAAACATGTTATTACTGCTCTTGAATCCGAATTTTCTCTACGCCACTTGGGTGATCTTCACTACTTTCTCGGCATCCAGGTAGAACCCAACCTTCACCAGACCAAATACACTCTTGAAATTCTGGAGCGAGAGAACATGCTACATTGCAAACCTGCTTCCAAACCTGTTAGCACCAACTTCCTCCGAGAGTCCATTCATCACCCCACTACTGAAATATCCAACCCCATCGACTACAGATGCATCGTAGGTTCTCTCCAATACCCCACCCTCACCCGACCAGACCTCACCTACGCAGTCAATCTCGCTTGCCAGTTCTTGCACAAACCAACCTCTGCACATATGACCTTGGTTAAACGTATTCTCCGATATATAAAAGGCACCGCCCATCTTGGAATGCAAATTTACAAGGATGACAGTCTCCCCCTCTCCAGCTTCTGAGATGCTGAATGGGCTGGCTGCCCTCTTACTCGACGAAGCACCAGTGGTTTCTGTGTTTTCTTGGGGCGCACCTGCGTGTCTTGGTCCTCTGAGAAGCAATCCACCGTCTCGAGATCCAGTACGGAGTCAGAGTACCGTTCTTTATCTCTATCGGCTGCTGAACTTACGTGGTTCTCCCATTTACTTAAGGATTTACACCTACCCCTGCCCCAAGCCGCTACCCTCTACTGTGACAACCTAAGTGCCCTATACCTCACTGTCAATTCAGTGCTCCACGCAAGGACTAAGCACATCGAACTGGACTACCATTTCATACGAGAAAAAGTTCTACACGGGCACATTATCATACAATTTGTCTCAACACATGATCAACTGGCTGACATCTTCACCAAGGCTCTAAACAAGCAGACTCTTCGTCACCTTCTTCTCAAACTCGGCCTTCGTTTCTCTCAGACCCAGCTTGCGGGAGGATGTTAAGCAACCAAGGCCTGCGTATTTATGACAAGCCGCCGGCCGTCACAGTTACACGAACGAGGAGCCACACCTCTTCATATCTTCGCCATCTGCATTAAACAACAATTATGTATCTCTCTCTTTTCAACCTTCTCAGTCTCTGTAACGGTCGCCTGTGACCTGCTATATAGCCTGCTGTACAACCCTGCAATGCAGGCAAGTAACGAAGACAATTGAATAAGAAAATTTACACCTCCAATAACCTCTTTCCATCCGTCACCCTCTTCTTCCGGTCTTCTCTCTCCCATGGTTTTATCCATTCTCGCTAAATCTCCATCGAGCATATGCCGTAGATGACACCTCGACGGTGTCGAGCGCTACAAACCATGCGCTGAAGCAGGTTCCAGCTGGTACTGGCAGTCTCGCTGTTCAACTCGTTTTCGCACTCTTCTTGGGTTGTTGTCCAGGATGAAGCAGCAAGTTAGACTTGAACAATGGGCTATTGGCCGCTGAGTTCCAGAGTATCGACAGTATGCGTATTGCAGGGGGAGGAACAAGGAATGGTTCCTCTGAGGAACTTCCTCGATCGCTTCTTCCGCTGGCGGTGGCTGCTCGAGTCTAGCAGGGGCACGTCTTGTAGCTTCTTCATTGCGTTTAGCTGGGTGGTCATAGCAGCACCGGCGACGGAAGCCATGTTTGAATATTCAATCATCAGCTATAGGTGTCCGATTGGGTGATGAAAGTATAATCGCGCACTGATGATCGGAATGTCCTCCGGGTTGTCACAAACCAAGGAATTAGTGATTGAAATTTCATAATTGCAGTACATTTACAGTTGTCCGGGAGTAGTATATAGTTGGAGGTGGTGGCAAGAAGGACGATTGCCTTCTGTTAGGGTTGGCAGTATGTTACTTGTCCGGTAAAGCGTACTACTAGCAATCCACACAATTGCTACCTTCGTACTACATCCCGATCCTAAGCGACACATGTCTTGGTTTAGTAGTGTGGAGGATGGGAGGTAATACTCGTAGATAATGTTCATGTTGGTCCGGTAGATGACTAGAACCGTTCATTTCGTACCTCAAACCTACAAATGTAACTATCATCTCTTGCGATCCTGTTATCAATCATTTTTTTTTTCTAGTTCTGAAATTCAAGCCAATTACAGCCAGAGTGTTTCACCTATTTCCCTTTCGTTTCATGTAGCGTGAAGGAGAGAAACAGTGAGTGACTTGAGTGTCTGCACAAGACCGCTTTCCTGTCCTTTTAGATCCCCGGCCAATGTTATGCACGTAAGCCATGCTAGAAAGATATGATTTTTATTGTAAACGATCGTAATGCTCCTCTATGATTATGTTAGAAAATACCTTTCATTGCAACTTTGGATACAACAGGAAGATCCCTGGGGGAGAAGGGATCCGCCGGGCAAGCCGGCCACCCCCACCTAGCTGGGAGCGGCCGCCGGGGAGAACCCTAGAAAATCGCCAGAGCGAGAGCGAAGAGCGAGAGGTTGTACACCTATAGCTGTACAACTATATTCACAACTGCAGTTGCTTCTTTCATCGGGGTCTAAATTGAGTATATCGGGGTCTAAATACAAATATATATATATATATATATATATATATATATATATATATATATATATATATATATTGTACAGATCGCATGCTACACTCAAATGGTGTTTGCATATATATCAAGATTATTTTTTTATAAAATTAAACCATTGATCTTCATTGTTATACTATAACTAGGTTACATTTAAATTTTGAGCTCATTTGGATGAGTATAAGTAACTCATCTGAGGAAAATAAAATGGACGTACGAAACTAATTTGAAATGTATAATTTTTGTGGTCTTCATAACATGACCTATTAATGTCCAAATGTGCTCAATTTTATATATGAGCTATTCACATTATGTTTAAGAAGATCAATGGATTAGATTTAAAAAAAAATTACATCATGGAAAACTACTTGAGTGTATTATGCTCCGGATACACTCGAGTGTATTCTAGCCTGACTATCTTGAGTATTTTTCCATGATGCAATATTTTTTAAAAAATCTAATCTGTTGATCTTCTTTAACATCATGTGAATAGCTCATGTATAAAATTTGAGCCCATTTGGACATTTATAGGTCATGTTAAGAAGACCACAAAAAATATGCATTTCTAATTAGTTTCGTGCGTCGATTTTGTTGCCCTAAAATGAGTGACTTATACCCATCCAAAAGAGCTCAAATTTTGCAGGTAGCCTAATTATAGTGTAACAATGAAGATCAATGGTTTACATTTTGTAAAAAAAAATAGTCTTGATATGCAAACACCACTTGAGTGTAGCGTGCGATCTGTACACTCGAGTGTATTCTAGCGTGACTCTATATATACATACATATATACATATATACATACATATATATAGCCGACAAAGGAATAGCCCGGTTGGCGAATCCTGCTGGTCCCCAATGAAGGGACCCGGGTTCGAAACCACACGGAGAAGCATCTCTTGATTTATCACCCTCCCGGGCGTCCGGCCTCCGCCACGGGTTATGGGAGAGGGGGAGAGAAATCTTTCTCTCTTAATCCCATACATACATATATATATATATATATATGTAAATATATGTATATATGTATGTATATATATGTATATACGTATGTATAGAGAGAGAGAGAGAGAAGACCAGAGGAAGAGGATGACAGGTGGAGAGAGGATATTGGAGGGAGAGGGAGACGGGTGACAACGATTATCTCGAAGGAATAGGGGGAGGAGAGGTGGGAATTAGAGCAGAAAGAGGGTCCCACGAGAGCAGGTATAGCTGCAGTTGCTTTTTTTCATCTAAAGATCTAGATTCAATTTAACGACTAGAAAATTGATTATATCGGGGTCTAAATACACCCGAGTGTATTCTAGCCTCTCTCTCTATCTCTCTCTCTCTCTCTCTCTCTCTATATATATATATATATATATATATTATATATATATATATATATATATATATATATATATATATATATATATATATATATATGAGTCAGGTTGGAATACACTCGTGTGTACAGATCGCACGCTACACTCAAGTGGTGTTTGCATATCAAGACTATTTTTTTATAAAATATAAACCATTGATCTTCATTGTTATACTATAATTAGGTTACATTTAAATTTTGAGCTCATTCGGATGAATATAAGTCACTCATTCGAGGAAAATAAAATGGACGTACGAAACTAATTTGAAATGTATAATTTTTGTGGTCTTCATATCATGACATATTAATGTCCAAATGTGCTCAATTTTATATATGAGCTATTCACATGATGTTTAAGAAGATCAACAGATTAGATTTAAAAAGAAATATTTCACCATGGAAAACTACTTGAGAGAGAGAGAGAAGACCAGAGGAAGAGGATGATAGGTGGAGAGAGGATATTGGAGGGAGAGGGAGACGGGTGACAACGATTATCGAAGGAATAGGGGGAGGAGAGGTGGGAATTAGAGTAGAAAGAGGGTCCCACGAGAGCAGGTATAGCTGCAGTTGCTTTTTTTCATCTAAAGATCTAGATTCAATTTAACGGCTAGAAAATTGATTATATCGGGGTCTAAATACACCCGAGTGTATTCTAGCCTCTCTCTCTATCTCTCTCTCTCTCTCTCTATATATATATATATATATATATATATATATGAGTCAGGTTGGAATACACTCGTGTGTACAGATCGCACGCTACACTCAAGTGGTGTTTGCATATCAAGACTATTTTTTTATAAAATATAAACCATTAATCTTCATTGTTATACTATAATTAGGTTACATTTAAATTTTGAGCTCATTTGGATGAATATAAGTCACTCATTCGAGGAAAATAAAATGGGCGTACGAAACTAATTTGAAATGTATAATTTTTGTGGTCTTCATATCATGACATATTAATGTCCAAATGTGCTCAATTTTATATATGAGCTATTCACATGATGTTTAAGAAGATCAAAGGATTAGATTTAAAAAGAAATATTTCACCATGGAAAACTACTTGAGTGTATTCTGCTCCGAATACACTCGAGTGTATTCTAGCCTGACTCTCTTGAGTAGTTTTCCATGATGCAATATTTTTTTTAAAATCTAATTCGTTGATCTTCTTAAACATCATGTGAATAACTCATGTATAAAATTTGAGCCCATTTGGACATTTATAGGTCATGTTATGAAGACTACAAAATTATACATTTCAAATTAGTTTCGTACGTCGATTTTGTTGCCCTTAGATGAGTGACTTATACTCATCCAAAAGAGCTCAAAATTTGCAGGTAGCCTAATTATAGTGTAACAATGAAGATCAATGGTTTACATTTTATAAAAAAATAATCTTGATATACAAACACCACTTGAGTGTAGCGTGCGATCTATACACTCGAATGTATTCTAGCCTGACTCTATATATACATACATATATACATACATATATATGTAAATATATATATATATATATACACACATATATATACATACATATATATATATATATATACATATACACACACATGTATAAACATACATACATACATACATATATATATATAGATACATACATATACATACATATATGCATACATATACCAACAAGGAGTGGCTCAAGTAGTCAAGCACGGTGTCCCATAACAAAGGGACATGTGTTCGAATCTCAG